>OV743332.1:4905000-7558750 GCA_928268935.1 Lasiommata megera
CTAAGTTGTTAATTATAAATAATATAGATCTGTATAATCAATGTTACGAAAATCTATCCTAAGGGGGTGAAATGGGGTTTGGAAGTTTTCATCAGGATTCTAAGTTTGCGAGGTTATGGACATGAAAAATGGCATTTAGGTTATTTGATTTAATTAATAAAAACCTTTATATACGCCATATTACAAAAATCCATCCCAAAAGGGGTGAGAGGGGCGAGGGGTTGGAAGGTTACATGTAAGTTCTGAGTTTTTGGAATTAGAGAAATGAAAATCGGCAATTAGAGCATTACTTTTCAGTAACTATGACATGTACGTATAAGCTGTTTTGCAAAATCACACATTGAAAGTGGAAACATAAAGAATGAGAAGGAATTTGGAAGTTAGGCCCTGCTTAGGCGTAGGCATCCGCTAATAATTTGTGAAAATCCGCCGCAAAGAGGTTAATACAGGGGTTCATGTTGGTTGAAGATCTTATAGTTTTACTTCTTTGAATCCATTGGAATACTTTGTACTCCTTACTATCCAGACAAAATCATAGTAATATTATAAATGCGAATGTGAGTTGGTATGTTGGTTTGTCCTTCAATCACGTCGCAACAGAGCAATGGATCGACGTGATTTTTGAAATTATAGTTGAGGACCTGGAGAGTGACATAGGAGAGTTCCCGTTGGCATTTTTACAACTTATTCTGACAGAATTTTTAAAACTTATGCCACGCGGGCGAAGTCGCGGGCGCCAGCTAGTTATATTATATTATTGAAGTGAAACTTCTTTATCGGCGTTGGAAAAAAATTTACCGTCACATTTTTCGGTTACGCGTCACATTTTTCCGTTACGTGCCATCTTTTTCTTGCCCCTACCACTGTTGGTTCAGACGAAGAGTACTTTCACTTTCTCCAACGGAGTAGGGATAGCATGTCGCTTAAGCGGACTCACTCCCACCTTTTGATTATTGCACTGTATATATCTCCTAATCAGAAGTTGGACGATATTATTAATTTTCTTCACCATTCATTGTTGCCGTACACAAGTGAAGGTGCCTCTTTACTCGGTAACAATAATTATAAAATACCGATGATTTTAAGTGGAGATTTTAATGTCAATTTTGCATCGGAAAAATTTTTGAAGCTAGTTGAATTTCTGAAAGATAAATTGAATTTATCCATGAAAAACAGTCCTCAAACGTCAACAACAAGATCTGGCACTACAATTGATGGAGTTTTTACTCGGTCACTAAATTTCGTGGAATGTAAACTATATATTTCATATTTCAGTTACCATAAGCCATTAATTACAAAAATATATAATGACGATGACAATGATAGTAATAATTCTATTACAATTAATGAAATGCTGTAATAATCTTAGTAGCAAAAAGGTAAAGTGAAATAATTGTATTATTTGTATTCATGTCTATGATAATAAAATCCTTTTGTTTAAACTTTATCTAATTTAACTTTATTTAACTAATTTCTAGAAAGTTGCATGTAGATCATTTTTCGAAAAATAAGGCCATAAAGAAGTTTCACTTCTTACGTGTGTACACTAGTACACACACACATTTTTTTTTTTTTAAGATTTTTAGTTTTAGGTTCAATTTAAGGTTTATTTGTAAGTGTTTATAATACAGTTACATTTAATTTCAGTAATTTAGATGTGGTAATTCTGGTAAAGGTGGATCGAAATCGCGGTCAAAGCCAGTTATAACATACTCGCATCGCACAAAACGTGCCGTTATGTTAATTTGTCATATCCCTAACCTCATGCGGACGTTGGTTTAGCAACGAGTAAATAGACAAGCGACTGTAACATATTGTACATGTTCATACGTGTTGGGAGTTGATTGCTACCGTCTATGCTAGCGTGCAATGTATTTGAGCAATTTTTTTTTATGCATCACAAGTTAGCCCTTGATGGCATCTCACCTGTGTAAGATGCGGTCTAAAATGGTAGCGGGCTAACCTGTTAGGGGTATGGTAATCCTATACTCCTAATTGGTTTCTACGCGACATAGTGCCGGATGCCGAATCGTCTTTGTCAATAGAGTGGTAACTAGCCACGGCTGACTTTTTTGTTTTATACACTACAAGTTAGCCCTTGGTGGTACCTCACCTGTGTCTAAGATGGTAGCAGGCTAGCTTGTTAAGGTTACGGTTGACCCATACTCTTGATTGGTTTTGGGGACACGTCTTTGTCGGTAGGGTTGTAACTAGCGAAGCCTCCTACCAGACCAGACTCGAGGCGGGAATCGATCCCAGGACTTGGAGGTCCTTTAAAATGCAACAGCGCACGCGCTGCGTTACGGAAGTTGTCAAAAATAATATTTGGTTTTGTTAATGCTATTATTTTGTTCACCTGACATATTCTCGTTTGCCTTTTAGATATTTATTCACTCTTGATAATGAAGGTAGTCATTTTATTACGTAAGAGAATAAACAGACGCCGAAGGTGAATTGAAATTGTAAAGATGCAAAGTTTCTTAACTTACCTACCAAAAGTGAAAAAAAAACTTTTTGGCTATATTCTTTTACTGAAGTTTAGTTTTTTAAACTTCTATCCCACCTATGGCTAGATTAAATACTTTTTCGACCGACTGTCTTATTGTTCTTTTGTATTTTAACCCCGTTCACCTGTCTATCCCGACATTTGATCATCATATCTATCATGATCAACCCATTGCCGGCTCACTACAGAACACGGGTCTCCTCTGAATATGAGAAGGGTTTGGCCATAGTCCACCACGCTGGCCAGGTGCGGATTGGCAGATTTCACACGCCTTTGAGAACATTACGGAGAACTCTCAGGCGTGCAGGTTTACTCACGATGTTTTCCTTCACCGTTGAAGCAAATGATATTTTAATTTCCTAAAAACGCACATAACACCGAAAAGTTATTGGTGCGTGCTCGGGTTCGAACCTCCGACCACTGATTGGTAGGCAGACGTCCTAACCACTCGGCTATCACAGCAAGGTATAATAAATCCTCTAAAATACACAAAAAACGAAATTGGCGACAAAATGAAAAACGAGTACCTTTTATGGGAGATACGAATGAGTTTCCACAAATTTCATTGTAATCCCTTCGCTGTCAGGTGAAAATGAAATAAATTTAAACGCCACAAATGGAATTTCGTGTTTGGTGAAATAAAGCTATTTCAGGCGTGGTTTTTTGGAACGCCGGTATTGGATTCCAAGCTAGTAGATAGTTTTATTGCCAACAGATAACAGGTAACTAAGAAATGTTGGAGAAAAAAGTGTTGTTAGACCAGAGTAAGGAAGAGGCGATGTCTTATATTGGATTTCTGTAACCAACAAACACTTATATTAATAGAATTAGAACAGGAAAACAGTTGCCATAATTTTTGACCGAGCAAAACAAGGTCCCCCATTTAACTTTATCTCGCTTTCTTTAACTTTACTCGCCTAAAAGGAACATTCATCTTAAATTAATGAGCTGTTCGTTTATAATACTCAGATTTATGATGATACGTTATAGATTAATATAAATAGTTAATTATTAATCATTCCACGGTCCGACCCCGCCCCCGTTATCCCAAACGTCGCCTAAGCCGACGTTCGGCCTCACAGGAGGCGCCCTTAAGCCGTCTGCTTAAGGGCCCCTTAGTTTCTTCGAGCCCTAGGGCTCAAAATTTCTTCAGGCAGAGTTTCTTTCCGAAGCTCCTTTTTGACGACCTCCGTGGCGTAGCGTGCGCGCTGTCAGATTAAAAAGTTGGAGGTCCTGGGTTCGATTCCCGGCTCGAATCTGGTCTGGTGGGAGGCTTCAGCCGTGACTAGTTACCACCCTACCGACAAAGACGTGTCGCCAAGCGATTTAGCGTTCCGGCACGATGTCGCGTAGAAATCGACAGGAGTATGGGTTTACCATACCCCTTCCAGCTTAGCCCGCTACCATCTTAGACTGCATCATCACTTACCATCAGGTGTGATTGCCGTCAACGGCTAACTTGTAGTGGATAAAAAAAAAAAAGCTCGCCAAACAACCCGGTTACGCTGTGGCAATAGAGTTAGCACTGCTACTAGACAGTCCGGAAAAAAAACATTTATTGTTAAAATATTATAAAACAACTTGTATTGAATAAAGTTTAAATTCCAAATACTTATATAAAATTATAGAATTTAAACGATGTTTTTAATTAAGCAATATTATAACGGAGCTGTTTAATTCGCTAGATTGGAATGATATGAAATAACAATAAGGTTTATTTTCGTCTGGCATCGAGGGCGATATGCGCAATGAAATTAAAAGGACTTTTTATCCATTCCCTCGCTCCTGAATATTCCCGGAACGTGCTCAATAACTGGGGGATGTTTGCAACTCATGCCTTTGGAAAAAGAAAACATTATATCTCCCCCATTCCAATTCAACGGGACTGTGGACCTCGTGTTCTGCAGGTCTCAGCTTATATAGCAAGGGTCACGGATAAGTGGCAACTAGGACAACAGAAAAAAGAAGGAGCTACATCCTTCGTTTTTCTGTTGTAACGATGGATGAAGCTCCTTCGGTATTCTGTTGTCCTAGTAATAATAAATAATTATTCACAGACACATTCACGCAACACACGTTTGAATGTGATGTACCTAATCTTTACTACATTAGTCAAAATAAATAAGACGTGGATAGCCTAGTGGTTAGGACGCCCGCCTCTTAATCAGGGGTCGGGGGTCCGAACCCGGGCAACACACCTCTAACTTTTCGGAGTTATGTGCGTTTTAAGCAAATAAAATATCACTTGCTTCAATAGTGAGGAAAGACATCGTGAGGAAACCTGCATGCCAGAGAGTTCTGCATAATGTTCTCAAAGGCGTGGTTTGCAGTCTGCCAATCCGCACATGGCCAGCGTGGTGGACTATGGCCAAACCCTCCTCATATTGAGAGGAGAACCGTGCTCCGTAGTGAGCCGGCAATGGGTTGATCATGATTATGATGATGATTTGTAAAAATACGGTATATTTATTTTATTTAGAGTAATTTTATATGGAAACTAAAATATACTGCTTGTGATTTAATTTATTTAATAGTTGCCAAGAAATAATTACATTCAACTGGCCGCTATATCTCATAATATATTGCGTCGATTCTTATTTATATATAAATACCGGTTCATAAGGGATAAATGCTGTTAAACCATTGCTATTACACAGTAAATGACTTGATAAGATAACTGTATTATCTAAGTACCTAAATACTTAGATAATACAGTTATCCCTGTGATATGCTTTGATAGATGGATTTACATTTTATTCGGGACATTGTGAAATCTGTATACAATACATTTTTAACGCAAATTATTATTAAAATGTTTATTACAATCAAACAGTTTTCGTAATTTTTATTTTAGTTTTAAATTGGCTTTGATTTTTTTCAATTTAGATTTTTCTCGCACGCCTGTCAGTCCAAATATTTTGGGCACACTTGAATCTTAAGATCTTTATATGGATGTACCATTTTCCTGCAACAGAAGAATTTGATTTCTTACGTCATCTGCACGTTTATCTCATCTACTATCTATCAGTCAATGAAGCCAAATTAATGACGTCACCCTAAATCAAATAATGAAACTAATTAACACTATTTTGCATTTAAAATATTAAGAACTAGCTCTGTACTGCGTTTTCTACTAGCTGTACCAGTTACCATGACAATATAGGTGTAAAGTTTAGCCTATGTTACTCGCTGATTATGTCGCTTTTCTATGGTGAAATAATTTTTCAAATCGATTCAATGGTTTAGACGTAAAAGCGTACCAAACAAACACAGTAATATTTGCATGTATTATATTAGTGAGGATGGTTATGAAAATACACTTTATTGCATACAATACAAAAGAAAAAATACAAGGCAGCAAAGAAACAGACACACACAGATAAGAAAAGAGGTACAATAGCCTTATTGCTAAGGAGCGATCTCTGCCAGGTAGCCTAGTCCATGATGATATAAGGAAGACAGGGTTAGGGTGTACAAATAGAAATTATAAATGGTCAAATATATAAAGCCAAAGTCAGAAGCGGTGATAGCCCAGTGGTGAGGGCGTCAGCCTCCTAATCAAAGGTCGGCGGTTCGAATCCGGGCACGCACCTCTAACTTTTCGGAGTTATGTGCGTTTTTAAACAATTAAAATATCACTTGCTTCAACGGTGAAGGAAAACATCGTGAGGAAACCTGCACGCTTGAGAGTTCTCCATAATGTTCTCAAAGGCGTGTGAAGTCTACCAATCCGCACATGGCCAGCGTGGTGGACTGTGGCCAAACCCTTCTCATATTGAGAGGAGACCCGTGCTCTGTAGTGAGCCGGTAATGGGTTGATGATGATGATGATGATGATGATGAAATATATAAACACCTAAAAATATAAAAATAATATGTCATCAATAAAGAGAGAAGAAAGAATAATATCTAGGTATCTAACAAATAATAGTTTCATTCAATTCAAGATTCAAGCTTCATTGACGGTAAATCCTCTTTCTGAAATTCATGTTACAAACATTCATTATATTGAAGAGCGAAATCTTATTTTCTTCTTGTTTATTCATTATTCAACTCTTGAATTTTATGAAGCGCAAAATAACGATGGACGTTACCAGTATCTCAACAATTGTAACGTGACACCACATAAATGAGCGCAGGGCGGAAAATGCGGGGCGGAAAACCTTCGTGAAATGTCGCTTCCCGAAAAAATATTTATGAAAAATATTTATAACTACTCGTAGCAGATGATGCCTGCGACTTCATCTGCGTTGTGTTAGTGTGTGTGAAAGTGTGTTTGTTTGTCTTCCAATCACGAAGCAATGGATTACTAAACCGACGACCTTGAAATAATTACAGGATAATCTAAAGTATCTCCTTTCTAACAAAAAAAGAATGGATGAAATCGGAGTACGCGTTAATGAATTACAATCAACACATTTTGACTTTCATCCCCTCTCCCAAGGGCACCGGGCTGAATTACGGGATAAACTATCCTATATGTTGCACCGGAGTATCAGCTACTCCTATACCAAATTTCATTGAAATCAAATCCATCCAGTAGTTTCGGTGTGATGCGCGGCCAAGATACAGACTGCACGCCTGAGAGTTCTCCATAATGTTCTCAAAGGCGTGTGAAGTCTGCCAATCCGCACATGGCCAGCGTGGTGGACTATGGCCAAACCCTTCTCATATTGAGAGGAGACCCGTGCTCTGTAGTGAGCCGGTAATGGGTTGATCATGATGATGATGATTTTAGAGATTTAACAGATTGTTTAATTTACGCTCTTAAGTTCAAGTGGCAAACAGGATAAGATTGTCCGTCCGTTCGTCCCTTGTCTTATTAATATCACAGTAATAGGCAGTCTTTTTTGAGGAGACCCGTGCTCTGTAGTGAGCCGGCAATATGTTAATCATGATGATAATTAAATTAATGAAATGTGTTGGGTTGATCATGATGATCAGCTGTGTGTCAATTGTTAATGTATTTTAAAGGATTACCTATTTGAATAAAGTTTATGCATACCAACTTGTTATCTTATCTTGCTTAAAATAAGGTTATTAACTTATCAAGACAAACATAGGTTCCCAGTAAACAATAGTTTGAACTATGGAGCTTAGTTTGAAACAGTCTGGAGCCGCCACCTCTGTTGCAGCGTATGTATTCAGTTTAAACATATTGTAGATGTATATATGAAGTAAGTAGTTCAGATTGCGGTTAAGTTTGAAACATACATATTAGTTACTAGAGTTTCGCGGTGACTGTCCGCTCTCAATCTATATATTGACGACCTCCGTGACGCGGCGCGGGCTCTGTCGCATTTTAAAGTTGGAGGTCCCGGGTTCGATTCCCGGCTCGAGTCTGGTCTGGTGGGAGGCTCACCCAGCTCCCCGCGATTAAAAGCCGTCCATGCTCATACCTAGCTAAAAGAGGCAGTTGGTAAAGATTTCCGTTAATAATATATGTACACATATACAAACGATATGTATGTTATATTTCTACAAACCGACCGTAATGAGGGTAATGTTGATAAATAGAGCTTAATCCCTCTTTGGGAGGATAATCCTCCCGTCAGCTGTGAGGGAGCATTGCGAGCTCGAAATATACATAATATATTATTCACTAGCTGATGCCTGCAACTTTGACCGCGTAGATTAACTTGTTATATTAGTTATTGATTTACGACCTCCTTGGCACAGCGCGTGCTCTGTCGCATTATAATGCTTTAGGTCCTGGATTCGAGTCTGGTTTGGTTCGGCTTTTGCTAGTTACCACCCTACCGATAAAGACATGTTGCCAAGCGATTTAGCGTTCCGGCACGATGTCGCGTAGAAACAAATTAGGAGTATCGGTTAACCATACTAATAACAGGTTAGCCCGCTACCATCTTAGACTGCATCATCACTTAACATCAGGTGAGACTGCCGTCAAGGGTTATTTTGTAGTGAATAAAAATAAAAAAAATAGTACGATAGTCCTTTTTTGTCAGTTGAAAGATATTTTATTACCCTTACCGCATCCCTTACAATCATCATGATCAACCCATTACCAACTTACTACAGAGCACGGGTCTCCTCTCAGCATGAGAAGGGCTTGACCATAGTCCACCACGCTGGCCATGTGCGGATTGGCAGACTTCACACACCTTTGAGAACATTATGGAGAACTTTCAGGCGTGCAGGTTTCCTCACGATGTTTTCCTTCACCGTTGAAGCAAGTAATATTTTAATTTTTAAAACGCACATAACTCCGAAAAGTTAGAGGTGCGTGCCCGGATTCGAACCGCCGACCTCTGAATGGGAGGCTGACGCCCTAACCACTAGTCCCTTACAATACGTATGCAAAATTTTATATTCGGTTCAGGTAATAAGTTAAGCCTCGAAAGCGTAATAAACAAAGTACCTTACATTATAACATTAGCATTTATGTTATAAGTTGAAATTACATAAAGCACGCTTTTCTATTTTTAATTCCAGTAGAATCAGTGTTGAAAAGGCTTGGTGTGCGAGGATCGTTAGATTTAACTACGTTCAATTAATAAAGATAGTATAAAAACACATTAAACAAAACCATCGAAAATGTAGAAGTATAATAGTAGAATAGTGGAAAATAAATCGACTGCAACGCTGTCAATATGTCTGTCTACATCGAGTACAAGTTACCTAATTATAACAAATTGTGTTTAAATGAATAAAAGCGGTGATAGCCTAGTGGTTAGGGCGTCAGCCTCCTAATAAAGGTCGGCGGTTCGAATCCGGGCACGCACCTCTAACTTTTAGGAGTTATATGCCACAGCGTAACCGGGCTGTTTGGCGAGAAATCGGAAAGAAGCTCTGCTAGACGAAATCTTGACTCGGCTCGAAAAAACTAAGGGAACGTCTAGTAGAATATAAATCGATTGCGACGCTGTAAATCTGATCAAACCGTCTAAATCGGGTACAAGTTAATTCAATTTCAATCTAAAGTAATGTGACCGTTAAATATTAAAAATAAAAATGGCTTGGCACGTCGCGTCGGCAATTTTCGGTTGACGTGGCACTTTACATAATGGGGTTGAACACGCTGCCTACCTATTAACAGGTCTTATTTGTAAAGGTGCGGTTATCGTGAAAGGTAATGAATTAATGAAAGATTGACTGATTGAGTGATTGAATTGCTCTAACTTCTTTGCTTCATTTAATATTGATTATGCGAGTTTGTTGTGGGTTAGGAAGCTGTGATAGCCTAGTGCTTAGGACGTTCGTCTCCTAATCAGAGGTCGGGGGTTAGGATACCGGGCACGCACCTCTAACTTTTCGGAGTTATATGCGTTTTTAAACAACTAAAATATCACTTGCTTCAACGGTGAAGGAAAGCATCGCGAGGAAACCTACATGCCTGTGAGTTCTCCATAATGTTCTGAAAGGCGTGTGAAGTCTGCAATCCGTACAAGGCCAGCGTGGTGGACTATGGACAACCCCTTCTCGTATTGAGAGGAGATCCTGGCTGGACCGCGTGTTCCCGTGACCCAGCCACCAGGCGACGCGAAGGAGCATTGCTGGGTTTTAGTGGGTATTCTGGTCGACAGTCTGGCCGCCGGGGAGTCCCACATACGGAGGGGATGCGTAAACGCATTTCGCAGCGTGAAAAAAAACATATCATTTTTCATTTTTCGAATTGTCACTTGCAGATAACCATAATAGTTACTACTGCTTCATCGGGGTTTTTTGGCGAGCATGAAGCTCAGCCTGAGAGAGGAGAACCTGGGTTCGACGACTTCTGAGGGAACGTCCCCCTAAGGGCGTCTCCTGTGAGATTCGGACCTCGACTTAAGGTGACGTTGGGACTTGTTGGGTTTGTTGGACTTGTGTGTCAGTCTGACCGCCCCCGTGCCCGTGGATAGAGTCCACGTCCGGATGAGGTCAGATAGCGGTGACCTCGTCTTCACCGGCGAAGACGCTGTGTTGGGTTTTGTGTAGTGTGACCTAGCTGCGAAGTGTTGTCCAACGTCAGTTGGTCGTCAGGGTCGATTAGGACGTTTTTCGGACGTCTCTTTATGAGAGGGGCGTTTGGGTCAGGAGTGTAATTGGAAGCCTCAACCACTAGAGGGTTGGGGTGTCGGGCTGCAAAAACATATCATGATCTACCGGAAAATAACTGCTCAAATACTGAGCACAGTGCAAACCACGTATAATAAAATACAATTTAAACTCACTGGCAAGCGGTTATTGTTTGAAGAGCGATCATTTTACATGACCCGATATTTTATACCGTACCCAGTGCGAGCCTAACGTGATCATAATAATTACGTACAGTGTTTTTTATATTAATTATATGCAAAGCTTTGCGTGATTTACTATTCTTATCAGCATAACGGTTAATTTGCTTAACGGGTCAGGTTTGCTATTTGATCAAACCCCGTTTAACTTGCGGGTGGGTTATTTTCTAGTCAGCAAATTTACTCCTTGTGGAGTGCCACATGATCTTTAATCCAATGCAGGTCGAACTCTTATTAAAAGCTAAAAAGATAGTAATAATTGAGCACACGGACGGCTTTACTCTTTTTTTTTTATAACATTACAAGTTAGCATTTGACGGCTATCTCACCTGGAGGTTAGTGATGATGCAGTCTAGGATGGTAACTGGCTAAGCTGTTAGGGGTATGGTAAACCCACACTCCTAATTGGTTTCTACGCGACATCGCGCCGGAACGCTAAATCGCTTGGCGACACGTCATATATATATAGCATGTTTTGGCACTTATCGCAACTAAAAACAATTCGATTGACCTGTTTCACATAGAAAAAAAAACATATTGGCCGTTCCATTGTTTCTAGCTGTCACATGAAAACTATTTTTAGAGTTGTGACAGCAACACGAAATCTCGAACTGGTGAAATTAAATAATTCTACGAACATGACATAAAATAGAAAAGTTTAAAGTACATTTCATAAATAGTAAGAGCGACAGAGTCCAAAAATAGATATTGTTATTATGTTCTAGTTAATGGCTACATACATGCTCATTATAGAAGAGGCGCGCATGCCGCGTACTTCAAATCAGAACTATTAACTACACATTTAACTTCATCATGATCAATCCATTGCCAGCTCACTACAGAGCACGGGTCTCCTCTCAATATGAGAAGGGTTTGGCCATAGTCCACCACGCTGGCCATGTGCGGATTGGCAGACTTGACACGCCTTTGAGAACATTATGGAGAACTCTCAGGCATGCAGGTTTCCTCACGATGTTTTCCTTCACCGTTGAAGCAAGTGATATTTTAATTGCTCAGAAACGCACATAACTCCGAAAAGTTAGAGGTTCGAACCCCCGACCTCTGACTAGGAGACGGACGTCCTAGGTCTATCACAGCTTAACATTTAACTTATAATGTTATATTTAACTTTATAAGCCCTACGATCGTAGGGCGTCAAAAATATCAAAGACTCATTTGAGTGTTCCCCTCCACGGAAATCTTTAGTAAAAGGCGAAAGATTTATACGTTTTGAAGGGAAACCAGAGTTACGATGTACTGATATCGCGGATCTTATATACTCCTGCCGTGAACACAACGATACCTTGTACATTTTTCGATGCAGCGCCATCTAGTTTACACTTTGATAAACTTAGCTCTCAATTGAAATAATTGTCCTAGATGAGGACCTATATAGGATAACCATTCCACAGATACTAGCTGTTACATGAAAACTATTTTTAGAATTCTGATAGCAACACAAAATCTTCACCTGGCTAAATTAAATAATTCAATCAACGTAACATAAAAATGCACTAAATAGATAGAGATATATATATATGATGCATATTTTTAGAGGCCAAAAATATATATATTGTTTTTAACTTATTAGGTTCTGAACGTTCTGGTTTATGGATACACCGATACAACATACTCAATATAGAAGTGTCGCGCGCATACTTCAAGATCTAACTATACATTTAACTTTCATAGTTAATTATAACTTTATAAGCCCTACGATCGTAGGGCATCAAAAATATCAAAGACTCATTTGAGTGTTCCCCTCCACGGAAATCTTTAGTAAAAGGCGAAAGATTTATACGTTTTGAAGGGAAACCAGAGTTACGATGTACTTATATCGCGGATCTTATATACTCCTGCCGTGAACACAACGATACCTTGTACATTTTTCGATGCAGCGCCATCTAGTTTACGCTTTGATAAACTTGGCTCACAATTGAAACCACTGGCTTATCGCTCTTGACGTATGCGGTCTCAGCGTGGTTTGTCCTGTGATCTGAACACCAAAAAGTTTGGCTTCTTTTTCTCGCGGTAAACAGATCAAATCAGTAATCAGTTAGAAATGAACTTATACATAGAGATTCCAAAACTCCCACCATATCGAAGTTTGTCGTCAAACTCATCCCGATGTCCAAAACATCTCCAAAATAAAGCTCCGTAAGAGTATTGGGAGAGTGTAAGAAGGTGTCCAGTATCTCGAAAGCTCCTGCAATCTCCATCACCTGCGCAAGATACATGGCTGGTGACGTCACAGATAACGCCAAGAATACCGGGCATAACGATCCCTGGTCGCGATGACATTATCGCAACAGCTTTACCTGACATTTACAGATGGAAATTACCTTACAGTATAAACCACAATTACCAGAGCAACATATCTGCCCTTTTTTTTTTTTGTCGTGGTGGAAAAGCTTTATAGCTAATTCCGTCCCTTGGGCAGGACGGAGGTTATGTGGGACTCCCACCCATGAGTGGTCTACCCGAACTAAAAACCACTACGGCATGTCCCTCTCGCTGGTTTTACTGGACGCCCGGGGCACCCATTGTATACTTCCCGGTCAACATAACTGCCCTGCGAACTAGGATCCGCGTTAAATAATAATAATAATAAATTCATTTATTTGCTATAAAACGTGGGTACAGGATAAAAAATGTAGTTATAAGATACATATATGGCACCAAACATGTTTTGCCTTTTAAAAGACTTGCACTCTCTTGGATTGAAAAACATTGGATATTTACTCGATTATTCTTTGTTAGCTCAACTGGTGTTAAGAAGATCATAAGTTATTATATGTTTGTCCGACCCCCCCGTTATCCTAAACGTCGCCTAAGCCGAGGTTCGAACTCAAAGGCAATCATTCCCTTAGTTTCTTCGAGTCCTAGGGCTCAAAATTTCTTCTGGCAGAGCTTTTTTTTTAAAGCTCGCCAAACAGCCCGGTTACGCTGTGGCAACCAATAGGGTTTGTACAGCTAATAGACAGGGCGAAAAAAAAAATCTGAAACGTTTAAAAATAAATAAATTAGGCGGTATACCAAATTCAATTCAATAAAACAGTTTGTGTATAGGATTATGTACATTTATTTTATGTCGAACTGGTTATTATGTATTGCTTTTTTAGGCTTAACTATGACTTGATTGATCAAGTTTCCTTAGTCTCTCTTTGATATTTTTACGTAATCTTACCTTACCTTGTTATGCTAATATCCTGAAGTTCCAATACCAGTGTTATTATTATCTCTCGTAACAAGAACTGGCTATTCGTTCAAATATTTAATAAAAAAAAAAGCCTTCACAAAGCTCTTTGCATCGGAAGCGTCTTGCGATTCAATTACCTGTACGACCGTCGCACTTTAACATCATTTATGCAAATATAAACTCTATCTTCATGCACCAAGACTTAAATTTCGCTGAGATCGTCTCGTTTCCTATCTGTACCATTTCCAATATGAACTGTTCATGCAAAAACATCTGCTGTGTGTATAATGATAAGTTTTAATTCAGCTTGTTTTACTCTTTCTCTGAAAGTACCTGTTTCCTCAATTGATCGGCGATAGGGCTCGTTCGATGTATTTCGAGTTATTGAAATGGTTATAGGATGCTTATCACTTTATATAGAACTAAACAAATACCTTAAGAATTGTAACCTAATGTCATAATTTTGTATAACTTATGTTTTACACCTTATATTATTTAATATATTATATATAACAATAATATGTCCAAATGTACAGAGCAAAGTCTGTTTTACACAAGATTATCTTGACAACAAATTAACTTATTTATGAAAGAATAATTAATAACTAACCTATACCTAATAATAAAGCTAAAAAACCATAACCTAATAATGAAGTTTGAAAATCACATCTCCATTCTTATATTCTTATTTTTGAGGCATGATGAAAATCCAATTCAGGAGGAATTTCTCCTAGCTTATAACTTACTTATTGCATATCGCTATTTCAAGCCCTCTGTTCGGCGATAATGATCACGTAAGAATACCACTGTGATCATCACACATCATCACAATCAACCCATTACCGGCTCACTACAGAGCACGGGTCTCCTCTCAATATGAGAAGGGCTTGGCCATAGTCCACCACGCTGGCCATGTGCAGGATTGGCAGACTTCACACGCCTTTGATAACATTACGGAGAACTCTCAGGCGTGCAGGTTTCCTCACGATGTTTTCCTTCACCGTTAAAGCAAGTGATATTTTCATTTTTAAAAACTCACATAACTCCGAAAAGTTAGAGGTGCGTGCCCGGATTCGAACCTCCGACCACAGTTATATTCTGTGATAACTTCATAAAGAGGCAACCGGTTACGCTTCAGTTAGCCCTCTAATCGCAGACATTCATATATCTTTTATCATGTAGTAGGAAAGTGCAGCGCTCAAAGGGAGATCACAACATTTTGATTTCGATTTGTTTGGAACTGCCAAACTTTCGCGGATAGAAAAATAACACTAAATTCGAACGGTGTTCTAGCAAACAACGCATTGTCCTCACGCAGTCAAAACAAAAAAGAAAAATACGACAAAGCTAAAATAATATGGAGGCTGGAAATCGAAAATTGTGGGGCAGTTCTCGCTCGTCCAGTCGACTCACTGGTCCGCAGTTCCGGTTTTCGGGTCAAATTGTTAACTGGGAAAGAAATAAGTGAACTGTGACTGCACGCTTTTGGAATTCAGCGTTAGAATATGCGAATTTTCAGTAGGTATGGTACCTGATAGTTTCTTTTTTGTTTTCATTCGATGAGAAATAAACGTTTTACTGTGATCTCCTGTCCATACAAATTAATACAACCGAGCTTTTAAAGAAATGTAATCTTAGTATGGCAAGACAATTTTTACTTTCGTTTTTAACAGAGAAAAATGCATTATGGCGTATATTAGTACGATTATTTTGGATCAGTATCAAAGCAGATGTTTTATACCGAAAAGCATATTGCATAAAAATCTTAAAAACAATATTTTTGTCAATGTCTGTTTGATGGCGCCCGCGAGAAGTATTTAAAATTAAATTTTAAATTAAGTATTTAAAATTCAGTCAGAATTCAGGTTTTCTGGAATTCTGTTCATTTCCTTAACTAAACTTTCAAAAATCACGTCGATCCATTGCTCCGTTGCTACGTGATTGAAGGACAAACCAACATACAAACACATTTTCGCATTTATAATATTACTATGATTTAGTCTATAAGGATTTTAGTACAAGGTATTTCAGTGTTATACTGATTATACCTCGAGTGGATTCAAAAAAGTAAAACTATAAGATTTTCATCAAACAAAAATACTTTATTAGATATCTGTGTGCAAAATTATAGTGATCCATCGAGTGTTATGACATTGGCATATCAGTCAGTCAGGTTTTTTTATACATTACAAGTTAGCACTCTCACCTGATGGTAAGTGATGATGCATTCTAAGGCGGTAGCGGGCTAACTAAAATGTTATAGTAAACCCATACTCCTAATTGGTTTGCACGCCACATTGTGCCGGAACACTAAATAGCTTGGCGAAACGTATTTGTCGATAGGGTGGTCACAAGCCACGGCCGAAGCTTCCCACCAGATTAGACTCGAGCCGGAAACAGGACCTCCAACTTTATAATGCGACAGTGCACGCGCCTCAGAGGTCATCAAAAGGTCAAACCTTTGTACATGCATTCAGCATATAGATGCTTCCATGCCTAATAAATGATACCTGAATTAGTAGACGTGTTCGTAAAATTTGACCCAAATCTATTTAAAGTGGGTCATCCACGTTATATTATTTAGGGGAGCGGACACAGGGGCCCGCCCTGTTCACCCCTCGTTTCATTGTTTGCAAAGGGACTACTGCAGTATCATTTAAATTTCATTTCACGTTGTTATCGAGTGACTCCGAAAAATATCAGTAACAAACAATAAACATTTCTGGGATGTCTCGCATTAAGTTCAAAGTTTATATTAAACGTAAGCTTGTAGAACAATAATATTATAGTATAAATTCAAAATTCAAAATACAAATTGAAATAATCTTTATTGCAAAAGTTTAAAAGGCACTTTTGACGCGTCAATAATTTACATAGTAGTGATTTGATGGTGATAACTACATTCGTAAACTTAAAACTAAAGCTATGAGGGTTCCAAAAGCGCCCCGGTCTAAGAAGAAGCCCACAACAAACTTAGCCGGGTAAAGAATTATGTAAATGGTAAACAATCATGGGTTTGAAATATTGCTCTTAAATAATTTTAAGTGGTAGTTACCGGTCTATGTTTATTATGAGCTTCTGTTTGGACCTTATTATCAGCCCATATTGTACCAATGTTGGGCAAAGGCCTCCCTTCCTTCCTTCCATTTGTCTCTGTCTAGGGATATTTGGGGTTAAGCCGACAGATAGGCATCGAGTTCATCACGGCAACGATGCCTCGGTCTGCCTCGACGTCTTTTTGTTTTTTGTGGTACCCAATGTGTTGCGGCCTTTGCCCACAGTTCGTGGGACATGCGCATGACAACCCGCATAGCTTTGCTTTTAAGTTTACGAATGTAGTTATCACCGTGAACTACTACTTTGTACGTTATTGCGTCAATCTTTTAAAGGATTATTTGAATACAGTTTATGATTCATTGATTTATTTCTATTTCTTCATTTAAACATTACACTGATATCTATTATATCTTTAAATTATTTTAAACATGGTCATGGAAGAAAAGTTTTGCTATGAAAATATAATAAGGCGCAGCAATAATAGTTTCTAATGTATTACTAGAAATATGGAATCCTAAAAATAATTCAAAGAACTTAATAACAGTTAATTTTAAACTAAAATCTATTAGTCAATAGTTATAGAGATTAAATAGTGATTGATAGTGTTAAACTGAAGTCATGTTGTACAAAGCGTTTACTAGATGGCGCTGCACCGAAAAATGTACAAGGTATCGTTGTGTTCACGGCAGGAGTATATAAGATCCGCGATATTAGTACATCGTAACTCTGGTTTCCCTTCAAAACGTATAAATCTTTCGCCTTTTACTAAAGATTTCCGTGGAGGGGAACACTCAAATGAGTCTTTGATATTTTTGATGCCCTACGATCGTAGGGCTTATAAAGATAATATAACATCATAATATCTTAAATGTTAAGCTGTGATTTACTAAGGACGGCCACCTCCTAATCAGGGGTCGGGGATTCGAAATTTCGAACCCGGGTACGCAGTACGCACCTCTAACTTTTCGGGGTTAAGTGAAAGTGCGTTTTTAAGCAATTAAAATATCACTTGTTTCAACGGTGAAGGAAAACATCGTGAGGAAACCTGCATGCCTGAGAGTTATCCATAATGTTCTCAAAGGCGTGTCAAGTCTGCCAATCCGCACATGGCCAGCGTGGTGGATATAACAGGTGGCTATGGCCAAACCCTTCTCATATTGAGAGGAGATCCGTGCTCTGTAGTGAGCTGGCAATGGATTGATCATGATGAAGTTAAATATGTAGTTAATAAGTTTTGATTTGAAATACGCGGCATGCGCGTCACTTCTATAATGAGCATGTATGTAGCCATTAACTAGAACATAATAACAATATCTATTTTGGGCTCTGTAGCTCTTACTATTTATAGAATGTACTTTTCTAATTTTATGTTATGTTCATACTTCGTAGAATTATTTAATTTCGCCAGGTCGAGATTTCGTGTTGCTGTCACAACTCTAAAAATAGTTTTCATGTAATAGGTAGAATCTATGGAACGTTCAAAATAATATGATTTTTTTTGTATGTGAAACAGGTCATTCGAATTGTTTTTAGTTGCGATAAGTGCTCCAAAACATGCTATATAAGTACTCTACTTGAACAATTATTACAATTGTGAGTTCAGTTTATCAAAGTGTAAACTAGATGGCGCTACATCGTAAAATCTACAAGGTATCGTTGTGTTCACGGCAAGAGTATATAAGATCCGCGATATTAGTTCAACGGTAACATTTTAGGTAACACATTCGATCGAATGATTCGGATTCGATCGGATTCGATCTATCGATTCGGCGGGGAGATTGCTCTCAGATGGATCGATACCATTGATATCGATTCGATCGGAATTCGATTCGATTGATTGATTAATTGATCGGATCGGATCCTGATCGGGGAGATCAAATCGATCGGGGGAAAGATCGATTGGGTAAAGGTGGATCTGAGATTCTCGCTGATACTTTATAGTCGTTGGTTGGTTGGTCCTGATCGTTGGTTGGTCGTTGGTCAGTCTTTGGTCGTTGGTCAGTCTGGGTTGGTGGTGGTGCTCAACATTGCGGACATTGGCGGATGCCGGACCCAACGCATATCACCTCCTGACGTCCGGCCTCCGACTTGCCACTAGTTGCATCAACGGAGCCCGGACCCGGCGAGGTGTTGGAACGCCGACACCGTCGCCCGGGCCACGCCCGTGGCAGCTTCGCCCCGCTTACTGCGCCACCGTACAATGCCGCGTTTACCCGCACCAAACCCTGCGGAGTCGCAGCGGCGCGCGACCCGTCCGCGCCCAATGCGCCGCAAGGTTTTCGTGCAATCGACGCACCTTAACTCCGGCCTAATTGACGCGGTCAGGTCGCTTACGGCCAGCCGCGTCAAGGAGGCCGTGAAACCAGGCCCATCGCAGGGGGCTGGAGAGGAGCTCTTCGCAGCGAGCCCTCTGGCCCTATCCCCCGCACTCTCGCTGGAGGCCGTCGGTCCGACAACGTCGACTGCGGTTGCTGTGCCACCCACAACCGGCTCTGTTACGCCGACTATGATCACGACGCCGCCGGTACACTTCCCGCGCCCGCCGCTTTTCCCCGCGCCGCGCCCGCTGCCGCCTGTTATCCCTGTAGGACGCTTCCCCTCCCCACCTAAGGGCCGAGTTGGAGTCCGACCCACCGTCGCCACCATCGCCACGCCGCCCCCAAGCATGCCGCGTCTCTCAAGGGGCTCGCCGATGGAACTGAATACGACAAGCCCGACGTATGCAGCCGCGGCCAAGAGATCGGCGCCGTCGCAAACTCCACCGCAAAGTGCCATCTCTGGACCTACTGCTGGCGTTGCCGCTGCCTCCTCTGCGACGGCATCCGCCGCCGCTGCTTCCGCGTTAAGGCCCACCGCTCGCTACCCTCCGCTCGTGGTGGAGGTGTTGCCGGACTGGCCGACACACTTCAGGGAGCTGAAAAAGCTCCTTGGACACGCCCCTAATGGACGTCCGTATGGCAAAAGCGTCCGTTTCATCCCAAAATCGGACCAGGAGTTCCGCGCCATCCAGCGCTACTTAACGCAGCTGGAAAGCGCCGCGGGACTATCCTGGTTCTGTTACTCTCTACCGGCCGAGAGGAGCGTAAAGGTTGCGATACGCGGCCTGCCGGCGAACACGGAGCCGGCACTTGTCAAGGAAGAGCTACGAGAGCTCGGGTACGTCCCAGAGCATGTGCGGACCATCCCCGCGCGCCCGGGTAGACCGGGCTGTCTGATGTTCGCGCAGCTGCAACGGACACCGGACACTATACCAGGCATATACGAGGTGCGCGAGCTCCTCTGCATGCCCGGCGTCACAATCGAAGCGTGGCGTGGCCGCAAAGGCCCCGCGCAGTGCCACCGCTGCCAACAGTTCCGTCACTCTTCCCACAACTGCCACCGGCCTATTGCCTGCGTGTGTTGTGGAGGAAATCACCCAGCCCGGGACTGCCCACGCCCGCGAGAGGAGCCACCAACGTGCGCAAATTGCAATGGTGTGCACACAGCGAACAACGCGACCTGCCCCGTATTCCGCAGGGAGTCACGGAACCGCCGGGCGGGTACCGTCGTGCGCACCGCCACAGCGGCACCCACTGCAGTCCTCAACACAGAGGCTGACGCGCCCGGCTCACTCATGGCTGCTGCCAACCAGCCACACAAGCAGCCGGGCCGAAAGCGCCGACGCCGGCGCGGCAAACGTGCGGGCTCGCGCCAAGGCGGAACTTCCACAACTGCGCCGTGCCCAACACCGCAACCCCTGACACAGGCTACTGCGCGCAAACCCATAATCGGACGCCCTACAGCGGCTCCTCCCGCGCCGCCCGTACAGTCCAAAACCATCGTGGTCGCTGCCCCCGAGCCTCGGGGGACGAAGGCGAAGCGCGTGGTACAGCCGCAGCAAGCATCCCAGCTGGCGCGCGGCCCCTTGGACCCCAAGATGACCCGCATCATCGGAATCTTACACGAGGTTCTGGTGGCGATCCAGGAGCAACGCGACCCAGTCCCGTTGATCCTAACGTGCATCATGGAGCTCTTGAATGGGTGAAGAACTTCGGATCGCATTTTGGAACGCCGACGGGCTTTCTTCACAAAAAGTCCGTCTTCTTAAGAACCTGCTCTCTCAGCGTCGAGTGGACATCGGCCTGATCAACGAGACTCACCTAAAACCGGCGGACAAGTTGAAAATTTCCGGATACTATGTCTACCGGGAGGATCACACCTCGCCGATCGGAACTGCTTATCGGGGATTAGCAGTTTTGGTTCGTCGGAATGTCGTACACCAAGCGCTGCCAGTACCACAGCTGCAGACATCGTACGCCCTCGGGGTGGAAGTCTGCGTCGACCACCAGCCCACCCGTGTGTTCGCCTACTATAGGCCCCCGACGAATCGACTCGCAGTGGCTGATGTCCACATCCTGCTGGACTCGCTATTGCCCACGATCATCGCCGGGGACTTTAATGCGAAGCACACGGCGTGGAATTCGAACATCGTGTCCCCGGATGGCAGACGCCTCCTGGACGATGCAGACCGTCACGGATACGAAGTGCTAGGACCAGAGGTCCCGACACACTACCCGTACTGTGCGGCTCACTCACATGACGTCATCGACATAGCAGTTACCCGCGGCCTCGCCGTGACGCCATCGATTGACGTCCTGGACGACCATCTCACCTCCGACCACCAGCCTGTCCTCTTGACGTTGAAGAACATGCCAACGAAAACAATGCTGCTTTCTCCAAAACATCGTCAGGACTGGCGAGTTTTCGCCGACTATATGGCGAAGCACTCGCCGTCCTTCCGAGTGGAGAGCCCCGCAGAAGTCGACAGACTTGCAACGGACTTCAGCACAACCGCGTCAAACGCGCTTCGAGAATCCAGGCTCGACGCCGCCTCCACTCGCAGCTCACCCCAGCTTCCGGCCTACATACAGGCGATGATACAGGAGAAGAGGAAGCTGCGACGGCAATGGCAAGTCCAACGGTGCCCGACCATGAAGACACGGCTCAACGATCTAGCTGCCAAGATATCGAAGGCACTGGAAACAGTCGCTGACGAATCCTGGCACTCAACTATCGAGCGAGCTGGTGATGACTGGTCTGGTCTCCACCGCCTTTGCCGCCACCTCTCGGGGAAACCCACTCCGATTAGGCCTCTTCTGGCCAGTGACGGTAACCCTCGTTACCGCGCCGAAGACCGAGCGGAGATCTTCGCCGAATTCCTGGAGAAACAGTTTACACCGAATCCGACCACAGATGTGCAGCACGTGGAAACCATCGAGCGACAGTTGGAGGCTTACTTCGAGTCGCCGATAGCACCGACGGAAGACCCCGTCGTGTTCTCCCCTGGACAGGTCCAGCGAATGATTCTTCGGGCTAAACTACGGAAAGCGCCGGGTCCCGACCGGGTCACCAATGAGGCCCTGCGCCACCTCCCCCCGCGAGCAATCGCGTCATTAGCGCGACTATTTAATGGCATTCTCCGAACCGGGCATTTCCCGAGTTCGTGGAAGCTCGGCCGAGTAATTATGATACCCAAACAAGGAAAGAACGTCCTGCTGCCTGGGAGCTACCGTCCCATCACTCTACTGTCGACGATCTCGAAAATATTCGAGAAGTTGCTGTTGCTGCATATAACGCCCCACCTTCAGCCACGCGATGAGCAGTTCGGCTTTCGATCCGAACACTCCACTACGCTCCAAGTCACGAGAGTACTGCACCACCTCGCTACCGCTTATAATAAGAGGGAGCATTCAGTTGCAGTATTCCTGGACATGGAAAAGGCGTTCGATCGCGTCTGGCACACTGGCCTGATCTACAAGCTGTCCACGTCTACTACTCCTCGCCGAGTAGTTAAGACTGTGGCCACCTTCCTGCAGGACAGACGTTTTCAAGTGGCGGTCGAAAATGTCTTGTCCACAGAGCGACCAATCTGTGCCGGAGTGCCTCAGGGAAGTTGCCTGTCGCCCATCTGCTACAGCAGATACACGGACGACATCCCAGTAGTCGGTGGAGCCATGCTGGCGCTGTACGCCGACGACGCTGCATTCATTACCACCTCACTGAACGCCCCTCACGCAGTTGTTAAAATGCAGCGCGCACTGGATGCACTTCCCACCTGGCTGAAGGACTGGAGACTTAAGGTCAACGTGGCGAAGACTCAGGCGATCTCCATCGGGCGGGCTATCTCCCTACCGCCTCGGGTATCGCTCATGGGAGAATCCGTCGAATGGACGCCGACGGCAAAATACCTTGGCGTGACCATCGACAGGAAGCTCTCGATGCGACCCCACGTGAAGAACGTAGTCGCGCAATCGCGCGCCGTGCGAAGCCTCCTGCGTCCCTTGCTGGCATCTCAACTGCCTCTTCGTGCGAAGCTTTGCCTTTACAAAGCATACATCCGCACGCGACTTACCTACGCAGCCCCAGCCTGGTTTGCACTGGTCAGCGAATCAAACCGCAAGTCACTGCGGGCACAGCAGTCGCTCGCGCTCCGCACCATCTCCGGAGCACCACGCTTCGTACGGAACCGGGTCATCTCCAGGGACCTGCGCATGGAGAGCCTCGACGACCACAATCGCCGCCTGAGCACCTCAATGTTCTCTCGCGCCGATGGAGCGCGATCCCAGCACCTGCGGGATATCGCGCCATACCATCGGCGACCGCCGGATGTGAGAGGCCTGCCACGAGACCTGACGTCTTAAGACGCAACACCGCTTCCTCGCCGCTGGCTGACGGGCGCCCACCGGTTAATCACTGGCAGGCACGACCTCGCTGAGCGGCGGGTTGCAAGCCACCCAGGACTTACATCTACACTCCGCTACAGCTCGCTGGTCACCCGCGTAACGCGGGCTCGATCGTAGTGCAGTGGAATGCAGTGCACCCTTAGACCAGAAATGGTCCCACCCAGTGCCCCGCCTGTAGTTGCAGGTGGCGTTGCTACCACTGGAGGGGGCCAACGCCCCGATCAGTTACCCCGGGACCCGAAAGGGTCCGCGTGGCATACATCTCGTTTCAACGGTAACTCTGGTTTCCCTTCAAAACGTATAAATCTTTCGCCTTTTACTAAAGATTTCCGTGGAGGGGAACACTCAAATGAGTCTTTGATATTTTTGATGCCCTACGATCGTAGGGCTTATATAAAACAAATAATTATTAGGGAGGTGTCTAGAAATCAACGTATGAACTTATGAAGTTACATTTATTTTGTTAATATATGCAAGTTTTATTAATCAGTTACCTAGAATTATACGTTACGCTACAGATTAACTTTTTTAGGTTTTTTAATTCTGTAATATAAGACATTGATTAAGTTATTACCGAAACAAGTCACATTTTACTGAAACTTAAAGAAGTCACAAAAATTGTGCAGACTGCAGTCTATTCGTACATCTGAAGAGATGGGTATAACAAATACTTTGATCTAGACTTGAATCATTATTAAACAATATTCAAACAATTAACCTGATACTTACGAAAAAAAAATCTAACCTGATACTTACGAAGTAAAAGAAACCTATTTTCAAAATTTCAAGCTTCTAGACGCAATAATAAAAAAATTAGCAATAAACCTTTGAAAGGTAATATTCAAAATAATTTGATGTACGATTTTTATTATTAATCTTAATGCGAATTTTTGTGTCTCTAACTCCAAAAACAAAGGAATTTCATACATACTTCCAACCCCTATTTTACCCGTTGGAATTTCCATATATCCTTTCTTAGCTGATATCTCTTAACTATCAACTACCTACTTGCTAAATTATAGCTTTATACGTACAATAGTTTTTGAGATCTCGTGTCTAATCAGTAAGTATGTAAGTAAGTTTTATATAGAAAAGATATAGATTAAGAAATGTCAAAATTTGTTACTAATTTGGTTAAGGTAAGTTAAAAAAGAAAGTGTCACTAATTTAAATGATATTATAATAATTTTATCAATTTTAATTAGTTTTAAGTTCTCTTGTAAGTGAACAGTTTATTATTTAAAGCTAAACCTAAATAATTATTAGCTTGCACCATCTCAATCCTATACGACACTGGAACGCTATCTAAAAGCGAGGCTTAAGCAATTTCATTAGTCAGTGCTGATATCAAAGACCGAACCACTTTGAGTCAGCTAATTCTGTAATCGGATAGGCATTACCAACAGCGCAGCGGTTTTATTGCCTTCTTACTATGCTGTAGTCCTAGTACTAAATTTCTAATTACACAGTTTTCAGTTTTGGGGTTTCCTAATTAATACTCGGTGATTTATTAGAATTATCGGTATATCGGCTCTCACGCCCGTGTGCAAAATAAATATATATAAAAAACCAAAAGAGATACAATAAACTTAAATAGATAAAAATAAATAAACCTACATATACATTACATAGATACATATTTGCACCGTGAGGAGGATTACACCCCGGCAGGGGAGACCAAACGGCCGGGGGTCAGGGCGACAGGTTGAAAAACCGGCGGACTATCCTAGCCGAGTCCAGCAAGACCGCTTTTTGCATCCTGGCTGCGAGCGAACTGCCACGGAACCCCAGTCGCCTCAGATGGTGAGCGAGGCGATTGGGATGGTTTCAGAAGACTGCACATGCCACATGTCGGAAACCTCGTGAGCCAGATCGAGATACTTTAGTTTTTTCTTATTAGAAATTTTTTATTAGAATTATACATAATTAATTACCTTGGAAGCGGTGATAGCCTAGTTAGTGGTTAGGGCGTCAGCCTCGACCAGCCTGGTCGGCGGTTCGAATCCGGGCACACACCTCTAACTTTTCCAAGTTATGTGTGTTTTAAAAAAAAATTAAATATCACTTGCTTCAACGGTGAAGGAAAACATCGTGAGGAAACCTGCATGCCTGAGAGTTCTCCATAATGTTCTCAAAGGCGTGTGAAGTCTGCTAATCCGCACATGACCAGCGTGGTGGACTATGGCCAAACCCTTCTCATATCAAGAGGAGACCCGTGCTCTGTAGTGAGCCGGCAATATGTTGATCATGATGATAATTAAATGAACGAAATGTTTTTTGTACCAGTTAAACTATTTAATGAAAACATTACCTAGTTTAATCCTAATTTTTTTTTAAATCTACTATCTAATATGGCGTGTCTTGGTGACTTCAAAAGTTCAGCGAACAAAAACAGGCTTGGTTACAATTAGAACTAAGAAATTTTCTGTATCAATTAGTATTTCAGTTTTTTTTTATAAGTTTTCTGATCACGTTTGGGGATCACAATTTGCATAGTGTAGAAATGTTATTGCATTTCACTCTTTCATGTGCCGCCACACTATCTATATTTATTTAAACTGAGCAAAAACTTTATTTGTTTCTAAACTAAAAAACGAAATGCGTTTTGCTCATCCTTTTTGTAAAGACGGTAACGTCACAAAACCACCACCAGTAACCTATGGTTCCCTGGTGCTTCTCAGTTTAAGCTAACTTTATACTCTGTTACATATACCTGTGTAATTTACCTTTCACTCGGTAAAATACACTTTAATATGATTTTCATATACTCGCAACAATATATAGAAGTTAGATAGGTCGAAAGGTAGTCTAACCTTTCAAACAGATTATATCTCTTGTTAAAAACTCAACCTCCTTCCGATTCTGGATTGAAATGAAATCATCGAGTGTACACAGCAATTTCATTACTACGTGCAAATATCAAAGGCAAGAGACGCTTTGAGCTGGCTTACCTGTAAACGGATAGGCAACTAACGAGCCCGACAAGAGCGCGGCGCATCTCCAACCTCTGTGCGATGCTGTAACCCTAGTACTTCTTATCGAGCGATATATGCTATTACCTAACTTATATAGTAGTAATAGCTTCTTGTATTTACAATGTTTGTTGTATTTTCTAATAATTACACATTATTTAATTTAATTTAATTAGAAGAGAAAAAGAAGAATTTATTATTGACAATGTGAGATGATGATAACAAAACAAACTGGCTAAGTTTGTTATGGGCTTTTTTTTAGACCTGGACGTTATTGAACCCAGTTAGCCCTAGTTTTATCTTAAGTTGTAGTTATCACTATCACCTCATAAATTAAATAATGAAAAATATACTGTATATGAGCGATTCATAGATGCCTGTAATATTTTGGTTGCAAGAATAAAATAAAGTTTATATAAAACGTAAGCTTGTAGAAAAGTCCTACTATAGTGTAAAGGATTAGGTAAATGATAAACAAGCATGGGTGTGAAATATTGCTCTAAAAAGATAGCTCTTAATATAATTTTAAGTGACATGTGAGATGGTGATAACAAAAAGAAAATTTACCTTGCTAAGTTTGTTGTGGGCTTCTTCTTAGACCGGGACGCGTTTGGAACCTTCATAGCTTTAGTTCTAAGTTTACGAATGTACTTATCACCATCAAATCACTACTATGTAAATTATTGACGCGTGAAAAGCGCCTTTTGAAGGACTATTCGAATTTGAATTTGAATTAAAAGTTATTTTTGTTTTGATTTGATTTTAAGTCACAGAATGTCGTTCGTGAACTATGGACTTTCATGCACTTTGCCTCTATTATCCCACTGAGCTTCTAAACGCGAAATATTATAAGCGAATCATATAAGAAAAGGTTATAATAGATTTTCACTTTAACTCTATCCCTTACCGTCCAATATTTCCGATAAAGACTCTTTTGCCAAGTTAATATTTCTCTTCCAAACACCACGCTTAACCTTTGCTCTTCTGGGCTATTGAGGGATAAACCAACAAATACCCTCGTATTTATTATATTGCTAAGCTTTTTTTGCGTTTCCAGCCAAGTTCTGGCACAGGCGCGTTTTTATCAGCCAACATTGGATGTGTTCAGATGTGTTATAGCGATATCACTTTTCAGTACGTTTCGTATTAGGCTGATAGTACTTAATATATTTAAACACAGGGGTAATAATACGGTAATATTATGTATACAGTATTGTAACTCGGGCTTATCTTTGAAACAAATACCTACAGCCGCGTGGCATCTAAACATGCGATAGGGCTACCCGCCTCCAACATTTTAATTACATTTGCCTACTTTGTGTTCAAATTTCAACTATCTAGTGACAGACAGATGGTCAAATTAATTTTTTCTGGTATTATTCATACAAACAGTTCAATAAACAAAAATGATTAATGCAACCAAAAAGTGCACAATATATCCTACTCGTCATATTAAAAATATACTTGAAGTCATTTTAAGTGAAAAAAAAATCGCGCGGTTATTGTTTAAAAAAAATAAAACACCGTCCGTTCGTGACTGCGGCACATTCGCGACTGTCTGCATGCCGAATGCACCCCGAGATCGAGGCGCGTAGGCATAGCCCGCGTTTCGTTCGTTTGTATGAAGTTAAAATACCGTATACATAATATTACCCTGGAACTAAGGACGTAAAAGGTTGGACGGTTATCGTCCTGCGATATTCCAATATATGTTCCTAGAACATTTTGTATTACAACGCATTCGATTTTATGCAAATTAATAGTTTACATATGTTTTTACGTACGCATACGTTAATAATCTCTTCTTCGTCTTCTTCTTGCCCTTATCCCACATTATGTGGGGTCGGCACAACACGTCTTCTTCTTCCACTCACTTCTATCAGCCGTCACCTCACTACCCACACCTTTTACCCGCATACCTATCTTCTTTTACACAATCCATCCATCTCTTCTTTGGTCTCCTCTACTCTTTTGCCCTTCCACGTTCATATATAACATTATTTTGATGACATCACTTTCTTTCCTCCGCATTATATGACCGTACCATGCTAGCCTGTTACTCCTCATCTTTTCTGTCACTGGCGCTACTTTTAGACTTCCCCTTATATATTCATTTCTTATCTTATCCGTATGTTAATAATATTGGATGAAATAAACACAATGTTTGGCTAGTATCGGGACGGATTATATCAATAGCTATAAATAAATTATATCTGACGTTATCGACCGATCATATCGCAATATAGAAATCACGCACTTTTTACATATTACAATTAAAATTTCTTGCAAACAGCTTTCGTGATGAAATAGAGATCTTCAGTGATAGCATTCCTAGTATTAAGTCAGTTTTTGAGGATTGCTTTTTCTGTCGTTTTTTTTTTTTGTTTTTGATGATCTAGGTAAATTTTAGGTTATAATTATTATTTTTTACGGTTTTTACGCCATTTTGTGCCCGCTATGTTCTTCAAGAAGTCAATATTGTATAATAAGAAATTTGTACTGTAATGAAGACTATGCAATTTTTGGCAGTTTTGCGAGTTAATAAAAAAAAAAAACAAAGAAAAAGGGTATGAATTTCGCACTACAGTAAAAAGTCTGGAGCATATAAAATTAATCCATGCAAATGTATTCATGAAACGTGCACCTCTCGTACTCACGGACACCGACATGTTGTATAGGCGTTTAATTGCGTACCCCAAACTTTGCCAACACGATTTGCGTAAAATTAGGATATGTGTTATAATTTTATTATTAAATTCGTCGAATAGTCCATACAGAATACGTAAATTGGGCATAGAAACAGTGAAGGAATGTAATGATCGTGAATTTTGCATTGACAAACTATTTCAAACTACAAAATGTTGTATGATAAAGCATAAGGTCATACCAGAATAGATCCATATTAGCTTCAAGGTTACACATCTACTGGTGGCATTTACCAGAGAAGGGTGATCACGAACCTGTGAATAATATACCACAAACATGTGGACGCCCTCGGTGGTTCATTTTGTTTCAATATTATTAGATTTTGCCTTTAATAATAATAAAAACTCTTCATTACACACAAGATTAAAAGAACACAAAAAATAAAATAAAAGAACATAAAAACTTGACGACCTCCGTGGCGCAACGCGTGCGCTGTCGCATTATAGAGTTGGAGGTCCTGGGTTCGATTCGCATCTCGATTCTGGTCTGGTGGGAGGCTTCGGCCGTGGCTAGTTACCACCCTTCCAACAATGACGTCTTGCCAAGCGATTTAGCGTTCCGGTTAGATGTCGTGTAGAAACCAATTAGGAGTGGGTTTACCATGCCCCTGACAGGTTAGCCCGCTACCATCTTAGACTGCGTCACTTACCATGAAGTGAGATGCCGTCAAGGGGTAACTTGTGGTAGGTATATTAAAAAAAAAAACTATGTTAGGGCGATCTGCAAGTGATCTCTTCCAGGTAACCGCTATATAAACGAAACATGATAAACAATAAACAGCAAGTATAATTTGCTATATTCCGCCGAAAACCGGGAGATTTGTAAAATATAACACCACACAAAATCTTCCACTAGAACCTCTACGCACGTTTCGACCCGACACCGTAAAGTCAACGTAACGTAAACTTTACGTTGACTTTACTTTTCGCGCTTGTGAAGTCAACATCTCCTGAGGACGATCCGGTGTCGGGTCGAAACGTGCGTAGAGGTTCTAGTGGAAGATTTTGTGTGGTGTTATATTATACAAATCTCCCGGTTGTCGGCGGAATATAGCAAATTATACTTGCTGTTTATTGTTTATCATGGACTTCCTCAAAGTAACGCCTGCTTCTATTCATTACTCGAAACATGATAATTATGTAGTTTGTGTACAAATAAGAGTAGTCTAGAGTAGCATAAATAAAACTAAACTTACATAAAATTATATATGGGAAGGGGCCAGCGTGTCTGAACAGGTTGCATCCCACACGGTCCATCTTACATGGAATCAAACTCATACCGTCCAGTCCCTTGACATCGCCTCTTGCAATACCAGTCGGCTCAAGTAGACTCGGCACGTTGACAGTTGCATTATAATACGTCAACGTCACTGAGACATGGAGGTCGTCAAAATATAAAATACCTGATGAAATAACTCTGCTTTTAATTCAGTATAGGAAGCTCTGAATATATTTCACAGGCTTTGTTATTCAGTGGGGCGATTGATGCAAAATCGATCAGCTAAAAATAGACCCTTTGCACGCACTAATGGATTCTGCATCGGCACAGAGGAGGTTACTAAATGCATTTGCCCCACATTTTAGCGGCATTATCACAACAGCCTCCATTTACATATCGAAGTGGCTTTTAAGTGCCTATAGTACAACTACATGTAGTAACTTCGAATCAAGCGTGAAAAGGAAAGAGAATGCTTTCAAGGAAGCACGCTCCATCTTTGGCATTAATCATCGTATGGCTTACCGTCACTGAAAAAAATATATTGCTGCCAACAAAATTTTGTTAGTCACTTACAAGTAAAATGTTTGCACAACATAAAGGAATTTGTTACTGGAAATAAAGCTCACTTTACCACTGATTTTACTATTTTACTTTATTTAGTTTATTTTTACACGTGGTTTTAGTGATAATTCTTAAATTGTAAATCTATATATATAAAAGCGAAAGGTCACTGACGTACTTACTTACTGATTAAACACGAGATCTCGAAAACTATTGTACGTATATAGCTATAATTTAGCAAGTAGGTAGTTGATAGTTAAGAGATGTCAGCTAAGAAACGTTATTTGGAAATTTCAACCCTAAGGGAGTAAAATGGGGGTTGGAAGTATGTATGAAATTCCTTTGTTTTTGGAGTTATAGACACAAAAATTCGCATTAAGATTAATAATAATAAATAAAAAAAATGTACATCAAACTTCTTTTAAATATTACCCTTTAAGGGTGGTAAAATAGAGGATGATAGTTTTGCTGATTTTTCTTATTATTAAGTCTACAAGCTTGAAATTTTGAAAATAGGTTTTTTAGGGCATTTCCTGTAGCTCATTTTCTTAAGCAGAGCATTGACCGCACGGGAAACCTCAATCTCACGGGAAATCAGCAATTCTACGCAGACGAAGTAGCGGGCAACAGCTAATACATATTAAATGTACACCTTCTTGTTTTTTAAATAAATAATTAATTAATATATAGGTCTTTGAACAAGCTTGGTTGTTTACGTAGTAAAAATAAAAGTCAATCCCTCAAACAACACCTGTGTTGGACGGTGAAATGGATTTATTAGAAATGCGCTAAGTTTTTGCGAGCAAAAATTCTTCGCCTTCTTCCGCTGCAGTGCCAGAAGAACTTCGAGGAGCGATTTATTCTGAACGCCCTTTGTTTTTTGTTCTTTATTTTACACTACAGACCTGGGAATTGGTCCTCGTTTATTTCGGTTTTTTAAACGTCCCGCGCGAATCATTTCCTTTTCCGATGATATCCAATACATCTTAAAGTCGGTTTCCATGATACAACTTGTCTCTGCGCCAAATAGATGAGCATATAATCCGTTAACATGTCACAAAGGCATGTTTTTAAATCTACGTATTATCCGCACATGGCCAGCGTGGTGGACTATGGCCAAGCCCTTCTCATATTGAGAGGTACCCGTGCTCTGTAGTGAGCCGGCATTGGGTTGATCATGATGATCCTATGTTTCTTGATTACAGGATGCTAAGAATTCTAAGTCAATCTTCTGATTGGCTAAATAATATCAACGCACAGATTAAACCACTGGACTGATCAGCCTGAAATTTGGCATTCCTCGTATACGAAGAACAGGGATTCGTATGAATTTCCTACTGTATGGCAGCGAAACTGCGGGCATTATATGTAGAATCTACCTATACAGTAATAGTGCGCAAAGAACGCAATCAAGTGCGGTTGAAGGGGCAGCTGAAGTGATAGGTCAAAGGAACGGAGTAATGAGTCGGAAAGATCTCGTAATATTATTCATTTCTATTAGTCTGAGAGATAGTCAGTTAGTAAGTCAGTCCAGTATTTACCAGTTAATTTTTGAGAGTATATACCGAAAAAAAAAATACGGTCCCCGTAGCATAGTTTATTCACATAGATCAAAATGATTATTTAAAAATTTTGTTAGTCACTAACAACTAAGTAAACACTTTGTTTCTAGCAATAAAGCTATTTTTGTCATTGATTTTACCACGACATTTTTTTTTATCCACTACAAGTTAGCCCTTGACGGCAATCTCACCTGATGGTAAGTGATGATGCAGTCTAAGATGGTAGCGAGCTAACCTATTAGGGGTATGATAAATCAACATACTAAAATCAACAAAACAATCAAAATGTCAGCCTTACTATGATATATTTTTATTAAATACGTAAAGTAATATTCCAAAATGATTATTTTTACTGAGTATAATTATATTTTAATAATAATTTTGACTTTGTCGCTAGTCCCATGTGTTGTTTATCTGCACTATAATTTCGTTATGGGAATCGAATACAAAACACAAAATACTTTTAACAATTTAATTCTTACTACTTAAATAAATATTTCTTTGTATTAAAGTTACACTATTTACCTTACCACCGTCCACGGCTCTATTATGCTTTCAAGACTCACTGGTATATGACGTGATTTGACTCGTAAGACGCTGGTAGCGTCAAGCCCTCAAGGCGTGTCATGTAAGTCTCGGGTTTACGCCTCTTAACAAAATGTATGAGAAGCTTCTAATGATCCACGCGTCACATCACTTGAAATCCTCCCCCAACCTAAGCGCTCCTTTCCGAAAGAGGAGACCTACACACCGTCTTGGCCGACGAAGACGAGGTCCCCGCTATCTTACGTCATCCGGACGTGGGCTCCATCCACGGCCTCGGAGACGTAAGGATCACTCACCGTTCGAATCCCAAAGGTTCGGCCTCAAAGGATTCGCCTTTAGGCAGACGTTCCCTCAATTTCTTCGAGCCTCAAAGCCTAGGGCTCAAAATTTCTCCTGGCAGAGCTTCTTTCCGAAGCTCGCCAAACAGCCCGGTTACGCTGTGGCAACCAATAGGGTATATATAGCACAGCTAATGACAGTACGAAAAAAAGGGAAATATAGTACCTACGTGTAGGTACGCCCCAGTTTGCGTTGGAAGCTGAAAAATAAGCAAAGCTATCTTCACATCAGCTTTGGTAATGAAAGTCTTTTTTGGAACGCGCCTTTGTCATTTTGCCCATTTCTTTTGCTTTGAAAGAGACAGCTTGTGTGAAATGCAGTGTGCTTTTCAATTACACCACATTTCAGAGTTCTTTTTAATACAAGTGAAAGCTAATCTGTGCTTGGTATCTAAGTAAAATTACCGTACTAGGGATAGCTTAGTGGTTAGGACGTCCGCCTCCTAATACGAGGTCGGGGGTTGTGCACCTAGGCACCCACCTCTAATTTTTCGGAGTTATGTGGGTTTTTAAGCATTTTTTTTTCTTTTTTTTATCTACTACAAGTTAGCACTTGATGCAATTTCACCTGATGGTAAGTGATGATGCGGTCAAAGATGGTAGCGGACTAACCTGTTAGGGGTATGGTAAAGCCATACTCCTAATTGGTTTCTACACGACATCGTGCCGGAACGCTAAATCGCTTGGCGATACGCCTATGTCGGTAGGGTGGTAACTAGCCACGGCCGCAGCCTCCCACCAGACCAGACTCGAGCCGGGAATCGAACCCAGGACCTCCAACTTTATAATGCAACAGCGCGCGCGCTGTTGCATTATAAAGTTGGCTGCGCCACGGAGGTCGTCAAAATATAAATATATATAATCGTAATTAAAATATCACTTACTTCAACGGTGAAGGAAAACATCGTGAGGAAACCTGCACGCCTGAGGATTCTTCATAACGTTCTCAAAGGCGTATGAAGTCTGCCAATCCGCACATGGCCAGCCTGGTGGACTATGGCCAAACCCTTCTCATATTTAGAGGAGACCAGTGCTCTGTAGTGAGCCGATAATGGGTTGATCATGATGACTAGGGATGCATGACGTTATGAATACAGGCGATTTGTCGTCATTAATTAGCCTTCCGTTGATGTCATTTTGACAACGAGTTCTTTGGAACGTCGATTGATTAATCTAGTTGCGCAGATTATAGCAAAACATGTGTGTAATGTGTATGGCTTTTGCTATCTTACGTCATGCGGACGTGGGCTCCATCCACGGCCTCGGAGACGTACGGACTACTCACCGTCCGACCCCCCCGTTATCCCAAACGTCGCCTAAGCCGAGGTTCGGCCTCAAAGAAGGCGCCCTTAGGCAGACGTTCCCTTAGTTTCTTCGAGCACTAGGGCTCAAAATTTCTTCTGGCAGAGCTTCTTTCCGAAGCTACAAACAAGAAGCTAGAAACAGCCCGGTTACGCTGTGGCAACCAATAGGATTAGCACAGCTAATAGACAGTCCAAAAAAAAATGCATGGACTTCCTACAAGAAAACCTGTATCAATACAAAAAACAAAATATTTATATTCCCACATAAAAAACACATTTTTTTTTCTATAATGTTATTTATATTGACTCATTTAGTGAGACTATCTAATGAGATATGGAATGACCTAATATTTAACAGCGTTTAAAAACAAAACTTAGATATGCGAGAATCGATAATTAAAATATGTAGGTATATGTAGTTTACAATTTTTATTGTGATTGGATAAATAAAAATTTTGTCTGGTGGCTAGTTACCACCCTACCGACAAAGACGTGTCGCTAAGCGATTTACCGTTCGGGCACGATGTCGCGTAGAAACCAATTGGAAGCGTGGGTTTACCATGCCCCTAACAGGTTAGCCCGCTTCCATCCTAGACTGCATCATCACTTACCATCAGCTGAGATAGCCGTCCAGGGCTAACTTGTAGTGCATAAAACAAAATTAAAAAATCATAATATGAATTTCGAACTACTAGCAAAACGACCGGGAAAATTACGAAAAACCGGGTAAATGGAATTTTCTCGAACTAATAAATTAAATTCTCAAAACTATTTCTCGTTTTATTATTCTGTTATGATTCACAACGCTACGAAATTGCTTTCGCAACATTTTACTTTCAAAATTAAATTTCCATTCAACTGTTATTAATTTATATTATTGTACAGAATACCTACCCTTTTCGATTGCAAATAAAGTGTTAGGTTTTTTATTTTTAAAATCCTCCCCCCCCCAATCCCCCTTCCAATTGAGTTTTAAGCGAAAACAATGGCCAAATAAAAAAAGCATTGGTTTCGAAATAACTGCCTCTTACTTATAATTATTTAAACAATAGAATAGTAAATACATTTATAGTATCTTAAAATTCAAATACAAATTCAAATAATCTTTAAACAAAAAAAAATTTACCTGGATAAATTTGTTGTGGGATTCTTTCTACACAAGGACGCGTTTGGAACCCTTTTAGCACGGTAAAATTTTACCGAGATAATATTACCGTGCTCATAGCTTTAGTTTAAAGTTTACGAATGTAGTTATCACCATCAAATCACTACTATGTAAATTATTGACGCGTCAAAAGTGTCTTTTTAAGGACTGATTTGAATAAATATTACGATTGATTGCTTGAAACACTGTATTTGTTTCACTAATTGTATTATTAATAGTGATAATTGTTAACAGATGAATTATATGAATATGATATATGATGAATAATACATCGTAGGTAAAAAAAATAATAAATTAATCACACACTTAAGTTAATCGAGCGTTTTGGAAAAAGAAAGAGCATCATCATCATCATGATCAACCCATTACCGGCTCACTACAGAGCACGGGTCTGCTCTCAGTATGAGAAGGGTTCGGCCATAGTCCACCACGCTGGCCGTGTGCACACGCCTTTGAGAACATTATGGAGAACTCTCAGGCGTGCAGGTTTCCTCACGATGTTTTTCTTCACCGTTGAAGCATGTGATATATTTTTTTTTTAAACGAATATTACTCCGAAAAGTTAGAGGTGCATGCCCGGATTCGAACCGCCGACCTCTGATTAGGAGGCTGACGCCCTAACCACTAGGCTATCACAGCTTCTAAAAGAAAGAGCGTTTAACTTGAAATTCATGGAGTCGTAAAACATGAGTTCATCACACTTAGTTTGTGCCACGTTTATAGCTGTTCCCATTAAGATGTCTTACGCTCAGTTAAGCACAGGCTGAGCGTCACACGAGAGCGTGTTCATCAGCACATCTAACCCGTCTGCGTATTGCATTAAATCACTGAACATCATCATATTAATAATATTAAGTAAAACCTTGTTGATGATGAGATACCATACTACAGACCTATAGTATGGTATCTGTTTTTATTATACATCAAACATTTTACATACAACTTAAAATAAAACTTAGCTTAACCTAAAACTAAAAATCTTAAAAAATAAATAAATGTATAACATCATAACTAAAATATATTATTCCCTTTAGGCAAGGTTCCGAAGATACTGGCAGCGTTCCCCCTTTGAATTGCTAAACTAATTCTTTGTATGGTATCTCATCATCAACAGCGAGAGATAGAGTAATAGTTTTGGGCCCCATGACACAGGATTACCTTTTTATTTTTTATCGTGGGTAAATGGATACCTCTGCGCCACGGGGAGGCACAGAGGTTATGTCAGACTCCTACTGACTAAAACCCTCACGTGTTCCTACTCGCCGCTGTATGGTGGAGTCACGGGAAAGCTTTCGCATACAACCGCAACTCCACCAGCGGGTGTCCGCCGCAGCAGACCCTCCTTGAGCACAACATGCCCAGTTTAGAGGTGTGCCGGAACAACAGCACACCAGCCAACCGAGGACCGTACTGTGAGTGATGGACGGCCCCGTTTCCATCGCCCACAAGTCCTCCGAAGGCACAGGAGCAAGAGAGGTGGAAGAGGAACATGTGTGGGTCCCAGCGGATGTACTAAGCTTTGTAAAGTTGGTTTTTTTGGCAAATAAATATTTTTAATTTTTTTTTAATCCTATAAATTCCTTTATGTATTATAAATGTTAGTCTTCATATTTGTAACTCAATCACGCAAAAACGGCTGAACGGATTTGGATGAAATTTTGCATGCATGTATAGATGGCATCTTATGTTTTGAGATGGAAAAGAACGTAGGCTGCGTTTTACCCCGATTCCTAAAGTAGTTTCTGAGGGCAGACAACTTTGAAATTTGGTATGCATGTCACATGGGATCTTTCCTTGACCGTTGAAGCTAGTGATATTTTAATTACTTAAAAAAGCACGTAACTCTGAAAAATTTAAGGTGCGTGCCCGGGATCGAACCCCCGACCTCTGATTAGGAGGCGAACGTCCTTACCATTAGGCTATCACAGCTAGTCATCGCTTCATCCCTGCTCGGCCATTTATAGCTATATATATATAAATATTTTATTGTATTGCAAATTATCTTAATAAAAATAAAACATTCTAGCACAAACAATATTTATTTTTATTTATTTATTTATTTTATTTAATCTTTACAAAACCTGCATACGAATAACCGCATACTAATAGATAAACCAGATTACATTAATAATACAGTAATAAATATTAAATAAATATACTAATATAAACCTTATAATATAAGTTAAAATAAATCAAATAAATATATAAAAATAAAAGTCGTAATTTTAACGCTAGAAAATGAAATTTGACAGCACTTTTAATACAGTGAGAGACTTTGCTCAATGGGAGAGCGTTCCAAAAGTTCGATTATCACTTCTCTCCATTAAATATTTCCACCCATCCACATTTATCTTAAATTTATATCCAATATCTTTTAATATTTTCCTCATTGAAGTTATCCCGCATTTAAAATCGGGCATTAATTCATATTATTTAGCGCAGATTTTAGTAACTTGGTCTATTTCTAGTTCACTGGCAATGAAAGTTGTGAACGTGACTGCGTCCTATCTTTCACAACTGAGCGGGCGGACGATGAAGTTTCGGGATGTAAATGAAAGATTAGGCTCTGACTACTCCCAACGTCGAACTCTTCGAGGTACAATGGCGGGTTTCCTTTGTTACGTCAGCGTATTATACGCGAAAATGTAGCAAGAAAATTGGTGTTTTATCTTTCATCTTATCCAGTGGGTAAACATTTACGGTTTTTTTTTCTTCGTGCAACAATTGTGCGTATTTGTGTAAAATCTTAGATACCTTTGAGAGAGAAGGTAATTCTTTGTAATAGTTATAATATTCAAATTCAAATTCAAAATAATCTTTATTCAAATAGTCCTTAAAAAGGCACTTTTGACGCGGCAATAATTTACGCAACGCGTCGATAACTACATTAGTAAACTTAAAACTATGAGGGTTCCAAACGCGCCCCGGTCTAAGAAGAAGCCAACAACAAACTTAGCCAGTTTTTATTTTCGTTATCACCATCTCACATGATCAATAATAAATTATAGTACCTATGGAGCAATTCACACCCAAGTTTTTTTATCGTTTATATAATCCTTAATATCGTAATATGATTTTTCTACAAGCTTTCGTTTTATAAAAACTTTGAACTTATTGATAGACATCTCCAAGATATCAATAGGATTAAGGAATATTGCTGTATTTCATTCAGTATTTTTTTTTTTGGAATTGGACTACTTATAAAGTAGGGTCCCAAAAACATAAATTAGACTAAGGAAATTATTTTCAGGTACTAGTTAGGTACTTGGCTTTCAATTATAACTGGGAACCAGTTCCTCCATCAGTTAACTTGGATTTTATAGATGCCATGTTGAAATATAAGGATGTATCTTGGCTTCAAATTCAAATTCAAATAATCTTTATTCAAACAGTCCCTAAAAGGCACTTTTGACACGTCAATAATTTACATAATTTTGGATGGAGATTGGTTATCAGGCCATGGGTGAAGAAGGCTTTCCACCAGGGAAATACCCGGAAATAACTCCCGGATGTAAATATACTTGGAATTTTGTTAGTTATTCAACTAACAAAATTCCAAGTATATTTTTGTCGGTTTGCTTCTTTCATTACGTAACTTTCACACTTACAGCTTTAGCAAGACATTATATTTCTTATACATATTATACATACGGGATATATTAGTACATAAGAAAAGACCATGGGACAAATTTATAGTTTACCCTTACCCATCTAAAACCCAAGCTAAAAGCTGTTCTTCTCTTCAATTAATATTATTATTGCTATTTAGTTTATTTCTTGACATTTTTAAATGATTTACTAAATGACTTACATATAATTAAAATATTATTTTTGCACGCCCACCCGGCAGATTGTAAACAACTCTAATTAAATGTAACACTAATTCAATGACTCAATATATGCAAATAAATGACTTGATTTGATTTGATGATGAGTCAGCCAGAGACGATGTAAATGGAGAATATTCCGTAAAATATATTCTTTATGAAAGCTGTTCGCATAGTTGAAAGTTTTTTAATAAAACTTTCCTTCCAAACAAGAGTCTATGCCCACACAAAGCGAAGTTAAACGAAGCTCGAACTCTAAAATATTTGCTAAGTAACTTTTTATTATGAACATTAGCCAAGTTATGTAGATGGCATTTGTTGAAAATGTCAAAACTTCATGGCAATTTTTCAACAGCTAGACTTCATACGTTAAAAAATCACCATGATCAATCCGTTCTCTGTTCACTACAGAGCACGGGTCTCCTCTCAATATGAGAAGGGTTTGGCCATAGTCCAACACGCTGGCCGTGTGTGGATTGGCAGACTTCACACGCTTTTGAGAACATAAGGTTTAGGTTGCATGCTGTGGTCATTTCTAGAACGTCACTATCTCGTGTTTGTTCTTCTGAAATGTTTTTTGTTGTTTTTATGTAGATTGTGACTAGTTTAATAATCCAATAAAATAATAAAAATATAATAAAATTAATAAAAAACATTATGGAGAACTCTCAGGCGTGCAGGTTTCCTCACAATGTTTTCCTTTACCGTTGAAGCAAATGATATTTTAATTTTTAAAAACGCATAACTCCGAAAAGTTAGAGGTGCGTGCCCGGATTCGAACCGCCGACCTCTGATTAGGAGGCTGACGCCCTAACCACTAAGCTATCACCGCTTCATTAATCAAAATAATTTAATATAAACCCTCGTAAAGCATGCCACATGAGATAATCATGAACATTAGATGTGCAGTCAAGTGCATTATGCAGTAACATAGGCTATCGAGTGGGTCTTTGAGACATCAAGGCTCTCAGTTCCTCGCTGAAACATGTTAAGTGGTTTCGACCTATTTATCACGAGCTTGGTAACAAATTTTATGACGACCAATCAGTGTATGAAGAAGATAACGTTAATCTTTATTGACACGCTTTTTACTGATTTTAAAAAAGCTATCTTATGAAAATTTAATTTTTCAATTATGCATACAGTTTTCAAATAAACCCAAATAAAAAAAAGACAGGTTGCACTCCGGGAGTGCCGGCAGAAGTGAAAACTTGATTATTAACGTTGAGCATGTTTGATATTTTGGAATGGTTAGGGAATAATTTTGCACCAATTGCTTTATCAGTATAAAAGTACTATCATTTATGTGGTAGAATACAATATTCATTTATTGCGCTATCGTACACAAACATGACAATTTATATTACATTAAAAATTTAACACTTTAAAACTATTACAATTATTTCTGTCACCATCTATGGATGCGCGTGGCACGCTGTAACATACACGAACTTTCGCGCAAGCGCCCTGCGCTGCCTAAACGAAACAGTAGGGCCAGGCATACATTTTCGCCGCGCCGTAGAGAGGGGATAGCTGTCTACTCTCCATCCGTCTTACGCTTTTTCGATCAGGTCACGTGTCCTGACGCGAGTTTAAGATTTTATACCCATTACAGAAAAAGTGCTCAACGCCGCTAAAGAAGTTTTCACTTCAAAAAACCTTGAGCTTTTAAACATTAGTCATATTGAAAATACAGTAATTAAGGCATAGTATAAATGATCATGGGGAGCATCTACTATAAAGTACATTATACATTCGCATAAGTTATCAAGTGAGTCTCTGAGACATGAGTTGCATCAAGTGGCTATCAGTTCCCCGCTTTCTATAACATGTTAGTGGTTTCGACCACGTTGTCGTTATGTGTATATATCACGAGTCGTTGTATTTATCACGAGCTTGGTAATAAACTAATATTACGATCAATCACTATATGAAGAAGTTAATGTTAATCTAAAGTCAACGAGACACACTTTTTACTTATTTCTTAACAGTAGCTATTTAATGTAAAAAATAATTTTAAGTTTAGCAATTACTTATTGAAATAAACGGATATGATCCTTTAGCTATATTATATTAGTCAGTATTCAAAATACAGTCATTGAGGTTAAGTATTTAAGATAGCCATCGACGATATCCCCTATCAAGTGCATTATACATTAGCATAAGCTATCAAGTGGGTCTCTGAGACATGAGATGCATCAAGTGGCTCTCACTTACTTAGCTTGCTAGAACAGTTTCGACCTATTTATGACGAACGTGGTAACAAACTTTTAATACGATCAATCACGTTGTGAAGAAGAGAATTTTAATCTTTATTGACACACTTTTTACTTATATCTTAAATGCAGGTGTTTTATGAGAAATAAATTTTTCAATTATGGCTGGCAGTTTTCAAATAAACGCAAATCAAAAAACCTAGAGCTTTATTATATTAGTCAGTATTCAAAATACAGTCATTAAGGCTAAGTATTTAAGATAGCCATCGACGATATCCTCTATCAAGTGCATTATACATTAGCATAAGCTGTCAAGTGGGTCTCTAAGACATGAGATGCATAAAGTGGCTCCCACTTAGCTTGCTAGAACAGTTTCGACCTATTTATGACGAACGTGGTAACAAACTTTTATTACGATCAATCACTTTGTGAAGAAGAGAATTTTAATATTTATGACACGCTTTTTAATTATATCTTAACAGCAGGTATTCGAAGCAAAAAATATATATCAAGTTTAGCATACTATCAGGATGCGGTGATAGATAGTGGTTAGGGCGTCAGCCTCCTAATCAGAGGTCGGCGGTTCGAATCCGGGCACGCACCTCTAACTTTACGGAGTAATGTGCGTTTAAAAAAAAAAAAATATCACTTGCTTCAACGGTGAAGGAAAACATCGTGAGGAAACCTGCACGCCCGAGAGTTCTCCATAGTGTTCTCAAAGGCGTGTGAAGTCTGCCAATCCGCACATGGCCAGCGAGGTAGACTATGGCCAAACCCTTCTCATATTGAGAGAAGACCCGTGCTCTGTAGTGAGCCGGCAATGGGTTGATCATGATGATGATGATACTATCAGTTCTTGAAATAACCAAAATAAGGCCATTGAGGCTAACTATTTAAGAAAGCCATCGACAATATTCTGTATCAAGTGCATTCTAAGTTTGCTTTTCATAAAGGACCTTGTGTTATGCTTAGATACCAGACTTAAGATTTCTTTAAGATTGTCATTTTTATATCATAACTAGCTGACGCCCGCGACTTTGTCTGCGTTGAGTTAGTGTGTGAAAGTGTGTTTGTTTGTCTTCCAATCACAAAGCAATGGATTACTAAACTGATGTCCTTGAGATAATTACACGATAAAAATTAAAATACCTCCTTTCTAACAAAAATAATAATCAGTGAAATCGGAGTACATACGCGTTAATGAATTACAACTAAATTTTGACTTTCATCCCCTCTCCCAAGGGAACCGTGCTGAATTCCGGGATAAAAACTATCCTATATGTTGAACCAAAGTATCAGCTTCTCCTATACCAAATTTCATTCAAATCCATTCAAAATTTTCGGCGTGATGCACGGCCAAGATACAGACAAACAGACAGACAGAAAATAAAATAAAAAAAAATTGTTTTGGGCTCAGTATCGATAGTAAAGCATCCTCCAATTAAAATTTTCAAAATACATAGGTACTATAATTTATTATTGATTTTGTGGCTTCTTCTTGACCATGGGCAGCATTTGGAACCCTCATAGCTTTAGTATTAAGTTTACGAATGTAGTTATCACCATCAAATCACTACTATGTATTTTGACGCGTCAAAAGTGCCTTGTAAAGGACTATTTGAATAAAGATTATTTGGATTTGAATTTGAATTCGAATTTACAGAATTCGTCCTATTACAGTTTTATTATATTACATATAAATTTTTCACTAAAGAAATGGGGTACGTAAGTAGGTACATGTTATTCTTGGTGGGAATTCACCAAGCAAAATATGTAAGGCCGTAACACAAACAACTTTTTGCGGCCGCAAGCACATTGTCTCCATACAAAAGGCTTTATTATAAAAGCCCAAAAGGAGTCGAGCGCCATACTACCGTCAAATATTTATATATGACAGGAGACTTTGGACCTTTTCTACTGACTCTGCTTTTATGAAGAAATATATTTTTTATTACTCATTGGTCCGGTGGTTAACACGTTTGACTGTGGCTCACGGGGTCATCATCATCATGATCAACCCATTACCGGCTCACTACAGAGCACGGGTCTCCTCTCAATATGAGAAGGGTTTGGCCATAGTCCACCACGCTGGCCATGTGCGGATAAGCAGACTTCACACGCATTTGAGAATATTATGGAGAACTCTCAGGCGTGCAGGTTTCCTCACCTTGTTTTCCTTCACCGTTGAACCAAGTGATAGTATAATTGTTTTTTATACATAACTCCGATTAGTTAGAGGTGCGTGCCCGGATTCGAACCGCCGACCTCTGATTAGGAGGCTGACGCCCTAACCACTAGGCTATTACAGCTTCGCTCACGGGGTATTGGGGTCGATTTCAGGAGCAACCGTCGCCCGGTCGATTAAGTTTTAGGTTTTCTGTAAAGAATTTTTTTATTTTTTTTATTTAAGTTTGCACGACTTCATTTCCCAAACATGGAAACAATACATATACGATTTCATTTTAATTTATTTAACCTGGCTACGTTTGTTGGGCTTCTTCTTAGACCAGGGCGTGTTTGGAACCCTCATAGCTTTGGTTTTAAGTTTACGAGTGAAGTTATCACCATCAAATCACTACTATGTAAATTATTGACGCGTCAAAAGTGCCTTTTAAAGGACTATTTGAATAAAGATCATGATTAATTGATTTATTGATATGTCTAGTTATGTCATTATGTAGATCTTTTGATCTATTTCACTTCATAAAATAATCTAAAATACATAAATGAGGGTAGCTGAACGAGATCTCTTATAAAGATAAGCTTTCTCTGTACACCTCTTAAATGAGTGGTTCTTATCACAGATTAACTGCAAAATAATAAAAAAAAATAATTAAACGTTCTCCGAATTTATCGTAGCAAAACAAACCCTCAAAAACCTACTTAGCTCAAAAACGTTAGAAAACAAAACAGGTACATACCTAAAGAAAAGGGACCGGAAGTCGTATCCTGTTTAACGCCGGGATTATATTTAATAGCTGCAAAATTAGCTCATTAAGCCCAAAAAGGTTTAAAAAGGTTATAACGACTTAATAGCTTCTTTGATAATGAAAATGTTTTCCGCCGTGCGACGATTTTTCATCAGACCCTTCTTTGTTATAGCGTGAACTGTTCAAAGTGCCAGAATGAGCGTCTAATATCAATCAATGTAGCCATTACTCGAGATTTTCAGCGAAATTTTCCGGGCTAACTTTGTTGCGGGCTTCTTCGAAGACTAGGGCGCTTTTGGAATATTCGTATGTTTATTTATTTGTTATAATATCTTTATTAGCACACAAAGGTCGAAAATAATACGAAAATTGCAAAACTAGTTTTCGATCGAGTGAAAGTTAAATTTATATTGCTTGTATACTAACTAAACTAATGAAGCGGTGATAGCCTAGTGGTTAGGGCGTCAGCCTCCTAATCAGAGGTCGGCGGTTCGAATCCGGGTACGCACCTCTAACTTTTCGGAGTAATGTGCGTTTTTAAACAATTAAAATAGCACTTGCTTCAACGGTGAAGGAAAACATCGTGAGGAAACCTGCACGCCTGAGAGTTCTCCATAATGTTCTCAAAGGCGTGTGTAGTCTGCCAATCCCTTCTCATATTGAGAGGAGACCTGTGCTCTGTAGTGAGCCGGTAATGGGTTGTTTATGATGATGATGATGATACTAACTTACTTCATCAACCTATAGATGTCCACAGATGGATATTTTTTATATACCACAAGTTAGCCCTTGATGGCATCTCACCTGATGGTAAGTGATGATGCGGTCTAAGATGGTAACGGGCTTACCTGCTAGAGGTATGGTACACCCTAATACTCCTAATTGGTTTCTACACGAAAGTGCTGGAATGCTAAAACAATTCCGTTTTAATAATTTAATAATTCCGCGTCATCACTTACCGTGAGGGGAGATGCCGTCAAGTGTATAAAAAAAAAAACTACGGAAGACGAATTAAGTCGTTTTCATAAATTAAATAATACCCCAATTATTTTAAACGCCGAAGTGGTAAAAGCTAGCAAAACTTAGTTTAGTAAGTACAAAATCTGCTCTGACAGTAGACAGAAGGCGTTTTGGAATCCGTTTCCCATTTGTACAGAGATTTATCTGCTTAACTGGGAATGATACGAAGATACCGCCTCTCGGTTGAATTTTCCAGACGATTCATATTATTCCGTATAAAGCTTGGTAGCCTGTTTTACATAGCTATCTTTACTTATGATTTATGACCCAACACGAGGTGTATTTATTGATTTATTGTAGAAGATGTAACCTAAATGTTTTTCTATGCGAGTAAGCTTATAGAAATGTCCTATTATAATGTAAAGGATAAACAAGCATGGGTATGAAATATTTATCTAATAAGATAGCTCTAAAATTATTTTAAATAGCACCTGAGACAGTGATGACAAGAAGAAAATTTGTTGTGAGTTTTTATCTTAGACCCTGGTCTATAAAAACCCACAACAAATTTTCTTATACCCACAAAAAATTTAAAACGCCCTGGCGTTTCCATGTGAGAAGAACGGAAAATTAAAAACAAATGTGTTAAATTAATAATATGTATTTATAATAATGACAACTAGGCGACAATATCTCCATAGAAAAAGCTATCATACATGTATTGTAAGCTTTTAATGTTTTATGCTATAAAGCTATAAAACCAACTTGCCAGCACTGATTAATTTTTTCGTATAAAAATGACAATTATTTGAAAAGGAACTCGTTTTTATTTTATTTTATTTTAAAAGGAAAACTTACAGCTAATAGAAAAAGTAAATAGATAACAACAGAAGAAAATTAAAGGTAACAAGTTTCACAAATAGAAATAATAATAATAATAGTAAAAGATGTGGTATCGTGGAACACCAGGTAGGAACGAAGTTCCTTCGGCTAATGTAGAATCGACACAATTTGCAAAAAAAAGTCGTGCTCAATTTTATGTAGGTTATGTTAGGTTTCTTGATTTTTCTCTTAAATTTTGCTTAAGTTAGTTTTTATTTAAATACAGGAAAGTATTTAGGAAATTCAGTATTTTAGGAAATAATAAATTACCTAAAATAAAAAAAAATCCTAATTCAAATTATCAACTAAAATAACAAAAAAAAAGAAAAGAAAGAGGGAGAAAGAGAAAGGTATTATACACTACTTGTGTATACGACTGTCGTGCCTGCGCACGTCTCATTTAACAGTTTTATTCCACGGACTTTTTCTTACGGTTTTACTACAACATTTTTTTCAATTCGGTCGCGCAGCAAAATCCCTCTCTCCTCCAAGCCTGCCGTAAGGAACTTCGTTCCAATAAAACAAGAAAAACTCAACTGACAAGAAAACGAATAGAAAGGGGAAAACAATAAGGAGAAAAAACAAAAACAAACAAAAAACTGAGTTTGGTCAACGAATTATTTAACTAAAATGTGTAAATTAATGAATTCGTTGGCCAGAGTTCTACCAATAATCGTCGTCGTAGTAGGATCGTGTTACATTCAGATGTTCGAATAAATATAAACGCACAGAAAAGGCTTTAGTTAGAAAAGGAATACATATCGTACAAATTCAGATGCGGCGGCATGGTTTGCGGATTTTACTTATTGGATGTGACAGTTAACTTCCTCTGGACCTCTTTCGACGTTCGCTCTTTTTGCATTTCAATGTGAACACGTAATGGACACGAAAATGGATTCACATTTTTCACTTTGTAAATATTTTAGGTATTGTGAATGACTAATATATAAATAATTTAAATTCAATTTGCAGAAAAGTGGTACAATTACCTAGATGCAAGATAAATGTATTTCTACATGTCAAAAAAAATATTATTGTGCAATCCTCCGCTCGGTACTGTATTTATTTGTATGTATGTAAGAGTACACATGTCGGCGCGAAGGAGTTATTAACTTCATTCAGCGGCGCCAAGAACCTCAAGAATTCAATAATTACCCACATTTTAACTCTTGATGATTTTGTTAACAAAATTTAGACGGTAGCAATCAATTTTGTACAAGCATGCTTTGCAAGCATACGGGCGGTCGATGCCTTTCGTGGCATTCTCGCTCGAGACGTCGGACCGTTCGGACCTCTTAATTATAGTCGCAATAAAAGTGTAATCTCGCAAGCTGTGGTTTTAATTACTATGAGCGAAAGTAAACAAAAGCGTGACGTCAGCATTTAGCACTCTTACTAAAAAAAACTCCGACGCCCTTCACTCGTCACATATTATATTTCTTTTGACTCTTATTTGTGTTTATTTAGCACACACATTTTAATATCTACTATAATTAATTTAATATTGGTCTAGGCTCTGAATATGATGATCTGATCTGAATTTGTCCCATTCGGTGTCGAGACCCTTGGTCCGTGGGGTCCTAGCGCTATAGGGCTTTTTAGGGAAATAGCAAAAAGCTTAGTTGACATCACAGGAGACCGAAGAGCTGCCAGCTACCTCGGACAACGAATTAGTCTTGCAATCCAAAGGGGAAACGCTGCCAGTATCTTCGGAACCTTACCTAAAGGGACTCCTTTTAATAATATATTTTAGTTAAAGTTTTAGTTTTAGGTTCAATTTAAGGTTTATTTTAAGTTTTTAAGTGTTTATTACATTACAGTTACATTGTTTTAGTTGTTAATTATAATTAAATAAATATTTTCGTAATTCTAAAGAAAAAAATGATGAACAAACAAAATACCAAACAAAGTTAGGTGTCTACTAGGAAAAATTCGGTCCACATGTTAAATTATAGGCTTGGTACAAGAAACATTAGTGTTATTGCCTCTTTTATTGCTAGTTGGACTACGTCGTTGGAGTACCATTAACCTCAGCTCTTTTATAACGATACGTGTGGAACAATTCACTACAGGTTACTAAAATCGTTTATACATGTTTTGTAGGGGTTTCCAAGGGTTTTGGAGTGCCAACGGTTTCACCGTCGATCTGTGAGAGTGGCATTTTCACGGAAGTATTTCTATAAAAAATTGACGACCTCTATGGCACAGAGCGTGTGCTGTCGCATTGTCGGTTCGATTCCCGGCTCGAGTCTGGTCTGGTTGGAGGCTTCCGCTGTGGCTAGTTACAACGTGTCACGATGTGTTTCGGCACGATGTCACGTACGAACCATTTAGGAGTATGAGTTTACAACTTACAGGTTTACCCCTAACAGGTTAGTCCGCTACCATCTTAGACTGCATCATCAATTACCTTCAGGTGAGATTGCCGTCAAGGGCTAACTTGTAATGTATAAAAAAAAAGTATATTTCATAGGGTTGGGTCTACATACGAGAAACGTGTTTTTTTTAGCGTTTTTTCAGGATCTTTATTATTATAAGACAAAAGAGTCATTAAAAGATTAAATTAAAAAAAAAAAACAATCAATCAGTCAAATTTAAGAATATAAAATAATTACAGTGCATAACCAATATATATATGAAAATTTAATGTATGACCATAAAAATATCGAAAAAAGAATAGACTGTAACGCACTGAACATTGGAAATTAAACTTGTAGTACCGTTTAGTAAGTAGGCTGCACAAAATTAGTAACTAAAATTTTCTATACGCTTACGTTTTATAAAAACTTTGAACTTATTGATAGACATGTCCAAGTTTATAATAGATAATTTGTTATACAATAAAATAAAATTCCCTTCATAGCTAATTATAATTTAATTATTTATGTGAGATGGTGATAAAAAATAGTAATAATGTAATTTATTTTGCATTAATTTGATACGTTATATAACATATATATGTATTAATTTTATATATCATCATCATCATCATCATGATCAACCCATTACCGGCTCACTACAAAGCACGGGTCTCCTCTCAATATGAGAAGGGTTTGGCCACAGTCCACCACGCTGGCCATGTGCGGATTGGCAGACTTCACACGCCTTTTGAGAACATTATGGAAATCTCTCAGGCGTGCAGGTTTCCTCACGATGTTTTCCTTCACCGTTGAAGCAAGTGATATTTAAAATTTTTAAAAACGCACATAACTCCGAATAGTTAGAGGTGCGTGCCCGGATTCGAACCGCTGACCTCTGATTAGGAGGCTGACGCCCTAACCACTAGGCTATCACAGCTTCACTAGGCTATCACAGCTTCATTTTATATATATCTGTTACATAACATTATATATGTGCGTTTCATAAATGCCTGTAATGGGTTTACATGAATAAAGCTATTTTGATTTGATGTCATATCTATACTTGATGGACGCATAAAACCAACTTCAAAAACACACAGTTATCGCTGTTACTCAACTTATTAACTTGAGTGCCCACAAAATCTTGACCGCAAATACCATTACATAGGCTGGGCCCACCTTTCCCAATATTTTCAAAGAAAACAGAACTCTATTATCCAGGCATGAAGATAGAGAACGTTTTGTACCACGCCTGTTATTACAACTCACACCATTTATCATTGTAACGCACGATGGAGAATGGAAAAAATAGGGGCTTTTCGCCCTTTCAGATGGATTGGGCATTTTTGGCCTCCGAAGTCCGAGGGTTGATAAGGCTGATTGATAGCATTCAGGTGGCTTTGATACGTTCATCGCTGTAATAAAGAAAGTACTTTTTTGTAACGTTAAAGCTTTTTTAATATACAATAGAAGGAACACAACTTAACTTTAAAATCCCACTAAAAGAATGGGATGCGTAGAAATATAAAAAAAAATTCACAAAAAATATTAAAAAAAAAAAACAGAAACGTGGTCGCTCATTATGCGCCTCGTAAGAAGACTCAGAGTCACTCAGCGAGCAATGGAGAGAGCTTTGCTAGGAGTGTCTCTACGTGATCAAATCAGAAATGAAGAGATCCGTAGAAGGACCAGAGTTACCGACATAGCTCAGCGAGTTGCGAAGTTGAAGTGGCAATGGGCGGGGCACATAGCTCGGAGAACCGATGGACGTTGGGGTCCCAATGTGCTGGAATGGTGACCCCGCACCGGTAAACCGGTAAACGTAACGTCGACCCCCAACAAGGTGGACAGACGACATCAAACGAGTCGCAGGGAGCCACTGGATACAAGCGGCCCAAGACGATGGCCATTGGAACTCCCTACAAAAGGCCTATGTCCAGCAGTGGACGTCAATTGGTTGAAATGATGATGATGATGATGATAAAAAAAAAGGAAAATAGTGTACATCTAGATAATTTCATGTTTAATAAAAACTTTGAACTTATTGATAGACATCTCCAAGTTTTCAATAGGTAATTTATTACAGATAATTTCCAGCTAATTATAATTTATTATTATATCACTATAGGTTAACATGAAGGGGAAATTTGCTACTATCTTACATCAGATGAGATTGCCCGTCAAGGATTACGTACTTGTAACGTAACTTATAGTGTACTAGCTGACGCCCGCGACTTCGTCTGCGTTGAGTTTTTGTTTGTCTTTTAATCACGAATCAATAGATCACTAACGCGGATTACTTGAAATAATTACAGGATAAACATTAAAGTATCTCCTTTCTAAAAAAAAGACAGTGAAATCGGATATTGATTCGTTGGTGGGAGACGTTGTGGGAGGCGCCCGAGACGTGACGGCACAGGCGGTGGCATGCGCGTGAGCTGCGCGCGGTACTGGACAGACACTGGACATTCCAACATTACTTTATTTATGTAAAATAAAAGACTTTTCTAAAATAAAAGTAGCCTAAGTTACTAAAGTCCCGTAAAAATCGGTCCAGCCATTTCAGAGATTAGCCTTCCGGCTATAACAACAAACAGACAGAAAGACAGACAAAAATTGTAAAAAATGTTATTTTGGTGTATATACCGTATACATATTCATATGCATGTAGTAAAAAACGGTTATTTCAATATTACAAACAGACACTCCAATTTTATTTATTTGTATAGATAAGAAAAGATAAAGACTATTACTATTACAAATTCTTCAATCTTTAAACACAATTACAGATACTCGGGAATGACCTCTCAACGCACGTTTCCCACGCCATTTAATAATGAGATGGTATTTTGTTACAGAGCTGTGCAATGCTGCAACTAAGATACAGGCCTCGTTCCGGGGACACCAGGCCCGCAAGCAGGCACCGGCAGCGGAGCCCCAGGCGGAGAAGACCCAGGAAGAGCAGGACAAGGTACTCCACCAAGGGAGCTGCCCTTTTCACTTTCAAAATTACACTTTTTGAAGTGAAAACTTCTTTAGCGGCGTTGAGCACTTTTTCTGTAATGGGTATAAAATCTTAAACTCGCGTCAGGACACATGACCTGATCGAAAAAGCGTAAGACGGATGGAGAGTAGACAGCTATCCCCTCTCTACGGCGCGGCGAATGTATGCCTGGGCCTACTGTTTCGTTTAGGCAGCGCAGGGCGCTTGCGCGAATGTTCGCGTATGTTACAGCGTGCCACGCGCATCCATGGATGGTGACAGCTGATGGCTCGACCGTCTGTGTAGTGATCACATTGTTGTGTATTCGTAAAATTCGTGAATGTAAAGTGCTTAAAATATGGAAATTGATATAGATAAACTTTTTAATGTAAAATAATTGTAATAGTTTTAAAGTGTTAAATTTTTAATGTAATATAAATTGTCATGTTTGTGTACGATAGCGCAATAAATGAATATTGTATTCTACCACATAAATGATAGTACTTTTATACTGATAAAGCAATTGGTGCAAAATTATTCCCTAACCATTCCAAAATATCAAACATGCTCAACGTTAATAATCAAGTTTTCACTTCTGCCGGCACTCCCGGAGTGCAACCCGTCTTTTTTTTTATCCACTACAAGTTAGCCTTTGACGGCTATCTCACTGGTGGTAAGTGATGATGCAGTTTGGCTATGGTAAACCCAAACTCCTTATTGGTTTCTAAGCGATATCGTGCCGGAACGTTAAATCGCTTGGCGACACGTCTTTGTCGGTAGGGTGGTAACAAGCCACGGCCGAAGCCCACCAGACCAGACTCGAGCCGGGAATCGAACCCAGAACCTCCAACTTTATAATGCGTAAGCGCGAAATGCGCCACAGAGGTCGTTAAAAGTTTGAATCAATATAAGTACCTTGATATATCAATATAAGTACATACCTAAAGGTGACAATTCAAAATAATATGAAGAATACTACTTAAATTTATTTATTATTGATACAGCAAGTAAGATAAACACATCATGATCAACCCATTACCGGCTCACTACAGAGCACGGGCCTCCTCTCAATATGAGAAAGGGTTTGGCCATAGTCCACCACGCTGGCCATGTGCGGATTGGCAGACTTCACACGCCTTTGAGAACATTATGGAGAACTCTCAGGCGTGCAGGTTTCCTCACGATGTTTTCCTTCACCGTTGAAGCAAGTGATATTTTAATTATTTAAAAACGAACATAACTCCGAAAAGTTAGAGGTACGTGCCCGGATTCGAACCGCCGACCTCTGATTAGGAGGCTGACGCCCTAACCACTAGGCTATCACCGCTTCAGATAAACACATGAATGACAGAAAAAAAAACACAAAATAAACCTTAAATTAAGATGAACCTAAAACTAAAAACCTTAAAAAATATAACTAAAATATGAAGAATATATTGTTGAACTAATTATGAGGGTTCAAATCCGGGAGTTCATCAAGCGGTAATAATATTTATTCATTCAAAGAAACATAAACATTAATGGCGTATTTATCTGTTTTTCATTGATGCTGTTAAAAACGCACATAACTCCGAACAGTTATAGGTGCGTACCCGGATTCAAACCCTCGATTCTGATTAGGAGGCTGACGTCCTAACCACTAGGCTAACACAGCTTTTTAATGGTGATTTTATGTGGAAATTACAGATAAAAATAAACTTTGAATGCCGTTGTGGTCCAGACGTGTCATATTGCGAAACCCGAACCACAGATAATGAAGGATTCGGCTTAGTAATGGCAAAATCCAGTAAACGATTAAGAAAAAAACAATGAGGTCCAACACATAAAAAAAAAACTTTGTCAGTCCACGTGTGTCCAGTGAAGGCAACTGGCAAAGAGTTGTAGGAACATATACAATAAACAACTTTTTTTCTTGTTTCCAGGAGGATATAGAGAAGATCGACTTGGCAGACCCGGATCTGAACAAGGCTGCCACCAAGATCCAAGCTTCATTCCGAGGTCACAAAGTGCGCAAAGACACCCCCAACTAAGTTGGCCACGCGTTCTTCTCTTTGCAGGAATTTCCTTTGTTTGTATGATCTTGAATAGAAATTAAATCTATGTGTACAGTTTTCTTTTTCTAAGCCCTGTCTCTCTGTGACATTTAAATGGTAACTATGTGTGGGAATGCGTCATAATAAGGTAATATTACGCACCATCTGTGTCAGAAAAACTATCATGTATTTATGAACATTGTTGTTAAAGAATAAAACACTGTGCGAAAGGTAAATATAGGCTGGACAAGGGAAAGCCCCTCCATCAGTAATTTGGGTAGACGTGGGTAGTTTCGGGCAAAGATACAAGATATTCTGGGTAAAACAGAATTACAATTATAAGTAACGTAATTTATAAAGAGCAGACTATACGCTCCACCAAGTACGACTATGCACTACCGCGTCTCGACCACTTACCCGAACCGACCGAATGCAGTGAATGCAATGCGCTGTCCCGCGCCGGTGCCTCTTTTAAGAAACTGCATAAAACACTAAGTTTGCGTAAAGAGAGGAGGCGATCCCACTGTCTTGTCTATCGTACATGATTGTAAAACTAGATGGCGCTGTTCTCCGACTGCCGTCATATATTTAATGCATTTTCTAACATTTATCTGTGGGACATGAAACGAGTAATAATATAAACTGTTACTTTAAATATTGCGGATCACACGTAGGACTACAATTTGAATATCATAGCCAACAAGGACAACTTTAATATACGTAATAAATACATTAAAGATATTATTAATTCATTTATTAATCTTTTCATTATTAATAATTTATATCTCCACTGCCAGTTTATTCAAGACATACATACAAAGTAACTAACGCAGCGTTCATTAGAAAGTTAAATAAGTAATCATTCGAGCTATGTCAATTATTTACGATTTAAAACGATCTATACAAATGCAAAATACCGACCAGAATTTCCGCTGTGAATTATGCGATATCTGTAATGAGTAAATAAATATACTCTATTGCATGCGTTATTACGTATATCTGCGAATTTATCATTGATCCAGTCATTTTCATAGTCGGTATAACGGCCGGTATTACGCACTTGTTCAAGCAAGACCAAACACGTCAACTTATTCAAACAGCTACATATATCAATTAATTGACGTATCAAATGATTACTGAAATGTAGAGAAGACGAGAATTAATAATAATATTAATTAATTGTATTAATAAAACTATATATATGTAGGTAAACTATATATTATTATAATTATCTGTCCCATTTTTTCTATAACAACATTTTGGTCAATATATTGTAATTATTCATACGTATTTCAGTGCTTACTGTTACATTCCGTAAACCAAAGAATTATATAATAATTTAATTAATTAAAATTCTAACTTAAAATCAACACATAGTACTAAGAATACATTTTATTTAGTGAGGGGTAGTTTTAGAAATAATAGCTTAGTTATTTTACTGTCACATAATTTATTTACTAATTAATTTTATGAATTTTTATTGTTTTGAAACTTAATTGTATTTCAATCGATTTTCTTGTAAATTGTTATATTAAGCATTATATTATTGAATCAAAATACATATATGATATTCGCCTACAATACAATTTGGTTTTTTATTTTAGCCTATAAAAACTTTTTAATTAGAAAAATTTACTTCAAAAACATCATTAGGTATTTAACAAAATTTATCATATATAAATAAAATTTCCAAAGATGACAGCTACAAGAGTTTAAAACCCTGATTCCTTAGCTATTTTATATTAGCGTAAAAAATACATCATCATCATGAACAACCCATCACCGGCTTACTACAGATCACGGGTCTCCTCTCAATATGAGAAGGGTTTGGCCATAGTCCACCACGCTGGCCATGTGCGGATTGGCAGACTCCACACGCCTTCGAGAACTGGAGCACTATCAGGCATGCAGGTTTCCTCACGATGTTTTCCTTCACCGTTGAAGCAAGTGATATTTTAATTACTTAAAAACGCACAAAACTAAGTTAGAGGTGCCTGCCCGGGTTCGAGCCCCCGACCTCTGATTATTAGGCGGATGTCCTAACCACTAGGCTATCACTGCTTCTTTAAATAACGCCACACAAACAATAAAAATATAGGCACTGGAAGTATAGTAATCCTACCCTACTCAATGTCAGCCATCAAAAATTCGCAGATAACGAATTAACCCACGAAAAAGTTACAGGTTTTACTGTCACGTAATTCTCCGCACTTGCTCGGCGTTATATAAATTTACAACCCTTGTTTGGTTAAACTCTGTGAGAACGTTTTTGACACGCACGTGTTAGTGTATTGCAAACCCAAGTAGGCGTTGATAAAAACATCCTGTAACTTTTTCACTGACTCTGATTTTTATAAAGAGTATGGATATACCGTCGACCGGTCGATTTACTTTCAGGTTTTCTGTTAAGAATTTTTTTATTTAAGTTATTAAGATTTCATTTCACAAACATAGAAACAAAAGATGTGGCTTCTTTTAATTTATTTAAATATGTATTTAAATAAATTTAAATATTTAAATATGTACGTCTAGTTTTCAAATTATTTAGGTCTTTTGAACTATTTGACGACCTCTGTGGCGCGCAGTGCGTGCGCTAATGCATTATATAGTTAGAGGTCCTGGTTTCGATTCCCGGCTCGAGTCTTGTCTTGTGGGTGGCTTTAACTATGGCTAGTTACCACCCCACAGACAAAGACGTGTCGCCAAGCGATTAAGCGTTCCGGCACGATGTCAGATATAAACTGATTAGAAGTATGTGTTAACCTTACCCCTAACAGGTTAGCCCGCTACCATCTTAGACTGCATCATCAAATACCTTCGCTTGTAGTGGACTAAAAAATAGGTTTTAAGATTCTAGCTTCAAACAATCTCCCTATGTCTGTTTTAAACTCCATATAGCAAGGGCTAGTAATGGCCAGTACAACAGATATATGTCTTAAGGAAAGTTTTGGTAAAACTCCACCTGTTTTAAAATATAAGCACAAGAAAGTGAATAAACGAGAAAACCCTGACTAGACGACCTATTCACCTGTAGATGTAAAAAAGAAAGACGGGTTGCACTCCGGGAGTGCCGGCAGAAGTGAAAACTTGATTATTAACGTTGAGCATGTTTGATATTTTGGAATGGTTAGGGAATAATTTTGCACCAATTGCTTTTTCAGTATAAAAGTACTATCATTTATGTGGTAGAATACAATATTCATTTATTGCGCTATCGTACACAAACATGACAATTTATATTACATTAAAAATTTAACACTTTAAAACTATTACAATTATTTTACATTAAAAAGTTTATCTCTCCGAAAAATCAACTTTCATCCATAATTTCAACGACTTTTTCACCATCATCATTACCAGAACTATCCATGGATGCGCGTGGCACGCTGTAACATACACGAACATTCGCGCAAGCGCCCTGCGCTGCCTAAACGAAACAGTAGGCCCAGGCATACATTTTCGCCGCGCCGTAGAGAGGGGATAGCTGTCTACTCTCCATCCGTCTTACGCTTTTTCGATCAGGTCACGTGTCCTGACGCGAGTTTAAGATTTTATACCCATTACAGAAAAAGTGCTCAACGCCGCTAAAGAAGTTTTCACTTCAAAAAAAATTTATTTTATTTTAAACAACTTTATAGCACAATATTGACGCGATTATAGCACAATTGAAGCGGTGACAGCCTAGTGGTTAGGGCCTCAGCCTCGTAATCAGAGGTCGGCGGTTCGAATGCCGGCACGCACCTCTAACTTTTCGGAGTTATGTGCGTTTTAAAAATTAAAATATCACTTGCTTCAACGGTGAAGGAAAACATCGTGAGGAAACCAGCACGCCTGAGAGTTCTCCATAATGTTCTCAAAGGCATGTGAAGTCTGCCAATCCGCACATGGCCAGCGTGGTGGACTATGGCCAAACCCTTCTCATATTGAGAGGAGACCCGTGCTCTGTAGTAATGGGTTGATCATGATGATAGCACAATAAACAAAAGAAAAGTGTAAGAAATAAAAAGCAAAAGGCGACCTTATCACTAAAAGCGAACTCTTCCAGGCCACCTTTTCGAAAGAAGCCGTCAGATATATAAACCATATATCGCTTTATGAAACCGTCAAATATTTTTCAAGCAACCCAACAATATTGACGAAAACAGAAAAGTAGGGCAATGGAATCTCGATATCGGAGTTCCGAATAAATTTCCTTGACAGTTTCTTTTTTCAGCAATAGGTACAAATAATCCAACCCAACTCAATGTCAAAATTAGCATCCGTTTGCAAAGGATAAATTACAATGGAAATTACAGAACGGTATTTGCCATGGTTAAACAATTTCAGATTCGTTATCTAGCTTATAGTTTCGTCGAGTCTGCCAGATGGTCATACCGTCCATTACTGTTCGTCACACCATTTGTTTGAAATAACTTAATTTTCTTCATTATCATGATCAACCTATTGCTGGCTCACTACAGAGCACAGGTCTCCTCCCAATATGAGAAGGGTTTGGCCATAGTCCACCACGCTGGCCATGTGTATTTTGGCAGATTTCACACGCCTTTGAGAACATTATGGAGAACTCTCCGGCATACGCGATTTAATTCACCAATGTACTATTTGTACCTTTTTAATCTACCCATCCGGGTAAAAAAATTATGTGATTTCTTGTTTTTCGCTTTAACTCAACAGTTTTAAAGTACGTCTTGAATTTTAAACATAACCTAACTATTATAAAGAATTTGAAATAATACATACTCTTTATCATCATGATCAAACCATTGCGGACTTACTACATAGCACGGGTCTCCTCTCAATATAAGAAGGGTTTGGTCATAGTCCACCACGCGAGCCATGTGCGGAGTGGCAGACTTCACACGCCTTTGGAAACATTATGGCGAACTCCCAGGCAGATGTTTTTCTCACGATTTCCTTCACCGTTGAAGCAAGTGATATTTTAATTGCTTAAAAACGCACATAACACCGAAAAGTTAGAGGTGTACGGGATCGAACCCCTGACCTCTTATTAGGAGACGGACGACCTAACCACTAGGCTTTCACAAATTCTTATTGTCAAGAAAACATAAATTCTTCAATACACATTCTTTATATTGTCAAGAATTGGAACAAGTTGTAACAAAGTGACCTTGTACATCGCAAGATAATAAAACTGGTTACTCGAAATCACGTTTCGTGTACATTATCAATTTATTAGGTACAGCATAATTTACTTGTAATACTAAAGTATCTATTGCGTATTGATTCGGTACAAATGTACGACTCTTGAATAATATTGACTAGCACAGTTATATGTAAGTTACCTGTAGTGATACCTGTATTATTTCAATAAATGATTATGTAAATGATAAACAAGCATAAAATATTATTTATATATATATATATATATATATATATATATATATATATATATATATATATATTTATATATATATATATATATATATATATGTACAAAATATTATTATATATCGCTAGAAGCTGTGATAGCCTAGTGGTTAGGGCGTCAGCCTCCTAATCAGAGGTCGGCGGTTCGAATCCGGGCACGCACCTCTAAATTTTCGGAGTTATGTGCGTTTAAAAAAATTAAAATATCACTTGCTTCAACGGTGAAGGAAAACATCGTGAGGAAACCTGCACGCCTGAGAGTTCTCCATAATGTTTTCAAAGGCGTGTGAAGTCTGCCAATCCGCACATGGCCAGCGTGGTGGACTATGGCCAAACCCTTCTCATATTGAGAGGAGACCCGTGCTCTGTAGTGAGCCGGTAGTGGGTTGTTCATGATGATGATGATATATATATGAGAACATTATGGAGAACTCTCAGACGTACAGGTTTCCTCACGATGTTTTCCTTCACCGTTGAAGCAAGTGATATTTTAATTGTTTAAAAACACACATAACTCCGACAAGTTAGAGTAACGTGCCGGGATTCGTACCGCCGACATCTGATTAGGAGGCTGACGCCCTACCACTATCTATCACAGCTTCAATACATATATACCAATACACCTACACTATTAATTAATTAATTAATTAAAATTAATTATATGTAACACTATTAAATAAAACCTATTTCTTACGTCAATATGAAGTCAAATAAAACAACTATAATACGGTTATAAAATCAAATCATTTTATTGGGATACATAAAATCGTATACTTTGTAATACAGTTGACTCACAAGAGGGTAGAACTCCACTACTGCGGTGAACACCAGAGCTATGAGCGTCAACACTCTGCTTACAGCGCGTACTATATCCAACACCGTAGTGCGAGGTAGGGATTTTCGTAACGATTTACCTCGGTAGATGCTGTCTGTCGGTGAGGTCACCTGAAAATAATTAATGCCTACAGAAATCCATACTTCAACACAAATATAAATATGTCAAAATGTGTTTATTGATTTTTAACTACGTGTCAATCACCTAACCTAACCTAACCTACGTGCTAGATAAAGTAATAGGGACGCTAAATCGCTTGGTGGTACGTCTTTGTCAGTAGAGATGTACCTAGGCACGGCCAAAACCTCCTACCAGATCAAACATTTATTGTGGTTTGTACCCCGTATCTTCTCTCTCTTTTTCTTGCCCTTATCCCACATTATGTTGGGTCGGCACACGTCTTCTTCTTCAACTCACTTCTATGTAATGGTTGGTATGGTTTTAAAATGCGGAGGAAAGAAAGTGATGTCACCAAAAGAATGTTATATATGAACGTAGAAGGGCAAAAGGAAAAAGGCAAAAGGAAAGGGCAAAGGAAGACCAAAGAAGAGATGGATGGATTGTGTAAAAGAGGATATGCGGGTAAAAGGTGTGGGTAGTGAGGTGACGGCTGATAGAAGTGAGTGAAAGAAGAAGACGTGTTGTGCCGACCCCACATAATGTGGGATAAGGGCAAGAAGAAGAAGAAGATTTAAATGTACGTCTCAATACAGCCCAATAACTTTGAAGTATTACAATATATTATGTATCTGCGAATGCAAAATAGAGTTTATTGTAGGCCTACCCACCTGAAACACGGCGCCCGGTTCGATATTGGACGGAAAGTTTCCGAGGTAAGTTTTCGGGCAAGGCTGTGAATTATTAAGGGCGTACAAATTACAGACCGGTTTATTTATGGCTTAATTTTGTGAACTGAACTAAACCGGAATCTTTACTTACATATTCTTTAAAGAAAATAAGACAGAATGAAAGAAAATTTATTTATTCTCATATGGTGTTACACACAGTACATTTCTAATCAGAAATTGTATGTCTGTCTGTAACACCAACCAGAAAGGGTGTACAGCTCAGCATATGTAGTGTCTCTTATGAAAAGCACGACGCTGATTTTCAGCTGAGACCAGAGTGACGTCACAACAATAACAACAAAAAAAGTATTAATTATAATAATTGAAAGAAAAAAAAACAAATTAAAAATAAAAGGAACCGAAAAATTAGCTAAAAATATAGCTATTAAATGATATAAATATAATTTTATGATGATATAATATAACTCTAACTGAAGCGGTGATAGCCTAGTAGTGGTTAGGGCGACAGCCTCCTAATCAGAGGTCGGCGGTTCGAATCCGGGCACGCAGCTCTAACTTTTCGGAGTTATGTGCGTTTTTAAAAATTAAAATATCATTTGCTTCAACGGTGAAGGAAAAACATGGTGAGGAAACCTGCACGCCTGAGAGTTCTCCATAATATTCTCAAAGGCGTGTGAAGTCTGCCAATCCGCACATGGCCAGCGTGGTGGAAGCATGTTATTCGCGTGATTATTTAACTACGGTTACATATTTTAACCACGTCGACTGTGGCTAGTTACCTACTGACAAAGACGTGTCGCCAAACAATTTAGCGTTCAGGCACGATGTCGCGTAGAAACCAATTAGTATTATGGATCTACCATACTCTTAACAAGTTAGCCCGCTACTAGACTGCATCACTTACCATCTGGTGAGATTGCCGTCAAGGGCTAACTTGTAGCATATAAAAAATGCGTGAGGGGTTAACTGATGTGAGGGTACCTTGTCTACAGCTTTGTGGTCATATTTAACATCTGCGTGTATTGGCTGGGCATTGTTTGTGAGGATGTCCAAAGCGCCAGACGCATCTCTCTTTCGCCTGGCCAGAAGCTTGGCAAGCTGAAAAATCAAATCAAAATAGCTTTATTCATGTAAACCTATTACAGGCATCTAAAAACCGTTCATATATAAAACATTTCCATTGTTTTTATTCAAATTCAAATAATCTTTATTCAAATAGTCCTTTAAAAGGTACTTTTGACGCGTCAATAATTTACATAGCAGTGATTTGATGGTGATAACTACATTCGTAAACTTAAAACTAAAGCTATGAGGGTTCCAAACGCGCCGCGGTCTAAGAAGAAGCCCTCAATAAATTTAGCCAGGTAAATTTTCTTTTTGTTATCACCATCTCACATGCCACTTTATATTAAGAGCTATCTTTTCGTGAAGTGATGGTGATACAGTCGCCAACTTAAAACTAAAGCTAAGAGGGTTCCAATCGCGCCCAGGTGTAAGAAGCCCACAACAAACTTAGCCGGGGTGGGATTACCATCTCACATAATAGTAATAAATTCTAAATAGCTATGGAGTTAGAGCAATTCACACCCAATCTTTTTTATCGTTTATATAATCGTTAATTTTGTAATAGGATTTTTTATAAGCTTTCGTTTTATAAAGCTTTGATTTTATTGATAGACGTCTCCAAGATATCAATAGGTAATTTATGATAACACAAAACACAATTTCATTTGAATGAGTTACTAATTTTTATAAACTAGTCATTTAATTTACAAAGAGTGCTAGACATACACGCATATACGTTTAAAAGTAATTAAGATTTAAATTTTTTTTTTTATGCCGGCTTCATCTGGGTAGAATACCACTGATCAATAGCCGAGTGTTTGCAAAGCAAGCCAACTAGAAAAAAATGCTGTCATGACGCCTAACAGCATAACGCTCTCTATTGGCGTCATATTCTCTCTACGCCACTGTTCTCGACTCTCTAGTATTGTTACTCATATTTTATTTCATTATTAATTTTACTGGCGTTCCTCGGACGGAGTTGGAGGCCTCGTTTGTTAGGCTATTCTTCAGATTGTTCTCGTGACCTAGCCTTCAGGCGACAAAAGGAGCATCGCTGGGTTTTAGTGGGTATTCTGGGCGCCACTCTGGCCGCCGCGGAGTCCCACATATCCCGCTTCCGGAGGGGATGCTTAAACGCATTTACCGGCGTTAAAAAAAAGGGCGTCGTGACGTTTTTTAGTGTTTTTTTGGTTTTCCAATAATTCCTTTTTAATAACTTTTACATAATAATACTCACAGATCCGTCATTGTGTCCACAAACAGAAGAACTCGATAGAACTACAAATAAAATAAACGCTTTCATTTTCGATTCAACGCATAATTTTACAATCGTTTTCAACATGCCACCTATAAAATATTAATACGTGTTTTATTTTACAATAAAAGTAAATAGAAACGCGGAAAATAAAAAATGTATCGTTTTCCCAAGAAAACGGAATGATACTTTCGCGGACAGAGAGTTTTGTATTTATATATATATAAAAAAGTACTGTCAGTTTTTACGTAATGTTTAAAACTATCTGTATGTTCGTGTTATTTGTAGTAGTCAAAGGACATATGGGAGTAAGTTTTTATTTACTTTTAATACTTTTTTAAATTAATTTGCGTGAAACGTGATCACCAAGGTATGTTAATCACTAAGTGGGCGATGGGTAGAGCTGAGCTATTAAAGTGATATTTATCATCATCATCATCAACTCCTTACCGGCCCACTTCAGAGAGTATCTTGTCAGCATGAGACGGGTTTTGGCGTAGTCGCTGGCCAACGCTGGCCAGGTGTTGATCGGTAGAATTCACACGCATTTGAGAACGTAAAAGAGAATTCTAAGGCATGCGGGCTATATATATATATATATATATATATATATACATATACATATATATATACACGTAACACTAAAAACTAAATGAACCCTTTATTACAAGGCAGCTTTGCTTCCGTAAGAGGAAAACATCAACAGTATATTTCCCCGGATAACATAAAAAAGACAATATCAATTTCAGCGTCTGTATAAGTTGTGTTACGTCAAAAGAGCACTGGACTATAAGACGCAATAGCGTGCGAGAGTGCTTTTATACCACTTGAATTCACTACCTGTAACTTTTCGGAGTTATATGCGTTTTTAAGCAATTAAAATATCACTTGCTTCAACAGTGAAGGAAAACATCGTGAGAAAACCTGCATGCCTGCAAAAAATAATGCAAAATAGACAGACAGAAATAAGAAAAACAATCTACTCATTAATTTTGGACCAAATATTTTTGTTCCGCCACAACAACCCCTAAGGTTGGGAAATCAACGGGGTTCAGTGTAGTTTCATATGAATTCCTGGAAACGTTTATTAATATCGGTATAAATATCTGTTATAGCTGAGAAGAAGCTGTGATAGAGTGGTTAGGGCGTCCGCCTCCTGATCCGAGGTCGGGGGTTCGATCCCGGGGGTGTGAACCTCCGTGACGCAGCGCACGCGCTGTCGCATTATAAAGTTGGAGGTCCGGGGTTCGATTCCCGACTCGAGTGTGGTCTATTTGCAAAGCGTCCCTTATCAGTTTCTACTGGAAAAAAAAACACTAGTCTAGTTAGATTTTGCATAGTGCGCATATACCTGTAAATCTCCCTTATTCGTTATTATAAACACAAGGTTACTTTTCAGTTCTTTTGTAATAAGTTCTTTTGTTCTGTTTTTTGTTATTTGCTGTTTGTTATTCTAAAATTTTTGCATTTTGTATTATTAGGGACCTATTAGCGTCGACTTAAGTTATTAGGCATGCTGTAGTTACCTCTAAATTGCTTTACATGTATATCCTAGCACTTAAGATTATTAAGATGTTTATTTTTTTTGCATATAACTCTGTTGATGGCGCTTTGGATAAATAAATAAACATCTCGTATCATACTAGAACGCTACACCGTTTGTCAGTATGCTTCTGGCAGTGGGGTGGTAGTAAGCTGCCAAGCAAGGTGGTAACTAGCTAACAAGCCGAAGTCTTGTGAACTTGATCTGGGAATAGAACCCTTGAACTCCGCCCTAATCCTATAGCGTATTGTATAAAATACTGTAAAAAAATGTTTGTGTGTTTTTTTAGTATATGACGAGTTAAAGGCGTCCGAATTGTTTTTAGTAAGTGTCGTCAGCATTGCTTACGTCACGCTTTTGATTACTTTCGCTCATAGTAATTAAAACTACAACTTGCGGGATTACACTTTTATTGCGACAATAACATAGAGGTCCGAACGGTCCGTCGTCTCGAGCGAGAATGCCACGAAAGGCATCGACCGCCCGTATTTATAGCAAAGCATGCTTGTACAAAATCATTGCTACCGTCTAAATTGTGTTAGCAAAATCATCAAGAGTTCAAATGTGGGTAATTATTGAATTCTTGTTGTTCTTGGCGCCGCTGAATGAAGTTAATAACTCCTTCGCGCCGTCATATAATAATACTATAAAATAATCGTGAACTTCACAGGTCAACCGCAAGCGTTCAGTTTGTGTGACACCTGTTATACGTAACAGCTCGTAGCTATGAGTAGGCAATAATAATGTTACTTTTACTTTATAGCGTTTATATTTATAACCGGCTGTTATTAGTTTTGACGTCGTCATCGTTTTCACCATCACCTTTACCATCATCACCTATATAGTTGGTGAAACGAAACACGCGTTTAGGAACTCCCAAGCATGCAGGTTTCCCCACGATGTTTTTCTTCTCAGTTTTAATTTTATGCAAGTTTTATTCAAATTTAAATTGCTATATCTATAATGAGATTGGCCCCATGTCGCACTTTTCGCCGCAGAAACAAATTTCATCCTCACCACCTGGATGCCTGGTCCTCTTCCACCACCCGCTATACCAGGTCATTTCTGCCACGCACCTGCAAATTGTGGAACCAGCTTCCATCTTCTGTGTTCCCTAATGTTTATAATATGGGGATCTTCAAAGAGCGGATAAACAAATAACTCAAAAGCCAGCAACGCATTGGCGGTTCCTCTGGTGCTGCAAATGTTGATGGGCGGCGGTAATCACTTACCATCAGGTGACCCGCCTGCTCGTTTGCTCGCTATATATATAACAAAAAATGTTAAGTGATTATCGTCCATGAACATAAGCAGAACCAGAGGAGACACCTATGCGCTATGAACTCACTAATATTAAAAATAAAACTAGTTTCCAATCTATTAAAACCCACAAGTGAGCACCTTGATGGTCTATGCTCTATCTCCCTATGAGAGAAGAGACTTGTCACCAGCAACGGAACATGAAAAGACTGATTAACATAATAGATTACCGAATCTGTAATGGTTATAAACCAAATAATCCTTCGACAGCCGAATGATTAACAATCTATGTCAATAAAACTGAAACGTGTATTATTTTTAAGAAAATACAGAATGAAGCTGATGCCCAATCTGCGCTTATGCCCCAGGAGTTGAATCCAGCATTTACCCCGGATAAGGTAAGTTTATTTATTTACTTAGACGGCCATCTTAACTGGCGGCAAGTCGTAATGCAATGAAATGGTAGCAAGCTAACCTATCAGGATTATGGTAAACCCATATTCATTGGTTTCTACGCAACAACGTACTGGAACTGGTAGGGTAGCCACGGCTGAACCCCCCCCCCCCTACCCCCCACCAGATTTGAGCCAGGAATCGAACCCAGTACCTCCACAATACGTTAGAGCAACAGACAATACACTTTTAAGTAAATACCTGCATTCTCTAAAATCCCGACTACGTTCTTGCTATGTGGGAGATTATGCACTGCTTCTATGCATGCATAGCTTCTTCTAGACTTCAGATTCCACTGGAACTATTTTAGAGATCGGTATAGAAAACACATATGTCCTTTTCCATAGCATAGGTGGCATGCATACAAAATTTCAAAGCAGTCTGCTTTAGCTTGTAAACAGTTTTCAATTTTCCCTCGGGAACTACAGAAGGAATCGGGATAAAAGGTAGCCTACATTCTTTTCCATGTCAAAGGCTACATGCATGCCATATTTCATCCAAATTTGTGCAGCCGTTTTTGCGTGATCGACCCTACCGGCAAAGACGTGTCGCCAAGCGATTTAGACTGCATCATCACTTAGCATCAGGTGAGATGCAGTCAAGGGCTAACTTGTGGTGAATAAAAAAAAAAAAAAAAAGAGTAACAAACATCCAAACATCTACACTTTCACATTTATACTCGTAACTAGCGGACGCTCGCGACTTCGTCTGCGTTGAGTTAGTGTATTTGTTTGTCTTACAATCATGAAGCAATAGATTACGAACCCGAATTACTTGAAATAATTACAGGATAAACATTAAAGTATCTCCTATCTAAAAAAAATGAGTGAAATCGGATATTGATTCGTTGGTGGGAGAAGTTGTGGGAGGCGGCCGAGACGTGATGGCACAGGCGGTGGCATGCGCGTGAGCTGCGCGCGGTACTGGACAGTACTTGGACATTGCAACATAACTTTATTTTTCTAAAATAAAAGACTTTTTCTATAATAAAAGTAGCCTAAGTTACTCCTTATTACATCAGCTACCTGCCAATAAAAGTCCCGTAAAAATTGGTCCAGCCATTTCTGAGATTAGCTGGAACAAACAGACAGACAGACAAAAATTGTAAAAAATGTTATTTTGGTGTCTGTACCGTATACATATTCATATGCATGTAGTCAAAAACGGTTATTTCAATATTACAAACATACACTCCAATTTTATTTATTTGTATAGATATATAGGAATATAGGGATAGTATGTTTTTGGTTTTAGAAGGCATGGAGCGCACTAGCGACAAGACAACGGAGACACACGTACGACGACACGAAGCTAAGTCGCCTGAAGAAATACAGTCGCATCGTGACGTGTGTGGTGCTCGCATTATCGGCTATTGTTGAGATTGTTGTTTATTTTGTCGAAATGCATTCCACTTGAATGAAGATTATTAATAACTCAATTGCATGAATCTTATTTTAATCTATTTTATTTATTTAGTTAAGTAAATCCAATTAAGTATATGCCTCATCATCATCATCATGATCAACCCATTCTCAGCTCACTACAAAGCACGGGTCTCCTTTCAATATGAGAAGGGTTTGGCCATAGTCCACCACGCTGGCCACGTGCAGATTGGCAGACTTCACACGCCTTTGAAAACATTACGGAGAACTCTCAGGCGTGCAGGTTTCCTCACGATGTTTTCCTTCACTGGTGAAGCAAGTGATATTTTAATTGCTTAAAAGCACACATAACTTATGGTTATATTATAACGAAATCCAGACTACAGACAGATTAGGCAGATGACCAGATGATGATAACCTAGCTATTACAGCTAATAATAATATTTCTTTATTGAGGCGACTAGGGCCCATTTTTGTTTGTACATCTTACATTTTAGTATAATTATTAACAATTAAATATTTTTTAACAAATAAAATTAAATCTAATTAAATAAGTTACATGAAATCAAAATTAGTAGCTTGGTTCACCGAACCAGCACCGACATAAAATGCTGTAAAATCGGTGAGTCAACCTTTCCCGCTAACATATTCAGAATACTGTTTGAGCTCGACCGCAGTCTTGCTAGGAGGGATGACGCCTTCTTTCTCATAACGGCGTAGAAGTCATCCGTTCGTTCCTGTGCGAACATGTTTGACGCGGAGCAGAACCGCGGCAAACCCAACAGTATCCTGAAACCGTTATTGTACTGCACACGTAAGGTGTTTAGTGCCCTTTGTGTATAATTAACCCATAGGCCGCCCGTGTAGAAAGTTTGACAGTAAGCTTTAAAGAGTGTTACTTTAGCTTCCTTGCTACATCGGGCGAACCTGCGGGCCAACATGTTACATCTGACAGCCATGGCTCTACGTTCACGTTCTATGTCCACCTGATCCTTAAGATCGTCCGTAACATAATGACCTAGGTATTTAAACTGGGTCACACGTTTGAGTGAAGCCCCATTAAGTGTGATTCTAGGCTCGTATTCCACTTTCTTACGGGGGGCCCTAAAGATCAGGTATTCACTCTTGGCCACGTTGTATATTAGACCATGGCTAGCAGCGTACTCCTCACAACATTTCAACAACTCTCTGATTGAACCAGCCGTGGGACCCAACAGCACCATGTCATCGGCATAGCTTAAATTATTGACGCAAATGCCGTCGATCCAACAGCCGACCGGTTTTTTGCTGAGTTCCACGATCAACTCATTTACATATAGATTGAAGAGCTTCGGTGAGGTTAACCCCCCCTGCCTTACCCCACACTCCAGCCTATATGATTCAGAGAGTTCCTTTCCCCACTTTACGTAGTTCCATTGGTTTGCATTCCAAAACCGCATAATACTGAGCAGCTCAGGTTGCACGCCTGCTCGCTTCATCTTTTCCCAGAGCACATCGTATGACACTAAGTCAAAAGCCTTGGAAAGATCAAGGAAGCATGCGTACACCGGCGTTTTTCGTCTCGTATAGTATTGGACAGTTTGCTTTAGGCCTAATATGGCGGTTTCAGTGGACAACCCTGGCCGAAATCCAAACTGGGCGTCATGAAACTTAAGCGTATCATTGAGGATTTTAATAAAGAAGAACAAACAACTGTATTATTTCTGGTGAAATTCATCCATCATTACCCAAGCTGAGTGTATTATTTGTTCACGCTTTAACACCAAATCGATTCAACAAACAAGCGTGAACCGTGAATCGATTCCTTCAAATTAAATCGCACGGCTATTAAGGGGAGAGATATATAGGTGGAAGCTGTGCTGTTCACAGACACATTGGCAGAATCATGAAGTGGTTCACTCGTCTCCTCGCCTTGGTGGCCTTGCTCAGTTCGGTCATGGTACGTCTTCTACATTTTTTAAATATTACACTACAAGTTGGACTGCAAGTTGATTATCACCTGGTGTTGGTGGTACAGATGGTGATGGTGATGGTAGATGGTGACACAGTCTTAGATGCTTGCTGGCTAACCTGTTATCTGTCATAACAGGTTATTCTTTTGGGAAATATACAATAGTTCCACGGTCGTTCAACGAATCCAGTGAGTGGGACATGCCGTGGTGGTATTTAGTTCGGGAATACCCCAACGATGAGGGGAGTGGGAGTCCCACATAACCTTCCTCCTGCCCAACGGATGGGGAAGTCATAAAGCTTTCAACTACGACAAAAAAGGGGAATGACAGTTAAAATAAACATATCGTACTGGAACGCTAAATCCGTACTCTGTAGTGAGCCGGCAATGGGTTGATCATGATGATGATGATATGTTTCAAATCGTTATACGCATTTAAAGGAAAGTGATGCGCTCACGGGCAGAGAAACAGATATCGATATTCTATAAGAGTTCCGTTTTACCTTACGAGGTTCGGAATTCTAAAAAGACCAAAAACTAAACTTAATTTTCAACTTCCAGGCTCAACAACAGGAAAGGTCCCCGGACTATACTGACAGATATGCTGAGCTGGCATCACCCGTGCCTGCCCATGTCAACCTCGACGAGCTAGTCGCCTCCCTGAGGGCGGCTGGCAACCATCCCTAAACTGTATCGCACTCCGGCCACTATGTTACTTTCTATATGACATACGCCCATAAAATCCGCATTTCTTGACGTCATGATCACTTCAACCTTTCACAGCGACTATCCACCTAACAGCGTTCCAAGTTCACTTTTCAGTAAGCGATTTGCATTTCACCATCTTAAGATCCAAACGTCTACGAAACAACTACGCACGTTGTAATTCAACGACACAAAAATGTTTCATTTATTGAAAACTCAATCAATCAACTTTAATCGATTAGGAAATCAGACTACTGGAAAAGTAAACTCAAGTTTAGTTGGAAGGGAGAATAAGTCATGTTTTTTTCAACATAATTTATTATTGGGGTACAAGTGTTTGATGAATACATCAAATGGAATAAAATTTGTATCGACATTCGATAATGTGTTTTCGGACGACACTATATCTGTCATCGAGAAAATAATATACGGACGGACCGCGTGATGGCTACGTTTTATGAATTTGTTAGTTTAGATGTTTGTGCATTAACAAAATAGTCCCGCTAATTATAAGATGTATATTTATAGATCAAAAGTGATATTATGTAATAATTGAATGTATATATTTGTGTTTTGATCAGCCAATAAAATGTCGAAGCGTGCTGTTGTCTACAGTTGTATTTTATTTCATTTTTAAACAGTCGAAATAACATTTATATTCTTCTTTATTTTCAAACACCTACTTTGCTACGTACAGGTCGGTAGATTAATAAAATAAATTCAAAAATGTTTTATTCATGTGAACCGAGTACATAATTTTTCATTAATTAAATTTGTGAGATGATAACTTCACTCGGTAACTTAAAACTATTAGGGTTAGCATGCGCGCCTTAAAATAATTATCCTTGCTCATTCTTTGTATTTATTCTATGTTATTTCTATAGTGATAGAATACATAATTTTCACGCGGTGCTCTGATGGTCTAATAAGGAACCCACAGCAAACTTAGCTGGTTATTTGGTTCTCTTATAACCAATAATTAGCTATAATTACATATGACTTTAAAGAAATTCACACCTAACCTTTAACCTAATCGATTGAGTCATCATGGTCAACCCATTGTTGGTTCCCTACAGAGCACGGGTCTCCTCTAAATATGAGAAGCGTTTGGCCGTAGTCTACAACACTGGTCATGTGCGGATTGGCAGACTTCACACGCCTTTGAGAACATTACGGAGAACTCTCAGGTATGCAGGTTTTTTCACGATGTTTTCCTTCACCATTGAAGCAAGTGATATTTTAATGGCTTAAAAACGCACATAATTCAGAAAAGTTAGAGGTGTTTGCCCGGGATCGAACCCCCGATTAGGAGTCGAACGCCCTAACTATCACAGCTAAGTCGATTAAGTAACCCTTCATATTAAAATATAATTTTATATAAGCTTCTCTCTCACTAGTCGTTCCTTCATTACTGAAGATCGCGGTCCTGGTGTCCTTGCAAACTCGTGCGGATTAAATGTTTCCACCGGATTCTATCAGAGGACGACCTCAATGGCGCAGCGCGCGCGCTGTCGCATTATAAAGTTGGAGGTCCTGGGTTCGATTCCCGGCTCGAGTCTGGTCTGGTGGGAGGCTGCGGCCGTGGTTAGTTAACACCCTACCGACAAAGCCGTGTCGCCAAGCGATTTAGCGTTCCGGCACGATGTCGTGTAGAAACCAATTAGGAGTATGGGTTTACTATATACTCCTAACAGGTTAGCCCGCTACCATCTTAGACTGCATCATCACTTACCATCAGGTGAGATTGCCGTCAAGGGCTAACTTGTAGTGGATAAAAAAAAAAAAAAGAGGCTAGTCTCGCAAATGTTCTATAAGTTTACGAATATCAAATTAAGAGACGCTCCGGTTGAATTTTCAATTAAAATTAATCATGGAAATATTTAATTCAATCTCATTTTATTATTATCAGCCCGTACTGTCCCAATGTTGGGCAAAGGCCTCCCTTTCTTCCTTCCATTTGTCTCTGTCTAGGGATATTTGGGGCCAAGCCGACAGATAGGCAACGAGTTCGTCACGTCAACGACGCCTCGGTCTGCCTCGACGTGTTTCTGTTTTTGTGGCACCCAATGTGTAGCGACCTTTGCCCACAGTTCGTCGGACATCTCATTTTAAAGCAGCAAAAATATTGTTCACAGGAATGCAGAAGCACAAAAAACAAATGAAACAGTTGCCCGTAATTAAATGAAACGGTAGATAAATGCTCAGAATTTTATTAGTCGTGATAATTTTTACGCCTAGCGGGGAAAAGTCGTTCATAATTCAGGTTTATGTCCGAAGCGAACGGTCGCGGTCGCTCGCGACGTGATTTCCGTCCTAGAGGTATGTAATCGTAGGGTACCTGAAAAAGTATAAAAACAAATATTGTATACACTACCTTGCAAGAAAATCCGATCACAATCGCACCGAATTCCCTTACCGAATTTTATCTCAGCGTAACTTTAAAATTGTGGTGGAAGGCTTCGGTTGCGGCTAGTTATCACCCTACGGACAAAGACGTGTCGCCAAGCGATTTAGCGTTCCGGCACGATGTCGTGTAGAAACCTATTAGGAGTATGGGTATAATACTCCTAACAGGTTAGCCCGCTACCATCTTAGACTGCATCACTTACCATCAGGTGTGATTGCCGTCAAGGGTTAACCAGTAGTGGATAATAAAAAAATAAAAAAAAATGTGCCGTCACGCCTGGCAGATGTAATATGCAGAAAAGAACAGATTGTGATAGGAACTAAAAATTACCGCTATATTGCTTAAAAATACATTTAAATAATATAAGTATCAAAAAATTTCAGCTACCTAAATATCGTTTAATATAAATACTGAAATTTTATGCTACAAGAATATTTAAGGTACACGAATTATTTCAGTATGAATTTCTGTACTGTTATTTTTAAATAACCACAATTTACTGGTATGACGTCATACAGAAATAAATTGTACAGAAATCGGTTTTACGTGCGGCAATAGATGTTTCAAATCAAAAAACCCATCTACGGTTTTGTAACAAAATCAATCTTAACGCAACTTTACAAGATTATGTTTAGGTTGTAAGTAAAAAACAAACGAAAAATATTGTCAATTTTTGGAACGAAGTTCCTTATCGCGCGTTGTGAAAGGGGGCTAGACGGAAAAAATTCTTACGAAAAGTTGTCACGACACTTTTTGTTATTGTAAGCTGTGCGGCGTCTCATGTTTCTCTGTCTGTCTCTCTCTTTCTTATAGAAAGCAAGCCAGATATTTTCATTTCTATTTCGCATTGAACAGTGTGGTGTCGCGACGGTTATTTTTGTTGAGTGTATACAGGTTTTTTGTAAATAATAAATAATAAAAAATAATAATGAATCCTGACAGTGTTTCTGCACAAGTTCCGGATATTGCTGATGGAGTACAAAATTGAGCCTACTGATTAAGTTTATATAACATTATATTTGTTAATAATAAAAAAATATTATTATAACTTAAATAAAATAAAATTTTATTACAATTCCTTCACTAATTAATCGAAAGGAACTTCGTTCCATCCGGGTGTCCCTTGACACCTCTCAAGTTTTTTCATTTTTCGATGGTGTTTTACATTATTACAATGTACCCACATTAAGTAGTAGATTGCTTCATAATCAAAAAAACCATTCGCCAATCCTTGTACTCCACCTGACAATGTAAAACTGATTCAAAGCTGTAAGGGAAATTGGGGATCTTTTACGGGTCGTTACAATCGAGTGAGCAACTTGAAAGAGAGACCGATATGACGATGGAAACATCTATTTTATTACGAGTAGGGACTACAGATGATGAGGTGATAGCATTTATGTGTGCAAGTTTATGACGAATCAAGAATCGAGAGTAATAAAGTTTTATCATCGCTGGAAAAGACATTCACAAACATCTCGGACATACTCAAACTGATTCAACGGGGCTTGGAAATAGGTTTAGTATAAGTAATTCCACCTGTATCTATTTTTAGATCATAGTTAAGCAATAAAAAATAATAAAAAAAGACGTGTGGCACTCGGTGACTGCCGCGGTAAAGCTATTGCATAGCATTTTTTATCAACTAAATTATTATTTCAAAAACAACAATGAAAATAAAAATATTGCCGTGGCGAAATATCTACATGGTAAAAAGTATCACCGCTGTGCCCGTCGGAGTGGGGAGCGTGAGGTTTTTTTTCGTTACGGAATTTCTGGATTCGGTCCCCGCGCTCAAGGCCCTCGATAGAAGCTATGCAATAGCTTAAAAATAAGGGTTTCGTTTTTGAAATGTTCTTTTTTTTAAATGGTTCGACTTCTTCGTGTGAGCGTTGGCTGGGTTCATTGACCGCTATTGTTCGATCTTAGCCAAACCATGTTTAAAGAAACCTACGTAAAACAAAAAAAAATTGGAATGAAGCGAGCCCACAGGATAGTGATTAATTAGCCTAACGAAATCGGCAATTTCTGAAATTATAGAGCAAGTGGCTTGCATGTACTTTGATGACGTGTCACCAACATATCAAGAGTTTTCAGCAATATGCCATGCCGCCTTTACTGACTAGACTCTAGTTAACATAAAAACTAATTTATTTTCGCATTGGATAGTTACGAAAACATAAGATCAACGGCAATTTAATAATACTTAGAAAATAACTAACCTGTGCAATGGCATAGATGACTAGAAACGAAAATATAATAAAAATACACATAAACTTCATCGTCAGCTGAACTGTTCGGAGATAATGCAAATTCCTATTAATCGAATTAACTTCACGGTAATTTAATAGTACTTTCTAAAGTTAATTTGACGTGCCTAACGATTCTTCGAAATTAATTACATTGGTTTTAATGAAATAACATGTTTAGGTGTACGTAACACTTTATCAACCCTAACCTTTGACGACCTCCGTGACGCAGCGCGCGCTGTCTCATTATAAAGTTGGAGGTCCTGGGTTCGATTCCCAGCTCGAGCCTGATCTAGTAGGCTTTGGCCGTGGCTAGTTACCACCCTACCGACAAAGACGTGTCGCAAAGCGTTTTAGCGTTCCGGCGCGATGTAGAAACCAATTAGGAGTATGGTTTTACTATACCCCTAACAGGTTAGCCCGCTACCATCTTAGACTGTATCATCACTTACCATCAGGTGAGGTAGCTGTCAAGGGCTAGTTTGTAGTGTATAAAAAAAAAACCAATCGTGATGTCTTGACATTAAAACAAGTGTGTCTTCCTATAAAAAGCTAGATATTTATCCAAATAAACTATTAGTATGTACTTCTATGAAAGCGTTTTTAATTAATTTTACCTTCTATCTTACCGCTCTATTGTATTTGCGTTTTTTTATTATTATCTGTGGTGTACACTAAAACTGTATTCATTCAATGAAATATCTGTGAAAGTATTTGGTTAGTCCAATAACTTTGTAAATCCGACTCTAAATATCTTAACGCAAAGAGCAATAAAGCGCACTCAGCCTTACCTCTGACTACGATACCGTTAAAAAAAGACAAAGTTATGTGTCCGACTGCAATCTTTCTCGCTGTAACACTTATTATGGTTGAGTAAAGATAAAGTACGCTCCATAGATCTCATCCTAAGAGTAAACTCAATAGGTGACAATTGGAACACTCCCCCGACTTAAGCGCTCCTCTCCGAAAGAGGAGACCTAAACATATCCTTCATGACCCTGACGATCAGGTGACTACTGACAACAAACGCTACACACCGTCTTCGCCGGCGAAGACGAGATCCCTGCTATCTTACATCATCCGGACGTGGGCGCCATCCACGGTCTCGGTGACGTACGGACCACTCACCGTCAGACTCCCCCGTTATCCCAAATGTCGCCTAAGCCGAGGTTCGGTCTCACTTTTCAAGCCATAGGGCTCAAAATTTCTCCTGGAAGTGCCTCTTTCCGAAGCTCGCCAAAAAGCCCGGTTGCGCTGTGGCAACCAATACGGTTAGCACAGCTAATAGACAGTGCCAAAAATTGAACAATATACATAAATAACTTCGATTTAATGAATACTTATTGAAATTTTATGTCTTTTGTTTTTACTCCACTACAAGTTATTACTTAACGACGTTTAAACTTATAATGTTCTGTAAACTAAAATAGTATTTCTAATAAAATTTATAATATATTAAGTATAAATATAAATATGATATAAATCCACATCTGCAACCGTTACCTATATACCTACTTATAAGGAAACTTTACTTTTATAAGTAGGCAAATATGTGGTTTATGGATTTTATTCCATTTCGCAACTGTAGTAAAAATAGAGCAATAAAAAAATCGGCATTTGAATCAAATTTACAAACTTTGTAACTTAAATTTATTTTTTAAACATGTTTCGAGACTCCTTAATTTCAATATGAAAGCACTGATATCAGAGTTTATTTTATTTATATTTTTACAGTTTGCTATAGCTGACGTAAGTATATTAATATTTTTAAGTTCTCTAAATCTCTATTACTCAAATGAAAATAGTCAAGATGATTTATTTAACCTTCATCGTAGCCTCAACTCCACCCAGAAATTAATGATCAATTCGAAGAAGTAAAATCTACAACTAATAATGACACATATCCTAGTACTACAACTACTATAAACCCCCAATTATCTAATGTAACAGATGTAAATAATGAAATATTCGACGAAAAACTTGAAGTTGCACGCAATGAATCAACAACCGAAGTCGTGGAAGTAAAAGAAAATATCTTTATCACTATATTTAAAATAATAAAAGCGCAAATAGTTAAATTTGTAAGCACACCAAAAGTAAATACTGTTCTGAGGAATATAGGTACTTGCATAGTCAATGGAGTGATGGAGATTGTTTCATATTATTTCCCTGCACCGTTAATACCACTGATAGCAAGCGTAGCAGGCATGGTGATACCTTTTGAACCAGTTGTAATGTTACGCAGAAGAATGCCAGTGTCAAGTTATAGAAGAGCTTTTAGAACAGCTATAAATACCTTCATGAACACATTCAGCGCGTATAAATTTGATAATTATGAAGATGACCCTTACATGACGAGAAGATTTAACAGGCGATTTATGAATAATGATCTGAAAGAAGATACAACTAAAACAAACGCTTTGGAAGACAACTATTAAGTTCTTTTAATATTTTAAGTAAAATATAGGTAAGGACTGTAAATGTGCATAACAAAAAAGGAATTCACCAGTAAGATCTTTATTGAACAACTTATATTCAAATTTATTAAAACGATGATGGAAACGTTTATTACTTTGCAGAATTTTAATCATAATCATAATCATTTATTTGCAAGAATGTTAGTAAATAATTAGATGGTGTATACAATTTTGTCAATAAGTCGACCATAACATTCAACTAAACAAATAGTGTGCAAAATACAAACATAATAATAAACTAATTAAAATTACATCATTAAAAATTCATCAAATCTATTATTCAAAGTCAAATTATTATTAAGTGATAGTGAATTAAATTAACAGCAAGAAAATAAATTATAAGGTTGTATGTTTTTTTTACACAGGTTTTAATTGTAAATATTCGTTTATATTATAGAAATATTTTTCTTTGAGCCAATTCTTTAATTTTACCTTAAAAGTTTGGAGAGGCAGGGCTTGTTAACGACAAGGCATACAATGAACAACGAGTTTACTTATTGCAGACATCCGTGTATGTTACAACAGCAATTACTACCTACTAAATTACAAAAAAGTGTAGCATTTCTTCATGCATTGTCAAACTAAGAGACAATAGAAGAGCATTAGCTAAAATAAATGAAATATGGTTACTGACTGATATGGGATATAATTTATAATATAAAACTGAAAATAAAACAACCAATACATATATTATCATAGCACTAGTGCCAGAGGATAGAAATCATATAGCTCGAAAGCCAAACGGTGGGGTCCTATATGCTAAAATGACGCAGCGTTTGTAAACCCTCCAAAACAAGAACTTTTAGCTAGTTGAACGGTCCAAGTTAGAAACAATTGGTAAGGTCTTGGAATGTTCAAAAACATAGACATGTACGTCTATCTATACAGTTCAGAAAGAAGAAATAAGTTACTTTTGTTGTTCTTAGTAAAACGCCATAGTTGGGGTAACGTTAGATCATGTACGTGTAACATTTTCTTTCTCATCAAATTTTTCAACGTGTGTAGACATCCGTACAAGGCCAAAGAACGGACAGAAAAATGTTGTTTTTACTACAGTTCTTCTAGACTCCACTTTTATTGGCGCTGGTACTTCTTTTATAGACTTTAATGTATCATTAATAGTCTTATTTTTAGTAGAATTTTCTGCTGTAACATTACTGTTTAGTGTCGTTATAGCTATATTGGTATTAAAATCTTGAATAGCTTTTTGTGGAATATCAGCTTTTCGAAAACTTCTGCGACGTGGATATTCTAGTCCTTTCCATATATGCCTGAGTCCATTTCCATCTAGAAAAACGCGTTCCGAAGGATCTTGGTTGTGTCGCTTCTGTATGAATTCAACGAAATGATCTTTAACAATGTGTACGGTTGGTTTCAGGACGTTGTACTTTTCATTATGGAACATAATTTCGTCTATTTTCTGTAGATCAATGTGCTCCTTGAAAAACCCGGATGTTTGAACGAGCTGAAACAGTTATAATAATTTTCCTTGTAGTCAAACTAAACATATCAAAGTTCTGGCTTTCTGGCAGATAGTAAACAGAAGCATTTAATTAATAAAAGGGCAACCACCAATTAATAAAAATAAGGTAATTAAAAGTAATACGTGTGGTCTCAAAACTGGACCAAAAAGGCATAGAAGGCGTGGGTCTCTTCTCGTCTGTGTAACTCAAATTCAAATTCAAATAATATTTATTCAAATAGTCCTTTAAAATGCGTCAATAATTTACATAGTAGTGATTTAATGGTGATAACTACATTCTTAAACTTAAAACTAAAGCTAGGAGGGTTTCAAACCCAAAAATAAATTATAGGACCTTTGGAGATAGAGCAATTCACACCCAAGCTTTTTTATCGTTTATATAATCCTTAAAATCGTAATATGATTTTTCTATAAGCTTTCGTTTTATAAAAACTTTGAACTTATTGATAGACATCCAAGATATCAATAGGTAATTTATTATAAAATAAAATACAATTTCCTTTGAATGAGTTACTAATTTTGTGCAGCCAACTAAACGGTATTACAAGTTTACTTTTACTTCTAATGTTCAGTAATGTTCCAAGTTTAGTAACTTAATGAAGGACCAGCGCTTCATCGGATAAAATGCGACATTCCCAGAAATAAAAATTACGCAACTTACCTTAGCAAGTAAATATACGCAAACACAAACCAGCATGGCGAAATAATCAGCGTTAGGTAGTTCTACTTAATTGATTTTGTCACGGTTAGCGCTATCATGATTCTCTGGGGGGAATAATTTCCATTTTATAATTAAACGTACCAGATGTTCTTTGGCTTGTGTGCGTAAGATTTTCATTATTTATAACGTCTATGCTATTTACCTTAACACGGTCGCATATTAATTGGTTTGATAAGAATGCTCAGTCACCAAGGCGATGGAAAATGGAATGTGCTCGCAAATTATATCTCTACGTGATTAAATTATAGCGGTGATAGCCTAGTGGTTAGGGCGTCGCCTCCTAATCAGAGGTCGGCGGTTCGAATCCGGGCACGCACCTCTAACTTTTCAGAGTTATGTGCGGTTTTAAAAATTAAAATATCACTTGCTTCAACGGTGAAGGAAAACATCGTGAGGAAACCTGCACGCCTGGGAGTTCTCCATAATGTTCTCAAAGGCCAATACGCACATGGCCAGCGTGGTGGATTATGGCCAAACCCTTCTCATATTGAGAGGAGACCCGTGCTCTGTAGTGAGCCGGTAATGGGTTGATTACGCTGTGTCAATAGGGTTAGTACAGCTAATAGACAGTCCGAAAAAAAAGTGGAATAACAGGAGGGATCCATGTTATAATAATAAGACAGAAGGAATGAAACATTTTTTTTGATTATTTCAGAATTAAGACATTATTTTATTATTACATAAGGCATTTAGTTTTGAGTAACTTCTTTTATAATAATACATCTTACTTGGCACTATTACACCGTCAGCTTTGCACTCTTCATGCTCATACAATAGAAAGAGACAGCGGTATAAAAATAAAGCTATTATATAATAACAAATCTAAAGTAGAAATGAGTGAAAAAAACCTGTTAAAGTAATGATTTTAACCACTATAATAAGGTTTGTTTATAACCACTCAACAAGGCATTTTCTTACAACTCATTGAAGTCAGGCAAATGCCTTGTCGAGTGGTTTCAATCTTCAACTTAAACAAGTGTGTAAAATTGAACTTGCAAGATTTGATTACAGACAGACAACGGGACAGGTGAGACTAAATAAAAATGCTTGTCATAATAAAAACGTGATAAAAAATAAATTAATTTAAAAAAAAACAAGACGTACCCCAGGCTCGAACCTGGGACCTTCTGCACAAAAAGCATACGTGATAACCGCTGTTCCACGGCATTTGTAATGATGGCGAAATATCTATATACTAAAAAGTATCACCGCTGTTCCGGTCGGAGTAAGGGGTGTTAGGTTATTTTCGTTACGGAATTTCTGGATTCGGTCTCCAAGCTCAAGGCCGCGATGGAAGCTATGCAATAGCTTAAAAATCTATTCAGTTCCAGCCCGGAGTTAGAAAATTGTGCATATTAGTGTCTTGAAAAACCCATTTAGACATCGTTCCAGGTTATTACAAATAACATGTGATTATTAAATCAGCAAAACCGGGTACCCGGAGTTTAATTCCGGATTGGAAATCTCTTTTCTCTCTTTTTCATACCGCTGTCTCTCTCTGCCGCAAGGATACTAATCCTTATAGGTATTTGACTAGCTATCTTGGGCGATATGTAGGTACTCACACAATCTAGAGGCTGGGTAATTAACTATGTCCTATTTATATTTATTTCTATTGTTATAGCCCATCAGAAATACCTGTTGAACATTTTTATATTATTATTAGGTAAAGTGTGCTTACATATAAAAAAAGGTTCGCTATAGATTGGTGAAAGGCTTAAGTCAATTTCGGTGTCGGTGGTATGTGGACCGTTGCTTAATTTGCATAGGACTCAAGCTACGGTAGACGTAAAGATGTAGTTTCGAATCCCGCCGGTTTCAAGAATTTGTATATGTATACATTTATAAATTTTATATCTCTACACTTCACTGCACTCATAGGATATGAGTGTAGTGAAGTGACGGCTGATAGAAGTGGGTGGAAGAAGAAGTATCGTGCCGACTCCACATAGCGTGGCAAGGGCAAGAAGAAGATGTTTGCATATTTATAGCTATTGTTTTGTTAAATGAAACAATTTAATCCCACAGCCCTAGGAGCGCAAGTCTTACTCGCACTTGGATCAACTGTTTATTTGACGATCTCCGTGGCGGGTCCTGGGTTCGATTCCCGGCTCGAGTCGACTCTGGTGGGAGGCTTAAGCTAGTTACCATCCTACCGACAAAGACGTGTCGCCAATCGATTTAGCGTTTCGGCACGTACAAACCAATTATGGGCGTTGGTTTACCATACTCCTAACAGTTTACCCCGCTGCCATCCTAAACAGCATAATCACTTACCACCATGTGTCATAGCCGTCAAGACCTAACTTGTGTATATAAAAAAAATTACATCTCCATAGGTATTTCTTATGGGTTTAAGCATAATATTACAGTTACATGTATCTCGTCTTTAAACTTAAAGTGAAAACATAGTGATAAAGACTAGTTAAGACTTATTGTTAACCTATTTTTCAGTCAATTCGTTCATTACTCGCGATCGCCGGGCTGAGCGTCTACCTGTGTCTGCAACTGTTTTAAAATTTCCTCAACAAATTCTTCACTTCAAGTGTTCTTACTATGGAATTATTAAATAAGGAAGCCTTTACTCAGATTATATTTGTACAATCTATACAAATAGATGAATGAAACATTGATGCTTATCAAAAACCTGAAATGAAATTTTGTTGCAAACAATTAGTTTACGTAATGCAATAAATAAAATAAAAAAAAGGGCTTTGAATGTTTGCTTAACATTGGGCTGCTATTTTTTTTTATGGCAGCCCAATGTTAAGCAAACATTCAAAGCCCTTTAAAGCCCCGTCTATCAGTCCGGAGTGCAAATGTTGGCGCAGAAAAACCCCGTAAGCACATCTGACCTTAAGTCGTTAGTACTAGTTATTATCATATCTAGCTATTTATGGTAATCATCATCATAATCAACCCATTACCGACTCACTACAGAGCACGGGTCTCATCTCAATATGAGAAGGGTTTGGCCATAGTCCACCACGCTGGCCATGTGCGGATTGGCAGACTTCACACGCCTTTGAGAACATTATGGAGAACTCTCAGGCGTGCAGGTTTCCTCACCATGTTTGCCTTCACCGTTGAAGCAAGTGATATTTTTTTTTAAACGCACATAACTCCGAAAAGTTTTAGGTGCGTGCCCGGATTCGAACCGCCGACCTCTGATTAGGAGGCTGACGCCCTAACCACTAGGTTATCACCGCTTATTAATGGTAAAGTCCGTAGCTATGGAACGCTAACAGACATTTTATTCGGACGGTTCACTCAATGTTAAGTGATTACCATCAATATATTTCTAATCGGTTTCTCCTCGGCGTCATAAATCGTTTGGAAAATTAATAAGGATGATTTTGTTACTGTTATACATTAATATGAATTTCGAGTGATAGATTAATATAAACACTTTATTCTTGCCATTTATAAAATAAGCTTTTAGAAACGTATCAGTTTACTTTGAGTTTTTCCATTCCGTCGAATCGGATTCGGTTGTATGTAGACAGTAGACGTTCAGCCTGAAGATTGGACAATCTAAAATTGCACGTATTGAAAAAAGTTTACTATAGTAATAACATTTTTTTTAGAAAAATATCAAGAAAAAGGTCGAATATAAAAATGTTTGTGTTCTCATGACTTAAGCTCATCCTTAAATAAATTCACCAATGACCAAAGATTTATATTGGTAGATATACCCTCGTTGTGAAGTGCGTGAGCTCACCTAGTTACATAAGCGTATCAATAGTACGGGTTTTAATTAAATATTTAACTCTTTTTTTCATCTAAGAATAAGCATAATTATTACGAAATATTTCCCAAACTTAGATTTAGAATCGGTATTATGTTGAACGCTACAAAACACCTTCAGTCCAGTCCTTAGACTTAAGAAACAGTTAAAACTAGACAACGTCATGTGTCCAACATTTGTCTGTCTCATTTTAACACTGTCTCTCTCAGCCTTATTGCACTGCTACTAAATACCCCCATTATAGTTATAAAATGCGAGGAAAAAATACAACACTGAAGTTGGCTACTCGATTCTGAATAAATCCTACCATCAATTCGATCAGATAAGAGTTTCATACCATTAGTAGTATGTTCTCAGTATCATTGCTAATAAACTGCGAAGCCTAAAAAGGGCGCTTTCCTTATCTATAGAAAATGTTGTTTTTTTTTAAAAAAAATCAAAGATAAGCCTTGCGCTTGACTACAAGCCGGAGGCGCCCTTAGGCAGACGTTCCCTTAGTTTCTTCGAGCCCTTCGAGCCCTCGAGGCTCAAAATTTCTTCTGGCAGAGCTTCTTTCCGAAGCTCGCCAAACAGCCCAGTTACGCTGTGGCAACCAATAAGGTTAGTACAGCTAATAGACAGCCCGAAAAAAAAACCACCACGCACTGATGGACACATTTGTAGTACTCTACGGTGGAGCGCGTTTGCTTGGGAAAAGCCTATTCACTCTTCTTTCGAAGGCAACAAGATAATATTTGGCTGGGAACACGGAAGCTGGGAGGGCGTTCCACACCTTGTCTGTTAGTATCAGGAACGTGGAAGAAAAACGTTGCGTTGTTGTTGGGTATCAACCACATCATGATGCCATTTTTCTCTGTCTTGCGGTCCTGTGATAGAAAGGTTATAGGGGGAAAAGGGGCAAAATTATGGAGTTCCTTAGCACATTCTCCAGAAAAGAAGAGCCCAGAAATATCAGCAGTACTTTAGTACGATGCCTGTCAAATAAGCTATATTTAAAAAAAAAACTGTTCGTTCTGAATCTTAGGTAAAGTTGAAGCTCAGGGAATAATTTATTAATCATTGTGTTCGCATACCAATTGACATTGCAAAATGAAACTAGGTCAGAGTATATCTACTATATAAATCCATGGCGAATTCGGATTAGTTAGTGAATAAAAAACTTGCGAGAACAATAATTACCATTGTATTAAATATTTACAATAACAATTAATTTACATTAAATTTGGGCGAATTTGCTTTCCATTTCCAATTTGTCAGACAGTGGAAAATGGGATTTTCACTTGATGTTCCTCTGGATACGTTCACTTCATGTTATTTCTTATTTTTGTATTCGTTTTGTTTCTACAGCTTTGTAACTAGCAACAGTATAATATGAAATTCTCGCAAGGAAACTGACAAATTCGTAAGTTTTTAGTTAGTTGGCATTCTCTAGTGGTGTTACATATAATTTGACGCATAATGACTCAAACGATACAACATAAGCTATCATGGAAATTAGCATTATGTAAAATTTCTAGCCACATAAATCACAAATGAAATAAAACCATAATTTAGCTTAATTTTTTGCCATTTTTATCATTTATTTCATTATTGTTGGCAACCCTGTTTCCGGAGTGAATTGTATTTGGGGAGAGGAAATAAACGTATGGTTACATTCTGAATATATGCTTATCACAGCAGAGTCAAATAGAAGACGGTAAAAACTATAATATTTTCAATGATTTTTTCATCAACACCTCCGACTAAATTTCACTAATAGAGACGGGGAAAAAACACAATATTTCATCGTTAACGCACGCAAAAGAGTGAAACAGTTAGAAGGTCCCATAAAAGGGGAAAAAATACCCACCAAATTTCCGTTGACTGGCAAACTGTAGGTTTTCGCATAATACGTTTCGCGGCCAAACAACGATTTAACTCAAATCAGCACTATAATGAGCTTTATGCAATATGATATAGTGTTGTTTGAAGTGCGGCCAACGCGTGGTCCATTCTTCGTTTACACTAGCACCAAATTATTGAACAGTTCACGTAATGTCATATAACGTAAAGCTCGCCTTTTAATGCTTTAGTGTCAGTCGAGTCGATGTTGAGGCGTTATGGTGTGCGAAAACCATTATTATGAAAAGCAAATATGACCGACCCGCCAATGGGTGTGCAAGTCAATTTTATCTAATATTAATATTGCAAAGTCATAAGTCAAGGTGTCAAAGAATTCCGTCAGAGTTTTGACGTTCTCAATAAATATGAAAAAATATATTTTACACGATATATTTTTAATTTTATTAAAGACAGCGTTTTATATGAAAATATAGGTTTTTGGAATACCATTATATACAAAGCCATATATGTGTTAAAAGTAGCGTCGTACAATACTGATTAAATCGTTTGCTTTAGTGAAAGGAACAATGGAAGTAATTAATTAAATAAAGTATTCATTAAACTTAAGAAAAAACGCAAATAAATACCACATTTTATAGGAGAATATCGGCAAGTTACTCCGTACAGATAAAATGCGTGTGTCATCTTCTAAAACTATACAGTAAGGCCAACGAAGATAGTAAAAAAACATATCTGCGTGACAGAGATAATGGGATAGTTTATCTGTCCTTTTCGCACCTGCGCATCTTCATCATCATCATCATCATGATCAACCCATTACCGGCTCACTACAGAGCACGGTTCTCCTCTCAATATGAGAAGTGTGGCCATGTGCGGATTGGCAGACTTCACACGCCTTTGAGAACATTATGGAGACCTCTCAGGCGTGCAGGTTTCCTCACGATGTTTTCCTTCACCGTTGAAGCAAGTGATATTTTAATTGCTTAAAACCGCACACAACTCCGAAAAGATATAGGTGCGTGCCCGGGTTCGAACCTCCGACCTCTGATTAAGAGGTGGACGTCCTAACCACTAGGCTATCACAGCTTTCAACGTGCGCATCTTCATATTTATTTACATAATCTGTTTATGGTGACGTTTATTTAAACATATATTGCTGGACAGAGATCTCTTGTAGCCTCCACACGCCCATTTCTTATGCCACGTATCTCAAATAGGATATGCTACCTATTCGGAAGTTAGTGACACTTCATAGATTGACGTTTCTGTACTGATGTGAAAGTTAAGCAATGTTGTATCAAATGAGGTGCCGCAAAAAATATCGTACGGAGTAACTTTATGCGATACTATATTTTCAATGTTACCCTCAAAGCTAAAATATTTAAATCTATAATACTAATCGATAGCAACGAAGTGTATTGTGCACATGCCATTGGATAATCTGGCAATGTCGTGATATTATTTCTATACAATCTAACGAAACCAAGTAACGTTTGAAAAAACTATTAAAACTTATTTATTTACAATGATAATAATAATAATTATTTATTAATTTTTAAGTTTTTAGAAACGCTAAGATTCAACTTGCCAGATCGTTATAATCACGCGTCATTTAATTATTTTACTATTATTAATCTATAAATTTTAAGAAACATTCTAAGATAAGTTAGTTGTATTAATTTCGACCTATGGCGTCTTTATTTCACGACACTTGTTTTTTTTTGCTTCAAAATATCGCATTTCTTAATAATCAAGGCGTCTATTGGGTCACCGGATCGAATCGGATGCTATTCACCTTTAAATATCGTTACGCACTTTATTTACCAACGTAACGAATCACAATTCAATTTAGCGACCTAGTGGAAGCCATGCTTTAAAAAGTAATCACTTCACAATATTAATTAATTTATAATTATAAATAAAAATTGATTTAAAAGTGTGCAACACCTAAAATTCTCCGATAACAGACTAAAAATTTTAATGTCAAGTTAGATAACAGATTAAAAAGTGTAATGTCAAAAACACAGACAAAATTAAAAAGATGGATAGAACAACGATAGTGTTACATAAAACGTCAAAAGCAAAATAGACCTTTTTTAATTGTATGCTTGCTTAAACTGCGACCAACAAAAATAGATAACTAAAATAAGACCAGTTAGTATTTCTTGCAATTTAACTCACGAACAAAAAATGTAATACGTATAATTATTAAAAGATGAAATTATTATAAATTTCTCATTATTTCTATAATCAATATGAAATATCCTACTCTAAATAGCACCCTGAACTAACGGCATAGCTGGGCTAGCAAGATCATTTGTAAGCAACCGAGCACAGACTCCTTTTGCGTGTAGACACCATCAGGTATCATTCTTCTTATCTTTAGTTCACAACTGAATTTTGGCCGTCATCTTGTCTGTCCTTTGGTAAACGGTAAAGTTAGCTATACAAGGCCATTCTCGAATGTTTCCGACAACCGACGTACCTTAAATTGCTCATCATGATTTGATAACGTTTATTATTCAATTAGTAAGATTTTTTAAAGATAAAGTTGTGCCTGAATCTCACGACATAAATGTCAGCGGGTGCTGACAGCGTCGATTAACTGCCAACATGGTCAAACACTGGTTCATTGTAAAAATTGTACTAAGGTGTATGAAGGTCAAGTGCCGAGTTAGTTTTATAACGATTTTTAAATTAATTTCCTATTGCTTTTCCGAATCAAAGAATATCAAAGAAAATGTACCAGTCTAGTTGTTTTGTTGACCGCAGTAAAGGTCACATTTACTCGACGTTATTGTAGTCCAATACTCGAAATATCGTTTCGATATATAGTTGTGATTTTGATCAATTGCGAGGTCTATCTATCTTTTTAAATTGGACTGTGGTAAAAAATTAGTGCCGCCTATAAAATTTCAAAATTCTAGCATTTATGTTGCGTTTTAGACCCGAACTCGTGTAATATATCGCAGGCCATTTCTAGATCGTTCCTAGTGATGCCCAACGCTCGCACAACTATGTCCTTGGGGTATCCCTCGCCAACCAAGCGAGCGATGTAGTCCAAATTGATATTTTCGTACGATACATTGTCGCCGTACTTCCGGCCGTGTTTGTCGTGTGTTAGGGGGTTGATCTTTTTGGCTGGAAGAGAAAATAATAATTGTTAACTATTTAACAACTTACTTGTAACCAGACTTTTCGTTATTAAGGGTATGTCCTTTGTAAGAAGAGAACGCTATTAAATATAGAAAATCCCGCTATACAAGTAAACAAATAATAATTCAATAAGGATATCCATCGAAATGAAATAGGTTAGAACGATGTGTCTGGTGGGAGGCTTCGGCCGTGGCTAGTTACCACCTTACCAACAAAGACGTGTCGCAAAGCGATTTAGCGATCCGGCACGATGTCGTGTAGAAACCAATTAGGAGTATAGGGTTACCATACCCCTAACAGGTTAGCCCGCTACCATCTTAGACTACAACATCACTTACCACCAGGTGAAATTGCCGCCAAGGGCTAACTTGTAGTGAAAATGTGACGGTTGGTCGTAAATTAGAGGATGAAAGTTTGTAGATATTTTGAAGTATCGAAAAAAGGAGATGAAAAATACAATCTAAGGTAATTCTAAAGTTATCTAAATGCAATATAAAAGGAATCAACTTACGCGCAACAGCCAATTCATTTTTCTCGACGCCGACATTTTCATACGGCGGATCCTTGACTTCCTCTGATGGGAATTTCGGCATTGTGGTAGATTTCGTTGGCTGACTATCCAAACTTCCACTAGTTGTCGAAGGCAGAGACCGCTGCCTAGGAGGTGCTCTACTCTCGACCCTAGAATCACGATCGAAACTGGATCTATCAGAACTTTGCATCCTTTCCCTATCAGGCTTATCGGGCCTTTCTGGTGGATTCCGAAAATCTATATTTCTAGTGTCTTGCACGTATCTCTCCGCGTGTCGTTCCAGTATTCTATTTTCTGAGTTGGATCTTTCTGTTCTGTTTTCTATTTTATCGAATTGCGTTCTATTTTCCGAATGCCTTTCTTTATCTAGCGAGATTAGCCTATCGTTTGTTTGTCTATTGTCTTGTCGTTCATGTCTTTCCGATGGCTTGATATCTATTTGTCTGTCGATGTGTCTTTCTGGTAATCTGTTATCCTGTTGTCTTTCAAGTAATCTGTTGTCGATGTGTCTTTCTAGCATTCTGATGTCTTGCTGTCTATCGATGTGTCTCTCTTGCAACCTGGTATCCTGTTGTCTATCGATCGGTCTTTCTGGTAATCTGTTATCGTTGTTTCTCTCTGGTTGTCTGTTATCTGTTGGTCGTTCAATGTGTCTTTCTGGCAGTCTGTCTGGAATTCTGCTGTCTGGTTGTCTTTCAATATGTCTTTCAGGTAATTTATGGTCTTGTTTCTCTGGTTTGGGTTCAGTTGCTCTTTCGGTTTGCCTTTCAGGAGGCGGAGCAGGGAGTGGTCGGCTGTTTGATTGGGGTGTGCATGCTCTTCTAGGTTTCTCAAAGGCTCTTGGATCTGGCGGTACCTAAAATAAATAAATTGTAACTTCAGCTATATTCACCATAAATAGTGTAACATAAAATTATTCTTTGATTTAAAGATAGATAGATAGATCAAGGAGATAAAATTTTATTTAAAAGGATAATTACATAGTAAAATGATATCATCTCAACCCACGAATGACTCGGTCAACAATCCGAACCAAAAAATTATATTGAAAAGAAACTAAAGACTCACTTAAAGCATGTTTGTGTTCTAAGGTATCTGAAATAATATAATTCCTATGGTTGAAGCTGGTTAAAAAATACTGATGAACTAAATTGATGAATTTTTCAGAGAAAGTCCATCCTTCTTCTATTTCGTAGGATATCAAAGATGTATATTATGCAAATCGCCGACCGATTAAGATATATATAATACCTTATAGTAAGGCTAATGTAGCATTATTATTCTGTACCTCATTTCTTGTATCTATAAGTCCAGTGATGGTCTCGGTGGATCCAGTAATGACTGAGGTGAGGCGATGCCGCAAGTCTGGTTCTGGTTCGAGGGATGAACGGCGACGTGGCTCTGTATATACATATAGATTAAGATATCATAATCAGCCTTATAATTTACCACTGCTAGTTATGTTCCTTTCTTGTTAGAGATAAGGATATATAGCTTGGAATCTCATGTTACAAGAGGAGTTAGTGGAGTGGGATTAACTACTCCTGCTGTGAAACTAAAAATTACTAACGTGTTGTATTTTCAGTTAAGAACATCATCCTGGGACTATAATGTATGCTGCTTAGAAATTCGATTCGGGCTGTTAAACCAGGTAAGTTACCCGATAGGGAATATTTCCATATCGTTTATTTGGGCCTTTTATATTGAGACTCCACTCAATCAACGGTCATTAACAGGTATATTTAATTAAAATTAGTTCTTTTATCCGTTAATATCGGCATTCTACTAGAGTTTACGATACTGAATTGGCTTGCTACTACTTACGTGATACTTGCAACTTATACTTCTTTACTACTTACCCATAATACTACTAGCTGACGCAATGTCTTGAACACTAGATGCAGCGACTATAGTCTCCGCTGGAGAGAGACTTTTCCGCGGAGGTAATGGAGGGGCTCTCAACTCTCCGTAGGCATTCTCCATTGGCATGGGCGCTCTCCGTGTAGCGCGAGGAGAGTGGCGCGGCGAAGCACCCGCCGATCGCACTCCCGGTCGGAGAGCGTCTATTGTTGAGGTTGCCGCGTTGAATTCCGACCAATCCTGAGATATCCCGTATGTTTTAGCTAGTAGTAACGTGCTTTAATTTGTACACGGCACGTTTTCATGTATTGTAATAGTTGAACCATCATACCACTAGAAATATTGGTTGCCCAAAGCATTCAAATAATACTTTAAAACTCTTCTAATAATATTGGATCTACGATTAGACCTTGTGGAACACCTATTAGAAAATTCAATCACTATGATTTAAACAATTCTTCTAGAGGGGAATAATTATTAAATTTAACTATACAATACATATGAATATACAATTTAAGGAGCTTAGTTTGTTGCATGTAAACAAAATATGTTCAACATGATCAAAAGCGTTTCATTGATCTATACTACAAAATTGATGATTTTTCAACAAATCATTGATTCTCATTTTATTTTTAATCTTGATGAAGAAGTTAAAATTATAATAATAACATAGCTCAGTCTAACAGCTGTGACGTCTGTCAGTGAGTCAAAAAAATATAGTTGATATAATACTTATATCAACTATATAATATAATTCCTTACTTCGTTATTATAAAACACAAGGTTTACTTTTCTGTTCTTTTGTAATAAGTTCCTTTTTGTGTTTTTTGTTATTTGCTGTTAGTTAATTTCCATATTATATTATTAGCGACATATTAGCGTCGACTTAAGTTATTATATTAGGCATGCTGTAGTTACCTCTAAATTGATTTATATGTATACATCTAGCACTTAAGGTTTTTAAATGTTTATTTTTTTACATATAAATCTGTTGGTAGCGCTTTGGATAAATAAATAAATAAATAAATAAATAATATTGTTCTCTTGTTTAAGTGAAAAATTGACATTTTAATATGATTTTTTAAATTTAAATCAGTCGTTTGTAGTTCAATGAGATAATACAAGCAATTTCAACGAATATCGAAAACTATATTGTCCACTTGTTAACAATATCAGACCCCTAATATATACATCCTCTAATATTATAAAATCACTATTTTTAATAGAATTTACAGTGATGTAGAATATCAAAACTAATAAAATATAAATAAATCTCAGTTGACGTAGACTATTGTTTATCCCAAAATAGCAATTGCTAAATAGAATTCGGTATTCTTACGCTAATGTTTGACTAGTAAAACCCACTGAAATTAAAAATGCAATTTTGTTGCCAGTAAACTTTCACAACTATTACATGAGTAGGAATGCAGCTATGCAATAAGAGGGCAGAACTATTAATTCCATAAAACGAACATACATAAAAGCGCCAAGGATGCAAGAACGCAAAAGAAAACACAAAAAGCACATTCATCCAAGCGTATATTGTCAACATTCAATTACACTTAAAAATAAATAAATTCATAGACAAAAAAAAAACGTAAAAAATAATTACTTACATAATAATATATCTAAGGAGAAGTATGCAAATAATAATTAACTTATATAATGATAATGTCCATAATCTATGGACATGCATGGCCGAGGTGCGTATATATGCGAAAAAAAATTTGAATAGAACAAATTTTAGGTTGGTTACTTTATTAAAACTTAAAGAGTCAATAGGTCTAGTTGAAATGAAATTGAATAAACGCATGCATTCATGAATTATTATAGTCAATGGAATAGTGATTGATGAAACAGACATGCAACTCCGTTGAATTTAGAAGAACCTAATTTTTTTGTAATATTTATAAAGGGTAAATTTGAATTCTCAAGTCCTGTCAAAAAATTTACGCAATAGTGCGGCAAATTTTATCTATTACAGCTTCGTTAAGCAAATAGTTTGAGGAAGCTTTGTTTAAGATTGTGTCTGTAAATGGTTTTTTTTTTACTATAGAGGAAAATAACGCGGCATAAGCACGTCTTAGCCTCGTTTTGTGACTTTAAACCGACTATTCTGCTATTAGACGTAATAGCAGATTATTCATTGAACCTTGCGAAAGTTACTAAACAACCATTTCACTTCAATCTCAAAAAGATTCTATTTCATATATGTTATTCTATTTTATGAGGAAATAACGCAGCATATACGCATCTCGGCATCGTTTTGCTTCGCATGTAGACTTTAGGACTCACGTCCAATATGAAAGTTTCAATAATTTAAATAGATTATAACTACTTCGATAATATTTTTTTTCCTTCAGCAAAAGTCATAGTATGGTAATAAGAGATATTTTCAAAGTGAGATATAATCCAAACAACAACCCAAACTATGTTAACAGTGGTTAACGTATTCAATAAATGCAATAGATTTAAGCATATTACTTGCTCCATTAAATGCATTTATATGCTTTTCATTTGTGGCGTACAATAAAAATGTATTCATTCTTAATTTGGCTCTTTCCTTCATCTTTATCAGGTTAAATTAACAATCCAATTGTCAACACAGTGACAAAGCATACAGCCTACGCTTCGGCGCATTCTTCAAATAGTGCCGACATTAAAATTTGACCGCAAATGCGTACATATGTGTGTAGAATGCGTGTAAGTACGCAAGATACACTTGCGTCATGTTTTTTACGCTACGGCCACTATTATTGGTTTGCCGTCGTAATATGAAACTCGACCTTGAAAATGTCTCCGAATACGAAATCCAATTGATTTATTATAACTAGAAAAAAAAAATATTAAATCCAAAATGTCTAAATTGCTAATTCATATCTAAATTTTCAATTCATTCTAAATAGATACAACACATTTGTGATTTTTTTTTTTTGCGAATATTTAATATCACTTTGATAGCGGTTTTACTGAGTGATCGTGATTCGAGTTAAGAGTAATCATGTATGATTCTATAACCAAAAAATACTAGGGGAAGGCGTGTAATACAGGGAAAACGCCGGTATCTGTGTGTTTAGTACTGTAAATCAATCACAGACACAGAGAAATTGTGATTTCATATACAAATTAAAAAATGTATGATTATGATTTTGCTATCAATGATTAAAAAATAACTATTACTATGATGTATCAGTCCCAATTATTTTAATACACAGAAAAAATAAACGTACAGTCAACGTAAAAATAATTATAAAATTATTTTTGACATCGAATGCACGTCGAACTAAACGAAAATTAAATGTATAAATTATTTTTATCAACTAAAAACGCATTCATACTGTGGTTTAATCAACCTTATTATAATTGATAAAGGCAAAATAGGCTATTCTTTTTATTAAGATATTCTGTATACGGACTGAGAAACGATAATTATAATTCTTTCGCTACAGTAAATATAAGACATAAAGACCAAGAATAATCTAGGTAGTTTGCTCGGTAAAATTATTTAGTTGCAATAACATCTTGTATAGTTAAGCTGACAAAGCAACCAATACAGTAAAAAAAGGTTTGAAAATGTAAACAAAATATTTAAACCGTATAGCTTTTTTTACTTTATTTTGACTGAAACATAATTACAGTTAACTCTCTTAGTTAACTAGTTTGCTATTATATATTTCCATCTGAACCTTATCACCGAATCTAAGGTGGCGCTGTACTGATTACTTCACAGATTTTAGGTAATTTATTTTATAGTTTGATAACTGGATTTTTTTGTGTTTTTTAGATTTAGTGGTTTATTAATATATAATTTTATTTCATATTTCGACAATTTATCTGTCATCTCGAAATAATATGCATTTATGGTGCATTGTATTAGGAAAGTCGTTTATATAGAGCAAAAAGAATAAAGGGACCAAAACTCTACCTTGAGGCACACTGGATTTATTGTGTCGATATGCAGATTTATACGTTTTGGACTTACATTTTTATCTATTATCTGTTTTGTAAAAATGTTTTAATATAGTTTTTAAACCAATAAAGCGACAGTCCTCTATAGCCATATATTTCTATGTTATAAACAAGTTATTAAACCACAGTACGAAAACACTATTTCAATGGGAATATATCGGTTACGATTTGGAATCCGCGCAACGCTAAGCATGCGGTGATTTTCTCCGCCTCTGCGAAACAAACACAATACTTTACTCAATGCACATGCGGAGGAATTTGGATGCATTAGAATCTCGATCTATTGTTCAAAGCATTAATTTGTGTGAATAGATTTGATATTTGCGCACTTAAAAAAACTAGAACTTTACAATACTATTAATATAGTTTTACAAATACAAAATTGGCATGCTGTGGAAAATATTAGCTATTATTTAATATAATTCGCCAATTAAATTCAGGGATTTATGTACATTTTATGCACAATTGGTACGACTTTATTCAGCATCATTACGATTATTATTATCAACCAATTACCGGCTCCTCTCAGTACCAGAAAGATTTTGGCCGTCCTAACAAAGTGCAGATTACACACTTTCGAGAACATTCCAGAGAACTTCAGAGGGTTTGTTCAAGATGCAAGTGACTATCATATTAGAATTTTAGACAAAATAGTGGCATCTGACTGTGTCATATTCGTTTTATTTATGATTACCGTACAACAGAACAAACACTAATATTTGCAATATCAAAACCGATCAGATTTGTGAAATTCCAATGCATCCAAGTATAGAGATTATAATAAAAACAAAGTAAGGTAAATAATAATAATAAAATTATCCAACAAGTGTGCTAAATTGGTAATTAAACCCAATGGTGATGTTTAATTATCAAGATACACCAGATCTATACTAATTTTTTCAATACATTTGCATGTATAGCCAATCCGTAATTACCCTTCATGACTTATACATAAATGCCCATTTTCAAATAATATACTCTCAGTGAAACAATATACAAAGTAATATAGTGAACAAAGGAATATATGCACTTTATGTCGATGCTTGTCTGATGAACAAAGCTTTAATTAACTAAATTTTATTTTATTTGATGTAATTTAATTTTAACTCGGTTTTATTTGATTCTATTATTTGAAGTGCATATATATATATTAACATAGTTCTATCAAAAAAAAGATGGGCCCTAGTCGCCTCAATAAACAAATTTATTTATATATTATTATATGTCTACTATGTACACGTTCAGTCACATTTGCATGTCGCATGTCGGTGACGAGAACCCTGTGTTATGTTCCCACCAAAAGTTTCAACTTCATAAATAATCTTTACTGTTTAGAAATTGATGCAATGAGAGACGCTTTACGAGCAAATGTATTGAAAAGTATATATTTTTTTTACTAGTAACACAAAACAACGAAAACGTCTGAGACAGGAGTCCGCTAAACAAAAAAAAAACCCACACATACAAACAAACATGCCAAATAAACTTCAAAATGCATAACATCATGCATATGGAAAAATTCAAGGTTTTTGGATTTATTGCTAGTTGGTATGACGTCATGACGTAAATAAAAAAATGAAACAACATGATATACATGCAATCGTATCTCGTGCCTTTTTGTCAATTCAAGGCATGGGATACAGTTGAAGACCCCTATGTGTATATGTGTATATTTTTCACAACCTCGGTGACACAGCGCTGTCTTTTTATAATGTGGGAGACCCTCAGTTCGAATCCCGTGGTCTTTTGGGTGACCCTAGTTAGTTACCACCCTTCGGACATATTTAGTATATCAACATAGCTGTGATAGCCTAGTGGTCAGGAGGTCCACATCCTAAACAGCTCGGGGGTTCGATTGTGGGTACACACCTCCAACTTTTCGGAGTTATGCAATCAAAATATCACTTACTTCAACGGTGAAGGAAAACATCGTAAGGAAACCTGCACGCCTGAGAGTTCTCCATAATGTTCTCAAAGGCGTGTTAAGTCATAGCTAGCGTGGTGGACTATGGCGAAACCCTTCTTATATTGGGAGGAAACCCGTGCTCTGTAGTGAGCCGGCAATGGGTTGATCATGATGATGATGATGATGATGTTATAAACATATAAGGTTAATTTACCTCCGGATCATCGATGTCGTCTGTGAGGCCGTTGAACGTGGTGTTCCTTGATGACCAGCCGTTCGAGTTGCTGGATATCGTCACTTCGGTGCCTGAAAAGTATCATTACAAATCTTTTTACTATTACATACGTACTAGCTTTTACCCGTTATTTTTTTTTAAATCGCTTGGCGACACGTCTTTGTCGGTAGGGTGGTAACTAACCACGGCTGAAGCCTTCTACCAGACCAGACTTGAGCTGGGAATCACCCAGGACCTCCAACTTTATAATGCGACAGCGCACGCACTGCGCCACGGAGGTTGTCAAAAGCCAAAAGTTTTAGCAAACACATGGTGGCTCTTTGAGTCCAATTCCCGGATAGGATTTAGCGTTCCGGCACGATGTCGCGTAGAAACCAATTAGGAGTGTGAGTTTACCATACCCCTAACAGGCTAGCCCGCTACCATCGAAGACTGGTGAGATAGCCGTCAAGGGCTAACTTGTAGTGTATAAAAAAAAAACTACTCACTTGAACCATTACAACCGGAGGAGCCAGATGATCCGGACGACCCCGAGGAATTAGAAGACACGGGTTTGACTGCCGTCTTTGCAATTCTGGAATTTAGGAGGCAAATTTTTATATATTTCATCGGCACAAGAAAATCTCCTAGTATAAATTGCCAAGCAATAGACCGATGAAGCAAGTGATATTTTAATTCTTTAAAAACGCAACTTCATAACTCCGAAAAGTTAGAAGTGCCCAAGATCATACGCCCGACTTCTGATTAGGAAGCAGACGTCCTAAACACTAGACTATCAGAGCTTCATTCAACATAGAACTCGCTAGAAAATGTTTAACACTGGCTCGAAAAAGATGCTGCTGACACCATTTAACAAACCCAGCAGAGTTATATGCATTTGGAATTCAAGCAATTTTGAATAGAAAATATCAGAACCCTGCTCATACTGAGAGTTAACCCGTGACCCGTAGTGGACCCCATAATGAGTTGATAATATTTTAACAATCATTCCATAATTCTGTTAATGAATAAAGAAAGTTCTTAAGACTTAAGACTTCAAAAGGTACAGTTTCCTCAACTTACTTTACATCGGACGTCGTGGTAGGCGGTCTGGGCGGCACAAAAGCGTCCACAACAACTTGTTCCGTCCCCTTTATCTCCGCTCTGCAGAACGGACAACCTTGACCTTCGGAGTCCTAGAAAAACATTTGCAAAACTCAAGTCATTATAGTAGCATGACAATTCAAAGTCATTTTTGTTGGAACGAAGTTCCTTACGGCAGGCTTGGAGGAGATAGGGATTTTGCTGCGCGACCGAACTGAAAAAAATGTGATAGTAAAACCGTAAGAAAAAGGCCGTGGAATAAAACCGTTAAATGAGACGTGCGCAGGCGCGACAGTCGTATACACAAGCTAGTAGTGTATAATTTCTTTCTCTTTCTCCCTCTTTCTTTTCTCCCGCCAATGCATAGTATAGACTCATGAATTAATGGACAAGCACGTGGCGAATACTCACATTATAGATACATTTTACTCGTGAGTAGCCACGTTTATTTTCATATAATTTCAAATCGATTAATGAAATTGATCACGATTTTTTTTGCAAATTGTGTCGATTCTACATTAGCCGAACTCCGTTTTTACCTGGTGTCCCACGACACCACATCTTTATTTTTTTTTATTCACTACAAGTTAGCCCTTGATGGTAATCTCACCTGATGGTAAGTGCATCGTCACTTAGTCTAAGATATTTATATATATTTTGTCCGAAACGGACATGCCAGCCCCATTATCTCCTAATTAAACCTAACAAACTTATAACTAAAACAAAATTATATAAAAAAAAGTATGACTGTTAAAAAATGTACCAGACACAACCTATTTCCAAAAGTGGAAATAAGAGGTTGTTTTTAAGTTTTTTTTTAAACATTCATCACTATCTTCTAACATGGTATATGTTTCTATTGGAGACAGAGATAGATATTCTCTGGCACAGGTCTCTGACCTATGAGGGAATGAGCGAACACACTGCATCGACCTTGTCGAAGTGAAATGTTGGTAGGCTTCAACCTGGGCTTGGTGGGTGTGATGCAAAGGTTTTCTGACCAGGTTACACACATGGTGCAATAGAAAATTTCTCATAATAACATAATGTGTATATTGTATATGTTATATGGGCAGCACTTATGAATTGAATTGACGTTTGAGATTAGAGGTAATTTTTTTGGTTGGTTGTGTCATATAACCTTATCTGGTCAAAAGGGAGGCTTCCGCCGTGGCTAGTTACCACCCTATCGACAAAGACGTGTCGCCAAGCGATTAAGATGTACAAACCAATTAGGAGTGTAGGTTCACCGTGCCCCTAACCCGCTACAATCTCATACTGCATAATCACCAGGTTAGATAGCCTTCAAGGGCTAACTTGTAGCATAAAAATAAACTGGTACTTCTGTCATTGTTATTCAAGTTGATTGCTCAAGTAATTACATGTGCGGCATGATGTTTAAAGATTATTCTTCTGTCTTGCTTTTCTAAACGTATTAAATACTCACAATTTGCCAAGCGGTGAGGCAAGGCGTGCACAATAGATGTCCACACGGCTCTATCCTGATATCCTTGTCGTTCTCCGCGCATATCTTGCATAGTTGAAACGTGCTGCCTGAAATAATTGATAGTACCTATCTTATAGTATATATAGCATAGTAATATAATTAATAGCAATATTATTGTATTTTTTTTTAATACTAGTTGGATGTTGTTTATTAATTTTTAAATTACCCCCTGGGGTGTCGGCTCTGAGGCTGAAGCACAGTTCTCCCTGTTTGGCTTCAGAAGCTAATTAATATATTAAGATAATTATTATGTTTGTCAATTATTTTTGTTTTTGAATCCATGTTTGTAATGTGCAATAGAGACTTTATCGCACATTACAAACATGGATTCTAAAACAAATGTTGATGGTCAGCGACGTTTGGCGGTTAATGTTATATTTACCTAGGCTACGTAAGTGCGTGCTGAATACAACCTTAACACCATACCGAAACGTCGAAAATAGACTAGCACTTGGGTCAACAAAGATTACTCTTATTGTTGTCCATGTTAATGAGAAAAGCTACTTTGATAGCAGGGCGTTAAGTCGATATTCGCGCGCAACGACGTTTGGCGGTTAATGTTATATTTACCTAGGCTACGAAAGTGCGAGCTGAATTCAGCCTTAAAACAATACCGAAACGTCGAAAATAGACTAGCACACAGATTAACAAAGATTACTAATTATTGTTGTTTCTGTTAATGAAAAAGCTGCTTTAATAGCAAGGCGTTAAGTCGATATTCGCGCTCGGCGATGTTTGGTGGTTAATGTTATATTTACCTAAGCTAAGAAAGTGCGAGCTGAATTCAACCTTAACACCATAACGAAACTTCGAAAATAGACTAGCACACCTATTATTTTAATACTACTTATTATTGTTCATGTTAATGAAAAAGCTGCTTTAATAGCAAGGCGTTAAGTCGATATTCGCGCGCAGCGACATATTATATGTACCTAGGTTGCGTGAGCGCTAACTACATTCATCCTTATCATTGGCTCGCAAAGACCGTTGCTTGCACCATTTAAAGATGTAACTCGGCATTAGGAGGTATACAGTAAGCCGAACAGTTGTATAATTTTTTTTTTTTTTTATTTAGTTAAATTAATTTATTTTAGTCGTATAAAAGCCATCCCAAGTTAACACTATGTACTAAAAGGTTCTTACCCATCTCGCAATACAATTCGTATTGCTCCTGCGTGACCGTTATGTGGTCCTCGGCGGGTGATATTATTGCACTGCTCAGGTCTGGGTTAATGTCGCGACCGTCCGGATATAGGTAGCTGGAATAATAAGTAGCTTATGAGCGGACGGGCAACAAAGCTATCTTTTCAAGGTCAGAATGGCAAACTATTTGGCCACTAATGATTATATACATAATACTATATATTATGCCAATGGGCATCTGGAGGTATAAAAAACCAGCAGAACTATTGACTAGAATTCTGAGAAACAGCAATATCCTTGTTCTTTTTGTGTCGCGGTGGAAAAGTTTTATTGCCAGCCTCGTCCCTTGGACAGAACAACAGAACAGAGGTTATGTGGAATTAGACCCCCCCCTACCCCCTCCCCCCCGATATAGCCGAACTAAAAACCACCACGGCATCTCCCTCTCGCTGGCACTCTGCGTGTGATAGCAGATGGGAGAATGGCCCAGTTATAGCAACTCGTACAGACAACTCACACAGGACTCCATCCCTCCTAGACATAATATAATGGCACAACTTATTTCTATTGTTCATCAACTTACTGAATCTATGTTGTGTGATAAATAAATAAATATGTCTAAATCAACACAATTTGTGTGATAGCTTTGTCAAGTTTATGGTCCTAATTCCTTCGTTCATAATCCTAAACAAAACTTGTAAGTATAATACTAGAAAATTTCTGGGATGTCTCTCAATAAGTTCGAAGTTTATATAAAACGTAAGCTTGTAGAAAAGTCCTACTATAGTGTAAAGGATTACGTAAATGATAAACAAGCATGGGTGTGAAATATTGCTCTAATAAGATAGCTCTTAATATAATTTTAAGTGGCATGTGAGATGGTGTAACAAAAAGAAAATTTACCTGGCTAAGTTTGTTGTGGGCTTTTTCTTAGACCGGGGCGCGTTTGGAACCCTCATAGCTTTAGTTTTAAGTTTACGAATGTAGTTATCACCATCCAATCACTACTATGTAAATTATTGACGCGTCAAAAGCGCCTTTTAAAGGACTATTTGAATAAAGATTATTTGAATTTTGAATAAGAATGTTAGGGTCAGAAAAGAATACTCACAATCCCTCTCTATATCCGTCTAGTAGCGCCTGCACGAGACTCTTGTTCTGCGGTATCGTCTGTAGAATCTCACCGTCCACTGTCACGTATCCAATCGCCCACTGTCCGAGCCTTGTACACGATAATCTGAAAAATATAACATAACTACTGTAAGGAAATCCCAAATGGAAGATGCGTATAATGTTTAGGAGCGTAAGCGTAGATGCGTAGTCCATTGGGAGTAAGCAACGCTTAAACTTGTCGATTTTTTAGGAGCTTAACGCAAACATGTATCTCCATTCTATGTACCTCAAGGGAAGTCTCATTTCTTTACCCCAATAAAAATGCAAGATTACAGAAACAAAAGATTACAGATTTGGGCAATTTTAAAAAGGCCAAGGTCTGGCGATTCTTAAAGAAAATATAGTTTAGATGGTCATGCAACTTATCAGAGTTAAAATAGTCTGCGATCTCTTAGACTGGCACTTTGATAATATAAAAGAAAAAAACAAAACACAAGCACTAAAAATGGTTTATAACTTTATAAATGTTCTCAAATTATTGACTTCGACTTTACTTAAATCAATTTACTTTTGCTTTTGCTACAAAAGGTCTTTCGACAATTTGTGCTCAGGAGGTTAGCTTATTTAACCAACAATATGGTAGAAGCGGTGATAGCCTAGTGGTTAGGGCGTCAGCCTCCTAATCAGAGGTCGGCGGTTCGAATCCTGGCACGCGCCTCTAAGTTTTCGGAGTTATGTGCGTTTAAAAAAATTAAAATATCACTTGCTTCAACGGTGAAGGAAAACGTCGTGAGGAAACCTGCACGCCTGAGAGTTCTGCATAATGTTCTCAAAGGCGTGTGAAGCCTTCCAATCCGCACATGGCCAGCGTGGTGGAATATGCAAAACCCTTCTCATATTGGGAGGAGATCCGTGCTCTGTAGTGAGCCGGTAATGGGTTGATCATGATGATGATGCTAGTATTTTAGAGATTTAACAGATTGATTAATTTAGGTTCATAAGTTCAAGTGGCAAAGAGGATAAGATTGTCCGTCCGTCCGTCCGTTGGCTTATTAATATCACAGTAATAGGCAGTCTTTTGTTTGTGAGTATAATCACATAACCGCAAGCCGACGAATCGCACATATCCCAGAAATGAATGAATGCAAAAAGGTAATCAATGAATCAATATGACGACCTCCGTGGCACAGCGCGCGCGCTGTCGCATCATAAAGTTTGAGGTCCTGGGTTCGATTCCCGGCTCGAATCTGGTCTGGTGGGAAGCTTTGGCCGTGGCTAGTTACGATCCAACCGACAAAGACGTGTCACCAAGCGATTTAGCGTTCCGGCACGATGTCGTGTAGAAACCAATTAGGAGTATGGATTTACCATACCCCTAACAGGTGAGCCCGCTACCATCTTAGACTGCATCACCACTTACCATCAGGTGAGATTGTCGTCAAGGGTTAACTAGTAGTGGATAAAAAAATATATATATGTATATTTCAGTAATGTGAACTATTTACAAAATACTTAGCTTACGCACCTGAACACGTAACTTCCAGCCTTGTGTATGTACTTCTGCAATCTGGCCTTGACTTCATCGTACGTGAGGAACGCCACGTAGGCGGGATGGGTAACAGCCAGCAGCTGCCAGTTCCTTAAAAGCGTACTCCACGGCTGGAATAACCTGAAACATTGGGATGTTTCCTTATCAATAATAAAATATAGACCGTGAATAAGCAAGCGTAGTTTTGGATGCCTTCCAGCACGATGAACCGATGGCATAAAGAGGAGTACTGAGGGGTGAATGGATGCGGAAGGCTGAGAACCGGTTGGGATGGTGCTTTTGGGAAAGGTATAAGCCCTGTTCAGTAATAAAATAACTTCAGTTAATCTTGCTTTCTTCAAATAGTTTTTTAAAAACGTCATCTACGACAGCAGGGCGTGGAAAACGGCCTTCTGGATAAATGAACGACAGCTTTATTATAAATGCTTTAAGCTAAGTACTTGTTTATTTTTTTAACCACTGTTACATTTTGTGAGGCATAACCTTAATATGTAATGCAAATTTTTAATAACCCTTTATTATTTTCGTAATAAAATACGTTAAATTGTAGCTAACTCCTAAGAAATATGCATAAATTATGATGCTCTAGCGAACTTTTTGTAACTCTATTGAAGTCAATTTTAAGTTTGCCAGCTTGCTTTACAGATACCGTTATTTCAGCCTAAAATCATTTTTATTATTATGGTAAAAAAAGCTTAGTCTTCGGGATAAAATAGTTTTGCAGTGGTGGAAGACTTTTTTCGGACTGACTATCACCTGTGCTAACCCTATTGGTTGCGTCAGCGTAACCGGGCTGTTTGGCGAGCTTCGGAATGAAACTCTGCCTTCTGAAAGAAGAAATTTCGAGCCCTAGGGCTTGAAGAAACTAAGGGAACGTCTGCCTAAGGGCATCTCCTGTGAGGTTCGGCCTCAGCCTCAGCTTAGGTGACGTTTGGGATAACGGGAGGGTCGGACGGTTGGTGGAAGAATTTTGAAAGCTAGTAAGTAGGTATTCCGGTACATCGGCATGATTATTAAGGCGACTTTCGCAGGAGTTCCTATTTGCACCACTCTCATTATACTTACTTAATAACTAAGGCAACAAATAATAATATCAATCGATTATGATTCTCATATCAAAACATGAAAGTGCAATCTTCGTTTAAGGTCATCTTTTGTAAAAACTTGCATTAAGAGTGTGTCATGTTTAAAAGTCAAAAGATTTGAACTCACAATGAGGTTACAGTTCAAGGGAGACACGAGGTAGGATTTAAAAAAAAAATTGGATATCGAAATACAAAAAAAATACATCCCGTGTGCTCATAATCAAGAAATCAACAAAGTTTGAATACAAAATTTAAACTCTCAGGATCCATTGTCAAGTAGAGGTGGAGACAAAATGGCTGCGCAGTTCTGATAAAAGGATTCGCCTGAATAAAATAGGAACAGTATAACCGGGGAGGCGGGGATAATACCCGGGTGTACATAACAATGGTGCGGACTGCGAAAAGGTTTGCTTTACGCATGTTTACCATTCCAGTTACCTAAACGGATACAAAAGACTTGTATACCTGTGTTACCCGTGATTTAGTCTGGACGGAATTTTAGATTAGCCCGATCAACTGAGATCTATACCTGGACTTAAAAATAGCCCAATGCCAGCCTAATACTAGGCTAGATATAACCGGAGAAACGGGTATATTATCCGGGTGTACATAACATCGGGTGCGGTCTGCGAAAATGTTTAACGCATGGTTATCTTTTCAAAAAATATTCACCAAAAACACGAAAAGTTAACCAAAATAGTCGTGTTTTGTCCGGGTCAAATTTTAGATTTGAGAAACTGAACTGACTAGTTATTATATATATATATATATATATATATATATATATATATATATATATATATATATATATATATATATATATATATATATATATATATAATAGTACCATAAATAACCTACGTTTTAGTTTATAAACGATCTTCAAAACGCAGGTTAAAGCGCTAAAAATTAGGCAACCTTTTTACCGAAATTTGAAGAAACTATTCGGCTTCGATTTGAAATGATACAATTTCTATAAATATTACAATGAAGGCTTACCTCGTAAAGACATCAAATTCGAAATTGGATATGAAGTCATTGCACGTTAGGTCTATCGTCGTCTTGAGCGCCATCGTCTCCAGCCCCGAGGATATTGGATGCACGTTGTTCAGCTCCTCGCGGAAATGCTTCCAAGGTACCAAGGTACTGTAAAAAACAGATAAACAAATTTTAATATATATATTTTTAATTTAACTTTAAGTTAGATTGACACTCTAAGAGCCTCCGGAGAAATTTTGCATAGTGGTGTTGTTGAGAAGCGCACTGAAAGAGTTTAGGGTGTATGCTTATAAGCACTGTCTACCCAAAATACCAATATTAGGGAAGAATTTTTAAATATTGAACCCTGTATGGATATGGTTAAGCCCAAACTCGAAATTGGTTTTTCCGCGACATCGTGCCGGAACGCTAAATCGTTTTGCGACACGTCTTTGTTGGTAGGGTGGTAACGAGCCACGGCAGGGACTTCCCACCAGCCCAGACTCGGTTATATAATATAATGGCTGCACCACGGAGTTCGTCAAAACCGTCCACCTGTTCTCCCAGACAATATGTGCCATTTAAGCTTCGCAACTTGTTGATCTATGGTAACACCTACGGAATTCCACTTTTCGTATTGCCTATACATACTCTGAGCATAACCCTCACGAGTGACAGTGAGCTTTTCCATCCGCCCATAGTTATCAACCAATAATAGATTACGTAGAAGCAATAGCTTAGACTGTGAAAGCCTAGTGGTTAGGACGTCCGCCTCCAAATCAGAGGTCGGGGTTTCGAAACCGGGCACGCACCTCGTACTTTTCGGAGTAATTAAAATTACACTTCAACAGTGAAGGAAAACATCATGAGGAAACCTTCACGCCTGAGAGTTCTCCATACAGAATTTTAAGAACTCTTTGTGCGTAGTAACGCAATTGAAAAACACGATGATCTGGTCTTTTAGTACGCTTCTGCAGTAACTTGTTAACAGCCTACTGACAAACAAGAGTTGCCGAGCCGAAGACTCCCACCAGACCAGACCCGAGCCGGGAATCGAACCCAGGACACACGCCACCAAGGTGTAAAAATAAAAGACGTGTTGTGCGTATTTCGAAATGTTAACTATCGTATCTTAATCTGCAATATAAAGTTTCGCAGAGCATGTATATTTTTGCAGTATAACGGATGTGAGTCACGCAGTTTATTTCATCAGGTGCATTACATCCATCGGTGAACAAATATAAAGCGAGCGCGGGTTTCCTCTCCATCCATTCAAGGGCGTTATCGGTAATTGATAAGTGTCCCATCTAAGCTATTCATCACCATCATGATCAACCCATTACCGGCTCACTACAGAGCACGGGTCTTCCCTCAATATGAGCAGGGTTTGGCCATAGACCACCACGCTGGCCATGTGCGGATTGGCAGACTTCACACGCCTTTGAGAACATTATGGAGAACTCTCAGGCGTGCGGGTTTCCTCGCGATGTTTTCCTTCACCGTTGAAGCAAGTGATATTTTAATTGTTTAATAACGCACATAACTCTTAAAGTTATAGGTGTGTGCCCGGATTCGAACCACCAACCTCTGATTAGGAGGCTGACGCCCTAACCACTAGGCTATCACCGCTGACCAATCGATATCCAATCTGGGAAAAATCTTTTATCTTCACAACGCCGTCCGCTCAATAGGTAGCGTACTTTCCACGTATAAAGTTACGCGCTCACGTGTACAAGTGACCTAGCCTTTGTGGGCCCCGGTGACCGCTTTGTTCCTACAAGTGGCACCCACTTTGTCAACTGCAGCCCTCTTCATACGGCTCGTCGATACTGACGCCGTTATTTTATGCCGTTATAAAGTAAACGTGGTAATACTGGCGGCAGCTTTTGAGTGAAAGCTTCTGAGTATCACTAAACTAGCTGTTAATATATTTGTAATAAACTTTTTTAATATAGCTAAAACTCTGTCTATTTTTTTATACACTACAAAGTTAGCCTTTGACGGCAATCTCACTTGATGGTAAGTGATGAAGCAATCTACGATGGTAGCGGGCTAACCTGTTAGGGTAATGGTAAACCCACACTCCTAATTGGTTTCTACGCGACATCGTGCCGGAACGCTAAATCGCTTGACGTCATTTATGAAGGAGAGGAGACTTGGACCCTGAATGTGAATAGGCTGATGGTGATAATGATGATGTCGAAATACTGCGGCACTCACTTATAATGCGCTGTCTCATGAAACGTAATATGAAAAATGAGAACACACTTTATTCCACACGATACAAAGGAAGAAATACCTGACTACAAAGAAACACACACAATCAGAAAAGAAAAGAGGTACACAATAGGCAGCCTTATCTCTAAAGAACGATCTCAGGCAACATAGCCCAGGTTGAAATACAAAGAAAGGCAGGGTTAGGTAGGGTGTACGATTAGAAATTATAAAAGTTCAAATATAGAAAAACCTAAAAATATAAATAAACTAGCTGTTGCCCGCGACTTAGTCTGCGTAGAATTGCTGATTTCCCGTGAGATTGAGGTTTTAAGCTACAGGCAAATGTCAAATTGCCTATTTTCGTGTTTCTAAATTAAAAAACTTCAAACCCCTATTTTACTCCCTTAGGGGTGGCATTTCCAAATATCCTTTCTTAGCTGACATCTCTTAACTATCAACTACCTACTTGCTAAATTATATCTTTTTACGTACAATAGTTTTTGAGATCTCGTGTTTAATCAGTGTGTAAGTATGTAAGTAACCTTTCGCTTTTATATATATAGATATACAGTATAATTATATAAACAATACTATGACCATTTCATTATTTTATTCGCTGAAAGATTGACAAACTGATGACGGATGCTCAGTAGAAAGGGTCCAGCTGGAGCCGAGTTAAAATCAAGGGACTGAACATCAGAAGTAAAAATAAACTTGTAGTTCCGTTCAGTAGGCTGCACAAAATTAGTAACTCATTCAAAGAAAATTGTATTTTATTTTATAACAAATTACCTATTGATATCTTGGAGATGTCTATCAATAAGTTTCAAAGTTTTTATAAAACGAAAGCTTGTAGAGAAATCATATTACGATATTAAGGATTATATAAATGATAAAAAAGCTTGGGTTAGACGTGTGAATTGCTCTATCTCCATAGGTACTATAGTTTATTATTCATTATGTGAGATGGTGATAACTTCTTAGACCGGGGCGCGTTTGGAACTCTCATAGCTTTAGTTTTAAGTTTACGAATTTAGTTATCACCATGAAATAACTACTATGTAAATTATTGACGCGTCAAAAGTGCCTTTTTAAGGACTATTTGAATAAAGATTATTTTGAATTTGAATATGAATTTGGGACAAAAACACATTTCTTTATTCAAAGTACATATACATACATAAACGTTTAAGTTATGTTTGTGCACAAATTACCATTTATTCAAATGAATGCACACGTCTAAGTAGGGTAAACGGGTAAATCGTTAACCCACTCGCTAATGGAACGGAAGATCGCTTGAATACGAAAGACATTTTTTTCTTTTGCTCTAGTAACCCGGGTGGACTATTGAACGCTTAGATTAATACTGGATCCAAGGTGCACTACGAATGTATACAATAGGGAAACATCGAATTTTCGCAAATTAGCTGATAAAAATCAAACTTAAATTTTGTAATGAATAGAATGATTTTTTTCCAGTATTGTGATGTGCTACCGGTACAGAAAAAAAAAACAATTTAGCAATATTAAAAATCTAAAAATTAAAGAGCGACGCAATAATTTGCGTAAATTGCCTTATTATGAAAGAAAATATACCAAAAACCAATAATATTTATTGTAAAAGACATGAGAAATATATGCTACCAAATTCAATGATAATAAAATAGAAAGAACATTTTTGACAAACGTATTTGTACAAAACGCTAACGCGAAATCAATAATTATTTGACTGTTTAAATAAAATACCTGTATATTTATTGACATTTGCTTACATTAAATTATATAATAATGTAACTTGACAGCTTTGACAGTTGAAAGAGTCAACGCCACCCACGTCACACAGAAGGTAATGTTTTATGGTGATAACAAAAATAAAATTTACCCGGCTAAGTTTGTTGTGGGCTTCTTCTTAGACCGGGGCGCGTTTGGAACCCTCATAGCTTTAGTTTTAAGTTTACGAATCTAGTTATCACCATCAAATCACTACTATGTAAAGTATTGACGCGTCAAAAGCGCCTTTTAAAGGACTATTTGAATAAAGATTATTTTGAATTTGAATTTGAATATACATAATGGATAACTTTTTTTATTTAACGTATGCACTGAGTCCTTGACTCTTCCCATGCTCCATAAAAATCTCAAGACAATCCATTCGTTACTTTTGATCGCGTAATGCGTACGAACTACTTTTTACCGACGCAAACACGTCGAGCGAAAACTGTTTTTTTTCTCCCTTTAGGTAGTAGGTACACATTATAGTTACGCGTAGACAGGGAAGAGGATTATTGGCCATTACGTAGTTAATGACGTTCTTGTTTGTTTCGCATGGGAGATGCAAGCCTTTACGACTGCACAGATTTAAATGGCAATTCACGTTTATACAACAACATTTATCGTCTCACATTAAGAACTGCGCTATACATTTTAGATGCGTGCATCTTCATCCGAGTTGATTGCGAATAATTGTTATACGCATACGATTAAGTACCTATTCCAGGGCCTCATCATCATCATGTATATCAAGTGACCTAGTATATAATAATTTTATCAAGGAGGCTGACGCCCTAACCACTTTCAAGGGCCAAAAGGAGGTATTTCATAAAATGTGCTATTTATATATATATATTTCTATTATATATTTATATATACAGTTCTCAGAAAGCTGTATTTTTTAAAATACTGAGAACTGGTTAGGAAACAAAATCCCGTGTCATTATCATCATCATCATGATCAACCTATTGCCAGCTCACTACAGAGCACGGGTCTCCTCTCAATGTGTAAAGGGTATGGCCATAGTCCACCACGCTGGCCATGTGCGGATTGGCAGACTTCAGAAGTCTATAAGAACATGGAGAACTCTCAGGCGTGCAGGTTTCCGATGTATTCCTTCACGATGTATTCCTTCACCGTTGAAGCAAGTGATATTATAATTGCTTAAAAAAGCACATAACTCTAAAAAGTTAGAGGTACGTGCCCGGGATCCTCCTTTGATTAGGAGGCGGACGTCCTAACCACTAAGCTATCAGAACTTAGGCCGTGTATCCGTGATCAAATTAAACTGTAAAACTTACTCCCTAATTTTACAAGATATTATCTTCGAAAACGTCGAATTTGATCTAGGTGTGTAGATTTCGTGATAAGTCAGAGAATGATATTTGAACTTAAACATATTATGTAGGTTGGTACTTAGCTAAGGCGATAAATCTGTATTTTAAATAATTAAAGATATAATCTAACCTTTAAAGGTTCCCAAACGGAACCCTCGCTCCTTTCATTTGAATATTAATGGCATACATTAATAAGATCTGCGATGACTTGGCTAAGCTTGGCTAGAATCCTAAAACGTGACCCATATTTTGCATCGCGGCAACTTGGCCAAGCTATGTGATATTCACAGCGTGAATGACTATGTGTCTATGTGACTAGTAATACGAGCGAAGACGAAAGAAAAAGTTATATATATAAATATTTGTCATAGCATTGCAACCCGTTCCGGGTAGTGTGTATGTTTATTAAAAGAAACCTGAGTTTAGAAAAATTAACATGAAAAAATATTTCCTACGTCTCAATTTACAGAAGAATCTTAAATCTAATCAACGATAGCAACTATAATTTATTATTGATTATGTGAGATGGTTACAACAACAAAAAAAACCGGTTAAGTTTGTCGTGGGCTTCGTCTTAGACCTGGGCGCGATTTGAACACTCTTAGCTTTAGTTTTAAGTTGGCGACTGTAGTTATCACCATCACTACACGAATAGAAATAATGAAAAATGTGATATATATGAACGATTCATAGCCTGCAATAGGTTTATATGAATAAAGCTATCTTTGATTTGATTTGATTTGATATCAACTATATTTAAAATAAAACTCTCTTTTAAATAAAACTGGAAAACAAAAATTACGAAAATTAAAAATAAATTCCACGCCCCATTGGATGGGTAGGGTAAAGTTTATATTATGGTATGGTTTTAACGACCTCGGTGGCTTGGGTTTACCATACCCCTAACAGGTTAACCCGCTACTATATTAGACTGCATCATCACTTACCATCAGGTGTTAGCCGTAAAGGGCTAACTTGTAGTGGATAAAAAAAAATGGTATTATACCTATATCATTTAGGAAAACTACACGCATCCAAAAAATTGTACGTCGATCGAGTCTTGCGCCCAAGACTTAGTCGCGCTAATGAATTATAAAACTCAACGGCTTCCAAACGACAAAGGATCGGATTAACTCATGTCTGCTTCAGCATTATATGATTGTTTAACATTTAACTAAGCTCACAGCCATTGTTCCGATCAATTTGCGCAACGGCCGTGCTCCAACACGACCTGTTCAGTGAGGTTTGTATGTCTTTCTATCACGCTCCCAATACATTTATGGCTCAGTATCAAATTGTGTTGAAAGGTGACGTGAGTCATGTCATGATATCCAATAAGGATAACTTCGTTTACGGTCATGTGGTGTGAGACACGATTTCGCTATTGCAATTTGAGAATTAGCAGTTAGTTCGATATCGTTTTACATTACGGATTTTTTTTGTCTTCATACATTAGCGTACCTAATCTTACCCCTACCTTGCCTTACTTAATATTTTATTCCTTGTTTCTGCTAGGTTGCCTTTTTTTCCCGCTGGGAAATGCTTTTACGCATGCCCTCCGGAGGCGACGCAGGCAAGACTGCGCCGCTTCCGACGGGGTATGTGGGACTCCCCGGCGGCCAGGCTGGCGACCAGAATACCCACTAAAACCCAGCGATGCTCCTTCGCGTCGCCTGGTGGCTGGGTCACTGGAACACTTATGCATTCGACCGCGGCCCAGCCAGCGGCGTCCGCCGAGGTAGACCCTCCACGGGGGGCCTATAGTGACCCCCGAGCTCCGTCCGAGGCGCGCCACGACCACGGCTCGACGGGTGAGGATGCCTCTCATCATGCGATCTCTACCAGGCAACTCCTGGTAGAGATCGCTCTTTAGCAATAAGGTCGCCTATTGCACCTATTTCTTTTCTGTATGTGTGTTTATTTCTTTTTGTATGGTGTGCAATAAAGTGTTTTTTCTTTTTTATTTCATTTACTCTTTCATCTGCCGCGACCGAAGCGCTCCTCTCCGAAAGAGACCTAAACATTTCCTCCACGACCCTGACGATCAGATAACTACTGACAACATACTCGTACCAGCTACCACACAATCATACGCTACACACCGTCTTCGCCGGCGGAGACGAGGTCCCCACTATCTTACGTCATCCGGGCCTCGGAGACGTACGGACCACTCACCATCCGACCCCCTCGTTATCCCAAACGTCGCCTTAGCCTTCGGCCTCACAGGAGGCGCCCTTAAGCAGACGTTCCCTTAGTTTCTTCGAACCCTAGGGCTCAAAATCTCTTCTGGCAGACGAAGCTCGCCAAACAGCCCAATTACGCTGTGATAACCAATAGGGTTATCACAGCTTGTAGATATATTTATTTATTTAATATATTTGTTATTTTACAAAACTCATGACAATTTTACTTATTTTTTTATATCACCATGCACTATCATTACAGAACTTCCAATTTGATACAGTGAATTGAAATAATAGTAATCTATCTAGATAAAATGATCTTACGTCTACAAAAAAAATATTGAGGCTCTCTTCTTAGACCTGGGCGAGTTTGGCACCCACCTAGCTTTAGTTTCCAGTTAGCAAGTGTATTTATCACCATCACCGTATGCATTAAAATGGTGAAAAATATATTATTTTTTATATTAACGCTTCATAGATGTGTGTTCTTCATTTGAATTTATATCGAGTGATATTTAACTCTGAAAAGTAAGAAATAAATGCGACAAAACCACAAAGTTATCACCGCTTTTAAATATCAGATAGATAGAACATTGATTAAAGTACGGCGGTATGTAAGCAATATCGATCGAGCCTGTACCTATCGATCTATGAATGGAGTAGAGGCATGGTATAGGTACTTATGAATGAGCAGTATGTACTCGTACGTAGAATCGCCGAGATTGGACGCATCAATTCAATTTACTACGCAATAAAACCGAATATCAGGACGTGGCGTGAAATTTGTTTACTCAGGGTCTTTACAACCCTCACCTAATCTTCAGTTGGAATGGTCTCCGGGATTGATTGCTACTCGGTCGAATGTACCGAGCGTTCCTTTGAGAGTTCTTTCGGTACTTTAATGAGTTGACATCAATGAAAGGAAACCAATCAAATAGAAGCCAGCGTGGGTTGGAATGAAGGAAACAATCCAGACTTTGAACACGTGCAACATTTAACCACAGAAGATAAAAATCTGATAAACATAAATTTCTATGTAAATATATATATATTTTTTTTATATACACCACAAGTCAGCCCTTGACGGCATCTCACCTGATGGTAAGTGATGATACGGTCTTAGATGGTAGCGGACTAACCTGTTAGGGAAATGGTAAACCTATACTCCTAATTGGTTTCTACACGACATCGTGCCGGAACACTAAATAGCTTGGCGATACGTCTTTGTCGGTAGGGTGGTAACTAGCCACGGCCGAAGCCTCCCACCAGACCAGACTCGAGCCGGGAATCGAACCCAGGACCTCCAACTCTTAAAATGCAACAGCGCACACGCTGCGCCACAGAGGTCGTCATATTAAGTTTTCTGGCGCAATATTAATTGCAAACTCTGCGATCACGTGTTATCCATTTCAGTGTGTGTAGCCAGTGTCATATACCTAGGTGTTTTTTTATACACTACAAATTAGCCCTTGACGGCAATCTCACTTGATGGTAAGTGATGATGCAATCTAAGATGGCAGCGGGCTAACCTGTTAGGGGTAGGTTAACCCATTTCGAGTGCACAAGTGTTCCCGTGATCCAGCCACCAGGCGACGCGAAGGAGCATCGCTGGATTTTAGGGGGTATTCTGGTCGCCAGTCTGGCCGCCGGGGAGTCCCACATACAGTCTTGCCTGCGTCGCTTCCGGAGGGGATGCGTAAACGCATTTCCCAGTGGGAAAAAAAGGGGTAGGTTAACCCATACTCCTAATCGGTTTCTATGCGACATCGTGCCTGAACGCTAAATAGCTTGGCGACACGTCTTTGTCGGTAGGGTGGTAACTAGCCACGGAAGAAGCCTGCTACCAGACCAGACTCGAGCTGAGGGATATGAATATTGTAAGTGTTCCTTATACAATAAAAAAGAGAAAAAAAATTAAAAATGTTGCTGGCACTGGCATTATCATCATGATCAACCCATTACCGGCTCACTACAGAGCACGGGTCTCCTCTCAATATGAGAAGGGTTTGCCCATAGTCCACCACGCTGGCCATGTGCGGATTGGCAGACTTCACACGCCTTTGTGAACATTATGGAGAACTCTCAGGCGTGCAGGTTACCTCACGATGTTTTCCTTCACCGTTGAGTAAGTGACATTTAAATTTTTTCTGACACTATAGGAAATCTAATCCATAAACATTAAACAACATTCTACAAGTATTTTATTTTATAGTTTGTGCTTCATCTAATGGATGGTTAGTTGGACCATTTATATTAATAGTCTCATGAGTGATTGCATCTCATTTGCAAGTGAATTAAATTGTATACTTTTATGGCGCCCATGCATCACCATTGAATATTGATTAGCAGAGCTGTTAAGAAGTAATTGCAAAAACGGTCACGTGGAAAATTATTTCTATAAGGATTTATTTATATCTATTGATTTTCATTACCCTGTTTTCCGAGACACAGTCTCAAATAGTTCGGAAAACAGGTGCATAATGCTAGTGTACAAATAGACAATTTTATTTTTACTACTTATATTGTATATATATATATATATATATATATATATACATTATATATGCCCCTGTCAATCCTATATATATATATATATATATATATAATATATATAGGATTGACAGGGGCGTATCCGTCGGTAATTTGGGCAGACGTGGGTAAATTCGGGCAAAGAGACCAGATACTCTTGGTAGAACATAATAATAATTGTAAGTATCGTAATTTATACAGAGCAGACTATACGCTCAACCAAGTACGACTATGACATGACTCCAAAACTAGAAGGCGCTGCTCTCTGATTATGTCATATATTTGTATGTGTTGCTAAAATAAAGTTCTTATTTATTATTTACTTATTTATTTATTGTATTTTGACAACTCCGTGGCGCAGCGCGTTCGCTGCTGCATTTTAAAGACGGAGGTCCTGGATTCGATTCCCGGCTCGAGTCTGGTCTGGTGGTCGGCCATGGCTGGTTACCCTACCGACAAAGACGTGTCGCCAAGCAATTTAGCGTTCCGGCACGATGTCGTGTAGAAACCAATCAGGAGTATGAGTTTACCATACCCCTAACGTGTTAGCCCGCTACCATCTTAGACCGCATCATCACTTGCCATTAGGTGAGATGCAGTCAAGGGCTAACTTGTGGTGAATAATAAAAAAAAAATAAAAAAAAATAAAAAAAAATAAAAAAAAAATGGGGAATACACTTATTATACCTGTACATATCTATCAACTAACGATATAGTCGTTTATAACTATCATCCTCTATTCTAAACCTTGAAGTGTTTTAGTTTAAAACCACTTTATGTTAAGTAACCTACTCAAAAAAAAAAACTTGTACAATTATACGTCTCTTCGTATATCAACACTCCAAGCCATCATTCCGAAATAATACAGACACGAATCTATCCTGACAAATGTAATTTCCCCCTAATACACGTTCTCTGAACGTACGCCTCGAAGCATTATTTGATTTGGTGTTATAAGTGCACTGACAGTGTGCTTAAGACTAAATGGGTTAGATGCGAATCAATGCTGACAAATGTGATTTCACCCACGTAAAACACTACGCATATTTGATTATGACACCGTAATTTGCTGGCCCTAAGCTTCGAAGCATTATTTACTTTAGTGTTATAAGTGCATTGATACCCACACAAAATACTACGCACGTTAGAGTGTGACTTCGTAGTGCAATGGTCGTCTTTGCACGTATACTTCGAAGCATTATTTACATTGGTATTTAAAGTGCACTGATAGTGTGCCTAGGTATGAATGGGTTAGGGGCGAATCAATGCTGACAAATGTGATTTCACCCACACAAAATACTATGCATATTTAACTATGACACCGTAATTTGCACATACGCTTCGCAGCATTATTTACTTTGGTGTTATAAGCGCACTGATACCCACACAAAATACTACGCACGGTAGCGTGTGACTTCGTAGAGTACTGGCCGTCTTTGCACGTATACTTCGGAGCATTATTTACTTTGGTGTCATAATTGCACTGATAGTATGCCTATGACTACCCAGCTAGGTGCGAATCGATTTTGACAAACTTGATTTCACCCACACAAAATACTACGCACTTTACAGTGTGATTTGCTAGTGTGCTGACCTTTGAGCTTACGCTTCGAAGCATTATTTACTTAGGTGTTGTAAGAGCACTGATAGTGTGCCAAAGACTAAACGAGTAGAGTGCGAATCAATGCTGACAAATGTGATTTCACCCACACAAAATAATACGCACGTTAAGACTGTGACACTGCAATATCCTGACCTTCGTTGAAGGTATGTTTAGATGCATTGTTTATTGCATGCAACTCCATGTAATAAGTGAGATAATCTAGGTAATTGTTATGTAATAGCTCATTAAGTGCAATTAAATTGTTTACCAGTTAATAGTTATCCGTTTTAATTTTAAATTATTACGGAGCGTATGATTAATTCACAAAGCTAAAAATACAACAGACGAGCAATAAGTAACCAACCTATCCGGTATATTTTTTAATATCACATTCAATCGTACTGGTACCATTCCTAGTCAAACAGTAGCTAATCTTAAATACCCTGTAGTAACTCAAAACGAAAAATAAACCAAATAGCAGTACCTGATCATATGCATTTTTTTTATTCTCAGTTTATTACGTACTGGACTTGACATAACGTATTCTAGTCAGGTGTTAGCTTACTGAAAATACCTTTAGGATTGTCTTGAAGAAAGGATTATGTAACGGACGTATAATCGCAATATATCCGATTTTGGACACCGATGTGGCGTCACGTAAAATTTAGTCTCTTTACAATAATTAGATACGAAACAAATATTACAAATTTCGGCCTAAATATTTTTCTCAATTATTTGGAAGTAATGTTTATGAGGAGTAACAAGCCTAGCATGGTATGGTTCTACAATGCGGAGGAAATAAAGTGATGTCACCAAAATAATGTTATATATATGAAGGTGGAAGGGCAAAAGAGTAGAGGAAGACCAAAGAAGAGATGGATGGATTATGTAAAAGAGGATATGCGGGTAAAAGGTGTGGGTAGCTGAGGTGACGGCTGATAGAAGTGAGTGGAAGAAGACGTGTTGTGCCGACCCAACACAATGTGGAATAAGGGCAAGAAAATAATAATAATTTGGAAGTAATGTTTAGAAGATAATGAAAAGTCGAAACTAAACGAGAGTACGGTTTAGGTCTAGTAACCCGTGCGCCGCGCAGCCCACAATACGAAATAACATTACTTTACGATGTTTAATAAACCGGGATGAACAAGCTGGTGGTTCAATTAAAAACTCACATATAGGCAAGCACGTACCATGGATACATTACACTGCTTTTTGGACTGGACGATAAATTAGGAATGCTCGCAATTTTCGTTATGCGAAACGAACAATTGGTGACGGTGGTACTCGTTTATTCATAACCTTATTAATATTAATTCACGTGCCTGCCGAATAAGCATTGAATGAGTGTACCGAACCGCACCTTTGTTTCAAAATGGTTTTACATTTTGATACCTTCATCAGAAGGCCTTGTGACGTCCCAGCGTTGAGCACTCTCCTTAACACTCCTTGCGACGTAGCAGGGTGGCAGGCTTAAGCGGATAATCATGGCACGCGTTCTCCCAGAGCTTTAACTCACGAAGCTGGCGTTTAAGCTCATTACACCTGTCTCCTAAAAATGAGACCTACGCGCGGGTATGCAGTGGGACATTCGTCGTGATCAACCCATTACCGGCTCACTACAGAGCACGGGTCTCCTCTCAATATGAGAAGGGTTTGGCCGTAGTCCACCACGCTGGCCGTGTGCGGATTGGCAGACTTCACACGCCTTTGAGAACGTTATGGAGAACTCTCAGGCGTGCAGGTTTCCTCACGATGTTTTCCTTCACCGTTGAAGCAAATGATATTTTTAATTTTTTTTAAACGCACATAACTCCGAAAAGTTAGAGGTGCGTGCCCGGATTCGAACCGCCGACCTCTGATTAGGAGGCTGACGCCCTAACCACTAGGCTATCACCGCTTCCAAGTGGGACATTATTATTTGGATATTGGCTAATTGATGGTATATTGTAAAAAAAAGGCGTATTGTGACAAACCTTACAAATCTTGTACCTGTTAAATTTGGGTGCTTAAAAAATGATTAACTCATGTGAAATTATTTATTTATCATCATCATCATCATCATGATCAACCCATTACCGGCTCACTACAGAGCACGAGTCTCCTCTCAATATGAGAAGGGTTTGGCCATAGTCCACCACGCTGGCCATGTGCGGATTGGCAGACTATATGTTTATGATAACACTTAAATAAAAATCATTTGAGTGTAGCCATTATTTCACAAATATCTTCGTAATCACTCTACACTATAGGCAGGGTGCTCCATAGAAAGAGGATATTCATTAATATCTTTAAAAATGGTTCAGTAGTCTCAAGTTGTAGTAGAAAGTTTATCGATTACAAATAAACAAACAAATCTTTTATCCTTCATATTATTTGTGTGGAATACCTGTGGCCCTTTACTATGCGCGTTTGGTTTTGTATGTTCTGAATCCTACGGATGAGCTTATAACCACAAAAGAATATTTTTAAATTATCGTTAAAATTAAAACTTTCAAAATCTACTATTTAAGCAGGTTACTCGTTATATATATAATATATAACGAGATATATATATACTGTATACATATACTGTATATATACACTATAATGTGAAACTAAATGTAGAACTTTCTGTCATAGATCTACATTTTGTCAAAATTCTACATTTTTCTCCAAATAAACTAATTGAAGGCGCCATCTGTTGATTACTAATAAAACTTACAATCAATAACAATAATCAAATTCAAATAATCTTTATTCAAATAGTTCTTTTAAAGGCACTTTTGACGCGTCAATAATTTACATACTAGTGATTTGATGGTGATAACTACATTCGTAACCTAATAGAGCTATCTTATTAGAGCAATATTACACACCCATGCTACATAATCCTTTACTTTTCTACTAGCTTACAATCAATATCATCAATATAATCAGTTTATTGTTAATTATTAATTATTGACACCATAAATCGAAATAAAAACTATCCTATCCTGTGAGTTGGAACAAAACACAAATCAAAAAAAAAAAGTTAAAAAAGGTTAAGTAGTTTAGGAGTTCATCGCGGACAAACAACGTGACACGTGATTTATATACATTAAGATATATATATACGCGAATCCTTAAACTGTTTACTCCCCCACATTTACGTTCCAACTGCGTCAAAGAGGCTGTCGAAAAATCGTGCACGAAAAAGAAAATCATGCTTACGCATTAAATTACGAAACATAAATTAGTAAGGGCGGGGTACCTTTTCTGTTTTGTACTCGTAATGCCCGTCAAAGTTGCTAAATTTTGCTTAGACGAAAATACATGTTTGATCACAAGCCCAATTAAGTGGGTACTCGTGTGTTATGAAAATGAATTTTCAGTCGCAAGTTCTGTTTGAAAGGTAAACTTCTAAAAGTCGTTACCTCATGAAAAGTAAGCGATTTTTTTTTAAGTTGAATACAGGTTAATACGGAGCGTTAGCCATCACGTTGATCAAATGCGGATTTGTAGACTTAACATGCTTTTGAGCACATCTTGGAGAAGCTGTCGGGCTTGCAGGTTTTCCTTCACCGTTAAAGCTAGTGTTAATATTTCGTTCAAACTTTTCTTTGTGTCCCGTCTGGTGGGAGGCTTCGGCCGTGGCTAGTTACCACCCTACCGACAAAGACGTGTCGTCAAGCGATTTAGCGTTCCGGCACGATGTCGTGTAGAAACCAATTAGGAATATGGGTTTACCATACCCCTAACAGGTTAGCCCGCTAGACTGCATCATCACTTAGCATCAGGTGAGATTGCCGTCAAGTGTTAACTTGTAGTGGATAAAAAAAAACAGTTACATTTATGTATTCACATTCCGAACACACTTCTAGTGTTCTCGAAATAAAATAAGCGAGTAATTAAGGCATCAAATCAGAAATGGGATCGGTATAGAGCAATAATACAGCTGCAGTAAAACAGGTGTTGATTTAGATTATCCAACGGGCCTAAAAGGGCCTAAAGCCTAGGTTCCAAGGTTAGAAATGGCGACTGGAAAGCGCTTTGTTAGTAAAGCCCTTATAGAAGGACAAAGGACATCAACCGAGTCCTTACCAGTGAACGTGCTTGGCTTCTAATGGGCATGCATTTAGTGAATAATAAAGCAACTATCTGCACTTCCGAGCTAACACCAATTTCATCACATTACCCTTTACCTTACAAACTTGCAAGAAAGACAATAACATCAAAGTAAAATGAACCTAATCTCTCTACAATTAGAATTGAAAATTCTGTACAACTGAATTCTATTTCACATAAATTCCGCCAACAGCGCTGGTTTGAGTACTGTTAAGAAATTTAAGCTTTGAAACTAGACGAATAAGTCTTATTTTAATATTAATAAAAAGAACATGACTACGTGATTACAAATCTTGCAAAAGGGCACTGACGTGGGAACTTACCAAGAATTAATGTATTCACGCATTAACTTGGTCCTACGCGTTTCCTACGCGTGAGTAATTTGACCAACAATACAGTGATTTACATATTATTGTATGTACTGGCAGTGGCAGACGTTTCGCCCGCGCTTAGTTACATTCCTAGCTAGTAACCTTGTAGTAAGATGATGATGATTAAATCTTTATCTCTACATTCGTTCCTTCATTTCTGAAAATCGTGGAACTAGTGAGATCACAGCTTTGAACGGGTAAGTTGTCTTTTGAGACCGTCATTAGCAATAACAATAGGATTAAGAATGACGGGTGAATTCTTTGTATTGCAAAACACGTGCGGCGTTCAAACGGTGTTTCAAACGTTTTTGATACTTTACCTATGTTATCTTTAAATAATATAATCAAATAGAAATACCGCTCAGTTGTTTTTTAAACTTTGAAGAAATTAGTTCAGTGAAAATATTACGTCTTCCGACATGTTTCGTCCTTGGGTGGTTCGATTCCCGGCTCGAGTCTGGTCTGGATGGAGGCTTCAGCCGTTGCTAGTCACCACCCTACCGACAAAGACGTGTCGCCAAGCGATTTAGCGTTCTGGCACGATGTCGCGGACAAACCAATTAGGAGTGTGGGATTACCAAATAAGTTTAGCCCGCCAACATTCTAGACTGCATCAAATTTAAATTCAAAATAATCTTTATTCCTAAAAAATAGTCCTTAAAAAGGCACTTTTGACGCGTCAATAATTTACTCAGTAGTTATTTCATGGTGATAACTATATTCGTAAACTTAAAACTAAAGCTATGAGGGTTCCAAACGCGCCCCGGTCACTTCATCACTTACCATCAGATCAGATTGCCGTCAAGGGCTAAATTAAAAAATATATGTATCAAAATGCCATCTCCTATGAGAGATAATGCTAATTCCGATCAGTGGAACATTAATACACAGTCCAGTAGAATATATTATAACGTCAAAAAAAACATAAACAACGTCTTACGCTATTAAAATTATAAACACCTCGCTTTCGTATTTACCTTTGCTCAATAAATACACCAAGAAAGGGTTTGAAATCAAAGGGAATTCGTAACGAACGTACTCTAATCAGACATCATAATATTTGATGAAGCAAGGCATCTCACAGCCTCCATTATTTATAATAACGGGGTTTTAGTTGAATAATCAATTTCACGCCTACCATTCGCGTATAGGCATAAACGTTTTAACAACTCAGATTAAGTGGCTGATGCCATGAAACGGTGGAACGGTATGTGGAAGAGAGAAGAGTATACATGGATGATGTAGGAAAACTAACTGCTTTCTCTGTTCCCAACCTAATTTTTATCAGTGTTTGTATGTTTTACTTTGGCGAACTTTGAAAGTTAGCCAATGTAATCGCACTGTTCCTACTCTAACTGGCAATCAAATTTCTATCATTGTTTGTTTATTTTATTAAAGCATTAAGTACGTGCTATATTTTTGTTTTCTAATCACATTCAAGGTATTTTTTTGCATCATTAAGTTTTATATTACTGTTTCATGTGCGGTCAGGTCACAAGGTGGCTTCATCTACTTTTTTTTTATACACTACAAGTCAGCCCTTGACGGTAATCTCACCTAATGAATGATAAGTGATGATGCAGTCTAGGATGGTAGCGGGCTAACCTTTAGGAGTATGGTAAACCCTTAATATGAGAAGGGTTTGGGCAGTTGGTTGAAACAAGTGATATTTTAATGGCTTCGAAAGTCACATTACTCCGAAAATTTATTCGTGCCCGGGATCGAACTCCCAACCTTTAATAAACAGCAAGTATAATTTGCTATATTCCGCCGACAACCGGGAGATTTGTATAATATAACACCACACAAAATCTTCCACTAGAACCTCTCGCACGTTTCGACCCGAAACGAAATATTAAACGAAAACCCGACCCGAAACGAAAATAGCAAATTATACTTGCTGTTTATTGTTTATCATGGACTTCCGCAAAGTAATGCCTGCTTCTATTCATTATTCCCAACCTTTGATTAGGAGGCGGACGTCCTAAAGATTGAGATTGACAAGTAGTGGAATAAAAAAAAAGGCTAGCACAAAATAAAACATTATAGTTTTAAAAGGCTACTTACTTCCTAAATCACAGAACAAGATGTGTTATTAAGATGTGTCTTTTACCACGAGATAGAATAATATAACATTTGACAGAACATTGCTCCTGAATAGAACCCATAGACCGGTCCACGTATGTTCTAAACAAAACCTCGCTAATGTAACCGTAAGCTTATATTTCTTAATCAACGTAAGATACACTTCTTCATTACACGTAGACTCTCTTTTAATCACAGTAACACCACGAGTATATATAGCGAACTAGCTCTTTAATTACATTCCCGCTGACATATTTGGGTCAACCATGAAGTCGAAGGCTCTCGAAGTTCTTCAGCACTTGAAACTGAACTGAGCTATTGAAAGCAGGTTGAGTTTTAATTTCAGGGTCCAGTGGATATGTTTGTTGTTCTGTAAGAGAAAATTATCTGCACTGTTCTCATGATATTTGCAGAGATGACGCTGGTGACGAGATGACACACTATCGAAATTGTGTGGTAATTGTGGGTAGTTTCAGTAAACAATGACTAAAATCAACATGAAACATTTTGAAATTCAAGTCGGTAGCTCTGTTTTGGAAATAGATTTTTTTTATACACTACAAGTTAGCCCTTGACGGCTATTTCACCTGGTGGTAAGTGGTGATGTAGTCTGGGATGGTAGCGGGCTAACCTGTTAGGAGTATGGTAATCCCACACTCCTAATTGGTTTCTATCGTGCCGGAACGCTAAAATCGCTTGGCGACACGTCTTTGTCGGTAGGGTGGTAACTAGCCACGGCCGAAGCCTCCCACCAGCCCAGACTCGAGCCGGGAATCGAACCCAGGACCTCCAACTTTATAATGCGACAGCGCACGCACTGCGCCACGGAGGTCGTCAAAAACGACATGGACGATGGGACATGAGGTTACAGCGACATTCGAGATTTAATTTCATGAGCGATTCTACATGGGTTTAGGTTGTTTGACGAAGCAACTCGTTGATTGCTGTCAGTTTTAATTATATCCCCGCTGACATATTTGGGTCAACCACGCGTCGAAGGCTTTCAAAGTACTTCGGGTTTTCAGCACATGGAAGCGAATGATTACAAACACGTTGAGTTTGATTTTTAGAGCTCTTTGAAAATGTTTAATGTTGTTGAAGTTCTAGAACAATAGGCATATAGTTCTCAACCAAAGAAATAATTAAGTCAGTAGCTCTGTTTCAGAAATAGTATGATGGGACATTGGCTTACATTTAATGTTCTTGAAGCTCTAGAACAACAGGCATATAGTTCTCAACCATGTTAACGCGATTATGTTATGTATTTATTATTTATTTATTTATTATTAATATAAAAGGAATATAATTAATTATACAATAACGGCACCGAAAAAACCAAAGATGTTGCTAATCTGTACCTTAACAGCTTAAAACTAGAGGATTATTGTATTTCGTTATAATTAAGTCAGTATAGCTCAGCTTGTTTCAGAAATAGTATGATGGGACATTGGGTTACATTTATCATTCTTGAAGTTTAGGTAGTTCGATGAAGCAAGTTAATTACTCTTCGTTTTAATTATATTCCCGCTGACATATTTGGGTCAACCACGCGTCGAAGGCTCTCGATGTTCTTAAGCACTTGAAACTGAGCGATCGAAAGCAGGTTGAGTTTTCATTTCAGAGTCCAGTGGAAATGTTTGTTGTTTTTTTTAACAGAGGGCGAATATAATCGGCATTGGTCTTATAATTTTTCCAGATATATGTACGGTGGTGATGTGATGCCATGTTACCGAATTTACACACACTAATCTCACACCACTCTGGTCAGTTACATTTTAACTCTTAGACGCACTGGAATCTAATATCGGCCCGACCTATTTCCCCCAGACCCGTAGTACTGTTTGTTTGACATGACATAAGCTCTCGAATAACTTTAAAGGCACGTTACCGCACACTCTCTAACGTGAATACACGGAGTTGCGTTGAAATGGGTCAGTAGATAATTTTCAGTGTTTAATGATAAAGCTTTACACAACCGCGAATTTTAAATCATCATCATCATCATCATTAACAACCGATTGACGTACACTGCTGGACATAGGTCTTTTGTTTCCTACGGTCTTGGGCCGCTTGCCTCCAGCGGCTCCCTGTGACTCGTCTGATGTCGTCTGCCCACCTAGTAGGGGGTCGACCAACGCTACGTTTACCGGTGCGGGGTCGCCATTCCAGCACCTTGAGACTCTAACGTCTATCGGTTCTCCGAGCTATGAACCCCGCCCATTGCCACTTCAACTTCGCAACTCGCTGAGCTATGTCGGTAACTCTGGTCCTTCTACGGATCTCCTCATTTCGGTTGATTATTTGATCACGTAGAGATACTCCTAGCATAGCTCTCTCCATCGCCCGTTGCGTGACTCTGAGCCTTCTTATGAGGCCCATAAATGATTTTAAATATTCTCCCCCTATTTTGTTGATCAATTAACTATGGGTGATGCGAGTCATGATCATGATCTACCTATTCTCAGCTCACTACAGAGCGCGGGTCTCCTCTCAATATGAGAAGGGTTTGGCCATAGTCAACCACGCTGGCCGTGTGCGGATTGAGAACGTCATGGAGAACTCTCTGGCGTGCAGGTTTCCTCGCGATGTTTTCCTTCACCGTTGAGGCAAGTGATATTTTAATTGCTTAAAAAAACAGCAACTAAACAAAACTGACTAAAAAAATTCTCACCTTATCAATGGTTTCGGAACACATAGACAAATATTAGTTCATAGATTATTTTATTTACATGATATTATTATATTGTATTAATATAATAACTATTTATCGTATCAATTCTACATTCGCTTATGAATGTAGAATTAATTTTGTTTACAACCTACACATAAATTGGGCACTGGGACTAATTGGGCATCTCTTGCGTGCCCGTTTCTTATTTCCGCCATAATTACAATGCTCCAGTTTCCAACAAAGGGATGAAAAATATGTATCTTTATGAAGCAAATAATCAAAGGACTTTCTAGATACCGAGCACGCGGCCAGATTACGCTGAATTTTATAACGCGCTCACTTTGTGCCACTAGAATTATTGTAATCTTCTTCCGGTTCCTGTGTTTTGCTGGAGTTTTAAATATATGAAAGGTATTTTCAAAGGTATTTTTTAATTTTGAGTCCACTACGTACGTTTGCGGATTTGAACGTTACGCCAACAGTTAATTCAACCTTTTTTTTATCACCCCTATCGTAAAGACGAATGGGATTATTTACAGCCAAAATTAATAATCAATCCAATCCAATATCTTCAGATAGCAGATGTGCCTGTCCTTTTTCTGCTCTTATGTGTCGATAAGGATGGCGCTACTAAATTCAATCTGTTATCTGAAGTTTTTAGATTAGATTGATTATTAACATCGGGAGTTTGACGAAGACTAAATAATCCCATCAAAAACATTCTGTAAAAAACTAGCCAAGTCTCGATGGAGCTGCTTGTTTATCTCTAAACAGTAAAGAAGTTTTGACAAAGTCTTGCCAAGTCTAAGGTTCCTTAATGTGATTTCTTTATTATTATAGTTAATTTTGTATCAATATAGAGATCATAGAAACTAATCTCTTATTAATTCCCATTCAAAACAAGATATTAGCACACTCAGGTAAAAACAAAAAAAAAAGAAACAATATCGTTGGATCTCACCAATACCAGCAGACATCAGATGCCGTTAGCTAAGCCGGATCAATTAATGGCATGAACCGTTAAGTCGCAGGCGCATCGCGATGGATCATCTAACTGCAGAACACTCTAGTGCCGGTTTTATCTATCCACATTTAAATATGTTATCAACATATCATATGTATGTATTTATTCATTTATGTATTTTTAACTTACCCGTATAAAACGATTTACATCGCCGGGTTTTTCGGGACAAAGATATAATGTGTGACACTACTATGTAAATTATTGACGTGTCAAAAGTGCCTATTAAAGGAATACTTGAATAAAGATTATTTGAATTTTGAATTTTTGAATTTTAATAACTTTGTCCCGAATAGATTTTCCGGGATAAAAAGTCAAAGTGAAAAAAAAATTTTGATCGAAATATGGTCAAGTGAAGGAGACAGACATACATACAAACTTTGGCATTTATTATAATAGTATGACTTGTACGGCTTGTAAACTTTCGGTACTGTATAATTCGGCGTGTCAGATTTCGAGATAACGGCTGTATTAGAATAATTCCAGCATAAATATGTAGATATTTTTTTAAAGTGTCATATGCAGGTATTCTCAGTGAAATACCGGACGTATATCTAGAATTTAACTGAGAAGATACGCGCAAAGACCGGATAAACCAAAGGGAGTTTTAAACAACCAAAACAAAATTCTGATAGATTAAAAAACTGTGTAGTAACTCCAAATAACACCCAAGGCATATTTTATATTGTCAATTACACAAGTAACACAATAATACATACAATACAAGGTACACAAATCTCTAAACCTGCAAGTCTATCCCTAAATCATCATCATCAACCCATTCTCGGCTCACTACAGAGCACGGGTCTCCTTTTAATATGAGAAGGGTTTGGCCATAGTCCACCACGCTGGCCATGTGCGGATTGGCAGACTTCACACGCCTTTAGAACATTACGTAGAACTCTCAGGCGTGCAGGTTTCCTCACGATGTTTTCCTTCACCGCTGAAGCAAGTGATATTTTAATTGCTTAAAAACGCACATAACTCCGAAGTTATAGGTGCGTGCCCGAGTTCGAAGCCGCGTCCTCTGATTAGGAGGCTGACGTCCTAGCCACTATGCTATCACAGCTTCACTAGGCTATCACAGCTTCCCTCTATAGGACATCAATATTCTTTGACAAGTAAATTTAAATTAATTTGGTTCAGAGATTTAGCAACCTATTTGGCACCTACCCTTATATTTCAAAAAGGTCTCTATCAAATATAAGACGGATTTAGAAGGGACTGGTTACTTTTAAGTAATTACTAGTACTGAGAAATATTTTAACGCTTTCATTCGGTGTGAATCTACGGTAACTCCTACTGTTTTTTATTGAATATTTATATTTTTTTTACTTAGAAGACATGGATGGATTATGTAAATGAGGATATGCGTGTAAAAGGTGTAGGTAAAATGAAATGAAATGAAAATACACTTTATTGCACACTATATAAGAACAAAAAACAGAAAAGAAATAGGTGCAATAGGCGGCCTTATCGCTAATGAGCGCTATCTACCAGGCAACCTAAGCCAAACTAGGGCAGTGAGGTGGCGGCTGATAGAAGTGAGTGGAAGAAAAAGAGGTGTTGTTCCGACCATACATACTGTGGGATAAGGGCAAAAAAAAATGATTATATTTTTTTTATTACATAAAGTAAAAAACAACTTTTTAACGTATCTCCCGTTTAAACATTACATTGTTGCATTGTTTTATTAAACTTTTGGAGTTAAGGATAAATCAAGAAAATTCTAAACCTAATTTATTTGATAGTATATAAAATATTTTAATGCCATCGTAAAGTAATACCATTAAAGTGGTGGTATTAAATATTTATAAACGTCTCGGCTGGATTCATTTTACGTGCAACACAGTTTCTCGCGAAGAACTAACTGTCAACTTTTAATGCCGTTATATTTTACATCTATTTTTTCAACAATGTTAAAGTTTTATTACCAGGGTTTATATCATTTCTATTTTATTTTATCGCCACAGTTATAATTAATAGCTTCGACCCAGGATTGTGGAATTCAGTACACCTATTCTTGTACGATACCTAGAGCGACCCGACTTTTTCGACAGGCACTTAACAGTTTTCAACATATAGTATTAATATTAATATTTCTTCCTTTAATACGTAATTATATTTTATTTCTAACATTAATATACAACTTTGTTTCTAACATTGATTTAATTATAGGTAGGATTTTATTGTTTTATTAGTGGTAGTTTGTTCATTGTCTGGTGGGAGGCTTCAGCCGTGGCTGGTTACCACCCTACGGACAAAGACTTTTCGCCAAGCGATTTAGCGTTCCGGCACGATGTCGTGTAGAAACCAATTAGGAGTATGAGTTTACCCATACCCCTAACTGGTTAGCCCGCTACAATCTTAGACCGCATCATCACTTACCATCAGATGAAATGCAGCTTGACTGCTACTACTACTTGGCTAACTTTTGGTGAGTAAAAAAAAAAACAAAAAAAACTATAGAGCACGGGTCTCCTCTCAATATGAGAAGGGTTTGGCCATAGTCCACCACGCTGGCCATGTGCGGATTGGCAGACTTCACACGCCTTTCAGAACGTTACGGAGAACTCTCAGGCGTGCAGGTTTCCTCACGATGTTTTCCTTCACCGTTGAAGCAAGTGATATTTTAATAATTTAAAAACGCACATAACTCCGAAAAGTTAGAGGTGCGTGTGCGAACCGCCGACCTGTGATTTGGAGGCTGACGCCCTAACCACTAGGCTATCACCGCTTCTAAGTCTTAATCCAGTTTAATGTAAAACAATTGTTTCTCGCATCCCGGGGGACAAATAGCAGCAATTAAACTGTAGGAGAGACTTTCTAGTCGGCAAAGAGTAATCTGTTTGGTGAAACGAATACCTACAAGATTGGCTCGTGCTGGGCAATTTACGCGGCGTCTTTAAGCATAATTTCTCAATTGCGCCGTAACTTCCTATTAATTTTTTTTTTATTCACCACAAGTTAGCCCTTCACTGCATCTCACCTGATGGCAAGTGATGATGCGGTCTAAGATGGTAGCGGGCTAACCTGTTAGGGGTATGGTAAACTCATACTCCTAATTGGTTCGGCTATCTCACCCGGTGGTAAATGATGATGCTGTCCTAGGATGGCATCGTGGCGGAACGCTAAATCGCTTGGCGACACGTCTTTGTGGGTAGGGTGGTAACTAGCCACGGCCGAAGCCTCCTACCAGACCAGACTCGAACCGGGAATCGAACCCAGGACCTCCAACTTTATAATGCGACAGCGCACGCACTGCGCCACGGAGGTCGTCAAAATATGTACATATGTTTATGATATATGAATATGTTTTGAAATAAAAAAAATATAGTGTCCTAAATTTAAAATGCATCAAGACTATTCAAATAATATAACACGAAAACAAAACCAAAAAAAAAACAGAGATTTCGTTCTAAATTATCGTATTATTATAAATTTTCCATTACAACGGAATTTTATAAGACCCCGAAAAGTAATTTTCCCCTTAGCCGTCATAATGCCACTTGTTTCGCATCAAAGAGAGCCTACGCCGAAACAAAGCGAGCCCCGGAGCTATCCCTAAATTGCCAGCAAATACATGACATCTGATAACGAAGAACTCAAATGTTATCTATAAAACATGCTCTTATTTATAAATCATGCTCCCAACTCTCCTTTCTTTTGAAAAGTTGGCCCTTGACAGCAATTTCAACTGTAACATCAGTTCAGATGTACTACTACAGCTGTACTATTGCTCTATTAAGGATCCCATTTCTGATTTGACGACTTAATTATTGGTTTATTTCATTTCGAGAACACTAGAAGTGTGTTCGGAATGTGAATACATAAATGTTACTGTTTTTTTTATCCACTACAAGTTAACACTTGACGGCAATCTCACCTGATGCTAAGTGATGATGCAGTCTAAGAAGGTAGCGAGCTAACCTCTTAAGGGAATGGTAAACCCACACTCCTAATTGGTTTCTACGCAACATCGTGCCGGAACGCTTAATCGCTTGGCGACACGGCTTTGTCGGTTGGGTGAGCCGGGAATCGAACCCAGGACCTCCGACTTTATAATCCGACAGCGCACACGCTGCTCTACGAAGGTCGTCAAAAAAAGTCTGAAGAATTATAAGCATCTTCTCGACATTCTGTTTGGAGTTTAATCCAAAAACATAAGTCCGCAAGAAACACAAAGAAGCATAAAGAGTTACAATAAAAGTTTATAAAATAATGACAGTGCATTGCCAATATATATATGAAAATTTAATGTATGTTCATAAAAATATTGATAAATTCAAGAAAATAATAATAGTTTAAAAAACTAAAAAAACACGCTACTGCACGCATGCGTAGTTCGCGCACTAGCTCTGTCTCTCTTACTCGCATGCAAAGGATGCGGAAAGAAATTAATTAATCCTGGCGAATCTAATTAGGATAATCGGATATTTTGATCGGATTATTGCATTGTCATCGACCTTTGACAGGTGTGCAAAGTTTGAATCAAATCTGATCGTTCAAAGTAGGGCAAAATCGAGCTCAAAGGAGTTTGTAACCACAAACAAACAAACAAACAAACAAACATACATACATACAGGTGAAGCTAATAAAAGCGTGTTAAAAATGGACTGTAACGCATTGAACATCAGAAGTAAAAGTAAACTTGTAGTACCGTTTAGTAGGCTGCACAAAATTAGTAACTCATTCAAAGGAAATTGTATTTTATTCTATAATAAATTACCTATTGATATCTTGGAGATGTCTATCAATAAGTTCAAAGTTTTTATAAAACGAAAGCTTGTAGAAAAATCATATTACGATATTAAGGATTATATAAACGATAAAGCTTGGGTGTGAATTGCTCTATCTCTATAGGTACTATAGTTTATTATTAATTTTATTCATTATGTTCAGATGGTGATAACGAAAAAAAAGAAAAACCCCGGCTAAGTTTGTTGTGGGCTTCTTCTTAGACCGGGGCGCGTTTGGAACCCTCATAGCTTTAGTTTTAAGTTTACGAATATAGTTATCACCATGAAATAACTACTGTGTAAATTATTGACGCGTCAAAAGTGCCTTTTTAAGGACTATTTGAATAAAGATTATTTTGAATTTGAATCTAGAATACCATTCGTTTCTACATATAGACGTGATTATATTTTGCAATTACGAGTACACTAGGTAAGATCGTTTGAAAATTGTTGGCCATTGTTTGCAGCCAATGCTCGCAATTGCTTAAGAGCATTGTTACAACTTGGAACATTATCTGTTAGATAAATTGCGCATATACGATTTACATACAAGTTCTTATTTAGATAAACTTGGAACATCGAAGCGGTGATAGCCCAGTGGTTAGGGCGTCAGACTCCTAATCAGAGGTCGGCGGTTCGAATCCGGGCACGCACCTCTAACTTTTCGGAGTTATGTGCGTTTTTAAACAATTAAAATATCACTTGCTTCAACGGTGAAGGAAACATCGTGAGGAAACCTGCAATGCCTGAGAGTTCTCCATAATGTTCTCAAAGGCGTGTAAAGTTTGCCGATCCACACATGGCCAGCGTGGTGGACTATGGCCAAACCCTTCTCATATTGAGAAGAGACCCGTGCTCTGTAGTGAGCCGGTAATGGGTTGATCTAATGAAGATTCTAAGCTATTTTATAAGACACTGAATACAAAAAAAACTTTGTCAAAAAGGTTTAAATAATTGGTTACTTTAACAAAGTTCAAAGATTAGACCATAACTTATACCCCCAACGTAAGCTGTAAGAGAACTTTAGCTTCAAAGTTCACCAAAGTTTGTATCCATCCACTTATATTAATCCTCGGAAGACGGAAATTTGAGAGTATATACGAGTAGCTCACGGTTTCACAAATCCTAACATCTATAGACTTTAGAAGGAGGTTACACGCAAACATACTAGAGAAACAGAGACGTTACTGTCGTATGTTTGCTTGTACACACGATCGAATCAAAGTTAACCATATGTTTGGAAATCTTCACGTAACCAAAATCACTATCGAGAGTTTCGTTACAACTGGCGTAGTTTGGATATTATCGTCAAGCACTGGCAACCATACTTGTTGATATCATCACGATCAACCCATTACCGGCTCACTACAGAGCACTGGTCTCCTTTCAATATGAGAATCTCATCTCTCAGATGTTATGGGTTGGCAGATTTCACACGCCTTTGAGGACATTATGGAGAACTCTCAGGCATGCAGGTTTCCTCACGATGTTTCCTTCACCGTTGAAGCAAGTGATATTTTAATTGCTTAAAAACGCACATAACTCCGAAAAGTTAGAGGTGCGTGCCCGGATTCGAACCGCCGACTTATTCGATAACCTAGTGGTTAGGAAGCTGACGCCCTAACCACTACGCTATCACCGCTTATTTAATTGTTGATATAATTTGTTGGTTAAATGCCTTGTTCCGATGGCCATAACAGAGCAGTACTGTGCCCGTCAAGTTTAAAAAAAAAAAAAGTCTAGCGATGTGCTTCAATCACATGTTATAGTGATTGATGCAGCAATCTAAGGTAACGCTTTTTTCCCTAGAAGATGAAATACACAAAAGTATGTTTATTGATTTTCTTGAAATATAACTAAAGCGCCTTGTAAATAAACGTATCGCAACGTCGGAACTGTTATGCAGTGTTTTATCTCCCTTCTATTATCAGCATCTTTCATATGACAGAGCGCGCCTAAACACTGCATTGCACATTTATTTGTAAGGTCCAAAGTGTCTAACTCTAATATACCTGATGCATAGCGTTTTAGGGAAGTCAATAGATTTGTGCTAGAAGAATCAAACGCAGCCGATGATAATTTCAAGATTTCATATTTCTTACCTGTAACAAAAAAAAAAAAACAGAGGTTAATTTTAACTATTTAAAGTAAGTTAGAATTTATTAGAATTAATTAGTTAGTTAGTAAAGGCGGATAAACAAATTACTCAAAAGCCAGCAACGCATTGGCGGTTCCTCTGGTGCTGCAAATGTTCATCATCATCATCATCAATGTTCATAGGCGGCGGTAATCACTTACCATCACGTGACCCGCCTGCTGGTTTGCTCGCTATATATATTAAAAAAAATAGTTAATTCTAATACATAACCATAATCACAATGGACAATGATAATTAATAATATTTATATTTTATTTTAGTTTATTGTAGACAGGGATACGCGTGAGGTATAATATGCATGGTGTTGCTAGAGAGGATGCAGTTATATAAACTGTGGCACAAAAACCCTACCGACAAAGACGTACCGGCCCGATATCGCCTAAAAATCGTGAAGTAAACAGGTTAGCCCATTACCATCTTAGACTACATCGCTGACCACTAGTTTTTTGCCGTCAATGACTAACTTGTAGTGAAATTAAAATAAAATTTTCAAAATTCTGCACTAGTGATTTTTGATTATAAAAATGCTAACTTTACCACAGGGTTTCATTCGCGTTAACTGAAAGTCATCACTAACACGATCAACACATTACCGGTTCACTACAGAGCACGGGTCTCCTCTCAATATGAGAAAGGTTTGGCCATAGTCCACCACGCTGGCCATATGTGGATTGGCAGACTTCACACGCCTTTGAAAACATTATGGAGAACTCTCAGTTGTGCAGGTTTCCTCACGATGTTTTCCTTCACCGTTGAAGCAAGTGATATTTGAATTTGCAAAAAACGCATATAGCTCCGAAAAGTTATAGGTGCGTGCCCGGATTCAAACCGCCGACCTCTGATAAGGAGGCTGACGCCCTAACCACTAGGCTATCACCGCTTCCATCACTAACATAAACACGTAAATTACACGTAAATTACCTTCCCTTATATTTTATTTTTCACTATATACTAAACTCTATATGTCCAAATAACATGCTGCGAGGGGTATATTGTTGTTACTTTTGACAGAATACTCACGTGCAATCTATAGGTTATTCGTAAAAGATAATGACCATCTTGAAGTGAAAAAAAAAACTAGCAACCTTTGTTTTAAGTTGAACATATTTTTGCAGCGGAGAAGTAAAATTTCATCTTTGAACAGCACTGGTGGCGTTCAATCAATCAAGATGAAGCCTCATTAATGATTCATTAGAGGTACTTACTTAACTTTGTTTTGTTACAGCAACCAACTGTTGTTTACCTTTTAAAATAAAGCCTTCGGGGCTGCTCTCCCTCACGGGGCTTGCGGAACTTTGCAGGAAACCGCAAACTTTTGCGTTCCGTAATCTCAGGCAGGCAGTTCTGGGCGTTTGAAAATAATCAAAAGGAAATCGATAGCGGTAATATAAAGTAAGGCGCACCCTAACAATAAGATGTGTACTACCTAATAGTCGTTTACGAACTATTTTTCTATATACACTACAAGTATTCCCTCGACGCCTATTTCACCTGGTGATGATTCAGTCTAAGATGATAGCGGGCTAACCTGTTAGGTAAACACAATTGGTTTCTACGCGACATAGTGCCGGAATGCTAAACGCTCGTAGGGTACGTAGGGTGGTAACTAGTCACGGCCGAAGCCACCCACCAGACCTGACTCGAGCCGGGAATGGAATCCAGGACAACGCACGCACTGCACCACGGAAGTCGTCAATACAATTTTAATTCTGTCACAAGTTATGCGTTAACAGCAATCTCACCTGCTGTTAAGTGATGATGCTGTCCAAGATGGCAGCAGGCTACCCTGTTATTGGTACGGTAAACCCATACTCCCTATTGGAAACTACGCGACAACAAAATCATCATTTAAATCGCTCGGTACGTCATTGTCGGTAGCTAGCTACGGCCGAAGCCCACCAGACCGGAACAAAGAAAATTCAGAAATAATTAATTCAGAATGAATCAAACCCGGGACCTCCCGCTTATAAGACCACAGCACTCGACACTACGCCAGGGACGTCGCCAAAATCATTATAGCATCGAAGTCAAATGGAGCTAATGTTACTCACTTTTGAGTCGTAAATTATGCACTAGTGATTTTTATTTACATAATTTTCTAACTATACCACACGGTTTCATTCGCGTTAGATTATCACTAACTTTAGTAAAAATTACCCTTCCTTATATTAAAAAAACTATATGTGCAAATAACATATTGTTATTACTTTTGACAGAGTTGTAATGTGCAACTTAACGCTGATTCCTAAGATAGGTACATGTATTTTCGCAGGCGTTTTTTTAGATATACTAAAGTAAATTTACTACACTCCAAGTTTTACCAAGGATCCTATCTCACGTGGTGATGATGCCGTCTAAGATGCACTAAAGTAGATCTAAAAAAACGCCTGTATTGTAAAAATACCACTTTACTTGCAAAGGCAAAATGCCGAGCGATTACGCGTTCCGCTATGACGTTCCGGGTACAGCCACTTTCTTATAGATATAAATTAATCTTATATTTATAATTATTAGATTATTATATTAGTTTTATCTATTTAATAGGAAAGTAATCAGAATACCTAACAACCAAACAACCCAAAAAATAAACAAAAATCCTTGCCTTATAGGTATCGTAGTTTAATTATTATATATCTACCAGATACATTCTTTACGGAGCTAGCGAAATTGTTCCAATTACTATGGAATTGCCCTTGTTATGAACAAATAAAACGCCGCTAGGGACCACGCAATTATGTTTCCATGTTATTCTTTTGATAAGAAATATCAAAAAAAAAAAACTTACATGCAATAGCCAAGTTTGATAGTTGAGCCCATTGGTTATTTGTAGGCTTTTGTAGTTGAGGACAGTTTATTTAAAAAAAGAAACATGTAACCGAGGAGAATGAGAAACGTGCAAAGCGTCCCGCGTTGCACGCCAGTTGTAACCGCTGACGGTGGAGACGGGAAGTGCCCCGCGCCGAGAGGGCAGTGTAGCGACGACAGGCAGCCAGCAGTTGTACGACAGTGGTAACCAGCACTGTCCCACGTTGGTCGCCGCTGGTGACGAGGAGAAGCAGTCCTGCAGTTGTCGCGAAGGGTGGCTCCTCCAAGATAGACGGGGTCCACGAGAGTCGGGTTCTTCACCAACTTAGCGAGTCGAGTCCCTTACCAACGTCCCACGCAGTGGAAGCAGAGGTCGGAAGCACGACAAGGGAGAACCAGCAGAGTCCGGCGAGTGTCTCCACAATCGGAAAGCGCTCGCTGAAGCACTGTAGTCTCGTAAGTCGAGTGAGATGCAGATCCGTAGCTGGATCTAATCGGAATTAATCCGAATACTGAATGTGGATCTGAATCTAGTCAGAATCATCGTTCGCTGGCTTGTGGCGGTGTCTTATAGTAGGCTCAAGCAATCTCTCTAGCGTGATATACTTTTTGCCAACATACAGCCAGCGCCATCTAGTTTCAACTTGGCAAGTTAGAGTGACGAGTTAGTTGAATTTCGTTTGTTGTGTTACAGTCTCCCCCTCAGTTTCCTAAGGCGTCCCGACGAGGAAACTGGTTCAATGAATTGGCTTCTCACTTGTTTTCGGGATCGCCCTCTCGTTCGTAAGGGTTGAACTGGGATCGGTGGTTCTTCCTCAGTGCACGGAGCTCGTATATTCCACCGAGTGTTCATCTTCATCCTCCCCCTGGATCAAAACAGCTCCCAAAGGTTAACTGCTTGAATCAGGAACTTCCGGAAATGCTCCGTCGTCAGTACCATGCTGGTTTTCTTCTTTGGGGTCTTCAAACGAAACGTTGATGATGTTCGTTCCGATCTCGTAACGTAGAAAACAAGGGCCTGGGGTGTTCGTTTTGCCTCAATTGTCCGCTAGATTGTAGATAGCGGCTCTGCTTCACGTTGTGCGCCAGTTGTAACCGAGGACAGTGGAAACGTGCACTGCCCCGCGTTGGGCGCCAGTTTGTAAGCGAGGAGAATGGGAAACGTGCAAAGCGTCCCGCGTTGCACGCCAGTTGTAACCGCTGACGGTGGAGACGGGAAGTGCCCCGCGCCGAGAGGGCAGTGTAGCGACGACAGGCAGCCAGCAGTTGTACGACAGTGGTAACCAGCACTGTCCCACGTTGGTCGCCGCTGGTGACGAGGAGAAGCAGTCCTGCAGTTGTCGCGAAGGGTGGCTCCTCCAAGATAGACGGGGTCCACGAGAGTCGGGTTCTTCACCAACTTAGCGAGTCGAGTCCCTTACCAACGTCCCACGCAGTGGAAGCAGAGGTCGGAAGCACGACAAGGGAGAACCGACAGGCGACACGATGGACGGGGCCACGGGGGTCGGAATCTTCACCAACTTAGCGAGTCGAGTCCCTTACCAACGTCCCACGCAGTGGAAGCAGAGGTCGGAAGCACGACAAGGGAGAACCAGCAGAGTCCGGCGAGTGTCTCCACAATCGGAAAGCGCTCGCTGAAGCACTGTAGTCTCGTAAGTCGAGTGAGATGCAGATCCGTAGCTGGATCTAATCGGAATTAATCCGAATACTGAATGTGGATCTGAATCTAGTCAGAATCATCGCTCGCTGGCTTGTGGCGGTGTCTTACAGTAGGCTCAAGCAATCTCTCTAGCGCGATATACTTTTTGCCAACATACAGCCAGCGCCATCTAGTTTCAACTTGGCAAGTTAGAGTGACGAGTTAGTTGAATTTCGTTTGTTGTGTTACAAACATATTTATTTTGACTAAAGGTATGCCTGGTAAAATATAAAGAAATTATATTTATTTTCTGACTAAAGATACGCCTTCTTCCCTACTGACGACCTCCGTGGCGCAGCGCGCGCGCTGTCGGATTATAAACTTGGAGGTCCTGGGTTCGATTCCCGGCTCGAGTCTGGTCTGGTGGGAGGCTTCGGCCGTGGCTAGTTACCACCCTACCGACAAAGACGTGTCGCCAAGCGATTTAGCGTTCCGGCACGATGTCGCGTAGAAACCAATTAGTAGTGTGGGTTTACCATACCCCTAACAGGTTAGCCCGCTACCATCTTGGACTGCATCATCACCTACCATCAGGTGGGATTGCCGTCAAGGGCTAACTTGTAGTGGATAAAAAAAAAACTGTATCTACTAACATTATAAATACAAAAACTGAAATGAGCGAATGAATTTAATGAATCAATGAATGAAATGACAAATTAAGTCACTTTTATTGCACACAATAGTAAATAAAAAACACAATGTATACAATATACTGACACAATGTATACAATGTATACAATATACTGACACAATGTATACAATGTATACAATATACTGGAAGCGGTGATAGCCTAGTGGTTAGGGCGTCAGCCTCCTAATCAGAGGTCGGCGGTTCGAATCCGGGCACGCACCTCTAACTCTTCGGAGTTATGTGCGGTTTTAAATAATTAAATTATCACTTGCTTCAACGGTGAAGGAAAACATCGTGAGGAAACCTGCATGCCTGAGAGTTCTCCATAATGTTCTCAAAGGTGTGTGAAGTCTGCCAATCCGCACATGGCCAGCGTGGTGGACTATGGCCAAACCCTTCTCATATTGAGAGGAGACCCGTGCTCTGTAGTGAGCCGGTAATGGGTTGATCATGACGATGATGATGCAATATACTTACGCTATAGCAATCTCTTCCAGGCAACCAATTACGTACAGAACACAGTAATAGGAAAGAGTTATGTGGTGCACATATTGAAATAATTTTCTATTCATAATTTCATAGAAATCAGACGAGCAAAAATGAGATGAGAAGCAATAAACACAAACAAAAACAACAGTCAATTAAGATTTATGTATTTATTTATCTCCTCTTATTCTAGCTTGGCAGGATAAAAACCTAATTTGCTAGAGTAGCCTAATATAAATGTATATAATGTATATAAAAATTGCCTAAATTTAAATATTCCGGTAACATATTACCCATGATGTCACTCTTGTGAGTTCACTCAGATTGCAACTGTTGTAAAGACGTTGCTATATAAATTAAACTTACTTACAATAAAAAACAAATCCAAAGGGTAAAGGGTCACCTAATCAATTACTGCAACGCTGATTATCAGCAGGGACTCTTAGGTAATGCTACGGAGAGGCAGCATCTAGGTGTAACAGAAGCCGCCGCAAAAATATAAACATGTGTGAAAAATCGTTTTTAACTTGATGTCGTTGTAAATGTACTTAAAGATAATAATTGCATGTTTAAAACCAATACGAACGCGGACCCAGGCATCCTTGGAGAAAGTTTATCATTCGTGAGAAATCCTAAAGACCCGTTATAGAAGAGAATTTTTCATTACACACTGGTCAAATAACCCCTATGTACGCTAATGCCTCAGGCATTCTAAAACCATCAATCTAGACGGAACGGAAACCGTCAGCGGTGCAGTCACTGAAACTGCTCGCTGAACAGATGTCGTTCGAAACATTACCGGTCGGAGATAGGGTTACCGTGAGGCATTTTAAAATGATTCCCAATACAGCATCATCGTGTTCAAGACGCGTCTAACTCCCAAAACCTTCTCTCCTTCAAGAGGTGTCGCTATTTACTCCACAGGTGAAGAAGACAAATTAAGCAATAGCTTGGGAGATAATAAGAAACTGCTCGCTGAACAGATGTCGTTCGAAACATTACCGGTCGGAGATAGGGTTACCGTAAGGCATTTTAAAATAATTCCTAATACAGCGTCATCGTGTTCAAGACGCGTCTAACTCCCAAAACCTTCTCTCCTTCAAGAGGTCTCGCTATTTACTCCACAGGTAAAGAAGACAAATTAAGTAATAGCTTGGGAGATAATAAGAAACTGCTCGCTGAACAGATGTCGTTCGAAACATTACCGGTCGGAGATAGGGTTACCGTAAAGCATTTGAAAATGATTCTCAATACAGCATCATCCTGTCTAAAAGGCGTCTAACTCCCATAACCTTCTCTCCTTCAAGAGGTCTCGCTATTTACTCCACAGGTAAAGAAGACAAATAATCCAAAAGCTTGAGAGTTATAACAAGATGAAAGAGAGAGACATGGGCCGAGAAAGGTTGAAGAGGCTACACCGAAAAGAGTTTATGTCTAAATTTAGAGAAGGAAAAAAGGTGTAGATTAAGTATTTTATTGCAGATACCAGAATGAATGTTATCAAGTGAAGCACTGAATCACGCAGTGATATACTCCAAATGCCAATGTCCAGACAATTGCAAAACCATAAATCTGGTCGGAACGGAAACTGTCAGTGATGCGCTCAGTGGTCGCTGAACAGATGACGCTCGTACCATTACCGGTCGGGAATAGGGTTACCATAAACAATCTCAAGTTTAGCATCTTGCAGAATTATGCATTAGGCTAACATAGATTCATGTAGCGTACATAGATAGAAGTAGCGGTTATAGCCTAGTGGTTAGGGCGTCAGCCTCCTAATCAGAGGTCGCCGGTTCGAATCCAGGCACGCAACTCTAGCTTTTCGGAGTTATGTGCGTTTTTAAAAATTAAAATATCACTTGCTGCAACGGGGTAGGAAAACATCGTGAGGAAACCTGCACGCCTGAGAGTTCTCCATAATATTCTCAAAGGCGTGTGAATTCTGCCAATCCGCATATGGCCAGCATGGTGGACTATGGCCAAACTCTTCTCATATTGAGGGGAAACCCGTGCTCTGTAGTGAGCCGGTAATGGGTTGTTCATGATGATGATGATGAACATAGATTCTACTATATCAAAGCATTAGTAAGCCGGCAACCTCCTAGATGATGGTATTATCCTAACCTAACCAAAACGACTGCAACATGATATACAACTAATCGCGGATTAGGTAAAGAATATATTTGCTATACAAAGTTAATTAATTAATTTATTGATATATATGTTTAACCAGAAATGCATTGTTAAACAAAATTAGTAACAACTGACTAGAGTAAGACTTCAAAATTCTGTGCAGTAAGTACCATTACAAATACCAATTTGCTTTGGCGTAATCCGCATTATCTTCATTGTCTCCGGTCAAACTCCGGGAAAACTAAATCAAATTCTAAACTAAGAACTACTCAGAATGATGATAAATATACTACATAAAATACGACGCCATATTGGATCATGTGAAACTATAAATAATAGTAGTATTAATAAATAAAATAATAGTTTAAAAAACTAAAAAAACACGCTACTGCACGCATGCGTAGTTCGCGCACTAGCTCTGTCTCTCTTACTCGCATGCAAAGGATGCGGAAAGAAATTAATTAATCCTGGCGAATCTAATTAGGATAATCGGATATTTTGATCGGATTATTGCATTGTCATCGACCTTTGACAGGTGTGCAAAGTTTGAATCAAATCTGATCGTTCAAAGTAGGGCAAAATCGAGCTCAAAGGAGTCGGTTCCAACAAACAAACAAACATACATACAGGTGAAGCTAATAAAAGCGTGTTAAAAATAGAAACTTCAATAATGATAGATTTATATTTATGACTAAAGATAGGTACACATCGTAATAAGGTAAAACCTATGCCTAAAACATTCTGGACTACCTTTTTTTTTTATCCACTACAAGTTAGACCTTGACGGCAATCTCACCTGATGGTAAGTGATGATGCAGTCTAAGATGGTAGCGGGCTAACCTGTTAGGGGTATGGTAAACCCATACTCCTATCGGTTATTACGCGACATCGTGCTGGAACGCTTAATCGCTTGGCGACACGTCTTGGTCGGTGGGGTGGTAACTAGCCACGGCCGAAGCCCCCACCAGAGCAGACTCGAGCCAGGTATCGAACCCAAGAGCTCCAACTTTATAATCTGACAGCGCGCGCGCTGCGCCACGGAGGTCGTCAATCTTGCCAGATTTCAACCTCAAAAAAGTTCATTGTATCTATAGACAATAAATAAACATTCATGATACGCATGAAAGGTAATTCAATATTCAACCGAAGGTGCGAGGTCTCAGCGGGAGAATCACTTGTGAATCAACCATAAGACCTACACATACATTCAAAGAACAAATTTTAGAAAAAATAAATATTGAAAAATGTTCATTTTGGAGTTTCATGAAACAAGGCCACCCTAATAGAACGCCTTTTTGCTTTTGTGCCGGGAAACGAACGCGTCCCGTTCACTACACTCATTTGCAGACCACCTACATACATACATACAGTGTTCAGTGTAACGAATGAACGGCAGGTGAATTTTTCAAGGTCTGGGCCGAAACAACGACCGGCTCAACACGCAAGCTTCAAGGCTCTAGAAGCACTGTTGAATCATTTCCAGACACAAAACTTAATCTAAAAAAAAAAACCAAGTGAACAAGATTTTCAGTCCGAAACATCTCAATATCTGACACAATGGTACTGTACTAAATTTGCAAGAGTGCGTGAGACACGCCGCGTCGTATTGACTGAGCAGACTAAATTAAAACCTACCCAGCATTCATGTCAGATTTTATAATGAGTCTAAATCATGCAAACCTTCCGCCAGATAATGAGCTTGCACGCGATTTATTTTACAGATCCACTCTATTATTTAATTGATAATGTAAAGATCATTATATTCATTAAAGTCTAATTATATGTAGTGCGAAGAGGTGATAGCCTAGTGGTTAGGGCGTCAGCCTCCTAATCAGAGGTCAGCGGTTCGAATCCGGGCACAAACCTCTAACTTTTCGGAGTTATGTGCGTTTTTAAAAATTAAAATATCAGTTGCTTCAACGGTGAAGGAAAACATCGTGAGGAAACCTGCACGTCTGAGAGTTCTCCATAATGTTCTCAAAGGCGTGTGAAGTCGTGGTGGACTATGGCCAAACCCTTCTCATATTGGGAGGAGACCCGTGCTCTGTAGTGAGCCGGTAATGGGTTTATCATGATATGTAGTGTTTCTAAGAAAACATCCTGTTTTTAAGAAAACTGTACAAAGAAATATACCCAGTTGTAGTGTGCTTGCAATGGTATGGTATTGCATATAATGCGGAGGAAAGAAAGTTGTTTTTACCAAGAATGTTATATAAGTATGTGAAAGGCCAAAGAAAAGAGGAAGACCCAAGAAGAGATTTAGAGATGTGAAGTGACGGCTGATAGATAGGCGAGTGGAAGCTGAAGACGTGTTGTGCCGACCCCATATCGCTATGTGGCGTGGTATAAGGTCAATAAAAAGGAGAAAGTGTGCCTGCAAGTTATTTGGTAAAACTACATAGATTTACAAAAATAAACAAGCGATGTAATAAAATGTGGTTGGTATATATCGGAATGAAATCGCAAAAGGCAAAACACTTAAAAGGAAAATTTCAAATAAGGCATAGAGCAATCTACAAGTAATCAATATATAAAGTGAATTGTGTCGTAAATAACAAAATGTATGAGAAATTTATATTTTTAATCTTCATAAGGAAAATTATTATGAAATTGAAAACTAACAACGCGGATAATTACGTTATCGCAGCAGCTAACTTAGTAAAAGCAATTTTTATTGAAGCACAAGCTATGAGATTTATAAATATAGGAGACAAGAACTGCAACTCCGTTATCTTAAACATTATTAAACTGAAATAATGTAATTAGGACTATATTTTACGTTTCACAATCCGGTAGCGCGACTCATTCTACCACTAACGCCATCTGTTATAGCAGGAAAAATCTAATTTTACGAATAAATTGGTAATTGTATCTGTCAGCAGTTGGCGTCTAAATTACAGATATGATTTCACTGAATTTTCGCAGAGTATACTTTAAAAATCTTATAGGAGAAAGGCGGGAGACTTCGTATATGGCGGGCGCGGTTTTTTCACGCTTTTCTTGAATTAATGTTTGTTGGTTAATTTTGAAAAGGACTGATGTTGGTTGTGTCGTGGACAGTTTTGGTGTCGGTTGTGTAGTGGCTGGTTTTCTGAATGGTAACTTCTTGGTTTTCTTCACCAGAAAAGCAGTCATATATCATCAATAATTTAATCTTCTCCCGGCTTTTGTGCAACTGACCACATTTTTCTGATCTATACAAAATATAAAATGGAAGTGTCTGTCTGGGACTTCGAAATTAATGCCTCTTACCAAGATGATTGCTTAAACGATAGCATAACATAAACAGTTTTCATACACTGTTATGAAACGGGCGGGGCACATAGCTCGGAGGTTCAATTGGAGTTTGAGTCCCAAGTCCCAATCCAAGTGGTCTCGCGGCACATCCATCAAATATATATTAAAATTATCAATACGAAAGTTTCAATGGAGAGGATGTTTGTTAACGCCCGAACGGTTAATTAACGGTTATATATATATAAAAATTGGCAAAGATAGATAATAGTCTGGACACAAAGATTACTTTTTATCCAAGAAAAAGTACGGTTTAGCTCGGACATACACATAATTTCCAAAAGAACGTAGTCGCGCGAAACTACTCGTTATCTAACATAATCTAACTTAGGTAGCTAATGATACCTTCAAGCAATAAATCGGAGCAAAAGTGTCGTTAGTAATAATTAAAACTGGTTAATCAATAATATCAACCGTCATGGAAGACCGAGATGGGAGGAACGACTTCAATGGACTTCTCGGTAAACGTAACAAAAAACTTTTGAATCTCTATCGAGAACTTGTAACGCGAGCAAACCATATTTATAAAGGCGCTAATTAAGAGACAACACGATATGTTATGCGATCTCAAGCTATGGTCGTATATATAGATGCCTTATATGAACCACACGATTTATGCCACACCAAACAAGAAATTGTAGATTAAAAAGATTGAATTACGATCCATTTAGACGGATTTCTTGAGGTCGTTGGTCTTGTTCTATATTTATTACATCGATATTAGGAAGCTAACTGGTTTTATGTCAAAAAGGATATAACATTTGTCTTTCCTTAGCATAGTAGTTGTTTGTATCCTAAAAGTGTTTATGCCACACCAAACAAGAAATTGTAGATTAAAAAGATTGAATTACGATCCATTTAGACGGATTCTTTGAAGTCGTTGGTCTTGTTCTATATTTATTACATCAATTTTAAGAAGCTAACTGGTTTTAAGTCAAAAAGGATATAACATTTGTCTTTCTTAGCATAGTAGTTGCTTGTATCCTAAAAGTAGCCTTTTAGCATTCACCTTCTTAATGCATTAAAATATATATCCTATTTGCTATTGCCCCTGACATTTTCATGTCCGCATTTATGTGTCGTAAAATGGCGTAGGTAAGATACGCTTTATATTTAATCAACGGGCTAAAAGAGGGTCATTCGGGATGTCCAACGGCTAAAAGTTTAATGTTTATCCGGAGACAACATTAAGTCTCACGATAATCGGGTTAATAAAGACCTTACCGGAACATAAATCATGTTTGTTAAGCTTCTGGAAGACTCTACAAGGGCAATATTTAGTTTAAGTCGAGGCTGCAATCTAGTTTATAACTAAGTGCGGATATATAGCGAGAAGCTTAATAATGAATGGCTAATAAAGGTCCCGTAAGTAATTACTTACTTGGAAGCGGTGATAGTCTAGTGGTTAGGGCCTCCAGCCAGCCTCCTAATCAGAGGTCGGCGGTTCGAATCCGGCCACGCACCTCTAACTTTTCGGAGTTATGTGCGTTTTAAAAATTAAAATATCACTTGCTTCAACGGTGAAGGAAAACATCGTGAGGAAACCTGCACGCCTGAGAGTTCTCCATAATGTTCTCAAAGGCGTGTGAAGTCTGCCAATCCGCACATGGCCAGCGTGGTGGACTATGGCCAATCCCTTCTCATATTGAGAGGAGACCCGTGCTCTGTAGTGAGCCGGTAATGGGTTGATCATGATGATGATGAAGTAATTACTTTACTTGTTAAACGGTATTAAAATAAAGCTTTGTTGTGAGTTGTTCTTTATATCTCCGTTTATCTTAATTAATTTCATTTCACATCAAAGGTACCTACATCATTTCCGTCTGGTGGAATTGAAATTTGATAAGGGTCTGATGAAAAGACCATTGAAATGTATGGTGGAAAAAGTTACTGAAAATCAAAAGAAGAAATGGTTATAAAAATACTATATCTATACAAATAAATAAAATTGGAGTGTCTGTTTGTAATATTGAAATAACCGTTTTTTTACTACATGCATATGAATATGTATACGGTACATACACCAAAATAACATTTTTTACAATTTTTGTCTGTCTGTCTGTTTGTTCCGGCTAATCAATGAAATGGCTAGACCGATTTTTACGGGACTTTTTTTGGCAGGTAGCTAATGTAATAAGGAGTAAATTAGGCGTACGTTTATTTTAGAAAAAGTCTTTTATTTTAGAAAAATTAAGTAATGTTGCAATGTCCAAGTACTGTCCAGTACCGCGCGCATCTAACGCGTATGCCACCGCCTGTGCCATCACGTCTCGGCCGCCTCCCACAACTTCTCCCACCAACGAATCAATATCCGATTTCACTCATTTTTTTTTAGAAAGGAGCTACTTTAATGTTTATCCTGTAATTATTTCAAGTAATTCGGGTTAGTAATCTATTGCTACGTGATTGAAAGACACACAAACACACTAACTCAACGCAGACGAAGTCGCCGGCGTCAGCTAGTATATTAATATAATGAAGCTGCCGAGGGCCTAGTCGGTTATAAATCTATGATGTAGATATCCGCCCACGTTGAGGACCGAATTCTATCTCAGGATCTGTGAGCGTTTAAACAATTAATTAGTATCACTTGCTTTAACAAACCTGCACGCCCAAAAGTTCCAAACAATGTTCCATACGACGTCTGCACTTGGCCTGCGAGACGTGCGTTAGACAACGGTCTAAGAGACCCTGTAGTGTGCCGCAATGGGTATATAATGATGAAAGTATATATAAGGTCAGAGTCAGTCGTTTCGCTTATAGTATTCATGCATACTAGTAATAATCTCTTTGGCTATACTATTTATATTTGGCTGGTTTTGATGATATAAAAATGGTAACACAAAAACAATGAAATTAATCAGTAAAACCTTGTTACCAGCTATTTTAAATTATTTTTCTTTCTGTCAATTTAATTAGCAAAAAAATAATAATAACAACGCAAGCCACACAGTAAAAATTAAAGAGTTTGAATGAGAGGTGTCATAATAGCATGTAATGCATCCGTTAGATAGGCGTGACCTTGCACTTTCAGATTTTTTAAGTGTTTCGGTCTCTTAAGAGTTCTTTAGGCAGTGTCAGGTTAACATCAATATACGGTCTACCTTGGTGTTAACCTGACACTGCCTAGTGAATTCTCAAGAAATAAGTTTTTTTTAATCAGTAGTCACTACAGCGATCTCGAAGATGACCAAAAGTTATCTAACAAAATGGGACATATATCATCATGATCAACCCATTGCCGGCTCACTATAGAGCGCGGGTCTCCTCTCAATATGAGAAGGGTTTGGCCATAGTCCACCACGCTGGCCATGTGCGGATTGGCAGACTTCACACGCCTTTGAGAATATTCTAAACTCTCAGGCGTGCAGGTTTCCTCACGATGTATTCCTTCACCGTTGAAGCAAGTGATATTTTAATTGCTTAAAAACGCACATAACTTTGAAAAGTTAGAGGTGCGTGCCCCGATTCGAATTACCGACCTCTGATTAGGATGCGGACGCCCGAACCACTAGGCCATCACAGCTACACTAGGCCATCACAGCTACACGGGACATATATATTTAAAAAAAATTGTCTTGAGTTTTCATAAAATGCAAAAATGCTTTTTCTCCAACTTATAGGTCATCATTATAAAAACATCTTGTTTATCACTTTGTTAAATAAACAAACATCGTTGCCGATGTATTTGTTGTACCAAGTTCAACAGTATCTTTATTAGTTATTTTTTTGTTAGCTACAAAAATTACGTTACATAAAGTACGTGCACGGTCATTTGAATCATTAACACCAATGAATGATCTCCACGGATGGCCCCAGGCCAATTTGTTGTTTGCATCACACAAATAACCTTGCGGGGCCACCGCGTTGGGTGTTGAAAGTTCAACGGGTCATTAAACTAACGCATTGACAGGAATCTCTTGAAGGATGAAAACTAGTTAGAAGACGCATAAACAACGGCTATAACTAGACTATGAACATCTAGACATTTTGAACTTTTTAAATATAACACGGTATTCCAGATGGTTCGTCCAAAAGCAAAGAGGATGTAAATCTTTGCATTCTCATCTCATTCATAAGGTATTTTACGGTAGAAGTAAGAAGGAAGTGACACATATAGTCATATACCTTCTGAATCCTGAGTCATCATCATGTTCATCATGTTCAACCCATTACTGGCTACAGAGCACGGGTCTCCTCTCAATATGAGAAGGGTTTGGCCATAGTCCACCACGCTGGCCATGACCGGATTGGCAGATCTCACACGCCTTTGAGAACATTATGGAGAACTCTCAGGCGTACAGGTTTCCTCACGATGTTTTCCTTCACCGTTGAAGCAAGTGACATTTTAATTGTTTAAAAAAAATGTCACTTGCTTCAACGGTGAAGGAAAACATCGTGAGGAAACCTGTACGCCTGAGAGTTGAGTACATTCACCAAAATCGATATTTGGCTAACTTATACGAGGCGTGCTTCTGTCACATTAAGTACGTCGTTCTAACTAAAACTTGTATACTTATACAAAAATGATACCCTTATTTTTCTCGCATAGAGAATTATTTTTGAATCCTTTCTTATCGGACCTACTCGTTATAATAAGTCGATGTTTTGCTGTAATGTGTAGTATTGGAACGTTGTGAGCCGATGGTGCAAAGGGTTCGATGATAGTTTCTATTAAAGTACGATGGACACTACATAGTAGTAAGTATCTACTACGTGAATTGAAATAAAAATGAAATTAAATGAAAATACACTTTATTGTACACCATACAAACAGAATAAATACAAGACAGTAAAGAAAAAACACAAAGAATAGAAGTTACAATAGGCGGCCTTATTGCTAAAGAGCGAGCTCTGCCAGGCAACCTAGAGTGGATATAATATATATACAAGCAGGCTTAGGGTGTACAATTACGAAAATACAATATAATACATAAAAAATATCACACATACATATAAATAAAACTAATAAAAAAAATACATAAATAATCAAGTTCATTGATCGATCTTTGCAACTTTATCGAAAACAAACCATCTACGTCATAGTCAAAGTTGTGAACGCGAACGCAAACAAAAACAAAACTACCGTCAATATAACCATTGATAGGTATCGGTTGTTGTTCATTCATTCGTGCAAAAGTAAAAATGGCGGAACGGACATAAACACTGACTCCTACGCGGGTAATAAAATTTGTTATATTGAAGTTACGCATCGAGCTTTTTAACTAGTCACATTTCTGGGAGAATAATTAAAACTAGCCTAGTGCTTAAGCACTATTTGAATTATTTGCCCGCCTTTCGGATGGACCAAGTATGATCTTCGGCAAGCACCTCTAAGTTTTAGGACTTACGTGCATTCGTAAATCTACACACAAGCGTTGTATTGTCGAGCATTGGAACATATCTACCTTGGAGACATCCTATCGTAGCGGTATCAATCTGCAAAAGGTCTGTGGCCTTTTTGTTCGGGTAAACTCTGCCCGAATATAGAACAGGTGGTGGAAGTGAATTAGAGTACTTTTTAAGCCACATTCTGCAACAGCACTCTCATCAAATACAATATAATATAGGTAGATTTGTAGTGAAAATGCCACACGGATATTACCATTGTCCGATTCAGAATGCCCTCCATTTCCGCTTTAAAGATTTCGTACTTTATTACGATAGACAGCCGGTAAGAGCATGCGAGATATATTCTAATCATCGATAGAGATCAATCATAATGCATGACACATTAACTGTGGGAGATCTAAATATAAAAGAAAAACAGATTAGGCCACCAAACTGGTATCAAGTGTTTGATAGTCTTATGATGAAAAAAAAAAAAAAAAATGAAAAATGAAAAATATTTATTGGCCAAAAAACAACTTTACAAAGCTTAGTGCATCCGTTGGGACCCACACTAGGTAATCCTGTGTCGTGGGGCTGAAATAAAATGGGGCGTGGGATGAAAGTATCACAACACGCAAGCAAATATCAACTGCATTGTTGACGAACGATGGTTAACATGTTTAACAATGGAGTTAAGGAAAATAACTCTCATGAGTCAATTCTGCCGTTTCGATTTAATAATTCACTTGGAAACCTGACACTTTACGAGTAATTTTCTACTAAAATTCTGACTTAATTTGTCTATAATTCCATCGAAAAAAAAAGAAAAGTAAATAGCGGACAGAAAGGTAAATAAGCCAAATTATTCAAAGCAATTTTGCTTTTTAAATTCTACACAATTGATACGATATCTTGTTGTTAATGTTTATAATATGTAAGTTTTTATTGTAATGCATATATCAAAACAAGATGGTTGGAGTTTAATAAATAAAGATTTGAACCAAAAGATTTTGACTGTCGTACGTCCATAGGGGATGTACTGAATAGTGATACTTCGATTGATATGGCGGCCAGGTCGAAATCTAAATAGTCTGCATACGTGTATTAACCACACGGTGGACGACGTCCAATGATTATAAATACACCCGGTCACGCCCCTCCTTGTCGCGTCTATGAAACTGCGTACCATTCATAAATTAGAGCACGCTAACGTGCGTACCGCGTACGAATGTCGCTCCAAGGGCGACCGATTAATACGTCCGGGGCGGGCGCATGAATAAAAATTGGTACTAGCGCATGGAACCATACATATTCAAAATCCTTTAATACCATGCATACTAAGGTTACATTAACGCTACTAGACTACGAAAAATTAGAAATTCATTCAAAGATGAAATGATATTTCTGAGATGTCTCTCAATAAGTTCGATGTATTATATAAATCGTAAGCTTGTAGAAAAGTCCTACTATAGTGTAAAGGATCATGTAAATGATAAACAAGCATGGGTATAAAATATTGCTATAATTAATTAGCTCTTAATATAATTTTAAGTAATAAAGTTGCATGTGAGATGGTGATATTAAAATGAAAATTTACCTGGTTATGGAACCCTCATAACTTTAGTTTTAAGTTTACGAATGTAGTTATCACCATCAAATCACTACTATGTAAATAAATTATTGACGTGCCTTTAAAGGGCTATTTGAATAAAGATTAATTGAATTTGAATCCGCGAAGACGTTTTGGGAGATGTATCAGCTGTGTATTCAGATAGCAGAAATCATAAAAACGATCTTGATTAATTAGCTTATCTAAATTTACCACATATTATTCATTTGCTAGTTAAAGCAAAATACAATATCGAGAGAAAGCAATTTTGGATTACCTTTGCCTAAACTGTGAATTTAAATTTTGATATAATAAGATTTTAAAATCTTAAGAGCGTAAAGAAAGAAAGACAAATGCAGTTGCATAATTTATTACATGTAATCCAAGATTTCATCAGCATGATGTTAAACCTAGCGTGATGTTGTTGCATATATCTTTTAAGTTTCCTCAAAAAATGGGCTGTTTCAGGCGAATTCGGGTGGATAGTATTAGCAATTAACATTTATTTTAAAGCGCCACCAACAGAATTATATGTAAAAGAAATAAACATTTTATAAACCTTAAGTGCTAGGATATATATACATATAAGTCAATTTAGAGGTAACTACAGCATGCCTAATATCTTAAGTCGACGCTAATATGTCGCTGATAATATAATATGCAAAATTTTAGATTAACAAACAGCAAATAAAAAACACAAAAAAGAACTTATTACTAAAGAACAGAAAGTAACCTTGTGTTTATAGTAACGAAAATAACATATAATATTAGTATTTAGCTTGGAAACAAATCTCATTATACAAATAGTTTAAGCAGAAATACAACATAGACGAAAACAGTTTGTAATAACCAAATTAGAAGTTATGATATTAATTACGAGGGAGAACATTGCGGTTTAGACATGACGATGAGAAGTTTTATCAACTAACATTAATTTACAGTCACGTATGATATAACTAAAAGGAATAACATAATATACGACCAACTTTAGTAGGCAGACCAAGATGATACGAAGAACTGGTTGGCTGAAGAGAATAAGCGTAAATAAAAATGGCATTCCAAGAAGAAAGTAACATAACAATATCATTATTATCATTACCGAACCACTAAAGGGCGCGGATCCCACTCAGAATAAGGAGGAGTTTGGCCGTAGGTTAGACAAGTGTGATTTGGTACACTTCACACCCTTTTTGAGACCGTTATGGAAAACGCCCCGCACTGAAGAATTTCTCAAGATGTTTTCCTTCACCGCAAGCAATTGCTACTTAATTTTAAATTAAATTAAAAATACGTAACCACAGAAAATGAAGGCCGGAATACTAACTACTAGTCTAACACTAATAAATTATTGGACTTATGTTTTTTTAATTTTTTTTTAGTACATAATCTTGTAAATTTTTATTAAGATTTTTTTATACGCAAGAAGTAAGCCGTTGACGGTCATCACACCTAAATGGTAAGCAATGATGCCGTCTAAGATGGTAGCGGGCTAACCTGTTAGGGGTATCGTAAATTCAGACTCTAAGTTGATTGCTACGCGACGTCATGCCGGAACGCTAAATCGCTTGGCGACACGTCTTTGTCGGTAAGGTGGTAACTAGCCACGGCTAAAGCCTCCCACCATACCAGACTCGAGTCAGGAATCGAATCAAGTTCCTCCAAATTTATAATACGAAAGCGCACGCGCTGGGCCACGGAGGCCGTCACAGTACGCTAAGTGGTCGTATTTAATACCAATAATGAAAATTTATTTTGAGATTTAAGTATTTTTTTTCGATAAAATAACAAATTACACAAATATATTCCCAAGGTCACAACGAACCCCCTTGGCAAAAATCCACGCTCCATGAGGCAACATCTCAGTCACGCGCAAAATCACATCGCTGATAAAAAAAACTTCCAACGTAAGCTTTATTTATATGATTACGTATATACGAGCAAATGTGGGAACACGAACGACTTTTATTGACGATTCCATTTCCTGTGGACCAATTTTTATTGCTCCGTCCTTCTTGAATTTTACTGGTGCTAAATATAGCTTGTAGATGATTATAAGAAATTAGGTCATCGGTCTTTATAGATGATTCGCCTTGCAGTCTCGGGTTTTGTAAGCGTGACCTTGATAATGACTAGAAAGTTATATTGCTGATTGTTTCTCTCTCTATATTCATAAATTAAATTCAAAATAGCTTAATTCATGTTAACCTTAACTATGGTTTTTGACGACCTCCGTGGCGCAGTGCGTGCGCTGTCGCATTTAAATGTTGGAGGTCCTGGGTTCGATTCCCGGCTCGAGTCTGGTCTGGTGGGAGGCTTCGACCGTGGCTAGTTACCACCCTACCGACAAAGACGTGTCGCAAAGCGATTTAGCGTTCCGGCACGATGTCGCGTAGAAACCAATTAGGAGTGTGTTTACCATACCCCTAACCGGTTAGCCCGCTACCATCCTAGACTGCATCATCACCTACCACCAGGTGAGATAGCCGTCAAGGGCTAATTTGTAGTGTATAAAAAAAATAACCTATTACAGGCATCTACCAAGCGTTCATATATAATATTGTCATTATTTTAATTTCGTGATGTGACGGTGATAACTACTTTCGCCAACTTAGAGAGAGGGTTCCAATCACGCCTAGGTCTAATTAAAAGCCCACAACAAACTTAGCTGTTTTGTTTGTGTTATCGCCATCTCGCATAATCAATCAATCAATAATAAATCATAATTAGCTATGAAGTTAGAGAAATTCACACCCAAGTATTATTATTAAAATGTTTTTTCTATAAGCTTTCATTTTATAAAAACTTTGAAAATATTGATAGAATTCTACAAGAGTTCAATGGGTAATTATAAAACACAATGCAATTTCCTTTGAATGAGTTACTAATTTTGAGCAGCCTACCAAACGGCACTACAAGTATACCTTATACGTTGCTAGAAGAATATTATACCTACACAAGCCTAACTAGTTTCTCCTAGAACATATATTTCTACTAAGGCGTAGGCTTTTTTACGTATTAGATGAAATAAAGAGGAGACAAGCGTGATTTGATAACAATAACGCTCGCCAAAAAGTGGCTAACGTAATCTGCACCGTAATAGTAGATCCTCATAAAAGTTAAACCGCATATCAAACGAGAGAATGTATTAATAGTATATAACAAACGTTTTAAGGCTAACCATCCAAGATCGCGAGGCAGTAAGTAACAGATAAAAAATAAACGGTGAAATTGTATCACCGTTGAATAACCAAGATCCCTTGGCACATATCCAGTGTAGAACATTCGAAAGTACCCACAAAGGGAACGAAAATAAATCCATTCAAGAAAGCGAGCTGTAAAATAAGTATGTATCGGCATTCTCGCCCCACGTTCAACATTGTGCTCAATGTCTTCGACATAAAGTCCAATTTACAAGAAATCTGATATGTGGGTGGAATTTCCATTCAGTATGAACGTATGCAAAAGAGATTTATGCGGCTTTCCCAACAAAGTTGATATTTGATTGATAGACGTAAAGAGAGAATAGATTAAATGGAAATGAGTACAGTTGGGAAGAAAAATATTAACGACAAGTCTAACAAATAGATATTAATATATATTAAGAATCTACCTACAGTAAACAAAGCTGCATTAAAAAGCAAGTTCATTTGAGAAAGTCACAAAAAATAAATCTTAAATCTAAAGCAACTGGACCGATTTTGAAAACTATTTCCCTGTTAGAATTTAATTAGGTTGATCATGAAGATGATGATTACGATATCAAGGTATCCTTTAACATTGTAAAGTAGGAATACTACGGGTATTGTATCGTATAACTATCTACCAACGGAGAAAATCCATAATTTGTTATCAATTTTAAAATGATGCATATATCGAAAGGTCCATCGACTGTGAAATATCAATCTGCTATAAAATATCTTTGCTCGTTTACTACGTAATTGTGTTATCTAGATTCTGTTTTTTTTTTAAAGATTGACTATTGATTTGCATATCATCTTGAAACAGACTCGATACTATTTAGTCACCGGAAGTTGTTTCTTCCACACGATCTTATACAACATGTTCTTCTATCCCACTACTAGTTAGCTCTTGATGGTAATATGACATTGTGGTAATTGATGATGCAATCTAAGAAGGTAGCGGGCTAACCTTTTAGGGGGTATGCTAAACCCGTACTCAAAATTAGTTTCTACGCGACATCGACATCGTGCCTTTATCGATAGGGAGGTATCTAGTCACTGCCGAAGCCCACCAGACCAGACTCTAGCCCAAATCTCCAACTTTAAAATGGGAAACAAATTTAATGCGTGAACAGTAAACAAAAAAAAGAATTTAAAAAATACTAAAAGGACCTTTTACTTGCAAATAATTAAAAAATACAGTGGTCCCATAAAAAATTACGATCTATCCAAATATACGCAATAATTTCTTATAATATGGAGATTTCTATTATTTTGATTACGCAGCGCCTCGATATTTCATGTTCCAATAATTTGGGGAGTATTATTTATACCGAGCACATTCGAGATTCATGAATTGATTGTTAGATTTAAATGTGGTACAATTTTATTTCTTTCTTTGGTGGTTCCGATTGTAAGATACATTCTTAGAATCAAAATACCAATTATAGATACGAGTATGTATGGTATCCAAAGTTGTAAAATATTTATCAGTTTTATTTATCAGTGAAAATTTAGGGACTATTATTCTCCCCGAGAACATTCGAGATTCATGAATTGATTATAAGTTTTTAATGTGGTACAATTTCATTTCTTTCTTTAGTGGATCAGATTGTTAGATATATTCTAAGAATCAAAATACCAATTAAAGATATGTATGGTATCCAAAGTTGTAAAATATTTATCCGTTTTATTCATCAGTGAAAATTTAGGAACTACTATTCTCCCCGAGAACATTCGAGATTCATGAATTGATTATTAGATTTTAATGTGATACAATTTTATTTCTTTCTTTTTGTGCTTCAGATTGTTACATTCTAAGAATCAAAACACCAATTATACAGTGTATAGACCACTGTCTATAGATATGTGTAGTACCCATGATTAGAAGGGTTTGGCCATAGTCCACCACGCTGGTCATGTGCGGATTGGCAGACTTCACACGCCATTGAGAACATTCACCGTAAGTGAGCGCGCGCACTGTCACAATATAAAGTTGGAGGTCCTGTTTTCGATTTCTGGCTCGAGTCTGGTCTGGTGGGAGGCTTCGGCCGTGGCTAGTTACCACACTACTGACAAAGACGTGTCGCAAAGCGATTTGGCGTTCCGGCACCTTTGTCGCGTAGAAACCAATAAGAAGTGTGGGATTACCATACCCCTAACAGGTTAGCCCGCTACCATCTTAGACTGCATCATCTCTTACCATCAGGTGAGATTGCCGTCAAGCATGTAGTGTGCTAACATGTAGTGTATAAAAAAAAAAACATTTTATCATGTGTGTTCGGGCATTGGAAATACCATTCATTTGCGTTAAGAAAATAATTATTTCTTAACGCAAATGAACGGTATTTAACTAACTCACCCACTTTTTTGTAAATAAAACGACACATTGAGGGTAGAACTATAAAATGTTATTTATTTATAGAGTACAGGTAAGTTTGACACAAAGAGTGTCCTATTGAGTGTACATTAAATAAGTATCACAGATCATTACAATAGAAATGAATAAATATGAAATCTATATTTCAGGAAACCACTTTTTTTTATATCGCATTTTTTTTTTAAAAGTCCTCCTATAGTATAGTAAATCCTATTACCTCCAAAAATATGCGTTTCATGACGATCGGTAAAGTATTTAAACTTACATTTATAATATTAGTTGGTATACTTATGTAACATCTTAGAAGTCGATTTTAACCTACGTTTCGCTTTGTATTCTATATATAGTTAGGATGGCAATTATATGTTTTTGTATCCCGGTGCTGATCCAGGTTGTATCAATAGCTTGCACATCGTACATGCATAAAAGCAGAGCATATCAACATTATCTTGTAACCATGCGTAAATTCAAAAAAGCCTAGGTTCTTCGATAGATAAAGATTACACCTATAATGTTATATATGCGGTGATAGCCTAGTGGTTAGGGCGTCAGCCTCCTAATCAGAGGTCGGCGGTTCGAATCCGGGCACGCACCTCTAACTTTTCGGAGTTATGTGCGTTTAAAAAAAAATAATTAAATATCACTTGCTTCAACGGTGAAGGAAAACATCGTGAGGAAACCTGCACGCCTGAGAGTTCTCCATAATGTTCTCAAAGGCGTGTGAAGTCTGCCAATCCGCACATGGCCAGCGTGGTGGACTATGGCCAAACCCTTCTCATATTGAGAGGAGACCCGTGCTCTGTAGTGAGCCGGTAATGGGTTGTTCATGATGATGATGATGACACCTATAAAACTTAAAACTTCCAAGTGGTACTTAGTAAAAGCGCTTAACTCAGTTATGTGAGTACGTAGGTACCTAGATGGTACCCTGCGTTCACCTTGACAGTTCATTGATCCCTCTTTAGATTATGTGAAGTACCTGCCATGTCCTTTTATTGACAGCGTGGAACGGCGCGTCTGAATGCATTTCTGGAATGCTAAAATATTGGTACGCTATTTGGCATGCTCAAAGTATTGGTAGGTGGGTGCATATCGTCTATAATCTTCGCCGTGCACGGTTGTCCAATGAATGAATGTACGCGAAATTGAATGTACCTATTTGTTTCCGATCTTTCAAACCTAGCTAGCTAAACCTATCAGAATGTAAAGTGCGATGTTTTCTACTTATTCGATCACGCGAGAGTTAACTTCAATTTCTATGGAACTGAGAGAGCGCCATCTGTTACTCAAAAGTTAGCGCTTTTCCGAATTCTTCTTTATCTGACGACCTCCGTGGCGCAGCGCGCGCGCTGTCAGATTATAAAAAAGTTGGAGGTCCTGGGTTCGATTCCCGGCTCGAGTCTTGTCTGGTGGGAGGCTTCGGCCGTTACTAGTTACCACCCTACCGACAAAAACGTGGCGCCAAGTGATTAAGCGTTCCGCCACGATGTCGCGTAGAAACCGAAAGGAGTATGGGTTTACCATACCCCTTACAGGTTAGCCCACTACCATCTTGGACTGTATCATCACTTACCATCAGGTGAGATTGCCGTCAAGGGCTAACTTGTAGTGTAGTGAATAAGTAGAAATCTCGCACTCGGCGCTCTGATCTCAAAATGTTCACTTAACGGGATCAGAGAATTTAAAAGGTCATAGAATACGTCTAAGTAAGTAAATAAGCAAACAGAAGGTAACCGCTTTATTAATTACTAGCTGTTGCCCGCGACTTCGTCTGCGTAGAATTGCTGATATCCCGTGATTGCCCTGCTTCAGAAAATAAGCTACAGGCAAATTGTATCTCTAAATTAAAAAACATGGACTTTCATCCTTTTACCCCCTTAGGGGTGGAATTTCCAAATATCCTTTCTTAGCTGACCTTGATCTCTTAACTATCAACTACCTACTTGCTAAATTTTAGCTGTATACGTACAATAGTTTTTGAGATCTCGTGTTTAATCAGTATGTAAGTATGTAAGTGACCTTTCGCTTTTATATATATATATAGATATTTTCCAGCTAACAAATAAAATATTTTTCATTCCGGTAAAGCTTAGTTACCTAATAATAATCAACGTTTTTCCTAATTCGATAAAGAGGGAATCCGACCAAAAAAATCTGCTGTTGCTCTTTTTCAACATTACCAGACCTTTGAAAGGAAAATCTAAACCTTTTCAGATAACTAACTTAACCATCTCTGTTACCTGTATAGCCTTACGTCTGTGTATTCAGAACCTTTTTCTCTGTCAGAGATATAGCCTTTCAAAGCGCTGCCTGCAATCTAAACCTTTTCCTCAATTTCAGTAAAACAATTCGAAGAGGTATTTCTTTTCAAGTGGAGTAAAGAATGAATGCTTTTAATTCTCGTGTTGAATTATTTATTCCCTGACATGAGGAGGTTTGAAAATAGATTATTATTTATAAGTAAGTCAAGTTGAATATCGTTGCAGTAGTTTCGATGTATATATATACAATGTATATATAGGTATAGTTTAAAGCTAGCGCTTGTGATTTTTTTGTGTTTTATTAATTATATAGATTATTTTTTTTTATACACCACAATTTAGCCCTTGACGGCATCTCACCTGTTGGTAAGTGATGATGCGGTCTAAGATGGTAGCGGACTAACCTGTTAGGGTATCATCATGATCAACCCATTACCGGCTCACTACAGAGCACGGGTCTCCTCTCAACATGAGAAGGGTTTTGGCCATAGTCCACCACGCTGGCCATGTGCGGATTGTTAGGGTATGGTAAACCCATACTCCTAATTGGTTTCTACACGACATCCTGCCGGAACGCTAAATCGCTTGGCGACACGTCTTTGTCGGTAGGGTGGTAACTAGCCACGGCCGAAGCCTTCCACCAGACCAGACTCGAGCCGGGAATCGAACCCAGGACCTCCAACTTTAAAATGCAACAGCGCACGCGCTGCCCCACGGAGGCCGTCAAAAAAAGATATTAATAATCTTTTGTCACCGTCGCGTGGGAACATGGTAGTTTTAGTGAACTTATTGTGTTAAGAAACAGCCTTCTTCAGTATCTATTCTTATTTATTTACAGGATGGTAAACCACTTATTGATAAGGAACACAACTCTTCAATATCTATATTTGTTATCTGTAACATTTTACACACCTTTGTACAACCAGAACCTTGGAGACCACTTTTCGGTACCAACACTAAACAAGAACTAATCAACAATGACCAACGACAATTACTAACTTATAAAAGGCCGATTCGAACGTCATGTTTTCCGTTTTGCCTTATTCAAATCCGGTATCTTAAGAAAACAGTCAATTGAGATACTTTTCATTAAAATAATCAAAAGTAAACCTAAATCATTTAAGTCAAATCACATACTTCATTTATATATTCTCATTTAATGATTAAGATATTATACGTATGTAAATTCAGACACTAAAATCTAAAACATTTGGAAATCATGACATTCGGCCAACCGACCTTGTGTGCTGCCTCCTGGCACACACAATCATACATTATACAAACATAATATAAGAAAAAGGTTAGGTAAGAAGAAATTTTGAGCTGATTCTGGCAGAGCATCTTTCCGAAGCTCGCCAAACAGTCCGGTTACGCCGTCGCAACCAATAGGGTTAGCACAGCTAATAAATAAGTCAGTCCGAAAAAAAATAAAAAATATATATATAATATCCGTGAACCTGTTTATATAACGACAAAACAGCTCCCCTTCATTACAGTGAGCTCGTTATATTGACAAAAACAATTGGCTAATAAAGACCTTAAATTACACTGACCTTTATTTTCTTTGGCCAGCAGTTGTTGACTTCGCATGCGTTTACCAACGTGATCTAATCACATGCTCAATAAACATGTTCACATATTATATGTGTATATAGTTGACGACCTCAGTGGCGCGGTGCGTGTGCTAGAATATTGTAAAGTGGGAGGTCCCGGTTCGAGTCTGTCGAGTTCTGCGATTCGCATCAGCCTACTGCATTGATTTACCACTAGCCGTAGATAGAGCGCGTCATACAAAAACAAGGCGAGAATTTGTCACCAACTAACTATAAATTCCTACATATCGGTATATCGATGTATTACAACCCGTCTAATACACTAGACTTCTGGCCGTTACATTATCTATAGCGGCGCGTAGTGCTCTGGAATTAATTCGGATTATATGGCTCGAGTGTTAGAATCGGTGACTTTCGTCTAGCCTTGTCACACACTGGGGGAAAGGAGTGCACGCGTCGCTATTTGTGCACTACTTTTCCGTCTCATTTTTTGAGCGTTAACGATCGATCTACGGCTAGCGGTAAATCCAGCCAAAGCCAGAAATCGATTCGGATGATGGTTCCAGCCGGCAACTCATCGGTGAGTTCTCTGGTGATGAAGATGCTCATTGGAGGCGGTAATAGCTTAATCTCAGGTGACACTTCTCGTTTGCCCGCGCAAGTTAAGCTTTCACATGCAAACTTATCCTGCCTTATGCTAATTCCGATTCAAAGCAATATCTTGTAAATCACAGATTCATTTTTACCTACATATATCTACATGTTTCTATATAAGACTTGTTACGTAGGAATTTAACTATATACGGTACGAGGTTTACCTTCCGAACTCTGAATAGTAATATCAATTAAGATTGTTCATTTGTCAATTTCTACTCCATTATAAATCAGCCACGATTGTAATCAAATATGCTCTATATCTATATAAGATAGGATGGAATACGCTATTAGGTAATGGTGTTTTTACAACGGACTAGTTCTATATTTCAAATTTTTTTAATCACAAGATGTTATCGGCATGGCACGATGTCACTACAAAAACCTTTTAATGTGTATATATAAATTTTTTTGACCCACGCGTTCGGCCACTAACTGCCCTACCAAACTTTCATTACAATCTGTATGGTTCGGAACGCATAGAGGATACAAACATGATTTTTTATTTATTAATTTTCTGTGAATACAATTTGATATACGTACATGAATCCAGCCATTTCTGGCGTACAGCAATATAATGATAATTTACGTGCACTTTGTTTAAATTTAAATATTTTTATTATTATGTCGTATTTCTTCCGAAGAAAAGTTTAATAATTAATTTAACATCATCTAGTAACTATACGAAGCAACTATTCAGAGTTTATGTTAGTAATTTCAAGTAGGACAGTATTTGAGGGAGTTTATCAAGTTTGACGAATTCCATCGGCACTCCACATTACAAACTATGCAGTGGGATACCAAGTTATCATTTGTGTCGAGGCAATGCCATGTCAGCCTCACTATGATGTGCTTAATTAAACTTACAATTTGATATTCCAAACCGATTATTTTACTAAGCATATTTGAATCATTTTCAAACAAGATACTATAAAGCAGTAAAGATAGATAATATAGTACATGGTGTACTTTATATACCGTACGACCCCCCCGTTATCCCAAACGTCGTCTAAACCGAGGTTTCTTAAAATCGCACAGTGCGTTCATTAGCAGTCCCCTCTCTAAACGCAACATTAATATTGCAAGCTGTTTCTGCCCCGTTAGTTCCGCGTCGGAACTCGTATTCAAAAATCACACGAATTTTCGAAGTATCCATCTCCATATCCATTATTGTCTAAGCTGAATAAAAAAAAACAACTGAAAGTTGATAATCGAATGTTGCACATTTTTTAAGAACTACGTCGGTACCGTATGAAAAAAGTTTCACTGAAAAATCTCAAACCATGAAGGTTCTAAGTCAATTCGAAGTACCTATTACAATAAAACGGTAATTTCATACTTTAACCCCTATTATTAATTATATTTGCCTTTATCGCTGTAATTTTCTTATCGAAATCAAACATAAAATAATTGTGAAATTCTCACTTGTTAGAGAACTTTTTTTTTTTCAGTGTACCTCCTTCTAGCGTTGAAAAATCTGTAGTCTTTACCAAATTTGTAGGGACGTAAAAAATTGAACTTTTGTACAATACTCAATTGAGAGATGTTACTTTAGAATTCTTATCGAACATATCGAAAATGAAATGCTATTATATCAAATATTTTTATACAATGTATTAACTTGCTTATTTATAAGTATGCATGTTTTTAAAGTATACACATAATAATTATTTAAAGGAATGCATATAATAATTTAACATACGGAAATGTAAATTGGATGAACCGGTAATCTTGAACCTTAGCAAATAGAAAATAATTGGAAGTATAATAAATGGCTTTTTTTATTTTGTTTTGTTATATATTGTTGAACTACCTTCCTCTTTTTATGTAGTCTTCTACCTGTTTGTTTCTCTGAAAAAGATCGTCATTTAGCGATAAGGCCGTCAAATTGTATACTGCTATGTATAGGTTAGGTAGATGCGATAGCCTAGTGGTTAGTACCTCCGCCACCTAACCAGAGGTCGGGGGTTCGATCCCGACCACGTAGCTTTAGATTTCAGAGTTACGTGTGTTTTTAGCAATCAAAATGTGACTTGCTTCAACGGTGAAGGAAAACATCGTCACGCCTGAGAGTTCTCCATAATTTTCTCAAAGGTGTGTGAAGTCTGCCAATCCGTACATGGCAAGCGTGGTGGACTATGGCCAAACCCCACTCGTATTGAGAGGAGACCCGTGCTCTGTAGTGAGCCGGCAATGGGTTGATCATTTTTAACGACAAACTACACAATTTCAAAAATAAAATAATAAAAAAACTAGTCTAGTTAGATTTTGCATAGTGCATATATACCTGTATATATATATTCCTTATTCTTTATGATAAACACAAGGTTTACTTTTCTGTTCTTTTGTAATAAGTTCCTTTTTGTGTTTTTTGTTATTTGCTGTTTGTTAATTTCCATATCATATTATTAGCGACATATTAGCGTTAAGTTATTAGGCATGCTGTAGTTACCTCTAAATTGATTTATATGTATAGCACTTAAGGTTTTTAAACGTTTATTTTTTTTACATATAAATCTGTTGGTGACGCTTTGGCTAAATAAATAAATCATGATGATGATGTATAGGTTTATTATTTATTTTTCCCTATTCTTTTGTGGTGTACAATAATATCCAAAGTTGTGGAAGTTGTGTTATTGTTTCTGTAAATTTCAACTAACCGCAAGCAAAGTTCAACGCAAGTGAATTGATTTACGCAATCTCCTTTGATTTCAACATCTCTAAATATAGACGGACTGTTGATTTATATTTTCGCATGGAAACATTGGCGGCTATTGCCCACGGCACGGTTTCTTTGGAGTTTTTCTCTCACGTTGTTCAACACAGCCCAAGTACATATATACAAGAACGGTAAATAGGTATTCAGAACTTTTACTTAGTTGATAGAAGTATGATTGTGGCCAATGTCATCGTGGCTTTCTAGTAGGCAATTGCACATGTTTCTCATTGTGCCAATGTGAGGAAGAGTTGCCTACCGAAAAGCGAACCTTTTTTTTTTTAATACACCGCAAGTTGCCCTTGACGGCATACCACCTGACGGTAAGTTATGATGCGGTCTCAAATGGTAGCGGGCTTAACTGTTAGAGGTATGGTAAATCCATACTTCTAATTAGTTTCTACGCGACATCATTTTCAAATTCAAAATAATCTTTATTCAAATAGTCCTTAAAAAGGAACTTTTGACGCGTCAATAATTTACATAGTAGTTATTTCATGGTGATAACTATATTCGTAAACTTAAAACTAAAGCTATGAGGGTTCCAAACAAGCCCCGGTCTAAGAAGAAGCCCACAACAAACTTAGCCTTAAATAAATATACAGTACATCTCGAGCCGGGAATCGAACATAGGACCTCTAACTTTATTAACCTGCATTATTTGCCCCCCAAACCGGTAATATTTCACCTAACGCAAAGGGACATAATTGAAAAAGCAATGGGAAATGTATTCACCCGTGCAATGACAGTATATCTGTCAACAAGCTCGCAGTCATAATGGTAGGCGAGCGAGATAAAAAAGTCTAAAAATGATCTATCAGGAACTGCATCCGTTGGTGTGCGCATCCGGCGGACTTAACGATCCCACATGCGCCGGCGAGGTGACGTCACGCGAGTGTACTGTCGCTAATGACGTCGTTTAACAATTATCAGCTCAGCTTAAGCACGGTAATATTATATAGACGATAGAAGAAATGCATTTATTTATTAGATCATCATCATCATGATCAACCCATTAACGGCTCACTACAGAGCACGGGTCTCCTCTCAATATGAGAAAGGTTTGGCCATAGTCCATGGCCTGGCCTTGTGCGGATTGGTAGACTTCGCACGCCTTTGAGAACATTATGGAGAACTCTCAGGCGTGCAGGTTTCCTCACCATGTTTTCCTTCACCGTTGAAGCAAGTGATATTTAAATTTTTTTTAAACGCACATAACTCCGAAAAGTTAGACGTGCGTACCCGGATTCGAACCGCCGACCAGGCTGGTCGAGGCTTACGCCATAACCACTAGGCTACCACCGCTTCTATTTATACTTATTAGATACACATAACAAAACAAAACAGAGTAACTTATCTATTGCCTTTTGTTAACACATTAAATTAATCTTTTAATATTGTGTCGCGCCAATAAAAAGGTACTGACTCAATGTTGTGGATACTAAAGTGCCCACAACGCTGGTATTCTGTCAGTACCGTGCAGAGGGAAGTCCTGCGCTTAAAAGTACAACTAAAAATAGTAATGCTTGAAGAGGAAAAAAAAAAGAAAAAAACAGTATTCCAACTTCATACAAACGGCCGAAACGCGGGCTACGCCCACGCGCCTCGATCTCGGGGTGCATTCGGCATGCAGACAGTCGCGACTGTGCCGCAGCGACGAACGGACGGTGTTTTGTTTTTTAAACAATAACCGCGCGATTTTTTCGCTTAAAATAACTTCAACTATATATTTAATATGACGACTAGGATATATTGTGCACTTTTTGATTGCATTAATAATAGTTGTTTATTATACTGTACAGAACAGACCGATTGAAATAAAATCATACCCATTTCTTGAGAAATGGTTGATTCCTTCAGCAAGGGTTGATGCAAATAGTGGGTCAAAAGCTACGAATTACATTCCAAGACAAGCGACAGGAAAAAAGAACGCTAAACCAATATTTGTGTGAATTTTAATAATTTTGGATTCTCTAATAACTTACATAATAATATTTTACGCACGACTGTTGAGCATCCTGTTTAGAATGCTAATCACGTCCTTTTTAACTGCCTTAATATGTGTAATTAGCGAGCGGTAAAATTTTATTATATTCTATTTTGTTTCAACAATATTGGAAACCACAATGTTATAAGTACTAAATGAATAAATGCTAAACGAGTTAACAAGAACAGAAGACTAATGATTGAACGAGAAATTCATATAACAGAAGTTGCATGCGGGCGAAGTCGCACTGAACCTTTCGTTTCTTCTTCTGCCTCGTCATCGTTGATCAAATATATCTGCCAGGCAACCTTAGAAATAGAAGAACATGAGCGAGAGACAATGAAATGTTCTCAAAGGAGTACCAATCAAACGTGGTAGACTGCGGCCAAAACCTTTATCATGATGAGAGGAGACTCTTGCTCTGTAATGGGGCGATAATGGAATGATAAAAATGTTGAAAGTAATGATGATATAAGATAGATATTCTGTACCTTTTATGTATAAAAGCGTAAGAGATCTCCCATTGCATTTCTAAACTTTGCGGTAATACCTTAATAAGTTTTATGTTTCCGAGGTAAATTGTGTTCGAGTGCAAATCACGGGGGCCTGAAGTGTTAGCTCCGGACATGTTGTGCCAAAATGGTGCAACGAAAAAACGAAGATAATAAACAGAATTCCTACTAAAAATCTACCACTGTGTATCTACTAAAACGGAAAATTTCAAGCAAAACAAAGGTATGACCTTCAGTCCAGGATGTCAAGTGTGCCCTTTGGCAAAGAAAACAGTTTTCCTCCATCAGTAATTATGTCGCCTTATTTTGACGTAAGAACTTAAAAGATGCAAAGCTCGGGATTTAGGTTGGGAATGAGTAAATATTGAATAAGGCGGTCTTAATAAGGTAACGAATATATATATTTAAACTTATACTTGAACTTATGTAATTTTGGTTAGATGTTTGGCAGAGATCGCTTTTTTTTACACCTGTATTGTATTTTTCTATATATTAGTATTATGTACAATAAAGTATGTTCTCTTTCTTCCTTATTTCCTTGTTCTGTTTGCGAATCTGTTGCGTGGGATAAAGCGGAAGCTTATGAATCTATAAATACAAATGTACACGTAACACGTGCCTAAGTTAAATTTCATGACACGAGTATCAAGTTTTTGTATGTGTAAGGAGGAAGCAGATCAATAGCGGAGCGTGGGTTAAAACAATTAATCTTTTTTTTTTTTTCAATACGGTACTTCCGTAGATTCGTTACCTGATTAAACTGCTGTTTTAGTGGATAAAAATCCCACATAACGCGAGCTTTTCCTCGGCAATAGTCGGGTATTTTAGTAGGAGATTTACCCCCGTAAACAAAAAAAAAGGCTCAAAGAAAGGGGATCAGCGGCCTAATTGCACCTCGTACCACACAGTGGAGCAGAACGATTTGGACAATGATAAGTCTAAACAATAAACAGCAAGTATAATTTGTTATATTCCGCCGACAACCGGGAGTTTTGTATAATATAACACCATACAAGTTGACTTGACTTTACTTTCCACAAGCGTGAAAAGTAAAGCCAAGTCAACATCTCCTGAGGATGATCCGGTATCGGGTCGAAACGTGCGTACAGGTTCTAGTGGAAGATTTTGTGTGGTGTTCTATCATACAAATCTCCCGGTTGTCGGCGGAATATAGCAAATTATATTTGCTGTTTATTGTTTATCATGGACTTCCGCAAAGTAACGTCTGCTTCTATTCATTAAATGAAAAGTCTATCTCCGAAGCACTGGAATATTATGAAGCAACAAGAGGTTTGCGTGTGATTAGGCCTCAGTAATGTGATCGTCAGGGTCGCGAAGAAAATATGTGTGCCGCCGCTTGTTGAGCGGAGATACAACTATCTAATGAATCCACCATATATGATGAGATATGGTGGATTGGTGGTGGTGGTGGACAATGTCTATCATGTAAGTCTTAAAAGACTTCAGTGGGCTCCAACGACGCACCCAAAAATATATGATGTCAAAGCCAAGGCCGAGATCTGGAGCAGGTAGCCCACTTACAGTCCCAGTGATGATGATGATGATGACACCATCATGGTGATAATGATGCAAATGAATTATTTTGTAATTCCGCCGTGATATCTGGAACTGCCGGCAGATTTTAAAATATTTAATGGTATTAAATGGTATGGGCTATTTAATATTGTGTAGGAGTTACTGGGTTCTTTACAAGATTGTAACTCGGGCGTCCATAAAGGTACCAGTTTCAGGCTCACGTGAATTCTAATCCCGGAACAGCTTGCATGACAACAGCTTTTTATAAAACACACTCCGTTACAAAACCCATAGCACATAGCCTGAAGAATCGTAATCACTTCGATTCGATTTTAAATGGTAGATTAGCTACGATGGTTTGAATTATGAAACTTGATTAAGTTTGTAAAATCGGTATGGTCCGAGTAACGGTTGAATTTTTGGTTAGACACCGGTACACCGAAGACTTCAATAGTTTATTCCGGTGAATACCTGAAGTTATGGTAAGAATTTGCCAAGAGCAGTATTATTACTACCCCAGTCGGAAGACACCGCTCTTCCATTCATAATCTTCATTATTAACCCATTGCCGGCTCATAAAACCATATCGTTACAGCACGAAAACGTTGGATTTACGCTGACCAAGTACGGATTGGTAGGCTTCATAAGCCTTTGAGAACATAACCGAGTAACCCTCAGGCTTGCAGCTTCTTCGCGATGTTTTTCCTTCAACTTAACAAAATTAGGAATATGGGCTTACCATTCCCTTAACAGGTTAGCCCGCTACCATCTTAGACCGCATCCTAACCTATCATCCGGTGAGATGCCGTCAAGGCCTAACTTGTAGTGTATAAAAAATACATATTTTTCTACTAGAACAAAAATATATTTTTTATACATATGATATGTATATATACATATCCACTTTTTATCGATATTACAATAATCGAACATTGTAATAACAGTAACTGTTGATGAACTCAGAACTGGTGTTGCCTTTAGACTAGAAATGCGAATGCAATATATCATTGATGGAAGTAGCTGTCAGTTTTGATTCTAGGTAACATTTGGGGGTTAACATTGAACGCATCAAATCAAAATTATAACGCTCACTACGCTATGGGTACTTGAAACATCACTGGATCGGAAATACGCTATTGGTTGCGTGATTTTGAGTGTTTCCGCTACCATTATGGTTTATTACGTCCCACCACTTTTTTAGTTAACTGTACAATAAAGATAAAAGAAGCGGTGATAGCCTAGTGGTAAGGCGTCAGCCTCCTAATCCGAGGTCGGCGGTTCGAATCCGGGCACGCACCTCTGACTTTTCGGAGTTATGTGAATTTTAAAAAAATTCAAATATCACTTGCTTCAACGGTGAAGGAAAACATCGTGAGGAAACCTGCCCGCCTGAGAGTTCTCCATAATGTTCTCAAAGGCGTGTGAAGTCTGCCAATCCGCACATGGCCAGCGTGGTGGACTATGGCCAAACCCTTCTCATATTGAGAAGAGACCCGCGCTCTGTAGTGAGCTGGTAATGGGTAATGGGCGATAAGCGATTTCTACGGTACATTAAGGGTTCTGTACCACCTGGCAAACACTGGTATTACTAAGATTAAGACATAACACACGATTTTTGTATGGGCATCATTATCGTTCGTTATAGTGGACTAAAGAAGAGATAGGTGGATTGTGTGAAAGAGAATATGCTTGTAAAGGAATGAAAGACTTATAGAAGAAGATGATGATGCGCCGACCCCACATAGCGTTGGATAAAGGCAAGAAGAAGTTACAGGGCAACAATGTAATAATACACAATCTGTAAAAAAAATCAACTCTCTAACTATTACGGTTCGTAGGAACAAACGGATGGACGGACTGACAAATGGTCAGACTGAAAAGAAATACTTAAGTCTACATTAGCTTCCTAAAACTCACGTAAAACATAGTGGTGTTTAAAGAGTAGTAGATCAAATAAGTACAACGATAAATAAAAGAAAGTAATTGACGTCATTTGAAATTACGACATCAAATGACGGATGCCTTCCGGATGCGGATTTAGATAACTATTAGATGGTAAAAGTGACCGATAATCAACAGATAAGTAGACGAAAGACCTTATATATAATGGCAAATGTTTGATATGCGAATAAACTGATGCATTGGTGTTTCGTTAAGCATATTCGACTGCGGATTAAAAGGTCCTGGGTTTAATTCCCGGATCACGTGATGAGATTTCTCTAGCAAGACATTTTCAAAAGGCCAACCCTGGCTACCCGGAGTTAGGAAATTCGCTTGCTCTAGACTTTAGTTGAGTTAAAAGGAGTCCGTGGAAAAGAAAGATTGCATTGTATAATGTTTTTGAGTAGATATATTGCCCTGCCTATCGTATTAATTGGCGTATCGAATTGCGTGTACTGTAGCTATCAGAAGCTGGATCAATAAGTAAATAATAACTAGAAATTACAAACATCTAAAAAAAATGCGCGGTCTAATAAATAATAACGTAACTTTAAATATTTGTGTAAACCAGATCCTAGGTGTGATAAACGAAATCTATTATATATAATACATTATATGGTTGTTTGTATCACTATAATGATTTAAGTACATCAGGTTTATCTAAAACGGAAGATGTACTTAAACGATGAATGGAATACTGTCTAATCATTGATAATATCGAGGGATGTACTTAACTAATTTAACAGATATTGGTATGAGGCATATCATGATGAAACGGCATATCACAAGATTATTTAATTTGATTGATAAGTGTAGATTGACACGACTATTCGGCGTTTTCCTGTAGATAAGAAATGAGTAACTGAATAATATCATTACCATCATCATCGTTATATCAACTGGAATGCCAGAGTCCACGGTCCTAGGCCGCTCGTTTCCAACGACTCCCTACGATTTATCCACCTAATGGTTAGATCAACTGATGATAAACAAATTAACTCTCATTCCATTATATACGTCGATACGAAGTATGTACCGGAAATTGTCTATTCTGGCCGCCAAGCTAGCCATATCAACAACTTTTGTCAAAGCCACTCAGGCACTATCGGCAAATTTATTGTGAAAAGCTAGAAGCCTGACCTAGAGGAAATGCTATGCCTATAACAAAATTCCAGAAGTCAGGAAGACCAATAATTAACAAGCCATTTGATGTGATCAAACATCATCAAAATTCTGCTTAGAACTGCCTTAGAATTTTTAATAGATGGAGGTTTTAGAAGACATTTTAGTTTTTACACGGTGGAATGCTGCCTGTGAGACTGGCATGTTTGAACATTTTAGGGGATCATGTTTTCTTCCATAAGCTATGTCAATGTTGAGCGACTTGTGTCAAGACATCTAGTCGTTAGCATCTACTGTAGTTATTTCAGAATTTCAACTTTAGAAATTTTTATAAAAGTTATACATAGCTGGACTCGCTGAATTATCGTCGGAGTCATCATCATCATCATGATCAACCCATTACCGGCTCACTACAGAGCACGGGTCTCCTCTCAATATGAGAAGGGTTTGGCCATAGTCCACGACGCTGGCCATGTGCGGATTGGCAGACTTCACACGCCTTTGAGAACATTATGGAGAACTTTCCGGCGTGCAGGTTTCCTCACGATGTTTTCCTTCACCGTTGAAGCAAGTGATATTTTAATTTTTTTAAAACGCACATAACTCCGAAAAGTTAGAGGTGCGTGCCCGGATTCGAACCGCCGACTCTGATTAGGAGGCTGACGCCCTAAAAACTAGGCTATCACCGCTTCATCGTCGGAGTATGCCCAACTAATTTCGAACCCGATTTAAGTCTCTTATTCCTTGGAACTTCTAGGGAATAAGAGCTCCGGATTGGGTTAGAAACTGGTTTAGCATAGTCCGACGATAGTTCAGTGAGTCCTTGCTCGTGAATAATTTAGCTACTCTAGTCATTCTGCCAATATTCCCATTCATAATTTCATTATCTACGATAGATCCTTACATCTAATTCGGGAAGAGCATAATGAATATGGCACCGAAAATATACAATGGGTTACCAGGAGAACTCGCTGACAGATCTCTTAATATAAGTATGTTAAAGCACAAACTGAAAGATTTTCTAATTCAAAAATGTTACTATTCCATAGCCGAATACTTTGATGACAGATAAATTATTTTTAATTTTTTTTAGTTTTTAGTTTTTTTTTTTTAATATTGCCAGTGTTAAAGTAATAATTAAGGACACCTAATTAAAAATATTTTGCAAGTCTGTAAAGGCAAAACATGTTTGGTTTCATGTCTTATAACTACATCTGTTACCCTGTACCCATGTATTAAGCAAATAAATGAATTTATTATTATATTTTATGTTGAACCTATACACTTAAACTACACACCAATAGCGCACTACGGTCATCGGCTTTTTTTATTGGTGATAAATGACTAGATATTTGTTGTCTTATAAAAAAATAATAATTACTCTCCAGCATACTGAGACCCAATACGTATTCATAAGCATCATTACTGGTAAATTTTCTTTTATCAAGACAACAAAAACTGCTTTCTATATCAAACTGAAACTTTGTCATCGTATAATAGAGGTCACTTCGAAAAACTTTGCAGGTCCAAGCATAATGGAACATAAAGCTACGTGCGAAAATATATCTGATATTGACCTTGAGTTTGGAAGGTATCAAGCTAACGGTAACTTGTCACAGGAAAGAGTTGAATCTTATCGGGGCATTGAACAAGGTAAATATAAGATAAGATTGTTCAACATATTTGTGTGTATCAAAGTTATGAATGAATAGGTAAAACCTATCAATGAAAACGATATCAGCAATTGTATGATTTATTAAAGTAAAAGAATTTTTTTTATTTCAAAAAATGACGTTACTCATGTCTCCGGCCTCATTTTCGGGAGTATATATTCAACTTTTCGTAGATGTGTGTATTATTTGAAGTAATGTTAATGTTAAATTAAACATCCCTTGCTTTAACAGCAAAGGAAAACATCTTGAGGAAGTTGCATGCGGGACAGTTCTCCGTAATGTTTCAAAGGCTTATGATATCTAGCAATCCGCATTGCAACCCTTACAACCCTTCTGATGCATGTCAGGAGACTACAAGCCAATTGTAGTTGGCCAGTAATGGACTGTTAATGATGAAGTTTATATACTTCCTCACTAGTCCTGAAAGGCGACTCGGCACCGACCAATGTAGCGTTGGTAGACCCCAAATTGAAACAGTTGAAACCCTTGACCGTGGACTTTAGAACTACCTAGAAGCAACTTATATAACAAGCAGTGGACGTAATGATGATGATGACAGATTGTTTATCATCAATAAATTATCTAAACGACAGAAAACATAATTAATAGGTAGGTAGTCAAGTACATTATTTGTATGATTTCCATTTCCCATGGTTTTCTACACTTTAGCACATAGGCATATATCTAACTACTTATGGTTTGAAAAAAAAAACATCTATTCAATAACAAATTTAATGAACCATTGTGTTCATTGTATTAACAATTGAGTTCTTGCTGTGAGTATTTACTATTGTTGATGTATTGACAGGGCTTTTCATATCTATTCAGGAAGCTAGAAATGTGGGAACGTGACATTACAACTGTTGTGTGAACTAATTTAATATGGCTCTCCATATAATACATGGGGTATTAAGTAGCTAAAGGGAATAAGTAATGTTCTCTTATTTTGTTTCATGTTTTTTTGGTTTTATTTTGGTGTGTATAGTAAAATACTCTCAGGCATTGTAAAGCCCCTTAAAAGCTTGCATGGGGTATGGGTCTAACAAGTAGAGGCTTTAGATAAGTCAATTAATCATAATCATTTATTTGCAAGAAGTTTGTAATTAATGAGATGGTGTATACAATTTTGTCAATAAGTTGACTTATGGTCAATAAAATATTCAACTAAACAAATAGTGTGCAAAATACAAACATAAACTTAAGTACTAATTAAAATTACAACATTAAAAATTCATCAAGTCTATTATTCAAAGTCAAATTAACGTAAGCTGTGTGATGGATGCAACAACCAGAAATTGTAGTTGATATTTAATACAAATATTGGATGGGGTGATGTGGTAGTTATTTCGGTTATGGGATTAGATAATAGACGCCTGCCAATTTAATATCTCATGACCTAACAATATAGCAGATGGTGACTAGTCAGCAAAAAGACGGCTACTCTGACCAGGCTTACAGAGTCAGGTATGGAGGAGTTAAAAGTTACTATTGTATAAATTAGTAATCTATTTATTATTTGCCCTGTGTTAATACACAACATAATAAATTATTCATGAAATATTAAGTATTACTATATGCAAAATTACTTACAAATGATCGGATATTATTCAGTTATTCACTGATTACTTCAGTTGCAATAAAGAAATAAAAGAAATTATACCCCTCCTCCATTAAACCATATATGTAGGTACCATAGACATTGTCTTCAATAAAAAAAAAATATTACACTTGTAGTTACTGAGAGAAGAGCATTTCAAATAAAATATGATATCTTCAGCTGCATTACATTAAAATTAGAAGCATCGAGTTACAGGAGAATAATGATTTTACTTATATTGTGAGACAGCGCAGCCAAGATGAATATAAGTTTGTTGTGGTATTATGACTTTATTTTTAAATGATAGTTACATGGATCTGGTTACTTTTTTAGTTTTAATAATGATCAGAGCTTCGTAATATATACAGGCAGGTACAGTTAGCCATTTAGTCAATGCATGATGTTTTGGATTCCTTTAGCAAATCTATTGCAGTAGGAATAGAGCAAGTCTTCATCATCATCATCACAATCAACCCAGTGCCGGCTCACTACAGAGCATGGGTCTTCTCTCAATGAGAAGAGTTTGGCCATAGTCCACCATGCTGGCCATGTGCCGATTGGCAGACTTCACACACCTCAGAACTCTCAAGCATGCATTGCCATTAATATATCTATCTACAATTCAAGCATAAGTAGGTATTGATTGATGATCCACTTACTTGGATTTATAATAATATCTATATGCTATTCCAGAAACCCTACAACATTGAATAGCTAGATATCACATATATGGCAGTCTGCAGAAACCTTTTATAATTGCTAAGCCATAGAAAAGTGTGAAGATATTGAAAAATGATTTGTTGTGAGTGATGTGCTGCTAACAAGTAATGGTATATTTATTTTATGGTTTAAATCATTGCTTAAGCTTATTAAAGTCTATACTAAAGCTTTTAAAATTTTATCTTTCTTAGCTCAGTGATGAGCACAGGTGTCCTGTCTTATGAGAGAAAATAAATCAGAACATTGACCTGCATACTGTTACAGTTTGTGATCGTCAACCAAGGCAGCTGATATCAGTTTCAAGAACAAATCCTTCTGCAATGAACGTGAAATCTAAACAATGCAACTAAACATGTAATATCCAATTTAATATAACAAACTTATTTTGACATAGATTGAAAACTTATAAGCGGTGTTAGTCTAGTGGTTAGGATGTCAGCCTCCTAATACAAGGTTGGGGGTTTGAACCCGGGCACTCACCTCAAACTTTTCAGAGTTATGCATTTTTAAGCAATTAACTTATCACTTGCTTCAATGTTGAAGGAAAACATCGTGATTATCATATTATGTATAGGTTAGGTAGCTGTGATAGCCTAGTGGTTAGTACCTCCCCCTCCTAACCAGAGGTCAGGAGTTTGATCCCGACCAAGTATCTCTAGTTATGTGTGTTTTCAGCAATTAAAATATGACTTGCTTCAACAGTGAAGGAAAACATTGTGTGGAAACCTGGATGCCTGAGAGTTCTCCATAATGTTCTGAAAGGTGTGTGAAGTCTGCCAATCCGCACATGGCCAGCCTGGTGGACTATGGCCAAACTCATATTGAGTGGAGACTCACGCTTTGTAGTGAGCCAAGGATGGGTTGATCATGATGGTGACGTATGTGCCTATTAATATAATAATATATATTCTGTATTTTCAAAATTACATCCGAACATAAGGAGTTAGTCTTACATGAATGACTGCTTTGAAGGAAAACATTAATACAACACTAAGAACTTTTTCTTATGTTCTATAAACATAAACACAGTTAACCTAAAAGAGAATTCGATAAAATAGGATCTTACCTGTTGCCAAAGTTTGTTCTCCAGAACTCAGCTGCATCACTCTTTGTGATACGAAACTGGTCACCTGCGAACGTTCCATTGGGAAACATAGCCTTTAACTCGCTCAACATGTGACTGAATACCAAACTGAGCTTTGTCAAATTACGTCTATAGTGTGAATTCTCATCAAACATCTTTTCTTTGCCCTCCTTGAACAACTTTATCGCCTGCTTGCACTTCCTAATCAAATTAATTATAAATATATTGAAATGTTCATTATTATTCAACTCCACCATGTTGTCCTCGTATTTAGAGTAGATTATGCGCAACCTCTGATATGTATCGGGCAAAATATCAAGAATAAACGGCGGGCTGTTCTTTAAATTCATTTTGTGATGCTGACACAGCTTCACCACTTTGTCCATCAACTTCCAAGTCTTATCCAGTGTCCTCTTATCCGTCGCGAGCTTAGACGGGTACACAGCGTCAGAAAACGCACCGTGTAATTTCGAAAATATCGAAGAAATGTTTTTCTGTTGTGATTTCTGACGGGGTGCCGCCATATTGAAGAGTCCGATGACATACAAAAGAAATTAAACTTTTTAAACGGAACACTGAACTCGAAGCACTTACATCACGTTATAATTAGGTAATCTAAAATGTGTTTTCTCATTATAACACAAACGCACCACATTTACGATTTAATAATTTAACACCAAGCGGCAAGCGATCGCTCACTGACACATCTCCGACGCGTATGACAAATGTCAATTGTCTTGACAACACATTGACAACTTGTCAAGTTTGTAGCCTTTACTGTAGCACGCTGTGTATAGAGTATTTTATTACTTTTATTACAATAGTTTTGCAGCTTCAGGTTGAAGGTTTTTAGAATGTGAAAAATAAACCAGCGTATAATAAACAAATGTGCAACTTCTTACATTTGTTTGATTATTTATTTAATGTTTGTATTTTATGTAAGCTTTATTGTATTGCTAAACAAACTTTATATTCCGTATTAGTTTCCTGAAAAGCTTCAAGATGGCGCTGTGCCGAGGTTAACATATATCTCAATTGCTTTAGACTACCTACCTAGATAGCGCTTAAATAAAATATCAAATGATTTTTTTATATATTTAATACCTAGGTACCTACTCAACAATAATACTATTTCAAGAGTAAGAAGCACATAACCTTCCTTTTTTGCCTGTTTTTCTCAGTTTTGTTTCTTAACTGTCTTTAAATTCAAACATTAGACAAAGCGTACACTAGTATGTTTTCAAAATAGAATTTAGTGTGTTTTTACATTAAAAAAAAACAAGGTTTGGTTAGTTTTGCTGTTATTGATGAAGTCGTAGTATTCTAGGCACTTTTTTCTGTTGTATTTTATCAAATATGCAAATTAAAAACGGATACGATAAGATGTACCTACCTATGCATTACCCGTGCACATTTACGTATAAAGTTATTAGCGACATCTAGTAACGTGTACTTAAACAAACTGCAGATTCCGAGTTAGGCCGTGAAGATAAGTAAATATAGTTAAATGACATTATACTAGATGGCGTAAAAATAAAATGAAATCATGGTCTTAAATTATTATTTAAAAGTATTAACAAGAAATCAATAAGTCATTTCGATTTTATCTTCATATTCCTCGTACGACTCTGTGGTTGAAGTTGTCGTGGGTTTACGTCTTCGGCTGTGTCTTCTACCAACTTTTTTTGGTCTACAAAGAAAAAAAATTGTTGTGATTAATTTTCTGCAAAGCTGTAGTATTTGAATTCAGTCACTTAAATATGAGTTCTCTAAAAAAAATAAAAAAGAGCATTGTAAATTGGTTATCTAGCTGCCAACTTACAAAATACATTATATATATTAAGCAGCGATTTTAACGAAGTTTTTTGACAGGCAGGTACTAATTATTAAAGGGAACGATCCTTCGCAAGAAATACGTGACTTCACCGCTGCACAACTTCCGGTCTCACAAAAATCAATTGGGCATTGCGATCGATCGTTCACCCGCTTGGTTCCTAGCAAGGTTGTGCCACATAATGCCTAATATACCATTAAAAAAAAACAACTATTTTTGAAAAAAAAAAAGTCAGTTGATTTCGCACATACAGGTGCTACTTACCTAGGACTTACCTAGGTGCAGAATGAAACATTTGGCATACTTATTAAGATTAAGCAAAAAGTATCAGACAAAAGTTTCTTGTATGGATTTCTCATTTATTTATTTTTTAATTTCGTAGTTATTGTTTATTACTTAATAGAGAATTCACTGAAGATTTAATCTATCTTCCTAAATACGGCTGAGACAGCTCGCTGTCAGAAAGTCGGACGGACGTTAGCGTAGTCTTAGTTAAAGAGTTCTATTGGCACATTTCGATCATCCTATTGTGTTCTGGATACTTACGGGATGGTTAGAAACCCACAGCCTCGTTTTTAGAAAATGAAGTACCGAAGCCACAGATGCGGAATTGATTGAGCTAAATTTTTTAACTTTAATTAAACTTGACATTGGCTAATCTGTGTAAAGCCATAAAACGAGAAAAAAAGGTATAATTAATGAGTATAAATGAGATAGGTCTCATTTATGCTCATTTTTCCACCGCAAGAAGAAAGATTTTGGTTGCAGCGAAAACATAGACTATATTTAAAAAAAAACTCGTTGAAAGAAAAACAAACTGACTGTACCAAATAAAATATTTGAATCTCAATATCGCTGAAGTCCATCTTCCTTAAGAATCAATTATAAACGCAGCATTTTGTCCTGATTCCTAAAATCCATCTCAATAATGCAAAAATATGTATGTAGATGATCTTTGTTATGATTTTTTATTAACACAACGATACAAGTTAAGGGAACAAATGAAGAATAGAAACACAAAGGTAGATGTACATAGTAGTTTTATTCGTTATTGTTATATACAACACGTGTGAGCTAAGAAACAACGATGCAAGACTTTCTATAATATGATCTGTGGTCAAAAATAACTGGCGCCATTGTTTGACAGCGAGAGAAAGGCGGGAGACTTCGTATATGGCGGGCGCGGTTTGTTCGCGCTTTTCTTGAATTAATGTTTGTTGGCTAATTTTGAAAAGGACTGGTGTTGGTTGTGTCGTGGACAGTTTTGGTGTCGTTTGTGTAGTGGCTGGTTTTCTGAATGGTTAACAGGTGTTGATTTGGGAAAGGTTTGAGGGAGCCGCGTCCGCGGAGTTCGAAGTTTCCCGCCATTTCTCCCTAACTTCTACATTGCTATAAACTTGACATTGGCTAATCTGTGCAAAGCCATAAAAAGAGACAACTAAGAAAATAATAAACTTGACATTGGCTAATCTGTGTAAAGCCATAAAAAGAGAGAACTATGTTTGACAGCTTACTTCATCGCGGGGTGTTTTGACCACTTTTAAAGGTTTTCGGTGATATAAAAAAATGCCATTAGCGATAAATTACAGTGAAAAAGTGATTCTACTCTAGTTAGTTCACACTACGGGCGAAAACTTACACATGAAACTCTAATGATGAATTAACAGATATTAATAATTTGTACGTACTTGATTTTGTATTTACTTTGTTACTTGTTTTTTTATAAATACATTTAATTAAATGCACACAACAAGAAGAGAGTTCAATTCATGATTTTTTTTTTTAGTTGTTTAAAGGATAATATGTTATAGTATCTATCATTAACTGTTATTACAATACATTGAAGTTAGATTTCCTAATGACTATTTTTGCCGATTTGTACGATGTTCGATAAGAAAGAACGAAAAGATCACCGGAGGGGTGGGGTTGGGCTCTTTCGAATCGGCACCAATGACCGGTTAAACAAAATTAAAAGTAGAGGCACGTAAAACATGTAATTAAAATAAGTTTTTTTTAATAAATAGATCTTACATAGGTTTAGTTATCAAAAACAATGAATAGGTTATGTTCACACAAACCCATACCTTGCGGTGCACTGTCAGGGTAACACTGAACCTCTAATAGGGAACCATTCAGTTATTCTTAGAAATGTTAGCGAGTTGGTTATCCTAACCTACGTCACTTTTCCAACAAGTTGCCAACTACCTAGCCCTTAGCGAAGTCAATCGATATGAACCTAAATATCACTCGTTGATTTTGTAATATACGCCGTGATAGCCTAGTAAAGCCGTGATAGCCTAGTGGTTAGGACATCCGCCTCCTAATCAGAGTTCGAGAGTTCGATCCCGGTATACATACGAGTATGTGCGTTTAAAGAAATTAAAATATCACTGGTTTCAACGGTGAAGGAAAACATCGTGAGGAAACCTGCACGCCTGAGAGTTCTCCATAGTGTTCTCAAAGGCGTGTGAATTCTGCCAATCCGCACATGGCCAGCTTGGTGGACTATGGCCAAACCCTTCTCATATTGAGAGGAGACCCGCGCTCTGTAGTGAGCCGGCAGTGGGTTGATCATGATGTGAGCATGTCTCATACCCTCTTCATTATACCTATTCGTTTCGTACACATATTAGCTAGTTAATTAAACAAAGAAAATATTATAACAATTAAGTATTAGTAAGCTTCCGGTGATAGTCCGGTAGTTAATTTCCATATTATACATTCATGTATTACACAATAGATGGCGCTTATTCGATTCCATACACAAATGGAATTTAACTTTCACGCGTTCGAACAGGTAGAAAATATCGTACTTAGGCATTCTGATGGTCGACAGTGGATCGCATGTTAATAGACTAAGTTGAAAATAGACAAATAAATAATATCTATGGTTTAATCTATATATCGTACGTGTCTAGATCGGCGCAAGGGTTCTGTTCGTACGCGTTGAACCTGTGTATTTTCCTATTCACTCCAATTAGTACGTTATCCGCAGAATCCAAAGCGAAAGTATTCACGCCGGACACATTGAATGAACCTGAAATAGAAATAGATTACCGTGAATATTAATTAACCTTTATTTGTTACTAGCTGTACCCACGACTTCGTCCGCGTGGAATTTAGCAAAAAAGTTAATAGGCAGCCTTTGTGACATGAATTCGTTGGTCGGAGAAGTGGTGGCGCTGTACTGGACAGTACTTGGACATTGCAGCATCACTTTATTTTTAATAACGAATAAAAGCAGGCGTTGCTTTGCGGAAGTACATGATAATAAACAGCAAGTATAAGTTGCTATATTCCGCCGACAACCGGGAGATTTGTATAATATAACACCACACAAAATCTTCCACTTGAGACTGGAAGTCTGCACACAGATGTTATATCATCATATACCACGAAGGGAATTCCGAAAATTCACCCCCGAAGGGGATGGTATTGAAATTTCTCAGTTTTAAACATAACAACACGGCGATGAGTTTACGGATAAAAGCAATAGTACAAAAATAATTGGAACCCAAACCCGAGAAAAAAAAGATTAAGGCTGTGATCTGTACAGCGTACTCTAACTTTGCTCAGCTAATGTTAAGTGTTAAAATAAAACAGGTTTATGTCCCTTAACTTTGTCTCGTTTTAACTGTCTGTAGTAAAAGTTAGGTCTATGCGCACTTTATAGAATTCGTATTCCAATTTCCATTTCAATCTATAAGTTACAATTGTAGATACAATTTTGAGAAAGGGGTAGGCAAGTCGCCTAATCCAACTCTGATGGGCAGCGATTGGAAACTTCGTAAAATATTTCGCCTCAAACTTTCACAAATGAAAATTTATTCAATTATTTTCATTTGCATCTAAATCTGACGAGCAAATAAATTTACAAACATTTTAAATTTCAAGGCTGTGTCAGACGGACAAAATCTATCGTATAAATAACTTGTTTTTAACCTTTTGTCCAAAACCAATAAAAATTTGATCATGAAAATATTACAGATTTAGGACCCTACCTAAATGTTTCGCGCTGGCGTTCTCCGCATCGATCATATAAAGATTACTGTCTTCGTCCATTGCGAAAATTTCATCTGAGCGTGAGACAAACACACCGGTCATTCTTTCATTTGGCAGTCCTTTGATTTTGATTGGTATGGTTTGCCCATTTTTGAGCACATAAGACGTTTTGGTCGCTATAAAGAAGATGTTATTTCTCGGATCGATTGTCAGACCATGCCCGTTTGGGATGGCTGAAAACGTTTCTTGCTTCTGCCCTTCATTAGTTATCTTGTGTACTCTATTCTGAGGCCAGGTCGCGATGTACATTACGGTTCCGTCATTCGAAACTGTCGCGTACATAACGTCTTCACCTAACGCCGTATAAAGTTCTAGAGCGCCATCTTCTTTGTATTTATAGACACCGTTATCAGTGGCTAGGTACACGATATCGTTTAGGTTATCAACAGCCGTCGATTGACCTAACCCTGCCACTTTTATTGTCTCGGCCTCACCACTCGGACGCAGTATTTGGAGGTTCATCTTCATTTCGTTGTTTATTAGTGTGTAGAAGACGTTCCCCGTTTTCCAATGGACGCTTATGTCCGCTGGGAAGCCATCGATGGCTATTGATTCTCCTGGGGAGTAATAGAATTTGTTGAAGTGTATCAAAGTTGAGCAGAATTTTGCTTTTTGTTGCTCCTGGTTGAGTAATTCTTGACGTGTCATTACTGGACTTGACAGGGCTGTGGCTGTTATGGCCAATAGGATTAGAATTGCAGTCGCCATCTGGAACATTTATATTGTTATATTATAAATTAATCTACTATTTTGAATGGGCATGAGTGAATGAATGAATTGATACCCTTCTGTTTAACATTACACGAAATACAGAAAAATAAACACAATTTACAATTTGGGATTCCCTCTCTCAACTAAAGTAAAAGATGAAGCCAATGAAGTGGCGGGCGGGGTTTATTATACATATAATATAAATAAAAATGCGCTAAACTAAATTAACAAATAACTACGTATAATATTATATAATATAAAAATGTTTATAATACCTAAAAGAAAGCCGTAGTGTACCATAACTGACTTCCATATGATTGTGATTAAAAGTGATCTAATATATTATTTTTATATTTAGCATCACTGTTTGTGAGTCGGAGTCCTATATACCCAAATTGCATAGTGCAGATTTGCCTTTTTTTACGTGGATTTGCAATTGTTCATTGCAAGTGTTGAAAGAAGGTACATTGTACCTTGGACACAAGTTTAGTCTAGTTTCAATTTTTAAGACTTGAGAAGCTCTACCAAAAGAGATGATTTAGTAGCAAAACTCAAATTTTCAAATCTTTACGAAGCACTTGATGCATTTTTCCATAAATTAAATAAAGAATAATCACTCAAAAGAAGTGTTTACGCTTTCAGGTAATTCATTCAAAGTTCTTCACGCATCTCCATATAATATGATGCGAGTTTATTTATTCTTTTCTAACTTCTAAACGTCAGGCAGATTTAGATGTTTGCGGCATCGTTAGAATCGTTGAACTATGTCACTAACTTTGATTGAGTGTCTAACTTTTTCAGTTTCACTTTTTAGCCGATACTGATCCAATGAGGTCGTCGAAATAAGCCATGTAAGGCTTATTTCGACGACCTCATTGGATCAGTATTAAAAGCTGTGTACATTGTCTTTTGTAAGCGGTGATAGCCCAGTGGTTAAGGCGTCAGCCTCTAATCAGAGGTCGGCGGTTCGAATCCGGGCACGCACCTCTAACTTTTCTGAGTTATGTGCGTTTTTAAACAATTAAAATATCACTTGCTTCAACGGTGAAGGAAAAAATCGTGAGGAAACCTGCACGCCTGAGAGTTCTCCATAATGTTCTCCAAGGCGTGTGAAATCTGCCAATCCGCACATGGTCAGCGTGGTGGACTATGGCCAAACCCATCTCATATTGAGAGGAGACCCGTGCTCTGTAGTGAGCCGGTAATGGATTATCATGATGATGATGATGACATTGTCTTTTAAATGGTCCTGAATTCGTTCTTTAACAGAGGCAATTTTGTCATTTATCATTTCTGAATTTCCTATGCGAAGCCAGATTTCCAGTAATATGTCGCATAGAAACCAATAAGGAATTTAGGCTTAAAATAACTCCTAACAGGATAGCCCGCTACCGTTTTACGTCCGAATTAATAATCAATTCATCCAAAAACCTCAGATAGCAGATTGAATCTAACAGCGCCATCATCCTTATCTACAGAGAAGAGTACGAAAGGGTTACACTACTAAATTCAATCAGCTATATGAAGATATCGCATTGGATTGATTATTAATTACGGCTGTTAGATTGCACCTTTCATCACAAGATGAGATTGCCTTCAAGGGCCGAGACGTGGTCATTTTTTTTATCATTATTTATAATTTTCCTTTGTTTTCCTTTTGTTTCATTTGACGAACGTTTTGACGAAAAAAAATAAAATATCACTTGCTTCATCGGTGAAGGAAAACATCGTGAAGAAACCTGCACGCCTGAGATCTCTCCATAATGTTCTCAAAGGCGTGTGAAGTCTGCCAATCCGTACATGGCCAGCGTGGTGGACTATGGCCAAACCCTTCTCATATTAAGAGGAGACCCATGCTCTGTAGTGAGCCGGTAATTGGTTGATCATGATGATGATGATGATGATACTTACGATTACATGAAAGTCAGAAAGATTAGCGTATCCAATTATAACAATCTGACGTACTTTAGAGTTATGGCTTGTATAAATGCTTTTGAGATGTTCACTTTGTTATGTAAACTAACACAATTTTTACACGACTTCACTGCATAACAGATTATTTACTAATGAGAACTAATGAACTTATTTTATCGCTTATATACCAAGATAAGTGCATCTGTTGAATGAACTCTCTATCTTGAACGAGAGAGTTCATAATGTAATACATTAAATTTTAATTTGCTTTTGACGCGTTCGGCGCAGTTTGTTTTAATTCTTAATAATCGACCTCACGATGTTTATACTTGGAACATTGATATGAGAAAACGAGATTTGCCTAACATCTCACTGATTAAACTATGATTAGTTAAGTAGACCCATACTCCTAATTGGTTTCTACGCGACATCTAAACGCTAAATTTGGCGGCACATCTTTGTCGCTAGGGTGGTGGCTAGCGACGGCCGAAGCCTCCCACCAGACAAAGTATGTTTACTGCCACCTACTATACTGCTATCTGTGGTATGTCTCCTACCACCGCTATCTGCTTCCAGTGGATAAATTGAACTTATATGTTACGGACGATTTATTACTTTATGTACAATTAAATAATATATTTATATACGACACATTTAAGAGATGTTAACATGAAGAACAGAAATATAAAGAAACAGCTTTTTTGCTAAGTAGTGGTCTCTTTCAGACAAATCTCCTAAAAAAGGATATCCTCCTTATAAAGTGTTAAGAGTGCTGTTGGCGAAATAGCAAGCAATATTTTTGACAAAGTTACGAAAGAGGTGTACTCTTGCTTAAATAAAACCATTTTTAATTAAAAAAACCGCAATTATCACAATAAAAAAAATCATATATGTCGGTGCGAAGGAGTTATTAACTTTATTTATTAATAATTCCACTGTAACTCACATCAACTTGGTTCACCAAAATATTCTATGTGTAATAGGAAAGGATTGAAAATACCTAGTGTTTTATTTAAACAAATTCACTAATTAACTGATAAGGCAGCCTTTTGTATCCTGCTAAATGCTTAAAAAAATCAATAAAAATGATATATGTGAAACCCTTATGGCCAAACCCTTCTCATATTGAGAGGAGACCCGTGCACTGTAGTGAGCCGGTAATGGGTTGATCATGATGATGATGATGATGATATATGTGAATATCTCTGGGTATTTTATATCGATGTCTCGTTAGTTGAAAATAATAACAAATCTGCGACGTTCATTGGAATATGAATAGTAAACAACGTTTGTAAACAATAGTTTATCGCTTAACGAGAAATGGGGAATTAATACTGATACATTAAAATTCTTCGATTGATCGGATAAACAAGCCGGCTTCGTGTCAGCGACGACACGCGTGTTAAGTCAAATCGAATCCTACCGACTCATATCGTAGTATTGACGTGTTTCATATTAATTTGTATAATGTTATTAATCTGGTATATGTATTAGCGTGAATTCATATGTATTTTGCACGTCTGAGAGTTCTGCATAATGTGCTCAAAGGCGTGTGAAGTTTGCCAATCCGCACATGGCCAACGTGGTGGACTATGGCCAAACCCTTCTCATATTGAGAGGAGACCCGTGCTCAGTAGTGAACCGAGAATGGGTTATCATAATAGCCCTAAGGATAGATGCCCTTTTATTTTTTGACTTAACTATATAAAAAAAGACTATTAGCCTCGTGAGCCAGATCAAGATACTTGCGTTATCAAAATAAAATTATTATATGCATGAATTATGATATAAAGAATTTCAAATTGGTTGATTTTGTTGTACTTTGATACATTCATCTACGTTTTGACCAACTAATAATCCTTCCATAACAGCTAGGTACCGCTTTATACCGGTGATTTTTTATATGCCTGCATAGTAACTGCGTCCTAAACCGAAAATCATGCGGCGAATGGCTGTTCCATTACTCAGGTATATATTACTTACACACTGCACCCTTTTGACACTTTGAGATTTAGGGACATCATTTTTCACAGACCTAAGTGTGTCATGGCGGGTAATGAATGAAACTGCCTTATCCTGCAAACTTAGCTGTATCATACCTTTAAAATGAAACCGCACGTATTCCTTTGACATAAAAGTGTTGAAGAGATTAATAATCGCAAAACATGGGTTGCAGACATTTTTGAGACGTCCAAGGTAACTGGATCTCTGATAGTAAGTCTAAATTAGGGTTGTCGAACGTTCAAGGTGAATCATAATTGAGAATTCTTATTTCGATTTTATCCTATATATATAATTCAAATTCAAATAGTCCTTTAAAATACACTTTTGACGCGTCAATAATTTACATAGTAGCGATTTGATGGTGATAACTACATTCGTTGACTTAAAACTAAAGCTATTAGGGTTCTCAACGCGCCCCGGTCTAAGAAGAAGCCCACAACAAACCTAGCCAGGTTACATAATCCTATATATATTAAAAATGTGAAAGTGTGGATGTGACTCAATCACGCAAAAACGGCTGAACGGATTTGGATGAAATTTGGCATGCATCTAGCCTTTGACATGGAAAATAATATAGACTATTTTTTAATCCCGATTCCTTAAGTAGTTCCCGAGGGAAAATTGAAAATTGTTTACGAGCTAAGCGGGCAGAGCTTTGAAATTTTGTATGCATGTAACCTATGCTATGGAAATGGGCATGTATTTTCTATATCGATCTATCGATCATTAAACATTATTTCTCTTTCGTTATGCTCTTAAAGTTGTCTTATATTCTTTTTTGAGATAGACGAAGAACTGCATTTTATCTTTTACTCTTCCCGCTTTGAAGCGGTGATAGTCTAATGGTTAGGGCGTCAGCCTCAAAAAAAAAAAGTCAAGTGTCAACCTCAAAAGCAAGTGATATCTTAATTGTTTAAAAACGCACATAACTGCGAGTATAAGTATGTATTAATTATTAATTATTATTTATTATATCAAAGAAATAGCTTCACCTTTGTAGCAACCCTGTCCTAGTAAGGGAAGTTTCTGTCTACATGGACGTCTTAATTCGAGTATTATGGAAATTTCTCCCGAGCTAGCAGCGATGAAGTGGTAGAGAAGATAGTGTACCAATTTTCCCACTTTTAAACAGTTTTAATCCTCTCTTTCATGGCGTAATCGCCTTGCAGAATTGAGATCTTAAGTTGAGCCATTTTCAATTGTTTTTTTTTTTAATTTTTATAATTATTTTCAAGCACATTTTATTTGTAAAGCTAACCGTCCTCCAGAAACTTTACGTTTTCGGGTTCCCCATTCAAAAACTACAATAATACTCAACCTTAGCAATCTTAATACGTACTCACGCATAAATACTTGTGTTCTGTCAACCCACGTACTTCCTTACTACTGTTTACTTCGAAACCAGAGAAGCTGAACTCATCTGAATGAACTTCGGCATCGTGATAGAGTATAGGCTGGAATAGTGCGTAAGCTTTGGTCTTGTGTTGTGGCTAGTTACCACCCTACCGACAAAGACGTGTCGCTAAGCGATTTAGCGTTCCAACACGACGTTGCGTAGAAACCAACTAGGTTAGACCGCGACCATCTTAGACTGCGTCACTGACCATCAGGTGAGATTGCAGTCGAGGGCTAACTTGTAGTGGATACAAAAAAGTTACTTTTTGTTCCGGGATAAAGTATGGTTACCTTGGATTAGACTAGTGTTTGCTTTTCATGGAGAACGGAATCGAAATTAATTTAGTGATAGTTTTATTTGGATGAAACACTGAAGTATTGGTTGTTCCTTTGAAGAACACGCAAAAGTTTTAGTAGGTGCAAGTCTCAAATACCCGCCTTATTTTTCGCGCTTTTGAGTATATAAGAATTGCGATACATTACACCAACACGTTACAAGTCAGTCTCCAGATTTAGAATAATAAAGCGGGTACGAGGGGTAAATAAATAAAAAGTTTAAATATTATAATTTGTGTATTTGTTTATTCAGGTAAATCAGGTCGACATTGCATTGCCAATCACTATATTATACTTACCTGTGCACGGCGTAGTGGGTCTTACACCAGTATATATATAAACTGCAACATAAACGATAGGTCGAAAACATTTATTACTAAGTAATCACAAGGTTTATAATCCCAACCCTCTCGTAGTTGCGGCCTCTTTTTACTTACTCGACCTAAGTGCTCCTCTCCGAACTAAGGGAACGGTTACCTAAGGGCGTCTCCTGAGAGGCCGAACCTCGGCTTAGGCGTCGTTTGGGATAACGGGGGGGTCGGACGGTGAGTGGTCCGTCCGTCTCCGAGGCCGTGGATGGAGCCCACGTCCGCATGACGTCTGATCGTCAGGGTCGTGAAGGATATGTTTAGGTCTCCTCTTTCGGAGAGGAGTGCTTATTTCGGGGAAAAACAAAAGATATGCAGGCCCTGGTCGGAAGAACTTTTTTAATAACGGCTTTAAAAACTTTTTAAACGTTCAACTTGAATTATTTGCGATTGTAAATGCTTTCCGATCACTTGAGCGGGCTTTTTTCCGTTCGGCGACTTGTTGAAGTTAAAACTCCTTGTGGGAAACTGCTAGGATTTCGGTCGGACGGAAAATCTGGACGGAGAACTGGCGAAATGAAGAAAGTTTTTAAACTGAAAGACAGCGCGGAGAATTATGTGGCGGTTAGATATAGTACCTACTGAAGTTATATAAATGATACAATGATTTATTGTTATAGTTTTGTTTTTATTTGAATTTTTGGTAGGTTTCTGTTTGTTTATATAACGCTATAAAATCACGTTTTCTCTAGTATATTGTAATGAAAAATAATTGCCTAATTTCAGTGAAAAGAACAGATCATCATGATCAACCCATTACCGGCTCACTACAGAGCACTAGACATCCTAACTCCATCCGAGGCTCGCCAGGAACAGTAGAGGCGCCTCCACGACCCGAGGATTACGCTCGACGGGTGATGCCTCTCATACCATCCTATTTAATATTACAAATGCGAAACTTTGTAAGTATAGATGGATGGATGTTTGTTACTCCTTCACGTAAAAAGTGCTGAATGGATTTTGATAGAACTGTACAATAATACAGCTTATACATCAGAATAACACATAGGCTATAATTTATGAAGACATTGTGTGAATTGTCCAAAATATGACGAGAAGTGTCATGTAAGTAGAAAAAAATCTACCATCTGCGTGATAATTTTATGATCATAATGTTAGTTCTTTTCCACGCTACGCTAATATAAGCTACTCGAAATACTAATCTTGCGTAGACGAAGTTGCGGGCACCAGCTAGTATAATATAATGTGAAGGCTCCCCCGACCTAAGCGCTCTTCTCCGAAAGAGGAGACCTAAACATATCCTTCACGACCTGGACGATCAGATGACTACTGACAACATACTCGTACCACCTACCACACAATCATACGCTACACACCGTCTTCGCCGGCATAACGAGGTCCTCGCTATCTTACGTCATCCGGACGTGGGTTCCATCCACGGCCTCGGTGACGTACGGACCACTCACTGTCCGACCCCCTCGTTATCCCAAACGTTTAAATTATCCCAAAGCCGAGGTTCGGCCTCAAAGGAGGCGCCCTTAGGCAGTCGTTCCCTTAGTATCTTCGAGCCCTAGAGCTCAAAATTTCTTCTGGCAGAGCTTCTTTCCGAAGCTCGCCAAACAGCCCGGTTACGCTGTGGCAACCAATAGGGTTTGTACAGCTAATAGGCAGTCCGAAAAAAAAAAGAAAAATAATGTGAAACGAACTAAGATGTACCCGGTGTTTTCTCTCCGTCATAATATGACGTATCTCTTTCGTCATACAACTTCACATTAATTCTTAGGCATTCGATACCAGTATGTCGTATTTCGTATACATTTAGGGATTGTATGATGTATCTATTATCTATATGAGATATAACGGTTGTGTGTTTGCGATCTGTGTTGCGACGAGATGGCGCCGTTTCTGTGACGTCACGGAGATTCGTTAACTATGTTATGGATAAGCGCTTCCCATACCAGCTCTTCTTAGATGAGATGGTGATAAAAAAAATTGTATACCCAGCTACCCGCAAAATAATAAATAATGCATTCATGTTCATTCTGATACAGGCATCTATGAAGCGTACATATATAATATATATTTCCTTATTTTTTAGAGGTCATAGTGTAAACTACACTTGCCAACTCAGTTTTACTGAGGTAAAACGGTTTCCAAACGCGCCAAGGTCTAAGAAGAAGCCCACAGCAAAGTAAGCTGGGTTTTTTTTTGTTATCACCATAACACAGTCAATAATAAATTCTAATTAGCTATGTTCTTAGAGTTAGAGCTTGGATCGCTCATTGGTTTTGTTTTTATTACCATCATACAATTATTTAATAATTAATATGTATTGATGCTTCGTAATTGCCTGTGTTAGGCTCACAAAAATAATAAAAAATCTTGGTTTATTAAAGTAATAGAAACTTCCACATGAATTCCTTCATATTTGTGATTAGTATCGCAGTTGTATATTAAGGCTAGGGCGTCAGCCTAATCAGAGGTCGGCGGTTCGAAACCAGCCACGCACTTCTAACTTTACGGAGTTATGTGCGTTTTAAATAATTAAAATATCACTTGCTTCAACGTTGAAGGAAAACATCGTGAGGAAACCTATACGCCTGAGAGTTCTCCATAATGTTCTTAAAGGTTTGTGAAGTCTGCCAATCCACACATGGCCAGCGTGGTGGAGCTTGGCCGAACCCTTCTCATATTGAGAGGAGACCCGTGCTCTCTAGTGAGCCGGTAATGGGATGATGATGATGATGATGATGATTGCCAAAATTTCGAGAAGATTTGTGTACTGTTAAATATTATATTGTAAAAAATATATTGTCGTGCATTAAAGTGTTGCCACCTAATTAATTTAATTTAAATGACAACTGGATTTTTAGAAATAAGAGCTAGCAACAGTGAGTTAACCGTAATCAGTGTTATTGCAGCGAAACAATCTCATGTGAGATTCTTCATTAAAAACGTAAACTGATGAAATATTTTATTTCAACTGTAGTTGTATTAAATCCAGTTTACAGAATCAATAATAATATAAATATAATTTCTTTATTATGGCAACTACCTTTACAACGCAATATAAATTACGAAGCATAAAAAAACAGTAAACTTATGTATACAGCCTACAGTTCAAAATACATAAAAACATACATACGAACAGAAGACATCAATATAATCGATTTCTATACGACATCATATAGTAACGCTTGGCTTTATGATATTGCCAGTAACTTATATATTATGTTACAAAAGGGATTTAGCGTTCCGGCACGATTGTAGCAAATTCCCACTTTATAATACTATTGCGCACGCGCATGTCATATCCACGATATTGTTAGCTACAATTCTATCTTACGATTTCGCGTAGGTGTCGCCGAATACGGTCATGGCACTCACGATTTAGGAATCCATTTGATATTTCGGCCATTTAACTCACGCCCGGTGTTAAAAATCAATCTAATCCAATAATAACAAAAATCTCCATCTGGGGCGATTGGGGTCCGTGACAGTTCGCTCGCAGCCAGGATGCAAAAAGCGGTCTTGCTGGATTCGGCTAGGTAGTTCGCCGATTTCTCAACCTGTTGCCCTGACCCCCGGCCGTTTGGTCTCCCCTGCCGGGGTATAAACCTCCGTCCCGCAAACGTTGTTTTGCTATATAAATTATTTCTAGGGAATTTCTACTGTAGAAAAAAATAATTAAAATTGTGTGTAAGGATGTGGTATATGAGTGAAAGAGGCATGGAGCGCTGTGAACGATGAAATAATATAAAAATAACATAAATATTGTTTATATTCAATTACAATAAGCTCAGGGAAATTTAAAATAAAAAACATTCACAATAAAGACGATTGACGAGGGGTTTGAAAACTATATAGTAGCCGATTCTCAGACTTACTCAATATGCATAAAAAAAATCATAAGAATCAGTCGAGCCGTTTTGGAGGAGTATGGGAACACACATTGTGACACGAGAATTTTATAGCATAAAAATATTGATAAATTCAAGAAAAAAATGGACTGTAACGCACTGAACATCAGAAGTAAAAGTAAACTTGTAGTACCGTTTAGTAGGCTACACAAAATTAGTAACTCATTCAAAGGAAATTGTATTTTATTCTATAATAAATTACCTATTGATATCTTGGAGATGTCTATCAATAAGTTCAAAGTTTTTATAAAACGAAAGCTTGTAGAAAAATCATATTACGATATTAAGGATTATATAAACGATAAAAAAGCTTGGGTGTGAATTGCTCTATCTCCATAGGTACTATAGTTTATTATTAATTTTATTCGTTATGTGAGATGGTGATAACGAAACAAAAAGAAAAACCCCGGCTAAGTTTGTTGTGGGCTTCTTCTTAGACCGGGGCGCGTTTGGAACCCTCATAGCTTTAGTTTTAAGTTTACGAATATAGTTATCACCATGAAATAACTACTATGTAAATTATTTACGCGTCAAAAGTGCCTTTTTTTCTATTTGAATTTGAATTTATATAGGTTTATTTATTTGTATCTATTTAAGTTTATTATATCTCTCTTGGTTTTTATATGTATTTATTTTGCACACGGTCGTGAGAGATAGAATATAAGGGGAATTACAATCAATTCATTTATTTGCTTCAAACATGGGGTACAGATGTAGTTATTAGAAATATGGAACCAAATATGTTTTGCAATTATCCGCCGCAGCAGACCCTCCTTGGGCACAACGTGCCCAGTTTCGCAGGTTCAACCCCTTCAAGAACGGTGCAGCAATTGATTTAAGCATAGTTGATAAGCTAAAAGACACATTGATATCTTTTTCGCTTATGTTAGCGTGGATAATTAACGTGGATAATGATAATATTGATTAACTAATTCTTTTTTAGTAGATATTTATGCTGTAAACGAAAGCGCAAGTTGTTAAATGAAAATATCGCATGTAAGTGATATTATTTCTAGTAATTATATAGGCACATTATAGGCAGCCAATAAGGCTGTTTAGTTTAGCTATGCCATAACATTAGTTAACCTGTAGGGTTGTCAAACATTTGAAAAAAATATTTTCATCAATAAAAGTCAGTTTTTCGTAAACATTAACTATCAAATGACTAAAATAAATATTTATTAAATAGAAAAACCCATTTTGTTGTTTTTTTTTTATTAGATTTATTTAGTTGTTAGGTAAATGTTTATAATATTGAGAGGGTTATAAATGCTGCAGTTTTTAAGCAGGCAGTTTTCTTTGGTTAACAAGAAGAAGAAGGTATTATAATTTATTATTGATTATGTGAGACGGTAATAACAATAAAAACAGGTTAAGTATGTTGTGGGCTTCTTCTTAAGGTCATAGCACACTTAAACGACTCTGCTCCCACCCGGCAAAAAGAATAAAATTCAAATATGGGCTTTAAATATTGCTCTTTAGATATATTTTACATTGGCATCATAAATTAGCAGACAGCTCGCTGTCAGCGAGCTTACCGCCGTCAGACTGCTCGGTAGTTGACGCCTCGCAGGCCGCACGTTGTAGGCGAGCGGTCGGCGCGGTGCCCGCGCGCTTACCGCTAGCGGTCGCCGCGGGGCGCGGGGCCCGCGCGCTTTGCTAGCGTTCGCCTTAGCATGTCTTGCTTTCAGCATTTTATGCACCCAATATCTTCGTCTGTTATTTCTTGCGCTTCTCTCTTCATCCTCAAGTGCAATAGCAATAATTGCTAGTTCGCGCGTTGTGAATCGGGACATAGTAAAAAACAAGTTGCTTCAATGGAAACCGATCGTGAACTGCGTCTATCGCGAAAGGCGAGAGCGGTCGGCGGGTGGACAGCTGGCTGTCTGCTAGCTGTCGCCGCGTCGACTGCTAGGGGCCAGCTAGCTGTCGCCGCGTGGACTGCGAGCAGTCGTCTTAGTTTAGGGCGGTGTTGGGTGGGAGCGGTGTTGGAGCAGAGTCGTTTAAATGTGCTATGACCTTTAGACCGGGGAGCGTTTGGAACCCTCATAGCTTTAGTTTTAAGTTTACGAATGTAGTTATCACCATCAAATAACTACTATGTGAGTTATTGACGCGTCAAAAGTATTTTGTAAAGGACTATTTGAATAAAGATTATTATGATGATGATTATGTTTATATTATATCAGTTGATGCTTTGTTTGCAGATGAGTGCGAGCGTTCCCGTGACCCAGCCACCAGACGACACGAAGGAGCATCGCTGTGTTTTAGTGGGTATTCCGGTTGCCATCCTGCGCCGCCGGCGATACCCACATCCCCTTCGAAAGCGACACAGGCAGAACTGATGCATAAAATACTTTCCCAGCATTAAAAAAAACACACCTGATGCACACGCATCATCATCATCATCATCATGATCAACCCATTGCCAGCTCACTACAGAGCACGGGCTCAGAGGAGCCCGTTTGAGCTGTATTGAGAGCAATACGTGAAGGGTTTGGTCATTGTCTACCATGCTGGCCACGAATTGCCAGACTTCACATGCCTCTGAATGGAGCCACATTATGGAGAACTCAGGCGTGCAGGTTTCCTCACGATGTTTTTCTTCACCGTTTAAGCAAGTGATATTTTAATTAAAAACGCACATAATTCCGAAAATAGGTGCGTGCCCGGATTCAACCCCCCGAACTCTGATTAGAAGGCGGATGTCTTAACCACTAGTTTATCACAGCTTTCTATAACGGGCATAGGTAGAAACCATTTGTTAATTTAATAACCACCTGTAGTTTGCGTCCCTTATATCCTAATGCAAAGTTCAATGGCTTTTTAATATTGTTCATTCGAATGTGACAGCCCTGATTATCAGCCAATACAGATAATAATTGATATATGTTGTTCGATAATTGAGAGTTTAATATTTTGTTTTAATTAGTCGACTCTGCAAAGGATTAATTTGGAAAATTATTTGTTAACAAAAGCGGTAGTCGAAATTTGTCGATTTGATTAATTTCCCTGTTTACTTTATTGGTTAGTTTTGCTCTTGTGAATTTGTGATTTCATATACGAGGATTTTTAAAATATCCACCTCTTTTCTGCTCTTCTTGAATATTAATTGTTCATTTCAGTAGGAAGCGGAAGGTTTTTTTTTTTGTCGTGGTGGAAAAGCTTTATGGCTACCCCCTTAGGCGGGGAGTTATTTTGGACTCCCACCCCCGAAGCCCCCTTCCCCCGAAGTATAGTATACCCGAACTAAAAACCACCACGGCGTGTCCCTCTCGCAGGTTTTACTGGACACCCGGGGGACCCGTTGTATACTTCCCGGACGCCCTACCAGCCGCCCCAGCCTAGCGCCGGGCCTACCGCGCTACAAGGGGAAGGATCAGGACAGCTTGATCCCCCCCCCCCTAAGACAATCAGGAGATTTGTGCAATGAAGGCCAACTAGAAGCGGTAGCGGTGATAGCCTAGTGGTTACGGTGTCAGCCTCCAAATCAGAGGTCGGCGGTTCGAATCCGGGCACGCACCTCTAACTTTTCAGAGTTATGCGCGTTTTTAAACATTAAAATATCACTTGCTTCAACGGTGAAGGAAAACTTCGTGAGGAAACCTGCACGCCTGAGAGTTCTCCATAATGTTCTCAAAGGCGTGTGAAGTGTGCCAATCCGCACACGGCCAGCGTGGAGGACTATGGCCAAACCTTTCTCATATTGAGAGGAGACCCGTGCTCTATGGTGAGCCAACAATGGGTTGATCATGATGATGATGATGATTTCAACTCACACACCCATCCACACATATCCAATTACCCAAACACCCATCCACCAACTCATTTCTGATTTTAAGGCATAATAGTTTATTTTTTATTGCACAATTCGAAGAGACTGGCTATCCTGGTTTGGGGGTCAGGGTAGTTTAAGAAAAATTCTATTAAATTGAAATAAATGATTATTATTATTTATTATTTTTTCCTTAGTTTTCAGTTTTTTATGATTTTATGTTTGTTCTTATAAAAAATATTTATATGTTATTTTTAACGAACGTCGTGGCGCGGCGCGTCCGCTGTTGTGTTATAAAGTGGGAGGTCGTGGGTTCGATTCCTGGCTCGAGTCTGGTTCGGATTACCATCTTACTGGACAGACATCGCTAAGCGAAGCATCGTTCCTATATAATGAGTAGAAACCGATTAGGACCAGAGCTTCGCCGGCAACGCAATAGTTGCTCTTCTTGTGCTGTGCTGTCTCATTTTAAAATTGGAGGTCCTGGGTTCGATTACCGGCCCGAGTCTGGTCTGGTACGCTATCACCCTACCGACAAAGACGATGATATAGCGATCATTTGGGGACACGTCTTTGTCGTTAGGGGGTAAATAGCCAAGACCGAAGCCTCCCACCAGACCAGACTCGAGCCGGGAATCGAACTCTGGACCTCCAACTTTATAATGCAACAGCGCACGGAGGTTCTCATTTCATATAAAGGTGGTATCACAGTCAATGCCTAACTTGTAGTAGAGTGAAAAGCAAATAAAATGTTCTGTTGCTCCTATCATGGCGACTAGAGCCTCCAATTTGGTTTAATAATTCTAACATAAAAACCGGATGGACGGAACCTTTCATTTTTGACTTTTTGCCGCCCTACTGTTTTATAACTAAGCCCTATTATTAGGCATACGTACAAATATTGTATCGCGAAGTATGGAAGTGGAGTTTCATTTTTATACCAATAACTAGCTGACCCGGCATACGTTGGTTATGCCATATAAATTATTTGTAGGGAATTTCCATTTTAGAAACAAATAAATAACTTACTGTGTGTAAGTATGTGGTATATGAGTGAGAGGCATGGAGCGCTGTGGGAATATAAAAATAACATAAATATTATGTTCAAAATTTTAGCTTTATAATAAGCTTAAGGAGTTTTAGTCGCATTAGAGTGAAAAAAATCATAATAGAGACGATAATTGTTCAGTTATAGAGCGGGATGATAAATGATTAAATTACTAAAATGACTATTAAAAAATAGGGGTGGCCGATAGGAGAGTGACAATACAGGGCTGCATGTATTTTTCAATGCCACATAATACCCCTTTCACTTAGGGGTTTGAAAGCTAAATAGTAGCCGATTCTCAGACTTACCGAATATGCATAAAAAATTTCATACGAATCGGTCGAGCCGTTTCGGAGGAGTTTGGAACGAACATTGTGACACGAGAATTTTATATATAAGAAATGTGTTTATGTATTTACATAAATATGTATTTATGTAAATACAGAAATATTAATGTAATTAATTTTTACGTATGTAACTACATTGTATTTTTTTTTTCATAATTTATATATATTTATTTATATATATATATATATATATATATATATGTATATATATATATATAAAGTTATATAATCGTTTATTTCAAAGTAGTATATTTATACTTAAAGTATCCTGTCCCCCCAAACTGGGATAACAGTAGGATAATAATAGGATAGATCGGTCTCATCAAATTGTGCAGTAAAAAAATAGACTAGTTTTCTGTCTTAAGTTTAACTCAATCCCCTTATCTTTAGTTATCAGATTTTTAGAGTCCTCTCTCATTGGAGAGGGGGCTTTAAAGCATCTATCTATCACGTTGCTGCTTTAATGCGGAATGGCGGGTTTCAATCATTATTTAGTAACTCTAGCGGTTTCCCGTTAATTTGACCGCGTACGAAAGTTTAACAGTCCTATTCCACTCTCAGTTATCTCATTCAGCTAAGTACCTAGCGGGATTCGGCGCAGCATCCGGCTATTAAACCCATCTGCTGTGTTAACAAATACATATCTCTGGCATACAATTGTCTTATGATATTATTAGGTAACACTATGCCTTATACGTCAGTGGAGTCAAAATGTTGTTTATCTACGCACGGTTTTGAGGTCTACATATTGGACGATTTTGTCTGGTGGGAGGCTTCGGCCGTGGCTAGTTACCACCCCACTGAAAAAGACGTGTCGCCAAGCTATGATAAGCGAAGCTGTCGCGTAGAAACCGATTAGGATATTGGTTTACCATACCCGTAACAGGTTAGCCCGCTACAATCTTGGACAGCATCATCACTTACCATTACGTGAGATAGCCGTCAAGGGCTAAATTGTAGTAGTTGTAGTAGTGTATAAAAATATATATATATTAATATAACATGAAAGCGGTGATAGCCTGGTGGTTAGGGCGTCAGCCTCCTAATCAGATGTCGGCGGTTCGAATCCGGGCACGCACCTCTAACTTTTCGGAGTTATGTGCGTTTAAAAAAAAAATATCACTTGCTTCAACGGTGAAGGATAACATCGTGAGGAAACCTGCACGCCTGAGAGATCTCCATATTGTTCTCAAAGGCGTGTGAAGTCTGCCAATCCGCATATAGCCAGGGTGGTGGACTATGGCCAAACCCTTCTCATATTGAGAGGAGACCCGTGCTTTGTAGAGAGCCGGTAATGGGTTGATCATGATGATGATGATTAGTATGGTTCTACCATACCCTTAACACGTTAGCACACTACCATTTTAGACTGCATCATCGCTAACACCAGGTGAGATTGGATTGCTATCAAGGGCTAACTTGTAGCGTATAAAATAAAAAGACCCTTACAAAACTGCAATTACTTTTAGTTCAAAGCTTATAATACCCAGAGTCTTTGTAAAAACCCATTGAATTGCCACCACCCGTTTTCTTTGAAGTTATAAATCCAATTAATTACAAAATTTATGTAATAAGTAATTCGGAAATAATTTATATAGTATTATTTCGATTCGGTTACACAAATTGTATCAATCGGATTCTCCGATGCCGGCGTTAAATCCAGCAGAATGCGCTAATACCTCAAATCGACTGGGAACTGTTCAATTGGCGCAGCATTTTCGTCTGCTCAGTGGAAACTGCTCGATGATATTCCTGAATACGCATCGAATGGGGAGATTATAAGTCCGCAATCGCGAATTATAAACACCTACATTTATAATCATTCATGATCAACCCATTACCGGCTCACTACAGAGCACGGGTCTCCTCTCAATATGAGAAGGGTTTGGCCATAGTCCACCACCCTGGCTATATGCGCATTGGCAGACTTCACACGCCTTTGAGAACATTATAAAGAACTCTCAGGCGTGCAGGTTTCCTAACGATGTTTTCCTTCACCGTTGAAGCAAGTGATATTTTTTTTAAACGCACATAACTCAGAAAAGTTAGAGGTGCGTGCCCGGATTTGAACCGCCGACGTCTGATTAGGTGGCTGACGCCCTAACCACTAGGCTATTACCGCTTCACTAGCTACTGATCTTATTATATATAACTTTATTTGTTCCGTGCGAAGGCGGGTATAAAATATAGGATATTTTACTCGCTAATAAAGCAGCTTGCTATTGATGAAAGCATTTTGTCTGGTGGGAGGCTTCGGCTGTGGCTAGTTACCACCGTACCGACAAATACTAATCGCCAAGCGATTTAGCGTTCCGGCACGATGTCGCGTAGAAACCGAATAGGAGTATGGGTTTCCGGCCTGGTTGCGGTTGTGTGCGCGAGCGAAACCCGTGACCCGGCCACCAGGCGGCGGGAAAGGATATGCACCGTGGGGGTTTAGTCAGTAAGAGTCTGACATAACCGCCGCGTCTCCTCGGACGCGGAGTATCCATGAGGATTACCCACGTTAAAAAAAAAAAAAAAGGAGTATGGGTTTACCGTACCCCTAACAGGTTAGTCCGCTACCATCTTAGACTGCATCATCACTTACCATCATGAGATTACCGTCAAGAGCTAACTTGTAGTGGTTAAAAATAATAATAATCGATCTAGTTATTAACGTGCAAGCGTAAAAAAAAACAAAAACTAACCAGTTCTATATTTTATATATTAGTTAGGAATATGTTTTTAATTTCTTATTATATCCTACACGGATTATGCGTGGTGGACTATGGCCAAACCCTTCTCATATTGAGAGGAGACCCGTGCTCTGTAGTGAACCGGCAATGGGTTGATCATGATGATCATGATGATCCTATATGTTTTATTCCTATGAAAATGTTAAAGCGTGGATATCACGCAAAAACGGCTGAACGGATTTGGATAAAATTTGGCATGCATGTAGCCTTTGACATTGAAAAGGACATAATTCCTTAAGTAGTTCCCGAGGGAAAATTGAAAATTGTTTACGAGCTAAGCCGTGGGCAGACAGCTTTGAAATTTGGTATACATGTCACTTATCCTATGGAAAAGGACATTTATTTTCTATACCGATCTTTCAAATAGTTCCCGTGGGAAGATTAAAAATTCTTAACGAAGCTTTAGACCCAATACTGAAGTCCATGCAGACGAAGTCGCGGGCAGAAGCTAGTTTATAAATATATGTTTCAATTTCTAAAGAAGAAAAAAGATAAATTAACTTTATTCTATTGTGTTTTGTTACACAATGAAACGATACAAGAAAATGAAAACAAAAAAGTACGATACAAAAAAGTGTTGGGTGAAAAGGCGGCCTTATCACTAAAATCATATTTTAATCCTAAGCGTAAAAAGCTGGTGGTAACATAAATATCGAATGAATGAATGAACACACTTTTATTGCACACCAAAAAAAAGGAAAGGAAAACAAAAAGACAAAATAACAGAAACAGTAGCATACAATTTGGCGGCCTTATCGCTACATAGCGATCTTTTCCAGGCAACCAAAGATGAAAATTGGATAATGCACAAAGTTAAAAACGGTAGTCAAAACATCTCCTGAGATTTGTTAACTAAACATTTATAGTTAACAAAGAGTAGGTAAGGCTACACCTATCCGCGAAGTTTATTTTCCCCGTCCGTAATATTGTACGAGGTTTTACGTGCTCACGTCTTTTTAATCCATATAAAAGCCTTCGGGTTTCATCACGTAACAGGATTATTCAGCCATTAGCTCGGCTGCGCAGGGCAAGCCTGATTTAGCTTAGACCATGCAGTTTACTACACTACATGCAATAATAGTTTTCGACGGAATGAACGACTGAGTCTGGTCGAATGATTAATTGAATCTTCAGATTTTTATATTTTGAAATGCGTCATCATCACTACAGAGCACGGGTCTCTCAATATGAGAACGGTTAAGCATAGTCCACCACGCTGGTCAAGTGCGGATTGGCAGACTTCACATACCCTTGAGAACGTTATGGAGAACTCTTAGATATGCAGGTTTCCCGCGATGTTAGCGTTAAGAAAAGAAAAGAAAGAAAGTTTTTTATTTAGTCATAATTTGCTAAACATACTATCTCTACTATACATACATACGATCGACATGACCAAATAAAGGCAGCCCACTCAGTGGGAGCCTGAATACTGGTAGAATCACGGACGCGATCACCTATATACACATGCATAATCACCTACCGAAAGATCAGAAATAATAAAAAAAAACAAAAAATAAGACAAAGAAAAAACGATATTACAATTATTTAATAATAATCATGATCAACCCATTATCGGCTCACTACAGAGCACGGGTCTCCTCTCAATATGAGAAGGGTTTGGCCATAGACCACCACGCTGGCCATGTGCGGATTGGCAGACTTCACACGCCCTTGAGAACGTTATGGAGAACTCTTAGATATGCAGGTTTCCTCACGATGTTTTCCTTCACCGTTGAAGCAAGTGATATTTTAATTGCTTAAAAACGCACATAGCTCCGAAAAGTTAGAGGTGCATTACCGCAATCGAACTCCCGACCTATAATTAGAAGGTGGATTCTTAACCACTAGGCTATCACAGCACTTATATAATTATTAAAAAAAAAAATGTATAAAATAGCTGTTTCCAAGGGAGATACTGTAAATCTTTTACTGTTATCGTTTAATTATTGTAAGCATTCCTATGTATCGTCTCAAAATATTGTAAAATCTTAGTTAGTTAAATAAAAATACATACGAGTATATAATACAATCTCTAACATATGTAACTGAATATATTAATCTAAATATAAAAACTGCGATAAATTTATGTAAATATTATTTCTGTTTGTGTTTTTTTATTTAATAGGATAATAATTATTGAAACATGAAAACCAGTTGTTTTGTTACACGTATTGCGGGTGAATAAAATGGCTGGTTTTATTTATTAGATCTGAGTCGAAGCCCTGGTGGGTGGGTGCTCAGCGCTCGCGCCCCAAAAACCTGAATTCAACGTCTCTTAAGTCGGTGCGGGGTAGAATAGAATTCCGCGCATACAGTACAGGTGGCAAAGAATCGAGCGTCTATTGTAACGGAACGCCCACCCAGCGCCTGGCCGCTATTTCACTAGCGCCGAAATGTGCCTGTAGCGTTAGCAAAAAAAGACCTTTTTTCTAACAGAAATTTAAAAAAAGTGTATGTGTCAGCTCCGACGCACGAATGGAGATTTCAGATATTTTATTTATTTATTTATTTGAATAAGGTTTGCTAGCGATTTATACAAATGACTCAAATTATCTACAGTTAAAATACACGTAAGATGTATGTTAAATCATTTTAAAGCAAACACTACATGCATAACATAGACACTTGGTCTAAACAGAAAAAAAAGTCAAAAACAACTTACTAAAAATGGATGGATATGGAGATAAGTCTTTCAGATTGACCGTCTAAATAGGCACAAAATAGGCTTACTAGACTAAAATAAAGTATAATATCATATCAAATGGTAAATAAACGAATCAATGAAATGAATGTTCAATTAATTTATTTTAATTAGTTTGTAATTGTGATTAATCTGTCTTAATTGTTCTCTTGTGGCCGTTTACATGTAACTTTTACTGCCAATATCGTGTACACTTATAACCGATATGCATACTGGTGAATGTGCCACTTTTGTTTGCTGCAATGTATTTTTTATTTTTTTATGTATATTGTAAGTGTATCAATAATAATAAATAAATACCTAAATAAGTGTCTGCCTCTTGCGTAATATCCGTTTTTTTTACACTACAAGTTAGCCCTTGACGGCTATCTCATCTGGTGGTACGTAATGGTGCAGTCTAAAATGGTAGCAGGCTAACCTGTTAGGGGTATGGTAAACACACTCCTAATTGGTTTCTACGCGATATCGTGCCGGAACGCTAAATCGCTTTGCGACACGTCTTTTTCGGTAGGGTGGTAACTAGCCACGGCCGAAGCCTCCCACCAGACCAGACTCGAGCCGGGAATCGAACCCAGGACCTCCAACTTTATAAAGCGACAACGCACGCGCTGCGCCACGGAGGTAGTCATTTTATATTTTCATTTTGTACCTAAATTAGTCGCAGCATTTTATAAGAGTTTATATTTAATTTTTTTTGTCAACGCTACGACTATTATGGCATAAAAAGTAGTGCAGGAAGAAAAGTGGGAGCTTTCCTGTATTTTCTGCAGGAAGTTGCTCGAGAGTTTAATCATGCGCCAGATAAGCTAGGGCTGTCTCTCGCCGCAGACAATGGTGATAGCAGATTAAAAAACTTTTGTGGGACATCCACGCTGGTCGCGGACAAAGTAACCTTTGTTGTCAGTTTTAATTGCACCTACCTGATAATTGCAATCGGTTTTTCGATTTTAGCAGTACGCCGATGCGGTTTATATGAAAAAGGTCACTGAGAAAGGTTACAGGTTAAAATGAATTGGCTTTTCTGTAAATGAGTGGATTGGGGAACACATAAACATTTTTATAAACAACTCGTTGGTTCGGTGATAAGTCTAAGTTGATCAAACATGCTCTAGAAACAGACAGACTTGAAGTTTCAAAAATACTTAAAAACTTAATTGAAATAAATAAACAAAGATTTTAACAGCCATAATAATTTAATTAAAACAAAAAACTAAAGTAATCGATACAATATTGTAATTTTGCGTTCTTGTAGATAAAGCCCGCCAACTCGCATTGAAGCAGCTTCAACCACTCCACCAAGAGACAAGAGGCTGCCCCAGCAGTGGCACTTAAAATGGGCTAATTATTTACGTTACAAGGTCACCCACATAGCTATGAGTACTGCAATAATTAAGAAATGCTTCTAAAATTGCTTAAGAAATTTGTGTCATAGTTTACAAGCAATAAATACGCGTTCCTTTTCCATGACATATTAATGATTCCTGACTAAGCGATAAGTCCGCCTTTTTCTATCCTGCTTCTTCTTAATTCTGTTTATCTTATTATTTTCCATGATGTTCTGGTGTTCCTACAAATAAAGAACAATCATAATGATTTATGAATTATGATGTATATACTGTTATAATTAAATCAATATCGGCTAAGTAATTACTTATTATATGTGTATTGAAAATTATATCCTGGTCAGTATAAGGCGTACATCATTTTGACGACCTCCGTGGCGCTACGCGCGTGCTGTCACAGTATAAAGTTGGAGGTCCTGGGTTCGATTCCTGGCTCGAGTCTGGTCTGGTGGAAGGCTTCAGCCGTGGCTAGTACCAGGGTGGTAGCTAGCGAACCGACAAAGACGTGTCGCCAAGCGATTTAGCGTTCCGGCACGATGTCGCGTAGAAACCAATTAGTAGTGTGCCATCCTAGACTACATCATCACTTACCATCAGGTGAGATAGCCGTCAAGGGCTAACTTGTAGTGTATATAAGAAAAGAAAGATCCATTTTGATATTTTAAATATATAATTATGACACAAATGAATTTATAAACATTGAATACTCATACAGAAGGCAACCCTATATTTTTGGCGTCCCATGAAGGCCTTTTGTGTCCCACAGCAATTCAATTTAGTGATAAGGGTTGGGAGTTTTATCGGAACACAAAGACAAATAAAGTAGCCATCGGCTGATATAAGATGAGACACATGGCTTGTGTGGGGGGTTGTACGTGATTCGAATCACGAGATACATCTTATCTCATCGCCGTATCTTCAGTTATGTTGTTCCAAGTCGAAGTTAATCTATGACATTTCTATAATTTTCGAATTTTATATATCTATTACGGAAAACCAACAGGTAATACGTTTGTTTATTTGAATAAGGTTTGCTAGCGATTTATACAAATGAACTAAAATTATCTAAATTACATGTAAGATGTATGTGAAGCGGTGATAGCCTAGTGGTTGGTGCGTCAGCCTCCTGATCAGAGGTCGACGGTTCGAATCCGGGTACGCATCTCTAACTTTTCGGAGTTATGTGCGTTTTTAAAAATTAAAATATCACTTGCTTCAACGGTGAAGGAAAACATCGTGAGGAAACCTGCACGCCTGAAAGTTCTCCATAATGTTTACAAAGGCGTGTGAAGTCTGCCAATCCGCACATGGCCGGCGTGGTGGACTATGGCCAAACCCTTGTCATATTGAGAGGAGACCCGTGCTCTGTAGTGAGCCGAGAATGGGTTGATCATGATGATAATGATATACATATATATATATATATATATATTTAAATAATAAAACTGCAATATAGAAGGTATTTCGAAAAATTTAACACATTTTAAATTTATACGTACTCGTAATCAATTTTTGTTTTGCGCTTTAGCTTGGGGAGTAAAAACGCAGTAAGGATTGGCTTAAAAATCACAAAGAAAACATCTTTTTTAAAAATTCTGTTGTTTAACTTTATTTTACTTTTATTTTGCGCCTTTGAGAGCTTTATGGAGATATTCTCAGGCATGCAGTTTTCCACATGATATTTTCGTCAACCGTTGAAGTATGTAATATATTAATTTATAGTTACTTTAACTCATAAAAAATGAATTGGACAAACTGAAGAAGGTAGCTGGAAGCGGCTGGATGAAGACATTAAACAGTGTGTGGCGGTGCTCTGTTGAAAAGGTCTATCTTCAGCAGTTTACTACTCTACTCCAGTAGACTGCTGAAGTGATGATGTCAATAAAAATGCGCGTAACTCCGTTAATTTAGACAGCTATGAACTCGTTTCTTGCTTTAGTTTTAAGTTGGCGAGTGTAGTTATCACCACCACTTCACGAATAGAAATAATGAAAAATGTGATATATATGAACGATTCATAGATGCCTGTAATAGGTTTATATGAATAAAGAAAAAATATTACCTATTGATATCTTGGAGATGTCTATCAATAAGTTCAAAGTTTTTATAAAACGAAAGCTTATAGAAAAATCATATAACAATATTAAGGATTATATAAACGATAAAAAAGCTTGGCTGTGAACTGCTCTATCTCCATAGGTACTATAATTTATTATTGATCATGTGAGATGATAACAAAAAAACCCGGATATATTTGTCGTGGGCTTCTTCTTAGACCGGGGCGCGTTTGGAACCCTCATAGCTTTAGTTTTAAGTTTACGAATGTAGTTACCACCATCCAATCACTACTACGTAAATTTGAAATTGAAATTTAATATATTTTAGTTATTATATATAATTTTGAAGGTTTTTAATTTTAGGTTCATTTTTTGTTCGATTAAAAATATATATAACTATGTTACTAGCTCACTTCAACATTTAAAGGACTATTTGAATAAAGATTATTTGATTTCCCGCGACAGGTAGGTGGAAATCTTAACCACTAGGCGATCACCGCTCCCATATCCAATATGCTATTGTAATATTATTAGACGGAGTAATTGTCAGGGCACTGATCCAAGATAGGATTATTAACTATTGACGTCTATCCAATAAGATCTGTGGTGAGATGATGTTGGAATTAGAAGTCTTGTAAGTCATACGCTTTTAGCAATGGTCACATTCATTTCATTTATTAAAAAAAGCTGTGATAGCCTAGTGGTTAGGACGTCCGCCTCCTAATCAAGGTCGGGGGTTCGAACCTCTAACTTTTCGGAGCTATGTGCGTTTTTAAGCAATTAAAATATCACTCGCTTCAACGGTGAAGGAAAACATCGTGACCTGCAATCCTGCGAGTTCTCCATGATGTTCGTAAAGGCGTGTGAAGTCTGTCAATCTGCACATGGCCAGCGTGGTGGATCATGGCCAAACCGTTCTTATGTTGGGAGAAGACCCGTGCTCTGTAGTGAGCCGGCAATGGATTGATCATGAAGAATGTTGCCGATGTTATCAAGGAACGTATTTCAACCGATATTTTCTTCACATATAATCCTAGACCTATAATAATAAATATACTTAACACTATTTCGTAATAATTACGTGGCATTAGCGCGATTCGTGTATCTTCATTATTTCAAACACAAAAGTTTGGCACGCGCGTATTTCATCCCTTTTAACTTGTACCATACGGTTTTAATAATCCATTTAGCCTACCAAATCATCAAAGTAAATTTTTCCCAATACATACATAACACAATAGTGGATTAAGATATTGAAAAGTAATTCATTAGTCGTTGGAGTTTGAACGAGGTTCATTACGTTATAAAACTCCGTTATTCGTTTATATAATAATATATTTCCTTGCCCGACTTAAGCGCTCCTCTCCGAAAGAGGAGACCTAAACATATCCTTCATGACCCTGACGATCAGATGACTACTGACAACATACTCGTACCACCTACCACACAATCATACGCTACACACCGTCTTCGCCGGCGTAGACGAGGTCCCCGCTATCTTACGTCATCCGGACGTGGGCTCTTCGTGACCTCGGAGACGTACGGACCACTCGCCGTCCGACCCCCCCGTTATCCCAAACGTCGCCTCAGCCGAGGTTCGGCCTCACAGGAGGCGCCCTTAGGCAGACGTTCCCTTAGTTCCTTCGAGCCCTAGGGCTCAAAATTTCTTCTAGCATAGCAAAACAGCCCGGTTACGCTGTGGCAACCAATAAGGTTAGCACAGCTGATAGACAGTCCGGAAAAAAAAACACATCTGCGTTAAGAAGCAAGTTATCATGAACAAAAAACTAGATCCTTCCTAATCTGGTACGCGTATAAACGTATGCACACGTAATCTGAACAATAAAGATTAACACCTTGCCAACCGACCTTGCTTGAGCTCATGCCAAGTATAACCAATGCATTCAGGGCGGGTGACTGCATTTAGGCCGTACGACTTAATCCTTGGGATTATGTTACAACCCGTATATAGCGTACCGTACTATAGTCAAACAAACTTATCTTACCAGGTCGCCAAAATTTGAAGTAATGACATAGATAGATAGATAGATAAACTCTTTATTGCACACTACAAAATTGAATTCAAAATAAAAAAAAAACAAAATTAAAAAAGAAAAACAAACATAATTCGATTTCAAAGGCGGTCTTATCGCTAAAAGCGATCTCCTCCACACGCCTTTCATATCATTATGGAAGACTCTCAGGCATGCAGGTTTCCTCACGATGTCTTCCTTCACCGTTGAAGCAAGAGATATATTTTTTTCCAGCTATTTCAGAGAGTAGCCGGAACAAACAGACAGACAGACAGACAGACAAAAATTGTAAAAAATGATATTTTGGTGTATGTACCGTATACATATTCCTACGAATGTAGTAAAAAACAGCAATTAAAAAAAAAACTTTTATATTTATAGATTTCTCGGTCATAATTTTCATCACAATCTTATCAGAAGTTACCAAGTGCTTAGCAGTCATACTTAGAAATATTTTTGGTGTTTTATATATATATGTTTATACGTATTGCTGTCTTCAGTAGCACCCAAGTCGAGTATGGTTTCCAATACTGCAAAACTTGTGCTAAGTCGGAGCTTACACAGAACCGGCAATAAAATCCGCTCCAACAGTTAAACTTGTTCAGTTCAGTTTGAGTTATCAGATTAGGATCCGTTTATCCGTTTAACAACATCCAGTCTGTTTAACACAGCTAGCGTATACACAGATAGTAAATAATCATCATGAACGACCCATTGCCGGCTCACTACAGAGCACGGGTCTCCTCTCAATTTGAGAAGGGTTTGGCCATAGTCCACCACGCTGGCCATGTGCGGATTGGCAGACTTCACACGCCTTTGAGAACATTATGGAGAACTCTCAGGCGGGCAGGTTTCCTCACGATGTTTTCCTTCACCGTTGAAGCAAGTGATATTTTAATTGCTTAAAAACGCACATAACTCCGAAAAGTTACAGGTGTGTGTCCGGATTCGAACCCCCCGACTTCTAATTAGGAGGCTGACGCCCTAACCACTAGGCTATCACAGCTACATACATATAATGAATAGAAAAGTAACTTTAAGTTTACTTTTCGCGCTTGTGAAGTCAACATCTCCTGAGGATGATCCGGTGTCGGATCGAAACGTGCGTAGAGGTTCTAGTGGAAGATTTTGTGTGGTGTTATATTATACAAATCTCCCGGTTGTCGGCGGAATATAGCAAATTATACTTGCTGTTTATTCATATGTAATGATATAGTGTGTCTCAGGCTAATCTTAACTTTCCTGTGTAAGGATTTTAAAAGTAGGTAGCGTGTAACTCGCGTACTTTGTCTTAAATTACGTCTAATTTACAAACGGCCGCCCCCAGTCCGGCGGGTGGACATAAATTAACTAGTCCCTTTTAGTTTTAAAAGTATTTCTGTGTTTACGTGAATTTATAAGCAGAGTTGTTTAGTTAGTTAAATTACTTGGAATTATATCATTATATCTTGCTAGAAGCTGTGATGGCTTAGTTGTTAGGACATCCGCTTCGTAACCAGAGGTCGGGGGTTCAAATCCGGGCACGAAACTGTAACTATTCGAAGTTACGTGCGTTTTTAAGATATTAAAACATCACTTGCTTCAACGGTGAAGTAAAAAATCGTGAGGACACCTGCATGCCTGAGAGTGCGTAATGTTCTCAAAGGCGTGTGAAGTCTGGCAATGGGGGGATCATGATGATATATACATTTTTTTATACACTACAAGTTAGCCCTTGACGGCTATCTCACCGGTGGTAAGTGATGATGCAGTCTAAGATGGTAGCGGGCTAACCTGTTAGGGGTATGGTAAAACCCATACCCTTAATTGGTTTCTACGCGACATCGTGTCGGAACGCTAAACCGCTTCGCGACACGTCCTTGTTGGTAGGGTGGTAACTACCCGCGACCGAAGCCTCCCACCGGACCAGACTCGAGCCCAGAACCTAAACTTTATAATATGACAGCTCGCGCACTGCGCCTAGGAGGTCGTCAATCAACATCAGTAAACTTAGATAAATACTCCAATTAGGTACATTGAAACCTTTCCTCCTAAACACATCACTCAACTTCATCATCATCATCATGATCAACCCATTACTGGCTCAGTACAGAGCACGGGTCTCCTCTCAATATGAGAAGGGTTTTGGCCATAGTCCAACACGCTGGCCATATACGGATTGGCAGATTTCACATGCCTGTGAGAACATTATCGAGAACTCTCAGCCATGCAGGTTTCCTCACGATGTTTTCCTTCACCGTTGAAGCAAGTGATATTTTAATTGTTTGAAAACGCACGTAACTCCGAAAAGTTAGAGGTGCGTGCCCGGATTCGAACCGCTGACCTCTGATTAAGAGGCTGACGCCCTAACCACTAGGCTATCACCGCTTAACAACTTAGGTACGTCAACTTAGATAAATACACCAATTAGGTACATTGAAACCTTTCCTCCTAAACATATCACTCAATTTACGAGGATTGAAACGAAAAACAAAAAACATAAAAAAAACTGTTCATAAAGCAAAAGTGTTGTTCCAAACGGAGTGTTTGAGAACGCTGACATTCTGTAGAAGCCAATCACAAAATATTTTCTAAGAAGCAACATTTCGAAATACCTTTTTACGCGCGGAAATTAACAGTAAGTATTTGCTTAAGGTGTACGCAAACTTGTCACCGTCAGGAACACTTTTACGTTAAGTCCGTGACGCGGAAGTTTAGTCTGGACATTGCAACATGAAGTTTGCACCCGCACTATTTACCACTAGATACGACATATTTTATAGATTACTATGGTCATATTTCACTGCCGTGAATATCTCATTGCTGGATGTTCTATCATATTATTTTTCTTAGTGCCTTCAGTTTTGGCATACTGAGCGTGGTCAACATTTGCCATATTTGATATTTGATGTTTTATGAACCCATACCGAAATCATTCCATAACTTTCCTAACGAAGCAACTAATATGTGACTACATAATCATAATCATAATCATTTATTTGCAAGAAAGTTAGTAAATAATTAGATGGTGTATACAATTTTGTCAATAAGCCGACCATAACATTCAACTAAACAAATAGTGTGAGCAAAACAGTCAAACGGACTCCAGTTTAACTTCCGGATAAACGTCCGGATAGTACTGACTCTGTTATAACTGGATACACCTTTACCCGGTAACCGAAGCCCGATTAAACGTTGACCTCAGGAATTTCGTACACGTGCATTGCAAAATACCTCAGCGGGTATTGCAAAAAGCAAACAATGTGACTTTACCTTAAACGTTATTGCTTCGGAACTGATTTATTAATAACGGTAATGTACTCACAGGTTAACTGTGATAGCCTAGTGGTTAGGACGTCTGCCTCCTAATCAGAGGTCGGCGGTTCGAATCCGGCACCTCTAACTTTTCGGAGTTATGTGCGTTTTTAAGCAATTAAAATATCACTTGCTACAACGGTGAAGGAAAACATCGTGAGGCAACTTGCACGTCTGAGAGTTCTCCATAATGTTCTCAAAGGCGTGAGAAGTCTGCCAATCCACACATGGCCAGCGTGGTGGACTATGGCCAAACCCTTCTCATATTGAAAGGAGACCCGTGCTCTGTAGTGAGCCGGCAATGGGTTGATCATGATGACTCACAGTTCGCGATTATTGGGCAAGCTTAGATTGACAGAAGAATGCTGTGCCGGAATCTCAACGAATCAAATTAAATCAAAATAGCTTTATTTATTTATTTTTCCACTACAAGTGAGCCCTTGACCGCAATCTCACTTCATGGTAAGTGATGTTGCAGTCTAAGATGGTAACGGGCTAACCTGTTAGAAACCAAGACCAATGTAAACCTATTACAGGCATCTGTGAATCGTTCATATATATAACATTTACCATTGTTTCTATTCGTGAAGTGATGGTGATAACTACACTCGCCAACTTAAAACTAAAGCTAAGAGGGTTCCAATCGCGCCAAGGTGTAAGAAGAAGCCCATAACCAACATAGCCATGTATCTCACATAATCAATTATAAATTATAATTAGTAATGTCAGTTAGAGCAACTCACACCCAAGCTTTTTTATCGTTTATGTAAACTTTAATATCGTAATATGATTTTTGTACAAGCTTTCGTTTTATAAAAACTTTGAACTTATTGATAGATATCTCCAAGATATCAAAAATGTGTTACTAATTTTCAGCATCAAACATCTGAATCAAGTAAACAGCGGTAGATAAATAATAAATGCCAAAAGTGGGTAGTCACTAGTCAGTCGCTGTGAGACAAGCGACGGTGAAGCACGTCCCTCATAATTTATTTATTTTATTTATTTATTAATTAGTTTTGGCGGCTCATGCAACACAGTTTATACTAATGCAGGGCCGTCCTTCCCATCTGTCTGTATTACTTAAGTGTTCTCAATAAAGTTTTTTTGTTTTTTTTTTTTAATTTTTTTTTAATTTTCTAACAGGTAGTGATATGGTAAAGTTTAAAAATCCAATACCAAAGAGTGCTCGATCCGACTTGGCAATTCAGGCATTTAAATGTTGGGACCTCGCGAAACACACTCGAAACTTCGACCATAAGACCAAACCGTCTGATCCAAACTTACGCAAACTACCTCGCTTGAGGAAGTTTGGATCAGACAGTTTCTATTAAACCGCATTGCCATCCACTTTTTGTTTATCGACTAATATTTAAAATAATTAATAAACTTTAGACAATTATAATTAACAACTAAAACAACGTAACTGTATTATAACACTTAAAAACTTAAAATAAACCTTAAATATAATATATAATAACTAATAAAATAAAAAAATATATTATTAAAAGGAGTCCCTTTAGGCAAGGTTCCGAAGATACTAGCAGCGTTTCCCCTTTGGATTGCAAGACTAATTCGTTGTCCGAGGTAGCTGGCAGCTCTTTGGTCTTCTGTGATGTCGACTAACCTTTTTGCTATTTCCCTAAAAAGTCCAATAGCGCTAGGAACCCAAGGTCCTGCAGTCGAGTGCACAAGTGTTCCCGTGACCTAGCCACCAGGCGACGCGAAGGAGCATCGCTGGGTTTTAGTGGGTATTCTGGTCGCCAGCCACCGGGGGAGTCCCACAGCGGCGCAGTCTTGCCTGCGTCGCTTCCGGAGGGGATGCGTAAACGCTTTTCCCAGCGGAAAAAAAGGACCCCAAGGACCAAGGGACTTCGACTAATATTATGTTCGGAGATCGAGATATAACTCAATGTCCCGGAGCAACACCAAATTCACTTATACCCAGGAAAACGAAATATAAACCCGGGCGGTACGTTAGCGAGTGTTTTAATTCCATGTCGGGTCCAAACGACCCATATCAAGATGGAGTTGATTTCATTCGGGTACCGCACTCGAGCGTGAATGCCTTTCCAGTCTCCATTCACGTGACGTCAGGATTCTTTGATCATTGTATTACGTAGGGGCTGATGTTCGCGACTTTGACGATGTGTATTAAAATTTGTAAAAAATCCTGAGTATTAAGCAAGTCTGTAACAAAACATTTTTTTTTACACTACATGTTATCTCACCTGCCGGTAAGTGATGATGCAGTCTAGGATGGAAACTGGCTAACCTAGGGGTATGGTAAACCCACACTCCTAATTGGTTTCGACGCGACATCGTGCCGGAACGCTTAATCGCTTGGCGACACGCCTTTGTCGGTAGGGTGGTAACTAGCCACGGCTGAAGCCTCCCACCAAAACAAAATTATTATTATCTCATTACTATTTCCGTTCTCCACAGTAATGTGTAACTATAACTACATAGTACGTATAAGTTTATTATATATACGAGTATATATATAAATATAATATTGCTCTAATAAGATAGCTCTTAATATAATTTTAGGTAGCATGTGAGATGGTGATAACAAAAAGAAAATTTACCTGGCTAAGTTTGTTGTGGGCTTCTTCTTAGACCGGGGCGCGTTTGGAACCCTCATAGCTTTAGTTTTAAGTTTACGAATGTAGTTATCACCATCAAATCACTACTATGTAAATTATTGACGCGTCGAAAGCGCCTTTTAAAGGACTATTTGAATAAAGATTATAAAATTTTGAATATATAATAAACTTACACTTATATATATTATTTTATTTATGTATTTCCAGTTTTACGGGAGATTTTCATCAGGTAGGGTATACACGTATAGTCGATATTGAGTCGATTTTAATAATACCATTATAACGGTGCGAGGTGCAAGTCGCCAGAGCTTCTAGACGCTGGCTCAGTATTCGTGAAAGACTCCTTAATCTAGCACAGAACCATAACTAGTTATTCAAATTTTTTTTTCAATACTTTATACACTTTAATCTTACACGCAGTTTTTTTTTTGTGTTTACCTTATCCTAAGAATGCCTGGCAGAGATCGCTAGGAAGCGATAAGGCCGCCTTCTTGGATTCTACTCCTTTTTTCACGTCTGTAATAAGTAAACACAAGTGAATTTGTTTTTATTTGATTGGACTATATTATTTTACACTTTACAAAACATATTGTAACAAAACATTCTTAGCCCAAGCCGGAGATCGAACCCAGGACTTGTGATCCTCTAGACCAACTGAATAATAAACTATTTCAGGTAGGTTGAGAGCCTATCGATCCCTCTAATGATGATAATGACTGACGCACTGAGAGTTGATGCTAAGTGAGGTTATAAAGCTCTTGCACTCGCTTGCAGAATAATTGAACACTCGAAAATGTTGTTAGCGAGACTTTTTTTTTACACTACAAGTTAGCCTTTGCCGGCTATCTCACCTGATGGTGTGATGATGCAGTCTAAGATGGTAGCGAGCTAACCTGTTAGGGGGTATGGTAAACCCACATCTACTACTCCTACTTGGTTTCTACGCGACATCGTGCCGGAACGCTAAATCCCATGGCGACACGTCTTTGTCGGTAGGGTGGTAACTAGCCACGGCCGAAGCCTCCCAGTGAAGGAAAACATCGTGAGGCAACTTGCACGTCTGAGAGTTCTCCATAATGTTCTCAAAGGCGTGGGAAGTCTGCCAATCCACACATTGCCAGCGTGGTGGACTATGGCCGAACCCATCTCATATTGAGAGGAGACCCGTGCTCTGTAGTGAGCCGGTAATGGGTTGATCATGATGACTCACACGTTTGTAGTTGAACTTGATTTTATCTGCTTGGGTATTGTGTTCGCGATTTCTGGCAAGCTTAGATTGACAGGGAGATTGCTGTATAATGTGCCTCTATAATCAATAGAAATAATATCACTTGCATGCGATATTGTAATTTAACAACTTGCACTTTCGTTTACAGCATAAGTACTGATTCTAAAAATAATTAGTTAATCAATAATCCAAGCTAACATTAGCGAAAAAGATATCAATGTGTCTTTTAACTTATCAATTGCTGCATTTGTCTTGAAGAAACAGGCTCGGAGATAGGTCATATAATGGATATTTCATATTTCATATGGGTTGAAATTTTTTTATCGCTTCAACCTCCCTGGTGCAATTCAATACAAATTCATTTCAAAATAACTTTATAAATGTAAACCTATTACAGGCATCTATAATCGTTCATATGTATAACATTTTCCATTGTTTTTATTCGTGAAATGATGGTGATAACTACATTCGCCAACTTAAAACTAAATAAAATAAAAAAGCTAAGAAGGTTCCAATCGCGCCCAGGCTTAAAAAGAAGCCCACAACAAACTCGGCCAAGGTTTTTTTTTGGGTGTCACTATCTCACATAGTCAAATATAAATTATAAGTAGCTATGGAGTTAGAGCAATTCACACCCAAGCTTTCTTATCGTTTATGTAATCCTTTATTTCACAATAGAATTTTTCTATAAGCTTTCGTTTTATTAAAACTTTGAACTTATTGATAGATATCTCCAAGATATCAATAATGTGTTACTAATTTTCAGCATCAAACATCTGAATCAAGTAAACAGCGGTAGATAAATAATAAATGCCAAAAGTGGGTAGTCACTAGTCAGTCGCTGTGAGACAAGCGACGGCGAAGCACGTCCCTCATAATTTATTTATTTTATTTATTTATTAATTAGTTTTGGCGGCTCATGCAACACAGTTTATACTAATGCCTTGCCATCTTTCTGTAAGACTTAAGTGTTCTCAATAAAGTTTTTTTTTTATTATTTTTTTTAATTTGATTTTTAATTTTCTAACAGGTATTGATATGGTATAGTTTAAAAATCCAATACCAAAGAGTGCTCGATCCGACTTGGCAATTCAGGCATTTAAATGTCGGGACCTCGCGAAACACACTCGAAACTTCGACCATAAGACCAAACCGTCTGATCCAAAACTTACGCAAACTACCTCGCTTGAGGAAGTTTGGATCAGACAGTTTCTATTAAACCGCATTGCCATCCACTTTTTGTTTATCGACTAATATTTAAAATAATTAATAAACTTTAGACAATTATAATTAACAACTAAAACAATGTAACTGTATTATAAACACTTGAAGACTTAAAATAAACCTTAAATTGAATCTATAACTAAAAATCTTAAAATATATATATATATACAATATAATAACTAAAATATATTATTAAAAGGAGTCCCTTTAGGCAAGGTTTCATAGATACTGGCAGCGTTTCCTCTTTGGATTGCAAGACCAATTCTTTGTCCGAGGTAGCTGGCAGCTCTACCGTCTCCTGTGATGTCGACTAACCTTTTTGCTATTTCCCTAAAAAGCCCTATAGCGCTAGGACCCCAAGGACCTGCGGTCGAGTGCACAAGTGTTCCCATGATCCAGCCACCAGGCGACGTGAAGGAGCATCGCTGGGTTTTAATGGGTATTCTGGTCACCAGTCTGGCCGCCGGAGAGTCCCACATACCCCGTCGGAAGCGGCGCAGTCTTGCCTGCGTCGCTTCCGGAGGGGATGCATAAACGCATTTCCCAGCGAAAAAAAAAGAAAAAGGACTTCGACTAATATTATGTTCGGAGATCGAGATATAACTCAATGTCACGGAGCAACACCAAATTCACTTATACCCAGGAAAACGAAATATAAACCCGGGCGGTACGTTAGCGAGTGTTTTAATTCCATGTCGGGTCCAAACGACCCATATCAAGATGGAGTTGATTTCATTCGGGTACCGCACTCGAGCGTGAATGCCTTTCCAGTCTTCATTCACGTGACGTTAGGATTCTTTGATCATTGTATTACGTAGGGGCTGATGTTCGCGACTTTGAAGACGTGTATTAAATTTTTTAAAAATTCCTGAGTATTAAGCAAGTCTGTAATTGAACTTTTTTTTTTTACACTACCTTGACGGCTATCTCACCTGGCGGTAAGTGATGATGTCCCCTACCTTTGAAGCCAATAGTGCAGTTGTTAATATGAATTCCTTGGCTTAATGCATAGCCTTAAAGCAAACGCAGCAGGGTTGTAGGGCAATTCTCTCATTCGTTTTTCTCAGTGAAAGGATGCCTGTGCCCGGCAGTGGAATATGTTTTTTTTTATTTTTATTTACTACAAGTTAGCCCTTGACAGCTATCTCAATGGTAAGTGATGATGCAGTCTAGGATGGCAACGGGCTAACTTGTTAGGTGTATGGTAAACCCATACTCCTAATTGGTTTGTACGCGACATCGTGCCGGAACGCTTAATCGCTTGGCGACACGTCTTTGTCGGTAGGGTGGTAACTACTGCCACTGCTGAAGCCTCCCACCAAAACAAAATTATTATTATCTCATTACTATTTCCGTTCTCCACAGTAATGTGTAACTATAACTACATAGTACGTACGTTTATTATACATATATTTATTATTTTATTTATGTATTAAAATTTTTACGGGAGAATTTCATCAGGTAGGGTGTTAAATGAAACACGTATAGTCGATATTGAGTCTAGTTTAATAATACCATAACGGGGTGAGGTGCAAGTCGCCAGAGCTTCTAGACGCTGACTCAACATTCGTGAAAGACTCTAGCACAGAACCATAACTAGTTATTCGTATGTTTTTTTTTAAATACTTTGTACACTTTAATCTTACTCGCTTATTTTCATGTTTCTGTTTTCTTTAATTATTTCTTAACTTTAATTTTATTTTTTTGTAGTGTACAATCGTTGTAATTTATTCAATAAATATAAATAAAATAACTGAGTTGGATAGTTGACTCATTTGTGTCAACCATCTGACTCAGTTAAAAAATGTTCTTTACATGTCACACGCTTATTCCTGTTTTAAAACAACCTTCGCTTTTTTTAGGTGTAGTTATAGTTTGTATTATTTATTGTATTTTTTTATAATGATAAATAAATAAATAAAAACCATATTAGGAGATTTGTTAAAATGCGAATCAATTAAATTAAAAGCGAACAAGTAATACCTAGTTGTCAAAAATACAGTTGGTTCATCGTCAGGGCGCTTTGGAAAACCAAGTTTGAAGTTAATGTACTGAGTAAACACAATAAAATATATTTTTTAATTTTTTTGGCCAAATTATTTTGACACTTATCAAAACATATTGTAACAAAACATTCTTAGCCCAACCCGGAGATCGAACCTAGGACTTGTGACTCTAGACCAAGTGAATAATAAACTACTTCAGGTAGGTTGAGAGCCTATCGATCCCTCTAATGATGATAATGACTGACGCACTGAGACTTGATGCTAAGTGAGGTTATAAAGCTCTTGCACTCGCTTGCAGAATAATTGCACACCCGAAAATGTTGTTAGCAACACGTTTTTTTTTACACTACAAGTCAGCCTTTGCCGGCTATCTCACCTGGTGGTAAGTGATAATGCGGTCTAAGATGGTAGCGGGCTAACCTGTAAGGGGGTATGGTAAACCCACATCTACTACTCCTACTTGGTTTCTACGCGACATCGTGCCGGAACGCTAAATCCCATGGCGACACGTCTTTGTCGGTAGGGTGGTAACTAGCCACGGCCGAAGCCTCCCACCAGACAAATAAATAGCTGACTCACAGTGTACTGTGATACTATTTTAATGACATGGTTCAACACTTACACTCGTCCTCACCGTCCGACCCCCCCGTTATCCCAAACGTCGCCTAAGCCGAGGTTCGGCCTCAAAGGAGGCGCCCTTAGGCAGTCGTTCCCATAGTTTCTTCGAGCCCTAGGGCTCAAAATTTCTTCTGGCAGAGCTTCTTTCCAAAGCTCGCCAAACAGCCCGGTTACGCTGTGGCAACCAATAGGGTTTGTACAGCTAATAGACAGTCCGAAAAAAAAAAACTTACACTCGCTTGCAGAATAATAATATAATAATAATTGCTTACCCGAATAATATATAGTTTATAATTTTTACTATATATTTATAGATCATAATCTTGTTTTGCTAATGAAAGAGCAACTGATTCATCACCATCATGATTAACCCATTATCGGCTCACTACAGAGCACGGGTCTCCTCTCAATATGAGAAGCGTTTGGCCATAGTCCACCACGCTGGCCATGTGCGGATTGGCAGACTTCACACGCCTTTGACAACATTATGGAGCGTGCAGGTTTCCTCACGATGTTTTTCTTCACCGTTGAAGCAAGTGATATTTTAATTATTAAAAACGCACATAACTCCGAAAAGTTAGAGGTGCGTTGCCCGGATTCGAACCGCCGACCTCTGATTACGAGGCTGACGCCCAAACCACTAGGCTATCACCGCTTCTACAACTGATTGATATATCTTTAATTGGATGACCAATTCCATTAACTAGTTGATTCTACTAATGTATCACACATTAGTAGTATTAGTAGAAGTAGTAGAATTAACTAGTTGATGTCTTTTCAGAGCAGATCGATCTCTAATCATCATAATGCAACTAGCTTGAATTGAGACACTAACGATGCTAACTAAGGGACGTTGTTCAGCACTTACACTCACTTGCAGAATAATTGCACACCCAAATATATAGGTCATATATTTTTTATACACGGCGGCGGTTGCGGCGGCCTAGATGGCATCTCACCTGATAGTAAGTGATGATGCGGTCTAGGGCTTACCTGTTAGGGGTATGGTAAACCCATACTCTTATTTGGTTTCTACGCGACATCGTGCCGGAACGCTCAATAACTTGGCGACACGTTTTTGTCGGTTGGCTGGTAACTAGCCACGGCCGAAACCTACCACCAGACCAGACTCGAGCCGGGAATCGAACCCAAGACGTCCAACTTTTTTATAATGCGACAGCGCGTTTCGTAGCGCCACGTAAAATAATATTATTTGCATTCAAAATCTTTTTTGATAAAGTTATTATCATCAAAGATTTTGGATATATAAAGTCGGCTTCCCACTAAATAAATTAACATCATGGAGTGGGGTCCCTGCTTCGCCGTTTACCCGCAATTAAATAATGAAATGTGTATATAAAAAAATTAAAAGTGTTTAATTTTTTCGGCCGGCAGTGTACGACTCGTCAATTAGTCCAGATTAGTATCACGTGCTGTCAATATTCACCTGTGAGTTATGAAGCTACGTCACACTGTCTAGTTAATTAAGGTGACAGCCCAGTCTCTTGTTGAAGTTACCTAGTTGTACAGTACCTATCCTACGTATTGCATCTATGCTTTATCGCAGAAAATATGGCATCCACCTTTTGAAATCTGATTGATTTACTTAAATTTATGTTAAACATTATGTTTGAATACAAAATAACTGGCAACTAACTAATTATGCAAAATAAAAAAAAAATGGAACAAAACTAAAATTATTTCAAAAAAAAAAAAAAAAAATTGTGTCAATGGAGTTTAATTCTTCAGATCGACTGCCCAAATAGGTATAAAAAAGACTTACTAGTCTTAACAAAAATATTAATACCATATCAAATAGTAAATAAACGAATCAATGAAAATACCTAAATAATGAGTATATTTTTATTCTATTTACATTTATTATTACTATTCGGTATAGTACATCAAACATTTAACTAAAATTTCGACTCACACCTAATACCTATAATATGCTGAAGAGAATGTGTCGTTTGTACAATGAGATTATCAATAAAGACTCCAAAATTTATATCTTTAACGGCCACTATAGGAAGTTTTGTTTGAGTGTGATGGAATTGATTAAGTAAACAGTAGGTATTACACCTAACTTTATATTTGTATTTCTGTAATTGATTATATTAAACTTTTGTCATGCTGTGCAGTCAACTAGAATTACAATTAGATATAGAATATGTAACTAAGTTAAGATTTAATTATAAGGATGGTAATTTGTTAAGATTGCCAAATAAAATAAAAAATAAAATAAAATAAAATGAAGAAATAAGGCGGGAGATTTCGTATTCAGCGGTTACGGTTTTTTCACGCTTTTCTTGAATTATTTTGAAAAGGATTGGTGTTGTTTGTGTTGTGGACTTTATAGTTTTGGTGTCTTTTTTTATACCACAAGTTAGCCCTTGACGGCATCTCACCTAACATGCGGTCTAAGATGGTAGCGGGCTAACCTGCTAGGGGTATGGTAACCAATACTACTAATTGGTTTCTACGCGACATCGTGCTGGAAGACGTGTCGCCAAGCGATCTAGCGCTTGTCATTGTCGGTAACTAGCCACGGCCGAAGCCTCCCACCAGACAAAGTGTAGTAGCTAGTTTTCTGAATGATTAAAAGGTATTAATTTGGGAAAGGTTTAAGGGAGCCGCCCTTTTTCCTTAATTTCAATTCTCCATTGCTATAATTTGGACACTGGCTAATCTGCGTAAAGTTATAAAAAGAGAAAAACACATGCTGATTATGACAGGACGTAGGGTGTTAAAAATTCAACGTCCAATTTGCGTCCATATCTAGACGCTGATCAAAAATGCGTCCAATTTCCGCTTTCGGTGGCTGCGACCCGGTGGAACTACCTGTTTGTGCCGCCATATTGCGTCGTTTACTTAAGTGTATTAGGCATTGCGAACGTGTGGTGAATTTTCCTTTGTCTATATAATAGACAATATGCAAAAAAATGTGCAAAAATTCGTCATAATAATCAACAAATCGACTCATGCACCTAGGTTCTTAAACCAAATAACTATTAATATTGAATATACATATAACCTTATTAATAAAGATTCAAAGTTCATCATGATCAACTCATTCTCGGCTCACTACAGAGCACGGGTCTCTTTTCAATATGAGAACGGTTTGGCCATAGTCCACCACGCTGGCCATGTACGGATTGGCAGACTTCACACGCATTTGAGAACATTATGGAGATCTCTCAGGCGTGCAGGTTTCCCCACGATGTTTCCTTCACTGTTGAAGCAAGTGATATTTTAATTTTTTTAAACGCACATAACTCCGAAAAGTTAGAGGTGCGTGCCCGGATTCGAACCGCTGGCCTCTGATTAGGAAGCTGACGCCCTAACCACTAGGCTATCACCACTTCAATAAAAAAAAAAATATATATATAAATATATTTATATATAAACGATATAAATATCAACTACAGTGTATTTTATTACACAAGATAGACTGTGAAAAGTCTCATCTGAACAATTCATTCAGATAACATTACAGATTCATCATACAGATTCAGATCAGCAAACGTGGTGGACTATGGCAATAATCCCTACTCATATTGAGAGTAGAGCTGTACTCTGTAGTGAGCCGAGAATGGGTTGATCATGATGATGATGATGATGATGATATAATTATATAGATAGATGACCATTTTCCGCTATTAAGTAATAAAGCTAATATTCTAACACACTGAGAAAAAGATAAACCCAATTCTAATCGACAATGTGGTAATGGATTGGAAGGAAATGCATTCTGGGCACTGAAATGTACATCTTTGTTAGGGTTGACTGCATTAGCTGTTACAAAATTATTCTTTGCTATTGAAATAAAAATTTAAATGGAATTTTCCAGATTGGAATCTGTGTTTGTACAGAATTATAAATACTATTACTAAAATAATAATTTTTGACGACCTCCCTAGCGTGCGCTGTTGCATTATATAGTTGGAGATCCTGGTTTCGATTTCCGGCTCAAGTCGGTCTGGTGGGAGGCTTCAGCCGCAGTTAGACAAGGTCTAACCCATCCGACAAAGACCTGCCAACCGATTTAGAAACCAGTAAGGAGTATGCGTTTACCATACCAAGATTGTAGCGGGCTACATCGCTATGTAGAAAAATTAACTAAACTAAAAACTTAATTCGAAAATGAACACAAATTTTATTTAATAAACAAGAAACTATTATAATACTTAACTAATTTAATGTTTTAAATTATGTACCTTATGAAGTCTAACAAAGATATAAAATACAACTGAATTAGGAACCTTAATATTTAACCTATATATAATAATTAACCTTTAATTAGATTTAATTAGAACCTTTAATTAGCCCGCTGGCTAGGTTAGTCCGCTACAATCTTAGACTGCATCATCACTTACTCAAGGGCTAACTTGTAGTGTATATAAAAAAAAAAAAAATTACAGCGACTGGCATGCTTGTAAACAATTTTAGATTTAGTCCTATTTCGACTAACATACATGCATACTTCATTTATAAACGTCTATTCTTTAGAAGTTAGTTTAATCACTAAACATGGGATTTTGATTTAGTAGCATGTACAATGATCAATTTAAGATTACTATTTGTTAACTTGATTGGTTCCATTAGAAGCTGTAATAAGTTGGAAAAATAACCTATTATCTTGTACAATGATCAATTTAAGATTAGGTACTATTTGTTAACTTGATTAACTACAGAAGCTGTGATAAGTTGGAAAAATAACCAGTGCAAACATTTTCACCTAAAGTGGCAACCCTGATCACATTTCCCATCTAGAATTGCTGCTGGGGGGGTTACATCGAAAATACAAATTTATTGCAACTGCTGTATTGGGAATAATGCAACGAAAATGTATCTTTGTAATGAGGTTGATAACTCGTTCCCTCTCGGATTCGATTCTTGGTTACGGCAATAATGGAAACTATCGCACTTTAATCATCCACACTATTTATTTTTCGGACTGTCTATTAGCTTTGCTAACCCTATTGGTTGCCACAGCGTAACCGGGCCTGTAATGCCTATTCACTCTTCCCTTGAAGGAACTAAGGTTATACTGGAAACACAGATGCTGGAAGTGAGTTCCACACCTTAGCGGTTCGATTCCGAGACGTTAATACTCCCCCGACCTAAGCGCTCCTCTCCGAAAGAGGAGACCTAAACATATCCTTCATGACCCTGACGATCAGATGACTACTGACAACACATTCGTACCACCTACCACACAATCATACGCTACACACCGTCTTCGCCGGCGAAGACGAGGTCCCCGCTATCTTACGTCATCCGGACGTGGGCTCCATCCACGGCCTCGGAGACGTACGGACCACTCACCATCCGACCCCCCCGTTATCCCAAACGTCGCCTAAGCCGAGGTTCGGCCTCAAAGGAGGCGCCCTTAGGCAGCCGTTTCCTTAGTTTCTTCGAGCCCTAGGGCTCAAAATTTCTTCTGGCAGAGCTTCTTTCCAAAGCTCGCCAACGCTGTGGCAACCAATAGGGTTTGTACAGCTAATAGACAGACCGAAAAAAAAAAGACGTTAATCAAAATCGTTTCCGAGTAGGTTGGATTTTAACCACGTGAGGGTACCAGCGCTCACGATTTCTCGAAGTTCTGTGGTAAAACGGTAAAAGGGCACGAGGGTGTAAAGTTCTTGAAATTATATCCGATAAAAGACCGATAGACAGACAAAATCCTCATGTTTCAGTTTTTTATCTTACCCGGAAATCATAGCAAGGAGCTTCGTGTCCAAAGGGGTAGAGTTATTCTAAAAATAAATTGTATTCTATTTTTCTAAGGTGTAAGAGTTGCTAAACAACGGCACACGGGCAATAATTAGCATCCGTGGGGGGAAGAGATTTATGTACCCCTTATGTTCTCTCGACTGCGCCAAGTTACTCGCATGATTCTACAACGTTGCTTTGAATGTATTCATCTGTGTTTTGTTTATTAAAAGTGTTTCCGCAACATCTCGGTCAATAAATGTACCACTGAACTGTTTGACGACCGGCGTTGCGTGGTATAAGGTGGGAGGCCCCGGGTTCAATTCTCGGCTCAAGCCTGGGCTGGAAAATATATACCGCCAAGTGATTTCGTGTTCCGGTATGATACCGATGAGGAGCATTGGTTCGGCTGGCATAGCATCGGTAGCTTCTCTGGTACTGCAGATGTTTATGCGAGTCGGTTGTCCATATCAAGTGTCCCGTTGTTTGTAAATATATCAATACTCATGAGTGCCTCATTTAAGGAAATTAAAAAGCCTCACCCTCCCTTCAATCTATATCTTTGAAATGTGCAAATTTGTCAAAAAGAATCTATACTTTTATAAAAAAAAAAGAACAAAAACCTCGTCGAATTCCCGAAAAATATGCTAACAAACTAACCCTCCCACCATCAAAGCTAAAACTCCACACCTGTAGTCTGTGAAAATATATAATGGTCTGCCAGACTGCATACGAAACTTAGAAGAAGAAAATTAATTTTACACAGTATTAAAGAATTTTTTATTGGAGAAGTGTTATTACACAGTAAACGATTTCTTAAACGATGCAAGTAAAAATAAATGAAATCGGTCTGTCTACTACGGTCGACTCTAGACCAAGTTGCAACACCCAAACTGGGTATGTGTACACAATATGCAACGAAATAAATAAATAAATAATATGTGCACGAGTCTACAGGTATATGTACATATATATATATAAAATTTGAAGGTATATGTTTTGTCCCAGCCAGCTATTACATTTTATATCAGTGATCTTTGAAGATGGCCTTACATGCCCTCTTAGGCTCGGGACAGAACATCTTCTTAACTGCAGTCTAATACTGAGAATTCATTGACATGCATTGACTACTGGTGTTTTGTCTTGACGTCATTGATTTACCATTAGCCGTAGATAGAGCGCGTCATACAAAAACAAGGCGAGAATTTGCCACCAACTAACTATATATTCCTACATATCGGTATATCGATGTATTACAACCCGTCTAATACACTAGACATCTTGCCGTTATATTATCTATAGCGGGGCGTAGTGCTTTGCAATTTATTCGGACTATACGGCTCGATTGTTAGAATCGGTGACTTTCGTCTATCCTTGTCACACACTGGGGGAAAGGAGTGCACGCGTCGCTATTTGTGCACTACTTTTCCGTCCCATTTTTTGAGCGTTAATGATCGATCTACGGCTCGTGGTAAATCAATGCTTGACGTGTATTTTCTAATTCATATCTGTTATCTTAATCTGAATAAATGGCTTATTTTGCCCACGGGAATGGACGGAATAATTTCTGAACTCCGGTCTGGTACTGAGAATTCATTGGCAGAATAACCATATCAAACCCCACTCGTTAAAAAAAAATTAAAGACCCGTAATCAAACATTGAGTGAGAAATCCTTCCCGCCTGAGAGTTCTCCATAATGATCAAAGGCGTGTGAAGTCGGCCAATCCGCACATGGCCAGCGTGGTGGACTATGGCCAAACCATTCTCATATTGGAAGAGACCAGTGCTCTGTAGTGAGCCGGTAATGGGTTGCTCATGATGAATCAAACATGCTTAAAGATAAACTAATAAAGCCAAAGTTTATCTCAAAAAATTGATTACTCTAAGTAATAATACATCTGACTGGCTATACCTAAACACGACATGGGGGTAATAATGAACATCTGTGGGGGGAAGAGATTTATGTACCCCTTATGTTCTCTCGACTGCACTGTTGGGGATGGGCTTATTAACATGTTTCTACGTCACCGCTTCGAATGTATTACATAATATAGTGTAATTTTGTTCATTCGAAGTATTTTCTCGATATACTGATATAGTCTTGATATGTGTTTTCTAATTCATATCTGTCTAATTCATTCTTGTATTAAATTTCAAGAATACATATAAAACTTAAAATAAAACTTACGAGGAGCTCCGGGTGATGGATGACAGGTATCCTCACCCGTCGAGCCTAATGCTCCTGGCGTGCCTCAATTGGAATTAGGGGGCCTCGATCATAGGCCCCCTAGACCCTTGTATTTGCGTTCTTTAGCTGTTATATTAATTCATATCTGTTATATTAATCTGAACAAATTTTTAACTCGGTGCTGGCACCGAGAATTCCTTGGCAGAATAAATCAAAACGTGACTATCTTCAGCCTTCTCCCGTAATAAAATATGCTAAGGATTTAACTCACTAGATAGTTCTAAAAAATCAACTTGTCTATGGCGACTACATCACACGGTTATCATATGATTGGCATCTGTAAGAGATTTTTGTACCCGATCTTTTCTCTAAAATCTTGTAGTATTTTGTAACATTACAGTAATTCTTTGTCACACTCAATCTAATATTGTTTACAGTTGGTCATATCATTTTTAAAATATATGGACGATAGTGACAATATTAGTAAAAGAGAGATTAGCAGAACTAGGAAAAATGGGGGACGTATTATCAAAAATACCTTGGAATCCGAATCAAAATACTTTTATTCATGTGAACCTATTACAGGCATCTATGAAGCGTTCATATATAATATATTTTTCATAATTTTAATTCGTGGTGACACTAGCCAAATTTTTTTTTCTTATTACCCTCGCACATAGCCAATAATAAATTATAATTAGCTATGAAGTACACACCCAAGTATTTTTTTATCGTTTATATTATCGTTAATATCGTTATAGGATTTATCTATAAGCTTACGTTTTATCAAAACTTTCAACTTATTGATAGACATCTCCAAGATTTCGATATGATGATGATGATGATGATGATGATGATGATGATGAACAACTAGGCGTAAGACAACAACAAAGAATTAGTCTAGCAATTCAAAGGGGGAACGCTGCCAGTATATTCGGAACCTTGCCTAAAAGGACTCCTTATAGTTATATATTTAAGTTATTATATTATATTTTTTAGGTTTTTTGTTATACACTACAAGTTAGCCCTTGACGGCTATCTCACCTGATGGCAAGTGATGATGCAGTCTAGGATGGTAGCGGGCTACCTGTTAGGGGCATGGTAAACCCACACTTCTAATAGGTTTCTACGCGACATCGTGCCGGAACGCTAAATCGCCTAGCGACACGTCATTGTCGGTTGGGTGGTAACTAGCCACGGCCGAAGCCTCCCACCAGATAAAAGATTTTTAGTTTTCTCAATGTAAAGTTAATTTTAAACTACGCGTAATAAGTCGCTGACATCAAGTTCAGCTAGCACAAAGGTAATTAGGATGTAATCCTTGAAGTCTTGAAATTCTTCAAGCTATTTAAGTGGTGAAAGCGATGATAGCCTAGTGGTTAGGGTGTCAGCCTCCTAATCGGTGTTCGGCGATTCGAATCCGGGCACGCACAGAGAGAGATATGTGTGTTTTAAAAAAATTAAAATGTAACTAGCTAAACGGTGAAGGAAAACATCGTGAGGAAACCTGCACGCCTGAGTTCTCCATAATGTTCTCAAAGGCGTGTGAAGTCTGCCAATCCGCACACGGCCAGCGTTGTTGACTATGGCCAAACCCTTCTCATATTGAGAGGAGACCCGTGCTCTGTAGTGAGCCGGTAATGGGTTGATCATGATTTAAGTGGTAGTAACGAAATCTCATGGTAGGAAGAGAGATACATTGCCGCATAAGTTGCTTAACAGTGACATATACTCGTAGTTACAAGTAGTAATTATTAGCATCTGTGGAGATGAGATTTATGCAAACCGTGCCTTCCCTGTTGCACTGTTGCCGAGTTAGAACTTGCTGTTTGTTCCGAAAGTTTCTACAACTTTGTTTCGGAGACACATATAATGCTGTGTTTATAAACACACAGACTAACTAACAGATACACCGTCATTGTGAGATGGTGATAACAAAAAGAAAATATACCTGGCTAAGTTTGTTGTGGGCTTCTTCTTAGACCGGGGCGCGTTTGGAACCCTCATAGCTTTAGTTTTAAGTTTACGAATGTAGTTATCACCATCAAATCACTATTTTGTAAATTATTGACGCGTCAAAAGCGCCTTTTAAAGGACTATTTGAATAAAGATTATTTGAATTTGAAATCATCATCATCATGATCAACCCATTTTTTTAAAACAAATGGGTCAAATTTTGGTCGTATACTTTGGCATTATTTATTATGATCCACCCATTCTCGGCTCACTACAGAGCACGGGTCTCCTCTCAGTATAAGAAGGGTTTGGCCATAGTCCACCACGCTGGTCATGTGCGGATTGGCAGACTTCACACGCCTTTGAGAACATTATGGAGAACTCTCGGCGTGCAGCTTTCCTCGTGATGTTTTCTGGCCAGCGTGGTGGACTATGGCCAAATCCTTCTCATATTGAGAGGAGACCCGTGCTCTGTAGTGAGCCAGTAATGGGTTGATCATGATGATAAGACGAGTTATTAGTAATTTCATTTTTAGCGAAACCTACGTTGCTGCGTGATGGAGGGGCGAACCAATGAATAAGCCCCATTTATAATATAAGTGAGGATTCAGTTATTTGTATAACTTAAAACGGAGCCCCGAATAACGTCTCCAAATTGTAATTTCAAGATAAGACATAATCGAAAACGACGATCAGAATGGAAACCGACGCCTATTCCGTTAGATTTCTCAATTTGCCAAATCGCGGATTTAAATTTCAAATTCGCGATCGGGCGACGTAAATGGGGGGGAATAAATGGTGACGTAGGAAATTAATTTGGTGAATCTAACACAAAATTGGATACTGTTGAATTCTTTATTGAGACACGGTACGTTTAAAATATCGCTATAAATATTATTAATTTTAACAACAATTTTGAAGACCTTTTTTTTTTATTCACTACAAGTTATCCCTTGATGGCAATCTCATTTGATGGTAAGTGATAATGCGGTCTATTAGGTAGCGGACTAACCTGTTAGGGGTATGGTAAAGCCATACTCCTAATTGGTTTCTACACGACATCGTGCCGAAACGCTAAATCGCTTGGCGACACGTCATTGTCGATAGGGTGGTTACTAGCCACGGCCGCAGCCTCCCACCAGACCAGACTCGAGCCGGGAATCGAACCCAGGACCTCCAAATTTATAATGCAACAGCGCGGGCGCTGCGCCACGGAGGTCGTCAAACATCCGTGGTGCAATGTCACATTATAAAGTTTAAGGTCCTGGGTTCGATTCCTACTTTATAAGATCTATTGTATCGTTGAGTCTGTCTCTTCAAAGTGACGGCGAATTGGGAGCGTGGCTATCTAGAGAACCCCAGCTAGGCTAGAGTCTGTTCTGGTGGGAAGCTTCGGATATCACTAGTCACCAATCTACCGACAAAGATGTGTCACCAAGCGATTTATCGTAGTGTAGCGTACCCATATAATGTGGGATAAAGGCAAGGACCATACGTCATCTTCTTCCACTCACTTCTATCATCCGTCACCTCACTTCCCACACCTTTTACCCGCATATCCTCTTTTACACAATCCATCCATCTCTTCTTTGGTCTTCCTCTACTCTTTTGCTCTTCCACGTTCATATATTTTTTCTTTTTTTTTTTTTTTTTTTTTTTCTCTGTTGCATCTGCGATCAGTCTAAGACTATAAGCAAATTTGTTGGAGCTAATAGAGTTACGAGCGTAGCCCCCAATGGAGCTATCTACCCTTTGCATTCAATTTGACGTCTATGTCTAAAATAATTCGTCGTTTTAATCGTGTGACCCTTCTGCCGTATAATAGCTTGCAAGCCAGTTGATTTGGATGGTTAAACAATCTCTTTTTGTAGGCCACTGTGGAGTAGTAGGTATAAGCAAGTTTTCATGGATTTCTTTGTTACTTATGAACCATGGGACATTTGCTATTTTGCTTAAAATTATATTTTGAATTCGTTGGAGAACGCTTACATTCGAGTCACTAGCACTGCCCCAGAGCTGTATACCGTACATCCAACAGGGCTTTAGTATGCTTTTGTAGATAAGAAGCTTATTGTCTATTGACAGTTTTGAATTTTTTCCCAGCAACCAATATAGCTTCTTGTATCTAATGTTTACCTCATCTCTTTTTGTCTTTATGTGTGTCTTCCAAGTCAGGCGCCGATCTAACTGTAATCCTAGATATCTGACAGTATTGTGATGTGGTAGTATATTACCAGCAAGGCTCACTGGTGGACAGTTATCACGCCTCAATGTAAATGTGACCTGTACCGACTTGCTAGCACTGGCTTTAATCCGCCATTTGGTAAGCCACTTACTTATTTCGTCCAGGCCTTTCTGAAGATTTTCTGAGGCAGATATTGCGTTGCTATTGTTTGCCAGAATGGCTGTGTCATCAGCATAGGTAGCCACTGTCGTGCCTTGTACTTCTGGTAGGTCTGATGTGTAGATAGTGTACAGTATAGGACCAAGGACAGATCCTTGGGGTACCCCCGCTGTTATATTATAGAATTGGGATGTAGAATTACCCTCTTTTACCTGGAATTGCCGATCTGACAAATATGATGACATAAGAAGGTAGAAGCTATGTGAGATACTTGTTTTTAATTTACAGAGCAAGCCATCATGCCAGACCTTATCGAATGCTTGTTGGATGTCTAAGAATGCCGATGAGCAGTACTCTTTCTGTTCCAAGGTACATCTTATCATGGAACATACCCTATGGACCTGCTCTATCGTAGAGTGATGTTCCCTGAATCCAAATTGATGGTCTGGGATTGTTTTGTTGACTGCGAGCATTGGCATGATTCTGCGTTTTAAAATCATCTCAAACAATTTCGAAAACGTTGGGAGCAGGCTTATTGGTCGGTAAGAAGTAACTTCATGAGCTGGTTTTCCCGCTTTGTGTATCATAATTATTTGTGATATCTTCCACACTGAGGGGAAATGTTGTGTGCGCAAAATCCCATTAAACAAAACTGTTAAGAAAGTGACAGCTTTTTTTGGGAGTTCTTTGAGAACTTCTTTCGTAATCATGTCAAATCCAGGTGCTTTTCTGTCTTTCAAACATTTTATCGAGCTCCAGACTTCCCGAGTTGATGTTGGTTTGGGTGGTAAGTCGAGTTGTAGCGCTTGATTCAATATGCCTTGTACATGTTTATCATCCCCAAATTCATTTGGCATGAAAACCTTAGATAAATATTCAGCAAATACGTTTGCCTTTTCCTGTCTGGATCTTGCCCATTGACCTGTGTTGGTTTTTATGGGAGGTTTCGGTACTTGTGGTCGATCTAGTGAATTCGTGAACTTCCAGAGCGAATAATCTGTAGCAGCCGTAGCTGTTAATGACTCAAGTCGTGCTTGCAAGGTGTTATTTTGCAGATCGGATATTGCTGTTCTGAGTTCAAAAATAGCTTTATTGAAAGCCGTTTTGTCCATCGGGTGCCTGCTTTGGTGCCATACTCTTCTCAGCCGCCTTTTCTCCAAAATTTTCTGTTTTATTTCAAGAGGATGGTTCGAGGAGTTATTCTTCCTTGTCTCATCTGGGGTACATTTCCAACAAGCCTCTTGTATTAGGCGCGTTATATATAAAGTTGCTTCCTCGATATCTTCTGGCGATGTCAGTGCTATTTTCATATTTATCCTTTCTTCTATATAATCCCGAAAGGCATACCAATCCGTGTGTTTATTAGTGAGTGTAGCCTGAGTCTCATATTCAATAAGAGTAGTACTGACCGTGAGAATAACTGGTGTATGATCTGAACTACCATCAAGACAAGATTCGGCTTTAAGATAATGTCTAGATAGGCCTCCCACTATAAAGAAGTCTAGAAGATCAGGGATTTTGTTGGGATCAGTCGGCCAGTAAGTTGGTTCTCCAGTTGATATCGAGTGTAGTTGATTTATTGTGATAGCATTCAGAAGTTGTCTACCTCTAGGTGTTATTGTTCTAGAGGCTCAGTGAGTATGTTTTGCATTCCAGTCGCCTCCCGCTATAAATCGGTGACCAAGTGTGGAAAAGAAAGCACTGAACATTGCATTGTCAATTTTGTGCTTTGGTGGGCAGTAGACAGAAGACACGTTATACATAAGACCACATTTGTCTTCTACAGCGACCGTTGTAGCTTGAAGAGATTCAGTCTTGAATTCAGGCATTATGTGGTGCTTAATTGTTTCTCGGATCACAACGGCTGTTCCTGCATGAGTCGTTCCATCGGGATGGTTTGTATAATAAGTATTGTAGCCCTTAAAAATGATCTTGCTAGTTTTTGTGCAATGACTTTCTGTGATAAGTAATATATCTAGCTTGTGCTCATCGATCAGCAGTTGCACCTCTTCTTTGTTTGGTGCAAGCCCATTTGAGTTCCATGTTGCTAGTCTTATGCTATTTATTTTAACATTTTATTAATAAGTGTTGTCATGAGGCCAATCATGGTACTCATTTGTTGTAAGAGTAAGTCGAATTTTTCTGTTTGTTTGAGTAGTACTTCTTTTATGTCGTCGCTGATTTGTTGAGTCTTTTCCAGTGTTTTGTTAAGTGAATTTTCTTTAGTCTTAGCTGCTCTAGTTTTTTCAGCATAAGATGGTCTGGGCTCGTTGTCTCTCTTGTCATTTTTGGCGGGGGGTGTCGGAGTATTAATTGGAATTATTGTTTCTGCTAGATTCAGTTTCTCCACAAACGGTTTTTTCTGCGTATGTATTTTTCGAAATGATATTTGTCTATAGACCTCACATCCTTTGTAGTTCGCTGGGTGTGGTCCTTGGCATAGTGCGCACATCGCACGTCGCACGTACTTCGGTCACGTCGGGTACACTCGGATGTTTTATGCTGTTGAGCGCAAGATCTTTCACGGCTTTATTTTCTGGACCTGCCAGGAGGTTAACAAAAAAGGTAGAGGAAGGCTTTTTCTCTGGTCCGTATTTAAAATTGATTATCTCACCAACTACTGTATTTCCAGTGAGCTCTATTTCCTCCTTTATTGAACTAATCGGTGTTGTAGGATGTAAGTTTTTAATAACAATCCTGTAATTTCTTTTGTCCTTTCTGTTAAATGTATGACCAATTAGCCCATGTTCCCGTACTAGTTCAGTTAGTTTCTTATACGTTTCTGTAGTTGTACTACTCAGTCTTAGCTGGTTTCTGTTTACAATTTTATATGTGAATTCTTTGGTCTCAGCTACAGTTTTTAATAGTTCTGTTAGTTTATTAACATCTTCGATGCCGTAAAGTACTATCGGTGGTGGCTTGAAAATTTTTAGAGGTGGAGTAAAATTTTCTCCATCATCAGTATGATCTACTGGCAGTTCCCCATATCTATTTGTGGTTACTATGGATGGCGGACTCTCAGATAGCTTCTTCCGTTTTGGGTTTCTTGGCTCAGGAACTCTTTGCCAATTCGGAGGATTCCTTCTATCACTCTGATTATCTCTACTTTGCATGTTGTTATTCGTGTTATCTGTTACAGCTTCATCTGGGATATTGGTCTTGCTGCTGCACAAAGACATGCTTCGTGTTCTACTTATAAACAAGCTAGGGTGTAACGCTTGTTGGACAAGTTTTTTATTTTTCGGAGTTTCTTTACTAATTACATCATCAAGTTCCACGTTCATATATAACATTCTTTTGGTGACATTAATTTCTTCCCTCCGTATTATATGACCATACCAGCCTATCGTTATATCTATAAACGCGTTGCAATCCTGTAGTTTCTTAAGCCTTAAACCTGACCCTACGTAACTTAATCCAGGTCTTAGCGCACTAATCCACAAGGATTGCGAAATTAATATGTCTGTAACGCTAATGTGCTTTAAAGGGCTTCGCAATCGCCCTATGAAGTAAGTTTTCAATTAATGGGAATTTACTATGGGCCTCATAAGAAGTTTTAGAGTCACACAGCGGGCGATGGAGAGAGCTATGCTCGGAGTGTCTCTACGTGATCAAATCAGAAATGAGGAGATCCTGAATCCTGATCCTGTTGAAGGACTAGAGTTACCGACTAAAACTAATCTAAATATTTAAATAAACAAAACGACATTAGAGCTATGTGAGTTTTTGTAATATTGCATTATAGCATATTATGACATTAGATTTAAATTAATTTCAATTCAATTATTATGTTCTTTCGTTATTTTTCCTTTGATAATACTTTATATTACCTATCAGTTATAATTTTTTTTTTACACACTACAAGTAAGCCCTTGATGGCTATCTCACCTGGTGGTAAGTGATGATGCAGTCTATGATGGAAATGGGCTAACCTGTTAGGGGCATGGTAAACCCACACTCCTAATCGGTTTCTACGCGACATCGTGCCGGAACGCTAAATCGCTTAGCGACACGTCTTTGTCGGTAGGGTGGTAACTAGCCACGGCCGAGGCCTCCCACCAGACCAGACTCGAGCCGGGAATCGAACCCAGGACCTCCAACTTTAAAATGCGACATCGCGGTCATTGCGCCACCGAGGTCGTGACTAAATTGACTTCAGTTAAAATAATTTGCACGCCTGTCAAGACAAAACATGTTTCATGTATGTATTATAATTATTATTATTAGTTCACTTTAAACAGGCGGCCAAGTCAGAAGTCAATTGCATCATTGGTTATCGCGTAAATTTTTCGGAAAGTCTCAGCAACATTTGTAAGATCTTTAATTTTATCACTAAACATTGACACTTATCTAAAAAACTTGAGAGGTGTCAAGGGACACCCGGATGGAACGAAGTTCCTTTCGATTAATTAGTGAAGGAATTGTAATAAAATTTTATTTTATTTAAGTTATAATGATATTTTTTTTTATTATTAACAAATATAATGTTATATAAACTTAATCAGTAGGCTCAATTTTGTACTCCATCAGCAATATCCGGAATTTGTGCAGAAACACTGTCAGGATTCATTATTATTATTTTTTATTATTTATTATTTACAAAAAACCTGTATACACTCAACAAAAATTATCGTCGCGACACCACACTGTGCAATGCGAAATAGAAATGAAAATATCTGGTTTGCTTTCTATAAGAGAGAGAGAGACAGACAGAGAAACATGCGACGCCGCACAGCTTACAATAACAAAAAGTGTCGTGACAACTTTTCGTAAGAATTTTTTCCGTCTAGCCCCCTTTCACAACGCGCGATAAGGAACTTCGTTCCAAAAAATATTTCTATATCGATACATCTACCGACTAGCCTTAATGACGCTAAATCGTCCTCACCTCTATGGTCTGCCAAAAGCCCGTGTACAGCACCGTTTATCACCGGTACTAGTTAAAAACACACATTTCCAACTTTGCCCGGCAGCCTTTGTCCCGTCACGCAAGTCGACAAATAGCTTTTGTTACCGAATTTCAGGTAAAGTTTGTTGCAAGGCAATCTTTTGTGATATTTAGAGGCTTGTACTCGTACCTACATGGAAGAGCAAACATTATTTTCAGACCGCTAGTGAAGGGTACGCCTTTGTATTGTATTTTAACATTGTATGTATATGTCGAGTTAAGGGCGTCCGACAAGGGTGACATCAGCATTGCTGACGTCACAATTTTGTTTACTTTCGCTCATAGTAATTAAAACCACAACTAGCCGGTTTACACTTTCATTGCGATAATAACTAAGAGGTCCGAACAGTCCGACGTCTTGAGCGAGAGAATCCCCGAAAGGCATCGACCGCCCGTATTTATAGCACAAAGCATGCTTGTACAAAATTGATTGTTACTGGCTAAATTTTGTTAGCAAAATCATCAATAGTTAAAATGTGGGTAATTATTGAATTCTTGAGGTTTTTGGCGCCGCTTATTAAAGTTAATAACTTCTTCGCGCCGACATATACATATATACTTATATATACTTTCTTAGTCACCCAGATCAAGGTCCTTCCTAACACATTTCTTTAAAAAATATTTAATAAGTTTTTGCTTAAACCATTACGTATTTATTTAACATCAGGCAAAATTGCATGAAACACATTATTTTAATAGGTTTTTTTTACACTACAAGTTACCCTTTCGACGGCTATCTCACCTGGTGGTAAGTGGTACAGTCTAGGATGGTAGCAGGCTGACCTGTTATGGTAAACCCACACTCCTAATTAGTTTCTAAACGACATCGTGCCGGAACGCTAAATCACTTCTTGACACTACTTTGTCGGTTGGGTGGTAACTAGACCGCCCGAAGCCTCCCACTAGACCAGACTCGAGCCGGGAATCGAACCCAGGACCTCCAATGTTTGAAATGCAACATCGCACGCGATGCGCCTCTGAGGTCGTCAAAATCTCTTCTAATCTTCTAATCACAAACTAGGTAAACGGTAACAAAAGCTATTTGCCCACTTGCGTGACGCGACAAAGGCAGCAGCGGGGCAAAGTTGAAAATGTGTTTTTAACTAGTACCTATCACTGATAATTGTCAGAGAATAGAGGTGAAAACAATGTAGCGTAATTTAGTCTAGTTGGTAATTAAATTATTAACTTTGGACTATGCGAGTGACAAAGCCAGATGAAATAATTAGAGCTCATATAAATTTTGCTAAAACTTTCCACCTATGTGACTTCTTTTGTTTGACGCTAAATCGCTTGTTTATATGTCTTTGTCAGTAGGGTGGTAAATAGCCACGGTCAAAGCCTCCCCACCAGACTAGACTCGAGCCGGGAATCGAACCCAAGACCTGTAACTTTTAAAATGCAACAGCGAATGCGCTGCGCCGCGGCATCTTCAAAATCTCTCCTAATCTTGCGGGAAAAAAATTGTCTTAAATCACAAGCATAAGCTAATTGCACACTTGCGTGACGCGACAAAGGCAGAGAGGCAAGGTTGAAAATGTGTTTTAAACTAGTACCTACCACTGATAATTGTCAGAGAATAGAGGTGAAAACAATGTAGCGTAATTTAGTCTAGTTGGTAATTAAATTATTAACTTTGGACTATGCGAGTGACAAAGCCAGATGAAATAATTAGAGCTCATATAAATTGTGCTAAAACTTTCCACCTATGTGACTTCTTTTGCTTGACAATCTAAGATATGCGGAATATGTGCACAAAATAATACCATAATCATCATCACGATAAACCCATTGCCGGCTTACTACAGAGCACGGGTCTCCTCTCAATATGAGATTGGTTTGGCCATAGTCCACCACGCCAACCATGTGCGGATTGGCAGACTTCACACGCCTTTGAGAACATTATGGAGAACTGTCAGGCGTGCAGGTTTCCTCACGATGTTTCCTTCACCGCTACAGCAAGTGATATTTTAATTACTTAAAAACAAACATAACTCCGAGAGGTTAGAAATGCGTGCCCCGGATCGAACCCGACCTCTGATTAGGAAGACTATACACACTAGGCTATACACAGCTTGCAAAATAATTTTAAATCTATAATATTATAATAAACAGGAAGAATTCTGTTTATTAATTAATGTATTTTGAAAATTTTAAATGGAGGATGCTATATACAATATACTATCGATGCTGAGCCCAAAACATTTTTTTTTGTTGTCTGTCTGTATCTTGGCCGTGAATCATCCCGAAACTATTGGATGAATTTGAATGAAATTTGGTATAGGAGTAGCTGATACTCCGGTTCAAAATATAGGATAGTTTTTATCCTGAAATTCAGCATGGTTCCCTTGGGAGAGGGGCTGAAAGACAAAATGTGTATTAAGTTTTAATTCATTAACGCGTAATCCGATTTCACTCATTCTTTTTTATTGTTAGAATGGACATACTGTAATGTATGTCGTGTAATAATTTCAAGGTCGTTGGTTTAGTAATCCATTGCTTCGTGATTGGAAGACAAACAAACACTTTCACACACAAACTCAACGCAGACAAAGTCGCGGGTGTCAGCTAGTCTATTATAAGAAAATATCTTTTCAAAGTTCACTTCACAACCTTCTTGTTTGCGTGTCCATCACAATGTAACAATGAATTTGAAATTATAATTTCCCCGTAATTAAATTATGATGCCAGCTTTTGTGACATGCAATAACGAGTTATACGTAACAAGTATTGTGTAACACAAACTAACATCGTCTCATTAGCGCGAACAACGGAGTGCTGTTGGAAACTAAATTGGCACGATTTAAAAATATTCTTTTGAAACATAAATTGTCGCTAAACATAATAATGTACCCATGCACTGTTGTAAAGCGATCGCAACACGTAACGCGGTAAAAACGCGTTAATTTTTCTAGCTTGCGGTTTATTTGTTCACTCATTCTAGCTCTGTTAGCAGATTTGCCCATGTGTATTCTGTTTCACAGAAAATATATTTCCTCTACCACTTTTATTTATAGTATTACTTTGTTTGTATTTTGAATAACGTATTATTTTACCGTATATAATAACCGTATTTATGTACCGCAGTATTGTATTTATAAAATCAAATTCAAATTCAAATAATCTTTATTCAAATAGTCCTTTTAAAAGGAACTTTTGACGCGTCAATAATTTACATACTAGTGATTTGATGGTGATAACTACATTCGTAAACTTAAAACTAAAGCTATGAGGGTTCCAAACGCGCCCTGGTCTAAGAAGAAGCCCACAACAGACTTAGCCTGGATTATTTATTATATTCTTCGTAAGATACGAAGAATATAAAATAGAGAATATAATATAGTGAATATAATATAGTGTAAAGATGTGTGAAATAAAACGCCTTTTTATTAATAATTGAATCTATTATATCATATCTATTTCATATTTTCTATGTTGCATTATATTATGTTGCAGTTGGTGGTCCTGGGTACTATTCCCGGCTTGAGTGGCTATTTATCACCCTACCGATAGAGACGTGTCGCCAAGCGATTAAGCGTTCCGGCACGATGTCACGTACAAAGCAATTAGGAGTATGGGTTTTACTCCTAACAGCTTAGCCCGTTACTATCTAAGTCTTGCAATCAGGTGGGATTGTCAGGGGCTAACTTGTAGTGTATAAACAAAAAATATATATTAACTTAAAACAAGTTTCATATATAGTCGTGCTTTGTAGGTTCTGTACAATTCAATTAGATTTTGTTACAAACAATAATAATATTATATATAACATTTAAAAAATACTTAAACCCTTTTTTTTCACGTTCGGAAATGCGTTTTTGCGTATCCTCTCCGGAAACAACGCAGTCTTGCCTGCAAGAGCGACCAGAATACCCGCTAAAACCCAGCGATGCTCCTTCGCGTCGCCTGGTGGCTGGGTAACGCGAACACTCGTGCACTCGACTCGACTCCGCTGAGGCAGACCCTCCACCAGGGGCCTGTGATGGTGGCCACCAAACTCCGTCCAAGGTACGCCCGGGTCATTGGACGCGCCTCACGACCCGAGGATTAGCCTCATCCATTACCCGGAGCTTTTTGACGGCATTAGAATGTTGGAGGTCCTGGGTTCCATTCCCGGCTCGAGTCTGGCCTGGTAGGAGGCTTCGGCCGTGGCTAGTTACCACCCTACCGACAAAGACGTGTCGCAAAGCGATTTAGCGTTCCGACACGATGTCACGTAGGAACCAATTAGGAGTGTGTTTACCATACCCCTAACAGGTTAGCCCGCTACCATCCTAGACTGCATCATCACCTACCACCAGGTGAGATAGCCGTCAAGTGTATAAAGTGTATAAAAAAAAATCCCCGTCTACTACTAAAATACTTAAATCCGCGTATTAGCGCACAATACATTGTAAGTAAACTGAAGTGCCACTGTAAACTCAATTTGTGCGATTTGAAAATATTCTTTTGAAACATAAATTCTCGCTTAATATAAGGAACGCTCCGTTATAAGGGTATTGTTACATCAATAGCGTCGAAACCGCGTAAATTTTTCCTCATGGACTTTGTATGGTTTCAAAATATTTGTTCTAGCTATGTTAGAAGATTAGTCCAAACGTGTTCTGTTATAAAGAGTAGATAATAATTTATTATATACTTTTATTTATAGTAAAGGATTTGTTTGAAATTCACGATTTTTTTGAATACGGTGTATCGTATAGAAATTCTTTTACAATAAAATTATGTAATTAAAATTTTCCTTTTGTATCTTAAAGATATTTATAAACATCCCATCTACATGGAACTAAAAACTGAGTTGGTGCGGAAAGGAAAAAGCCAGAAAATAACACAAACAGTGGAATACAATTTGGCGGCCTTATCGCTACATATTCAAATTCAAATTCAAATAATCTTTATTCAAATAGTCCTTTAAAAGGCGCTTTTGACGCGTCAATAATTTACAAAGTAGTGATTTGATGGTGATAACTACATTCGTAAACTTAAAACTAAAGCTATGAGGGTTCCAAACGCGCCCCGGTCTAAGAAGAAGCCCACAACAAACTTAGCCAGGTAAATTTTCTTTTTGTTATCACCATCTCACATGCCACTTAAAATTATATTAAGAGCTATCTTATTAGAGCAATATTTCACACCCATGCTTGTTTATCATTTACGTAATCCTTTACACTATAGTAGGACTTTTCTACAAGCTTACGTACATAGCGATCTCTTCCAGGCAACCAAATATCGTTTGGATTATCTGGCTCAAATTAAAACGCTGCAGTAACGTCACCAATGTGAAGGCGCTTTACAATATACTCACGTCGGAAGCCCGTCGCCTGGCAAGACGTATTGGAGGCTCCGTGCCTTAATGGCGGAGTGAATTTTATTTACGTATGACATTGCTGCGAAGTATTTTGCATGGATTGGAATATATTGGATTCATACAGACAGACGTGACATAGTTAAGAATAACTTATATTATTGATTTTTCTTCTTCGTTTTTACATCTTTGCAGAGTGGTCGTGGTCATCGCGAATGCCTGAGGCCAGATGTTATGCGCCTCACAAGCATTCGCCACTTCCCTCTGAAAGTCTGGTGCACTCGTTCTCGACGGCTACCGTGGCGCAGTGCGTGCGCTGTCGCATTATAAAGTTGAAGGTCCTGGGTTCGATTCCCGGCTTGAGTCTGGTCTGGTGGGAGGCTTCAGCCGTGGCTAGTTACCACCCTACCAACAAAGACGTGAATTTAGCGTTCCGGCACGATGTCGCGTAGAAACCAATTAGGAGTGGTGTTACCATACTCCTAACAGGTTAGCCCGCTACTATCCTAGACATGATCACTTACCACAATGTGAGATAGCCGTCACGTGAGGGCTAACTTGTAGTGTATAAAAAAATAAAAATAAATAAGCAAATACATTTTTTTTTTCTGACTGTCTTTTAGCTGTACTACTGTTGTTTCAGAAGAAATTTTAAGCCCTAGTGCTCGAAGAAACTAAGGGAACGTCTGCCTAAGGGCGCCTCCTTTGAGACCTAACCTCGGCTTAGACAACGGTTGGGTTTAGGGGGGGGTCGGACGGTGAGTGGTCCGTACGTCTCCGAGGCCATGGATGGAGCCCACGTCCGGATGACGTATGATAGCGGGGACCTCGTCTTCGCCGGCAAAGAGGGTGTAAGCAAATACAGATGTCAGGTTCAATAAGACAACTTTTAGTCGAGTTAGTTAATCTCAGCACTGTTCTCTTCGCAGTCGGTTAAAAGCGTGCATTGTTCCACTAACACAGTAGTGAACTTTGACGTCGCCTAACAGGTTAACGTCCATAAAGTTAGTGTACGCGAGCACATTTAAGTGCAAAAACACACGGGCGTTCATTGCTTACTGTTACACCACGGTTATTTGAGTGATGTGTTTAGCTTAGATTAGTTCGCGCTTGACCCTTTTGAAGAGATCCCCGCAAAGCATGAGTCGGGTGGCAACAACCAGACCGGACATTTCTTCGGACAAGCTTGGAGCGGTGATAGCCTACTGGTTAGGGCGTCAGCTTCCTAATCAGAGGTCGGTGGTTCGAATCCGGGCACGCCTCTTACTTTTCGGAGTTATGTGCGTTTTTAAACAATTAAAATATCACTTGCTTCAACGGTGAAGGAAAACATCGCGAGGAAACCTGCACGCCTCAGAGCTCTTCATAATGTTCTCAAAGGCGTGTGAAGTCTACAAATACGCACATGGCCAGCGTGGTAGACTATGGCCAAATCCTTCTCATATTGGGAGGCGAGCCGTGCTCTGTAGTGGAGACGGTAATGGGTTGATCATGATGATTAACAAGCTTGCATTTTTTTTTGATAGACTACTAGTTAGCCCTTGACAGCTCTCTGACCTGGTGTTCGGCCGTGGCTAGTTACCATCCTATCGATAAAGGTGTATCGCCAAGCGATCTACCGTTCCGGCACTATGTCGCGTAGAAACCAATTAGGAGTATGGGTTTAACATACCCCTAATAGGTTAGCCCACTACCATCCTAGACTGCATCATTACTTACCACCAGGTGAGATAGCCGTCAAGGGTTAACTGTTATTGTATAAATAAATAAAAAAAATAAAGCTTTAGAACAAACAAACAAAACCGCTTACCCAGTTTCCCTTTTTTTTTTGTTGACGTGGGAAATCTCCTAGTGAGATATCCGACTTGCTGGGGATGATCTCGGGTTACGTGGGTATTTCTACCCACTAAAACCCCCTACTTCCGTCCCTTGCGCAGGACGGAGGTTACGTGGGACTCCCACCCATGGGTGGTCTACCCGGACTAAAAACCACCACGGCATGCCACTCTCGCTGGTTTTACTGGACGCCCGGGTGACCCGTTGTATACTTCCTGGACGACCAACTATAACCCCCTAGGTTTCCACCATCAACATAAAACAGTGAGAGACTCCGGGATCTCCCAATTTCCCCACCTTTACTTTATCCGTTGCAACAGCGTCCCGTGTGTTTCCATTAAATTTTCCTTAGGTACTTTAGTATGAGTTTAGAGCACTACAGTGCACTCATTTAGGACTATGAACGTTTTCATGTTGAAATAATAATTTTCCTTCGCAATCTCGTAAACCAATGTTCTTTAGAGTGGGCTCTCTTAGAATGAGAGTAGATCTTACAACCGCAGCATCCAATGCTAAAGAAGGCTTAGAGCTACTAGCTAGCTGCAGTTTGCAGTTTAAACTGTTTAATTCCCATTCCCGTGGGAATATGAGCGAGTGGGAATATTGCTGACGTCACGCTTTTGTTTACTTTCGCATAGTAATTAAAACCACAACTTGCGGGTGTACACTTTTATTGCGACCACAATTAAGAGGTCCGAACGGTCCGCCGTCACGAGCGAGAATGCTACGAAAGGCATCAACCGTCCGTATTTATAGCAAAGCATGCTTGTACAAAATTGATTGCTACCATCCAAATTGTTTAGCAAAATCATCATGTTTCAAATGTATGTAATGGTAATTATTGAATTCTTGAGGTTCTTGGCGCCGCTGAATGAAGTTAATAACTCCTTCATATAAAGTTAATATTGTAGTTTTAAAGATTGAGACACCAACCGTCGCTGTCCATTATCAATGTAATTTGTAACATTTAGCCAATCGAGATAATTCCAAGACCGCGTAAATAAAAGCATCAATAACGAGAAAGCTCAAGTTGAACGCATAAAATACCTACATGCCGTAGGAAGATAAAAAAATCGTCCATTACACTCCAGTACCGCTCCGAAATCGTATTCGGTTCGCGTTTAGGCGGCCCGCAGGCGAGCGTTCCCTGACGCCCGCTTATCGAATATTCATTAATTGTATCGTTCGTTACTTGTTTTACGATAAGAATCAAGATGCTCGCGTCGAGATATATTCCGAGTGCCTTCTGGAAAGATCTCAAGTGCATTTTCTTTTATACACTACAAGTTAGTACTTGACGTCTATCTCACCCGGTGATGATGCAGTCTAAGATGGTAGCAAAAAAAAACCCCAATTGGTTTCTACGTAAAATTGTGCAGGAACGGTGTCGGTAGGATGGTGACTAGCCACGGCCGAAGCCTCCCATGAGACCATCCAGGACCTTCTCTTTTATAATGGGACAACACACGCACTGCGCCACGGAGGTTGTCAAAATGTGCATTTTCAATCGCCTTCAGTAAATGGATGGTTTTCTGTTATATCTTTTTATATTGTATCTTTATATATATTTTTTTTATACACTACATTCCCTGACGCCCGCTTGTTTTATGATAAGGATCAAGATGCTCGCGTTGAGATATGTACCGAGTGCCTCCTGGAAAGATCCTAGTGCATTTTCTTTTATACACTACAAGTTAGCCCTTAACGGCTATCTCACGCGGTGGTAAGTGATAATAAAATCACCAAGCGGGGCGCGTTTGGAACCCTCATAGCTTCAGTTTTAAGTTTACGAATGTACGAGAGTTATCACCATATAACAATATTGATATTGATACCCTATTTGAATAAAGATTATTTGAATTTGAATTTGAATCTAGGATGGTAGCGGATCCTAGATTTTATCTGTGGGGGCTTGTTAGAGATATGGTAAACCCACACTCCTAATTGGTTTGTACACGACATCGTGCCGGAACGCTAAATCGCTTGGCGACACGTCTTTGTCGGTAACAAGGTTCGGTGGTAACAAGCCACGGCCGAAGCCTCCAGACCAGACTAATATTAGCATCATCGTAACATCCAATAGATTTTGTATGCTGGACCTAGATCTTTGGTAGGGTCTTCCAAATCGCATGATATTCAGTGACTCTTAGCTATTATTTACGACTGCCCACCCAATGCGGTGACAGTGCAAAATAATCTCTGCACTACGTTAAGAAAAATAATGTGTTTCTGTTATTTATTCATTACGTCAACCATTGGACCTTTATTGCCAGACATACGTGTGTCTCTTGTAGGGTTTCCACACTCCACTATCTTTGACGTGTCTCCATCTAGAAGTGCAACATAGTTCTTTCCGTTGCGATGTTACAACTTTATGTTTATTTATTTATACGGGCAACTTCAATAAACAATGAGATTAAGACTTGCTTTCAGAAACATCGCACTCCATCATCAATCATTTCTTGTTTCTGTTAATCTAATTTAAAAAAAAAACCGTTCAGTACACTCCGATCCAAAAAAATTGTGACGTTTGTTTCTGATTTTAACGTAAAAAATATTATACGATATGATAATTAACTATATATTTTTTTTATTTTATCTATATCACTTTTTAATAATTTTATTAAATTTAATTTCAAGAATACATATATAACTTAAAATAAACCTGTAGTGGAGAGAGTATTTTGTACTAGTAACAAACGAACCTTTGACAAGATTGATTGTTCTTCATTTATACGTCCATCACCGATAACAACATACCTCATGATGACCAAACCGGCGCGGGCGCGGGGTTCGCGCTGGGCAGTAGGTATCTAAATAGACACGCGTCAGTATTTACGTCCGCTAAAAACTATACTAACATCCATAAAATGGGGAAACAATGTCGAAGTGTGTAGTTAAACTTAAAACCTTAATAATTATAATCATCATCATCAGCATTATCAACCCATTACCGGCTCACTACAGAGCGCAGGTCTCCTCTCAACATGAGGAGGGTTCGGCCATAGTCCACCACGCTGGCCATGTGCGGATTGGCAGATTTCACACGCCTTTGAGAACATTATGGAGAACTCTCAGGCGTGCAGGTTTCCTCACGATGTTTTCCTTCACCGTTGAAGCAAGTGATATTTTAATTGCTTAAAAAACGCACATAACTCTGAAAAGTTAGAGGTACGTGCCCGGATTCGAACCGTCGACCTCTGATTAGGAGGCTGACGCCTTAACCACTAGGCTATCACCGCTACATAATAATAATATAATATTATAACTAAAATATATTATTAATAGGTGTTTCTTTAGGCAAGGTTCCGAAGATACTGGCAACCTACTATACGTTATTAGATGAAAAAAAAATCAAAAAAAAAAGATATGCGGCTTTGAGCCCGCGCATTTGTGAGCGTCCTATCGCGAAGAAGACATAAAATCTCGACTGTAGACTTTAATATAGACCAATCGAAATTTAAATATAAATCTATTCGAGTGGAGCAATTCAGCGAATTACTGAACTGATATGGGTTTATTTAAGCCTTATTAAACGATACTCAGGATTCGGGAATTGCGTTCCGAAGCCGATCAAACGTTTCTCCTTTGCTCTAACTTATAAAAAAAGAAAAAAAAAATTACATTTAGAAATGAAAGCTTTAGTTCCCGTGTAATAATTTTTTAAATTAATACATATTATATTTCTCCTTTGCTCTAAATTAAACAAAAAATGTCATAGATAAATTAAAGCTTGTGTTATAATTTTCTTAATTAACAGTTATATATTATGTCAAAGCTTTTGTCGGTGATTCTAAAACAACTGTCATATGTCAACCTCATATTATGATTTTATGTTGACAATTTAAGATAATATCCAAATAATTTATTCATATAGGCTTCAACGAGTGACAGTAAAAAAGAATATAAATGTACAAGTGTGGAAACCATTTTTAAAGAGGTCCTGGGTTCGATTCCCTGTTCGAGTCTGGTCTGGGAGGCTTCGGCCGTGGCTTGTTACCACCCTACCGACTAAGACGTGTCGCCAAGCGATTTAGCGTTCCGGCACGATGTCGCGTAGAAACCAATTAGGAGTATGAGTTTACCATACCTCTGACAGGTTAGCCCGCTACCATCTTAGACCGCATCATCACTTACCATCAGGTGAGATGCAGTCAATGGATAACTTGTGTTGCATAAAAAAAAAACTTTCTTTCTTCGTAGATTGTTGTCTCGTCTGTTGCCTAGCAAAGAGTGTGAATACAAAGAGTGTCAATAAAAAAATACAAATTCAAATAATCTTTATTCAAATAGTCCTTGAAAAGGCACTTTTGACGCGTCAATAATTTACATAGTATTGATTCGATGGTGATAACTACATTCGTAAATTTAAAACTAAAGCTATGACGGTTCCAAACGCGCCCCGCTTAGTGATTGTATCATCACTTACCATCAGGTGAGATTGGCGACAAAGGCTAACTTGTAGTGGATAAAAAAAATAAAAAAAATCTCATTGAAACACAATCACAGTTTAGTGATGTACGTACGTAAGGATTTATCGATGATATAATTCTGCAGTATTTTATGATACGTGTCCGCTACGCTACATAAAGCGCGGTCACAGGATGCATTAGGCTATCGTATCGAGTGGTCGGATTGAAACCGCGCAGCTAACGCAATTACTGCGTGGGGACGTGCCTAGTATATCGATAAAACGATAAAATGGCAAGCAATGACCTTTTATTTTGCGTCTTATCCGGAATTACTTTTTTTTTTTTTAATACACTACAAGTCAGCCCTTGACGGCAATCTCACCTGATGCTAAATGATGATGCAGTCTAAGATGGTAACGGGCTGACCTGTTAAGGGTATGGTAAACCCGCACTCCTAATTGGTTTCTACACGACATCGTGCCGGAACACTAAATCGCTTGGCGACACGTCTTCGTCGGTAGGGTGGTAACTAGCCACGGCCGAAACCTCCCACCAGACCAGACTCGAGCCGGGAATCGAACCCAGGACCTCCAACTTTATAATGCTACAGCGCACGTACTGCACCACGGAGGTCGTACTACCATCTTAGACCGCATCATCACTTACCATCAGGTGAGATGCAGTCAATGGCTAATTTGTGTTGCATAAAAAAAAAATCTTTCTTTCTTCGTAGATTGTTGTCTCGTCTGTTGACTAGCAAAGAGTGTCACTTGAGGCTGGTCTGGTCACTGTCGAAAGTATGTACTGATGAGATTGATAATAGGGTCGGTTGAGACCTCTTCTCCAATCACTCCGTAATGTGACGTCACTCTGGTCTCAGCTGAAAATCTGCGACGTGTTTTTTTAAATAAGGCACGGCATATGCTAAGTTGTACACCCTTTCTAGATCGACAATTTCTGATTAGAATAAGGTGTACTGTGTGTAGCACCATATGAGAATAAATACATTGTGTTTCTTACTTTATAATTATTTTTGAAGGTCTAAACTTAGTCGCCTACTTACTAACTATGGGGTTCATTTATTAATCGAAATACTGATTAGAAGAATAAGTGCTATTTAAATTTATACTCATAAAGAAGGATAATGTTTGATTCATATGAATTCATGTTAAAAGGCGTCATAATATTTCCATTTAGTTTGCTTAGCTTTAAATTTTTGTAAATTAAGTTTACCTATTTCTTTCAAATTGTGAAATAAAGACCATATTTGAACAGAGAAATTCCTTCTTGTTTTATCAATTCAAAATACCATTGAATTCATGGTTACAGATGTTATACTAATTTGTAAAATTCCGAGAAAAATTCCGAGTAAATCGATATGAAATTTTTCTTCACTCTGTGACCACACTAATCGAAAAGATTTATAAGGTGCCCAGGGATGTACCTTTACTTGCATTATGAAACTATCGATATATCGATTAGGTTGCCAGATAGGGTTGTTACCTTTTAAAGGAAAAGCAATCTCTTTTACGTTTGCACATTTTTCAGTGACGAATAATTCATTAACATCTAAAGTTGGACACAGGTCTTTGTAAGAGTTTTTTCAGCCGACCGTCTAGCACGTGAGTCAAGCGTTTCTTGCCACACTATGGAATGGAGTCTCAGCCGCCATTGCTAAGATAAACGCTAAATTGGTTGAAAGTACTCTGGTCTCCCTTGAAGCAGTGAAAGCCTAGTGGTTAGGGCATCAGCCCCCTAATCAGAGGTCGGCGGTTCGAATCCGAGCACGCACCTCTCTTTTCGGAGTTATGTGCGTTTAAAAAAAATATCACTTGCTTCAACGGTGAAGGAAAACATAGTGAGGAAACCTGCACGCCTGAAAGTTCTCCATAATGTTCTCAAAGGCTTGTGAAGTCTGCCAATCAGCACATGGCCAGCGTGGTGGACTATTACCAAACCCTTCTCATATTGAGAGGAGACCCGTGCTCTGTAGTGAGCCGGTAATGGGTTTATCACGTTGATGATGATAGAATCCCGTAATAACTAGATTTTTATGAATAAAGCTATTTTGAATTGATTTCAATTCATATGTTGTGTGATGCAAGTGATATTTTAACCTCTAGGCAATTAAGGACCTATCACAGCTTACCAAATGTGATTGAAAAGTGATAAAAAACAGTCTTCGCCTGTTCCACACGAAAAACATTATCTCTCTTCTCCCTTCTTTGATTTTTCCGTGTTTTCACGCAGTTGGTATAAATGAACCCATAAAAATTATTGTATCGTGATGAGGTAAATCGCCGATCGAAGGTAATGCCCACAACAGTTAAGAGTACCGGAACTGAGTAAAAAGCGAGACAGGGTAATTACACTCAGCCGTCACATGCTCGGGTTTCCCACGACTTTGTATAACGCTCTACGCGCATATACCACAGATGAGCAGATGGTGTTAGTGATCACTTGATAAATGAATGAAGAAATGAAAAAATACACAATATATACATAATACATTCAAATTTCAAATTCAAATTCAAAATAATCTTTATTCAAATAGTCCTTAAAAAGGCACTTTTGACGCGTCAATAATTTACACAGTAGTTATTTCATGGTGATAACTACATTCGTAAACTTAAAACTAAAGCTATGAGGGTTCCAAACGCGCCCCGGTCTAAGAAGAAGCCCACAACAAACTTAGCCGGGGTTTTTCTTCTTCCAAAGATGTAAAAAACAGAGATAAGGAAAGAGGAAGTTGGTGGAATAAGGTACCATCATCATCATCATTTAAACCGATAGACGATTTTATTTTAAACGCACATAACTCCGAAAAGTTAGAGGTGCGTGCCCGGATTCGAACCGTCGACCTCTGTTAAGAAGGCTGACGCCCTAACCACTAGGCTATCACCGCTTCATGTATCGTTCATATATATAACATTTTTTATTATATCTATTCGTGAAGTGATGGTGATACACTCGCCAACTTAAAATTAAAGCTAAGAGGGTTTCAAACGCGCCCATATCTAAGATTCGTATTAAATATACGCCAATATATTAAAATTTGAAGCGGTGATAGCCTAGTGGTTAGGACGTCCGCCTTTTAATCAGAGGTCGGGGGTTCGAACCCCTAACTTTTCAGAGTTATGTGCGTTTTTAAGCGATTAAAATAACACTTGCTTCAACGGTGAAGGAAAACATCGTGAGGAAACCTGCATGCTTGAGAGTTCTCTACAATGTTCTCAAAGGCGTGTGAAGTCTGCCAATCCTCACATGGCCAGCGTGGTGGACTATGGCCAAACCCTTCTCATATTGCGAGGAGACCAGTGCTCTGTAGTGAGCCGGCAATACGAATTTATTGAGACGGTTATACAAATGTTAGATTCACAGCTGTGTAAAGGGTCACAGAACAACACAAACAACACATGAAGTTCGAAATAGTGCGTACACTACACGTACCTATCCGGGTGAACATCGGAACTTGGCTGTAAATATGGTTAAGCCATTTGGTGGGCGGCTTAAAACCGAAATTAGTGGCACGTGTGCAACACACCGAGAGCAAGACGGAAATCTATTTATGAATTAAATTTATATCAATTAATAAACACACTTTAGCACCGAGGACAAACCTCTTTGGTATTTTCGGTGCCGTTATTGCATAATTCATTATATTCCTTTTATATTAATAATAAATAAATAAATACTTATATAGTATTGCTTACATAAGAATTCACTTTCATATCAATCGATTTATATCAAGTTGATATGTGTGTCAAATGATAAAAAAGCTTGGGTGTGTATTGCTCCATCTCCATAGGTATTATAATTTATTATTGATTATGTGAGATGGTAATTAAAAAAAAACCGGCTAAGTTTGTTGTGGGTTTCTTCTCGTAGCTTTAGTTTTAAGTTGTCGAGTGTAGTTATCACCATCACTTCACGAATAGAAATAATGAAATGAACGATTCATAGATGCCTGTAATATGTTTATGTGAATAAAGCTATTTTTGATTTGATTTGATTTGGTCACCGGTATGAAAAAAATGAGCAGTGAAATCTACTGAACGAATGACCTCGTTAGGTTTCTATGCGCAACCTATTTTGCGCAGCTGTCACTTTTCAAGCATGAGTATTGTGTACATGTATAATTTGTCAAATCTATTTTTGTAAAATGATGATGTTTGTAATGACTTCTGATACTTATTTAATGACTAAAATGCGAGCCATGGTTAAAAGCAAATATTGTTTTCATTATTAAAACTCGCAGTTGATGGTGATAACTACATAAGTAATAAAAACTAAAGGTAGGAGGGTTCCATACCTCTCTTTGTCTATTACACTACAAGTTAGCCCTTGACGGCAATCTCACCTGATAATAAGTGATGCAGTCTAAGATGGTAGCAAGCTATCCTGTTAGGGCCTATACTCCTTATTGGTTTCTACGCGACGTCGTGCCGGAACGCTAAACCGCTTGGCACGTCTTTGTCAGTAGAGTAGGTACGGTGTTAACTAGCCTGAGCTGAAACCAACCACCAGAACAGACGAGCCGAGAATCGAACCCAGGATCTCTAATTTTATAATGCGACAGCAAACGCCGTGTTTTTAGCCGTTGCATCAAGAAGTTGTGATAGCCTAGTGGTTAGGGCGTCCGCATCCTAATCAGATGTCGGGGGTTTGAAACCGGGCACGCACCTCTAACTTTTCGGAGTTAGGTGCGTTTTTAACCAATTAAAATATCACTTGCTTCAACTGTGAAGGAAAACATCGTAAGGAAACCATGCATGCCTGAGAGTTCATAATGCTCTCAATGGCGTGTGAAATCTGCCAATCCGCACATGGCCAGCGGTGGACTATGGCCAAACACTTCTCATTTTGAGAGGAGACCCGTGCTCTGTAGTGAACTGGCAATGGGTTGATCATGATGATGATGATGAACAAAACACACCGAGATCAGTGTGTCGCCAACTTATCTAATACTGTAACCCTAGTAGAAGGCTTATGGCAACTAAATACTGAACCAGTTCACAAATATATGGAAATTGTTCCCAACACACGCAGTTTGCGTTTGATCCAGGATTAGGTGGGGTTTCGATAGCTTTATAAACATTCTCCCCGTTGCGAATGTACCACACTAGCTGTCGCCTGCGACTACGACCGCGTTATCACCGGAATTTTAAGAGTATCATAACAGATAATGAATAGAAGCAGGCGTTACTTTGTGGAAGTCCATGATAAACAATAAACAGCAAGTATAATTTGCTATATTCCGCCGACAACCGGGAGATTTGTATAATATAACACAACACAAAATCTTCCACTAGAACCTCTACGCACGTTTCGACCCGACACCGGATCATCCTCAGGAGATGTTGACTTCACAAGCGAGAAAAGTAAAGTCAACTTGTGAAGTCAACATCTCCTGAGGATATTATACAAATCTCCCGGTTGTCGGCGGAATATAGCAAATTATACTTGCGGTTTATTGAGTATCATAACAGTGTGACAGAAAATATGAGGAGTAACAGGCTAGCATGGTATGGTCATATAATGCGAAGGTAAGAAAGTGAAGTCACAAAAAGAATGTTATATATGAACGTGGAAGGGCAAAAGAGTAGAGGAAGACCAAAGAAGAGATGGATGGATTGTGTAAAAGAGGATATGCGGGTAAAAGGTGTGGGTAGTGAGGTGACGGCTGATAGAAGTGAAAGAAGTGGAAGAAGAAGACGTGTTGTGCCGAACCCTCATAGTGTGGGATAAGGCAAGAAAAAGAAGAATAAATCGTAAGCTTGTAGAAAAGTCCTACTGTAGTATAAAGGATTATGTAAATGATAAACAAACAATGGTATGAAATATTGCTGTTATAAGATTAGCTCTTAAATAATTTTAAATGGCATGTAGATGGTGATAACAAAAAGTAAATTTAACTGGCTGAGTTTGTTTAGGGCTTCTTCTTAGACTGGGGCGCGTTCGGAGACCTCATAGCTTTAGTTTTAAGTTTACGAATGTAGTTATCACCATCAAATCACTACTATGTAAATTATTGACGCGTCAAAAGTGCCTTTTAAAGGACAATTTGAATTAAGATTATGATTCATTGAATTGCCGTACATACTTAGCCAGGTTAGTTTTTTTACCGCGCGGTAACGATTTTCTGTTGGCTTTCCCGGTACAAAAGCATCCAAAGGTCTCGCCAAATAAGTTTAAAACACATATGACTCCGAAAAGTTCGTGCCCGGGTTCGAACCCCTGACCTCTAATACAGACGGACGTCCTAACCACTAGGCTATCAGAGCTTTGTGTGTGTGTGTTCTTTATACCCTATTAGCATACGTATTTCCGGCAGTTTGGTCAATGCATTTTTCAATCAGTCAGTTTAGTCCAGTCTGTGTACATCGACTGTACTAAACATTCGTAATACACAAACATATAACCAAACAGACAAACCATCTTATTATTTTATAATATTAACGTGGAAATAACATTGAAATAAAATACACGACAAATTTGAGTGATGGGTTACCAAATTGCCGGAAATACGTATGCTAATAGGGTATAAAAAACACACACACAAAGCTGTGATAGCCTAGTGGTTAGGACGTCCGCCTCCTAATCAGAGGTCGGGGGTTCGAACCCAGGCACGCACCTTTAAATTTTTGCAGCGCTGATTTTCAGGCATGGTGACATCACGGATTGGGAAAGCGTAATGATCAGATGTTGGATGTTTAATCAAGGACACGCACCTCTAAATTTTCAAAGTTATGTGCGTTTTTAAGCAATTAAAATACCACTTTTGTCAACGGTGAAGGGAATCTGCATGCCTTAGAGTTCTCCGTAATGTTCTCAAAGGCGTGTGAAGTCTGCCAATCCGCACATGGCCAGCGTGGTGGACTATGGACAAACCGTTCTCATATTGAGAGGAGACCCGTGCTCTGTAGTGTAGGCAATGGGTTGATGTTGATGATGATATAAAAAAAAACGAATGAAACCCGAAAGAAACTTGTTTACTTTTCTCCTGCATTGTGTTTTTGCTTACGTATTCGCGTAAGCAAAAACACAAGCAAAAAAGCAAAAACAAATATCTCCGGCGCGCAATAACACCTCGTCTGATACAACATGACGCGCCCCAGGTGTACGGTTGCAGTGATTTGCGACATTGCCGCAATTTTGTGCTCTTCCCACCTCGCTGCACTTTCGCAAACTTTTATTTTTATTTTTAATACACTACAGGTTAGCCCTTGACGGCGATCTCACCTATTGGTAAGTGATGATGTAGTCTCTACGTGGTCGCTCACTATGGGCCTCATAAGAAGGCTCAGAGTCACTCAGTGGGCGATGGAGGGAGCTATGCTAGGAGTATCTCTACGTGATCAAATCAGAAATGAGGAGATCCGTAGAAGAACCAGAGTTACCGACATAGCTCAGCGAATTGCGAAGTTGAAGTGGCAATGGGCTGGGCACATAGCTCGGAGATCCGATGGACGTTGGGGTCCCAAGGTGCTGGAATGGCGACCCCGCACCGGTAAACGTAGCGTTGGTCGACCCCCAACAAGGTGGACAGACGACATTAGACGAGTCGCAGGGAGCCGCTGGAAGCAAGCAGCCCAAGACCGTGAGCATTGGAACTCCCTACAAAAGACCTATGTCCAGCAGTGGAAGGCAATCGGTTGTTAATGATGATGATGATCATTTAGTCTAAGATTGTGGCTCATCTGTTAGTATTATATTACAATTATAGATAAACCCAAACTCCTAATCGGTTTCTACGCGAAATCGTGCCGAAACGCTAAATCGTTTGGCGACACGTCTGTGTGGGTAGGGTGGTAACGAGCCCTGGCCGAAGCCTCCCACCAGACCAGACTCGAGCCGGGATCGAACCCAGAACCTCCAACTGTGTAATGCGACAGCGCACACCCTGCGCCACGGAGGCCGTCATAAATCATTTTTTTGTGTATTCATTGTATTTTTTTAATCATATTACGTTGGAGAAGTGCACAACCTTTCAATCAATCAATCAATCAGTCAGCCTATAGACGCCCACTGCTGGACATAGGCCTTGCCGAGCACACACGGTCCTCCGCCTTCCTCATCCACCCGTCACCAGCGAACCTTTTCAGGTCGTCGGTCCAGCGAGCAGGTGGTCGTCCTACGCTGCGCTTACCGGTACGCGATCGAACCATTTTGACATATTGAATGACATATTAATTAATTATTATTTTATTGTAATTCCAATAGTTAATAATAATTGTAACTTTACTATGTATAATAATTGTAAATTGTAAAATTGCAACGCCCAGGCCTCATGTAGTCTGCAATTATTAAATAAATATATAAATAAATAAAAAAGAAGTAGCAAATATCTCTATTGCGCAATAGCAAACTCTCTTGATACAAAACTTAGGGCCCCAGGTGTGCAGTTGCAGTGATTTGTGACGTTGCCGCAATCTGATGCACTTCCCACCTCACTGCACTTTTCTAGCAAGTTTTGGGTTCGATCTATAAACTTTTATTTTCTTACTTTTTGTTATTTGCACAGTTTAATCTATTACCTACTTCACGCAATTTATTGTTTATCCAATCACAAAATTATAACTTGTTTATTAGCTTTATTGCTTGAAACTAAGTTGCATTGTTGACTCACTTGTGCCGACCGTCTATCTCAGTTAAAAATGTTCTTTTCATGCCATATGCTTACTTGGTTCCTATAGTTTTATAATGTAACCGTTTGTAGACTAACGCCGAGGAAAAACCTTTTCGGATTTTTCTGGTGTATTTATTGTAATAAATTGTAATGAAGCGGTGATAGCCCAGTGGTTAGGGCGTCCAGCCTCCTAATTAGAGGGCGGCGGTTCGAATCCGGGCACGCACTTCTGACTTTTCGGAGTTATGTGCGTTTTTAAACAATTAAAATATCACTTGCTTCAACGGTGAAGGAAAACATCGTGAGGAAACCTGCACGCCTGAGAGTTCTCCATAATGTTCTCAAAGGTGTGTGAAGTCTGCCAATCCGCACATGGCCAGCGTGGTGGACTATGGCCAAACCCTTCTCATATTAAGACGCGTACTCTGTAGTGAGCCGGCAATGGGTTGATTATGAAACGTGCAGATTGCTTGGGACTAATGACGAAGCTATATTCCTAAGAATTATTATAGATCAAGTTCTTAAGACTTAAGAATTCGTTTAAAGACATACCATTGTCGTGAGTGGTTAAAATTTCAACTACCAACTTTGTGGTCATCCAATATCACTTTTGCCTCAGAGAAATAGGAGTTCTGTGGAGCAAACAAAGGCCATTAAGAGCTATATTTTCAACAAAATAACAACACTTGACCGTAACATGTCGTTAAACCCAGGTGCAGCGTTCGCCCTCATTTTTTAATATTGTTGTTTGATATTTTGTTAACTTCTAACCTCACCGCGTTCTGCTCAAGTGAAATAGGCACTTAAATCCGCTCTTACATTCATGTTAGCTGTAATGATTTATATTCTGTAATTAATAAAGTCGTTGCATATAGTCTGACAAGCGAGTCGAAACTTCATCATGATCAACCTATTACCGACTCACTACAAAGCACGGGTCTCCTCTCAATATGAGAAGGGTTTGGCTATAGTCCACCACGCTTGTTTTCATCCAAACTCACTCCAATACATTCTTACATTGGGTTAAAAGCTTTTTTTTTATTTACTACAAGTTAGCCCTTGACGGTAATCTCACCTGACGTTAAGTGATAATGCAGTCTAAGATGGTAGCGGGCTAACCTGTTAGGGGTATGGAAAACCCATACCCCTAATTGATTTCTACGCGACATCGTGCCGGAACACTTAATCGCTTTGCGACACGACCTTGTCGGTAGGGTGGTAACTAGCCACGGCCAAAGCCTCCCACCAGACCAGACTCGAGCCGGGAATCGAACCCAGGACCTCCAACTTTACAGCTTTTTTGAACAGCTTGCAACCTGTTACGAACACAAACATTGATTTTTGTTTAAATGTATGATTCTATAGAGATCATAATCATCATGATCAATATTATAAGCGTTTGGCCCTAGTCCACCTATGTATTCTGCTGGCCATGTGCGGATTGGCAGACTTCACACGCCTTTGAGAACATTATGGAGAACTCTCAGTCGTGCAGGTTTCCCCACGATGTTTTCCTTCACCGTTTAGGCGAGTGATATTTTAATTGCTTAAAACAATACAATATCCGTACAGTTATAAACCTAACTCAAGCTAATTTTAAGCGGGAATATATAGAATAACAGCTAGCTTTAATCGTTTATTGTATACAGTTATATTTCAGCTATATAAAACTAGCTCCGCTACACAGTTGTATATTATCGATCGATATTTCCTGTTCCTTTAATTTCAATGTATGTCGTATTAACGTTCGTGATTCAAATCATTCATAATTGATAATAGATACAGATTGTTTTTATAATATGTACCTAGTACAGATATCTATGAAATTTTCTTTTTAATTTAATTTTCAAAGCAATAGTGATAAGTGTTACCAGCTTAAAAAGACTCTGAGTGGCTTGTAAAACTAACATTATGAAGACACTGGGGCATTACTCGAAGTAAACAAGTAAAATTCTGATCGTACGCAATACAAACACTCACACACACACACACACACACACACAAACACACACACACACACACACACACACACACACACCCACACTCACAAAAAAAAACCACAAACTCCTGATTATTGATTTAATTTTATATAAATAGGTTTATATACATATTATATAAATTTTACGGAAGGCGAGACATCCTGGCACAAGTAAAATAATTACTTAAAAGGATGTCCCAACAACGGATAAATGTTATGTAAAACGTATTTTTTGCTTTTTTTTAAAGTGTATTCGTTCTAAAAAACCCAGGCTAAGTTTGTTGTGGGCATCTTTTTAGACCAAGGGTGTTAACGAAATTATTTATCGGTTAACACCGTTATCTTGTATGAACCTGATCCTTTATATTGCAATAGGATTATCTCTAACGTATGTCTTACCCGCTTAATATTTTCGATTGACTTTAAAAACTAAAGGTAATGATAAGAAAGAATGTATTACGATCATCATCATCATGATCAACCATGGGTTGATAATGGTACCGGCCTCTGTAGTGCCCGTGCTCTGTAGTGAGCCGGTAATGGTACCGGCTCACTACAGAGCACGGGTATCCTCTCAATATGAGAAGGGCCTTAGTCCACCATTCTGGCCATGTGCGGATTGGCAAACTTCAACACCTGGGAGAATATTATGGAGAACTCTCAGGCGTGCAGGTTTCCTCGCGATGTTTTCCTTCACCGTTGAAGCAAGTGATATTTTAATATTTAAAAAAAAATGTATTACGATATTAACGATTATATTAATAAAGCTTGGGTTTTAACTGCTCTATCTCAATAGGTACCATAATTTAATAATATTAATGATTATGTGAGATGGTGATAACAAAAAAAACTCGACTGAGTTTGTTGTGGGTTTCTTCTTAGGCCTGGGCGCGATTTGAACCCTCTTAGCTTTAGTTTTAAAGTTGGCGAGTGTAGTTATCACCATCACTAATAGAAATAATGAAAAATGTCATACATATGAACGATTCATAGATGCCTGTAATAGGTTTATGTGAATAAAGCTATTTTTTATTTAATTTCCTTAGTTTGACTTACCTGTATTAATAGGTTGTAATTATTACCACCTATTGCACCTCTTTTCTTTTCTGTGTGTGTGTTTCTTTGTTTGTCTTATATTTCATCATTCTTTCAAAGCTAAGAGGGTTCAAATCACGCCCAGGTTTAAGAAGAAACCCACAGCAAACTTAGCCGGGTTTTTTTTCTTTAGTTATCACCATTTCACGTAATCAATAATAAATTATAGTATCTATGGAGATAAAATAATTCATACCCAAGCTATTTTATCGTTTATATAATCCTTAATATCGTTATATGATTTTTCTATAAGCTTTCGTTTTATAAAAACTTTGAACTTATTGATAGACATCTCCAAGATATCAGTAGGTAATTTATTATGAAATAAAATACAATTACCTTTGAGTGAGTTACTAATTTATATTTTCACATAGCTATTACCCGTAATTAGGTACATCATCATCATCATTATCATCATGATCAACCCATTACCGGCTCACTACAGAGCACGGGTCTCCTCTCAATCTGAGATGGTTTTGGCCATAGTCCACCACGTTGGCCATGTGCGGATTGGCAGACTTCACACGCCTTGGAAAACATTATGGAGAACTCTCAGGCGTGCAGGTTTCCTCACGATGTTTTCCTTCACCGTTGAAGCAAGTGATATTTTATTTGTTTAAAAACGCACATAACTCCGAAAAGTTAGAGGTGCGTGCCCGGTACGAACCGCCGACCTCTGATTAGTAGACTGGCGCCTTAACCACTAGGCTATCAACGCTTCACATTCATTAGGTACACAACTTGATAAATAAATGAATGTTTTTCATCAAAAATTTAATGAACTCCATACAATTGTAATAACCACACAATAGCAATGTGTTTAAACATTATCCGTTGAGTGATTCGCTCGGGATCGTGTTTACAATTCGAGACCACTCCATATTTGGCGGCCCGACGCATAAAACGTCACCATCTAAAATCAATAACCCTTCTTCCCATACCCATAAAGGCGATAACGACTCCCTCGGAAGCCTCTGAAGAACGCTTTCTTATTATAACTGGATTATTTAATAAAACAAGCAAAGCAGGATTACCGATGTACTGCGTCTCGTTCTGACGCCACGCGACGCTACAACCATCTCTCTTAACCGGGTTTCAATCCGTATGCTCTGACTCTGTCGTTCGGCACGCTTATACTGCCGTCCCTTTCGCTATGGGTGAACGTTCGACACATCCGTTGTGGACTGGTTTAGGAGATAAGTGACAGGTGCAAAAGTCTGCTGACCGAGGTACATTCTTTGACCAGTTTTCTTTTTTAAAGATGGCGGTCTGGGTGCCAGATGGTGTACTTTGGATATCGTGGGCGTGCGAATAGCTCCTTTTGATTGGAATCCAATGATTTCAATTTTTCTTTATAGATGTAAATAAGGCAAAAGTAAATCATTGTTTTTTTTTGGACTGTCTATTAGCTGTGCTAATCCTATTGGTTGCCACAGCGTAACCGGGCTGTTTGGCGAGCTTCGGAAAGAAGCTCTACGAGAAGAAATTTTGAGCCCTATGGCTTGAAGAAACTAAGGGAACGTCTGCCTAAGGGCGCCCTGTGAGGCCGAACCTCGGCTTAGGCGACGTTAAGGATAACGGGGGGGTCGGACGGTGAGTGGTCCGTACGTCTTCGAGGCCGTGGATGGAGCCCACGTCCGGATGACGTAAGATAGCGGGGACCTCGACCTAACCTTCGCCGGCGAAGACGGTGTGTAGCATATGATTGTGTGGTAGGTGGTACGAGTATGTTGTCAGTAGTCATCTGATCGTCAGGGTCATGAAGGATATGTTTAGGTCTCCTCTTTTGGAGAGGAGCGCTTAGGTTGGGGGAAGGAATCATTGATGAGATGATTGTGAGAGATGACTATTCATAAGCAATATATATTTAAAAAAAAAGCTTAAGCTGTGATAGCCTGTCGCATTGTAAAGTTGGAAATCCTGGGTTCGATTCCCGTTTCGAGTCTGGCCTGATGGGAGGTTGCGACCGTTTCTATTTACCACCCTATCGACGTGTCGCCAAGCGATTTAGCGCTCATGCACGATGTCGCGTAGAAACCAATTAGGAGTATGGGTTTACTATACCTCTAACAAGTTAGCCCGCTTCCATCTTAGACTGCATCATCACTTACCATCAAGTGAGATTGCCGTCAAGGGCTAACTTGTAGTGGATAAATAATAATAAATAAATAAATAAATAATACAAAGTACAAAAAATTGAGTTCAAGAACGTGATTTTTCCCAATAAATTATTTAAAAAAAAGTAGATGTCATGCGAGTTCTTGTAGTTCGTCTCAAATAACGGGTAACACCGGTGTATTATGCTTGTAAACTGAATACGATTGTGGTATCTATTGCTCACGAAATACGGTACAATTTCGTGTGAGCGAAGTATATGTAAAGTTGGGATTACACTGCGAAATGAATTGCAGTACCAAAAGTGACACTTTTTGTCGGATATTTTACGTAAGTAAAGTTTCTTTATGTTTTTTTTTTATTTTTTTTTTTATAATGGATACGATAGGAACGCGATTGGAAGTGTTTTTGTACTGACGTTTTTTAAACTTATTTTGCGACAGCGTTTAGCTGATGGGCAAAAAATTACTACGACATTTTAACACATTTCTTTTGTCTATAGTAGGTTCGCGCTTGTCTATGATCTCACTTTTGCTTTCTCTATGCCTGAAGGTGATGGTACAAAAACGCTGGCTTGTATTAGAGTTGCTTATCAGAAAGTACGATAAAACACAAAGTCCTATTTAAAATGTTTAAATAATTCCGTACATTAATTCTGTAATTGGAGGATGTTTTACTATCAATACTGAGCCCAAAACAACTTTTTTTTTTAACTACTCGATAGATTTGAATGAAATTTGCTATAGAAGTAGTATATACTCCGGTTCAACATATAGGATAGTTTTTATCCCGGAATTCAGCACGGTTCCCTTGGGAGAGGGGATGAAAGTTAAAATGTGTATTTGGTTGTAATTCATTAACGCGTGCTCCGATTTCACTCATTCTTTTTTTGTTAGAAAGGAGATACTTTAATATATATCCTGTAATTATTTCAAAATCGTCGGTTTAATAATCCGTTGCTTCGTGATTGGAAGACAAACAAACACACTTTTACAAATACGAGTACTAACGAAGTCGCGGGTAAACAATAAACAGCAAGTATAATTTGCTATATTCCGCCGACAACCGGGAGATTTGTATAATATAACACCACACAAAATCCACCACAGAGAAAAGTAAAGTCACTTTAAGTAAGTTACTTTTCTCGCTTGTGAAGTCAACATCTCCTGAGGATGATCCAGTGAGTAGAGGTTCTAGTGGAAGATTTGGTGTGGTGTTATATTATACAAATTTCCCGGTTGTCGGCGGAATATAGCAAATTATACTTGCTGTTTATTGTTTATCGTGGATTTCCGCAAAGTAACGCCTGCTTCTATTCATTATTTGAAGTCGCGGGTATCAGCTAGTAAACAATGTATTGGTAAATGAAACTTTTGCCTATCAAAAATAGGCAGCATATATAGTGAACTATTAATCAAAAGGCCCGCTGATTTTAGTTGCAAAATTAGTTCAGAGATTTATGCGCCAGAGAATAGTTCGTGCGCCATTGTGTATTTGTCTTTACAAATCATACGCAATGCATTGAAGGTAAAGATATGCCCATTATAATGGAAAGTAGGATGTGAAAATGAGTGCAGAACATTATGAATGTAGTACAAAAAACGTGTATTTCTCTAACATTACCCAGTCTATAAGGTATGTGTACGTATTGTCTTCGCCATACGTACATTTTGTACAATATGTACGTATGACACCCCACCCTCTCATAGCTGAGGCTTCGTTTTACTCCCCCGTCCAAAGCGCATCATGATCAACCCTTCGCCGGCTCACTACAGAGCACGTGTCTCCTCTCAGTATGAGAAGGGTTTGGTGATAGTCCACAACGCTGGCCATGTGCGGATTGGCAGACTTCACACGGCTTTAAGAACAATATGGGCAACTCTCGGGCGTGCAGGTTTCCTCACGATGTTTTCCTTCACCGTTGAAGCATGTGATATTTTAATTACTTAAAAACGCACATAACTCAAAAAATTTAGAGGTCCGTGCCCGGATTCGAACCCCTGACCCATGATTAGGAGGCGGACGTCTTAACCACTAAGCTACACAGCTTCAGTTTACATACGTGTATATATTTTACCTATTGAAACTTCTCGTATAACTTTTAACTCATTGGCTCCAAGGAAATGGCTGGAACAGATCGCTGTTTATTTTATTATTAATAAGATTATAATAAATAATAGAAATTAATTCCCTTTAACAACATGTAAAGTCATAAGGCAGCATATTTGTTATTTTGCATTGTTTGCAATGTAATATTTGTAAAAATGTGTTCAATAAAAGCAAAAAGAAAAGCTATTTCTAATGGAAAATGAGATTAAAATATGTAAAACATTTTTTTTTACTTTATTTTTACTACTTTTCTAATAGGGATTATATTCAGGATTTATTGATATTTATCGTAATTTACAGAGTCTATGTAATGTTATTTTTAATCGTAATCTATACATCTATACAAATAAATAAAATTGGAGTATCTGTTTGTAATATTGAAATAACCGTTTTTACTACATTACATATGAATATGTATACCGCACATACACCAAAATAACATTTTTTTAAATTTTTGTCTGTCTGTCTGTTTGTTCTGGCTAATCCCTGAAATGGCTAGACCGATTTTTACTTGACTTTTATTGGCAGTTAGCAGATGTAATAAGGAGTAACTTAGGCTACTTTTATTTTAGAAAAATAAAGTAATGTTGCAATGTCCAAGTCAGCTAGTAATAAATGTATTTATTAATATTAAAAGTTTCGTCCTAACACCTAACCTAACATTTCTGTAAAAAAAAAGTTTAGTTTAATAAAAAAACTAAAAAGTTTTCTAAAAAAGAAAGGTTGTAACACTCTTTACAGAAATAAATCTAATAGTACACAATTTTCTCCCAGCGGCAATGCTTACTAAAATACTAGCTTTCTTTTACCTTCATGATATTTTCTAAGGATTAATTCTAAGGCTAAGGTATGGAAAATTACGGGGTTTCAGAGAAATTATCAGGCATGTACCTTGACTGTGACCCGTTTTGAGCACTACTACATTACGCACTGTCTTATTAGTATGAAGAGAGTGAAAAACATAGAAGGCACATTACCATCTGTGGTGAGCGATTCAACTAATGCCACCAGTCCAAAATCTCAGCTACTCGGATTGGTGCAGTGTGGAGAGTCTTAAGATCTAAACTCCGTTTCTTCTATGACTTAGCTCTTGAGGTTATCACCTGGTAATTGATCATGCAGTCTAAGATGGTAGCGGGCTTAACTGTTACAGGTACGGTAAGCCATCACTCCTTGTTAAAATAAAATGTTTTAGCCGTTGGTTTCATCATCATCATTATCATGATCAACCCATTGCCGGCTCACTACAGAGATTTCTTCTCAATATAAGAAGGGTTTGGCCATAGTCCACTAAGCTAAGTCCAAGCGAATTGGCAGACTTTTGAGAACATTATGAAGAACTCTCAGGCATGCAGATTTTCTTACGATGTTTTCCTTCACCGTTGAAGCTAGTGATATTTTAATTGCTTAAAAATGCATATAACTTTGAAATTTAGATGTGCGTGCCTAGTATCGAAACCAGAGCTCTTATTAGGAGACGGACGTCCTAACCACTACGAGCTTTTGGCTTACGTATAAATTAATGAATAAATATGTTTTTAGGTTAGAGTTTCGTCTACCCTTCTCCTATAATCTGTGTTAGTACGGTACTTGGCTTATTACTTACAACTTTTGTAATGACGCGGTGTGAAGAAACCTGTCCTAAAAAGATGAACTGACAGTTTCTTCGGGGGCGTGAGACAGTGTCGGACGTTCACGGAAGATAGCATTCTACATAGAAGAGTATACCATTGCTTATTAAAATCGACAGACGTTAATTTTTTCAAGGTTTCATAAACGAAGGGTGTTAAAGGGCATTTAACCTTTGTTATCATCATGATCAACCCATTACCGGCTCACTATAGAGCACGGGTCTCCTCTCAATATGAGAAGGGTTTGGCCATAGTCCACCACGCTGGCGATGTGCGGATTGGCAGACTTCACACGCCTTTGAGAACATTATGGAGAACTCTCAGGCGTGCAGGTTTCCTCACGATGTTTTCCTTCACCGTTGAAGCAAATGATATTTTAAATGTATTAAAACGCACATAACTCCGAAAAGTTGGAGGTGCGGGCCCGGATTCGAACCGCCGACCTCTGATTAGGAGGCTGACGCCCTAAACACTAGGCTACCACCGCTTCTGTATTTTTTTTTAACAGTATGTATCTATTGTCGATATTCTTGTTTCTTTACCACTTTGAAGTACAGATAATAAAAATAATGTAACATTGAAGCGTTGTTTTTTTTTGTCTCATTATAAAGTGTGAGATCCTGGGTTCGATTCCCGCATCGAATCTGTTCTGACGGGACACAGGCTGTTGGACAGGAAGAGAGCGAATTATTTTAAGTAACAATATATTATTGGTACTTAAATCTGTAGGTAATTTAGGCACACAAATAAAATATAATTAAAATGGATAAAAAATAGATTTTAAATAAATTATTATAAAACTGGTCTAAATAATATAAAATAATCAATCGATAAGCGTCACGTCAATAAAATAAAATGAAATAATCATTACTGTTTCAATTAAATTATTAGATTTGTTAATACATATATTTAAATTATTTTTCTCTTGAATCAATGTCTTAATAATACAAGCGTCTACCCCTATTAATAAGTATTGTTTATCGATTGTTTTATTAGAAAATATTTTGTCTTGTTTATTTAAACGTTAAATTATCGAAGATAGCAAGAGCGAAAACGGTGCGTAATTGTTCGCAAACTATTTTATGATCTCCGTGGCGAAACACGTGCATTGTCGCTTTGTAAAGTTGGAGGTCCTGGGTTCGATTCCCGGTTTTAGCCTGGTCTGGTGGGAGGCTTCGGCCGCGGTTACCAGCTTACCGACAAAGACGTGTCGCTTAGCGATTTAGCGACACATCTTTGCTGTAGTGTAGAAACCAATTAGGAGTGTGGGTTTACCATACCTCTAACAAGTTAGCCCGCTTTCATCTTAGACTGCATCATCACAGACACCAGGTAAGATTGCCACCAAGGGCTAACTTGTTTAGGATAAAAATTTAAAAAATATATTCAACGTTTATTAACTGTTTTACTCTAGTTGTATTATGAATGTTATTCAGTAGATAATTATAAACAGTGTCCTTTACGGAGCGACTTAATCCTAATCGGGATCAAGCTCCTTAAATAAACATTAAAAAAAAAAACTCTAAAATCACTTGGTGAGTTTTAATTTGGATGATAAAACGTTAATAAACGTCGATAAAACTTGTCACAATATACCTTTCAGTTATAGGTTTATAACGGTTATATTTTGTACGTGTCGTACTCTTAGGTACACGAAAATATTGCAATGCCTTTTTTCCCCACTTTATCTTTTGCCAAATATCCCGATCGCTGGTTTCCTGGTACTTCATGAATAAAATAAATGAATGGAAAGGTTCCAAAGAGTTAAGCCTCGGCCGCACCTGTGATTGTTACACGAGCAGAAATGTTTTGTATTCTAGCGATCATTGTTATGAATACAATCGTATGAATGAATGAATTTGAATGAATACTTCAAAGTATTCGCACGTGGTGACCAAATCAACATTCCGTCCTTCCGTATATCTATCCGTCCGTCTATCTATATATCATCATCATCATGAATAACCCATTACCGGCTCACTACAGAGCACGGGTCCCCTCTCAATATGAGAAGGGTTTGGCCATAGTCCACCACGCTGGCCATGTGCGGATTGGCAGACTTCACACGCCTTTGAGAACATTATGGAGAACTCTCAGGCGTGCAGGTTTCCTCACGATGTTTTCCTTCACCGTTGAAGCAAATGATATATTTTTTTTTTTTATATATATACTATCTATATATACTTAACGCAATACTAATGAAAAAAAGTTAATTTTATTTATTTATGTATTTCGTATCAAAGCTAATTTTAATTAGCAAATCAGCAAATATAAATGTTTAAATTTCAACGCAAGCGTTACTTTGTGAAATTCCATGATATACAAAGAATATTAAGATTAATTTGTTATAATCTCCAAAAGGCAGGCAAATCTGCACTATGAAAAATATATTATTTTTACGTAAATAAAATATCGTTAAATAACTTTTTACTACATGGGATACTTTTATCCCATGTTATTTCTAATACCTCCAAAAATATGTGTACAAAGTTTCATGAGGATCGGTTAAGTAATTTTCGTGTGAAAGCGTAACAAACTTTCAATTTTCCCTCGGGAACTACTTAAGGAATCAGGATAAAAGGTAGCCTATGTTGTTTTCCATGTTTTGGACCTCCAACTTTATAATGTGACAACTCGCGCACTGCGCCACGGAGGTCGTCAAAAGATGAGAAACATAACGCGCAAAGGCGGTCTTATCGCTTAAAGCGATCTCCTCCAGACAACCTTTTGCGAAAGGAACAATTTACACGGAAAGGGGGATAGTGCAATAGTTAAGATAATTTGTAGTAATAAAAATAAGAAAAATAATAAAATAAGAACGTATTATTATATACTAAAGTATTTAAATTCGTTCTTATTTTATTATTATCATACACTCATACATCCTACATCATAGTTATAAGGAGCTAAAAATTAATTATAATAATATATATTATATATATGACGTCATTAGCAAAAATAAAAAAAAACAGACGTGGGCAAAAACCGCTACACATTGGGTGCCACAAAAAACCAAAAAGACGTCGAGGTAGACCGAGGCGTCCTTGGCGTGACGAACTCGATGCGTATCTGTCGGCTTGGTCCCAAATATCCCTAGACAGAGACAAATGCACATACACCAAAATAACATATGTATACGGTACATACACCAAAATAACATGGTTTACAATTTTTGTCTGTCTGTATGTCTGTCTGTTTGTTCCGGCAAATCTCTGAAATAGCTGGACCGATTTTAACGGGACTTTTATTGTCAGGTAGCTGATGTAATAAGGAGTAACTTAGGCTAAATTTATGTTAGAAAAAATCTTTTATTTTAGAAAAATAAAGTAATGTTGCAATGTCCAAGTGTCCAGTACCCCGCGCAGCTCACGCGCATGCCACCGCCTGTGCCATCACGTCTCGGGCGCCTCCCACTTCTCCCACAAATTGTTTTAGTTTAGTAATTATTTCAAGTTATACGGGTTAGTATTCTATTGCTTCGTGATTGAAAGACACACTAACTCATCGCAGACGAAGTCGCGGGCCTCAGCTAGTCATAAATAAAATAATATATATAACATAAATAAGCCGAGCGAGCGTCCCATCAAAGATTGTGTCGCAGATACGGGCCCCGTCTAAAACTGCAGTGACGTTCGGTTTGCGAAGCATGTCGCCAGTTACTCGGGGAATAGCTCGCCATTGAGTTCCCATGGACTGAAATTGCCATAATAATGCCGTGTTTACGTGTTGGATTTCTTTTGTACGGTCAATTAAGAGGTGTAACAGCGATTGCGCCATTCCGAAAATGCATCGAGCTTGATTTAATTCTGTAATATATCGAGAATTCCTGAGATATATTCGTCATCATCATCATCATGATAAACCCAATGCCGGCTCAATATAGAGCACGGGTCTCAATATTTATTTATTTATCAAACAACGACGCGGTATGTGCTTATTCAAGGGTTGTCATAAAATAATTATTACCGTATCGTCAACCACGTAAACCACATTTTAATCATATTGAGTAGACATAGTTAACTCTATGTACATGTATAACAACAAATAAAAGGAAACGTAAGAGAAAAAAAAAGCGGTGAAGCAGGGAAAGCATTAACACATACACACACACATATATATATATATATATATATATAGACGCCAAGTAATAGACACAAGATTCGTGTAAGAATACATTTTACAAGCACAGGTTTAGACGAAGGACGGTACAGTACAGCTGGCTTTTCCTAAATTTAGACTTTTTGAGCTGGCTTCCCTACCTATGGAGATAGAGCAATTCACACCTAAGCTTTTTTATCGTTTATATAATCCTCAATATCATAATATGATTTTTCTACAAGCTTTCGTATTATAAAAACTTTGAACTTATTGATAGACATCTCCAAGATATCAATAGGTAATTTATTATAAAATAAAATACAATTTCCTTTGAATGAGTTACTAATTTTGTGCAGCCTACTAAACGGTACTACAAGTTTACTTTTACTTCTGATGTTCAGTGCGTTTTTTTCTTGAATTCATTAATATTTTTATGAACATACATTAAATTTTCATATATGTATTGGCTAATATATTTTACAAGCACAGTTTGGACTCTGAGCTGGCTTCTAATAGTTATTTTTTCAACATTTTCGATACCTTTAATATTCATAATAAGCCTATAACGTATTTCTTGGTAGCATTAATACATATTTTTCCAAAATTGACAGATTATAGATTCAATGATATTTATGGTAAGTATAAATATCATGTAAATTATATTTCATGTAAAATCGTACTATAGACTCTGCTAATGTAAAATTTATGCTAAATGAAACCGTCACTTTTTTTTTACTAAATAAATAATAATTTATATACTATGTTGTCGAATTTGAAGCTTAAGAAGCCGTATTCAAATTGTTTCTAATACGTTATGGCCAAAAATATTTGCATAAATTAAGTGATTATAATTAATTAAATACATAATGGTCTGTATTGAATGTAACTTTTATATACTAATTTAGTTTCAAATGTCCGATTTGACGACCTCCGTGGCGCAACGCGTGCGCTGTTGATTTATAATGTTTGAGGTCCTGGATTCGATTCCCGGCTCGAGTCTGATCTGTTTGATGTCTTCGGCCATACCTAGTTACCACCCCAAAGACATGTCGCCAAGTGATTTATCGTTCCGGCGCTATATTGCGAGTTTGGGTTTTAACATAACCCTAACAAGTTATTAAGTTATCGGCTCACTACAGAGCACGGGTCTCCTCTCAATATGAGAAGCTTTTGGCCATAGTCCACCACGCTGGCCATGTGCGGATTGGCAGACTTTACACGCCTTTGAGAACATAACGGAGAACTCTCAGGCGTGCAGTTTTCCTCACGGTGTGTTCCTTCACCATTGAAACAAGTGATATTTTGATTGCTTAAAAAAACATAACCCCAAAAAGTTAGAGGTGCCCGGCATCGAACGCCCGACCTTAGAGGTCGGGCGGCCGGACGTCCTAACCAATAGGCTATCACATATTACGGCTTACATATATTACTGTATTGCATATATAGCAATAAAGCTATATCACTAATTTTACAACTAAACGTAGTAAAATTAAGCAATCATTTGCGCCAATGTAATACCATTTCACTTAATTAAAATTACATTTAGCATATATAGATGGCACTATCATATAAGTCATGTTGTTCTGCTCCTCGCAATAGCCAAGAGGAAGCCGCTGTTCTGCGAACTCCGGGCTCCGAGCTTTGAAGCATTTAGACCGCACCTTCGTTTAGTTTTAAGAAAGAATCAAGTGATTTTAATGTTTGTAATTGATTATTAGACCTTTGAAATTTTGCTTTACGTGTATAATTGTAATTTGTTGTAATTAATGTAATTTTTTGTTTTTAATAATTTTAACTGTAATTTATTTGGATTTTGAAATTTTAAGATTGTAATTTAATTAGCGATATTATTGTTTAAACGGAAAGTTTGTATGTTGTGTTGTTTGTATGTATTTGTAATGTTTGTATATATATATGGTGTTTTTTCTTCTAGGGTGCCCTCTTCCAATGAAAAGAGACATTGTTTTGCTTTATTGTCAGCTGTCACACTTTTTACAATTTTTACTCTTAATAATATTAAAATTGTAAAAAGTGTGTAAGCTGACAATAAAGCAAAACAAGGTCTCTTTTCATTGGAAGAGGGCACCCTAGAAGAAGAAAAAAAACACCTGTCCTTTTTAAATTTCAAAATTAGCCAACAAATATTAATTCAAGAAAAGCGTGAAGTAACCGCGCCCGTCATATACGAAGTCTCCCGCTTTTCACCCTGTGTTGTTGTTGCTTAAAAGGTGACAGTTTTAGTTTATTCTGTGCTCATTTGTTCGATTTCATTTTTAATGGACTACAAGGAAAGGCGGGAGACTTCGTATATGGCGGGCGCGATTTTTTCAAGCTTTTCTTGAATTAATGTTTGTTGGCTAATTTTGAAAAGGACTGGTGTTGGTTGTGTCGTGGACAGTTTTTTTGTCGTTTGTGTTGTAGCTAGTTTTCTGAATGGTTAACAGGTATTAATTTGGGAAAGGTTTGAGGGAGCCGCGTCCGCAGAGTGCGAAGTTTCCCGCCATTTCTCCCTAACTTCTACATTGCTATAAACTTGACATTGGCTAATCTGTGCAAAGCCATAAAAAGAGAGAACTAATGGACTACAAAAATATTTGTTGTGAACTTTGAATGCTAAATCTTATAGAGTTTTCGTTTATCTTATTTATAAGCTTTGATTTAATTAATACACTTGTATTGTAGCTAAATTTTAATTTAATGTTACAGTTACATCAATAAATAGAATGTCAATTTGTGACAATGCAATACCAGTAGATTAAATTTACTAAGTTTAATTGATTTTGAAGCGGCGATAGCCTAGTGGTTAGGGCGTCAGCCTCCTAATCAGAGGTCGGCGAATCCGGGCACGCACCTGTAACTTTTCGGAGTTATGTGCGTTTTTAAAAATTAAAATATCACTTGCTTCAACGGTGAAGGAAAACATCGTGAGGAAACCTGCACGCCTGAGATTTCTCCATAATGTTCTCAAAGGCGTGTGAAGTCTGCCAATCCGCACATGGCCAGCGTGGTGGACTATGGTCAAACCCTTTTCATATTGAGAGGAGACCCGTGCTCTGTAGTGAGCCGGCAATGGGTTGATCAGGATGATAAGGATGATGCAATACAAGGTGCAAAAAATTAAGCAACCTTTAATATATCTTAATCTGTTTCGTACAGATTACAGAGCACGGGTCATCTCTCAATATGAGAAGCTTTTGGCCATAGTCCACCTCGCTGGCCATGTGCGGATTGGCATACTTCACACGCCTTTGAGAACATTATGGAGAACTCTCAGGCATGCAGGTTTCCTCACGATGTTTTCCTTCACCGTTGAAGCAAGTGATATTTTAATTTTTAAAAATCGTACCTTACTCCGGAAAGTTAGAGGGGCGTGCCCGGGATCGAACCCCGGATCTCTGATTAAGAGGCTGACGCCCTAACCACTAGGCTATCACCGCTTCCTTAATGTAGTAAAATTTAGCAATCATTTGCTCCTATGTAAACCCATTTCACTCTATTAAAACAAAGTAGGTACCTTAAGTTAAGTGCGACGGTATCATAAAAAAAATAGTTTTGTTTTTTAAAAGTAATACCCAATCGCCATAAACACCTTACCCATCCCAACTATAGTGTACTATAGTGTAATATGATATCTAAATAAGAGATTCGTGTCTTATCATAGCAATAATGCTGCAATACTGATCTCGGTGCAACGCAAAGTAACATGGCAGTCTCGTATCAACCCGATGGCATGGTAGTCGTGTGCTCGCGGCACTTTCGCGCGCTTTCGTGTTCCGCTCTTTTGTTGTTTTACGACACTGAAACAATATTATGAAATTGTTGTGACTGTGCAGAACTTTGATGTTGTGTTTGGATTGCGCATTCTATTCGGGTACGTTTGCGATGTGTTCCAATTTTGAATTATAAGTTTTGTTTTTAAATATGACATCTGTGTAAATGTTCAAATGTGACAGTTTTAATTTGAATCTGTGATCGTTAGTTCGATTTGTTTTTTAAACTTTTAATGGACTACAAAACTATTTATTGTGAGATTTGAACGGAAAAATTTAAACGGGTATGTTTGCGATGTTTTCTAATTTTTAATTATGTTTTTTTTTACGACAGTTTGCGTTTATTCTGTGCTCATATTTTGTTCGATTTGTTTTTTAATGGACTAGAAAACTATTTGTTATGAGATTTGAACGGAAAAATTTAAACGGGTATGTTTGGGATGTTTTATAATTTTGTTTTTTTTTTTTTAATATTATATCTGTTATTGTTGCTTTAAATGTGACAGTTTGCGTTTATTCTGTGCTCTTATTTTGTTCGATTTGATTTTTAATGGAATACAAAATTATTTGTTGTGAGATTTTAACGCAATATCTTATAGAGTTTTTCGTTTACCTTATTAATAGAGTTAATGAATATAGTTGTATTGTAGCAAAGTTTTTAATTGAATGTTATAGTTACCTCAATAAATATAACAAATTCTACGACATAGGTGTAGTATGACAAACTTGAAGGTATTTTCTAATTTATAACTTTTATAAGACTAGAGATATTTGAGGCATTTTTTTTTTGAGAATATTTATCCTCGATTCATAGCCTATGAATTACTCACTGTAGGAGGCGCACTCACCCAGGCGTTGTCAATCCTTGGAGAAAGAGATATTAGAGAGAGATTAGGGGCTGAAACCCTTCACGCTGATCTTTTGGCGGTTTTGGCGAGTTAAAGGTTTGGTTTGGCAGTTTTTTTCCATTAAGACTCACTTTACGTAGGCTGTATTTAATGTATTTTGTTTAAAATATAGAGTTTTAACTAAGCTCCTTATAATTATCAACATTATATCAACGTTAATAAAATCAAGCGGTTTTGTTACGTAGTACCTACAGCATTCATTTGTCAATTACCTTTCATTGCAAAACTCCTTTTTTACACTCGATACACTTGAACTACCTAGCGATTGTAATAACGATGAAGATGAACAAGTCTTTTACGTTATGAATTTTTAATGATATCGGGATTAAACGCAAAAAAAATCTCGTGTCTCAATTGAAATCTATTCACACACTAAATAGAACACACACAATAAATAGATTTCAATTGAGACACAACTTTTTGCTGGTCTGCGAAAATATGTAAAAACACGTTTGCATAAGAACAAGAAGCCACTATGGTTTCCAAAAGAGCCATGATTAATTTCATTATTAAACTTAAAACTTTACTCTCGTTACTTACACACATTAAATAGATTTCAATTGAAACACAACTTTTGGCTCGTCAGCGAAAACATGTGAAAACACGTTTGCATAAGAACAAGAAGCCACTATGGTTTCCAAAAGAGCCATGATTAATTTCATTATTAAACTTAAAACTTTACTCTCGTTACTTACACACATTAAATAGATTTCAATTGAGACACAACTTTTGGCTCGTCAGCGAAAACATGTGAAAACACGTTTGCATAAGAACAAGAAGCCACTATGGTTTCCAAAAGAGCCATGATTAATTTCATTATTAAACTTAAAACTTTACTCTCGTTACTTACACACATTAAATAGATTTCAATTGAGACACAACTTTTGGCTCGTCAGCGAAAACATGTGAAAACACGTTTGCATAAGAACAAGAAGCCACTATGGTTTCCAAAAAAGCCATGATTAATTTCATTATTAAACTTAAACCACAAAAAGCTGCAGCGACGTATTAAGTGACAACCAAGGTTGACGTCGACTTGATATTAAAAAAAAACCTCGTCAAGTGTGTGTTAATACATGCGTAGATTAGAGTTCCTTGGGAGTATAACACAAGGTTTTATTTTTTACTGTAAAACGGTTTTAACTGTTGCATTATTACTATTTAATAATTATAAAATATTAAATAAAAATATGTAGTTTATTATAGCAATACATAAAAATAAATGATTATGCCCGTACATATACATATATAAAAAAAATTAGTTGTTACGTAAGTGTATGTTAAAACAATATTTCCAAAAAAAATTTTTTTTTATTAATCTGCCCAAAAAATTTTTTTTAGCCTTAACCGCGCATTGACTGTTTGGCTCAAAAGGACTAGAATTCAATTTGATTGGCGAACTTTAAAACTTTTAAAGTTCGCCAAACAAAGTACCTACTGACACAGCTACCACTTTTATAATCATGTTGATTTACTCGTATTTCAGTTTTCTACTTCTTTTACTATCAACATGATTTTTATCGGTATTTCAGTGTTTTTGTTTGTTTTCTAGTCATATCTAGGGAAAATTTTGCATACGAACTGAATATTGACAACCGCTGCTGACGCATTATGAGTTTACAGGTCCTGGGTTCGATTCCCGGCTTGAGTTTGATCTGGTGGGAGGCTTTGCCCGTGGCTAGTTACCCGCTACCAACACGATGTCGTATAGAAACCAATTAGGAGTATGGGTCTACCATAACCGTAACAGATTAGTCAGGTGGCATCTTAAACTGCATCATCACTTACCATCAGGTGAGATAGCCGTCAAGGGATAAATTCTACTGAATAGTAAAATGTACATGATAATGAGTGTCCCACTATAAATTTAATTACTTAATAGGATACGATAAAAAACATAACAAAAATGCATTTCTATCTTTATTATAATAGGCTTTTCAATTTGTATTAACATAATAAAAGAGTCATCATGATCAACCCATTCTCGGTTTCCCCGTGAAACCGCCGGTAGGCCGCTACTATCTTAAACTACATCATCACTTGATCATCAACCCATTCTCGGCTCACTACAGAGCACGGGTCTCCTCTCAATATGAGAAGGGTTTGGCCGTAGTCCACCACGTTGGCCATATGCGCATTGGCAGACTTCACACGCCTTTGAAAACATTATGGCGAATTCTCAGGCGTATAGGTTTCCTCATGATGTTTTCCTTCACCGTTCAAGCAAGTGATATTTTGATTGCTTAAAAACGCACATAACTCCGAAAAGTTAGAGGTGCGTACCCGGGCGAACCCCCGACCTCTGATTAGGAGGCCGATGTCCTAACCACTTGGCTATCACAGCTTCAATAAAAGAGTAATCTCTTTTATTATGTTAATACAATACTATTATTGAAGCCTTATCAATACCTTAACAAGAATTAACAAAATAACATTAGGGACCACGTTTAGACTTAAATCTTTGATTAAGGAACCCTAAAAAGACACTATCAACTGAGTGGTTGCAGCAAAAAGTAGATTTACTCCGAGATGAGAGCGCGACAAAACATTTTGCCGCCGCGAAACTAATCCCGCATTAGAATTTCTGCCTTATTTGAATACTAATAAGGGCGGATGAAAAGTTACCCGGTACGCGTAGCGTGTTGCCACGTTTTTGTATAACAGGTTCGATATGTTTTCCTACGTAATTAGGGCAGGTGTTTGAAGTTGATTTTTTCTTTGCATCTCGATTTTGGTCTCACCGGAGTCAGTTAGTTTGTTTGGTTCGTGGAAGACTTATATATTGTATTGACGACCTATGCGTTGGGTATTTTGTTGCCTGGTGCCAATTCGCTTGGCGTAAGTGATGATAGCCTAGTGGTTAGGACGTCAGCCTCCTAATCAGAGGTCGGGGGTTCGAACCCAGGCACCTGTAACAACATAACTCTATGTGCGTTTTTAAGCGATTAAAATATCACTTGCTTGAACGGTGAAGGAAAACATCGTGAGGAAACCTGCACGCCTGAGAGTTCTCCGTAATGTTCTCAAAGGCGTTTGAAGTCTGGCAATCCGCACATGGTCAGCGTGGTGGACTATGGCCAAACCCTTCTCATATTGAGAGAAGACCTCTGTAGTGAGCCGCAGTGGTTAGGGCGTCCACCTCCTAATCAGAGGTCGGAGGTTCGAACCCAGGCACATACCGGTACATACAGGTACATACAGGTTAGCCCGCTACTATCTTAGACTGCATCATCACTTACCATCGGGTAAGACGTAAGTATTTTGAAGACCTCCGACAAAGGCGTGTCACCAAGCGATTTAGCGTTCCGGCACGATGTCGCGTAGAAACCAATTAGGAGCGTGGGTTTACCATACTCCTAACAGGTTAGCCCGCTACCATCCTAGACAGCAACATCACTTACCACCAGGTAAGATAGCCGTCAAGGGCTAACTTGTAGTGGATAAAAAAAAAGAAACCGATTAGGAGTATGGGTTTACCATACCCCTAACAAGTTGGCCCGCTACCATCTTAGACTGCATCATCACTTACCATGGGTTAAGATGTAAGTATTTTGATGACCTCCGACAAAGGCGTGTCACCAAGCGTTGTCATCCATCAGGTGAGATTGCCGTCGAGGGCTAACTTGTAATGAATAAAAAATAAACATAAATAACTAGGTACTACGTATTTATATAATTATTTCAAAAAATAATTTCTCATTTACTATTATATATTTACAGTTGTTTTAATTTGAGAATAAAGATCTTAAGCAACTGAGTTCCGGGTTTTCAAAGTACGAGATCATTTTGCAGTTCGATCACTTTGGGAATTTCGTGAAAACCCCCCAATTATTGAGCCAATTCTGAAAATATGTTTTCTAAATTGACCCCGTTCTGCATATCCCTGTGGGAGAGGTCGGCTACGGCTAGCAAGATATAGTTTTGGAAATTTTAAAATACCTGCTTCAAATGGCGAGAAATTTTCTCCCAACCGTACGCTACCTACAGTGGTTTTTTTTTATCCACTACAAGTTAGCCTTACGTTTTCTATACACCTTTTTACAGCAACTATAATGTACCCAATTACCAACGAGGGATGGTCTGTTGGAAAACTCTTTACCCTGTAAAGCTGTGCGTATCTAGCGATGTCAGGATATTACTGCGTAGTTAAAGCGATAATATTATGATTGCACTTAATTTGCCTTATTCTAGCGAAGTTATTTTATTTTTAATGCACTACAAGTTAGCCCTTGACGGCAATCTCACCTGATGGTAAGTGAAAATGCAGTCTAAGATGGTAACGGGCTAACCTGTTAAGGGTATGGTAAACCCACACTCCTAATCGGTTTCTACGCGCCATCGTGCCGGAACGTTAAATCGCTTGGCGACACGTCTTTGTTGGTAGGGTGGTAACTAGCTATGGCCGAAGCCTCTCACCAGACAAAAGCTATAAAAGCTTGGCATATAAGTTAGAGGCATCACGATGTTGGGAAAGGGTTTGTGAGTTCCAAAGTCAATTGGGTTCCGAATCAAATCAAAATAGCTTTATTCATGTAAACCTATTACAGGCATCTATGAATCTTGGAGAATCTTGATATCTTGGAGATGTCTATCAATAGGTTCAAAGTTTTTATAAAACGAAAGCTTATAGAAAAATCATATTACGATTTTAAGGATTATATAAATGATAAAAAAGCTTGGGTGTGAATTGCTCTATATTTATAGGTACTATAATTTATTATTGAAAATGTGAGATGGTGATAACAAAAAAAAACCGGCTAAGTTTGTTGTGAGCTTCTTCTTAGACCAGGGCGCATTTGGAACACTCATAGCTTTAGTTTTAAGTTTGCAAATGTAGTTATCACCATTAACTCACTACTATGTAAATTATTGACGCGTCAAAAGTGCCTTTTAAAAGACTATTTGAATAAAGATTATTTGAATTTTGAATTTTTTCAATCGTTCATATCACATCTTCTATAATTTTTAATCCCGAAGTGATGGTGATAACTACACTCGCCAACTTAAAACTAAAGCTTAGAGGGTTCAAATCGCGCTCAGGTCCACAACAAACTAAGCCGGGTTTTACGTTTTTTGTTATCCTTGACTAAAGGTCAACTTCGTCATGTTTTTATGGTTCTATGGGTTATAAGGTAGCCTTCAGATATATGGATTCGTTAAAGCTTAAACTCAATGCAAAGAAGGTAATGTTTATTCAATGAAGGTAATGTTCGATTAAAATATATAACAAATTGCCTAAGGAGTTGAAGGAATTGCCTTTAAGAGTTTTTAAAAGAAGATTGCACCAATGGTTGTTGGATAGATGCTTTTATTGTTTGAATGAATTTTTGAATACAAAATGACATACTTAATATTATTATCGCTATTTAGTTTATTTCTTGACATATTTTAAATGATTTACATGTAGTTGCAATATTATTTTTGCACGCCTACCCGGCAGATTGTAAGAAACTCTAATTAAATGTAACACCAATCAACTACACAATCTATGCAAATAAATGATTTGATTTCATTTGATTTCAGACTTTACAATGTTTGTATGTTGATAAATTCTACTATATTATATTTGCTAGTTAACAAGTCTCTATATATTATGAGCAAAGGTTTTTTGTCAACTAATAATAATATCATTTCTTAATTATGGCAAGTATTAATTAGTAAATTAAATAGTAATTTTACATTTGCAATACGATTCAATACACTGTAAAATACGAAACATAGTAAATCAAAATTAAATTAAACTCCTGACAGTTTACGATCTACATGCAATATTAAAAACTGTTTGAAGATTAGAGGATGCGTATTTCCAATTAGGAGTATGGGTTTACCATACCCCTAGCAGGGTTATCTTGTTGTGGATAAAAAAAAGGAGTCGTATCGGTCAATTACCTTTAATAACCCGTGTCTAAAACCAAATTATCCCTTGTGAATGTCTAACACTTGTTTCAATTGACAAAGGGTTTTTGACGTCTCAGGTCTTTAGAATAGGTAGTACTTTTAAGCATGTATGAAGTTCAGGTAATGTATTTAAGTTAGTTTTCTAAAACAAAGCCGACAGGAATTTTTGACGACTATGTTTTTATTTCTCCAGAGACTTGCGGTAGGGTAGACAAAAAAAAGGATACACACTGAAGTGCACTGACTGACTGACTGACTGATCTATCCAAATTCGGCATGAGCTATTGATATATATACCTACTCGTAGTGGGTAAAATAAAAAAAAAACTTAAATCTACTCATTTCGAACAGTAGTCGTTAATAGCTATATATATATATATATTTATATATACGATGTCGCGTAGAAACTAATTAGGGGTATAGGTTACCATACCCCTAATTGGTTTCCTGCTTACGTCAAGTGGCTAACTTAGTCAAATATTTTATAGTCATTATATTCCTAGCTTCTAAACTGTTATAATTTCATAAAAATTTCAAACTCCCATTTTGTCCCTTAATCGACGACGACATCCGTAGCGCAGAGCGCGCGCTTTCCCATTATAAAGTTGGAGGTCCTGGGTTCGATTCTTTTCTAGAGTCTGATCTGGTGGGAGGCTTTAGCTGCGGCTAGTTACCACCCATCTGGCAAAGACATACTGCTAAGCGATTGAGCGGGTATGATGTCGCGTACTAACCTATTAGGAGGATGGGTTCCGCCGGAAACGCATCGTTTAGTCTGGTGCTACAGATGTTAATTTAGCATCAGGTGAAATGTCTGTTCTTTGTCCGCAATGTACGCATTAAACAAAGCCACGGGCTACAACAAGTATTCCATAAAAATAACTTCGTGACCATCTTTAACTATCGTAAAATAAAATTTGCAACGCTCATACAAAATTAAACTAATAAAAATAAACTCTATCCGCTAAAAGATAACATCTATTGTTCTATGATTTATGAATCAACAATTTATTGCCTGTTACCCTAAAAGCAACATCGACTCTTCTCAGCACCAATTTTGGTTTGGTTTCAACGTTTGGTTCTGACAAAATACAGGACCACTGGGGCTGCTATGGGTGCGGTCATGCCACCATGTGATTTATTTGATATTTACATCATAATTGGCTTGTGCCTACGGTTTACAGTTTATTCGAAAATATTTCATTCTTTTGAGTCGTTTTTACATAGGTATTTTCTTAAAATTATTAATTTATTTTCTGTTATACTGATTGCATTGCATGAAGATTCAGATGATAATTTTAAACCCAGAATGGTTCTGGTAACGATTTTTCTTATTATTGTAGTAGAATTTAGTTTTTGTTGAATAATTAATTACATACAACGTTTCCAGGTACAGAAGCATGTTGCATATGTCCTTAACCCATTGAGACATTTTTTTTTAATACACTACAAGTTAGCCCTTGACGACAATATGACCTGATGGTAAGTGTAGATGCAGTCCAAGATGGTAGCGGGCTAACCCGTTAGGGGTATGGTAAACCCACACTCCTAATTGGTTTCTACGCGACATCGTGCCCGAACGTTAAATAGCTATGCGACACGTCTTTGCCGGTAGGGTAGTAACTAGCCACAGCCGAAGCCTCCCACCAGACCAGACTCGAGCCCAGAATCGAATCCAGGACCTTTAGAACGCGATAGAGCGCGCACTGCGCCACGGAGGTTTTATAAATAGTAATAGGTATATTTTAATATTAAATATAAATAAACATAAATTTTGACATATTTAAGATGCTCTCTATCGCGTACCAATCCTTCCCGCGGGATTATTTGAAACACCAATACAAATACGGATGAAGTCAAGGGAAAAACTTTATTATTAAGTGTAATTTAGTTCATTTGCGTACTATTTATTTTAACTTATTGTTAAAAATGTATAATATGATTTAACAAGCAATAACAAAGAGTACAAATAAAAACTACTAAAATATCTAATAATATCTAAAATATGTATTATGTATAAAACATAGTACAGTTTTTTAACTAAGTTGAAAAAAAAAACTCATTTATCTAACACTGGGATATCGCTACTAAATATTTCGTTCGTCCATTGCAAACATAGCATGGAAATTATGTTACTTAATTAAAACCGCTGTTAAGAACAGCTTCCAATGTTTTATTTTTATATCTGTAAAAAAGTAGCCCAGAATGTGGCATATTAAAAAATATATATTGCAAATGGCGTCTCCCCGAATCGTTGCTACGCCTTCCGCCTATCGATTTACCAATCGTCTACGCGAATCAGCAGAATGTATGCGTGGCGATATTAAGCAAAAAAAAAACTTGTATATTTTACGTAACCAGTTCAGTTGGGACCACGTTGTATTGACTGTTAAGGCGTGTACATAAGATTAGGTTATTATTCTCTTTTTTTTATTCACTACAAGTTAGCCCTTGACGGCTATCTCTATCTATCAAAAGTGACTTTTTAAGGACTATTTGAATAAAGATTATTTTGAATTTGAAATTTGAATTTGAATGATACTACTGCGAAGCTAAAGCGATAATATTATGATCGCTTCTTAATTTGGCTTATTCTAGCGAAGTTTATTTATTTTTTATGCACTACAAGGTAGCCCTTGACCGCTATCTCACCTGGTGGTAAGTGATGATGCTGTATAGGATGGTAGCGGGCTTCGCTAGAATAACGCAAATTGAGAAGCGATCATAATATTATCGCTTTAGCTCTGCAGTAGTATCATTCAAATTCAAATTTCAAATTCAAATAATCTTTATTCAAATAGTCCTTAAAAAGGCACTTTTGATGCGCCAATAATTTACATAGTAGTTATTTCACGGTGATAACTAAATTCGTAAACTAAAACTAAAGCTATGAGGGTTCCAAACGCGCCCCGGTCTAAGAAGAAGCCCACAACAAACTTAGCCGGGGATGACATCGCTAAATAAGCACAGCTTTACAGAGCAAAGAGTTTTCCAACAGACCATCCTTCGTTGGTAATTGGGTACATTATAGTTGCTGTAAAAAGGTGTATTGAAAACGTATCGACGTAACGAGGTCGTACTCCGGATGTATGAATAGATTTTTATTCACATATCCTTCAAATATCAAGGGTATATCTATAATAATAATAAATTTATATGTATTTATTATTATGAAGCGGTGATAGCCTAGTGATTAGGACGTCCGCCTCTTAATCAGAGGTTGGGGGTTCAAATCCGGGCACGCACCTCTAACTTTCAGAGTTATGTGAGTTTTTAAGCAATTAAAATATCACTTGCTTCAATGGTAAAGGAAAACATGGTGAGGAAACCCGCACGCCTGAGAGTTCTCCATAATGTTCCCAAAGGCGTGCGAAGTCTGCCAATCCGCACATAGCCAGCGTGGTGGACTATGGCCGAACCCTTCTCATATTGAGAGGAGACCCGTGTCTGTAGTGAGCCGGTAATTTAATAACAAAACATACAAATTACATATACATTACTAGAATGAAATAGAAACAGGAAGGTACAACTTCATTTATGACTCGCGTGAACAGAATTCATATAAAACAAAATAATATGGCCTATTTATAATCATAATCATGCTTATTTTGTGCCCTCCCCTTAAACATGTCAGGTCCACATCCAGGAGACTCAAGTGTAAATCTATTAATCTCACGACTGCATTAAGGCTATTTTATACACTTGTAGTCAGTTTTGTGGACTAATAATAAAAAAAATATTTAAAAAAAAATCCAACCGGTACGGATAGAAGCCCTAAAAATATAGACCTCTGCATAAAAACCTAAAAATAAGAAATGCCTGGATGCAAAACTTGAACGTTTTTTTTAATTGCCACGAGTTAGTACTACTGAATTAATAGCACACTCTCAGTGACTGTCTAATCCAGGACAAACAAATACAAAGTGAACTCTCGCCTTTCACATAGAACTAGCTATTTTTAATCTTGCACAGGAATGTCACTACAACTACTTGTTAATTTATTGAATATGTAATATTTGAATAATATTACTTAAGCCGAACAGCTGTTTCAATCTGCTTTGAATATTTTCTTACCGTATCTCTTGTGCAGAGTGTCGAATGCTAGATTGTGTACTATTCGATCGATTAATAGTTAACTGCGCAATTGATGACACAATAGAATGTCTATTACACAATAGTTTATTTATTTATTTGCATCTTACCCGGTCAGGGCATTGCAAACAGTAGATCCAATTTTAATACAAAATATTCTAATATAAAACAATTCCATAAAAAAAATAAAAAATAAAAATAATAATAATAACAATAGTTTTATTTATTTATTATTTATTTGGTTCGCCAACAGCCAAAACATTTTATAACAAGATTCAGTACCTTGCAATGAGGTAGAGTTAAAAATGCTTAGCAATTTAAGGCAAACACCGCGTGCATATGTAAAGTAGTGTAAATAAACAATTTATGTATGACTTTTCAAGAATACATATATCACTTAAAATAAACCTTAGATTAACCTTAAACTAAAAATCTTAAAAAAATATATATACAATAATAACTGAAATTTATTAAAGGGACTCCCTTTACGCAAGGTTCCGAAGATACTGGCAGCGTTCCCCCTTTGAATGGCTAGACTTATTCTTTGTCCGAGGTAGCTGGCAGCTCTTCGGTCTCCTGCGATGCGCCTTATAGCGCTAGGACCCCACGGACCAAGGGTCTCGACACCGAATGCGACAAAATCATATTCGGAGCCTAGACCCGTATATTTGCATGCTTTAGCTTTTTTAGCAGCTTCACAAGCCGCACCAACTCTGAAACTAATGAATGAAACTAAACTAAACGCACTTAAACTACAAACTGCAACTATCATGCACTTAAAGCTAAAACAAATGCCATCCGAAATTTCGCCAGAGATCCGCTGTGTAGGTTAGTCCCATTCAACCTCGTCCTGCCCAAGGGACGGGGGTGGCCATAAAGCTATACCATCACAATAAAAACGGTAGAACGGTACAACCTGCCGAACTCACAAACATGACATCGTTAAATCCCACCCGCATTTGAGCAGCTTGGTGGATACTCCTCCTATGAGATAGAAATCCAACGCCCAACCGTGGGAACTAATTCTCTGATTATGATGATTGCACAATATTTCACCAAAACAGACAAATTAATGAACGAAAATTATTCACCCCACATCCTGTTTATCTTCTTTTTATTCGTTCTTTCTTGGCAGAGTGGTCGTGGTTATGATTTGGCCTTCACAGCAGCTCTTACGATCTCCCTCCAGCGATTTCTGTTCGTAGCATCCCGGAAGCACTCGGAGATCGATAAATCTGTAGCGGAACGGATTGAGTCCGTCCACCTAGTAGGGGAGCGACCACGTGGACGTGTGCCCTCGACTCGACCTTGTACCACGAGATGTTCGATGGTACCGGTCTTCCTGGTTATGTGCCCAAAGAACTTAAGGATTCGCAGTTGTACAAACATCTGTATTGCTACCTGTTTATCTAAAATATCTATATTGCTTTTTAAAGTCACACGTGTAAGTTGAAAGTCAATGCACTTTCAATTTGGGATGTAAAGTTAACACCTTATATGTTAATCTGTAGGATTTCGAGTTTTGGATAAAAATCTTTTGAATCCCTTACATTGAGTCCTTAAAAAATAAACCAAGGAAGAAACTTCTTGACATCTCGGTAACTATAATTTCATCCTCACCACCTGGATGCCTGGTCTTCTTCCACCACCCACTATTCCAGGTCATTTCTGCCACGGACTTGCAAATTGTGGAAGCAGCTTCCATCTTCTGTGTTCCCTAACGGTTATAAATGGGGATCTTCAAAGGGCGGATTAATAAATTGCTCAAGGGCCAGCAACGCATTGGCGGTTTCTCTGGTGCTGCAAATGTTCATGGGCAGCGGTAATCACTGACCATCAGGTGACCCGCCTGCTCGTTTGCTCGCTTTGTATATATATAAAAAAAACTATGTATCAAAAAGGCAGAGCTTGCTTGTAATTCTTAGTGGCCGAAACATTTTCTTCCGTATCCTGTTGCTATAAAGCTTTTACTTATTATTGCCAACAACAATTAATACACGCGACAGCTCTCTTCTGCAGCACGAGAATCATGTAAGCTATGAAATTTTATGATGAAAGTTTCTATAATGGGTACATATATCATCATCATCATGATAAACCCATTGCCGGCTAAATACAGAACACGGGTCTCCTCTCAATATGAGAAGGGTTTGGCCATAGTCCACCACGCTGACCATGATCTGACACGTCTTTGAGAACATTATGGAGAACTCTCAGGCATGCAGGTTTCCTCACGATGTTTTCCTTCACCGTTGAAGCGAGTGACATTCTAATTGCTTATAAAGACTTATTCCGAAGTTAGAGGTGATGGTGATGAGTGGGTCCATTGGTGTTACATTGAATTGAAATGCTTACAATCTGCCGGGTAGGCATGCAAAAATATTTTCTTAAGTTGAAATCATAATCTTAAGTGACATTCTAAATGTACACTGACACTTATTCCGAAGTTAGAGGTGCGTGCCCGGGATCGCACCGACCTCTGATTAGAAGGCGGACGTCCTAACGCCCTTATTATCAGGTACATATACGAGTATATCAACACACAAATGCCCACACATATCACTTTCAATTACGCACGCGTGGGGTGTCACAGGAATTGTTCATTAACAGTTATTAAAATGTAACCATGCGAGTAACGTATAATTGGACGTTGAGCAATTGAGCATTTTCACAACGCCAATGCTGAGTCACATATTTGATGTGTGTCATTTGAAACCCACTGATTCTTGTAAAACATATTACGATAAATTAAAAAACACTTACCTGCCCGTGCTTATATATATATGAAATGCTAATATTTATGAAAGCGGTGATAGCCTAGTGGTTAGGGCGCCAGCCTCCTAATCAGAAGTCGGTTCGATCCCGGGCACGCACCTCTAACTTCGATGTGTCTATAAGCAATTAGAATGTCACTCGCTTCAACGGTGAAGGAAAACATCGTGAGGAAACCTGCACGCCTGGGAGTTCTCCATAATGTTCTCAAAGGCGTGTGAAGTCTGCCAATCCGCACGTGGCCAGCGTGGTGGACTATGGCCAAACCCTTCACATATTGAGAGGAGACCCGTGCTCTATAGTGAGCCGGCAATGGGTTGATTATGATGAAGATAGCGCTCATGATATGGATGGATATACAAATTGAAAGTTAAAATTTAAGCGATCGAATAATTAGCAACTTAAAGAAAAAGATTATTTATTGTCATATGGTGTTACACACAGTACATCTTATTCTTATCAGAAATGTTATGTCTGTCTGTAACACCAACCAGAATGGACTAACCAACAGCTCATCATATGCCGTGTCTCGTATGAAAAACACGACGCTGATTTTAAGCTGAGACACAAAAAGTATTAATATTATTCATTACAAGAAAAAGAAAAGGTAAAAAATATATAACAAATAACAGGGAAACGAAGGAAGCAGCATAAACTATAACAAATTATATAAATATAATTTAATGATGAGATATATAAATTTCTGATAACTTTTAACTGCATTTTGAAGTAACGCGTTAAAAGTGCCTTTTAAAGGACTTTTATATCGAATCGAAATTTATACCCGTAATGCATAGAAGTGTAAAACAATCGTAAACCGTTGAAAATTAGTTAGAACATTTTAATCTGTTACTATTAGATTAATTAGTGACAGATGATTACCGATCGAAAATTGCCGATAAGCATCTTAATTCTATTTAACCGTCTAGGGGGGGTCTTAGAGTGTAAATTTTATTAATAAATTTTATAACTACTAATGAATGAAAACAATTTTAGTGTACACAAATGAAAATAATACAAAAATACAAATGTAATAGAGCGGCCTCATCTTAGACTGCATTGTCACTTACCATCAGGTGTGCTTGCCGTCAAGGGCTAACTTGATGTGTACAAAAAACAAAAATCCTTTATGTGCAATAAAGCCTTTTAAATAAATAAATTATTAACTGCTTTCTAAACTTTTAGAAACTGTTCTAAGGTGACAACTGTGTAAAACGAGAACAAGAAACACGCTTACAGGTTTAGATCTTTATTTCTCAAAATAATTACAAAAAAATCGCTTAAATGCGACAAATTATTCAGGTAATCAGCCTAAATAAACTATTTAAGAGTGTACAAACATAAAACATAAGGCTAATAAATTATTTAATTGCTCGAAATACGGGTAGTTTTAAAATTACATTTACGTATTGCGTTAAAGCGGTGATAGCCTAGTGGTTAGGGCGTCAGCCTCCTAATCAGAGGTCGGCGGTTCGAATCCGGGCACGCACCTCTAACTTTTCAGAGTTATGTGTGTTTTTAAACAACTAAAATATCACTTGCTTCAACGGTGAAGGAAAACATCGTGAGGAAACCTGCATGCCTGAGAGTTCTCCATAATGTTCTCAAAGGCGTGTGAAGTCTGCTAATCCGCACGTGGCCAGCGTGGTGGACTATGGCCAAACCCTTATCATATTGAGAGGAGGCCCGTGCTCTGTAGTGAGCCGGTAAAGGGTTGATCATGATGATGATGATATATATCTAAGTAATATGTAACTCCGTGACTAAATAAACAGCGAATAATGATAAAATAAATCGGTATTTAACACCGATAATATCGAATCGGTTGGTCTGAAACGTAGACCGGTTCAAATTATTAACAAAACATCCGAATTTAACCGATTAGCATCCGTTACAAGTAATCGGCGGAGGTGCTAGAGTGTAAACTTTGTTAATAGATTTTCATATTGCGCCCAATGGGGCATAGAGAGTTTATGAAGGTTCCACCGTTCCGTGGTTTTGTTCTCAAATATTACAATGGAACGGAACTTCTATTGGTTACATCACGTCAATATCTATTGACGAAATAGATAAACTTTGTATTGCACTTTACAAACTTGGATTAAAAAACAAATTAAAAAATAAAATGACAAACAGAATGCGCAAAGGCGGTCTTATCGTTCTGTGGCTTTGTTCTCAAATATTACAATGAAACGGAACTTCTATTGCTTACATCTCGTCAATAGATAGATAGATAACTCTTAATTGCATATTACAAACTTGGATCAAAAACAAATAAAAACAAAAATAAATGGCAAACAGAATGTACAAAGGCGGTCTTATCGCTAAAAGCGAAAGGAAACAGTTAAAAGGAATCAATCATATATTCAAATGATCTTTTAAAAGGCACTTTTGATGCGTCAATAATTTACACAGCAATTTATGGTGATAACTACATTCGTAAACTTAAAACTAAAGCTATTAGGGTTCGAAACGTGCCCTGGTTTGATAAGAAGCCCACAACAAACTCAGCTAGTTAAATTTTCTTTTTGTCATCACCATCTCACGTGTTACATAAAATTATTTAAGAGTTATCTTATTAGAGCAATATTTCATACCCAAGCTTGTTTATCATTTACATAATAATTTTCTACAAGCTTAAGTTTTAAATAAACTTTGAAGTTATTAGTTAGAGACATCCTAGAAGCTTTATCGTCGTCGACTTTCTAACCTAGGAACCAACGATATTTTAAAATGATAGTTATTTTATTCCAAAACAAACAAAATAAATTTCTGTTTAATAATATTGGCATGGTACTTAAAACAGGCGCTATCGGCTCTTATTCCTTTGTATGACATCCTTATCAAAAGGCAAGAGTAGGAAAACAAATTACGCTATGCCCCTCCATCATAATCCCAGTTTTCACAAGGCTTGAAAACACGCACTGGTCAAGTTTAACCTTGCGGTATGTGGCTCTAGAAGTAAAAACATCTCACTGATAACCTGCTTGTAACTGGTTCAATAAATATTACCCTGCATCGGACAGATGGGACGACTGGCTCAGTACAAAAAATGCTAATGATGGAGATTCGATACTTGATTGGAATAATTAAAAAAATAAACGCTACTGGTTTTTCCACGCGACTCCATCTGCGCAAAACGTCCAACATTTTCCAGCGCTACTACTATCTAACTATCATTTATTTTTCTTACCTATAATTTTTTTTAATTTTTTTTTGTTGACGACCTCCTTGGCGCAGTGCGTGCGCTGTTGCATTATAAAGTTGGAGGTCCTGGGTTCGATTCCCGGCTCGAGTCTGGTCTGGTGGGAGGCTTCGGCCGTGGCTAGTTACCACCCTACCGACAAAGCCGTGTCGTCAAACGATTTTAGCGTTCCGACACGATGTCGCGTAGAAACCAAGTAGGAGCGTGGGATTACCATACACCTAACAGGTTAGCCCGCTATAATCCTAGACTGCATCATCACTTAACACCAGGTGAGATAGCCGTCAAGGGCTAACTTGTAGTGTATAAAAAAATCACTATAAGTTAGCCCTTGACGGCAATCTCAATTGGTGGTAAGTGCTTGATGGTAGCGGGCTAACTCGTTAGGAATATGGTAAACCGACACTCCTAATTAACGCTGAATTGCTTGACGACACGTCTTTGTTGGTAAGTGGAAACTGGCTACGGCCGAAGCCTCCCACTAGACCAGACTATAGGTGGGAATCGAACCCGGGACCTCCAACTCTATAATGCTACATTGCACCACGGAGGTCGTCAAATCTTTTATAGGTGTAACTGTTATAAACCATATTTTCATAATTTTTCATGCATGTGAAAAATTTTCGGGTTTTTAATTCGCTCAAAATAATTATAAAATTATTGAAAAGGTAACCTACAAAAATTTTTTTTTACTTTTTTATTACACAGCTAGCTGGTGCCCTCGACTTTATCTGCGCAGGATTAGTGTCAGTGTTGCCAGTGAAAGTCTCATTAAAATTGGTTCAGCTTTTTGGCTATGGCTTTAAACAAAAATACAGATAATAGCTTTAAATCATCACATGGCAGTTGTTTTTATATCACAAACAGACAGTCCAATTTCACTTGTCTGTAAGTAATACAAAAGTACCTATATGTTTATAATTGTTTATTAATATTAGATCATTATTCTTAAAAGTAATTAATCAGATGTAGAGCATTTTATTTTATTGTATCATTTATCCCATGATATTAGTATAGTTGTAGGTATAACATTGTAAATCATTTGGTTTTTTTACATTTTTTAATTTGGTAATTAATTTTTATGAGATATCAGAAATGAAATCCTGTTTCCAAATAATTAGGTATGTGATTTTATTTGGACCTCACTTAATGCTACTGGGTATAGAAATAAATTGCTAGTAGGTAGAAAGATCAAACGAATTTTTTAATACAAAAAAAAAAAAAATATGGCTTAAAAATTTTCATGAAATTGAAATTGGAATGACTGATAATTTTTTTAAGTTTTTCAATCCAGTATAACCTATATTATAGGGTTTGAAGGTAGCAAACAAAACAAATAATAAAAAAATCTCCTAATGTTGCTAGGCTTAAGGGTAGTAACTTTCGAGCAACGAAACACTGTAATGACAAAGTAAAATAGACTTAATAGTATCGGATTAGAACAGCAATTTACGTACTAACAAATTTTTTTAACAAACTTGTGCAGTCGCCTTAGTATGAGATTATCGAAGTCGAAAACGTCGCTGTCGATTATCAAAACACTATAACGTTAAAGTATAAAATAGCCTAGTGGCTAGGACGGCCACCTCCTAATTAGAGGTCGGGGTTTCGAACCGGGCACGCACCTCTAACTTATCGGAGCTATGTGCGTTTTTAAGCAATTGAAATATCACTTGCTTCAACGGTGAAGGAACACATTGTGAGGAAATCTGCACGCCAGAGAGTTTTTCATTATGTTCTCAAAATTTCGTTATTAGAGGTCGGGGTTTCGAACCGGGCACGCACCTCTATCTTTTCGAAGTTATGTGCGTTTTTAAGCAATTAAAATATCACTTGCTTCAACGGTGCAGGAAAACATTGTGAGGCAATCCGGACGCCTGAGAGTTTTTTATTATGTTCTCAAAATCTCGTAATTAGAGGTCGGGGTTTCGAACCGGGCACCCACCTCTAACGGAGTTATGTGCGTTTTAAGGAATTAAAATATCACTTGCTTCAACGGTGAAGGAAAACATTGTGAGGCAATCCGCACGCCTGAGAGTTTTTCATTATGTTCTCAAAGGCGTGTTAAGGCATGGCCAGCGGAGTGGACTATGGCGAAACCCTTATATTGAGAGGGGACCCTGCTTTGTAGAGAGCCGGCAATTGATCAGGAGATGCTATCATACAGCTGTCGCAAATTGATCTCGCGTTGAAATGTGTCGGTGCCTATACGTAACGCCGTTTCCCACGGGGCGAGCAAATCGATTACCTGGTTAACTGTAGTTTTACTCGCTTCACGCTCAACTCTTATTGTTAATTGTTGCTTAAGAATTTACTTGCCTAAATGTTATCAAACCTATTATGGGCCTCGTGCTCAATCGCGGGACAATATACCGGGTGTAATATTTGATTTTTTTAATCGCTAAAATCGATACTGACAATGTATTTTGACGACCTCCGTGGCGCAGTGCGTGCAGTCGCATTATAAAATTGGAGGTCCTGGGTTCGATTCACGGCTCGAGTCTGGTCTGGTGGGAGGCTTCGGTCGTGGCTAGTTACCACGATGTCGCGATGTCGCGTAGAAACCAATTAGGTGTGTGGTTTTGTAGTTGTGGTTTTAGACTGCATAATCACTTACCACCAGGTGAGATAGCCGTACCGTAGCCGGGTTTGTACAGGTAATAGATAGTCCGAAAATAAAATATATATATATTGATTAATAAAATAAAGCGATTCGTATCCAAATTATATACAGATGTTTTGACCATATGGCCGGTATCCTATATTTTGTTATACGTTTAGATAAGTATCGAATACAGATCTAACCTACGCAGCCTCTCGTGTTGTCGAGACGATAAGACAGGTGCAAGCAAACCGGTTTCGCTTGACTAAGTAAAAAAGGCTTTATTCCCGTGGGTTTAATTTACCTGTGGTTAAAAAACCATAATGACTGCTAGCTACAATACATCTATAAAACCATACCTACTTATCAAATATTTTTTTTAATTTCGTGACAATTAGTTGTTAGGAATACATATATAACTTTAAATAAAACTTAGATTAACCTTAAACAAAAAATCTTAAAAAATAAATAAAAATAAAACATCATAACTAAAATATATTATTAGGAGTCCCTTTAGGCAAGGTTCCGAAGATACTGGCAGCGTTCCCCCTTTGAATTGCTAGACTAATTCTTTGTCCGAGGTAGCTGGCAGCTCTTCGGTCCCCTGTGATGTCGACTAACCTTTTTGCTATTTCCTTAAAAAGCCTTAGAGCGCTAGGACCCCACGGACCAAGGGTCTCGACACCGAATGGGACAAAATCATATTCGGAGCCTAGACCCCTGTATTTGCATGCTTTAGCTTTTTCAGCCGCTTCACAAGCCGCACCAAATCTGTTGTTGGTTCCATGTAGATGGGAAGGGGCCAGCGTGTCTGTACAGGTTGCATCCCATACCAGCACCCGGCCAATCTTCCATGGAATCAAATTACTCTCTAGATTACTTGACTAACTGAATGCATAGCAGGAAGTTAGTAATTCGAAAATCCGTACAGATTAAGTGATATAAACACAGAGCCTGAACATCTTTGTGAACAGTAAATACGGTCGATTTCATTTGATCCAAATTGGATTGCTTTCAGGCAATTATTTCTTGCTGGGTAGAAAAAATGTGGGTCAAGTGCGAGTCGAGCGTGAGCTCTAGGTATTCTCTAGAGTTTTCCGTGTTCGAATAATTAAAAAAAGAACCCTTAATATACCAATTCCACTATGAATATTTTTCTCGCATCACCTCGCAATTATGAATAAAATACCTATAGTGCATTCAATATTAACTGGTGTCTTTCCACTTGAACCTAAACAATAGGGGTAATAAACCAAACACTCATAGAGCCCATTCATTTTTAAAGAAGCCGTTTCGGCCTTATCTATTTTGTTGCAAACCAACCAGTGTTGATACTTTTGAATAATCATAGAATAATTTAAAAAAAAAATTACGTATGTTAAATAAAATACAATTACAAAAATTGGAAGGTGATTTCAATTAATGACGAAACATATCGGAAGACGTAATATTTCCACTGAACTAATCTCTTTAAAGTTTAAAAAACAACTGAGCAGTATTTATATTTGATTATATTATTTAAAGGAAGATAACGTAGGGAAAGTATCAAAAACGATTGAAACACCGTGTGCACGCCGCACGTGCTTTGCAATACAAAGAATTCACCCGCCACGACTTAATCCTATTGTTATTGCTAATGACGGTCTCAAGTGGTACTAGTTTTATGAATGCGATAGTATGTTTGTTAGGTGTCATTGAGAATAGGCTCGAGGATTTGCTTTTAGGTGATGGACAAAATCGTCTGAGACGAATGCTACAAACAACAAGATTGTTTTTTTCAACAGGTTTTTGTTGTGATCTGTTTAGCAGAAATCTACCGGTATGCAGGGCAGGACTTGATACTGGCCATCTTTCGAGAAAAAAAATAGTTTAGTAATCCTTGAGGATACTGAAGCTGTGATAGAAGTGGTTAGAACGGCAGCCTCCTAATCAGAGGTCAGGGGTTCGAACGCGGGCCTATAACTTTTTTGAATTATGTGCGTTTTTAACTTAAAATATCACTTTCTTCAACGGTGAAGGAAGACATCGTGAGGAAACCTGCAAGCCTGAGAGTGCTCCATAATGTTCTTAAAGGCGTGTGAAGTCTGCCAATCCGCACATGGCCAGCGTGGCGGACTATGGCCGAACCCTTCTCATATTGAGAGGTGACTCGTACTCTTTAGTGAGCCGAGAATGGGTTGATTATGATGATGATGATGATAATGAGGATACTCAAGGCAAAAAAAAAAAACAAATGGTTCATCATATAAAAGCCTTCATACGCAGGTAGATATATATGTACAGACATATATATTAATAATCGTATTAAGAAGTTAATTATTAATCAATAAGCAAACTGATTATTAAAAAAAACTAAATATTGTTCTGTACAGATACCTAATAAGTTTTACACATATCCTTGAATTGCTGCACTTAAAATAAGCTGTTAAACATTAAAAAAATTACGAAAAAAAAACTGCGATCTCCACGTGGGAGGCGAAAAGAAAAACCATACTAAAAACTGATAATCATGAATATTAATGACAAATTAGTTTAAGGCGAATTAATTAACAAGCAATTAATGTTTTTGGTTGTGCAAGTTGATTACATTTCTTGCGTTACGAAAATTCGTTCAAAGCGCGCCCAACTTTGGAAAATGGATCGACAAGTTCGAGGACCCATCTATCGGTATCGTATAAGCTTTTGCTTAAGAACTATTAAACTCAGTTTCCCACTCATCTATCTGCTATCGAACTTCGAGGCGTCTGAAGACTAACAGCTATAGGGGTAATATCTCGAAGACTTGCTTACTCGTTTCGAGTACATTTTTATTTACCCCACTACAAGTTAGCGTTGGAAGTCATGGTAGCCGACCAACTTTTTAGATCAACCCATTCACGGCTCACTACAGAGTGCGGATCTCCTCTCAATATGAGAAGGGTTTGGCCATAGTCCACCACGATGGCCATGTGCGGATTGGCAGACTTCACACGCCTTTGAGAACATTATGGAGAACTCTCAGGCGTGCAGGTTTCCTCACGATGTTTTCCTTCATCGTTAAAGCAAGTCATATATTAATTGCTTAAAACGCACATAACTCGGAAAAGTTATAGGTTCGATACCCCGACTTCTGATTAGGAGGCTGACGTCCTAACCACTAGGCTATCACAGCCTCACTTTTTAGGTTTATGGCAGTTATATTAAACCTACAACCCCAATCGGTTTCAACGTGGCTTCGTTCACTAATACGCTTGGCAGAACGTCTTGGTTGGTACTAACTAGCCACGGCCAAAGACTCCTACATGACCAGAGGAAATTAAGTTATGATAAATTTCAACTCCACTATTTGTACCTTGTTTTGTTTACTCGTAACAATTATGCTGCTGAGTTATGTTTAGTCTGATTTAAGATATAAAACGATGAGATATCTACACTGAAAAAAAAAACAAGTGGGAATTTATCTTGTTTAAGTATTTTATGTTTAATTCCAACATCAAAATATAGTACCGATAAACCCTTAAAGTCAGTAGCGATAAAGTCATAATGATTAAAATATGCTTAGTAAAAGTAATCATTTCTGAATATCACTTTAAACTTTATTTTGTCCCATTCGGTGTCGAGACCCTTGGTCCGTGGGGTCCTAGCGTTATATGGCTCTTTAAGGAAACAGCAAAAAGGTTAGTCGACATCACAGGAGACCAAAGACCTCCTCGAGCAAAGAATTAGTCTAGCTATTCAAAGGGTGAACGCTGCCAGTATCTTCGGGACCTTGCCTAAAGGGACTCCTTTTAATAATATATTTTAGTTATGCTATTATATTTTTTAAGATTTTTAGTTTTAGGTTCAATCTAAGGTTCATTTTAAGATTGTGTGTGTGATAAATAAATATTTGTAATTTTAATATTATATTTTTTAAGGTTTTAAGTTTCATGTTTCTAGTATATGTATATTTCTTTCAACTTTTATCATGTCAAAAGTGTTCCCGGCTGACAACAAATGATAACTAGATCAATAAACTATGTTAAGTGGTAAAATCAGTAATAAAGCTTTTTTACTAGTAACAGTGCTTTACGTTCCACTATGCAACCATTTTTATATTGGCATGCATTGTTTGGATTATTGCCTGTTTGGATATAACATAGACTTATGAATCGAAGCCTGAGAGTTCTGCATAATGTTCTCAAAAGCGTGTGAAGTCTGCCAATCCGCACACGGCCAGCGCGGTGGACTATGGCCAAAACCTTCTCATATTGAGAGGAGACCCGTGCTCTGTAGTGAGCCGGCAATGGGTTGATCATGATGATAGTTATTCTATCTAACTACTTTGAATGTATTAAGTTTCGAAACTCGATAACGATTTCTAAATTGCGAAAGTTGAAATTCTATACTAAAGTGATCCGATACATCTAGTACTAGTTAAAGGTAAATCTAGCTTTACACAGTCATATTATCTTCATAATTAATTATAAGGTATGAACAAATCGCTGTGTCTGTAGCGGCGTTTAAATTTGCGACGTGGCTTCAATTTCGAGAGAGGGTTTTTTATGCACTACAAGTTAGCCCTTGACGGCAATCTCACCTGATTTTTTGCGATGATGCAGTCTAAGATGGTAGCGGGCTACAGGTTAGGTTAGATTGAGGCTTGGGCCGTGGCTAGTTACAACCCAAGACCTCCAATCTTAAAATGCACGGAGGTTTCTTTTACACTACAAGTTAGCCCTTGACGGCAGTCTCACCTGATTTTTTGCGATGATGCAGTCTAAGATGGTAGCGGGCTACAGGTTAGGTTAGATTGAGGCTTCGGAAGTGGCTAGTTACCACCCAAGACCTCCAATCATAAAATGCACGTAGGTTTCTTTTACACTACAAGTTAGCCCTTGACGGCAGTCTCACCTGATGATAAGTTATGTTGCAGTTTAAGATGGTAGCGGGCTAACCTGTTAGTGGTATGGTAATTAATCCATAATCTTAATTGGTTTCTACATGAAACCGGAACGCTAAATCGCTTGGCAAAACATCTATGTCGGTAACATTTTCGTATTATTTTCTGTGGTATACAATAAATAAAATAAAATAATAATAATCTTTTAAAAAGCAAGTAAGACTATCTATTACAGCATTTTAATGCTGTAATAGATAGTCTTACTTGCTTTAGGTATAAATTGAATTATTTAGATGTAAGGTTAATTTTAAGGTTGCATGCTGTGGTCATTTCTAGAAAGCCACTATCTCGTGTCTGTTCTTCTGAAATGTTTTTTGTTGTTTTTAGATAGTGGCTAGTTTAATGATCCAATAAAAATAAAAATAAAAATAAAATAAAATAAAATAAATAAAATAAAAGTATATTGGTTCATTCATGTACGTATGTACTTTTATGCTGAGTGAAACAATTCGGCATAAAGGTACAAACAAAAATATTTATTTTTGTACACCACCACAAATAAAAATAGAAATAATACGAAAAGCAGAAATAAGAACAAGCAGGATACAAAAGGCGGCCTTATCGCGTTGCGATCTCTGCTTAGGATTAGAAAAAGTTAGTTTAATATTTTATACAGGTTAATTTCACGCTACGCGTAGAGATCCCTGAAACGAAGTCTGTCTTAGAAAAGGCGCGCACATCTAAGGTTGCTCTGCGCTTCTTTACGGCTAATAAGATTTTAGACGAGCGTAAATGGCTTCTTATGGGTATCGAGTTTTTTTTTAATAGGTTGTTTTATATTGCTTTGGGTAGAAGCCGGACGTAACGTGCCGTCTATGCAACCGCTTGAACGCGAATGTTTAATTAAATATTTACTTAAATATAAATATTGTAGTAGCTTATAATGTAGAAATTTAATTTACTGCCATAATTATTATGTTGTTACTAGACACGTGCTTTCATAATTTTTCAGCAAAATATATGGCTCCAACATTACTTTTAAGCGACACTATAAACTTAATTTCACTTAAAAAATATTGATCCACATACGTATCTACACTTTATAGCTATAGAGGAAGGAGGTCAGTTGTAATAAAATAGTATATTTTCAACTCAAAATTTTCTCATCATCATATTCATCATACTTTTCACATCATAAGATCTTTCATTGGACATATTTTTCTATCACTTACAGTCTGCAAAGAATCTGTTTTAAAAAATACTGTCGTTAATTATAAGTAAATGAAAATAACAAATAACAGTAAAAACTTGTAACGTAACGTAACGTAACGTAAACTTTTATTTGCATAAGCATGGAATATGCTGGAATATGTAATTAAATTAATAACCATTTTAATAAGAAATAAATCCCATATGTTTGAATGTTTTACAAGATAATTATATTTCACTCACCTCATTTTGTATATAACACGACTCTACAAAAAAATTTTCGTTCTTTGTCCTAAAGTTTATACTATTATTTTCCAGTTAGTTATGCACAAAAAAGAAAAGAAAATACCTTTTTTCGGTATAAAGTTTGCTTTTGTGATAGTTATAATAATAATACTCATTTTTTCAATTTTTTCATAAATTTTAATTGATTTTAATATTTTTAAAAAGACCGCGCGGTGAGAGTGGGGTATTAACGTTTACACTGTGCCGCTAGCAAGTTGGAACAGTTTTAAAGCAGTAGTTTCTGGATTTTTAGGAAATAATAAAGCTGAAAACTACGAAAAGTTGGTTGAGGATATGCTTACAAATTTTAAGGCCATGGGCTGCAGGATGTCATTAAAAGTACATATGCTGCATGCTCATTTGGATAAATTTAAAAACAATATGGGAGCCTATTCCGAAGAGCAAGGAGAACGTTTCCATCAGGACATCATGAATTTTGAACAACGCTATCAAGGCCAATACAATGAAAACATGATGGGCGACTATATTTGGGGTTTATTGAGAGAAAGTAGCTATGAACATAAAAGAAAAAGTAAAAGTGTGCACTTTTAAGTTATTTTCCACTTTTCTGTAAGCTAATTTGATAGTAAAACTTAATAAAAATAATAAACATTTTTATTTCAATAGTTTTATTTTCAATCAAAAATAAAAATCCGAGATTTTTAAAAATTTCGTTCAATCAGTCTTCTAAGCACAAAAGCAAAGTTTTTCATGCCATATATTTTTTTTCCGTCTTATCACGACCTAAACTACCGAAATTTAATACTTTGCAATCAAAGTCAAATTTCATGTTGACCCGTGTAATTGAAACGATAAATATTTCGTTATACAGTTTTTTTTTATATCAAATGTCCAAAAATATTATAGTCATGAGAAAATACGCCATATTTAGGTTCAATTGTATATGACGAGTTAAGGGCGTTGGAGTTGTTTTTTAGTAAGAGGTTGACGTCGCTCTTATTGCGACACTTTTATTGAGACATTAACTAAGTGGCCCGAACGGTCTGATGTCACGAGCGAGAATGCCTCGAAAGGCAACAACCGCCCGTATTTATAGCAAAGCATGCTTGTACAAAATGACTGTACAAGCATGCTGTGAACACTGATTAGCAAAGAAATGATTAATTAGTGATTTAAAGAGTTCAAAAGTGGGTAATTATTGGGTTCTTGATTTTCTGAATTAGGCGCCGCTGAATTAAGTTAATAACTCCTTCGCGACGACATATACCTATCATTTACACGATAAATATTGTGATGCAGTCTAGTTAAAACTGTACGACAATTAAATTTTATTTTAAAACCTTCAAAACATTATAATCACGTGAAAACACGTTTGCCTCGGTTATAAGCTGTAATTATTCAAACCTTTTCAAAGTTATATCTGCGAAAAATATTAGTTGTGAAGCTTTTATTAATTGCTTAATTTTCTTCAATCTTCCTCACCCCGGTTACCTAGTAAGTGCTTATTGTGGCGCAAAAACAAAACACAACGGGCCGGTCTTTGTAATACAATTTGCATAGATACGTAAGCCTGGTTTGAAGAAAAACATTATGAATAAAACATACGGTCGGGTAAATTGACAGTGATGTTTCTATGGACGCTTTCACGGTGATATTATATATTTATTTACTTGTTTTTCAGTTGATCTGCGATCCAAAGAATATCGGGGGTTTTTAACCTTGAATTTGGTTTTTTTTAAATATTTTTATCGCGGTAAACGAAGACAGGTCAGCTAATGATAATTGATTATTAATCAATCGCCCGTGATTATCGACATAGCTCAGCGAATTGCAAAGTTGAAGTGGCAATGGGCGGGGCACATAGCTCGGAGAACCGATGGACGTTGGGGTCCCAACGTGCTGGTATGGCGACCCCGTACCGGTAAACGTAGCATTGGTCGACCCCCAACTAGGTGGACAGACGACATCAGACGAGTCGCAGGGAGCCACTGGAAGCAAGCGGCCCAAGACCGTGAGCATTGGAACTCCCTACAACAGACCTATGTCCAGCAGTGGACGTCAATCGGTTGTTAATGATGATGATGATGATGAATCGCCTGTGAACATCTGCAGTAGCACAGGAGCCATCGATGTGTTGCCCGCCCAGTCGGGAATCGAACCCTCCCAATTTATAATGCACAGTTCAACGTTACACCACGAAGTTCATCTAAAGGGTTTTTTATCTTATTGTATCTTAATCTTCTTCTATTAAGTACCTCCTATGTAGTAGTTTTTGACCACCTCCGCGGCGCAGCGCGTGCGCTGTTGCATTATAAAGTTGGAGGTAATGGGTTCGATTCCCGGCTCGAGTCTGGTCTGGTGGGAGGATTCGGTCGTGGCTAGAATGGCAATTAGATTTTCAGGATTGTTATTTCTCTTTTGTGTTACTTATGATCGTGTAGGTTAGTTTTAAGTTATTATTATTATTTTTAACGGTTTGTACCCCATCTTGTGCATGCTATGTTCGCATCGAGAAGTCAATATTGTAAATTAAGATATTTTTGTATTGTAATGAAGTATGACTATGCAATCATTGGCAATTAAATAAATAAATAATAATAATTAGCATTCAAAACAGCTTAGCCCGCTGCCATCCTAGACTGCCCTATCACTTACTACCAAGTGAGATAGCCGTCACGAGCTATCTTGTAGTGTATATAAGAAAAGGATGCACAGCCATACAGTCGAACTTCGGTGGCTCACTATAGCCAAAGTATGAATAGGATACCGACGTCTTACCTCTTTTCAACACTCTCGTTACATCGCACACGTTTCATTTTGAGGTGTAAAAACAAAATGGAGCCGGCCGGTCTTTGTAATACAATTTGCATAGATACGTAAAGCCTGTTTTGAAGAAAAACATTATGAATAAAACATACGGGCGCGTAAACTGACAGTGATGTTTCTATGGACGCTTTCATTGCGATATTATATAAATATATATTTACATAAATATATTGATATAAACGAATAATACATACTAATAATAATAACCAAATAAATATATATTAATATAATATATACCAAATCATAATATACTTAATAAATTAATCCTCAAAAGTTACACTAACATCGCCGCAGACAAAAAGTGGTCTTTGACCAATTTTTTTCAAAATTTTAATTGATTTTGCCTCTAATTTCTAAGGGCAAGATATTCCATAGCTTAACAGCCTGAACAGTAAAGGAATTGTGGCAGAAAGAACAATTATTTAATGAAGGTATACAATAATGAAGGTACACAATATTTATAACTACTATGTAAATTACTGACGCGTCAAAAGTGCCTTTTTAAGGACTATTTGAATAAAGATTATTTTGAATTTGAATTTATAGCTATCTTCCTTAACTTTTTTACAATCTCATGAATATTTTACGTAATATAAATGACGTAATTGTTACGTTCGCGTTTTGACATGTCATTAAACTAATTGTTTGATCGTAATATACGTGCATACATTTAAATAGGTTTAATGGAATATACATACATCATCTAGGAACAATTAAACTTAATTTAGATGATCCGTGATTAGTATTCGTATAATTTAAAATGCAAATTAGGCATTATGGCTTAATTAATTTTGTATTGTCAATTTATGATGTGCAGAATTTAAGAACAGAATATATGAAAGTTAAATGATATAGAATAATATATACAAAGAATATATATATAGAATAAGCTTTGATAGCCTGGTGGTTAGAACATCCGCCTCCTAATCAGAGGTTGGGGGTTCGATCCCGGGCATGCGTGTTGTATAATTATAATTATACAAATTTATACAATTATACAAATTTTTGCTAGAGGTTTTATATTGGATTTTTCTTTGTCTGTTTATCAAACTTCAGAATCATCACTTATGCCTCCTTAGGGGTTGAATTATCAAAAATGTTTTCTTAGCAGGTTACTCTTCCTTTTATGTTTACTATTCAATTCTTATTTTAAGCAATTACAATTAAAATATCACTTGCTTCAACGGTGAAGGAAAACATCGTGAGGAAACCTGAGAGCACGCCTGAGAGTTCTCCATAATGTTCTCAAAGGCGTGTGAAGTCTGCCAATCCGCACATGGCCAGCGTGGTGGATTATGGCCAAATCCTTCTCATATTGAGAGGAGACCCGTGCTCTGTAGTGAGCCGGCAATGGGTTGATTATGATGATAAGGAAATGATATAGTAAATAAAATATATTATGTGAACGGTTCATATTCTGTATAAGGTTTACAAGAATAAAGCTATATTTGATTTGGTAGTTGGTTATCTCACCTGTTGGTAAGTGGTGATGCTGTCTGGGATGGAAACGAGCGAACCTGTTATGTAATGAACCTCTATGATAAGCTCCTAAATGGTTTCTACGCGACATCGTGCCGGAACGCTAAATCACTTGGCGACACCTCTTTGTCGGTAGGGTGGTAAATAGCCACGGCCGACGCCTCCCCCCAGACCAGACTCGAGCCGGGAATCGAACCCAGGACCTCTAACCTGATGATGTGACAGCACGCGCACTGCGCCACGGAGGTCGTCAAAAATATCATAATTGAAGTGCAACGCTCGACGCAATTAGCTCCCGTGTGTCGCCGCTCACGACATGCTATTTGCCTTCCACGTTCTCGTATACGGTGTAAAGTGCTACACACGTACACAATTTACATTTCGTAATACGCTTTATAATATGTTACCGGTTTCGATCAATAACATACGAGATGCGCTGCCTATGAATAATTTTTATTTTTTAATTAATAGATTTTCTAATGATTTTTACATTTACTTACACTATAGTTACATAATAATTTACATGCTTATTGTATGTAAAGTCGTCTCGAAGTAAACACAACGAGCAGTTTAAGTTACATTGCAATATAGCGATAGTTAGAAACAAAATTTGTTAAGAAGGTAATTGTGTACATTATTTTAAACATTAAGTGCTAAGTTATTAGCCTCAAACCTACTGCTGTACTGTACTACTTAAGCGAGAGAGTTCTTGAGATTTACGAGTGATGTATCATCAGCAAACAATACTATCCCGCTTTTGTCCTTAGTAAGGTAAGCAAGGTCATTTATCTAAATGAGGAACAGAAAAAGTCCTAATATAGATCCCTGAGGAACCCCTTTTTTCACAAATGACCCGTTAGACCGTTTCCCGTTTACGTTTACTTGTTGAACTCTATCGTGTATATACTAGGTCATTAAATCTCGAGTTACTCCCCGAAGTCCATAATGGTGTAGTTTTCTGACTAATGTTTCATGTTCAACAAAATCGAAAGCCTTGGCCAAATCACAAAAAACACCAAGTGCGTAACGTGACTCCTCCCAGGCTATAAATACATTTACAGTCTTTATTTAAATAGTCTTTTAAAAGGCATTTTAGACGCGTCAATAACTTACATAGTAGTGATTTGATGGTGATAACTACATTCGTAAACTGAAAATTAATGCTATGACGGTTATAAACGCGCCCCGGTTTAAGAGCGCACAACAAACTTAGCCGGGTAAATTTTCTTTTTGTCATCACCATCCCATATGCCACTTAAAACTATTCAAGAGCTATCTTATTTGAGCAATATTTCATACCCAAGATTGTTTATCATTTACATAATCCCTTACACTATAGTAGGACTTTTCAATATTTTCTATATGAAATAAAAAATTGGACACTTCTCAGTTAGATTTTGTTAGGCGTACGTCATCTAGTAAATTATTGAGCGAAGGTTTTAGGGGTATTGGTGCCGCGGGGTGCTTCGTTATGTTTCGTTATTATTTGGGTTAGTAACTTCATTTACGTTACTATGTACACGCGAAATCAAGTATAGTATATATATAAAAAAGGTTCTGATAGTAAAACGACTCTGCTTCCTTCGACTTATATATAAAATTCTCGTTTCACAATGTTCGTTCCATACTCCTCTTAAACGGCTCGATCGATTCTTATGAAATTTTTTATGTATATTCAGTAAGTCTGAGAATCAGCTACTATGTATCTTTCAAACTCCTAAGCGATAAGGGGTCCACCCCAAGAAATCTATCGATACCATATCATAGTAATTTTATAAATGAATGTGTATTTATATGTTGATTTGTCCTTCAATCACGTCGCAAAAGAACAAAGGACCGATGTGATTTTTGAAAGTATACATACAACTTATTCTGACTAAATTTTAAAAACATTCCACGCGAACGGAGGTATATATATATATATATATATATATATATATATATATATATATATATACCTACACGGGCGTCAGCTAGTATATCTTCAGTCTATATAAAGTGCATATCAATATGTTTAACGCAGCTTAAACGCTACTGAGTTAGACTTCAGAAGATAAGGCAGGGTTTAAAGAAGGGAACTGCCAAAAAACAAATTTTCGACGACCTCCGTGGCGCACTGCGTGCGCTGTCGCATTATAAACTTGGAGGTCCTGGGTTCGATTCCCGGCTCGAGTATGGTCTGGAGGCTTCAGCCGTGGCTAGTTACCACCCTACCAAAAAAGCGATCAAATGATCTAGCGTTCCGGCACTATGTCGCTTAGAAACCAATTAGGAGTTATTCGCTTACCATATCTTTACAAGGTTCAGCCCCTACCATCTTAGACTGCATCATCTCTAACCATCAAATGAGATTGCCCTCAAGGGATTGCGTGTATGATTGGAAGAGTAAAAAATCTTTTAGTTTCATTCATAACCGTATTTTAAGAATTGTTTGCTTAGCTTCTCTTTCTGTATATGTGGCAGTCTGCGGTTAACTTAACGCGCCGGGCACCCGTCTCTCCATATCTGCAATTCCAAGATATACATTACCAACGTCTTGAATTACCGAAACCTCTATGTTTAGACTAGTTACGAACGATAAAAAGATCGATCGGATTCCTCAAACCAGTTTTATAATTAGCTAGTAGTTCATTTATTATCCTCTGAATATCTTTATAGATAGCGTTGCTAAAAAATACCTGTTTCCAATAAACTTCCAAAACGAGATGGTAGTCTATATATCGCGTATTTTAAGATATGGTATCCAACTATCCACCCATGTCGCCATTTAATCTAACCGATTTTTAATGGTTCTTTTTGGAAACTATGTGAAATTATGGTGTGCTAATATAATTACGAAGCGGTGATAGCCTAGTGGTTAGGGCATCAGCCTCTCAATCAGAGGTCGGCGTTTCGAATGCGGGCACGCACCTCTTACTTTTCAGAGTTATGTGCGTTTTAAAAAATTAAAATATCACTTGCTTCAACGGTGAAGGAAAATATCGTGACGAAACCTGCACGCCTGAGAGTTCTCCATAATGTTCTCAAAGGCGTGTGAAGTCTGCCAATCCGCACGTGGCCAGCGTGGTGGACTATGGCCAAACCCTTCTCATATTGAGAAGAGCCCCGTGCTCTGTAGTGAGCCGATAATAGGTTGAGCATGATACGTCCATCTTCTAGCACAATTTGTGTATGACTGAATACTTAAATAGAGATGGCGCTATTCCGTTACTTTACAATATGTATGACGGCAATGAGAAAGCAGCGCTATCTAGTTTCAGATGTATGACAGACAAGAGAGAGGCATCGCCCCCTCTCTTTACGCAACACTAAGTGACGTATGCATGTTCTTAAAAGACTCGGCGTGGGACGGCGCATGCATTCATTGCATTCGGTCGGTTCGTATCGGTGGTCGCGACGCGGTAGTGCATAGTCGTACCTGGTGGAGCGTATAGTCTGCTCTGTATAAATTACGATACTTATAATTGTTAATCTGTTCTACCAAGTGTATCTGGTCTCTTTGCCCGAAACTACCCACGTCTACCCAAATTGCCGACGCACGCGCCCCTGTCCATCCTATATGTATTTTAAATCAAAAACATATTATTAAATATATTCATGTAAAAAGTTAATACTTAAGGAATAAACATACAGACACACTCGCATTTACAATACAAGTATTTGTAGCAACTTGTTTTGCACCCCGTCGTTTCCCGTGGCTAAACGAGTGCGGGTCGCCATATTCATCGTTTATAACGACTGACAGGCCATAATGAGAATAATTAACATGCAGACTAGCTTAGACTACCATCTTAGGGAAATTCCTGGCGAACCAATGGCTATTTAGGGTAGATCTTTTTCATTGCAAGATCGGCATTTGATACTCCGATAAATCGTTGGATAAAAGGTATATAGACTGCGAAAGTATTGAATTCTATTATTTTATTTTATTTTTATCCACTACAAGTTAGCCCTTGACGGTAATCTCGCCTGATAGTAAGTGATGATGCAGTCTAAGATGGTAGCGGGCTAACGTATGGGGTATGGTAAACCTATACTCCTAATTGGATTTTACGTGATATCGTGTCGGAATGCTAAATCGCTAGGCGACACGTCTATGTCGGTAGGGTGGTAACTAGCCACGACCGAAGCCTCCCACGAGCCGGGAATCGAACCCAGGACATCAACTTTAAGCGCGCGCTGCGCCACGGAGGTCGTCAAATTTATAAGTGCTGTCAAAATTCATTATCTTACGCGAAAATGAAGACATGTTCTTTTTTTTTATATAATAAGGTATATATTAGTATATTTATTTAATATTTATTACTATATTGTATTTTTTATGTAATCTGGTTTATGTATTACTATTTAGTTATTCGTATGCAGGTTTTTGTTTATATTACGGCATCTACTTTCTTTTTCTTTTCCTACTAACGTTGCCTGGCACAGATCGCTACTAAGAGATAAGGCCGCCTTTTGTATCCCGCTTCTTCTTGTTTCTGTTTTTCTTATTACTTATATTTTTACTTGTGGTGTACAAATAAACAATAAATAAAATAAAAAAAATATGCTTTTAATCCATCTCACGTGAGAAATGCCGAAAATGTTAACAATTATATTAAATACTAGCTGTTGCTTGCGACTTCGTCTGTGTGGAATTGCTGATTTCTCTAGAGATTGAGGTTTCCCTTGCGGCATATGCTCTGCTTTAGAAAGAAAGCTACATGTCAATTTGCCGATTTGACATCTAGCTTACAGACAAATAGTGTCTTTGAATTAAAAAAACATAGGACTTTCATACAAACTTCCAACCCCTATTTTACCCCTTTAGGGGTGGAATTCCCAAATATCCTTCCTTAGCTGACATCTCTTAACTATCACTACCTACTTGCTAAATTATAGCTTTATACGTATAATAGTTTTTGAGATCTCGTGTTTAATCAGTAAGTAAGTACGTCATTGACCTTTGGCTTTTACCATAGTCTTTGGCCATAGTCCACCACGCTGGCCATATGCGGATTGGCAGACTTCACACGCCTTTGAGAACATTATGGAGAACTCTCAGGCGTGCAGGTTTCCTCACGATGTTTTCCTTCCCCGTTGAAGCAAGTGATATTTTAATTGTATAAAAACGCACATAACTCCGAAAAGTTAGAGGTGCGTGCCCGGATTCGAACCGCCGACCTCTGATTAAGAGGCTGACGCCCTAACCACTAGGCTATCACAGCTTTATAAATGCAGATATGAAGAAGCGTTTCACTCAATCAATCGATAAAATAAAATTTAATGTCAGTAATGCTGATCCGAAAATAAATAATACAATGAATAATTTATTTCGCGAATGATTATGTTGTATTTAAATTGGCGTATTTAAAGACACGAATTTATTGCCAAGCAAATATGGCTACATCTGTGGGAAAGTGGACGGGGCGACCGGAGGAGGGCAGAATTCCCTCCTCCGGTTCGGTTTAACGGATGCATTAATAACGAGTGCGTTCAGTGAATAAAGAATAAAATAAGTCACTGTATTCGCATAATGAATTATTATGCACTGAACGAAATCTTTATATCTGTCTTTTTTTAACTCTATTGCTTTTTACATTTAAATATGCCAAGATACCTTAATGTATTTTAAGTTTAAAGTTTATATAAAACGTAAGCTTGTACAAAAGTCCTACTATAGTGTAAAGGATTAGGTAAATGATAAAAAAGCATGGGTGTGAAATATTGCTCTTATAATATAATTTTAAGTGGCATGTGAGATGGTGATAACAAAAAGAAAATTTACCTGGCTAAGTTTGTTGTGGGTTCTTCTTAGATCGGGGCGCGTTTGGAACCCTCATAGCTTTAGTTTTAAGTTTACGAATGTAGTTATCGCCATCAAATCATTACTATGTAAATTATTGACGCGTCAAAAGCGCCTTTTAAAGGACTATTTGAAAAAAGATTATTTGAATTTGAATTTATTGATGGGTATTAAAAAAATGAAAGGTCCCGGGTTATATGTCAGTGTCTGGTTTGGTGCGGCTTTGACGGCTAGTTAGTTACAAATTAGGCAATTTGGTAAAATGCCGAAAAGAAACTTACTAGGTTCTCAACTTCAATGGACTAATGTCACTATCCCCCCTCCTAGTTTCCCTTTTTTCCCATTAGCTTGTCACTGCCGGCTCGTACCGTTTTTTTTGGTTTTACGCAAACACCGCAGAAACCAGACACTTTACCGCGATGAAAAGAAGCCTATGGTTTTAAATCCAGGGTATAATATATCAACGTCAATATCACATAAATTTCATAGTGAACGCAAGATAAACCAATAAATGCAGATCATCATGATCATGATCAACCCATTACCGGCTCACTACAGAGCACGGGTCTCCTCTCAATATGAGAAAGCTTTGGCCATAGTCCACCACGCTGGCCATGTGCGGATTGGCATATTTCACACGCCTTTGAGAACATTATGGAGAACTCTCAGGCGTGCAGGTTTCCTCACGATGTTTTCCTTCACCGTTTGACAGGCACGATATCATGTAATAATCCAATTAGGAGTTTAATTTTACTATACCCCTAACAGGTTAGCCCGCTACCATCTTAGACCGCAACATTACATTCTTGTGGATATTTAAAAGTGATATTTTAAATGTATAAAAACGTACATAACACCGAAAAGTTAGAGGTGCGTGCCCGGATTCGAACCGCCGACCTCTGATTAAGAGGCTGACGCCCTAACCACTAGGCTATCACAGCTTTATAAATGCAGATATGAAGAAGCGTTTCACTCAATCAATAATCAATCGATAAAATAAAATTTAATGTCAGTAATGCTGATCCGAAAATAAATAATACAATGAATAATTTATTTCGCGAATGATTATGTTGTATTTAAATTGGCGTATTTAAAGACACGAATTTATTGCCAAGCAAATATGGCTACATCTGTGGGAAAGTGGACGGGGCGACCGGAGGAGGGCAGAATTCCCTCCTCCGGTTCGGTTTAACGGATGCATTAATAACGAGTGCGTTCAGTGAATAAAGAATAAAATAAGTCACTGTATTCGCGTAATGAATTATTATGCAATGAACGAAATCGTCGTATCTGTCTTTTTTTTTAACTCTATTGCTTTTTACATTTAAATATGCCAAGATATCTTAATGTATTTTGAGTTCAAAGTTTATATAAAACGTAAGCTTGTAGAAAAGTCCTACTATAGTGTAAAGGATTATGTAAATGATAAACAAGCATGGGTGTGAAATATTGCTGTAATAAGATAGCGATTAATATAATTTTAAGTGGCATGTGAGATGGTGATAACAAAAAGAAAATTTACCTGGCTAAGTTTGTTGTAGGTTCTTCTTAGACCGGCGCGTTTGGAACCCTCATAGCTTTAGTTTTAAGTTTACGAATGTAGTTAATTCTATCAAATCACTACTATGTAAATAATTGACGCGTCAAAAGCGCCTTTTATGGGACTTTTTGAATAAAGATTATTTGAATTTGAATTTATTGTTGGATATTAAAAAAATTGGAGTTCCCGGGTTATATGTCAGTGTATGGTTTGGTGCGGCTTTGACGGCTAGTTAGTTACAAATTAGGCAATTTGGTAAAATGCCGAAAAGGAACTTACTGGGTTCTCAACTTGAATAGACTAATGTCACTATCCCCCCCCCCTCCTAGCTTCCCCTTTTTCCCATTAGCTTGTCACTGCCGGCTCGTACCGTTTTTTTTTTGGTTTTACGCAAACACCGCAGAAACCAGACACTTTACCGCGATGAAAAGAAGCCTATGTGTTTAAATCCAGGGTATAATATAACAACATTTCAATACAAATTTCAGTAATTTTGATTCATTAGTTTTGACGTGAAAGACTAACAAACATACATGCAAACTTTCACAGTTACTCGATATCCAGACAAAGTAGCCTTTTTTTTTGTTTACGGGAGGGAAATCTCCTACTGAGATACCCGACTATTGCTGGGGAAAAGCTCGGGTTATGTGGGATTTTTACCCACTAAAACCCCCTCGGTGGCCACCATGAGCATAAAATAGTGAGAGGCTCCGGGATCTCCTAAGAACGCACCGGTGCCTGCCTTGTGCTCCTAATCTGCCTCCTTTTACTACTACTTTACGTTACTGACTAGTATGTCGTAACGTCACGAGGTCGCAAAAGAGATTACTGAGTGGCCAGATTCCCCGCTCTGGCCGCTCACGACCCCAAGGTCCCAGAATACGGAATTATTGGATGGTCAGAATAAAGCAGCCTACCGATAAGTTGCTCCCATCCCCCACATGTGAGGTTAGTTACATTTTTTTAAATCTATTTAATAACAGACAAACTTATAACTAAGTACATAGCTGTTTTCAACTTTCACAAACATCAATAAAACCTAAGTTTCGTTAGCTAAGTTAACTACCTTAATTAAGCCACTAATAAAATTCAATGTTCTTTCAAACACCCTTGTTTCGAATAAAAATGGGTTTTCAAATATTAACTTGTCAATATTTGACGACCTCCGTGGCGAAGTACGCATTATAAACTTGGAGGTTCTGGGTTCGATTCCCGGCTCGAGTCGGTCTGGTGGAAGGGTTCGGCCGTGGCTAATTACCACCCTACCGAAAGACGTGTCGCCAAGCTATTAAGCGTTCCGGCACGATGTCGCGTAGAAACCAATTAGGAGTGTAGGTTTAGCGTACCCCTGACAGGTTAGCCCGCTACCATCTTAGACTGCATCATCACTTACCATCAGGTGAGATAGCCGTCAAGGGCTAATTTGTAGTGTAAGAAAAAAAAATATGCCTCCTGCATCAATAACTTAAGAAATACCAGATAAAGAGAGAAGAGTATAATGCAAAAAGAAGAAAGAATATAATGAAGAGGTTATTAGTTCGAGCTTTATTAATTTTCTCATTCGTATCTAACATCAATTATTTTTTAAAAGACATTTTCGTCTAATTTATTTCGTCCGAATATTTCAACAGGCTGAGTACACACCGAGAGAAAGCTCGCGCGTCTAACTAGCACTAGCACAGTAAATCTATAATAATACAGGTGCTTGTGGTTTTACTGATAAATAATATCTATTTTATTTATTAAGCATCTATTTGCACGAATTTTTGTAAATATTGATATGGTGAATACAATTTTGACACTATAAAGACCACAAATGCAACGAAATCAATAGTGTGCAAAATATAACATAAATTTTATGATAATTAAAATTCAAATTTTATGACGGTGTAGTTTAATGCAGTAAAACTTTACTTTAATTTTACTTTTACTCTGTCAGTGTTTCCATGAAACATCGACGGCTAAAGATGTGTTTGTGGATTTAAATAATGTGTCAGACTATTGGGTATACTCCACTCTCATAATTAGTGATTTTAGAATTTAGTTTGGCCAATTAAACCATTTTTTTTTCTCGCTGGGAAATGCATTTATGCATCCCGCCCGGTGCGAGCTCTAGGCGTGTATGTGGGACTCGCCGGCCGTCAAATTGGCGGCCAGAATACACACTAAAACCCAGCGGAGCCTTCTGCGTCCCAGATGGGGTGCCAAAGGATCGCGGTAGCATCCACTTTGACACCCCGACGCACTCATCAGTGTACTCGTTGGTCTCTACGGGGGTGGTAACAGGTGCGCGTTGGCCCATCAAACCAATCTCAATATATGTTGGCAGTCTTGAATATTTTATATTACAGCTTACATTCATTTCAGGATGGACACAGAAGTTCTCGAAAGAAAACGCTAATACTAATAATAGTTCATGTCTATCTAAATTACATTGAATAAACATGCTAAAATCTAGATAAACGAGAAAATTAACTTAATGGCGCTAGGTTGTCATTTTATAATTTTTATCATTCATCTCTAGAGACCACATACATTAATGCTTATAGATAATGAATCGTGTTTTCCACACGTCATTTTGGACGCTGCAACTCAAGTCTCGGTGTGTCCACACCTCAAAGCGCTATCAAATACTCGAGATTTGGTGAGATATATCGATAAGGCATACAATAAATTACCAGATTGTTATTGAATAACAGGTTGCCTTATCTACTGTAACATATGGCTCGAACACCGGTAATGGTACATCTTTATCTATTAATGTCACACGATTTGACGATCGACTAAAAAATTCAATTAAAACAACATTAACGGAAAAATACAATGCATAATACATAATAATGAACTAGTCGTTTCCCGCGGCTTCGTTCGCGATTTTTTGGTTTAATTTTTCCGGTATAAAAAAGTATGTATGTATAACTATGTAATACCCAGGGTAATCTATCTCAATTCGAATTTTCAGTCAAATTGGTTCGGTAGTTTTTGCGTGAAAGAGTAACAAACATCCATACATCTACACATTTCACGTTTATAGTATTAGTGACTAGCTTTTGCCCGCAGCTTCGCTCGTATTACGCTCGTAAGAAAATAAGTATCAGAGATCATTACAATAGAAATGAATCTATCTGATAATGATGTTTCGTAATTTTTTTTAAGAATGTATGTTGATTCTTACACCTCCAAGAATATCATCATCATCATCATCATGATTAACCCATTATCGACTCACTACAGAGCACGGGTCTCCTGTCAATATGAGAAGGGTTTGGCCATAGTCCACCACGCTGGCCACGTGTGGATTGGCAGACTTCACACGCCTTTGAGAACATTATGGGGAACTCTCAGGCGTGCAGGTTTCCTCATGATGTTTTCCTTCACCGTTGAAGCAAGTGATATTTGAAATTTTTAAAAACACACATAACTCCGAAAAGTCACAGGTGCGTGTCCGGATACGAACCACCGACCTCTGATAAGGAGGCTGACGGCCTAACCACTAGGCTATCACAGACCACTATATGTACAAAGTTTCATGACGATCGGTTGAGTAGTTTTCTCGTGAAAGAGTTATTTACTGTTAGGTTTAATCCCTAACAGGTTAGCCCACTACCATCATAGACTGCATCATCACTTAACACCCTGTGAGATTGCTGTCAAGGGTTATAAAAATATTTGTACTCATTTCAGTATATCGAGCTCTTGTTGAATCGGCAACTTATCCGTGCGTCACAAGGTTTTACTTCGGGTTCTAAGAAACGTAAAGTTGTTACAGCAACTACCCTTCGCGATTACGATTTAAAACTATCATAAGTATAGTACAAAATCATTTTAATTTTATCTAGTGGCTATCTTAAACTACAAATTGTAATAAAAAAAAAATTGAACAACGTAAGCGAAGCCGCGGGCAAAGGCTAGTGCATTATAATATAACTAATAAACTAAGCTCTGAACCAAGATACATATTTGAACAGCTGCTGAATTAGACTTCAGAAGTTCAGACAGGGTTTAGTTGGGGGGGAACTGAAATAGCACCAGACAGTTGTTTGTTACGTTGAGTGTTTTATTTAGAATGGTCATATACGTTCTTGTATGCGGGTGCAATAGATCGGAATGATCCTGGCGCATCAGTGCAAGAATCTTTCCACTACAAGTTAGCCCTTGACGGCAATCTCACCTGATGGTAAGTGATGATGCAGTCTAAGATGGTAGCGGGCTAACCTGTTAGGGGTATGGTAAAGCCATACTCCTAATTTGTTTCTACACGACATCGTGCCGGAACGCTAAATCGCTTGGCGACACGCCTTTGTCGGTAGGGTGGTAAATAGCCACGGCCGCAGCCTCCCACCAGATCAGACTCGAGCCGGGAATCGAACCCAGGACCTCCAACTTTATAATGCAACAGCGCGCGCGCTGCGCCACGGAGGTCGTCAATCTGCTGTTCAGACAATGTATTTTTATTGCAGTTGACATACCTTCAGTTTATATGAACTGTTTTGTCTGGTGGGAGGCTTCGGCTGTGGCTGGTTACCACCCTACCGACAAAGACGTGTCGCCAAGCGATTTAGCGTTGGCACGACGTCGTGTAGAAACCAATTATGTGTATGAGTTTACCATACCCCTAACAGGTTAGCCCGCTACCATCTTAGACCGCATCATTACTTACCATCAGGTGAGATGCAGTCAAGGGCTAACTTGTGGAGAATAAAAAAAAAATAAAAAAATGTTTAATGCGAAATGTCTTTTGACGACCTCCGTGGCGCAGTGCGTGCGCTGTCTCATTATAAAGTTGGAGGTCCTGGGTTCGATTCCCGGCTCGAGTTTGATCTGGAGGCTTCTATACAAATATTTAAAAAGGCACTTTTGACGCGTCAATATTTAGCTTACAAATTCATAATATTACCAAGTGCTGTTCTTATAAATAATTCAATAATCTTTATTCAAATAATCTTTATTCAAATAGTCCTTTTAAAGGCACTTTTGACGCGTCAATAATTTACATAGTAGTGATTTGATGGTGATAACTACATTCGTAAACTAAAGCTATGAGGGTTCCAAACGCGCCCCGGTTAGTAGAAACCCACTACAAACTTAGCCAGGTAAATTTTCTTTTTGTTATCACCATCTCACATGCCACTTAAAATTATATTAACAGCTTTATAATTAGCGCCAAGGCTATAAAACGTTCGTATAATAGTGAGGTAGGTAACCATGGAATCAAATGAATCGTAGCGATTTCTATGACGCGAAAAAAACATGCAAAATGAAAGCAAAAAGCTAAAAGCTGGAAGTAATAAAAACATGCACATTTTATTCAAAACAGACGTTCACAAGCTCAAAACTAAATTCACCCGTCTTTCACGTGAAAACAAATTGAATAGCGACAAATTTAGATCATAAACCACCCGGACACAGAATTAAATGCTTCACGGGAATGCGTCCAAAGGGATAACTAAAAAACCACGTGTTCTTAGCTCTCCCAAAATAAAAACCATGTGAAAGGCATCCTTATTGCACAGCACAATAAGGGCGTGAGTCGCACACAGTTTTGCAAAGGAAATGAAATTCGCACCATATTGGCGCAATTTATAAAGTAAGTTTTCCCGTGAAACCTCAGTGTCATTTGGATAAATTAAAAAAAATATATATTCCGCAGCACTGGAGGCAAATTTAGACTGAGGCTAGAAGAATAGCGAGTTAACTGTGGAATTAAAAATGCAGTGGAAATAAAATCTACGGCAATTACTACTCGGAAATTTGTTATGTTTTTTCCGTGTCTTTTAGCTGTACTAACCCTATTGGTTGCCACAGTTTAACCGGACTGTTTGGCGAGCTCCGCAAAGAAGAAAATTTGAGTCGTAAGGCTCGAAGAAACTAAGGGAACGTCTGCCTAAGGGCGCCTCCTTTGAGGCCGAACCTCGGCTTAGGCGACGTTTGGGATAACGGGGAGGTCGGACAGTGAGTGGTCCGTACGTCTCCGAGGCCGTGGATGGAGCCCACGTCCGGATGACGTATGATACCGGGGATCGTCTTCGCCGGCGAAGACTGTGTGTAGCGTATGATTGTGTGGTAGGTGGTACGAGTATGTTGTCAGTAGTCATCTGATCGTCAGGGTCGTGAAGGATGTGTTTAGGTCTCCTCTTTCGGAGTGGAGCGCTTAGGTCGGGGGAGTAAAAAGAAGCCGCAACTACGAGAGGGTTGGGGTGTCGAATTGATGTTATATGTGCTCTAATTTTGTGATAGCTCTTAATTTAATTATAAGTGGCATGTGATATGGTGATAACAAAAAGAAAATTTACCTGGCTAAGTTTGTTGCGGGCTTTTTCTTAGACCGGGACGCGTTTGGACCCCTCATAGCTTTAGTTTTAGGTTTAAGAATGCAGTTATCACCATTAAATCACTACTATGTAAATTATCGACGCGTCAAAAGTGCCTTTAAAAGGACTATTTGAATAAAGATTATTTCAATTTGAATTTGTTATAAGAACAGCGCTTGGTAATATTATGAATTTGTAAGCCGACTTTGTTAGTGCGCAAGCGTTTCCGTGACCCAGCCACCAGGCGACGCGAAGGAGCATCGCTGGGTTTTAGTGGGTATTCTGGTCGTCAGTCTGGCCTCCTCGGAGTCCCACATACCTCGTCGGAAGCGGTGCAGTCTTACCTGCGTCGCTTGATTGTGAGTAATTAGTTTCTATGCCTCTACACGTTTTTGTCGATAGGTTGGCAACTAGCCTTTGCCACAGCTTCTGACCAGACCAGACCAGACTAGAGCTGGCAATCGAACTTCATGAGTAAAATATCAGAGTTTAATTCCAGACTAAAGGGTCTACCCCCTTCAACCCCTAACAATACCATCAGGTGATATTGCCGTCAAGGGTTAACTTGTAGTTGCAATTATAGTTTCGCAATCGCACATTTAGTAGCCCCAACGTTAACGGGACGTCGAAAGCATGCAAAAAGTAAGGGCAGACGTTCGCACACCTTTTTGCCTTTTCAGGCTGAATATCCAGAATTAAAATAGACGGTGGTGTATTTTTGTCCATTTTTCGGTCACTTTGTTTTAGTTTGCCTCCGCAGTAATTATATTATTTCCAACTACGGATTTTAAGTTAATTATGTTTTTAAGTTCAGTTGGAGTTACACTTTCTTTACAGTTTTCTACCTAGTTGATACTCCTGTTTACATTTGTAAACGATCTTTCTGGTGAGTTAGTTAGTTGGCTGTTTTTTTTTATTCTGCTAAAAGTTAGCCCTTGACGGCAATCTCATCTACTAGTAAGTGATGATGCAATCTAATCGAATTTTATATGATAGCGGGCTTACCTATTAGGGGTGAAGACATACTACTGATACGCTAGATTTAATAATTAGACACGGCGAAGCCTTCCGCTAGACCAGACCAGACAAAATTCTGAAGTGATAATGATGCTAATGTTAGCATACACAATTTTGGGTAATAGATATTCGTCTTCCGGCGTGTGAGTGATTCCAACGAGCGTCTTGTCGTGCAAGGTGAAGGGCACTAGTGAGCGAGGAAGGTCAACTATGCGATGGACCTATCAGATTAAGTCTGCTGTGGGCGGTCCTTTGCGTTAATGCACCAGGCTTTCGGCCAGAAGAGCGTGGCGAATGCTTGTGAGGCGTATAAAATCTGTCCTCGAAGACATTGCTTCATGATAACCACGACCGCTCTGCGAAAAGTGTTACGACGTAAAAGAAGAAACATTCAAAAGAATGTAAACGAATTAAGACTATATATTTCGTTATCGCTTGAAACGCGGGTAGTTCAGACACTCAATACAACAAGACGGTCTTTTCTTCCCAGCTGGGCATTCTATGATTTCTCGTCAAAACTTTTTTTTTCTCCGCTGGGAAATGCGTTTACGCATCCCCTCCGGAAGCGGCGCAGACAAGACTGCGTCGCTTCCGACGTTGTTGTTGGACTCGCCGGCGGCCAGACTGGCGACCAGAATACCCACTAAAACCCAGCGATGCTCCTACGCGTCGCCTGGTGGCTGGGTCACGGGAACACCCGCGCACACGACCGCAACCCAACCAGCGGCGTCCGCCGAGGCAGACAAGAAAAACCTGGAATTTGATGATCTCTCGTCAAAACGTTGTATTAATGTTCTCATGGGCGTGTGCAGTCTGCCGATCTGCACATGGCCATCGTGGTGGACTATGGCCAAACCCTTCTCATATTGAGAGGAGAGGTGCTCTGTAGTGTCTGTGAGCCGGCAATGGATTGATCATGATGATTGCACAATATGTGAAAACGTAAAAAGCAAAATGCGTGATATGAACGTATTAGTATACGTGTTAAAATAACATGACTCAGAACGCACTGAATTTTTTTTAACGTTGACTCATCTTCATGGGAACATGTAGATTTTAATTTGTGTATTCCGTTCGCGAATAGTAGCCATGTGACGTAACGGTTTATGACTGACTGGATAGATTAAGAATAATGAAAATATACCGACTGAGTTTTTGACGACCTCCGTGACGCAGCGTGCAAGTTGTCGCATTACACAGTTGGAGGTCCTGGGTTCGATTCCCGGCTCGAGTCTGGTCTGATGGGAGGCTTTGGCCGTGGCTAGTTACCACCCGTTACTGATAAAGTCGTGTCGCCAATCGATTAAGCGTTCCGGCAGGATGTCGCGTCGAAACCAATTAGGAGTGTGGGTTTACCATTCCCCTAACAGGTCATCACTTAACATCAGGTGAGATTGCCGTCAAGAGCTATCTTGAGGTGGATAAAAAAGAAAGAGTAGGATGTAGTTAAATTAATGGCTCCTCTCTCATAGGAGATACGGCTTATAGTTCCAACATGGTGCTCCAACATGTGTCGATGGGCCTCTTCGTCAATCTGCTAATTGCAAGCTGGTATTGAGTATTTTTAACTGAAACACCCCGATAATTTTGCCTCGACCTAGACATCGAACCACCGACCTTTTGATCCGTTATCAGATGGTCAGCATATTCAACTAATATGGTAACCTTATATAACGTGACAATATGTAATCATCATCATGATAAACCCACTGCCGGCTCACTACAGAGCACGGGTCTCCTCTCAGTTTGAGAAGGGTTTGGCCATAGTCCACCACGCGGGCCATGTGCGGATTGGCAGACTTCACACGTCTTTGAGAACATTATCGAGAACTCTCAGGCGTGCAGGTTTCCTCACGATGGTTTCCTTCGCCTTTGTAGCAAGTGATATTTTAATTAGTTAAAAACGCACATAACTCCGAAAAGTTAGAGGTACGTGCCCGGGTTCAAACCCCCGACCTGTGATTAGGAGGCAGACGTCCTAGCCACTAGGCTATCACAGCTTATCACAGCTTATTACAGCAATGTGTAAGTCCTTAAGTAATTAATTCATTTTTAAATTTAAAAATATAGTGGCAAGTTGCAACTTTGTTTCTGTAACATAATCACTGACATTTCCCTTTGAAATACCGCTTCCAAGCAGAGACCTTTTAATCAAATCTAAATGTACAATTATTCATTAAGCTATATAAATAAATCTTAGTTATTAATAACGAACTTTGAATTTCATTCGTACCCTTTCGATTATATCTCTCACATAAATTTCACTTATCTCAGCTACTGTCATCGAACGGTTTAAAACTATAAAAAAACTGTTTAAAGCATTAAGTTTTATGGTTTTACTTGACTACGTCGCACGGTAATATAAATTAAAAATGTAGATAGCTATACATCATGTATTTTATATATTTATAAATATATATTTAAATATATATATGTATAAATATATATTAATTTCCGATTAGCTTTTGTTTGCTATAAACTGACAGACTGCAACCATAAAGGATTTTTCAGACAGAATAAAAATATAAAACATATTTTAATCGGTTTTATTTTACTCCACTACAAGTTAAGAGACACTCGACGGCAATTTCACCTGGTGGTTGGTGACGATGCAGTCTAAGACGGTAACGGGTTAGCCTGTTAGGGGTACTCCTAATTGGTCTACGCGACATCGTGTCGGAACGCCTGGTAAGGTGATAACTGACCATGACCGAATCCTCTCAACAGACTAGATTCCGACCTAGTATATATATATATTCATTTATATAATTCGACAGTGCTCGCTCTACGCCACCGAGGTTGTCAAAATTAAGGAATTCACAAAAATAACTCCGAAAAGTTAAGGTGCGTTCTGGGTGTCGAACTCAATACCCTTGACAGTGGGATAGTCGAGAAGCTCTTAACCACTTAGCCATAACCGCTTCTTTTCCAGAGAACATAGAGCAGAGCTGTCTGTTTCTCGCGAACTATCGTGATCGTAATCAACCCATTCTCGGCTCACGGGTCTCCTCTCAGTATGAGAAGGGTTTGGCCATAGTCCACCACGCTGGTCATGTGCGGATTGACAGACTTCACACGCTTTCAAGAACATTATGGAAGACTCTCAGGCGTGCAGGTTTCCTCACGATGTTTTCCTTCACCGTTGAAGCAAGTGATATTCTAATTGCTTAAAAACGCACATAACTCCGTAAAGTTATAGGTTCGAACCCCCGACCTCTAATTGACTGGCATCCTAACCACTAGGCTATCACAGTTCGAACTATAGCAGCTAAATATTCTTTGTCCCGCTAAATGTCACTTCCATTATGTACGGGGAGATTTTGGAAACGTCCCGGTATGCTATGTACATAGGGGTATTTATAACCGCGTCGCGCGATCACTTAGTCTACCCCTAAGCGGAAACGGTCCACGTGGCACATGGCTGCCATCTCTGAAAACGAGCTTACATTCAGGGGGCGTATTCTAAAAATAATACGCAAGAGCATAATCTAAACGTACCGGCAGTCGAGTTACTCACGCCGCGATGCCGTCCCGCCGTGTACCAAAAGTTCGGAACCATTGTTGAAAATTATGATCGAAAGTGTATTTGTATATTGAAATTGCATGGTGACATTTTTTACGTTCGGCACTCAACACGGTAAGTTGCCAGTTAATTTACCCAGCTCTTTGTTGAATATCTATTAAAATTTTTAGATTTTGAACGTTTTTGTCGGGTTATTATTATTCTATTTTAGTTTTCGGTTTTTTGGGGCATGATTTGACATGAATACTCTTGCTGTAGCCGAGCGTAATATGCCAGATATATTTTGTGAATTGTTTATAACTCGTGAGGATTTTTTTTTCGGACTGTCTATTAGCTGTACTAACCCTATTGGTTGCCACAGCGTAATCGGGCTGTTTGGCGAGCTTCGAAAAGAAGCTCCGCCAGAAGAAATTTTCAGCCCTAGGGCTCGAAGAAACTAAGGGAACGACTGCCTGCCCTTAGCCTTCATTGAGGCCGAACCTCGGCTTAGGCGACGTTTGGGATAACGGGGGGTCGGAGGGTATCGTGAGGTATTGTGGCGTTATCGTTATATGCTAATCCCCACAGCAGCGAGGCGGATTTAAACTCTACATTCCCCTTTCTAATAAGACGTAAGGGATTTATACAATTATGAAACATTAAACGTTTGCTTTAATAAACATTTATTGGGCTATAGCGTCGTTCGTATTTATGGTTAATTGTTTTGTTATATACATAAGCTTAGATAGGCTAGTGGTTAGGACGTCCGCTTTCTCATCAGAAGACGGAGGTTCGAACCTGGGCACGCACTTCTAACTTTTCGGAGTTATGTGCGTTTTTAAGCAATTCAAATATTACTGTCTTGAACGGTGAAAGAAAACATCGTTAGGAAACCTGCATGCCTGAGAGTTTTCCATAATTTTCTCAAAGGCGTATGAAGTCTGCCAATCCGTACACGGTCAGCATGGTGGACTATGGTCAAACCCTTCTTATAACGAGAGGAGACCCGATCTGTAGTGAGCTGGCAATGGGTTGATCATGATGATTTTGCTATGGATACCAATGTTCAGTTCGGCGATATTTGTCTAGTGATTAGCATCTACGGAACACGAAGTCCTGGGTTCTATAGTTTTTTTTTTATGACAAAGTAAATTCAGTACCAATTGGGAGTCAGGATACTGGCGCTCTCGAACCTCCTCACACATAGAGCTCGTTAAGCTTTCGGCCTCGGATTTTTTTAAGTAATCATTTTTATTATTAACTAACGATTTTTAAATTAAATTTTAGTAGTATTTAATCAATACTGAAAAGTAGTTATCATTATCTTCTCAAAGACATTGAAGAACAAGATAAAGAACAAACGTCCCATTCGGTGTCGACGCCCTTGGTCCGTGGGGTCCTAGCGCTCTAAGGCTTTTTAAGGAAATACCAAAAAGGTTAGTCGACGTCACAGGGGACCGAAGAGTTGCCGGCTACCTCGGACAAAGAATTAGTCTAGCCATTCAAAGGGGGAACGCTGCCAGTATCTTCGGAACCTTGCCTAAAGGGACTCCTTTTAATAATATATTTTAGTTATGATATTAAATATTTATTTATTTTGTAAGATTTAAGTTTTAGGTTAATCTGATTTTATTTTAAGTTATATATGTAGTCTTGAAATTTATAGACAGCCAATAAAGATTATAGTATCGATTTTTAATTTAGATACGACGTTGTTAGTACGTTATGTCGAACAAAACCAAAAAGCGCGGAATGGTAGACACCCATAGATTCCGCCTGTAAAATCCAACATGGCTTAATTAACCCGGACATATTATACAGCAAATAAACAGACGGAAATACTATCGCATTTTTAATACTTAATGTGTCATGGACTGTAATTTTAGCACGTCACTGTATGGGGGAAAATTTATCAAGCAATGTGTGGAATTTTAAAACATCGCTTAGTCCATTATCTATAAGCGAAACTCAAATCATTAGTTTATTTGTATTTGTGTTTCGCTGCATATTTAATTGAGAAACAACTATGTTTAAATATCGTTTATCTTTTTAGCTGAAAATTTCAAATTCTTAAACATTTTACTAGACGACCTCTGCACAGCGCTTCGGTCTTTTAAATGGGTCATTGGTTCGATTCCTGGCAGGGAAAATTTGGCTATTTATTTATTTATTCGAAGCGCCACCAACACAGAATTATATGTATGTATAATTAATTATGTGTGAGTGGCTAATAACTTTAGGTGCTAGATACATCATGATCAACCCATTACCGGCTCACTACAGAGCGCTGGTCTCCTCTCAATATGAGAAGGCTTTGGCCATAGTCCACCACGCTGGCCATGTGCGGATTGGCAGACTTCACACGCCTTTGAGAACATTATGGAGAACTCTCAGGCGTGCAGGTTTCCTCACGATGTTTTCCTTCACCGTTGAAGCAAGTAATATTTGAATTGGTTAAAAACGCACATAACTTCGAAAAGTTAGAGGTGCATGCTGATTAGGAGGTCGACGTCCTAACCACTAGGCTATGACAGCTTGTATAATACACTCGCCTACTTAAAACTAAAGCTAGGAGGGTTGCAATCGCGTCCAGGTCTATGAAGAAGCCCACAACAAACTTAGCCGGGATTTTTTTGCTCTCACCACCTACCACATAGTCAATATAAATTATAACTACCTATGAAGATAGAGCACACCCAAGCTTGTTTACCATTTATATAATCCTAAATTTCGTAATATGATTTATATATAACCTTTCTTGTATAAAAACTTTGAACTTATTGATAGATATCTCCATGATTTCAATAGGTAATTTGTCATAAAATAGAATACCATTTTGCTTTGAATGGGTTACTAATTTTGTGCAGCCTACTAAATAAACACTTCTCTCTATATCGGTAAATAAAAATCTTTTGATAATGACTAAAATGAGTTTCACAGAAATCGACTCGATGAAGGAATGGCTTTGAGTCTAAAGTATTACTTCTAGAAATAGGTTAAGTACATTTCAGACTGCAAATAGTTCTGTGAAAATATGTAACCCAACTAATCCCCAATGTTAGGTTGTTTGTCTAAATCACAGGGCGCGTCTAGTAAGCATAAATAGATATAGTAAGACCAACTGCGGACTGCGGTTTCGCTCGCATAACTCCTGTTCCCTACGGAATATGGCAGTGAAATATTTTGTTACCAACAGATAATATAGTCTTCCATGGTCTTCTTTTTTTATAAAATTAGTTTGGTAGTTTAGGCGTGAAAGCGTTATAACCAAAAAAACTCACAATCGCTTTTATAATATTAGTTACGATAAATATAAAGGGAAACACCTATAAACCACGTTTTGCATTTTACACTGTCATTTGATTTTACTTTATTTACCAGACCATTACGATTTATAGCTTATGAGATACAGACAGTCAGATAAACGGTCGCAAATCCAGGCAACAGAGCTTTAACGGTACCTTGATATAAATGGTTCCCAAAAAACTAAAGCTTTTAAGTACCTTGGTGCATACGATACTCTAAAAACTAAAGCTTTCACGGTACCTTGGTGCCTACGTTACTCTAAAAACTAAAGCTTTTAAGGTACCTTGGTGCATACGGTACCTTGGTGCCTACGTTACTCTAAAAACTTAAGCTTTAAAAGTATCTTGTTGCATACAGTATCCTAAAAACTAAAGCTTTTAAAATACGTTGTACATACGGTACTCTAAAAACTAGTGCTTTTAAAGTACATTGTACATACGGTACTCTAAAAACTATAGCTTTTAAAGTACGTTGTACATACGGTACTCTAAAAACTAAAGCTCTTACTGCACACTAATAAATTCGAATTCAAATTCAAAATAATCTTTATTCAAATAGTCCTTAAAAAAGGCACTTTTGACGCGTCAATAATTTACATAGTAGTTATTTCATGGTGATAACTATATTCGTAAACTTAAAACCAAATCTATGAGGGTTGCAAACGCGCCACGGTCTAAGAAGAAGCCCACAACAAACTTAGCCGGGGTAATATACGATGTATATGTAATTTATCGTCACATTTCCAATATATCATAATAAATTGTTGCGAAAATATTCCGTTGCATAAATATTTGACTTATCAGAGCTTTGTGGGGCTTAAATGCTGAGCCTTTCCATAAATTGCAACTCTGTTTAAAAATTATAATATCCTTACTCGTAATTCATTTTGCAACAAATAATAAATTCCCTTTCACATTCACGGATTTATAGTTGTATTTCGGTAATCGGTAATCCCCGTTCACTGTGTGGGAGTTTGAGTTTGTTTTTTCATGAACAAAAAGAACCGGCTCAGAATAACCTCCTCCCTTTTCGATGTAGGTTAAGACTTTTCAACCATCTAAACCACGACCAAGTTAATGCATTCAGGATGTTAGTTGAGCGCTATTTCTTCTAAATACTTCGAAGACATTAGGGAGCGACTCAGGGGAAAGACTCGGCATTTCGCGTTTCGTTTTAATTTTGTTACCCACTCTCTTCTATATTTGTACGATCGTTGAACTCCACTACTGTCTAACTGACTCTTATGCGCGACTCGAAGATCTTTATCATGAAGAGAGGGAATGTTTTCCTAATTTTGGAAGAAAATAAATTCTGCCTAGGTGTCATGATTACGAAATTTTTAGCTACTGTAAATTTTCTAATATTTTTTCGTTTGTTAAACATATTGATATAAAATAGCTTTTTAATTAGCTAAGACTAAAATTTAGGTAAAGATAGGTACTATAATTTATTATTGTATATGTGAGATGGTGATAACAAAAAAAGCCCGGCTAAGTTTGTTGTGCGTTTCTTCTTAGACCTGGGCGCGATTTGAACCCTCTTAGCCTTAGTTTTAAGTTGTCGAGTGTTGTTATCACCATCACTACACGAATATAAATAATGAAATGAACGTTTCATAGATGCCTGTAATAGGTTTATGTGAATAAAAGCTGAAACAAATCAAATCTGTTTCCTAGGTTCGCTGTTTGCGAATACTTATTTGTTTGTTAAACATACTCTTTGTCGATTATTAATACGAAATAGCTTTTTAATTAGCTAAGAGTAATAGTTTTTATAGCTTATACAACCCTGAATTCATTAGGCACGTTGATTGGTTGGGTGAATTAGAAACGGATGTTTTACAAATTACTCCAGTTAAGTGAGTGTTGTTTATCATAAAGTATGTATTTCTAATTAAAAAAAATTAAAAAAAGTTACTATAAGTGTCAAATATACGCTAAGTCAAATATAAGCTACCTTTAATTTCCTAGGTTCGTTGTTTGCTAAAACTTTTTTGTTTGTTAAACATACTCTTTGTCGATTATTAATACGAAATAGCTTTTTAATTAGCTAAGAGTAAAGTTGTTATAGCTTTCACAATCCTTGATGCATTAGGCACGTTGATTTGTTACATAAATTTCGAAATAGATGTTTTATCAATTACTTCTGATTCGTCATTTTGAGACAAACCGTTACCCGAGATGCCAGTCGATCTATATTTTTCTTTTATCTATTATAGAATATATACAGACTTTATGCCTCAACATTCGGAATATACGGACTGGAATTGTGAATAAAAATATTTACGTTAGTCGATGCCAATATGAATTTGAAATCATCAATTCAATATGGCTGAAGCTAGAGCATCTACGTTTGCGAATTATTTATATTATAAGCGTAGTGGAATATCAAAGCTAGTCTTGCCAGTTATGGAGCCGAATTTTATAAAAATACTAATCTCAAAAGAACTACTATATCTTTTAATATATTTCTAATAAATATACAACGATACAAAGGTTCTTTTTATTGTATTTTGATGTTGATTCCAATGTAATTATATTTTATATACTAGCGGACCCAACAGACGTTGTCACACGTCTTTAATTACATTTTTTTCATCATCATCATCATCGTCGTCATCATTATCAACCCATTGCCGGCGCATACAGAGCACGGGTCTCCTCTCAATATGAGAAGGGTTTGGCCATAGTCCACCACGCCTGGCCATGTGCGGTTTCGCAGAGTTCACACGCCTTTAGAGAACCTTATGGAGAACTCTCAGACGTGCAGGTTTCCTCACAATGTTTTGGCAAGCAAGTGAAAAAAAAAATGAAAAAAAGTGGTATTTTAATCGCTTTAAAACGCACATAACTCCGAAAAATTAGAGGTGCGTGAAGACCCGACCTGACTTCTGAAGTTTAATTAGTGTTATTGAATTTTGTCCGTTCTAATTAAATAAAAAAAAAAAAAAATTGTACACCGCGAGAAAATTTGTAATGCCAGTTCATCTTCCATTCATCACCATTGTGATTCAATGAATTGTGTTAGAATGCATTTTCATTAAAATACAAACAGTATTCGCGATAACTAGTCCACGCAAAACTAAATTAAATACTAATTAATCATAATATTAAACCAGTAAATGCATTATTAGTGAAAAATATCAAACAAAACATTTTACGATTAATCGCTATCATAAAACCAGATTAGTTCATTAAAATAAAATTCAAATTAAATTATTGTCACTAATATAATATAATGATAAATGCTCGTATTATGTAATCGCTCTCTATTTTATCGCACCGTATCAATTATCGCATAGATCACCTCAATTTGTTCGACGCCCACCAAATTAATGTCTGTGTGACAATGTGTGTGGTCTATCGTCGCAAAAAATATATCGGGTTTCAATAATGTGCCCCACTTATGCTAATCGCTTCTATGAAAAATGCGTTTTGAACACATTTCTGGTGCATAAATGAAAGGCATAAGCGGTGATAGCCTAGTAGTTAGGGCGTCCGCCTCCTAATCAGAGGTCGGCGGTTTGAATCCGGGCACGCACCTCTAACTTTTCGGAGTTATGTGCGCTTTTAAAACATTTAAAATATCACTTACTTCAACGTTGTAGGAAAACATCGTGAGGAAACCTGCACGCCTGAGAGTTCTCCATAATGTTCTCAAAGGCTTGTGAAGTCTGCCAATCCGCACATGGCCAGCGTGGTGGACTATGGCCAAACCCTTCTCATATTGAGAGGAGACCCGTACTCTGTAGTGACCCTGTAGTGGGTTGATCATGATGATGATGAAATAAAAGGAACAGGGTTCGATTTGATCTATTGAAAAAGCTTAAACATTAACAGGCAATGTTTTATGCCCAGTGGGCTACCACTGGGCATAAAACGGTCATCCGGTACACGGTGGCATACCACATCTCCAGTATTAATTTCTTTGTGGCGTACCCAGTAAAGAGAGGTTTCATACAAAAAACAAACCGCGGTATCATGGGAAACCGACGGCCATCTTGCCCACAGACTGCGATAATTAACTTAAGTACAAATTAAAAAAACAACAACATAGGCGTTAAAATAATATTTTTTTTAAAACCACATGCTGAGAGACGCGGTGCGATAGTTTTACTGGATGCGACATTGAAGTGGCTATAGTTGTGAGTCATCGGAACACCAGTTCACAATTGCAAAATTGTTAAATGCTTAATATGATAGTGCTAATTTGTATTTACAATTAGACAAGCTTTAAGCAGCGTATTTTTTTATACTCTACAAGTTAGCCCTTGACGGCTATCTCACCTAGTCACGGTACTCACGGTAGTAAGTGATGATGCTGTCTAGGGTGGCAGCGGGCTAACCTGTTAGCAGTATGATAAACCCAAGCTACTAATTTGTTTCTACGCGACATCGTGCCGGAACGCTAAATCGCTTGGCGACACACACGTCTTTTTCGGTAGGGTTGTAAGTTTGTAACTAGCCACGGCCGAAGCCTCCCACCAGACAAAGTTTGGTTTAAAGCTCTCAAAGTTTCAAATTTCTCATGATAAATTAGGCCAAAAACTGTAGAAAATCTAGTTCTATAATTCAATAAGATGATGGAATCTCCAACCTAGACCTCAATATTTCTTTTCATCAGGCAATCAATATAAGTTTAATAAAATTAATTGATTAATAAGCTGCCACGTTCAAACAAATATCACATCCAGTGACAGTTCATACCGTACCCATAGAGCACATGGCCGGGACATGTGCGCGTCACGTTATTGTAAACTATTCATAACGCGTAGATAATGCACTTCAGATACACTGTATTTGTTAATGGAGCCGTAACCCTTTCATTATCACGCAATTGTTTATAATTGTCGTAATACTAAGCCTAAGATAAAGCGGTGATAGCCTAGTGGTTAGAGCGTCAGCCTCCTAATCAGAGGTCGGCGATTCGAATCCGGACCACCTCTAACTTTTCGGAGTTATGAGCGTTTAAAAAAAAATTACTTGCTTCAATGGTGAAGAAAAACATCGTGAGGAAACCTGCACGCCTGAGAGTTCTCCATAATGTCCTCAAAGGCGTGTGATGTCTGCCAATCCGCACATGTCCAGCGTGGTGGACTATGGTCAAACCCTTCTCATATTGAGAGGAGACCCGTGCTCTGTAGTGAGCCGGTAATGGGTTGATCATGATGATGATGATGAATACTTAGCCCATTAATGTTCCCAAAGCTGGTCACAGCTGTCAAAATTCAATCAATCAAACATAAACTTTATTAAAATAACCCTTTAAAAGCCAATTTTGACTCGTCAATAACTTACATAGTAGTGAGTTGATGGTGATAACTACATTTTATACCGGTATAGACAATCTTTAACTTAGATAGCGCTTTTAGAATAAAAGATTCTGACAAATGTTTTGACAAACAAAATCAATATTTCATTGATACACCTATTAATTGGTTACGAGTGTTTAATGGTCAACCAATTAGCGTCAGCGTGCGTAACCAATTAACTGATTAATTGATTGCGAACGTTATAATTGACCTTGAAATTTTAACTTAATGTTCATTAAAGTATTTTAAAATATTTTAACTACGCAAATGTGCGCATTAAGATTTTTTTTTGGATTAATTAAAAATAATGCGTTAACTTTAGAAAAGCTTGAGAGTGATTTATAATTCTAACCAGGTTATTTTAACTTAATCTGAAGTGCCACTATGTGATTTTTATAAAAAAAATATATAATCATCATCATGATCAACCCATTAGCGGCTCACTACAGAGCACGGGTCTCCTCTCAATATGAGAAGGGTTTGGCCATAGTCCACCACGCTGGCCATGTGCGGATTAGCAGACTTCACACGCCTTTGAGAACATTATGGAGAACTCTCAGGCGTGCAGGTTTCCTCACGATGTTTTCCTTCACCGTTGAAGCAAGTGATATTTTAATTGTTTAAAAACGTACATAACTCCGAAAAGTTAGAGGTGCGAAAAAATATATATGTCCAGGCTAGGTATGTTTGGCTTGGAGCACAGCGCGTTTAGTGCATATAAGCCTAGTTAGCGCAATACGTCTTTATTACCATGTCGCATGTCAGTGACGTGTACTCCTAAGCTTTGCCTAACCAAAAACCAACTCAGCCGTTCAAAGCGGCTAAAGAAGTTACACTTCATAAATAAAAAAATACGATTAAAAAACGCTGCTGACAAGTTTTTTTTTTTTTATTCTTTTTATGGCTGTACACAGATTAGCCAATGTCAAGTTTATAGCAATGGAGAATTGAAGTTAGGGAAAAATGGCGGGAAACTTCGCACTCGACGGACGCGGCTCCCTCAAACCTTTCCCAAAACAACCATTCAAAAACTAGCCTCTACATAAACTACGCCAAAACTATAATTTCAACAACACAACCAACACCAATCCTTTTCAAAATTAGCCAACAAATATTAATTCGAGAAAAGCGTGTAAAAACCGCGTCCGCCCAATACGAAGTCTCCCGCCTTTTCTCCCTAACAAGTATCTGACTTAAGAAGATTTTTGAATCCAGTTAAGTATTACTAATTTCCAATGAAAAGAAAGTATTTTTTTACGGCCCTGGATTCAAGTCCACTATGCATGAAGAGAATAGACCAGTTATACCTACAGATTATTAAATTGTTCTTGTCTTGAGTTTTTTTATTGATCAATGGTTGTATAATAAAGAACCTTTTTCATCTTTCCAGATAATGCTAATCGCCACATGAGAAAAGACCTACAAATGTTTAAAACGTCGCACCATGAGACTCACATATGAGCCAATATGGCGACGGATTTACTGAGACAGCGCTCACTCGGGGATGATTCCGAATTCAAAAATAGAACATTAACGCGCAGGAAGCGATGGCCGGATGCGTGCGTTTGGATCCTGCTGGCGGACATCTTGTTTGCCGGTTGTCATGGTTACCAGGAACAGAGGTTCGCGATGGAGCCGCAAGATCAGGTATGTTCTGTTTTAATACTCTTTTTTTTTGATACTTTAGCCCTTGACGGCAAAATTAACCTAGTAGTAAGTGATGAAGCAGTCTAAGATGGTAGTGGGCTAACCTGTTAGGAACGCTAAATCGCTTGGCCACGCCGAATCCTCCTATCAGACCAAACTAGAATCGGGAATCGAACCTCCAACTTTGCGCCAAGGAGTTCGTCACTTAGCTTTATTACTTCAGATGGTAGATTCAGTGGTGCCATCCTTACTTATTCAAAGGCGTGTGAAGTCTGCCAATCCGCACATGGCCAGCGTGGTGGACTATGGCCAAAACCCTTCTCATAATGAGAGGAGACCCGTGCTCTGTGAGCCGATAATGGGTTGATCATGATGAAGATGATTGTTCTTTGACAAAAAAAAAAATATTTTCGAGTTAACATAATTAAATATTGTCTATTTATATAAATCAATCGCGCTTGTACAACGTACTCTAAAAGAAACGCCAGCCCATAAGTTCCCGAAGTTTTTTTTGTATCTACCCGCCATCCCCGTTCGTTTTTTATTTTTCACATTACGTTCGGAAACCGAAGTTGTATCTTCTTTGAAGTAAGCACTGGTGTGTCTTGATTGAGAGTTTATATGCGTAATATAAATATTAAATTGTATGGACTTTAAGAGCGGTGATAGCCTAGTAAGAAGCGGTGATAGCCTAGTGGTTTGGGCGTCAGCCTCCTAATCCGAGGTCAGCGGTTCGAATCCGCGCACGCACCTCTAACTTTTCGAAGTTATGTGCGTTTTAAAAAAATTAAAATATCACTTGCGTCAACGGTGAAGGAAAACATCGTGAGGAAAACACGCCTGAGAGTTCTCCATAATGTTCTCAAAAGCGTGTTTAGTCTGCCAATCCGCACATGACCAGCGTGGTGGACTATTGCCAAACCCTTCCCATATTGAGAGGAGACCCGTGCTCTGTAGTGAGCCGGTAATGGGTTGATCATGATGGACTTTAATATAATCTCTAACAAGGTATTCGACTTCAGTATGGAAAATCCCGCGTCATGGTCCCTCATTAATATTGTGCGAACTTGACAATATTGGAAACTGTATTTATTCCTGTCACACTTGGAGATGTTTTGTTCAAAGAATTCCTGTCATTAATAATGTTGGTTTAGTTCTCTTGAAAAAGTCATTTTAAAATGATAAATAATTTTTTTTTATCCACCACAAGTCAGCCCTTGACGGCATCTCTCCTTAGTAAGTGATGATGCGGTCTGAGATGGTAGCGAGCTAACCCGTTAGGGGTATGGTAAGCCCATAGTCCTAATTGGTTTCTAAGCGACATCATGCAAACGCTTAATCGCTTGGTGACACGTATTTGTGGGTAGGGTGGTAACTGGCCACGGCCGAAGCCTCCCACCAGACAACACCGGTGCCGGCTCACCACAGAGTACGGGTATTCTCTCAATAAGCGAAAGATTGGCGATCCACCACGCTGGCCATGCGCGGATTGGCAGACTTCCTACGCCTTTGACAATATTATTAGCCCTCATGTATGAAATGAATTTTCAAAAACTCCCTTTTCACGGATGCTATCGTTATAATAACTTTCATCATCATGATCAATCCATTCCAGGTCTCCTCTCAATATGAGAAGGGTTTGGTCATAGTCCACCACGCTGGCCATGTGCGGATTGGCAGATTTCACACGCCTTTGATAACATTATGGAGAACCCTCATGCATGCAGGTTTTCTAAAGATGTTTTCTTTCACCGTTGAAGCAATTGATATTTTAATCATTTAGATGTCGCGTAGAAACCAATTAGGAGTGTGGGTTTACCATACCCCTAACAGATTAGCCTGCCACCATCTTAGACAGCATCATCACTTACCATCAGGTGCGATTGCCGGTGTCTAACTTGTAGTGTATAAAAAACCGGTATAACTAAACATTGTCAATAATATCTAAGTGACATTTGTGATGGTAGAAACATTTTATTTATTATTGACACACAATATACATAGAATATATATGTATATTACATAGAAAAAAATATACATTGCAGCAAACCAAAACGTCACATTCACCAGTATGCGTATCGGTTACAAGTGTACACGACATTGGCAGTAAAAGTAATAAGTAATTTTATCAATGGCAAGGCGACCAAACTCTATCAACCCATGAATTAACATCTTCATTGCTCTTAGAAGCTAGTTTCGTTACTCCGGATTAGTGATCACTGTGTTACATGTAGACATAAACCCGAAAGTGTCGCTGTAAAAGTTAAGTTTTATGTTAAAATTAACGAGTTCGTTTATAGTAGCGTTATGTGGGTCAAATTGATGTGGGTCCGGGGGTCATTGAACCTTTTCCTTAAATAATATATATATTATTATTTATAATGTACTTTGACATTATGTGTGCTTTAAAGCAATTAAAATATCACTTGCTTCAACGGCGAATAAAAACGTAGGAAACTTGCATGCTTGGGAGATCCCCATAATGTTCTCAAAGGCGTGTGAAGTCTGCCAATCTGTATGGCCAGCGTGGTGGACTATTGCCAAACCCTTCTCATATTGAGAGAAGACCCGTGCTCTGTAGTGAGCCGGTAATGGGTTGATCATGATGATACACACTATTCTGAACCATGTCGATACCTTATTGGTTAGTGAAATAATGGGCTGTAACGGAAACCAAAAAAAGTTAAACCCTTATTATGAATAAAATACACCTGAAAAAGAAAATATTTCCATATAATTCTTTGCACCCTTGTCTAATAAATCCTTGTCTAATTGGTCTATTGGTGCGCATATCCGGTATTGGTTCAATAGGTACTAGGTTCTAATTTAGACATTTGTACCTATGAGTAGGGTGTTAATTGGATGAAGCTGATGATTATAATAATTATGAGTTTCGGAAAGTTACTTTCAATAATTTTTCTCAGAGGCGCCTTTGAGGCGCCTAGTAATAATTAAAACCGGCCAAGTAAGATCCAAACTCGTGTGTGGAGTGTTCCGTACTCCGGAAGAATAAATACAAGAACTGTTGTTAGTTCTTGTGTCTATTCAGCTGGAGTACAGAAGATCCTAAATTCACTTTGTTCGCTTGATGTCTGAAAAACGTTGCTATGTAGTGAAAGTTACTATAAACTTCTATAAATAATTATGTATTAATTATCAATCAATTAATAAATCATAATCTTTATTTAAATAATCCTTTAAAAGGCACTTTATATACGTCGATTATTAACATTGTAGCGTGTTGATGGTGATACTATATTGGTAAACTTAGAAAAGCGCCCTGCTATAAGAAAGCCCACAACAAACTTAGCCAGGTAAATTTCCTTTTTGTTACCACCATCATGTTACCATCTCACATGCCGCTTAAAATTATTTAAGATCTATCCTATCTAATAATTAGCGATTTCTCATATAAACTTACGAATATGGGGGCATAAGATAATTTTTTTCGAACGTTTTATGATAAATCAATGACTATTTTGGTTAAAATTAAATATTACCAAATCTAATATTTCTTCCTCTTCAAAAGTTATATTATTTGTGTTATTATGAATTACTATTATAATTTTATATTGCAGTGTTTTTTAATTTTTATTATTATTTTATATTAAATGAAACTATTTGTGAACGTTGTGAACCTGTAAAAAGCTCAAAATTCACATTAGCTCACAACATTAAAAACAGGTCATGATAAAATGTTTTAGATGTTGGTTTTGCGTAATATATAAACACATATTATTTACATTATTCTAAACTATGTCGATACCTTATTAGTCAGTGAGATAATGGGCTGTAACAGATGCAAAAAAATAACCCCTCATCTAGCAACTTTACGATAGCTTTACGATAACTTTACGAGATAAGATAGCTGTTAATATAATTTTAAGTGGCATGTGAGATGGTGATAACAAAAAGAAAATTTACCTGGCTAAGTTTCTTGTTGGCTTCTTCTTAGACCGGGGCGCATTTGGAACCCTCATAGCATTAGTTTTAAGTTTACGAATGTAGTTATCACCATCAAATCACTACTTTGTAAATTATTGACGCGTCAAAAGCGCCTTTTAAAGAACTATTTCAATAAAGATTATTTGAATTTGAATTTGAATTTACCATCACCATAAGGGTTCAATTTTAACAGTTATGGCACGGAACCCTAAAACAAGTCGTAAAGTATTAGCTAGGTGAACCATAAATAATGCGTTCAGGTTATCTGATAAACATTCAGTATTTAGTATGAATATGTATGAGACGCCGAGATCTAGATACCTGTTACAAATTATGATCTACGAATTCCGTTTTATTAATAAATTCAGCGACCTTGTTGGCCGGTGTATTTTTAATAAACACTGATATTAATTAGCGTGGGGAATAAGTTATGAGAGTTATCTATATCTATAAAGAGAACTGGTGAACTTACTTACTGACTTAAACAACTCGAAAGGTTTTTATTTAATTTGGCCAATACATAGCTATAGACAAGCTGTGATATCCTAGTGGTTAGGACAGGCACGCGCCTCTTACTTTACGGAGTTATGTGCGTTTTTAAGCAATTAAAATATCACTCGCTTCAACGGTGAAGGAAAACATCGTGAGGAAACCTGCATGCCCGAGAGTTCTCCATAATGTTCTCAAAAGCGTATGAAGTCTGCTAATCAGCACACTATGGACTATGGCCAAACCCTTTTCATATTAAGAGGAGACCCGTGCTCTGTAGTGAACCGATAATAGTTTGATCATGATGATGATAGTATTTATAACGATACCATCCGTGAAAAGGGATTTTTTAAAAATTCATTTCCTACAGGACAAAATGGGGGTTTAATTTGTATGACATGTATGACAGTCTGTATGTTTTGAAGCTAAGAATCGATCATAACATGAGCGAAGCCACAGGCAAAAGCGTATTTCCCCAAACCACGCTACCGTTTATAAATTGACATTAATTTAATAAGAAATGTCTTAATTTGAATACATAATTATTTTGTTGATACATTTACATAGGCATGTGATCGACGGAAATATTTTCGATTGTAATTATTTAGAATTTTATAGTTGGTCAATGATAATTATTATAGATTGATAACTACATTCCTGAACTTAAAACACGAAACTGACCACGGGGAGGATAGTCTTACTAGCTGTTGCCCGCGACTTCGTCTGCGTAGAATTGCTGATTTCCCGTGAGATTGAGGTTTCCCGTGAAACCAATGGCCTGCTTCAGAAAGTTAGCTACAGGCAAATGTCAAATTGCCGATTTTCGTGTTTCTAAATTAAAAAACATAGGACTTACATAGAAACTTCAAACCGCTATTTTACCCCCTTCGGGGTAGATTTGGATGAAAAAAAATTCTAATCTTATACTTACGCCCAAAAAGAAACCTATTTTCAAAATTTCAAGCTTAATAAAAAAATAAGCCAAAACCAAAGCCAATATTTAAAAAAAAAATGATGTATATGTTTTTTATTTATTGTTATTAATCTTAATGCAAATTTTTGTCTCTCTAACTCTAAAAACAAAGAAATTTCATACAAACTTCCGACCCCTATTTTACCCCTTAGGAGTGGAATTTTTAAATATCTTTTCTTAGCTGGCATCTCTTAACTATCAACTACCTACTTGCTAAATTATAGCTTTATACGCACGCATAGTTTTTGAGATCTCGTGTTTAATCAGTAAGTATGTAAGTGACCTTTCGCTTTTATATATATATAGATTATAGATCTATGCCTTAGCCTATTAATGCCCCACAGATGCGCCCAAGCCTCCGTTTTTATAGATGCCAGTAATTTGTTTGCTTTCGATTCCAGTTTTTTGTTAACCACTGTAATACATACAATGCGACAGGAAATATTAAATGTGTTTAAATGTGTTCAAACGTCCCTTTACCCTTGTTATCACATTGAGTGTAATTAACTATGGGTTGGAGAGATGGATTTCGTGGTGTACCGCGTGTACTGTTTACAAGAGACAATCATGATCAACCCATTACCGGCTCACTACAGAGCACGGGTCACCTCTCAATATGAGAAGGGTTTAACTTCACACGCCTTTGAGAACATTATGGAGAACTCTCAGGCGCGCAGTGATATTTTAATTTTTTTTAAACGCACATTACTCCGTGAAGTTAGAAGTGTGTGCCCGGATTCGAACCGCCGACCTCTGATTCGGAGGCTGACGCCCTAACTACTAAGCTATCACCGCTTCACAAGAGACTATACAGCAGGTCAAATGTGAGGAAAAACATATGATAATGGAAATCTAAAAAGAATAAATCGCTGATAAATTTTTGGTGTTCCAACGTCACGTACGAAGCAGATTGCTCTTTCATTTCTCATATTCTATTATCCAACATGCTTGCCACGAGATACCATTTTCTCACAGCAACTATGAGATAAGGCGAGAAAATGGTAACACCTAATTATATCGATGTACGCACTGTCTACTGGACAGCTTTTTGTGGTACACTGGTGCTGTCTACACCCGTTCTTTCCTTTCTGTTTCCGACCTCCATTAAAGCGACGTGAAGTTACATACTCCATTTTTTTGTTTGTTAGTAAACTATGTTTTTACTTCTACTGCTCTTAAAATAGCCTATAGATAGAGCGGTGATAGCCTAGTGGTTAGGGCGTCAGCCTCCTAATCAGAGGTCGGCGGTTCGAATCCGGGCACGCACCTCAACTTAACTTTTCGGAGTTATGTGCGTTAAAAAAAAAAAATTAAATATCACTTGCTTCAACGGTGAAGGAAAACATCTTGAGGAAAGCTGCACGCCTGAGAGTTCTCCATAATGTTCTCAAAGGCGTGTGAAGTCTGCCAATCCGCACATGGCCAGCGTGGTGGACTATGGCCAAACCCTTCTCATATTGAGAGGAGACCCGCGCTCCATAGTGAGCCGGTAATGGGTTGATCATGATGATGATGATGATGCTCTTAAAATTATCTTTTATGCAATGTTTATAAATACGAGTAAATTTTCAAGTTGATGCTTTTGTGCATGGAAAGTTTTAATTACTTTCTGGCACTTGCTTATAATAATGATTGATTGATTGTCTATGATTCTCATGAGGATTTTTTTTATTTGATGCTTTTGTGTCTTTTATAGGGAGCATTATTTTGTCCAACAGTTGGAAGTTTATTACGCTGAGGATTGACTTTACAGTTATGTCAGGTTTCCTTTTTATTTGTACCAGGGCTGAAGGAATGTATGGAGGTGCACATATTGATTTTAACATGAGTGGTTTTCCTTCAACAGAGTGCGATTCTCGGCTCTCGTGTGACTCTTCCCTGCCGTGTGGAGAACAAGATAGGCAGCTTGCAGTGGACCAAAGACGACTTCGGTCTGGGCACCCATCGCAATCTCAGCGGCTACGAACGATACTCCATGATCGGGAGCGACGAGGAAGGTGAGCTGTTTGCGTAAAAGAAAGTTGTTTTGGGGAACTCTATGCGCAAATAAAGGGCAATACTATGGCACCACCATTCACATATATTATAAGCAAAGTGGATAGTATATACGTAGGTTTCTGTCCCTAAATTCAACGCTACGGCTTGCACTGTAGAAAAATCAGAGCTGCAAACGCACACTTACTTAAAACTCCAAAATTTAGCATTCACTAACAGATCATTCTTGTTTTTATTCACTATAAGTTAGCCCTTGACGACAATCTCACTTCATAGTAAGTGAGGATGCAGTCTAGGATGATAGTGAACTAACCTGTTTAGGCATCCCATACTCCTAATTGGTTTATACTCGACATCGTGCCGGAACGCTTAATCGCTTGGCGACCCGTCTCTGTAGGTAGGGTGGTAACTAGCCACAGCCGAAGCCTCCCACCAGACCAGACTCGAGCTGTGAATCGAACCTAGGACCTCCAACTTTATAATGCGACAGCGTACGTACTGCGCCACGGAGGTGGTCAAAATCTCACTTTATATATGTGAGGATCCAGTCTAAGATGATAGCGGACTAACCTGTTAAGGGTACGGCTATCTCATACTCTTAATTGGTTTATACGCGACATCGTGCCGGAACGCTAAATCACGTCACGGTAAAAAAATCAAGCACTACAAAATATTTAGAACATTCGAGCAAAAAATACTCAAAGATCGACTTCATTTAATTAAAATAATAAATTATTTCTTGGTTTTGTGGCACATTGCTTTGAAAGTTTCTGTAACGGTCTATGAGATACAGTGTGACACACATACGAGTGGTCTAGGTTTAGTAAAAATGGGTGTCTTGCCCCTTCGTGTGAAAAAAACCCTGAAAAATGTGTAATAATGTTTCTCGGAACGCTTTTTTGGCCAATGTGACTAAATTTAGATTGTATGTTGCGTGATACATATGTGTAAGTGTTTGAGAATGTTAGAATTACTGTCATAATTTTCATGTGGCCGTGACTTGAATAAAAGTAGACAAAATTAGCCGTCTATATAATTATATATATATATATATTTAGAGTTACCGACATAGCTCAGCGAGTTGCGAAGTTGAAGTGGCAATGGGCGGGGCACATAGCTCGGAGAACCGATGGACGTTGAGGTCCTAAGGTGCTGGAATGGCGACCTCGCACCGGTAACCGTAGCGTTGGTGGACCCCCAACAAGATGGACAGACGACATCAAACGAGTCGCAGGGAGCCCGCTGGATACAAGCCGCCCAAGACCGTGGCCGTGGGAACTTCTTACAAAAGACCTATGTCCAGTAGTAGACGTCTATCGGTTGAAATGATGATGATGATGATATTTATATTTGAATATTATTCTTATTAATGTTGGCTTGGGCCGTGTTTTAAGTTTACACCATCTGTTTACTTTTCTTTCTGTTTTCTTATGTTTTGGTTGCCGGTTGCCGAGATCGATTAGATTACATTATCTTCCCGCTCATGTTGCCCTTATCCTAAGGTTGCAGAGATGGATAAGTTTACACCATCTTTTAGCTTTCGCTCATATTGCCCTTATTCTAAGGCTGTAGAGAGCGATAAGTTTGCACGATCTTTTTGGATCTCGCTCATGTTTTCCTCATCTTAAAATGGATCGCTTGTAAGTGATAAGGCCGCGTATTGTGCATTCAGTATTCATTTCATATGAGAAATTCTAGTTACATTGATTCTTGTGTGTAAGTCGGCCTTATCGCTTAGCAGCGATCCAATCTAGACAAGCATCAGGTAAGGGTGATATAAACAAACGTGGACATTAATTGGTGGCGATTCAAACCAGTTTCTCGTGATCAAAATTTATCAGCGCACGTTACCTAACGCTTGATTAATCCTCCCGCCTTTATTCCCGGAACAGTTCCCACAGGCTACCTCGTGTTTACGGGCCGTTGATAGACAAAAACAGACCGTGACCGTATTTCAGAGTGAAAATAAAATGTACAACGCAATTCGCCTAAATATCTTCGTACTAAAGTTGCCTTCTCTCCTATCCTACTATCACTACTACTAATTACAAACCTTGGTAGATATAGTTTAGTCAACCGAGTGACATTATGGTATTGTTTCAACTGTTAATGCGAAATACCCACGAGACAGGATTACCTAGTGTGGGTACTATAGAAAAAAACAAAAGCTGTACAAATTGTGTTTTTGGTAAAATCAATATTTTCCTATTCATATTCACTATATATATAGGTATATATATATAGGTATATATATATAGGTATATATATATATATATATATATATATATATTATGGAAAAATTAATCAAGTTCTCATTTATGTCAATGCAATGCCATGCCAGCCTCGCCATGATACTTTATTAATTTTACAAAGTGATATTTTACAAAGGCTTCGGCTGTGACTAGTTACCACGATACCGACAAAGACGTGTCACCAAGCGTAAGATTTAGCGTTCTGGCACGATGTTGCGTAGAAACCAATTAGGAGTGGGTTAACCATACCCCTAACAGTTTAGCCCGCTACCATCCTAGACTGCATCATCACTTACCACCAGGTGAGATAGCCGTCAAGGCCTAACTTGAAGTGTATAAAAAAAAGAAATTCCAAAATGATTATTTTCACTAAGTATATGTTAATGGTTGAACCATTTTGACTTTGTCGCTAGTTGCAAGTTTGGTTCTATCATTCTGTTATTGGAATCAAACACGAAACACTTGACCAAGTGGAACTCTTACATGTTAGACAATCTTTTTTAGTGCGCCACTACGAGTACATGATCAACATGATCATGATCAACCCATTACCGGCTCACTATAGAGCACGGGTCTCCTCTCAATATGAGAAGGGTTTGGCCATAGTCCACCACGCTGGCCATATGCGGATTGGCAGACTTCACACGCCTTTGAGAACATTGTGGAGAACGCTCAGGCGTGCAGGTTTCCTCACGATGTTTTCCTTCACCGTTGAATCAATTGATATTTTAATTTTTAAAGACGCACATAACTCTGAAAAGTTAGAGGTGCGTGCCCGGATTCGAACCGCCGACCTCTGAATAGGAGGATGACGCCGTAACCACTAGGCTATCACCGCTTCTTCTCACTAGTACATGCCACATTCCTGATTCGATAAGAGATATGATGTAAGCACGTAAAATCATTCCCCCTCCCACATCAACGCAAACTTTCATGACTCTCATGACGTTCATATGAAACTGAATAAATTATTATTAGAGATATACGCATCAGGTCGTTGCCCCTCTATTTTGGCTGAGGAAGCTGTAACGATTGTTTTAAGCATCTGGTATTTGAAATGTGCGCCCAAGGTTATAGGTATTTATTTTGGCACATAAACAATGGACCGACTTTGAATTGATTTTCAAGAACCAATTCCCGAAAAGACAGTGTATTTGTAGTGTTTTTTATTACTTTCAATTGCCATATTAAAATATTTTATATTCATAATTAAAATTGGATTAAAACGTTGACCTCTAACGTTAGATTTATGTGCATTTTTAAGCAAATGTTTCAACGGTGAAGGAAAACATCGCGAAGAAACCTGCATGCCTGAGAGTTTTCCATAATGTTCTCAAAGGCGTGTGAAGTCTGCCAATTCGCACATGGCCAGCGTGGTGGAATATGGCCAAACCCTTCTCATATTGAGAGAAGACCCGTCCACTGTAGTGATCCGAGAAATGGGTTGATTATGATAATGAAGTATGATGATTTAATTTGCCACTAAGTCTCAGCCAATCTTACGTGTAAATAGTTAGAAATAAAAGAAAAACGTGACTTTCTAAATGATCTATCAACGCAAAACGGATGTTTATATTTTGCATGAAAATATATATTCTGACGCAGGCATCCGGTAAAAAACTTTCTTCGAACGTCAGTTAGTTATAAAGTTAGAGATCTCTCTAATACGCGAATGTCGAAGTGAGCTAGTAACATAGTTATGTACCTTTTTAATCGAATTAAAAATGAACATAACATTAAAAACCTTCAAAATTATATATAATAACTAAAATATATTATTGAAAGGAGTCCCTTTAGGGAAGGTTCCGAAGATACTGTCAGCGTTCCCCCTTTGAATGGCTGAACTAATTGACCGTGGTAGCTGGCAGCTCTCGGACTCCTGTGATGTCGACTAATCTTTTTGCTATTTCCTTAAAAAAGCCTTATAGCGTTGACGAATCTTATACACTGTTTTATAGAAATAACATGAAAGCTTGTAAATAAAAACGTTCAAACAATTTGCTATATTGTAAGAGCATTCGTAAGATTTCTATTCTTTTATAACGCGATATTATCGTCATATTTTATGAAACAAAGGGAACAAAAGCTGTTCTGAACACGGCATTTGTCTGTTTTTTAAAAGGAACACTTAACATTTTAAAAAGCTCGCGTTAGGGACGCCTTGGCTGATCGTGATTTCCACGTCCACTCTACTGTAGACAACTGTTTTTAGAATAATTCCTGTTTATGGAGAAAACAAAAACGTTTAATACACAAAAATATTTTTTTATAGCTTATCCATTTTCTTTCTAGGCTATAGAATGTATACTCCTAAATGAGTGACTTTTGAAAATCAACAAAATTTATCTGATTTCAGAGATGTTAAATAAAGAGAACTGAATTGGTCAATACATTTTTTAACTATATTATTTATAAGCAGTATTTTTTTCTTCCCAATCTATATATTATATGATAATATTAAGGATTTTTAAGAAAAAATATTCAGGTTAAGGCAATACAGTATCTTAGCATAATATTTCGTTGTAATAGATTATAATGTAGTACTAAATGAAAAGAGCAGAATACTCTATAGTAAAGATTGATTGACAACCCTAAAAATACCTTTAGTACAACTTTTTATAGTTTAGGAAATCGAAATTTCCTATAATCGGTCTTGCTTCGGTCGGGGGTTCGAACCCGGGCACGTACCTCTATTTTTTCGGAGTTATGTGCGTTTTTAAGCAATGAGGTTTATAAGCGTGAGGAAACCTGCACGCCTGATAGTTCTCCGTAATGTTCTCAAAGGCGTGTGAAGTCTGCTAATCCACACATGGCCAGCGTGGTGGACTATGGCCAAACCATTCACTTATTGAGAGTAGACCCGTGCTCTGTAGTGAGCCGAGTGGGTTGATCATGATGATGATGGGTATGAAAGGATGACTGACTGGCTAACTGATCCCTCAATGCATTTTAACGGGTCTGTGTGTAGTTTGGTATACATATATAATATAGTGAGCCGGCAATGGGTTGATCATGATGATTACCATCAAAGTTTTCGAGATACAAAACTCGTACTCGAGGTACAGATGTTTTACACCTAGTTTCAACAACGTATAATCACCAATGTTTAGTGTATACCTAAAAATACATAACGATAATGCGGTATTACACAAATTACCGAGAGGTTTTTTAACGTAATTTCGTTTGGATTCTCGTCATATTTTATTAGACAACACAATTAGGTACTAGGTCTTCTTCTTCTTTGGCCTCGCCTTATTCCGTTGCGCGGGGTCGGTTTTTTTATCATTCGGCGCCACGTCGATCTTACTTTAGTATCCTCATCATTGAGGCCGAGGCATTTCATGTCCTTTTGGACATTCGTCAACCATGTAGTTGGGGGTCTTCCCCTTCCCCTTTTCCCTACAGCCATGGAAAGGCACTTTTCACTACGTAATCATCAGGTCTACGCATTACATGTTCGTACCATCTGAGCCAATTAGGTACTAGGTAATGAGATAAATTAGCAGAAGAAACAGACTCACAGATATCCTAGCGAGATGTCAATATGAGGTGGCTACACCGGAGCTGATATAGCTCGAAGGATTATACTTCTTTTGGTAGACCGGTGAATGATGGAGTCCCAAAGTGCTGGAGTGGCAAATCTGTATCAGCAATCGTATTATTAGACGACCTCCAGCGCGTTAGCTGTCGCATGATATAGTTGGAGGTCCTGGGTTCGAATCCCGGGTGTGGTCTGTAGGGAGGCCATGGTCATGGTTAGTTACCTTTCCGACAAGGACGCGTCGTCGTCGGCACGATGTGTGTGGAAACCAATTAGGATTATGGGTTGTACAACACACAACAACAGCTTAGCCCGCTATCATCTTAGACAGCATGACCACTTACCATCTGGTGAGATTGCCGTCAAGGGCTAACCTGTAGTGGCACAAGACAATGCCGTGCGGAAATTTTATACTTGAATTTATCCCGTATATAATTAAATTTATCAGGTTGAAATCTTTTAGTCTCCTAGAATGCAATTTGAGAGCAGAAAATAGTTAACATATTAATATGATATAATAAATTTCCTAAATAATAATTGTCCTAATATATCATCTAGATTGTTTTCGATTATGACTGACTGATTATGCATATAAATATGAATATATGTATATATATTTATATAAATGTTGCTAATTTATTTTATAACAGTGACCGCACATTTGTTTACATTCCGCACATAACATTTTTCCGCATCTGCTTCCGCACTGACCTCCATTCTCACTTTATTATTGCCCGGCTAGGCACAGACTCTTATAAGAGAGAGACAAAATTTAAGACAGATCCTCTATACTGCTTCAGGTAGATTTGCAGGCGTAAATGATCTCATCTATCTATCGAAAACCGATCGGTTAAGTTAGAACTTAAATTGACTACCAGATACTCTTGGTAGAACAAAATAACAGTTATAAGTATCGTAATTTATAAAGACCAGACTATACGCTCCACCAAGTACGACTATGCACTACCGCGTCTCGACCACCGATCAATGAATGCCATGCGTCGTCCCGCGCCGGTTCTACTTATAAGAACCTGCATAACCAACTTAGTGTTGCGTAAAGAGAGGAGGCGATCCCACTCTCTTATCTGTCGTACATGATTCTAAAACTAGATGGCGCTGTTCTTTGATTGCCGTCATACTAATAAACAAAGAATATTTTTAAAAGATATCTTAAAACGACAAAATAAATCCATTAAATTTAAAGCTATAGATATTAAGTGATGTTCTCACCTAATTATTGCCCCACATCTAGGCACATAACCTTATAAGAGAGAAACCCATAAAAATTGAAGATAGAAAAAAATATTATACGAATAAACAAAGAATATTTTTAGAATGATAACTTAAATCAGTTTAATTTAAAGAATAGATTCAGTGATTCTTTTGTTGCTTTCTTATTTCATTTGTTTTAATGAGTAATAAGGGTATTTTTTAAGAACTTGAAATACCCTGCTATAAGCCATGCAAAACTTCCTCATCTCCGGTTGACGGGTGCGTCAAAAAACGTCCAAGATCAAACGCACCCGTTTTAGCTCGGTCGACAGCAGGACTAAAACTTGTACGTATGTTGAATGCCGCATTAAGTATGAAAATTTGACGACCTCCGTGATGCAGTTCGTGCGCTGTCGCATTATAATTTTGGAGGCCCTGGGTTCGATTCCCGGCTCGAATCTGGCCTGGTGGGAGACTTCGCCGTAGCTAGTTACCACCCTACTACCAACAAAGACGTGTCAAAAAGCGATTTAGCGTTCCTGCACGATGTCGCGTAGAAACCAAATAAGAGTGTGTTTACCATATCCCTAACAGGTTAGCCCGCTACCATCCTACACAGCATCATCACTTACAACAGGTGAGATAGCCGTCAAGGGCTAAATAGTCGTGTATAACAAAAAAAACTTAACCGTGCGGTAGGTGTGATATGCGTTCAGCATTACGCTAATGTATTACCGGTCGGCTTTTGATCAGTAACAGGTCAAACGGCAATCATGTGTTAAAATTAGTAAACTGACAGGTTTGTTCAAGGCACCGCTGCATGCTAAACCACTTTGTTTAATCGATTTTAATAATGGATAGCCTTTTTAACGATCGATATACCACAGAAGAAGCTGTGATAGCCTAGTGGCTAGGACGTATTAATATGTATGTATTATAAAACGAAAGCTTATAGAAAAATCATGTTACGATATTAGGTTTAAAGATCTTTATTCTCAGAAAAAACAATTTCACTTAATGAGAAATTAATAAAATAAAACAGTTTACAATAAAGAAATAGTAGGCCAAAAGTGGCGTGTTTACAAATTTACACAATGCTTTTTAAGTTTCTTTTTGAACGCTGTAAATGACTTTTCGCAAAAAATATCTTTGGGTAAGCTATTATACATTTGTGCTGTGCGTGTGTGCTATTATGCATTGTATTAAGGATTATATAAACGATAAAAAAGCTTGGGTGTGGATACTAGGTACTATAATCTATTATTGATTGTGTAAGATATCAAAAAAAAAACCCGGCTAAGTTTGTTGTAGGTAGGTAACAAACCTGGGCGCGATTTGAACCCTCTTAGCTGTAGTTTTAAGTTTTCGAGTGTAGTTATCACCATCCCTTCACGAATAGGAATAATTAAATGAACGATTCATAGATACCTGTAATATGTTTATGTGAATAAAGCTATTTTTGATTTTGACGTCCGCCTCCTAATCAGAGGTTCGAACCCGGGCACGCACTTCTAACTTTTCGGAGTTATGTGCGTTTTAAAGCAATTAAAATATCATTTGCTTCAACGGTAAAAAAACATCATAACGGTGAGGAAACCTGGATGCCTGAGAGTTCTCCATATAATAATAATCATAATCATTTATTTGCCAGAATGTATGTACAATAGTCAGATGTTATTAAGCGATGCCAATTGGTTAAGAGGTCATTACATTCTACTAAATTAATAGTGTGCAAATTTGTCCAATCAAATTAAAATAAAAAAAAATTAGATGTCAGCAAAAATTATTAATTATACATTAGACATTAAGTTTTATCCATTAAATATTGTTTAACGTCATAATATGATTTTTCCAGAAGCATTATATTAAATTTTTTCTTAAACATATTTAAATTTAAATTTTCAAAGTCCGTTGGTAGCTTATTACATATTCTCACTGCCATAATGTTCTCAAAGGCGTGTGAAGTCTGCCAATCCGCACATGGCCAGCGTGGTGGACTATGGCCAAATCCTTCTCATATTGTGAGGAGACCCGTGTTCTATAGTGAGCCGGCAATGGGTTGATTATGATGATGACGATACCACAGACAGTAATATAGCAGTTATAAACGTCACGTCACGTCACGTAAATAAATAGCCTATATAATCTGCATTAAAAAATATGGTAATATAATTCTAGTTTTTTTAATATACACTCAATATTTATTATACCGCAGATGAAGTCGAGAGCAAAAGATAGATAGTAATAAAATAAAAAACTAAATATTTGCTCTGATTCGTAGCAATGTCAAAGTAGTACGAATAAAAGGAAGTCGGTAAGTAAACGCAAAATAATTCTTTTACCTCGATACAGAATAAAACTGAGTACATTATTAGCGTTAGAGGGTCTGAATCCTATTTCTAATTAAGTAATTGGTTTCTTTATTCCCCAATAAAAGGGAGAGTCCGTTCAAAGGGATCATGTTCTTGCTGTAATAAAGTAATATAAGTATTCACTCACCTATCGTCATTGAGATGGTATTCACAGAGTAAACGCCTAGTATTTTTTTTAAATTTAATTGATGTAACATCATAATCAGCATGATCAAGCTATTGTCGGCTCATTATAGAGCACGGGTCTACTCTCAATATGAGAAGGATTTGCCCACAGTCCACCACGCTGGCCATGTGCGGATTGACAAACTTCACACGCCTTTGAGAACATTATGGAGAACTCTCAGGCGTGCAGGTTTCCTCACGATGTTTTTATACCGTTGAAGCTAGTGATATTTTTATTGCTTTAAAGCGCACATAGCTCTGAAAAGTTAGAGGTGCGTGCCCGGTTTCGAACCCCCGACCTCTGATCAAGAGGTGGACGTCCTAACCACTAGGCTATCACAGTTTCTATTAAGTTTCACTCTGATTAATGAATTTTATAGGTTTTAATTTTAAAGGAATTCTATTCGATATAAAAGCATTACTAGTTACGCATTTTGAGGAACTCTGTGGCGCAGTGTGTGCGCTGCCGGAGAGTAAGGTCCTGGGTTCGATTTCCGGCTCAAGTCTGAACTGGTGGGAGGCCAGTTACCAACCTAATAGCAAAGATATACCGCCAAGCGATTAAGCGCTTTAAGACAAGAAATATAAAATAGATATTGACTACACAAGTGGTGCACCGCCTGCTCTGTCGTATTTTAAATTGGGAAGTCCTGGGTTCGATACCAGGCCCCGGTTTTCAGTTAAAGACAGCGGCCGCGACTAGTTACCATACTACTGGTAGAGACATACCGCCTAGAGATTTAGCGTTCCAGTATGATGCCGAGTAGAAACCGACTAGGAAGATGGTTTCAGCTGGTATCGCATAGGTGGCGCCTCTGGTGCTACAGATGTACACTGGTGACGGTAATCATTTAAAATCAAGTGAACCACCTGCTCACTAGCTTGAGCTGTACTTGTAATATAAAAAAAAAACTAATCTACTTTGGTTGGAGTACTTTGAAAGCCTTTCGGTTAATCATCTATTCCTCTAGAGGTAATGACATCTCACTATCTGCAAACTAGACGATCTTGTTTTGCTTCTTTTGATTAAAATGGCTTCTGTTTCCTTTCGCCTATTTCTACTCGACTACGCCAAAGGAGAAAAAGAGTTATGTATTTACATCTAACCTTACACTAGGCATTTAGGATGTCTGTAATAGGTTTTTATGAATAAAGCTATTTTGAATATCAAATTTTGAAGCTGTGGACAGTACTGGTACATGGGTCACACACGATGTTCCGGCACGATGTTGCGTAGAAACCAATAAGGAGTATGGATTTACCATACCTCTAAAAGGCTAGCCCGCTACCATCTTAGATTATCATCATCATTTACCATCAGGTGAGATTGTCGTCAAGGGCTAACTTGTGGTGAATAAAAAAATATATATATATTAAAAATATATACTATATTTAGGTATTTGATTGTTTCGTTTATTTACCATTTGATATGGATTATCTTTTTATTAGACTAGTTTGCTTTTTTGTGCCTATTTTAGATAGTCGATTTGAAGTAGTAAACTCGTACGTCAGAGCTAAACACACACACATAATTAGGGTAGACGTCAGTAGGTTCGGGCAAAGAGACCAGTTACTTTTGGTAGAACAGAATAACAATTATAAGTATGGTAATTTATAAGGAGCAGACTATACGCTCCACCAAGTACGACTATGCACTACCGCGACTCGAACACCGATCCGAACCGACCGAATGCAATGAATGCAATGCGCCGTCCCGCGCCGCTGAGTCTTATTAGAACCTGCATACGTCACTTAGTGTTACGTAAAGAGAGGAGGCGATGCCACTCTCTTGTCTGTCGTACATGACTCCAAAACTAGATGGCGCGACTCTTTAATTGCCGTCATGTATATTTATTTATTATCTAACTAATGATTATGACTTTGTTACAGGAGATTACTCACTCGACATAAGAGATGTGACTCTAGAAGACGACGGCAGTTACCAGTGCCAAGTTAGCTCCGGTCTCAATGGTAAGATATCAATTATATCTTATCAACGTCGTGATATACTGTCATCATCATCATCATCATCATCATCATCAACACATAACCAGTGCCATACAGGACGCTGGCCAATTGCTTGCAAAGTAATCTTGGGCAAGTGCAGATTTGTAGAATATTATGGCAAACTATCAGGAATGCAGGTTTCCTCAGGATGTGTTCCTTCACCGTCAAACCAATTATCACTTGGTTATAATTGGTTTAAAGGTGAAGGAACACATAGTGTTCAAATTAAACAAATATAGAGTAGAGGAAGACCAAAGAAGAGATGGATGGATTGTGTAAAAGAGGATATGCGGGTAAAACCAAATCACATCTAAACACACGAAATAGACATAAGTTAAGATTATACAAAACAAGAACAAATTATGGCAGTAAAACAATACAGGTTGAGGGAGCACAAATGTATAATAGCTTACCCAAAGATATTTTTTGCGAAAAGTCATTTGCATCGTTCAAAAAGAAACTTAAAAAGCATTGTGTAAATTTATAAACACGGCACTTTTGGCCTACTATTTCTTTTTGTAAACTGTTTTATTTTATTAATTTATCATTAAGTGAAATTGTTTCTTCTGAGGATAAAGATCTTTAAACCTAAAGGTGTGGGTAGTCAGGTGACGGCTGATAGAAGTGAGCGGACAAGAACACGTATTGGACCGACCCCAACCTGTTTTGTTTGGTTAATAATGCAAATTACTCTGATGAGTTAAAGGTTCAAGCCAGGAAAATAAGTTAGTTCCAGCGTAAAGGAAGACGAAGTCTTAACCACTAGGCTATGACAATTATAATATATGCCGATGTTCAGTTCAGGTAATATAGGGCCAAAGTTGAGCAAATATCCCTCAATTGAACATATATAAATCAATCTGTCTGCAAAAAGAAGCTATGATTTTTCTTCAAAAGGTTACAACATCCGTTTTAAAATTAATTGAGCCATTCCAAAATTCTTGTCCAGGCAAAGTGACTGACAAATAGTCACTTTCCAATAAAAAGTATGTTTTGTAGACTGTCAAAAATGGAAAAAAAATATAACGTTCTCAGAGAAAGTACATTGGATAACTATAAGAAAATAAATACAAAGTAAGTTCTAATTAACAATCGATTTGAGATTATAAGACTTTAAATTAAACTATGTAGTTATCACCAGAATTTCATATCAATGGAAATCTAATGTACGCATCAAAGTCGCTTCTACATAAGTCTATTCGAATAAATAAAGAATAATTTAATAAAATTAAATATTGCGTAGAAGTCTACGAGAAACTCTTTTCTCAACAAGTTTTTTTCTCTCAAATATCATTATTAAACTCGATTTAAAAGCGATGCAAAATGCTTTCAATATTATAAACCTATTACGTGGAATATTCATATTTTGTTGCCATTACCCACTACCTATATTTTTAAAATTTATGAGACGATATTAGTATTAATAATCTTTAGGATTTCAGAATAAATGTATAAATAGTAAATAATCCTTTTTGTTACACTTTTCATATTAATCACAAACAAAAAACGTGTAAATGACTGAACTTAATCTATATCTTAATTTTGATCAATAAAATCAAATAATTTATTGCTCTGTATTAATTATAAGCAACGTATTACATCATATTAACATTAATGTGCGAGCCAAATGAACTACGCGTAAATTTAAGAGAAAATATAAAAGTTTGTGATACAATTCATATCTCGGCCATCGGCCAAAAACCATGGGTCGTTTTTTATCTTAAAAGATGCCACTCGAACCGGGAATCGAATCCAGGCCCTCCAACTTTATGATGTCACAGCCAACGCCACGTATCTAACTTAATATTATGAACTGTTTTATCAGGGGAACCGGCAATAAGATCGAGGTATGCCCAGCTTACTGTACTTGTGGCGCCCGACCCTCCCCGCATCCTGCAGGGAGCTTTCATAGATGCAATAGAAAACCAGCCCGTGGATATCGAATGCGTTTCTGAAGGAGGAAAACCGGCTGCTGAGGTAAGTTTAGAATGTTTCTCACAAGTATAATTTTGTGTAGTGGACACATTAAAACTAATTAATGAATAGAAGCAGGCGTTACTTTGCGGAAGTCCATGATAAACTACAAACAGCAAGTATAATTTGCTATATTCCGCCGACAACCGGGAGATTTGTATAATGTAACACCACACAAAATCTTCCACTAGAACCTCTAAAAAAGCGCGAAAGGCGTGCGATGATTACTTTACTTTTCACGCTTGTGAAGTCAACATCTCCTGAGGATGATCCGGTGTCGGGTCGAAACGTGCGTAGAGGTTCTAGTGGAAGATTTTGTGTGGTGTTATATTATACAAATCTCCCGGTTGTCGGCGGAATATAGCAAATTATACTTGCTGTATGTTGTTTTACATTAAAACTAATTATTTAATTTGTAATTATTACTCTGTTGGTATAATTAAACCAGTCGTCACAAAAAAATCCGGTCCGGTATAATGTGGGGTATATGGGTTTATGGGGAACAGTAGATAAAAGTTTGTGTTGGTATTCACAAACGTCATAATTTCAGTCCAATAAAAAATATCTTCTTTAAATTCGATAGTCCACCCAATACTTGAGTAAAGTGATACGTTTCAAATTTTATAACCCACTATGTTAGACAAAAATAAATCTAAGTAAATGTCGTGGTTATTCAAATAATACAATGCAAAGAAATATTGTCTCTAACATATGAGTACGAAGTTGGTATTACTGTACAGCCCGGTTACGCTGTGGCAACCAATAAGGTTTGTACAGCTAATAGACAGTCCGAAAAAAGAAAAAAAAATGGTATTACTTAAACGTTTTGTGTTACAGTAATACCAATATTACAAATCTAAATGTTTCAGTAATACCAAAATTCAATTCAAATTGAACGGATGATTTCTGCGTTTTATATAGAAGATACTCTATATTTTAAATACGTATATTTAGTACTTACTACAGATTTACGTTATGAAAATTTAGCTTTAGAAGTGTATTGCAACTTGAGCTTTTAAACAAGGGGGTTTAAGTCGATTTTACATTGGATTTTCATTTTTTTAGAAATACCCACTTAAGTTATTAATCATCTGTACTTTTCACATTGTAAAGAAAAGGTAAAGATAGCTCCCTTTAATTCTACGCTACGTGGGTTCAAAACGCGCCCTGCTCTAAAAATCCCATAACGACCTAATTAAAGTAAAACTAATAACGTGGAAATAAAAAAAATCCTCGACATATTTGAATTTTTGTTTGAGTCAGTACTTAGTTGGTTTAAGAATTAATGATAAGAATCAACAGGATTTGATATTTTTGATCGCTAAATTGACTTACATTGAATAGATTGTGTTATATTATTGATTAATAGTATCTCTGTTATGAATAGATTGAATCAAATCAATTATTATAGATGGTGAAAGGTTCACCGGGTCATCTGGTCTTAATATAAATCAAGGTTTATTAACGGAATAACGTGATCTAAAATTTGTTGGTATCAAATTAAATTAATTATCTACCAGCTTTTTATGCTGATTCATTTTGTTTTTAATCATTTAAAAGGATGATCGAAAGCTTTTGTGATGAAATGAAAACAGGTTAAGCCAGCTTACCGGTTAAGGTGGATGCATACTGAGTACACATTTACCCAATGGAATCGAGTAGGTGACCTACATTCAGCTATTTACGAGCAGTGTGTGATGCAATAGTATATATATTTATACTTATAAAGTCGGAGGTTCTGAGTTTGATTAGATAGAGTCGTGTCTGGTGGGAGGCTTCGGCCGTGGCTTGTTACCACCCTGCCGACCACCACCTAAAGATGTGTCGCCAAGCGATTTAGGCCGGCACGATGTCAAGTAGCAACCAATGAGGAGTTGGGTTTACCATACCCTTAACAGGTTAGCCCGTTACCATCTCAGACCGCATCATCATTTATCACCAGGTGAGATGCTGTCAAGTGCTAACTTGTGGTGTATAAAAAAAAAAGTGATACTAACGCGTTTTTCGGACCGCGTCGCGAGTAGTTAGTGCGTTTACGCCTTAAGCTAGCCCGTTATACGTTTTAACCATGGCTCGTGTTTCCTAGATTTTGAAAATTGTATTAATGCTCTTATAATCTTGATTGATGACGCCGGCAGTGGGCCTGGGTTTAGAACTATAAAAACGGGAATAATATTATTTTTAAATGCGGACGCAAGTACGTACGTCAATCCGGAATTACGTAGGCTGTCGATAATATATTTGCTGCGATATTTTGCATATTGGATGTTAAAAACTATATATAGGATGACTACGGGGCGGGGCGTGTCTTCGTCGGTAATTTAGGTAGACGTGGGTAGTTTCGGGCAAAGAGACCAGATATTCTTGGTAGAACAGATTTACAATTATAAGTATGGTAATTTATAAGGAGCAGACTATACGCTCCACCAAGTACGACTATGCACTACCGCGACTCGACCAGCGATCCGAACCAACAGTGTGCAATGAATGCAATGCGCCGTACCGCGCCGGTGCGTCTTTTAAGAACCTGCATAACCCACTTAGTGTTGCGTAAAGAGAGGGGGCGATCCCACTCTCTTGTCTGTTGTATATGATTCTAAAACTAGATGGCGCTGTTGTCTGACTGCCGTCATATATTATACCAATTTGCGCCCCGCGATTTTACACGCTTAGTTCCCGACCAAATTCCTAAATACGAAAATTTTGGGGTAGGCGAAAAATTTAATACTGAATACTGAATCGCGTCACCTTTATGCGACATGCTAATTAATGCGTTAATGGTGCGCACATCAAAAAACTCTATTTTCAAGTTTTAGGAATTTTTACCTCTTTAGGCGTAACCTTGACTGCTTTTCGATAATAGTGACTTCTATATTAATCATAATGTGTATTTCATTTTTATATAGATTACATGGGTAGATGGAAATCAGGTGGTCTTAAAGAAAAATGTTGAAAGCAAAGTGGAACTGTTACCAGATGAACAGAGATACAGGACGAGGTAAGAACCAGAATTATTAGTATATATATTAATTTAATAATGGACGACCTCCGTAGTACAGCGCGTCCGAGTCTGGTCTGGTGGGAGGCTTCGGCCGTGGCTAGTACCACCCTACCGATAAGTGTCGCGTAGAAACTAAATAATTAGGAGTATGGGCTAACTTGTAGTAGATGAAAAAAATATTATAATTAATTAAAAGTTTATTAGCATTGTGTATAGTGTTTTTCATTGATAAGATAAAAGTACTAAAAAAGTACGGTTAGGACGTCGGCCTCCTAATCAGAGGTTAAATCCAGGGCACGCATCTCTAACTTTTCGGAGTTATATGCGTTTTTAAGCAAATAAATTATCACTTGCTTCAACGCTGAAGGAAAACATCGTGAGGAAACCTGCACGCTTGAGAGTTCTACATAATGTTCTCAAAGGCGTGTGAAGTGTGCCAACCCGCACAGGGCAGTGTGGTGGACTATGCGAACCCATATTGAGAGGAGACCCGTGCTCTGTAGTGAGCCAGCAATTTTTTTTTTTTTTTTTTTCGGACTGTCTATTAGCTGTACAAACCCTATTGGTTGCCACAGCGTAACCGGGTTGTTTGGCGAGCTTTGGAAAGAAGCTCTGCCAGAAAAAATTTTGAGCCCTAGGGCTCGAAGAAACTATGGGAACGACTGCCTAAGGGCGCCTCCTTTGAGGCCGAGCCTCGGCTTAGGCGACGTTTGGGATAACGGGGGGGTCGGACGGTGAGTGGTCCGTACGTCTCCGAGGCCGTGGATGGAGCCCACGTCCGGATGACGTAAGATAGCGGGGACCTCGTCTTCGCCGGCGAAGACGGTGTGTAGCGTATGATTGTGTGGTAGGTGGTACGAGTGTGTTGTCAGTAGTCATCTGATCGTCAGGGTCATGAAGGATATGTTTAGGTCTCCTCTTTCGGAGAGGAGCGCTTAGGTCGGGGGGGAGCCAGCAATGGGACGAATAGTCTACCATCGTAAACTTTAGGTACCTACGGAATGTTTTTTTTTCCGTGACAGTATTTAATATGTACCTAACGATACAACTGTCGAATTCTTTGCATTCAAACACGAATCAACACTTTGACACACATCCGACGCGTCGAATGTACAATTGTATATCTAATGATCATAATATAGTATTATTATTGGCATGTCCTAAAACCGCAAACCAATGTATGCCACCGCTAGCGTACTGTCATAGTATAGATAATTGCACAGATGCGTCGTTACAGATCAGTGCTGCGGTTAATGCCTAACAAAGAGCACCACAATCAGACGATAACGTGTCAAGCTCAAAACACCGCGGACAGAGCGTACCGGATGGCTACAGTGCATATTGAGGTAAGGTATTTTAATCTCTTTAAAAATATAAATTTACCGAAATTAATTATTACCTACTAGCTGTTCACTTGATTAATTCGCGTAATTTTATTAATATGAGCCTCGTGTTTTATCCATAAACATGCCATTAATTCACTCTCCCGTACGTATTTTCATTTTAATTTTGAATTATTTCCATTTTCATACCAATAACAAGTTACAATACGATTTTAATTATTAATACTTTATGGTTAACTTTTTAATTTTTTAATTATTTAATTATAAGATGCTTTTTTTTTTGCTAATTCCTTAGACATTTTGATGACTTCGCAGCGCAGTGCGTGCGTTATCGCATTATAAAGTTGAAAGTCTTGGGTTCGATTCACGGGTCGAGTCTGGTCTGGTAGGAGGTTTTGACTGGCTACCCCCTACAGACAAAGATATGTTGCCAAGACATGAAGAATTAGGTGTATGGTATTAATTAATAAAAAAAAACCCAATTAAAACTCTAAAATTTAAGTCCAGAAGAGTGAGCATGCATAGAAAATACATAGTTAGCGTTAAATAACTCCTAACAGGTTAGGTTAGAATTCCGTTATCACTTTCCACCAGGTGATATTACCGTCGAGGGCTAACTTGAAGTGGAATAAAAAAGAAAGATTGATATTCGAACCTCGCCTGTTTTTTAGTCGAGCTTAAATTCTGTAGTTAACTCGTAGAAAATAAACTTTCCAAGGAATGATAATTACGAGACAGATTTTTAAAATGTCTCGAATAATTTCTTACAAAAACACCTCTCAGTTTTGAAGCGTTTAAGCTCGCTAAGTTGCAAAATATTTTTTTAGATTTTTGCTTCCATTAGATAACTCGTTTAATAAAGTAGACGTTTTAAACGGGATAAGCAAAGTACCTTCAACTGAGTAGGTAGTACCTATGATGATGATTTTTACTGCATAATTTTAAGAGATTGACCCCCAAGATACGGGCTATCCTAGTTTGGGGGCCAGGGTAGTGAAAGAAAAAATGTACTAGATTGAAATAAACGATTATTATGATTATTATTTTTGAATAATAATCATAATAATTCAAAAATAATAACCACAATAAATTATTATACCATAGAAATGAAGAGCTTTATATATGTTACAAAATAATTTTAACGGAAACCTTTTTTGTTCTCAGGTTAAATACGCACCTAAAATCAAAGTTTCCATCAAGACGGCAACCGTGAACGACAAGATACCAGAAGGCAGCGAGGCCCGGATTCGATGCCTGGTTGACGCGAACCCGCTCGCCCAGATCTACAGATGGTATTTGAACGGGAATCCTGTGGTCGGAGACTATACCGACGAAATGGTAAGATATTTCTTAATACACTTTATTCGCACACCGCAAATAGAAGAGGAACAATACAAGAAAAAAACAAACAAATCGAATCAAATCATTTTCGTTTATTGCTGGAAAGTATCACATTCATACTAGTATAAAAATTAATAATCTTTATTTTTCAAAATCATATACATTTCTTAAGTATGAAAACCAGTCTCCTGCGATAGTATAAACTGTGTCACAGGAGACAGTGTCTTCTCTATATCTAGTGGGTATGTATGATTTTCAGACTACGTCTACGTTTACGTGAGAGAATAAAAGAACTAGTATACAAAAAAGCGGCCTTATCGCTTAGTAGTAATAGACAGCATCATCACTTACCACAAGTTGAAGTAGCCGTCAAGGGCTAACTTGTACCCTTGTAACTTGTACTTGTACTGTGTATAAAAAAAATATATATTATAGGTTGTAAGACACTCCGAGCATATCGCCCACAGAGGTACTCCGAGCCGTCTAAGCACCTATATGTTTTTTTACATAGCATTAAGTCATTACAGTCAGACATAGCATTCATCATCATCATCATCATGATCAACCCATTACCGGCTCACTACACAGCATGGGTCTCTTAATATGTGAAGGGTTTGGCCATAGTCCACCACGCTGGCCATGTGCGGATTGGTAGACTTCACACGCCTTTGAGAACATTATGGAGAACTCTCAGGTATGCAGGTTTCCTCACGATGTTTTCCTTCACCGTTGAAGCAAGTGATATTTTAATTTTTTTAAAACGCACATAACTTTTTTTTTTTTTTATACACTACAAGTCAGCCCTTGACGGCTATCTCACCTGGTGGTAAGTGATGATGCTGTCTAGGATGGTAGCGGGCTGACCTGTTAGAAGTATGGTAAACCCACACTCCTAGTCGGTTTCTACACGACATCGTGCCGGAACGCTAAATCGCTTGGCGACACGTCTTTGTTGGTAGGGTGGTAACTAGCCACGGCCGAAGCCTCCCACCAGACCAGACTCGAGCCGGGAATCGAACCCAGGACCTCCAACTTTTAAAATGCGACAGCACACGCACTGCGCCACGGAGGTCGTCAAAAAACTCTGAAAAGTTAGAGGTGCGTGCCCGGATTCGAACCGCCGACCACCGATTAGGAGGGCTGAAGGCTATCACCGCTTCATACATTCATAATAAAGTAACTATACGAAACTATTTCCTAACAGGGAACTACATGTAGAATGCATGCGATGAAACGAAACTCGTACAACTGCTAAGTTAACGTTTTGATTATACTGCGGTGGGAAATTGCACTGCAGTTCCTATTCTGTACTATTTTTATGACTTAATCAAGATGTATTTAGCTAATTGAATAGAACCATTAAAAGCCGGCCGGGCAATGAAAAATAAAAAAGCAATTTCACCGTACTGAAATTTCTGAGGTATATACCTACGTCTTACCTCTTTGTTAATTATGATGAAAGCGTTTGTTTTCACGAAGAACATAACGGAACAATTGATCGATAGGGTTTTAGCAAAGCCCGGTTACGCTGTGGCAACCAATAGGGTTTGTACAGCTAATAGACAGTCCGAAAAAAAAAAAAAAAAGATAGGGTTTTAGCTACATGTACGGCATGTAGTTAAAATTCTTTGCGGACGGACAAGTGACACTGTTTCGGTATAAATGGCACAAAAGGTTTTGATGATATTAGATCTTGAAAATACTAAGCCCATGTACCTCTTAATACATACACAGGTACGCACGCTATTAGATTGTGTGTGTGTGTAATCAGCTGATTGTTCCCAAATTTTCATTATTTATGGACTTAACATTTTTCTTTCTAATTTTCTCAGTTAAACTCTTAATACTGGTTTTAGTTCAATTATTTTTATTGTAATTATTCAAAAACCTTGATTAAAATTTAAAAAATTACGTAAATCATTTGTCAATATATCTGTAAGCACAAACCAACAAGCAATTTTATATTAATGAACAAAAAAAAAATTCAATCTCCTTTTTCGCAACTTAGGAAACGAATTTTTAAAATATATTTTCTTAGTTAAAGCCTTCGTTATTATATCTTTATGTCAAATTACAGCCAGATCCGTTCAAACACATTCAAAGTTCAGTTAGTAAGTCAGTCATCTTTTCATATATCATCATTATAATTATGATCAACCCATTCTCGGCTCACAACAAAGCACGGGTTTCCTCTCAATATTAGAAGGGTTTGGCCATAGTCCACCACGCTGGTCATATGCGGATGTGCAGACTTCACACGCCTTTGGGTACATTATGGAGAAATCTCAGGCGTGCAGGTTTCCGCACGATATTTTCCTTCACAGTTGAAGCAAGTGATATTTTAATTGCTTAAAAACGCACATAACTCCAAAAAGTTATAACTCTGATTAGGCGGCTGACGTCCTACACAGTGACTAGGCTATCACAGCTTGAAGCAAGCGATATTTAATTGCTTAAAAACGCACATAAATCCAAAAAAGTTATGACTGATTAGGAGGCTGACATCCTAAACAGAGACTAGGCTATCTCAGCTTGGATCAAGTGATATTTTAATTGCTTAAAAACGCACATGAATCCAAAAAGTTATATTTAGATTAGGCGGCTGAAGTTATAACTCTAATTAGGCGGCTGACGTCCTACACAGTGACTAGGCTATCACAGCTTGAAGCAAGTGATATTTTAATTGCTTAAAAACGCACATGAATCCAAAAAGTTATAACTCTGATTAGGCGGCTGATGTTATACACAGTGACTAGGCTATCACAGCTTGAAGCAAGTGATATTTTAATTGCTTAAAAACGCACATGAATCCAAAAAGTTATAATTCTGATTAGGTGGCTGACATCCTACACAGTGACTAGGCTATCACAGCTTGAATCAAGTGATATTTTAATTGCTTAAAAACGCACGTAAATCCAAAAAGTTATGACTGATTAGGCGGCTGATATTCTACACAGTGACTAGGCTATCACAGCTTCAAGCTTTTCATAGATATGAATACATAACGTGTCGTACAAGTCATACATTTGCATCAAACACATTGCATTCCCACTATGTTACAGCGTCTCGTTTACACATCACCCCCTCATTTTGTATTAATACCAGCCAGCGCATTCCTGCTCTTGCTTGCTATTATATCTTTATTGCGACCTAAAACCACTGGATGCGGTAAGATGAGTCGAATTAATAATATCAGTGTGTGCTTATATTTAGACCTCATAATTTAGACGGTTTAAAAATTGTCTCGGAGGCATTTACTCCGGTGGCTGTGGAGACAAATCCGTGAACGACAGTTACGTTTTTTTTTTCACCTCCCAATCTCACCTGATGGTAAGTGATGATGCAGTCTATGATGGTAGCGGGCGAACCTGTTAGGGGTATGGTAAACCCATACTCCTAATTGGTTTGTACGCGTTATCGTGCCGGAACGCTAAATCGCTTGGCGACACGTCTTCGTCGGTAGGGTGGTAACTAGCCACGGCTGAAACCTCCCACCAGAGCAGACTCGAGCCGGGAATCGAATCGAGGACCTCCAACTTTATAATGCAACAGCGCTGCGCCACGGAGGTCGTCAAACTTCCGTATTTACTACAGCAAAACCCAACGACTACAGACGCTTTCTCCAGCCGTTCCTGTCATCCACCAGCTTCTCGCAATTCTTGTGCTCTGTTAAAATCGGCCATGTCCCTCTTGGCGCAATCTTTAAAGCGCCGAAGTCTACCCACGTATCTCTTCGCGTATGCTACCACGCCACGATATAATATATAAATATATACTCTTATGTATAAAAATATATATATCAACACTCATATACCCGTTATACCAAATTTCGCCTAAGCCGAGGTTCGGCCTCACAGAAGGCGCCCTTAGGCAGACGTTCCCTTAGTTTCTTCGAGCCCTATGGCACAAAATTTCTTCTAGCAGAGCTTCAAACAGCCCGGTTACGCTGTGGCAACCAATTGCACCAGTAGGTTAGCACAGCTAATAGACTGTCCGGAAAAAAAATATATACTATTCATTGATTATTATGGCATATAAATATCATATTTTGTGAAACTGGCAGTGGTGCTAAAATAGTATCGTATCCAGCGGCGTATGAGTCTTGGAACGTGCACTCTGAACTCTCCCATTTATATATGAAGCGCTTCAGAGCTGCTACAATGATAGCACCTTACGTCATAGAAGCGGTGATAGCCTAGTGGTTAGGGCGTCAGCCTCCTAATCAGAGGTCTACGGTTCGAATCCGGGCACGCACCTTTAACTTTTCGGAGTTATGTGCGTTTTTAAAAACAATTAAAATATCACTTACTTCAGCGGTGAAGGAAAACATCGTGAGGAAACCTGCACGCCTGAGAGTTCTCCATAATTTTCTCAGGCGTGTGAAGTCTGCCAATCCGCACATGGCCAGCGTGGTGGACTATGGCCAAACCCTTCTCATATTGACAAGAGACCCGTGCTTTGTAGTGAGCCGGTAATAAGTAATGGGTTGATGATGATGATGATAAATATCATATTTTGTGAAACTGGCAGTGGTGCGAAAATATTATCGTTTCCAGTTGTCCATGAGTCTTGGAACGTGCACTCTGAACTCGCCCATTTATATGTGAAGCGCTTCAGAGATGCTACAATGATGGCACCTTACGTCTTGGCAGTCCCCGGGCTATTATCAGTGCAGACACGCGTGTTTTGTATACTTAATATCTTATACTTCACTGTTTTTGTACGTGGAAATACGTAAGTTGCGAAGCGGAAGCGAAAAACAAAACCCGGCTAAGTTTATTACGCGCTTCTTCTTAGACCAGGGTGCGATTGGAACCCTCTTAGCTTTAGTTTTAAGTTGGCGAGTGTCGTTGCGATCGAGTGCACAAGTGTTCCCGTGACCCAGCCACCAGGCGACGCGATGGGTTGGGTATTCTGGTCGCCAGTCTGGCCGCCGGGGAGTCCCACATACCCCGTCGGAAGCTACGAAGTCTTGCCTGCGTCGCTTCCGGAGGGGATGCGTAAACGCATTTCCCAGCGGGGAACAAAAATAAAAATGTTGGCGAGTGTAGTTCACGAATAGGAATAATGAAAAATGTTATATATATGAACGATTCATAGATACCTTTAGTAGGTTTATATGAATAAAGCTATTGATTTGATTTGATTTGGAAGCATTCTTGGTATTATATGATTTTTTATTCAAATGTAGATATAAAAATCAACAATATAACAAATAAATATACTCGTATAATATATAATTTGGAGTGATAATTTGGAGATTTAGTCTCATCGTAGTTCATAACCTGTTTCATCCTAATGTACGTTAAAATGACCAGATTTTGGAAAGATACAATAAATGTCCAAAGAATTCTTCTCTCATAGAGATTTACTTATTTACCCCATTTCAGGTTTTCACCAAAAGTTTGAAAATATAAATTATCAACAAATTTTTATAAAAACATAAATATAGTACAACTGCATAAAAAGGTTTTTATGGCTCAGTTAAGCTTTATTAATCATCATTTTAATATTCTATCTTAACAAAAAAGATAAAAGAACCTATTTACTACCTAAACGATAAATCTTTAAAGGCAAAGAATTCTTTAAAATTCACGCTCTCAGATATGACTTGAATCATTCAGACGAAATAATTATTATACCAGTTAAACAAACTGGCAATAGCTCGTAATATTATTGGACTTATTTTCTTAAATGTCTTTATAAGTATAGATTTCACGACCTCCGTGGCGCAGCGCGCGTGCTGTTACATTATAAAGTTGGAGGTCCTGGGTTCGATTCCCGGCTCGAGTCTGGTCTGGTGGGAGGCTGCGGCCGTAGCTAGTTACCACCCTACCGACAAAGGCGTGTCGCCAAGCGATTTAGCGTTCCGGCACGATGTCGTGTAGAAACCAATTAGGAGTATGGCTTTACCATACCTCTAACAGGTTAGCCCGCTACCATCTTAGACTGCATCATCACTTACCATCAAATGAGATTGCCGTCAAGGGCTAACTTGTAGAGGATAAAAAAAAAAAAGATTATCCCCGAGCTAACATATATCTTTTTTTGCAGATAATTTTCAACGTGTCCCGCAAACACAACAAAGCTGTGGTGAAGTGTGAAGTGAGCAACACCGCGGGCAAGAACGAGGCGTCCCTCACTTTGAATGTAACATGTAAGACAAATTTTTTACTATCTTATCATCATCATGATTAACCCATTGCCGGATATCTCTACAGATGTCAGGGATTTCAGATGTCAGAAGATCAGGGTCTCCTCTCAATATGAGAATAATTTTGCCATAGTCCATCACGCTGGTCGTGTGCGGATTGTCAAACTGTAGCATGCTGAAAAATTAAGTAAAAATTGATTCTAGAAAATAGACTTAGATTGGCCACTTGTTATTTTTTTGCTCCACACAATCCTTTAATTTGGAATCGCGATTGCTTATTTCCGATTACTGGATTAAGTGGTACGAAGTTCAATGGGTCATCTCATCATCATCATGGTCAACCCATTACCGGCTCAAAACAGAGCACTACGGGTCTCAATATGAGAAGGGTTAGGCCATAGTCCACCGCGCTGGCCTGTGCGGATTGGCACACTTCACACGCCTTTGGGAATATTATGGAGAACTCTCAGGCGTGCAGGTTTCCTCGCGATGTTTCCCTTTACCGTTGAAGCAAGTGATATTTTAATTGTTTAAAAACGCACATAACTCCGAAAAGTTAGCGGTTCGTGCCCGGATTCGAACCGCCGACCTCTGATTAGGAGGCTGACGCTCTAACCACTAGGCTATCACCGCTTCAATGGGTCATCTAGTGGATTGTATTAATTAGTAAGTTCCTTTGTCAGATCCACCGTCGTTCCGTACCCGTCCCCACAACATCGAGGCTGAAGAGGACACGAGCGTAACCTTAAGCTGTGACGTCGATGGTGAACCTCGGCCGGAGATACGGTGGCTGTACCACGAGCCGGGCCGAATCGGGGTAAGTAACTACCATGACACCATTGATTAATTTACCTAAATGCGAATAGATCGAGTTATCTCATCATTATCATGATCAACCCACTGCCGACTCACTACAGAGCACGGGTCTCCTCTCAATACGAGAAGGGTTTGGCCATAGTCCACCACGCTGGACATGTGCCGAGTGACTTCACATATCTTTGAGAATATTATAGAGAACTCTCAGGCATGCAGGTTTCCTCAGGATTTTTTCCTTCACCGTTGAAGCAAGAGTTATATTAATTGCTTAAAAAAGCACATAACTCCGAAAAGTTCGAGGTGCCTGCCCGGAATCGAACGCCCGACATCTGATTAGAAGGAGGACGTCCTAACCACTAGACTATTACAGCTTCATATGTCCATTTTATGGTTTCAAATTCATGAATAACGATCAGACATATATTATACATGCGAAAGTTTCTATGTGAGTGTATCTGTGTATAATATGTGTATGTTTTTTACTAGTGTTGATATTTTTGGATTAAACATAGGTTATTTTTAGTCCGTTTGCCATTGCAAAATCCCTCAGAATTAAGTTTTCATTATATGTATAGACAGATTACGTTGACATTTTTCCGTGAACGTGCAATACTTCCAGCAGGTCAAGGGGAAGGCGCCCAATCTCAAGGTCTACGTGGACCGACGCTCCGCTGGCCGCTACATCTGCAAAGCTACTGTCCAAGGATACCCGGAGATCGAAAGCGAGGCTACCATCTTCATCAAGGGTACGTTTGTTGAGCAAGACCAGTTACTTTTTTTTGACTACCCCCGTAGCGTCGCGCGAGCGCTATTGTTGTTATAAAGTTGGAGGTCCCGAATTCGATTCCCGAGATACAGGTTTCAGCCCCAGCTAGTTACTGGCAAAGAGTAGTTACCGTAAAGCGATTTAGCGGTCTAGTACGATGGTTGAACCGGTAATGCGGCGTTGGCCCTCTCGTTCTGCAGATGTTGATGGGCGGCGGTTATCGCTTAGTATCAGGTTACCCATTTGCCAGCGATATCAAATACAAATGGTTAATTTTTTTATATATTTCATCGAATATATGACATGACACACATACAAAGTATGAAATCGCGATTCGAATAATCATTACCTAATTTTGGAGGTTAGAAAATGGGTCGCTTCCTTGAGTCGTTCGACATTCGAGATTCTTCCGCCGTTCTCTATTTGCTTCATATCAATTTATCGTTAGTCAGTTGCTAGTTAGTTAGTAGTAAGTTAGATGATGAGTCTACATACAAAATTCGAGCCGAAATTTTTTAACAATTACCCGCTAAGTTGGTCCAGAATACCCTCTGAATCACCGCTCTGTTCAAGTGAGTTTGTGCGCCTTATCATAGTAACTACTAGTGTTAAAAACGTAACGTAGTGCCATTGACGACCAATGTGGCGCAGCGCGTGCGCATTTAAAAAGTTGCCACATTTTAAATCTGGAATCTGGTCTGGTGGGAGGCTTAGGCCGTGGCTAGTTACCACCCTACCGACAAAGACGTGTCGCCAAACGATTTAGACCAGAAACCAATTAGGAGTGTGGGTTTACCATATCCCTAACAGATTAGCCCGTTACCTTATTTTGTTGCATCATCACTTACCAACAGCTGAGATTGCTGACAAAGGTTAACATGTTGTGTATAAAAAAAAACCTTGACTGACGGCTTAACGTGCTGTCTGAGGAAGCTCTCCGGGTTGGCAATTTCCACTGAGACTGCTATTTAGAATTCTTTGCCCGATTCGTGAAATTAACCTAGGACCTCCCATTTTCTATAAAATAATCATCATCAGGTCTTGAAAATATTATTAGTCAGTTTCCTTCCAATGTCAAACTTTTTTTATAATCTACCCGCATCGAAATACATCCGAGCGATTTATTTATCTACTGGTTGCGATGGTCTCCTGTCGCCTTTCCGTGTAAAACTTTGTACCGCTGGTCGGCACAGTCGTATATTCTGTAAAGCGTCGGTACGAGGATATCCGGGGATCGAGAGCGAAGCCGCAATCTTTATCAAAGGTATTCGGTCCTTGAAATACGGCCTTATATTACCTGGAGGAATTTTTATATTGAAAATTTTATACCAAAAGCAACAGTTTGCAAGAAATGCTCAAGTTATGTGTTCTTATGAAATACAAGCGTATTTTTGTGTGTTTGAGATTTAAAGTAACTTAATGTCCATAGTGGCACCAGTTGTTAACTTACCAGTACGAAGCGAATACTTAATCGCATAGAAAAATTGTTAGTATAATTTCATCATCATGATCAACCCAATACCGGCTCACTACAATCTCCTCTGTCTGTCCATAATCCACCACGCTGGCCATGTGCGTATTGGCAGACTTCCCACGCCTTTGAGAACATTATGGAGAACTCTCAGGCGTGCAGGTTTCCTCACGATGTTTTCCTTCACCGTTGAAGCAAGTGATATTTTAATTGCTTAAAAACGCACATAACTCCGAAAATTTAGAGGTGCGTCCCCGGATTCGAACCGCTGACCTCTGAATAGGAGGCTGACGCCCTAACCACTAGGCTATCACCGCGTACTAGGCTATCACCGCGTATAATTTAGCATTGACAATATAATCAACGTCATGATTAACCCATTGCCGGCTCACTACAGAGCACGGGTCTCGTCTCAATATAAGAAGGGTTTGGCCATAGTCCACCACGCTGGCCATGTGCGGATTGGCCGACGTCATGTCTTTGAGAATACCCTGGCTACTGTTTGACATAGATCTTTTATTCTTTTGTAGGAAGTTCCAAAGACCACTGTCTTAGGCTTCTTGTTTTCAGCGGCGCCCTATATCTCTTTTGTCGTCTGTCTATCCAGTTAGGAGTCAACTAACCTAACGCATGTTGGGATCCCAACGTCCACGGTTCTCTGAGCTATGTGCCCCACCCATTGCCACTTCAGCTTCGCAACTCGCTGAGCTATGTCGGTAACTCTGGTTCTTCTCGGATCTATTTCTGATTTGATCACGTAGAGTTACTCCGAGCGAAGCTCTCTCCATCGCACGCTGAATGATAATGTTCAAAAAACTGTATAATAAAATATATTTAAGACTAGCTGACGCCCGCGACTTCGTCTGCGTTGAGTTAGTGTTTTTGTTTGTCTTTCAATCACGAAACAATAGATTACTAACCCGTATCACTTGAAATAATTACTAAACTAAAACAATTGGTGGGAGAAGTGGGAGGCGCCCGAGACGTTATGGCACAGGCGGTGGCATGCGCGTGAGCTGCGCGCGGTACTGGACAGTACTTGGACATTGCAACATTACTTTTTTTTTCTAAAATAAAAGTAGCCTAAGTTACTCCTTATTACATCAGCTACCTGCCAATAAAAATCCCTTAAAAATCGGTCCAGCGATTTCAGAGATTAGCCGGAAGAAACAGACAGACATACAAAAATTGTAAAAAAATGTTATTTTGGTGTATGTACCGTATATATATTCATATGCAAATAGTAAAAAACGGTTATTTCAATATTCAAATTCAAATTTCAAATTCAAATAATCTTTATTCAAATAGTCCTTTAAAAGGCGCTTTTGACGCGTCAATAATTTTCATAGTAGTGATTTGATGGTGATAACTACATTCGTAAACTTAAAACTAAAGCTATGAGGGTATTACCAACCGAACACTCCAATTTTATTTATTTGTATAGATTTAAGATTTTATTGTTTAAAACGATTAGGATTTACAATATCTATAATTTGTCCCTACGCTCTGCACTAAGAAAACCTGTATTGCAGAGGGTAGTTCCTTCCAGGGATATAGTACATTCATTTCTAGAGAAAAATTATCTTATACTAAGATAATTTTTCTCTAGAAATGAATGTACTACTAAAGCTAACATTATTTAAGCGTGTATGAGTGTTTGTGTGTATGTATATGTCATATTTATTTTCTTGATTACGCGTACAAAAATTCAATTAATTACATTCAATATATGTATAGCTCATTAACGAAGTTTACCTTATCAACCTAACTTACCTCTCGTACTTACCTGTTGTTTATTTTGAAAAATGTAATCCTATAGTGAAGTCTGTACCCAAGAATGCGATGCTAAAAGGCTGACTATCATAGTGATGGAAGCTATACGTTTTTAAATTCGTCGTAATCTTATAAATGTTTACTCTTATACAGGTGCGCCCAAGATCTTGTCGAATAGAACCCAGACGGGCTCCGAAGGGGATCGTGTTACAGTCGAATGCGAAGCTCTGTCTGTACCGAGACCTGATGATATCCGGTGGTTCTTCGAAGGCCGGGAGATCAGCGCTATACACGATCCGGTAAAGTACACAGTATTTTTTTTCTTTTTATTTATTATTATCGAACATTTTCAAACATTTGAGAATAAATACAATTTTGATTATAACCTTAAGCCACACCGGTGTCAATTCCGTTGTACGTAAAATGTATTCAAACTGAAATTAGTGTCGGGTTTTTAATACCATTATCCTGTGCCAATGAAAACATTGTGAATAGGAGAAAAATAGTTTTAGACCTGTCAAATTAGTTCAGATTACAGATATGTGTACAAGAGGATTACTAAACCGTTTGAAGACCTCTGTGGCGCAGTGCGTGCCCTTTTGCATTATAAAGTTCGTTTGAGCCGGCAATCGTACCCAGGACCTCCAACTTTTATAATGCAACAGCGCACGGGCTGTGCCACGGTCGTCACCTAGTAGGAGACTTCGGTCGCTGCTAGAAATCACCCTACCAGCAAAGACATACCACCATTTAGTTATATAGCGATAGTGCGTAGAATCCAATTAGGTTACCATAACTGTTCCAGGTCAACGCACTTACATATTGGTACACATTGTTTAATATGGTTAGTTGAGATCACATCAAGCATCTAATCTAATTTAATATCCGGTTAAGATCCACGATTTCACCCTTCTCGAATAATAAAATATATATATCATATATATGCGGTAACGCTGCCAGTATCTTCAGAACTTTGCCTAGAGGGACTCCTTTTAATAATATATTTTAATAATGATGTTATGTTTTTTGGGCCTCATAAGAAGGCTCAGAGTCACTCAACGGGCGATGGAGAGAGCTATGCTAGGAGTATCTCTACGTGGTCAAATCAGAAATGAGGAGATCCGTAGAAGAACCAGAGTTACCGACATAGCTCAGCGAATTGCGAAGTTGAAGTGGCAATGGGCGGGGCACATAGCTCGGAGAACCGATAGACGTTGGAGTCTCAAGGTGCTGGAATGGCGACCCCGCACCGGTAAACGTAGCGTTGGTCGACCCCCAACTAGGTGGACAGACGACATCAGACGAGTCGCAGGGAGCCGCTGGAAGCAAGCGGCTCAAGACCGTGAGCAATGGAACTCCCTATAAAAGACCATCGTCACCACGTCCAGCAGTGGACGTCAATCGGTTGTTAATGATGATGATGATGATGATATCCCTAAAAGGGTTAGCCCGCTATAATCTTAAACTGCACCGTCACTCACCACCAAGTGAGATTGCGGTCAAAGGCTAACTTGTAGTGGAATGTATTAAAATGTAGGTACGTATCAAATATACGATACCAGAAAAAAATATTATCTCAATTGTCGTAGGAGCATCAATTAACATCGACGTCAATAAGAACATGGCGTCTCTGAATAGTCGGTCCTTGCCCTTTGTGAAACCTTAGGAGGCTTTGCGTGGGTACCCAATCAATTTAAAGAATCAACCGTAATAGATCGTATAACAGGCACTCCTGCCATAAAACAATGTGGGTTCATTTTTATAAGAGTTAAGGGACAACGCCTTGCGTAATGTACGAGTATATAATTATGGGTTCAGGGTGCGCTGTATTTAATATTATATCTATTATCATTGAATATAAAATAATGCTTCTATGGTAGCGAAATTATTTCACATGTTACAGTTACAAATAAAAAGTAACGTGTGTAGAGAACGTACTCGTGTGTCGATAGATCTGTCTGCCCTAGGGTTAAAAATTTCTTCTGGCAGAGCTTCTTTCCGAAGCTCGCCAAACAGCCCGGTTACGCTGTCGCAACCAATAGGGTTAGTACAGCTAATAGTCTTTTTTTATAAAAGTATTGTTATGGCGACCTCCGTGGCGCAGCGCGTGCGCTGTTGCATTTTAAAGTCGGAGGTCCTGGGTTCGATTTCCTGCTCGAATCAGTCTGGTGGGAGGCTTCGGCCGTTGCTGGTTACCACCCTGCCGACAAAGACGTGTCGCCAAGCGATTTAGCGTTCCGGCACGATGTCTTGTAGAAACCAATTAGGAGTATGAGTTTACCATACCCCTAACAGGTTAGTCCTCTACCATCTTAGACCGCATCATCACTTACCATCTGGTGAGATGCAGTCAAGGGCTAACTTGTGGTGAAAAAAAAAGTATAGATTTTTTGAAACTAATTTGCACATTTGAAAGATATAGATTGAAGGTAGGTAGCGTTAGCATTTTTAATTTCCTGAAATGAGGCACACATGAGTGCGTACTTTTTGTTTTTGTTTTGATATGCGTAAATTAAGTACATTATTTAGTAATTAAGTACATTGTGAACTAACACAAACATACACCTAATGCTATCCAATAGATATTAATTAATTAGTCACGTATATAATTAGGAATTTCAATTAAATTGTGGTGTTTTAGCTCATTACAACTTTTATGTTAATGTATTCACTGGGGCGATGAAATCTCTTCTTTAGCTTTTAGCCCCTGCTTCGCTCACCTTACCTTCGCTCGTTCTCGTGTTGCTTCAAACTGATAGACTATCAAACAAAATTCAAATCCTTGTTCTGATTTATACAACTAGACATGCATTTCATAAATTCATATTTAACGAATCCCTATTTCTTATTATAATTCTATTAGCCATAAGAGAAAGTCCAAAATTGTATGGAACCTATCCAGTATTTAACTTTTGTTTTAGTTCTAAAATATTTATTCTCTTCAGGAATAAAACATTACAATGACGGCTGTATGTTATTTCTTTTATTCCATTAAATAATTTCATCATGATCAACCTGTTCTCGGCTCGCTACAGAGCACGAGTCTCCTCTCAATATGAGAAGGGTTTGGCCATAGTCCACCACGCTGGCCATGTGCGGATTGGCAGACTTTACACGCGTTTGAGAACATTATGGAGAACTCTCAGGCGTGCAGGTTTCCTAACGATGTTTTCCTTCACCTGGCTTAAAAATGCACATAACTCCATAAAGTTATAGGTGCGTGCCCGGGTTCGAACCCCCGACCTTTGCTTAGGAGGCTGATGTCCTAACCACTGGGCTATCACAGCACCTATAAAATTATTTAATTACAATAATGACTATGATAGCTATAACAAATGATCAAATGGAAACTGTCCTTTCAGCAAGATTTGACCAGTGGTTTGACATGCACCACCCACATCTCATTCGGTTATAGTAAAACCTTTGTGGTTAAATTTAAACTGAGTAGGCGAAATGATAATAGCATTATCATTCCACCTACAACATTAAGAATAATTTATTCTATTATATTTTCTATTAAAAGGACTCCCAATAGTTTAGTTCTCCCTTATGAATATTATATCGTTTTCATATTCATGAACTCATGTTTAGCGCTTGTTCTATTGATATTTAAAACTGTTAGGAATCAACAATGTGCTACTGTATCCTCCTACGAGATGAATAGTAGCGTTGTGATCAGTTATACTGATTTCATTACCTCGACTAATGCCGTATTACGAGGTCTTGGGTTTGTTACCGAGATTTTATTTGATTGTACTAAAAGCTAGTTTTTATTTTTATTTTATTTCATAATCATAATTATAATAGATATGACGAATGTTGACCGTCGGAGTTGTGTTTAGTAAGAGCGACGTCAGCATTTCTGAAGTCACGACGTTGTTTGTACGCTCATAGTAATTAAAACCACAACTTGCGGGGTTACACTTTTTTTGTGACCATAATTAAGAGGTCCGAACTTTAGAGTTCGAATAAATCAAGTCAAATCTAAAGGTGTTCTTATTGCACGATACCTGAAAATTGCCCACACGATGTCGGACGGATCAAGTCATAATTATCGATGCTAAAAATATATCAAAAAAAAAACCTTACTAATGATACAGAAATTTTACAGCGATCTATTTGAGAACATTATCTACCTTTTTTGATTACGCAAATATTTAGTCTGCAGCGTTGACTAATAATATGTTAGATTTTGAAACTTTTGGTAACAATAGTTTATGTTTCACAGGACTATGCTACGTTGGAAGAGAGCTTACCGGACGGGATCGTGAAGTCAAGTTTGGTCATCCGCGCCAGCCAGTCGAAGCATTTCGGCCTGTACAACTGCAGTGTCACCAATGAGTACGGCAATGCCAATGCAGCGATAACTCTCAAACCATTAAGTTAGTACCTTAAATCCTAGGTAGCTTTTGCACCAAAGCACAAAGAGATCAATTTTCAAAATAATCCTTTGTTAATGCACCTGATCTGATCTACCCATTCTCGGCTCACTATAGAGCACGGGTCTCCTCTCAATAAGAGAAGTGTTTGGCCATAGTCCACCACGCTGACAATATGCGGCTTGGTAGATTTCACACGCCTTTGAAAACATTATGGAGAACACTCAATCGTGCAGGTTTCCTCGCGATGTTTTCCTTCACCGTTGACGCAAGTGATATTTTAATTGCTTAAAAACGCACATAGTTCTGAAAAGTTAGAGATGCGTGCCAGGGTTCGAACCCCCGACCTCTGATTAGGAGACTGATGTTCTTACCACTAGGCTATCACCGCTTCACCTAAATGCACCTAACCTGTCTAAACTTCTTGTTCTGGCGTTTAGGTGGTGAAACTGTACGGTGTTTTTTTTTTCAAACACATTTTTTAAAACTATTTACATTGCAGACGGGTCACATGGTGTTAAGTGATTACCGTCGCTCATAAACATTTGTAACACCAGAGGAACCTCCAATGCGTTGCCTGATGAACCCATCTTCCAAATCCGATAGGTTGTACACTAATTTGTGTTAAAATTGAATCTTTGTTACAGAATCGCTGCCACTTTTCATAATACTGATCGGAGTTACATCGGGCATAATTGTGTTCTCGGGTTTTGTGATTCTTCTCGTAATGTGCCATAGAAGGAGGAGGAAGAAGACTCAGCAAATGAACGAGAAGCCAGATGTGACGGTCACCACCAGTGACATGTACAAAGAAAGCGATCGTAGCTCGAATATAAGTGACTTGAAATTACAGCTACCACATAGTGACGGCAGCTATGATTTGGTAAGTCTGGTTCATTTAATTACCCATTTTAAATATAATATAAGGTTTATGTGATTAATTTATGATCAAAAAGTTAAGCTTATATGATATCGCAGACTATATCGTTGTGTTAAATTACATCTAGAATCAATTAAGAATATTGGAATTTGTTACTCAATCAAACTTTTCTGGCTTTATCTATCATAAATTTAGTTGTTTTTTCCCCAAAGGCTAACATTAAGTGGAACATAGAAAAAAGCTATATCGATTCAGTAATTATGAAGGATTATCAAATATAATTATATAGATAAAAACTTTCATGGCCTACTAGGACAATACTCTCATTTGTTAAGTAACCCAGAAGGCACCTTATCATCATCATCATGATCAACCTATTGCCGACTCGCTACAAAGTACGCGTATCCTCTTAATATGAGAAGGGTTCAGCCATAGTTCAGCACGCTGGCCATGTGCGGATTAGCAGACTTCACACGCCTTTGAAAACATTATGGGGAACTCTCAGGCGTTTAATTACTTAAAAAACGCTCCGAAAAGTTACAGGTGCGTAGAGTTAGAGGTGCCCGGATTTGAACCTCCGACCTCTGATTAGGAGGCAGATGTCCTAACCACTAGGCTATCACTGCTTGACATTTCTGATTAAAATTTTGTATGTATAAAATATTTATGGACGCTGGCCACCCGTTTGATTTTCTTAAACACAGTTTATCATGGTATTTTCTATTGACCAGGAATACTCGAGCTCCGATCGTTCTGACTCCAAGAACCCTGCTGGTCTACCTCTGGCTGGTCCCGTGCCTCTGCCCAGCATACGTCATGATGACCCTATGCTACAGTTTAGATATAGCAATGACTATTCCGATCCTACTTATGCAGATACCTACTTTAAGGTAAGTTTTGAGTAGAACATTTTTGAGAGTTTCTTTACAGGTAAGTTAACCATAATGAGCAATAAAAAATATAAAATGAAAGTGTTAATAAGTTAGCTTCTTAATAATTAAATGAAAAAGTAAAAATGGGAGGTTACCTTATCTTTCATCCTTCAATTCCGACAGGACACCAATACATGAATGCGCTTCGTACTTGACCAATTTGCTTTATAATTTATGAAGAGGTTCAAAAATGTTAAATAAATGCAGTAAATTGAATAGAAAATTATAAAAACAACTTATTATATTGGCTAAAAAACACGATTGTTGAAAACTCGTTTTTAAACGTGAAGATCTTTGCGGATTTTTTATATACTTTTCTTTTTAATACCCAGAACCCAGCTGCGTACGTCTATGACTACCCACAAGGCTATGCGCCGCCTCCGCATCTTAAAGTTCAATCGCCTAAGCAACTTGAGGTGCCTCCTACGAGCAGGTAAGAGATTGAACTCACGATGAAATAATGAATGAACGAATGGATGAAAATATTGTTTTATTATTAGAATATATTCCATAACTGAATATTTCTTACATCGAGTTATGCAAAGTTGTACTTGGACCAAAAATAGGTATCCTGAATTAGCGGGAAAGGTTGACTCACCGATTTAACAGCATTTTATGTCGGTGCCGGTTCGGTGAGCCAAGCTTTAATTAATTTTGATTTCATTTAATGTAATTTATTTTAATTTGATTTGATTTAATTTAATTTGTTAAAAATTTATACTAACATTTAAGCTGTACCGACGAAAGTGGGCCCTAGTTGCCTAAATAAAGAAATTTATTATTATAAAAAGATTATGGTGTTTCTTACAACATGCAAAAAGTATAGGCTAGTTCTCAATAAATAAGATTTTCTTGTATAATAGTATAATAGCCTCGTACCACGTTCAACGGTTCATGTTGCCTTGTACTTTTGTTGAAACAGATCTCTCCAAGGTTCATTGACGCGCAGCATCGACACCGCGTCAACACTGCCACTGTCTGCGGGCAATGCATCGCAAAATAATTCTTTGCAACGAACGAACAAATCAGACGAAACTGACGCTATAAATAATTTGGGCTTACCTGTCGGCAGCGAAGGTAAATTATTTTAATTTGAAATAAAATACCTTTTGTTTATTATTCTTAACTGCATCCAAAAACAACTGCATTTTGTAAAATGTTAATATCTATTAAAAAAATTCTTATCTTACCTGTTGAAGTCACACAGACTTCAACAGGTAAGTTTGACTTGAAACTTTTGTTGTTCATCTACGACCTATGTTTATCACATTTAACATTTCTACAGTTATTAAAAACATGTTGCGACCATTATTTATGTAAAATAATTTTATCTTTTGTTTAGCCCCACAAGCTCAAGGACAAGTCCCTGTTTATGCCCAGACGGGCCCCAAAAACAACAGCGGCGTTGACTTGCGATACGCTGCTACATACGGAAATCCTTATCTAAGGAATAGTTCTAATAGTAAGTTTTCACTTGCAATTATTACGTATATTTATTGTGATTAATTTAAGTCTAACTCAACTCAAAGTTTTTTGTTAAGTATATGACAATATAATTAATAAAATATACATCTATTTCTATATTTGATCTTGTAACATTTTGATACATTTTGTTCTTAGATTTTAGAATTGAAATTGAAGGCTACAAAATCAATCTTAATCACCCAGAATACTTTATGAGTTATATTTATATTTTACCTTTAAATCAATCGTACCTTATGTTATTAAATTATTTCAAACTTACCTTCAAGACTTATAGGTGCCACCAGCCAACAAAGCTTCTAAATTTGAATCCCTCTATATTAAATTTCATTGTTGGTCAATATCATACCATTTTGAATAAAAATACAACCAAACTTACCTTGTCTCGATCTACATTCAATACTTACCTCTCAGGCTACAACAGCCAAGTGCACACAGCGAAACCTGCGTCGACACCCGCACCTCCACCTTACTCCGCCGTGCGCAACTCCGTAGCACTACCAGGTACATAGCACCGAGAATAAAATACAATGGTAATATTACATTTCATGGTTAAGCACGGGTTTAGATGCATCGGTAATCAAGCATGGATTCTTTAAAATAATTTTAATTAAACATTAAAATTACTTCTAAACTAATGTATTCATTGGATTTGTATAGTAAACTTAAACTTTGCATGTAATACATTTTTCAGTTTTAACTATTAGGCGTCGTCCTAATAAAATGCGAATGCATCGCAAGTTCGCGCGAATTTTACTCGTACGAACTCGCGATCAAACGAACTGATCTCGAATAGGTTAGGTAGGTTTTTTTTATTTTGTGATAGGTTTGCGCTTGACGACAATCAGTACCAGAAGGCACTGATGAGGTCTAGGTTGGAGCGCGCTTGCCTAGAAAATGCCTATTCACCCTTCCCTTGAAGGAACAAAGGTTATACGTGGCTGGAAATACAGATGCTGGAAGAAAGTTGTGTTCTAATTGGTATTTGCACGATGGATTCGCGCGACGATCGCGCATTCGCGTTGTATTAGGGCGACGCCTTAATATACTGTTTTATGAGAAGACTCTCATATTCATAAAATATAATTATTGGAAGGCATGCTGGAAACAGATTCTATATTTGCCATGGTTAATGATAGACAATAGATACTTGTACTTTTATCTTATTTTAATGTGCATGTTTATCTACCTTATTGGTTAAGTGGTGAGCATGATCGACATGGGGTATTGGATTCGATTATCGGGTCGGCCCGAGAATCGCTAGGTATTGAATTTTTCTGTTTCCAGTACAGAGTGAGCAAATTATTTTATCTGACGTGTGATGATATTTTTTACAGCTGAATTGAACTTATGTGTTTATTTTTGACAGTTGGGAATTTCCCATACGGGATATCAACGTTGGTCATTGTTAGGAGAAATAGTAAGTTATAGTTCGGTAGTTGAAAGAATGCATTCTTGACAGCTCGTAATAGTTTGGAGATGTAACTTAAATGTTAAATTAGTGATAAAAATATTTCCATCATTTATTTGTACTATTATAGAAAGGTTAATTATAATTTTTACTTATATTATATTTTAGTTTGTTTATAGATTTATACGCACATATAAAATTAAATAAAATCTTAATTATTATAAACAAATAGGCACTTTTTATGTGTACATGTAATTTTTGATATTATACAGCTATAAGTGTTCCAAACACGCCCTGGTCCACAAAAAACTAAGCCTACCCGGCTTTAGTTTTGTTACATCATCTCAAACTGTCGCTTGAACTATATAAGAGCACCTAGTTCGGTATCCCAAGCTATTTATCATTTACGTAATTATTTATAATATAAGATTAGGACCTCAGATCCTATTATAGTATAAGAAATCCTATTTGAATATATAGGATTTTTCTATAAGCTATATTCTCATAAAATACTATATTAAACCGATAGAAATTTGTATAAACGAACGGAAAACAGCTGAAGCAGAAAAAATAAATAAGCAATATTTTTTGTAAATCTAATCTTCGCTTTTTATTACAAGGTTTATAAATGTTTTATAAGACCAACTGATTTGTCAAGTGCGTATTCTCTCTGCGACCGGACTATATTAATTCTTGATTGGTAGTTTTGCTAGATTTCTTTGGCTAGTTTATTGAAAGATATTTCTTTAGTATTGTATTGTAGCCAAACTGAATTAATAGAGTATTTTATTTTTTTATTGGATCATTAAATTGGTCACAATCAAAATATAAAGGGCCAAAAACAGAAAAAAGAAGAATATACATGAGATGTGTGAGTGACCTTCTTGAAATGATCACAGCATGCATAATTAAAATTTACCTTACATCTAAATCTATCTATCTAATGCGGTAATGGACAATTAAATAAAACGAAAAAAAAGTATTGGGATCGATTGCCTTAGCACGATAGCCCAGTGGTGGTGGTATGTCACATCTTTGTTCAAGGAATACGGGGTTCGATTCCCCTTGTCGTAACAAAAATTTGTAAGTTTGTAAGATTTATTTTATGTGTAGTAGCTAGCAGGTACAATGGAAGTGCTGGTAAATTATAAAATATTTGGCTTATAATACTTTGTAGTAGAATAAATTTAATTCACGCGTAGACAACATGAACAGCATGAATCTAATCTATAAAGATAATCTAAAGTGTTTATAAATAAAACGTTTAAATTGAATTATAACTTAAATTGATATTTTATATCCACAAAAAAAAAAAGTTAAACTTCTTGCATATTTTTTAACAAGATTTTTCTTTTTTTATAATTTTATATTTTCGACAGGTAATGGCACGCAGACGACGCAGGCGACGCACGTATAGCAAAAGTGTAAAAATAATATAAGGCTTGTGTAAAAAGTGAACTTTACTAGTTACAGTGTAAATGTAATATATAATGTTCCTATATGCGACTGAAGTGTAAATACGAGATAGGTTAGATGTACACGTGTAAAATAAAATGGCCGTCCTTCGTGGATATAGGTTTGTCGAAAATATAAAAAAAAGTATTTTTTTTTGGCTTTTGTTGGATTTGTCTATGTTACAATTACAAAAATAATTTCATGTGCATGCAAAACTATGAAAAAGAAATTATAATGCTAATTAAAAGTTATTTGTTTAGTAAATGTATTATTTAATTTCTATTACTTTATATTATTGAAATATATAGTATAGTATTGCTCAAACGTAGTACCCAGGGGTTGTTATGACGTTAAAAAATATGTTTTTTTTTAACCTTCAATTGTAATTGTTTATAGAACAATTCATAGCCCCTATTAAAACAAATTATGTATCTTGTACAGTAATTCCATACATTGTAGTTTTAAATTAATGTAAAGTAATTATTTTGTACACAAAACTTAACGAAATTTATAACGTATATATAATATGTTTCATTACGAAATGATTAGGTATACAAGCTCGATAATTTACTTCTTTGAATAACGTACGTAAATTGTTTTCTTAGTAAAACAGTCTTCTGAATTAATTAAAATGTTTTGTGTACAACATAAAAATTAGTACCAACAATATCTCAGACTGAAACTAAAATAAAAATAAAATTGTAAAAAAATAATAATCGAAATTCTGAAACGAAATTTAACTGTATTGATTAGATAGCGTAAATAAATTAGGGAAATCACTTAAATAATAGAAATTAAAAAAAAAACATTCTGTGATAATTTAAATAAATCAAAGAGTCCTTAGTAAAAAGCAATTTTTAGTGATTTCGTCGATAGTGGATCAATCAAATTCTTTAATGAACTGTACTCCTAGTACAAGCTTAGACTTAACATCTTTGGTAAAGTTAGTTATTTTAACGTCAAAGCCATTTGAACGTAAAGCTGTAAGACCGAGAAAAATAAAGCGAGGTTAAGTTTAACTTAAGAAGCTGTTAGAAAGAGACAGCGTTATATGTCCGATCCGACCGACAAAAACAAAGTATGCTCTAAATATCCCAGTCTTAGTTTTAAAGTCATACAATATATTCCGTATTAAAATCAATTTCATTTATATATCATCATTTATATATTTTAAATCTCTAACATCTTTTGTTAGGAGTACTGTTTCTTGTTCCAGATTAGTTTAGGTACTACTAAGGAAAAACAAAACAATTCAACAACCTTGATTTTCTTATATATAGTCACAATTGTGTGCCGAAGTTTTTTTTTACTGGCAACACAAAAACAAAAAATATTTCCTCTTATCTTCCTATTCCTTAAAGATTTATAAATCGATTCCCAGAAGGAAACTGATATAGAAAGTTTTATATTTTCTATCTTAAGAACTTACCACTCTTAATTAAAATATTTTTTGAGTTTGGAAATTCCCAGTTAAACTACATCCAAAAAGTAACTGATTAGTTAAGTGAACTATACTAAAATTGTTAACGCATTTTTAACTAAATGATGTCAAAGTGAATCAACGTTTTGGTGAAAATCAATAATTGAATCAAAATAATGTATCACTATCAGAAATATATTATATAGCAGTGTATTATTAATTATTCTTTCCAGTATATGCTACCTCTCACGCCCGTATGCAAAATAAATACATATAAAAACCAAAAGAGATAAAATAAACTTAAATAGATAATAATAAATAAACTTACATATACATTACATAAATACATATTTGCACCGGGCGGAGGAATACGCCCCGGCAGGGGAGACCAAACGGCCGGGGGTCAGGGCGACAGGTTGAGAAACCGGCGGACTATCCTAGCCGAGTCCAGCAAGACCGCTTTTTGCATCCTGGCTGCGAGCGAACTGCCACGGAACCCCAGTCGCCTCAGATGGTGAGCGAGGCTGACTGGGATCAACCCATTCGCAGATATGACGATTGGGATGGTTTCAGCAGACTGCACATGCCACATGTCGGAAACCTCGTGAGCCAGATCGAGATACTTACGCTTTTTCTCCGTCTCAGCTCTCACGAGGTTTTCGTCATATGGAATGGTGATGTCCACCAAAAACACCCTCGACTGTGCCCGGTCCACCAACACGATGTCAGGCTTATTCGCGAGAATAGTCCTGTCCGTGATAATGGACCGGTCCCAATAGAGCCGGACTCCGTCGCGCTCGAGTACCGGCACCGGTGTGTACTGGTAATAGGGCAACCTCTCATCCAGGAGACCGTACTTCAGAGCAAGCTCTTGGTGAAGGATTTTGGCTGCTTGGTTGTGTCTGTGCAAATACTCAGTGTTGGCAAGCGCGGAACATCCCGAAAGCACATGCCTGAGTGACTCGCCGGGATGGCGACAGGCTCGACAGATGTCGTGAGTGCCATCCTTCAGAATATACTTTCGGTAGTTCCGCGTCTTAACCACCTGATCTTGTATCGCACAGACAAAACCTTCGGTTTCCCCAAAGAGGTCACTGAAGCGCAGCCACTGCACGGACGCTTTCTTATCCACGTGTGGCTCATTAAGAGCTTTAAAAAAGCGGCCGTGCAGTTCCTTCCCCTTCCATACGGCCTCCCGGTCAGAGGTGCTAAGTACCACCGGTTTCCGCCACTCGGCTTGGGCTAAGGATAGTGGAGTGAGTCCTTTATCACTTACTATGACCTCTCTATGCATAGGAGACTCCCTCATCGTCTCAAAGTAGGTTCTGAGGTTGGATATCTCCCGGTTATGCATGGTCTTGACGCTCAACACGCCTCGACCCCCACATTTCCGGGGGATATACAACCTCATTACAGACGATTTTGGGTGGTGCATGCGATAGAGAGTCATAGTCGTGCGGACTTTTCTGTCCAGGGCGTCAAGTTCGGTCTGAGTCCATCTGAGCACGCCAAAGGTGTACATGAGAACTGGCATAACCCAGCCGTTATAAGCTCGCACCTTATTGGCGCCCGACAAAAAACTTTTAAAGATTTTTGTCAGGCGGCCAAAAAAGGCCTCGCAAACAGACTGTTTCATGTCAGCCTCTTTCACCCCTAGGGACTGTGACATGCCCAGATACCGGTATGACTCAGCTTCAGAGAGGGTTCTAATGCTCGATGGCTCGAGATTAATCTCGGCCGAACGAGTAACCTGTCCCCTCTCCACATGCAGGACCGCACACTTGTCCAGCCCAAGCTCCATCCTGATGGAGTTGCTGAACTCAGTGGTGATATTCAGCAGCTCTTTCAGGCGGGTAGCATTTGGTGCCAGCAGTTTGAGGTCATCCATGTAGAGAAGGTGAGGCACTCTAGTCCCTCCTCTCCGAAACTGAAAGCCTGTCCCCGACCCCTCCAGTAATGTGCTGAGAGGGTTCAGAGCCAGACAAAACCAAAGTGGACTCAGACAATCACCCTGGAAGATACCCCGACCTATCCTTATCCGATCATCGGCAACCGCCAGCCGCTCACCATGGAGACAAAGGATTGTACTCCATTGCCCCATGCATTCCCCGAGGAAGTCTCGAACTGTACCATCGACTTTGTACAGCTCAAGGACCCTCAGGAGCCATGAATGGGGCACCGAGTCAAATGCCTTTTTATAGTCGATCCAGGCGGCGGAGAAATTCCGACGGTTGCGTTTGACCAGTTGGCCCGCAACGGAATCGATGAGAAGGAGCTCCTTCGTACCACGACTACCACCCCTACATCCGTTCTGAGCCCCAGATATGATTTTATTCCCGTCTACATGACGTGAGATCTTGAGGCTCAGAACGGATGTCAGTGTCTTATAGATGGTATTAAGACACGTAATGGGGCGGTACTTAGCCGGATCAGTGGCATCAGTGGACTTAGGAGCTAGGTGTGTGATCCCGGTAGTGAAAAGGCTCGGGAGTGTCTTCTGCTCGAGAGCTTCTTGGAATTGTCGAGCCAAGGTCGCATGGCAAACCGAAAAACCCTTGAGCCAGTAGTGATGCAGTCCATCGGGTCCCGGACTTTTCCAGTTCGGGGCCCGCTTCACTGCACCAGCTACATCCTCCGCAGAGATGGCAACTGGGCTCATCGGTTCTATTGTGGCACATGCTTCCTCTACCGCCGCAATCCAAGGGCCCTCCTCATGCTCCACCTCTCTTGACCACACGGCACGCCAAAAAGCGATGAGGTCAGCCGGATTTGGTCTCTGTGAGGTGGAACAGACTGCTGGACACTCCAGTCTTTTATTATATTATTATTATATTATATTTATTTATAATTATTCTTTATTATTGATTATTATGATTTGTGTGTTGATATAATATTATCTTTTCTTTTATTCGAACGATAGTTATTAATTATATTTTCTGTACAGTTTTTTTTTGTAAAAGTGACTTTATATTGTATAAAAATATTTGCATGATAGTGTTTTCCGTTCTTTGCATGCGAATATTATTCATTGCCATTTTTTATTGTTCGAGAAATAAATAAATGAGACAATATTAATCTTTTGTTATTTATTAGACGATTTAAATATATACAATACCTGACACATTGGTTGGAAATAATAATTGCAATTCCAACTCATGCCTGCGACCTTTGGAAACATGGTGGGTCCATTGATTTACCATTAGCCGTAGATCAATCATTAACGCTCAAAATGGGACGGAAAAGTAGTGCACAAATAGCGACGCGTGCACTCCTTTCCCCCAGTGCGTGACAAGGCTAGACGAAAGTCACCGATTCTAACACTCGAGCCGTATAATCCGAATTAATTACAAAGCACTACGCGCTGCTATAGATAATATAACGGCCAGATGTCTAGTGTATTAGGCGGGATATAATACATCGATATACCGATATGTAGGAATGTATAGTTAGTTGGTGACAAATTCTCGTCTTGTTTTTGTATGACGCGCTCTATCTACGGCTTGTGGTAAATCAATGGGTGGGTCACATATAAATCTCTCCAATAATTAAGAATTAGTTAAATGTTAAAATAAATGTATTATATACCGAAGTCGTCAAATAGTTAATTTAACTTAAGACATACATATACAGACATAGCGATCGTGATAAAATATATATTAATGCTTACATTCAACTGGAACTAATGGAAAATAAAACTGGATATTCTTTCTTCTATATTCTGTAGGGACTGCATTTTGACAGTTTTGTCTAGTTTTATATACTACAATTTAGGACTTGACGGCAATCTCAGCTGGTGATGATGCAGTCTAAGAAGGCATCGATCTGATCTGTTACGGTGAACCCTAATTAGTTTCTACGCGACATTATGCCGGAACGCTAAATCTTTTGGCGACACATCTTTGTCGGTAGGGTGGTAACTAGCCACGGCCGAAGATTCCCACCGGGCCTCGACTCGAGCCGGAATCGAACCCAGGACCTCCGACTTTATAGTGCACCACGGAGGTCGTCATATGGAGATCGTCTACTTCTTACAAATATTTACTCAACTCATTTAATAGCAGGACCTCAAGTACTATTGGGTTAAGATCCAGCAAAAGTTAGTGTTACTACGAGATAGATTTATGTCGAACACATAACTTTATCTCGCTTAAACCGCCTCTTTAGTCAGTGGCTAGGCTAAGATCTCGATTTATATCATCAATGACATAATAGCCCAAATGAAAAAAAATAATAAACATATCTTTAATAACATTATAACAGTATATAAAATTTTGGTTGATATTCACAATGGCAAGTGAAAATTACGTTAAATGCCTATTCAACGTACTTTTTCCACTTGCCGTAAGTTCTTTTACAATAAATCGATTAAGATAATAACAAAAAATGTTGACTTAAATTAAAATTCTCTTTCTAATAGTTGCGCATATTATTTTAATTTAAAATAAACGTATTCTGCATGCCTGATAATTCTCTTGAACTTTTCCATAATAATATTTTAATGTTAATAAACTTATTCTGCATGCCTGAGAGTTCTCCTTAAGTCGCAATACGCACTTCGTCAGCGTGGTGGACTTCTTCACAACTCTTCTCATGCTGAGAGTGGTGTCTTTGTCTGCTGGTTATGGATTGATGATGATGATGACGAAATTTGTTTTTTAATTGTTTTATTTTTCATCATCGATCGATCGTCTTAAATCTTATAATTCTCCAACTTTCCATACTGGATTTGCAGGATAGAAAACGTATAATATACCCAGAAGCTATGCAATTTAACTTGATACGTTAATAGATTAGGAAATCTAATACAATGTATAACAAACTTATAAACAGTTAATGCTTAGCTTTCACGTTATCCTCTTTATAATCGCATTAAAACCACTTTCAATAAAATACGATTGAACGAAAACCAACCTTATTTGAATACGTTAAAGCATATATAAATCGCGTCCTATTTTTGTATGTTATACGTGATAAATGTCAAAGGATTTTTGATTGTATTGTTGTTGGAATAAGGTTTGGTATTGTGTGCAAGCCTGTTTCTAGAAGTGATGCGAAGGGAAACCAGTCGTTCTACATTTCTGAGGACATTGAGGCGACCGCATTGGGATCCTGTGGTCAGTACAACATATTTAAAACTGTAAACAGGAATTGCAAGATTAAGTGTAATACACACAGATCGCAAATAACGTCGATTTAAAAAAAATTGTATCGCGAAAGTTTCACATTTATTTATTTATTCATAAACTTAGAAAGTAGAAAAACATCAAAATACAAAAAAAAAAAACTAAAATAAACAAAACTCTTCCAGGCAACTTTACGAGTTGCAATAGTTAAAAATACATACACACTAAAATACATAATATATGATACATTTTTTAATTTTCATAATTTGAAATAATATTGGGTTTGAAAATATTGGCATTTAGTCTGGCTAATAAAAAATGAGAACAACGGGTAGTAGATAATTACCCGCTGTTTTTTATTTTTGTTATAAATCAACAGTTGTATTTTATTAATTATACATAAAAGAACAGAACAAATTATTAATAAAAAACTGATTATGTGTGGACGCATATTTCAAAAATAAAAGAAATTGCGGTTTCTCATGACTTATGCCATGTACGAGTATATGGCATAAACCATGCGAAACGGAATACATAGCATAAACCATGCGAATTAAAAAATTGACTATAATACTCGTTCACGTTATATTCGTATATAGAGATTTTTTATATGCAAAAATGTAGTAATTGTAAGATGTTCTTTGCAACATTTTTTATCATGTTGTGCTGACATTTTATCAAAGATTTTTATAGAACATTTTTTATTTTTTTATTACCCTTATAGCACAAAAAAATATATATGCGTATTTTTATTATATTTTAGTAATTTTGTCCACAACTGTGAACTCTAGGCTTCACAATGAGTTATTATCGATACATTGACATCCGAACTAACGGGAAACAAGACATGTTGTTCTGAGTGTGAATTCGAGAAATTTCGAATAATTTACCAATAAAATGTTATAATGACGCAAAAAATAATGTTCCGTGTCAGCAACCTATTCATACAAATTAATGACATCGAAATGTCTGTGCTTCCGAAATGACCGCCCCATGCTGAGCTCATAATTTATCATGATTATTCCAGCACGTTGGGGTATTGAGGTTCTGATCTTCGGTGTCATTTAAGTTCTCTCATGGAAGAATGTGGCCTGAGACAAGGCGTTTGTAATACGGAAATATTTATAGAAGTCAGGTTCTTAGTATTTGTGCATGTAGTGCATTTTTTTTTTGTCTAAGGATTGTTTTTTTTTTTCATTTTTCGGACTGACTATTAGCTGTATTAACCCTATTGGTTGTGATAGCGTTACCGGGCTGTTTGGCGAGCATCGGAAAGAAGCTCTGCCAGAAGAAATTTGAGCCCTAGAGCTCGAAGAAACTAAGGGAACGTCTGCCTAAGGGCGCCTCCTGTGAGGCCGAACCTCGGTTTAGGCGACTTTTAGAATAACAGTACAGCTAATAGACAATCCGAAAAAAAAACAAAAACTACGAGTTGGGAGGTAACTAGCAGCGTTCGAAGCCGAAAAGACCAGGCTCGAGCCGGGAATCGAACCCGAGACACACCACTTTATTACACCACAGAGTAGAATGTTATAACTCAGCTCTACAAAACATATACATGTAGCTTTTGCAGACGTTACTTGTGTACGCACATATATTATAACAACTTCGCTTAATGCTGTAAAATTCAAAAAATAAAAGACTCATTTTTAAGAAATATGTTTTCCAAGCGCAGACTGTGTGTTGATTTTATGCAACTCACGTCTCTCAGCTTGGTTTTTAGTTGCAATAATATTGTTTTAGTTGCCCCTTTAAGAGGGGAGTTTAGGACGGACGTGACCATAGCTTTAACAGCTGGATATTTAGTTGCGGAAATGTTCTCGAACTTTCCTCTAATTATATTAAACTGAATGTCGCGTAGAATTACGATATTAACTATTGTATAAACAGTAAACTTTTTTACTTGGGTGTGAATTGCTCTATTTTCACCCATATAAATTATTGATTATGTGAGATGGTGATAACAAAAAAAAATTGGCTGAGTTTGTCGTGGGTTTCTTTTTAGACCTGGGCGCGATTTGAACCCTATTAGCTTTATTTTTAAGTTGGCGAATGTACTTATCACCATCAAATCACTACTATGTAAATTATAGAGGCGTCAAAAGTGCCTTTTAAAGGACTATTTGAATAAAGATTATTTGAATTTGAATTAATTTTCACTTAAATCCCAGTCCCGCCAATAATGAATAGTAAATTATAGTAGTAATTTATATGACATCGCCTATTAAAATAGGAGTCTTATCAATAATGTCCCATGGCTGAGTAGAGGTCTCTACTCTTATAGAAGGTTACTCTTATAGTCGTGGACTCTAAAAATTCAAATTCAAATTCAAAATAATCTTTGTTCAAATAGTCCTTAAAAAGGCACTTTTGACGCGTCAATAATTTACATAGCAGCGATTTGATGGTGATAACTGCGTTCGTTACTTATAAACTAAAGCTATGAGGGTTCAAATCGCGCCCAGGTCTAAAAGTAAACATATCACCGATATTTTAATTACATAGTTAATCGATCACCGTTAGGTTTAAGCCACCTCCGGTTACATCAGTTTGCTTTACGAGCTTGAAACGTGAGTTCGCATAAAATGCAAGTCTTAGTGGTGGGACGTTTTCTACATATTATAATGCACCCAATATGCAGATTTAAATAATACGTTTTATTTAGTATGTCAAGTAATATATGTAATTTCTTTTAAATGACAATATTTAATTCTAATAAGCTAATTAGAATGAATTATTGACTTCATAGCTCTGAAGTTAGAAAAAATTACATCCACGCATTTTATCGTTTATGTAATTCTTAATATCGTAATACAGTTTTTGTACAAGCTTACGAATTAATTAATATATTTGGCCTTGAAACATATTAATATTGTGTTAATAAATAAACTTCAGTTAATTTTTCATATCTTATTATTATGCCTCTTTAAGTTTATTATACGGAGCAAGCTGTAGTGGCATTGGGCGGGTTATATCTGTCGCAGAACCGACGGCCGTTGGGGCAGACGTGTTCTGGAGTGGAGATCGCGTACTGGTAGGACGACCTGAAAAGTAAAGGTAGGATGAGGAAGGTGGAGGACCGTATGTTGTGGCACGCTCTCGGAAAGGACTATGTCCAGCAGTGGGCGTCTATAGGCTGATTAAGTTAAGTATGTAAGTTAAGTATATCATATAAAACAAATGGTATAACAACATAGAATATTTTTGTATCAAATGTCGTTCTTTTACGACACTAATACATACGCTATACCGTATCATTTTACGCGGGAGTTACGACACCGAATTCCGTGTTACATCAAAGTGTTATGACGTCATAAAGCATACAAAAATATTGGCGTGTCATAAACGTGACGCGCGGTGTAAAGGGGACTATTACACGGTTATTAATGCTAAAGTGTTTGTATCGCTGTTTGGAAAAGTTTGGCCCAAACAAGCGAATATAGCGGCGTTTAATATGGCGTAATACGTGCGACCAATCACAAGGCGTCCGGTAGACCGAGAGTTGTGATTGGTCGGCCGCAAGTCAGACTCAAACGCCGTTAATAACACCGCGTTCTTCATTAAAAAAAACTGCAAGTTTGTTTACGAAGTGTTTATCGGACCGATAAAGCTCAAATTCTCAGCTCACTACAGAGCTAGGGTTTCCTCTCAATATGAGAAGGGTTTGGCCATAGTTCACCGCGCTGGTCATGTGCGGATTGGCAGACTTCACACGCCTTTGAGAACATTATGGAGAACTCTCAGGCGTGCAGGTTTCCTCACGATATTTTCCTTCACCGTTAAAGCAAGCGAACTTGTAATTGCTGAAAAACTCACATAACTCCGAAAAATTATAGGTGCGTGAAACGCCCGACCTCTGATTAGGAGGCGGACGGAGCTTTGTCTGTTTATCACAATAATATTATTAAAGCAAGTAGTTTGTATGTACGAGTAAGTATAAATGTGAGCGTGTTTATTACTCCTTTACGCCGTAGCTGCTGAACCAATGGTCGAAACTTGGAACGGAGATAGTTAATATCCTTGCTTATATTTGTCCCGGGAAAATCCATAGTTCTTGCGGGGCAAAAAACTGAATTTCACGTCAGTGATCTAACAGCTGTTCCTAGTTAAAAAACTGTGTTCAAAAAAAGGTTTAATTACTCAAAAACGCACATAACTCCGAAAAGTAAGAGGTTCGAACCCCCGACCTCTGATTAGGAGGCAGACGTCCTAACCACTAGGCTATCATAGCTTCAGCAGCTTTTTTTTTAAGTAATTAAAATATCACTTGCTTCAACGGCGAAGGGAAACATCGTGAGGAAACCTGCACGCTTGAGGGATCTCCATAATGTTCTCAAAGGCGTGTGAAGTCTGCTAATCCGCACAGGGCCCAGCGTGGTGGACTATGGCCATCCCTTCTCATACTAAGAGGAGACCCGTGCTCTGTAGTGAGTCGGCCATGGGTTGATCATGATGACAGCCAATAATATAGGATTGATCATAATATCATAACCAATATAATAGTTCAATAGGAATGTTTGCTCAAGCATTATCCTAAGCTGTGAGCCTCAAAGAGGGTACTGACGACGATATTTAAACGCTAGTGATAACTAGAACTAATAACTAACGTAAGGTGAAAAAGAGGCCAATTAGCAACTTGTGCTTAAGGTGTTGCTATATAAAACATTTATAGTGGTAGCGAGTTGACGTTAAAACTACATTCGTTAACTCAATAGTTAAGCTAGGAGGTCTGAGAAGACACACACAACAAACTTGTCTGTTTTTTATGTTATCACCTTTCATCATCATCATGATCAACCCATTACCGACTCACTACAGAGCACGTGTCTCCTCTCAATATGAGAAGGGTTTGGCCATAGTCCACCACGCTGGCCGTGTGCGGATTGGTAGACTTCACACGCCTTTGAGAACATTATGGAGAACTCTCAGGCAGATTTCCTCACGATGTTTTTGTTCACCGTTGAAGCGAGTGATATTTTAATTGTTTTTAAAAACACACATAACTCCGAAAAGTTAGAAGTGCGTGCCCGGATTAAAACCGCCAATCTCTGATTAGGAGGCTGACGCCCTAACCACTAGGCTATCACCACTTCTATGATAAAAGATCAAACTTGCATACGCGCGTGCATTTGTGTGTTGGTGTGTGTGTGCGTTGTTATATTGTGTGTGTTGATATTAGTCAAGAAATACGAACAAATTTATATTCCTCAAGTTGCCAAATGTATATCACAAAACACATTAAGAATTAGGGGCTGATTTTAAATCTCCTTGGCACAGCTGGATTCGGTTACTGGCACACTATCGCAAAGACAAACATAAACGAACTTGGATATCATATCGCTCAAAGTTGTTATACTAATAACAAAGTTTAGAAAGCTTACAGTTGAGCTGCCGGCAACCCTTGTAATTCATCATCATCATCATGGCCAACCCATTACTGGCTCACTACAGAGCACGGGTCTCCTCTCAATATGAGAAGGGTTTGGCCATAGTCCACCACGCTGGCCATGTGCGGATTTGCAGACTTCACACGCCTTTGAGAACATTAAAGAGAACTCTCAGGTGTGCAGGTTTCCTCACGATGTTTTCCTTCACCGTTGAAGCAAGTGATATTTTAATTGTTTAAAAACGCACATAACTCCGAAAAGTTAGAGGTGCGTGCTCGGATTCGAACCGCCGACCTCTGATTAGGAGACTGACGCTCTAACCACTAGGCTATCACCGGCTCTACCCTTGTAATTAGCCACGTGTTTTACGGTGGAATATCTCTCACTTTTTTTTATTCACTACAAGTTAGCCCTTGACGGCAATCTCACGTGGTGTTAAGTTAGGATGCTGTCTGGGATGATAGCGAGCTAAACCGTTAGGAGTCTGGTAAACTCACGCTCCTAATTGGTTTCTATGCGACATCGCGCCGGAACGCTATATAGCGTTTAATTATTAATAAAGTCTTCGCAAATTACAATAACTTTATGATGGAGTAAGTTCTAATGCTAATGGTTTTATTCTCAAACATATTGACAATCAAAGCGGTGCTAGCCTAGTGGTTAGAGCGTCAGCCTCCTAATCAGAGGTCGGCGGTTCGAATCCGGGCACGCAACTCTCACTTTTCGGTGTTATGTGCGTTTATAAAAATTAAAATATCACTTGCTTTAATGGTGAAGAAAAACATCGTGAGGAAACCTGCACGCCTGAGAGTTCTCCATAATGTTCTCAAAGGCGTGTGAAGTCTGCCAATCCGCACATGGCCAGCGTGGCGGACTATGGCGAAAGTCTTCTCATAATGAGAGATGATGATGATATTGACAATCCGACTTTTTTCAGTTTGAGATCCGTTGCAACTTTTTCAAAGTTACTCCACTGATAAGCGCCATAGTTCACAGATTTTGCGAAAGTATACCCTACGGGAATTTGCCGAACTAAATCGCTAAAAATCAAACGAAACGAGTTCATCCGTTACCTGATACCAATAAAGCAAACATTCGACGCCTATCTGGAGGATTGTTAAACAGATGCTTTGGTTAGGTGAATCGATACTTGAAAATATGATTCAGGCTTTGCAATACCTATTTGAAACTTATCCAGAAGCACGAAGTTTGAAGGCATTACCAAATCGCCATATTACGGCCTTAGATTTTCATCTCCTGGTTCTATTAACCACATCTCATCTTCTTTGGCATTACCGCCTGCCAGATATAGATGTTTTTTTTTCCGCTGCGTTTACACATCCCGGTATGTGGGACTCGCCGGCGGCCGGACTGGCGACCAGAATACCCACTAAAACCCAGCGATGCTCCTTCGCGTCGCCTGGTGGCTAGGTCACGAGAACACCCGCGCACTCGACCGCAACCCAACCAGATATAGATGGTGAACCGCAGGACTTGAACACCGCAAAAGACGACACAAGTTGAGAGGAGATCCTATGATAGACCAGTTGAAAATGATGATAATTTATATTGATATACAAAGAGATAAATAAATAAACTGAAAGGATTCTTCCTTTCAGTTTATTTATTTATCTCTAGTAATGGTAAGAGTAGAATGCTAAATATTTTAGGAGGAAGAACAGTGAGGTGGATGGAAGTGAGTGGAATAAGAAGACCGTGTCGACCCCAAATAGCAAGGAGAAGATACAAACAAATGAACTATACATTCAATCTCATTTAGAATTAAACCAGTTTTCTCAACCTAGCATATAAGTCTTACGATTTTCCAAACGTAGTAGTTGCGGCTTCTTTTTGCTCCCTCGACCTAAGCGCTCCTCTCCGAAAGAGGAGACCTAAACATATCCTTCACGACCCTGACGATCAGATAACCACTGACAACATACTCGTACCATCTATCACACAATTATACGCTACACACCGTCTTTGCCGGCGAAGACAAGGTCCCCGCTATCTTACGGCATCCGGCCGTGGGCTCCATCCACGGCCTCGGAGACGTACGGACCACTCACCGTCCGACCCCCCCCGTTATCCCAAACGTCGCCTAAGCCGAGGTTCGGCCTTGCAGGAAGCGCCCTTAGGCAGACGTTCCCTTAGTTTCTTCGAGCCCTAGGGCTAAAATTTCTTCTGGCAGAGCTTCTTTCCGAAGATCGCCAAACAGCCCGGTTACGCTGTCGCAACCAATAGGGTTAGCACAGCTAATAGTCAGTCCGAAAAAAAAAGTGTGGATGTTTTGATGTTTGTTACTCAATCACGCGAAAACGGCCGAACGGATTTGGATGAAATTTGGCATGCATGTAGCCTTTGACATGGAAAAGAACATACGCTACCTTTTTCCCCAATCATTGAGAATTCCCTGATGGAAAATTTAAATTGTTTACGAGCTAAGCCGCAGGCAGACAGCCTTTAAATTTGGTATGCATGTCACCAATGCTATGGAAAATGTAATGTATTTTCTATACCGATCCCTATGTTTGTTTCCATGGGAAGACTAAAAATCGTTAACGAAGTTTTAGACCCAGTTCTAAAGTCCACGCAGACAAAGTCAGGGGCAATAACTGGTAAAAAAATAATAATTAGCCAGTGGTCTATAATATTTTTGCGACACGCCTTTGCATAAGTCTGATGTCGCTAGCACACAACGGCAACATTAATTTGTCACACCGTGGTTAATTGGGACCGGTTTATGCAGGCAGAACCAAGATTTAAAAAAAAAAAGTATTTGGACCACAACTAAAATTGTTTGTGGTCGAGCCAAAAATTGTAAATTATTTATTATTAGTATAGTTTTTGCTGTAATAGCTGTGATAGCCTAGTGGTTAGGACGACAGCCTCCTGATCAGAGGTCGGGGTTTCGAACCCGGGCACGCACCTATAACTTTTCGGAGTTATGTGCGTTTTTGAGCAATTAAAATAACACTTGCTTCAACGGTGAAGGAAGATATCGTGAGGAAACCTGCATGCCTGAGAGTTCTCCAAAATGTTCTCAAAGGCGTGTTAAGTCTGCCAATCCGCACATGGCTAGCGTGGTGGACTTTGGCCTAATCCTTCTCATATTGAGAGGAGACCCGTGCTCTGTAGTGAGCCGGCAATGGATTGATCATGATGATGATGATATTTGTGTAACATAATTTCATGGAAAAATATTCTAGGATATTAAAAAGTTTATCTTATTAAGAACCTTTACCTTTTCGGTCATTCATTAAATTAATGTATGCAAATTAATTAACTTTGTAAATAAGGGATAGTATGAAGAGTTAATAAAGTCTGAGAAAGTTTTCAATGAAAGAGGGTGATGGTAAATAATATTTGTAAGATGTGTGTAAATCTAAAGCAAAGTTACTTCAAAGAATTCAAAGCCTCGACGAAGCGGTACTTTGATATGCAAACTTATTTGAGTAATTCTGAATCATACCTTCATATTATAATATAATCTGTAGTTATATCAAATTTACTGGTATAAAAAAGAAAAAGAGTTCATATACGTGTTTTTGCCCTAACGCTAATCTCAGGAACATTTAATTTTATTTATTTATACAACAAGGTGGACAGACGACATCAGTCGAGTCGCAGGCAGCCGCTGGATGCAAGCGGCCCAAGACCGTGAGCATTGGAACTCCCTACAAAAGACCTATGTCCAGCAGTGGGCGTCAATCGGTTGATAATGATGATACAACTTTATTACCTATATAACAAAAGAAAGGAGAAAAAAAAACACATAATATAAAGGCAAAAGACGACCTTATCACTAAAAGCGACTCTTCCAGGCCAACTTCTTGAAAGAAGATGACAGAAATAAAAGACCGGAAATCGCAATACTTATACATATATACATACTAATAATTACATACTATTAAAATATTATAAATAAATAGCTTCTATGATATATAAGTACTACTACAAAAATATACAAGGAATAAATATAGATATAAATTTTGTTTTTTAATTAATTTGCTTTGAAAATGTATATTTATTTTATATAACCATTTTATTGTGAAATGTTTAACACAAAAAAACATTTTTTTATTTAATGCGCGAGATTATCAATGTCTAGTAGGAATATTATAAAGTTGAAGTGTTTGTTTGTGTATAACAGCGAGTTATTCATAAAAGAAGGGGTTAGCACTAGTGGCAATGGGATGGCGATAGGTCCTCAAGTGGAGATCGCATCTCAGCAAGTGTGGGGCGCCGCCCTACTTGATGAAGTAACTACGTAAATGGCAGCGATTAAATGGGTGTAAAAGGAATGAGATAGATAGATAAATTCTGATTTTCACATTATAATATATGGATCCCAAAATAAAAAAAGACAAAGGCGGTCTTATCGTTTAAAGTGACATACCAAAAAAAAAAACCTTAAAAAATATAACATCATAACTAAAACATATCATTAAAAGGAGTCCCTTTAGACAAGGTTCCGAAGATACAGCGATCTCCCTTTGAATAGCAAGACTAATTCTTTGTCTGAGGTAGTTGGCAGCTCTTCGGTCTCCTGTGACTTTTTTGCTATATCCTTAAAAAGCCTTACAGCGCTAGGATCCCATGGAGCAAGAATCTCGAAACCGAATGGCACAAAATCATATTCGGAGCCTAGACTCCTGTATTGGCATGCTTTAGCTTTTTCAGTCGCTTCATAAGCCGCCCCAACTCTGTAACTTTATGATAACAGAGAAATTTCGTTTAGTCGATTTTTATGAAGGAATTGTCATTGTTTATTGCATAACACCGTCCATGTTGGTATATTAATTGGAGTGACGCACGGACTCAATTTCCTTGTAAATAATTTATGTTATGTATTTCATCATCCCTAAGTAAATTCATTTCGCATGCTAATTTATTAGCCCCTTCCACTTTTCGTTATTTTGTCTACAGTAATTTAGCTATTATGACGTAAAAATAGGTACATTCAGCTTTCCACGTTATGAAGAAAACGTGAAAAATATGCTTTTTTTTATACACTAAAAGTTAGCCCTTGACGGCAATCTCACCTAATCGTAAGATGGTACCGGGCTAACCTGTTAGGATTATGGTAAACCCATACTCCTAATTAGTTGCTACGCGACATCGTGCCCGAACGATAAATCGCTTAGTGACTCGTCTTTGTCTGTAGAGTTGTAACTAGCCACGGCCGAAGCCTCACACCAGAACAGACTCGAGTCGGGAATCGAACCCAGGACCTTCAATATAGTAATGCAACAGCACCCGCGCAGTTTAGCCCGCTACCATCCTAGACTGCATCACCACTTACCACCAGGTGAGATAGCCATCAAAGGATATCTTGTGGTGTACAAAATAAAAAATAATCGTTGGGGTCCCAAGGTGCTGGAAGGGCGACCTCGCACCGGTAAACGTAGCGTTGGTCGACCCCCAACTAGGTGGACAGACGACATCAAACGAGTCGCAGGGAGCCGCTGGATACAAGCGGCCCAAGACCGTGGCCATTGGAACTCCCTACAAAAGATCTATGTCCAGCAGTGGACGCCTATCGGTTGAAATGATGATGATGATGATAAAAATAATCGAACTCAGCACCGCAACCTAAGTCAAACATGCCAACTAAGTTATCAAACCCTTTGCACACAAATGAATTCATAATAAAATGCACTTCGCACTCGTAAATTATATTCCACCTTGGAACTTGGCCGCTGTCCAAGCGAGGCCTAATTGTGATAACCTGGGTAATAAACTTATATCATGATTATTGTGAAATATTACCGTATAGGACTCCAACAACGTCCATACACTGCTTGCTTGGCGCAGGTAATCTTTACTGCCGGATTTGTACTTGGCAATTGTCCAGAACAGTCAACACTTGGCTAATGTGATGATGTAAGGTTTAACAGCTGTAATATGAAATTATTTATATCTTGTAGTTGCAGTTAATCTTACTGTAAATATATTTTCGCATTTTCGCATTTATAATATCAGCAGGGTTATTCTTTATAAATTTTACAGTTTTTTTTTCTCTCTCTTTTTATAGCTTTACACAGATTAGCCAATGTCAAGTTTATAGCAATGGAGAATTGAAGTTAGGGAAAAATAACGGGAAACTTCGCAAACCTTTCCCAAATTAATACATGTTAACCATTCAAAAACTAGCAACTACACAAACGACACCAAACTATAATGTCCAAAGCACAACCAACACCAATCCTTTTCAAAATTGGCCAACAAACATTAATTTAAGAAAAGCTTGAAAATACCGCGCCCGCCATATACGAAGTCTCCCTTCATTCTCTGTATATTCTAGAAAGAGTTTATTGTGTTAATTTTAGGCAGCTACAGAGCAAAGAGTTGACAATATTTGTTGTTAAATTCATGGTTTATGACTGGAATGTGACATGGTGGAATGCGCTCCCATTCAGAATAAAACATTCAAAGTCACTCACTATTTATAAAAGATTTTACAAATGCCATTAGAAAATGGTCTCTAACGCAAAAATGATGACTTTTATTTTTATATATTTATTTTATTTCCTTCATTTATTTTATAAATTATATATCTGTGTATTTATTATTGTATTGTATAATATTATGTATGTCGGCGCAAAGGAGGTATTAACTTCATTCAGCGGCGCCAAGAACTTGAAAAATTCAATAATTACCCACATTTGAACTCTTTAAATCACTAATAACACAATTTTGACGGTAGCAATCAATTTTGTACCAGCATGCTTTGATATAAATACTGGCGGTCGATTCCTCTCGCTCGAGACGTCGGACCGTCCGGATCTCTTAGTTATTGTCGCAATAAAAGTGTAATCCCTCAAGTTATGGTTTTAATTACTATGAGTGAAAGTAGACAAAAGCGTGACGTCAGCAATGCTGACGTCACTCTTACTAAAAACAACTCTGACGGCCTTAACTCGTCAATATTATAAAGTATATATTAGTGTATTTATTATTGTATTCTATTATATATGTAATTTGGTTTATGTATTAGTATGTAGTATGCAGGTTTATGTTTATATTGCGCTGCCTACTTTCTATTTATTTTCCCTAATCCTTAGGTTGCCTGGCAGAGATCGTTACTAAGCGATAAGGCCGCCTTTTGTATCCTGCTTCTTCTTGTTTCTGTTTTTCTTATTATTTTCCTTTATATTGTGGTACAAATAAATAAAAAATAAATTGGTATACTTTTGCTTGAGATAAAAAGCTCCGTGTTATTTATAGATTTAAACAAAATTCTACCTCCTTTCATTCATTCAAAATTCTTCATTACGTCTTAATAGTGAGAGGTCCGGGTATATTTCAATTGCTAAAAAAACGCACGTAACTCCGAAAAGTTAGAGGTTCGAACCCCCGACCTTTGATTAGGAGGCGGACGTCCTAACCACTAGACCAGCACAGCTTCTACGATATATAATTCAAATTCAAAATAATCTTCATTCAAATAGTCCTTAAAAAGGCACTTTTGACGCGTCAATAATTTACATAGTAGTTATTTCATGGTGATAACTATATTCGTAAACTTAAAACTAAAGCTATCAGGGTTCCAAACGCGCCCCGGTCTAAGAAGAAGCCCACTACAAACTTAGCCGGGTTAAATAAAAAAAAAATTAAATATATATATTAAAAAAAACGATATATAAATAAATAAAAACAACAAACTTTTAAATTATTAAGTAAGCAAGATATAAAGGAGTAGCCCCGCCGTAAACAAGTTTTTTAAACCTCGGCTTAACCCAATAATTAATACAGATTTTAATTAAAATCTAGCCTGGAAATAACCCTAGTCTCCTTTTGTTGCGGTGTCAAACAATTTCTTGCCTAGACAGTTTCGATATTAATTCCTTACAAACTCACCTCGCAAATTGTAAGGACTTTGGAAATAACGTTTTTATTTTTTCTGCTTATTATTTCGCTCCAGATTAAAAAGTAGATCCATAGAGTATAGTCTTTGATAGTTTTTCATTGTGTTTCGAGACGATGAGTAGACAGATAATATAATGACAGGTTGTTTTTTGGTTTCCGTGCCCAATGGCTAAAAAACACGTGATATTTACAGTGTTAATTTAAAATTATAATCGTTTTTGACTTCATTTTAATATAATAATTGAATTTTATCAAATTAAAAAAATGTCTAAAAACTGAAAATTTTATTTTTTTAATAATTTCATGTTTCATTCCAATTATATATAGTATCGATAAATCGTACATGCTGCTAGCGATAAAGTCAAAATGATATATTTTATATAATATGTACTTAGTAAAAATTACTTTTTTGGAATAACATTTTGTAAATTTGATAAAATATCATATACGTAATGATAACTTGTTTTATTTAAATAAAGTGAAATAAACTAAAGTTATTAGTAATATAGTTTCTCATACTCATACATACGGTAACCACTGCGCATCAGGTGACCCACCTGTCCGATTTCTCGCGATATATCATCATCATGATCAAACCATTGCCGGCTCACTACAGAGCACGGGTCTTCTCTCAATATGAGAAGGCCTAGGCCATAGTCCACCACGCTGGCCATGTGCGGATTGGCAGACTTCACACGCCTTTGAGAACATTACGGAGAACTCTCAGGCGTGCAGGTATCCTCTCGATGTTTTCCTTCACCGTTGCAAGTGATATTATAATTACTTTGATTAGGAGGCGGACGTCCTAACCACTAGACCATCGCAGCTTCTACGATATATAAATTCAAATTCAAATAATCTTTATCCAAATAGTCCTTTAAAAGGCACTTTTGACGTGTCAATAATTTATATAGTATCTAGTGATTTGATGGTGATAACTACATTCGTAAACTTAAAACTAAAGCTATGAGGGTTCCAAACGCGCCCCGGTCTAAGAAGAAGCCCACGACAAACTTAGCCGGGCTACATGTAGTTTTTTTTTTATCCACTACAAGTTAGCCCTTGACGGCAATCTCACCTGATGGTAAGTGATGATGCAGTCTAAGATGGTAGCGGGCTAACCTGTTAGGGGTATAGTAAGCCCATACTGGTTGGTTTGGTATGGTTTCTAAACGACATCGTGCCGGAATGTTAAACCACTTGGCGACACGCCCTTGTCAGTAGGGTGGTAGCTAGCCACGGCCGCAGTCTCCCACCAGACCAGACTCGAGCCAGGAATCGAACCCAGGACCTCCAACTTTATAATGCGACAGCGCGCTGCGCCATGGAGGTCGTCAAAAGTGGAATAAAAAACGCGATTCCAAGGCGTATTGAACACAAAAGGTTCAAGCGTGCGATGCATCAATCGCTCATAAGCTCGCAAGGGGGACAAACAGTACCTACTTATTAGTTCCACGACGGAGTGAAAAATCACTGGCAAGTGCGACATTTTTCACCTTCCGCGCCGAGACGAGTGCGCGAAACACACCCCTCGGCTTAGATATGCTGGAAGAGCCAGTTAATATTACAAGGATAAAATAAATAAAATGAATAAAATAAAAAGCCATTTATTAAACTACCAAGTCAATAAAAATAATAGTTTCAGTCCAATTTTATATTATAATATCGTTACAAGTGTTTGGTAGAAGTCGCCGTAGGCCTAGGCCTAGTGCGTAGGCCTCCCCCAGCTCTTTCCAAGTCTTCCTTTCCTTAGCTTCTCTGGTCCATAGCGGGCCACTGACGTGAAGGAACAAGTCCGCCCACCGTCTTCTTGCAAAAGGATAACTTACTATTAAAAAAAACTATTACAAGTGAGCCCTTGACTGCAATTTTTATTTTATTTATTTATTTATTTAAGAAAGAACATTGACATAATGTAATAATAGTTAGGTGTAATCACAAACTCGTAGCTTGAGTTTTTCCGTACACCTGAGCCATCGACAATTAAATTCAAATTCAAATAACCTTTATTCAAATAGTCCTTTAAAAGGCACTTATGACGCGTCAATAATTTACATAGTAGTTATTTGATGGTGATAACTTCATTCGTAAACTTAAAACTAAAGCTATGAGGGTTCCCAACGCGCCCCGGTCTAAGAAGAAGCCCACAACAAACTTAGCCAGGTAAATTTTCTTTTTGTTTTGCTTGGCCATAGTCAAACCCTTCTCATATTGAGAGGAGACTGCTGACGTGCTCTGTAGTGAGCCGGTATGGGTTGATCATCTGATACCCCGCTAAAAGCGGTGCAGTCCTACCTGCGTCGCTTCCGGAGTGGATGCGTAAACGCATTTCCCAGCATTAAAAAAAAGCTAAAAAACCATACACTGAAATGAAAAATTATAAATGAAAAAAAAAACAATTAATTTGACGTTTTTAAACTGTCTTTTTCTGCATCTATACGTCGGTGGCGTTCGCCGTGATTTATGAAACTACCGCCCGAAACATTTCAATTAGAAACCCGACGAGTCACTCAATACTGTATTGATTTATCCCGGTTTCGCTTATCGGCTAATAACTAGCTCGATTATTCATCGCCTGTGGCACGAATGCCATTAGGAAGGAAGGCTGCGGAGCGTTCGGGAAATGATCGCTTGTAAGCACACGACGGTGAATGAAAAATGGAAACACGTGTGTGCAGTTTTCTCTTGGTAAATGAATGTTGGGAGTGAAATTAAAAAAAAAATAACAAAATCGCTTTATACATGTAGACCTATTACAGACATCTGTGAAGCGTTTATCACATGATCAACCTATTACCGGCTAGCACGGGTCTCCTCTCAATATGAGAAGGATTTGGCCATAGTCCACCACGCTGGCCATGTGCGAATTGGCAGACTTCACACGCCTTTGAGAACATTATGGAGAACTCTCAGGCGTGCAGGTTTCCTCACGATGTTTTCCTTCACTGTTGATGCAAGTGATATTTTAATTTTTTTTTAAAACGCACTTAACTCCGAAAAGTTAGAGGTGCGTGCCTGGATTCGAACCGCCGACCTCTGATTAGGAGGCTGACGTCATAACCACTAGGCTATCACAGCTTCAAATTCACTGCAAAACCGCTTCTAAATAAATAGTATATTTTTCATTATTTTAATTCGTGAGGTTATGGTACTAACATTCTTTAACTTAACACTAGATAGTTCTAGGTTGGTCCCAAACGCGCCCAGGTCTAAGAAAAGCCTACAAAAACATAGCCGGTTTTTTGCTATCACCATCTTACATAGATAATAACTACGTATATAATTAGGTAAGGTGTAAGTGATATTTTTTTGAATTGTGTTTAGCTGTAAAAACCGGGCAGTTTAGCGATCTTCGGACAGAAGCTCTGCCAGAAGAAATTTTTACTCGATGAAATGAAGGGCTACTCCCATGAGACCGAACTGTGGCTTAGGCGACGTTTGGGTACGCCCAGGTACAAATTATAGCCCACAAGTAACTTAACCGGTTTTTTTTTGTTTACTTGTTTGTTGACTACTCGAACTACCGGCTTTGTATCTATTGATTTGAAGTTACAGAATCCGATACTAGTTGATATGCTTGATTTTTGATGTATCCTCTAATTTGTAGCCATAGATACTTATGGCAAGACAGGGCAACCCCATCCCACTTGCTTAACACACGCGTTCACCATCGCTTGGCGGTATTTACGAGTTGATAACTTGTCACGACCGAAGTCTCCCACCAGATTCAGGAACTTCCAATTAAGAATACTATTACAAAGAACCTTATTACTAGATAACGTAATCACTCGTGAAAGAATTCTTGTAAACAAACGATTTTATTAAAATTCCTTGAATTTTTCATTTCGGAACTTTCCTTTGGTTTACATTTCGAACGTATGACTAAAAAACAATCTGAAATTTTAAATTCCAAAATCCAATACTAAAGTTAATAAGCCTTATAAATTCAAATTCAAATTCAAAACAATCTTTATTCAAATAGTCCTTTAAAAGGCACTTTTGACGCGTCAATAATTTACATAGTAGTGATTTGATGGTGATAACTAGATTCGTAAACTTAAAACTAAAGCTATGAGGGTTCCAAACGCGCCCCGGTCTAAGAAGAAGCCCACAACAAACTTAGCCAGGTAAATTTTATTTTTGTTATCACCATCTCACATGCCACTTAAAATTATATTAAGAGCTATCTTATTAGAGCAATATTTCACACCCATGCTTGTTTATCATTTATGTAATCCTTTACAATATATTAGGACTTTTCTATAAAGAGTCCAAATCCTCAAACCCAATAGTGTTGCATACGGAGGTCTTCAGAGTAGTCAGAATAGGAACATTAACAGCCGGTACGGATCCTAATAATATGCATTTATTGTTATTAGGTATGTATCTTTTCTTAAGCAATAAGACCGCCTTTGCATACTCATGTCTAAGTGTTCCGTGTTGTTGCATCTTAAAATTTGTGTGCAATAAAAAGTATATCTAAGATTATGATTATGAAATAAATAAATTATTGTTATTGTCCGCATTTTTTTTGTCGCTGGGAAATGCGTTTACGCATCCCCTCCGGAAGCGACGAAGGCAAGACTGCGCCGCTTCCGACGGGGTATGTGGGACTCCCCGGCGGCCAGACTGGCGACCAGAATACCCACTAAAACCCAGCGATGCTCCTTCGCGTCGCCTGGTGGCTGGGTCACGGGAACACTTGTGCACTCGACCGCAATCCTACCCTTTAACAATATCTAATCTAATATATTTTTAAGTCTAGTCTAAGTAAGTAATAAGTCCGTGTTACGATTACATAGGTATTCATTTACTTTGTTAATTATTTTTGTCATGATCTTTTTATATTTATTTATTTATTATTAAAAGACAATCTACGAAAAGACCATCTAAGTCCTGTTCCACGATACTTTATATACGTTTACAATGATTGTTTACGTGTGGTGCGTCCGGTTCCTTTATATAATATATGTGTCAATGTCTGTAGCCCACATTTCGTTTTGCTCATGGTACCACTCCATACGGCAGCCGCCATTTTTCATGTTGGCGTTCATTAGAGTTCGTTTTAAATGCTAATTCGGCGCGATTGGTCCATTCGACGCGGCCACATGTTTTTGAAATAACCGCCATGACCGTAAATATTCACGTTTTGTGGTTCCGTACTTTGCTAATTTATACAAAATGGCGTCATATTTCATTGTCGGGGGCGGCGGTAGTTATGATTCTGAATAACAGTTGATGGCTCACTATTTATCAACCAACATATAGCGTGTAATATTTTAAACATACGACGCCTATGTTTTAATATTATTACCTTGAAAAGGAGTATTATGTTTTCAGGGTATATCAAATATGTATCGGTTTTTTTTTATTTCAAACATAGTTTTGAACGGATACGGATGAACGGGGTTTCGTTGAATCCTTGTTCTTCCTAGAGTGCTAGTCCAAGATTTTATACATTTACTGCATGATTTTTTTGTCTCAATTATACACATTGCCACGTATGAGCCACGTAATAGAATCAGAATCAGAAGGAATAGAAGCTGTGATAGTTTATTTTAGTTGCTTAAAAACGCACATAACTCCGAAAAGTTAGATGTGCCCGGGATCACTAGCGGGCTATCACAGCTTCTACAAATTCTGTGCGTTCTATATGCAGTCATCATCATCATCATCATGATCAACCCATTACCGGCTCACTACAGAGCACGGGTCTCCTCTCAATATGAGAAGGGTTTGGCCATAGTCCACCACGCTGGCCATGTGCGGATTGACAGACTTCACACGCCTTTGAGAACATTATGGAGAACTCTCAGGCGTGCAGGTTTCCTCACGATGTTTTCCTTCACGGTTGAAGCACGGTTGAAGTCCTTTGTGACGACCTCCGTGGCGCAGTGCGCGCGCTGTTTCTTTATATAGTTGGAGGTCCTGGGTTCGATTCCCGGCTCGAGTCTGGTCTGGTGGGAGGCTGCGGCCGTGGCTAGTTACCACCCTACCGACAAAGACGTGCCGCCAAGCGATTTAGCGTTCCGGCACGATGTCGTGTAGAAACCAATTAGGAGTATGGGTTTTCCATACCCCTAACAGGTTAGCCCGCTACCATCTTGACTGCATCATCACTTACCATCAGGTGAGATTGCCGTCAAGGGCTAACTTGTAGTGGGTAAAAAAAAAAAGCAAGTGATATTTTAATTATTTTAAAAACGCACATAACTCCGAAAAGTTGAGGTGCTATATGCAGTAATATATAATATATATATAGTCTATGTATAAGTGATGGTTTTCCTCATTCCAGCGCTAACATCACGGATCCAAAAGGCGAATAAAAATATATAAAGCGAGCGAATGTACAGATTTGTAAAAAGGGTGAAACGTCGGGATATTCCAGATTCCAGATAACGACCTTTCAGTAACGCGTGTGCTTAATCACTCTGTCGATGTTTTAGAATTTTCGAATTTTTTATCTGTACAATATTTTTTCACCGCGTTCATTTTCGCGGTAGGTTTAGGTTGCGTCACGTAGAAGTACCTTCGACTGTATCATTGCTCAGGGGCTAAGCAATTATGCAAATTTTATAGCATTTTACTACAAATTCAGGAAGGTTCAGAGTCATTCAGTCTGCGAAGTAGACTATTGATAGACATCTCCAAGATTTCAATAGGTAATTTGTTATAAAATAAAACTAAAATGTGGTGTCGTGGGACACCAGGTGGGAACGAAGTTCCTTCGGCTAATGTAGAATCGACACAATTTGCAAATACCTATAATGTGAGTATTCGCCACGTGCTTGTCCATGAATTCATGAGTGTATACTATGCATTGGCGAGGTGGAGTGGTAATAGAGAGAGAAGGGATGAGAGAACGAAAAGAAAGAGGGAGGAAGAGAAAGGTATTATACACTACTCGCTTGTGTATACGACTGTCGCGCCTGCGCACGTCTGATTTAACGGTTTTATTCCACGGACTTTTTCTTACGATTTTACTATCACATTTTTTTCAGTTCGGTCGCGCAGCAAAATCCCTATCTCCTCCAAGCATGCCGAAAGGAACTTCGTTCCAAAAAATACAATTTCCTTAGAATGAGTTACTAATTTTTGTGCAGCCTACTAAACGGCCCTACAAGTTTACCTTTTCGCAATATATTTATGAACATACATTAAATTTTCATATAGTCATTATTTTACGAGTGTATTCTTTAATTTTTTTTCCCTTGGGCCCAATTTGTATATCGAACGAATAGCCAAATCATATTTTTTTTATTCACCACAAGTTGGCTAACTTTATGGACTTACACATAAAGTTATATTCACCACACTTACATGGGATTCGTTATTGAAAGCTATTTTGTAATTTTGTACGCAGAATTTATTATCTAGATCTGAGATTATATATTGAATAAATATTTTTTTATACACCATAAGTTAGCCCTTGACTGCTTCTCACCTGATGGTAAGTGATGATGACGGTCTAACATGGTAGCGCGCTAACCTGTTAGGGGTATGGTAAACTCATACGCCTAATTGGTTTCTACACGACATGGTGCCGGAACGCTAAATCGCTTGGCGACACGTCTTTGTCTGTAGGGTGGTAACTAGCCACGGTCGAAGCCTCCCACCAGACCAGACTCGAGCCGGGAACCGAACCCAGGACCTCCGACTTTAAAATGCAATAGCGCATGCGCTGCGCTACCGAGGTCGTCAAATATAATAATAATTCTGCAAAACGAACTTGCGACCGAAGGACGTGGGGTTCTTCAGATGTTATGGCAACCCCGATCGGTAAACGCAACGTTGGTCGACCCCAACTAGGTGGACAGATGCCATTAAAGTCGCCGAAAAACCATAGGACCGTGGGCTTTGGAACTCCTTACAAAACAGCTTTGTCCACAGCTGTACCCACTGTTGGACATACTCGTAGTGGGCATCAATCGTTTATTATGATGATAGTACATATTCTAAATCCTTCTATTGTACGAACGAAAACTGTGCCTTTTGAGACATCATAGATTATGCTCATGATCAACCCATTATCGGCTCACTACAGAGCACGGGTCTTCTCTCAATATGAGAAGGGTTTGGCCATAGTCTACCACGCTGGCCATTTGCAGATTGGCAGACTTCACACGCCTTTGAGAGCATTATGGAGAACTCTCAGGCGTGCAGGTTTCCTCACGATGTTTTCCTTCACCGTTGAAGCAAGTGATATTTTAATTGCTTAAAAAACGCACATAACTCCGAAAAGTTATAGGTGCGTGCCCGGGTTCGTACCTCCGACCTCCGATTAGGAGACGGGCGTCCTAACCACTAGGCTATCACAGCTCTCATAGATTATATTAATATGTAAAATGATACAAGATCTTATTATGTTTTACTCAGCGTTTCAATTTACGTATGCATAGCAATATTTAATTTATAATTCTTTTTGGAAGAGAACTTCGTGATACTTTAAAAAGAAAATTTGCTTTTTAAATAAAGGTCCTTTGCTTGTTTTTTGAGTCCTGTGCCCTTTAAATTAGGTCGCACGAAATTTTTCGAATAACAATATGTAGAGATGTTTTTACCACCAGCGTTTACTGTATACTTTAACTCAAATAATATAATTTTCATTTTAATTTGAGTTATAATAATTGTAATAATTTTGAATAAGTTTAATTTTAACTATCATAATATTGACTAATGGAATTATTATTTTCACTATATGCTACGAGATAATATATAAAGTAAGTACTAAGATATAAAGAGATATAATATACTTAAATAGATAAAAATAAATACATAATACCAATTACATTTTATCTTACAAGTTTTTCAGTATTATTCTTATATAATTTTTTATTTTTATGCAATAGATTTTACCTTTTTTTTATTTAGGGGCTTCCGTTTCTCAATTTGAGGGTAGAGCGCAGAACTGTTGAATAATCCTTCAACCACGCAGCAAAACAAGAAAGAACAAGGGATTGGCGTGATTTTTCCCAGATATAGTTTGAGGGCTACTTTTATCCCGAAAAAATGTACAGTTCCTAGATATACTCGTAACTACAGCGTAATTCTATAACCTTTCACGTTTATTAACGTTACTGGAGAAATAAGAATACAATATAGCTTATTGGACCGTTTAAGCAATTAAAATATCACTTGCTTGAACGGTGAAGGGAAACATCGTGGGTCACCGTGAACCTGCATGCCTAATAGTTCTCCATAATGTTCTCAAAGGCGTGTGAAGTCTGCCAATCCGCACATGGCCAGCGTGGTGGACTATGGCCAAACCCTTCTCATATTGGGAGGAGACCCGAGCTCTGTAGTGAGCCGAGATTGGTTTGATTATATATATAATCCTAACAGGTTAGCCCGCTACCATCTTAGACCGCATCATCACTTACCATCAGGTGAGATGCCGTCAAGGGCTAACTTGTGGTGTATAAAAAAATATATATTCAATATATAATCTCAGATCTAGATAATAAATTCTGCGTCCAAAATTACAAAATAGCTTTCAATCCCATGTAAATTGCGCGATAAAGTTATATTATTATTGTTTTGAACTGTGATTGTAACTGTCATATGTAGATCCCTGAAATGTAATCAGAAATTCTGCTCTCAATTAGGAATTTAGGGAAAAGTGAGCAGACGGGCGGAGATATAGAATAATTTAATTTGCCCCGGCTTTTGACCCGCGCCTGTCGGGCTCGATATTACTAAGGCTTTGGTAATGATACAGGCATAGCCCAGTGGTTAGGACTTCACCTTCCTTCTTCGATTCTTAGCCTGACCCTCTCGCCGACTTTTTAGCGTTTTCATTTAAGCAATCATACATTAAATTTGACTTGTTTTATCGTCTAAAGAGTTCCTTAGATCGAGAGGTAACCATAATCTTCTGAAAGACGAGAGCAGGAACGAAAACTTGTGTATACGCAATTTTTTTAGGTTGAGGTGAGGTTTTATTTATAACGTAGTTTTATTTTATTTGCTTAGTTGATAAATGTATTTTACAGTTTTTAATTATTATCTTACAATGGGCAGTTATAAAAGCTGTGATAGCCTAGTTTAGGGCGTCAGCCTCCTAATCAAAGGTCGGCGGTTCGAATCCGGGCACGCCCCTATAACTAAAAAATTAAAATATCACTTGCTTCAACGGAGAAGGAAAACATCGTGAGGAAACCTGCATGCCTGAGAGTCCTCCATAATGTTCTCAAAGGCGTGTGAAGTCTGCCAATCCGCACATGGCCAGCGTAGTTGACTATGGCCAAACCTTTCTCATATTGAGAAGAGACTTGTGCTCTGTAGTGGGCTGGTAATGGGTTGATCATGCAATGGGCAGTTTTATTTGACTTTCATAAGCGTGTTGTATCAATGTGGTCCAGCTTTCGCTTACAATCTTTTAGTTAAGGTTTATCTTATTTACTATAATAATAGATAAATAAATATTAATATTAAATTTAAAATATAATAAATGCAATGCAAAAGATATCTATTAATCTCTGTATCTTTTTAACTATTACCTATATATATTTTTTTTTCGGACTGTCTATTAGCTAACCCTATTGGTTGCCACAGCGTAACCATCTGGCAGAGCCTCTTTCCGTATCACGCGGTGTTCCCAGGCGGTCACCCATCCAAGTACTGATCGCGCCCGATATTGCTTAACTTCGGTGATCGGACGAGAACCGGTGCATTCAACATGGTATGGACGCTGGCATCTATCTATCTATCTACATATATGACTGTCGATCTATCCAATATGAATGAGATGAAGGGAGATGAAAGATTGCTTCTTGTCAGAAGAGGTAATCAATATGGCGTACATCCAAAAAAAATGCCCCCTACCCTATTTTGTACTGCGACGTTTCCCGCGTCACGATTACTAATGGGGTGATTTTTGTTCTTTTGTCCAATTTTTTTAACCACCGTGTCCACCGCGTGAACTGGGCCCAGCGATTATTCATAATTACCGCGTAATGGCGGACATTCTACGAAGCTTTGTTACTGTTAGGTTGATTAATACATCGAGCGGAAGCGGGAGAGGCAGCGATTTGCGCTGTCACGCTCAATTGATTAACCCGCATTCTTATTTGGTTTATATTATGACAATATGCTTAGCTGCGATCTCACTTGTGGTAAAATCTACAGTGAAACGGTTAGGTATTGCAATTAATCATTTAGCTACTTTCAGAGCATTATGTCATATGGTATTTTATTATGGGGTAATGCTGCTGATATTGACACTATATTCGTATTGCAGAAGAGGGCTGTTCGTGCGATTCAAATTAGGTCCGAGAGAGTCATTAAGAGATAAATTTAAAGATTATAATGACAGTGCATAGCCAATATATATATATGAAAATTTAATGTATGTTCATAAAATGATAAATTCAAGATAAAAATGAACTGTAACGCACTGAACATCAGAAGTAAAAGTAAATTTGTAGTACCGTTTAGTAGGCTGCACAAAATTAGTAACTCATTCAAAGGAAATTGTATTTTATTTTATATTAAATAACTTAAAACGAAAGCTTACAGAAAAATCATATTACGATATTAAGGATTATATAAACGATAAAAAAGCTAGGGTATGAATTGCTCTACCTCCATAGGTACTAAAAATTATTATTGATTATGTGATATGGTGATAATGGAAAGAAAAACCTGGCTAAGTTTGTTGTGGGCTTCTTCTTAGACCAGTGCACGTTTGGAGCCCTCATAGCTTTAGTTGTAAGTTTACGAATGTAGTTATCACCATCGAATCACTACTATGTAAATTATTGACGCGTCAAAAGTGCATTGTAAAAGACTATTTGAATTGTAAAGTGGCATCTGTAAAACCAGAGGAGCCATCATTGCGTTTTGGCTGAGTCCTCATCCTCCTAATCGATTTCTACTCGGCCGGAACGCAAAATCGCTTGGCGATATGTCTTTGCCTGTTGGGTGCTAACTAGCCACGGCCGAAGCCTCCCACCACACCAGACTCGAGCCAGGAATCGAAGCCAGGACCTTCAAATTTATAATGGGACAGCGCGCGCGCTGCGCAACGGAGGTCGTCAAAGAAAAGGTAGACATTTTGTATCAAGTTTGTATAAGGTCATGATACAAAATGTCGTAAGTACAAATAATTGACGTTTATAATTGGTTTACCAAGGTCAAGATGCTGAAGCATTGGATGCATAATAGCTTATAACGATGATGGTAGTAATAACAGAAACTGTTATATAAAAATCCTCGTTGTATTTTAAGCCACAGCTGTTATAATGTTCAACATTCCGCTTCCTCTTATGACTCTTCCACCACCTTTGTGAGTCAGTATTATTAAAACTCCACCGTTTTGATTCAAACAGTGATTTGCTTTTAAAAAATGTACTGTAATATTTTCTTTTCACATTTTCGGCTATGTGGTCTTTTAAAAGCATTTTTATGATAAATTAACGTTTTTTTTTTCATATATATTTTTTATTTATAAATAATGATACCTGGGTATTCAGTCTGGCGAAATTTTTTCATTGTTATATAATGCTAAAAATGGATGGATGATAATAGTTTTGCAAATTTTGAACAAGTGCATTGATGCGATCTTTTATGGTGAATATAAATTTTGAAATTTAAACTTGTGGATAATTTGTAATCATCTTTCAATATGCAAAGCTGATATCGCAAAGTAGCCCATCTATCATCTACACGTAGGATGCATTTATTATGTAATAGATATATATCTATAAAAATCTATATCAATAAATAAGTGAGTGTTTTTAAAAAAGTATATAAGGACCCCTTTTAATTTGCAATTTAAATTTAATTACAAAGCATTTTTATGTAGGTTTTTTTTTACTTTTATTTTTATTATTTTATTTCTATATTCTTCTACTAAGAATGTTTATTGTCCCATAATTAAATAAATGAATACCTATTACTTTTAAGGTTATAGATTGCGATTGTTTTTATATTCCCGTGGTAGCAAATTAATATGGTTTGTAATTGAAGATTATTCCATGTCTCATTTATGTTCCCGTCCCCGTTTCCGTTCCATACAATGACAAAATTTAATATCGCAAACTATAGCTAACTTTGTAAAAAAACAAACATTTTAGTAACCTTAAGTGCTAGGATATACATATAAATCAATTTAGAGGTAACTACAGCATGCATAATAACTCAAGTCGACGCTAATATGTCGCCAATAATATGACGGCAGCCGGAGAACAGCGCCATCTAGTTTTAGAATCATGTACGGCAGACAAGAGAGTCGGATCGGCTCCACTCTTTACGCAACACTAAGTGGGTTATGCAGGTAGTGCATAGTCGTACTTGGTGGAGCGTATAACCTGCTCCTTATAAATTACCATACTCATAATTGTAATTCTGTTCTACCAAGAGAATCTGGTCTCTTTGCCCGAAACTACCCACGTCTACCCAAATTACCGAAGGAGACACGCTCCCGCCCACGATTATTCACTGTTTTCCTTTAAAGCATCAGGTCTATTCGGGGTGCAGCCCAAGTTACTGTCTCACATTTAACTTGCAAGTACTAAAGTATTTATTACCGCCCGAATGAGCCAAATTCGCCACGTTACATTAAACTGAGCTAATTTCCCAAGCCATTAGCGTTGTTGGATTACCGGGTAACCATTTATTGCTATGTAAGGAGTTACAAAAACTTATGGCCCCGGCTACTTGGTGTTTGGACCAAACGTGGGGGGGGGACCCATTGCTGCGTTTTCACAACCTCCGTGGACCATATCGTGCACTGTGTACAGTTTTTTTTTTATACACAAGTTACCCCTTGGCGGCTATCTCACCTGGTGGTAAGTGATGATGCAGTCTAGTCTGGTAGATTACAAAAAAAAGATGACAGTGGTATGAAACTGATTCGGATTGATAACATTTTGACGACCTCTGAGGCGTAGCGCGTTAATAAAATGGGAGGTCCTAGGTTGATTTCACGAATCTGGCAAAGAATTTTAAATATCAGCCTGGAGTGAAATTTCTAACCCGGAGAGCTACCTCAGAAAGCACGTTATGTCGTCAGTCGAGGTTATTTTTTTTTTCTATATAAATTACAAGTTAACCATTGACAGCTTTCTCACCTGGTGGTAAGTGAGGATGCAGTCTAGGATGGTAGCGGGCTAACTTGTTAGGTGTATGGTAAGCCCACACTCCTAATTGGTTTCTACGCAACATCGTGCCGGAACTCTAAATAGCTTTGCGACATGTCTTTGTCGGTAGGATGGTAACTAGCCACGGCCGAAGCCTCCCACCAGACCAGACTCGAGCCGGGAATTGAATCGCCAAGCGATTTATCGTTTCGGCACGATATTCACTCCGTATTCTTTTTGCAAAAGAGAGCTGTTCGTACAATATACAAATTGGGCAAGAGAGAGATAAATTTAAGGAATATATGTCGGCGCGAAGGAGTTATTAACTTCATTCAGAGGCGCTAAGAAAATTAAGAATCCAATAATTACCCACATTTGAACTCTTTAAATCACTAATTAATAATTTCTTTGCTAATCAGTGTACTTAGACGGTAGCAATCAATTTTGTACAAGCATGCTTTGCTACAAATACGGGCGATTTTTAAAGGCAACTTTCGTGGCATTCTCGCTCGAGACGTCGGACCGTTCGGACCTCTTAGTTATTGTCGCAATAAAAGTGTAATTCCTCAAGTTGTGGTTTGCATTACTATGAGCGAAAGTAAACAAAAGCGTGACGTCACTCTTACTAAAAACAACTCCGACGGCTTTAACTCGTCATATATAATAATGAAATATATAAAAAATTGTGTGAATTGCTCTAGCTCTATAGCTAATAATAATATATTATTGATTAAGTGAGATGGTAGTAACAAAAAAAAAACAGCTAAAATTTATGTGGGCTTCTTCTTAGACATGGGCGCGATTGAAACCCTCCTGATGCTTTGAATAGGTTCACATGAATAAAGCTATTTTGATTTGATTTGATTCAATTTGAGGTCGTCATACCAGACCGGGACCGCAACGTCCATTGGTATACGGTCCAGTCAAAACTCGAGCTATGTCTACAGATAATAAAAACTCGCTGGCGTTAAAAGAATTGAGCACAGAGTGAGAACCGAAGAATAAATAGCGGTAAGCAAACTTAAAGCGTTGCAAGCCGGAAATTAAAGCTCACGTTGTCAGTGTACGTTGTTTAAAAGTTGTTTCTAGCTATACAGTTAAACTTTCATTGTTCAAGTGAAGAACGCCTCCAGTTAACGCGGAATGCCGCAAGGAAAACCTGCATCACCTTACCCACTCACTCACACACACACACACACACACACACACACACACACACACTCACACATACACACACACACACGCTCACACACACGCGCGCACTCACACACACACGCGCACATGCACACACACACACACAAAACCACACACATGGTTATATGACTTTTAATGTGTTGCAGGAAAAACAAAAAACTAACATATTTTACCTTAACCAATTATATAAATTTAAAACATGCATACTTATTAGAAAAATATTAACCGAAACCATACACACACAAATTACTTTTAAAACCAAATCACATCTAAACACACGAAATAGACATAAGTTTTTGTATAATCTTATACAAAACTATAACAAATTATGGCAGTAGAACAATACAGGTTGAGGGAGCACAAATGTATAATAGCTTACCCACCTTAAGATATATTTTTTGTGAAAAGTCCTTTGCATCGTGCAAAAATAAACATAAAAAAGCATTGTGTAAATTTATAAACACGCCACTTTTGGCCTACTATTTCTTTTTGTACACTGTTTTATTTTATTAATTTCTTATTAAGTTAAATTGTTTCTTCTGAGAATAAAGATCTTTAAACTTAAACCTAAATCAAAGCAAGGAAATAGGAATGTAGGCTATTATGTTTCACTTCGTCCGCGTAGATTAGGAGTTTAAAGACACCTGTGGGTGTAAGCAAAGTTGACTCAAGTCCGCACTTAACTGTTTTATCGGACTATCTATTAGCTGAGCTAACCCTATTGGTTGGCACAGCGTAACTGGGCTGTTTGGCGAGCTTCGGAAAGAAGCTCTGCCGGAAGAATTGAAACCTAGGGCTCGAAGAAACTAAGAGAACGTCTGCCTAAAGGAACCTCGGCTTAGGCGACGTTTGGGATAACGCGGAGGTCGGACGATATTTTCCTGCAAAAAGGAAGTGAAAATTGCCTAAATTAATTAAAAACGTTAATCTGCTGATCCACAGCGTGGTAGTTAATCTTAGATTTTAACTAATTTTATAAAGTATACAAAAAAAAATCGGATTCTACCACGTTGGTTGGTTGATCGTTCACCTGTGGTGGTGGGCTAGTAAAAAATCAATCAAGATATATCTGCATGTTTTTCTGGCGCAGTTTTGGCTGCTGTGATCCTAGAAACGGAAGGTCGAGGTTCGAGCCCCGGCTGGGGCAATTCGAAAATTTATATTTTCAGAATTAATCCTGGTCTGGCCTGGTGGCATTGGCCGTTATTACTTACCTAAGAACTCCATTCTTAAAATAAATAACTTAATATGAATTTCGGCATGAAGGTGTCATGGACTTTGGAATTTGAAACACAGGAATGCTTTTATCGCGAAGACGCTGCTATTGCTAATATCAACGCTTAAGTGCGATTGCGGTTCTGGGTACGACTTTTATAAAGCAACTCTCGCATTTATTACATCAATGAGAAAATATAAGATACAGAACACGTGGGTGATACCATGAGCAGAAGTTTCAAATCAAATCAAAACTAAAGATAGCTTAATTCATATAAACCTATTACAGGCATCTACGAATCGTTCATATTTATCACATTTTTCATTATTTCTATTCGTAAAGTGATGGTGATAACTACACTCGCCAACTTAAAACTAAAGCAAGAAACGTGTTCATAGCTGTCTAAATTAACGGAGTTACGCGCATTTTTAGTGACATCATCACTTCAGCTGTCTATCTAATACTGATTGGGGATTCTGATGTTAATATTTTGTTATCCTTTACCATGTTCCTCAAGTAAGTTCCCCCTAGTAAGTAATTTATTTGTTAATATACATCAAACATTTTACATAAAACTTAGATTAACCTAATATTATTAACTAAAAATCTTAAAAAATAAATAAATATATAACATCATAACTAAAATATATTATTAAAAGGAGTCCCTTTAGGAAGTAATACCTCAGGTAGTTTCCCCTATTCCTAAATTGCAATCATCTGCTTCCCTATTCTGGTCCGCATATTCTCTTACTTACTTTGTGATAAAAATACACGTAGAAGTAAGTGACTGTCTAAATGGACGCAAGACTCAATATATTATTTTCTTAATTTCCGCAATATTTTTACGCGTAGAAATTTCAGCGTGTTATTCAACTTTCAGCATTTTAATAACGTCGAGTTTTACGTAGTTGTCATTTGGAAGTGGAAAATTAAATAACTTTCAAGTTGGAGCCGAGTCTGGTCTGGTGGGAGGCTTCGGCCGTGGCTAGTTACCACCCTTTTTTTTTGTTTACGGGGGGGGGGGGGGGGGGGGAAATCTCCTACCGAGATACCCGACTATTTGGAAAAAGCTCGGGTTATGAGGGATTTTTACCCACTAAATCACAGGTTATCACCATCTCACAGGCCACTTAAAATTACTTAAGAGCTATCTTTTAATTAATGTTACTGAAAAAAGCGAGTGAAAGAAAAAGACGTGTTGTGCCGATGTGTTGTGTCAAATAAGATTAAAATAAACTAATAAACATTTTCATATATATTAATAGTTACTCTTTACTAGTTATGTTATCTTACTCACATCTAAGGGTAGCTGGAAGAGATCTCTTATAGGGATAAGCTTTCCTTTGTATACTTCTTTTGTAAGTTATTGATATAACAAATTTGGTACAAAAATAATAAAAATAAAATAAATAAAAAATAGTTTTTTATCAATTACGTGGAAAATAGTTTTAGATTGTGTATTTAATTTGAATAAATATCGATGCAAATATGCGAAAGCAGCTTACAAAACCCATTACGAAAGCAAAAGGTGTTGATACTCGCGAAAATGGCTGTTCCTCTGACACATTATACGCGAGTTCGTTTCCAAAGAGGAATTCAATTTGTGAGCCATCATCCTACACATCTGAGATATTCAGACGCTACTTCCCACCACAGAACGGGTAAAAGAAATGTGCGAGAAAAAGGCGACAGTTAGCTACATTTCGCCATCACATTCTGCGAAGCTGATAAGATTCAGAGATAAAGTTAAACAGGAACGAATTATAAATTCAAAAATTCAAAATAATCTTTATTCAAATAGTCCTTTAAAAGGCACTGTCGACGCGTCAATAATTTAAATAGTAGTTATTTCATGGTGATTACTATATTCGTAAACTTAAAACTAAAGCTATGAGGGTTCCATTAGATATGATATAATATTTGACGACCTCCGTGGCGCAGTACGTGCGCTGATTAAATCGGAGGTACTGGGTTCGATTCCCAGCTCGAGTCTGGTCTGGTGGGAGGATTCGATTGTGGCTAGCTACCACCCTACCGACAAAGACGTGTGGCTAAGTGATTTAGTGTTTCGTCACGATGTCGCGTAGAAACCAATTAGGGTTTACCATACATAACAGGCTAGCCCGCTACCATCCTAGACTGCGTCATCACTTACCACCAAATGAGTAAGTATATAAATATATACCAAGACGACATCAAAATTGTATCGTTCTTTAAAACTTCTTAGGTTTTTAACCAAACCTGTTATCGATATACGTATCTAAACTAGGTTATTTGTTGGCATTATTATAATGAAAACTATGTTGATTAATGCTCTGAGTGTTCATTAACAAAAACAAATACCCTATGTTGTTCAATCTCTCAATTTTTTCAATGACTTTGTTTTTATTCATTAAATATATCGTTATTTAACATAACGAAAAAGATGGCTAAACATCAAGCCGTTACGAATTCATGTGATTTATAAAATAAATAAAATTTATAAATTCCAATAAAATCTCTATGAGTCAAGCGCAACTTAACTAACAAAAGTACGGTTGAAAAGGTACTTAAAATAATGTACCCAATATCCCCCCTACTGAGTAAATATCTTCGTTCTACACCTTCGGATTCTGAATTTGCATATTGAAATGAGTTCCTCATTGTTAGTGAGAGGTTATTTGGGGAAGACGTGCAAAATTTAAATTTTATGAAAACTTTGCGAAATGGATCTTTTTGATCTTTTCCCCCAGCTTTGGTGTTCGTTAAATTGTCGTTCACTAAAAGAGCAAACGCCGATGTTTAGTTAAATAGTCATATAATTGATGTTAATAATAATTATACTTATTTTTTTTTTTACTCTTGGAAATGCGTGTGCCCAGACAGAAATAATAATTAATCATCATAATCATCATGATCAACCCATTACCGGCTCACTACAGAGCACGGGTCTCCTCTCAATATGAGAAGGGTTTGGCCATAGTCCACCACGCTGGCCATGTGCGGATTGGCAGACTTCACACGCCTTTGAGAACATTATAGAGTACTCTCAGGCGTGCAGGTTTCCTCACGATGTTTTTCTTCACCGTTGAAGCAAGTGATATTTTAATCGTTTAAAAACACACATAACTACGAAAAGTTATAGGTGCGTGCCCGGATTCGAACCGCCGACCTCTGATTAAGAGGCTGACGCCCTAACCACTAGGCTATCACAGCTCTCATAATAATATAATAGTTACTAATAATCATCATCTTTCTCTCATCTGAAGGTAGCTGGAAGAAATCTCTTAAGCTTGAGATAAGCTATCTTTTGTATACCTCATATATGTTTGTTGTCAATTATCTGGTACAAAAATAATCCAAATATTAAAAGATTTTCAAGTTTTAAATTTCCTCCCTGACGCAAAGGAGTTTTTTTTTATTCACTACAAGTTAGTCCTTGACTATCTCACCTAGTGGTAAGTGATGATGCTGTCTATGATGGTAGCGATGATGGCTAAGTTTTTAGGAGTATGGTAAACGCTCCTAATTGGTTTCTACACGACATTGTGTCGCCAAAAGATTTAGCGTTCCGCTAAATCTTTTGGCGACACGTCTTTGTTGGTAGGGTGGTAACTAGCAACGGCCGAAGCTTCCCACCAGACCAGACTCGAGCTGGGAATCGAACCCAGGACCTCCAACTTTATAATGCGACAACGCACTGCCATTAATTATTAGTGAATTATTATTGAAGAGGATTATTAATAGAAAATAATAATACCACAACATAAATAAATAAAAAATACACACAAAAGTTATCTCGAATTTAAGCACCTCGGTATAGAATGAATAATAACTACCCTTAGGTACGTCATAGGAAGATGTCTACTTGTGGAGTTAGGGGGCATCGATCATAGGCCTCCGGTGGAGGGTCTGCCTCGGAGGACCCCGCTGGATGGGTTGCGAAAAGTGCGGGTGTGACCCAGCCACCAGGTAACGAGAAGGAGCATCGCTGAGTTTTAGTAGGTGTTTTGGCTGCCAGGGAGTCCCACATACCCTGGTCGGCATCGCTTTGGGATGCGTAACTGCATTTCCCAGCGTAAAAAAATATATGGCTACTTGTATCGACATTAAAGATAAAAATGTATTATATACGAGTATATTAAGGCGAAATACTCTTTTTATATAAAACAACACAGCTTCACAATTCACAGCGCAAACTTTTGCATTTTAACGCAACTAAAAAGAGAGCAGCGGAACAAAGGGGGGGTAGTTTTAAAGCAATAATTGGTGTATTTCAACGCCAACGCGTAACACTTTTTCCTCCTCGCGATTTCGCAAAATGCAATCGGCAATAAATTTTAAATGGAATACGAATAAAGACAGGATGAAAAAGGCAGTACGTTAACTGCAGGATAGCTGCTAATATCTCTCCGTCAGCTTGACAATACCATTTTTCAGCTGTTTATCCGTATACCGTATATACTGGGTACGAGTGCTCGGAAATATCGCAAAATAACCGTTCAGCAGCAACGTACCTACTGCGATTTACATTTTTTTTTATCGTAGTTAAATCCTCAGGGATACCTCTGCGCAACGGGCAAGCACAGAGGTTATCATCACACTCCTATTGACTAAAACCCCACGTGTTCCTACTCACCGCTGTATGGTGGAGCCACGGGAAAGCTTTCGCATACAACCACAACTCCACCAGCGGGTGTCCGCCGCAGCAGACCCTCCTTGGGCACAACATGCCTAGTTTCGCCATTTAGAAGTATGCCGGAATAATAGCAATTTATATTAATAAATAATTAGAAAAGTCCTACTATAGTGTAAACGATTAAGTAAATGATAAACAAGCATGGGTGTGAAATATTGCTCTAATAAGATGGCTCTTAATATAATTTTAAGTGGCATGTGTTACGGTGATTGCAAAAAGAAAATTTACCTGGCTAAGTTTGTTATGGGCTTCTTCTTAGAGCGGGGCGCGTTTGGAATCCTCAAAGCTTTAGTTTTAAGTTTAAAAATGTAGTTATCACCATCAAATCACTACTATGTAAATTATTGACGCGTCAAAAGTGCCTCTTTTGTACTTATTCAATTTATTAAAATTTTTAATCCTTTAATAAATACATCATATAAACTATATATATATTAGAATTGCGGCAATGAGAAAGGAAATAAAAATACATAAATACTGTAATATAACAGTTACATAATATAAACATTATTAAACACCTAGCGGCTATTTTCTAGGACGTGCGTAACGTTGTATGTGCCAAAATCCATGTAAAATCGTAATGACAAACGAACTAAATACCTTTCGAACTATAAATAATGCATTTCTCCTTGCGAGCTAAGATTCAGTATGTAGTGTTAATGCATTATTCGTGTCATAATTTAATACAACCACCGTAAATTATTTATTAGGCATTCCACACACTTGCGTTTGTCAAGCGTCTGTACGTGTGACTTTTGTTTTAAACACCACAAGTTAGCCCTTGACGGCATCTCACCTAATGGTAAGTGATGATGCAGTCTAGGATGGTAGCGGGCTCACTGTTAGCGGTATGGAACTATACTCCAAATTGGTTTCTACACGATATCATGCCGGAACGCTAAATCGCTTGGCGATACGTCTTTATTGGTAGGGTGGTAACTAGCCACGGCCGGAGCCTCCCACCAGTCGACTACGCTACTTTATTCGTCGAACGCTGATATATCATCGTTTACTCTTTATCATCATCATCATCATCATCGTTATCTTAACCAGTAGCCCATTATCGTTCCTCTCAACAGTATGAGAGAGGTACCTACTAAAAATGTCATGATAGCAAAACCTCACACCAATTGTAATCAAAATAAAATTTTTAGTAAAGTCAAATCAAACAAAATTTTTACACGTAGAATGGATTTTACACTTTTATTCGATAAATAAATGGGACAGAAATAAAGAGTTATTCACTTAAAGCGGTAATATTTAAAAATGTCACTGTTATATGACATGCTTTTGAAGTTCATTTTGAAGTTCATCAAGGTAATTGTATACAATTTTATAACAAATTACCAAATGAAATTACTGGGATGTCTCTCAATAAGTTCAAAGTTTATATAAAACGTAAGCTTGTAGAAAAGTCCTACTTTAGTGTAAAGGATTAAGTAAATGATAAACCCGCATGGGTATGAAATATTGCTCTAATAAGATAGCTCTTAGCATAATTTTAAGTGGCATGGAGATTGTGATAGCCAAAAGAAAATTTACTTGGCTAAGTTTGTTGTGGGCTTCTTCTTAGACCGCGTTTGGAACCCTCATAGCTTTAGTTTTAAGTTTACGAATGTAGTTATCACCATCGAATCAATACTATGCAAATTATTGACGCGTCAAAAGTGCCTTTTTAAGGACTTTTTGAATAAAGATTATTTGAATTTGAATTTGAATTTAAGTCCTAAGAATAAGATTATAACTATGAAAAGATTATCAGCAATATTAAGATAATACTATTTATACAATGATTGTAATCCCCCTGATATGTTTCAGTGATCTTCGCTTGCACAAAGAGGCCATGGCCTGGAGTTACTTAAGTTAGTTGTAGTGCGGCGGTAAAGGTTAGCTATAATTAACCTCAATCGGAGCTTCCCAAGAGTGTCATTTTCCCCAAATTAACCCAATCGATAACGAATCACGGAGCTTTTTGTTTCCGACTGTTAACAATAAGGGTGAAAACTAATAGGTTACATAGATTAACTTTACTTCAAACTCTTCGTCCACGATATATCAAAGATGAATGTATTATATATTTGTAACTATTTTCCTGAAGTATACTGGATCGATTATCCTGCGAGTTTCTAATTCCGTATATATAACTATTGGGCAAGTTCTTGATATACTAATAAGTATTACGGCTATACTATTATATTATTCAAGGTAAAATTAAAAAAATGATGTACATGTTTTTTATTTATTATTATTAATCTTAATGCGAATTTCTGTCTCCAACTCCAAAAACAAAGGATTTTCATACCAACTTCCAACCTATATTTTACCCCCTTAGGGATGGGATTTCCGAATATCCTTTCTTAGCTGACATCTCGTAACTATCAACTACCTACTTTTGAGATCTCGTGTTTAATCAGTAAGTAAATAAGTACGTCAGTGATCTTTCGCTTTTATATATACAGATATAGTTTATAAGCGCTTAGTGGGTCGTTTTAATCGGTAGGTTGGTAATCAACCACGGTCTAACCCCATTCAGCAAAACTTATCGGTTAACCTACGGTGGAGCACCTGGTGGTAATGATGATGCTGTCTAGAATGATAGCGGGCTAACCTGTTAGGAGTATGGTAAATCCATACTCTAAATCGCTAAATCGCTTGGTGACACGCCTTTATCATTAGGGTGGTAACTAGCCACAGGCGAAGCCCCACCAGATCAGATACGAGCCGGGAATCGAACCCAGGACCTCCAACTTTATAATGCGACAGCGCACGCACTGCGCCACGGCGGCCGTCAAAACTGTAACAGTGTGTTCCGGAAACTATTCTTCTATTTTTTTTTATGTGCACATACCGCGTTTTTTTTTTTCACTGAATAACGCTCGTTCATAGGCGGCCGAACCATTTACCAAGTGCAATGCAAAGCACGTTGATTGTAACAATCCGTCTTGAGATACAAGCTATATTGCTGCAAGTTATGACTCCCACAGATTACACAGGATTTGTGCCTTTGTGTACGAGTATCTATATTTTCCTGTAACTGGAATATTAGTTTTAACCAGTCGTTGTTTCTACCAGTATAATTAAATTTTTACTTTTTTTTTTATCGACTACAAGTTAGCCCTTGACGGCAATCTCACCTGACGGTAAGTGATGATGCAGTCTAGGATGGTAGCGGGAGCCTCCCACTATATTTTCTGCTGATGGTGGCGACCCCCCCCCCCCTCAATTTTAGTGGGTAAAAATCCTACATAACCAGAGCTTTTCCCCAGCAATAGTCGGGTATCTCAGTAGGAGATTTCCCCCCGTAAAAAAAGGGGTATGGTAAGCCCATACTCCTAATTGGTTTCTACGCGACATCGTGCCGGAACGCTAAATCGCTTGGCGACACGTCTTTGTCGGTAGGGTGATAAATAGCCACGGCCGAAGCCTCCCACCAGACAAAATAAAAAAATAACATAGTAAAAAAATTTACCTATCTGCACTTTTTTATTTTAAACTGTTCCAAATTCAGCCTTGTGTTTAAGACTCCAGCCTTTTGAGGAGACCGAATAAGACAAATCAATTCAAAAATAGCTTTATTCATGTAAACTTAATACAGGCATCTATAAAGGGCTCATACAATATATTTTCCATTATTTAAATACGTGAGCTGTGATAGCCTGGTGGTTAGGAAGTCCGCCTCCTAATTAGAGGTCGGGGGTTCGATCCCGGGCACAAACCTCTAACTTGTCAGAGTTATGTGCGTTTTTAAGCAATAAAAATATCCTTTGCTTTAACGGTGAAGTGAACATCGTGAGGAAACCTGCAAGCTTGAGTGTTCTCCATAATGTTCTCAAAGGCGTGTGAAGTCTGCCAATCCGCACATGGCCAGCGTGGTGGACTATGGCCAAACCCTTCTCAGTTTGAGAGGGTACCGTAGTGAGCCGGCAATGGGTTGATCATGATGATGATGATTATATACTCGTATATTTCAGGTCCACAATTAGGAACTATATTATCGACACATAAGTCAACGTGAAATTATTTTTCATTGATATCCAATTGAGAATCGAACCCTGCTACTTTAGGCTATAAGACAAATAAAGCCACTGCCGCACCACTGGGGTAAAACAATAATTCAACGTTAAAACCCGCTTCAACCTTATCTTATCTCAGGGGTGTCTGAGGCCAGTATCAAACCAGATTCAACCCCTGCCCGCAAGATGCTGCCAACCCTGCAAAATTTACACAAGGGACTCCATTATTATCCGTTTTGCTAATTTGATATCTAATATCATTTATATTACTGTTCCATGAACCCTTTCGGTGTTTATTCACTCAATTACCATTAATCTATACAACTCGATACCTAATAATTGTATAGTTAGTAAAAGCCTTAACCACCAATCTGTTAGCAGATAATTAGTGTTTAAGAATTTTAACCGACCCGGATTTCGAACTTAAAGCTGAAACAGTTTTTGTAAAATCAATTTTTACAAAAACTGTTTCAGCTTAAAAATAGCTTAATACAGGTCTATATTAAGTGTTCATATACAATATAAATTAAAAAAAAAATATCACTCGCTTCAACGGCGAAGAAAAAAATCGTGAGGAAACCAGCACGCCTGAGAGTTCTCCGTAATGTTCTCAAAGGCGTGTGAAGTCTGCCAATCCGCACTTGGCCAGCGTGGTGGACTATGGCCAAACCCTTCTCATATTGAGAGGAGACCCGTGTTCTGTAGTGAGCTGGTAATAGGTTGATCATGATGATGATGATGATGATACAATATATTATGTAATTCACCATTTTAATCCATACCCCTAACAGGTTAGCCCGCTGCCATCTTAGACTGCATCGTCACTTACCATCAGTTGCCGTCAAGGGCTAACTTGTAGTGTATAAAAAATAAAAAGTCGTATTAATTTAAACACAAATTAGTAGACATTATATTGTGATGTCGATTTTACTCTTTACAATGCGAAACTTAATTATAATTAAATTGAACATTTTTTAATGAAATTTATTTACAAGATAGTCCTAGTTAGATCATCTGTTAATACCCGATTTTTTATATATTATTTAAATTAATTCATTCATGATCAACCCATTACCGGCTCACTACAGAGCACGGGTCTCCTCTCATTATGAGAAGGGTTTGGCCATAGTCCACCACGCTGGCCAAGGCGTGTGAAGTCTGCCAGACTTCACACGCCTTTGAGAACGTTACGGAGAACTCTCAGGCGTGCAGGTTTGCTCACGATGTTTTCCTTCACCGTTGAAGCAAGTGATATTTTTATTTATTTATTTTAAAACGCACATAGCTTCGTAAAGTTATAGGTGCGTGCCCGGATTCGAACCGCCGACCTCTGATTAGGAGGCTGACGCCCTAACCACTAGGCTATCACCGCTTCAAATGTATTAATTCAGTGTTATATTATAATTCCAAAAAGTACCATAATTTGAACAGTCCAGCACTCTTTGGTGTCCTCGACAAAAGACCTTAATGAAAATAAATTAATTTGAACTCCACGTTAATTGAGGTAAGGTATCCGGGGTAACTCATTATTTATTCTTAAAATGACCCCTTTACCCCGGTCTCGGGTTAATTCGGGTTGTGCATCTATGAAAATTCGTGCTTCGCAAATTAAGTTGTTACCAAGTGACGACACTAAGCTAGGGGTCACACCCAAGACTTGTTATATTGTCAAACAAGTTTTTTTTTTAATATTAGGTACATGGCGGGCAAAAGAGCAGACGGGTCACCTGATGTTAAGTGATTACCATGGCACGTATACATCTACAGCATCAGGGCAGCCGCCGATGCGTTGCCAGCTGAATCAACGCCCAATCGGTTTCTACTCGGCATCATACCGGAACGATAAATCACTTGGCGGTATGTCTTTGCCAGTAGGGTGGCAACTAGTTGGGCCGAACTTACTACCAGACCAGACTCAAGCCGGTATTCGATGCCAAAAAAAAAGAATGAAGAAAGAAAGTTTATTATTTATTTAATAGGAAGCCAACTGTATACACTTCAATGCATACTCGCTTACAGGCTAAGTCGACATACGTAATATAAAACTTTTAAATAGTAATCTTAAATTAAGAATTTTTTTGAAAAAATCTATAATTATCTACAAATATAAAATTTATTAAAAAGCCAAAAATATTAATGGTATAGTTAACTAAAAAGTTATTAACAATTTTAAAAACATATATTCATATAATTTTACTGATTCATTGAATGTTTTTTAATTTTGTTTCTAAATAGCGCAGCAGAAATTTGAAAGGTTAGCTTTTCTGAATATTTTGGCCCTGCTTGATCTAACTCCTGTTGTGCTTATCCTAAGGCCTGGCAAACATTACTACTAAGCGATAAGACCGCCTATGAATTGCAATTAATATCATTTTGTTTCTATTCCATATATTAGATCATCGTATTTGCAGCTGTCTATTAAGAGTATAAAAATATAAATAAAACGTTTAACCCGAAAATTCTCCCTTACCATCTCTACTTACTTAGCCGTTCTTGCCTAAGCCGAGGTTTGGCCTCACAGGAGGTGCCCTTAGGCAGACGTTCCCTTAGTTTCTTCGAGCACTAGGGCTCAAAATTTCTTCTGGCAGAGCTTCTTTCCGAAGCTCGCCAAACAGCCCGGTTACGCTGTCGTAACCAATAGGGTTAATACAGCTAATAGTCAGTACGAAAACAGTTCAGTTTGAGAAAAATTGCCGTTCTTGGAGGAAGACAAATGTACAAAATGTTTCGCAATAAAAAGTCGCATCTATGCACTCACTTTAAGTTGTTAACAGCTAAGTGACAACTCTTACTCATTCTTCGGAAGGTATTTCAGATCCTTTTTCCTTTTTTAATTCCCATCCGCGTTTGAGTCTCATTAAGCTTTTAGGGAGTTTTGTGAAGTTTCACTCACAAAAGGAATTTGTTACTCCCTTTAAATTTACTCGTGACTGTTTTTGATTGGACTCCATTTACAAAGGAAATAGTTTTGCATGGATATCGTAGAAGCTACTTAAGGCAAGAGGAAGTGTTTATCGTATTTTGAATTTTAAATTCATTTTCGAATGTTGGCAACATTTTAAAATAAAGATTAAAATATTTTTATGAATATGTAATACGTATCGTCAGTTATGTATTTATTTTTTAAGGTATATTTAGGAGAAAGGCTGGAGACTTCGTATAGGGCGGGCGCGGTTTTTTTTCGCTTTTCTTGAATTGATTTTTGGCTAATTTTGAAAAGGACTGGTGTTGGTTGTGTTGGGGATATTATAGTTTTGGTGTCGTTTGTGTAGTGGCTAGTTTTTTGAATGGTTCATCATCATCATCATCATGATCAATCTATTACCGGCTCATTATAGAGCACAGGTCTCCTCTCAATATGAGAAGGGTTTGGCTATAGTCCACCACGCTGGCCATGTGAGGATTGGCAGACTTCACACGCCTTTGAGAACTTTATGGAGAACTCTCAGGCGTGTAGGTTTTTTCATCGTGATGTTTTCCTTCACCGTTGAAGCAAGTGATATTTTTTTATAAACGCATATTATATATACTCCGAAAAGTTAGAGGTGCGTGCCCGGATTCGAACCGCCGACCTCTGATTAGGAGGTTGACGCCCTAACCACTAGGCTATCACCGCTTCATATATTCATATTTAAATGGTTAACATGTATTAATTTGGGAAAGGTTCGAGGGAGCCGCGTCCGCCGAGTGCGAAGTTTCCCGCCATTTTTCTCTAACTTCAGTTCTACGTTGCTATATACTTGACATTGGCTAATCTGTGTAAAACTATGAAAAGAGAAAAAAAGCATATTCAAGGTATATATAAGACCTTTTTACACAGTGCGAGATTTGTGAGCTTGTATGCTTTGAAAATTGTAATGTTGCAAATTTGGGTGTGTTTTGTGTGTGTGCTGTGTTTAAGGACAAAAAATGTGTTATTTTTCCGTAAAAATATATAACGCATATTCCAAGACGAGTAATATTTTGAACAATGAAATGCTTCGAAAGAAACATCATGTCTGTTTCATAATTCAAACAGTGAAATAAAGCGGATTATTTTGAAAGCACTTACGAAAACGCAATAATTAATGAGCCAATATTGGTTGGTGGCTAGGAGCGATGGGAATCACGGATCGATTTTATTTAACCACCAATTCAAATTCAAATTCAAAATAATCTTTATTCAAATAGTCCTTTAAAAGGCGCTTTTGACGCGTCAATAATTTACATAGTAGTGATTTTATGGTGATAACTAGATTCGTAAACTTAAAACTTAACTTAAATTTTATTTTTGTTATCACCATCTCACATGCCACTTAAAATTATATTAAGAGCTATCTTATTAGAGCAATATTTCACACCCATGCTTGTTTATCATTTATGTAATCCTTTACACTATAGTAGGACTTTTCTACAAGAAACAAACAGAGAAGTGTGAATTATTTGAAACGTTCGCTTAGTTCACACAATTCGTCATCACTGGCAGCACATATCTTCGAACGAATAAAAAAACCAAATAGAACCGTATCTCTATATCTTATAAATCTTTGGTTGTCTGATAGAGATCGCTATGCAGCGATAAGGCCGCCAAATTGTATACTACTGTTTCTGTGTTATTTTGTCTTTTTTGTTTTTTTTCCTATCTTGTGGTATGCAATAAAAGTGTATTCATTCATTTAAAAAATATTATTATTAATTCATTCGTGAAGCTGTGATAGCCTAGTGGTTAGGAGGTCAATCTCCTAATCAGAGGTCGGGGGTTCGAACCCGGGCACGCACTTATAATTAGTTATGTGCGTTTTTAAGCAATTAAAATGTCACTTGCTTCAACGGTGAAGGAAAACATCGTGAGGAAACCTGCATGCCTGTGAGTTCTCCATAATGTTCTCAAAGGCGTGTGAAGTCTGCCAATCCGCACATGGACAGCGTGGTGGACTATGGCCGATACCTTCCCATATTGAGAGGAGACCTGTGATCTGTAGTGAGCCGGCAATGGGTTGATCATGATGATGATAAACGTATATTCTAAACACTATATTACAGCAATTATTCCACCGAAAATCCGTGCAAAATAATTAATAGCCTTGCGGACATAATCAATAACGCTTAAATTGTTGAACGCCCGTAAATGCCTAGTCTTTGTACGAACTGAACGGGGCTTCATTTGAGTAATGACAAAATTAGGCAAACTGGCCCGAGGTAAATAACACTGGTACAAATTTTGGCGTTGGATAATTTGCATATATCTAGTTACCACCCGTCAGAGTACTGCCAACTAATAACAACACGTGAATAACTAACTAAAAGGGCTATGTAATTATTTTATATGCTGTTGATATGGGAGCGAGAGGCATATGCAAAATCTGTCTATAACCTACTTAAGGATTCCTCAATGGCGACGACGACGACAAATCCTCACGATGTATATATATATATATATATATATATATATATATACGTTGAAGAAAATGAGAGAAAATTGATTCAGAGGTTAGGTTCTAAGGATCTTTAGGTTATTATTATCACTGTATTGATTATCTTTGTCTTTAAATTTTACATCACGGGCAAAGAATTTTTTTTTTATCCACTACAAGTTATACCTTGACGGCAATCTCACCTGATGGTAAGTGATGATGCAGTCTAAGATGATAGCGGGCTAACCTGTTAGGGGTATGTTAAACCCACCCTCCTAATTGGTTTCTACACGACATTGTGCCGGAACGCTTAATCACTTGGCGTCACGTCTTTGTCGGTAAGGTGGTAACTAGCTACGGCCGAAGCCTCCCACAGACCAGGATCGAGCCAGGAATCAAACCCAGGACCTCCAACTTTATAATGTGACAGCGCTCGCTGCGCCATGTCTTCGTCGATAAGGTGGTAACTAGCCTCCCACCAGACCAGAATCGAGCCGGGAATCGAACCCAGGACCTCTAACTTTATGACGCGAAAGTGCGCGCGCTGTGCCATCTAGGTCGTTAAAACATGTTTTTCTCAATTTACGTAAGGTATACTTTACACGATTAATCAGTACCCGTGCACTTAATAAGCAACATCTTCACCTAAATCAAAACCCCTAACTCAGACCTAATAAACTAAAGTTGTAGCACGAGGTAAAATATGTTACCTCCCCCCCAAATGAAGGCCATTAGGGTGGGAAGTGGCTTCGATTTCCTTTATTGCGCCCCATAAAGGTGTTAAGCCAGTAGTTGTTATAATAAACGGGGCGTTACGGGATACCTACTCGTTTTACTGTGGAATAGTTTTTGTAATAAACACGTATGTGGCATAGGAATTGCTCAATTATCGTATTGTATTGAAATTTATCCTCGCTTTAGCTAATGTTTGGCTACAAATTACGGAGTCCAGGGGAGTTCACGATTCCAGGGCTTTAAATACTAATAAAAAACACACTTTTTCAGTATGTATTCATATTTATTTACAGAATTATTGCTCAATTATCGTATTGTATTGAAATTTATCCTTGCTTTAGCTAAGGTTTGGCTACAGATTACGGAGTCCAGGGGAGTCCACGATTCCAGGGCTGGAAATTATAATAAAAAACACACTTTTTCAGTATCTATTCATATTTATTTACAGGATTGTACACACCTTGTTGATAAGGAACACAAATTCTCAATATCAATTCTTGTTTATCTACACATTTTACACACCTTTGAACCTTGGAGACCACTTTTCGGTACCAACACTAAACAATAAGTAACCAACAATGACCAACGACTAACTAACTTATAAAGGGCCGATTCGAACGTCATGTTTTCCGTTTTGCCTCTTTCAAATCTTAAGAATCTCTTAAGTATCTTAAGAAAACAGTCAATTGAGATACTTTTTATTAAAATAGTCATAAGTAAACCTAAATCATTTAAGTCAAATCACGTACTTTAGTTATATATTTCTCATTTAATGATTAAGTTATTATATTATGTATGTATTATATTATGTAAACATTTGGAAATCATGACATGTAGGTATTAAGAATTTCTGTCAACGGATTTAGCATGTGACTTGCTTGATACCAGTTTTTATTATGTATGTATGATAAATACTTCATTGCACATCCCAGCACGATTTCTGTTTTATGTACATTTGTGTAATCCAAAGTAAGGCCAAAGCCTCCCACCAGACAAGACTCGAGCCAGGAATCGAACCCAGGACCTCCAACTTTGTAATGTATCGTTACCACTCTGGTATAAGTCATACTCGTATCAACACCTTCCAAAAAACCAAACTACCGTTGTGTTTTTCTCAGCATTTTAATTTACAGCTACTATCTTAATAAATTAGAGAGAGCTATTTTGCAGTCCCACTATTGCCGACCATATTAATCTTCGAGGCAGCTGCTTTGAGGAGGGTCTGATGGCGACATTACAAGATGTCTTAGGATTTGAACACTCAGACTGTAATGGGTATTAAAATGTCATTGTGTTGTAAGACAGCTTTACAATGTAACTAGGTACTTGTACAACAAGTTCGAACACGTTATTAAATTGAAAAAAATATATAAATCATTTATTGAGCCTAAATAAAATAAACGAATAAGCGAAGCGGTGATAGCCCAGTGGTTAGGGCGTCAGCTTTCCTAATCAGAGGTCGGCGGTTCGAATCCGGGCACCTCTAACTTTTTGGAGTTCTGTGCGTTTTTAAGATATAGATAAGATATTTTCATATATTTATTGGTTATGCACTGTCATTATTTTATATTCTTTAAATTTATCTCTTTATGACATATCTAGGGCCCAATTTTTATATTGCCCTCTTCTGCAATACGTATTAAAATTGAGCAATTTTAAGTTTAAACAATACAAGATTTAACGGTGAAGAAAAATATTGGGAGCAAACGGAAAACCTTCCATTCTCCATAATGTTCTCAAAGGCGTGTGAAGTCTACCAATCCGCAATTTACTAGGCTACGCTCAAACCCCTTCGCTAAGATTAGACTGGTACCGTGTAGTGGGCTATAAAGGGATTATAATGATAATGACGTTGAACAAAATGCCATATAAAATGATTTTGTGATGGATTCAGTACCGACGTTGAATAACTTTATGAATAAACGTCGCAATATTCATACACCTCGCTCGTCACATCCAACGGATTCGTCTCACGGCCTCTCTAATACGACTTGAATTATTTACTTCATCCCCGTGTAGGTATTATACGTGAAATATTACCATACCCTTGTTTTTCGGTGTCTATTCAATTGTTCCTTTTTGCTTGCCTCATGCTTGAGGGAGACGAAGAGGGGGTGAAATTATTCATGACTATGTTGTTAAATATTTATTAGTTTTCCCCTTTTTTACTTAGTGCAGACCTGGGTAGGTGTGCATATTGACTTTATCTATGTATTTATGGTGAACACTGATTTTTTTAGATCGTTAAAAGACTAGCAGTGTTCCGCTAAATCTAGCTTATGTACATCATCATGATCAACCCATTACCGGCTCACTACAGAGCACGGGTCTCCTCTCAATATGAGAAGGGTTTGGCCATAGTCCACCACGCTGGCCATGTGTGGATTGGCAGACTTCACACGCCTTTGAGAACATTATAGAGAACTCTCGGGCGTGCAGGTTTCCTCACGATGTTTTCCTTCACGGTTAAAGCAAGTGATATTTTAATTATTTAGAAACGCACAAAACTTCGAAAAGTTAGAGGTGCGTGCCCAGATTCGAACCGCCGACCTCTGATTAGGAGGCTGACGCCCTAACCACTAGGCTATCACCGCTTTTAATCTATAATTATATTAGCCAAAAAGCCAAAAATACAAATTTTATAGTTAACAATAGTAACAATATTACAATAAAATTTCACGTTATGTTTGTTTGAGTTGTGGTATCTGTTTACAATATATTTTAGTGCCAATCATTATTTAAATCTTTATTACTGTTTCATTTTATTATAGTTTTAAATTAAATTTTTTTTTTTTTCGTTTTAGATTTTTCTAGCACGCCTTATGGCATAATGTGTTAGGTTACACTTTAATCTTAATTAATTTCCTGCAATAGACGAATTTGATTTGATTTGATTTTATATGAGAATATACGCATCACTTATAATTATAAATCATCAAATATATCTTACTAGCGGCCCGCTCCGGCTTCGCACGGTTATAAAATATATAGCCTATGTCATTCACTGAAAATATGATTAAAATCGAGCCAGTAGTTTTGATCTATTCATTACTGCCCATGGCCCATCCTGATCAACCAATTACCGGCTCACTAAAGAGCGCGGGTCTCCTCTCAATATGAGAAGGGTTTGGCCATAGTCCACCACGCTGGCCATGTGCGGATTGGCAGACTTCACACGCCTTTGAGAACATTATAGAGAACTCTCAGGCGTGCAGGTTTCCTCAAGATGTTTTCCTTCACCGTTGAAGCAAGTGATATTTTGAATTTTATTTTATTTTATTAAAAAAAAACGCACATAACTCCGAAAAGTTAGAGGTGCGTGCCCGGATTCGAACCGCCGACCTCTGATTAGGAGGCTGACGCCCTAACCACTAGGCTATCACCGCTTCATCCTACCACCACCACCGCCCATGGCCCGCACGCGTTAAAATTAGAGTAAAAGAATTCTTCTTTCCCTAACCCATGAAGATTTCCTGCTATCCTTGGAATATCTAAATTCCGCTACATTTTTGCACGCTCCCGTCGCCCCGGCCGGCAGAACCGCCGCAAACGCTCCCGCAATTTTTAAATCTGTAATATCTTCGAAAATATTCATTTAAATCATATGCTGTAAAAGCCATATAGATCTATATTAAATCAATAATGTATTTAAGTTATTTAATTAGTCAAGGATTAATGCTGTATTGGTTATAATCGCATCGAAAATTAGCCATTATTTGTCGTAAAAAGTAAATGACAAAAAAAGGTTATTGTGGGATATAAATAAGAGATTATAAATAAATAAGAACATATACCATAGCAGAGTTTTCTATAGACCTTTTCAATGTTTACAATACTTAGTAAATTATTTTGATAAATCTCGTAGGGTTCAGCCTGCGTTTGCAATGTAAGCGGTAAAAATGAAATTATTTACGACATCACATTAGAAACCTCAAAAATAACACTATTTCTTCCACTATTCAATGGATGTTATTATACATATAAACCTCCCTCTTTAATCACTCTATATATTAAAAAAACCGCATCAAAATCCATTGCGTAGTTTTAAAGATTTAAGCATACATAGGGATATACGAACAGAAAAAGCGACTTTGTTTTATATTATGTAGTGATGTAATATGAATTTTGAAGTACGATATAGAAACTCCAATTAATCACATTAAATAACATACAAGTAACAATAAAACATACCTTTCAACATAGTCTTCAGTGCATTTAAATCAAAAGCGACAAATGGCATGTTTACTTAGACCCCATGCAACTTCCGTTCAATTATAACCTTTATTGCCACAAACTAAGAACTATACGGTATTCCACGTATGTGAACGTATAAACTATTCGATTTAAGACTCAAAGTTGCTATATCTAAGGTTTAAATTCCTTCGGATAGAAAGCGTACAATCAAGTCATTTGCGGTTCTCCGTTAAGTAGGTAAGTAGAGAGCTCGAATCGAAGTTGAACATTGAGTTTAATTGTATTCCTAATTACAAAACCTAGGTTGGTAATGGAGCTGTTTATTTTCCACGGGAAGTAAAATACGTGGTTGAATTACTCACTTTATTCATACAATTAAGATAATTACAAACTTTTTTGTTTTCATTATTCATATTAATAATAACAATAATATTTAAAAGTTATTTGTCGGGCGCCAATAAGGTGCGAGCTTATAACGGCTGGGTTATGCCAGTTCTCATGTACACCTTTGGCGTGCTCAGATGGACTCAACCCGAACTTGACGCCCTGGACGGAATGATGATGAGGTCTGTGATGAGGTTGTATATTCCCCGGAAATGTGGGGGTCGAGGCGTATTGACCGTCAAGACCATGCATAACCGGGAGATATCTAACCTCAGAACCTACTTGGAGACGATGAGCATAGGGAGGTCATAGTAAGTGATAAAGGACTCACTCCACTATCCTTAGCCCAAGCCGAGTGGCAAAAACCGGTGATACTTGCCACCTCTGACCAACAGACCGTATGGAAGGAGAAGGAACTGCATGGACGCTTTTTTAAAGCTCTTAATGAGCCACACGTGGATAAGAAAGCCTCCGTGCAGTGACTGCGCTTCGGTGACCTCTTTGGGGAAACCGAAGGTTTTGTCTGTGCGATATAAGGTTAAGACGCGGAACTACCGAAAGTATACTCTGAAGAATGGCACTCACGATATCTTTCGAGCTTGTCGCCATCCTTGTGAGTCACTCAAACATTTACTTTCGGGATGTTCTGCGATTGTCGACACTGAGTATTTGCATAGACACAATCAAGCAGCCCAAATCCTTCTCCAAAAGCTTGCTCTGAACGGTCTCCTGGATGAGAGGTTGCCGTATTACAAGTACACTGGTGCCGTTACTCGAGCGCGACGGAATCCGGCTCTATTGGGACCATCCATCGTCACCGACAGTACTATTCTAGCGAATAAACCTAACATCGTGGTGGTGGACCGGGCACAGTCGAGGGTGTTTTTGGTGGACATCACCATTCCGCATGACGAAAACCCCGTGAAAGCTAAGACGCAAGTATCTCGATCTATCTCTCGAGGTTTCCAACATGTGGCATGTGCAGTCTGCTGAAACCATCCCAGTCGTCATATTTGCCAATGGGTTGATCCTAGTCAGCCTCGCTCACCATCTGAGGCGACTGGGATTCTCTGGCAGTTCGCTCGCAGCCAGAATACAAAAAGCGATGATGATAGAGTCGGCTAGAATGGTCCGATGATTTCTCAACCTGTCGCTCTGACCGCTGGCCTTGCCAAGATGTAACCCTTCGCCCGATGCAAATATGTATTTATGTAATGTGTATGTAGGTTTATTTATTTATTACTTATTTTTGGATACTTATATGTATTTGAGAGTAAAAGTATACTGATAATAATAATTTCTTTGTTCGTTATTAAATAGGCATGTTAAAAAATCTTTTGCATAGAGATATTTTTAAAATAACCACATTTAAAAAAAAGACATATTATATATATTATATATTTATAACCCTTCTCATATTGAGAGGAGACTCGTGCTCTGTAGTGACCCGGTAATGGGTTGATCATGATGATATAATTTACATTATTTTATGCTACTTTCAATGCCACAAAACTACAGTCAGTGATTGTATTAATTTTAATGTATCATTGTTTCGGATATATCTGGATTTAATTAATAAAAGCGAATGATTTTTTTTCATTTATGATATTATTTAAGTACATAATATATTTTAGCGGATGGTTCACTGAAACGTTTGTGTATCTTGTCGGGGTCCAAGTTTATATTAAACTGTAAGGTTGTAAAAAAGTTCAATCTCGCCTGGTGATGGCCTCCCACCAGACCAGACTCGAGCCGGGAACTCAGGACCACGACCTCCAACTTTGTAAACGAACCCAGGACCTCCAACTTTGTAATGCGACAGCGCGCACGCTGCGTCACGGAGGTCGTCAAAACCAAATGAATAAAACAATAAGATCATCACGTAATATGAGAGAACTACTAGTTTCAATGTAACAAAATGAAGTCACTAATGCCACAGTTTTTAAGTTTTTACTAAATCACTTCAAGTGAACCTCAAGAAAAAGTTTTAATTGATGCGATTTGTTAGTTACCACTTGCTGAGATGCAGTTTAATGATCTATCTTGTAATTAAAAGAAAAAGTAAAAGAACCGGCCTTTTGAATTCGTTTTGATGGATTCGTGTAAATCGGGAAAGTTTTATTTTTTATGTTTCCGTTTCCCCTTTACTCTCGTTCGAGTCTTGATTAACATCCTCGGAGACTGTTTAATTATTTTTTTAACTGTAATCATCATCGTGATAGACCCATTGTCGGCTGACTGTAGATTACGGGTCTCCTCTCAATATGAGCAGGGTTTGGCCATAGTCCACCACGCTGGCCATTTGCTGATTGGCAGACTTCACACGCCTTTGAAAACGTTATGGAGGACACTCAGGCACGCAGGTTTCCTCACGATGCTTTCCTTCACTGTTGAAGCAAGTGATATTTTAATTGCTTAAAAACGCACATAACTCCGAAAAGTTAAAGGTGCGTGCGAACCTGATGATTAGGAGGCGGACGTCCTAACCACTAGGTTATCACAGTGTTTTTAACTATATTGCATCATTTTATAAGTTTGACTAATTTATTTAAAAGTTACCGTGTTCAGAGGCAGTTTATATTGAAACCAAAGAACTATTTTATTACAAAGTTGATCCCAAAAATAATAAGGTAGGTACACAAATAATAATAGAAGTTGTGTCGTCCTTTTCTAGGTAATGTTGGGAAAAGGGTTTACGTTTAAAACTGTCATTTTTATTTAGTCATGAGAACTAGGTGCATTATGAAGGCACCAAGTTTTCTGGAGTATTGAATAGTCGTCTCGTTATTGAATCATGTCTAGAGTTTCTCCTGTAAAGTGAAAACCAATCAACTCTTTTTAAATTCCAATAAGTACCATTTTTTTAATTCCATTACAAATAAGCCCTTGACAGCAATCTCATCTGGTGGTAAGTGATGAAGCAGTCTAAGTTGGGACATGCTAGGGTGGTTTTTAGTTCGGGTATGCCCCAACGATAAGGGGGGGGGTCGGGGAATCCTACATAACCTTCGTCCTGCCCAACGGACGGAGGTCGCTTTTCCACCACGACAAAAAAAAAGGTAAGAGTTTACCTCAGCCTGTCTAGTAGCATTGTAAGTGCACACTAGACCCGCTCTTGGTCTTCAACTGTGCCTTATGCTGACCAGAAGGACACGCAGAGAAACGCCCTTCCATAGTCCATTTTCCACCACGACAAAAAAAAAACAGAAACTCCAACTTTATACTGCAACATCGGCCACGGAGTCATCAGATAAACGAGTACAGTATAGTACCAGTAAGATATTTATATTCTCGATTTGATTGTATCTTCATAATTCTCGGAGTTCATTCTCAACCAATCCAAGTTTTTTTTTGGTGATAAAGCCCGTACATTTTTGTACGCTTGACCCACAAAATACAGCGCAATAAACTTTTAACCGTTTCCAGTGTTAAAATATTGTACCCTCAATTAAAGTTGCCCGTTGAAAATATAATACAAACCCCTTTAAAAAAGTAAAAACAATATTTGTAAATCTCTCGTAGAAAAATGTTGCTTTTACGTTTATATATTTTTTTTGTGTCAATCTCTGTCAGTCGCAATCACAATTTTAGGTATTTTAATATCGTACGTAGACATAAGACTGTCGTGTCACGTCAGTATTGCTGACGTCACACGACTGTCCTATAATAGGGTAACTTTATTACTTTTGCAACTATTGAAGTTACAAGTGGTTGCAAGGAAAAAAACCGTGTAACTCCAATTTTTTTTTTTATTTACTAAAAATTAGCCCTTGACGGCAATCTCACCTGATGGTAAGTGATGATGCAGTCTAGGATGGTGACGGGCTAACCTTTTAGGGGTTTGGTAAACCCACACCCCTAATTATGTAACGCGACATGGTGCCACATGGTGCGACACGTCTTTGTCGGTAGGGTGGTAACTAGCCACGGCCGAAGCCTCTCACCAGACAAATAGTTACCATAGGTTAAATTAGTAATTAGGCAATTGGGGTATTTTTATTGCATGTTTAATCAATCAATTAATCATAAACTTTATTCAAATAATCCATTAAATGCACTTTTGATGGGACAATATATAATGCTAAGAAGTGAGTTGATGGCGATAACTACATTCGTAAACTTAAAACTACAGCTATGAGGATTTCTACCGATCCCTGGTCTAAGAAGAAGCCCACGACAAAGTTAGCCGATTTATACCTATAACGCACAATTAAGGTTAAAGTAGGGTAGATTTAAAATTGTAATTAAATTAAATAAGAAAAAATAATCCGGCAAAATAAAAATGTTGGTATCAAAAATGTTTAATATCGCACATTTTTAATTTAACTACAAGTTAGCCCTTGACCGCAACCTCACCTGTGGTAGTGGTAAGTGAAGATGCCGTCTAAAATTGTAACAAGCGCGGTTCTACGGGGTTTTAGATTTTTAAGAATTTATTAAGCTGTGAAAGACTATTGGGTTGTACAGTAAACTCCATCCCATTCGTGGATACTAGCTATTCATAGTTAAGAGTAGTTAGTATCCTTAAATTAATAAATTTTGTAAAATAAATATAAATTGCTTTAAAGGTGAAACCTCCTTATTTGAGAGCTCCTTATGCCACATAATATTTTTAAAAACCAGTGTAATCTATCAATTCCCACTTTGCCATCGTGGTGGACTGCAAGGAGCTTCATGCTCAGAGGAGACCTGTGTCCTGGAGTTGGCTGGTAATAGTTTGATAATAATAATGAAGTCTTGAAATACAGAATAGTCTTACAACGAAAAAATCGTCAGTTAAGTTTGTTGGTTTAGTCTTTCATATAGCAACTTTAGCATATATTATACAGTATGTGAGTAGCTGTAATAGCCTAGTGTTTAGGACGGCCTCCTCCTAATACGAGGTTGGAAGTTTGACCCCGGGCACGCACCTCTAACTTTTCGGAGTTATGTGCGTTTTCAAGCAATTAAAATTTCACTTGCTTCAACGGTGAAGAAAAACATCGTGAGGAAACCTGCACGCCTGAGAGTTCTCCATAATGTTCTCAAAGGCGTGGGAAGTCTGCCAATCCGCACATGGCCAGCGTGGCGTGGTGTGGTCTATGGTCAAACCATTCTCATATTGAGAGGAAACCCGTGCTCTGTAGTGAGCCGATAACGGGTTGATCATGATGATGATGATGAGTAGGTATTAGGGGCAAGCAGATGGTCAGGAAGGTACAATTCATAAACACTTAACTATCTTGTCTTTAATCTGCGTTCACCACGCTACGATATAGTTTTCCGTGAGCATTTTTAACAGGGATTTTGGTGAAACTAAAAATTGTTAGTGCATCATTTTTACCAACTAAGTGTTTTAATTGATATTTTGTATTCATGTCAAAAACTTAATTGGAGTCAAGGAACGTCAACAATGTAAAATGTTTCACAATATTTTTATGAAATTGCATTAATTGAGTGTTTTTATTTTTATAAGTGAACTAGCGTTCGCATGGACGTGTTTCGTCGGTATACAAAATAGCTTATGTAATTGTATTTCGGCTGTTTGACTTTATCAATGAAAGAAACTTTAACTGTGTTAAATTGTATTAATTGAGATTGAGTGTTTTTATTTTTATAAGTGAACTAGCGTTCGCATGGACGTGTTTCGTCGGGATACAAAATAGTTTATGTAATTGTATTTCGGCTATTTGACTTTATCTATGAAAGAAACTTTAACTGTGTTAAATTGTATTAATTGAGATTGAGTGTTTTTATTTTTATAAGTGAACTAGCGTTCGCATGGACGTGTTTGGTCGGGATACAAAACAGTTTATGTAATTGTATTTCGGCTATTGGACTTTATCTATGAAAGAAACTTTAACTGTGTTAAATTGTATTAATTGAGTGTTTTTATTTTTATAAGTGAACTAGCGTTCGCATTGACGTGTTACGGCGAGATACAAAATTGTTTATGTAATTGTATTTGGGTTATTTGACTTTATCAATGAAAGAAACTTTAACTGTGTTAAATTGTTTTATTTGAGTATTTTTATGTTTCTAAGTGAACTAGACCGCACAGATAGGCCAGGTGCGAAAGAGTGTTGCTCTTCCACCTCTCTTGCTCCTGTGCCTTTGGAGGACTTGTGGGCGATGGAAACGAGGTTATCCAGCACTTACAGTTCGGTTGTTCGGCTCACCTCTAAACGGTTAAACCTTATAGCGGTGAGTAGGAACACGTGGGGGTTTTAGTCAGTAGAAGTCTGACATAACCATGAGGATTTACCCTCGATAACAAAAACTGATAGGTATGTTTCGTCGGTATATAAAACAGCTTATGTAATTATTATTCGGTTATTTGAATTTGCACTGTTGGAGTGAAAAGGAAAGATAAGCCAAAATACGCACTTTCACATTTTTAATGTCAAATCTATTTTTTTTTCGGACTGTCTATTAGCTATGCTAACCCCATTAGTTGCCACAGCGTAACAGGACTATTTTGCGAGCTTCGGAAAGAAGCTCTGCCAGAAGACCTTTCGTGGTATACTGTTAAAACTCTAACTGCCATCCAAGTGAGAGTGCATTAAGTCATTGATTGGCTGTTTACACTTACGTCCGACATCCCCAAGATATCAACTCATATATATCGGCCACTCATGTGTAAGCGTGAAAAATAAATCCTTTCGCTGGAACTTTGCCAGTCCGTTACAAGGACTAGACTGGAACAAGTGATAAGTCATTCCATTCAATATTCAATTTCGTTCTGTTTGCTGGCGAATGTATTACATTGACTAATGGTAGTAATTGGACAGCCAATATTTTGGAGCGAGCAGGACGTGTCCCGAGTGTGTATATACCTATGATTATATACCTTATATACCTATATAACTTAGCTGTGGCGTCAGTTAAAGAACTTTCTTTAAAATATATCTACCATAATATAAGGAATAAATAATCATCATCATCATTTCAACCGATAGACGCCCACAGTTGGACATAGGTCTTTTGTAGGGAGTTCCAATGGCCTCGGTCTTGGGCCGCTTGTATCCAGCGGCTCCCTGCGACTCGTTTGATGTCGTCTGTCCACCTTGTTGGGGGTCGATCAACGCTACGCTTACCGGTGCGGGGTCGCCATTCCAGCAACTTGGGACTCCAACGTCCATCGGTTCTCCGAGCTATGTACCCCGCCCATTGCCACTTCAACTTCGCAACTCGCAGAGCTATGGTTTTTTAAGCAATAAAAATATCACTTGCTTCAACGGCGAAGTATAAAATCGTGAGGAAACCTGCATGACTGAGAGATCTCCATAATGTTCTCAAAGGCGTGTTAAGAAATAACGGGGAACCGAATGAAAGCAGCAAAAAATATAGCTCTTAAATGATATATACATATATATATATATATATTCTTCGGTACAAATTGCGTAAATACACAGTTGTAAGTACAATGAAATGACTACGTCTTCCATGTCATCATCATCATGATCAACCCATTGCCGGCTCACTACAGAGCGCGGGTCTCCTCTCAATATGAGAAGGGTTTGGCCATAGTCCACCACGTTGGCTGTGTGCGGATTGACAGACTACATGCCTTTGAGAACATTATAGAGAACTCTCAGGTTTCCTCACGACGTAAAAACGCACATAAATCCGAATAGTTAGTTAACTCGACGAACTTTAAGAGTCGAATACGGACAATAATTGTATGTTTCTTTTTTTTTCGGACTGACTATTAGCTGTGCTAACCCTATTGGTTGCGACAGCGTAACCGGGCTTCTGGCGAGCTTCGGAGAGAAGCTTTGCCAGAAGAAATTTTGAGCCCTAGGGCTCGAAACTAAGGGAACGTCTGCCTAGGGGCGCCTCCTGTGAGGCCGAACCTCTAGGTTTGCACTGGCTATGAAGACTTATTGTTACACGTAAACTACTAATTCAATTTGGTATTATTGAGTTTAAGGGGGGATGAGGGTTATTCCCTGTTAGGACTCACTGCAAGTGGGTACCAGGTGGCTCCCTGAAAAAGTACAACGAGATTTTAAGGGAAAAAACCGGGATATATTTGAAAAACAGGTAAAATTATAGAGCAGTCGGACGTCCTAACCACCGGGCTATCACAGCTTGTTAATATCCTTATAACCCTCTACAATATTATGGCCACTAGTGCCACGTGAAATAGTAACGAGTATTATCCATAAACAAACATACCAATATACCTAATTTCATTAAAACCCGTTCGCTCATTTTATTATCAAGAGGTGACTCTTTAGATCTTTGTCATAGAATTGTAAACTGTATTTTTCCGGGATAAAAATAATTTTATATCGCTCTCCTGTATTCATTAATATCAAGTAGAGCCGGAAATGAATTTCGCATCGATAAAATACAAGGATGCAAAAGTGTGTCTATATAAATTTCTGCATCCTGGATAATTGAAGTCCCGATAATATTGTGGTCAACGAAAATGCGATGTTTTGGAAATAAAATTAAACATATAATTATAATGTAATAAAATGGCCGATTTTTAAGCGGTATTAGCTCAAATGGATTAAAGTAATGGCAGTTTTTTTTACAAATTATTAAATTATATATGTATTGGACCAAATAAGACTTTTTTTTCTTTTTTTATATAAATAATTCTTCTTATTCGTTCACTCTTGGCAGAGTGGTCGTGGTTATGATTTGGCCTTCACAGCAGCTCTTACGATCTTCTTCCAGCGATTTCTGTTGGTGGCATCACGGGAGCACTCGGAGATCGATAAATCTGTAGTGGAGCGGATTGAGTCCGTCCACCTAGTAGGGGAGCGACCACGTGGACGTGTGCCCTCGACTCGACCTTGTACTACGAGATGTTGGATGGTACCAGTCTTCCTTGTTATATGCCCAAAGAACTTATGGATTCGCAGTTGTACAAGCGACGAAAGCCTTTGTCTTATTTTCAGCTCTTTGAGTATGGAGGCGTTTGTTCGATGCGCTGTCCAGCTTATTCGCAATAGACGTCTCCAACACCACATTTCCAGTGCGTCTATTTGTAATACACGGGCTATCCTTTCTTACTAATATTATAAAAACAATAGTATGTTTGTTGGTTTGTGCTTTAATCACGCAGTAGCAGAGCAAAATATACATTAAAAAAAACTTAAAGTGATGATAGCCTATATGCTCTTTACCATTAGGGTATGCGCTTTCTTACTAATATATGAAATTCTTAAAAACGGGTATAACTTCGGAAGTTAAAGATGCATGCCCGGGTTCGAACCGCCGACCTCTGATTAGGAGGCGGACGGCCTAACCACTGGGCTATCACAGCTTTAACATTATATCCCATGAATATTATCCCTTATATAAGACGTAATTAAATTGTCCATTATAATAGATTAGGCATCATAGCTACCCCACTTTCAGCGAGCCATTCATTGGCATTTGATTAACTATTGCTAATACTGTCGCATCACAACAATTATGAACTTTATTTGTTTGCAAATAGAGTTGATATTGGCGTGATAATGGCTCATTACACCACCTAAACATAATCTGTACTAATGAATGCAAACGCGCTATAGTTTCAAGTTTGAACTAATCTGTCGATTCGGCTAGGAACGGGATTATATAAATTCGTTGTTGATGACTCGGCTCTGATGATCAGCGACTTATCGGGGCTGCAGGTAAATCAAATAGCTACACATTTTAAACCTGAAGGTTTAACACGTTACCTGAAGGTAAGTTAGACACGAACTGACCCTTGATTAAGCTAGGTAGTGCTAGGGTTTTGAATTTCATTATTTAGAGGGCTGTTCGTGCAATTTATAACATGGCTCCAAGAGAGTCATTAAGAAAAAAATTCAAGGAAGTCAAAATAATGACATTGCATGGCCAATACATATTTGAAAATTTAATGTATGTCCATAGAAATATAACAAAATTCAAAAAAAAAATGCGATTGCAACAATCTTAACATCTAAAGTAAAAATAAACTTGTGTTGCAAGCTACTAGACTACAAAAAATTAGAAATTCATTTAAAGGTAATTATATATATTAATTAAAGGTATACAATTTTATAACAAATTGCCAAATTAAATTTCTGGGATGTCTCTCAATAAGTTCAAAGTTTATATAAAACGTATGCTTGTAGAAAAGTCTTACTATAGTGTAAAGGATTATGTAAATGATAAACAAGCATGGGTGTGAAATATTGCTCTAATAAGATGGCTCTTAATATAATTTTAAGTGGCATGTGCGATGGTGATAACAAAAAGAAAATTTACCTGGCTAAGTTTGCTGTGGGCTTCTTCTTAGACCGGGGCGCGTTTGCAACCTCATAGCTTTAGTTTTAAGTTTACGAATGTAGTTATCACCACCATGAAAAAAACTACTATGTAAATTATTGACGCGTCAAAAGTGCCTTTTTAATAAAGATTATTTTGAATTTGAATTTGAATGCTAACTAGGGGAATTTAAAAAAATGCTCTTAAGCCCCCTCCCCCAATAAAGAGGAGATTTTGCTAAGCTGTCGAAAAAATAATAAGCTGGAGTTAAAAAATTCCGCTCATAGTATACGCAGATAAATGGCGCAGTCTAGTAACGATATTTCGGCATCATTTTCCGCTTATATCTATGCAAATTTTCCTTATCAGTGCCCAAAATTCCGTGTCGTAACATCTAAAGGATTATATTGAGTTTCTGTTCACTTTTATGCCTCTGATAGAACATGGTTGAATATTATAATACGTACCGTCAACACCATATTTTTTTTCGGACTGACTATTAGCTGTGCTAACCCTATTGGTTGCGACAGCGTAACCGGGCTGTTAGGCAAGCTTCGGAAAGAAGCTCTGCCAGAAAAAATGTTGAGCCCTAGGGCTCGAAGAAACTAAGGGAACGTCTGCCTAAGGGCGCCTCCTGTGAGGGCGAACCTCGGCTTAGGCGACTTTTGGGATAACGGGGGGGTCGCACGGTCATCAACGCTAAGAATACAGAGTAAATACAAAAAATGTAAAAGTGACTTTGCTGAAGCTATGATATTGGGTATTACGTCCTATTGGGTAGTACGTCCGCCGCCTAATCAGAGACCGTGTTTGATCCCAGTGCGCACTAACTTTTCGGAGCTATGTGCGTTTTTAAGCAACTTTGAGGAAACTTGCACGCCTGAGAGTTCTCCATAATGTTCTCAAAGGCGCGTGAAGTCTGTTAATCCGTACATGGCCAGCGTGATGGACTATGGCCAAACCCTTCTCATATAAGAGAGGAGACTTGTTCAATGTAGTGAGCCGGGCTGTGGGCGGTGGGTTGATCATAATAATGATTGACGACCTCCGTGGCGAAGCGCGTGCGCTGTTGCATTATAAAGTTGGAGGTCCTGGGTTTGATTCCCGGTTCAAGTCTGGTCTGGTGGTACTGGACTTTTACCACACTACCGACAAAGACGTGTCGCCCAGCGATATAGCGTTGCGGCACGGTGTAGTGTAGAAAACAATTAGGAGTATGGATTTACAATACCCTGAACAGGTTAGCCCGCTACCATCTTAGACCGCATTATCACTTACCATCAGGTGGGCTGGCGTATAAAACGCGCGTGGCGATTGTGGTGTATAAAAAAGAATGAAGCATGAATACGCGCGGTTTTTGTGTGTTAGTGTGTGTAGATTTTATTCAAGATAATATATTACGTACAAATTGACGTCACAAAATAAATAAAGGATTAGGGTCTGATTTTAATAAAGCCGGCAACGGGTCGATCATAGTAAGTTCCTGGAATTAAAATTTTATTACCGAAACGGTGCATTCAGTAACAGCTCTTACATCATGTTACCAAAACTTTATAACCGTTTACCGACCGAGTTCCATAAAATAGACGATTTTTTCAAGTTTAAAAGCAAGTTAAAAGAGCATCTCATACAAAAATGCTATTACGGAATTACCGAATACCTTCAGTTCGGTAAGTAAGTAGGTAACGAGTTTCTGCAGGATAACGGTATTGTTCAGGTATTGATTGCGATTTTGGTTATGACATTCCGAATCAGTATACAATTTATTTTAGCCTAAATTAATATTTAAATCTTTATTACTATTTAATTTCATTTTATTAATTGATTTCATAACTCTTATTTTAAATTGACATTATTGTTTTTTTCGTTGTAAGATTTTCGTTGCACGCCTTTTAGGCAGAATGTGTAAGGCTACCCCTTAATCTTAAGATCTTGATATGAATGTACCACTTTCATGCAATAAACGAATTTGAATTTGAATTTGCACGCGAAATGGTAAATTAATAAAACGTCATAGCGGGTATGACGTTTTATTGACACAGTACTCTAACAATATGGTGCACGAAAGTCGGGCGTAAACATACAGACCGACAATGATACACGTGTAATATACATACAATAATGCATATAATTACGGTGAAGCCGGCGGTCGCTGACAAATGTTGACGTAGTACGAACAGTTGAGGACGTACTGTACTGTACCGCGGCTCGATGCACGAACGGGTTAGATTGCGATGTTGTGAACGGAGGAGGCATTGTTAATGCGCGAAATTAAACACACGCACACACACTAAAAATGGTAGTATCAGTAAAACAGTGCCAGCAAAATGTTATGATGGACAAAAAAGTTAGATTACGATTTTTGTGAATGAAAAAGGTATTTTAATACGCGATATTATAAATTATTTCAAACAATAAATGCACACGAGTGTGGTATTTGTCAACCCTTGTCGGCATTTCACCTGATGGTAAGTAATGATGCGGTCTGAGATGGTAGCGGGCTAACCTGTCATATATACTCCAAACTGGTTTCGACACGACTACGTGCTGGAATGCTTAATCGCTTGGCGACACATCTTTACCAGTAGGGTGGTAACTAGCCACGGCCGAAGCCACCCACCGTATTTTTTTTTTATCCACTACAAGTTAGCCCTTGACGGCAATCTCACCTGATGGTAAGTGATGATGCAGTCTAAGATGGTAGCGGGCTAACCTGGAAGGGGTATGGTAAACCCATACTTCTATCGATTTCTACGCGACATCGTGCCGGAACGCTAAATCGCTAGGCGACACACCTTTACCAGTAGGTTGGTAAGTAGCCACGGCCGGAGCCTCCCACCAGACCAGACTCAAGCAGGAAATCGAACCCAGGACCTGCAATTTTATAATGCGACAGCGCACGCGCTGCGCCACGGAAGTCGTCATAGACCAAAAAATACAAAGTGTTTATAGCAATCACATATTATGAAACAAGTACAATCATTCGCTTAATATAAATAAACAAATAATATAAAAAAGCCAAATAGTTCTCTTTACAAAAAAAGTGAAATATTTAACGTGAAAGTGTAGTAGTTAGTAGTTTTTGATGTCAGGACGAGTTATTTTGCGATGTTGTGAATGGGGCAGGCATTTTTAATGAATGCAGGACAAAAAGGACTACCTTTTTAGTTCTACATGCATGGCTTAGTGCGAGTTGGATATATTTTTTCGATCTCGATAACAACGTTATTCGCTTTAATTAGATTCATAACTTGGATAGTAGAAAAATCTGTAAAAAAAAACATGCATTTTATATTATCCCTGCCACTGAAAACATTTTCACTACGTGTGCTGGCAATTATTCGATGTTCGGTTATATTTTTTGCGCGGGTGTTTTCGTGACCCAGCCACCAGGTGACGCGTAAAAGCATCGCTGGGTTTTAGTGGGTTTTCTGGTCGCCAGTCTGGTCGCTGGGTAGTCCCACATACCCCGTCCGGTGTGGATGCGTAAACGCATTTCCCAGCGGAAATGAAAATACCGCATTCAACATAACGCAACTCGGTGTGAGCACTCAAAATTTCCGTGGCGTAATAAAAGTAAACAACACGGCATTGCTTTAATCCCCCCCCCCTTTCCCCCCCACCAACCGTACGTTATCTAGGGGGCGTGGTGGGAACAATTCGCAAAATGGAATTATCGCCAGAAGGCCGAACATATTAGCATAATAAAACTCTCTCAATTTACTTTATTTTGATAATCATGATATATAAATAATTCATAACGCGTTGCTATGTTGGACGTATGTATGTTTAGATTGGAGGTGATATGGTTATCCGTATTGTTTGTTACTTTTTTTTCGGACTGTCTATTAGCTGTGCTAACCCTATTGGTTGCCACAGCGTAACCGGGCTGTTTGGCGAGCTTCGAAAAGAAGCTTTGCCAGAAGAAATTTTGACCAATAAGTCTGGAAGAAACTACGGGAACGTCTGCCTAAGGGCGCCTCCTTTGAGGCCGAACCTCGGCTTAGGCGACATTTGGGATAACGGGGGGGTCAGACGGTGTATGATACGCCAGAGGTGTGGGTACAAACACGTGGGCCAGTTTAATAGCTTCAAACCCTCAGGTTTAGAATCCTAAGTACTCGTATTAGGTAGTACGAATTGGCCTGTAAAGTTACTTGAAATATTCACAGAAAATGCATTTTTAAAACTGGTACCATCTGTTATAAAAAAAAATTAAAACCTCCGTAGCGTGGCGCTCGCGTTGTCGCATTATAAATATGGAGTTCCCGTGGGAGAGGCGATGAAAGTCAAAATGTGTATTTAGTTGTAATTCATTAACGCGTACTCCGATTTCACTCATTCTTATTTTTCTTTCCAGAAAGGAAATACTTTAATGTTTATTCTGTAATTATCTCAAGGTCGTCGGTTTAGTAATCCATTGTTTCGTGATTGGACACACACTAACTCAACGCGGACGAAGTCGCGGGCATCAGCTAGTCTTTATATCAAATCAAAAATAGCTTTATTCTCATAAAACTACATATTACAGGCATCTATGAATCGTTCATTTCGTTATTTCTATGTGTGAAGTGATGGTGATAACTACAATTTAAAACTAAAGCTAAGAGGGTTTTCCGCTTCCAACGGGGTATGTGGGACTCCCCGGCGGCCAGGCTAGCGGCCAGAATACCCGCTAAAACCCAGCGATGCTCTTTCGCGTCGCCTGGTGGCTGGGTCACGGGAACACTTGTGCACTCGACCGCAACCAGGTCAAATCGGTCTAAGAAGAAACCCACAACAAACTTAGCAGAGGTTTTTTTTTTGTTATCACCATCTCACATAAACAATAATAAATTATAGTACCCATGGATTTGAAAACAATAATGGAAATACTTGCATTATTACCACACACGAAGCGGGTTAATTTCTGAAATTACGTAGGCACTTGTTAAGGTAGAACAAAATAGGTTAATAATATCACTAGTGCAAAATAAACAGAACAATGATACAACATTCTGAAGCACTTGTAAATGATACAACAATAACTAGACAGCGTGCAGTTTTCGCTTGGAAATTCCATTTCCTAACGGCTTTGTCCGCATCTCACTCGCTACATCGCCCGATTCAACGATACTAACATACACGCGTGGTTTTCTTCGCTATCACGTGTGTAGTGTCTTTGCTTGAAATGCATTGATTTACCACTAGCCGTAGATAGAGCGCGTCATACAAAAACAAGGCGAGAATTCACCAACTAACTATACATTCCTACATATCGGTATATCTATGTATTAAAACCCGTCTAATACACTAGACATCTGGCCGTTATGTTATCTATAGCGTCGCGTAGTGCTTTGTAATTCATTCGGATTATATGGCTCGAGTGTTAGATTCCATGACTTTCGTCTAGCCTTGTCACACTGGGGGAAAGGAGTGCACGCGTCGCTATTTGTGCACTACTACATACATACTACTACATACCGAAAGTTTAGATATCTTTGGCTGTATTCAGTAAAATCGAAGCTATGATAGCCTAGTGGTCAGGACGTCCGCTTTCTAATCAGACGTCGAGGGTTCGAACCCGGGCACCTGTAGCTTTCGGAGTTATGTGTGTTTTTAAGCAATCAAAATATCACTTGCTTCAACGGTGAAGGAAAACATCGTGAGGAAACCTGCACGCCTAAGAGTTCTCAAAGACGTGTGAAGTCTGCCAATCCGCACATGGCCAGCGTGGTGGACTATGGCCAAACCCTTCTCATGATGATGATGATGATTCAGTAAATCGTACTGGCTTAGCTTACGCTTACTTGGTGCTCTTTTATTGCTTTCGCACCAATGAGTCGGTGCCATTTTGTTTCTTCAATAACCTTATCCATACGAAGTTATATAATAATAAGCTCTTGTGATATACATACCACATACCACACATATTTCTATTGTTTTTTTGATGGTTATAACCAAGTTAGATAACTTACTATAGTAAATATAGTTGTGCTATTTTTTCACTATCACTATCTCCGTGGCGCAGTGCGTGCGCTGTCGCATTAAAATGTTGGAGGTCCTGGGTTCGATTCCCGGCTCGAGTCTGGTCTGAGGCTTCGGCCGTGGCTAGTTACCACCCTACCGACAAAGACGTGTCGCAAAGCGATTTAGCGTTCCGGCACGATGTCGCGTAGAAACCAATTGGGAGTGTGTTTACCATACCCCTAACAGGTTAGCCCGCTACCATCCTAGACTGCATCATCACCTACCACCAGGTGAGATAGCCGTCAAGGGCTAATTTGTAGTGTATAAAAAAAAAAATCTCACATTTTAGTTTTGAACTGCCAAAATCTTAAAGTCACATTGCTTCGTATACCGAATCAAGCATTCGTCTGTATCAGTAACCGCACCGGGTTGTTTAAACAGATGAAACACCGTATCCAGCTATCTGTTTACAGCTTTGTCGATGAAACAACCAATCGATGATATTCTATTTAAAATTGCCCGTTACAAAATACTGACTGCAGGCGAATACTGACAACCGAACAACCGTTCAAAGTTTTGCGTCAAAACCGAATACGGTTGACCGAACCGAACCGAAGCGCCCTTGCTGTGAGGGTCCCGTTATATGAAGCTTAACCCTCTAGTAAATAAAAGCAAGCACCTGTAAACAATGCCACTAGACTGTAGAATGGCTACATAACGCAGACTGCGCTTGAAAATTCCATTTCCGGATAGCTTTGTTTGCTCACCCCTCGCCGGCTGTCCGATTACAAGATATGACGTGCGACGAGAAATGTGGGACCTCCTCTGTGATACGCAATTACTCTGACTACATAAGTGAGGCGTGCATTTTGTATAACGTTTCATTCGGACCATATCGAGCGTATTTAAAGAACGTCTTTAAATCGTCATAATCATCATGATCAACCCATTACCGGCTCACTACAGAGCACGGGTCTCCTCTTAATATGAGAAGGTTTGGCCATAGTCCACCACGCTGGCCATGTTCGGATTGGTAGACTTTACACGCCTTTGAGACCATTATGGTGAAATCAGGCGTGCAGGTAAAAAAAAAAATCGATGCGTAGAAATGTCCTTGGTGCCAATTCTCCTGTCTTAAGATTACGTAAAATCCTTAACCATAACAGCTCTTTATAGACATTAATTTTGACTCCATTTATAAGTTTCACGAAAAGATTTTCGGGAATCGACACCCCGACCTCTGATTAGGAGGCGGATGTCCTAAGCAGTAGGCTATCAGAGCTTTATAAAGACGTTATTCTTCTTCATCGCCGTAACACTCTTGACAGAGTGGTGGTGGCCATCACGAAGCAATGTCTTCAAGGACAGATGTTATACGCCTCACGAGAATCCGCCACTTTTCTCGGCAGGCCGAAAGCCTGGTGCACTCGTGCAAAGGACCGCCCACAGCAGACTTTATCTGATCGGTTCATCGCATGGGTGACCTTCCTCGACCTCTAGTGCCCTCCACCTTGCCCTGCACGACAAGACGCTCTATGGGGTCACTCTCACGCCGGGAGACGTGTCCGAAAGACGTTATTCATCATCATCATCATTATGATCACCCTTTACCGGCTCACTACAGAGCACGGGTCTCCTCTCAATATGAGAAGGGTTTGACCATAGTACACCACGTTGGCCCCATGTGCGGATTGGCAGACTTCACACGCCATTGAGAACATTATGGAGAACTCTCAGGCGTGTTTCATCTTATTTTCTTGTTACAATACTATGTAATTAGCCAACTAAAAATGCAAATTCAATATATATAATATAAGAATGACTTAATGTCATGTCATGGGATACGGGACCATGGGAAGTAAAAAGCAACCCCACTAAGCGTCCGCGATGTCAGTTTAATAAAATCAATTGTTTACGACATTATAAAAATATTTTCGATATGTAAGTACGCGTGTACCCCGACCCCGCTAAGGGCGACGTCCCTTACAAATGTATGCGCATACATTACTGTCTGTACTGATAGGCTTGGTTGCCGCTAAAATACCGCAGCTTCCCACCGATTCTCTAATACATTCTAATCTTTAGACACTCTAAAGTTTAGAGTTTTTTTTTTGTTTTAGAAATGCGTTTTCGTTTACTGGACCGCCTCCGATAGGGAAAGTGGGATTCGCTGGTGACCAGAATACTCATTAAAACCCAGCGATGAACGATGCTCTTTCGCGTCGCCTGGTGGCTGGGTCACTCGAACGCTCATCTTCAACCCAGTCAACCTCGTCCACAGAGGACGAGGGTCTATAATCGAAGCCATATAACTCCGTTCGAGCCGCGTCAGGAACATTGGGCGCACCTAACGAAATTTAGAGTGTCGCGAAAAACATTTTTTTAAGAGTCTATGGTTAGACTGTTTTATACACTTAGAGGTTTGGTCGTAAATTATTGGAAGTACATTTTACTGCTATTGAAGTTCTCCAGTATCTAGCCAGAGTTGAAAAATTCGCAGCCCCGTCCCTCATAGGGCAATTTAAACAGTATGACTTAGGTTACTAAAATTTTACATTAGCCCTTCACAAATATACATTTTAGGTGCCCCAAACTCCGAACGGTCATGAATACCGGTACAAGCAAGTTTTTTTTATATGAAAACGAATACACCTAAGTAAGGTGCAAATCTGTATAGGTACTATAGGAATCTATAACCTTCTAACCGACTTTAAATAAGTATTTATTAATGTTTCATTGGAATTTATCATCATATATTTATAATCATATGAAAATCATAATCACCTGAAAAGGATTTTGTATGTAGTGATTTAGGCCTATGTCGAGCAGTGGACGTATATATGCTGATTAAGGAGAAGTTCCAAGTCCAAGGTTTTGCACAGCTTGTTTCTAGGTTTTTTATTAGTTTGATTTTACTTGTCCATCTAGTTGGGGGTCAACAAACCTTTACCTTCTACCCAACCACTGCTGGAAGGCTTCTGCTGTGGCTAAATATCATCCTACTGACGTAGGCGTGTCGCCAAGCGATTCGGTGTTCCGGCACGATGTCGCGTAGAAACCATTTAGGAATATTTTTTTATGATACTTAACACCAGGTGAGTGGTAAAATGTTCTCAAAGGCGTGTGAAGTCTGCCAATCCGCACATGGCCAGCGTGGTAGACTATGGCCAAATCCCTCTCATATTGAGAGGAGACCCGTGCTCTGCAGTGAGCCGGTATTGGGTTGATCATGATGAGTGGTACAAATGGATCTCCTCATTTGTGATTAGATCACGTAGAGATACTCCGAGCACAGCTTTCTCCATAACCCGCTGAGTGACTCTGTACCTTCTTATGAGGCCTATACTAAGCTTGACTGGTAACACGCATAGTTCGAACAGTTAGGTCTTCAGCAACTGAAACTGGGTAATTTTTATTATGTACTTTTGGGTAATGCTCATAAAGATTATTGGATTCGATAATATATTAAGTTTGATAAAGTTCTGCCAAATATACTGAAGCTTTAAGAACTTACTACTTTAAGAAGCGGTGATAGCCTAGTGGTTAGAGCGTCAACCTCCTAATCAGAGGTCGGCGGTTCGAATCCGGGCACGCACCTCTAACTACTAACTTTTCGGAGTTATGTGCGTTTTTTTAATAATTAAAATATCTCTTGCTACAACGGTGAAGGAAAACATTGTGAGGAAACCTGCACGTCTGAGAGTTCTTTATAATGTTCTCAAAGGCGTGTGAAGTCTGCCAATCCGCATATGGCCAGCGTGGTAGACTATGGCCAAACCCTTCTCATATTGAGAGGAGACCCGTGCTCTGTATTAAGCTGGTAATGGGTTGATCATGATCATGATGATGAAATATACTGTAGTTAGTGTGATAGTAAATTTAGCGATTTTTGGTACAACCGATAAATATAAGATAATATAAGGTTTATTGTTCCATAAGATTTTTACAATATGCAATTTATCCCTACCGTTTGCATTACGAAAACATGTATTGCAGAAAATAGTGCCTTCCAACATTCTACATTCCTATACAACATTTCTTGAGAATTAATTGATCTTATACCACCTTACATTAACAATGAGAGTGTGTGTGTGTGTGAATGAGTGTGAATGTGTGGTTGTGTGTGTGCATTAAGTATTTGCTAGGATGTCATATCAAAGGATATGAACATCTACAACCTTTATTGCCGGTTTCCTATCCCTAGTAGGAGATAGGGATTTAGGACTTAAGCATACATGCAGCGTAGATATTGGTTGAAGGGGTAATTATAAAATTCTAGAGAGAATACGAGCAAATGGGGCCACCTGATATTAGGTAATCACCATCGCCCCCGACAGTTACCCCCTTATCCATTAACATTATTAATCCAAATAATCCAATATAGAAACTCATTGGAAATACTTTAACCAATTATTGTTATGACAATGATAATATCTGTAACCAATTACTTGAAACAAATCCAATCAATTTTGTTACTTTGTTTTCATGAACAGCTCCCTCAGGGAACCCAAAACCCATTCTCCCCCCGTAAGCTAGGCCAAAGTTTATACTACTAGGGTATTATTTGAATTCACATGTGTTGTAAAATTATTGCCCCACTTTAGGTATGAATGAGTAGGTTTTTTTTATCCACTACAAGTTAGCCCTTGACGGCAATCACACTTGATGGTCAGTGATGATGCAGTCTAAGATGGTAGCGGGTTAACCTGTTAGACTTATGGTAATACTCCGGGAATCGAATCCAGGACCTCAAACTTTATAATGCGACAGCGCACGCACTGCGCCACGGAGGTCGTCAAACATTCCCATTTATAAGTATATTGGGATATATTTGAAGTCGGTCTACCTTACAGATTGATTTGACGTCAAGTCAAGTTGATTATAGTGACTTTGCGACAATTTTAGAATGATGGTTTAGCTGGAAAGAATTCAGCGATCCTTAGTTCATGATTGCCTTTCGAGTTGAAAAATAAAACTTTTTAAAATTAGATAAGATAAGATAATATTTTATTGTTCAAAAACGATTTACAATAATAATTTGTCACTACCCTCTGCACTAGGAAAACCTGTATTGCAGAGGGTAAATTCCATTCCAAGTTAGCCCTTGACGGCAATCACGCCTGGTGGTAAGTGATAATACAGTCTAAGAGGGTAACGGGCAAATTTGTTAGCATTATGGTAAAAACATTCTCCATATTGTCCTCTACGCGACATCGTTCCATAACGCTTAGTCGCTTAGTATTTATGTGATAACTAGCCACAGCCGAAGCTTTCCACCAGGCCTCCAGGTGTATAATGATATAGCGCCAGCGCTGCGCCACGGAGGTCCTTTGTCTTTTATGTCTCAGATAATTAAAACTTTTCACGCCCGATTTGTGGACAAAAGATCCAAAATATGCTCCCCAATGCATGTGACATTATTTACTGAACTGATGGGTCTGCCATAATGCTGGGCGAAAACCGATAAATCACTCCTGAATCGGCCCCTTTCAAAAAATCGTTTTTATTGTCAACCGACCAAACAAAGGGCGCGAAATTAATTGCCCTACCCATTTTCCAATACATAATTCCGCAATGGAAAAAATCCTCCACGAATTTTTCCTTTCCTGCCAAATATTGGTACAATTATAAAATTTGTTTTCTTGGGATCGCTCCCAATAATTTATGGGTGTATTCCTAAGAAAACTCCTGACCCAAGTCTGTTATGAAAATTAATTATTGTTTGCTAGACGTAGCCTGCGACTTCGTCCGTTTAGATTATATTTTATGCAAAAGTAATGTGAGGACACCTTCCTCTTACTGGGTAAAAGATTTTTTTTTCCTGGTTGGGTTACTGTCGAATGCGCGGGCGTTCCCGTTACCCAGCCACCAAGCGATACGAAGGAGCATCCCTGGGTTTTAATCGCTGACCGCCGGGGAGTCCCACATACCCCTTCGGAAGAGACGTAGTATTACCTGCGTCGCTTCCGAAGGGGATGCGTAAACGGTCTATCCTTTTTTTATCACGCTGGGAGTGTTATAAAAAAAGGATATTTACCAGGGATTGACATAGAAAGTATCTCTGACAACCTCTGGTGATTACCATCAGCGCAATATACTATATTAATTTATAGTGTATAATATTAAAATCTCAGGTATGCAGGTTTCCTCACTACTTTTTCCCTAATCGTTAAAGCGAGTTACGTTTAATTTAAAGTTTGTTTAATTAAACAAAAGTACATAACTTTGATGTGAAGCAGTGATAGCCTAATGGTTGTTAGGACGTCCGCCTTCTAATGAGAGGTCGGGGGTTCGAACCCGGGTACGCACATCTAACTTTTCGGAGTTCTGTGCATTTTTTAAGGAATTAAAATGTCACTCGCTTGAAAGGTAAAGGAAAAGAGCGTGAGAAAACCTGCATTCCTGAGAGTTCTCCATAATGTTCTCAAAGCCGTGTGAAGTCTGCCAATGGCCAGCGTGTTGAACTATGGCCAAACCCTTCTCATTTTGAGAGGAGACCCGTGCTCTGTAGTTAGCCGGTAATATGTTGATCATGACATAACTTTGAAATGTTATAAATGCGTGATTGAGATCGATCTATTCAGTGGAGGATTGCCAGCACATGTAGACTAAAACGTCGTCCGCCCATTGCTTTTTTATCTTTTTTCTTTTTAATTCGTTCAGGTATGTCGGTAACTCCTACTGTACACGGTACTGTCGGTAAAGGAAGATTCAATCATTCATAACTCTGGGTCATATTGGGTAAGAATATTTTTTTGAGTTTTATCTCGCGGAGATTCGCTGAGCATATCTTATTTTTTATTATTCTTTTTCTAAGTAACTCTGAATATTTAATTAGGTCTATATTACGTTGCATGGGTTTAAGCCATTGTCAAAAATAATCAATTTTAATAGTAGGGGAGCCCAAGCGGGGATTTCGGGATTTACTCGAGCGCGGCAGATTAATATACAGGGAGATACCTTGTACCCGGTTATGTTCCTCCACCAAACATGAGCCCCATATATAAGGCCGCGCGTGAAGGATACACGATCAGATTAGTAAAAAAAAATTGACCATCAGAAATTCTCGAGCGCGTCAGATTAAGGTAGGGTGAGTTAATTACATCCTTAAAAGCGTATATTCCACTAATCTGACAATTTGAGAGTGACGTAAAGAAACGGGAGGGCAGCAAAGTTGTAAAAAAAAAACGTCATCTCGACATTCTCGAGCGTAGCTAAATTTTTTTTTATTTTGAAGGAAATAATTCAAGAGTAACGAAAAATATATAATCTGACGAATTCCGCAAGCCGAAATAACAAAAATTCGACAATAAAGTTAAATGCGTGCAGCTGGGTGATGCCTATATTTCCTTCTCCGCGTTTCTATTTCTTTATCACTCTTTCTCTATTTATTACTCTCTCCGTCCCCACTCTGGTTTTTGCTGCCATGACGCCATCACAGCTGATCATAAAGACTCGTTCGAGGCATATTGTTGTAACGTGTTTCCAACGTTTTGGCTTTTTTGCTATTTTAATATTATTTATGTTAATTAAAGTTTATAAATATTGTTAAAATGTGTATTTTGTGGTGAAAGTGCCTTACAAAAACTTTACAGTAGAAACATTAATCAATTAATTATAAAACATCAAATTTTTTTAAGCCTTTTTTAATTTTTTTTTATAAATACATGTATTCTACATAAAAAAGCATACACTTATTTATTTTCATGCTATTTCTGGAGCTTTCTATTAATTAAGTTCAATTATTTAAAAAAATTTTTTTTTTTTTGTCAGATTAGGCGAATCCCTCTAGATAATCGTCAGATTATGAGACAGTACGTTTAGAACATAAAGATGAACCATATATATCTTAATCTGACGCGCTCGAGAATTTCAAAATGGCGAATTTTTTTTGCACATTATGAAACTCGCTGCGACTTTGCGTCACATCGGAATCGTCAGATTAGTGAATGAGAGCTTATTTTTGGTGTACTTAACACTCCCTTAGAAAATCTGACGCGCTCGATTAAATTTTTTTTTTTTTCATTTTTAACCCTTATATACAACCACACGCATCATGCAAACGATCAGATTAACATACGTACATTATTAAAAATACGTAGGCTATTGATGCTATCAATATCTGACGCGCTCGAAGATGTCCATGCAACAGTTTTTTTTTACATATTTAAAAATCTATAGCCGCTTCCCCCACCGATGGAAAGGTATATATCATATAACATTTTTTTCTTCTTATCATCTAAGCTTTGCAACCCAATAGGTCTCTACGACGCTCGAGTAAATCCCCATTTAGCATCATGGGCTCCCCTACCATAAGTATATTGTGTTATACATTTATTTCTTACTAGCTGACGCCCGCGACTTCGCCTGCGTTGATTTAGTGTGTGTGAAAGTATGTTTGTTTGTCTTCCAATCACGAAACAATGGATGGCTAAACCAACGACCTTGAAGTAATTACAGAATAAACATTAAAGTTCCTTTATTAAAGTTCCTTTATTAAAGTTCCTTTCTAACAAAAAAATAATGAATGTAATTGATGTACGCGTTAATGAATTAAAACTAAATACACAGTTTGACTTTCATTCCTTTTCCCAAAAGAACCATGCAGAATTCATCCTGTTACAGTTTTATTATATTATAGATTACACACATCCTTTTAAGCAGTTTTTCCTCCCACTTCTGGGACTCATAAAAGAGAGGATTCTGAGAGCATAAAACCAGTATACAGCGTTTTCTGCGTTCAAATTTGTGGGCCTTAAAGAAAGGCCTCTCCAAAGCAAGGTGGATAACAAATTTCTAATCAGTTCGCTGATATTGGGAATGTCTTAAGAAATAAACCCAATACCTATAAATTTTTGGCCCGTCCTAAAAATTTTGCAGTTAATATCTACTTAATAATTTTCTATCAATATTAACGATTCTGTTTGATGAATATTATAATAATCTTAATTATCATATAATTATAGTAAGCAAAGTAATTAATTTGTGACGTATCTATTTTAAATTTAGTTTATAGGTTTATTTTTACGATTTTCTAATATTATTTATTTCACTTTGTTTACTCATTGTTGCACATCATTATTATTAACCTGTGAATCTTTTTGTCGCAACTTCTTCTTCTTTAGGTGCCTCTCCAACTAGTGAAGGTTGGAAGTCAAAATGGCATATTTTGCCTTGTCTCTCGCGAGGCTTAAAAGCTGGGCGGCACTCGCGATACCAGTCAACTCCCTGATATTCGCAACTCTATCAAGCACCTTCTATGTAGGTATAGTATGAGTATATGCATTAAATATATTCTGAATCACATATAAAATGAATTTCCACGTAGAAGCCGTCCACGTAGATGGCTACGTAAATAGCTACGGCGTAGACATTACAGTTTTTCATGCCTGGCGGTAGTCTCTTGTACTCAGACTGAATATTATTTAATCGTGTCTTCCGTTGATGAGTACATATTGATGATTTCCTGTAAAACGAGTTAGAAAATCAACGGCGTCCAACTCCTTACTCAAGAGAGCACGTTAATCCGTCACTACCGGTTATTATTAGTAATATGGTAATATTTACACATTCAAGGGCTTTTCTGTAAAAGCTATAAATCTCTTTATTCTATGAGATAGATGAGGATAATTATACTAGTCTTTCAAAATAAATAGTATACATAGGCTAAAGAACATAATATTCATATATAAGGTACTTATTTTCCTGACTTAATTGATGACATATTTTTTTTACTGGTATTGTTTTGTATATATTATGTATAGAATATTATATTTTATATTTTTAGCTGTTATATGTTCAATCTTTTATTTTTCTATCTATAATTGTACACCCCAACCTCGCCTTACTTTATATTTTATTCCTTTGTTTGTGCTAAGTTGCCTGGTAGAGATCGCTCATTAGCGATAAAGCCGCTTGTTGCACCTATTTCTTTTCTGTGTGTGTTTTTTTCTTTTTGCATGGTGTGCAATAAAGTTTATTTTCATTTCATTTCATTTAATATTATTATTATATTATATAGGATGACTACGGGGCGGGTGCGTGTCTTCGTCGGTAATTTAAACGTGGGTAGGTTCGGGCAAAGAGACCAGATACTCTTGTTAGAACAGAATTACAATTATAAGTATCGTAATTTATAAGGAGCAGACTATACGCTCCACCAAGTACGAATGCACTACCGCAGCTCAACCACCGGTCCGACCCGACCGAATGCAATCAATGCAATGCACCGTCCCGCGCCAGTGTGTCATATAAGAACCTGCATACGCCACTTAGTGGTGCGTAAAGAGAGGGGGCAATGCCACTCTCTGGTCTGTCGTACATGACTCCAAAACTAGATGGCGCTGCTCTCTGATTGCCATCATATATATTGACTCAAGCAATGACTTAAGATGAATCTTACTTTGTACCTATTTGACTATTTGTGAACGTTGTGAAAACCTGTAAACATTCTCATTAGCTCACAACACTTGTCACTCACTCACTCCCCACTTCAAGTGGGGAAGTAAGAAACAAGTGGGGTAAAAATGGCTGTTAAAAATGGATGACCTGTTGGTTTTCCGTTATAAATAAAACAAGAAAAATTATTTTTTTTTTTATTTAATAATCTCTAATTCATTTAAATCTGTATCCTATAGTACTATCGTTAATTATTAACTTGATATACATTTAACGTGGACTGTACATTAAATCTACACCTGGCCATAACTAACTATCTAACTAGGAACACTAAATACACTAAACAACGGAGCCGAACTTCGGCAACTAACTGAATTCTGCAAGTTCACGTAATTTACGAGCTGTGTGTGTACATTCCCACACAACACACAGGCGCACAGATCACACCGGATGTTGGTAACTGAAAGTTAATGTATTTTTAATGTACTTTACCGGACGTTGGTAATGATCGCAATATTAAGTTTGCAATGTAACAGTATGGAGTAAGTAGTATAGAATGTCGATTCTGCAGCACCCTGGAGGTGTTGCAAAATTTTTTTTGGAGAAATTCTAATAAGATTCCAACTAGATTCCACTTCAACGATTTTCCAGTTAACAGTAACTCCTATGCCGATTTTGGCGCCTAGGCTTACCTAACCTAATCTAACCTAAACCTTACAGCCCCCCGGATCCTTCCACATAAGATTCTTGTAAATATTTATGTCCTTAAATTATGGTAAAATAATCTGCCTCAACAAGTACAAGTTGTCCGACAAAATGTCGCACGACAGAAATGTCTTAGTTCAAATTGTTGGTATCGCCCACCACCCGCGGGCCGGTGTCGGATAGCTACCGGTGTTGCGCGGTGCGTGAAACGTGGAACAACACACAACACTTTCGAAACTAGGTCACTTAGAAAAAAAAGGGGGTAACCAAGGTGTTCCCTTGGTTCCACTGTTTTTTGGGAAACCTTTTTATTATCCGCGGATTCCAGTTAAACTCCTATGCCAAAATCGGCATAGGCAGCCTGCACTCCAGCACCCTGGAGGTGTTGCAGAATCGACATTCTATACTACTGGAGTACTACCTGTATACGCTAGATGTACTATCATCATCATTATAGGATAGCATGTCTAGTATTAAGAATAAATTAAGAAACTGCAATTAGTTTTTGTAGTATTGTTATTTCTCTTTTGTTACTTTATCATCTAGGTTTTTATTATTGTTTTTAACGGTTTGTACCCCATCTTGTGCATGCTATGTTCGCATCGAGAAGTCAATATTGTACATTAAGATATTTTTGTATTGTAATGAAGTATGACTATGCAATATTTGACAGTTTTGCGAAGTAATAAAAAAAAAATTACCAACCCAATAATTACCAGTCGACTTTTTTTTTCACGCTGGGAAATGCTCCCCGGCGGCCAGGCTGGCAACCAGAATACCCACTAAAACCCAGCGATGCTCCTTCGCGTCGCCTGGTGGCTGGGTTACGGGAACACTTGTGCACTCGACCGCGTCCCAGTCAGCGGCGTCCGCCGAGGCCGACCCTCCACGGGGCGCCTATGTGTCCGATATAACCCTGTCTCGCTTCAACAATATTTTTGATAAAATCAGAGCACACGCTATAGATCTCCTATTAAAAACTTCTACAGTGAATATTTCCGTGATTTTTCTGATAAGCCAAACAAAAGGTATTCAAGATTTCATAATTCAATAGAGCTTCAAAATTCATGTAAACCTATTGACGACCTCCGAGGCGCAGTGCGTGCGCTGTCACATTATAAAAGTTGGAGGTCCTGGGTTCGATTCCCGGCTAGAGTCTGGTCTGGTAGGACGCTTCGTCCGTGGCTAGTTACCACCCTACCGACAAAGACGTGTCGCCAAGCGATTTAGCGTTCCGGCACGATTTCGCTTAAAAACCAATTAGGCGTGTGGGTGAAACTTATACATATATAAAGAATAAAATATACACATAAATTATTTATATTTATTATTAGCTTACAACACGGTTGGTCAGCTTCGAAGTCCAAAACTTCATTGTTTCTTATTGGATATACCCACTAGACCCAGGGTTAGAAATTCTTGTCTAAGTCCTATACTCAACCATGCTTCATGCAACCCGGAAATTGAATCCAGGAGCTTTTTAGCCACTCGAAAAACGGGCCAGTAAATGACGTAATAGAAATCGGAGCCGTACTTTTCGGCTTCGGTTCTGTTAAATATTTTTTACCACCGCCGTTGATGTCAGGGTACATTGTTCGGATTTCACATTTTTAACACCTTCCTAACAAAAACAAATCCCTTTGTCTGGAATTTTAGGATGCATGAACATACGTTTTCAATGGAATAATATTTTAGTGCTTTTTCGGATCAGTTGAATGAAATGCCATTTGTTTTTGTTACATAAAATGAATATTCAATATCATTTTATAAAAAAATATATAATCGGAAATTTGAAATGTCACATTTCTATGGCATTTGCGGCCTGAGTGCTTTGCCTACCAAGCAACGGTCCACATACCACTGACACCGAAATAAGTCTATAAATCAGAAATGTCACATCTCTATGGCAATCGAGGCCTGAGTGCTTTGCCTACCAAGCAACGGTCCACATACCACTGACACCGAAATAAGTCTATAAATCAGAAATGTCACATCTCTATGGCAATCGAGGCCTGAGTGCTTTGCCTACCAAGCAACGGTCCACATACCACTGACACCGAAATAAGTCTATAAATCAGAAATGTCACATCTCTATGGCAATCGAGGCCTGAGTGCTTTGCCTACCAAGCAACGGTCCACATACCACTGACACCGAAATAAGTCTATAAGTCAGAAATGTCACTTCTCTATGGCAATCGCGGCCTGAGTGCTTTGCCTACTAACCAAGGGTCCACATACCACCGACACCGAAATTAATTTAAGGTTGTTGAAGTAACACGTTACAGGTACTTAAGAAACTAGGCAAGTGTTTATTGCCTTGGCTATAGATATGCGGTACTCGAGTTAAATATATGTTGAAGTCAGGGGTCCGTCGAGGCGTAAACCTTTGAAATTCGTTTGAATTACCTAATTACAAAAAAAAAGTAGTTGCAAAAGCTTTTGCGTAGAACGAAGCGCAACTCTGTTAATTTTACTCAGTATAACGTCATAATCACGTAAATAACTAGTGGAACGGAACGCAAAACGTGCTGGCGGTCGAAATGAGATTTTAAAAATTCATAAAAAATATTCATTCCTCTTTATTTAGTTTGCAATTTGCTTACGAAATGTAATAGCTAATTAAAAAAAAAAAAAGAAACTTTATAGCAACGAAACCCAAAGAATAATTAACAAGGAGTATTAAAAATAGCGTATATAAAAGTACTTAAATATTTAAAACCATGTTAACCGCTACATTTAAAAATATTGTAAATTTCTTTAGCTAAGCTGTCATTATACAAATTCTATGTCATCTTGTACGTAATGTATAATTATATATTTAATTAGGTAATGTTGTCTAATTAGGGGTTGCTACATGGACTCTGATATTTTTTTTTATATTTAGGCATTTTATAGTTACGACTAGTTTTGTGTGCCTTTTAAATTGAATAAAATAAAGTAGCTAAGTTCGAACGCGGAAGATCACTAAGTTTGATCTCTTTGAACATAGATTCAAAATAATGTTTAAGAATACAGATAAGTTATACGTACTTGTTGTAGGTATACTCTTTGTTAACATACATACAAAGAGTAGACGATCCTGAAACTTTGTATCCGACATTTGGAGGGTGGTTTGTCAGAAATGAAAGTGTAAAGTTCTCGAAAGCCGCTAATTCAACAGAAGCAGTTATACCAACGTTCAGGAAAGTTGAGACGGAAATCCCGCAGTTCTACAATGGCTACATTTTATACGGACAGGCGGTTCATAGTTTGTAAATACATTAAACTACCATAAGTTAAAGTTTAAGCGATTTTCTATGTTCCTCTTATTTCGAATAATGGCTGTAGGGAATAATTTTGCCTTTAAGTGTTTATAATATTTACTAGCCACGGTTATTTTTGTTTTAACTAAGAAAATTAACATTAGGTTATTTCACATAATCATTATCATCATCATCATCATCATATCAACAGAGTGACGTCCACTGCTGGACATAGGTAAAGTTTATCCAAATCAGATTGTTTAGATAGTAAAATCACGTCATTTATAAGGATTAATATCTCATCCAAAATTCGATTTCACATAAAATATCAAATGAACAAACTAATATTTACTCTTTATGTGATACTAGCTGGTATCTGTATTTTTTCCGCGTAGATTTAGGGTTTTAATATTTAAAAAGCGATGCCGTAACTTTTCAAGGGAAACCACAAATTACCGGCCGATTTGGGTACAAAACTGGTCTATGGCCAAACCCTTCTCATATTAAAAGGAGACCCATGCTCTGTAGTGAGTACAGTACAGAGTAAGCGATTACTTGAGCTTTATAATCATGATTATGACGCTAAAGTAAGCCGTACTTTTATACGTTACGCGGGTAATTAAATTTCATCATCATCATCATGATCAACCCATTACCGGCTCACTACAGAGCACGGGTCTCCTCTCAATATGAGAAGGGTTTGGCCATAGTCTACCACGCTGGCCATATGCGGATTGGCAGACTTCACATGCCTTTGAGAACACTATGGAGAACTCTCAGGCGTGCAGGTTTCCTCACGATGTTTTCCTTCACCGTTGAAGCAAGTGATATTTTAATTGTTTAAAAACGCACATAACTCCGAAAAGTTAGAGATGCGTGCCCGGATTCGAACCGCCGACCATTGATTAGGAAGCTGACGCCCTAACCACTAGGCCATCACCGCTTCACTAGGCTATCACCGCTTCAGTAAGCGATTACTTGAGCTTTATAATCATGATTATGACGCTAAAGTAAGCCGTACTTTTGTACGTTACGCGGGTAATTAAATTTGCAAGGTACTAATTTATTTAACTTAGCGTCGGATGTCACATTAAAGAACTTGAATGACTTTCACCTGTCACATTAATTTGACAATAATGTCGTGTGCGCCATTTTTAAAGTGGGGAACAAGGCGCGCCTGAATAATAAAAATATGGCGTCGTTTATCGTGATTATAATTTAAAAGGGACTTGTTTGTTTCAACACTGCTTTAATCCCGAATGTAATACCTACTTATTTGTATGAATATCATGATTAATATTGTAATAGAATTTCAATAAGTGTAATTTAAATACTTAATGTATTTACGTGACTAAGTTTATTGTGGGCTTCTTCTTAGACCGGGGCGCGTTTGGAACCCTCATAGCTTTAGTTTTAAGTTTACGAATATAGTTATCACCATCAAATCACTCGTATGTAAATTATTGACGCGTCAAAAGCGCCTTTTAAAGGACTATTTGAATAAAGATTATTTGAATTTTGAATTTTTTTTTGAATTTTGTATGTAATAGTAAACATCCCACAGTTATTTCTTAAAGATTTACACATCTTATCTGAAGGTATTGGATTAGTATATCATCACGATCAATCCATTGCCGGCTCACTACAGAGCACGGGTCTCCTGTCAATATGAGAAGGGTTCGGCCATAGTCCACCACGCTGGCCATGTGCGGATTGGCAGACTTCACACGCCTTTGAGAACATTATGGAGAACTCTCAAGCATGCAGTTTTCCTCACGATGTTTTCCTTCACCGTCGAAGCAAATGATATTTTAATTGCTTTAAAACGCACATAGCTCCAAAAAGTTAGAGGTGCCCGGGTTCGACCTCGGCCTACCTCTGATTAGGAGGCTGACGTCCTTACCACTAGGCTATCACAGCTATAGTAGAATTAGTATATAAGGCGAAGTAATTATATGAACATATTAAAATAAATAAACACATTTATAGAATTTTTACAACGCCCTATTAAGTTACCCCGTTACCATGTTAGACTGCATCTAAAACTCAAAATACCTAGATTCATCTGTTGGTATGAGGATAATAAAGTTCTAAGGATAATAATCCTTTTTAATTAGGAAATGTACCCTTGAGGAGATGAAATTGGGATTGCATAAGATGCCCATGTTTTCAAAGTTAGCGACGTTAACATTTAAAAGGTTTCAGGGTCCACTAAGAAAGGGATCTGAAATTTTCAATTAAAGGGGTGAAATGGGGCTTTGAAAATCGTATGTTTGTTAACTCTGTTTTTGAAATTAAAGCATTTAAATTTGCTGTTACATTAAAATGTTTTTATTAATAAATACTATATTGAATTGGGGATCAAAGTTTGATTTTGAAAATTTTACGTTACGCAGACAAAATCCAGGGTAACTGTTGGTGTATGATAAGAAACAACTATGTGTAAATATAAATAAAATAAAAACTTGTGTTAACAAACAAAAGTTTATTTTACCCTAATAAAACCGTGAAGCTGTTTAAGGAACTCTCAGGCGTGCAGGTTTCCTCGCGATGTTTTCTTTCACCGTTGAAGCAAGTGATATTTTAATTGCTTAAAAACGCACATAGCTCCGAAAAGTTAGAGGTTCGAAACGGGATCGAACGCGATCTCTGATTAGCAGGCGGACGTCCTAACCAATAGGCTATCACAGCTTCAACAAAGTCACTTTTATTCCCGTACTGGATAAGGAGGCTGACAATCTTGTGGCATTATTACAATTATTACTTTTTTGTTCGAAAAATTTGTACGAAGAAAATATACGATTTAATCGCTTACAAATCTGTCCGTATGTGACATTATGTTAGGTGTTACGCATATTTAGGGGCCATCAGTGAAACTTTGTCGAGTCTGAGTGTAAAGTTGGTAAAAGCTCTTAATTCGACTATAAACTAGGGCGGAGTTGGGTCAAAAAGTTGCGTCGCAATTTACTGTAATTCACAATGGGTAGGTACGGAAACGGGTCAACGCAAACCGGTTATTTGTGAAACACGCCTTAGCCATGAGCTTGAAACAAACGTTTAGGAGAACACTGTGATGAAATATATAATAAATAATCTGTAAATATAAAATGATTTACGGTAGCCTTTTTCAGTCACTAATTTATCTGTGTGCCATCCAAATATGTTCGACCTTAGACGATATATTTACGTTCTCTTATATTGGCATGTAATATAAAAGTCCAAAATAAAAGGCAAAAATATCAAAATTAAAATCCATATCTGTTATCTAATTAATGTTAAAAATTTACAAGTCGAACCGTTTGTCTGTTGAACTGGTGCCAGACTTGACAAGTCTAAAAATCTAGCTATACTTTTCCAGGACAAACAGTAAGAAAGCAGGGCAATGCTTTTAGATATGTGAAATCAATTTAGTTAAAAGATTAATAGCTCATATATTACAATCTATATTCGCTAAGGTAATACTAAATAATTATTAAGTAATAATAAATAATTTTGACAACCTCCGTGGCGCAGCGTGCGCGCTGTCGCTTTATTAAGCTGGAGGTCCTGGGTTCGATTCCCGGCTCGAGTCTGGTCTGGTGGGAGGCTTCGGCCGTGGCTAGTTACCACCCTACCGACAAAGACGAGTCGCCAAGCGATTAAGCGTTCCGACACGATGTCCCGTAGAAACCGATTAGGAGTATGGGTTTTCCATACCCCTAACAGGTTAGCCCGCTACCATCTTAGACTGCATCATCACTTACATCAGGTGAGATTGCCGTCAAGGGCTAACTTGTAGTGGATAAAAAAAAAAAAACTATAGTTGTGATAAAATCAAAGATCATATGTTTTACTTTACGAAGCAGAATCGAAACTACTTACAAAAAACAAACGAAAACGGAGATGTCGATTTGTTATGAATTGACAGATCTCATAACAATCTATTTATATGGGAAACATTATGAAAAGGACAAACTCGTTGTTTTAGTTTAGTTTTGAGATTTGATTGTGTTATATGCTTTTTTTTTGGTTTTTATAATATATAGTACCTACATATAACAAATCTTACATCTCACGCAATTAATAGTTTATTGATGAATTTAGATTTTTGTATGGAGAAAAACAAAGGCTCAACAAAAAGACTACTGGAGCGTAGAACCGAAAAATGTTTCGTATAAAAACAAGTAAGCACCTTTAAACTTTATTCATAAAATAGCGGACCGCTTCGGCTTCGCACGGTTATAAAATATATAGCCTATGTCATTCACTGAAAAAAATATTAAAATCGATCCAGTTTTAACCAATACAGCAAAACGCTTAGAAAAATCGCTTAGAAAATTAGCCATTATTTGTTGTAAAATGTAAATGACAAAAAAATGTTATTGTGGGATATGCATAAGAGATAGACATATACAATAGCGGAGTTTTCTGTAGACCTTTTCAATGTGTGTACACATTATACACAGTACAGATTAAGTACATTATTTTGATAAATCTCGTAGGGTTCAGCCTGCGTTTGCAATGTAAGCGGAAAAAAAGGTAATTATTTACGACATCACATTAGAAACCTCAAAAATAACAGTATTTTTCCACTATTTAATGGATGTTATTATACATATTATAAATCTTCCTCTACATTACTCTTTCTATTAAAAACAACAGCATCAAAATCCGTTGCGTAGTTTTAAAGATTTAAGCATACGTAGGGATATAGGGACAGAGAAAGCCACTTTGTTACTATGTAGTGATAATAAAACTCTAAGGCAGAGTTTCCGTTCGCCAATCTGCGGTGGACCTTAAAGAGACATATTAGGGCAAGTTAACACATTGAAACAAGGGCTGTTCATTTAGAAATTTCCAACTGTCGAAACAGAATCACTTTATGGTATTGCGGCAGCTAAAAGCTTGAATAAATATTACCTAAGTACCTACCTGTAATTTGCAGTGCAGTGAAGCATTGATGACCTAGTGGTAATTATGACGTCGCTTTGGTGAGACCAGGTTCAATCCCATAACTAACCTGTAACTTTAAGAGAGCCATGCTTGCTTTAAAAGCAAGCATAGCCCACTAACAAACGATGGATAAAAGATATTCAAGACACCCGCATTATGAACTCTCAGGGAGTTTTTTACACTGTTTTCTAAGGCGAATGAAGTCTACGAATCTATGCCAGGCTAACATGGTAGACCATGGCCATAAACTTTGTCATGATAAGAGCAAATCAGTGTCCCGTAGCTGGTAGGTAATGAGTTGATAATGTGTGTAGACGATAAGTGTCAAGTAAGTAGGAGAAAAATCTACCATCTGCGTGATAATTTTAATGTCATAATGTTAGTTCTTTTCTACGCCACGCTAATACTCATATAATCTACCCGAAATACTAATCCTGCGCAGAAGAAGTCGCGGGCACCAGCTATATAATAATAGGTTAAGAATTATTTTTTAATAAAATAGGCACTAGCTATTTTTAAATGGACTATAATATGATTGAAGAAAATATATATCTTTATTATTTTTATACAGATTAATCTTTTCAAACCGCTTAGATTGAGCAAAGTAAGCTTTTTCTTTCACGAATTCTATTAAGGGTGGTTGTCCACCGAGTTTTAGTTGCGCGTTTCGCCAACAGTTGCGATGCATATACCGAGCTTTAAACGCTCCGTAATCGGTATGTGGGAAACAAAAAATAGTGAGCTACCATTTAGAATCAAAACTTGCACAAACACACACAAATTAATAAAGACATCACGACCACGATCTTCAGTAATGATCCTTCAATCATGATCAACCCATTGCCGGCTCATTACATAGCACGGGTCTCTTTTCAATATGAGAAGGGCTTGGCCATAGTCCACCACGCTGACCATGTGCGAATTGGCAGACTTCACACGCCTCTGAGAACATTATAATCTCTGAGGCTGGCAGGTTTCCTCACGATGTTTTCCTTTACCGTTCAAGCAAGTGATATTTTAATTGGATCCTTCATTACTGAACAGTAATGTTTTAGTGCGGTGATAGCCTAGAGAGTGCGGTGATAGCCTAGTGGCTAGGGCGTCAGCCTCCTAATCAAAGGTCGGCGGTTCAAATCCGGACACGGACCTCTAACTTTTCGGAGTTACGAATATGTGCGTTTTTAAACAATTAAAACATCACTTGCTTCAACGGTGAAGGAAAACATCGTGAGGAAACCTGCACGCCTGCGAGTTCTCCATAATGTTCTCAAAGGCGTGTGAAGTCTGCCAATCCGCACATGACCAAACCCTTCTCATATTGAGAGGAGACCCGTGCTCTGTAGTGAGCTGGTAATGGGTTGATCATGATGATGATCCTTCATTATTGAAGATCAGATATGACTGATGAATTATTGGTAGTATTGATGTCTTTCGCAATTGCCGCGCTAAAAGATGCTGTGGGCGATCACCCTAACACTCGACGAGGGCTGGCGCTAAAATCCCCCTTTATGAAACATTATGCGGAATTCCGAACAAAAAGGGTCACGGAATAGTCCTTAGGCAGCTTCTCTGCGTCGTAGAAATAAATATAAAAGCGTTGATCTGGGTATTATGTCCACCTCCTAACCAGAATTTCTTGCGTAAAAAATACATCTATTCAAAATTATTGTTTGTACGTCAGTTCCCTATTCTATCCAAAAAAAAAAATATTGTGATGTAACTTTGGTATGGTTTCTGGAGAAGTCCGCGATGGTACTGAACCTTTATTTTCGTCCGCCTCCTAATCAGAAGTCAAGGATTCGAGCCCGAGCACGCCCCTCTAACTTTTCGGAGTTATTTGCGTTTTTAAGCATTTAAAATATCACTCGCTTAAACGGTGAAGGAAAACATCGTGAGAAAACCTGCACGCCTGAGTGTTCTCCTTAATGTTCTTAAAGGCGTGTGAATTCTGTCTATGGCCAAACCCTTCTCATAAAGAGAAGATCCGAGCTCTGTAGTGAGCCGGCAATAGGTTGATCATGATGATGATGATGATGATGATGATGTTTTTTTTCTTTATTCTGTTATTTAAGTAATACGTGCTGAATTAGCCTGTAAGATAGTAGTATAATATATAGTACTGTAAGATAGTAGTGTAATAGATAGTATATATAATAGATAGTATATTTTTTTTAATTTGAAAAAACATTTACATAATTTTTATAATAATTAGATGCAATCATAAACTCTTAACTTGAGTTTTTCCGTACACCTTCGACAATAACTTACATATACACCTAATCTATATAATACTTACTTAAAAGCTAAATAATTACTACTTATAAACTAACATCATTGAACTTAATATATTTTAAAACTAAATGTACTAAGTAAAAACGATTTCATATTTTTTTTTTAATAAATGTAGGTAGGCAAGTAAAAAATTATGTTGTAGTTCAGTGCGACACAGATAATTCAACCTCTAGGTACTTCTATTCAAAATTATTGTTTGTACGTCAGTCCCCTATTATATCCAAAAAATAATAATTGTGATGAAACTTTGGTATGGTTTCTGGAGAAGTCCGCGATGGTACTGAACCTTTATTTTCGTCCGCCTCCTAATCAGAAGTCGGGGGTTCGAGCCCGAGCACGCCCCTCTAACTTTTCGGAGTTATTTGCGTTTTTAAGCATTTAAAATATCACTTGCTTAAACGGTGAAGGAAAACATCGTGAGGAAACCTGCACGCCTGAGTGTTCTCCATAATGTTCTTAAAGGCGTGTGAATTCTGTCTATGGCCAAACCCTTCTCATAAAGAGAAGATCCGAGCTCTGTAGTGAGCCGGCAATAGGTTGATCATGATGATGATGATGATGATGTTTTTTTTCTTTATTCTGTTATTTAAGTAATACGTGCTGAATTAGCCTGTAAGATAGTAGTATAATATATAGTACTGTAAGATAGTAGTGTAATAGATAGTATATATAATAGATAGTATATTTTTTTTAATTTGAAAAAACATTTACATAATTTTTATAATAATTAGATGCAATCATAAACTCTTAACTTGAGTTTTTCCGTACACCTTCGACAATAACTTACATATACACCTAATCTATATAATACTTACTTAAAAGCTAAATAATTACTACTTATAAACTAACATCATTGAACTTAATATATTTTAAAACTAAATGTACTAAGTAAAAACGATTTCATATTTTTTTTTTAATAAATGTAGGTAGGCAAGTAAAAAATTATGTTGTAGTTCAGTGCGACACAGATAATTCAACCTCTAGGTACTTCTATTCAAAATTATTGTTTGTACGTCAGTCCCCTATTATATCCAAAAAATAATAATTGTGATGAAACTTTGGTATGGTTTCTGGAGAAGTCCGCGATGGTACTGAACCTTTATTTTCGTCCGCCTCCTAATCAGAAGTCGGGGGTTCGAGCCCGAGCACGCCCCTCTAACTTTTCGGAGTTATTTGCGTTTTTAAGCATTTAAAATATCACTTGCTTAAACGGTGAAGGAAAACATCGTGAGGAAACCTGCACGCCTGAGTGTTCTCCATAATGTTCTCAAAGGCGTGTGAAGTCTGCCTATGGCCAAACCCTTCTCATAAAGAGAAGACCCGAGCTCTGTAGTGAGCCGGCAATAGGTTGATCATGATGATGATGATGATGGTGTTTTTTTTTCTTTATTCTGTTATTTAAGTAATACATGCTGAATTAGCCTGTAAGTAAGATATATTTTTTTAATTTAAAAAAACATTTACATAATTTTTCTAATAATTAGATGTAATCATAAACTCTTAACTTTAGTTTTTCCGTACACCTTCGACAATAACTTACATATACACCTAATCTATATAAAACTTACTTAAAAGCTAAATAATTACTACTTATAAACTAACATCACTGAACTTAATATATTTTAAAACTAAATGTACTAAGTAAAAACGATTTCATATTTTGTTTAAATGAATGTAGGTAAGCAAGTAAAAAATTATGTTGTAGTTCAGTGCGAGAGATAATTTAACCTCTAGGTATTGTACAACCTATACCCTGTAATATTAATAAGTCATTATCTAAATTATTTTGAATTTAAAACATTGTATACAGCGTTGGCTTCTTAATAAATAAATAAATAAATAAATCCCATTTCTAAAGACGAATCTTTATGTTAAAAGACTCAGTGTACCATTAGGACGTTTGACAATTTTTCAATTTTTTTTTTGTTTTCATCTCAATTCGAATATCATCAAATTGATATACAAAAAAAAATCTTTTACCTTTTTGAGCAAAGGCGAAATATTTCTCGTGCACAAAACCTCTCTAGAAAATTAAATGCTCATACATATTATATTATATCTCGTTACTTCACTCAACATTTTAGGGTATCACCAGTGATATGTTATTGCCTCTCGATTTTACATATTCCTGCTTCTTCTAGACGCTGGTTGATTTTTTCTGCCTCTTTTCTGTTCCAGTGCTATAATAATTCAATACCAATTATCTTCTAATTAAGATTTAAGAAATAGAATAAAATTTATAAAATTTACAAGTGTATATATAAAATTATTTTAATAATTGTAAAACCTTACAGACTTTTTTATATATATTTTTTTGGACATGCCATCCCTATTACCTATCTCCTAATTAAACATAAACAACTTAAAACTAAAACAAAATTATAAAAATTACCTAAATAAAAATATGACAATTAAAAATGTAACAGAAACCTACTTCTAAGAAGAAGTAGGTTTCTGTTACATTTACATTTCTGCAGAAATATTTCACCAACAGATTTAAAACCTTCTATTGTCAATAGACAGAGAAGGCTCGAAAGAGCGCCTACGTCAAATCTGCTGATGGTTTTACAGGACAACAGCTTCAGACTTTCCTGTCATAAATGCTAAAAAACACTAAATAGAAAAGCTTTATCGCCTATTACTAAACCTTTCTGTCTTATTACATATTATAGATTAGATACGTCATCACGTCGTCGCTCTAAAAATAAAAGAAAGTCACAAGTGTATATAGGAATTTAATGAGATGGTTTCTCGTTTCTGACGTTTTGGGTTATTTATAAATGGGATTGGATCTCTAGAGATAATTACAACTCACGGACAAAATTAACGTGTATGGCGAATTTTTGTACTGGTATTCTTTAATTTCCTGTGTTCAGGAAAACATTGTAAATCGACTTTATCTTTATTATATCTGTTAAAATATTGTATTCAGTTTCGAACCAGCTACCTAATGTACTTTTTTGAATATTGTTTACAATATATTGCTTTTTTTTAATAACAAGTTAGCCCTTGACGGCTCTCTCACCTGGTGGTAGGTGATGATGCAGTCTAGGATAGTAGCGGGCTTACCTGTTAGGGGTATGATAAATCTCTTCTCACTCACTCTCCTAATTGGTTTTTATGCGACATCGTGTCAGAACTCTAAATCGCTTGGCGACATGTCTTTGTCGGTAGGGTGGCAACTAGCCACGGCCGAAGCCTCCCACCGGACACCGAGCTCGTACTCGGTACGGTACACAGGCTGTTACTGAATGCACCAGAATCTTATTTCTTTTATAGTTCTTACTAAAACTGTTTTTCTATTTTACTCGTGAATATATAGTAGATATTGGACTATTTATAACTGTGTCACCACGTAAAGTTAATATAAAACGAAAGCTTGTAGAAACCTACTATAGTGTAAAGGATTATGTAAATGATAAACAAGAATGGGTATGAAATATTGCTCTAATAAGATGGCTTTTAACATATTTTTAAGTGGCATGTGAGATGGTGATAGCAAAAAGAAAATTTTCTAAGTTTGTTGTGGGCTTCTTCTTAGACCGGGGCGCGTTTGGAACCCTCATAGCTTTAGTTTTAAGTTTACGAATGTAGTTATCACCATCAAAGCACTACTATGTAAATTATTGACGCGACAAAAGTGCCATTTAAAGCACTATTTGGATAAAGATTATTTACATTTGAATTTAAGGTGAAAAGAGTCAGTGTATGGGAATGATATTAAGAAAATCCGTTACAATAAAAATTACTTACAGTCAGTTCAACTAAATAAATGTATCTTCTCTGGCTGATCTCTATATCAGGAACACCTGCGACATCTCCTGCAGTTCTGCGACTTCCTTTAAAATCCAACTAAGACTGGATCTCACTTGAGTAATTGTTCCATATATTTTATATATTTTTTAATTTAATTGTCCATTACAACATTACAGGTATTAATTGAATTATTAAGATTTAGATGTAAAGTTAATTTTAATTATGCATTCTGTGATCATTTCAAGAAGGTTTATTTTTCTTTTTGTGTTTTTGGCCTTTACATTTTGATTGATTGATGACTAAACGATGATAGCCTAGTGGTTAGGGAGTCAGCCTCCTAATCAGAGGTCGGTGGTTCGAATCCGGGCACGCACCTCTAACTTTACGGAGTAATGTGCGTTTAAAAAAAAATATCACTTGCTTCAACGGTGATGGAAAACATCGTGAGGAACATGCACGCCTGAGAGTTCTACATAATGTTCTCAAAGGCATGTGAAGTCTGCCAATCAACACATGGCCAGCGTGGTGAACTATGGCCAAAACCTTCTTTATTGATCGAAGACCCGTGCTCTGTAATGAGCTGGTAATGGGTTGATCATGATGATATTTTAATTGTGACCAGTTAAATGATCAAATAAAATAAATAATCTCTAGAAGTTATATTATCTCCCTGGTACTTACATTCAGGGAGGCAACAAAATTAACGTGCATTGCGAATTTTTGTATTCGCGTTCTTTAATTTCCTGTGTTCAGGAAAACATCGTAAATCGACATTATCTTAGTCGCAATATCGGGTCGCTACCGACATCTGTTGCGTATTGGCTGTTAATTTTGTTTGTAAATTACCATTTTTAACAGTAAACGAAAAATCTTCTTTCCTTTATTTGACTTTTTTGTGACATTGGTTAACTTTGAGCTCTTACCTCTGAATTTATAGGATTCAAATCTTATTGTTACCATAACAATACGATTCAAATCCTTAAATTTTTCAGAAGGATTTTAAATTTTTTCGGACTCGCGGCTTGGCGTCAAGGGCTAACTTGAAGTGGATTAAAAAACAAACATAAATGGCTTAAAAAACCATCACTAAAGTATCTACCCTGCAAGTATCACCAAAGGTAAGTTATAGATATATAATATATTAAAATCCGTCATTATTTTGGACCCCATGACCAAGGAATTATATGACAAACTACTGTTATAAAATTTGATTTCCAATAACAGTTTTTTAAAAAGAAATCTGTGATGTTTAAATGCGAAAGTCAAGCGTTGACGAAAAGTAATGTTTCTTTCCTAACTAGCATCAAATCTTCTTACGTATTTGCCTTTATAAAATCCATTTACACGTTCTCCAAAGAGCGAACTTTAATATAACTTGAAGTAAAAGTTTGAACTGTATAAATTCCGAGTTCAGTTCGATTTCCACGTTGGAAATGCAATGATAAATGACAACTCAATCCAAACTTTGCAAGTTACGGATTGGATCATTTATCCTTTAACAAGTTGGTAACAATCCGAGTGGCGTCAATCGCTTCTCATATAAATAGCCATTATTACTGTTACGGCCGTTTCACATTGTTCCAGTTCCTAGACATCGCTGAATCCAGCGCTGATTTGGAATTGATAGTATTTGCTATATTTATTAAGTTTTTTTTTATCGTGGGTAAATCCTCATGGCTACCTCTGCGCCACGGGGAGGCACAGAGGTTATGTCAGACTCCTACTGACTAAAACTCCCACGTGTTCCTACTCACCGCTGTATGGGGAAAGCTTTCGCATACAACCGCAACTCCACCAGCGGGTGTCCGCCACAGCAGACCCTCCTTGGGCACAACGTGCTCAGTTTCGCCGGTTAGATCTGTGCCGGAACAATAGCACACCAGCCAACTTGAGGACCGTACTGTGAGTGACGGACGGCCCCGCTTCCATCGCCCACAAGTCCTCCGAAGGCACAGGAGCAAGAGAGGTGGAAGAGAACCCTCTCTCGCACCCGACCTTGAGCGTTCGCCACGCTTGCCGTCGGCGATATTTATTAAGATTACTATTTAGAAGTTTTATATTATGCATGTCAAGTTTGCCTGTAAGTGAGTATACATTGATAGTCCTAAGTGTATATACATAATTTGTCTTAATAAAAAAATATATATATTTATTATTATCCTATTAAATAAATAAATAAATTTATGAGCGAAGCTGTGATAGCCTAGTGTTTAGGACGTCAGCAGAATTCGAATCCGGGCACGCGCCTATAACTATTCGGAGCTATGTGCGTTTTTAAGCAATTAAAATATCACTAGCTTCAACGTTGGAGGAAAACAACGTGAGGAAATCTGCACCCCTGAGAGTTCTCCATAATGTTCTTAAAAGCGTGTGAAGTCTGCCTATCCGCACATTGCCAGCGTGTTGGACTATGACCAATACCTTGTCATATTGAGAGGAGACCCGTGTTCTGAAGTAAGTCGAGAATGGGTAGATCACCATGATGAGTAGATGCCAATGTGTTTATTCTAATAAAAAAAAACATCTAAATCTAACTAATCTATCTATAACATTTCCCTTAAAATTTAGTTGGTATCTCTTTATGAAAGCCCTGTCAAAATTGTGGCAAATTTTTGAAAGTTTAAACTTGTATTAGAGATACAATGGTAAATAGCCAAACCTTGTAACTTACGGATTGATCATTAATTACCCTCTAACAAGTAAGTAACAATCCTGTTGGCGTTAATTGCTTACCATATAAATAGGTATTATTGGTGCGGCCGTTTCACACTATTCCAGTTACTGTATTACTATAGTAAAAAATTATGAGATCAAATATGGAAAACTCTTAGGCAAGCAGGTTTCTGTACAATATTTAACTGACGACCTCCGCGTCGCATTATATAGTTGGAGGTCCTGTGTTCAATTCCCGGCTCGAGTCTATTCTGGGAGGCTTCGACTGAGGCTAGTTGCCACCCTACCGACAAGAACGCGTCGCCAAGCGATGTAGCGTTCCGGCATGGTGTCGCGGAGAAACCGATCAGGAGTGTGGATTTACCGTACCCCTAACAGGTAAACCCACTACCATCTAAGACTGCATCATCACCAGGTAAGATAGCTGTCAAGGGCTAACTTTAATTGTTTAAAATAAGTCAGTATCAGCGAGAAATTGTGCATACCATCACAAAACTGGCATATGTAAGCAAATTACTGGACGACAAAAAACGTAAGAAAAAATTACAACCATGGGCTATGTTGTATAATATTATAATAGCGATATATCGGCGCGGGACGGCGCATTGCATTCCGTCGGTTCGGATCGGTGGTCGAGAGGCGGTAGTGCATAGTCGTACTTGGTGGAGCGTATAACTTACGATACTTATAATTGTAATTCTGTTCTACTGTAGATACTCTTGGTATCTGATATCTTTGCCCGAAACTTCCCAAGTCTACCCAAATTACCGACGGACACGCCCCTGTTCCATCCTATACATATTTTTACATTTGTAAATTTTTTCGTTCAGACAAACGTGTGATAAATTTCATGTCAACGGATCAACATAATATGAAAGCTGAACAGTTTTCTCAATAGGAGGTAAACTACCCTAGTAACTGGTGGTTTATCTGGTGGGAGGCTTCGGCCGTGGCTAGTTACCACCCTACCGACATCATCTTAGACCGCATCATCACTTATCATCAAGTGAGATACCGTCAAGGGCTAACTTGTGGTGTATTAAAAAAAACAAACCATTAACGATTGCTGAATGACGTCTAAGCTAGATTTTTTTTTATACACTACAAGTCAGCCCATGACGGCTATCTCACCTGGTGGTAAGTGATGATGCTGTCTAGGATGGTAGCCGGCTTAGAAGTGTGGTAAACCCACGCTCCTAGTTGGGTTCTACGCGACATCGTGTCGGAACGTTAAATCGCTTGGCGACACGTCTTTGTCGGTAGGGTGGTAACTAGCCACGGCCGAAGCCTCCCACCAGACCAGACTCGAGCCGGGAATCGTACCTAGGACCTCCAATTTTAAAATGCGACAGCTCACGCTCTGCGCTACGGAGGTCGTCAAATTTATAGAATTATAGGTCGTTAAAATTATAGGTCGTAGAATAATAAGTCTACCCAGTGGCTGATATTGCAATGTAAAAGCGCATAGTTACCTCATTACCAGCGAGGAATAGAGACCAATTTATATGGAACGCGATCAAAGACCTCGCGACTGTTAACAAGTTCCCGGAGGATAAATGACGCAATTGGTAACTCTCAAACTTTAGATTGAGCCACAATTTATCACTGAACAGCTTATGATGCGTTTGAATCCCATTTGGAATAAAAGTAAGAGGGTTACGTGATTTAGCGGACTGTAAGCCGCCATTTCCTTAAATTAGCCTTGTTCATTTGAACGTATTACAGGCATCTATGAAACCTTCTATTGAAGCTGTGGTAGCCTAGTGGTTAGGACGTCAGCTTCCTCCAGGCACGAACCTATAGCTATGTGCATTTTTAAGCAATTAAATAACACCTGCTTCAATGGTGAAGGAAAACATCGTGAGGAAACCTGCACGCCTGAGAGTTTTCCATAATGTTCTCAAAGGCGTGTGAAGTCTGCCAATCCGCATATGACCAGCGTGGTGGACTATGGCCAAACCCTTCTCATATTGAGAGGAGACACGTGCTCTGTAGTGAGCCGGCAATGGGTGGATCATGAAGATGATGAAGCGTTCATATATGACGTAATTTATTCTTCATAATTTTAATTCGTGAGGTGATGGTGATAACTACATTCGTTAACTTAAAACTAAGGCCAAGAGGTATCCAAACCCGCCCTAGTCTATGAAGAAGTCCACAACTAACATATTATACAAGTCTATAGTAAATTATAATTAGCTATGAAGTTAGAGCAATACACACACAAGCTTTGTATCGTTTATATAATCCTTAATATCGTTATGTTTTTTTCTATAAACTTACGTTTTATGCCAATTTTGAAATTATTGATTGAGCTGAAAATTTTTGTTAGTTTTTGAGACCATTTTCTATAATTGTTTGCATGAGGTTTATTTCATGTTTCCTGTTTTAAAACTACCGATATATTAAGAAACAAATACAGGGTTCTTTGTGTTTTGTAATGTAGTTATCACCATTAAATCACTACTATGTAAATAATTGACGCGTCAAAAGTTCCTTTTAAAGGACTATTTGAATAAAGATTCTTTTGAATTTAAATTTGAATTTATTAATTTCAACCTCTTCATTGATTTAAATCACTACTTAAATTTCATTCACTTCATTCATTATAGTTCGGTAAGGCCTCCTCCTTGCGTACCCCGTAGATACTTACCGAAGCATCCACCCAGTAAGAACCCGCATGAACCGCTACGACATTGCGCCTCGAAGCACTCTTCTAGAGTTTTGGCTAATCTAGATAATCAACTCACGAAAGACTCTTGTACACGGATATAATTTAGAGTTGGAGTAATTTATAAAAGTGTTCATTTGGTCAATAAATCTTCGAGTGGCAAGGAGAATGGGTAACATGGAAAAGTGGAACAGAATTTTCTTTGTCGCATAAAGGTTTTGTAGACAAAAGACAAAGTAGGATCACTTGAGGCCACTTTGTGGATGCTCGTGTGAAGACGGCTATCAACACCACACGTTGGAAGTAAAATTGGCGGACAGAAATCAGGGTTCTTGTTTTGCGACGTAAATACATATATGACGCGTCAAGGGCCTCCGAATTGTTTTTTGTAAGGGTGACGTCAAGTTTTTGTTTACTTTCGCTCATAATAATTAAAACCACAACTTGCAGGTTTACACTGTTATTGCGACAATAACCAAGAGGTTCGAACGGTGCGACGTCTCGAGCGAGAATGCCACGAAAGGCATCGACCGCCCGTATTTATAGCAAAGCATGCTTGTACAAAATTGATTGCTACTGTCTAAATTGTGTTAGCACAATCATCAAGAGTTCGAATGTGGGTAATTATTGAATTCTTGAGGTTCTTGGCGCCGCTGAATGAAGTTAATAACTCCTTCGCGCCGACATATACAATAACGATTTTCTTATTGCCAACCTTAAAGCTATTCAAATACAATTCTCAAAGCTAAACTACCTTAGCTCTTTTGAAAAGTCATGCCTGTATGGTTATGGAAGAATTCTGCCAGAAACTCAGTTTTTTTTTAGTAAATGTCGACAATTGCATTTTTTTTATTCATGTGCAGATGAACCTTCAGCTTTACATGTAAGTTTATTTCTATATATTTTTTTATACACTATAAGTTAGCCCTTGATGATTATCTCACCTGGTGATAAGTGATGATACAGTCTAGGGTGGTAGCGGGCTAACCTGTTAGGGGAATGTTAAACCCACACTCCTAATTGGTTTCTACGCGACATCGTGTAGGGTGGTAATTAGCCACGGCCGAAGCCTCCCACCAGACCGTGTGTTCGCGTGTGCGTTCTTGTCCATTTATGCTATTTACTCTTATTTGTAAAACAACTACAAATTTATTGTAACGTCTTATTCTAGCTTTAAAGGATAAAAACCTAATTTGCTAGAAATACCTAATTTAAATTTATATATATATATAAATTGACTAAATTTAAATATTCCGGTAACATATTTGTACCGGGCGCGGGCGGAGGATTACACCCCGGAAGGGGAGACCAAACGACCGGGGGTGATCCTAGCCGAGTCCAGCAAGACCGCTTTTCGCATCCTGGCTACGAGCGAACTGTCGTTGAACCCCAGTCGGTTCAGATGTTGAGCGAGGCTAACTATTACTTATTATTATTGTTATTACCAGCGAACTATCCTATCCAAGTCTAGCAAGACCACTTTTTGCGTCCTGGCTGCGAGGGAACTGCCACGGAACTACAGTCGCCTCAGATGGTGAGCGAGGCTAACTGTGATCAATCCATTCATTATTATTAAGTAGTTGTCCCGTGAATAATTTAAAGACCATGGTTCACCTACTGAACGTATACCTTGAGTACTACACTCCATATTTACGACATTATATTGTTCGGATAAGGCACCTCGCGAGCTCTTCCCGGGTAAATGTGTGAACAAACTCGATTTCAGGTCGTGTTAGTTAAAAAGGGGGTTGGTCGACCAGCGTTGATTAATTTGGAGGTTGGCTCCTAATCAAAATGTTAAGTGATAAATTCATCATCATCATGATCAACCCATTGCCGGCTCACTACAGAGCACGGGTCTCATCTCAATATGAAAAGGGTTTGGCCATAGTCCACCACGCTGGCCATGTGCGGATTAGCAGACTTCACACGCCTTTGAGAACATTATGGAGAACTCTCAGACATGTAGGTTTCCTCACGATGTTTTCCTTCACCGTTGAAGGAAGTGATATTTTAATTTTTTTAAAACGCACACAGCTCCGAAAAGAGGTGCGTGCGCGGATTCGAACCGCCAACCTCTGTTTAGGAGGCAACCGCCCTAGCCGCTAGGCTATTACCGCTTCAGTGATCAATTAACCAACATAAAACAATTTCAATTTCTGATCCAAGATTTCGTAGAAGGAGACAACGATGGACCAAACCTGCTAAGCATCAGACTGATGAAACTGGTCAGGGAGGGGTACCCGTCAAGGACACTTGTGATTGCTTCCATTCCAATGAAATGTGGCACGCCATATCCTCTGGTGTCCTTCATTATTGGTAACCTGACGAGATCGCCTTCCTCACGATCCCTTGCAGATGCTTATCGAAGCATCCATGCGCAGTGAGAACCTGTACTAGTCGGTACGTATAGTCATCATCATCATCATCATATCAACCGATAGACGTCCACTTCTGGACATCGGTCTTTTGTAGGGAGTTAAAAAGTCCACGGTCGGTCCACGGAGCCGCTTGTTTCCCAGCGACTCATCTGATGCCGTCTGTCAACCTAGTTGGGGATCGACCAACGCTACGTTTACCGGTGCGGAATCACCATGCCAGCACCTTGGGATCCCAACGTCCATCAGTTCTCCAAGCTAACCCTCCCCTCCACTTTTGCTTCGCAACTCACTGAGCTATGTCTGTAACTCTGGTTTTTTTTCGGATTTCCTCATTTCTGATTTGATCACGTGTACTCGGGGTACTCCGAGTATAGCTCTCTCCATCGCCCGCTGAGTGACTCTGAGCCTTTTTATGAAGCCCATAGTAAGCGACCACGTTTCTGTTCGAAGACTTTAGTCGTCAGGCACTGAGCGATTTTTTCACACTATTCGATTGTGCCTACCATACTTTGTAGATGGTAGACTCAATCGAATAGTGGACACTCAATCAGTCCTCCTACAGCTTCAGTGCCCTGTTTATTTTTATTTGCGAATCGACATAAAAATAAACATTGCAAGTCGAGACGTTTCAACATCTTAAGAGATGATACAACATTTCCAATGACAGATCAAACACAAATACAGACGAAGCGGAAAGCGAGGCTTTTAATCTTAAATCGAAAATATCCACCGCTGTCCAATCTCGGGAACAATTACTTACGTTTTTCCCTCAGCTCCCCACAAGGAAACCTGCAGTACAAACAAATTAAATTGTAGAAATAAAATAGCAAGTAGGTAGGTATCGACCTTTTCTTTTCTTTTCTGTGTAACGATTAAAGTGGATTTTTCTTTTAAAAGAATTCTGTGGTGCCGTAAAGGGATTCCAAGTTTTATTCTGCGCCAGGATTTATATCGATTGCAGGTAAGTGACTACACATTGCTTGCGGTTTTAGACGGAGACTTGAAGATCTATGACAAATATAAATATATTATTTTGTGACCGTGAGGGTCACAAAATAATATATTTCCAACTCAACTGATAATGATCAACCCATTACCGACTCACTACAGAGCACGGGTCTCCTCTCAATATGAGAAGGGTTTGGCCATAGTCCACCACGCTGGCCATGTGCGGATTGGCATTCCTCACGATGTTTTCCTTCACCGTTGGAGCAAGTGATATTTTAATTGTTTAAAAACGCACATAACCCCCGATTAGTTGAGAGGTGCGTGCGGATTCGAACCGCCGACCTCTAATTAGGAGGCTGACGCCCTAACCACTAGGCTATCACCGCTTCTACATCACAACTCAACTCAAAACCACTGAAATGAAGAAAAATTATTAAGAAATTCAAAACACTGTTGTCTCCTTTTCCATTATCATCACGTATCAAGGTATAATTATGTATACCTTCTACTTTTCTTTCTATCTTCTTCTATACGTGATAAACGCGTTGTAAAAGTCGTAATGCGTATGTAAATATATCCAATCTTGTTTTAGTTCCTGAGGTAAGTTGCGACGGTTTTTTTATTGTTTCAAAATTCCATTTATTGCCAAGTCATAATGACTTCCTTTATATATAGTCTATGAATGTTCCAATACGCGGTATAGGCTAAGTCACTCAGAATGGATTAAGAATATGTGTGATTTGCAACTGTGATTTGCGCGTATTGGGCTGCAAACATCACGGGCTATAAACGTACATGGCTCCGAAAAGTTAGAGGTGCGTGCCCGGGTTCGAACCCCCGACCTCTGATTAGGAGGCTGACGTTCTAACCACTAGGCTACCACAGCTAACAAAGTAGATACCTACGGAATATAACACCGTTATATCACGAAATATGTAAATCAACACACACGTAGGTGTTTCATCGTAGACACACAATATAACGTAAGAAGAATTTCTCTCCCTTGTTAGTCTTTATGAAAAATCGGCGTACAATAACACAAAGTCTCAAGTCATAAGAGCTGAGCGTTTTTATTTTTACATGGGCGTATTTTGTTTTTTATTAATACGGTTACACATAGGGAATAATAAGCATGGTGTTGCAATAACAGCTACACTAGTATAAACTGTTGGCATCTCGCGCAAGCATTATTGCCAGCCATCAAATAGTACAAACAATACAATAAAAAATAGTAAGTTTACAAAAAAATCATCATCATCATCATGATCAACCCATTACCGGTTCACTACAGAACATGGGTCTCTTCCCAATATGAGAAGAGTTTGGCCATAGTCTACCACGCTGGCCATGTGCGGATTGGCAGACTTCACACGCCTTTGATAACATTATGGAGAACTCTCAGGCGTGCACGTTTCCTCACGATGTATTCCTTCACCGTTGAAGCAAGTGATATTTTAATTGTTTAAAAACGCACATAACTCCGAAAAGTTAGAGGTGTGTGCCCGTATTCGAACCGCCGACCTCTGATTAGGAGGCTGACTCCGTAACCACTGGGCTGTCACCGCTTCAAAACAAAACAAAAAAATACGTCCAAGTAAAAATAAAAATGAACAAGCCTCCGACCAGTAAAGGGTTTGTATGACTGAATAACTGAATTTATTTTACATCACATATCAGATGAATTGATCTATCTATTCTATTGAACTAATAATATTGTGAATTCTATTAGATTAATTCTGTGAAATTATAAAAGGGCTTCTTCTTGGATAAAGCTCAACACATGAACTTATTGAAAGCTTTTTTTTATATGAAATAACTTCTGTTGCACAATTTAAAACTGATTTAAGGTTTGCAATATAGTTATTAAGTCATCATGAAAAAATACGAAAAAGTGTTTTATAAATCCTCCAATAACTATAAAACCTGATGAAAAACGATGATTTTCCATGCATACATGATTTGCTTTCCGACATTAATTTTTATCGAAAGTTAGATGCTTTTACAAATGGTATTTTAAATATTTCTAGTTTTAGTATCATTTATATACTCGTAGCTTTGTTGTTTCAATAAAATAAAAATACGCGGTGACAACCTAGTGGTTAAGATTTTAAGATCTTCTAACTTATCAGGACAAAGTTTTTAAATATCAAGGAAAACTTCTTGAGGATACCTGTATGCCAGAAACTACTTTATAATGGTCATAAACGTGGAATCCACTAGTACTAGATTACTAATAGTTAAAGCACTCCTAGGGATGAAGCTGTGATAGCCTAGTCTTTATGACGTCCGCTTCCTAATCCGAAGTAGGGGTTTCGATCCCGGGCACGCAACTCTAACTTTTGTGCGTTTTAAGCAATTAAATTATCACTTGCTTTAATGGTGAAGGAAAACATCGTGAGGAAACATGCACGCTTGAGAGTTTTCCTTAATGTTCTCCAAGGAGTGTGAACTCTGATAATCTGCAATTAATTGGCCAGCGTGGTGGACTATGGACAAAACCTTCTCATGTTGAGAGGAGACCCGTGCTGTAGTGAGTCCGTAATGGGTTGATTGTGAATGCACTCCTTATAGTGGAGACAGTGTGACAGTGACAGTGGTCCTACAGTGGGCCATTAGCGTGTATATAAAAATGTATGATCATGAAATAAAATAATCGTAAATCAATAAATTCAAAATTCAAATACAAATTCAAATAATCTTTATTCAAATAGTCCTTTAAAAGGCACTTTTGACGCGTCAATAACGTACATAGTAGTGATTTGATGGTGATAACTACATTCGTTCACTTAAAACTAAAGCTATGAAGGTTCCAAACGCGCCTCGGTCTAAGAAGAAGCCCACAACAAACTTAGCCAGGTAAATTTTCTTTTTATTATCACCATCTCACATGCCACTTAAAATTATGTTAAGAGCTATCTTATTAGAGCAATATTTCATACCCATGCTTGTTTATCATCTACATAATCCTTTACACCATAGTAGGACTTTTCTACAAGCTTACGTCTTACACAAATTTTGAACTTATTGAGAGACATCGCAGAAATTTCATTTGGTAAAATATGAAATAATATAAGAATTGCAATAGCATTAAAAGAAGTGATACCTAAGTGGTTAGGGCGTCAGCCTCCTAATCAGAGGTCGGCGGTTCGGATCCGGGCACGTACCTCCAACTTTTCGGAGTTGTGAGCGTTTTTAATAAGCAATTAAAATATCACTTGCTTCAACGGTGAAGGAAAACATCGTGAGGAAACCTGCACGCCTGAGAGTTCTCTATAAAGTTATCAAAGGCGTGTGAAGTCTGCCAATCCGCACATGGCCAGCGTTGTGGACTATGGCCAAACCCTTCTCATATTGAGAGGAGACCCGTGCTCTGTAGTGAGCCGGTAATGGGTTGATCATGATGATGATGATAAGAATTGGTTTACAATTTTAATTAATTCCCTCGGCCTCTAATTACTTGTCCCAAGCGTCTATTATGTGGGTGGCGTATCAATCATTCTCACAGGTGACAATAACGACAAAGACGTACCCACATACGCTTCGCGAAATTGACAATTGGGCTCTGCCATTTTTGTGAGGAAAATTTCGCCTCATAATCAATTACGCTATGGATATTATTAGATTTTATCGATGGCTTTTTGGCGGGCGAGTGGAAGAGAGGGCTATGGGAAGGAGCATCCCCTTCGATTTTAACTCGTTTTTATTTTATTTTTTTTTTTCTTCAGACTGTCTATTAGCTGTACAAACCCTATTGGTTGTCACAGCGTAACCGGGCTGTTTGGCGAGCTTCGGAAAGAAGCTCAGCCAGAAGAAATTTTGAGCCCTAGGGCTCGAAGAAACTAAGGGAACGACTGCCTAAGGGCGCCTCCTTTGAGGCGGGATAATGGGGGGGTCGGACGGTGAGTGGTCCGTACGTCTCCGAGGCCGTGGATGGAGCCCACGTCCGCATGACGTAAGATAGCGGGGGTTGGGTGGGAACTCGATTGATAGTTTAGTTGTGTAACAGTTAAATTGCCACGTTGAAGTGGTTTACATGATCATACAGTTTTTAACTCTTATTTTAATTTTAAATTGACATTATTGTTTTTTCGATGTAAGATTTTTGTTGCATGCCTTTAGGCAGAATGTGTTAGGCTACTCTTTAATCTTAAGATCTTTATATGAATGTACCACTTTCATGCAATAACGAATTTGATTTAAAAAAAAATTGAATTTAAGTATTGAATAAATAGATAAAAGATTGCCGAACAACAGGACTGCCGTCTGAAATACAGATTTATAAATGAAATAAAAATCTTTTCTTTCGACCATTAGATCATATTTATTATTTATTGACGACCTCCCTGGTGCAGTGCGTGCGCTGTCGCATTATAAAATTGGAGGTCCTTGATTCGATTCCCGGCTCGAGTCTGGTCTGGTGGGCAGTTTCGGCCGTGGCTAGTTACCACTCTACCGACAAAGACGTGTCGCTAAGTAATTTAGCGTTCCGGCACGATGTCGCGTAGAAACCAAATAGGAATGTGGATTTACCATACCCCTAACAGGTTAGCCCGCTATTATCTTAGACTGCATGTGTGAGTGTGTGTGTGTGTGTGTGTGTGTGTGTGTGTGTGTGTGTGTGTGTGTGTGTGTGTGTGTGTGTGTGTGTGTGTGTGTGTGTGTGTGTGTGTGAGTGTGTGTGTGAGTGTGTGTGTGTGGGTGATTGTGTGTGTGTGTGTGTGTGTGTGTGTGTGGGTGATTGTGTGTGTTAGTGATTAATTTTTGACCTATCTTTTATATTGCAGTTTTATTATTTTTATATTATAATGTATATCGGCTCAAGCAAATTATTTAAATTTTCTTACTTTGAAACTATTTGTGAACTTGGTTAAAACCTGTAAAAAACTAAACATTCACATTAAATCACAACGTTAAAAAATGATTATGAGAAAATATATTAGCTATTCGTTTTCCGTAATAAATAAACTCCGATCATATTGTTTCATTAACCAATTTTCGCTTCGAGATAAAATACATAGCTGAACAAACTTTATCCCTACGCATTATTTTACTTTAAATTCCAACCAACTAATTGAAGGTAGGAGTTTGTTGGATAACTAGCTCACCAAAACCCTTAAAGTTTTGTAGCATGTTTTCCCTATAACATATTGTATTTGTGGTAACATTTTGTTTTCTTAGGATCGGTTTAATATTATTTTGTTTCAAATAGTTTGAAAAGCTTTCGCAAATAGTAAAAGCTATCGGTTATGTGTGAGAGTAAAGTAAATAAAAGTGAAAGATTATTTTGATCGAAAATTATTTCGATTGTAATCTGGAGTTAGGTTAGGTTAGATCATTGAATATTTAGGGTGCATCTATAACTATCGATAATCGATAGTACTTTGACAGTCTTAGTGGTGAGTTCCGTGGTCTTAAATGTGGGAGGTCCCAAGTTCTTATCCCTCTTGAATTTTCTCTGGTCTGGTCTAGTGAGGTCTTCCGATAAAGATATCCCTTTAAACGGTTTATTGTTCCGGTATAATGCCTCGAAGAATCCAAATGGGGTATCAAATTGATATAACTACCATACCCCCGATGGGTTAGCCCCCTACCATCTTAGGTTAAAGCTCTACAATGGTCAAAACTACGTAAGGTTGGTCGTAATTTTTTTTGGGTCATATTGTAATTGCTTTAAATATCTACTGGGCAAATTTCTTTTACATACATTCGTAGCCGTCTGGTAGAAATCTATTCAGGGATAAAGGATTCCTATTATTATTATTGATTAAAATAAAATAAAAAAAAACAGAATAGGCATGATTTTCAAAACATACATACTAAAACTTAGATGTACTAACAGAGCACGCTTTTGTAGATAACCAAACTAAAACTAGAAAAATAAACTTTATTTTTAACTTCACACTAAAACATGGTATATGTGAAGATCCTGATCGGGATAATGGGATCAACTATTTGAATATGAAAAAAAAAATCCAACGTTTTAAAGGGGTTTAAAATCACGTTCAAATATTCCGTTAAATACATACATCATCATCAGCATGATCAACCCATTGCTGGCTCACTATAGAACAGGAGTCTGCTCTCAATACGGCCGTAGTCCACCACGCTGGCCATGTGCGGCAGACTTTACACGCCTTTAAGAACATTATGGAGAATTCTCAGGCATGCAGGTTTCCTCACGATGTTTTCCTTCACCGTTGAAGCGAGTGATATTTTAATTTCTTAAAAACGCACATAACTCCTAAAAGTTAGAGGTGCGCACCCTGGGTTCGAACCCCCGGCTTCTAAATAGAAGGCAGACGTCCTAACCACTAGGCTATCACAACTTCTAAACACATTCATAAAACGCTAATAAAAACGCGTGTTAAAAAAAACAACTTAAAATCTTTTTGTACAGTAGTAAAAGAAGATACCGAACTCATTGACAAATCAATCAACATGACACTCGCCCAAAATATTAGTGCAACAGAAACAATGTAATAAATTACTTTATACTTTATACTATAACATAAGCCGTCTAAAACTAAAACCCGACGTCACAATGAAAAAGGTGAACAATATTTGAGAGGCTTTCAGATAACTTCAAAATTATCTCCAATGGGGATCGTCGGCAGCAAGGATTATTATACTGGGCAACGCAAGATTGACACAGCTACCAGTAACTCGAGGTAAGATTGCATAGACTTATTCTATTACAGCCTGAAGCGGTGATAGCCTAGTGGTTAGGGCGTTAGTCTCCTAATCAGAGGTCGGCGGTTCGAATCCGGGCACGCACCTCAAACTTTTCGAAGTTATGTGCGTTTTTAAAAATTAAAATATCACTTGCTTCAACGGTGAAGGAAAACATCGTGAGGAAACCTGCACGCCTGAGAGTTCTCCATAATGTTCTCAAAGATGTGTGAAGTCTGCCAATCCGCTCATGGCGGTGGACTATGGCCGAACCCTTCTCATATTGAGAGGAGACCCGTGCTCTGCAGTGAGCCGGTAATGGGTTGATCATGATGATGATAATTACAGCGTGTAGACTGAGCCTGCGATCTATAAAAAGTACATTTACCAGTTAGGAGTGTGGGTTTACCATACCCCTAACAGGTTAGCCCGCTACCATCCTAGACTGCATCATCGCTTACCACCAGGTGAGATAGCCGTCAAGGGCTAACGTGTAATGTATAAAAAAAACATTGGCTTTGCTCAACCAAGGTTTGTGTTAAAACGTTTTTGTCTCGTTTTAACAGTTTTCCTTAAATCAGAGATATAGCTTGGAGCGTACTCGAATACTAAGAAAATGAGTATAGCAATACCTATTTTTGTATATGTTTTTAGTATTTCACTGTTGATTTGGCACATTTTAAACCTAATAAATAAATCAAAGTAGTCATCATCATCATCATCATCATCATGATCAACCCATTACTAGCTCACTACAGAGCACGGGTCTCCTCTCCATATGAGAAGGGTTTGGCCATAGTCCATTACGCTGGCCATGTGCGGATTGGCAGACTTCACACGCCTTTGAGAACATTATGGGGAACTCTCAGGCGTGCAGGTTTCCTCACGATGTTTACCTTCACGGTTGAAGCAAGTGATATTTTAATTGTTTTTTTTTTAATGCACATAACTCCGAAAAGTTAGAGGTGCGTGCCCGAATTCGAACCGCTGACGTCTGATTAGGAGGCTGACGCCCTAACCAGTAGGCTATCACAGCTTTTTAAGTACAACCGATTTATTGGTGCTAAACGTTAAAAGAGCACCAAATGCGATCTTGACAGTGCGATTTAAGCGAAGTATTTAATATTATTAATAAAAATATAGCGTAGTTTATTCGTAAGTATTTTGAGAAATGGCGCTGATTAGATAAGTTAATAAGTGCAAAATATTTACCTGGACTATTTCTAGTAACTTAAGTTGAAGAACGAAACTTTTAAAGAATTAAATTGTAGACAAACACCCAAATCACAATAAACGTTTCGATAGTAGTTTATTTATTGGTATGATCGACACTGGGATATCCGTAACAAGGTCATGGATTCGTTTCTCGTTAAAAATATCAGTAACATCCCGGAGTTACGAAATTGAATGTGTCTCGGTTATAGCATCATACTTTTGTTAAAAATCATTAAAGCCAACTAGCATTAGAGCAGTTTAACGAATATTTGCTGTAAACTTATATTTCTGAGAAAGGATACTTTGCCAAGCAATAATTAGATTGATGGTGATGAAAACGTTTTAATTTTTCATTTCAGTTTATCAAATTTACGATACGTAGTGATGCCGGATAAGTCAAAATGGAAAATGTTTCGAAGAAAAGAGTAAGCGATATCTATAATTGTCTATGTAGCTTAGGTTCTAAGATAGTGCAGTTTCGGATAGTCAGGGGTTTTTTAAGAATCATTAAAATAATATAACTATTCAGAAAAAGCGCAATGAATAATACCAAAGTTACAACTTTTAAGTATTAATGAGTAATAAGTAAATGTTACATAATATGGCTTATTATCGATCATATCGATAAGTGTTTTATAGCTATTCAGTCACGTCCAAAAGAAAATAGTAATTAATATTTAAGAAAATATAACGTTAAGTGAATAAAAATAAAATTAATGCTCTCAAATTAAATCAAATTATCACAATAATATATTATAAAGCGAAAGTTTCTATGTATGTAAATCTGTATGTTTATTACATGTTCACGCCGTAACTGTACTTTACTGAGACGTTTTTTTACATAGACTCTTATCCCGGGAAAATCTATCGATCCCATTTCAGAAAATCTGAATTTCACTATACATATACTTTACTTTGTCTTTACAATCTTTCTCGGGATTAAATTCATATGTTAGGAAAGCGAGCGGACCAGGAAACTGAAGTGGGAGGTCCTGGTTGATCCTGGTTTGATTCTATGCTCGAGTCTGGTCTGGTGGGAGGGTTCCGCCACGGCTAGGTATTTTACTGGCAAAGACATACCGCCAAGTGATTTAGCGTTCCAGTATGATGCCGATTAGAAACCACAAACTCGCAAACGTTGAGTCGCTATTGATTATCCATACACTGTAACGTTAAAGTAAACCAGATCTTATGGTTACAGCTTAAAGTCGCAATTTCCGTACTACTACATTTTAAATAAAATAACGCTTTGTTATTATTGTTTGGTTTTTAAACTTATGTTCATGTTATAGTCCAATACCATCCTACCCTGCCCAGCTGCGACCAATGAAAGGATGTCCTTGCGGCAACAACAGTATCTGTAAGCAAAGAATAACACCCAAGGGGGTAACTATACACTACCCTCAAAAGTTAGTGTAATAATAAATTTAATTTATTACTATTTATAGTTATTTACTTATAACTGTTGATGTTATCGATCTCTTGGAGATGTTTTCGCATTCATAATATATTTGGTAATAGTTTCTTTCAATTAATTAGTCATACTTTAAAGCACCTATAAAATGGCTTTCATTCTGTCTGACGGTAGTGAAGACAAGCGGTTCGGAAGGTGTTCTGTAAAAATTGATTGTTCCCCATGATTGCCGGCTCACTACAGAGCACGGGTCTCCTTTCAATATGAGTAGGGTTTGAGGACATTATGGAGAACTCATGGCATGCAGGTTTCCTCACGATGTTTTTTTTTAACTGGTAGCAAGTGATATTTTAATTGCTTAAAAACGCACAGAGCTAAGTTCTAAAAACCCAAGAGTGACACATAAATACGAGAAACAAAGTTGAGCCTTCAATATAATAATGTTTTAAAATAAAAGGCAAAAAGCGAATCTTTGTTCACTCATATAATATATTACTTATTCTTAGACAATTTACATAATAAATTGGTTCCCAATCATTTCTATATTTCTTTACAGGAAGATATTCGGTAAAATTCCTGTAAACAAACCTAATATTTTTCCGTTGAAAACTGAAAAAGGATACACCAATAAGTGAGTATTATTATTCTGTGATAACAAAGATTTCAATCATAGATATGATCTTACACCGAGAATGAAGCTTGACTCAAGAAAGACGGGAGATAAGCATAAAATAGTGATCACGGTTAAACACAGTTTTGGATTTATTTTAGTTTTTCAGGTTAAAATTTAAAGCATACATATTTGTTTTTGGCAAAAAGCACTGAAATCTTAAACATACTTGCTAGCTTCCTAAACGGCTCTTTGTTATTTTACAGTCTTTTCGGAAGACTGCCGTTTTATTTCTTAAACGAAAACCCTTAGTATATTATATCTGTACTGACAGTACAAAACGTACTGTCAGTACAGATATAACTCATTCGTTCGCTACTATTTGGTACCCAATTAATTTTCGCTAGTCAAATTCTTAACGCTTCGTTTTTTATTCTACGATTCCTATTTCGTGATGCACAATAAAAGTGTATTTAATTATATAAATAAACTAGCTGACGCCTGCGACTTCGTCTGCGTTGAGTTAGTGTATTTCTTTGTCTTTCAATCACGAAGCAATAGATTACTAACCCGAATTACTTGAAATAATTACACATTAAATTATCATTATCATTAAATATAATATATAGGAAAAAGATTATTTATCTCCTTTCTAAGAAAAAAAAAGAATGAGTGAAATCGGATATTGATTCGTTGGTGGGAGAAGTTGCGGGAGGCGCCCGAGACGTGATGGCACAGGCGGTGGCATGCGCGTAAGCTGCGCGCGGTACTGGAGAGTACTTGGACATTGCAACATTACCTTATTTTTCTGAAATAAAAGACTTTTTCTAGAATAAAAGCCTAAGTTACTCCTTATTACATCAGCTATCTACCAATAAAAGTCCAATGATGAACATTACAAAATTAATTCATATACATATGAACGATGCGAATCTTTGATACAAAGTAATGTAATTTATAATTCTCAATTACCGCAACTATATTTTGTCGTTGTCGAATAAATCGATTTTCTTTTTCCTTTTCAAAAAAGATTTCATATCTTAAGGAGGTCTCACAGGAAATTCAAAAAGATTGTGAGGAAGCGGGTTTCTTTTCCAATGCCATTCTTTTTACATTAAGGTGAGATAATTCTACTTAATACTTTTCCAAATACACTTAATAAATATAATGAACTAATAAATTACTGTTTATTTTGCCATCATCATCATCATCATCATGATCAACCCATTGCCGGCTCACTACAGAGCACGAGTTCTCAATATGAGAAGGGTTTGGTCATAGTCCACCACGCTGGCCATGTGCGGATTGGCAGACTTCACACGCCTTTGAGAGCGTTATGGAGAACTCTCAGGCGTGCAGGTTTCCTCACGATGTTTTCCTTCACCGTTGAAGCAAGTGATATTTTTATTTTTTTTAAAAACGCACATAACTCCGAAAAGTCAAGAGGTGCGTGCCCGGATTCGAACCGCCGACCTCTGATTAGGAGGCTGACACCCTAACCACTAGGCTATCACCGCTATTATTATTTTGCCAACAAACTGTTAATCAATTTGGCGAGACATTAATTTAAAATGACAATTGTGCATCTTTTGAAATTAAAAAAAAAATCAAGAACACCTACAAAGTAAGCATAAATATAGTATGAAGATATTTGGTAATACTCTGCCCGACTATGATTAACCTGTATGAAAGAAAACATATTGTACACTGTTTTTTTCCTATCAATAGCAAGATTTAGCAAGTTTTTCATTTATTTAATAACAAATTTTCCTGACATTGTAACGTGCTAGCATAGTGTATTATATTGATTTTCCATTACATTACTTCGAAATTGAAAGAAACCCACAGGAATCGAAAACATATTTTTAAAATATCAAATAAATAGCCTGATCAGGAACTATTAGATTTAATTCCCTCCTCACCTTTTTGCCACCGACCTACGAAGCGTCATAAAATCAAAATAGCTTTATTCATGTAAACCTAATAGGTGACCTATCTTGTACAATTTTTTTTGTTATTTTATATTGTATATTGACTCAAGCAAATTACTACAGTGTTTCTTACTTTGAAACTATTTGTGAACGTTTTGTAAACGTGTAAAAAGCTAAACATATAAATTTGCTCACAACGTTAAAAAATGGTTTTGAAAAAATGTATTTCCTTAATAAATTGATAAATAAGTTGGTATGGGAGACAGTTTTAACTATTCATCATCATCATCATCATGATCAACCCGTTGCCGGCGCTCTACAGAACACGGGTCGCCTCTCAATATGAGAAGGGTTCGGCCATAGTCCACCACGCTGGCCGTGTGCGGATTGGTAGACTTCACACGCCTTTGAGGACATAATGGAGAATTCTCATTCGTGCAGGTTTCCTCACGATGTTTTTCTTCGCTATTGAAGCAAGTAATATTTTAATTGTTAAGAAACGCACATAGAAAAAGGGTTCGAACCTCCGACCTCTGATTAGGAGGCGGAACTTACCACTAGGCTATCGCAGCTTGCCGGCCTGGTTGCGGTTGTGTACTCGAGCGTAACCCGTGACCCGGCCCCCAGGCGGCGGGAAAGGATATGCACCGTGGGGGTTTAGTCAGTAAGAGTCTGACATAACCACCGCGTCTCCTCGGACGCGGGGTATCCATGAGGATTACCCACGTTAAAAAAAAAAAAGGCTATCACAGCTTAAGTATTCAAAACTACCGAAATTGGTTGTTTCAGCCCCCGCCCCAACACTAAAGTCAAGGTGATACGCCAAAGGAAGTTTCCCACGTGGAAACTCAGGATGTACCGCTAAACGACCTGATGGATGCCCATGCGTTTGCGCAAACGAAGACTGGAGATGGAATTTGTTACAAAAATTGTAAATGGATTTACTAACTTATTTTACCTTCCTGTTCCCACAATTAGCAATGTTTAGAACTTGTCACTACGTACTTTGTCCATGCGTTCTCGCAACTGAGGACTTTAAATGAAATTTGTTGATGAATATACTTATCATACGGTAGCAAATCTCAAAATAAGTTTTTCATTTCATGTCATTTATTTATTCGTTGCGAATCATCATCATGATTAACCCATTACCGGCTCACTACAGAGCACGGGTCTCCTCTCAATATGAGAAGGGTTTGGCCCTAGTCCACCACGCTGGCCATGTGCGGATTGGCAGACTTCACACGCTTTTGAGAACATTATGGAGAACTCTCAGGCTTGCAGGTTTCCTCATGATGTTTTCCTTAAACGTTGAAGCAAGTGATATTTTAATTTTCTAAAAACGCACATAACTCCGAAAAGTTAGAGGTGCGTGCCCGGATTCGAACCGCCGACTTCTGATTAGGAGGCTGACGCCCTAACCAATAGGCTATCACCGCTTCAACTTTACCTAAACCCAATACTCACTAAAAGTAGCTTATCCCAAATAAACATACAAATAAAAATAACTTCACCCAATTTCACCCCAGTGTACGCGTAATGTATGTACATAAATTTGTGCATTCAACAAAACAATGCAAAGTTTGTTAACACCATAAATATTTATAAATTCATTTCAAAATGTCCACTCACGACCGCGCGAGCGTGTGCGCTGTAAAAATGGGTTTTGAAAAGCACTTGTTAAATAAAAATTACGTTGGGCACCAAAGTTATAGAAGCATCATGAAGTTTTGAGTTGTCGAGTGTACTGAGCGTCGAAGTACACTCGACAACTCAAAATCAACTCAGAATGGGGATCTTCAAAGGGCGGATTAACAAATTGCTGCAAGCCAGCAACGCATTGGCGGTTTCTCTGGTGCTGCAAATGTTCACGGGCGGCGGTAATCACTTACCATCAGGTGACCCGCCTGCTCGTTTGCTCGCTATGTATATAAAAAAATAATTAAAAAAAAAGTAGATGGCAACAAGCATTTTTGGAATTCCAGAACTTTCATGTCGATCATTAGTTATTTTGGAGTATAGCTTTTTTTTATAATACAAGTTAACCCTAGCAATCTCAACTGATGGTTGTTGCAGTGTAAGCTGGTAGCGGGTTAAAACTGTTAGGGGTAAGGTAAACCTATACTCTTAAGTGGTTTCTACGCGACATCGTCCTGGATCGCTCAATCGTTTGGCGACACGTATTTTTCGACAGGGTGGTAATTAACCTCGGCCATAGCCTCCCACCAGACCAGACTCGAGCCGAGAATCCAGGACCTCCAACTTTATAACGCGACAGCGCACGCACTGTGCCACGGAGGTCGTCAAAGTACGGAGCTATGTAGTAAGATAAAGTTTAACACGAGTTTAAAGACGAAAACTTACTGACCTACTAGTGTTTAAACAACTGCTTGAGTCCAGCTAACTACCAAATATACACGGCCTTGAAAAAAACTTGGCAAAGTTAAACGATACTTTAAGCAAGGATAACTCCTCACTACTAGATAAGAGCTAGGTATTAAGGTCGTCTGAGGAATTATCCTGCCAAGTACCAAGCTCAAGACCCGATGGATCATTGTGGAAGGAAGAAACATAGAGAATCATAGGTGAAGAACCGCTGAGAGAAGCAAAACTTCTAAGTTAACAAAGACGCAATGATGTTGCAATCATATTATCTCCTGTCAAGGTTAAGACCTTAGCCCATCGCGCTGGCCGATTGGCAACTGGCAACAAAAATTGGCAAGACTTTAATGCCTTCGAAAACTTAGATTATTAGAGAGAAATATAATTAAGATATATTTCTCTCTAATAATCTAAGTTTTCGAAGATTAATTAAGATAATAGAATTAGAAGAATTTAGACGGTAAAACCAGTGATGTTTAATTTAAAATGGCGTAAAGAAAAACGCACATAACTACTAAAACTCTGTAGCCTCGAAAGGTACATCAGAGTCCAAAACACAGATTTTTTCAACACTACAAATTAGGCCTTGACGGCTATCTCACGTCACGTCACGTGATGATGTAGTCTAAGATGGTAGCGGACTAACTTATTAGTGTGGGCTTACCATACGGTCAGCCCACACTAACAAGTTAGTCCGCTGTTAGTCCTATGTGGTTGTCGAAGTTCTAGTTTTTTTTTCGGACTTTATTAGCTGTGCCAACCCTATTAGTTGCCACAGCGTAACCGTGCTGTGGAACTTCTAGTCAACATAATTAAACACATGACATTTATTTCATTACGAAAACGTAAAAAGTAAGCTTTTGACACATGCAGTTCCTGAAACCTCCGCGTTATTTGTTAAATAAATCATGTTCAATTAGATTATCTCCACGACCCTCGTCAGCAAGGGTCAGTCAATGTGTGATTTTTGTCTTTTATCCCGCTCCCCGAGCTTATGTGGCAAATCGTTTTGTACTCCAACCGAGCTAATGGAAAACTGATTTCTGACAGGGTATGTGAAAAGAAATGGGTTTGATCTTTTTATCCCATGTTTAATTCTTTGTAGGCGCAAAGGCGTTAGTTATGAAATACCTTTTAAGTTTAGGTTTGTAGTTTGTATGACGAACTTGTACCTGTGATTTCTAAAAATTATGTGACGGATCAGGTCCTAATGTTACAGTACATTTTTTTATTATTCAAATTATTTTAATGAAAAACACATTTTAATTGTAAGTACAACCATTCTTCAGAAACTTTACGTTTATGGGGAGGACGACCCTTACACAATTTTCACAAGAACTCTCTCTCTCTCCTACACGGAAGCCAGTCCTGCCTTTTGACGATCACGGTGGCGCACCGCGCGCTGTCGCTTTAAAAAGTTGAAGTCCTTGATTCGATTCTCGGCTCGAGTCTGGTCAGGTTCGTTTCGAGGCTTTGGCCGTGGCTGGTTACCCTCCCGACAAATACGTGTCGACAAGCGATTTAGCGTTCCAGTACGATTCAATTAGGAGCGTGGGTTTACCATACTCCTAACAGGTTAGCCCGCTATCATGCTTTTTTTTTTTTTTTTAATTATTATTTATAGCTACTTCCGTCCCACCCATGGGTGGTCTACCCGAACTAAAAACCACCACGGCATGTCCCTCTCGCTGGTTTTACTGGACGCCCGGGGGACCCATTGTATACTTCCCGGTCGTATACTTCCCGCTACCATCCTAGACAGCAACATCACTTACCACGAGGTGCAATCGCTGTCAAGGGCTAACTTGTAGTGTATAAAAAAAACACTAGTGTGTCAAAAAAGTGCCACAAAATTATGAGGTGCTACAGAATCTGTGTCGCTTGTCCAATAAATCATGTTCTATGAGATTCTCTGTCGCTGACCCGTGTCAGAGTCGATATGGCTACTTTTATCGTTAACGTGACATCACGCCGAAAATCTTTGTGTGTCCACTAAAATATTACAATGAAGATTTAAAAACAATAGCCTTTTTTAATATCTACACTAGGTACACCCACTTTTGAGAATAAAGGGTCAATGTCTTTAATAAAATCGAGCCCAAAAGACTTTTGTTATTGTTCGATTACAATAAGCAACAGACTACAAAATAGATAAAGTTAATTAAAATTATAATTAAATATTATTCCGAATTCAGGCGACGCTATTAAAACAGCTATTAACTTTAACGTTACAAGAAATAAACAAACTTAATATTATTTACCTTTAAAGTAATTTAACTTGGAACAGTTGGGGGGTAGATCGAAAACAAATAAGTTGGAGCATTCCTTGGCCCTAATGAGCAAGTTTTAATTACTTCACAAATAAACTGTATCGGATTTCTAATTGACTTTCTCTGTTTTCAATTATTTTAGAGCTTTATATCGAACACTTCCTATTATGCAACGTAATTAGGGGTTTTGTGCTAGTAATGACCCTTGTTTATTTCCCACACGTGTGTGGTGCATCTGGGTTAAATATTACTAGTATAAAAAACATTAATTGCATAGATATATGGTGACATAGGCAATAGTAAAAGTTCGCCAAAACACGCAGTTTTGGCGAACTTTGACAAACAAATGATATACAATATTTATTTTTTTATTTGCTCTTAATACTTGCCTTAGAGGATTTTAAACCTAATTAGCTTGTATAGCCTAATATCGAAAATATACAAATTTATGATACTTATGAACATTTGCCCAAATTTACATAACCCGGTAACATATAATCCAGGATGCAACTCTTGTGAGTTCACTCAGATTGCAACTGAATAGGTCCAGCCTCTCTGCGAAAACGTAATACAACAGAGCCAACGTTTAACTGTGTGCGTAGCCAGCAAATGTGCATGAAGTGTACGGATAAGCGATACGCGATAACTGCGCGTAAGAACAGGATGGCATGTTATCTGTTCAGCGAGATGCGTATATTACCAAGATCGCCGTTTCGTCACTGTCCGTTCTATAGACTATAATATCTGCATAGATAAGTATATCAATCCGTGGGTCTGTTGCTGTGTGATTGTGAATACTGTTGACGCATTATCCTGGGTTCGATTCCCGGCTCGAGTCTGGTCTGGTGCGGCCATGGCTAGTTACCACCCTACCGAAAGAGGCATATCGCCAAGCGATTAAGCGTTCCGGCACGATGTCGTGTAGAAACCAATTAGGAGTATGGATTTCCCAGGTTAGCCCGCTACCATCTTAGACGGCATCATCACTTACCATCAGGTGAGATTGCCGTCAAGCGCTAACTTGTAGTGGATAAAAAGAAAGGTTTCTCATTTAAACTACTAAAATTAGAAAATACAGAAAAATGGAATGGGCAAAAAATTACCGAATTTTTAATTTCATCAAAAATATTCATTTTAGGAGGGTATTTTAAATGGTTGAGAATGATAATGTTATCTAAAAGCTTTTTGATATCGTTATCATATAATTGTATAGTACTTTTAATATAATCACCCTTTGAAGAGACGGGATACCAACTAGTTAAGAGTCAACAGTAATTAGCACTTTTTTTCGAACTATTCAATAAAAAAACTCGCTCAGTATCGTTATGACTATTCAATTCAATAACAATTGGGTCACTAAAAGTAGGCTCAGACATACGACAGTCTTCGTATAACCGTCATTTTTATGACACGTATAAATATAAAATTCTAGTAGCTCAAAATTCCTTAATCAAAATTCAATATCAAAATAGCTTGTTTCGTGTTCGTTTCGTTCTATTACAGACGTCTTTAAAGTCTTCATATAAAATAAAATATTTTTTTTTTCATTATTTTAATTCGCGAAGTGATGGTGATAACTACACTCGCCAACTTAAAACTAAAGCTAAGAGGGTTCCAATAGCGCCCATGTCTAAGAAGAAGCCCACAACAAACTTAGCCGGGGTTTTTTTTCTGTTATCGCCAAGAAACATAATCAATAAAATTATAATTAGCTACGAAGATCATATTCAAGTTTTTTTATCATTTACATAATTCTTAGAGATCGCTCATTAGCGATAAGGCCTATTGCACCTATATCTTTTCTGTGTGTGTGTTTTTCTTTTTTCTTTTTGTATGGTGTGTAATAAAGTATATTTTCATTTCATTTTCATTTCTCATTTTAATTGTTTGTGCCGCCTTCCGTTTAGCTTATAAAATTTTATAAATTGTCCACTTTTTGACGACCACCGTGGCGCAGCGCGCGCGCTGACGCATTATAAAGTTGGAGGTCTTGGATTCGATTCCCAGCTCGAGTCTGGTCTGATGGGAGGCTTAGCCGTGGCTAGTCACCACCCTACCGACAAAGTCGTAACGCCAAGCGATTAAGCGTTCCGGCGCGATGTCGCGTAGAAACCGACTAGGAGCGTGGGTTTATCATGCTCCTAACAGGTTAGCTACCATCCTAGTCAGCAACATCACTTACCACCAGGTGAGATTGCCGTCAAGGGCAAACTTGTAGTGTTTAAAAAAAAAACTTAATCTTTGCCTGGACGAGTGTTTAATCTTTGCCCAGTTGCAGATAATTTGTCTAAAGTCCGAGCTGCCTACAGATAATTGACTGTAGCTTACAACTGCTTGGAATATAGCAAAAACCAGTAATTAATCCCTCGGCGCCGACTGCGGCCCGTTGTTCGCGACACTGTTCGAATAAAAAAACGACGAGAACTGCCCCCGACTTTGTCGAGACCTCAGCTGGCCAAGTTCTTTAGGAGCCGGGCCGTAAAAACTTTGTAAGGAAGTGAATTTTTACATTCTTACATAAAAAAACTTTGCTAATTAACAATTTAATTTTACGGTCCCTGATTTTGTGAGTGGGTAAGCGCTTGGCTTTAGAAGCGTTACGTGCAACAATTGACTTTTGCACTTTTTTCGCAGCGTGTCTACTTTTTTGACAGCTGCGTAAACTGAGGCGAAATTTGACGACCTCCGTGGCGCAGCGCATGCGCTGTTGCATATTAAAAAAGTTGGAGGTCCTGGGTTCGATTCCCGGCTCGAGTCTGGTCTGGTGGGAGGCTTCGGCCGTGGCTAGTTACCACCCTACCGACAAAGACGTGTCGCCAAGCGATTTAGCGTTCCGGCACCATGTCGTGTAGAAACCAATTAGGAGTATGAGTTTACCATACCCGTAACAGGTTAGCCCGCTACCATCTTAGACTGCATCATCACTTACCATCAGGTGAGATGCAGTCAAGGGCTAACTTGTGGTGAATAAAAAAAAAAATGCCATGGACATACGGAAGTCGCATAATTACATACGTATATATACTAATACGTATATAAGCGGAAGCGGTGATAGCCTAGTGGTTAGGACGTTAGCCTCCTAAACAGAGGTCGGCGGTTGGAATCCGGGCACGCACCTCTAAATTTTCGGAGTTATGTGCGTATTTAAAAAAAAAAAATTACACTTGCTTCAACGGTGAAGGAAAACATCGTGAGGAAACCTGCACGTCTGAGAGTTCTCCATAATGTTCTCAAAGGCGTGTGAAGTCTTCCAATCCGCACATAGCTAGCGTGGTGGACTATGGCCAAATCCTTCTCATATTAAGAGGTGACCCGTGTTCTGTAGTGAGCTGGTAATGGGTTGATCATGATGATGATATGCTAATAATGTTGAATTTTACAACTTTTCTGGAAAAAACCATGTTTGAACCCTCTTAGCTTTAGTTTTATGTCGGTGAATATAATTGTCACCATCACTAATAGAAATTATGAAAAATGTGATATATATGAACGATTCACAGATGCCTGTAATAGCTTTATGTGAATAAAGCTAGTTTTGATTTGATTTAGCATTTTTTTTGTTTAATTATTCACATTATGTATTCTCATTGTGGGCGTTTAAAGATTAACTTCTCAGACCCCGCACAGTATATTTAGACTGAAACATTTCCTTATATACTTGGTTCAACGGGATCTGTGAGTTTAATCAACATTTAAAACGCCTTATTATGGGAATGTACCTGTGTTTAGGAAGTCAGACCGATCCTCAATTTACGTCTTATAATCATTGATTTACCACTAGCCGCAGGTCGACCATTAACGCTCAAAAAATGGGACGGAAAAGTAGTGCACAAATAGCGACGCGTGCACTCCTTTCCCCCAGTGTGTGACAAGGCTAGACGAAAGTCAATCGAGCCGTATAATTCGAATGAATTACAAAGCACTACGCGCCGCTATATATAATATAACGGCCAGATGTCTAGTGTATTAGACGGGTTGTAATACATCGATATACTGATATGTAGGAATGTATAGTTAGTCGGTGACAAATTCTCGCCTTGTTTTTTTTTTGACGCGCTCTATCTACGGCTAGTGGTAAATCAATGCTTATAATTTAAACAATCAATGGGTATGTTTAGAGTACAGTTCTTTTTGAAAATATGATTATAATTTCAAATGCAATGTCATATTTTTATTAATGTTACCTTAAAAAATTTTTTGAAGTGAAAACTTCTTTAGCGGCGTTGAGCACTTTTTCTGTAATGGGTATAAAATCTTAAACTCGCGTCAGGACACGTGACCTGATCGAAAAAGCGTAAGACGGATGGAGAGTAGACAGCTATCCCCTCTCTACGGCGCGGCGAAAATGTATGCCTGGGCCTACTGTTTCGTTTAGGCAGCACAGGGCGCTTGCGCGAATGTTCGTGTATGTTACAGCGTGCCACGCGCATCCATGGATGGTGACAGCTGATGGCTCGACCGTCTGTGTAGTGATCACATTGTTGTGTATTCGTAAAATTCGTGAATGTAAAGTGCTTAAAATATGGAATTTTAATGTAATATAAATTGTCATGTTTGTGTACGATAGCGCAATAAATGAATATTGTATTCTACCACATAAATGATAGTACTTTTATACTGATAAAGCAATTGGTGCAAAATTATTCCCTAACCATTCCAAAATGTCAACGAATGTCAACCTACACGCTACTAACGCGCTACGCTTTATAATTCAAAAAGTATCGTTTTTACCTGCAGTACTGTTACAGAGTCATAGTTTTTGTATTATTAAGTGATAGGAGAATCGTGTAATGTGATATTTCAAGAGATCATTATGGTTTTCTTCTATTAAAACTTGTTTAACTTGAGCATCGGAGTGGTGTCAAAACGAAAAAGTCAAAACGGTTGTCATAAATATCCACATAATATAAATATGAATTGCGGTGCCTGTAACTCCAGCATTTCTGTCACTCAAAAACGCGTGAAGTGCTCAAGCATCGATTGTTTACTCGTATATCATTCAGATTGTGTTAATTATGGTGAGACTTCAACCCATCGGTCTAAGTGGATATGCCCAACGTGTATTGTCAAGCGTCCTAAGGCAGATAATATTAATACTCCAATATCCAATAAAAGGAAAAATGTGCAGCGTGCGGACGTTAGTAGCTCACCTACATCAGTAGACATGTCCCTTGATTGTCTTTTGAGCGAAATACGTAGTTTTCGAACGGAGATAAATCAAAAGCTTGAAAACCAGCAATCTACCTTGGGTAATTTTAACATAGCCATAATGAAATTACAACAAGAAGTTACCGGAGTTATAAAAAAATTTACTACTATACAGGATGAGCTAAATGAGGCTATCAAATCTCTTAAATTTTTGTCTGACTGTCACGACGAACAGAATACTTTAAATAAGGACTTGTCTGCCAGAATATCTAAACTGGAAATTGAGAACTTGGAACTACGATCTCGGTCGACTGAATTTGAATTTAAAATATCTCAGATGGAGCAACAGTCTCGTGACAGCAACTTAGAAATTCAATGTGTTCCCGAGCATCGATCAGATAATCTGCTAACATTGAACACTGCTAACAACATGCAGCTGACAAACTCAACACTTCTCACCTAGGGATTGCCGGTACTAAGCAGCAGGTTTATGTCGCAGAGCACTTGTCCCCAACTTACAAACGTCTGCATGCATCAACTAGGCTTGCTGCACAGGAAAAACACTATAGATACGTATGGGTTCGAGGAGGCCGTATTTTTGTGCGCAAGAACGATGAGTCACCGTCAGTTCAGATTAGATGCTCTACATTCTTTGTAAATTTTTCTTTTTCTTCCAAATTTTGTTACCACGTTCTTTAGGTATAAAATTTTAAAGGTTATTTTAACATATTTTATCAAAATGTAAGAGGTCTTAGAACGAAAACTGATGAGTTATATAAATCTATTCTACAAACTGAATATGACATAATTATTTTTACAGAAACTTGGCTAAATGAAACGGTTTTTGACTATGAATTTATTGATGACAGGTATATAGTTTTTCGGCGTGATCGTGCGTCAACTTCTTCGTATTTAAATAAACAGGATGGTGGCGGAGTACTATTAGCAATTCACAAGAAATTCCAAGTACATAGAAATTTTGAGCTAGACTCTACTTGTGAAGACCTGTGGGTTTCTGTCAGCGTTGGAAACAACAAATTTTTATATATTTGCACTGTTTATTTACCTCCTCCAGTTGACTATAAATATCTTGAAGTATTTCTAAAAAACTTAACAAATGTATGTCAAAACACAGTTTTAACATCAAATTTTTTACTTATAGGAGATTTTAATCTGCCACACATAACCTGGATTCCTACATATAACAGTCACTCTCTCACCCCTCAGCCCACTAGTCATATAATCGATCATGATTTTTTGGACACATTGTCCTTTTGTAACTTACTCCAATTCAATTCTATTTTGAACGACAACGATCGAATTCTCGACTTAGTTATTTCTAATTATCCATTTTTAACTGTAGTCAAATCTTCTTCTCCATTACTGCCCATTGATTCTCACCACCCGGCCTTGGTTATTGATTGTGGTAACTCCATTGAAAGATTCCTAAAAAGTAACTCTGCTTCATATCTTAATTTTAATTTGTGTGATTTTGAGGCCATTAATACTGACTTAGCTCAGGTTAATTGGGAAGTTTTACTAAAGGCGGCCGAGTCAATAGATACTGCCGTTGATGTATTCTATGAAACTCTGATGCCAATTATCTATATGCACACACCGATGTCTAAAAGGAAAGCTAATAATTATCCAATTTGGTTTTCGTGTAGTTTAATTAGTGCTCTTAAAGAGAAAGCTAAATATCATAATAGATATAAAAAATACAAAAACGAAAGAGATAAACTTTCATTTGATACTATAAGAGATCGTTGTAATCGTTTACTCTTGAAATGTTATGCAAAATTCAAAAATTCGGCGCCAATCATTTGCGTAAAAATCCTAAATATTTCTGGCGATTTTGTAATAATCAAAAGAATAATAGTACTCCAATTCCAAATATAATGTTTTTTGGAAATGCATCTGCTAAAGGAGGTCAGGAAATATGCGATTTGTTTTTAGAATATTTTCAATCGGTTTATGAAAAGCGACCATCGACTTCCCAAAACGGTCCTACGTACGATTGCAATCTGAGTACTAATGAAGCTATATCAGCGTCCTATGTTCTTGTGAATAGGGATGAGGTTCTTAAATACTTGATAACTTTAGATGTTAATAAAGGCATGGGTCCCGACCTTGTCCCTCCAATTTTATTAAGAAAATGTGCAAAACATCTTGTGTTCCCACTTACATTTATATTTAACTTATCATTAAGATCTGGTGTATTTCCCACTAAATGGAAACTTGCTCACGTTACTCCAATTCACAAATCTGGGTCTATTAACAATGTCGACAATTATAGACCGATATCTATTTTGTCATCATGTGCCAAAGTTTTTGAACAGGGAAAAATTCTTTTTCTTTTAAGAAAGTATATTCATTCCAATCAACACGGCTTTCTGCCGCGAAAATCGACGACTACTAACCTCATTGGATATGTAGCTGACATAGCTGAAGCTTTGGAAAATAGGTTAGAAGTGCACGCAGTTTATACTGATTTCAAAAAAGCCTTTGATTTAGTGAATCATGACTTATTATTACTTAAACTCAATCATCTGGGAATGCATGGCTCTCTGTTAAGGTGGTGTGAATCATATTTAAAAAACCGATCTCAACTAGTTTCTCTATATGGTTTCAGGTCTAAAATTAAGTCAATTCCATCCGGAGTTCCACAAGGGTCTCACTTGGGTCCCCTTTTCTTCCTTATTTTTATTAATGTAGTCAAACTCTCTCCTCAAATTTCCGCTTTTATGCTGATGATCTTAAAATTTATCGCATCGTTTCTAGTGAAGATGATTGTGTAATGCTTCAACAAGATATGAATAAGATTATAAACTGGTGTGATAACAATTTAATGGCTTTAAACTCTGATAAATGTGTGCATATTAAATTTACTACAATTAATAGGATTTATTATGGATGCAATGACATCCCGCTGCAAGAGGTAGATGTTGTCCGTGATTTAGGTGTATTTTTTGATAGCACATTGTCTTTTCGTTACCATTTTGATACAATTGTAAAAAAAGCATCAAAGTTGTCAGGTTTCATTTTGCGTCAAATGAAATTGTTCCGAGATTCAAATCTTTCAATAACTATCTATTCTTCTTTAGTTCGCAGTATTATGGAATACTGCAGCCCAGTCTGGTGCCCTACATATAACGTACACTGTGACAGATTGGAACGTGTTCAAAAGCGGTTCATTTACCACCTAGCGTACGTTGATAACAAATGTCGTGACTTGGTCTCGTATGATTCTCGGTTACTATCCTATAATCTTATGTCACTAAAGAACAGACGTAAAATGTTAGACATGGTTTTTTTCTACAAAATCATTAATGGATACACTGATTCACCGGAAATCCTGGAGCGTCTGAGGTTTAGTGTGCCGCGTAAGGGTAGTCGCCTCCGGAATCGAAAACCGTTTCATTTACCGTTTTGTCGAACCAAGGCAGGTCAGCATGCGCCTATCTATAGAATATGCTCAATGCTGAATGATCACAGGAATATCTGCGACATCTCCTGCAGTTCTGTGGCCTCTTTTAAAAAGCAAGTAAGACTATCTATTACAGCATTTTAATGCTGTAATAGATAGTCTTACTTGCTTTAGGTATAAATTGAATTATTTAGATGTAAGGTTAATTTTAAGGTTGTGCATGCTGTGATCATTTCTAGAAAGCCACTATCTGGTGTCTGTTCTTCTTGTGAAATGTTTTTTGTTGTTTTTAGATAGTGGCTAGTTTAATGATCCAATAAACTAAATAAAAAATGAAAATAAAATAAAATAAAATAAATAAAATATCAAACATGCTCAACGTTAATAATCAAGTTTTCACTTCTGCCGGCACTCCCGGAGTGCAACCCGTCTTTTTTTTTATTCACCACTAGTTAGCCCTTGACTGCATCTCACCTGATGGTAAGTGATGATGCGGTCTAAGATGGTAGCGGGCTAACCTCTTAGTTGTATGGTAAACTCATACTCCTAATTGGTTTCTACACGACATCGTGCCGGAACGCTAAATCGCTTGGCGACACGTCTTTGTCGGTAGGGTGGTAACCAGCCACGGCCGTAGCCTCCCACCAGACCAGACTCGAGCCGGGAATCGAATCCAGGACGTCCGTCTTTAAAATGCAATAGAGAACGCGCTGCGCCACGGAGGTCGTCAAATTACAACTCTAGAGCGCTGTTAAATAGAAAGATAACCTTTTCGTCAGTTGAAAATACACCCCAAGCAATGCAGTCATGACTCTGGTGGATAGGCACTCTAAATCTTTAATTTAATTAATTACATCTCCCAATATACAATTAGAGTCAACGAAGGCACATCTTAAGATCTTCAGGAACCAATTGTTTGTTATTACAAGTTTATATTTGCGTCTCATTTGCATTCAAATGGAAGAATACGGAACTATAAAATTCACTTTTTGTTGATTGTAATAAACCGCTTCGCCTTTTTTTTTATAGACAACAAGTTGGCTCTTGACAGCTATCTCACCTGGTGGTAAGTGATGATGCAGTCTAGGATGGTAGCGGGCTAACTTTTTAGGGGTATGGTAAACCCACAGTCCTAATTGGTTTTGACACGACATCGTGCCGGAACGCTCAAACGCAGCGACACGTCTTTGTCGGTAGGGTGGTAACTAGCCACGGCCGAAGCCACCACCAGACAAACCTATACAAAGACAAGAACTACCTTGACAAAGGTATATTTATGACTAATATTTAAGCACTGTCTAGAAGACAAACATAAAGGTATTGGTATAATAATAACAATTTTGTACAAAAATGCGTGAAGGCGTTGATTTGCTGAGCTTTCCACATGCACGTAGCTGAGAAGCACAATTCATATTAAAGATTTCCAGTTTTAGTTTCCAGGTTTACCAACCAACCAACCAACCAATAACCAATTTTCGTTTTGGCCTTAGTAAATATATATATAATATAGTAAATGTTGTCGAAATAGGATTCATATAATTATAAACATTAGGTTCCAAATGTTACGTTTTCAAAATATACTTACTAGGACTACTAGTATATTTTGGAAACGTATTCGGAACAAATATACTAGAACAAACAAATATACAAATATAATAGATAGGTTACGAACAGTTTCTCTTTTTTTTTTATACCCTAAAAGTTAACTCTGGACGGCATCTCACCTGATGGTAAGTGATGGTGCGGTCTAAGATGGGAGCGGGCTAACCTGTTAGGAGTATGGTAAACCCATAATCCTAATTGGTTTCTACACGACATCGTGTCGGAACGCTAAATCGCTGGGCGACACGTCTTTGTCGGTAGGGTGGTAACTAGCCACGGCCGAGGCCTCCCACCAGACCAGACTCGAGCCGGGAATCGAACCCAGGACCTTCAACTTCATAATGCGACAGCGCGCGCTGCGCCACGGAGGTCGACAAAATATGAATGTTTATAGCCACGTAAGTAAAAATGAACGTAGCGTTCCCCAACGCAAAAGCCGCCCGCATGTTTCAGTCCTAACCCTTGTCGGTCGAAGGGCACGACAAATATCGATCTATCAAGCTATGCCACGGTCACCAAGGGATCGGGGCTTTACATTCTAATTATACACATTTTACTGACCCCGCATGTTGACATTTGGGGTTTAAATATTGTGATCAAAGTTAAATTGTATGATTTGCATTTTAGAGTTTTAGAGTTTATTTAAAAATTTCATTTATGAATAATGGGTGGAGCTTGAATGTTACCGTGAACATGTAGCTTTGCGTCCAACGTTGACACATCGATTTAAATAGAAATACTTCATAATACACAAAAATGATTAGATATTTATTACAGCTATAGGTACAATGCCCAGTATGTACATTAAAGATATTTGTATCTTGGTGAAAACGCATTCGAAGTATTTTAAGCGCAAAGGCGTTAAAAAAAATCTATATCCAAACAAATTTTTTAACCAAAATGTTATTTAAACATATTTAAAAAATGCTTATTACATGGCTGTAATGTTGTTTAATAGGTTACCCCCTCAGATACAGACCCTGCCTCTGACCGTACTGTGAGTGATGGACGCATCACTCACAGTACGGTCCTCAAGTTGGCTGGTGTGCTGTTGATCCGGCATACATATTACTGGCGAAACTGGGCACGTTGTGCCCGAGGAAGGTCTGGTGCGGTGGACGCCCGCTGGTGGGGTTGCGGTTGTATGCGAAAGCCTTCCCGTGGCTCCACCATACAGCGGAGAGTAGGAACACGTGGGGGTTTTAGTCAGTAGGAGTCTGACATAACCTCTGTGGCTCCCCGTGGCGCAGATGTATCCATGAGGATTTACCCACGATAAAAAAAAGGCCCTGCCTCTCAAAACTTTTAAAATTAAATTAAAGAATTGGCTCATAGATAAATGTTTCTATAGTATAAATGAATATATACAATTAAAAACTGTTTAAAATATAAAAAAACATATATACCTTATCCGTCATTTATGCTTATTTATCTATAAACTTCAATGAAACAAAGCATAATTAAAAATGTACCCAAAGTAAATGAGTAAATAAGTAAATAAATATATATCTAGAAAGAGTCTGGTCTAGTGGCTCAGGCCGTGGATAGTTACCACCCTACTGATAAAGAGATTTCACGAACTTGTAGGAGAATAAATAAAAGTATAACTGTTGATATTTCAGACTAAATTACAATCATTTCTCTGCACAAAATATATGTTATAGGTATTCCTTTCAGGCGGTGTTCTAGTTCCCCCTTACCAAATATCGTTGTAAAAGCAAAGTCTCCGAATACAAATTTCAACCCTACTTGTAAAAACATACGCGACACTGGTAACCTAGAGAAAAAGCCAATACACTTAAAACGAAAGTAAAAGTCACGAGAACATAGTTAGGGGTATGCGAAAATATGTTAGCACATTTCTGCGAACACGTAGTTACTTGTGAGTCTCACTTTGACAAATGTTAGTACATTCGTCGTCACATGTCAATGCCTTACGTAACAACCCTATATTGGTTCTTCCCTTTGAGGTCCACGTATTCATACCTCACCCACAACGTTTTTCTGGTTATCTTATTTGGCTATGGATCTCGAATCCTGCGTTGTATTTGCACATTTTCAAACGCTGACAATTGCATCAAAAATCATCAATCAATAAAAGTTTTCGAAATCCCACTTCTGAAATATACCTAACGCTTATTTATAATGCATTAAACTAGACCGAATGGTTGGATTGGGGCCAAAGCTACTGCTCATAAAATACTTAATTCATCCCGTAATCCCTTGAGTCACTTTGCAAGACTGCAGTGTGAATGTCATCACACTCGTATATAAGCAAGCTTTATCTTAAAACGTCTAGCATACTTATGAAAATATATAGTCATTACACTAGTAACCATATTTATGAAGTACCATCATATTAGTGACATAAACATGGAGATGAGATAAAAATGAGAGTACACGAAACCAATACACATAAAACAAAATTTAGAAGTTAAAATGTTGATGCTGGTAAAGAATGCTGCTGAGCTTATTTAAGGATTCTTCTCGGTCAAACCTGTGATCGAACCGAGAAAAGAGTCACTAAAAATATCTTTTCATAACTGAAAATAAATGAATAAAAAAATGTTTTTTTTTCACATATCAAGAAACATTAAGTAATAACAATAAAAATTATTGAAATGAAATGAAAATATACTTTATTGCACACCAATACAAAAAGAAAATAAATAAACACACACACAGAAAATAAATAGGTGGCCTTATCGCTAATGAGCGATCTCTACCAGGCAACCTAGCACAAATCAGGAATAAAATATAAAGTAAGGCGAGATTGGGGTATACAATCATAAATAGAAGATATAAGGGTAAATATATGAACAAATTATTAAATAGGATAGGAGTGAAGTTCTTAGATAAACTATTGCATCGACGAAAATAATGTCAGCGTTGAAATTAAAATCATAGTCGAATTCAACTAAGAAGCTGCTAAAGAAGACTTCTATATGAAAATTGCTAAATTGGCGGTATTCGATTGTCCATAGCAGGAATATCATGACCGGCCAAAACCCAAGGGTGCTCTCAATATTGTCAGTGTTTCAAAACCTTGCGAGATTCCGTGACATTACATCGAATTTCTCTTCCCCGAAGACGTTCGGATATGATCCATTTATTTCCTAATTTGGAGTAAAAAATCTGCCAACATAAAAATAAAGTGTCTAAACATTATTATATTTAACATAATATTTCACATTTACATATAAAAATTCTTATTTTTTCTTAAACTCAAACGTGTTTCGATAACTTTTTCTGTCAAATCAAGCCATGTGCCATCACGTCTCGGGCGCCTCCCACCAACGAATCAATATCACAAAGGCTGCCTGTCGCACGAGCTCAATCTTTTTTTTTTTAGAAAGGAGATACTTTAATGTTTATCCTGTAATTATTTCAAGTAATTCGGGTTAGTAATCTATTGCTTCGTGATTGAAAGACAAACAAACACACTAACTCAACGCAGGCGAAGTCGCGGGCGCCAGCTAGTATATTTATTAATTGTTGATGATGATGATGAAGCTTACACCTAACGGGATCAAAGAAACCAACAAACGCTGCGTTGTTAAACCCTTCCACAAATAAATACATCAAGAATAAATTACATCTTTGAATACATCAAACAAACCGCAAGGACATTTTAAATTTAAAAAAAAATGCTTAGTAATTTGTAACAAAGCCATATCTGTGTACTTGTAAAATAATACTGTAATACAATAAACAAACGGTGAAATGCAATCTCTCAGAGTCGAGCCAAATCCTTGAAAGCCTGGACGCTTGTCAAGAGTTATCTTTGCTTTGAAGCCGGGTTAAGCCTTAGGGCTCATTCATACTGCAAGTTATGAAACTTTGGATCACAATGAATGGTTAACACTATAAAGCCAAGAGAATAAGTTCTGAGTAAACAAAACTGGGCCTTTATCACATGTAGCACAGAAATGTTGAGCAAGTTTTGACACTTCTTTTCACAAATTATTATTTATAGTCACGTCGGAGCTACTGATGATGATGATAATGATGTTGATGAATTTATTTCATCATCATGATCAACCCTTTGCCGGCTCACTACAGAGCACGGGTCTCCTCTCAATATGAGAACGGTTTGGCCATAGTCCACCCCACCACGCTGGCCATGTGCGGATTGATAGACTTCACACGCCTTTGAGAACATCATGGAAAACTCTCAGGCGTTGAAGCAAGTGATATTTTAATCGCTTAAAAACGCACAAGTCCGAGTTTAAACCCCCGACCTCTGAATAAGACACGGCCTAACCACTAGGCTATCACAGCTTCGAATTTATTTCAACCTTTTTCAATCCAAATCTTTAACGAATACGTTCAAATTGCATTAATGTAAAGTTGTTCAACAATTAATTAATACGCAGTGAATCAAATTGTTTGTGTAAAGTTCTAGAATGAAGTACAAAATTCACCCCATCCTAATTCCAAACATAATAGATACATTTCAGTGTTTCTTGCTACATAAAATCACGCCGTTCTAGAAGCTTTAATAAAAATTACGAAAGCTTATAGAAAAATCATATTACGATGATAAAGATTATATAAACGATAAAAAAGCTTGGGTGTGAATTGCTCTATCTCCATAGGTACTATAATTTATTATTGATAATGTGAGATGGGGATAAACAAAAAAAACCCGGCTTAGTTTGTTGTGGGCTTCTTCTTAGACCAGGGCGCGTTTGGAACTTTAAAGCTTTAGTTTTAAGTTTACGAATGTAGTTATCATTAAGTCACTACTAGGTATGTAAAAATGCCTTTTAAAGGACTATTTGAATAAAGATTATTGGAATTTGAATTTGAACGCAATTATGAACACAGCCTTATCAAAAGTACCGTATGACAAGCCGTACACTGCAATACACATTGATTCTCGCCTGCTCGCGACGTTTAAAAATAAAAGGATGGTCTGCCTTTTCCTAAATTACTTGGAATTCCCTTCACAATTTATATCGCAACTTGAGAGCAAATTCTATTTAAAAATTTAGAAACTTATATATACAACAATGGAATAAAAATTTTCCCAAGTATTTTAACCGATCTATCTATCATTTTAACGTTTTTAAGCAATTAAAATATCACTTGCTTTTACGGTGAAGGAAAACATCCTGAGGACCTGAACCTGCATCCTTGAGAGTTTATAATATTCTCAAAGGCGTGGAACGTCTGCCAATCCGCACATGGCCAGCGTAGTGGACTATGGCCAAACCTTTCTCATATTGAGAGGAGACCTGTGCTCTGTAGTGAGCCGGCAATCGGCCACAAAAGAACAAATTAGGAAAAATTAAACACATTACAACTTAAATTACAAATTAAAAGAAATGAAATAAATTAAATAACAGTCTACACATTTTGAATATATAAGCGATGGGAGACTCACCGATCATGCCATAGATGATCGATGAGTTTCTTTCTATACACAGAAAATGAGTCAGCGAGGAACTATCAGCAAGGAAGCATAAAAATCCGTGCACAGCACATGGATGGTTATAAGACTTGTGATCTAGATGTGTCAATTACGAAATCGGTATTAACTACTCTAGTTGTTGGTTATTTTAAACATAATAATCCTATTTACATGCAATAAACGGCCTACCGATAAATCCAAACTAAAAGCAAAGTTACATAGAGTCACCGTTAGAAAACTTTTCGAAGTGGCCACTTTAGGTGACTAAGCGAAAAGCGATAGCGATCGTCTACTTATTTATTTCTCAGATTCTTGCGACTTGTTTATTTTAAATTATTTATAAGCATAACAGCTGTCTGAGAACAGCGCCATCTAGTTTTAGAATCATTTACGACAGACAAGAGAGTTGAATCGCCCCTCTCTTTACGCAACACTAATTGGGTTATGCAGGTTCTTAAAAGACGCACCGGCGCGGGACGGCGCATTGCATTCAGTGCATTCTGTCGGTTCGGATCGGTGGTCGAGACGCGGTTGTGCATTAGTCGTATTTGGTGGAACGTATAGTCTGCTCTTTATAAATTACGAAACTTATAATTGTAATACTGTTCTCCCAAGAGTCTCTTTGCCCGAAACTACCCACGTCTACCTAAATTACAGACCAACACGCCCCTGTTCATCCTATAAGCATTTATTTTCTTCGCTACCGCCTATTAAGTGGAAAGTTTTCGCAATTGTATAAGTTTATATATTATCATATGTTATGAAAAACGTATTACAAAGTAGCATATTTAACTCTCGATTGACTTGCATCTTTTTTTGTATATGTGGTAGATTATAATACAGAAACAGTACGACTTTTTGTTGAAAACAAAAAGAATACCTAGCAGAACCTTTTTCAAATTATTCATCGTCAAATTAAATCAAATCAAAAATTGGTTTATTTACACCTATTACAGGCATCTATGAATCGTTCATTTCATTATTTCTATTCGTAAAGTGATGGTGATAACTACAATAGACAACTTAAAACAAAGAGAGTTCAAATCGCGCCCAGGTCTAAGAAGAAAACAAATAATGGTGAATACCATGATCTGTCTTGTTTAAATGTAATAAAAAACGCTATCGCTTATGAAACGGGCTTAGTATAAATATGTGTTCGACATACAAAACCTCAACTTTTGACGAGTTACTCGCGGGTAACAAGACTGAACCGTCAAACGACATATCTGTTTTTGCTGTATTTTATAAAATTAACGCTATCGCTTATGAAATGGGCCGGTGTATAACAGTGGGTCAAGTTGGCAGAAAAGGTTTAAGCGTGGATTTAGCCCTTGCCGAGTCTTGAAATGGAAGCTAAGTGGCTATTGAGACAGCATTTCAACTGTAAATATAGAAATTGCTATTAATTATAGCATATACAAATCTCTGATAGCCTAGTGGTTAGGGCGTCGGCCTCCTAATCAGAGGTCAGCGGTTCGAATCCGGGCACGCACCTCTAACTTTTCGGAGTGATGTGCGTTTTTAAAAATTAAAATATCACTTGCTTTAACGGTGAAGGAAAACATAATGAGGAAACCTGCACGCCTGAAAGTTCTCCATAATGTTCTCAAAGGCGTGTGAAGTCTGCCAATCCGCACATGGCCAGCGTGGTGGTCTATGGCCAAACCCTTCTCATATTGAGAGGAGACCCGTGCTCTGTAGTGAGCCGGTAATGGGTTGATCATGATGAAGATGATGATGATACAAATCTCTACACTAAACTAAATTGACATGTGTCAATTTAGTTTGCATTGCTTTTGGCATTGCTGTTCTTTTCACACTTGTGTAATGAATAATCATAAAAAATATTTAAGACTTATCCATTTAACTAAGCAAATAGATTTATGTACATGTATGGGCGCGTTTGGAACCCTCATAGCTTTAGTTTTAAATTTACGAATATAGTTATCACCATTAAATAACTACTATGTAAATTATTGACGCGTCAAAAGTGCCTTTTTAAGGACTATTTGAATAAAGATTATTTTGAATTTGAATTTACAACTGAAGTTGCCAAAAGGTACTTTAATCTAAATATATATGTGCAGAACAAAGTTGATTGTACTGAAAGTAAATATCATGGAAATATAAACAGTGCTCCATTTTTTCTTCAATCAAAATAGCTTTATTCAATTAAACCTGTTACAGGCATATTTTTATTATTTCCATATGTGAAGTGATTATGATAACTACACTCGCCAACTTAAAACTAAAGCTAAGAGGGCTCCAATTGCGCTCAGGTCTAAGAAGAAGCCCACAACAAACTGAGCCGGGTTTTTTTTATCACCATCTCTCATAATCAATAATAAATTATAATTAGCTACGAAGTTCATACTCAAGCCTTTTTATCGTTTAAATAATTCATAATGAAAGAAAATAAGAAGTAATAAAATCAATATTAATAACATGTTCAGATTTCCCGTGACCCAGCCACCAGGCGACGCGAAGGAGCATCGCTGGGTTTTATTTATTTATTTATACAATTTATTGCATACATATTGAAAGGAGAACAACAAGAAATACATAATATAAAAGCAAAAGGCGACCTTATCACTTAAAGCGATCTCTTTTTGTAAGAAGCTGACAGAAATAAAGACGGGAAATCGCAACACCTATACATATATACATACTAATAATTAAATACTATTAAAAAATATTATAAATAAATAATTTCTAATTTGGGTTTTAGTGGGTATTCTGGTCGCCAGTCTGGTCGCCTGGGAGTCCCACATACTCCGCCGGAAGCGGCGCAGTCTTGCCTGCATCCCTTCCAGAGGGGATGCGTAAACGCATTTCATGGAAAAAAAACCGTTTTAAGTTTTAACGCTGCCGTCTATGAAATGGGCCGGTGTCAAAAAGTGGGTCAAGTTGGCAGAAAAGGTTTAAGCGTAGATTTAGCCCTCGCGGAGTCTGGAAATGGATGCTGAGTGTTGGTTGAGAGAATATTTCAGCTCTCACTCGCTTTGAATAGCGACTAAATTTAGCTATGCCTTTAAATGGAGACAGTTTCACGTTACGTTCACTTTTTGGGTACAAAAATGACAACATTTTATATCAATTAGGGCGGACACACTTTTGACGTGACCCGATTAAACGTCGCGTATGTTGAGTCGAATTGAATTGGAGTTTTTGTCTGGTGGGAGGCTTCGGCCGTGCCTAGTTACCACCCTACCGACAAAGACGTGTCGCCAAGCGATTTTAGCGTTCCGGCACGATGTCGCGTAGAAACCAATTGGGAGCGTGGGTTTACCATACTCCTAACAGGTTAGCCCGCTACCATCCTAGGCAGCATAATCACTTACCAGCAGGTGAGATAGCCGTCAAGGGCTAACTTGGAGTGGATAAAAAAAAAAGGAATGCGTTTCAAATTTGACGTGTGACGAGGGAGTAGTAAGCTGTGATAGCCTAGTGGTTAGGACGTCCGCCTCTTCATCAGTGGTACTTGGGCTTATAGTGTATAAATAAAATTATTTGCAATGGTTTTCGTAGATGACGAAATATTAGTTATTCTTATTATTTTTTTAAATTTTATATTATCATTCATCATCATCATGATCAACCCATTACCGGCTCACAAAGCACGGGTCTCCTCTCAATATGAGAAGGGTTTGGCCATAGTCCACCACGCTGGCCATGTGCGGATTGGCAGACTTCACACGCCTTTCAAAACATTATGGAGAACTCTCAGGCGTGCAGGTTTCCTCACGATGTTTTCCTTCACCGTTGAAGCAAGTGATATTTTAATTAAAAAAAACTCATATATTTATTTTATTTAACCAGTATTACCTTTTTTATAATTATCATACTTACTCTTCTTACATATTATTGTACTGTCACTTTAGATTTGGGAGTAAATCGCTTTTTTTTTTATACACTACAAGTTAGCCCTTGACGGCTATCTCACCTGGTGGTAAGTGATGATGCAGTCTAGGATGGTAGCGGGTTAACCTGTTAGGAGTATGGTAATCCCACGCTCCTAATTGGTTTCTACGCGACATCGTGCCGGAACGCTAAAATCGCTTAGCGACACGTCTTTGTCGGTATACGCGAAGAGGCTTCCGACGCACATCCGCTTCGGCGTAAACGGATGGGAAGAAGACTTCGGCAATTTGCCGCTCGTCAGCTTCGCTTGGGAGAGGGCGGGTAACTATTGGGCTAGTTGTCCGCCATTGCACAAGTCTCCTTATAGTTTGGGGGGGGGATCAAGCTGTCCTGATCCTTCCTCTTGTAGTGCGGGAGAGGCCCGGCGGTAGGCTGGGGTGACTGGTAGGCGACCGGGAAGTCTACAATGGGTCCCCCGGGCTTCCAGTAAAACCAGCGAGAGGGACATGCCGTGGTGGTTTTTAGTTCGGGTAGACCACCCATGGGTGGGAGTCCCACATAACCTCCGTCCTGCCCAAGGGACGGAAGTAGCTATAAAGCTTTTCCACCACGACAAAAAAAAAAAAAAAGGGTGGTAACTAGCCACGGCCGAAGCCTCCCACCAGACCAGACTCGAGCCGGGAATCGAACCCAGGACCTCCAACTTTATAATGCGACAGCGCACGCACTGCGCCACGGAGGTCGCTTATTATATCTCATCCGTTTATAGTATCTATTGTCATTCAATTATTATAATTATGTTCAAAAGAAAAATGGTTGTCTTTATTATTAATAATAATATACTATCAACAGGTAAACCCCTGAACCTTTAGGGCCTCTAATAAGTCGATAGCGGCAGATCTTTATCTAATGAAATATCTACCTCTTCGAATGAATATTATCTTACAACCGATTACAGATATCCTGATAATGGACCCAACATTTATTGTCATCGATACTACGATTAATTCCTTATCGAGCTTAAATCGAGACTTACTAGATTGTGCTTTTATATTTACTTTTACTTTAACCTAAATCTTGATTTCAGATCTATATTCATCTGAAACTGTGATAGCCTAGTGGTAGTTGGGCCGTCCGCCTCCTACTAAGAGGTCGGGGGTTTGAACCCGGGCATGCATCTTCAAAGTTATGAGCGTTTTTTAAGCAATTAAAATATCACTAGCTTCAACGGTGAATGAAAACATCGTGAGGAAACCGGCATGCCTGAGAGTGCATAATGTTCTCAAAGGCGTGTGAAATCTGCCAATCCGCACACGGCCAGCGTAGTGGACTATGGCCAAACCCTTCTCATATTGAGAGGAGACCCGTGATCTGTAGTGAGCCGGCAATGGGTTGATCATGATGAAACATCTGTACGTTTCTTTTCTATTTATCTTAACGTGAGTAAGTACATCGTTTATTTTTCAACTACGAGTTTGCCATTGACTGAAATCCCACCTAGTGGTAAGTGATGGTGTAGGATAGTTACGGGCTAACCTATTAAGGGTAGGGCAGTTGTATCAAACTCACACCCCTTATCGGCTTATTCCTTCTATCGCTTGGTCTTTATCAGTTGAGTGATAACTAGTCACGGCTAAGCCTAATCCGGACCACAGAAATTTGAGCAGTTTTACTCGCCAATTTAAAACTAAAGCTAAGAGGGTTCCAATTGCGCCCAAGTCTAAGAAGAAGCCCACAAGAAACTTAGCCGGGTTTTTTTTATCACCATCTCACATAATCATTAATAAATTATAATTAGCTACGAAGTTAGCGCAATTCATACTCAAGCCTTTTTATCTAAATTCCAAATGCTTCGGCCGGGGATCGAACCTAGCATCCTCGACTTATAAAGCACTGAGTGATCACCACTGCACCACTGACGTTTTATATTTGCTTTCAAGCATTTAAGTGCTTAAGCATCTGAGAACGTTTTTCAACAACAACAATTCTACACTAATTTCCTATGAAGGCGAGTTCCGACTTCCCCAGGTGCTTCTAGGGTATGCACTGCTGTTATGTATGAATGATGTGCAGGCCACTGAATATATAATAATGTATGTAAGAGGATTGTGTATTTCATTTGCCTGTTTGGAGAAAACCAAGAAAGGAGATATTAACAATAGCTGGTTATTTAATTAGTTGATATTAAATACGGTGATGCAGCCAAATATTACCCGAATATGGTAATATCGTTAAATATTGAAGCGGTGATAGCCTAGTGGTTAGGGCGTCAGCCTCCTAATCAGAGGTCGGTGGTTCAAATTCGCGCACGCACCTCTAACTTTTCAGAGTTATCTGCGTTTTTAAAAAATAAAATATCACTTGCTTCAACGGTGAAGGAAAACATTGTGAGGAAACCTGCATGCCTGAGAGTTCTCCATAATGTTCTCAAAGGCCTGTGAAGTCTGCCGATCCGCACATGGCAAGCGTGGTGTACTATGGCCAAGCACTTCTCATATTGAGAGGAGACCCGTGCTCTGTAGTGAGCCTGTAATGGGTTGATCATGATGATGAAATACGGCTATGCAGCCAAATATTACCCGAATATGATAATATCGATTTTGCATCGTAATCGTAAAATAAACTCTTTAATCGTCTGCAAGTTCAATTAAACTTGCTTATGACTCACTTGGGATGGAATTCGCGTGGGCGGACTATTCGTACAACGGCCTTCCTGCATGCCATCCGGTCCGATATTTGATTACACGTGTCCTTGAAAAATCTCCTCCCAACCTTAAAGAGCGCTTTACTTTTTGAAGTGATTTTGACCGTGAGGAAGAGGAGAATATTGCGTTCTTGTTCCAATAATAAGCTACATGTGGCAAAGTCACTGTAAATTTTATAGAAGTTACTGTTAATGCTGTGCTACAGTGGAATAATGCCTAAGGATGTTAGAATTTCGAAATCACTGAATATATATAAAGGTCGTCTTAAAAAGTTTTATATGACTACATGCTATATAGAATATAGATATTAATCATGATCAACCCATTGCCGGCACACTACAGAGCACGGGTCTCCTCTCAGTAAGAAGGGGGCTTGGCCATAGTCTACCACGCTGGCCATGTGCGGATTGGCACACTTCACACGCCTTTGAGAACATTATGGAGAAAGAACTCTCAGGCGTGCAGGCTTCCTCACGATGTTTTCCTTCACCGTTGAAGCAAGTGACATTTTAAATTTTTAAAAACGCACATAGCTCCGAAAAGTTAGGGGTGCGTGCCCGGATTCAAACCGCCGAACTCTGATTAGGAGGCTGACGCTCTAACCACTAGGCTATCACCGCTTCTCTAGATATTAATATATATATATATATATTAATGAATAGTATATGTGTGTATTTATATATTATATTTATTTTATCTATTGCGTCTCTACCCTCTAAGGGTTGTCTGGAAGAGATTACTTAAGCGATCAGGCCTGCATACTTATGTGTTAAGTTTTTATGTATAAATGTTGTTATTTCTCTATAATTTCTGTGCAATAAAGAGTATCCATCTTAATTTAGCAGAATTATGCATAATTGACATAAATCCAATTGACCTTCATCTACTAATAATAATAACTATTGACATTGTTGTACAATTGCTTGAACCATTTTATGGTATGCATTTAAGCGGCACTATGGTAAAATGATGTAAGATAACGTCAAAATCCTCAACCTTATAACTTTTACAACGAGTTAACCTTTGACTGCAATCTTACCTATAGGTAAGTGATGATTCATAAATGATGATGACTCTAAATTAGTAGCAGGCTTACCGAATTGGTTTTTACGCGACATCGTGCCGGAACGCGAAATGGCTTGGCGACGTCTTTGTCAGTAGGTTGGTAACCACTTTCAATAGAGTGCTAGTAAGTCACGGCCGAAGTTTCCACGGACACGTTGTGCCACGGTGGTTGCTAATTCGCTGATGATTAACAAACCTCATATTACAAAAGTAAGAACTTAATAAACACTATTTAAGAAACCATTGAAAAAAGTAAATGACTTGAAATGATAAACTAGATTTTTTCCATTTTAAATCTCAGCAAACTTAAGAATAATATCGAAGGGATTACGGTGATACTCCAGACTTGTCCAGTGACTTGTCTCGTCTAGCCCCTTATAGCACGGTCTATCGAATACATCAAGCTAATTCTTAGCAGAGTCATCATACTCTCAACTCAACTCACTCAACGACTTATCGTACTGGAATTAGTGGGCGCAAGTCCTAAATGCATAAAAACCACTTTGTGTTTTACGCCAAAAATAAAGATGTCGTCAAACACCCACGCTTAATAAAGATAACCGTTCTTTGTAGGTGTATAAATTCATTTTAAGGTTTTAAAAGCTTTTAGCTTTGTAATATTTTTGACAACTTGAAATAACTTTCAGACAATAATTTCGTAGATTATAGCTAATTAGATAGATAAACACTTTATTGCACACTATAAACTTGAGTTCGAAATAGAACAAAAATAAAATAAAAAAAATAAACATAATGCGCAAATGCGGTCTTATCGCTAAAAGCGATCTCCTCCAGACAACCTTTTGTGAAAGTAAAGAGTTAAAAGGAGAAGGGGGATAGTGCAATAGTTAGAATATAATAGAAATTACACATACTTATTTGACCGTTACTTGTGTTTCTCCAAATTCTTCCATCAATTGGAGGTCAGGTTTTTTTCATACGAAACATTAAGATTGGATAATACAACGGTGAAGCTGTGATAGCCTAGTGGTTAGGGCGTCAGCCTCCTAATCAGAGGTCGGCGGTTCGAATCCGGGCACGCACCTCTAACTTTCGGAGTAATGTGCGTTTTTAAGAACAAATAAAATGTCACTTGCTTCAACGGTGAAGGAAAACATCGTGAGGAAACCTGCACGCTTGAGAGTTCTCCATAATGGTGGACTATGGCCAAACCATTCTCATATTGAGAGAAGACCCGTGCTTTGTAGTGAGCCAGCAATAAGTTGATGTATGTGATGTGTCATGATGATTAATACAACGTTACCTCCACCAGGGTTAGGCGAAAAACTTATGTGAACGCGTTTGTTCCCGTCTTTCCATTCTAGCTTTTTCTTGAAAACCCAGCCTTTTTTAAAAAAGACATATTGCACGTCAGAATATTGTACTAAATTTTCCCGAGGCCTGTACACAAAAAGAGAAACCAACCCTAAACTGCTATAAAATATTCGTGCGTGTCATACTCAAAAAGCATCCCAGTGGTTTTGGTACCCTGTGTAGGGTTTCCATTGCTCTAGGTTATATGGATTGTCTCGAATTAAGGGCTATTTATGACAGAAAATAACCCGTGACTTTACATATGAGCGCTATACCTGTGTGTCTTAAATAATCAAATCAAATAATCATCACTTGTGGTGACCTTCATTTAGTAGTTTGTTTTTCCTGGAAAGTGAAGATTGGTATCGAGCTTATGATTAAGATCCTCGGATGGGTACATAAAACGTTGAAAATTATACCCGACATGCTTTGGAATAACGAATACAGTTTTACTGACGTCCTTAAGACATGGGTTACTTTGTAAACTTTCAGTCAGATTGATGTTTACGAAAAAAAACTTCTCGGGGAGAAAACAACCCCTACGGAGTTCTGCCTGGCAGCAGAGCGTATCTGACTTCAACACGGAACACTTGAGTCAACACGGAATCGCTTAGCATTACCTCATGCTGACTCTCTTAGTATTCTGTCTCTCTTTTATTATTTTCTATTTTTTCTTTTTCCTTCAAAACGCATGCATACAAAACATCATACAAGTATTTTATTTATAAAATATAACATAGTTTACGGAAACGATTTCATACGTCTTTACAAAGTTACATACCGTATTAGTAAAATGTTTCAATTACCCTTTAAATATACTTGTGGTTGTGAGAATTACCTGTATTTACAGATCTCTGTAGCTTCAAAGTAGAATTATCAAAGGGTCTCGGAAAAATGGTTTCGCATGTAGTCACCATAACTGTTCTGACCCCTCATGTTAAGAGTGGAGTTATATAACAGTGTCCTAGGAGACCGTTAGTGACGTGATGACTTATAGCTGTTATATTTTAGCATAACTTATACTGAAGCCTATAAAAATATATTATGGAGGTTGCATGCGTCTAGTAGGCATATCTTTCATCTGTTTTAGGCATAGAGCCTGAAGGAACCATCGCCTGTGCCCAGTTGTGGGGCAGAATACTGAGGGTGAAGTTGAACTTAATTGGATACAGTGCTGGTCTCCATAAAGTGCACGTATGAATTGGGGCGTCTTGTAAATTGCGCCTCACCTCATTCTCAATGGTTTTCACTCAATCAAGCGACGTTTTGCAACGTACGGCCTCTTGAAATTTAATTGAAACTCACGTTCAAGGACAGAATGCTTGGCTCAATGTTTCAATTGTGATTTGATACTGCTTCAAAAGTGATAGCCTAGTGGTTAGGACGTCCGCCTCCTAATTAGAGGTCGGGGGTTCGAACCTGGGCACGCATCTATAACTTTTCGGAGTTATGTGCGTTTTTAAGCAATTAAAATATCACTTGCTTCAGGAAAACATCGTTAGGAAACCTGCACACTGGTTCTCCGTAATGTTCTCTAAGTAGTGTGAAGTCTACCAATCCGCACATGGTCAGCATGGTGGACTATATGGCCAAAACCCTTCTCATATTGGGAAAAGACCCGTGCTCCGTATTGAGCCGGGAATGAGTTGATCATGATGATGATGACTGCTTTTAAATAGAGAGGCAATTTCCACGTTTCCTTATGTTTATGAAATTAAAACAAATTATTTACCGCTTAAATACTGGCATTTTTTTTAAAATAATAAAATCTCGGGCATACGACCAGATAGGTCACCAGATGATAAATAATTAACGTCATAAACATCTGCAACACCAGTAGAGTCACCACATCACCGATGCGTTGTAATAAGCCATAGTCGAAGCCTCCTACTAGACCAGACTTGAGCCAGGAATTGAACCCAGAATCTCATTTTTATAATACTGCGGTGCACGCATACGCACGTGAATCTGTCTGGTGGTTGATTTAATTAATTAAAGTGAGTGGCATTTAGCAGATACGAGATAATGTGAATTTAACCACACTTCGTTCAAGATAAGATGGTTGTCACTTTCATAATGCTTCAGTTATAATTTGATCCCATTTCTGATTTAAGAGCCGTCTCACGTATCATTGCGTAGATGAATTCATTACAAACATATCTCTACTACGATGTTACTAAAGAAATATTTACAAGATACGAAATGTTATATTGAACCACACTTCGTTCCAGGACAGGGTGTTTGTCACTGTCACAAGTCTTCAGTAATGATTCCATCTCACTTCATAACAGAGAGCTGTCTCACGTGTCCTCATGCGAATGACACTTGCGACGGTGAGCAGAAGTGTCACGTTTTTAAATATTTTGTACAGGCTGTCACTTTACGTTCGCTTTGGTTGAAATTTTTGCGTATTAAAACTATGCGTATTATTAACATTTAAGACTGTCATTTTCAAATGAAATTTTCATTTGAAGCTGTGATAGCCTAGTGGGTAGGGTGTCAGCCTCTTAATCAGAAGTCGGCGGTTCGAATCCGGGCACGCACCTCTAACTTTTCGGAGTTATATGCGTTTTTAAACAATTAAAATATCACTTGCTTCAACGGTGAAGGAAAATATCGTGAGGAAACCTGCACGCCTGAGAGTTCTCCATAATTTTCTCAAAGGCGTGTGAAGTCTGCCAATCCGCACATGGCCAGCGTGGTGGACTATGGCCAAAACCCTTCTCATATTGGGAGGAGACCCATGATCTGTAGTGAGCCAGTAATGGGTTGATCATCATCATCATCATCATCATCATTTTCAAACGAATGCTAAGATTATAACATTTATTTTATTCCATCACCAAGTTAGCCCGTAACGGCGATCGGTTGTTGTGGTACCTGGTTTAAAATGATGATGCAGTCTAAGATGGTAACGGGCTAACCTGTTAGACAAATCAAATAGGAGTATCTATTTGATTTTTATGCGTCATTGTGTTTTAACGCTTTTTCGTTAGGATGGTAGCTAGCCACGGCCGAAGCCTGGTACCAGTCAAAACTCGAGCCGGGAATCGAATCCAGGGCCTCCATCTTTAAATACGGCAGCTGCGCCTCGGAGGTCGTCAAAGTGCATAAATTCACTACGAGTTTAAAAGCACTGTATTCAACTGCTGCAACACTGTAAATGAGCCTAGGTAACAACTTCCACATGATATTATCTGACGCACGAAGGCCACTGTGAATTCCTTGACAGAAAGTGTCAGTACTGTACAAAGTACAGTAGAATTATTCAGAATTCGATGCCGTATGTCGTAGTTACACTAAGTAATTAAGTATTGATTACCAGTATTAAAATCCGTGGTAAAAAAAAAAGTAAAAAAAATAATAATAAAAAGTTGCAGTTTAAAATCGGATTCCCAATTAAAACGCACATTAAAAACTCATGAATCCCGTATAGCATCCGGAAACCATTCCGAACACCCGTTCACCAGTATATGTACCAGCTTAGTTAGTTTAACCGGACGCATTAGGGTCAAAGATATATGGGTGAGGCGATTCAATTTATTTTTGAGCATTTTCCCATCAATTTGATGTATTGAGGTTAGGTGGTTTGGACCGAAGGCCATGGACATCCCGTAGGGGTGTACTTACCAGTATTTATTGGGCACTTACTTTTGAATATTTACTGCTGTTCTATTTTTTACTGGTTGGTGTTTAGGTGGAACCCTGGGGATGCCTGAACAACGCTGTAATTTTTCGTTACCTGAATGTAGTATTCGGATAACCAACTATATCATGATATTTTTTAGATGACATAAAGTTACATAAGTAAGCATAAGGGAGAATGTATTTGCCTAGAGTATGCGTTTGTACTCTTGATTTGTATGATATATTAAATTATAAGTGGGGGAGGGGTGGGGGGGGGACAAAAGCTGGAAGGGCCGTCTCAAAAATATAGGCCATTTGTCTAGGACTCCCGCACTAAATGGTCTCGCGTCGTTTGCGTCTTGCAGCTTCCTGCAATTTGCTCGACTTCGTCAGTCCACCGAATGAGAGTATACGTTTTCCAAATCGCAGTCACCACTCAAACACCAGGCGAATCTAATATTCATCAGCATGCATCAGAGCTAAACGACCTGCTCATTATCACTTTACCTTTCAACAGCAATTTGGAAACCTTGGGTTCTGTCTTCACACTACGGATTTTCTCCCATCTCCTTAATCCAAATTTGGTCACGTACAATTTTACCACGTTGACTACCTTTGTGGCGCAGCGGAAAGTGGGACGTCTTGGTATCTATTCAAAGTGTGTATTCTCCCACCAGAGTGGGAGGCTTAGGACATGGCTAGTTACTACTGAAAAAGATATACCATCAAGGCATTTGGCGTTCCGGTATGGTGCTGAGTTGAAAATGATTAGGAGGATACAGAGTTTCAGCTGGCAACGCATCGGTGGCTCTTCTGTTGTTACAGATGTTCAAGGTCGACTCTAATCACTTGACATCAGGTGACCCGTATGCTCGCTAGCCTGCGATGGAAATACATTAAAATACCTAAAGCACTCTCCATTTATCGCTGAGTCACTCTGAGCCGCCATATCAGGCTTTCTTTAAGATGGTGACGGTATTATCACAGGTAAGTGATAAGAACCGGGACGGTTCAGAGCAAACCCATTCTGACCATCATGTTAAAACGCATCAACCTACATTGGGGTAACGTAATGTGTCTAAGAACCAAAACCCTGTCCCTCTTGAGGAAGGTAAGGAAGTCTGAGAGACAAGATAAATTCATGAACAGACTGGCTTCAATACCCTAAACAAGATTTGATCGTAAAAAATCTGTGTAAACATAATAAACGTATAAAAATACAATTTCCATTGCTTCCTCACCCAGACAGTGGCTTAATGAAGTAGGGGGTGCTATTATGGAAATTGGGAATAGGGTTTCGTTTCGTTTCGAATACGACAATTTTGATGTTTGTCGTATTTTCCAATTTCGCCGTCTCCGAATAGAGTCCCAATTGGATGGATTGTTGATTTGGGGGATTAGATAAGCACTTTTTGTTGACTGTCGCTGATGGAATGGTGTTTATCGGATTACGAAATTATCGAATGATTCTGTTATTAGGGGTATTTATTTGCGTTTGATTTGAAGGGATGATACTGTTATTGTGTTGAGTGCGGATTGATTTTCTTTTGTACTGTCTTGTTAATCACTAAGCAAGTGATGTACTAAACCAGACATTATTCAGTACAGTATGGGATTTCGGTGATATTCGGTACGTAAGTTTCTCTATTCCACCATAACTTCTTAACAGATTTAGTTGTGTTTGAATTCTTAAATCCCCAGTAAAACTGACTAACTGTTTATAAAAAGACACCGGATGTGATTTTTTAATTTTGTAGTCAGTCGTATTTTTCTTTTACTTGAGTATTACTTGAGTATACCAGCACTAAGTTATAACTGCAAAATATTATGTAGTGTTTATATCTTCATTGCCGTCAAACTTTCACGATGCCTTATAAAATGATAGATAACAAAAAACCAAGAAGATAAAACAACATAAGCTAGCCTCGTTGAAGCCTAGCAAGTCTGAAGGTTCCTGGGTTTACTAAATAAAGGTCAAAAATTTTGATGTACAGAGTTTTCTGTCAATACATTTTCAGTAACAATCAGAAGTTAGGAAATTGGTTTATCCATTCCCGTTACTCGTTTAGCACTATCAGGCTATCACATTTTCAGAGTTAAGTTATCGGTCCAGTTAATGAGGATGTGCTCATTATAGTTTAAGGATATGTTTAACAATATCCAGATAAGCTTGTATGGACACATTTGTCGACTTAATATTGTTTATTATATTGGAAGCTGTGATAGCCAAGTGGTGAGGGCGCCAGCCTCCTAATCAGAGGTCGGCGGTTCGAATCTGGGCACGCACCTCTAACTTTTCGGAGTTATGTGCGTTTTTAAAAATTAAAATATCAGTTGCTTCAACGGTGAAGGAAAACGTTGTGAGGAAACCTGCATGCCTGAGAGTTCTCCATAATGTTCTCGAAGGCGTGTGAAGTCTGCCAATCCGCACATAGCCAGTGTGGTGGACTATGGCCAAACCCTTCTCATATTGAGAGGAGACCCGTGCTCTGTAGTGAGCCGGTAATGGGTTGATCATGATGATATTGCAAAAAATCGGGTCACGATGGTACATTTTCTATTAATCAATATAAAGTTTATTGGGCGATTTTGAGAAAAGTCTTAAGTCTATATTACGTCAGCTTTATAGATCTACTCGTAAGCCCGAGAAAAATGCACGATTCTTTAACATTGATATTTAGATCAATCTTAAAGAATCAGAATTGTGTCTGAATGCAATACTGTTATGACCCCTTCATTTTCAACGCCTCAACGGATTAAAGTAAATATAATATTCAGGTATGCTTTGCGGTAATGCAAAAGATACTTTCTATACCCTGATATTACTGATGTATTGTTGATTTAGAATTCTTTCCCGCAATAACTTAAGCTTAGGGGCTTTACAAATAATCGTGGCTTAACGTCCGAATAGTTATGCAGTATTTTGTCTCACTTCAACTGATATCACCTTTTAAAGATCACAGTAGGACACTGTATAACTAGGATATTATTTTACCGATTATTTGTAAGAACCTTGGTTTACAAATATTAGCTTTAGAGTTAAGTCTATTGTAAACGCGAGCTCAATATAAAAAAGGTTATTATCTTAATTTTATCGTAGACGTGTGCGATATAAAAGTTATAATATTATATTCTCAAACAAATCAGTCTGTTAGATTTTTCGTTTTGTCAGCAATTGAATTTCAAGCTCGGCATTTCTCTCGTGATTTCGACTCGTTCGGATTCATTACGGATTTGATTCTATGTCTTTTATGATTCGTTAATTTTATCTGTGACGCGAATTACGAGTATATGGAACTTTTTTTGTACAGGGTCCCGAATATAGGATGGAATTCTTAGCCGGAGGTGAATGAATGAATGAATGAATGAATACATTTTTACAGTACCCCTCAGATAGTAAAAAATATGCAAATATAATAAGAATAAGCTACCAAATAGAGGAAAATTTCTATGGCAAGCTAAAACTATAGTAATAGTTCTTTGACGTGTAGTTAAATCCCGCGTGAAATGTAACGGGATAGATAGTATCCTATGTCCATCTCCTAGTTCTAAGCTACTTCCCCGTCGATTTTCAGCCTAATCAGTTCAGCCGTTCCTGAGTTATAAAAGTGTAACTAACACGACTTACTTTTATATACATAGATAATTTTTTTAGTCTAGTATTAAAGTTAGTCCAGTTAGATCTCATGAATCCAATCACTGACTTGTCAAACAGTTAATAAAAGTCGGGCGTTAGCAATAATTAGCATTCAATATGTTATCACCAAATTGAATAGGGGAGGAAAGTAAATTTAGAAGTGTTAAGAGTGTTACTGAGTAATTATGGTATATCCGCGAATCGCGGACGATTTCACTTCGAACGTATTATAAAGAAGTCAGTCGAGCAGCCGGTCGATCAGTCGATCAGTCGATCAGTCAATCAGTCGACCAGTCGACGAGTCGCCGACCAGTAAGTCGATCAGTCGATCAGTCAACCAGTCGGTCGATCAGTCGATAAGTCAATCAGTCGATCAGTTGATCAGTCGATAAGTCAATCAGTCGATCAGTTGATCAGTCGATCAGTCGATCAGTCGATTAATCGATCAGTTAGTCAGTCGATCAGTCGACCAGTCAGTCGACCAGTCGGTCAATCAGTTGGTCGATCAGTTGGACGACCAGTCGGTCGACCAGTCAGTTAATCAGTCGATTAGTCAGACTAACATAACAACTTCAACAGATAGTAAGTGTCTGCCTGCCTGCGAATTGCGATTGCGATTGCGATTTCGGTTGTGATTGTGAGTGTGATCAGTAAACGTGAACGTTGTCAAAGGGGTGTGAAGTTTGCTTATCCGCACATGGCCAGCGTGCCATTATACTGACCTGGTCGACCTGGTTGACCGACTGGTCAACCAGTCGATCGACCACTCGGTCGATCAGTATCACTGATCGCCCAACTGGTCGACCAGTTGGGCGATCAGTCGATAGATTAAAACAGTGACAGTGACAGTGACAGTGGCAGTGACAGTGATAGTGATCGTGATGATAAACTATCTATCTATCTATCTATAGCAGAGACATACAATCCACCAAAGAGACTAACATAGTCACCTGAACTTAAAATAGTGATATAAATCAATTTTCCTGTACGTGCCGTAAGCGTGAAAGGGAATATGCCCTACAATTTATACTGCTCGAACCATCAAGGTTATTCCAACTTTACTACAAAGCTTTAGAGTTTAAAGTCGAACGGCATATACTAGACGAAAATTCAAAGGATCTATAACATTGGTACTTGCAAAAGCCTTTGCAATGAGGTACAGTATTCTCGGTTCTAATTTACGGGAAACCGATAGAAAATATCATATACTCGTACGATAGTTTGCGCTTTCCCCTCCGGTATGTTCAATTGTTATTTGAGAGATAAGGTGCTGGAAAGGGGCGTACGCTTCTCTTGAAAAATTGCTGCCTCTTAAATCTTTTATATCCGATGTTTTCCTCTTATCTATATGGAAGTGATTTAACTTTAATGTAATAAATTATATTTCCTTCTGTCTTCCTGTTGAAACTTTAGTTTATAGATATAGTGATAGCTTGGCGGTTAGGACGTCCGCCTCCTAATCAGAGGTCGGCGGTTCGATACCGCGCACGCACCTCTTAACTTTTCGGAGGTATATGCTTTTTTTAAGCAATTAAAATATCATCCTCCTGAACATCGTGAGGAAACCTGCATGCCTGAGAGTTCTCCATAATGTTCAAAAAGGCGTGTAAAGTCTGCCAATCCGCACATGGCCAGCGTGGTGGACTATGGCCAAACCGTTCTCATATTGAAAGGAGACCCGTACCCTGTAGTGAGCCGGCAATGGATTGATCATATATATATATATAGAAGTATGTCGGTCAGTTCTTTTTTAGTGGAATTGTTTGGATGTTTGAATCGAAACGCGAAACACTGCCAGTAAAAGTTTCGTACGTGGCACATTTAGTGTACACATACTGGTACACTAAATCGCTTTAACGGAAGGGTGGTAACTAACTAGGAACGTACCACTCTATAATATTTCTGCACACGCTAGGTTATCAGAGAAAGTATTTTCAATGAATAAAATATGACATACGCATTATCAGCATAAAAGGCGATTTCTAATAACGTAATGTACTGGGAAGTTAGACGGAATCCTATCCCTCTTCTTCTTCTTTCTTCTTTTTCTTGCCCTTATCCCACGCTACTTGGGGTCGGGGTTCTTCCAATAACTTCTATCAGCCGTCACCTCACTACCTACAACTTACACGCTTATCCTTTTTTACACAATCCATCCATCTATTCTTTGGTCTTCCTTGAGATTTAGATTTTGTAAAAGACGCATATCAGTACACTGATATGCGTCTGAAAAGCGATTTCGAATTAGGTAAAGTAGTGGGGAGGGTGACAGAATTCGATCCCTAATGAGTCCAATTTAGCAGGAGTCACGAATGAGTTGCCCGACGGATGTTACAAATTCAATTGCCGACTCAACGAAACGTCCGACGTTAGACTTATCTTCACGCTCACGTCTGAATTCTGTGTTTAAATTATTATATGTTATATAACGTAAGATGAATCTGTCGGGTCTGCAATGTCACTTTGTATTTCACTGAGGACTTGAGTTTTATTAATATTATGTATTTATATATTTTTAAATACATACGAAGAAGAAGCGGTGATAGCCTAGTGTTTAGGGCGTCAGCCTCCTAATCAGAGGTCGGCGGTTCGAATCCGGGCACGCACCTCTACCTTTTCGGAGTTATGTGTGTTTAAAAAATAGTAGTATTTAAAAAAAATAAAATATCACTTGCTTCAACGGAAGGAAAACATCGTGAGGAAACCTGCACGCTTGAGAGTTCTCTATAATGTTTTAAAGGCGTGTGAAGTCCGCCAATCCGCACATGGCCAACGTGGTGGACTATGGCCAAACCCTTCTCATATTGAGAGGAGACCCGTGCTCTGTAGTGAGCTGGTAATGGGTTGATCATGATGATGATGATGAAATACATACACTTGAATATAGTCTGCTAAGCTGTGATACATGAATTTACCAATATACGGGTTCTCTTAGCCCTTATAGTATATATAAGGGATATAGTTAGGTAATGCTTTCTTAAGGTAACTATCAGTTGATATTTAGTTCAATACCAGCCTGTGAGTTCAAATGGCAAATCATTTTTTTATACTAAAGTTTGTTACTCTCTTACAAGTTATCCGAAGGCATTTTAAACTTATGAACTCTTAGTCTAGATTCTTTTTTTTTAACACCACAAGTTAGCCCTTGATAGTCTCACCTGATGGTAAGTGATGATGCAGTGTATTTATTTATTTATTAAGTGTAAGATGGTAGCGGGCTAACCAGTTAGGAGTATGGTAAACCCACGCTCCTAATTGGTTTCTACGACATCGTGCCTGATCGCTAAATCACTTGGCGACACCTTTTTGTCGGTAGGGTGGTAACTAGCCACGGCCGAAGCCTCCCACCAGACCAGACTCGAGCCGGGAATTGAACCCAGGACCTCCAATTTTATAAGTGTAAAAGCTAAAACTATTTCTTAAAACCATCAGGATCTCTAGAACACAGATCTGAATGTGGAGAGAACTCTCTTTTATTTGCAATCTGCTGGCAAATGCTCTGCTACCTTCACCAAAATGTCTTTCAATCACACAGCAACAGACCAATGGATTTATATGTTTAAGTAGATAATTAGATATTATAAACCACGATCTTGGTGGTATTCCTATCTTGCTAAGCAGATATCATGCCATCCTGTTCTTACGCGCAATTATCGCGTATCGCTTATCCGTACACTTCATGCACATTTGCTGGCTACGCACACAGTCAAACGTTGGCTTTGTTATACTGTATTTCAATTATGTGTTGTTTTGGCGAACTTTTACTATTGCCTATGTCAACATATATCTGTGCAATTAATTATTTTTTATACTACTAATATTTAACCCATATGCACCCACCACGTGTGGGAAATAAACAAGGATTATTACTAGCATGAAACCCCTAATTAGGTTGCATAATAGGAAGTAAAGCTCTAAAATAATTGAAAACAGAGAAAGTCAATTAGAAATCCGATACAGTGTATTTGTGAAGTAATTAAAACTTGCTCATTAGGGCCAAGGAATGCTCCAACTTATTTGTTTTCGATCTACCCCCCAACTGTTCCAAGTTAAATTACTTTAAAGGTAAATAATATTAAGTTTGTTTATTTCTTGTAACGTTAAAGTTAATAGCTGTTTTAATAGCGTCGCCTGAATTCGGAATAATATTTAATTATAATTTAAATTAACTTTATCTATTTTGTAGCCTGTTGCTTATTTTAATCGAATAATAACAAAAGTCCTTTGGGCTCGATTTTATTAAAGGCATTGACCCTGTATTCTCAAAAGTGGATGTACCTAGTGTAGATATTAAAAAAAGGCTATTGTTTTTAAATCTTCATCGTAATGTTTTAGTGGACTCACAAAGATTTTCGGCGTAATGTCACGTTAACGATAAAAGTAGCCATATCGACTCTGACACGGGTCAGCGATAGAGAATCTCATAGAACATGATTTATTGGACAAGTGACACATTTTCTGGCGCACCTTATAATTTTGTGGCACTTTTTTGACACACTAGTGGTTTTTTTATACACTACAAGTTAGCCCTTGACAGCGGTCGCACCTCGCGGTAAGTGATTATGCTGTCGAGGATGGTAGCGGGCTAACCTGTTAGGAGAATGGTTAACCTACGCTCCTAATTGAATCGTACCAGAACGCTAAATCGCTTGGCGATACGTCTTTGTCAGTAGGGTGGTAACTAGCCACGGCCGTAGCCGTAGTGAACGTAAACATAAACGTAATGGTGAACGTGAACTAAAACGTGAACGTAAAAATGAACGTATAAATAAACGTCAACGTGAACGTGAACGTAAACGTTAATGTAAACGTGAACGTAAACATGAACGTTATCGTGAACGTGAACGTAAACATAAACGTAATCGTGAACGTGAACGTTAGCGTCAAAGTGAACGTGGACGTGAACGTGAACGTGAACGTGAACGTGGGCGTTAACGTGAACGTGAACATGAGCGTTAACGTGAACGTGAACGTAAACTTAAAAGTAAACGTAAACGTGCACGTAAACGTGAACGTAAACGTAAACGTGAACGTGAACGTAAACCTCAACGTCACCGTGAACGTGAACGTAAACGTGAACGTAAACGTAAACGTAAGCGTGAACGTAAACGTCAACTTGAACGTGAACGTGAACGTAATCGTAAACGTGAACGTAAACGTGAACGTGACGGTAGACAGGCAGGCATTATATTCATTGATACTATATATTATTTTTTAAAAATTGTTACCCTCATACTCACGTTTACGTTCACGTTTATGTTCATGTTCACGTTCACGTTTCCTGATGACACTCACAATCACAATCACAATCGCAATCGCAGGCAGGCAGACACTTACTATCTGACGAAGTTGTTATGTTAGTGATAGTAACAGTGTTACTGTTAGTGTTAGTGTTAGTGTTAGTGATAGTTACAGTGACAGTAACAGTGACAGCGACAGTGATAGTGATCGTGATGATCAATTATCTTTGTATCTATAGCAGAGACACACAATCCAACAAAGAGACTAACGTAGTCACTTGAACTTAAAATAGTGATATAAATCAATTTTCCCGTACGTGACGTAAGCGTGAAAGGGAATATGCCCTATAATTTATACTGCTCGATACTGCTCGAACGTGAACGTTCACGTTCATGTTCACGTTTACGTTTACGTTCACGTTCACGTCCACGTTCACGATTACGTTAATGTTTACGTTTTATTTTTATTTTTTTTATTTTTATTTTTATTGGATCATTAAACTAGCCACTATCTAAAAACAACAAAAAACATTTCAGAAGAACAGACACCAGATAGTGGCCTTCTAGAAATGACCACAGCATGCACAACCTTAAAATTAACCTTACTAGATATATAATAATTCAATTTATACCTAAAGCAAGTAAGAAGTTTTTAAAAGAGGCCACAGAACTGCAGGAGATGTCGCAGATATTCCTGTGATCATTCAGCATTGAGCATATTCTATAGATAGGCGCATGCTGACCTGCCTTGGTTCGACAAAACGGTAAATGAAACGGTTTTCGATTCCGGAGGCGACTACCCTTACGCGGCACACTAAACCTCAGACGCTCCAGGATTTCCGGTGAATCAGTGTATCCATTAATGATTTTGTAGAAAAAAACCATGTCTAACATTTTACGTCTGTTCTTTAGTGACATAAGATTATAGGATAGTAACCGAGAATCATACGAGACCAAGTCACGACATTTGTTATCAACGTACGCTAGGTGGTAAATGAACCGCTTTTGAACACGTTCCAATCTGTCACAGTGTACGTTATATGTAGGGCACCAGACTGGGCTGCAGTATTCCATAATACTGCGAACTAAAGAAGAATAGATAGTTATTGAAAGATTTGAATCTCGGAACAATTTCATTTGACGCAAAATGAAACCTGACAACTTTGATGCTTTTTTTACAATTGTATCAAAATGGTAACGAAAAGACAATGTGCTATCAAAAAATACACCTAAATCACGGACAACATCTACCTCTTGCAGCGGGATGTCATTGCATCCATAATAAATCCTATTAATTGTAGATTTTTTTTTGGTAAATTTAATATGCACACATTTATCAGAGTTTAAAGCCATAAAATTGTTATCACACCAGCTTATAATCTTATTCATATCTTGTTGAAGCATTACACAATCATCTTCACTAGAAACGATGCGATAAATTTTAAGATCATCAGCATAAAAACGGAAATTTGAGGAGAGAGTTGACTAAGGTCATTAATAAAAATAAGGAAGAAAAGGGGACCCAAGTGAGACCCTTGTGGAACTCCTAATGGAATTGACTTAATTATAGTATTATTAGTTCATGTATACGTTCACGTTCACGATTACGTTTATGTTCACGTTCACGTTCATGTTAACGTTTACGTTTATGTTCACGTTCACGTTCATGTTTGCGTTCACGTTCACGTTTACGTTTACGTTCACTTTTTTACGTTCATTTTGACGTTAACGTTCACGTTCACATTCTCATTCTCGTTCTCGTTTACGTTCTCGTTCTCGTTCACGTTCACGTTCACGTTTACGTTCACGTTGACGTTCATGTTAACGTTCACCTTTACGTTTACGTTCACGTTCACGATTACGTTTATGTTCACGTTTATGTTGACATTCACTTTTTTACGTTCACTTTGACGTTAACGTTCACGTTCACGCTCTCGTTCTCGTTCTCGTTCACGTTCACGATTACGTTAATGTTTACGTTCACGTATACGTTCACGTTTACGTTCCCGTTCACGTTCACGTTGACGTTTGCGTTAACGTTTACGTTCACGTTTACGTTCACGTTCAATTTTTTACGTTCACTTTGACGTTAACGTTCACGTTCACTTTTTCTCGTTCACTTTGACGTTAACGTTCACGATTACGTTTATGTTTACGTTCACGTTTACGTTCACGTTCACGTTGACGTTGACGTTCACCTTCACGTTCACGTTTACGTTTACGTTTACGTTTACGTTTACGTTCACGTTCACGTTAACACTCACGTTCACGTTCACGTTCACGTCCACGTTCACTTTGACGTTCACGTTCACGTTGACGTTGACGTTTACGTTCACGTTCACGTTTACGTTTAAGTTTAAGTTTACGTTTACGTTCATGTTCACGTTTACGTTTACGTTCACGTTCACGTTTACGATTAAGTTTACGTTTACGTTCACGTTCACGTTGACGTTGACGTTTACCTTCACGTTAACGTTCACGTTCACTTTGACGTTAACGTTCACGTTCACGTTCTCGTCCACGTTCACTTTTTTACGTTCACTTTGACGTTAACGTTCACGTTCACGTTCTCGTTCTCCTTCACGTTTGTGATAAAAAAATAATTGATTTAATAATCATAAATTGTGTGTAGCATTTCTGTTATAATTAACAGAAATGCTACACACAACAAATAGTTTGTGAACAACAAGTTACTGTTATATAACGCGAGCATAACAACCCGAATACATCAAAAGAGAAATGTGATGCATTACAGCCAAATGAATAATTGATGACAAATGTTTTCTGTAACGAAATTCAGACCTTCATATTTATAAGCGTAGCGTGTATGATTTGTCTGATTTTCCTCACCTTGTTAGGTAGGTATTTGTCAGAGAAAGGGAATTGTTGCTCTGAACGAGAAAAGAGTCCTGTTTAATTCACTCCTTTATTCAGTGTATTGCATGTTGCATTATGAGACGGGACAGAAATCTATCAAAACATATCAAGCAAGTTGTGCTACGCTAAGTTATCAAAAGTTCTAATGGTCATCACGATCAATCCATTGCCGGTTCACTACAGAGCACGGGTCTCCTCAATATGATTCACGTTTACGTACACGTTTACGTTCATGTTCACGTTTACGTTTACTGATCGCACTCACAATCACAATCACAATCGCAATCGCCGTCGCCAATTTTATAGGTGTTTTACACCTAAAAAAACTAGTGAGCGTGAACGTGAAGTGAACGTAAACGTGAACGTGAACGTAAACGTTAACGCAAACGTCAACATGAACGTGAACGTGAACGTGAACGTAATCGTAAACGTAAACGTAAGCGTGAACGTAAACGTCAACTTGAACGTGAACGTGAACGTGAACGTGAACGTGAACGTGAACGTGAACGTGAACGTGAACGTGAACGTGAACGTGAACGTGAACGTGAACGTAATCGTAAACGTGAACGTGACGGTAGACAGGCAGGCATTATATTCATTGATACTATATATTATTTTTTTTAAATTGTTACCCTCATACTCACGTTTACGTTCACGTTAATGTTCATGTTCACGTTCACGTTTCCTGATCACACTCACAATCACAATCACAATCGCAATCGCAGTCGTAATCGCAATCGCAATCGCAGGCAGGCAGACACTTACTATCTGACGAAGTTGTTATGTTAGTGATAGTAACAGTGTTACTGTTAGTGTTAGTGTTAGTGGTAGTTACAGTGACAGTAACAGTGACAGCGACAGTGATAGTGATCGTGATGATTAATTATCTTTGTATCTATAGCAGAGACACACAATCCAACAAAGAGACTAACGTAGTCACTTGAACTTAAAATAGTGATATAAATCAATTTTCCCGTACGTGACGTAAGCGTGAAAGGGAATATGCCCTACAATTTATACTGCTCGATACTGCTCGAACGTGAACGTTCACGTTCATGTTCACGTTTACGTTTACGTTCACGTTCACGTTTACGATTAAGTTTACGTTTACGTTCACGTTCACGTTGACGTTGACGTTTACCTTCACGTTCACGTTTACGTTTACGTTTACGTTCACGTTCACGTTCACGTTCACGTTCACGTTCACGTTCACGTTAACGCTCACGTTCACGTTCACGTCCACGTTCACTTTGACGTTAACGTTCACGTTTACGCTCACGTTAACGTTCACGTTTACGTTTACGTTTACGTCCACGTTCACTTTTTTACTTTCACTTTGACGTTAACGTTCACGTTCACGTTCTCGTTGACGTTGACGTTTACCTTCACGTTCACGTTTACGTTTACGTTTACGTTCACGTTCACGTTCACGTTCACGTTCACGTTAACGCTCACGTTCACGTTCACGTTCACGTCCACGTTCACTTTGACGTTAACGTTCACGTTTACGCTCACGTTAACGTTCACGTTTACGTTCACGTTTACGTTCACGTTTACGTTCACGTTCACGTTGACGTTGACGTTTACGTTCACGTTTAAGTTTACGTTCACGTTTACGTTCACGTTTACGTTTACGTTTACGTTTACGTTTACGTTTACGTTTACGTTCACGTTTACGTTCACGTTGACGTTGACGTTTACGTTCACGTTCACGTTTACGTTTACGTTCACGTTCACGTTCACTTTGACGTTAACGTTCACGTTCACGTTCTCGTCCACGTTCACTTTTTTACGTTCACTTTGACGTTAACGTTCACGTTCACGTTCTCGTTCTCCTTCACGTTTGTGATAAAAAAATAATTGATTATTATAACAGAAATGCTACACACAACAAATAGTTTGTGAACAACAAGTTACTGTTATATAACGCGAGCATACCAACCCGAATACATCAAAAGAGAAATGTGATGCATTACAGCCAAATGAATAATTGATGAATAATGTTTTCTGTAACGAAATTCAGACCTTCATATTTATAAGCGTAGCGTGTATGATTTGTCTGATTTTCCTCACCTTGTTAGGTAGGTATTTGTCAGAGAAAGGGAATTGTTGCTCTGAACGAGAAAAGAGTCCTGTTTAATTCACTCCTTTATTCAGTGTATTGCATGTTGCATTATGAGACGGGACAGAAATCTATCAAAACATATCAAGCAAGTTGTGCTACGCTAAGTTATCAAAAGTTATAATGGTCATCACGATCAATCCATTGCCGGTTCACTACAGAGCAAGGGTCTCCTCAATATGATTCACGTTTACGTACACGTTTACGTTCATGTTCACGTTTACGTTTACTGATCGCACTCACAATCACAATCACAATCGCAATCGCAGTCGCCAATTTTATAGGTGTAAAAGCTAAAACTAGTGAGCGTGAACGTGAAGTGAACGTAAACGTGAACGTGAACGTAAACGTTTACGCAAACGTCAAGGTGAACGTGAACGTGAACTTAAACGTGAACATAAACGTAATAGTGAACATGAACGTAAACGTAACCGTGAAGGTGAACGAGAACGAGAACGAGAACGTGAACGTTAACACCAAAGTGAACGTAAAAAGGTGAACGTGAACGTAAACGTGAACGTGAAGGTAAACTTAAACGTAAACGTGAACGTAAACGTCAACGTGAACGTAATCGTAAACGTGAACGTTAACGTCTAAGTGAACGTTAACGTTCACGTTCACGTTAACGCTCACGTTTACGTTCACGTTAACGCTCACGTTCACGTTCACGTCCACGTTCACTTTGACGTTAACGTTCACGTTTACGTTTACGTTTACGTTCACGATTACGTTTATGTTCACGTTCATGTTTACGTTCACGTTCACGTTCACGATTACGTTAATGTTTACGTTCACGTTTACGTTCACGTTCACGTTGACGTTTGCGTAAACGTTTACGTTCACGTTCATGTTTACGTTCACGTTCACTTCACGTTCACGCTCACTAGTTTTAGCTTTTACACCTATAAAATTGGCGACTGCGATTGCGATTGTGATTGTGAGTGCGATCAGTAAACGTAAACGTGAACATGAACGTAAACGTAAACATAAACGTGAACGTAAATGTGAATCATATTGAGGAGACCCGTGCTCTGTAGTGAACCGGCAAGGGATTGATCGTGATGACCATTATAACTTTTGATAACTTAGCGTAGCACAACTTGCTTGACATGTTTTGATAGATTTCTGTCCCGTCTCATAATGCAACATGCAATGCACCGAATAAAGGAGTGAATTAAAGAGGACTCTTTTTTCGTTCGGAGCAACAATTCCCTTTCTCTGACAAATACCTAACAAGGTGAGGAAAATCAGACAAATCATACACGCTACGCTTATAAATATGAACGTCTGAATTTCGTTACAGAAAACAATTTGTCATCAATTATTCATTTGGCTGTAATGCATCACATTTCTCTTTTGATGTATTCGGGTTGTTATGCTCGCGTTATATAACAGTAACTTGTTGTTCACAAACTATTTGTTTTATGTAGCATTTCCGTTATAATAATCAATTGTTTTTGGCCTAATAATGTCCGAGATGCGAGCTTTCTCTGTGCAAAATGAATTAGAGAATTTTAAAATTTGATTCTTGAATAGTTTAGGGCTGTTTTTGTGACAAATTTCATTATGAACGATGTAGCCGAACGTTTCAAATAGACGTTTGTTCTGGATCGTGTATTTCCAGTGGCTATTAACACTGAAGGAAAAAGAAGTAACGCGATTTAGTGTTCCGGTATGATATCACGTATATCCTTCTAAGGACTGCATCGTCACTTGACCACCTGTTGAGGTTGCAGTCAAGGATTATATGTGGATAGCCCTTGACGGCAATCTCACTTGATGGCAAGTGATGATGCAGTCTAAAATGGTAGTGGGCTAACCTGTTAGTGGTATGGTAAATCCAGCTCCTAATCGGTTTCTACGCCACATCGTTTCGGAACGCTAAGTTGCTTGGCGACACGTCTTTGTTGGTAGGGTGGTAACCAGCCGCGGCCGAAGCCGCATATGTGTACAAAGCTTCATGACGATCGGTTGATTAATTTTTGTGTGAAAGCGTAACAAACATCCCTACATTCACATATATAATATTAGTAAGGATTATTATGCCAAGATATAGCGATAACAAGTTCCCATTTAACATTTTCGAAATAAAATGTCTGTACCTTCTAACTCCAGACGGATAGTGGGTCAGACAGAAAGATTGATGGACCGCTGGAGAGATACATAGACAGACAGAATTGAAGAAAGTGTAACCAAGTTATTTGACAACCCTGAAAACATAATATATACCCTGAAAACACAAGTACCTACTTTAAATCTATTCAAAGCAAAACAAAAACATTTTTTTTACAACTAAGCCGTTAATTGAAAGTATTTTTATTTTGGAATGGTTTACGCGCACCTACCTCCGAAACAATTTCCATTTAAATAGGAATTTGTTCTGCCCGAATTTTTGGGACAAATTTATATCTATCATTTATTCCAATAACTTGTTTTGTTCAGAATACCCATTGATTTTAACATAAGAAACATGTGTGTAACATCTTAAATTATTATTTTATTGTTTGCGGAGACAAAAAATAATAATGTCCATCTCCAGCATACAAGATCTATATGTGTAAATGGTTAAGGCGTGAAAGCGTAATAAACAAACAAACTGACATTCGCATTTACAATTTTTAGATAGTTAATTTGCCAGAGACGCAATCGTGAACGTGAACGTAAACGTAAACGTGAACGTAAACATGAACGTGAAGGTGAACGTAAACGTAAACGTAAACGTGAACGTGAACGAGAACGAGAATGTGAACGTGAACGTTAACGTCAAAATCGTAACGTTAAATGAACGTAAAAAAGAGAACGTAAACGTAAACGTGAACGTGAACGCAAACATGAACGTGAACGTGAACATAAACGTAAACGTGAACGTGAACGTTAACATGAACGTGAACGTGAACATAAACGTAATGGTGAACGTGAACGTGAACGTATACGTGAACGTATACATGAACGTAAACATTAACGTAATCGTGAACGTGGACGTGAACGTGAACGTTCACGTTTACGTTACGTTAATGTTGACGTTACGTTAATGTTTACGTTCACGTTTACGTTCACGTTCACGTTCACGTTGACGTTTGCGTTAACGTTTACGTTCACGTTCACGTTGACGTTTGCGTTAACGTTTACGTTCACGTTCACGTTTACGTTCCCGTTCACTTCACGTTCACGCTCACTAGTTTTAGCTTTTACACCTATAAAATTGGCGACAGCGATTGCGATTGTGATTGTGAGTGCGATCAGTAAACGTAAACGCGAACATGAACGTAAACGTGTACGTAAACGTGTACGTAAACGTGTACGTAAACGTGTACGTAAACGTGTACGTAAACGTGTACGTAAACGTGTACGTAAACGTGAACGTAAACGTGAATCATATTGAGGAGACCCGTGCTCTGTAGTGAACCGGCAATGGATTGATCGTGATGACCATTATAACTTTTGATAACTTAGCGTAGCACACTTGCTTGACATGTTTTGATAGATTTCTGTCCCGTCTCATAATGCAACATGCAATGCACTGAATAAAGGAGTAAATTAAATTAAACTCTTTTCTCGTTCGGAGCAACAATTCCTTTTCTCTGACAAATACCTAACAAGGTGAGGAAAATCAGACAAATCATACACGCTACGCTTATAAATATGAAGGTCTGAATTTCGTTACAGAAAACATTTGTCATCAATTATTCATTTGGATGTAATGCATCACATTTCTCTTTTGATGTATTCGCTGTTATGCTCGCGTTATATAACAGTAACTCGTTGTTCACAAACTATTTGTTGTGTGTAGCATTTCTGTTATAATAATCAATTGTTTTTAAACATTTCCGAAATGCGAACTTTATCCGTGCTAAATGACGTTAAGAGCATTTTAAAATCCTGGAGCGTCTGAGGTTTAGTGTGCCGCGTAAGGGTAGTCGCCTCCGGAATCTAAAACCGTTTCATTTACCGTTTTGTCGAACCAAGGCTGGTCAGCATGTGTCTGTCTATAGAATATGCTCAATGCTGAATGATCACAGGAATATCTGCGACTTCTCCTGCAGTTCTGTGGCCTCCTTTAAAAAGCAAGTAAGACTATCTATTACTGCATTAAAGGTATAAATTGAATTATTTAGATGTAAGGTTAATTTCAAGGTTGCATGCTGTGGTCATTTCTAGAAAGTCACTATCTCGTCTTCTGAAATGTTTTTTGTTGTTTTTATATAGATTGTGACTAGTTTAATGATCCAATAAAAAAAAATAAAAAAATTGATTCTTGAATAGTTAGTAAAAGTTGTTTTTGTGAAAAATTTATTATGAACGAATGTTGCTGAATGTTTACAAGCTTTCAAATTCAAATAATCTTTATTCAAATAAGGCGCTTTTGACGCGTCAATAATTTACATAGTAGTGATTTGATGGTGATAACTACATTCGTAAACTTAAAACTAAAGCTATGAGGGTTCCAAACGCGCCTCGGTCTAAGAAGAAGCCCACAACAAACTTAGCCAGGTAAATTAAAACTAAATAATAAATTAAAATTAAAGTTCGTTACGTTTTGTTCTGGATCATGTATTTCTAGTGGCTACGGTGATAACAAGTTCCCATTTAACATTTTCGAAATAAAATGTCTGTTCCTTCCAACTCCAGATGGATAGCGGGTCAGACAGAAAGATTGATGCACCGCTGGGGAGACACATAGACAGACAGAATTGAAGAAAATGTGACCAAGTTATTTGACAACCCTGAAACATAATATATACCCCGAAAACACAAGTACCTACTTAAAATCTATTCAAAACAAAACAAAACCAATTTTTTTTACAACAAAGCCGTTAATAGAAAGTATTTTTATTTTGGAATGGTTTACGCGCTCCTACCTCCGAAACAATTTCCATTTAAAAAGGAATTTGTTCTGCTCGAATTTGGGTACAAATTCATATCTATCATTTATTCCAATAACTTGTTTTGTTCAGAATACCCATTGATTTTAACTTAAGAAATATGTGCGTAACATCTTAAATTAATATTTTATTGTTTGCGGAGACAAAAAATGATTATGTACATCTCCAGCATACAAGATCTAAATGTGTAAATGGTTAAGGCGTGAAAGCGTAATAAACAAACAAACTGACATTCGCATTTCGCATTTTAAGATAGTTAATTTGCCAGAGAGAAAACCTATGACCGTCGAAACACACAACCAAAAAAAAACAACAAATAAATAATACTACCTTCTTTTTCTACCCGCGACTTCGTAAGCGTGGGTTCAGAATTGGTGGTTGGTTGGTGGTAAAGCTTCGTTCGTTAACAATTTTTAATCTTCCGTTGGGAACCATTTTAAAGATCGGTATAGAAAATACATGTCCTTTGCTATAGCATAGGTGACCAAAATTACAAAACTGTCTACCGCAGCGTAGCTCGTAAACAATTTTCACTTTTCCCTCGGGAACTACTTACTGTATCGGTAAAAATGATAGCCTATGTTCTTTTCCATCTCAAAGGCTACATGTATGCCAAATTTCATCCAAATCCGATCAGCCGTTTTTGCATGATTAATTAACAAACATCCACACTTGCACATTTATAATATACTAGTGGACGCCCGCGACTTCGTCTACGGGGAATTGCTGATTTCCCGTGTGATTGAGGTTTCCCAGGCATACGTCAAATGTCAAATTTCCTTAAGATCAGTTCATTAGTTTACTTCATTTATTTATTTTACATTTAAAAATTAAAAAACGTAGGACTTTCATACAAACTTCAAACCCCTATTTTACCCCCTTCGGGGTAGATTTGGATAAAAAAAAATTCTAACCTTAAAAAGCTTACGCCCTAAAAGAAACCTATTTTCAAAATTTCAAGCTTGTAGACTTCATAATAAAAAAATAAGCAAAAACTATCATCCCCTTTTTTACCACCCTTAACAGGTAATAATAAAAAAAAAAATTATGTACATGATTTTTATTTATTATTATTAATCTTAATGCAAATTTTTGTGTCTCTAACTCTAAAAACAAAAAAAAATTCATACAAACTTCCAACCCCTATTTTACTCCCTTAGGGGTAGAATTTCCAAATATCCTTCCTTAGCTGACATCTCTTAACTATCAACTACCTACTTGATAACTATAGCTTTATACGTACAATAGTTTTTGAGATCTCGTGTTTAAACAGTAAGTATGTAAGCGACCTTTCGCTCTTATATATATATAGATATAGTATTAATAATCATATAAAAAGTTACTCAACAAGTTATCGCTATAAAAGTAGGACCATAAATCTAGTATATTAAGAGTTCAAGTTTAAATAACAGATTGTAACACCCGTTGAACATTTCATTTCTCAATAAGGGCTGGTGCTCGCGCAAGTTAATCGCGAAACAAGGTCGTTTTCCAAAAGAATATCCCCTTTTTTGGCGTAACGTCTGGGGAGATAAAGGAAATTTATTGCGGAGATTAAAGCGAGCTCTCCGATTGTTTGGAACAGTGTCAATCTGGACCGAGAAAATGCGGAGAATGTCGCCTCAGAGGTTGTATTAGTAGCGAAACACACGAATTCTCATTGCGCCTCTGGCCGACGCGTTTTTGCAGCAAACATGAGATGGCACAATGAAATACTGCATCTGCAAATTACACTTATCACTTATTGTGATAGCCTAGTAGTTAGGACGTCCGCTTCCTAATCAGAGTTCGGGTTCGAAACCGGGCACGCACCTCTAACTTTTCGGAGTTATGTGGGTTTTTAAGCAATTAAAATATCACTTGCTTCAACGGTGAACGAAAACATCGTGAGTAAACCTGCATGCCTGCGAGTTCTCCATAATGTTCTCAAAGGCGTGTTAATTCTGCCAATCCACACATGGCTAGCGTGGTGGACTATGGCCAAACCCTTCTCATATTGAGAGGAGACTCATGCCCTGTAGTAAGCCAATATTGGGTTGATGATGATGATGATGAAATTACACTGGTACTACAGCATATTTAACAAGAAATATAAGACTAAAGAATAAAATACCAGGCTGAGATCGGAATAAATCGAGATCTCTTATTGCTTGTAATACTATTTACGAAAACACTACGTGGCGTGTCATTTGAGAAGTTATAATCAGCAATTAAATACAAGAACGTTCTATGTGCTGAAGAATTTTGAAATAAATTAAAAGCTAAATAAGGTCACATCATCGAACTTAAAATAAACCTCCATTTGTTTGGAAAAGAGTCAATTAGGACTTTATATCACGGTAGAGGTTATTTGTTATGAATAAAACGATGTTTCATAACGCTTCTGATCGAGGCGTTTATTACAAAATAAAAAACTATGATATATCAATACCTAAAATTTTACTAAAATCAAGGATTTTAATTAACTATGCACGGAAAAAAAAATTTGCTATAATAACTTTGATTTTATATATCGACGTTTATTAACGTTAATCTGTAAAGTGTGTTTCCAATCGAGGGTTATGTTTCAACGTTTCGAAATAACGCGAAGGTGGTTGCTCTCGCTCCGCTTTTTGTGCGTTTTTCCGGACGAATTTAATTTGTAACGCCGGATTGAGTCGCTTCTTCTTGGTTGGGAATATTGACGAGATGTAGGGACGCTGTGCCATGAAAACAGAATCCGTCATGATTTATTCTTGTATCAAATTAAATAGGATTATTCGTCACACTGGACGAGAAGCAGTTTTCGTCCAGTTTGTTTCAAGTTATAATGGACTGTGGAGACTTATAGTCGAAATGGCAGACCTAGTTGGAGCATTGTGAGGTCAGTAATAGTTTAGTTAATTAACTAATCATTTAGTTAGTTAGCATCACAAGTTAGCCCTTGACGGCATCTCACCTGATGATAAGTGATGATACAATCTAAGATGGTAGCGGGCTAACCTGTTAGGGGTATGGTAAGTCCACACTCCTAACTGGTTTCTACATGAAATCGTGCCGGAACGCTAAATCGCTTCGCAACACTTCTTTATCGGTAGTGTGGTAACTAGCCACGGCTGCAGCCTCCCGCCAGACCAGACTCGAGCCGGGAATCGAACCCAGGAGGAACGTCAAAAGACCCTCAAAAATGTATTGAATCTCCATTGACAAGAATTTGTATTTAGTCGACAGGAGACCGAAGAGCTGCCAGCTACCTCGGACAACTCAAAGGGGCAACGCTGCCAGTATCTTCGGAACCTTGCCTAAAGGGTATCCTTTGAATAATATATTTTAGTAATTATATAATATTTTTTATGATTTAGCTTTCGGTTCAATTTAAGGTTCATTTTAAGTTTTAATTCTATTATCTAGTCTATTAGCTGTGCTAACCCTATTAGTTGCCACAGCGTAACCAGGCTGTTTGGCGAGCTTCGAAGTAACTAACGGAACGTCTGCCTAAGGGCGCTTCCTATGAGGCCGAACCTCGGCTTAAGCGTCGTTTTGGATAACGGGGGATCGGTGAGTGGTCCGTACGTCTCCGAGGCCGTGGATGGAGCCCACGTCCGGATGACGGAAGATAGCGGGGAACCTATAAATAAATTATATCATAATACTAACTATATTTGGGCTTCTTCTTAGACCAGGGCGCGTTTGGAACCCTCATAGCATTACTTTTAAGTTTACGAATATAGTTATCACCATGAAATAACGACTATGTAAATTATTGACGCGTCAAAAGTGCCTTTTTAAGGACTATTTGAATGAAGATTATTTTGAATTTTGAATTTTTTTGAATTTTATAAACATGACAACAGAAATGTTTACTCGAAAGCAAACACTCGAGTTACTGGTTTAAAATTACCGGCTCATTGTTGCCTAACTTTTCCACCCGGCGAATTCCTGCAGGCTACAAGGAAGATAGACGACTCTACATTTTAAAGTCAAGATGCAACGTCAGACCACATCGCTGTCGGTGTATTTTTGCCTACGCCTTGTTTACGTGGTCGGAATAAATCTTGAAACCACGTACGTTGTGGGATACCTCTGGTAACTAATAGATTTATTTTTTTCTAATTCATTTGGCAAAGGAGATCGTTGCGTCGAAATATTCTTCAGAAAAAACGAGCACGCGTCGTATTTCTAGAATCCATTTTTTTTTAATACACTACAAGTTAGCCCTTGCCGGCTATGTCACCTGGTGGTAAGTGATGAAGTCTAGGATGGTAGCGGGCTAACCTGTTAGGGGTATGGTAAACCCACACTACTAATTGGTACTACGCGACATCGTGCCGGAACGCTAAATCGCTTGGCGACACGTCTTTGTCGGTAGGGAGGCAACTAGCCACGGCCGACGCCTCCCACCAAACAAGACAATTGCTTTGCACCACCTTAGCCTTTTCAATTTCAAACAAACTATTTAAATAGTCCTTTAAAAGGCACTTTTGACGCGTCAATAACTTACATAGTAGTGATTTGATGGTGATAACTACATTCGTAAACATAAAACTAAAGCTATGAGGGTTCCAAACGCGCCCCGGTCTAAGAAGAAGCCCGCAACAAGCTTAGCCAGGTAAATTTTCTTTTTTTAATACCATCCCACATGCCACTCAAAATTATATAAGACCTATCTTATTGGAGCAATATATCATACCCATGCTTGTTTATCATTTACGTAATCCTTTACACTATAGTAGGTCTTTTCTACAAGCTTGCGTTTTATATAAACTTTGAACTTATTGAGAGATATCCCAGAAATTTCATTTGGTAATTTGTTATAGGACTGTATACAATTACCTCTAAATGAATTTCTTTGATGAAGGACTTTTCTACAAGCTTAAGTTTTATATGAACTATTTTTTTTTCGGTAGCTTACTATGTACAGTGTTGGCAAGGAAGCGTAGCTGATAACGTTTCCGTACGCCAAATTACGGGTCACGTGGGCAGAATTACAGTCAAAACTCTAGACAGCTCTTCAGTTTTATGCCACCCTGGTACTTCGTGACATGAAACATCTTGGGATTTTATAAAGCAACGCGCCAACCTCGTGACAACTTGCATAACAAAACTGAATTTTTGAATTTCGCCATTGCCATTGTGAGTGATTGAATTTTCAGAAAAGTAGAATAACTTAGTAGAACTAGGATTTTTTTTTTTTATCCACCACAAGTTAGCCCTTGACGGCAATCTCATTTGATGGTAAGTGATGATGCAGTCTAAGATGGTAGCGGGCTATCCGGTTAGAGGTGTGGTAAACTCACACTCCTAATTGGTTTCTACACGACATCGTGCCGGAACGCTAAATCGCTTGGCGACACGCCTTTGTCGGTAAGGTTGTAACTAGCCACGGCCGCAGCCTCCCACCAGACCAGACTCGAGCCGGGAATCGAACCCAGGACCTCCAACTTTATAATGCAACAGCGCGCACGCTGCGCCACGGAGGTCGTCAAAATTTCATATGCTAGAAGAACTTCTATTTATATTGCAGCTATGGCCATCTCAATTTTTTCTGTTTTTACTTTTATCTCATTATAAGATATTCTTATGCCTTATTAAAAGTCGAATCAGGAAACATTTTACTTTCACGAGCTCACAAGAATTCAAAGGTTTAAAAGTTTGTTGACAAAGAGAAGCAACCCAAGTTACGTCGATATTTCTGTATTTTTTGGCATCTTACGTCGTCTTATTTAAAAGCAATTGGGTGGGTATATTGATAATCTTACTAAGTTAAATATTTAAAATAAGTTATTTTATGTTTTCTGGTTTAATTTATTCTGACATCTGCTCGGAGAAATGCATGTTTGAGCAGAGATATAACCTGTAAAAAGAAGTATCTGAAATTAAATAAAAACGCTGTGATAGCCTAGTGGTTAAAGGGTCCGCCTCCTAATCAGAGGTCGGGGGTGCGACCTCTAACTTTCGGATTTCTGTGCGTTTTTACCCCAAAAGGAATGTCTTCCTTCACCGTTGAAGCAAGGGATATTTTAATTGCTTAAAAACGCACAAAACTCTGAAAAGTTAGAGGTGCGTGTCCGGGATCGCAACCCAGACCTCTGATTAGGAGGCAGACATCCTAAGCACTAGGCTATCACATGCTACATTGTGTATCGTTGAATTAATAACTTTACTTAATCGCTAAGTCATTTTTGGCTCTAATTTTGTTTATTTAAGATGAGAATATTTCGCAGCGAAAGACGCAAAGTTCTTGCTTGGTGTGAGTTGTGCAAAATTAACGCACACGTAAATGTGCAAGAATAAAGCAATGAATAGGTGTTACGTTAAACATTGCTTCAGTCAGTCTTGGCCAACAAAATTGCACTCTATACAAATTCAAATTCAAATAATCTTTATTCACATAGTCCTTTAAAAGGCACTTTTGACGCGTCAATTATTTACATAGTAGTGATTTAATGGTGATGAAGAAGCGGTGATAGCCTAGTGGTTAGGGCGTCAGCCTCCTAATCAGAGGTCGGCGGTTCAAATCCGGGCACGCACCTCTAACATTTCGGAGTTATGTGCGTTTTTAAAAATTTAAAAATATCACTTGCTTCAACGGTGAAGGAAAACATCGTGAGGAAACCTGCATGCCTGAGAGTTCTCCATAATGTTCTCAAAGGCGTGTGAAGTCTGCCAATCCGCACATGGCCAGCGTGGTGGACTATGGCCAAACCCTTCTCATATTGAGAGGAGATCCGTGCTCTGTAGTGAGCCGATAATGGGTTGATCATGATGATGATGATGATGAATGGTGATAACTGCATTCGTAAACTTAAAACTAAAGCTACGAGGGTTCCAAGCGCGCCCCGGTCTAAGAAGCTCACTACAAACTTAGCCAAGTAAATTTTCTTTTTGTTATCACCATCTTACATGCCACTTAAATTATATTAAGAGCTATCTTATTAGAGCAATATTTCATACCCATGCTTTTTTATCATTTACATAATCCTTTACACTATAGTAGGTCTTTTCTACAAGCTTGCATTTTATATAAACTTTGAACTTATTGAGAGACATCCCAGAAATTTCATTTGGTAATTTGTTATAGAACTGTATACAATTACCTCAAAATGAATTTCTAATTTTTTGTAGTCTAGTAGCGTGCAACACAAGTTTATTTTTACTTCTGATTGTTGCAATCGCATTTTTTATTGATTTTTTTTGTATTTCTCTGGACATATATGAAATTTTTAAATATGTATTGGATATGCAATGTTTTTTTTTTGACGTAACGTCAAAGTAACCAACTAAACACAAATTTACAGCGCTAAGTTTGCCCCGCGCCGAGAGAATCAGCCTCCCAGGGTCTTTATGCGAACTTTCCTAATAGTATTTGCAAACCGACGTATATCATGTATTTTGACTAAGATTTTAAGTTACATAAAAAGATTTATAAGTCCACAAAGCTTATTATTACTACGTATTTTTGTGTATCGAGAAGTTATGTTTGTGTTGGATTCAGGGGGGGTATGCTGCCGAGACATCAGTCAAACCTATGTCTAACCATACCACATTTTCAAAAAGTCAAATTTTTTCATGACTTAAACTTTTTATACAAAACTAACTGTGTATAACTAACTAACTAACTATTTGTGTTATTGTACCTGTCTGTACTAATGTCAAAAACTGTAGTTCTAATTTATATATATATATATATATATATAAATCAATTGATGTTCGTTAGTCTCGCTAAAACTCAACGGCTGAACGAATTTGTCTCATCTTGGTCTTGAAATGTTCGTGGAGGTCTAGGGAAGGTTTAAAAAGTGAGAAAAATTCGAATAATTGCCGAGAAAACCCTAAAACCAGCCCTTTCCTTTGTCCCATATAAACGTTTTCTAAATAAAATGTGGAGTCAATTTGAACTTTATTGCTATTCAATAAAGTTCATATTAAATTATAATCAGTCACTGTTGTTTAAAAAATGTAGGTGTGTTCCTAACTTCAAAGAGTCAATTTGCAATTTATATTTAGGCAATATTTTATCCCGGTATTTCCACGGAAACGAAAACTACGCGGGTGAAACCGCGGGTCTCAGCTAGTTGGAAATAAAATTAAAACGGCTAATTATTTTTAAAGTACTTTCTTACTTCACGCCACTTTAACAATAGAAAAAAGGTTTTTTACCGTTTTATAAAAATAGATAAAAAATAATTTGAACAAAAAAAAAACTATGAATAAATTCCATGTTTGAATACAATAGGATATTAAAGATTTGAAAACACACTTTATATAATGTAGTTAGAGTACAATTTCAATTGCATATTCAAAAGCATTGTCCACTTCAGATAACAAAGGTTGAATTTGCATAGAAATAAACAAGGGATGATTTTGGACGATTTATGAACGTTAGGTATGTTTAACGTACAGTGTAGAAATACCAGTCACAGTAATACAGTTTAAATATTCTTTATCGGCAAGCGGTATTGTATGTAAAAAAAAAAAAAACAAATTTACAACGCATTATTTTTTATTGCAAACAGATAAAAGTCTATGTCATTTCTTAGAATGGGAATTAATTGCGAGTGGCGGGAAAAATGAGAGAAAATTCAAAGTTGATTTGACCTTTTTTTTTCAATATTGTTTTTAAATAAACTAAGAAGATATATCTTTAGGCGAATAAGTAGATTAACATTTTTTCAACTTTATATTTAAAATAATAATTAATCCTCTGAAGTCACAGGGAAAGATATAGTTTACATCTATTTCTTGCATTAAATTGCAGAAATGTAAAAATAAAAAATATTTTCTTCCTGCCGAGGAATTTGATTTATCAATACTGTAAAAAAGTGAATAAAAATGACCAAACTGATCTCTTAAAAGTATAAACACAAAACTTCTCATTTATAGACGATTTCCAAATATTAAGATGTCCATTTAAGATTTAAAGATCTTTTGACCTTAAAATCATTGAAACCCAGGTATCTTAAGGCTCTAGAACATTTTAAGATCTAAGATACTCCAAGGTTGGTTATCTTAAGAACACCATCTTACCTCGGCTGTAGTAGCGTTTGTATAGTTTTTGTAAACAATCTTAATTTTGTGATCGGTACCCAATGTAAAAATCGATAACCCGGCTATGTTTATTGTGGGCTTCTTCTTAGACCGGGGCGCGTTTGGAACCCTCATAGCTTTAGTTTTAATTTTACGAATATAGTTATCACCATGAAATAACTACTATGTAAATTATTGACGCGTCAAAAGTGCCTTTTTAAGGACTATTTGAATAAAGATTATTTTGAATTTGAATTTTGAATTTGATAGAAAAAAAATATCCCAACGTAATGCATAACGGTTTTTGTAAAGCAGAAAGACAAAAAAATCAGACAGTTTGACTTTCTGATCTTTCTACACTGCGTGCAGTGGCTTTGTTTTGACCAAACTAACTAATGACTATAGATGGCCGATAGTATCGGATCTCGTGCGTGAATTTTGCTATAATTTGAAGCTCTACGTAGATTTATTGGCTAATCATCGGTCTTGTTTAACGTAGTGTAGAATAATTTAACGCCATTTAAAATATGAACTCACTCAGCGAGCAATGGAGAGAGCTATGCTAGGAGTATCTCTACGTGATCACATCAGGAATGAAGAGATCCGTAGAAGGACCAGAGTTACCGACATAGCTCAGCGAGTTGCGAAGTTGAAGTGGCAATGGGCGGGGCACATAGCTCGGAGAACCGATGGACGTTGGGGTCCCAAGGTGCTCGAATGGCAACCCCGCACCGGTAAACGTAGCGTTGGTCGACCCCCAACAAGGTGGACAGACGACATCAAACGAGTCGCAGGGAGCCGCTGGATACAAGCGGCCCAAGATCGTGGCCATTGGAACTCGCTACAAAAGACCTATGTCCAGCAGTGGATGTCTATCGGTTGAAATGATGATGATGATGAAAATATGAACTCCTTTGATAGAATACCCAATAGGATCAAATCAAAAAATCAAATCATTTATTTGCATAGATTGAATTGATGTTAAATTTAAATAGAGTTGCTTACAAGCTGCCGGGTAATCGTGCAAAAATAATATTTTAATTATATGTAAATCATTTAGAAATTCACTTAACATATGTCAGAAAATAAACTAAATAGCAATGATATTAATAATATGTTATTTTGTATTCAAAAAATCAGTTAAACAATAAATGCATTTATCTAATAACCATTGGTGCAATCTTCTTTTAAAAACTTTCAAAGGTAATTTTTTCAATTCATTACGCAATTTGCTATATATTTTAATATACATGCTATAACAACTTTGACTAAAAGATACAGTTCTGGATTTGGGGATACCTTGTGCTGAAATAGCTCGGAGAACCGATGGTCGAGCACCGGTAAACGTAGCGTTGGTCGACCCCCAACTAGGCGGACAGACGACATCAAACGAGTCGCAGGGAGCCGCTGGAAGCAAGCGGCCCAAGACCGTGAGCATTGGAGCTCCCTACAAACGACCTATGTCCAGCAGTGGACGTCAATCGGTTGTTAATGATGATGATGATGATGATGTGTTGAAATTTACCGTATGGCCGTTTTTGTGGTAGAAATCAGACTGTTATGTTTCTGAACAAATAGGCTTAAATCATGAATGTACATACAAATACACAGGGATAGTACAGGAAAATCTAGGTTATAATTTTATACGATCAAAAAAAGCCAGTGGTATGCATAGAATTCTTATTCAACAATATGTAACGTTGGTACAATTATTTTCCTAAAGCTAGTTGTTGGCAATTTTTTTACGGCTGCCATTCTTCAGTCCTGTTTAGGATTATTTTCGTATGATTAATGATCTAGTAATGACAAAAAGTTCTGGAACGAAGTTCCTTATCGCGCGTTGGGGAAGGGGGCTAGACGGAAAAAATTCTTACGAAAAGTTGTCACGACACTTTTTGTTATTGTAAGCTGTGCGGCGTCGCATGTTTCTCTGTCTGTCTGTCTCTCTGTTACAGAGCACGGGTCTCCTCACAATATGAGAAAGGGTTGAGTGCGATGACACAAAATGTATTATACGAGTACAACTGATTTGTGTTGTAGGATGATGATGAACCAATCGTTTAATTGGTAACTCAAAACTTCCTGATATGCGTACATAACGTAACTTATTATATTAGCTTGTGTACCTTTAATCTTGTTACGTTGCGTGAAATTTAATACTTAGTCAAAATACATGCCTCACGTCGGTTGGTAAATACCATTAGGAAAGTTCGCATAAAGACGCTGGCAGGCAGATTCTCTCGGCGCGGGGCAAACTTAGCGCCGTAAATTTGTGTTAAGATAGTTACTTTGAGTGTACGGGGTGCAAAGGCGGAGTTGTTCATCAGTATAAATGTTGAACGCAAAAAATATTGGAACGAAGTTCCTTATCGCGCGTTGTGAAAGGGGGCTAGACGGAAAAAACTCTTACGAAAAGTTGTCACGACACTTTTTGTTATTGTAAGCTGTGCGGCGTCGCATGCTTCTCTGTCTGTCCTCTCTCTCTTATAGAAGGCAAGCCAGATATTTTTATTTCTATTTCGCATTGAACAGTGTGGTGTCGCGACGATTATTTTTGTTGAGTGTATACAGGTTTTTGTAAATAATAAATAATAAAAAATAATAATAATAATGAATCCTGACAGTGTTTCTGCACAAGTTCCGGATATTGCTGATGGAGTACAAAATTGAGCCTACTGATTCAGTTTATATAACATTATATTTGTTAATAATAATAAAATATTATTATAACTTTAATAAAATAAAATTTTATTACAATTACTTCACTAATTAATCGAAAGGAACTTCGTTCCATCCGGGTGTCCCTTGACACCTCTCAAGTTTTTTTCTACATTTGTCCGTAACCTAAATTCCATTTTCATTTTTATAATAATAATCCCATCTACATGGAACCAACAACAGAGTTGGTGCGGCTTGTGAAGCGGCTGAAAAAGCTAAAGCATGCAAATACAGGGGTCTAGGCTCCGAATATGATTTTGTCCCATTCGGTGTCGAGACCCTTGGTCCGTGGGGTCATAGCGCTCTAAGGTTTTTAAGGAAATAGCAAAAAGGTTAGTCGACATCACAGGGGACCGAAGAGCTGCCAGCTACCTCGGACAAAGAATCAGTCTAGCCATTCAAAGGGGGAACGCTGCCAGTATCTTCGGAACCTTGCCTAAAGCGACTCCTTTTAATAATAAATTTAGTTATGATATTATATTTTTAAGATTTGGTTTTAGGTTCAATCTAACGTTTATTTTAAGTTTCAGTTGTTATAAATAAATAAATAGGAGAAAATCACGACAAAATAATTTTTATAGCAAATAAATTTAAACTTAAATTGACCATATATAAGTATGTACCAAATTGTAAAAAAATGCGATCTGCGATTTTAGTATGAGGATTTAGTTAGAAACTTGGCAATATCCCCTGCAAACTTCCCGAATAGGGGTTTAGTTAGCTATGAGACATAACTAGACCGAGTATTGTTTTTATTTTTATTATTTTTGTACCAAATTCATGATCAACCCATTACCGGCTCACTACAGAGCACGGGCCTCCTCTCAATATGAGAAGGGTTTGGCCATAGTCCACCACGCTGGCCATGTGCTGATTGGCAGACTTCACACGCCTTTGAGAACATTATGGAGAACTCTCAGGCGTGCAGGTTTCCTCACGATGTTTTCCTTCACCGTTGAAGCAAGTGATATTTTAAATGTGTAAAAACGCACATAACTCCGAAAAGTTGGAGGTGCGTGCCCGGATTCGAACCGCCGACCTCTGATTAGGAGGCTGACGCCTAACCACTAGGCTACCACCGCTTCATACCAACCAAATTAAACACTTACAAAAGAAGTATACAAAGAATAGCTTATCTCTATGAGAGATCTCTTCCATCTGCCCTCATATATGAGTGTGATATGACTTGAAATATTAAGAACCGATAAAGGACCTCAATATTTTTCAAGGTCTCCTAAAAAGAAAATTGTTAAATTGCAAAAGTTTGTACAGATAGATAAATATCGTCAATAAATCACTCAAACAAGGGAGCTCGGATTGTGCCCAAAAGTTATAGGATTATACCAAAACATAATAATGACCCGATTTTCCTTATTATTCCCCGTGGAATAGCCGCAGAGCCTTTTATGCGACGGGAAATATTATGATATTATAAACAACGAGGGATTGCAGGGAAAGTGGTAGGCGGAAGAAATATTGAGTAATTTGCGGTTTAATTTGTTGGTACCATGTTGACGCGTTTTAAATTTAAATCATTTTCAAGAATGATTATGCTATTTATTTATTTGAAAGTAATTAACGGCGTTACATTTCATTGGTATACAATTAAGAAAGTTATAAAATAAGGCCAAAGTGATTACACAATATATACAAAATTTGTTGATAGTTAAATAGGTGAAAAAATTAAAATGTAATTAAGTGAAATTGACACGGTAAACAACAACTAAACATTAACAATAATAGCATATATAGGATGACTACGGGGCGGGGGCGTGTCTTCGTCGGTAATTTGGGTAGACGTGGGTAGTTTCGGACAAAGAGACCAGATACTCTCGGTAGAACAGAATTACAATTATAAGTATGGTAATTTATAAGGAGCAGACTATATTATGCTCCACCAAGTACGACTATGCACTACCGCGACTCGACTACCGAACCGACTGAATGCAATGAATGCAATGAATGCAATGCGCCGTTCCGCGCTGGTGAGTCTTATGAGAACCTGCATACGTCACTTAGTGTTGCGTAAAGAGAGGGGGGCGATGCCACTCACTGGTCTGCCGTACATGATTCTAAAACTAGATGGCGCTGCTCTCTGATTGCCGTCAGTCTGTTATTAGTAGTTAGGTTATGTTTAAAGGGTTTTTGTGGATTGCTAACGGGATTCTGTTCTGTCTATCTGTCTGCCGATCCGTATGCTCTGTCAGTGGGCTGTAGTATCTCTTGAACCGTATTTACTTAATACGGTATAAATAGTTGACACTTTAATAGAATATTAATATTTCTGATATATAAAGGGTTTCTTGACACGCGAAACATTAATTTTATTGTGTGTATTTTTATTTTTTACTCAATCTTAATAATAGGTCTTGAACCGTATTAAGTAAATAGATACATTTTCACAGAATGTATATATTTCTAATATTTAAACGTGTGTAAATATATAAACGACGTGTGCCCAGCTGTGGGCTATTATAAGGCTTTATGAAGAACGTTATTACGAGTGATTCTTATCAGGCTGCTGTTAACAAGTTTGTTTCAATAGATAGAGATCGCGCGATTTGTCGCGCTGATCCTAATAACGCTGGGACTGGAGACGTTGACAAATGAAGAGGCGCGCTCGTTGATAACGCTGAGGCGATACTGATACTCTATCCAAGCATCCAATCCAGAAACGTTGAAAAATACGTAGCTTGTTTACTAATACATTATCCTTACAAGGCTAATTTGTTTATTAGCCTCCTAGGCTGTGATTTATTTATTTATTTTTATTGGATCATTAAACTAGTCACAATCTATATAAAAACAACAAAAAACATTTCAGAAGAACAAACACGAGATAGTGACTTTCTAGAAATGACCACAGCATGAAACCTTAAAATTAACCTTACATCTAAATAATTCAATTTATACCTATAATGTAGTAATAGACAGTCTTACTTGCTTTTTAAAGGAGGCTACAGAACTGCAGGAGATGTCGCAGATATTCCTGTGATCATTCAGCATTGAGCATATTCTATAGACAGGCGAATGCTGACGAGCCTTGTTTCGACAAAACGGTAAATGGTGATAGCGTAGTGGTTAGGACGTCAGCCTCCTAATGAAGAGGGTTCGAATGCACGCACCTATAACTTTTAGAAGTTATGTGCGTTTTTAAGCAATTAAAATATCACTTGCTTTAATGGTGAAGGAAAACATCGTGAGGTAACCTGCATGCCTGCGAGTTCTCCATAATGTTCTCAAAGGCTTGTTAAGTCTGCCAATCCTCACATGGCCAGCGTAGTGAGCTATGACCAAATCCTTCTCGTATTTAAAGGAGACCCGTGCTCTGTAGTCAGCCGCTTATAGTTTGTCATGTCAAGTGCAGTGGGATAAGAGCGACCTTTGCTCAGCAGTGGGACACGACCAAAGAAATGTCGAATTGCTCCCGGGATTTTAATCGGACTTCATTACACACGTCAATAGATAGAGATCGCAGGATTTGTCGCGCTGAAGCTAGTAACGCTCGGACTGTGGACTTTGACAAATGAATAGACGCCGTTGATAACGTTAAAGACGATATTCTCCACCGAAACCAGAAACTGATGACAAATTGTAAAAGCGAATTGTGTTTCCTATTAAAAATGTATCGTCTATCTCTTCAATGTATATAAAAAAAAAATTTGAAACACTAAAAGTTAGCCCTTGACAGCTATCTCACCTGGTGGTAAGTGACGATGCAGTCTAGGATGGTAGCGGGCTAACCTGTTAGGGACATGGTAAACCAATACTCCTAATTGGTTTCTACGCGACATCGTGCCGGAAGGCTACGTCGCTTGGTGACACGTCTTTTGTCGATACCAGCCACGACCGAATCCTCCCACATGACCAGACTCGAGCCGGGAAACGAACCCAGGACCTCCAACTTTATAATACGACAGCGTACGCACTCATCCATAGATGCCGACGATTCTTGGTCGTTGCGGAAAGCCTAATGATAATGACTATCTCCTTCTATGGGCAGGACGAACGTTATTTTAATTCCCTCCCCCCCTCGTCGGAGGGGTATACCCGAACTAAAAACCACCAGGACATGTCCCTCTCGCTGAACGCGATTTTACACTCTACTGAAATAAAAGGATCGTAAAAATATATATTTTTTTACGGTCTGACTATTAGCTGTGCTAACCGGTTGCGACAGCGTAACCGGGCTGTTTGGCGAGCTTCAGAAAGAAGCTCTGCCAGAAGAAATTTTGAGCCCTAAGACTCGAAGCAACTAAGGGAACGTCTGCCTAAGGGCGCCTCCTGTGAGGCTGAACCTTGGCTTAAGCGACGTTTGGGATAACGGAGGGGTCGGACGATGAGTGGTCCGTACGTCTCTGAGGGCGTGGAGCCCACGTCCGGATGACGTAAGATAGCGAGGACCTCGCCTTCGCCGGCCAAGACGGTGTGTAGTGTATGATTATAAAAAGGATACAGGTACTAAATGTTAGTAAAGTAAAATCGCACACATATAACTAAATACGGGGGAACGCTGCCAGTATCTTCGGAACCTTGCCTAAAGGGACTCCTTTTAATAATATTTTTATTTATTTTTTAAGATTTTTAGTTGTAGGTAAATCTAAGTTTTATTTTAAATTTTATGTACAATGTTTAATATATAATAAATACTAAACCACTAAATACGGCAAACTAAACTAAAATCACTAGAAATGATGGCTATAGGAGCATTTTGCTGTTACTAATATAGGTAACTCCCGGATGGTCCGACATTGACAAATGAAGGGCGGCTAATCGATGTGTTCGCGAGCCGCCATGTTTTTTTATATCCATTTATTTAGGCTACCCACACTTACGTTGGTAAATGAATGAATGTATGAATGAGTATAAGAATGAATGAATGTATGGAAGTGTGATTTTATTTAAAAACAAAACAATTGTTAAATTTAGGTTTACAAACACGCGACCAAACCTTGGGACACTTGGAACAGTATTAAATATAATGTCTTTCTAAAGAATGAAGGAAATGATGATGATGATAAAAGCTTGAATGAATCATGAAATATGCGTCTATGTCGGCAACTAGCCACGGCCGAAGCCTCCCACCAAACCAGTCTCGAGCGGGGAATCGAATGACCCCCAACTTTATAAAGTGACAGTACACGCATTGCGGCATAGAGGTGACAGAAATCGAACCCAGAACCCCGTGCTCCGTAATCACGCACGCGAACCACTAGATCAATACGTTATTATTTTGATAGCGAATACTAAATCAGGAGACTGCATTAAATGCTTATATACTGCAAATATATTCATGAGATGCATTGGTCATATTTTTATAGTCGAGCTTTATTTATTCTTACATTTCAAGCCAATATAAACGGGTAAATATTATGAGATTTTGATAGCAATAATAAAACTCATACTCGTCAGCCTCTTAATTAGAGGTCGGCGGTTCGAATCCGGGAACGCACCTCTAAATTTTCAGAGTTATGTGCGTTTTTAAAAATTAAAATATCACTTGATTCAACGGTGAAGGAAAACATCGTGAGGAAACCTGCACGCCTGAGAGTGCTCCATAATGTTCTCAAAGGCGTGTGACGTCTGCCAATCCGCACATGGCCAGTGTGGTGGACTACGGCCAAACCATTCTCATACTGAGGGGAGACCCGTGCTCTGTAGTGAGCCGGCAATGGGTTGATCATGATGATGATGATGACACATTTTGACTTTCATCCCCTCTCCCAAGGGAACCGTGCTGAACTCCGGGATAAAGACTATCCTATATGTTGAACTGCAGTATCAGCTACTTCTATACCAAATTTCATTTAAATCCATTGCATTGTTTTGGCGTGATGCGCGACCAAACTACAGACGGACAAAGACAAAAAAAAAAAAGACGGGTTGCACTCCGGGAGTGCCGGCAGAAGTGAAAACTTGATTATTAACGTTGAGCATGTTTGATATTTTGGAATGGTTAGGGAATAATGTTGCACCAATTGCTTTATCAGTATAAAAGTACTATCATTTATGTGGTAGAATACAATATTCATTTATTGCGCTATCGTACACAAACATGACAATTTATATTACATTAAAAATTTAACACCTTAAAACTATTACAATTATTTTACATTAAAAAGTTTATCTATATCAATTTCCATATTTTAAGCACTTTACATTCACGAATTTTACGAATACACAACAATGTGATCACTACACAGACCGTCGAGCCATCAGCTGTCACCATCCATGGATGCGCGTGTTTATTGGATCATTAAACTAGCCACTATCTAAAAACAACAAAAAACATTTCAGAAGAACAGACACCAGATAGTGGCCTTCTAGAAATGACCACAGCATGCACAACCTTAAAATTAACCTTACTAGATATATAAAAATTCAATTTATACCTAAAGCAAGTAAGACTATCTATTACAGCATTAAAATGCTGTAATAGATAGTCTTACTTGCTTTTTAAAAGAGGCCACAGAACTGCAGGAGATGTCGCAGATATTCCTGTGATCATTCAGCATTGAGCATATTCTATAGATAGGCGCATGCTGACCTGCCTTGGTTCGACAAAACGGTAAATGAAACGGTTTTCGATTCCGGAGGCGACTACCCTTACGCGGCACACTAAACCTCAGACGCTCCAGGATTTCCGGTGAATCAGTGTATCCATTAATGATTTTGTAGAAAAAAACCATGTCTAACATTTTACGTCTGTTCTTTAGTGACATAAGATTATAGGATAGTAACCGAGAATCATACGAGACCAAGTCACGACATTTGTTATCAACGTACGCTAGGTGGTAAATGAACCGCTTTTGAACACGTTCCAATCTGTCACAGTGTACGTTATATGTAGGGCACCAGACTGGGCTGCAGTATTCCATAATACTGCGAACTAAAGAAGAATAGATAGTTATTAAAAGATTTGAATCTCGGAACAATTTCATTTGACGCAAAATGAAACCTGACAACTTTGATGCTTTTTTTACAATTGTATCAAAATGGTAACGAAAAGACAATGTGCTATCAAAAAATACACCTAAATCACGGACAACATCTACCTCTTGCAGCGGGATGTCATTGCATCCATAATAAATCCTATTAATTGTAGATTTTTTTTTGGTAAATTTAATATGCACACATTTATCAGAGTTTAAAGCCATTAAATTGTTATCACACCAGTTTATAATCTTATTCATATCTTGTTGAAGCATTACACAATCATCTTCACTAGAAACGATGCGATAAATTTTGAGATCATCAGCGTAAAAGCGGAAATTTGAGGAGAGAGTTTGACTAAGGTCATTAATAAAAATAAGGAAGAAAAGGGGACCCAAGTGAGACCCTTGTGGAACTCCGGATGGAATTGACTTAATTTTAGACCTGAAACCATATAGAGAAACTAGTTGAGATCGGTTTTTTAAATATGATTCACACCACCTTAACAGAGAGCCATGCATTCCCAGATGATTGAGTTTAAGTAATAATAAGTCATGATTCACTAAATCAAAGGTTTTTTTGAAATCAGTATAAACTGCGTGCACTTCTAACCTATTTTCCAAAGCTTCAGCTATGTCAGCTACATATCCAATGAGGTTAGTAGTCGTCGATTTTCGCGGCAGAAAGCCGTGTTGATTGGAATGAATATACTTTCTTAAAAGAAAAAGAATTTTTCCCTGTATGAGCGCTTCAAAAACTTTGGCACATGATGACAAAATAGATATCGGCCTATAATTGTCGACATTGTTAATAGACCCAGATTTCTGAATTGGAGTAACGTGAGCAAGTTTCCATTTAGTGGGAAATACACCAGATCTTAATGATAAGTTAAATATAAATGTAAGTGGAAACACAAGATGTTTTGCACATTTTCTTAATAAAATTGGAGGGACAAGGTCGGGACCCATGCCTTTATTAACATCTATAGTTATCAAGTATTTAAGAACCTCATCCCTATTCACAAGAGCATAGGACGCTGATATAGCTTCATTAGTACTCAGATTGCAATCGTACGTAGGACCGTTTTGGGAAGTCGATGGTCGCTTTTCATAAACCGATTGAAAATATTCTAAAAACAAATCGCATATTTCCTGACCTCCTTTAGCAGATGCATTTCCAAAAAACATTATATTTGGAATTGGAGTACTATTAGTCTTTTGATTATTACAAAATCGCCAGAAATATTTAGGATTTTTACGCAAATGATTGGCGGCCGAATTTTTGAATTTTGCATAACATTTCAAGAGTAAAAGATTACAACGATCTCTTATAGTATCAAATGAAAGCTTATCTCTTTCGTTTTTGTATTTTTTATATCTATTATGATATTTAGCTTTCTCTTTAAGAGCACTAATTAAACTACACGAAAACCAAATTGGATAATTATTAGCTTTCCTTTTAGACATCGGTGTGTGCATATAGATAATTGGCATCAGAGTTTCATAGAATACATCAACGGCAGTATCTATTGACTCGGCCGCCTTTAGTAAAACTTCCCAATTAACCTGAGCTAAGTCAGTATTAATGGCCTCAAAATCACACAAATTAAAATTAAGATGTGAAGCAGAGTTACTTTTTAGCAATCTTTCAATGGAGTTACCACAGTCAATAACCAAGGCCGGGTGATGAGAATCAATGGGCAGTAATGGAGAAGAAGATTTGACTACAGTTAAAAATGGATTATTAGAAATAACTAAGTCGAGAATTCGATCGTTGTCGTTCAAAATAGAATTGAATTGGAGTAAGTTACAAAAGGACAATGTGTCCAAAAAATCATGAACGATTACATGACTAGTGGGCTGAGGGGTGAGAGAGTGACTGTTATATGTAGGAATCCAGGTTATGTGTGGCAGATTAAAATCTCCTATAAGTAAAAAATTTGATGTTAAAACTGTGTTTTGACATACATTTGTTAAGTTTTTTAGAAATACTTCAAGATATTTATAGTCAACTGGAGGAGGTAAATAAACAGTGCAAATATATAAAAATTTGTTGTTTCCAACGCTGACAGAAACCCACAGGTCTTCACAAGTAGATTCTAGCTCAAAATTTCTATGTACTTGGAATTTCTTGTGAATTGCTAATAGTACTCCGCCACCATCCTGTTTATTTAAATACGAAGAAGTTGACGCACGATCACGCCGAAAAACTATATATCTGTCATCAATAAATTCATAGTCAAAAACCGTTTCATTTAGCCAAGTTTCTGTAAAAATAATTATGTCATATTCAGTTTGTAGAATAGATTTATATAACTCATCAGTTTTCGTTCTAAGACCTCTTACATTTTGATAAAATATGTTAAAATAACCTTTAAATTTTTTATACCTAAAGAACGTGGTAACAAAATTTGGAAGAAAAAGAAAAATTTACAAAGAATGTAGAGCATCTACATTCTTAATCTGAACTGACGGTGACTCATCGTTCTTGCGCACAAAAATACGGCCTCCTCGAACCCATACGTATCTATAGTGTTTTTCCTGTGCGGCAAGCCTAGTTGATGCATGCAGACGTTTGTAAGTTGGGGACAAGTGCTCTGCGACATAAACCTGCTGCTTAGTACCGGCAATCCCTAGGTGAGAAGTGTTGAGTTTGTCAGCTGCATGTTTTTTATTAAAGATTCTCACAGCCGCTAAAAAGTTATCTCGCTTAAGTGGGCTAGATAGTTTAAAAATGATACTGCGTGGGCGTTTGGATTCGGTATTCATTTTTGCAACTCTATGAAAGTTTACTATATCAGTGGGTCCAAGCTGATAATTAACCACCTTGTCCAATTGAGAAATCAATGTTAGCAGATTTTCTGATCGATGCTCGGGAACACATCGAATTTCTAAGTTGCTGTCACGAGACTGTTGCTCCATCTGAGATATTTTAAATTCAAATTCAGTCGACCGAGATCGTAGTTCCAAGTTCTCAATTTCCAGTTTAGATATTCTGGCAGACAAGTCCTTATTTAAAGTATTCTGTTCGTCGTGACAGTCAGACAAAAATTTAAGAGATTTGATAGCCTCATTTAGCTCATCCTGTATAGTAGTAAATTTTTTTATAACTCCGGTAACTTCTTGTTGTAATTTCATTATGGCTATGTTAAAATTACCCAAGGTAGATTGCTGGTTTTCAAGCTTTTGATTTATCTCCGTTCGAAAACTACGTATTTCGCTCAAAAGACAATCAAGGGACATGTCTACTGATGTAGGTGAGCTATTAACGTCCGCACGCTGCACATTTTTCCTTTTATTGGATATTGGAGTATTAATATTATCTGCCTTAGGACGCTTGACAATACACGTTGAGCATATCCACTTAGACCGATGGGTTGAAGTCTCACCATAATTAACACAATCTGAATGATATACCAGTAAACAATCGATGCTTGAGCACTTCACGCGTTTTTGAGTGACAGAAATGCTGGAGTTACAGGCACCGCAATTCATATTTATATTATGTGGATATTTATGACAACCGTTTTGACTTTTTCGTTTTGACACCACTCCGATGCTCAAGTTAAACAAGTTTTAATAGAAGAAAACCATAATGATCTCTTGAAATATCACATTACACGATTCTCCTATCACTTAATAATACAAAAACTATGATTCTGTAACAGTACTGCAGGTAAAAACGATACTTTTTGAATTATAAAGCGTAGCGCGTTAGTAGCGTGTAGGTTGACATTCGTTGCCATGGAAATGATGTCTTACGCTTTTTCGATCAGGTCACGTGTCCTGACGCGAGTTTAAGATTTTATACCCATTACAGAAAAAGTGCTCAACGCCGCTAAAGAAGTTTTCACTTCAAAAAATCTTTTGGGCTCAGTATGGATACTAAAGTATTCTCCAATTATTATTTTTAAATATATTTAATGAACAGAATTCGTCCTGTTACAGTTTTATTATATTGTAGATTAAAGTAAATTTCACTAATACTGAGAAAACACTAAGACAATACAGATATTCCCGCAACGTCCCGAAAAGTCCTGCTCCGTCCCAAACAATAAAACCCAACATAAATAAGAAAGTTGCAAATATAATTTATAATGTTGCGTAGAAGCTACCATACTCGTACATGCGGGCAACGGGGGAAAGAAAAACTTTGCACTCGAGACTTGTATTGGATTTCTGAGAAAAATTGCCCCCACAAAGCGGAGTTGACGTGGGTTTTAAGAATTATAGTTTAGCCCAGCTGTTATGAGATATGAAAGTTTTTTGCCCGCGTGAAAAATGATTGTTCGCACACATAATAAATACGACATACATTTATTGTTTCCAATTGTTTAGATTTGCTGAGATTTCGCACGGCCCAATAGTTGTAAATAGGTTTATCAGTGATTCACCCTTGAATAGAACTTTGCACTGTAAGAAAAAGTGTCCATGGGAGAAAAGTTGCCATGATTATTTAACGGGAGAGGTGAAACTCTTGCCCACCGTAAGAGTCACTTGCTCACATAGCGATATAAATACTCAGAAAAAACCAAGGTCAAAGATGTCATCAGTCAAATAAGATTCCTCAAATTTGAATGGGCTGGTCACATCTGCAGAATGAACGACACAAAATGGACGAAAATAGTGACAGAGTGGATTTCATGTAATGGTAAAGGGAAAAGAGGAAGACCAAGAAGACTTGTTTGTTCATTTCAGTGGCCCACTATGGATCAGGGAAGCAAAGGAGAGAAAGACTTGGAAAGAGCTGGGGTAACCTGCACGCCTGAGAGTTCTCCATAATGTTCTCAAAGGCGTGTGAAGTCTGCCAATCCGCACATAGCCAGCGTGGTGGACTATGGCCAAACCCTTCTCATATAGAGAGGAGACCCGTGATCTATAGTGAGCCGGTAATGGGTTGATCATGATGATGATGACATATATAATCCAATTATTTATATTCTAAGCTGCGGCAGGCTTTGGACAAAACACGATCCCGGTATCGAACCCAGGATATTTTAATAATACAGCAGCGTACACTGCGCCACTGATATCTTCAAAAGCACCGAGCTCCTGTATAATTTAATTATGTAAATCTTTTATACGGTTGTCCACTAACTAATTCCTCTGAAGATTAGCATCAATATATTGACCCACCTCCGTGCACTTTAGTTGATATTACGCTCCCGTAGGTGTAAACATACGGATGGTACACTTGCGGTGTTGTTTCCTAAGCTGCTCGCTCACCGGCTGTTTCTTTTATTTTGTCTTTCAATACACTTTTTTGAAGTGAAAACTTCTTTAGCGGCGTTGAGCACTTTTTCTGTAATGGGTATAAAATCTTAAACTCGCGTCAGGACACGTGACCTGATCAAAAAAGCGTAAGACGGATGGAGAGTAGACAGCTATCCCCTCTCTACGGCGCGGCGAAAATGTATGCCTGGGCCTACTGTTTCGTTTAGGCAGCGCAGGGCGCTTGCGCGAATGTTCGTGTATGTTACAGCGTGCCACGCGCATCCATGGATAGTTCTGGTAATGATGATGGTGAAAAAGTCGTTGAAATTATGGATGAAAGTTGATTTTTCGGAGAGATAAACTTTTTAATGTAAAATAATTGTAATAGTTTTAAAGTGTTAAATTTTTAATGTAATATAAATTGTCATGTTTGTGTACGATAGCGCAATAAATGAATATTGTATTCTACCACATAAATGATAGTACTTTTATACTGATAAAGCAATTGGTGCAAAATTATTCCCTAACCATTCCAAAATAGCAAACATGCTCAACGTTAATAATCAAGTTTTCACTTCTGCCGGCACTCCCGGAGTGCAACCCGTCTTTTTTTTTTTATTTTACTAAGGTGTTTTTACGTATGTACACTTGGAGGGGATATCGTATTTAAAATGCATACAAAAATTTGCGTTATGAGCAGGATTTGAACCTGCAACTTTGCGGCCTGGTTGCTTTTTGAAAAATTGACAAATCAGTAAGAAACGGTACACATAACGACGACGCCGAAATTAATGTATGCTTTTTACCAATGTTATAGCGACTGTAGCGCCATCTAGTACGAAATATAACAGTTTAAATCTTCTGTTCAAAGGTCCATCTTACAATGAAAAAATGGATTTGACCTCAGTGGCCGAAAGCGTGCGCTGTGTAAAGTTGAAGGTCCTGGATTCGATTCTCACCTCGGGTTTGATATGGTAGGAGGCTTCGGCCGTGGCTAGTTACCACTCTAATGACAAAGACATTTTGCCATGCTTTTGAGTTGCCGAAAGATGTTGCATAAAAAACAACTAGCAGTTTGGTTAACCATACTCCTAATAGGTTAACCCGCTACCATCCTAGACTACATCATCACCTACCACCACATGAGATAGCGGTCAAAAGCATGTAGTAACTATTGCCTACCAGTCAAGGGCTCCGCTGTAATTTGTCTAGATCTAGGAAAAAATGAGCTTCTTATATTCCCTTATATTACTGTACGTAGAGTTCAAGAAGAAGTCCATTGATTAGTTTAAAACGTTGTATTTCTGTGCATATATATATTTATATATAGATATTTTATCAGTAATTTCTCATGGGGACAGGAGTGAATGACTGACAGTGGCAGCTGAGTATATCAGCAACCAATTATGAGAAGGGTTTTTGCCATAGTCCACCACGCTGGCCATATGCGGATTGGCAGACTTCACACGCCTTTTACATCATTATTAAGAACTTTTAGGCGTGCAGGTTTTCTCACGATGTTTTCCTTCACCGTTGAAGCAAGTGATATTTTAATTGCTTAAAAACGCACATAACGAAAAGTTAGAGGTGCGTGCCCGGATTCGGACCGCCGACCTCTGATTAGGAGGCTGACGCCCTTACCACTAGGCTATCACAGCTTCAAATATTAAAATATAGTTATACTATCACAGCTTTCCAGCTGAAAACAGTTTATATATTTTTTTGTTTAAATACATACTTTTTCTTTAAGTTCTTAACAGTGACAAAAAGTACAAATCGATGTTGTAGCTTGTTGAATTATTATCAAACACCAGATTAAATTAATCATCAGATTTATTAAATTTCGGTGGGTGACCTGACAAAGTGTAAAAAAATTGCAATATAAGACTTAAGAGTCTAGGAAGTCAAGTGTTCAGCGCAAAATTTCCTTTATAAATGAGTCCCGTAGCCCATGGGCGTTCAGCTTAACGTTATCGGACTTATGCATCGATGCTGATTAGTCCCTGTCAAGACGATTTCCGTCTAATGAACCGCTATCGTTGACACAGGATCACTTTAGGTGTGTTGTACATTTGTGGGCTTAACATGCTTTCATAACAAAATATGTCGTGGAAATACTGGGTCATTTGACTAAGGAGTACTTGGCACGCATAAAAGTCTCATCACATATCTCATAGGTACTGATTTTGATTTCAAGTGTATATATATTTATTTATTTTATACAATTTATTGCATACATATTGAAAGGAGAACAACAAGAAATACATAATATAAAAGCAAAAGGCAACCTTATCGCTATATATTGCAGTTTTTATAATAGGTATTAGACATAATTAAAATTTTTATTTATCTATTTATTTAAGAAAAAACATTTACATAGTTTTTATAATAATCAGGTGTAATCGTAACTTGAGTTACGAAATGAAATTGTCAATGATTTAATATCATTGTGGTCAACCCATTGCCTGCTCGATGTCGCGTAGAAACCAATAAGAATATGGGCTTACCATAATCCTAACAGGTTAGCCCGCTACCATCTTAGACTGCATGACCACTTACCATCAGGTAAGATTGCCGTCAAGGGCTAACTTGTAGTGGAAAAAAAACCCTACCGACAAAGAGAGTCCAAGCGAGTTTTGCATTCCGGCTCGATGACGCGTACAAATCAATTAGGAGTATGGGTTTACAATACCCCTAATTGATTGCTAATTGATTGGATTGCCGTCAAGCTAATTTGTAGTGTATAAAAAAAATTGTGTGTATTAAATTTTGTGTAAAAAAGGAATAATGCATACCTGCCTTAAAAACAGTACAAAGTGATGCGCGACCGGTTCATATTAATTCATCTGATTACATTAATTAAATCAGTGAGACCCACGATATGAGCACCGACCCTTAATGGCGCCCAGAAATTAAGTTAGATGCGGTGAAACCTTTTAAATTTATTTCACTTAGTTTGTGTGTGTTAGGATGAAAGTATTGAAGAAAACTTTCCCCCCCCTTTTTTTGTCTTGTTTGTTGCTTGTAGAAAAGTCCTATTATTAGCGTTAACTGCTAAGGATTGTGTAAATGATAAACGAACTTAGGTATGAAATATTTCTCTAATGAGATAAAGCTCTTAAATAAATTTAAGTGGCATGTTACAAAAGGAAAATTTACCCGGCTAGGTTTATCGTGGGCTTCTTCTTAGAGCAGGAACGCGTTTGGAACCCTCGTAGCTATAGTTTTAATTTTACAATGTTGTTATTACTATCAACTCACTACTGTGTAATTGGCACTCAAAAAGTGCCTTTTAAAGGATTATTTTAATAAAGTTTTGATTGATTGATAGGGGGGGGAATCCTAGTAAGATACTCTACTTTCTAGGGGCGATCTAGGGTTATGTGGGATTTCTACCCAACTAGCGATTTAGCGTCGCGTAGAAACAATGTGTGGGTTTACCATACCCCTAACAGGTTAGCCCGCTACCATCCGTCGAGGATAGCCGTCAAGGGCTAATTTGTAGTGTTTAAAATAATCTAAAATTTACGACCAGAGTTAACCCTGGTGGGTTAACTCTGGTCTGGTTTCTTTTTTTTTCCGCTGGGGAATGCGTTTACGCATCCCCTCCGGAAGCGATGCAGGCAAGACTGCGCCGCTTCCGACGGGGTATGTGGGACTCCCCGGCGGCCAGACTGGCGACCAGAATACCCACTAAAACCCAGCGATGCTCCTTCGCGTCGCCTAGTGGCTGGGTCACCGGAACACTTGTGCACTCGACCAACACAGACACCCACCAGGTGAGATTGCATTAAGGCTACATGTAGTAAAAAAAAAACAACCTGTCTGTATATGTGAGGTAATTAAAAAGTAGCCCGAAAGTTATCCGAGCTACTCCTTCTATATTTAATCAATTAACCGCTTCATCGTAACGCAACGATAGAAATTTGTTTATTTTTATGCCCATATCATTTAATGTTCCGACTTTTATCGCCGATGGCGCGGTGAATAATTAGCTTCGTACGGTAATAAACCGACTAATAACTTATGGTGGATGTTGCCACCGATTTTGTTTACTAGTTCTTTAACACCTTTCACTACATTTGACGACCTTAAAAGAGCGCCTAGACCGAGATTCCCTGCTTATTCGATAGCGTGAAAGTCAACTTCGAATTCAAGGGAAGAGTGAATAGGCATTTTCTAGGCAAGCGCGCTAATACCTAGACCTCATCAGTGCTTTCTGGTACTGATTGTAGTCAAGCGCAAACCTAACTCAAAATAATAAAAAAAGAGACGTGTGGCACTCGTTGACTGCCGCGGTAAAGCTATTGCATAGCATTTTTTATCAACTAAATTATTAATATTTCAAAAACAACAATGAAAATAAAAATATTAAAAATATTGAGGTTATTTTTGATAAAATTAATTTTAAAAAAAGCAAAAGGGAAATGAGTAAAATTTAACTCTAGATTTGATTACAGACAGACAACGGAACAGGTGAAACTAAATAAAAATGCTTGTCATAATAATAAAAATTAAAAAATCGTGATAAAAAAAATAAAGACGTACCCCAAGCTCGAACCTACGACTTTCTGCACAAAAAGCATACGTGATAACCGCTGTTCCACGGCAACTGTAATGGCCGTGGCGAAATATCTATATTGTAAAAAGTATCAAAGCTGTGCCCGTCGAAGTGGGGAGCGTGAGGTTTTTTTTCGTTACGGAATTTCTTTATTCGGTCCCCGCGCTTGAGGCCCTCGATAGAAGCTATGCAATAGCTTAAAAATCATCCATAGCATACAGATTGGGCGCCCCGGTTTGACCTTTCCTTCAATTAGGCCCTTTAATAGTTCACATAATCTTAGTCCTTGATTACATCTGGATCTGCATTTATCCCTGGTGTTTGTCTACCAATTATAAAAACATCCGTGTTATTCATACATAAAAATTGTGTTAGTGTAAAATACTCGAGTATTTTATAGTAACTCAAAATAAGTAAAAATTGAGTTAATATAAAATACTCGAGTATCATGATCAACCCATTACCGGCTCACTACAGACGGGGTCTCCTCTAAATATGAGAAGGGTTTGGCCATAGTCCACCACGCTGGCCATGTGCGGATTGGCAGACTTCACATGCCTTTGAGAACATTATGGAGAACTCTCAGGCGTGCAGGTATCCTCACGATGTTTTCCTTCACCGTTGAAGCCAGTGATATTTTAATTTTTGAAAACGCTATGTGCGTTACTCCGAAAAGTTAGAGGTACGTGCCCGGATTCGAATCGCCGACCTCTGATTACGAGGCTGACGTTCTTACCACTAGGCTATCACCGTTTGTAACTGAATTTTAATTCGTTCCTCGCTTTAGTTGGCAAGGGTCACAAGAAAACTCTTAATTTATATTATACGCACTCGTAGTTCCTCGCAGCGTAAAATTGTAAAATATTTTGTATTAAACTGCTTTGCCTCTTATTTACGCAGTCAACGTCTGCTCCCATAAATTAGACGTCTTATCCGTTAATTGTGAACATTATCTCGCCCCAAGCTACCTTCTGGTATAACCTCTCGTCTGCTTACTTAAAACGTCAAGCGTGAGTTGTAATTGTTGAAGAATAAAAGAAGTTGTAATATTATATATATATACATTGGTTTCTTGCGATCGCGATCGGTATGATTTAAAAATGACATTGGTTAATGAACTAGTCGCAATCTATATAAAAACAATAAAAAACATTTCAGAAGAACAAACACAAGATAGTGACTTTCTAGAAATGACCACAGCATGCAACCTTAAAATTAACCTTACATCTAAATAACTCAATTTATACCTATAATGCAGTAATAGACAGTCTTACTTGCTTTTAAAGGAGGCCACAGAACTGCAGGAGATGTCGCAGATATTCCTGTGATCATTCAGCATTGAGCATATTCTATAGACAGGCGCATGCTGCCCAGCCTTGGTTCGACAAAACAGTAAATGAAAATAAAAATTGGTCATAAAATACTCGAGTATTTTGTACCAGCTCACATTTTATTTCTTACTGGATAAAATGCTAGTAATTTTATATGGACTACTTTGTAATAAACTTAATTTATTTCATGAATACGCATTATCCGATTATTATGATCATGTATACTTTTCCTTTAAGCTACGAGTATTATCTTCTAATGAAGAATTGTAGTTAAAAAGTGAACGGTTGTTACAAGTAAAATTAATTTAAAAAACTCATTATTTCGCCCAGGTTTATTGTTTATCCCTGGCAATATAATAAATCGTAAGATATTTTATCATCACGATCAACCCATTACCGGCTCACTAGAGCACGTTTCTCCTCTCAATATGAGAAGCGTTTGGCCATAGTCCACCATGCTGGCCATGTGCGGATTGGCAGAATTCCCACCCCTTTGAGAACATTATAGAGAATTCTCAGACGCGCAGGTTTCCTCGCGATATTTTGCTTCACCGTTGAAGTGATATTATAATCGTTTAAAAACGCACATAACTCCGTAAAGTTAGAGGTTCGTGCTCGGATTCGAACCGCCAACCTCTGATTAGGAGGCTGACGCCCTAACCTCAGATATTTTGTCATCATCATCATGATCAACCCATTACTGACTCACTACAGAGCGCGGTTCTCCTCCCAATATGAGAAGGGTTTGGCCATAGTCCACCACGCTGGCCATGTGCGGATTGGCAGACTACACACGCCTTTGACGACATTATAGAGAATTCTCAGACGCGCAGGTTTCCTCACGATGTTTTGCTTCACCGTTGAAGCAAGTGCTATTATAATTGTTTAAAAACGCACATAACTCCGAAAAGTAAGAGGTGCGTGCCCGGATTCGAACCGCCGACCTTTGATTAGGAGGCTGACGCCCTAACCTCAGATATTTAGTATCAAGATTTAATTTCATTAACTGCAGCTAACGCCTGAAAATGAAAACACGTTAGGTGTGAAAATCTCGGCTCCGGATATCTACTGCGTTTATCTAGGTTAGTTATCGCTTACAAATTTGAAATAACAACCATTTAAAAGAATGACTGCCGATATTACAATAGAATAGAAAAGAATAGGTTAATAAATATTTTGCCCAAAATTTATAAGCTTATTTGTTAAACTATTTATTATCAATAATTATATTATAAAATTGAATTTTTAAATTATATTTTATTATATCAATTATATAAAATTAATATATATTAATTAATATAAAAAAGAATTTTTGTATTTTTATTATATTTTATGATTTAATATTGAAAACTATTTTAGTCTATGTTCTGTTATATTTCTGTTTTCTTTTAAATTATAAATAAATAAATAAATAAAATTACGAGTACGGTATTTATATATATAGTTATTTAATACTGTGAATACATTAAATAAATATTTTTATATCTACTTACTTCTATTTACTTTTTCTTATAAGGTAGTTTAAGTATATTGATAGTGGAGATTATTTAAGTACTTTGTGCAAATTCTTAAAAATTTAAATATTTTGACGAATAAATATTAAATAATTATTAATATATTATCATGACGAACTCCATGCCACTGTGTGTGGGAGGTCCTGGGTTCGATTTCCGGATCGAGTCTGCTCTGTCTACTCTGGTGGGAGGCTTCGACCGCGGTTACTGGCAAAGACATCGCTAAGTGATTTAACGTTCCCTTATGATGCGGATAAGAAACCAAATACGTGGATTGGTTCACCCGGCAAAGCATGAGTCGATTCTCTGGTGAACGAGATACAAAAAAAAAAAACATATTTTGTTCCTCGCAATATAAAATGTAAAATTTTATTCAATTATAATTAACAACTAAAACAATGTAACTTTAAACACTTAAAATAAACCTTAAATTGAACCTAAAACTAAAACTATAACTAAAATATATTATTAAAAGGAGTCCCTTTAGGCAAGGTTCCGAAGACACTGGCAGCGTTTCCCCTTTGGATTGCAAGACTAATTCGTTGTCCGAGGTAGCTGGCAGCTCTTCGGTCTCCTGTGATGTCGACTAACCTTTTTGCTATTTCCCTAAAAAGCCCTATAGCGCTAGGACCCCACGGACCAAGGGTCTCGACATCGAAATGTAAAATATTTTGCATCAAGCTACTTTATCTCTCATTTACGGCAGTCAACGCCTCCTCCTATAAATAAGATGTCTTATCCGTTAATTATAAACATAATCTCGCCCCCGGCTACCTTCTGCTTTTATCTCTCGCCCACTTATTTCAAATGTCAAGCGTGAGTTGAATTTTGGAAATACAGCTTACGCCATATCTATAAACCAGACTTAGGCTTAATGTTGAAAGAAGACAAAGTTTAATAGTTTGTCTCGCTTTGACACTAGCTTTCGCTGAGCAGGTTAAAGTACGCTTTAAATCTCAGCCTGTAAGACTAGTAGATATATTTAAGCTATAATAGCTTAGTTAAGTTGCACCTCAACTTTTCAGAGCTATGTGCGATTTAAATTTAATTAAGTCAATTTTAAATTCAATATAACTACTTTAACGGTGAAACCAAACAAAACCCATTGCCGGAAATTTATAAGCAATTTTAGAATTTCATTAGAAACTCATCATCATCATCATCATGATCAACCCATTACCGGCTCACTACAAAGCATGGGTCTCCTCTCAATATGAGAAGGGTTAAGTCATACTCCAACACGCTGGCCATGTGCGGATTGGCAGACATATCATATAATATATAACATTACATAACATTCCTGCTTCTTCTTGTTTCCGTTTTTTCTTATTATTTCTATTTATATGTGGTTTACAAATAATGAATAAATAAAAAAATTAAATTAAATTATTTTGCTTACATTGCTTTCTCCCTTTTCAGTTTTATTAATGATAATTCAAATAAACGTAAAGGTAAATATATAACATCCTCCCCATCTACCCAATGGCTAACCCGCGGTCGAGTGCGCCGGAAGCGGCGCAGTCTTGCCTGCGTCGTCCGGAGGGGATGCGTAAAATCATTTCCCAGCGTGGAAAAAAAAAGAATCCTTATAAATACAAGAAGAAAGTGTTAAGGGCTTATTTTATTATAATTACAGCAGCTAGGTTATAAATAAAACGTCTTATGCTCGAGTATTAAGATAATCCTTGTTAGAACTACCTGGGCTATCTCTCCGTAATAAATTTAAAATGTTTAGTGCATTTCGGGTGCTGTAATTTCATTTAGTAGGTACTTTCCAGAATTTTGTCTACATTCTCGGCTTTAGTAGTACTTTATTCTTACCGTTTGTATTCGTTACTGATAACTATACTATGAAAAGCTGAAGCTGTGATAGCCTAGTGGTTAGGACGTCAGCCTCTTTAACAGGTCGGGGGTTCGCACCCTGGCACCGGCACGCACCTATCACTTTTAGGAGTTACGTACGTTTTTAAGCAACTAAACTTTCATTTTTTTTTTCGGACTGACTATTTGCTGTGCTAACTCTATTGGTTGCGACAGCGTAACCGAGCTGTTTTGAAGTGTTTTCTGTTTGTTTAGAAGAAATTTTGAGCCCTAGGGCTCGAAGAAACTAAGGGAACGTCTGCCTAAGGGCGCCTCCTGTGAGGCCGAACCTCGGCTTAGGCGACGTTTGGGATAACGGGGGGATCGGTCGGTGAAACTATCACTTGCTTTAACGGTGAAGGAAAACATCGTGAGGAAAACGGCATGCCTGAGAGTTGTCCATAATGTTCTCAAAGGCGTGTGGAGTCTGCAAATCCGCACATGGACCTCATGGTTTTTGACGACTTCCGTGGCGCAGCGTTCGCGTATATAAAGTTAGAGGTCCTAAGTTCGATTCCCGGTTCGAGTCTGGTCTGGCGGGAGGTGTCGCCAAGCGATTAAGCGTTCCGGCCGGCACGATGTCGCGTAGAAACCAATTAGGAGTGTGGGTTTAACATACCCCTAACAGGTTAGCCCGCTACCATCTTAGACTGCATCATCACTTACCATCAGGTGTGATTGCCGTCAAGGGCTAACTTGTAGTGTATAAAAAAAACATGGCTAGTGTGGTGGACTATGGCCAAACCCTTCTCATACTGAGAGGAGACCGTGCTCTGTAGTGAGCCGAGAATGAGTTGATCATGATGATGATGATGATATAGTTTTAATTTACTAGAGAGAGTAGTAAAAATCGGGCGTCTATTATTAGTGATAGATACGCGTTATTTATCCTGGAGTATTAAAATAATCCATGTTATAAATGGATTATCTCTCGGTAATAAATTTAAAAGGTTTAGTGCAGGTACTGTAATGTAATAAGGGCGGTAGTTACGGGCTACAATTGTATACATTCTTGCAATATATTACTGAGTATGTGTAGTTTTACTCCTTACTGAGTTTGTTTTTTACCGTGGGTAAAATCCTCATGGATACCTCCCACATGGTTATGTAAGACTCCTACTGACTAAAACCCCCACGTGTACTCACCGCTGTGAGAGTGGTGGAAAAAAATGGTGGAGCCACGGGAAGGCTTTCGTATACAACCGCAACTCCACCAGCGGGTGTCTTCCGAAGCAGACCCTCCTCGGGCACAACGTGCCCAGTTACGCCGGTTAAGCTGTGCTGGAACAACAGCACACTAGCCAACTTGAGGACAGTATTGTGAGTGCTGGACGACCCCGTTTCCATCACCAAGTCCTCCGAAGGCACAGGAGCACGAGAGGTGGAAGAAGAACACTCCTTACTGAGTATGTTCTACTAGGCAACTAGAAGTAAGCATCATAATTTTACAAAATTTTAACATTTTAATTTAGTTTATACTTTTATTATTACTATTTTTATGTTTATTTGTTTGATAGTTATTATTCTTTCTTTTGGGTAATTTATGAGATTTTTTTAAATTTATTTATTGCATACAAAACAAAGAAAAGCAAAAGGCGACCTTATCACTAAAAGCAATCTCTTCCAGGCCACCTTTTGAAAGAAGTCGACAGAAATAATAGACGGAAAATCGCAACACTTATATTTATTTATTTATTTCGTTGCATATTGTGTACACATACCCAGTTGGGGTGTTGTTGTTGTTGGGTCTGGAATCGACCGTAGTAGATATATACATATATACATACTAATAATTACATACTATTAAAATATTTATGTATTTTATATACGTTCAATATATACATATATACATACTAATAATTACATACTATTAAAATATTTATGTATTTTATATACGTTCATATTAAAAAATGCACTCAACTCAAAACTATCCTATGAGTCATATAGAATAAAATGTTTTTAATTTCATTTTTTTTTAATTTAATTTAATGTAATGAAATTCCAGTCAATTCAATTAAATTTAGTTCAATTCAATTCGATTCAATGAAATGAAACTATTTTTAATTATTTTTTTTTATTTCATTTCACAAAATTTTTGCTGACAAAAAATAGCTTCAAGTAAAGTAATGAACAAACGAAGAGATTTGCCCGAGAAGCGATGAAGTGCACGTTACTAAGGATTTACGGATGTTCAAAAGAATCTCATTTCATTGATGCGGTATAAAATGGTTTTTGAAAAGATCATAACATAAATGAAATAATACAAAAGTTACTGTAGTATATCAAGGGACAATATGGATATGGATCAGTCACCTGATGTTAAGTGATTACAGTTAGAAATCCTGTGGGGGAAAAGCTATTTTGACACAAATCACAAAACGGATGGATGACTTTGGAGCCGTTAAAGCTTTGGAGTATTAGGTATTCTAAGTTAACAGTTTCGGTCATTAATAACAAATAATCATTAAAGTAAGTCGAAATCATCCTATTCAGGTTTTTTTTATACACTACAAGTTAGCCCTTGACGGCAATCTCACCTGGTTTTAATTGTTGATGCAGTCTAAGATGGTAATCGGATCGCTAAATCGCTGGGCGACAAGTTTTTAGTTCTATTAACTAAAGTTAAGTCTTAAATAAGGGGTTTTGATACTGGTCAATAGGAAATTATGTTCGTTATTTCAAAAAAACATAATAAACTAATCTTTCACTAAATTTAGCAAAAACTAAACTCACAATACAACATACAAATAATGAAGTTATGAAGTAGTAAGTAAGAGACAATAATGAAACCCTATTATTATATATTCTATATATGATATATATATATTTTATTAATATCAACCAAAGTATCAACTACAAGTGTAATAAATTGCATTTATGCGTAAATCGTTTCAGTTTTTTCGAGATCTACATTAATATTAGAGATTTTTTTTTTTTTAATAAGAAGTCCTAAGTATATATTAATATAAAAAATAATAGATCTATCAATGCCGAATTCATAAAAAATAAGTCAAAACTTTCGTGAATTCACGCCCTAAGTAATGTTATTCTTGAAAATTCTACAAATTCCCCGAAGCGAGATGCTGATGCACCTTTAAACTTGATTAAGATTATGCCGATGGAAATTGTTACCTGCTTAAAGCTGGTTGGAATATTTCCAGCCATTCTCACAAGTCTGTTCGGGTTGGATTCGATATCGTTTGGTTGGAATTTGAGGGAATGTTCTCAAAGGAATGTGAAGTCTGCCAATCCGCACGTGGCCAGCGAGGAGACCCGTGCTCTGTAGTGACCCGCAATGGGTTGATCATGATGATGATGGATATATCAAACAATATTTAACATAATAATGAAATACATATAGCATATTCTTTAATTTTCACTCTTGGCAGAGTGCTTGGCAGAGTGGTTTTTTTTTTCTGTCTCACTCTCTCGACTACTTTGTCGGTTTTTATAAATATCCCGTCCCGCAACCCGCAGGAAAAAGGTTATTTATATATGCGGGTTGTGTGCGCCGTACGAATACAATGTCTCCTAGTACTTTACTGAGTATGATCGAGGTGTGTATGGCTGCTTATATATATATATATATAAGCAGCCATACACACACATATATATATATATATATATATATATATATATATTATGTATATTTAGTTTTCTATTATACGATCTCTCGCTCGGTCTCTCTTAACCGGATGAAAACACTCACTTTTAAGCTTTAATATGATGCACAAATAACTAATAATAAATAAATAACAGTTAAAATATTATGATGTACTCTATAGACATGTACTGTTTAATTAATAAACATGGATATTTTAATTAGAACACAGCTTTATATACATTCCGGCCATGTCATTTCAATCTCCAATCTCATCCAAAAGAATTGGTCATGAAATCCTTACTCCGTACTTACTTAATCCGTATTTATTTAAGAAGAGGTGTACTAATAATATAAGCATCATTCTTTTTCACTAATTTTATTCACAACATTCCGGAATACCTGTAACATAATAATTGCACTTAGACGCCCCGCCCCGTGTTTACTCGTAGATTTTAATATGGCACGTCTGTTTATATTCCGTGCGATCTGTAAGCGAACCGAATTCTGAAAACAAAAATTTAGCACATTATATTATTAGCGTCCTATTAGCGTCGACTAAAGTTATTATACATGCTGTAGTTACCTATTAGTTGATTAATGTGTATCTAACACTTAAGATTCTTTGAATGTGTATATTAACGAAGTTCCTTAAGGCAGGCTTGGAGGAGATAGGGATTTTGTTGCGCGACCGAACTGATAAAAATGTGATAGTAAAACCGTAAAAAAAACTCCGTGGAATGAAACCGTTAAGTGGGGCAGGCGCGATAGTCGTATACACAAGCGAGTAGTGTATAATAGCTTTCTCTACCTCCCTCTTTCTTTTTGTTCTCTCATCCCTTCTCACTCTATTACCACTCCACCCCGCCAATGCATAGTATATCCTCATGAATTAATGGACAAGCACGTGGCAAATACTCACATTGTAGATACATTTTACTCGTGAGTAGCCACGTTTAATTTTTTGCAAATTGTGTCGATTCTACATTAGCCGAAGGAACTTCGTTCCTACCTGGTATCCCACGACACCACATCCTATTTTTACATATAATTATATTGGTGTAGCCTCGAATAAATAAATAAAGCGTTACTTTTTGACGACCTCACCTCTAACCTGCGAAACTGGGCACGTTGTGTCCGAGGAGGGTTTGCTGCAGCGGACACCCGCTGGTGGAGTCGCGGTTGTAATCGAAAGCTTTTCCGTTCCACAGTACAGCGGTGAGTAGAAACACGTGGGGGTTTTAGTCAGTAAGAATCTGACATACCTCTGTGCCTCCCCGTGGCGTAGAGGTATGAATGAGGTTTTAAAATATCATCATCATCATCATGTTACTGGCTCACTACAGAGCACGGATCTCCTCTCAATATGAGAAGGGTTTGGCCATAGTCCACCACGCTGGCCATGTGCGGATTGGCAGACTTCACACGCCTTTGAGAACATTATGGAGAACTCTCAGGCGTGCAGGTTTCCTCACGATGTTTTCCATCACTGTTGAAGCAAGTGATATTTTAATTGTTTAAAAATGCACATAACGCCGAAAAGTTAGAGTGCATGCCCGGATTCGAACCTCCGACCTCTGATTAAGAGGCTGACGCCCTAACCACTAGGCTGTCACTGCTTATTTAAAATATATTTTTTAAATTCACGATAAAAAATAAGTTATAAAATAATAAAATGTTAGTCCTTTCTCCTTAACCTTGTACCATAAAGTGTACCAAGTCGCACCAGTTTAACTGCCCACCCGGGTTTCGCCATGTGGGGTAGAAGCATTTGAAATTTGAATTTTACCACCCACCTTACAAATTGCAGTCAACTAGTGCGGCAATATGGTATGGTAATACACTTTTGGTAGGTTTACATTGTGGCTTGGCGCAATCTCCTTGAGACATTGTTTGATAAGCATTAGTTACTCCTTAAAATTAGTAACTCATTCAAAGAAAATTGTATTTTATTTTATAATAAATTACCTATTGATTTATCAAAGTTTTTATAAAACGAAAGCTTGTAGAAAAATCCTATTACGATATTAAGGATTATATAAACGATAAAAAGCTTGGGTGCGAATTGCTCTATCTCCATAGGTACTATAGTTTATTATTCATTTTATTCGTTATGTGAGATGGTGATAACGAAAAAAAAGAAAAACCCTGGCTAAGTTTGTTGTGGGCTTCTTCTTAGTCTGGGGCGCGTTTAGAACCCTCATAGCTTTAGTTTTAAGTTTACGAATATAGTTATCACCATGAAATAACTACTATGTAAATTATTGACGCGTCAAAAGTGCCTTTTTAAAGACTATTTGAATAAAGATTATTTTGAATTTGAATTTGAATTAGATAGGGTAATATCCTGAACCCATTGATTTTCTTCTACAGTTCGAGAGAGATCCATATTTTATTCCGAAATCACAATATATAATTTAGAAGTGGCATGTGAGATGCTGGAAACAAAAAAAGTCAAGTTTCGAGTCTGGTCTGGTAGGAGCCCTCGGTCGTGGCTAGTTACCACCCTACCGAAAAAGACATGTCGCAAAGCGATTTAGCGTTCCAGCACGATGTCGCGTAGAAACCAATTAGGAGTGTGGTTTTACCATACAGGTTAGCCCGCTACCATCATAGACTGCATCATCACTTACCACCAGGTGAGATAGCCGTCAAGGACTAACTTGTATAAAAAAAATGCTATAGTAGCTAACAGTGGGTCAAGCATTTATAGCTATATCGATGATTTCTGATACTCCGAGCTATAAAATCAATAATAGGATTGTATGTTAAAAAAATTACCCACTGCACCGCAGTTGGGTAGAAGCAAATGAAGTGATCATAGCCAACTTTGCATTTATATTAAAATACATCCGGACATTTCTTTGAGAAAAACCAGTACGTACTAGGTTCGTTATTAGAATATTGCAGCGTGCTTGGATCACAGACTGTATGAAAAAGATAAACGGAATACTGAACGCGTGTTGAAGCTAGCTTTAAGGTATTCTCCTATACGTTAGGTATAGTGAACCCATACTCCTAATTGGTTTCAAGACATCGTGCCGGAACGCTAGATCGCTTTGCGACACGTCTTTGTCGGTAGGGTGGTAACTAGCCACGACCGAAGGCTCCCACCAGACCAGACTCAAAACTTGACTTTTTTTGTTTCCAGCATCTCACATGCCACTTGTAAATTATATATTTTTCATAGCCACGGCCGAAGCCTCTCACCACACTAGACTCGAGCCGGGAATCGAATGCTAAATCATAATTTTATAAAAGTTAAAGGTTGTTTAATTTAATTATTTAATTTTGGAAGATAACATACCACATAATTTGCATATAGTATATTCAAATTCAAATAATCATTATTCAAATAGTCCTTTAAAAGCCAACGCGTCAATAATTTACATAGTAGTGATTTGATGGTTATAACCACATTCGTAAACTTAAAACTAAAGCTATGAGGGTTCCACACGCGTCCCGGCCTAACAAGAAGCCCACAACAAACTTAGCCAGATAAATTTTCTTTTTGTTATCACCATCTCACATGCCACAAAAAATTATGTTCAGAGCTAACTTATTAGAGCAATATTTCATACCCATGCTTGTTTATCATAATCTTTAACATAATCTTTTACACTATAGTAGGACTTTTCTACAAGCTTACGTTTAAATACTATGAAGTTCAAAGTTTTATAAAAGAGTTCCGTCTGTATTATTTCACTTGTCTGTGGACCTTCTTAGTATATTCAGCTTTGAAATAATATTTCTGCATGTTTAATGCAAAAAGTATCCTTCATTTGTAGTTCTAAAGCCTTCCCCTTTCGTCCTTTTTTACAAGTGTCACTGTTTTTCTGTGTATTAATTATTATCATTAGCGTTTATTAGAAGCGGTGATAGCCTAGTGGTTAGGGCGTCAGCCTCCTAATCAGAGGTCTGCGGTTCGAATCCGGCCACGCACCTCCAACTTTTCGGAGTTATGTGCGTTTTTAAAAATTAAATTATCACTTGCTTCAACGTTGAAGGAAAACATCGTGAGGAAACCTGCACGCCTGAGAGTTCTCCATAATGTTCTAAAAGGCGTGTGAACTCTGCCAATCCGCACATGGCCAGCGTGGTGGACTATGGCCAAACCCTTCTCATCTTGAGAGGAGACCCGTGCTCTGTAGTGAGCCGGTAATGGGTTGATCATGATGATGATGATTAGCGTTTACTCTAGGACTGTTTTATTCCTAAACTAACCTCGCCTGCATGTAGTTCTATGCTGATATAGATATTACTCATAATTGAAGTACAATTCAATTGCAATTGAATTACAATAGCTAATTATAATTACCGACAAAGACGTCTTGCCAAGCGATTTAACGTTCCGATACGTAGAAACTAATTAGGAGTGTAGGTTTACCATACCCCTCACAGGTTAGCCCGCTACCTTTCTAGACTGCATCATCACTTACCACCAGGTGAGATAGCCGTCAAGGGCTAACTTGTAGTGAATAAAAAAAATATATAGTCAATAAGACTATGGGAGATGGTGTTAACAAAGGTGATCAAAAACCCGGCCAAGCTTGTTTACCTTCCTAGCTTCAACTTTAAGTTAACAAATATATTTTTCACCCATCGAATTAAAATGCTCGTAATAAAGCTATTTAGAATTCTTAAGTTTAGAATCAAAGGAATTGAGAATCAAGATTATTTTTATGTTAAAGTAACTTTTTTTTTATACACCACAAGTTAGCCCTTAACGGCATCTCACCTGATGGTAATTGATGATGCGGTCTAAGATGGTAGCAGACTAACCAGTTAGGGTATGGTAAACCCATACTCCTAATTGGTTTTTACACGACATCGTGCCGGAACGCTAAATCGCTTGGCGACACGGCTGTGTCGGTAGGGCGGTAACTAGCCACGGCCGAAGCCTCCCACCAGACCAGACTCGAGCCGGGAATCAAACCCAGGACCTCCAACTTTAAAATGCAACAGCGCACGCGCTGCGTTACGGAGGTCGTCAAAAACATGCGAAGTTTACATAATTTCATACACATACAGGTACTTACTTACTTTTGAATAAATAAATTCAGGAACGCTTTGCATACCGGTCCAAAGTCAGGATTAGAAGTCGCCAACTTTTAACATCAGTTAATCTAACCCAGGCTCCGCTGGCAACGGTTCAAGCTGCCTTTTGGGGTTCCGTCCTTTATTTACCAACGAGACCTTATAACTCAGCCTCCACTATGCGACTCTCCTTCCGTATAACTAGTTTTATTTAATAATAATAATATTAATCATAATATATCATTTATTTGGTTCCGTGGCAGTTCGCTCGCAGCCAAGATGCAAAAAGCGGTCTTGCTGGACTCGGCTAGGATAGTCCGCCGGTTTCTCAACCTGTCGCCCTGACTCCCGGCCGTTTGGCTCCCCTGCCGGGGTGTAATCCTCCGCCCGGTGCAAATATGTATCTATGTTATGTATATGTAGGTTTATTTATTTTTATTTATTTAAGTTTATTATATCTCTTTTGGTTTTTATATGTATTTATTTTGCACACGGGCGTGAGAGTTAGGATATAATCATTTATTCGCCAGAATGTATGTACAATAGTCAGATGTTATTAAGCGATATCAATTGGTTAAGAGACCTCTTAACCAATTGATATCGCTTGATTCTACCAAATTAATAGTGTGCAAATTTTTATATAAATTATTAACATTATGAAAAATATTCAATGTCCAATCAAATTAAAATAAAAACAATAAATTATATGTCAGCAAAAATAATTAATTATACATTAGATATTAAGTTTTATCCATTGAATATTGTTTAACTTCATAATATGATTTTTCCAGAAGCATTATATTCAACTTTTTCTTAAGCATATTTAAATTTAAAGTCCGTTTTATTATATATTCTCACTGCCATGCCATTTCATAAACTGTAACGAAATTATCAGAGCATGTATTTCTATTGTCGCTATGTCAACAAGATATACTCATTCATTAATTCATGATCAACCCATTACCGGCTCACTACAGAGCACGGGTCTCCTCTCAATATGAGAAGAGTTTGGCCATAGTCCACCACGCTGGCCATTTGTGGATTGGCAGACTTCACACGCCTTTGAGAACATTATGGAGAACTCTCAGGCGTGCAGGTTTCCTCACGATGTATTCCTTCACCGTTGAAGCAAGTGATTTTTTTTTAAACGCACATAACTCTGAAAAGTTAGAGGTGCCCGGATTCGAACCGCCGACCTCTGATTAGGAGGCTGACGCCCTAACCACTAGGTTATCACCGCTTAATATATACTCGTATATATTAAACCATACAAACCTTACCTCAGACTTATAATACACAGATAAAAATCGTTTGTCCACTAAAAAAGTTGAGCAAAGTCAAAATGCGCAATATATACAGTTGTCTCTCAATAGTTCAAAGTTATGAAATTGAAAAGAAGCCTTTTTGTTTTTTTTTAATCCACTACAAGTTAGCCCTTGACGGCAATCTCACCTGATGGTAAGCGATGATGCAGTCTAAGTTGGTAGCTGGCTAACCTGTTATGGTAAATCCATACTCCTAATTGATTTATACGCTAAACGCAATTTAGCGTTGGCGACACGTCTTTGTCGGTAGGGTGGTAACTAGCCACGGCCTTAGCCTCCCACCAGACCAGACTCTAGCCGGGAATCGAACCCAGGACCTCCAACTTTAAAATGCGAGCGCTGCGCCACGGAGGTCGTCTAAATAAAGCTTATTAAAAAGTACATATTTTAGTATAAAGGATTACATAAATGATAAAAAAAGCTTGGGTGTGAATGTGCTCTAACTAGGTTGCTCTTAAATAGTTTTACTGACAATAGGGTATAATAAAACCCTTCACGTGCTAGGCTAATTCGCCCTTGGCCGGTTTTTTTTTTAATTTGGCACTCGCACAAAATAAAAACCAGCAACCTTAATTGTTGTGACCCAAATTGTCTCTGCATGGTTCTGCACTAATTAAAAAATAAATTAAATCGTTAAACGGGGACGCTGTGCGTCCTTTTTTTAAACGGATTTTCGTTTATGGAACTGTTAGAAAATTTGCGTATAATTGGAAATTGGTGTGCATTGTTTTTATTGCGAAAGTTACGATAGATTCGTTGCATTCGTTTTTATTCAGTAAGCACTAGTTTCAAAATGCACTATCCTTATCTCATACTGTAGTGTTGTCTATATATCTATATATATAAAAGCGAAAGGTCACCACTTACTTACACACTTATTGATTAAACACGAGATCTTTAAAAAACTGGTGTACGTATAAAGCTATATTGTAGCAAATAGGTAGTTGATAGTTAAGAGATGTCAGCTAAGAAAGGATATTTGGAAATTCCACCCGTCAATCAATCAATCAATCAGTCAGCCTATAGACGCTCAAAGAACATGTACATCAATTTTTTTTAAATATTACCTGTTAAGGGTGGTAAAATAGGGGATTATAGTTTTTGCTTATTTTTTTATTATAAAGTCTACAAGCTTGAAATTTTAAATAGATTTCTTTTAGAGCGAAAGTATAAGGTTAGTATTTTTTTTAACCAAATCTACCGCGAAGGGGGTGAAATAGGGGTTTGAAGATTGTATGAAAGTTTTAATTAAAAAACATTTCATACTTTCTCTTAATCAAGAGACACGAAAATCAGCAATTTGACATTTGCCTGTAGCTTACTTTCTGAAGCAGGGCATTGGCCGCATAGGAAACTCAATCTCACGGAAAATCAGCAATTCTACGAAGTCGCGGGCAACAGCTAGTGTTAAATATACGTAAGTGAAAGACACAAACACAAATGCGCTGAATGAATGAAACCTCATATTTATCACAAAAATACTGGACTTTAAGTATTCAAAAATAGACCAGGGACAATATAACATTATTTTATATATAAACCACGTTACTTCACGATTATATAAAAAGAGATCGAGAAAGTTAATTACCAACTAGCTAATGATAAAGATATCAGATCTTTACGAAAAATGTATATTTCACTGCCTAAACAATCTTATACAGATAAATTGGTTGTTATAGAATTTTATAATATAATCATCATCATCATGATCAACCCATTCTCGGCTCACTACAGAACACGGGTCGCCTCTCAATATGACTTAGGGTTTGGCCATAGTCCACCACGCTGGCCATGTGCGGATTGGCAGACTTCACACGCCTTTAAGAACATTATGGAGAACTCACTATGTTTTCCTTCACCGTTAAAGCAATAAAATATAATGAGCAATTAAAATATTATAGTATAATGAGCAATTATAATCAAAAACCTATATGTTTTTAAAAGAAATAGATGCCTTGTTAACACCTTTCATTCATCATTCATTGGGATCTAGCTATCTAAGCGGTATTTTACTGTCTCCTAGATTTGAATGAGTGATAAAACAGGTAACCTCCGGTTTACGTTTGCAATGAGTCCGTAAACAAAGAAAAAAACAACGCGGGAAATCAAACGAAAATCCGATATTAAGAATTTAGTACATTCCCCGTGTTCCCTGGAGAAATCATAGGGTACCCCGGGAGGGCAAACGTGCAATTGTGAAAGATTCACCGGTTATAAGTCTAAATAATTGATGTGCCAGCGACAAACATAGCCGCATTTCTTAATAAAAGATGTTTTGTTTAAGAATTTATAGTGCAACTAGTCAAAACTACAAGAAATATATGAAAAATCGCGTTTTCAGAGCATTTACAGTTCTGTATTACATGACGGCAATAATACTGGACTAATATACTGCTTTTACTGGAAAATAATACTGCTTTTTTTTTTTGAAGCGGTGATTGCCTTGTGGTTAGGGCGTTAGCCTCCTAATCAGAGGTCGGCGGTTCGAATCCGGGCACCCACCTCTAACTTTTCGGAGTTATGTGCGTTTTATAAAAAATTAAATATCACTTGCTTTAACCGTGAAGGAAAACATCGTGAGGAAACCTGCACGCCTGAGAGTTCTCCTTAATGTTCTCAAAGGCGTGTGAAGTCTGCCAATCCGCATATGGCCAGCGTGGTGGACTATGGCCAAACCCTTCTCATATTGAGAGGAGGACCCTTCTCATATTGAGAGGAGGACCCTTCTCATATTGAGAGGAGGACTGTTTTTTTGGGGACAGCTTTGTCATTGTAAGTATAGTGTGAAAATCATACGTACCGTTCCGACACCGGGGCATCCTCAGCTGGTATTGACTTCACAATATACGTAGTCAAGTATACCATGGACTGCCACAAAGTAACTTCTCCTTCTCTGCATACAAACTGGGTACTCCCGAAATGGAAACCGGAGTTAGAAACTAATAACTCTATAATGACACAGCCCAAAGGATTAGCAAGCTGAAGTGGCAGTGGGCGGGTCATATTTGTCTAAAAACCAACGGCCGTGGATGAGGAAGCCGGAAGACCGTGTGTGGTGGCGCGCTCTCGGAAAATCCTATGTCCAGCAGTGGATTCTATAGGCTGATTATTCCTATAATTTTTTATAAATCCACCTCTATATTCTGTCATCGTTTCTTACACCGCTCCTCCGTTTTAGGACTTGATTATTTAGCTTAATTAATAAAACGAAGTAGGTACTCATTCACTTGGAGGCTTATTTATTTAGGTGCTTATATCATTTTCAAAGAGCCGCTTGGATTGCCGCTACGCCAAATTTGCTTACAAATGCGTCCATTAATCCACCGCTGTATTTTGGAAGGTTGGACATTGTATGATTATTCTAAGCTTTATACGTCAAAATATCATCACTTGAGAATGCTCCGCTGTCCAAGCGAAAAGTGCGTTGAGAGCTCTTATTCGAAAGTTTTTGTGGTGTAGTGAATTGAAGAGGTGGTAAACACAGTTGACACCCCCTGTCAACTGTGTTTACCACCTCTTCAATTCACTACATCGTTTGGAATCGTTGATCCGAAACGTGGTCGCTCACTATGGGCCTCATAAAAAAGCTCAGAGTCACTCAGCGAGCAATGAAGAGAGCTATGCTAGGAGTATCTCTACGTGATCAAATAAGAAATGAAGAGATCCGTAGAAGGACCAGAGTCACCGACATAGCTCAGCGAGTTGCGAAGTTGAAGTGGCAATGGGCGGGGCACATAGCTCGGAGAACCGATGGACGTTGGGGTCCCAAGGTGCTGGAATGGCGACCTCGCACCGGTAAATGTAGCGTTGGTCGACCCCCAACAAGGTGGACAGACGACATCAAACGGGAGCCGCTGGATACAAGCGCCAATGGCCCAAGACCGTGGCCATTGGAACTCCTTACAAAATACCTATGTCCAGCAGTAGACGTCTATTGGTTGAAATGATGATGATGATGATGAAACACAGTTAGGTTTTGGGTCAATCTCTTACAGTTTGCAAAGTTCTCTTTTCTTATAAGCGAGAGGGATTTACTATCGCTATGATTTGATCAGTTTAATATCATACAACTGCTTCGTTGGCCTAGCGTTTAACATGTTTAAGGAGCGCGAGGTCCTGGTCGATTACCAGTTTGGGTTGATATTGTCAGGTACCGAATTGGGTACAATTTTTTTTTTTATACACCATAAGTTAGCCCTTGACGGCATCTCACCTGATGGTAAGTGATGATGCGGTCTGAGATGGTAGCGGGCTTTACCTGTTAGGGCTATGGTAAACCCATACTCCTAATTGATTTCTACACGACATCGAGTCGGAACGCTAAATCGCTTGGCGACACGTCTTTGTCGGTAGGGTGGTAACTAGCCATGGCCGAAGCTTCCAGACCAGACTCGAGCCGGGAATGGAACCCAGGACCTCCAACTTTAAAATGCAACAGAGCACGCGCTGCGCCACGGAGGTCGTCAAAATTTGTCAGGTTCAGCCTGCAGTAAGGAAGTTCTTTTTGATCCACTTTTCGACGTGATGATAATTGATAAAGGAGCGACATGATGGGATACTACATAGCATTCTCCAGTATGGGTGGAAGCCTATGTCCAGCTGTGGATCAGTCATATACAGAGGATGGTGATTATGAATAGTACAATTATGCACAAGGGTGCTAGTCTCCTCAAGACAAGACATCTGACCCTATTGCAACACTCTTTTCGGGCTACTTTGACCCACTGCACTTCACTCGACTCCACTGCACTTTATTCGACTCTTCTGCGCTCAATTCAACTCCACTCCATATAAAATTCAAAAAAGGTATAAATCCGCAGCATCCCTATCAATAAAGTATCATCGTTATTGAAAACCGTTCGGAATAATAAACGGATTTATTGTTGCTATATGAAAATTTTATAATCTATTTTCAGGGGCTATAAAGAAAGCCTTGAACAGTAATAAAATATATTATTATCGTAAAGCGATTATAGTCGACGAATAAAAAACATTTATATTGATATCCAAAAATGGAATAAGAGGAATTAAACTTCAACGAAAAATTTCGACCTCACCCTTTCGGCTGACGTTTTTACAACATCTAACGAGCCCTAGACGTCAACTTTTCGGAGTTATGTGCGTTTTTAAGCAATTAAAATATCACTTGCTTCAACGGTGAAGGAAAACATCATGAGGAAACCTGCACGTCTGAGAGTTCCCCATTATGTTCTCAAAGGCATGTGAAGTCTTTGTTTGGTGGGAGGCTTCGGCCGTGGCTAGATACCACCCTGCCGACAAAGACGTGTCGCCAAGCGTTCCGGCACGATGTCGCGTAGAAATCAACTAGGAGCGTGGGCTTACCATACTTCTAACGGGTTAGTGCACTACCATCCTAGACATCATCATCACTTACCACCAAGTGAGATAGCCATCAAGGGCTGACTTGTAGTGTATAAAAAAAAACAGTCTGCCAATCCGCACATGGCCAGCGTGCTGGACTATGGCCAAACCCTTCTCATACTGAGAGGAGACCCGTGCTCTGTAGTGAGCTGGTAATGGGTTGATCACGATGACGTCCAATACATCCGAAGCTTGCCTAGAGTCTAAATGTTCCCACTAAACAAATTCGGTCGCTTAAAAGATTTTCGTATTAATAAGTTAAAGCTCTTTACCCTAGCTTGTATGAGCGTTTCCATTTTTAAGGCTTTTGGGATAGAATACCTTTTGATAGTATCTCCTAGTCATCGTTCCGGCATTTTGCATAATGTTATAGCCTACCAGCCTTTGTAGGCATAGTTTACCTGCGGTACTTTTCGGGCATAGAAGTTTTTTCTTTTCATAATAGAAATTTCTGCGGCAATTCCATAATCATTCTGGATGAAAATTGCGGGTGGAATTTCATGGCCTCATCAGGCAATTTACGTTACAATATGCAGGAGGAATAAGATAACGTTTAAAATGGAGAAAGAATGATATATATTGTATGTTTTATATGGCGTTCATATAAACAATACAGAATCGTTAAATGGGTTAAATACCAGAATGGCAGAGATCCTGGGAGGTTCTTATGAAGAATAAAAATGGAAAAATTAAACCACGGGACCGGGTGTCAGCTAGTATCTAATACAATTCACGCTAGAAAACGTTCGCGCGAAATGACTATGATTTTAATTGTCGTTTATTTAAATAACTAAAATAATTAACTAATTATAAATAATAATACAAGGTTTGCTGTCCATTTGTCTGTCTGCGTGTACGTGAATAACATCATAATCATCTCATGAACCGTACTTGGTGAGAATTTTTTGTGGAAAAATAAGTTGAAAATTAAAGGGAATCCCCATTTAGGTAACGTGTTTTTTTCGGTTTATTCGATTAAAATACTCTATAGTGTTTAATATTGCACCTTGGTACGCAATCCTTCAAGCCATAGTCCAGCTCGCACTTAACCGTTTTATACTAACCTTTCTGACCTCCGTGGCAAGGTGCGTGCGCTGTCGCATTATAAAGTTGGATGTCCTGATTTCGATTACCGAATCGGACTGGTCTGGTGGGAGGCTTCGGATATGGCTAGTTAACACCCTACCGACAAAAGACGGGTCACCAAGCGATTTAGCGTCCCGGCACGATGTGGCGTAGAAACCAGCCCACTACCATCTTAGACTGCGTCATCGCCAGGGAGGTTCTAGTGGAAGATTTTGTGTGGTGTTATATTATACAAATCTCCCGGTTGTCAGCGGAATATAGCAAATTATACTTGCTGTTTATTGTTTAAAAGTAATTGTATACAATTTTATAACAAATTGCCAAATGAAATTTCTGGGATGTCTCTCAATAAGTTAAAAGTTTATATAAAACATAAGCTTGTAGAAAAGTCCTACTATAGTGTAAAAAATTATGTAAATGATAAACAAGCATGGGTATGAAATATTGCTCTAATAAGATAGCTCTTAATATAATTTTAAGTGGCATGTGAGATGGTGATAACAAAAAGAAAATTTACCTGGCTAAGTTTGGTGTGGGCTTCTTCTTAGACCGGGGCGCGTTTGGAACCCGTGTAGCTTTAGTTTTAAGTTTCCAAATGTAGTTATCACCATCAAATCACTAGTATGTAAATTATTGACGCGTCAAAAGTGTCTTTTAAAGGACTATTTGAATTAAGATTATTTGAATTTTGAATTTTTGAATTTTTTTAAAGTCTAAACCTAAAAGTATAGACTTACGTTTGATGAAAGTCATGTCTGATAGGAGTAACAAGAGAATAAAAAAATACCCATAAACATCTAAATAGCCAGACTGAACGCTTACCAACAGATGTGATTCAAGGGCAAAACATCTGTCATTGAAATATGACACACTTTCATCCATCAAGGTGCCGCTAACTGCGATTACAGAAAGAATAATCAAGCATACACAACTGCGGTTTTGTATCGCTTACACCCACGATACATTAAAAAAAATGCAAGGCAAACTCACTCCTGCGTTCGGGTAATTGAGATGGAATTCCCTTGAGGGGATTACGATGGCTGAACTTATAATGTGGCCGTTCGTATGACGGCGTCGTGTAAACTTCTTTTTATGTTCAAATGCGGCTCCCGTAAAGATGGGACGTGATGTTTTTGACAACATACCCTCAGGAGTTTCGGTTGGCGAAATGAAATGTTAAACATCTGTCGGATATGTTTTCCTGGTATAATATTATCATCATCATCGTTATCAACCCATTAACTACCCAATGCAGGGCGAGTTTTTTGTTCAGCATAAGCAGGGTTATGGCCATCCACCACCCTGTCGATGTCCTGTCCATTATTCAACTTCACAAAAAAATGGTAAAAGATAAAAAAAAATGTCATAAACAAAACTGAACGTGAATTGTGTAAGCAATTTTGAGATCTCCCAGTATTTATACATTCCTGGTATATATATATTTTGTCCCATCGACGTCGGTTTTGCAGACGAACTAAAAGGCCTTTTTACGAACCTATAAAATAAAGCCAGGCACTAAACCTTCCGGGAAATGAGGTCAGGTTGTAAAAAACCAGAGCAATGCAAGAATAGTTCAGTTTAGACTTGTACAAGAAGTTGTGTAAGGTAAAAAGAGCGCTGATGGTCTAACTGTGCTATTTTCATAATCATCATCACTCACTCGTGGACTCACATAGGACGCAGGGGTTTTAGACTCACTTCAATGTAGGTTAGCGGGTGGTTTTTAACGATTTTAAAAGCAATAGTTGAGTCTGTTTAATGATAAATTGAAGCGGCGATAGCTTAGTGGTTAGGGCGTCAGCCTCCTAATCAGAGGTCGGCGGTCCCAATCCGGGCACGCACCTCTAACTTTTCGGAGTTATGGGCGTTTTTAAACAATTAAAATATCACTTACTTCAACGGTGAAGGATAACATCGTGAGCAAACCTGCACGCCTGAGAGTTCTCCATAATGTTCTCAAAGGCGTGTGAAGTCTGCCAATCCGCACATGGCCAGCGTGGTGGACTATAGCGAAACCCTTCTCATATTGAGAGGAGACCCGTGCTTTGTAGCGAGCCGGTAATAGGTTGATCATGATGTTGATGAATGATTAATTTAGGTGCTATCTAAGATATGAACAGTAGCTTTTTTCTAGTACTGATATTTTTATAACAAAAAGCTCCCAACTAGCTGTCAGTATCTTAAGATTTTTCACCGTGCGGGAAATGGTACCGAAGACTTCGTGATTCGTATTTAAACATGCTAACGACGATGATGCAAAGATTTTCAAAGTCAAAGAGAACGTAAGATTCGAAGCTCTGTAAACTTGGCTCACTATATTCTATACCATTTGCTTTGCATACATTTAGATTTATAAATATCAAACTTTTACAAATTGTATAAGTCTAGAAATATTATAACTTTTCTCAAACCTTCTCATTTTTATTTATTGCTAAATTCCAAGTTTTTTTTACGCATTAAAATAAATTGAAACTAGATGCCATTAAATGCTAAAATTAAAATTTTTAGAATTACTAAAATCGTAAGAGATGTTATTACAAATGTCACATCGGAGACTTAATTTGACGTAGTTATGCAAAAGGGATCCAATGCACAAAAACAACGAAATTGAGTTATGTCTAATAAAGTGATCATATAAATTTAATACAAAATTTGTAGATAGACAAAAAAGAGTAGGATAGAACTACTAAATTCAATCTGCTATCTACTGTTTTTGAGAAGGCGTAAGTCGATATAATCCGTCGCGATGTTTCCAAGAACTATAAAGGACTTCATTTGACGACCTCCGTAGCGCAGCGCGTGCGCTGTCGCATTTTAAAGTTGGAGGTCCTGGGTTCGATTCCCGGCTCGAGTCTGGTCTGGTGGGAGGCTAAGCGATTTAGCGTTCCAGCACGATGTCGCGTATAAACCAATTAGGGGCGTGGGTTTACCATAGTCCTAACAGGTCAGCCCACTACCATCCTAGACAGCATCATCACTTACCACCAGGTGAGATAGCAGTCAAGGGCTAACTTGTAGTGTGTAAAAAAAAAAAATTATATAACCTTTTATACTGGACAAATCACAGTCAAACGTTCCCAATCAAAGTTTAAAATTAATCTTTCATCTGGCTTAATTGATTGAATATTTTTCATTTCATATAATTATATATTATTTTTATTTATATTTTTAGGTGTATATATTTGACCATTTATACCTATGTATAAATTTTATCCTGGGCTAGGTTGCCCGGTAGAGATCGCTCTTTGGCTATCGTCATCATCATCATCATCATCATCATCATGATCAACCCATTCTCGGCTCAGAACAGAGTACGGGTCTCCTCTCAATATGAGAAGGGTTTGGCCATAGTTCACCATGCTGGCCATGTGCGCATTGGCAGACTTCACACGCCTTTAAGAACATTATGGAGAACTCTCAGGCATGCAGGTTTCCTCACGATGTTTTCCTTCACCGTTGAAGCAAGTGATATTTTAATTGCTTAAAAACGCACATAACTCCGAAATGTTATATGTGCGTGCCCGGGTTCAAACAACCGACCTCTGAATAGGCTGACGTCCTAACCACTAGTCAGTCCTTAACTGTGAGGCTGCCTATTGCACCTCTGTTATTTTGTGTGTGTGTCTTATTAGCTGTCTTATATTTATTATTTTGTATGGTGTACGTAAAGTGTATTTTCATTTCATTACAGTCTTTACGTGTGGGTTGGATCCGTATTGCATAACCACGTCCAATTTACCAAGTGTAGTGCTCGGAAAAATTCATTCACTAATAGATGGTGATATAACATCAAAAATTCTACAGCCCACGCTAAAAGCGTATCACAATTTGAGAGATCACACCGAACGAAATAACCAAGGCTTTAAGAGAGCCTCTTAGATCTTATCAAACCAATTTTTCCATCCGATTTGGCCAACGTAGAAATTTCGCGCCCAATTCTGAAGGTCGGCCAATAAAAGGTGGAAAATTGAATTTACGTTCCGTAACGTTGAGGCAAATTCGCTTTCATCCATTTGCATAATAAAGTAGGCGTTGCGTTGATTCTAAGGGCGCGTTTATATGGGGAGGCGCAATTAGGTGTCACATTTGTTATGGACTTGTTTGAACTTGTCTGCGAATTTATTGATACGTATATGTTGGCGCGAAGGAGTTATTAACTTAATTCAGTGGTGCCAGGAACAACAAGGATTCAATAATTACCCACATTTGAACTCTTTAAATCACTAATAACACAATTTGATGGTAGCAATCAATTTTGTAAAAGCATGATTTGCTATAAATACGGGCGGTTGATACCTTTCGTGGCATTCTCGCTCGTGACGTTGGACCCTTCGGACCTCTTAGTTATTGTCGCAATAAAAGTGTAATCACGTTTGTGTAATCAAGTTGTGGTTTTAATTACTATGAGCGAAAGTTAACAAAGGCGTGACGTCACCCTTACTAAAAACCAACTCGGACGCCCTTAACCCGTCATATATGTTGTGGCAATTTTTTCACTAATTGTGAAAATGTTGACAATTAACGAAATTTACGAAACAATCGAACGCCAACGAGAGACGACTTCTGTGGCGCAGTGCGTTCGGTGTCGAATTACAAAAATTGGAGGTCCTTGGTTCGATTCCCGGCTCGAGTCTAGTCTGGTGGGAGGCTTTGGCTGTGGCTAGTTACCACACTACCGAAAAAGACGTGTCACTAAGCGATTTAACGCGTAGTTGCGGAGAAACCAATTAGGAGTATGAGGCTTACCATACCCCATATACCATACAGGTTAGTCCGCTACCATGTTAGACTGCATCATCACTTACCATCAGTTATAGTGTATAAAAAATCAGTTATATTGTATAAGGAAAAGAGTAAATCGACCGTAAAGTCACCATAGGTGATGCTTGAAAATCTGCATCAAGCTGAGAGAGCGCCCTTCAGCTGATTTCTATAAATATAAGTTATTGTTGCGTAAGTAGGTGCTTGGGTTCCGAAAGAGATAATTATGTAAAAAAAATGGTATTGTATAATAATTTATTTTAATATTGAAGATTGGTTTCTGGAAAGGCATGGCGCCTTGTATCTTTTATTAAGGCTTAAAATAACGCAATTTTATTGATTTATATAACATATCACTCACCATTATCTTCATGTGACATAGAGCTTTTCTAGACATTTTGACAAAGTTTTTACAGACACATCTACACATGTTTCACAAAATAATATATATAATGGGGCGTTATTCATTTCGATAAAAGAGAGTAGTGATACAAAACATTAATATAATTTTGTAAAAACGTACATCCATTGTGTACGCACCTTTGTTACTGTACATAAAGACTTATCGGTTTACTTATCGCTAATAGAAAAAGAAAACATTAGGATGTCTGTCTGGATTTTGACTCTAGACCAGAATAATATGGCTGTAAAAATCGACGTGAAAACTCAGGCTCGCTATATCCAATCTGCGAGAAGAAGATAAGATAAAAGATTTTATTTGGAACAATATTACAAGAAGCTTGAACACATAAAAACGATGATTCTGCAGAAACATAAATTATATATGACGAATCAAGGCCGTCTGAGTTGTTTTTAGTAAGAGTGGTTAGGGCGTCAGCCTCCTAATCAAAGGTCGGCGGTTCGAATCCGGGCACGCACTTCTAACTTTTCGGATTTATGTGCGTTTAAAAAAAATTAAAATATCTCATGCTTCAACGGTGAAAGAAAACATCGTAAGGAAACCTGCACGCCTGAGAGTTCTCCATAATGTTCTCCATAATGTTCTCAAAGGAGTGTGAAGTCTGCCAATCCGCACATGGTCAGAATGTTGGAATATGGCCAAACCCTTCTCATACTGAGAGGAGACCTGTGCTCTGTAGTGAGCCGGTAATGGGTTGATCATGATGATGAATAGAATAAGATTAATTATGCAGTTATTACCATGTCATCGTGGAATTAATTTGCTGAAAAATTTTTTTTGGTAAGAAATTCAAAAAAATTATCGGGTAGGTAGATGAAAGAAACGTTAGTTTTTTTTTTTCATACGAAATTTTACAGCTTAGCTGAATACTTATTAAAACCTATTTGGCCACGCTCTTTGCTTAGCAGGCTTACAAATATTTGGAACACTAGTATCTTAGTTTAATGTCGAAGTGTCTCATCAATAAATTCTCTGTTTTTTTTATACACTACAAGTTAGCCCTTGACGGCAATCTCACCTGATAGTAAGTGATGATGCAGTCTAAGATGATAGCGGGCTAACCTGTTAGAGGTATGGTAAACCCACACTCCTAATTGGTTTCTACGCGACAACGTGCCGGAACGCTAAATCGCTTGGCGGCACGTCTTTGTCGGTAGGGTGGTAACTAGTCACGGCTGAAGTTTCCCACCAGACCAGACTAGAGCCAGGAATCAAACCCAGGACCTCCAACTTTATAATGCGACAGCGCGCGCTGCGCCACGGAGGTCGTTTTTTGTAAAGTAATTAAAAAATTATTCGGTTAGGTAGATAAAAGAAACATTGTTTTTTTTTCATTCGCATTATTACACCTAATCCGAATACTAAATAAAAACCTACTTGGCCACGCTCTTGGCTCAGGCGCAGGCTTACTAATATTTGGAACACTACCTTAGTTTAATATCGAAGAGTCTCTTTTAACTCAACGAATTCTCACTCCTTCAAATGCAGCAAACTCGCCAGCATAAAATAAATAAATGAATTCTTTACGCCATCGTTAAATTAAACTGTTAAAGTATTTTCAAGAAAATACGACGGTAAAGTTTTCAAAACTTCCCACTTCAAGGAAGCGCCCATTTGCACCGCGAAGTGTTCTGAATTAAAAAAAAAGGACGCTGCATTTTTGAATTCCGAATCCGAGGCGTCAGTCGCCATCGAACTCTGCCAAGATTAGCACGTTTTAATGAAGTGCATTTATTAAATGGCGCTTCGTAAGCGTAACGAATTTAAATGACTTTCCCCCTTTCACAAAGAGATAATATTGTACCTAAAAGGTAGATAGGCTATATTTTTATTAATTTAACATTTTTTTTTTTTAACATCACTTATAACCACAAGAGTTAAATAGGACGACTATTATCTCTTAATTTGTGAAATATTCACTTGTAAGAACGTTTAAAAATTACCAAGTCAAGACAACAAACTGAAAACTGCCCGAGTTTATGTCACACACTCATGTTTTTATACACTAAATGTTAGCCCTTGACGGCAATCTCATCTGATGGTAAGTGATGATGCAATCTAAAGTTCCCACTAAATCTAAACCTCTAACAGGTTAGCCCGCTATAACTTTATGCGCCACTCAACCGACAAAGACCGCCAAGCGATTTAGCGTGCCGGCACGATGTCGCGAACAAACCAATTAGGAGCATGGGCTTACTTTACCTCTAACAGGTTAGCCCGCTACCATCTTAGACTGCATAACCACTTACCATCAGGTGACATTGAAGTCAAGGGATAATTTGTAGTGTATAAAAAAAAAACCTGGTGTCCGCGACTTTGTCTGTGCAGGATTAATATTTCGAGTAGCTTATATTAGCGTGGCGTAGAAAAGAACTAACATTATGACTTTACAATTATCATGCAGATGGTAGATTTTTTCCTACTCACTTGACACTTATCGTCATATTTTGTACAATTCACACAACATCTTTATAAATTGTAGTCTATGTGTTATTTTGATGTATAAGCTATATTATTGTAAAGTTTTGTATAAATCCATTCAGTAGTTTTTACGTGAAAGAGTAACAAACATCCATCCATAATTACAAACTCTCGCGTTTATAATATCAGTAAGATTATAATTTATAAACGGTTAGACATAACTGTTTTTTTGCATACAACTAACTCATATGATACAATCGGAAAACACTTTCAAAGGTGCATAAAAAAAAAAATAGCTTTGTCCTATCTTTGCTATGAGGGCTAAACATCTTTGCTTTACCCTCGGTTTTGTTTCCCCAGTATTATTCAGTCCTCCGTTGCCTTATCTCGAGGATAAAGCCGTTTCATTACATCCTTTTGCCTCCTTTTATTTGATTGGCGCTGTTCGTCACATCGTTGATTAAGAACCTTTGTTTGAACTCCTTCGGAATGGACTATTTCTATATAAACTACAGAGATTTTTAAGCAGCGAATCGCGATATCTTTGTTTTATTAAGATTTGATGATTGAAGTGTATTTATCTATCTGTTTCTCAGTTGCTGTCGAGTCCGTAACCCGTAATTTGAATGTAATGTTTTAAATCTACGTCTATAATTTTTTAACAAAATAACAATTTTGTTTCTCTAGGTAGAAAACGATGATTGCGAGACATTTATTTCTTATACTAATTAGAATAATCAATGTTGCTTCATCCTTCATGACCCTGACGATCAGATGACTACTGACAACACACTCGTACCACCTACCACACAATCATACGCTACACACCGTCTTCGCCGGCGAAGACGAGGTCCCCGCTATCTTACGTCATCCGGACGTGGGCTCCATCCACGGCCTCGGAGACGTACGGACCACTCACCGTCCGACCCCCCCGTTATCCCAAACGTCGCCTAAGCCGAGGTTCAGCCTCAAAAGAGGCGCCCTTAGGCAGTCGTTCCCATAGTTTATTCGAGCCCTAGGGTTCAAAATTTCTTCTGACAGAGCTTCTTTCCAAAGCTCGCCAAACAGCCCGGTTACGCTGTGGCAACCAAAAGGGTTTGTACAGCTAATAGACAGTCCGAAAAAAAAAATGTTCCTTAGTCGTCAAATGTTCGCTTAGGAAAAGAATTTTCTTGTCGGTACTTTGCCGGTATATATATGGATTAAAAAAAGCTGTGATAGCCTAGTGGTTAGGACGTCAGCCTCCTAATCAGAGGTCGGAGGAGACCCGCGCTCTGTAGTGAGCCGAGAATAGGTTTATCATGAAGATGATGATGAATGATATAAGTAGTGCTTAACTTACAACTTACTGATCATTAATACTTTAACTTAACTTCATTACGTTAACAATTTAACACCCAATGTACTGTTGGGTGAGGCATTTTTTTTATATTTCTAATACCCCACGATATTTTGTTCAATTTAAACGAGCTTATGTTAAAATGCCCTCCATTCATACCTATAATTAGAATGCTAATTTGATCGAATTTGACGGCTCAACAATACGTTATGTTTAGTTTTGGAAAACTTTATTAACATAATGACATTTAATTTTGTATATTTATGTTAATTTTATTGGACATTTAATATTTTTCATAATGTTAATAATTTAAATAAAATTTGCACACTATTCATTGTAGAATGTTAATTGACTTACTTATAATTTACTGATACGAGTATGTATCTGAATATTGTTTATACATTATGCCAAAACTATAATTATAATGGAGACCAAAGAGCTGCCAGCTACCACGGACAAAGAATTAATCTAGCTATTCAAAAGGGGAACGCTACCAGTATATTCGGAACCTTGCCTAAAGTAACTGCTGTTATTCTTTTTTTATGTGAGGACGCTTTTCCATATTGACTTCTCATGTTGAGAGGAGACCGGTGCTCTCTAGTGAGCCGAGAATCGGTTGATCATGATGATTCAAATTATCCTTTAAAGTCACTCTTGATGCGTCAATTACATAGTAAGTGATAACTACACTCGTAAACTTACAACTAAAGCTATGAGGGCTCCAAACGCACCCTGGCCATAGATAAAGCCAACAACAATTTAGCCGGGTTTCTTTTTTTATCAACAATATTTCACACCCAAGCTTGTTTTATCATTTATACAATCCTTCACTCTATAATATGAATTATCTAATCTTAAGCTTACGTTTTATATAAAGTATTTCATTTATATGGATTGTGAATATTCATTGTGGGAATGACACAAAAAACCCGAAAATGAAACATAAGTTTTATATTTCTAACATCGCTTGTTATGGAATTAAAAGTAAGTTAGTAATTATTTATTATATACAGCCATTATTAATATAAGAAGCTGTGATAGCCTAGTGGTTAAGACGTCCGCCTCCTTATCAGAGGTCGGGGGTTCGATCCCGGGCACGCACCTTTAACTTATCGGAGTTTGTTAGTTTTTAAGTGATTAAAGTATCACTTGCTTCAACGGTGAAGGAAAAACGTCGTGAGGGAACCTACATGTCTGAGAGTTATTCATAATGTTCTCAAAGGCGTGTGAAGTCTGCCAATCCGCACATGGCCAGCGTGGTGGACTATGGTCAAACCCTTCTCATATTGAGAGGAGACCGGTGCTCTGTAGTGAGCCGGCAATGGGTTGATCATGATGATGATGATAAATGATATAAGTAGTGCTTAACTTACAACTTACTGATCATTATTACTTTATCTTAACTTATTCATAACTTCATTACCTTAACATATTAACAATGTACTGTTAATTGTGAGGCATTTTTTTTATCTGTAATACCCTATCACTAATAGAATTGGAATGGTGTGTGCACCCTACCATCTCTAACAAAAAATAAATAAAGAAAACCATCCGTCGTCATTTTACAGTAAATTATCTAATGGATTTTCATTTCACGATTTCCTTTTAACCTACATTATTATGATAAAAAACGATAATGTTTAATAATCGCGAGTATATTCTAAGGTTCCGTACGTGATGGAGGAAAACGGAATCCTGATAGACTCGCTCTTGGTTCAAAACTTACGGCGGTCGGAATGTATTTATCTATATTTTAAATTTCTGAAATATATTGATGTTTTTTTTCAAATTTTTGAAATAAATATATTTATAGTTTTTTCGTCTTCTTTAATTCTATAGAAGTACTTAATTGTCCGAATATCACTTGTAGTTTTTATTGACTGCAATCTCACCTGATGGGAAGTGGTGATGCAGTCTTTTTATTTATTTTTTCATAGATCTTGTTAGAGATGGTACGGTGCACATATCATTCCAATGGTATAAGTGATCGTAATCATGATCAACCCATTGCCGGCTCACTACAGAGCACGGTTCCCCTCTCAATGTGAGAAGGGTTTGGCCATAGTCCACCACGCTAGCCATGTCCGGATTGGCAAACTTCACGCTTCTTTGAGAACATTATGGAGAATTCTCAGGCGTGCAGGTTTCCTCACGATGTTTCCCTTTACTGTTGAAGCAAGTGATATTTAAATTGCTTAAAAACGCACATAACTCCGAAAAGTTAATGGCGCATGCATCCAGCCTCTGATTTGGAGGCGGACGTCCTAACCACCAGACTAACATATATTTCTTTTTATAAATGTACTAGCTGTTGCCCGCGACTTCGTCTGCGTAGAAGTGCTGATTTCCCGTGCGATTGAGGTTTCCCGTTCGGCCAATGCCCAGCTTCAGAAAGTAAGCTACAGGCAAATGTCAAATTGCCGATTTTCGTGTCTCTAAATGAAAAAAACATAGGACTTTCATACAAACTTCAAACCCCTATTTTACCTCCTTCGGGGTAGATTTGGATGAAAAAAAAAATCGCTTTTATACATATCGATAACATTCCTCAATAAAAGGGCTCTCTGACGCAAAAATTAAAAAAAAAGTACTGAACCCTTCTGTATGAGTCCGTGTCACAAATGACCTTTATTTACTGGAAATGACAATCATTTTTATCCCAACAAAGGAACGTATAAAGTCGCAACAACAGAATCACTTTATGGGCAAACGGCAGGGCGATTTTAAAACACATTTCAAACAAAAGCTCTCGGCGAATGCTATTCGGTTCAAGATAATATCAATAAAAACAGGGGAAAACTCGTAAAATAGTAATACACTTTAAAAACCTTAGTGAAATGACTCGCTTAACTGTACGTGTTGCTTAGTTTTCATAATAAGATTTTAAAACAGTTGGTACATTTTGAGTTTCGATATCTGTGCATTTAATTCATTTGGAAAACTCGTTCAGGTAACTTTATGTTTTTTTTTTACTTTATAAGTTATTAACTTCATTGAGGGGCGCCAAGAATTTAAAGAATTCAATAATTAGCCACATTTGAACTCATTAAATCAATTAAAGCGACCAATTTCGTACAAGCATACTTTGCTATAAATACCGGCGGTCGATGCCTCTCGTGGCATTCTCTCTCGAGACGCCGGACCGTTCAGACCTCTTAGTTATTGTCGTAATAAAATTGTAATTCCTCAAGTTGTGGTTTCAATAGTAATTCCACAACTTGAGGAATTACAATTTACATAGTAATGAGCGAAAGTTAACCAAAGCGATTTGACGACCTCCGTGGCGCAGCGCATGCGCTGTTGCATTTTAAAGTCAGAGGTCCTGGATTCGATTCTCGGCTCGAGTCTGGTCTGGTGGGAGGATTCGGCCGTGGCTGGTTACCACCCTACCGACAAAGACGTGTCGCCAAGCGATTTAGCGTTCCGGCACGATGTCGTGTAGAAACCAATTAGGAGTATTAGTTTACCATACCCCTAATAAGTTAGCCCGCTACCATCTTAGACCGCATCATCACTTACCATGAGGTGAGATTGCAGTCAAGGCCTAACTTGTGGTGATTAAAAAAAAAAGCGTGACGTCACTTACTAAAAAACCAACTCCGACGGCCTTCCCTCGATATATACAATTAATTAGAAAAGACAGGAGAAAAACGTACTGAGAGTTTTTTTAGGTAATTATATAACCTTATATAAATCGCATTTTTTGTAACATAGTTACCTATGTTGCATATAATGCGATGCGAACTGAACTGTCGCCAAGCGATTTAGCGTTTCGGCACGATGTCGCGTAGAAACCAATTAGGACTATGCGTTTACCTTACCCCTAACAGATTAGCCCGCTACCTTAGACTGCATCATCGCTTACCATCAGGTGAGATTTCCGTCAAGGGCTAACTTGTAGTGAAAAATAATAACACCGCAGACAGTGTGGTGGACTATGGCCAAACCCTTCTCACATGGAAGGGAGAGTGCTCTGTAGTGAGCCGGCAATGGGTTGACCATGGTGATGATGATGATACATTTATAGCAACTTTTGACGACCTCCGTGGTGCAGCGCGCGCGCTGACACATTATAAAGTTGGAGGTCCTGGGTTCGATTCCCGGCTCGAGTCTGGTCCCATGGGAGGCTTCGGCCAAGGTTACTTACTACCCTATCGACAAATACGTATCGCAAAGCGATTTAGCGCTTCGGCACGATATCGCGTAGAAACCAATTAGTAGTATGTTTTTATCATACCCCTAACAGATTAGCCCGCTACCATCTTAGACCGCATCATCACTTACCATCAAGTTAGATGCCGTGTAGGGCTAACTTGTGGCGTATAAAAAAAATTCATCGAGAAGTAGAAGTAGAACGAAATTCATGTAATAGTCCAATTTTATATGATGTCCTTTGCATTTTTTTTAACCAGTGCTTGCGTTAAGTGAGATTTAGTCTTAACTAACTGATCAGAGGCAGATGACAAAAATTAGGAATATTCATGATCACCACTTTTTTTAAAGCGTTTACGCGTCCCAGCGAACGTGGTGACCAGAATACCCGCTAAAACCCAGCGATGTTTCTTCGCATCGCCTGATAGCTGGATCATGGAACGGTCGCGCACTCACCCGCAAAATCATATCAAAGTGACATATTATATGAGCTAAGCAATATAAGCAAACGAAGTCACGTCACGAAAAAGCCCGCGCCAAATTGCCCAAGTGAAGTTTTGAAGTGTCAACTTACTCCGAAAAGTGACATACTTCAAATCTACACACGAAACCGGTTAACGAGCCAAGTTGAAGTGTTCAGAATCACTTAGTTCCTACTTCGCATCCCTAGTTTCATAATAGGAAATGTAAGCCCGGTTTCTGATTTCCATTTGAATTTTCAAACTCTCGACCGTAACGGGGTCGGCTGGGTTGAATTTTATTAACTAGTATCTAGTTTTTTGTATTTCATGTTTTATATAAAATTCTCGTGTCACAATTTTTAGTTCCCGGACTCTTCGGAAACGGCTCGACCGATTCTTATGAAATTTTTTATGCATATTCAGTAAGTCTGACAATCGGCTAACCCCTAAGTGATAAGGGGTGTCCATCCCAAAAAAGTTTTTTTTAATTTTTTGGATACATTTTTTCTTATTATATTTTTGTATTATGTGGCATTGAAAGATACATACAACGCTAAATTCTCACCCTTACTTCGCCAACCCCTATTTTTTAAAGTCATTTTAGTTACTTAATCATTTGTCATCCCGCTCGATATCTGAACAATTATCGTCTTTATAATGAATGTTTTTCACTCTAATTCGACTCAAATTTCCCTGAGCTTTTAGTAAAGCTAAAATTTTTGGACATAAACAATATTTATGTTATTTTTGTATTCCCTCATCGTTCACCATACCTCTTCTACTCATATACAACATCGTAACACACAATAAGTTAGTTATTTTTTTTCTACACTAGAAATTCTCTATAAATAATTTATATGGCAATCACGTTTGCCGGATCAGCTAGTTTTGATATAAAAGCTTATTTTCCCCCACTTATAATTTAATTTAGTTACAACAGGGTGGGTACTTGTATTGTTAATTCTATATTAGGATAATAAGGTGGTAAAGATCACCACATCATTCTGAACATCCAATAGTTCCGTGTTCTGGAACCTTGGGGTCGTGAGCGGCCAGAGCGGGGAATCCTAAAAACTAATGAAGTTAGAACCATGTTTGTTTTACTATTAACAACAAACATTTATACCTATATTAGTTTATGGAAGTTTTTGACGACCTCCATGGCGCAGTTCTTGCAGTTTCGCGCAGTCGCATCATAACGTTGGAGGTCCTGGGTTCGATTCTCGGCTCTGGTGGGAAGCTTCGCCCGTTGCTAGTTACCACTCTACCGAACAAGACGTCACAAAGCGATTAAGAAACCAATTAGGTATTTTAAGAAATAATAAATTACGTAAAATAAAAAAAAAACGTAATTCAAATTATATCAACTAAAATAACAAAATATGTCTCTTTAGTTTTGTTTGACAACATAAAATTACATAGAAATAGAAAAAAAGAGGGAGAAGGAGAAAGATATTGTACACTACTCGCTTGTGTATACGACTGTCGTGCCTGCGCACGTCTCATTTAACGGTTGTATTCCACGGACTTTTTCTTACGGTTTTACTATCAAATTTTTTTCAGTTCGGTCGCGCAGCAAAATCCCTATCTCTCCCAAGCCTGCCGTAAGGAACTTCGTTTAAAAAAAAAACCTCCATAGAATTAAATTTACAGATGCTATTATGTATATTTATGACTGTCGCGATAAGTATAAGTCATAAGTAAATAAATACAGTCCGTATTTATTTACTCATGACTTATAATATCATAATTGTGTAGCCATTTTTTTTATTGTTAATTATCTTAATTGCTCGTAAAGTAGCTTGACTTGGTCCGAGTATATTTTCTAATTGGACTTTATGCTGTGATAAACGGAGAAAATTTATTTCACCATACGATTATTATTATGTACAAATATATCGTAAATTTTACTTACAGCAAGTATATGATTTTGTAGTTAAGGTATAATGCGGTGATGCAATTAGGAATGGTGCGATGGGGTGCGGTGCGATGCGGTACGGTGCGGTCCATGCGATGCGATGCAATGCGGCCCGGTGTGGTGCGGTTTAATGCGGTACGTAGCGAAACGGTGCGATTTGGTGCGATGTGGTGCGATGCGATGCAAATGGGCGCAGTATAGTGCAATGCGGCCCGGTGTGGTGCGTTGTAATGCGGTACGTAGCGAAGCGGTGCGATTTGGTGCGACGTGGTGCGGTGCGGTGCAATTGGGTGCAGTATAGTGCAATGCGGCCCGGTGTGCTGCGGTGTAATGCGGTACGTAGCGAAGCGGTGCGATTTGGTGCGATGTGGTGCGGTGCGGTGCAATTGGGTGCAGTATAGTGCAATGCGGCCCGGGGTGGTGCGGTGTAATGCGGTACGTAGCGAAGCGGTGCTATTTGGTGCGATGTGGTGCGGTGCGGTGCAATTGGGTGCAGTATAGTGCAATGCGGCCCGGTGTGGTGCGTTGTAATGCGGTACGTAGCGAAGCGGTGCGATGTGGTGCGGTGCGGTGCAATTGGGTGCAGTATAGTGCAATGCGGCCCGGTGTGGTGCGGTGCAATGCGGTACGTATCGAAGCGATGCGATTTGGTGCGATGTGGTGCGGTGCGGTGCAATTGGGTGCAGTATAGTGCAATGCGGCCCGGTGTGGTGCGGTGCAATGCGGTACGTATCGAAGCGATGCGATTTGGTGCGATGTGGTGCGGTGCGGTGCAATTGGGTGCAGTATAGTGCAATGCGGCCCGGTGTGGTGCGGTGCAATGCGGTACGTATCGAAGCGATGCGATTTGGTGCGATGTGGTGCGATGCGATGCAAATGGGTGCAGTATAGTGCAATGCGGCCCGGTGTGGTGCGTTGTAATGCGGTACGTAGCGAAGCGGTGCGATGTGGTGCGGTGCGGTGCAATTGGGTGCAGTATAGTGCAATGCGGCCCGGTGTGGTGCGGTGCAATGCGGTACGTATCGAAGCGATGCGATTTGGTGCGATGTGGTGCGGTGCGGTGCAATTGGGTGCAGTATAGTGCAATGCGGCCCGGTGTGGTGCGGTGCAATGCGGTACGTATCGAAGCGATGCGATTTGGTGCGATGTGGTGCGGTGCGGTGCAATTGGGTGCAGTATAGTGCAATGCGGCCCGGTGTGGTGCGGTGCAATGCGGTACGTAGCGAAGCGATGCGATTTGGTGCGTTGTGGTGCGATTTGGTGCAGTGTGGTGCGATGCGGTGCAATTGGGTGCGGTATAGTGCAATGCGGTGCGGTGTGGTGATGTGCTATGTACTGTCCGGGAACGTTTAATCGATTGGCGATACGATTTAACCAGCTATCATTGCCGAAGCCAAAATACAGAAAATATAGAAATGATAAGTTACCCTGTCAGGGAACGAACCCACGACCTTTCACTTATATGACAGTGTTCATAACAAATTGTTTTTTACAAATGTAATAAAAAAAGTTGTAAAATTACAAAGCTTCAATCATTCAATCAGTCTTTTAAGCTGAAGAATAGCCTTATTTCATTAAAGAAAAATTAAACGGTTTACAAGAAAGAATTAAGTATAAGTTCCTGAACGCGTGAAGAAACAGTTCGCGCTCGGAGTAGTTCGAAATTCAAAAAAGACCGCCGCAATTAGAGCTTCGAAATTCCGTGGGCGTCAGTCGGGCACGAACGGCGCTGGTGTTAGCACGTTTAAATGAAGTGCTCGTAACAGATGGCGACCTAAGGATGAACGAATTTAAATAATCAAAATATTCTTTAAAAGTTTTCGTTTCTTGAATTTTAATCGGACTTCCTCGCGTAGATTATCTTGGAGATGAGGAAATTTTGCTAATTTTCATATTATTGCGACTGTTCTTAAAAATGACAATTTTATCTAGGTTTCTCTGTTTTTGTTTACATTGAAATATTCTTCTCTTACACACGTTCCGTGATAGTAATATTAAGTGTCTCCTCCATGAGATACACTTATGCTGTCGCATAATAAAGTTTGAGGTCCTGGGTTCGAGTCCCGGCTCGAGTCTGGTCTGGTGGGAGGCTTCGCCGTGTCGCCAAGCGACTGAGCGTTCCGGCATGATGTCGCGTAGAAACCAATTAGCAGCGTGGGCTTACCATACTCCTAACAGGTTAGCCCGCTACCATCCTAGACAGCATCATCACTTACCACCAGATGAGATAGCCGTCAAGGGCTAACTTGTAGTGTATAAAAAAAAAGAAATTTTTTTATCAGAACGCAATAAGAAATCACGGCCTTAGGTAAACAGTGGGAAACCTTACAAAATTTCTAATATAAACTTATTGCTTTGGCGAAATTCGCGAGTTCATAATGCTTCCAAATATTAGAATACCCTTGTTACTAGATCGGAAACGACCTTGGAGGTTCTTGTGTACTTTACGACTCGAAGCTGGAAGCTGGAGGCTGGGTACCCTCATTATCTCCCGTTCATTTTCTCTCGTGATTTAGTGGCTATAGATCAAGAGGCCTGGCACGACGGGCCAAAAAATTTATGGTATTGGGTTATGCTGAGATATAATCAGTATCACCTCGAAGTTTGGATTTGGCCAAGCATGTACTCGTATCTTGGAAAGCATTTTAGGCATTTTGGAACGAAGTTCCTTATCGCGCGTTGTGAAAGGGGGGCTAGACGGAAAAAATTCTTACGAAAAGTTGTCACGACTTTTTGTTATTGTAAGCTGTGCGGCGTCGCATGTTTCTCTGTCTGTCTCTCTCTCTCTCTTATAGAAAGCAAGCCAGATATTTTCATTTCTATTTCGCATTGAACAGTGTGGTGTCGCGACGATTATTTTTGTTGAGTATATACAGGTTTTTTGTAAATAATAAAAAATAATAATAATAAATAATGAATCCTGATAGTGTTTCTGCACAAGTTCCGGATATTGCTAATGGAGTACAAAATTGAGCCTACTGATTAAGTTTACATAACATTATATTTGTTAATAACAAAAAAAATATTATTATAACTTAAATAAAATCAAATTTTATTACAATTCCTTCACTAATTAATCGAAAGGAACTTTGTTCCATCCGGGTGTCCCTTGACACCTCTCAAGTTTTTTTTGTTAATATCATTTAACACTGATTTGTGTCAGATTTTTTTATACACTTAAAGTTAGCAACTCCAACTTTATAATGCGAAATGTGAAATATATTGAAAAATGTGATATATATGAACGATTCATAGATGTAGGTAATAGATTTATGTGAATAAAGGTACTTTTCATTTTTGATTTTACAAAAAGTCGCAATACAACATTTTGTCGAGCGACATATTGCGATTGTATTTCGGTAAGACACTTAAAAATACCTTTGTATTCACCTTTTCTCTTGGACCAGCTGATTTCACTTGTACTTAAACATTCTATAGATTAAGTCGTCACATTGTATCCTTTCACTTCTCTTTTCACTATATTGGCGTTCCATCAAATTGTTAATTAAAAGCTCTTGTCCGAATCATTTGGGGACGGACATTTAAGTTAATGAAACTCTAGCTGTCCCGCATCTACGCTTGGTGATGAAGCGAGAGAGCGAACGAGATGTCAAGGCATTGATAGCTGGTAATGAAGACCTTTGTGCTGAGGGAAGTAGGTAACTTTATTGCACGGTCTCTGAATAAATTATTACTTCAAGCAACGAACGGAATCGGTTGATTGTGTTGAAACGTTTATATAAGTCCGGTGTTGGATGGGTGGCCACTTCAAGAGTTCAGAATTCAAATACAATTTGAAACAATCTTTATTCAAATAGTCCTTTAAACGGCACTTTTGAGGCGTCAATAATTTACATAGCAGTGATTTGACGGTGATAACTACATTCGTAAACTTAAAACTAAAGCTATGAGGGTTCCAAACGCGTCCCGGTCTAAGAAGAATCCCACAACAAACTTAGCCGAGTAAACTTTCTTTTTGTTATCACCATCTCACATGCCACTTAAAATTATCTTATTAGAGCAATATTTCATACCCATGCTTGTTTATCATTTACATAATGATTTACACTATAGCAGGACTTGTCTGCAAGCTTAAGTTTTATATAAAATTTTAACTTATTGAGAGACATCGACACAGCGAGTGGGACATGTATCGATATTGATATCATCATGATCAACCCATTACCGGCTCACTACAGAGCACGGGTCTCCTCTCAATATGATAAGGGTTTGGCCATTTTGATTTTATTTCGATTTGACATAGATTAAAAAATTATACATTTCGCACATTTTACATTTCAACAAAACGACACAGTTAAAATATTGTTTACAGAGTTAATAGCAATTGGTGATCTAATTACGTTTCCCAATTGTAATTTCGTATTTGTTGTTTGATATTATATAATTGGTGGCAAATTTTTAGAGATGAAAATCGACACCGGTTTATTTCGTTGATTGAGCATTTCGTTTAGTATTTTGCGGCGATAGATTTTGTATTCCGCATTTCGGTAATGAGAGCGCTGTGGTTTAGTAAATAACTAGCTATTATTTTATCGAATGTATGTGTTCTATTTTAGAATGGTAATCATTAGATTGCGTCTGTCATTTTTGTTAGACGAGGGATTATCTCTGTTGACATGTAATGCGCAGACCTGACGATTACGTAGTGAAAAAGTGCCTTTCCATGGCTGCAGGGAAAAGGGGAAGAGGGAGACCCCCAACTACATGGTTGACGAATGTCCAAAAGGACATGAAATGCCTCGGCCTCAATGATGAGGATACTATAGTAAGATCGACGTGGCGCCGAATGATAAAAAGAGCCGACCCCGCGTAACGGGATAAGGCGAGGCCAAAGAAGAAGAAGAGAGGGATTATCTCTGTTCAATCAAGTTGGTGACGCGTCGCGGTAAACTCAGCATTTTTGACCCCTAACTAGACAGGTGACATTAAACGAGTCGCACTTCCAGCATCATTGTTTCCACGTATACCTCAGTAACCTTCAAGGCGAGAGTGAATAGGCATTTTCTAGGCAAGCGCTTAGAAAATGCCTATTTACTAGGAAGGTTAAATCGCTGAATTAATATGAAACGGTCGCGCATCACTTCCTCCTGTTTTTAAGTGCATACTTGCACTAAAAGTTAGCTCTTGATGGCAATCTCATCTGATGGTAAGTGGTGATGCAGTCTAATATGGCAGCAGGCTAACCTGTTAAGGGTATGGTAAGCCCATACTCATAACTGGTTTCTACGCGACATCGCGATCGAGCCGGAACGCTAAATCGCTTGGCGACACCTCCTTGTCGGTAGGGTGGTAACTAGCCACGGCCGAAGCCTCCCACCAGACCAGACTCGAACCGGGAATCGAACCCAGGTCCTCCGACTTCATAATATGACAGCGCATTTTAGTCTAAGAATGACGCAATATGATTCTGCCGGTAGAAAAATCAACGTGAAATATCCACGGTACTTATGCTGAAACCAGTCGGATCGAATACCACTCGTAGAATATCGAGTACATACTTATAACGAATAGAATATCGACTGAGAAACTTGCTAAGCGCTGTGTCTCATCAGTTGAATAAGCCCGGGTTCGATTCCCGGCAGGGAAAATTTTGAAATTAATTATTTCTAAATTTTCTCTGATCTCTTTTACTAACGTCTTGTCACGTTGTTGCGTAGTAACTAATTAGGCTATAGGCTTAAAATTACTTCCTCTTACAAGCCCCATACTATCTAAGACTGCATTGTCACTTACCAACAGGTGAGTAACCTGACATTGGCTCACTTTTAGTGGAATAAAAAAATATCTCTTCATAACTCAGTTTGTCGCTTTTATTGGGGATCGCTAGCGGAGATGCAATAATGAAATTGTATTGATGTCGCGTATAAACCAATTAGTAGTGTGGGTTTACCATACCCCTAACAGGTTAGCCCGCTACCATCCTAAACTGCATCATCACTTACCACCAGATGAGTTAGCTGCCAAAGGCCAACTTGTTGTGTATAAAAAAAAAGATAACGATTAACGCAAGATATCATAGCATTTATGCATTCAGTTAACCAATAAAAACCAATAAAATTGTAACTTAAACATTGTTTTGTATCTTATCTTTATTAAAACCACGATATTTTTTGTATGTGTAATGCAAATGTGAAATCTTTGAAATAATGCCTTAGCCTACTCATTTAAAACCTGATTTAAGGCAACGGGTCAAATGCTGAAGCAACTAAGTTCGTTTTTTTAGACTTGCCAAATTAGTACCCCTGTTTTATGGTAAGAACGCTCAGAAAAAACTTTTCTGTAAATCTATCTTTTCCTTTTAAAACCACTGACTTTTTATGGTCATGCAAATCATGCAAATCTGCAATCCTTGAAATAAGTCTTCAATTTATTCATTGATTTTTACTCGTAAATTTTTTTAGACTTGCCAAATTAGTACCTCGGGTTTATGGTAAGCACGCTGAGAGAGAACTTCTCTTTCAATCTATCTTATAGTTTTAAAACCACGGGTTTATTTGGTGTTCTAGTTCATAAAACATATGCAAATGTGAAAGCTTTGAAATAAGGCTTCAATGTACTCATTTTAAACCTGATTTAAGGTAACAGGGCAATTTTTAGTTTTTTTAGACTTGTCAAATTAGTATCTATGTTTTATGCTAAACACGCTGAGAAAGAATTTCTATTTCAATCTATCTTATAGTTTTAAAACCACGGATTTATTTGGTGTCCTAGTTCATAAAACATATGCAAATGTGAAAGCTTTGAAATAACGCCTCAATTTACTTATTTTAAACCCGATTTAAGGCAACAGGGCAAATGTCGAAGCAACGTTGATTTTTTAGACCTGCCAAAATAGTTCAACTGTTTATGCTAAGCACGCTGAGAAAATCTTCTCTGTAAATCTATCTTATCCTTTAGAAAAACGCGGTTTTATTTTCTGTGTCCTAGTACATAAAAACTATGCAAATGTGATTCAAGGTAACAGGGCAAATGTTGAAGCAATGTTAGTTTTTTTAGACTTGCTTAATTAGTACCTAAATTTTATGGTAAGCAAGCTGAGAAAAATTTCTCTATATAGCTATTTAAATAAAAGAAACTTGCAAATATTGTCTGCAAGAATGCGGCAAGAGAAAAAGTGTCACTATTGCGATCTCACGCTAAATAATTCAGGTTCGCGAAATTCCCGGAACGAAATTTCAATGCACTTCATTAAAACGTGCAGACGGTAGCGAAGCTAGCCGCCGACTGACTTTCACCGAATTTATAAATGTAAATGTGTCGTCCTTTTTCTTTTTCTTTTTTTTTTTAAATTTCGAACGCGTCGGTGGACTGAACGTGTTCCTTTTCGCGTTCATTATAATTAAGATTCCATTCTTGTTTTGAAACTTTGAATTTATGCAAATATTCCAACTGGAATGAAATGTTGGAAAGGCGAGCGGAGAGTCAAACGCCATCTTATCCATTCCTTATGAGGGTTCCTGAGTTAATAGAAAATGTGAGTATGGAAGCTATGATAGCCTCGTGTTTAGGACGTCCGCCTCTTAATCAGAGGTCGGGGGTTCGATCCCAATGCAGGGGGGACGGGAGGAGTTATGTTCGTTTTTAAGCAATTAAAATATCACTTGCTTCAACGGTGATGAAAAGCATCGTGACGAAACCTGCATGCCTGAGAGTTATCTATAAAGTTCTCAAATGCGTCTGAAGTCTACCAATGGCCAACGTGATGGAATATGGCAAAACCTATCTCATATTGCGAGATTATTGGAACGAAGTTTGAGAAGATAGGGATTAGATAGTAAAACCGTAAGAAAAAGTCCGTGGAATAAAACCGTTAAATGAGACGGTCGTATACACAAGCGAGTAGTGTATAATACCTTTCTTTTTCTCCCTCTTTAATTATTTCTATTTCTATGTAATTTCATGTTGTCAAACAAAAATAAAGAGACATAATTTGTTATTTTAGTTGATAATTTACAATTCTTATTATTACGATTTTTTTTAATTTTACGTAATTTATTTTTTCCTAAATTATTTCCTGTACTTAAATAAAAACTTATCAGCTAAATTTAAGAGAAAAATCAAGAAAACCTACATGCACCCTCGATCACGATTTTTTTTTGCAAATTGTGTCGATTCTACATTAGCCGAAGGAACTTCGTTCCTACCTAGTGTCCTACGACACCACATCATTTTGGAATTATGAATTAAATTGCGCGATGACGAGAGCACATTGGAATAAAAATCACATTTAATGTAAAATAAGCGTTTTGTTATAAAGATGATTCGATAAAAGTATAACATTCACAAAATTTCCACGAAAACATTAAACACAAAGATAAAGAAAACGTAACAAAACTCGACAAGTTCACGATATTTTGATTTCGTGAAGCAAAACTGTGGACTGACTTTGAAATCTTGTATTTCTTTGCGCGAACTCCCTTTGGAAACTTCCCGTTTGTCTTTTGAAAGAAAAACATTAGATTTCCCCGGGCTTTATGCTAATTCTTTGTGTGTTCGAATGTCGCGCTTTGATACTGGCAATCAATAAGAGTTTGCGATTATAAAAAGGTTTATAAAAAAAAAAAAATCTTTATTGAGAACACTTGAGTCATACAGACAAATGGCAAAGACGGCCCTACATTAGTAAAGACTGTGTTGCATAAGCCGACGCCTACTTCCGAAACTTACATTAATAATTGTATGTTCTTCTAAAGAAAAAAAAAAAAAAACTAAATAAAACGAAAAATATAAACAAAATAAAAGTTACAAAAGATGTTAGAAATTCGAAATCTCTGTTCACAGAAAATCTGCGGTAACATTCAAATTATTGGTCTGTAGTATTACTATATAAAATGTTTTTAATCTTATTTATTTATTTATTCAAAGCGCCACCAACAGAATTATATGTAAAAAAAATTAAACATTTTAATAATCTTAAGTTCTAGGATATAAATATAAATCATTTTTTTATCCACTACACGTTAGCCCTTGACTGCTATCTCACCTGATGGTAAGTGATGATGCGGTCTAAAATGGTAGCAGGCTAACCTGTTAGGGGTAAGATATACCCATACTCCTAATTGGTTTCTACGCGACATCGTGCCGGAACGCTAAATCGCTTTGCGACACGTCTTTGTCGGTAGGGTGGTAACTAGCCACGGCTGAAGCTTCCCACCAGATTAGACTCGAGCCGGGAATCGAACCTAGGACCTCCAACTTTATAATGTTACAGCGTACGCTCTGCGCCACGGAGGTTGTCAAATTATGTAACTTAGTTTTTAAAAAGTTGCCAGTCAATCTTGCTACTGTACTGGATTTCCCCACGTAATTCCTAGGTTCATTAAGATAACTTCAACGCTGGAGATGTCAAAGATGATTTTAATAATCATCCGTCGGTTTTAAATTTTTCTTATTCTTTACTGAAACTACACTTTTTTTTTCCAGACTGTCTATTAGCTGTACAAACCCTATTAGCCTACCCTATAGCGTAACCGGGCTGTTGAAACTACACTGGAGTAATTCTTCTGGCAGAGCTTCCTTCCGGCACGATATCGCGTAGAAACCAACTAGGAGCGTGGGTTTACCATACTTCTAACAGGTTAGCCCGCTACCATCCTAGACAGCATCATCACTTACCACCAGGTGAGATAGCCGTCAAGGGCTGACTTGTAGTGTATAAAAAAAAAAAAAGTTCGCCAAACAGCCCGGTTACGTTGTGGCAACCAATAGCAATAGCATAGCTAATAGACAGTCCGAAAAAAATAAAAAAATATCATCCGTCATTCTACCCAATTTAACATCGTAGTGTGATCAAATAAAAAAAACAGTTTTTCAAATCCGTTATTCCTGGTAGTTACCAAATACAATCAACCAAAAAAATTAACTCTTCAGTTTTGTTATTGGTATAGATAGATATGGTATAGATATAGAAAAGGTAGGTTTTTATTCAAAACTTTTACCGCAGGCGGTGAAATTAATCCCCTGGCATGTTAGAGGTTTCAGATCTGAACACTGGAGTAATATGAATCAGCAATAACAGTTTCTTGTTCATAGCTACGGGGGTTCATAAATACAAGGAAAACCGGATAAAATTCAACTGTATTAAATGCATATATTATTTTAACCGATCTTATTTGCGACCATAAACAAGCGCACTAGAAATTTTATTCTCCACAACAAAAATATAATGGAACGTCGAAATAAGACGCCATATAAATAAACAGTTGAGAAAAAGGGAAGCGAAATTATTGTTTCCAAAAGTGAGCCTCGGCATTAACACATCAAAGGATATCACGCGATGCCTTCGGCAATATGAGAACCAAATATTTTACGTAAAATACTATAAATAAATGTTTGTTTCCCGAGATTTTTATAAGTGATCGTGGATTCCCGAGAATTTCTCCCTGTGGTTGTTTTATTTGTTACGTTTATTGAACTGAAACTTTAACTGCATTAAAACTTTAATTAAATATAAAAATTAACCTTTGAAAAGTTTATTTTGTACACTTTTATACATATAGCTATAAATTAAAATAAACGTTATTTTGAACAATGTACTAGAAAGAATACTTTGTACATTCATTCATGATCAACACATTACCGGCTCACTACAGAGGGGTCGGGTCGGGCACGGGTCTCCTCTCAATATGAGAAGGGTTTGGCCATAGTCCACCACGCCGGCCATGTGCGGATTTGCAGACTTCTCACGACTTTGAGAACATTATGGAGAACTCTCAGGCGTGCAGGTTTCCTCACGATGTTTTCCTTCACCGTTGAAGCAAGTGATATTTTAATTGTTTAAAAACGCACATAACTCCGAAAAGTTAGAGGTGCCCGGATTCGAACCGCCGACCTCTGATTAGGAGGCTGACGCCCTAACCACTAGGCTATCACCGCTTACATTAGATTAATAAACCAGACGTACAAAGTATAACAATTATTATAAAGTAAAAATCAAACGTACATATTTTGATTACCTCCGTGGCGCAGCGCGTGCGCTGTCGCACTATAAAGTTGGAGGTCTTGGGTTCGATTTCCGGCTCGAGTCTGGTCTGGTGGGAGGCATCGGCCATGGCTAGTTACCGCACTACCGACAAGGACTTGTCGCCAAGCGATTTAGCGTTCTGCCACGATATCACGTAGAAAACAACTAGGAGCGTGTGTTTACAGGTTAGCCCGCTACCATCCTAGACCGCATCATCACTTAACATCAGGGGAGATGGCGTCAATGGCTCACTTGTGGTATATAAAATAGAAAAAAATATATGTTTTTGAGTAATTTGAATAAAGTTGAGAAAATATAAAAATACTATATTTCAAAACAAATCTTTTTCGTTATTGACAGCCATGATTTCATCATCATCATCATGAACAACCCATTACCGGCTCACTACAGAGCACGGGTCTCCTCTCAATATGAGAAGGGATTGGCCAAGCGATTATGCGTTGCGCTTAATTTAACCAACCGTTCCGGCACGATGTCGCGTAGAAACCAATTAGGAGTATGGGTTTACCATAAACCCATACTCCTAATTGGTTACCCCTAACAGGTTAGCCCGCTAAAAATCTTAGACTGCAACATCACTTACCATCCGGCGAGATGCCGTCAAGGGCCAAATTGTAGAGGATAAAAAAAACACCGAAGATAGAGTAATTTCATAAGAAATATAACTTTTACGTGGCCTCATATATTGTAAATATATATGTGTATACCATGCCAAAGCTTCATACACTTATAAAACAGCTCCCTTTATTAATTAAAAATGCACACAATAATATTAGCCACCTTTAACAGCTTGACAATAAAATTCAAAAATCGTTTAAAAGAATTTTACTTATCTGATATGCAATAAAGAAAATATATAGGTATATATAATTTTGTGTGTATGTCGATATAATTCTATTATATATATGTATATCTATTTATTTATGTATATATATATTTATTTAGTAATTTATATCTGGAGTAGATCGCTTTTAGCGATAAGACCGCCTTTGCGCATTATGTTTGTTTTTTTTATTTTATTTTTGTTCTATTTTGAACTCAAGTTAATAGTGTACAATAAAGTGTTTATCTATCTATCTTTTATCTAAAATTATCATAGAAATCATAACATATATAATATAATATGAGAATAATCAAAAAATATGATAACAGAAAAAGGTAGTGAGTGGGTAAATATGGAAATCAGCTTATCCCATGAGTAGTTTTCGCTTTATTCTACGAACACATCTTCAATGTTTGGCGTAAAAGGAAAATAATAAAGCGGGCCGAGGCAAGCGGAAAATGGAGAGCTATCCCGAAGCGATAAGGCTTTGGACAGAATCAATTATATGTGGGTGGGGAAATATCCAAGCGGTATCCGAAGATCTATCGATATACGGACAATGTATGTTGTTTAAATCACACGAGTAGTAGACCCTTTTAAAACTTACTGGTCACACCTCGTGGTTTTTGGGGCAAATCGTACATATAAATTCAAAAGTATTTATTCTTTACGTTGGCGTTGGCTAGTTACCACCCTACCGACAAAAAAATGTCGCCAAGCGATTTAGCGTTCCAGCACGATGTCGCGTAGAAACCAATTAGGAGTATGGGTTTACCTACTTATGTATATACTAGCTGTTGCCCGCGACTTCGTTTGCGTAGAATTGCTGATTTCCCGTGAGATTGAGGTTTTAAGCTACAGGCAAATGTCAAATTGCCTATTTTCGTGTTTCTAAATTTAAAAAAATAGGACTTTCATACAAACTTCAAACCCCTATTTAACCCCCTTCGGAGTAGATTTTGACGAAAAAATATTTTAACCTCATACTTACGCCCTAAAAGAAACTTATTATTAAATTTCAAACTTGTAGACTTCATAATAAAAATATAAGCAAAAACTATCATCCCCTTTTTTACCGCCCTTAACAGGTAATAAGTTAAAAAAAATGATGTACATGTTTTTTATTTATTATTATTAATCTTAATGCAATTTTTTGTGTCTCTAACTCTAAAAACAAAGAAATTTCATACCAACTTCCAACCCCTATTTTACCCCCTCAGAGGTGGAATTTCCGAATATCCTTTCTTAGCTGACATCTCTTAACTATCAACTACCTACTTGCTAAATTATAGCTTTATACGTACAATAGTTTTTGAGATCTCGTGTTTAATCAGTATGTAAGTAAGTATGTAAGTATGTAAGTGACCTTTCGCTTTTATATATATCGATTATATCCTGGTCTGGGTTGCCTGGCAGAGATCGCTCTTTAGCGATAAGGCCGCCTATTGTACCTGTTTTATTTTCTGTGTGTTTCTTTAATGTACGTATTTCTTCTTTTGTGTGGTGTACAATAAAGTGTATTTTCATTTCATTTACCATATCCCTAACAGATTAGCTCGATACCATCTTAAGACTGCATCATCACTGAATGGGTGACATGATGATAATGATGATGATGATAGCATTTAATGGCGTATAATATTTCTCCTAATCATAGTAGAACCATAGAACAGTTTTACCTTTAGGACATTGTCAGTTGTTATGATGATAAAATTAAAAATGCTCAACAATGGAAAAATGACAATATATTTTTTTTTATCCACTACAAGTTAGCCCTTGACTGCAATCCCACCTGATGAGTGTGATGATGCAGTCTAAGATGGTAGCGGGCTAACCTGTTAGGGGTATGGAAAACCCACACTCCTAATTGGTTTCTACGCGACATCGTGCCGGAACGCTAAATAACTTGGCGACACGTCTTTGTCGGTAGGGTGGTAACTAGCCACGGCCGAAGCCTCCCACCAGACCAGACTCGAACCGGGAATCGAACCCAGAACCTCCAAGTTTATAATCTGACAGCGCGCGCGCTGCGCCACGGATGTCGTCAAATATCCTTTAAGGGAAGAATTTTTTGTCAACTATGGAATTTTTATATGCACTTAGCGTTTTTTTGCTTTCAATAGACAAGATTAGAAACACAAATAAAGAAGACACCATAAGTGACTCAAAATCAAGAAATCTTAATTATCCATAAGCATAATCAACGAATCAGTGAGCGCCGGCCGCGCAGCATCCGTATCTGCCACGTCTGATGTGTCCATTTGTATTCCAACCGGTTCTAATGACACTATCTCAATTCAATTGTATTTACGTCTGATGGAACAATTCCGTTGCGGGCTGACTTTAAACAGTGTGGAATTGTGGAAAGTTTCGTCGCTTGCTTTTACTCTGACATTGTTCGAGCACAAAGTAATTAAATATTCAAAGCTTAGCAATATTTATTTAGCTATATTTACATGTGATAGCACGGTGGTCAGGACATCCACTTCCTAATCAGAGGTCGGCGGTGTTATCCATTAATTTAAAATATATATTTAAAAATAAAAAAAATCAACTGACACGTTTAGTTAGAATTAGTTCGTGTTTACTGTCATCAGTCCACCTGGTGGTACGTCGTGATGCAATCTAAGATGCTTGCTTGGCGACACGTCCTTGTCGATAGAGTGGTAACAAGCCACGGTCGAAGCCTTCCACTAGACCTGTCTCGAGCCGGGAATCAAACCCAGCACATCCAACTTTAACTTTACGGAGTTATGTGCGTTATTAAGCAATTAAAATATCACTTGCTAAGAATCGAAAACAGCGTGAGGAAACCTGCACGTCTGAGAGTTCTCCATAATATTCTCAAAAGAGTGTGAAGTCTGCCAATCCGCACATGGCCAGCGTGGTGGACTATGGCCAAAGCCTTCTCATATTGAGAGGAGACCCGTGCTCTGTAGTGAGCCGGTAATGGGTTGATCATGATAATTAGTATATTTATTTCATATTTATTAATGTATTGTATTATTTATGTAATCCGGTGTATGTATTAGTATGCAGGTTTTTGCTTATATAGTACGCCACCTACTTTCTCCTACTTTCTCTTTTCCTAATCCTAAGGTGTCCTGGTAGAGATCGCTACTAAGCGATAAGGCCGCCTTTTGTATTCTGTTTCTTCTTGTTTTTCTTATTATTTATATTTATATGTGGTGTACAAATAAAGAATATATGTATAAAACATATAAATAAACTTGTGTTGCACGCTACTAGCCTACAAAAAATTAGAAATTCATTTAAAGGATTGTAACAATTTTATAACAAATTGCCAAATAAAATTTCTGGGATGTCTCTCAATAAGTTCAAAGTTTATATAAAATGTAAGCTTGTAGAAAAGTCCTACTATAGTGTAAAGGATTATGTAAATGATAAACAAGCATGGGTGTGAAAACTGCTCTAATAAGATAGCTCTTAATATAATTTTAAGTGGCATGTGAGATGGTGATAACAAAAAGAAAATTTACCTGGCTAAGTTTATTGTGGGGCGCTTATTGACCGGGGCGCGTTTGGAACCTGCATAGCTTTAGTTTTAAGTTAACGAATGTAGTTATCACCATAAATTCACTAGTATGTAAATTATTGACGCGTCAAAAGTACCTTTTAAAGGACTTTTGGAATAAAGATTATTTGAATTTGAATTTGAATAAAAAATTTGAAGTAAATTCTATTTAAACGCTCGGTGTTATAGACATTCGTTCTAACAGAAACAAACTTTCTCGTTTCCACGCAAGAATATTGACAAAACCACATACCTACCGCATCGAATGTGTAATATCAAATATAATTGTCGAGGTAGCGACCGCTGTAATGTTTTTTGCTTTTTATAGAAAATTACATTCTTTCTCTGCGTGATATCGTTTTAACTGTACCCCTAGCAAGATAACAGTTAAATAGATACTATACGGTAGTAAGAGTTCGTACGACTCGATACGTTTTCCATTGCTTTCATGCATAATGTAATGCAGTAATTACAAAAATACTTCAGGATAATTGATATTGTGAATGTTATTATCATTTTAAGGACTAAAAATATCACTTGCTTCAACGGTGAAGGAAAACATCGTGAGGAAACCTGCACACCTGAGAGTTCACCATAATGTTCTCAAAGGCGTGTGAAGTCTGCCAATCCGCACATAGCCAGCGTGGTGGACTATAGCCAAACCCTTCTCATATTGAGAGGAGACCCGTGCTCAGTAGTGAGCCGTGAATGGGTTTATAATATTACATAAATTATAATATTACATATTATATTTATATTTGTATGTGCATTTTTAATTGAAGCAATATACAATTAAATAACACGATGAAGGAAAATATCTTGAGGAAATCTGCATGCCTAAAAGTTGTTCCACAATATATTTTATAACTTCTTATATTCGAAATGTGCTGACGTATTCGAAACGTGTGATTACTACGTACTAAGGGTTACTGTTGCTTTGAGAATGTAACGATTATGTTCTTAGTTCAATTGCTTAATATAACATGACTTCTTTCAAGCTCCCTGGCGCATTGTCGAGCGCTGTATTACTATAAGTTGATGGTACTGGGTTCGATGCCCGACAAGGAAAGTTAATAAATCATTTTTGAATTTTCTCTGTTCAGGTTTCTTGGGAGTCTTTGGCGGTGGCTAGTTACCACCCAAAGTTACTGGCAAAGATGTGCTGCATAACAATTTAGGGTGCACGAAGGCGTATGGAAAGTAATTAAGAGTATCGGTTTAGTTTACTGCCATATTTAACAGGTTAGTTGAGCCCACTACCATCTTAGACTGCATCATCAGATCAGTTACCACTAGGAGAGATCACGGTCAAGGGAAAAGTTTAAGTAAATGATTTTTTATTTTACTTAAACTTACCGCTGTTACATCATTTTTTTTTTTTATCTTAAACTTACCGTTGTTACCTATTCAATATCCCATATAACTACCCCCTATGTAGAGCTTACCTAGAAACACTAGGATTACTAGTAGTAGTAAGTCCATACCATCCTGGCAACCTACTGGTAAGTATCACACTGTCAGCTAGGTATAAATCAGGCGGACTGAACCGACTGGCTCGAAGCCAGGTGTCGCCAACTTTAACATCAGTTAATCTAACACACGCTTTTGGCGGCGGTTCAAGACTTTTTTTTAAACTTCGGGATGAACAAAAAAGCCTTGCCTTAATACCTTATTAGAGTTTAATATATATTTGTCAAGCTGTGACAGCCCAGTGGTTAGGACGTCCGCCTCCTAATCAGAGGTCGGGGGCTCGAACCCGGGCACGCACCTCTAACTTTTCGGAGTTATGTGCGTTTTTAAGCAATTAAAAATAACACTTGCTTCAATGGTGAAGGAAAACATCGTGAGGAAACCTGCATGCCCGAGAGTTCTCCATAATGTTCTCAAAGGCGTGTGAAGTCTGCCAATACGCACATGGCCAGCGTGGTGGACTATGGCCAAACCCTTCTCATATTGAGAGGAGACCCGTGCTCTGTAGTGAGCCGGCCATGGGTTGATCATGATGATGATGATGATATATTTGTCGGTTATAGTTGTGGCTGCATGGTCTTCTGGTACAGGATTCACAGGATTCATGGCGTAGGTCACAGGCAAATAAAATCCGGCAATGATGATAGCAAGACAGTCCTAATCGGAGTTGAGTAAACCAACGGTCCCGTGTTGAACGTCCGAGTCGTGCAACCGCCGAGTAAGGAATGACCGTGGAAAGCGGCGCTCGCCTCAAAACGATTCCACTCACGTGACGTAACGCCATTCACTCAGTTCCGGTACAACAATAATCAATTGAGAGTCTCTTTTAGTCAATTGAGAGTCTTAATCGCCGACATATTTTTTTTCTTTATTTTGGCAAAAAACAGTGATTGTTTAAAAACTAATTTACATGTGGATATAATAAAGAAACTTAAGAATAACCAAAACATTGCCGAAAAAAAATACATAATTAATAAAAATATAGGAGCACTGAGCAGAAACAAGGAAAATATGTAAACAACAGAATAAAAAAAAAAACTTTTTCTAAATATAATATTATATAGTTTTGGTAAAATTAAGTTAGGTTTATAGTTATATTATAGATATTTTTAATATATATATATATATATATATATATATATATATATATATATTAATTGTAATATATAACGGTACGTAGGCTAGTTACTAACGTATCTTGCTCTTTGTGTCTACACAGTGCTTTTCTATTTCAATTATCATCATCATCATCATCATGATCAACCCATTCTCGGCTCACTACAGTGCACGGGTCTACTCTCAATATGAAAAGGGTTTGGCCATACTGCACCACGTTGGCCATGGTCTGAGAAGCCCATAATGAACTTTGCTAGATACAATTTTTTTTATCACTTACTCACATGCCGCTTAAAATATATTAAAAATTAATATTTAAAAGCTATCTTAGTATAGCAATATTTCATTTATATTATTCTTTACACTACAATAGAAAACTTTCCTACTCGCTTACGTTTTATATAAAGTTTGAAGTTATTGAGAGACATCACAGAATTTTCATTTCGTAATTAGTTATTAAATTGCATACCTCATTAAATTGCATTACCTCTCAATGAATTTCAAAAATGATCAAAAGGTGTCTTCTTTCGGTGTAGCGAACATGTGTTAACGGAGAACAAGACCTACCTTAAGCCCTCAAAGAGAAATTTACCCGAACTCACAGAATTATCAAAACATTACGTAACGCTTTTTCCATTGGCGTCGCATCCGAATTTTTCGGAGTCCATTGTTCCGTAAAAGCCTTTGATAGTTCCGTCTATAAGCCGGCCCGATGTTTTGCATAATGTTGGGGTCGGGACCAGTTGGCTTTGTAAACATAGAGATTACTCTATTGCGACATGAGTTTATAGCGAAGTAGGTACGTTAAAAAACTGCAGTACCTAGTTTTTTAACGTAAGCACCTACTTCGCTTCGTTAAAAGAACAAACGTCCGTCCGACCCCCCCGTTATCCCAAACGTCGCCTAAGCCGAGGTTCGGCCTCAAAGGAGGCGCCCTTAGGCAGACGTTCCCTTAGTTTCTTCGAGCCTTAGGGCTCAAAATTTCTTCTGGCAGAGCTTCTTTCCGAAGCTCGCCAAACAGCCCGGTTACGCTGTGGCAACCTATGGGGTTAGGTCATGGGGGGAGGTAATGCAATGGGGCAAACAATACTACAGCTAATAAAAAGTTCGAAAAAAAACGCCTTGAGGGAACTTGCATGTCCACGCGTTCTCCCTAATGTTCTCTAAAGCGTGTGAAATCTATCAATCCACTCATAGGTAGTGTGGTGGTACGGCATTCCCTTCCTGATTTGGTTTTGGTTTTTTTATACATTACAAGTTAGCCTTTAACGGCTATCTCACCTGGTGGTAAGTGATGATGCTGTCTATGATGGTAGCTGGCTAACCTGTTAGGAGAATTGTAAACCCACGCTACTAATTGGTTTCTACGCGACATTGTGCTGGAACGCTATCGCTTGGTTCGCTTGGTGACACGTCTTTGTCGGTAGGGTGGTAACTAGCCACGGCCGAAGCCTACCACCAGACCAGACTCGAGCTGGGAATCGAACCCAGGACCTCCATCTGTGCCAGCTTGGTAATGATGTGTCAAATCAAAAATACTAGGAAAGTAGATTCTTTATAGTTTTTTTATTGAATTAATAAATAAATACACTTGTGTTGTACACCACAAAAGATGATGATATTATATATAAAAAAAATGTATTAATAGAAATAAAAATAAAGCTATTCAAAGAGAGAACGCTGCCAGTATCTCTGAACCCTTGCCTTGACTCCTTTTAATAATATATTTTAGTTTTTTAATTTTAGATTCATTGTTAATATTATTGGCATTAATATGATCGAGAAAAGTTCCGGGGTCGGCATGGAGACTTCTGAATAAATACGTCATCTGAATAAAAAAAAAATATTATTAATCATTAAGTTTAAAAATAAAACTACATAATATGTCGAACATGCCACGTTAGGTTTTTCTATTACGTGGCTGTTCATACGTCATGATACAACTCAACACGCCATGCCTTTCATGCGCACGGCAACCGGCTGTCCCTGGTACGTGCGTAACGTAGATCTGCGAGACCTAGAACTTAACACCATCGCTCAGCACTTTAAGAAACCCTCGAAAAGCTATTTCGAAAAATCAATCCGACACCCCAACACTCTCGTAGTTGCGGCTCCTTTTACTCCCCCGACGTAAGCGCTCCTCTCCGAAAGAGGAGACCTAAACATATTCTTCATGACCCTGACGATCAGATCTACTGACAACATACTCGTACCACCTACCACACAATCATACGCTACACCCCGTCTTCGTCGGCGAAGACGAGATCCCCGCTATCACACGTCATCCGGACGTGGGCTTCATCCACGGCCTCGGAGACGTACGGACAACTCATTATCCGACCCCTCTGTTATTCCAAACGTCGCCTAAGCCGAGGTTCGTCTGTCCACTTAGTTGGAGGTCGACCAACACTACGTTTACCGGCGACATTCCAGCACCTTGGGACCCCAACGTCGTTGGGGTTGGCAGCGAAATCTCTTCCGGAGATTCTTGACACCCCCTGCCCCGCCGTTACAGCATAACCGCTGCCAGAGCCAGGAATAGCGGGGCTGCCGAGGACTAGGGGCTGTGTGTCTATATCGGAGATATATTGAACGTTTGTCCAGCGTTTGTTGACGTTTGATGTAAAGGAAAGTAGCGAAAGGGCCAGCCGAAAGTTGTCTTAGGCATGTTTGCTCGCCAATTTTGTGATACGATATCATATCTCGAGGAGTTTGTTTTGTTTACTTAAGCTAAGGTACGGTTATTGCGTGACAATCCTTTGTAAATAAAACGGAGTGTTTTTTTTTTTCGATTTCACCATTGAAAATCGTTTTATCGTGAAAATCGGTACTATCTTAATAATATTTAAACGCGAAAGTTTGTAAGTATGGATCGATGTTTGTTACTGTTTCACGTGAAAACTACTAAATGGATTTGTATGAAACTTTACGATAATATAGCTTATAAATCAAAATAACACATAAGCTACAATTTATAAAGATCACTTACTTTACTTTTCGCGCTTGTGAAGTCAACATCTCCTGATGATGATCCGGTGTCGGGTCGAAACGTGCGTAGAGGTTCTAGTGGAAGATTTTGTGTGGTGTTATATTATACAAATCTCCCGGTTGTCGGCGGAATATAGCAAATTATACTTGCTGTTTATTGTTTATCATGGACTTCCGCAAAGTAACGCCTGCTTCTATTCATTCTATAAATGGTAAAAAAAAAATTTTGCTTTATTTGAAAAAAATGGAGTTGATAGTAATTTTTTGATGGAAGTACAGAGGAGGGTAGGTACTAGGCCAAGTAATCTATAATTCTAGATCAAAGACATGGTAATTAAGTGAAGCTATTAATTAGCATGCCTTTAATCTGTTAATAGGCTCTTGCAACGCTTTCTTTGATGGGTGGCAATCAAACTAGTTTTTAACCCCTGAGAAGACCACCTAAGTGGGTTTTGTCCTTAAGAATCAATTTTCATATAACCCCCCCGGTATGAAAAAAAAATATGAGCAGTAAAATCTACTGAACGAATGACCTCGTACCTCGACCTCGTTTTTGTGCGCAACCTATTTTCAGGCGATCATCATCATCATGATCAACCCATTACCGACTCACTACAGAGCACGGGTCTCCTCTTAATATGAGAAGGGTTTGGCCATAGTCCACCACGCTGGCCATGTAAGGATTGGCAGACTTCACACGCCTTTGAGAATATTATGGAGAACTCTCAGGCGTGCAGGTATCCTCACGATGTTTTTCTTCACCGATGAATCAAGTGATATTTTAATTTTTAAAAACGCACATAACTCCGAAAAGTTAGTTTCAGGCGATGTCGATATACAAATCTGTGTTTTTTTAAGGGGATGCGTAAACGAATTTCCCAGAAATGTGTTTACGTAGTGTTTAGGTGGGTCGTAGTATGTGGGACTTCCCGGCGGACTTACTTGATGGTAACTAACGAGGCAGACCCTCCACAGGTGGTTTATGATCGAGACCCCCTAACTCTGAGTACCACCTCGTCTACAAATCTGTGAACTACCTCCTGTGTATGTCATTTTCTATTCACGCCTTTACGTGATTACTGTATAGCGATACGTCCTTAAATTGTTTATTTATTTATTTAAACAACTTAGTTTCACAATATAAGGAAAAACAGAAGAAAGGTGAAAAAATATATATAGGTACATAACATAAAAGCAAAAGGCGACCTTATCACTAAAAGCGATCTCTTCCAGCCTACCTATTACAAAGAAGCCGACAGATATATAAAGGCGAGAAATCGCATACATATATACATACTAATAATTATATACTAGCGGTAATAGCATAGTGGTTAGGGCGTCAGCCGGTCGGCGGTTCGAATCCGGGCACGCACCTTTAACTTTCGGAGTTATGTGCGTTTTTAAAATTAAAATATCATTTGCTTCAACGGTGAAGGAAAACATCGTGAGGAAACCTGCACGCCTGAGAGTTCTCCATAATGTTCGCAAAGGCGTGTGAAGTCTGCCAATCCGTACATGGCCAGCGTGGTAGACTAAGGCCAAATCCTTCTCGTATTGAGAGGAGACCCCTGCTTTTTAGTGAGCCGGTAACGGGTTGATCATGATGAAGAAATAATATAAAAGTACCCGTATTATATACTAGTAAGAAATAATATAAAAATATACGTATTGTTATAAAAATTCGAAGGATTTGTAATAGAACTTGTAATGGTTTCCACTAATTAACGTTAATTGTATTAAATTCAACACACATTGTATCAGAAAACGATTACCACGGCGAAAGTTTGTGTTATTCAGCGAGTTATAAATTCCAATAAAAGTCTCGAACTAGGTTGGTTTGAACAAAACGCTGAAATAAAGTTGAAATAACCAATAACTGAAGCGAAGCGTATTTTCGTTCGGGCCATACATTTTGATATCATTTTTCAGGCCACTAAATAAGAGGGAATATTAACTGGTTAAATCAAGGATGACTGGTAGAAAATGCTCAGCAATAATTTCGCCCTTATGTACAATATTTTAGTTTGCAATAAAGTTTATAAAAAAAAAAAGTCTGCTAATTCGCATGGCCAGCGTGGTGGACTATGGCCAAACCCTTCTCATATTGAGAGGAGACCCGTGCTCTGTCGCGAGCCAGTAATGGGTTGATCATGATGAAAATATGACAGATAGTACAAAATCATCAATAATATTATTCATTATATGAATGATTAAAATGAAATCCTCTTTTTTATTTGTATTAAAATAGCCAACCACGTTTAATGTCACTTATTGAATAGTTGTTTATTTTTATAAATAGGTACATCGAAATTTTGGATTTTGCGCATGACAGAAGAGTTTATTTTAATAATTAGAACCTCTAGTGTTCAAGTATCGAATATTAACTATCTTTGGCCATAGTCCACCAGGCTGGCCACGCGCGGATTGGCAGACTTCACACGCCTTTGAGACCATTATGGAGAGCTCTCATGGTATGTAGGTTTACTCACGATGTTTTCCTTCACCGTTGAAGCAATTGATATTTCATTTGCTTAAAAACGCACATAACTCCGAAAAGTTAAGAGGTGCGTACCCGAGATCGAATCTGATTAGGAGTCGGACATCTACTAGGTTCACCGTTAACGTGCCTAAATCGCTCATTTCGCAGCCTGAATGTAACGACTGCATATTATCGGCGTACATCGGGTATTGTAGAGAAATCACGATTGCCTCATAGCCACTTGGAGGGTTCTTAAAATTCTTAAAACGTACTTGAAATAATTCCCAACAATCCACTCTCATACTTATATTACTGTAATAATACCCAATTACTTATAATTTGTGTGTTTACGATCTTAGACACTTTGTGAAATGATTTTGATACTCGTCATGTTATTAGAATGTTTCCTTTCTCTAGTGTAAAACTAGCTGTCCCCTGCGATTATACCACCGTTAACTAAGTTATGTTATTTCATAACAACGCTGCGCGGTGCACGGTTACCTACATGTAACTCGTCTCCCGAGCGTATATACATAATCTGTAAAGAGCAAAAACTATCTACATACGATTGTCTTAGTAAAAAATATATTTTTTTCTGTGAGGATTAATAATTAATGATTTACCATAATCATATAATTTTCAATTCTTTTCGATATACTCGTAATATTATAATTTTTGGCTTGTTCAATCGTTCCTTACCCTTGGTTACCTTTGCATAGTTACCGCAATTTTTTTTCTTATCTATTAAAGGTCGGTATTTTTGTAGTACTCACCATTTTTGTACACTTACTATTTAGAAAGCTGACAAAGGTAATATGCTTAGGAGTGTTTTTCTATCTCTCACCTTTCTTGCTCCTGTGCCTTCGGAGCACTTGTGGGCGATGGAAGCGGGGTCGTCCATCAATCACAGTACGGTCCTCAAGTTGGCTGGTGTGCTGTTGTTCCGGCACACCTCTAACAGGCGAAAGTGGGCAAGTTGTGCCCGAGGAAGGTCTGCTGCGGCGGACTACCGCTGGTGGAGTCGCGGTTGTATGCGAGAGCGTTCCCGTGGCTCCGCCATACAGCGGCGAGTAGGAACACGTGGGGGTTTTAGTCAGTAGGAGTCTGACATAACCTCTTTGCTTCCCCGTGGCGCAGAGGTACCCATGAGGATTTACCCACGTTAAAAAAAAGGAGTGTTTTTCGTACCGACTTGTTATAAAATATCTTTATTTCAGGCTAATTAATCTAATTATTATAATAGACCAATTATTTATTCAACATACTTCCAAACAAGGCAAATTTATAATAAATAATGGGAATGAAAATAATTCCTAAAAAGTATATATTTATATTCCCATACCTGGGTCGATATGAGCGTTGGGCGTTTCTATACGCAATCGTTAGAAAATGGTGTGAAATAGGTCGCACTAAATTTCGATAACTTGTTTCGTAACTACCCTCAATGCTAGTTAGTTATGAACATGAATAACTAGAGCAGATGTAGGTTCATCATCATCATCATGATCAACCCATTACCAGCTCATTGCTGAGCACGGGTCTCCTCTCAATATGAGAAGGGTTTGGCCATAGTCCACCACGCTGGCCATGTGCGGATTGGCAGACTTCACACGCCTTTGAGAACATTATGGAGAACTCTCAGGCGTGGAGGTTTCCTCAAGATGTTTTCCTTCACCGTTAAAGCAAGTGATATTTTAATTATTTAAAAACGCACATAACTCCGAAAAGTTAGAGGTGCGTGCCCGGATTCTAACCACCAACCTCTGATTAGGAGGCTGACGCCCTAACCACTATTACATATATTATTATATCACCGCTTTTAGATGTAGGTTACAGAACAAAAAATCTCACTCTTTTGTCTTTTTTTGTTTAATTAATATTATATATTGTACTTCAAAGTCGGAAGTTACTTAAATAACAAATATTTAATCCAACTGAAGACATTAATATGACTGTCATAAATTTAATTGAGCGTAGTTGCCATAATAAATAAATAATAATTAATTAAATAAATAAATACCATTCTTAATTCTCATTGTAATGCTCTCTTGACGAAAATTCATAACAAGTTTACAAAAGTTTATAAGGCCTCTTTCGTGTTTCTTGAAGAAGGTCACGTACAAAAGAGAATAAGTTATATCTTTAGAGAGAGGATTCTCGGGAGGGGATTTTTTCACATATTTAAACTTTGTCTTAAAAACACCTAAACACCTACGATTATATATAATTGAGAATCGATATCAACTTAAATCGATAGATATACGAGTTGTTTAGTTTTTTGTGTACCCATTTTTAGTTTAGTACATAAATTTAAACAAAGCGGTGATAGCACCTCTAACTTTTCGGAGTTATGTGCGTTACTTGCTTCAACGGTGAAGGGAAACATCGTGAGGAAACCTGCACGCCGGAGAGTTCTCCATTATCTTCTCAAAGGCATGTGAAGACTGCCAATCCGCACATGGCCAGCGTGGTGGACTATGGCCAAACCATTCTCATATTGATAGGAGACCCGTGCTCTGTAGTGAGCCGGTAATGGGTTGTTCATGATGACATAAATTTATTGCCTTGACACAGTCATAATGGAATGAAAATGATTTTATTGTATGACTTTTTTAATTTAGAAAGCAACCACCTGTTACCCTACTTTTAAAAAGTGGTTTCCTTGAAGAGATGACTTATTGTATTTGTTTTTAAATTCGTTTTGCTTTTTCTCTCGTATTACGTGGGCAATTAAGAGTATTTAGTTTATATATTTTTATACTTATAAAAAATCTAGCTTTGTACAGTTTTATGGTAGTTGACCTAACTGTATACAAAACTCACTCTCTTACTCTGGCCGTAGATCGCTTGAAAGTTCGTTTTGTCGGGCCCCGACAAACTCTCCGATAAAGGTAACCGCCAGTGGGGACTTTTTCGACGCTCTAGTTACAGCCTTTATTTGACAGGTCTTTGTCTAGAGAGGGTTTTAGAGTAAAAATCCATCACGCTGCCCCAATGCGGGTTCGTTGGCTTTATGATAATTCTTGACACCGGTATCGGTTGACATGTTCGTCGGTTGATTACGACCTATCTATGTTAACGACTAGAACAACTAGACGTTTTGACTTTTGTAACTTCTAATTTACGCTGATGATGGTGATGATGGCTACTCTTCACTGATAAACGTCCAATACTGGACGTAGGTCTTTTTTAAGGTACTTCAAAATTCACATTATGATGCCACCTGCTATTGCGAATTATACTACAATGACCACGAATAACATAATTTTTTTGGCATGATTAAGTGTTTTTTTTTTTGTAAACTTACCATGTTCTAGTGTTTGCTGGTACTATTTGTTGGAGGGGGATAATATGGTTGAACCACACTTTATACTCCCTATGTGTAATTCTAAATAAAATATTCAAATTTATCCATAATATTTTCAAAGGCGTGTGAAGTCTGGCAATCCGCACGGCCCAGCGTGGTGGACAACAGCCAAAACTCTTCTCATGCTGAAAGGAAACCCGTGCTCTATAGTGAGCCTATAATAGGTTATTAATACTGATGATGGTGACTGCAGTGAAATTAATGAATAATTAATTCCAAGTATGTTAATACTAATATAATTAAGTTCGGACTAGGACAGTTAATAGTACTGCTGTTTTTGGTGCCCAAGAATAATCCCATTTTACCTAAAATGAAGGATTTGCATCTTCTATCCTTAAACCCATACGTTAACAGTATATTTTTTATACATTACAGGTTAGCCCTTAATGGCTATCTCACCTGGTGGTAAGTGGTGATGCTGTCTCGGAAGGTAGCGGGCTAACCTGTTAGGTGTATGGTAAGCTTGCGCAAGCTCCTAATCTACGCGACATCGTGCCGGAGCGCTAAATCGCTTGGCGATATGTTTGTTTAGTAGGCTGGTAACTAGCCACGGCTGAAGCCTCCTACCAGACTAGACTCGAGCCGGAATCGAAACCTGGACCTCCAGCTTATAATGCAATAGCGCACGCACTGTGCCACGGAGGTCCTCCTGAGTTCGGTGTTTCTGGTGCTTTACACACACACATCTACACCGAGTCCCAAATAGATAAAGAGTAAGAGAAACTTCACAGATCATATTAAAATTTAAGTCGGAAATAGGATCCTTGGATATTATAAAAAAAAATAACTATCCATAAAACTGAATATTAAATCATAACTTTATGATACTATATACAGTTTTAATAATACCGTAACAAAACGGAATATCAATTAAATGACACAGTTTCGATGAAATTAAAACACGTCAAATACATAGGCCAAAGTTTCGTTTTATTTAGAAAAGTATTTTGTACAATTTCACTAACTTACATGTTTCTTTTTTTGCGAATTTATTTTATAATAACACTCTCACCGCACCACTATCTAGGATAATCTCACTCCACAAAACGCATTTACCCTATTCACTAAATTAGTTTATCGAATTCAAAGCATTGTTTGTTTTTTACAGGTTCCTTAAGTGAACTACATTACTCTTTAATAGTTCAGTTTAGTAATATATACAAACAAAAAAAAAATAAAAACAAAATGCACACACTTTATTCTATGTATCACAGAAAAATAATTATACACTGTATAAAAATATCACTAACAGCCAGTTACTAACTTTTAGTTTTAGTTTAGAAGTCCCTCGCTACGCTCCTAGTAGATACTAAAAAGTGGATGTGATATATACGCCGAAGACGACGTTCTTTAGTTAGTAATTTAGTAATTTTTTTTTAATCAACATTTATAGCGGTAAGTTAACTATATTCATGTTTTTTCTATTGAGTGGCTTGCTCTTGACGACAATTGGCACGCGCTTGCCAACAGAATGTCTGTTAGTCATACTTTACTTAAACACTTTCTTTGAAGAAACAATATTTACACGTGGCTGAAAACATCTTAGCGATATGTATCACAAACATGTATAATAATCGTTTATTTCAAGATATGACTTCAGAGTCGTTGAAAATAGTGAATTCAAACTATTAGTTGTTACATTCAAGGAGCTATTATTTGCGCAAAGCTAAAATAGAGTGTTATCAAGAGCGCAGCGTGGAACTATCATCTATTCTAAGCATTTAATTATTTATTGATTGAATGATTAAAAATATAGAATCATGAAATTATTGACATCGTAAATAGCTGTAAATGACAGTTTTACCACGTAAAAGTACTCTAGATTAGTTAAGTTATAGTACACCAACTCAAGAACATTTTTATTCATTGTTTATTTAACATTCCAAATGACTTTACGCTTTTAGAAAACGTTGTTCGGTATACGTATCTCTTGTTATTCGTGGTGTACTTTACATTATACTAAATTACAGCAGATACTTAAAAAGATACGTTTGCATTTTTCTTATAATATTCTATACACAAACAGTTCAACATTTTTTAATAAAGTTTATAGCAAGTGTATAAGCAATTTTTATATATTTACAATGTTGTTATCTAGAAACATAACATAACTTTGTGATTTCTCAATGTGACTGTTGGTAATTGACAGATCTTTTTTATTTTATGTATAGTTTAACAAATATGATGTCCAATATTTTGTATAGTAATAATTGTATTACACTTTACTTTTATCTTGACCGTATGTTTAATCTAATAGATCTTAATAATGAATTTATGTGTATTTTCAATTTAATATAATAATATTAATATGACAATAACAATATTGTTTATAAGTTATTAAGAAATCACAAAGTTAGTAATTTATTTTATCTAATTACATTCATAATAATTGATAAAGACGGATGAGATGATTCTAAGCAATTATAAATAGTTATAAACTTACATTGCGAAGTTATTGTAATAATAGTTCTAAAACATTAATTTTGGAATCATACATTTTTGATTTACAATTTAAAATCTAAAACTGAAGTATCTATTTCTTTGTGTTACAGCCTACCCTCAAGAATTAGTTAAAAATAGTCAACGACCTAAGTCTAAAAAGTGACACTTTCAGCATTCAAGTAAAGTAATCACACGAGCAATAGATGTGTGAAAGAACGCAATATTCAAAGATTTGTGCGTTTATAATAAATAAAAAGTTTTAAGAACCGTTTTGAAATTGCAAACTTATTTAGTAAATGATTATCAACAGATATAAAAGTCCAATGTCTGTTAGAGTCCGAGCCCGGCTAAGTTTGTTGTGGGCTTCTTCTTAGACCGGGGCGCGTTTGGAAGCCTCATAGCTTTAGTTTTAAGTTTACGAATAAAGTTATCACCATGAAATAACTACTATGTAAATCATTGACGCGGCAAAAGTGCCTTTTTAAGGACTATTTGAATAAAGATTAATTTGAATGTGAATTTAAGTCTTCATCAAACGGGTGCTAATAGGACCTATTACTAACCAGTCCGTGTATCTCTCTGTCAGCGGTTTGAATCCCATGGACCTCAATATTAGTCGAAGGTTTCACACTACAGCTATTGTTATAGCTGCTAATTAATTGTACACGAATTTAGTCGCTGTCAAGTGTTAATACACTGAACATACCACGACATTCAGTGCATGCTTTTAGTTTACTTAATATTTGTACGCGTACTTTCTTATCTTCTGTATGTTAGAGTTCTTAGAATAAATGTGTACTTCTGTTGCTAAATATGAATATATTTTTGTGATGATTAGACATGGTTACAAGTTTTGATATTGAAAATCATATTGTCAATGAGTTTGTGAGCTTCATAAATTACTAATAGAGGACCTACTTCGTCCACGTATCTGGTCTTCTTCTTGCTCTTATCCCACGCTATGTGGGGTCGGCACAGTTCTTCTTCATCTTCCACTCACTTCTATCAGCCGTCACTTCACTACCCACACGTTTTACATGCATATCCTCTTTTACACAATCCATCCATCTCATCTAATTGGTAAAATTGCTTTCTTTTCTTCACATTATATGTCCATACCATACTAGCCTATTCCTTCTACTCCACATCTTTCCTGTACTTTTAGACTTCCAAGAATGGATAAGATAAGAAATGAATAACTAATAATTATTTATTATCTTATCCATTTTTGTCACACAACACATCCATGTAAGCATTCGCATATTAAGGGTTATAAAAAAATCTGTGTAGAACAAACGACGTTAGTAATTGGAGATTATTTTTTGTCTCATTCGTATTTGCGTTCCCGTTCCGCTCTATTTCTCAAATTATAATTCTGTTTTCGAGGAATACATACAAACTTTCAACTAAATTGGTTCGGTAGTCCAGGCCTCAAGTTATTGAATCTCGCTAGCGCTATAGACGTTAATATATATTATAATTAGTATTATATAATTCATTCATGCACAAAAGCAATGCATACCCCAGGTGTCTCCTGATAAAATGGTAATATATAGATCGATCAATATATACAATAAATTACCAAATAATATAACTGACGAAAATAATTTGACGTCCTTTAAGCGCAAATTAAAAGAATGGCTCATTTTTAGTAGCTTCTACAAGATAGACGAACTGTTCCAATATAAGTAATATATTTGCGAAATTATTGACCACCTCCTTGGCGCAGTACGTCATTATAAAGTTGGAGGTCTTAGGTTCGATTGCCTACTCAAGTATGGCGCCAAGCGATTTAGCGTTCCGGCACGATGCCGTATAGAAACCAATTACAGTTACGCAAACAGATGACGATGACTTGACAGACAAGAAATATCCACAAAATGTTAGATTTCAATAAAGCGATGGTATTATACAAGTTAATTATCAGGTATCCGAGATTAACCTCGCAAGTATCGATTATATGTCGCTAGGCCGCATCATTAAAATTGAAATCGACGTATCCATTTAACGGACTGAGGACAATTAGGCGTACTATCAAACTTTAATGGGCAATACCGCCATTAAATATCTAACAATAATACAAAACTGCCTTCTTTTACATTGCTGTTTTTTTTACATATTTAAAAGAAGAATGGCGAACTCTGACATGAATTCAGCTCAAGATATGAGTGACCCACATTACCAAAAAAACTTCATCTTTCTTCCGATGCTTTTATTAATAATAGTAACTGATAGAGATCTGTCTAATAAAAAACAATAATAGTCAATGAAATTAAATTTTAGTCTTATGTACGAATCGCGTTTGAAACAATTGACAATTATTGTGTATAACAACTCACAACCATTGCGTGGTATCAAAGTTGTCATTTTAATGAATTCGATATTTTATATTGTGAACGACAATATATTATACTAGTCGATGCACGCCACGGAAAATTTCTATGGCAAACTGAAACTATAGTTATAGCTCATTAACGTGAACACAGTTTATTATAAACCCCGCGGGGAATTATTTCCGTTATATTTAACGGAAATAAAGTATCCTATGTCCATCTCCTGTATATATATATAAGTGTATATAAAAGTCGTCGTTATTTTATTATATTTATAATTAATGACACTTTTGTGCGCAACGATACACTGTACGGATACCAAAGAACAGGATGCTGTATTACACAGGTAGTGAACCAAATAAGTGAATGGTACTAATAGGCTCTTCATTTCTGGCAATACGAAACTTTCCGGTTCAATATCAAATACGAGTAATGTAATTATTTTACTTCTGATTAACGTAATTTATTTCCAAAAATATCCCCTAACAGGCCAGTCCGAATGGAGTAATGAAATTAATCCTGAACATCGAAACGAAATTCTTGGAATATCTCCAATCAGTGTAAGGTCGAGTACTTGCCTATTAGGTGAAAATATATTTCTAGAAACTGTAGGTATTTTTATATATGCTCCTCGTATTTTCCATTTATATTTTTTGTATTATACAGATATTTAACGTTGAATTACTATTCAATACCCCTCTAGCTCTTGACCGCTATCCTACTTGGTAATAAGTGATGATGCAGTCTGAGATGATAGCGAGCTAACCTGTTACGGTGAAGCCATACTTCTGAATGGTTTTTACGCCTCATCGAGAATCGACCACAGGACCTTAAACTAAATAATGTGACAATAATGTGGGAGGTCATCTATTATTAGTTATTTTTATACGAGAGACGAATCAGCCACCTCTGTCCACGTTTGAAAGGTTAAATCTAGAAGACTGTAAGGCTAGAGAAATCAGAAAAGCAACGTGGCACCATTTTCCAAATAATCTGTTATGCGTTGATACACTCATCATACATCCAAATGCCATAAAGAGAGAGAGAATATTTATTGGAGGGATCCTTTTTTTTTAAATAATAGAGTTTTTTTTATTTGCTTAAAAATTCAGGGCAAAGCCAATATCAGTTATGATTAAAATATATTAAAAAGACACTTAAATCAATTTCAAAACGGTCTCAATTTTTCAAATTTCATTCAGTACACGTCGTTTGTGAAAAAAATCTGTGACCCCAAAAAACGTAATTAATAACATAATAAAATGTATTTTTATGTGCGACATGTTTGTAAAGTGTGTTAATCTAATCAGTCTTAGATCGAAATATTAAAAAAAGAAACAAAACAAAAAAAGTATCTATAGTGTAATTTGAGCATTAGTGAAAAGCTACAATATATGAATTCATTTCTATTTATACTAAAAAGTTACAAGATCAAATGTAATTCCATTACATCATTACAATGGATTAAGATATTTTTTTATTATTTTTAACAAAAATAATTAAGAAATAAAAGTATCTATTATATGTTTTGTGAATAATTGACACAAACATTTAAAAGTATGTTTTTTTAAGAATTTACCTAATTATTATGTTTTATGTTTACTGATTAATATTTACATCAAGACATCGATACTAAATATGAAGAAAGAAATATATTTATCAATAATGTAATTTATTATTCGAAAACTATAGGTCGTCAATTTTACAGGCTTGTTAATTGGGGTTTTTATATTTTTATTAAAAAAAATGAGTGTTTTCTGAAAATTATTGATACTAAAAACACACTCAGTGATTAGATATTTGAAGATTTCAAATAATATAAATATTAATGGCCGTATATTGTAACATCAACTTGATATGTTAGATAATGGCACGTTTTCAATAGGAATTAAAGCTATATCTTAATATAATTATTTGTCTTTAAAGTAAACTTTAAGTGTAATTTACCTTAACTATAAAAGATACTATTGTATGGCCATAATTATTAAAATTCTTATAAACCAAAAAGTTTACCTAGTTAAGTGTTGTTCTAAAAAAAAATAACTAGAATTATAAATTATATCGATATGCATATTCGTTTACTGTTTTAAATTCATAATATTAAAGAAGATTTTTTTTATATTAGTATATCAGTATATATTTTAGTATATCATAACAATAAAGGAAATAGGCTTAAAAATGCTAAAGTGCACCTAGTTACCTTTTCTTGTATCTGATATGACGCTCTTTATAAATAACTCATCGATTCGTTGATAGTTCAAGACAGCAATATTTACTGAAGAAGACAGTAGTATGTAAAGAGTTTTCATAATTGCAAATACCAGTCTCCATGGGATGATTCGTTCTTACCGATTATTCACAATTACGCAAGACATGATGATTTTACACTCACATCACATTAAAAATTCATTACAATCATAAATCAAATATTTCACTAAATATTATAATAAAAAAAAATAGAATCCTTGCATATTTAAAACAAAAAATAACATAATAATATATTTTCATAGATATTTATCTAAAACTTTAATATTTAAAATATTTGAAAATTACGTTGCAAAATGTAGGCCTACTTAAAACTGACGATTAAAAATAGTTTTTTTTTTAAACATGACATAGGTAAATTTTCAAATAATAACAATAAACAAATCAGATTAATTAAATTAAACATGCACATCATACAGGTTTCATTATTTATACATTTTTATAATTATAAATAATTTAATTTAACAAGTAACCATCCCTATGTGTCCACACAGTCGCGTACAAAAGTGTTTCACACCGCATATAAACTTTTTTCCTGTCTATTCTTTAAAAATCACTAACACTTAGTTTAGATTTCGTAAAATCTTTGACACTACACAAACAGTTTTTAGGAACGCTTACACATGTGTCGCTAATGGTTGCTGGTGACTGTTACCTGAAAAAGGAATTTTATGTTTATATTTTTGCAATATTAATAGACTTAGGACCTTAAATCATCATAATTATGAGCATTTCTCTCTCGAGTGTAGAGTAGAGTGTCGAGACGATACTATGTAACAATGTAACTTCTATAATACGTATTACTAAAGTTTAGTTTCGATTTACAAGTTGTGAAGGATAAGTTGAAGATTTTCAGAACCTCTAGACGTTTGTATCATCTAGTTAATAACTTGGGTCAACGGTCCTTAATCAGCGCAATCAAATTATTTGGTGCTGTCTTTACTAAAGAGACCCTCAACCAAAATCTAAACAGGACAAACGGAAATCCTACGATTACTAATCAAATAAATTTAGTCGACTGTTAGAACAAACTATGTTAGGAAGCCGTAAAAAATGGTGGACAAGGCTATTCATACATTTATTACACTATCATAGACTAAAACAAAAATAACATATTCATAGATTATGTGTATTATTTTAAATCGGTTCAGTATTTCCTGTTTTTAAATGAAATTAACTTCAATAAAAAGAAATACGAAAATTTTACTAAAATAATATTACTTTAGAAATTTAATATAAAACAATATTGCATGAATAATATTACTCTTAGCAAATAAGATAAATTTGATTTCAACTAGGTATAATAGCTTTAGTGGGTGACCAGTGGGTGAAAACGAAATTGTCGGGTAAGCGGGTGTCCACTATGCTAGTGTAAGAATTAAATTTAAAATATTTCGATATCGCTTCGCTATAAAAGAACAGTCTTTTGAGGGATTAGAGGATATCAAAAACACCTTTAATTTTTCGTATTTCACTATTCTGTCAAACCAGTTGGTTTCATATGTTTTATTTTTTAAATAGGCTAAGTGCCTAAAATTACCCCTACGCATATATTTTCATAATGAAAGAAGAAGAAAATTATATTAAATCTAAAAAATCTTTGACTTCATTCCGTGAAATATAAATCTGATAAATTTATTCCACGTAAACTCACCTTTCTTGGTAACTGTCGTATTGGCGAGGGATCGATTCGAAGGCGCGAGTATGTAGTGCGAACTCGGCGACTGAGGAGTGGCAGATGACGTCACCCCCACCTGGTACACAGAAAGTATATAGATAACTTTTTGTGGACGGAACAGACGAGTGCAAATTTGTATCACTCTCGTTTTAGGCTTCCATCTTTGAATAAAGTCTACTGATATTTATAAATATAAAGTATTGGTCAAGTCACTTTAGAAACAAGAAATGATTATATTTAGAGACGGAGTTTTTGGGAATGTAATCGGAAATGAAATTGCATGTGCACACCAAAATAATCAATATATCATCATCACCATTAGCATATCAACCGATAGACGATAACTGCTAAGCCAAAAATTTGTGGAAGAAAACTCTACAGAACTAATTTGAGTTATTTCAATTCTATCAAAATTTGTTCGGATTTGACTAACAGAAACATGCCCAAAAAATTACATCCAATTGAAAACATTTTTCTTTTAAAATTAGGTTTAATATAAATTGAAATAATCCTCCGTGATTAAAATGACCCTCGTTTGAACTTTTCTTCATTTGGCCTGGGATTATCTGAAGTTGCAAACCTCAGCGTTTCAGTGGGTGAGTTTGATTGATAGCAATAAAAGATTTGTAAACGCAGAGTTTCTTTAATGTACACGTTCTAGACGGTTATGTGGTCCTGGTAACTTGGGCGACTAGTTCTTAGACGATATCCATGAACTCAAATACAGTTGGGTTTGGGTTTGAATCGTCCTATTTTATTGGATATTATTGATTAGATTTGCTTAGTTTTTATCAAGTCGCTCATAAGACAAGTAAAAGCTATTTTATGTATCATTTACTGAAAATCCCAACAACGGCTGGTAAAAAAGGCTGATATCTTTAAACCTCTGAACAAATATAACTATCATTATGTTTAAAATAAACTTAAAGGTCCATCTGTTTGAAACAAAGCAGATTTGATGATTGTAAGGATTTTAGAAAATTTCCTATATCATGTTAGATGAACCGGATCGCAGCGTAGCCTCCAAATTCCAAACTACATGGAGATTGGATGCTTAAGGGATTACGTCAGGCTTCGGAGTAATCAGTCAGGCCGATGACGTCATAGCATACATGGCCTAATCTCGGTACATCGTGTAATCTGTCTCAGATGCAATGACTAAAATTGTAGTGTGAATATGTACCGCCATCGCAGAAGAAACAGTCTCGAATATCTGGATCCTGATTGCTTATGACACTCAAATCTTAACCCCGGAATCTGCAATTTTGACGACAATTTCGACGATCATTGTATGAGGAATTGTCAAATTTCTCGTCACAAGTTGCTCAATTAGTACTAACAAAGTACATACCTATTTTAATACACGTACTTTGTTTTACAGTAAAAAAACTTTTCTAGAAGAGTATTGATGGAGTATAATAGAAATTAAACTAGACATTCATAATGAATAGTAATTTTAATAAAAACAAAGATTTCTTGCCTATGTACGTAGTATGAAATTTGGTCTAATCGATTTTGAATCGAATCTTTTTAAATTTGTAAAAACTATTCAGGAAGAAATGATTATTAATAACCGAGGAAGAATAGGATTTATTTTAAAGTTTGATACCGAATTGGAACTCACGTTATTTTAGTTTAGGTCAGATGAGACACATAGTTGCGGCTAGAAACTTAAACTTGTTGGGTGATTAATACATATACCTTCCTATACTGGATTGGCGTATATTATTTTAATTTGCTCAAATGTGAAACTATAAATTGTCTCAGGTATTACACTTTGTTATATTTTGACTTTCAATTATAATCAATCAAAGGAATATTGTAATAAAAGGTATACCTATTGTGTAAAAAAATAGTAAGTCTATAATTGTTGTTTTGTTCAATATAATTGTTCTTTATTATTTGAAACCAATTAAGAGAATGGGCTTACCATACCCCTAACAAGTTAGATCGCGACCATCCGAGACAGCATCATCACTTACCATCAGGTGAGATTGCCGTCAAGGCTTACTTGTAAAAAAAAATTGAAGAAATTCTTTTACTTATTAACTAAGAAGTTAACTAACCTCTTATGCCTATACCATACTATAACCTGAATGGTTTATAATAATTAACCAAGCGGTTCATATAAAGCATTTACAAATATAATTGTGATGATCACTGTTTTTACAATAAACATAAGATGTTCTTAAGATGTTTTTTTAGTTCATGATTAAGAAATACAGTTTCCTTGTACTAAAATATTTTCAACATCTAATATATTTTCAATTCACGAAGTAAAATCACTTACTGCTGGCTGTGCACTATCAGTTGACATTGTTGAGTTGGTTATAGGACTCGTGGCACATTGAGGAGATGCCATGCTGGTAGGCGATGTTATCGAGTGGGACGACGTACCTAAAAGAGATCTAAATTATACAGACGTACAACAAGATTTCGCGTCTCAAGCGGATTAGTAAATAAAATTAATAATGAGCATCTATAATAAATAAAAGCAGGATTGGTAAATCAAAAGCAAAGAGTCAACATCTGTTATGAGACTTAAATATGTTTTAAAGATTTTTACGTTCTGCAAAATTTTAATGTAGGTTTAATTATACTTAAGATACATAAGATAAAGTAAATGTAGTAAGATGATAAGTTAAAGTAAATATAGTAGGATATGATGTCAACAATATCTGAATAATAGTGGTAAAACAGAATTTTGCATCGCTAATATCAAATAATCGAAAATATTTATTTTCAACGAAAGTGTAATTGATAGCGATAATTATTAAAAGAACATCAAAATATATAAGTTGATACAAATTCAGCAATGAGCACCTTAGAACCATACCATACTAAAAATGAGGAAGTACAAGTGTTTGCAATTGATACAACGTCGGATTTTGAAATGAAAAAACTTCGATACAAATGGCTAAATATGAATTGCGAGTAATTTAATTAAATCAACAAAGCGAGCACCGGAACGGCTAAATTGAATAAAAAGGCTTAGTAATAATTTGTTGGTGAATGTGTGAAGCTGTGATAGCCTAATGGTTAGGGCGTCCGCCTCTTAATCAGAGGTCGGTGGTTCGAATCCGGGCACGCACCTCTAACTTTTTGGAGTTATATGCGCTTATGTAGTTTTTAAGCAATTAAAATATCAGGTTTCAACGGTGAAGGAAAACATCGTAAGGAAACCTGCATGCCTGAAAGTTCTCCATAATGTTCTCAAAGGCGTGTGAAGTCTGCCAATCAGCACATGGCCAGCGTGGTGGACTATGGCCAAACCCTTCTCATATTGAGAGGAGACCCGTGCTCTGTAGTGAGCCGGTAATGGGTTGATCATGATGAATGTGTATGCTTAATCTCCGTAAATGGACATTCTGCTAAATGATATTCAAATCTTAAAGCGCTTATAATTATTAAAGAAGCAGGCGTCTCTTAGCTAAAGCCCATGATAAAAAACGAATCTCTGGCCTAATTTGCTATGTTCCACAAAATCCAGAAATATTCGCACCAAAATGGTGCTTCTTAGTGCATTGAATATCAACTGATGAAGTAGAATCAAGCTGATGTTCAAATATAATTTGTAGTTGGTACGATAAAATAGCAAATAATCCAAGAACATAACTTATAAAATATAGCAGTAAACGAAGAAGAAAATACATTACCTGATGGCAATATAACAGAATTCCTGACAGAAGAATATGGCGGTGGCGCCGGCGTTGAAGCGGGCTTCGCTGTGTGTACAGTACTTAATCCCGTTCTTAAGTGGGGATTGCCGTAAGTGGCCGCATACCGCACATCCACGCCTTGGATTATACCGCCATTTGGCACTCTGGCACCTAGGAGTAAGAACACATTGACATAAAGGATCAGCCGGATAGCACGTGGTAATATCACATTACAAATAACTCACAATAAAGAGCTTCATACATATGCAAGATTTCTTCGCAACTCATAAATGGGTTCATGTATCAATGGGCGCCTATTTTCCTTTAAGTGGAATGTATTGAGACGATCTCACCAATGCTTACAAAATATCGGTTGAAGCGACAAGTTAGTGAATGCAGCCACACTAAATCAGTCAACCAAGTTACTTCGCGCCGAACGGCTGAGCTTGGTACTGGATAGAAATCGAGAAACCCGTATAATGTTTCTTTTGGCCGAGTTTATCGATAATTGAACATGTATACTAAGTACTAAGGTGTAGTTTTTTTTCTTTTAATAACCCATAGGTGCTTGTCGTCAACGTGTTAATTTAAAGGCATTGATGAGGTGTATAAAATACCTAATCGCTTTGCCCTAGAAGGTACCAATGTTATAATATATAATATAATATGGTAGGAAAGATACGGTACTGAACTACGGTCAAGACACTAAGATTCCACAAAAATATATTAAATGCCTTAATTGATACCCTGGTTTTACAAGTAACATGGTGTTTTATTTGGAGTGATATTGCAACTAAAGGTACGTTTACAATCTGATAAAAAAATGTCTGTTTAATGTTATATTTTCGGCATATGATATATGCCAAAAATATTTGGTATACGGTTTGAATTCTTGCCGTCGTAGTCCGTATTCTATAAATCCATAAAAAATATCGTCCCCTTTGCATTCGGTACAAAGGTAAACTTATAATAAAATTCAAACGCACTTTTAGCCCGCTTTCACAAAAAAGGCCGTCAAGATTGATAAAATTATAACCACGTGGCTTACCTTCACTCGACAGTGTATTCAATGCATTACTGCTATCCTGTCGTTTGGTTGAACGCTGCAAAGAGTTGCTTTGGGAGCCATTACTGGCGTTGTATTGTACTGACGACGGCGTATCTACGCTTCTGGGTAGGCTGCCGTTTATTGACCTAGCAATAAATAAGAGATTATAATTATTAAGAGATTAATATTCTCGCATTCGTTCGAATACATCCTACCATTTCTGGCGTACAACAATAGAACACACTAAATAATTAACTTAATGTCAATATATATGACGAGTAATGGGCGTCCGAGTTGTTTTTTAGTAAGAGTGAAGTCAGCATTGCTGACGTCACGCATTTGTTAACTTTTGCTCATAGTAATTAAAACCACAACTTGCGGTATTACACTTTTATTGCGACCATAATTAAGAGGTCTGAACGGGCCGACGTCTCGAGCGAGAATGCCACCCGCCCGTATTTATAGCAAAGCATGGTTGTACAAAATTGATTGCTACCTTCTAAATACACTGATTAGCAAAGAAATGATTAATTAGTGATTTAAAGAGTTCAAATGTAAGTAATTATTGAATTCTTGATTTTCTTGGCGCCGCTGAATGAAGTTAATAACTTCTTTGCGCCGACATATCTATTGTCATTAAATGTTAACAAAATTACAAAACTTAACAAAACAAACATTATTTTAAAATTAAATGTAAATTATTTCAATTGTTGCGGGGTAAGACCAAAGCTGCCAGAGGTTAAGGCTTCAACTTATCACGATACGCGCCATCTCAAGTAATACAGCCTTCTTTACCCGTCCCTCAATCCAACTACCGAGCAAAAGCTTCTTCAGATGATAATAATTGAAAGTCCAGCTCTATTGGCACCGGTCCATCATCACGGACAAGACTATTCTAGCGAATAAACCTGACATCGTGGTGGTGGACCGGGCACAGTCAAGGGTGTTTTTGCTGAACATCACCATTCCATATGACGAAAACCTCGTGAGAGCTGAGACGAAGAAAAAAATAAAGTATCTCGATCTGGCTTACGAGGTTTCCGACATGTGGAATGTACAGTCCGCTGAAACCATCCCAATCGTCAAATATCTGTGACTGGGTTGATCCCAGTTAGCCTCGATCAACATCTGAGGAGTCTGGGGTTACGTGGCTCGCAGCCAGCATGCAAAAGGCGGTCTTGCTGGACTCGGCTAGGACAGTCCGCCGGTTTATCAACCTGTCGCCCTGACCCCCGGCCGTTTGGTCTCCCCTGCCGGGGCGTAATCCTCCGCCCGGGGCAAATGTAATGTGTGTGTAGGTTTATTTATTTTTATCTATTTTGGTTTTTATATGTATGACGGCAAACAGAGAGCAGCGCTATCTTGTTCTGGACTCATGTACGACAGACAAGAGAATGGCATCGCCCCCTCTCTTTACGCAACACTAAGTGACGTATGCAGGTTCTTATAAGACTCACCGGCGCGGGACGGCGCATTGCATTGATTGCACTCGGTCAGGTCGGACCGGTGGTTGAGTTACGGTAGTGCATTCGTACTTGGTGGAGCGTATAGTCTGCTCCTTATAAATTACCATACTTATAATTGTAATTCTGTTCTACCAAGAGTATCTGGTCTCTTTGCCCGAAATCTACCTAAATTACCGACAAAGACACGCACCCGCCCGTAGTCATCCTACATGTATTTATTTTTCACACGGGCGTGAGAGGTGGAATATAGTGAGAATAATAATTGCTTGAAGAACGAGCAATAAAGCGAATCACCAAACCTATTACGGTGCTAATGTATAAACAACAACCGGAAAGCTTCGAATGAAGGCTCGCGGTTCACTGATCGCTCTTTCTAGAAAGATTGTGTATATAATAAATACCTATTTGGCGTGAGTTTATCGCTGCCCAATGTTGGCGACTGCACTCGCAAAGAACCCGGCGTGTAATCGTGTCCATAGTGCACGTACGTTTGGTAACCATTACCAAAACCGTTAACCTAGATTTAAAAAAGAAAAAAACTAGTAAAAAATCTATATTTAAAAAAGAAAAAAAACTAATAAAACAAAATATAGTTTCTGATAAATATGAGATTGTATAACAAGTACATTAATCAAACTATTTTTTAATATTTAACACCTCTATGATTTTTTATTGCGGATGGAAGCGGTGATAGCCTAGTGGTTAGGGCGTCAGCCTCCTAAACATAGGTCGGCGGTTCGGCGGCACGCACTTCATAACTTTTTGGAATTATGTGCGTTTTTATAAATTAAAATAGCACTTGCTTCAACGGTGAAGGAAAGGGCACACACCGTAACTTTTCGGAGTTATGTGCGTTTTAAAAAAATTTAAATATCACTTGCTTCAACAGTGAAGGAAAACATCGTGAGGAAACCTGCATGCCTGAGAGTTCTCCATAATATTCTCAAAGGCGTGTGAAGTCTGCCAATCCGCACATGGCCAGCGTGGTGGACTATGGCCAAACCCTTCTCATATAAAGAGGAGACCCGTGCTCTGTAGTGAGCCGGTAATGGGTTGATCGTGATGATGATTTTTTTAGTATTGTATTTAGATTTATAGGACATAATACTGTTAATGTTGTTATTACAACATTGATATATTTTTTTAATTAAATAACTTCCGATATGCCAAAGAATAAAAATATGGATTTTTATTCTTTGGCATACCTATCTAAAGACCGGTCGAGCCGGGAATCGAACCCAGGACCTCCAACTTTATAATGCGACAGCGTACGCACTTCGCCACGAGGTCGTACTTAACTAGAAATGATGCACTTACAAAGGGTTTTATAATAATAAATATATTATTTTTATTTTGTAATTTAATTTTAAATTTTTGAATTATTACACACTGTCGGTGACAGTCGATTGTGTAAGGGATTTATTAATTTATGTAAGACCTGATATGTATGAATGAATGAATGAATGACTGAACGAATGAAAGAATGACTGAATGAATGATTGAATGTTTTAATGAATTAATAAAAGAATGAACGAATGAATGAATTAATGAATGAATATACTTTTATTGTACACCACAAGAAAGGATATAAATAAAACAGAAAACAACACAATAGTTATACAATTATACGATAATAATCAGTATTATGTACCCACTATTTGGCAAATACATTTTTTAATTATACTAATTATATTATTAAAGGGTTTTAAAAGTACACTTACTTTATAGCAATCCACGTAAGCGGGATCTGTGTAATCATTGCTATATCTGTAGGGTTGGTATGTGTTGTTTTGATTTATCGAAGACAACGGCACCGTTCCGGCCAGGGGAATACCGCTCCCCAATTTAGCGTTAGAACATAGCGTACTATCTGATCCGGTGTTCGAGTAATCCTGTAAAAGTTGAAACTATTAGAACTAAAATAAATATAAATAATAAAAAAGCATGGGTATAAAATATTGCTCTAATAAGATAGCTCTTAACATAATTTTAAGTGGCATGGAAGATGGTGATACCTAAAAGAAAATTTACCTGGCTAAGTTTGTTGAGGGCTTCTTCTTAGACCGGGACCGCGTTTGGAATCCTCATAGCTTTAGTTTTAAGTTTACGAATCTAGTTATCACCATCAAATCACTAGTATGTAAATTATTGACGCGTCAAAAATGTCTTGTGAAGGACTATTTATCATTTATGTTTTTTTATACAAGTTAGGCCTTGACGGCTTGACGGCATCTGGTGGTAAGTGGTGATACAGTCTAGAATGGTAGCGGGCTAACATGTTATGTAAACAAACACTCCTAATTGGTTTCTACGTGACATCGTGCCGAAACGTTAAATCGCTTGGCGACACGTCTTAGTCGGTAGGGTACCTAAGCTACCTAAGCCTCCCATCAGACTAGACTCGAACCTCCAATTTTTGAATACGACAGCGCACGCACTGCGCCACGGAGGTCGTCAAATATATATAAAAAGATCAGTGTGTACACGCGTGGTCTGCTTCGATATTACAGCTTAAGATAACTTTTATTATTGGGTGTTGGTAGAAATTACCGACACTACACAGACATGGCACAGAAGTATGCAAAGGCGGCCTTATTGCTTAAGCAACCTTTTCCAAACCCTTGGGGAAAGAAGTTAATGAAAGATGAGAAGATAAATTAAATATAACATAGATATATATACTTTTACGTATAAATAGAATCGATTTAAAAATAAACCTTTTATTGCATATTTAGATTTTTTGATATTATATTTGGATAACTATTAAGGTAGTGATAATAATAGTGATGTAAAGATGAAGAGGTAACTCAATAATAAAATGAAATGCTTAATTGATGAATCTATCAATGAAGAGATTCGTACAAGCTTGGGTCAGCACGTGTAATTGAAACACGGGAACGTGCAAAAAGTGACGAATTGCATCTCAATTAGAGAGTACCGAAATAGTAGGTTAAACGAGATGTGAGGACGGGCAGATCTAGTAGATTATCGGTATGCACTCGCACAAGCGCAAGGCTTACACAGACATTTTCATACTGTGAATATACGTATATATACGTTTATAATGGTACACATACAAAATCAACGTGTATTCGATTTTTATTTTTAAACGTGGTTTTCTGTATGGACTTGACATACGATCGATTGATGTATTGCGTAAATTTATTGAAGTTGTGATAATCAAGTGGTTCGGATGTCCATCTCCACCAGAGGTCTGGGGTTCGAACCCGAGCTTGCAACTATAACACTTCGGGAGTTATGTGCGAACGGTGAAGGAAAACATCGTGAGGAAACTTGCATGCCTGCGAGTTTTCCATAATGTTCTCAAAGGCGAGTGAAGTCTGCTAATGGTGGTGGACTATGGCCAAAATTTAATTTAAAATAAGAAATATAAAATAGATATTCACCACACAAGTGGTGCACCGTGTGCTCTGTCGTATTATAAATTGGGAAATCCTGGGTTCGATACCAGGCTACGGTTTTCGGTTAATGACAGCGGCCCGGGTTAGTTACCATTACACGGTGAAGGAAAACATCGTGAGGAAACCTGCACGCCTGAGAGTTCTCCATAATGTTCTCAAAGGCGTGTGAAGTATGTCAATCCGCACATAGCCAGCGTGGTGGACTATGGCAAAATCCTTCTCATATTGAGAGGAGACCAGTGCTCTGTAGTGAGCTGAGAATGAGTTGATCATGATGATAGTGCGTCGTAAGAAATTTTTTAAATATTACAGACAAACATTTTGTCTCTAAAAGAACAAATAACCTGAAAGTAAATTCTACTCATGTCTTACATTCACAGCCCCTAGAGGCTTCCTCCGTTACAGATGTCAGATGGCAATCGTAAGGTATAAATTGAGTCTGTCAAATGTGGATAACAAAAATAAATAGACCCATTAAAGTAAGTTGGAAAAATATGTGAGTGGAGGAAAATATTTAAACTGTTGTATTTCGAACTGTTGCTCTTTCTTTTTCGATCGAACTTTCGTATTTCATTAGGTTGCTATTAGGTGGCACAAACGGTCGCGTCACCATAAGGCATGAGCAAATTCAAATTCACAATATCTTTATTAATGCAAACCTATTACAGGCATTTATGAAGCCTAAGTTATATATAAACTTCAAATTCAAATAATCTTTATTCAAATAGTCCTCTAAAAGGCACTTTTGACAAACGCTTAAATTTACATAGTAGTTTAATGGTGATAAATACATTCGTAAACTTAAAACTAAAGCTGTGAGGGTTCCAAACGCGCCCCGGTCTAAGAAGAAGCCCTCAAAAAACTTTGCCGGGTAATTTTTACGCAATTATAACACATTTCCATTATTTTAATTAGAGCAAAATTTTTATATTTTAGATTTCAAAAAAATGTAAAGGGGTCCGTGGTAACACAGCTGGTGGTTGCATGAGTCAGACAACAAAAAGCTCTATATATATAAGTGGTCATAAATAACAGTAGATGATTCCAGTCACTGCCACCAGACTTGGTCAAGTAGAAGCCAGATGAGATACCCTTCATAGAGCTTACAGACTAGTATCTACGCTTTGTAACGTGACTGGATGCGTCTTCACTAGTGTCCAAGTGAAACACGGCAAGTATTAACAAACTTAAAGCTGAAGACTAAAGAAAATTTAAACATAGATTGAAGGAGCACAAATCATCCTAATCGATTTGTGCTAATCAAAGTCGCAACCTAAACACCAAAGTAAAAAATAGCCTCTTATATGGAGCCAGAATTTTGTTACCCGCATCGTTATTGATTCGGAACCAACCTGCAAATTCCCCAATCTAAAAAAATACACAGAAATACTCTACCGTTAGCTAAATGTCTTATCGAGAAAAGTGATGTTATTAAGTGGTATTATTGATGAAAGAAGCTATATTAGATCAGCAAAAGGGGAAACGATTCTAAAAGAAATGAGAATTTGTTTTTAGACACACAAATCTTAAAGTTAATTTAGATAAAATTAGAGCTCGTGAACTGTATATGAAAGAAAGCATTCGGACATGGTTTTAAAATGATTTAACAATTCTATGACTAGTTATAGAATAATAGAATACTATAGAATATAGAAGAATAGAATATATAGAAGCGGTGATAGCCTAATGGTTAGGGCGTCAGCCTCCTAATCAAAGGTCGGCGGTTCGAATCCGGGCACGCACCTCTAACTTTTCAGTTATGTGCGTTTTTAAAAATTAAAATATCACTTGCTTCAACGGTGAAGGAAAACATCGTGAGGAAACCTGCACGCCTGAGAGTTCTCCATAATGTTCTCAAAGGCGTGTGAAGTCTGCCAATCCGCACATGGCCAGCGTGGTGGACTATGACCAAACCCTTCTCATATTGAGAGGAGACCCGTGCTCTGTAGTGAGCCGGTAATGGGTTGATCCTGATGATGATGATAATGATAGAATATAGAATATAGATGTTATAAAAACCTAAAGAAGCTATATTTGATAATATCATTAATAACTTACAATTTCGCAACTCCCATTCGCTTGTCTTAGTTCCAGCTTCAAATCGCTTATGTTGGAATTTCTGTCGTTTTCTTTGAAAAGTTCCTCAGCGGTAACTGTGACATCCGGTTTTTCTGTTACTTGCGCCTGCTTATTCTTCCTTTGCTTTCTCTGGCATAGTATCACTAGCATTATAACGGCAGCCACCATTATAGTTCCTGACGTCACACCGAACAGAATCAGCAAAAGGGGAAAGGATTCTAAAAGAAATGAGAATTTGATTTTAGACACACAAATCTTAAAGTTAATTTAGATAAAATTAGAGCTTGTGGACTGTATAATGAGAGAAAGCATTCGGACATGGTTTTAAAATGATTTAACAATGGAAATTCTATGACTACTATCCTTAATTATGTTATAAAAACCTAAATAATTTGTTTCTTACGCTTTCACGTCATAAGAGTAGTTAAGATGTGAATCTAACAAACCTGAAAATTTACTACTGAAAATTTTATTATAATCGGTGTACATGATTTGAATATTCAATAATTAATTTTTCAACATTTACAAACATTAATTATTCTTCATGCGCAAATAAATACAGGTATTTCTTTAATGATATTATCTAATAATAACCAATGCCAATAAAAATAATTTAATTTATTTCATAAAATTTGTTTTAGTAAAGACTGCCAGTTACCCGTCGATGGAGTTCTGAAAGAATTAGACCTATTGCTAACGTAACATTATCTTATAGGTTGAGGATATTAATAAATACTTTCATATTTGGAGACAGACCATCTGTTTGAAGCGAGCATTAACGTGTACATTTTACAGGCTATTTTAATCTACTAAAATCTAAACGTCTCCTAAGAAAATTTTTAACTGCTTTTAAGGCACTTTTATGAGTAGTGGTGCACACTTCAATATAAATAACTAAACTTAATTCTTAAACTAGGCAATTTAAGAGAATCACATACAAATATACATTTTTATTACACCTTTAAAGGACTGCACCATTAAGTATTTTTTATTTAGTATATTTTATTTGCACAAAATTGTGAGAAAATTTGTGGTGTAAACTTTAATATAACATTATAGTGAAAAGAAACTCTTTAATCCAAAAACAGAATTGAACGGAAATATACCTGAAATCGCAACGATTTGAGATTTCTTTCTACCGAAGAACAAAATCATTTAAATCTATCAAGAAAGAATGTAGAGAAATCTGTGTGCCATACCATCTAAACTTATTAATAATATTTGCAAATCTGTAGTTATAAATGTCAGTAGTGTACAAAGCAACAAATTAATTTAGACAACATGAAAACGATATTGACAAAAGAGCTTTCAAATTTCCGTAAGACCCTTATCAATTTGTTTCATTTGTATTTGGGTAACTTAAACCCGGGATTAAATTTCACAAGTATCGTGAAACCTACACACGGGACACTATAAAATACAAGTAAGTGGATCATTAAACCTGCAACTATTTCTGATAAATTTTGAGGAAAATAAAATTATGGGACGTAATATAGGAAGTTTCATCCAAAAAAATGGGCCGGTCGAAAAACACACAAATATTTTCAAGGCAGATACTGACAGATGCCTCCTTTTATGTGCCGGGCGTAAAGTTAAAACGACAATACATTTACGATAATGTGTGGTCGTTGGGTCCGTAATGGGTCCCCGTCAATGTCTAGGGGGTAATATTGATGTCCCTTGATGTTCGCGAACTAGTCCCAAAGATGTATTCGACTTTTACGATCACCTAAACGAAGACGATGAAACCGCTGATTGAGATATTGGCGACTCGATGGAACTTTTGGTGGTCTAACATAGTATTAGATTCTCTGTAAGAAATTTATGTCAATTCATGTTTTTATCTATCAACGGTAGAATAGTTCATAGAAATGAAAAACTCTAATTTGCCCAATTCGGGGAGGAATATTTTAAAATATTTTCTTTACTTTATTTATGTAAAACCTAGGCATCTATAAAATTGTAATTTCATGTGAAAGACGTCCATACCACCATGAACCTTTTGATTTTTTCGGGTAAAAATATCTTATTCTAGTGTCTAAGATAAATTGAATGTTATGGAAAACCACACGGTTTTAATATGTCTGAGATGTTAAAATTCGTATAAAAATCTTGTGGTTATATAATATGATATAAAATGCGATATAAGGTTTTTTTATCTCAACGATGGATAGAAATCAAGCGCATTTATAACATAATAAATTATTGAAAAAAAATAGCGCCTTTTTTAACATAGTATAAATGTCAAACAAATAAAAAGAATAACTGTAGTATCAGATGGCCAGTCATCTATACATCTCCTATGTCTAAATATATCCTCAGAATCAAGATCTCAAATTAATGAACCAGTATAGCCACTCGTGAATATAAAAAAAATAAATTTAAAAAAGGTACGAATATTTAAAAAAAAAATTAAGCAAAATACATCAAAATGTACGGCATAAAACTCTTGAAAGTCACGAAACTAAAGATTTATGTCTCGGTGCAATAAAAGTTGTACAATAGGAGAATGGGGGAACGCGCTGGGATTCCCCCAGAGTAATACACAATCGCGGAATAAACTTTTAAATTTTAAAACTAAAAATACGTTCTGATTTCAAACGTTCAAGTTAAATCTGCGGCCGAATTGAAAAAGTTCCTTGGAGATATATTCATAAATGTATCCTAGAAGCTTTCGTAGTTTGAGAGTTAGCGGGGAATACCAGATTTTGGTAAATATACCTTTTTACTATAACTGCTTATTAGTCTCGTGGGTAGCATATTCAACCAGAGTGGTTGTGAGTTTTATTCCTATATCCATGTTTATGCGCAGTATGGGGATTTTTGTGCTTTTATACATCTAGAAGTAAGCCCTAGGTTATTTTTACTAACCTAGGACTGTGTGGCTGGTAGGCCAAATAAATAGACCAGCGAGTTAGTTGCGTAGGTAATGTAAGTATGAACTAAAGATTTCCATGTAATATACAAATTATGAAAACAAATATATAATAATAATTACAACAGAAAATAAAAAAAGTAACTTGTAGTTTTGGTAAATTAAAGTAATCCTATTTAAAAATGAATTCTTTACAAAAAATTAAGACCACTTTCAATTCACCTTGAAGACAGTTGTAATAATTACAACTCCACAATTGACTACAATATTCGCAAACGGCCATTTTAAAGGCAGTTCTAATACCAAAAGCATATTATCACCCATTACCATAAATACACCCTAGAAGCCTAGTAAGTATAAGATTTACACATTAGTAATCGTGAAGGCGCTTTCGAGTATCGAAACACTATAAAGTAAAACGAACCTTATTTTATCCCATTAGAGTTGCAACTTCCGTACAACAACATTTGCCTATTCAAATTTCAGCTGGCTCTGGATGTGACGACGAATTTGTGTTTTAAGAACAGCTAGATAAGTTTCAATTTTCTACGACATTAGTGAATTTCGATGTTCGAAAACGATTCTACTATTGTGAGCATAACTTTTTTTTTCGATTTGTCTATTAGCTGTGCTAACCTTATTGGTTGCCACAGCGTAACTGGCTGTTTGGCGAGCTTCGTAAAGAAGCTCTGCCAGAAGAAATTTTGAGCTCTAGGGCTCGAAGAAACTAAGGGAAGGTCTGCCTAAGGGCGCCTCCTGTGAGGCTGAACCTCGGCTTAGGCGACGTTTGGGATAGCGGGGGGGTCAGACGGTGAGTGGTCCGTACGTCTCCGAGGCCGTAGATGGAGCCTAAGTCCGTGACGTGAAATAGCGGGGACCTCGTCTTCGCCGGCGAAGACGGTGTGTAGCGTATGAATGTGTGGTAGGTGGTACGAGTATGTTGTCAGTAGTCATCTGATCGTCAGGGTCATGAAGGATATGTTTAGGTCTCCTCTTTCAGAGAGGAGCGCTTTGGTCGGGGGAGTAAAAAGAAGCCGCAACTACGAGAGGGTTGGGGTGTCGGATTGATTTATCGAAATAGCTTTTCGAGAGTTTCTTTAAATGCTAAGCGATAGTGTCTCGTTCTAAGTCTCTATGCAGATCTACTGTGAGCATACAAATCTTAAACTAATGGTACAGAGCTCCATATCAAGTCAATTTGAATCAAACGCACCCAGTTACCAATTGTGACATCAATATTATAATTTATTCGCATACATATCCCCTACCTGCCGACCTGACATCTTGCTAGGCTACAGTTTATCGACGAGTATTTGAATTGATTAATGCCGACGTATTCAGGGACTGGGTCAATTACCATAAACATATAAAAATACCAATGTTATTATAATCTGTATAACTTCCGAATATGATTTGAGATCATAATATCTATTATCATTGAATACCTAATAAAATTACGTGAGAATTGTTGTTTTTATAGCACAGATTAACTAGATTATTGGAGAAATGGTTCTTTCATTCAATGGTTTGTAAATGTATTTTGTTATGCAGCCTTTTACAGCTTACGTTGGTTTATCTATCTAAACAATGGTATGGATTTAGCAACCGGATCTCATCCTTCAGGTTATCAATAAGTTTCACAAAAAATAATCCCGGCGTGAGCAGCAGTTCATCTAGTTTTTTTTATTAATTATGATTAATATAACATATTAAATTCATAAATCAGCTATCAAGTAATCAGTTCGTCAAGAAATTTTATTAGAATGACAGTTTAATTTTATGAATGTATTAAAATAATCAAATATTTCTGTACCTAATAAATCCGGAGAGGAGAATGTATAAAACAAAGAATCAACAGAAAAAGTAAATTGCAATAAAACAATTTAAATAAACTGCCGCGTACATAGATTCAATCCAAAAATATATTCACACTTTACACAAGATGAGAAAAACACGCATTTTTAAAATACAAAATCATACAATATTCTACTTGATACATAATCAATATCAAATTCGAAACATTCCCATACTCACTGGTAGGCCTCAAGACAATCTCCAAAATGTCGCTTCCGTAGTCATTGGAGACATTGCATTTGTAAACCCCAAAGTGTCTGGACTGGCTCTCACGAATGGTCAGAGTGGAATTGACGATGCCACCCGGTTGTAAGTCCTCACGGAACAAATAATCCTGCACAGAGATGAAATAGTACTCAGATGAATAATCAAACAATTTACACAACTTACATCTATATATTTAGTATGGATGGAGTGGAGTTATTATTATCATCCTATATACATACACTAATATGTATATATATGGGATATCTTTTGCAACTTCTCGTATAACTTTTAACTCATTGGCTGCAAAGAAATGGAATTGCCTGGAAAAGATCACTATTTGAGATAAGGTCGCCAATTCCTGTTTTTTTTTTGTTATTTTCATGTATGTTATCTTCTTAATAAGTATCGCAACAAATTTGTATAAATAAATAAATCTATTACAAAAGACAGTGTTTATGTTTTAAGTAAACTAGGTTTAAAAGTCACAAAAATGTCATGTAAAAAAAAAAAATTAGACCTTCAAATTTTTTAAGTCGATAAAATCGATGATACTGTTCCTTTTAAATATAATTTGTGCCTTGTGGATTTGGAAAAAGTCATAATCTGATAGGACTTTTTTATAAATTCATAAACTAGCACTTCTATCACATAATTATGTTGATGGATCTTAAGATGAAGCGCGCTTGCAAAGAAGAAATTTACTCTTGATTTTAAGGTATTCTCATTATAGCTCATTAAAGCTCATTGCAGAAAACTACGCGGTATGAGAAACCAGTAAACGCTTTGAAAAGAGGCATCAAAAATATCTCAAATAATACTATACTATCTAATTTATAAGGGTTTAAAATTTGATAGTGTAAAATGCTCAGAATCGACTATAGTTTCCATGTGTTTGAAAATTAATTGCCCTTTATAAATATATTACAAGCATGAAATTGGGTCACGATTAAGCCACTACAATATTAATCATCTGTTACAATATTGATAACTATTGTTACAAATCACCCTTGTCTAATAACTTAATTAGAAGAACCTACGGGATCGTAATTACCGTATCGATTTCCTCCACTTATTGTTTCGATTAAAAATTCATCACCAGTACTGTGATACACTATCCGCTAATGACTAACTGTTGGTTAGAAGTTTGTCTAATAGTAGGAAGAAAAATAAGGCGTTTGAAAAGCTTGCAGGTATCCTTCTTTTAGAATGACACGAAGTCTACCACACTGGTCATGTTGCTTAAATTAAAACGTACTTGAAAAGTTAAAGTTATCAGAGCTTTACTTGAGGTAAATCATCTTCTACATATTAATGCATCATCATGAACAACCCATTACCGGCTCAATACAGAGCTCGGGTCTCCTCTCAATGAGAAGGGTTTGGCCATAGACCACCACGCTGGCCATATGCAGATTGGCAGACTTCACACGCCTTTGAGAACATTATGGAGAACTCTCAGGAGTGCAGGTTTCCTCACGATGTTTTTCTTCATCGTTGAAGCAAGTGATATTTTAATTTCTTTATTTTAGATTGGTTGAATTCGATCTTTACTTCGTATTATATTCGATCGTTAGTGTGTAAAGATATAAAAGCAACCTTTTCATACTTTGTTAAGATTTTTTTTATTATTTTTCTTTGTTCATTTTACGGCTTAGCCGCTATATCATAAACACATACATACATATAGATGCTAGGCGATTTATGAAATCGTTGATTTCGTTAAAAGGTTTTCTAGCTTTAACAAGATTTGAAGGCAACTAGTCACTAGCTATAAAGCCACTAGTATGTTTGAGTCTTAGATGTATAGACTTTTTTATATTGACTTTATGTTTTAAGCTTGCCAGAGTTAGTATCTAACTTAATTAATAAACTTACGTGATCATGAACAGTGTCTATTTCCTTGTCGTCATACGTCCATACAATGTTGTCTATTCGGGGTACGGAGAAAGCGGCGCATTCAATGTTTACTGTGTCACCTTGTGAACCAAATTGTGTGTGGTTGGAGATAATTTTTGGCGGTCCTAAAAAGAAACATTTTTTATTAAGCAATTTTAATAGTTTAGACTGAAGATAATAGGGATTCGGTCGTTGAAGGTCTTTTGAAAGGTCTAGAGGTATTTCTACCGCCACATGATAGAGTTGATGATGGTACTATCTTCTAAATCTTTGAACCTAAGCTTATATATTAATAACATTATGATCATCATGATTAACCCATTCTCGGCTCACTACAGAGCAAGGGTCTCCTCTCAATATGAGAAGGGTTTGGCCATAGTCCACCACGCTGGCCATGTGCGGGTTGGCAGATTTCACACGCCTTTGAGAACATTATGGAGAACTCTCAGGCGTGCAGGTTTACTCACGATGTTTTCCTTCACCGTTGAAGCAAATGATATTTTAATGTAAAGTTATAGGTGCGTGCCCGGGTTCGAACCCCCGACCTCTGATTAGGAGGCTGACGTCTTAACCACTAGGCTATTACAGCTTCTATTATTAATAACAATGCATAAAAACAACAGCTTAGTGTACAGAACTTACTCTACTATACTTAATTAATACCAGAATCACTTAATACAAAATCTCCATAAACATTGTCTGTAAATAAACCATTGTAACTGTTTAGTTATTACTTGTTAAACAACCATAAATTATTGTTTAATACTTCGAAAAATAAACAGCTTTATTCTGTCATGTTTATTACACAGGTTAGTTCTGTTAAATATGGGTGTCTTATTAACAAACCTTAATAGGCTAAGGCCGAGATCTATAAAGTTAGATTAGCCTTAATTTACTTAAGGAATAGTTAAAACAAGACAACGGTATGTATCCCACATATGTATGTCTCGTTTTAATACTAACTTTGGCTAATCTAATTCAAGCCTTACTAACTTTCATTTCTACTTTGGGTCCATGAAAATAGGGGATGAAAATAATATAACCCTATCATTAGAACTGTGGCTCGCTTCTACTAAATCAAGCCCAAAGGATAAATCCAATTTTAGGTCATCTTATTTATATATGGTTTTTTATATAGGTATAGGTATTATGGTCGCAAGTTTTCTTGATCTATCTGTATTTGCTGCCTTTATAACATTTGATGGATTTTTATTCGTAGCTTTTCTGATCGCTCATTTGCTTAACTTTTAAGTTTTTTTTTTTTTTATCGTGGCTTTTCTGATCTCTCATTTGCTTTAACTATTTAGTTTTATACTGTTGTTGTTTGTTGTTGTTATATTGTTATTGTGATTTATACTGATTATTCTGATTTATACTAATTCTAGTATAATATAGTTTTGAGATAGATATCAGAGTGCATTGAGAAAGTTATAGAGTGCATAAGTATAATATAGAAATGTGTTGATATTTTATAACTTTACTTTTTGATTTATTAATTGATTATTAGACTAGAATAACATTTGGTACATCGAAAATCAAAAAACGAAAAATAATCTGTATAGTATAAATAAAAAGTTACATGTAATTTGTTGAACTAAATCACAAACATCCGCTGTTACTTAAGTTAAATGAGGAACTAAAACTTGAATGGAATAAAAAAAACTCATATTCATAACAATTATCGATTATTCACAAATACGATTGAAAAATAATTAAGGTTACTGTTAAATCATATTTTCTATATTTCTCATCAATTTATTAATTTAATTATCAAGAATACTAACTTCTGTATCTAATAAATCTGTATTAACGTCAATATTATTGCCTAATCAATTGACCCTTTTGTGTAGACGTGATGGAATTCCACTCTCTATTAAGGTTATTTCGTGCTTACTAATTTTGATCGTTTTAATTAATTGTTCAAATTGAAATAATTAACATGACAATGCCGGCTCCATAAAATTCTAGTAGCTGAATAATATAATGTTTTACACAGTTATTTTTTTAATGAGACTTGATCGAATATGTAGACGATAATAATTGCGCAGAATTGCGCCTTAGACCAAAGTTGCATATGGAGAGATTTTTACACTGCCCTATTGAAATTTTGTAAATGGTAGTAGGGAGTGCCTATTATGATGATGTGAGAATTCTAATGACATACTTCCAAATCTATAAAGGCATTTAGAGGTTACGTTAGTATAAAATAACTTACATATATATAGTTTGAATAGATTACATTGCAGTATTGAAAATAATAAAAACGGTTTAATTAAACTAACCCTAGTCGTATGAATTTTAATAGCAAAAACCTCATTTATAATATTTACGTTTTATGGTTCATTTTGCCTTGATTCTAAGGGATCTGGGAATGTAACATCTGTAATGTCATCAAAATCCATTGTCATATTCTCAGTATTAAGAGTTAATAACTGAACTGATTTGCTTACATTTTTCTGCGACTTTAACACTCTGTTGCTCACTAACTTCCTCATTGCTCAAAACCATTGCTAAAACGCATTGCCTATATGTTATTTAAAAAAAATATATATATTATATTAAACTATTATATTATTAAACTATTTCCAATATAGCGAAAGAAGCGTTTGTTGATGGAGTCGCATTTCACTCAGAAATATTAGATAATGTTAAATTTAATTGAAATAATCTATGTAAGCAAAACTTTGATGAAACATGAGCGAACAAGGGAATTTGATACAAGACAGTACAGCCATGTTTATGTCGATAACAAAGGTACCAACAGCCCTCGGACTTCAGTCTGGACTATAGAATTTTGTGACGCTAATGGGCAAGGACTCGTTGCCAAAATGTTCAAAGAGCAATGTAATGGAGGATCTAAATACAAAATAGCTGAATGTGTCCGAAACGAGGCTAAAAAATTACAATTAGTTGTAAGAGATGTTAAATCCCATGAATACAGAATTATGGAACAGCATTCTTGCATTAACGCAATCCAAGAACTTAAAGGGGTGGCATAGTTAAGAAATAATCAAACTGCTATGAATAAACAAGACGAAATTAATCTTTGCTCCATCAACAACCAAATGAACTCTTTAATCTACAACAGAATTTCGCATTAATATTCTTAGTAGAAACAAGATTCCTTTTGATACACGTTGAAAGAACGAAATAATTCGAGGATGGTATCCAATTTATTTATTTGAATGAGAGAAATATTCTTAATTATTACCTCCTTGGCATATTTGAAGGAAATTCTTTTATGAATGCGGGAAGGAAATGTGGTTAATTTGTCCTAGATACCGTTTCTTTAAATGCCAATGATATTTATGTTCAATAAGCGTATTACGATTCGATATATAGGGTGGCCTACTTTCGTTCTTGTTGAAGTGTGACCAGCAAGTTTAGCAACAACGTTCCGAATAATCCTATCCACTATATTTCCTTACGAAGGATTTAAACCAAATACTAACATTGATTCTGTTCATTTTCAAAATACTCATAAAATGGGAACTTCTTTTGCGCTGATGTTTCTTACCTGCGGTTACCTGCTTTGGTAATTTTATGAGCTTTTTGATTTTCATATTTTCTCAGAACCGTTGAAGCATATAGGGAGAAATAGTTTTCTTTATTCATATTTAGCTTGGCATCACTTGGGTTCTGTATTGCAGCCACAATCTTCGGAATATTATATTGTATGCACAACAATATCAGAGTAACGATTTTTTGTGACGACGCATTATAAAGTTATGGAGGTCCTGGGTTCGAGTCCACGCTCGAGTCTGGTCTATTGGGAGGCTTCGGCTGTGGCTAGTTACCGTCTTACCGACAAAGACGTGTCACAAAGCGATTGAGCGTTCCGGCACTATGAGAGAATATAAACCAATCAGGAGTGTGGGATTACCATACCCCTAACATGTTAGACTACATCATCACCAGGTGAGATAGTCGTCAAGGGTTAACTTGTAGTGCATATAAAAAAAAAACAGATTTTTGATCCAATTTCTAAATTCCTATTTTACCCACTCTAGGGAAAAAATTCTATAAAATACTTTCTAAGCGGACGCTTTACGTTTTAAAAGTTCCCTGTATGCTTAGTTTTATCAGAAAAATAGGTGTTTTCAACTCTGCGTTAATAGATCAATCAGTCACCTTCTTCGAATACTTGGTATGCTATTCCTCACCTTTGATAAATATAGATGCTTCAGCCTCAATTTCAGGGTACCCCTCCACGCTTGCTTTGCAAACGTACCGCCCAGAGGTGTGTGTGTCGACGGTGAGCGTCAGGTTTGCAGTCCGGCCCACTCTCTGCAACAAACGTTTTAATAAATCCCATTCCGTTGTAGTACGGTTACGATATTTAACAATTATCCTTGCTAGATTGTAGACCTCCCAAGCGTTGATGATTTCCTAGTATCAGAACACTATGATGTCAACGTAAAGTATACCTCATGTGTCCAATGAACCTTGTATGTGTGCGTGTGTGTTTGGGTGTGTGTGTGTGTGCATGTGTGAGTATATTTATATATATATTTATTTTTGTATGTGTGTTTATGTATGCTTTACTTATCCTTTATAAACAAAAACATACAAATATTCCCAACTGCGCACGTTTTGAAGAAATCATAAGTAACACATAACAGCTTTATGTGGTTATCGTAGATTAACTTGAAATCAATTGTATTCGGAGTATTAATAGGCTCAAAGTTTTTGTTGTACATTTAGTTTTAAAATGTAATATCTAAAAAAAATAAACTTTATTATTTAATAATTATGTTTGAAACGTTTCTAGGAAACGAATGTATCTGGTATGTTAACATTTAACCGACAGTTTTACAGTAATTTTCATTTAGTTGTTTTTTTTTGATGAATTTTCGATTAACTATCTCGTGTGTGTCATACAGTTTCTTTTTTAATTGTATAGGTATATACATAATTATGTAATTTCATTTTTTTTTTTCCGGAAGCGACGCAGGCAAGACTGCGCAATCTTGTCTGGCCGCCGAGGAGTCCCAAATACCCCGGTATTTTTTTTTTCCGGAAGCGACGCAGGCAAGACTGCGCAATCTTGTCTGGCCGCCGAGGAGTCACAAATACCCCGGTATGTGGGACTCCTCGGCGGCCAGACTGGCGACCAGAATACCCACTAAAACCCAGCGATGCTCCTTCGCGACATCTGCTGGCTGGGTCACGGGAACACTTGTGCACTACACTTGACCGCAACCCAGCCAGCAGCGTCCGCTGAGGCAGACCCTCCAAGGGTCCACTGTAATTTTCATCAGCTTTCATCATAAAGTCACTTTCAGAATCATGGTATTATAAATTAATTTATAAATGATTTGAAAATTAATCGTCAATGATGTTACTTATTCGCGAACAGTATACAAAGTGAAGGTACTTAGAAGGTAGTTTGAGAGTGAGTGTTTAACTTCAAAACACCAAGAAATAAGACTTTTTTTTAATTACCTAACATCGGAATGTATAATCAAAACCCTTATACTTTTTCTGTTCAATTTTCATTACACATGCAATTATTATAGCCTTTGACTCTTTATTTATTCTACGTTATAATTTAAAGTTCACATTAAACATTCAGTTAGCATAATTAAGAAACAAGTCTTGTCCGCCGTACCCCGTAAGTGGAAAAAAATGACGGTAGCGTGTCCAGGAAAATCTTGATAAGAATTCTAAGTGAATGCTGGTGATCGTATAAAGTTAGCGAGTCATGTTTTGTTTTCAGGCAGCCTATTATTTTCTATACTTTATTTTATAGATTAGAGTTGCTTTTTTGTTTAGTAGCCTTTATCTAGTAAATATTTTTTGGAGGTAATTAATGTAATCAGTTTTGTTACCTTTCGACTTAACAGATTATTAAATACCCCGAAACAGCGCAGGGTTTGTGGTAAAGTTGAAACATTTACAAATATCCGTTTTCAAAAGAGATTTATGTAAGCCACATTTCAAAAAATTCAAAGTGCTTCTTTGTCCATATCTTTATATATATGAGGTTGTTGTATTGATTAGATTGAATGAAAATCTATTTAAGTTTTCGGAGAATGCAAGAAGGAACCACAAAATTGGTTTCACTCAGCACTCAAGCGCGAAATTCGGGAAGAGCATAATATATATGGCACCTAGAATATACAATAACTTACCAAGAGAACTCGCAGACAGATCTCTTAATATAACTATGTTAAAGCACAAACTGAAGGCATATCTCCCAAAAAAATACTATCTACTATTCCATAACCGAGTACCTTGATGATAGATAAACTCTGTATATTTCTTTAATTTATGCACCTAATTAGTCTTATAAAAAAATACGATGACATAATACTATATGATGATAACGAAGGAGTTATTAACTTCATTCAGCGGTGCCAAGAACAACAAGAATTCAATAATTACCCGCATTTGAACTCTTTACGTTTGAACACAATTTTGACGGTAGTAATAAATTTTGTACAAGCATGATTTGCTATAAATACGGGCGGTTGATGCCTTTCGTGGAATTCTCGCTCGTGACGTCGGACCGTTCGGACCTCTTAATATCGCAATAAAAGTGTAAGCCCGCAAGTTGTGGTTTTAATTACTATGAGCGAAAGTTAACAAAAGCGAGCGACCATTGCTGACGTCACTCTTACTAAAAAACAACTCGGACGCCCTTAACCCGTCATACATATTGACATTAAGATAATTAAAGAATAAACAGCAAGTATAATTTGCTATATTCCGCCGACAACCGGGAGATTAGTATAATATAACACCACACAAAATCTTCCACTAGAACCTCTACGCACGTTTCGACCCGACACCGGATCATCCTCAGGAGATGTTGACTTCACAAGCGCGAAAAGTAAAGATTACGAAACGTGTACATGATTCGTTCATGCTCGAGTTTGTGCGATTCGGAACTAAAACTTGCATATCACTCCATCATGGGTTAGTGGCATGGCCATGCATTAATAAAAACGTTACCCTGCTAAGTGGTTGTGGGCTTCTTCTTAGACCATTGCGCGTTTAGAACCCTCATAGCTTTAGTTTTAAGTTTACGAATGTAGTTATCACCACCATCTACTATGTAAATTATTGAGCATGACAAGTGCCTTTTAAGGGATTATTTGAATAAAGATTATGATTGATTGATTGATTGATTGAATAACATATGGGTTGACAAAGCCATTTCGCTAACTCCGAGTCCATATTGTAGGTTGCTTTAAGAAAAATTTGATGCGAGTGAGAATAAATGTATGCACCCCAAACCATGGTTTTAATTCTGAGTTCAAACATGCATACTCGTGAACTAGTAGAAAAAAGTGGCAGTCAAATAAAAAAGGGTTTTTGGTTTAACAAAATATTTTCTCCTGGTTCTTATCGCACAATATGTAATCCAATATTCTATTAAAACTTGGAGACTTGTTATTTTGGTTTTGGCCTATTTTTACGACCGGCCGCCTAACTGACCTCAACATTTGGCTGTTTTAGCTGGCGGCACAATCGGCACCTCGCGGTTCAAAGGGGTAAAGTTATAATCTCCTTTTAATAACGGGGTCAGTAGGTCACACTGCATCATTTTCTTCTGGGCCCTTTGGGGGAGTACCTTTTTGCATCAGTTTCATTGTAGTTATTCTGACATATGTGTTATATTTTTAACGACACAAACAATGTGATATAACAGCGATTTCGACGCATGTTTTGTTCTAGTTCCTCAGGTGATGTTGACGATTGGGATTGTTTCAGCGGATTATTATTATTTATTTGTACACCACAAAATTAAGGAAAATAATAAGAAAATCAGACACAAGAAGAATCAGGATACAAAGCCGGTTTTATCGCTTAGTAGCGATCTCTGCCAGGCAACCTAACGATTACAAAATAGAAAATGTGTTGTATATACTCGTATATAATAATCATTTATTTCAACTTAATACAATTTTTCTTAAACTACCCTGACCCCCAAACTAGGATAGCCCGTATCTTGAGGGTCAGTCTCATGGGTGTGTGGGTGAGTGCATGTGAGTGTGGATGTGTGTGTGAATTTGAGTGTGAGTGAGTGGGTGAGTAATACGAACACATTTTATAGGTGTATATATATGTAGAGATTTAAGGTATGAAGCGAATAAATTTTTCAGTATCTCTATAGTTTAGGTCACCCAACATATCTTTAAGCTTATTCTTGAGGGTATAGTTATTGAGAGTAGTGTTTTTTTTTTAAAGCACGCATTTTGTCTGTTTCGGTGTCATTTTGTGGTTTACTTATTTATTTGTTTACGGTAAAGAAAAATAATTACAATTGTAAATAATTTGTGAACTTGCTGGAAGTTTTGTTTTTTTTTTAAGGCTTTTAATAATAGTGTACTGTTAGTTGTACTTACAATATTTGTATCTTCCTCGTAATGCAGCCATCTTATTTCCGGTGCAGGAAACCCATCAACGTCACATGTCAGTGTTACTTGTTTGCCAACTTCCGCTTCAACGTCTTTAGGGAGAGACCGCAGCGAAGGCGGGTCTATTTAAAAAAAAGAAAAAGAAATTTAAAAATAAGAAAATTGGGTTGCAAGATCGATTCGTGTCAAAAGTTATAATAAAAATAATTTAATGATCTCGATGTAATTGAATTTTATATATATAGAGAGGTGTTGATTTTGCAAAAGCTGTGATAAACATTTCTTATAATTTTACTAATTTTGTTATGTGAACAAAGAGAATAAAATTTACAGAGAAAATTCATACCCCAACCTTACAGCTTAGGGATGAAAATTTAAAATATCCTAATATCAGTTTATTAATAATAGACACTCTAAATTTCTTGTCTTTAGGAATAATGGTGTAAGCTGTGCATTGATATATCAAATAGTGTTATCAGATAGTTATTTTTTGGTTTAACTGTGAATCACACGCTCTTTTATATTTAACCGAAAGTCCAAATATGAAATTATTTAAAAATAACGTTAAAAATATCAGACTGAATATAACAAATGACCTTCATTCATACTTTCTACCTGGATGTGGATGTTGAAAAAAAAAATATATTTTTAGTACGTACCTAGGTCATAAAAAACAAATGTTAAAAATTTCTACTTCCTAACCCCTTAGGGGATTAGGCTGTGCGTTTATATATTACTATGTCAGTACTTTGAATTTTATATGTATACGGTATTAAATATCGGGCATGAAGTCTGCTTGCACGCTGAAGGCGGATATAGGAAGCCTTTCATCCCGGGCAACAAACAGTTCCGGGGGGATTATTACTAAACCGTTTGTCTGGTGGGAGGCTTCGGCCGTGGCTAGTTACCTTACCGACAAAGACGTGTCGCCAAGCGATTAAGCGTTCCGGCAAAATGTCGCGCACTGGCCAATGAGGAGTATGGGTTTACCATACCCCTAACAGGTTAGCCCGCTACCATCTTAAGACTACTTCATCACTTACCATCAGGTGAGATACCGAACTCAATCAAGGGTAACATATATATCGTATTATGATCGTTAAATTAACTAATAACATGTACTGTTTTATAAAAAATAATTCGCGTGATGTATAGAAGGAAATAAACTCACAAGTAATCTCGAGGGCCTCGGTCTCCTCGCTTTTCCCGACGTCGTTGAAGACCATGCACTTCAGAACGGCCCCGTTGAAGGCCCTCGAAACATTCGTTATTTTCTGGAACAAAATTAATAGTGTAATCATGATTATCAACCCATTGCCGGCTCGGTACAGAGCACGGTCTGCTTTCAATATGAGAACGGTTTGGCCATAGTCCACCACGCTAGCCATGTGTGGATTGGCAGACTTCACACGCCTTTGAGAACATTATGGAAAACTCTCAGGCATGCAGGGTTCCTCACAATATTTTCTTTCATAGTTGAAGTAAGTGATATTTTAATTCAAAAAATATATCTTCGTAAAGTTTGAGGCACGCGCCCAGCATTAAACCCCCGACCTCTGATTATGAGGCGGACGTCCTAACCACTAGGCTATCACCGCTAGTAAATAAAAAAAAATGATCGCGCAACACCGTACACGTCACAGTAGTAGCACTGACTTGACTGAATAAAATTGGCGACCGTGCGTGCGCTGTTGCATTTTATAATCTGTTCCGGGTTCGATTCCCGGGGCGAGTCTGGTCTGGTAGTGAATTGATGCTGATAAGTACATTGGTAAACTAAATCTACGATCTAAATCTGCGAGTGTTTCAAAAAAAGCCCACCAGTAGCTTAGCCGGGTGAGTATTCATTTGGTTATAATTATCTCATAATATGTCACTCAAAATGATTCATCATTTTCCATAATCCCAGATTCCTATAATAAGACATTACAAAATAACGTTTTTATAGAATTATATGCTTTGTATAAACTTTGAACTCATTGGGACACATCCCGAAAATGTAATTTGGGAATTTGAAATATTAATAATACTAATAATCTTTAAATATGTATTGGCAGATTCATGCCGGTATTCGAACCCAGGACCTCCCACTTCATAATGTGACAGAATAAGCGCTGCGCTAAGGGGTTTGTCGTCGCCAATTTATCATCCGTCACAAAACAAAATCGCGAAGCCGTTAAACCGAGGAGTTAAAAGTATAATTGCAAAATTAAATTCTTGCGGTGAATTTTTCGAGTTAAAAATCTCTTAACAGCGACAAGTTGACAAGTTTTTAACTAGAAGCTTAGTCGAGGGATATACATTTGAAAGCTGTTATATTATTCAATCGTAAGCAATCCTTTGTTTTGACATTGATATGTAAACAACTGTTTGTTTTGTTGTTTGCGTTATTCGTCGAACCGACTTACGCACTAAATTGCAAAAAGGTTTATCTCTATATTTGTTTGTGATTATTATAATTAGACGGCAGTCGGAGAACAGCGCCATCTAGTTTTAGAATCATGTACGACAGACAAGGGAGTGGCATCGCCCCTCTCTTTACGTAACACTAAGTGACGTATGCAGGTTCTTATAAGACTCAAAGGTGCGGGACGGCGCATTGCATTCATTGCATTCGGTCGGTTCGGTGGTCGAGTTGCGGTAGTGCATAGTCGTACTTGGTGGAGCGTATAGTCTGCTCCTTATAAATTACCATACTTGTAATTGTAATTCTGTTCTACCAAGAGTATCTGGTCTCTTTGCCCGAACTAACCCACGTCTACCCAAATTACCGACGAAGACACGCACCCGCCCCGTAGTCATCCTATAATTATATATACTGTAATGTTTGTTTTGCTATTACATTTCACACTTGATTTATATGGTTTTGAAGTGTGACATCACATGAAGTGGGTATGACCATCTGTTTGCGTGCGAACACGTAATCATCATTCTTCATTATTAACCCATTACCGGCTAACTAGAGGCAGAGTATCTTCTCAGCACAAGAAGGGTTGAGTGCGGATTGGTAAACTTTACATGATATTAAGGTAATTAATTGAGGACATGCAGGTGTACAAGATCTTACCTTGTCAAAGCATTTTCTTCAAATAATTTAAAAAGTATATAACTCCTTAATTAAAGAGGTACCTACCTGGGGTGTTTGGGGTGGGGTTAATCACTATTATCAACAGCTTTGATAGCCTAGTGGTAAGGAATCCGCCTCCTAATCGGGTGTCGGCCGTTCGATCCCGGGCACGCCTTTCTAACTTTTTATATGCGTTTTTAAGCGGTAAAAATATCACTTGTTTCAACGGTCAAGGAATCATGAAATATGCGTGCTCTGTAGTGAGCCGGCAATGTGTTGATGATGATGATGATTCGTCGCGATCAACCCATTACCGGCTCACTACAGAGCACGGGTCTCCTCTCAATGTGAGAAGGGTTTGGCCATAGTCCACCACGCTGGCCATGTGCGGATTGGTAGACTTCACACGCCTTTGAGAACGTTATGGAGAACTCTCAGGCGTGCAGGTTTCCTCACGATGTTGTCCTTCACCGTTGAAGCGAGTGATATTTTTATTGTTTTTTAAAAACGCACATACCTCCGAAAAGTTAGAGGTGCGTGCCCGGATTCGAACCGCCGACCTCCGATTAGGAGGCTGACGCCCTAACCACTAGGCTATCACCGCTTCAATCAATGATATAATGATGATGATTATCAACCCAAAATCTATATCTATATCAACAGCAATATTTTTCTTTATCACATTTCATCCGAATGTCACAAGCTAACGATAAAAATATTCGCTTCAATAAAAACTTGAATTGTTAATTTAATATTCGTAAAGAAGCTGCAAGTTTAATCTGCATCTTTTAATAGCGACAACTTGTCAAGTTACCCGAGAAGGCTTAGTTGGGTGGGTACATTTGAGAAATGTTTTATTCGATTCGTTAATAATAACCCTTTGTTTCTAACTGGCAGACATCTGCAAATTTGCTGGAATGATTTTGTTTTGTTATCTATTCTTAAAAGATTTTCTGAGCGTGGATTTTCAACTTAATTTTAAATTTTAAAATTTTTCCTTTTGTTATATCACTCGATCGAGTACTATTTAAATTGGCACAAGATTTGCAACTGTACATAATTTTGAATGGCGTAATTTCCACGATACGAATTCTAGTGTGAAAGACACAGTTCTGCTCTCTTCTAAGACATCTCAATTTAATGAACAAATTTTGATTATGTTACAGCTGTGCATTTTGTAATGATATAAAAACTCAAATAAAGTTTTATTATTATTATAAATTTCTTGAGTTTTCTTGAAAGAACATCATGATATCAAACAAATAATAAGTATGACGGCAACCAGAAAGCAACGCCATCTAATTTTAGAATTATGCACGAAAGAGAGTGGCATCACCCCCTCTCTTTACGCAACACTAAGTGACGTATGCAGGTTCTTATAAGACTCACCGGCGCGGGACGGCGAAATTCATTCATTGCATTCGGTCGGTTAGGACCGGTGGTCGTGACGCGGTAGTGCATAGTCGTACTTGGTGGAGCGTATAGTCTGCTCTTTATAAAGATATAAAAATGGTGAGGTTTTATAAAAACAAACCAAATAAAAGACTAGGTATTTAAATATAAAACTAACTGAATAAATAGTTAGAAACTTTTATTAAGAACCCATTCAAACAAACAATAAGTATCCAAATTATAAAATTAATTTTATAACAAGAAACCAAATTAAAGAAAAACCGGTTTCTAAATAGAACAATAGGTATCCAAATGGCGAAGATTCTATATCAAGAATCCAAATAAGCACCAGTCATCTATATGTAACACTAGGTATCCCAATAGTGAGGATTTAAAGAAACCAAATAAAAACCAAAGTCGCGAAGCCAAGGTGGGTATTAAAAGTATAATTGCTTAATGAAATTCTTGAGGCGAATTTTTCGAGTTAAAATCTCTTAACAACATCTTGACAAGTTCCGCAAGAAAATTTTGTTGAACGACTTCAATTTGAAAATGGTTCTATTCAGGGAATTATAATTTTTTTTATTAACTCTGAAGTGGCGTTGCATTATTAGTTCAGAGTGTTTTTTTTCATATAACTCATTCTTGCTGCTCTAGCATTTTGGAGTTACGAGCGAGAATTTATCTCGCTTAACTGTTTAGGTAAGAGATTGTGAAGAAACCAGTAAATTTCCTCAGTTATAATCGTGTTATATCGTATTATAATCGACATCGTGCCGGAATCGCTGGCGACACGACTTTGTTGGTAGAGTGGTAACTAGCCAGACAAGACCCGTACCGGGAAACAAACCTAGCACCTCAAACTTTATAATATGACAGCGCACGTGCTGCGCCAAGGAGCTCGTCAAAATTATGTATTCAGTAACATGTTTTTCTAAAAGTTTATTAAACATTTAAAATGTGAAATAGGTATAAAGGTAGGTAGGTATAAGTGTATAATGTTCATCATCATCATCATGATATACCCATTACTGGCTCACTACAGAGCACGGGTCTCCTCTCAATATGAGAAGGGTTTGGCCATAGTCCACCACGCTGGCCATGTGCGGATTGACAGACTTCACACGCCTTTGAGAACATTATAGAGAACTCTCAGGCCTGCAGGTTTCCAGGGTGATATTTTAATTGTTTAAAAACGCACGTAATTTCAGAGTTATTTAGTTAGAGGTACGTGCCCGGATTCGAACCACCGACCTCTGATTAGGAGGCTGACGCCCTAACCACTAGGCTATCACCGCTGAGCTAAGTAAGATTATTTAAAACAAAAAAGTGTGGTTTTGATAACCAATATCTCAACAGCTGGCCTAATTTAGCTATACATAAGACATATATATATATATATATATATATATATATATATATCATAAGATAGCAGACCTGCTAAGAATTTATCTCATTTAAATGGTGAATTTACGTCATAAAGTTATAGAACAACGTAAAACGAAAATAGTGTCAGTCAGAATTATGATCTCAAAGTGACAATTATTGTAAGTATCCGTTGTGGAAAGAAAATCTCATTTTTTTATCGATTCTTTCAATCATTCGAGTTTTCTTGACATAGATACGAGTATATTCATTTCTTCTTTTCTTATTCGAATAAAAGGTATATCTTCAGTAATTATTGTTTAAAGTAGTATTCCAAGCAATATATCGAATTTAAATTAAACTAGGCTGCTCTTTCAATTAGTTGATTTCTTTTCAACCGAATAAAACTTATATTCATTATTTCTTAAAAATAGCCGTATAATAGACAAAATATATTCAAAAAGTCTTCTCCTCGAGTGATTCAACAAATTACGATACTAAGTAAAAACTAACTTAATATAAGCATGTATTCAAACTTATATAAGTGTTTGTAATTTTTATTTTTATTTTTACGGGCACAATTCTATTTTTTGTTATCAACTAAATTTATGGACGAGACCTGAAATAAATGAATAAAACAATATTAAAAAATGCGTCAAGCTCTCACCAATTCCGAACTATTCCCAATAATTGACTCGTTCATAACCCATCTGAAAGTCAGATTGCTTGGATTTGCATCCGCCGTGCAGCCTGTGGAGAAGAAATCACGGTAAGAGCTTTAGCTGATAGTAAAAAAATACATATTCATATTAATTTATTACTTATTTTATGCAGTCTACTAAACGGCACTACAGGTTTGTTGGTACTTCCAACTCCCTTCTTCTGCAAAATGGACGAAAATGACCCACAGTCACTCTATCCCCGAGGTCATATATATCAATCCGAGTGTGCAGCAGTAAATTGTCATACTTTCTTCGAGCCCTAGGGCTCAAAATTTCTTCTGGCAATGCTTCTTTCCGAAGCTCGCCAAACAGCCCGGTTACGCTGTAGCAACCAATAGGGTAAGTACAGCTAATAGACAGTCCGAAAAAAAAAAATATATCAACTAATGAAAAAAAAATGTGCATTGAACAATTTTACAGTACATTAAATTTGTTGGTATCCACGGTAGGCAAGCGCCTATTCAAGTTGGACTTCATTAAAACGTGAAATCTTCTACTCCATGTAAATAAATGTTTTTATATTTGCATTTATTTTCACCTTACGATGTCATCGATCTGCATATAATTTAAATGGGACATACTTGATAGCTAAATATACCTATCTACTTTAAATGAACAAATAAAATCTTAAAGCGAAAACTGAAAGTTTTGAAGTAGAAAAAAAATTAAGTCATTTAAATTGCTTGGCGATTCCACAATATCTGGGTCCAACTAAATCTAACTAAAAAAAAAGGGTTTATTGCTTTTGGGTAAGCGTATTTCTTGAACAAAAATATGTCATAGTCCAGTTTGTTTTATGGAAAATATTATAGTATTGCGCGCAAGTAGGTACATAGTGAAAAGAATAATAAAATTTGTCCTCACTTATGACAACATCCTTTCCTTCGGGTACCCTTCTCCCAGATTGAATCCGTATCTTCACTTTGGGGGCGTATTTTACCTGCAAACAAAGAAAAACGATTTTCAAACTTAATTATTCAAATAAACAGCCTTTGCGAAACTTATTATATATATTTATTATATATATATATTATAAGTTTAATATATTATTATACATATATAAATCCACTTTTGTGTTTCTGTAATCTTACGTAGGGTCTTCTGGGTTCGCCAGTCAGATTTGCAGTGTGTGCAGGCTTAAAGTTTGAGGTACTGGGTTCGATTCCCGGATTTCTGATCTGGTGGAAGGCTTCGGCTGTAGCTACTTACTACTTTACCAACAAAGACGTGTCATCAAACGATTTAGCGATCTGGCACGATGCCGTATAGAAACCAATTAGTAGTGTGGGTTTACCATACCCCTAATAGGTTAGCCCGCTATCATCTTAGCAGTATCACTCACCATCAGGTGTGATAGCCGTCAAGAGCTAAACTGTAGCGTATATAAAAAAATATCGCTTTATAGGTAAGAAATTCTAGGATGGAGTAAAATTTGTATAAACTGTGTTGAATATCGTTGGGCAAGAAATTTTTACCTTTAAAACGCCAGAGTTTAAGACTCCAAAGACAAAAACACGAGCAGTGTTAGAATCGATTTTTAAAACCACCCCGTTTTGACGTGACAAATCGTTTTACACGCGCAAGTTTATTCGCGGCTTGCCTATCTCGTCAAACGGGCACTTAGCAAATTCTAATTGTACCCAGCGATTTATTGTCAATCAATGTCAATGAAGAACTGGGGAACTGTTTATTGGAAGAGATTTATGCGGGTAACTATAATTCTTTTTGGACTAGAAATTTCATCGTAATATTATGTTTTTTAAAGGCAGATTAAGACCCTTATACCGTTGACCTTGGACTTTGGAACTCCCTACAAAAGACATGTCTTTAAGAATTATTATACCTATGCACGAATTAACAGCTTATCAATCTACATAAAATGTCTTTAAAATCAATCCTGTAAGAGTAGGTTTGATGAGATAAGTTTTTTGGCCATTTAGCTTCGTTTGGTGGGAGTGTTCGGGCGTGGCTAGTTACTACCGACATACAATACGTCTAGCTACGCTATACAAGCAAAATCGCTAGGCAATACGAGACGTGTTGCCTAGCGATCTTGTGTAGAAACTAATTAGGAGTATAGGTTTTCCATAACCCTAACAGGTTAGCCCGCTACCATCTTAGACTGCACCATCACTTACCATCAGGTGAGATTGCCGTCACGGACCAACTTGAAGTGGATAAAAAAAAGTGATGCATGAAAAGTGCCTTTTTTTGAGTCCTTAGTAGCAATTTGTGACACACAAATATTCGTTACAATGCCAGTGAGACTCGGGTCTTAGCACTGTCGAAGGCGAAGCATATGACCCATTAAAACTAGGCCAAACCGACCCGTCGCTACTAATTTCAGCGTTTTAAAGTGTACCACCAATTAAACTGTCCATACATAATCGTTAGAAACAACTTAAACTGTAAACATATTATTGTATGATCAACTAAGCTCTATTTAAACGGATTGCGTCATGTTGTTCTAACCTAACCTAGATTTAAACGCGAGGAAACCGAGAGGCCCCGAGCCTTTTTTAACTTTAATATAGTGAAGGAATTAAAGCAAGGAACGTTCCAAATGCACCTTCGTCTGAGAAGAATCCCACAATACACTTAGCCTGGTATGTTTTATTTTGGTTATTACCATCTTACGACGATGCTTTCTCTTGAATAATTAAAAGTATTTATAAGCAATCTTAATTATTTTATGTGCTTTTCAAAACAAATTGTATGCAAAAGTGTCCTGAAAAGTCAAATTTTCATCATTGAAGATGATGAACGAGGAAGACCCACGACGCTGCTCGAATTCGGATTGGCGGGCTTTGACAATGACATTTAAATCTCGGATGCTAGAGGTTAGATCGACGTTCTTCTAAAAAAAACTTATAATTAATCAAATACAAATTTAATTTGACGACCGCCGTTGCGCAGTGCGTGCGCTGTCGCATTATAAAGTTGGAGGTCCTGGGTTAGATTCCCGGCTTGAGTCTGGTCTGGTGGGAGGCTTCAGCCGTGGCAAGTTAATACCATACCGACAAAGACGTGTCGTGATTTAGCGTTCCGGCACGATGTTGCGTAGAAACCAATTAGGAGTGTGGATTTACCATAACCTTAACAGGTTAGCCCGCTACCATTAGACAGCATCATCACTTACCACCAGGTGAGTTAGCCGTCAAGGGCTAAGTTGTAGTGTATAAAAAAAGTACACAGTCAACAGGCTCCAAAAGAATTACATTTTAATCCTATATCTAGTCACAGTATGTTCTTTGAAGTGAACATACATACAAGGTATAATATGAGTTTGTATACTTCAAACATATGAAAATGAAATTCATTTTCCACATTACTTTTTGATGTTTTACTGCCTCGCGTCTGGCGACGGCTTATTTTTTTATTTTTTTTTTTACTGTAGCTCTGCTGTTATTTATTTAACTGCAGGTGTGGCATCTGAGTTCTTTGAGGTGAGATTTACTTACGGACATAGAGACATTTTTCCTTTTTCCCCATATCCTCCCGGAAGGAAGTGAAGCAACATTGCTTTAACAGCTTCAAATAATGTCTGCTTCTTTTTCTTGCCCTTATCTCACATTTATGTGGGGTCAGCACAACAGGTCTTCTTCTTCCACTCACTTCTATAAGCCGTCACCTCACTACTCACACCTTTTACCCGCATATCCTCTTTTACAGAATCCATCCATCTCTTCTTTGGTCTTCCTCTACTCTTTTGCCCTTCCACGTTCATATATAACATCACTTTCTTTACTCCGCATTATATGACCATACCATGCTAGCCTGTTACTCCTCATCTTTTCTGTCACTGGCGCTACTTTTAGACTTCCCCTTATATATTCATTTCTTATCTTATCCATTCTTGTCACACCACACATCAATCTCAACATTCGCATTTATGTCGCATGAACTCTTCTTCCATCCGTTCTTTTTGCCGCCCAACATTCTGATCCATACAACACGACAGGTCTTACGACTGTTTTATAAATTTTCCCCTTAAGTTTAAGGGGCATTTGTGGGTCGCATATCACTCCAAATTCTCCAGCCTCAAATAATGTACAACATATTAAGAATGATATAGAAAAATGCTATAAGCAAAACACTTTACCGTCTCGCGTACAATTTAAACAAGCAGTGCAATAAAGCTTGTAAATAAACATTTGAAAAAAGATCCGTAAGGTTCATATTTACAATTGTAATAAGCTACCTATTCTATTTTCTAGACAAGAGAAAATACGAGAACCGAAATAGTTTGCAATCAATTACAGCTAATGGCCGCTTTCATACGATTAGACTTGAAAGTTACAGTCAGTCGTAGACAGACAGCAAACTTCAATAGTTAAAAATATAAACCTGTTTTGTTAGGTAAGTCCAATTTTGGAAAAGACATCATCATCATGATCAACCCATCCTCGGCTCACTACAGAGCACGGGTCTCCTCTCAATATGAGAAGGATTTGGCCATAGTCCACCACGCTGGCCATGTGCGGTTTGGCAGACTTCACACGCCTTTGAGAACATTACGGAGAACTCTCAGGCGTGCAGGTTTCTTCACGATGTTTTCCTTCACCGTTGACGCAAGTGATATTTTAATTGCTTAAAAACGCACATAACTTCGAAAAGTTATAGGTGCGTAGGTGCGAACCCCCGATCTCTGATTAGGAGGCTGACATCTTAACCACTAGGCTATCACAGCTCACATTACAAGCTCAATCAAATAATATACAACATTGTTTTTTATACACCACAAGCTAGCCCTTGACGGCATCTCACCTGATGGTAAGTGGTAATGCGGTCTAAGATGGTAGCGGGCTAACGTGTTAGGGGTATGGTAATCCCATACTCCTAATTGGTTTCTACGCGACAACGTGCCAACCGTATATAACCCATTCTGTAGAAATTAGCGAAGCCGAAGGTAATGGATTCGGCACGTAGCTTGGAGAACCGATGGACTTTGTTTCCCAAGGTGTTGGGTACCACGCACCGGTAAACGCAGCGTTGGTCAACCACCCCACAACTAGGCGGATAGATGACATCAAAACGAGTCGCTGGGAGCCATTGGAACTTGCTACTATCTGCTTATACTTAGTATATCCAGAAGCGGCCGTCAAGTGGTTGAAATTACGATAAAATTATTTAGTACCTACTATGGAAAGTGATTTTCTATCGCTACCCGTTTAACTTCTCATTTCTTTTTCAGCTTCAAGATTCAAGATCTTTGTCTGATTCGCATAAAATTTACATAGAATAAACAACACTGCAAGCTGTTTCAAGCAAATAAAATAATTTCCATCACAAAAGCATTGAAGCATTAAATTTGATTTCTATTGCATAGGTGTTTTTTTTAAACCTTCATAAGAAATATATGGTATGAATTGTATTATGTATTATCAATAGGTGAATATTATACCTATTTCAACATTTCGAATATTTAATAAAATTTCACATAAACATGTTATTGAATAGATAAATTTTGACGAGCTCCGTGGCGCAGCGCGTGCGCTTTCGTATTATAAAGTTGGAGGTGCTAGGTTCGATTCCCGGCTCGAGTTTTGTCTGGTTTCGGCCATGGCTAATTACCACTCTACCGACAAAGTCGTGTCGCCAGCGATTCCGGCACGATGTCGCGTAACAACCAATTAGGAGTATGAGTTTACCCTAACAGGTTTTACCACTCCACCGACAAAAGCGATTCAGCGTTCCGGCACGATGTCGCGTAACAACCAATATGGGTTTACAATACCTTAATAGGTTAGCTATTATCTTAGACTGTATCATCACTTACAATTAGGTGAGATTTTTGTCAAGTTCTGATTTGTAGTGGAATAAAAAAAATTTTTTTTGGAACGAAGTTCCATATCGCGTTGTGAAAGGGGGCTAGACGGAAAAAATTCTAACGAAAAGTTGTTACGACACTTTTTGTTATTGTAAGCTGTGCGGCGTCGCATGTTTCTCTGTCTGTCTCTCTCTCTCTTATAGAAAGCAAGCCAGATATTTTCATTTCTATGTCGCATTGAAAAGTGTGGTGTCGCGACGATTATTTTTGTTGAGTGTATACAGGTTTTTTGTAGATAATAAATAATAAATGAAATGAATCCTGACAGTGTTTCTGCACAAGTTCCGGATATTGCTGATGGAGTACAAAATTGAGCCTACTAATTAAGTTTATATAAAATTATATTTGTTAATAAAATATTATTATAACTTAAATAAAATAAAATTTTATTACAATTCCTTCACTAATTAATCGAAAGGAACTTCGTTCCATCCGGGTGTCCCTTGACACACAAGTTTTTTTAAATTACTATAGTTATTTTCTGCAATTTACCCGTTTATATATACAAATATAATGTTCAGCGTTGAAATAGGTTTACTGTATTTATTATTTTGTCGTGCTGCTTATGAAAATGCCCGATAGCTGTTCTGTCTTATAAATCTTAATGTATAAAATGCATTTACAAAAGCGAATACTTTTAGAGTATTTATCGCCAGTTTAAACTGAATAACGTAGTCCAAACTCCAATAGATTAGTCTGCAATGTGAGCTATTAAAAATGCAGTCCAAAATATATTTCCGTCCAGTTTATAGCCCGCCCTCTGTGGCACGGTTTATTTATGACGCTTTTTTTTATTTCTACCTTCATACCGTAATGAATTTTGTTTATTTTACATCTGCTGGTAGTATTTTTTATGGGGTTCTCGAGTGGGGATATCCTTGTTATGTTTGTGGGTCTGTCTATCTGCATGCCCCTGCAATGACTTATGTTTGGCTGGTGGAAGACTACAGCCGTGACTAGTTACAATCTTACCGACAAAGACGTGTCGCAAAGCGGGGGTAATATTTAGGGGTTTCCCCTAACAGGTTAGCTCGCCATAGACCGCATCATCACTTACCATCAGGTGAGATGCAGTCAAGGGCTAACTTGTGGTGTATTAAAAAAAAGTTTCGTTACGTGAGGCACAACTTATTTCTTTAAAAACTATAATGATAGATTGTACGCCAATATTACGCAATCTCTCGTAATTTACAGTTTTAGGTTAAGTAAAAACTTTGATTTTAATTTCTAGATCATTTAATGACGATGCAGTCAAAGTAGCTGTTGGGGGTGTGATGAGCCCATACTCCTGATTGGTTTATAAATATAAACGCCTCAAGATCATTTCACAGTTTAGCTCGGTGTATGTGTCAACTCCGACATACGAATGGAGTTTACTTCATCAGACTATCTAAATAGGCAAAAAAATGGCTTACTAATCTAAGAATAAGATTAATCCTAGATCAAATGGTACTACATCAATGGATCATGCGAACAATACTCATGCCTGAAAAGTGATCCATGCGCAGAATAAGTTGCGCACAAAAACGTAACGAGGTCATTCGTTCAGTAGATTTTACTGCTCATATTTTTTTATACCGGGGGCCTTATATGAAAATTGATTCTTTAAAGAGTAAACTCTGAGAATATTTTATTTTATTATTTTTATTTATTCTTTATTTGTACATCACATATAAATATAAATAATAAGAAAAACAAGAAGAAACCGATAAGAAATACAAAAGGCGGCCTTATCGCTTATAAGCGATCAGGCAATCTTAGGATTAGGAAAAGAGAAAGTAGAAGAAAGTAGGTGGCGTAATATATAAGCAAAAACCTGCATACTAATATAAACCTTATATAATATTAATAAAAAAGAAATAAAATTAAAATAAAAGTTTGACAGCTCTTTCCACAGATTTGTACGCGTTTACAAATTCAATGCTTAATTCATGTAACCCTATTACAGGTATCTATGAAGCGTGCGTATATAATTTATTATAATTCGTGAGATTACGGTAATAACTGCCTACACTCGCCAACTAAAAACTAAAGCTAAGAGAGTACCAATCGCGCCCAGGTCTTAGAAGAAGCCCACAGCAAAGTTAACCGGGTAACAATGTCTACATTACTTGTTTTAAATTAAGAAGGTCTAGCTGTGACTACGGAGAGATGATTTGAACGTACAATAATCTACAACTAACCGGGGTTCATGACAGGATGACAGCGCGTAAATGTTTTTTTTTTTTAAATAATTGTTTTCAGAATATTAAAAGCCTCTTTACGCCGTTAGATTACTTTTCGCATATATGGGATGCGTTTGAACATGTTTTATTCTATTTGAGTGACAATAAATAAATTGATTGACTTTTTGTCGATTTTTTTTGGGCACAAAAATTAAACTTGTGCGTTGTCCCGTAAAAATGGGGTTTATGCAATTTGTTTTATATAAATTTTGTTATTTTTTTTTCAATCGAGTTATAGTGCACGCTAACCGCACAGCGGGTTTTCTGTAATGAAATTATTTTCATCGGCTATCAAAGGATCGATCTATTGCGCATTTATTTTTTGTTTTTTTTTTAATTTAATACTTTTAGTTACCATATACATTATATGACCATCCCTTAATATTATGGTCATATAATTCGGGGAAAAGAAAGTGACATCACTTTCTTTAATCCCCAAAATAATGTTATATATGAACGTGGAAGGGCAAAAGAGTAGAGGAAGACCAAAGAAGAGATGGATGGATTGCGTAAAAGAAGATATACGGGTAAAAGGTGTGGTTAGTGAGGTGACGGCTGATAGAAGTGAGTGGCAGGAGAAGACGTATTGTGCCAACCCCACATAATGTGGGGTCGGCACGTAAATTCACATCATCGTAGGGTGATGGGCTTACCCTCTTGAAAATATACTTCTAACTATCCACTAATATACTAAACTACAAGAAAATACGAGTACAATTGGTCACACCTGTATTGGCGCTATACGTCAAGTCACTTGGGAACTACAGAAAAAAATATTTATCTACGTATGAAAGCTTTTTAGCTCCAGGGCGTTCTTTGATGGAGGTTATTTGTTTATATGAAAATTATTTTTCATCACTTTAAATTTTACTCATTCCAATTGATAGATAACGCTCGATTACCGCCCATAGACATTAGAACTAATTTTCCATGATTGATTTATTAAAAAGTTATGTTGCGGGTAGAAAAAAAACAATAAATTTGACGTCACTTCAGATATGGCGATATTTTATGGCTATTTGCATGCAGGTGAAATATGACTAGTTTGAAAAGGATTAATTGCTAATGAAACTACCATTAACTTAGAGCAATAAACCTTTAATGGGCAAACCCTATTTCTGGTGTAACGATAATATGCTTACACATTTTTTTTATATATATGTATATATAGGATGACTACGGGGCGGGGGCGTGTCGTCGTCGGTAATTTGGGTAGACGTGGGTAGTTTCGGACAAAGACACCAGATACTCTCCGCAGAACAGAATTACAATTATATATAATAGTATGGTAATTAAATAAGGAGCAGACTATACGCTCTACCAAGCACGACTATGCACTACCGCAACTCGACCACCGATCTTGGTTCGCCGTTCACGGATCCGTCGGTGCGGCTTTTAAGAACCTGTATAACCAACTTAGTGTTGCGTAGAGAGAGGGGGCTAACCCACTCTCTTTTCTGTCGTACATGATTCTAAAACTAGATGGCGCTGTTCTCTGACTATATATATATTTTAGTCAGTCAGAGAACAACCAAATATATATATTTTATAATAAAATTTAATCGCGGGCAAACGGCAAGGGTCTGATGTTAAGATCGCCAACGTCCATGAAGATCTGAAGCATAAAACGAGCTACCGATACGTTGCCGGATAAACCCATCTTCCTAATTAGTTTCCACTCGATATCATACTGGAACGCTAAACTGCTTGGCGGTGTCTTTGCCAGTGGGATCTGATGACCACCGTTGCGTGCACTGTCGAATTATAAAGTCCGAGGTCCTCGGTTCGATACCCTACTCGGGTATGGTCTGGTGGGAGGCTTCGGCCGTGAAAAGTTTTTGACGACCTCCGTGGCGCAGCGCGCGCGCTGTTGCATTATAAAGTTGGAGGTCCTGGGTTCGATTCCCGGCTCGAGTCTGGTCTCGTGGGAGGCTGCGGCCGTGGCTAGTTACCACCCTACCGACAAAGGCGTGTCGCCAAGCGATTTAGCGTTCCGGCACGATGTCGTGTAGAAACCAATTAGAAGTATGGCTTTACCATACCCCTAACAGGTTAGCCCGCTACCATCTTAGACTGCATCATCACTTACCATCAGGTGAGATTGCCGTCAAGGGCTAACTTGTAGTGGATAAAAAAAAAAAAAGTTTCAAAATTACTCCTCTCATCTACCACCCGTACTAAACATGTTCAGTACGGGTGGTTATTAAGATACAGAATGACCAAACCCATTCCGTCAGCTGACCTTTCCACCTAATTAACGGGTTAAGTTGCGCGAGGAGATTAGAAATAGCGAAGTTTTATGTTACCAGGAAAGTAATCTGAAGTGCAATTGGTACGGTAAAGTTTAAAGTATGATTAACTTTAGACCCTGTTGTGGAGTATTCACAGTAATTTTTATTTTTATTCATTTATTTGTAATCAACAGCGTTTAAAACAATTTATTTACATTTCAGACTTAATGATAATATAAGGCCAAATAAGATTACAATTTATATTAAAGAAAATACCAAACGATATATGCAATCTTTGAAATTTAGCAACATAATATTACAAAAGTTATGAGATGTTTATTTTTTTTTATCATGACATCTATCTTGCGATAGGTCTAACGAGACCATAGAGTTATTGTTGACTTTTAATGTAGCATTCAGAGTAAGTTACCCAACTTTATGGCGCGTGGCCTCTGTTAGATATTTTTCTTTGATCTCCATTTATCTGTTTTATATTTCCATCCCTCCTGCAATGACCGCAAAGTCTACACTCCGCTGCTACCGACAAAACGTTTGGATTCGTCCGGACTTCATAAAAGTAAAATACGATACTATCAATGGATGCCACGTAGTATTACAAAAGTTACTGTCTTTCAAACTCGTTTAAAGGATATTATTGTACTGTTGAAGGATATAAGGTTTCTAGATGCGACCGTTTGATTGTCCTCATTTGTAATCCTTCTCAAAGATGTCACTGGTATAGTAGATTCAGTATTAACTCATAAAAGTAAACAATAGGGGTACTAGGTACTGTGGTAACTGAAATTTAGTAAATTTAAAAATAAAGTAAAAGAATTTTTAATGAGGAAGCAATACTATTCTATTGAAGAATACTTAAGAGACAAAAATATATAGTTACATTACAATAATAGATTTGACTTTTACAATTAATTAACCAGAAACATAAATTTTAAAATATTATTTCTTTTTTTTGCATGCCTACCCGGCAGATTGTTTAAGCATCACTAATTTATGTAACACCAATATACCAACACAATCTGAGCAAAATAAACGATTTGATTTGATTTGATTTGATTTGATTTAGGTATTTCCTAAAATTAAGAAAAGTCTTCGTGGTCAAAGGTTCCACAAGTTAGCTCTTGCCGGCAATCTCACATGTTGTAAGTGATGATGCAGTCTAAGATGGTAGCGGACTAACCTGTTAGGGGTATGGTAAACCCACACATTTTTTTTATTTGCTCGTCCATCTCGTTTGCTACGAAGTGCTACGTTTTCCTTCGTAGACCATTCATGAACAGTTCTTGTAGGCACAAAGAATAGAAAAAGACAAGCTAGAATAGTGTGTTGTTGAAACAACATTTGTTCAATACTTATGAAGAATAAATCCAATTATAGTTCTTTATTTTCGTAGCTTACAATGTCAACATCATACAACTCATTCCTTTGAAAACACGTAAGATTGTAGAAAACTCTTATTATAGTGTAAAGCGTTATGTAAATGATAAACAAGCTTTGGTAAGACAAACTGTTCTAAAAAGATAGCTCTTAAATAAGTGGCATGTGATATGGTGATAACAAAAATACAATTTAATTGGCTAAGTTTGTTGTGGGCTTCTTCTTAGACCAGGCCGCATTTGGAACACTCATAGCTTTAGTGTTAAGTTTACGAACGTATTTATTACTATCAACTCACATGTATATAATTTTTTTAGTGCCTTTTAAACATTGATTTACCACTAGCCGTAGATAGAGCGCGTCATACAAAAACAAGACGAGAATTTGTCACCAACTAACTATACATTCCTACACATCGGTATATCGATGTATTACAACCCGTCTAATACACTAGACATCTGGCCGTTGTATTAAAACAAGACGAGAATTTGTCACCAACTAACTATACATTCCTACATATCAGTATATCGATGTATTACAACCCGTCTAAGACACTAGACATCTGGCCGTTATATTATCTATAGCGGCGCGTAGTGCTTTGTAATTCATTCGGATTATACGGCTTGAGTGTTAGAATCGGTCACTTTCATCTAGCCTTGTCACACACTGGGGGAAAGGAGTGCACGCGTCGCTATTTGTGCACTACTTTCCGTCCCATTTTTTGAGCGGTAATGATCGATTTACGGCTAGTGGTAAAGCGATGCTTTTAAAGGATAATTTGAATACAGATTATGAATGTTTTATTATTTATTTTGCACATAAAGGAGTGCTTAGACACTCTAGATTACTTGTGTTACGAGTGACAATCATTTTTATTACCGTCACTCTACTAATGGCCTCCTCTTTATTTTCGTATCTTACAATGTCAAGCTTTTGTTTTAGAGCACAGACTGTAATTACTGTTGGTGATAAATTGTAAGTATGATGATACGTTTAATCAAACAAGGTCCCCTTTTCCAAACGGATAACTAAAGACTTAATTTGGTACCACTTCCATTTTCTATGTTCAGTCTAAACCCATCCACGTTTTGTTATGGCGAAAAAAGGCGGTTTGTTTATCATGTATTTTTGTTGGCCGTAAAATAAGAACCCTTTTTATGGGGTACCCAATTACTTTTTATGATCAGATGGACCGGTGATATCGTTCGGATATTGTGATGGCTTTTGCCACTCGTATACGTATGCGGTGAAAATATTTTTTTTTCTTTAATAGACGTGTTACGTTTGAATGGGCTTTTTGTACTATTTTGTATAGATTGGGTGAGCTCGTGCAACTTTATAGTAATACTCAGACTTCTATTTTTTACAGGAACTAATCTAATTACATAAAATAAGTTGGTGCTAAACATCAAAAGAGCACCAAGCTGAAACAAATAACCTCGTATACACGATTTGAGTACCTATAGTAGTCCAAGTATAGTATAGTATAGTAGTCCAAGTAGTAGTTAATAAGTATTTTAGGAGATAGCCGTGATTTTTTTTAATGGTAAAAGTTTTTTTATATTTGTTTACTTGACGACCTCCGTGGCGCTGCGCGCACGCTGTCAGATTATAAAAAAGTTGGAGGTCCTGTCCGGTAAGTGATTACCGCTGCCCATGAACATTTGCAGCACCAGAGGAACCGCTAATGCGTTGCTGGCCCTTGAGCAATTTGTTAACCCGCCCTTTGAAGATCCACATATTATAACCATTAGGGAACACAGAAGATGGAAGCTGGTTCCACAATTTGCAGCTGCGCGGCAGAAATGACCAGGAATAGCGGGTGGTGGAAGAGGACCAGGCATCCTGCCAACGACTAATGAGATGACGACCATTTTTTTTTTGGACTGACTATTAGCTGTACTAACCCAACCTACTAATTGGTTGCGACAGCGTAACCGGGCTCTTTGGCGAGCTTCGGAAAGAAGCTCCGCCAAAAGAAATTTTGAGCCCTAAGGCTCGAAGAAACTAAAGGAACGTCTGCCTAAGGGCGCCTCCTGTGAGGCCGAACCTCGGGTTAGGCGACGTTTGGAATAACGGGGGGGTCGGACGGTGAGATTACGACCATAAGTTGACTGTACGCTCATAAATTTTCAACTTTTAATCTTTACGGAAATTCTTGTATGGTCAACCGTCAAAGAGAACTCTCCAACATTATCGACCCATGAGCTTAGCTTGCTGATGTTATAAGACTACACAAATAATGTAAAAACATTCCACTACTCACACCCTGTTTTAGAGTTCCGTAGTCAAACAGAACTAAAAACGCAGACGGGTTTTCTGATGCATATAAAAAAAACTGTTTAACCCCGGCAGGCGAATACACGCGTGTGGGACTCCCAAAGGTAGAGAGACGAGATCAAACGAGTAAATAGTCACCGTGCGGCTCAAAACTGTGGACTATGTTACTAACTGTGAGACATGGACGTCAGTTAGTTCGAATGATGGTGACGTTAATCTTATTGAAATCCTTTTCTGGAAAAAAGGATCCTATTTCCATATTCCAGGTGCAAGCTATCTACGTGGAAAATTTGTATATATCTATCGTAAAGATCCAATTGTAATTATTTATTTTCAAGGCGGCATACGGCATAAGATAGTCTGCCAATCCGCACATGGCAAGCGTAGTGGACTATGGCCAAACCCTTCTCATATTGAGAGAAGACCCGTGCTCTGTAGTGAGCCGGTAATGGGTTGATCGTGATAGGGTAATTTAACCTTGTAGTTTTTTTTTTCTTTCATAAACCAAACTTATTTGTAGAACAATATTGCATCCTGAATTGATTATTGGATCCTTTATATAAATAGGTTCCGCTAGGTTAAATAAGAAATTAAAAATGCGAAGTATATGTAGTAGCTTGTCTAAAATGTTTCTAGGCTTACAGTATAAAAGTAAATACAACAGTTAGATAGTTTCAGCAATAAGAATAAACGGTATAATATATAACTTATTTGGGCTTCTTCTTAGAAGGAGTATTTGGAATTTACGTAGCTTCAGTTCTATGGATAACGAATTAGAAGCATTTTGACCTTTGCCTATTGTAGGTCTATGTGATATTTACTTTGAAACTGTTACAATTAAAATTCACATAACTCCAACTCAAACATGCGTTTCGGATCTTGAACTCTTTGCTCTCAAGAGTACATGTTTTTATTTAACACTGTGGTGTAAGTTTAGATTGTTGCATTATTTTTTTCTATAACCTGATATAATAAATGATATATTACCTGTATACACTTTATTTACCTAGGCTTATCTTACTTAACGAAGCTGTGAAGGCCTACTGGTTAGGACGTCGATCTCCTAATCAGAGGTCGTGCGTTCGAACCTATATCTTTTCAGAGATATGTGCGTTTTTAAGCAATTAAAATATCACTTGCTTCAACGGTGAAGGAAAACATCTTGAGGAAACCTGCACGCTTGAGAGTTCTTCATAATGTTCTCAAAGGCGTGTGAAGTCTGCCAATCCGCACATGGTCAGCGTTGTGGACTATGGCCAAACCCATCCCATATTGAGAGGAGACCCGTGCTCTGTAGTGAGCCGAGAATTGGTTGATCATGATCATGATGAACTTACTTGTTTTATTTGTATTACAATACGGAACCCTGTATACCCGACCGAACGCGAGCTAGTCCAGTTTTTTCCCGGTACACACACCCGGAATTTCTTAACTCCCCTACACCTCCGAAAAAGGCCTAGCCAGGGAAAATACGGGCGCGGAATAAATAAGGAGGCGTAGAACAATACATTATGCCCGTCGTACGTGGGTGCCCGTTAGGCCAATTAGAGGAACTTTATACATATTATGTTTTCGTAAACAGTTACCTCATACGTATATCTTGGCCGACTTGTCCTGCATACAAAGCTTTGTGTTCAGAGCTCTTACATACGGAGGTTGAATACTTTTCTTTGTAATATCTCACATTGGATACCTACTCCATCTTAGACTGCATCATTAATAAACCCTTGATAAGATTGCAGTAATACAAAAAAACCAAGTACCTAAGCGAACTGTAATCAGAGTTTTATTTTAAGTTAACCCTTTAATCTCACCTGATGATGATTTAGTATAGGATGGTAGAGCGAATCTGTTAGAGGTATAGCCAGCCCATACTCCTAATTGGTTTCTACGCGGCATCGCTAAATCGTAGCGACACGTCTTTGTTGGTAGGGTGGTAACTAGCCACAGCCGAAACCGGGATTCGAACCCAGGACCTCCAACTTTATAATGCGAAAGAGCACGCGCTGCGCTACGGAGGTCGTCAAAGTCAACTCGTCAAGAGTTCCCCTTCGTAATCAAAACAGAAATAAGGACGTATGTTGAACCGTTAGAGTTACTAACATATTTAATGAGAGAAAGAGAGAGAGAGAGAGAGATCTGTATCCAAACTTGGGGCTTTAGCATGGGGTTCCATTTTAAAATGATAAACTTTCAGCCTAAAGACATTCTATCACATATGAGTAATTTGTCTTAAATCATTCTCATCTTGATCATAACATTTTGTGACGCATTATTATTAACGATATTTTTCCCTCTGTTAGTGATAACATTATACTTAAGATATTCATAAAGTACTGAGAATATACAAGGTCAGAAGCAAACACAAACTTGATACCTTCGCTGGAAAAGCCATTTCAAAGTTTCCATAAATTAATTAAATCGTTAATATTTTCTGTGTTTATAATCTCAATCCAATTATAACTTTGATTTAGGTGTCTATCGCCCTTCAAGCTTTGTATAACATTCATAAATGAATTGAGGGGATTATAGTCTACAGCCATTGAAAAAAAGAAATGTTTGATATTTAAACAACCTGCTAGAAACATTTCCCCACCACCAATTTAACCACGTTTCCGTTACGGCTAAGTGTTAATTGCCACGTATAATTTGTCTACCTTCAAGGCTAGAGTGATCATCATCATGATCAACCTATTGCCGGCTCACTACAGAGCACGGGTCTCCTCTCAATATGAGGAGGGTTTGGCGTGGTGGACTATGCCACTACGCTGCCCATGTGCGGGTTGACAGACTTCACACACCTTTGAGAACATTATGGAGAACTCTCAGGCGTGCAGGTTTCCTCACGATGTTTTCCTTCACCGTTGAAGCAAGTGATATTTTAATTTATTTTAAAACGCACATAACTCTGAAAAGTTATAGGTGCGTACCCGGATTCGAATCGCCGACCTCTGATTGGGAGACTGACGCCCTAACCACTAGGCTATCACCGCTTCAGCACAGTATAAGGTAGGTATAATATTAATATATTTATTTAATATTTATGACTGATTGTACTATTTATGTAATCTGGTTTATGTATTAGTATGTATCCCACCTACATTATATTTCTTTTTCATTTGCTAATGTTAGGATTATCTAAGGTTGCCTGGCAGAGATCGCTACTAAGCGATAAGGCCGCCTTTTGTATCCTGCTTCTTCTTGTTTTTGTTTTTCTTATTATGTCTATTGTTATTTGTTGTGGTGTACAAATAAAGAATAAATAAAATGACTACCGGATCCACTTTTTTTTTTTGTTAGCTCTTGACGGCAATCTCACCTGATGGTAAGTGATGATGCAGTCTAGGATGGTAGCGGGCTAACCTGTTAGGGTTATGGAAAACCCACACTCCTAATTGGTTTTTAAGCGACATCGTGCCGGAACGCTAAAATCGCTTGGCGACACGCCTTTGTCGATAAGGTGGGAACTAGCCACGGCCGCAGCCTCCCACCAGACCAGACTCGAGCCGGGAATCGAACCCAGGACCTCCAACTTTATAATGCGACAGCGCATGTTATGGAATATTTTATGGACTTACCTCGATTTGGATGCTTGCAGCCCTGTACGCTCTATCAGCCGTGTTCTGTGCTTGGCAGGTGAAGGTCTGGTTGTTGTGCTCTTGCTTGGGAGTCATCCTGATGATGGATCTGGTGACAAGTCAAGGTTTGATATGAAGACCAACAATGTCATAATTTTGCAGGATAAACAAACTAGAAATATGTATATCATAAAAGTGGTAAAGCCAGAGTTTATAATGTTTGCCACCGGTTTCAAAGGAAAGGTCTTGGGTTTTGGATCAGGCCGAAACTGTTAGGCATTGGGTTTTCAGTTAAAATATTCGCAGTATCAGCCAGAAATGATAATAATGACAATTTAGAATGAAATTAATGAATTTCTACTCGTTTCATGATGACGACCTTGAGAATATAGAAGTGTCTTGATTTATCATCCAACATGCTATCGTTAAAATTCTATTAAGATGATAATACGCAGCAGTGCAATACAATAACTGCTGATTAAATTCATTATTTATTTTAATATTTTTTTTTTAATAAAAAAATCTAATAACTACATATAGATAATGACACCAAAAACATCGAAGAGGTTTGTCCTCGGTGCTAGTCTGCAACCTAACGGCTGAAAACTAGAGGAACTGAATATGCATATTATGGCATGAAAAGATCATTTATTTTACTGAGTTAGACGGTCGACACAAATGAGTCAACCGTCCAACTCAGCTAAAAAATTTCTATTTAATTTTTGGAACGTTGGAGGTAGTTCATTCATGAATCGAGGAACCAAATACGCGGTAGTATGTATATATGTATAAGTGCTGCGATTTCCCGCCTCTATATATCTGTCGACTTCTTTCAAAAAGGTGGCCTGAAAGAGATCGCTTTTAGTGATAAGGTCGCCTTTTGCTTTTATGTTATGTATTTTTCTTTCCACATTTATTTTGTTTAAAAACTAATTAAAAGTAAGTAGTCTCTGGATATAAAAAATCGCTAATCATGAAAATTCTGATCCCCAAATAATGGGAACTATTTTAATTATTGCATATTGGTTGTTGATAGACGTGCAGTATTTCAAATTAACCCCCAAAGGGGGTGAAAATCACGTGCAAAGGTTTCGGCACAAACATATACACATACAAAGCTAATAAAGGCGTGTTAATTTTGTGTTGTCATCGATCTCTGATAGGTGTGCGAAGTTTCTAATTAATCCGAAGTTTCGAATGGGGTGAAAATCACGTTCAAATTGTTAGGTTCCGATAGATTTATATAATATTTAAAAGACGTTAATTTGACTTAGTTTTAGCTTCCGATAGATTTGTGTGTTTAAAAGATGTTAATTTGACTTGGCTGATATCGACCAATGACTTCAATGCTCAGAAACGTCGACCAATCACAACTCAGTGACGGTGGGGGTCATTGATCGACTTAAAAGCATGGTCGATAGAGGTGGACGGGACATTTGGTGTTACGGAGGAGTGTTGAGAGGAAGTGTAACGTAACGTTTTAAGGTGTACTCAAATATAATACTTATCATAAAAGGAAGTAGTTATTATTTCAATCGACCGTCCTACAGGTCAGAAGAGGGATTACTTAGAAAATTTTTAAATTTTCTTGTCAACGCCTACTAATAAAAATAACGTAAGTAACGATCAAAATTACTAATTTAATTGTAGTTTTTTTTTTTTTTTTTTTTATATTTTGCTGTTAAAATCTTCGATATAATACTTTTATAATCAATACAATAAATTGTTTGTTTTTTTTTTTTTGCCCGTCAAAAAGATAATCTACAAATAATAATAAATTTGCCTCATAAAACTCAAAAAAAAACGTAAGGTTTTTTTTTGTTGTGTTGCGAAGAGATAAATATCTAATTATCACCAACACATTTGCTTGTCATTTGAAGTTTTGTAGTTATTAGATAATGATTTGATTTCAAGCCATTTTTCGGAGTGTAGTAGTTTTGTTTTTCCTAAATGAAATCTTACTGAAAATTCTATATAGACTTACGGTTGCAATTATTGTTATGATAGTATGTTTTACGACGTTAGAAATATTCAGTAGCTTAGCTATATATTAAGCTGGTACCTGGTAGTTTCAGAAAAAAAATAATGGAAATTAACGAAGCATCGACCCTAGGTGGAGGGTCTAGACAAGAGGACGATACCCTAGGTGGAGGGTCTAGGCAAAACGATAATACCCTAGGTGGAGGGTCAAGGCAAAAGGAGGATACCCTAGGTGGAGGGTCAAGGCAAAAGGAGGATACCCTAGGTGGAGGGTCAAGGCAAAAGGAGGATACCCTAGGCGGAGGGTCGAAACAAAGGAGAGGAACCCTAGGTGGAGGGTCGAGACGAAGGAAGGAAACCCGAGGTAGAGGGTTAAGAGTAAGGATCACACCCGAGGAAAGGGGTCTTGAGAAAAACTCAGAGGAGGACTCTACACAAAGTAGTGTAGCCAGGAGACGACGTCGTAGGAGAAGAAAACAGCCATCGCGCTCAGCGATGCGGAAGCAACGCTGGTCTTCATCGTCTGGTACTGGGGACGAGTCGCCTATACCGCAACTTAAAAGGAACAGAAACTCACGAACAAGACGTGTTCTGGATAACAGTTCATCAGAATCAAGAAGTGAATCACCATCTCCGAAACGGGTAAAATCGTCGTATAAACAAAGGGAACGGGATACAAAGCTGGTGGACAAGTTTTTATCTATTTTAGAAAAGGTTAAGGGTTCGGATAGACCTAAACTAACATTCAACACGAACGTAGTACCGGAATTCGACCCGTTGTCCAAGGATCAAACCGTTTTGACATGGATCACCAAAGTCGAAGAATGCGCTGAGATATATGGTTGGGAGGAAAGAGAAATCATCCATTATTCCTTGCCAAAATTAATAGGGGTTGCGCGTACTTGGTACCAGGGTCTAACTTCGGTGCTGCATACGTGGACTGAATGGAAAAAGAAATTAGTAGAATCTTTTCCATGTAGAGAGGATTATGCTGAATTACTTACTGAAATGTTAGCCAAGAAGGTGAAGTACGGTGACTCATTGGAGCAATATTACTACGCGAAGATTAACTTGCTTAACAGATGTGGAATCACTGGCAGGCATGCAGTAGATTGTCTACTGTACGGCTTAGAGGATCGTGCGGTGAAAGTTGGCGCGCAAGCAGCTCAGTTTCGGGACCCGGAACAGGTACTTAAGTACTTTAAGACTGTTAAAACAGCACCAGTTCGGGACAACCCGGACGCTGGAAGGAGAGGGAGATTTGGTACTAGCGCAATTCGGACGGACGCCTCCAAATCTAGTAATGCCACCAATCCCTCAATCAGGTGCTTCAACTGCAACGAAGTTGGTCACCCCAGCTTTAGATGCGATAAACCAACGTCTTCGATTAAATGCCATAACTGTGACGCGATAGGACATCGAAGCACCAGGTGTCGGGAACCGCCGGTAAGGTGCTCTACGTGTGACCGAGTCGGTCATCTTACCTCCAATTGTTTTAGGAATATGGGAAAATCTGCGATGGCAGCCGAAAAAAATTTGTCACCAAGTAAACCCAATCAAAAACAGGTATCCGAGGTGCTGGCTGAGGACACGGGAATGGAGAAGTATGTACTGGATATAACTGTTAATGGGTCTAAGATTTCCTGCCACATAGATCTAGGAAGCCAATGTTCCCTTATCAGGTTAAGTGCGGTAAAGTCTCTTGGCCTTCAAATAAATAATCGAGCAAACTTACCTGCACTCAGGGGTATAGGAGGCACGTTAGTGATCCCTATAGGAATAGTCGTTGCAGCTGTAGTAGTGCAAGGCGTAGCAGAGACAATAGATTTGTATGTGGTGGAAGATTATGTATTGGTGTACCCTGTACTTCTAGGCCATTCCTTCACGGAAAGGCCAGACATTTTAATAGTCAAGACACCAGACGCGATTAAATTTCACAGAATGCCTCCAAATAAAATCAGGTTAGTAGCAACTTATGATTGCGAAATCCCCTGCAACACGATGCGGGCAGTATTGGTTACCACGGACAAAGAAGTATTGGACTGTGAGGTACACGTAAAAGGTACGTTGCGTGGCCCAGAAGGTAAGGAATATTATCTACTTCCTGGACAATACGAGATCAGAGATGGTCGTGGCGCAATCCTGATTTATAATATTTCGGCGAAGCCTATGAGCATTGCTAAAGGAACACTTTTGACCCGGTCGTTTGAACGGAATCAACCCCCTACAGATAACATCAAAAATTCCTTCAGTGTATCTTTCAATGATGAGGTCATGGATACGTCAGTGAATTGTAACCCGAATTTGGACACAAATCAGCGGGAAGCACTAAAGAATTTACTAATGAGGTATGGTGATTGTTTTTCAAGTGGTTTGCACGATTTAGGTTATACAACGGTAACTGAAATGAATATAGAGTTAATAGACGGCGATCCAATTGTATATCGCCCATATCGTATGTCACATGCAGAAAGACTGCTCGTTAATAAAATGATTAAAGAGATGTTGGATAGCAAAATAATAAGAGAGTCATCATCACCTTATGCAAGCCCGATCATCATGGTACAGAAGAAAACAGGTGATAAGCGGTTATGTGTAGATTACAGGGCACTAAACCGAAAAACCAAGAGGGACCATTATCCGATGCCTCGAGTAGAAGATCAGCTGGATCAACTTGCTGGTAACTCTCTCTTTACATCTTTAGATCTGGCGTCAGGCTATTACCAAATCCCAATATCGACGGAATCGCGACCGAAAACTGCTTTTGTGACGCCCGATGGTCAATTCGAATTCAACCGAATGCCTTTTGGTCTTGTTAATGCACCGGCAGTTTTTCAAAGGACGATAAACAAAATACTCATGGAAGCGAAAATTAAGTACGCAATTGTGTACATGGACGACGTGCTGATCCCATCAAAGGACTTCGAGGAAGGGTTGCACCGTCTGGAAGAGGTATTACAGTTGCTAAAAAAGGGTGGATTGACTTTAAAATTGAGTAAGTGTCATTTCTTTCTCGGTTCTGTAGACTTCCTAGGATTTGATGTAAGCGCCGATGGGATCCGACCCGGCAGCAGAAAAAGTGACGCGGTCTCAAAGTTCCCGCGACCCACTAACCAGCACGAGGTACGTCAGTTTCTTGGTCTATCTGGTTTCTTCAGACGTTTTATTAAAGGTTATGCAATGATTACTGCTCCACTCACGAATTTGTTAAGGAAGAATGTAGGCTGGTCGTGGGATAAGGAACAAGAACTAGCATTCAAGAAAATAAAAGAATTGCTTACAAGCCGACCTCTACTTGCACTATACGACCCTAAGGCAGAAGTAGAAGTGCATACGGATGCCAGCAAGGAAGGGTTAGCAGGCATTCTACTTCAACGAAACTCAAACAGAGCCTTGCAGCCGGTCTCATACTTCAGTCGCAAGACAACTGTTGACGAACGCAAGTTACACTCTTATGAGTTAGAGACCCTAGCGGTTGTTGCCTCTTTAAACCGATTCAGAGTATATCTGATAGGAATACCATTTAAAATTTTAACCGACTGTAATGCACTTAGAGCAACGCTAGTAAAAAGAGACCTAATACCCCGTATATCTAGGTGGTGGATCCAACTGCAGGAATTCGATTGCACAATCGAATACCGCCCAGGGGTGCGGATGACGCATGCGGACGCGCTCAGCAGGAATCCGGTGAGTAATGCAGTGAGTGAGACTCATATTTTAGACGTTTTGCCGATACAAGAATCTGACCATGATTGGATATCAACTGTGCAGTCTGCCGATGAAGAAGTTAAAAGAATAAAACAAATCCTTTTAGACCCATCTGTTGAAGAAGCCATGGATATACATAAAAACTATAGGCTCAAAAACAATAGAGTGTATCGAATTATAGGGGAAGAGATAAAGTGGCTCGTACCTAGAGGCGTACGATGGCAGATTCTAAAGATGAATCACGATGACGTGGGACACTGGGGATTCGAGAAAACCCTACAACGTATTAGAGAGCACTATTGGTTCCCAAAAATGCGCAGGTTTGTTAGGAAATACGTGACTTCGTGTCTGGACTGTGCCCACCATAAAGCCCCCGGTGGGAAACGCGAAGGCGAATTACATCCAATTGAAAAGGTAGGTAAACCTTTCCATACTGTGCATGCAGATCACCTGGGACCGTTCATCAAAAGTAAGAAAGGTTACTGCTACTTGCTGATCATTGTGGACGGATTCACAAAATATGACTTCGTCGAATCCTACGGCATTAAGCATATCCAGAACGCTGTCGCTACTCCGAGGGCTAATGGTCAAGTTGAAAGATTCAACAGGACTATTTTAGAAGCACTCTCAACATCCAATCACGGCAGAGATGAAAAAACCTGGGACGAAAACATCGCAGATATACAGGTAGGCATCAACACTACAAAACACAAAACAACTGGAAAGAGTCCTTCAGAATTACTGTTCGGTTTCAACGTTATTAGCAAGACGGAAGGTAAGCTGAGTGAAGTTATTAATGACACATTAAACAGAACACCTGTGGAAGGGTTAGATGAGTTGAGACAGGAGACTTGCGAAAGAATAAAGACACAACAGGAAAAAGATGCCGCCAGCTTTAATAAGCGCAGGAAGACCGCAACGAAATACAAAGAGGGGGATCTAGTCAGGGTAGAAAGGCAAGTACCTAAGGATGGTAAATCACAAAAGCTTGCGGTGAAGTATCAAGGTCCCTATCGCATAGTAAAATTGCTCGATAACGACAGATTTTTGATTGAGGACACACCACTGACTCGGAAACGAGGTCGAAAATATGAAAGTGTTGTGGCTATAGACAAAATACAACCATGGATGAATTTTACTAGAAACTTTGAATCTGAATCTTCTGAAGACAATACCGAAAAAGATGATTAATATATCTAGTTGAATACACACGCGTACTGTTATCTTAAGTCTAGTCTAGTAATAAGAATTTTATGACTATAATTATGTCACAGATTTAGGTTTTTTTTTTATGTTAGTTATTTTTTTTTCTTTTTCTCACTCTCTTTTCAAATTTGTTTAGTTTAAATAATAAAATCTAATGTTAGAAACGTTTATTAAAATTAGAATGATAAGGTTATATACAGCTAAAAATAAACGCGATGGGACTCGCTAAAGCTAGGATGGCCGAGCTGTTAGGTTCCGATAGATTTATATAATATTTAAAAGACGTTAATTTGACTTAGTTTTAGCTTCCGATAGATTTGTGTGTTTAAAAGATGTTAATTTGACTTGGCTGATATCGACCAATGACTTCAATGCTCAGAAACGTCGACCAATCACAACTCAGTGACGGTGGGGGTCATTGATCGACTTAAAAGCATGGTCGATAGAGGTGGACGGGACATTTGGTGTTACGGAGGAGTGTTGAGAGGAAGTGTAACGTAACGTTTTAAGGTGTACTCAAATATAATACTTATCATAAAAGGAAGTAGTTATTATTTCAATCGACCGTCCTACAAAATACTCCGTAACATATAACATACCAAGATAATAAAAGGTATTGTTTCTTATTAGACCGGGCCCGTTTGGAATCCTCATAGCTTTAGTTTTAAGTTTACAAATGCACCTCCCAACATATATAGAGATCATATTTAAGTCAAAATGAACAGCCAAGTCATTCAAGTGTCTCAAATTAACTGTTGTTAGACAAAATGAGGATTGTTTTACAAACGTCATTTTCAAAACGTGTATACAACTGCTTCGTTATATAAATGTCACATACAGGTTTTTCTATCACCTAATTTGGTTAGTTGAAACCGTTTATTGGACTGCAACGTTAGTATGACTATTGCATTATCGTACTAACGTTATTGTTAAAACTGTAACATGACGTCGTGTAGTTTAGTTTTTTAGTCTTGCTGACGTTGCTATGACCAGTTTATTATGACATATAGTCGCACGACTAAGAAGTTAAATTGAAGACGTGTATAGGACCTAGTAGTCATCTCTTTACTATTGTAAGACTGCAATACAACTTAAAGTCGTACAAGCCTTGTCTTATATGACGTTTTTGTTTGTTGGGCTAGTTACCACCATCAAACTACTACTATGTTAATTGATTGATGATGCGTCAAAAGTGCCTTTTAAAGGACTATTTGAACATGAATTTTTAAATTTTTAAATTAACTTCTAAATTGAATTGCGAGTATTTTGTTGTTGCCCATTAATGTTTTTCTATTGCAAATCTATGTAAAAAAAAACGGTCCCAATACAATTACATTCGTCAACGTGGACAAAACATATCTACGAACTGACATAAGTAGGAAGTGAAATGAAAACTTTTCTTTAGAAGACATCAAAAGGTCTTTTTTTATACACTACAAGTTAGCCCTTGACGGCTATCTCACCTGGTGTAAGTGATGATGCAGTCTAGGATGGTAACGGGCTAACTTATTAGGGGTATGATAAACCCACACTCCTAATTGGTTTCTACGCGACATCGTGCCGGAACGCTAAATCGCTTGGTGACACGTCTTTGTCGGTTAGGTGCTAACTAAGCCTCCCACCAGACCAGATTCCAGCCGAGAATCGAACCAAGGACCTCTAATTTTATAACGCGACAGCACACGCACTGACGGAGGTCTTCAAAGATATACACTAAATTATAGTTAGAGAACACGATCAAAATGATAATAGTCAGTTTAGATAAGCTTAAGCGTAAGCTTGTAGAAAAGTCCTACTATAGTGTAAAGGATTATGTAAATGATAAACAAGCATGGCTATGAAATATTGCTCTAATAAGATACCTCTTAATATAATTTTAAGTGGCATGTGAGATGGTGATAACAAAAAGAAAATTTACCTGGCTAAGTTTGTTGTGGGCTTCTTCTTAGACCGGGGCGCGCTTGGAACCCTCATAGCTTTAGTTTTAAGTTTACGAATGTAGTTATCACCATAAAATCACTACTATGTAAATTATTGACGCGTCAAAAGTGCCTTTTAAAGGACAATTTGAATAAAGATTATTTGATATATCAATTAAACCAAGGCGACAACAAAAATGAACCAGCCTGACGTACAGACAGCACAAATTAACGTGATACGTGAAATTAATGTAACTCAATTCGCACCTATCGTTACAGACCATCAAGCTTACACCAAAGTTACATTGGCTGACGGGGAAATAATACTCATCATCATCATCAACAACCGATTGACGTCCACTGCTGGACATAGGTCTTTTGTAGGGAGTTCCAATGCTCACGGTCTTGGGCCGCTTGCTTCCAGCGGCTCCCTGCGACTCGTCTGATGTCGTCTGCCCACCTACGGGGGTCGACCAACGATACGTTTACCGGTGCGGGGTCGCCATTCCAGCACCTTGGGACCCCAAAGTCCATCGGTTCTCCGAGCTATGTGCCCCGCCCATTGCCAATTCAACTTCGCAATTCGCTGAGCTATGTCGGTAACTCTGGTTCTTCTACGGATCTCCTCATTTCTGATTTGATCACGTAGAGATAATAAATATTCATTCATTCATTCACTTCAACCGATAGACGTCCACTGTCGGACATAGGTCTTTTGTAGGGAGTTCCAATGGCCACGGTCTTGGGCCGCTTGTATCCAGCGGCTCCCTGCGACTCGTTTGATGTCGTCTGTCCACCTTGTTGGGGGTCGACCAACGCTACGTTTACCGGTGCGAGGTCGCCATTCCAGCACCTTGGGACCCCAACGTCCATCGGTTCTCCGAGCTATGTGCCCCGCCCATTGCCACTTCGCAATTCGCTGAGCTATGTCGGTAACTCTGGTTCTTCTACGGATCTCCTCATTTCTGATTTGATCACGTAGAGATAATCTAATATATAAAATTCTCGTGTCACAGTTTTCGTTGCCATACTCCTACGAAACGGCTTGACCGATTTTGATGAAATTTTTTGTGCTTATCCGGTATCTATGAGAATCGGCCAACATCAATTTTTCATCCCCCTAAATGTTAGGAGTAGTCCCTAAATTTATTTTTTTATTTTTTAGACAAAATTTTTAATTTCTATTTTTTTATGATACAACATACAAAAATACATACAATGCTCAATTTTCACCCTCTACGATCAACCCTTATTTTTTAATAGCCATTTTAGTAATTTAATCATTTTTCCTCTCCGGTCGAAAACTGAACAATTTTCGTCTTTATTGTGAATGTTATTCACTCTAATTCGACTAAAATTAGAAATAATTTATGGCAAAACAACGCTTACCGGGTCAACTAGTAAATATATAAATAAGTAATACTCACCTAGCTGTAAATCTCTGTCCATCGGACAAAGGTTCGACGGTACTCGTAACACCCTGCGTCAAAACCCCGGCGTTGCTGTCCACCCACGTGATCTAAAATCAGACAATATTAATGATGTACGTTAACCTTCTCGAGTTTCAGCACCGTCTTGGGTTCCACGATCAGTATCGATGTTACAAAGAAAAGGGGTGGATAATGTTACTTCAACTTTCCAAAAATTACGTTATATAATTTCGGAAGACTATGAAAATGAGGAAAAAAGGAGTGCCAGAAAAAATTTTGAGCCCTAGAGCTCGAACAAACTAAGGGTACGTATGCCTAAGGGCGCCTCCTTTGAGGTACGTTATACCATTATAAGTAACACGTCATATCCAAGTTCAAGAAAAGGTAAGAAGGTCGTATCATGTATTAATCGTGCTAAATACTACTTTAACATTTCGTCCTTTCCATATTTTTGTCAATTACCAAAATGGCAATTTTTTATCTGTAATCTTATCCTCACAAGTTATCTGATCGATATCTTATCAAAATAACCCAAAATTGCTTAACAACTACGGGAAAAAACAAAAGAAAAAACTAATAAATAATATTTAAATGCTATTTATTTAAATGCTAGCTGTGATAGCTTAGTGGTTAAGAAGTCTGCCTACTAATCAGAAGTCGGGGGTTAAATCCCAGGCATGCACCTCTAACTTCTTGTGCTTATGTGCGTTTTTACGGAATTAAAATATCAGTTGCTTCAACGATAAAGAAAAAAACATCGTGAGTAAACCTACACGCCTGAGAGTTCTCCGTAATATTCTCATAGAGGTGTGAAGTCTGCCAGCACATGGCCAGCGTGGTGGAATATGGTCAAAACCCTTCTCATATTGAGAAGCCCTTGGTCTTTAGTGAGCCGGCAATGGGTTGACCATGAAGATGATAAATATATAACGATCAATTTATAAACGATAATGATTATCGTTATTTACTTGATTAAGCAAAAAAGAAGAATCAATATTCAAAAATCCCAACACTTTTCTTAATATTTTTAAAATATATTCACCATTTCAATGGATAAATTAATTTTCGCATAATATTTTAATTCTTGGATAACTATTAGAGAACTTTTAAAACACCTAATAAACTGCAAGTAAAATTTTAAATTAAATGAAAAATGTCGACTGAAATACAGAGGTAGTCTTACATTATGATATACCCTATCATAAATTAAATTTTATACTGAAATGGCGGAGTTATTAAACAGGTCAAAGTGCAACTGCAGAAATAAAACCCGTTGAGATATAACGTGTTTGAGGAGTGTAGGACGTTTACTAGTCTCTTTGGTTGTCATTGAGCAATTCTACGATTTTTTTAAAGCACTTTAATTGTATCAGTTGTGTATTAAATTTCAATAATACATATTATATAACTTAAAATAAAACTTAGATTAACCTAAAACTAAAAATCTTAAAAATATAAATAAATATTTAACATCATAACTAAAATATATTATTAAAAGGAGTCCCTTCAGGCAAGGTTCCAAAGATACCGGCAGCGTTCCCCCTTTGAATGGCTAGACTAATTATTTGTCCAAGGTAGCTGGCAGCTCTTTGGTGCGACTAACCTTTTTGCTATTTCCGTAAAAAATAATATTAAATAAAAAAAATATTTATAAAAAGGTTAATAAAGTTGAAAAGTTTATTAAAATTTTGAGAGTTATTGTATGGGAAAGTAGTCGAAATTTGCTTTACGTCTCATAAAAAAGTTCTGACTCTAATAACTCCTAGATTAGATTTAGTTAACTTTTAGTTCACTTTGTTTTGATTGCAAAGCAAACAAAGTTTTGAACTTGTCAATTTATTGTTCCAAGTAGTATTTATTATAACAATAGTCGATGCCAGCGGCTTCGTCCGCGTAGATTAGGGGTTTTTAAAATGGAATTCTAATGAATAGGCTACGAATTCGAGGAAAATTTATGTGACAGACTATATTATAGTTCACACAGTTTTTTATAAACTCCACGCAAAATTAACGGGATAAAAAGTATCCTATGTCCATCTTCTAATTCTAAGCTTTTCAGCCAAATCAGTTCAGCCGTTCTTGAGTTATAAATAGTGTAACTAACACGACTTTCTTTATATATATAAATAGATTTCAATATCTTTAGTATTGAATGGTATCTTTTTTAGTTATTTACCCCTCCGATACCGATAAGTTTCATCACTTGGCATTATATCTTTGCTAGTGGAGCCTCTCCACAGACCAGACTTGAGCCAGAAATTTAACCTGGGACCTCCCATTTAACACTACGGAGCGAAAGTGGTCATAATTTTTATAGTTTAAATTGAATTATTGCAACGTTGTGATTTATAAGATACTGTATTATTACCTATAACCTCGGCTATATCGCCCTAAGCTCGACTTTAAAGGGCTAAGTTTTTGTGGGCTTCTTCTTAGACCGGGGCGCGTTTGGAACCCTCATAGCTTTAGTTTTAAATTTACGAATTTAGTTATCACCATGAAATAACTACTATGTAAATTATTGACGCGTCAAAAGTGCCTTTTTGAGGACTATTTGAATAAAGACTATTTTGAATTTGAATTTGATAGACAATCTGTCCTAACAAATATTTGGTAAAACAAAATCAAATAACGTAATTTGAGTACATACAAAATTTATTTCATTACCCGGATTGTAGAAGCCTATTATTAAACAAGCGGATAAAACAAAGAAAACCACATACGCCGACGGACTGTTTGTCAACTGTAAATATTTCAAGCTAAAAGCTGTATTCTCTCCAGGGCCCAACCCGTTCCGTCGTGGCATCATATTCAATTTTACCCCTAATTGTGTCTCGCCCCACGAGTGATATACCTATTCACTCAATTTGAATATATTAAATAAAACGCCGGGATTTATTTGGCACAATCGTCAGATTATATAAATTGGATTATAAAAAAAGGTCCCAAAGGCGGAGTTGAAATTAAAATGTGTAAAGTGCCAAACGAACTTTTAAATGTTATTCATAACGTGGCCGATGTTAAAATGATTACATGAAAATTTTAAATAAGCCTAGGCTTTTATAATATAATTAAATGTTACAGCATTACATTTTAGAAGCTGTGATAGCCTAGTGGTTAGGGCGTCAGCCTCCTAATCAGAGGTCGGCGGTTCGAATCCGGGCACGCACCTCTAACTTTTCGGAGTTATGTGCGTTTTTAAAAATTAAAATATCACTTGCTTCAACGGTGAAGGAAAACATCGTGAGGAAACCTGCACGCCTGAGAGTTCTCCATAATGTTCTCAAAGGCGTGTGAAGTCTGCCAATCCGCACATAGCCAGCGTGGTGGACTATGGCCAAACCCTTCTCATATTGAGAGGAGACCCGTGCTCTGTAGTGAGCCGGTAATGGGTTGATCACGTTACAGCATTAACGTAAGATTAACTATGTTTAAGAAGTAATTTAAAAGAAGATTTGAGTGATACCGAAAGTGGTAAGACAAAAAGTAAAACAATGATTAATTCTAGCGAGGGCTAAGTTAGGAAAAGGGTGGAAGTTTGGCCATTTGTATTTAAAGTCTCGCTAATTTAAGCAACAAAAATGTTTGCAAGTCATTTACTCGGCGCTCCTAAAATTCAGACATTAATTACTTGTAAACACACTCCTTTGAAATAAAGATGCTCTAGAAAGATATAACTATTCGCAAATTTCGTTTTAGAGTATTACTTTCGGTAATAGTGCTCTCACAAACTTTTTATACTTAATTTACTCTAGGATCGTTAAAATTTAAACGAACGTATGATTCAGAATTTTGTATTGATTTTTGCATTCTTTTATAGGAACAAAATCCGTAAATTGGTAATTATAACATCGTAGTTCCCAACTAGAATTTTCCTAGTCATCTCAAATGTTCAGACCTACTAGATAATTTTCAGTTACTTTATCTCAATTAAAAACAGTCTCTCTTGACTTAGCTTAATTGCAATAGAGATCACTATCCCCCGTAACATTTTTAGCATTAAAATCATTACTCACTTCAGCCGGTGGCTTGCCTCCGACGGACACGCACTCCAATTTGATGATTCTGTCTTCTGTGGTAGAGTAGAAATTGCCTTGCAGAATTTTTGGCGGTTCCGGCGGTACTAGAACCGTTAGGCGGGCGTAGCGTGACCTAATTGCAGGTTCACCTGTACAAAGAGTTTTAATTTATTTCAGCGGTGTATACATGGCATATAGTTGTTGAGAATTGATACTTTTTAGCGCCAGCACTAGTTTTTCAACGTGTTGTTTTTAGCACTTACCTCTCGTGGAAATAGTTTTATCGAACGTTTTTTTTTTTTTTTCTAAATCCGTTTAATTCATTTAGCGAACGACAAACATTCGACTTTTTAACGAGCATGTGATAAAACGTGACCGATGAAGATTATTCGCTTTATCTGAATAGGAATTGGACAAAGTATTCTCACTTTGACTGATTCGTGTTAGCGGCTATTACATCTTTGGCATAATTGCTATGTAGGAGAAAATTGTTGATTTTATTCATTTATTTGTACACTGTAGAAGTTGTGATAGCCTAGAGAAGCTGTGATAGCCTAGTCGTTAGGGCGTCAGCCTTTTAATTAGAGGTCGGCGGTTCGAATCCGGGCACGCACCTCTAACTTTTCAGAGTTATGTGCGTTTTTAAACAATTAAAAATATCAGTTGCTTCAACGGTGAAGGAAAACATCGTGAGGAAACCTGCACGCCTAAGAGTTCTCCATAATGTTCTCAAAGGCGTGTGAAGTCTGCCGATCCGCACATGCCCAGCGTGGTGGATGGCCAAACCCTTCTCATATTGAGAGGAATCCGTGCTCTATAGTGAGCCAGTAATGGGTAGATCATGATGATGATGATGGTTTCTACACTACATAGATATATGTAATATAAAGATGAAGCTTTTTAGCTTAACAGATATATCTGCCAGGCAATATTGAGATTAGACTTTCGATTTTGACGACCTTATAGCACAGCGTATGCGCTTTTGCATTATCAAGTTGGAGGTCCTGAATTCGATTCCTGGCTCGAGTCTCGTCTGGTGGGAGGTTTCGGCCGTGGTTAGTTACCACCCAACCGACAAAGACGTGACACCTAGCGATATAGTGGATAAAGAAAAAAGACACTACCATTTTTAATCAGATTCAATTTGTGTGGGTTTTTGTACTCGTTATTTGGGCTGTAGAATGGTCTACCGAATGCCTGCCAATATAGCACTTCATGAGTTAAAAATACAGCCGTGAATATAAAGCTAGAGGCACATTATTAGGACGGTATCGATAACTCACCAATTATAATTTGCGTTAGAAGAACCGAACTTATATACGAGTGAGTATCAGTCTTATCTTTGTCAAACCGCCAATGTTCCAACTTTGTTATCTCACTAGAGCGGTTCTTGTTTTAGAAAAGTTCACGAGCACTGATTACCTACGCTCGGTTACACATTTCTGACGTGAAAACTTCGGGAGCGACGCTAAAGTTTTGTCTATAGTAATTGTATTGAGGGGGCGATGAACTTTTGTCGGGTATTAGCGTGCAGAACGCTCCTTAGCGTTAAAATTTACAAAAGTTAGCAACTCCGCGACCGAGAAAGCCGCAGCTTGTTATAAATTCACGGGAAGGAAATATTTTTAACATGTGTCAAAGTGAGTGCGGTGTTAGAGGTTGAAAAATTGCTTTATGTTATTAAGTTTGTGTCAACCGTGTATGCATGCAAACTGCCTCATTGGTCTAGTGGTTAGCAAATTCAAATTCAAAATAATCTTTATTCAAATAGTCCTTAAAAAGGCACTTTTGACGCGTCAATAATTTACATAGTAGTTATTTCATGGTGATAACCATATTGGTAAACTTAAAACTAAAGCTATGAGGGTTCCAAACGCGCCCCGGTCTAAGAAGAAGCCCACAACAAACTTAGCCGGGGTTTTTTTTTCGTTATCACCATCTCACATAATGAATAATAAACTATAGTACCTATGGAGATAGAGCATGTACAGGTGGGGTTTTTTTTTTAAATATTTTTGAGGGTTTTTATTATAAATATTGAAGCTAAAGAATCCTTTTCTATCTCATTTAGCTTATTTTCGTAAAAACCAGTTCAATATACTCGTATAATTACAAATATTTTTATTACAACTTAGGTTGAACCTAAAACTAAAAATCTTAAAAATGTAACATCATTAATTAAAAGGAGTCCCTTTAGGCAAAGTTTCAAAGATACCGGCAGCATTCGCATTTGAATGGAAAGACTAATTCGTTGTCGTAGCTGGCAGTTCTTCGGTCTCTTGTGATGTAGACTAAACTTTTTTGCTATTTCCTTAAAAAGCCTTATAGCGCTAGGACCCCACGGACCAAAGGGTCTCGACACCGAATGGGACAAAATCATATTCGGAGCATAGACCCCTGTATTTGCATGCTTTAGCCAAGCCGCACCAACACTGTTTCAAATTTTACGATACCTTCTTAAAAAAATAACGAAAAATTTGTTCAAGAAAAACTAATACAGTTTTTATAGTCTTCGTAAAAGTAACCTGTATACCTTTATATATACATAGATTTTTTATGGCAGTCTGTTAATCGCGCCGTATTCGGTCTGCAGTTAATTATTGTCCAATAAATTTTCCTTCACCGTTGAAGCAAGTGATATTTTAAATGTGCATTTTCGAGCAATTAAAGTATCGCTTGCTTCAACAGTGAAGGAAAACATCGTGAGGAAACCTGCATGCCTGAGAGTTCTCCAGAATGTTCTCAAAGGCATGTGAAGTCTGCCAACCCGCACATGGCCAGCGTGGTGGACTATGGCCAATCCCTTCTCATATTGAGAGGAGACCCATGCTCTGTAGTGAGCTGAGAATGGGTTGATCATTATTATGATGAAGATGAGTTGATGGTGATAACTACATTCGTAAACTTAAAACTAAAGCTATTAGGGTTCCAATCGCGAGCTGGTCTAATAAAAAGCCCACAATAAACTTAGGTAAATTTTCGCTTTACTATCACTATCTCACATGCAACTTAAAATTATTTAAGAGCTACTTTGTATATTGATATCCAAATAAAAATGCCTATATTTCTTTCTATATCTCCTCTTTTGGGAGAGGAAGCTTGCAGTGGGAGGATTCAACCGTGTCTAGATACCACCGTTCCTTAAAACCAACAAAGTTGTCGCGGGAAACCAGTTAGGGCTATTGGTAATTTACATATTACTAACAGTTGAGCCGATATCTTAAAATGCATTTTCAGTTACCATTTGAAATTGAAATGAATGGCAAACTTTGTTAGTGTTTTCGATCACCTACTTTAGTTTTAACCCATACATGGAGAACAAATATTCTAAGAAGGGAAAGTAGTTGTACAGTCAGCAACACAACACAGGTTTGCAGCACGCTTAAATACATCGAGTTAAATATGCTTATAGGTTTACTGTAAATACCCTACATAAACCCCTAATTGGTTACCGCAAGGCATCGTACCGGAAAACACTGTTCCAACTAGATAAACTGTTATCATTCGATGTTATGATAATGCAGACCCAATATTGTTAGAAGGATAATTTTCACTTAAGGGCAACGACCATCAGATGATAAAGATAATAGAACGTCTTAATATTTTGTTAACCCAAGATGGAAAGATAAATTTATCAAAACCATCATAATATGGTGATAATAAGTCGGAACTCTGAACTCTGCCCTATAATAAAAAAGTAATGAGAGTTGCTTCGTGGGTTGTAGGTACCTAGCATGTATTTTCTCTCTACAAGAGAGTAGACCGAAAAAATTGGCCTGCAGTAATTACAAAAAAAAACATGCAAAAACTTAAAACGTGTACGATTGTTAATACAGATTTTAAAAAAGAATCCGTAAAATAACCTAAATCTTCTTTTTACAAGGACGAGAGAGGTCATTGGAGGATGGTGTGGTGTATGAAGATTGAAGAGGTAATAAATTTGTTTGAATTTCCTCGCTACGAGAGAGTAGACCGTTGCAATTATTATGCTGCATATCACAAAAGAACATGAAAAAACTTAAAACGTGTAAGATAGTTAAAATAAGATAAAAAATTGGAATTAGTAAAAGGATAATCTTCCTTTTCCAGGAACATGAAACGATATTGGAGAACTGGTATTGGCGGATGATAAGGCATTTATGCTGAATCCAATTCATTTATCAAAGCAAATAAATAAAGAAAATAAAATAAAACTGAATGATCACCAAGAAAAACACAATATTAAAGTACAAACAATAAATTATAGGTGTACAATTGGCGGCCTTATCGCTAAAAACGATCTCTGCCAGCCAACCAAATTGCAAAAATATTGTTTAAAGTGTGCCGTGACGCAAAATTACACCACCGATAAATAATCTTGACACTCAATGTACTCACGCAAAACTAAGGCAAACTTGTTTGATAAATAATTTTATGTAACACAATTAGTTATATTCACTGGTTAATCTAAAATTCCTCAGTAGTAGTGTGTGAGATGGTGTAAGACAATTAAAGCCGGAGTTGCCTTTCTGTAGAGAAAACTTTCCGCTCCCAACTAAGTTACAAAGTTAAATAGTGGAAAGTTGTACAATTTAGCCGCAAGCTAGTTGTCCATTGTGCTTCCCTTTATAAAAAAAACATCGGTCTCGCCCCATTACTTTTATGGTAATCTTTATAAAGGCTGATAGTACTTCTATTTGGTTCAAAGTTGTTCGCTGCTGGGAAACTTGAAGATCCTCGGGCACTTATTTTCAGCTACCTTTGTGGGGAGGTTCTCTTAATTTCTGCTGATTACTAACTTGTACTTAATTAAGAATAACATTTTCGAGCTTTGTGTCTTTGTTGACTGTTCCTTTGATAAGTTTTTGTGTTAAATGTGAATTTTTACTCCATTTAATTTTAACTTGCTTTATATTATTATCTACACTTGTTATAATATGTTTGAACTTATTTGATATCTGTTTTTCTTTCTGTGTTCAGTTTTATTATAAACAAGATGTCATCACATGCTTCTATCTTAGAAGGTATTGTGGTAGATTATTTAATAGTAGCTTTTACTACTTACTTTACTTGGAAATTCTTTATCGCTAGTTTTCATCTCATTGGAAACTGTATGCACATAAACAATAATTCCTAAGTCCTTTTCTAGGATACAAGCTATCTCAAAACTAAACCTTTTAGATCGGTTTGCTTTTTGAAACGTGCATATATATCACAAATGATAAGCAGACACCTTCTAATTTATAAAATTGTTATCAGCAGCACTAATTTGGTTGGTGGGATGGTAAATTGCCAGAACAAAATCCACGAGTGAAATCCATAGAGAGTTTAGAAGTAAGCTGATTTTACATAAGCCGTTCAGATCTGAAACCTCTAACATGCCAGGGGATTAATTTCACCGCCTACGGTAAAAGGTTTGAATAAAAACCTATCTCTTCTATACCATATCTATCTATACTAATAACAAAACTGAAGAGTTAATTTTTTTGGTTGATTGTATTGGGTAACTATCAGGAATACCGGATTTGAGAAACTATTTTTTCATTTGATCACACTATGAAGTTAAATTGGGTGGAATGACGGATGATAGTTTGAGTAGGAAACAACGTCAGAAGTTTACTCAAAGTCGCGTGGAACCGCTAATAACTGAACATATTATCATTGGTTTAAATTTTTTAAAGTTTATTTGGATTTTATGTTTGAGGGAAGGAAATAATAGGATTTGAAAGAAATAACTTTTAGATTTTATAACCAACCGTTTAAGGTTTGTCTTTCTTTGATATGTTAAAGAGGTTTAACTGTTATGCAGCAGCGCATTTCACTTACGAGGTTTCACGGGAAAAGCTTGTTACATTTCAATAACTCGGAGAAAAAGTATTTTCGTATACGAAGATACTTTTTCTCGATAAAATATAAAACTATATTTATTTTTGCTATCTAGGTAGTGACATGATCCCGTAGCAATAGAGGTTTTGAGATTTCAGATTTTAAAAAATTACTAGTAAAACCTGACACTGCCTAAAAAAACTGAAGGGAATGATACAGATGAAAATCTAAAGGTGAGAGGTCAAGGCTATGGGTGTTAAAAGGTTATGGGTGTGATAAACACCTCCCAGCCTAACTTTCTTAATTTTTGCTGAGTGCGTAATATGTGAGGTCTAGCGTTATCATGATCAAATATCACACGCTTAATATTTTCACAATTCTGACCGCTTTGTCTCGACTTCTTGCTAATCTCATCGCTTTCCCCAAAGATTTTCCTGAGATTAGAACAAATTTACGTACAATTTAAATAAGTCCAACCCTAATCGATAAACCTTAACAAAGTCTAAATGGTTGCAACTAGTAATTAATAATCTTTATTTAAAAAAAAAAATTACAGTCCAAAAGATAAATCTGAACAATTTAATACGTTGAATACTGGTTAACTAGTAAAATAAACTTGCAGCTCAGAGACCAAGCTATATAATTAGTGATTTGAAGTCAATTTGACTATATAACAAATTACTGAATGAAGTATCTAAATAAATTCTTATTAAAGTAGTAAGCTCATAGAGAAATCCTACTATAATATAAAGTTTTGACACATAGATATTTTAAGTGATAACGAGACAGTGAAAAAGTAAAAGTTTCTTATTAGGAGGTTGTAACCTCCGTAACGAAGCATGGTCCGAAGCGGTGATAGCCCAGTGGTTAGGGCGTCACCCAACTAATCAGAGGTCGGCGGTTCGAATCCGGGCACGCACCTCCAACTTTTCGGAGTTATGTGCGTTTTTAAACAATTAAAATATCACTTGCTTCAACGGTGAAGGAAAACATCGTGAGGAAACCTGCACGCCTGAGAATTCTCCATAATGTTCTCAAAGGTGTGTGAAGTCTGCCAATCCGCACATGGCCAGCGTGGTGGACTATGGCCAAACCCTTCTCATATTGAGAGGAGACCAGTGCTCTGTAGTGAGCCGGTAATGGGTTGATCATGATGAACCTCCGTAACTTTAATTTTAAGTTAACAAATGTACCGTTATCACCGCAAAATATAATGAAATATACTATGTATGAAAATCTTATAGGTGCCTTATATGGGCAAAAATAATTCTTGATCTGGTTTGGAATGTTGAAATTTTATAAATTTAAATTGAACCTGTTAACATAGTCAAAGTTCGTAAACTTATGAAGTACACATCCAGGAAGTTTCCAATGAACTCTAAGTTGGTTAGGCTGAGGCCTGTCATTAAGTTCTGATTGAGTTTTAATACTAGTTGAATTTTCAGGATTAAATAACACGAGAACTAAGTTCGATGTAAGATATTCCTTATTAAAACTTTAGGAATCTTATAACTTTCCAGATAAGATTCGAACATTATAAGACTTTTAATTTTAGATGAGTAAATGTTGGTTTTAAAATTGTTAGTTTAAAGTTCATTGTAAGTGTCCAATTGTGACACTTTAATAGAAAACTTTGGAATAGATCACGTTAGTTTAATGACTACCATTTGTTGGATCAAAATATTATTAGAGATTTCATTTAGTATTGAGCAGTAATTATTATTTTTAACGTAGTTTCGATAAACAATTTTAGATTTTTACATTATGTGGTCTAGAATCTGATACATGCAAATGATATCAGATTCTAAAATATAATGTTAAGACTACTACTTGTTAGATCAAAATATTATTAGTGATTTAATTTAGTATACAGCAGTAATTATTATTTTAACGTAATTTCGATAAATAATTTTAGATTTTTACATTATTTATTCTAGAATCTGACACATGTAAATGATATCAGATTCTAGAATAATAGAAATAATGTAAGAATCTGAAATTATACCACGTGATGTGAAGTGTTTATCACTTAAATAAAACATGTACTCTAGAGAGGAACGATTTCGATATCCGAAACGTGTTTGACTTGGAGTTATGTGAATTTTAATTGAAACAGTTTCAAAGTAAATATCACATGATTTAACGCTGCGGAAGAATCGTGAATAAGCGACTGTAAATACTGCTTTCAGAGACGTGCGAAGTCTATCAAAAGGCCAAAACCCTTCTCTGTAGTGGGTTGGTAGGTAATGAGTTCGTAATGTCGATGAGAATGGTGATGGAATATTTAAGACGAAAATGATATTCCAATGTAAACTAATATAAATATAATAAAAGAATTTTATATGAAATCGTGTTATGCTCTCATTGTATAACCTCCACTTGTACTAATTAGATACTTTATGAAATACATAAATATCTACTCACAGACTTAATGAATTAAAAATCGCATACAACATTCGAAGATGAAAGGAAAGGAAAATATTTTATTAATGTAATTCGCGATGAAAATAAAAATTCTCCCGTTCACTCCGAAGAATAGGCGGTTAAAAACAAAGAATAAGAAACCAGACAAAGTCATGACAAAGAAACTAATAAAAAACACGAAAAGTGAAATGAGGCGTTCCTTGGTAAAACGAGCTCCATTTCCTCAATTGGGATCAAATTTAATTAATGCTTCAAAGGGAATAAGCGCAACGATTACTTAAACACAGAGTTTAACTTAAATCTTCAAACAAAGGCGGAGGATCCATGAGAGGTGCTTGCGATAAGAATATTCCAGAAGACATTGGAATGCGAATTTATCAAAAGACGCACAAAAGCTTATGTAAATTAATTTCTGAACCTTTCCCATTGTGAATAGAGCCACTTGATGCTAAATGGATCGAGCTCCCGACAATTTCTAAGACGGCTTATTGTGAATACACATAATTGTCATCATAATAATCCCAATAGAATAAGCCACGTGGTATTTATGATAGGAATTTGTAGAAAACAGCTCGATTTTGAAGCTTTAATGATAAATTAATATCATTTAGGTCTATTGATACTGTGAATAAAAATGAAATCTTTGCAAATTCATCTTTATTGGCTGATTCCAGTGACTGAATAATTTGTTATTCTAATAAATCTGGAAGTGGGAATTGATCAAACCTGTAAGCAAATCTCATATCTATGATTATTTTTAATATTGATTATGTGAGATGAAGCTGTGATAGCCTAGTGGTTCATCAGCCTCCTAATCAGAGGTCGGCAGTTCGAATCCGGGCACGCACATATAGCTTTTCGGAGTTAAATGCGTTTCTAACAATTAAAATATCACTTGCTTCAACGGTGAAGGAAAACATCGTGAGGAAACCTGCACGCCTGAGAGTTCTCCATAATGTTCTCAAAGGCGTGTGAAGTCTGCCAATCCGCACATGGTGGTGGACTATGGCCAAAACCTTCTCATACTGAGAGGAGACCCGTGCTCTGTAGGTTGCTCATGATGATGTGAGGTGGTGATACTGGGTTCGATTTTCGGATTTCTGGTCTGTTGGGAGGCTTTGGCCTTGGCTAGTTACCACCCAAGACGTGTCGCCAAGCGATTTAGCGTTCCGGAATGATGTCGCGTAGAAACCAATTAGGAGTATGGGTTTAGCGTACTCCTTACAGGTTAGCCCGCTATAATCTTAGATTGCATCATAATTTATTTACTTATAGTGAATAACGAAAACGCAATTTATGTATCGTATGCCAAATATATTGTAACACATATTTATAATGCAATATATTGCATGGTATTCGTATTTAACATGTTTATCTTACGTGAACAAAAAGGCAAATGATAATTTATGAGGTCGCGATAAAAGTTGAAAATAGGTATTCCCACTCTCCTTACTTGGGAACGTTCAGCGTTATTTTCCTGTCAAAAGTTGAAAACAATGAAATATAGCGGCCATTGTGAAGTGTAGCGGTAATAATATGTTTCTACTCCGAGACGAAGGCAAGGGGCGAGATTTTCAATTTATTAAAAGCAAACACAATTTCGCAATACTGGGCCAAAAAGGAAAATAGTTGCTTGTGTAAAGAAACATTTGCGTGTGGCGCGATTTGCAAGCTTTAGCGTATTATATTAATGTTTTCAGTATACCTTTGCTCTCACGCCCGTGTGCAAAATAAAAACATATGAAAACCAAAAGAAATATAATGTAGTCAACTAGTTAAAATGAATAAACCTACATAAATACAAATTAGTACCGGGCGGAGGATTACACCCCGGCAGGGGTAACCAAACGGCCAATTGTCAGGACGACAGGTTGAGATATCAGCGGACTATCCTAGCCACTATATCAAAATCTCTTTTTGCATCCTGGCTGCGAGCGAACCGCGGAATCCTAGACGCCCTAGATGGTAAGCGAGGCAGACTGGGATCAACCCATTCGCAGATATGACGACTGGGATGGTTTCAGCGGACTGCACATGCCACATGTCGGAAACCTCGTGAGCTAGATCGAGATACTTGCGTTTTTTTTCAGTCTCATTTATTATTTATACGAGTATGTTTGTATTAGTTGATCTCCCTTGTTAAAGGGGTAAAAATCTGGCACGTGGGCCTTAACCAAGCGTTTAATAATCGTAATTTCAATAAGAGTGCGACATAGCATTGAACATTAGAGGTAAAAGTAAACTTGTAGTACCGTTTAGTAGGCTGCACAAAATTAGTAACTCATTCAAAGGAAATTGTATTTTATTTTATAATAAATTATCTATTGATATCTTGGAGATGTCTATCAATGGGTTCAAAGTTTTTATTAAACGAAAGCTTATAGAAAAATCATATTACAATATTAAGGATTATATAAACGAAAAAAACTTGGGTGTGAATGCAATCTCCATAGGTACTATAAGCTAATATTTATTATGTGAGATGGTGATAACAAAAAAGTTTAAGTTTGTGGTGGGCTTCTTATTAGACCAGGCACGGTTCGAACCCTCACAGCTTTAGTTTTAGGTTTACGAATGTAGTTATCACCATCAAATCACTACTATGTAAGTTATTGACGCGTCAAAAGTGTCTTTTAAAGGAATATTTGAATAAAGATTATTTGAATTTTAATTTTAATTTGAAATATTGTGTTAAAAATAACTCCTTTTTGAATGTCCCCGAGTTTTTTGCATTTGTAACTGATCAAGGTTGGTTTGCAGCAGTTTGGTATGGCACTTGTGGTGGAGATGACTATTGGTAATATTTTAACTCTGTCTACTGCCAATTGCCTTATTATTTCTGTGGCTGTCAATGTACTTTGTGGTCTTTTCTGTGCAGGTTTGGAAATTGTATTATTATTACACCTCAACAACCCTAAACTAAAGACCCCATTTAACTTGCTTAAACCATTTCATATCAGGCTTTACGTTTATAGACAATTTTGACATGACCTCAGTGGCGAAGCGCGTGCGCTGTTGCATTTTAAAGTCGGAGGTCCTGGGTTTGATTCCCGGCTCGAGTCTGGTCTGGTGCGAGGCTTTGGCCGTGGCTAGTTACCACCCTACCGACAAAGACGTGTCGCCAAGCGATTTAGCGTTCCGGCACGATGTTGTGTATAAACCAATTAGGAGCGCGGGTTTACTATACCCCTAACAGGTTAGCCCGCTTCCATCTTAGACAGCATCATCACTTACCATGAGGTGAGATGCAGTCAACGGCTAACTTGTGGTGAATAAAAAAAAAGACAAACGGATCTATAAAACAGTAATTGTAAACTTCTACAAAATTAATAGCACACAAGAAATAAAGTGCTCTCAGATTGAAATTAATGATGTTTACATCTCATAGTTCATTTCTGAACGGATTGTAATAACACATCATTTGTAACGTAGAACAAATTTTGATGATCTCATAATTTCCGTTACTACGAAGCGTTCATGACTTGAGACGCAAATTGCTAGTTATTTTTTCCGTAGCAGCTACCAATAGAGTTAACAAGGGACTGTTTGAAGAAACAAAAAAATATATACAACTTCTCACATAATTATTGTGTTACAGCTTACATCTCAAATTACATCCCACGTCGTGAGATCGCGGTATGAGTCATGAGAAATGTATTATGTAATTTTGATCTTCAACGGTAACATGGTTTTTGTTTATGGGATTCAGGTATCGGTATGGATCGCCAATTAACTTGAGTTTACTTTTTAATAACACCTCGGAATCGGTAATTGTACTGAGTCCGTAATCACACGTGTGTTTCTTTGTTAATATTTTTATTTATTAATTTTTTCAGCGCTTTTGTACAATATAATGCATAGACAGTTATAATAAGGTACGGTCCTAATTATAAACTAATTGAGGGCGACATTTCTTAAATTTTTACCTTTGTATTTATAAATCTAGTGTTTCTTATAATATAGTAATAACTTTATCGCTATTTTTAACACGTCATAAAAATTTTATATCATTTGAGGTGAAGTTGCTTTTGGTTCGGCTAAAATACTATTTAGAAGCCAATTTCATGTTGCTTCATGATCAACCCATTGCCGGCTCACTACAGAGCACTGGTGTCCTCTCAATATAAGAAGGGTTTGGCTATAGTCCACCACGCTGGCGATGAGCGGATTGGCAGACTTCACACGCCTTTGAGAACAATATGGAGAACTCTCAAGCATGCAGGTTTCCTCACGATGTTTTCCTTCACCGTTGAAGCAAATGTTATTTAGAGCGATTCCTATTCCGCCCTTATATATTATCCAAAGATAACTTTCAGGTGTACTTATCAGGTCTGCCTTTCGGTGAATCCCATAACACCACACTCTAATGTGAATGAAGCTTAACTTGATGGCAAACAAAAGAGAGCTTTAAATACATTGCCATACTGCTTAAATTCAATCGAGCGAGCTTATGGCGTAGCAAAGCTATATCAATGTTACAGTTGTACCAATCTCGACCGTATGTCTATGTACATAAGTTGACTTTCAATTGCTGTTAAAATAGGTGATCTCTGCCTTTTGTGCGGTCAAACAACAAATCAGTGGCTCACTCTTGGCCAAAACTTCAACAGTCTATGTCTAGAGTAGAGTGTCTAAGGTTATTGCTGAAAGTGCCTTTCTTTTATGAAAGAGGAAGCCCTGTCCCTGGAGTAAGAAGGAATGAACGACAAGAAGTGAGTAACTCGCATCTGGTACTGGGAATTTTCTTTACAAAATTCGAATTTCTTACAATTTTAAAACCAACGCAGGATTCGAACCAACGTCCCTACACTCAAAACACCTTATCAACTATACAATTCATAACAAAGGTAAGAATAAACTAAAAAGATCAATTTTGATAACCGACTCAGGATTCGAACCCACGTCCCCATAAAATATAACATGCCAAACACCATAACAAAAATACAATTCCATAACTAAGGTTAGAATAAACTAAAAAAGATCATAATGTTTAACGTCCACTCACCTCTTAAACCGGAACTGACTTGACACTGATATTTCGCATCATCGTCTAAGGTCACCTCTCTGATATCCAAAGAGTAATCACCTGAAAAATAATTATCTTTAAAAAAACTGTTCTTATCACTAATTTTGAAATAGTTTTTTTTTCGGATTATTCTCTATTAGCTGTGCTAACCCTATTGGTTGCGATAGCGTAACTGGGTTGTTTGGCGAGCTTCGGAAAGAATCATTGCCAGAAGAAATTTTGAGCCCTAGGGTTCGAAGAAACTAAGGGAACGTCTGCCTAAGGGCGCCTCTTGTGAGGCCGAACCTCGGTTTAGGCGACGTTTGGGATAACTGGGGGGTCGGACGGCGTTTGGTAATATAACTATGTCTACATACGAAAGATATGGTTAAAACACATTATTATAAAAAGATCTGTAATTTCTGATGCTTTGGTTTTTTGCATATTACCAACAAAACAAAAGAATAGTGAGTTCCATAAAGAATGAGATCTATATTGAGCACAGAACATATTATATTTTTTATTGAAAAGTTTAAAACTAAACTGGAGAATAATTTAGAAGAATATCAGATTATAAGGCATTTCCTTATAAACAATAATCAGCAAGAAATATAAATAATTATTTCAGTATAAGTAAAAATTGTGTTTTATATAAAACTCTAAACCAAATTAAATGGAAATGTCCGAAAATCAACTACCCTTTTGTATTGGACATGATAAGGTCTACGAAACTTCTAGACTCGCTCATATAGGTTGGTTTAGAGATTGCACTTGTACCATCCGACCCCCCAAACGTCGCCTTAGCCGATTTTCAGCCTCACAGGAGCCTTCCTTAGGCAGACATTCCCTTAGCTTATTCGAGCCCTAGAGCTCAAAATCTCGTCTGGTACAGCTTCTTCCCGAAGCTCGCTAAATACGCTACGTTACGCTGACGCAACTAATAAGGTTTACCAATTGCTTTCTAATACCTTTATTGAGATTGTCTGATGCGCCGGTCTTTTTGAATTAATAAATTTGTTTTTATCCCGACCCTTGTTAAGAAAGAATTTAGTTGGTGCAACGAACAAAAACTGTTAATGAACCTCTTAGTCAATGCTCATTACCCGTTTAATGAATAAAAAAACCTTAACCAATTTCTTGTATATTATATATTTTTATTCTCGAAATCAGCGCTTTGAAATCGTAATACACCTGTTTCAATCTGTAATCCTGGATACCAGGTAGAATCATATGATTTCGTTAAGTTCGTTTAGCAGGTTAAAAAAGGACAGGTAAGAAACAATTGCTAATCCGATTTTGTCACATGTGTTTGAGTGGTAAAAATAAATAATTTAAACAATAAACAGCAAGTAAATTTTTACTTTTCGCGCTCGTGAAGTCAACATCTCCTGAGGATGATCCGGTGTCGGGTCGAAACGTGCGTAGAGGTTCTAGTGGAAGATTTTGTGTGGTGTTATATTATAGAAATCTCCCTGTTGTCGGCGGAATATAGCAAATTATACTTGCTGTTTATTGTTTATCATGGATTTCCGCAAAGTAACGCCTGCATCTATTCATTATAAATAATTTAGTTGAAGTGTTATTTAGTTTTAGCTATTTGTACATACGTTTTCTTTTCTCTCTGAATAACTGAGAAAGGTTGTTGGTTAGGTTGCAGGCTAGTTCACGAAGCGAGTTGATTTCCTAACTAGATATAACATCTGCATCTTCAGAGTTAAAGTTTTACAATTAACCTGAACTTAACAACGTTCATAATATCGCGTCAAGAAGTTATGACAGGTCTTTGACAAACAATCGTTTGTAATTCCGTGAAGTTAAATTTCGTGTAGAGACTCCGTTTAATATGTCAATCAAAAGTTTTCTGTACGTAAATTTGTATGAGATACCGTTTACAAGAATAATTTCAAGTACACTTTAGCACTTTTGTGGCCAATTATAACGACTTAAGACGCCTATTCTGTCTCAAGAAAGTGTAATTTTGTAAAACATCTCTTCGATCGATATATTGCATACTTGCGATAAAGATTTTAGGCTTTATTTGAGAGAACAGTTAGATACTATTAAACATAAACTTGGGATATTTGAATCACTTAACGAGATATTGAATGTATCTATTTATTTTCACCTATGTTAAATATTTTCAATGGAGTTAATTCAACAAATTGTACCATGGAGATTTGCCAATTTTTATACATACAAATATATCAAAATTTTAATATTTAAATAATTAAAAAAAAAATGAAATTCACTCACTTAAAATGAGCATTTCAAAAATCCTTTTATAAAATTTATCGGTCTTGCTTTTTTCGGTTAATTTTAGATTTCACATTTTGGCATTGTAACTTTAAAGTCAGACGTTTCGGCAAATATATTATTCCACAATATTACTTATTTACTGAAGAACTGGTATCGCAAAGTTATTCAAATTTTTAGTTACAGCTCTTAATAAATTTATGAAAAACTAGCTGTTGCCCGCGACTTCGTCTGTGTAGAATTGCTGATTTCCCGTGAGATTGAGGTTTCCCGTGCAGCCAATGCCCTGCTTCAGAAAGTAAGCTACAGGCAAATGTCAAATTGCCGATTTTCGTGTCTCTAAATTAAAAAACAAAGAAATTTCATACAAACTTCCAACCCCTATTTTACCCCCTTAGGGGTGGAATTTCCAAATATCCTTTCTTAGCTGACATCTCTTAACTACCAACTACCTACTTGCTAAATATATATATAATATATTATAGCTTTATACGTAGTATAGTTTTTGAGATCTCGTGTTTAATCAGTATGTATGTAAGTAAGTATGTAAGTATGTAAGTGACCTTTCGCTTTTATATATATAGATTGCTGAATTTTTAAGAAAACAATGACAAACAATTTGCTGACACAACTGGTCGAATTTCGATTAGCACATGTGATATTGATGCTTACCCTCTTCATCGCTGCCGATCATCTTATACCGGTCGTATCCACTGAGCTCCCTATGCAATCCAAGGCCGAAGTCATCCTTCGTCCACTGCAGCTGGCCTGCCTTCTTCTCCACCCTACATGGCAACGTTACCCTCGAACCTACAACTGCAGTCTGGAAACAAATAACAAATCGTTAGTCATGTTGTCAAAGTATATAATATTATAAATACGCAGGTTTGGTATACGGATGTTTGTTACACAATAACGCCAGAACTATGCCGGATCTAGATAGGCACAAAGTTTGATCTTAGTCTTCTATAGGTAGGTTAGTATTTTTGGGTGGTGATAGGTTTTATGATGGCTATCTGATCATCGCACCTGAATGTTCGGATTACAGCCAATTATTATTTCAATAAATGAAATCAAGAATTGTTTTATTCATAGAATAAATTTTAATTTTAATTAGTGAGGTGATGGTGATAACTACATTCGTTTGTATAAAACTAAAGCTATAAGGGTTCCCGACGCGCCCGGGGCAAAGTAGAAGTTCACAACCAACTTAGCCGGTTTTTTTACCATCACTATTTCACATAGTTAATTATAATTAGCTATGAGGTAAGAGCAATTCACACTTGAATTATTTTGTTTATTTCCTTAATATCGTAATAGGATTTTTCCTTTGAGCTTTCGCTTTAAATAACTCTGAACTTATTCATGTACATCTTCAAGATATCAATAGGAATTTGTTATAAAACAAAATACAATATCCTTTGAACCAGTTATTAATTTAGTGCAGTATGTCGGCTAATAAGCCTACGTCCGGGATTATAAAACGCACATACAAGTATATATATACTAGTATCCTCGTATGGACCAAAATAAAATATAAATACTGACACGAATGAGGCACATTTTGAGTAACATAATATATTGGTAACATAATATATTATATTCATTTATAATTGTCTGTTTACGTACATCATAATCCTACTTATTTTTTGCATTATATCTTTTGCTAGGTTGCCTGGTGATCGATGACAAGCAATAAGGCCGTGTATAGAAGTTTTTATTTTACGTCTTTTTCTTTGCTGTTTTGTATTTATTTATTTCATGATGTACGATAAAGTGTATTTTCATTTCACTATGTCTCATGTGTCAAATGAATGTTTACCAAAGTCCCACACACTACGCGTAGATCCAGTTACGCTCCACACACCGGAGGAAATTAATTTTTTACGTATTAATCTCGAGCTTTATCTCAACGCAAGAGAAATGGCGCCTCCATTCAACATCCGGGCACCTTTTAATCTGGACGCTATCTAACGTGTAGATTTATCAAATGTATTGTAACTATTAATCTCTATGGTTTGATTATTCGAGGCTGTAGATTGTTCTAGAAGGTTTGGAACGTTCTATGTTGGGGCACCTGATGTTAAGTGATTACCACCGGCAGCACTATTCTCCTAATTAGTTTCTACTCTACTATTAGATCGCTTGGCAGAAAGGCTTTACCAGTGAGATGGTAGCTAGCCAAAGCCTCTCACCAGAACAGACATGCGATGAGAATCGAACCGATGACGACCTCCGTGGCACAGCGCGCGTTGTGCCATTATAAATTTGGAGGTCCTGGGTTTGTTTTTATCGTGGTGGCAAAGCTTTATGGCGACAAACAATAAACAGCAAGTATAATTTGCTATATTCCGCCGACAACCGGGAAATTTGTATAATATAAAATATCAAATAAATATAAAAATAAATATAAAATCTTCCACTAGAACCTCTACGCACGTTTCGACCCGACACCGGATCATCCTCAGGAGATGTTGACTTCACAAGCGCGAAAAGAAAAGTAATGTTTGACTTTATTTAAGTTTGTCGGCGGAATATAGCAAATTATACTTGCTGTTTATTGTTTATCATGGACTTCCGCAAAGTAACGCCTGCTTCTATTCATTATTTGCTTTATAGCGACCTCCGTCCCTTGGGCATGACGAGGTGATGTGGAACTCCCACCCCTGTAAGGGGTATACCCGAACTAAAAACCACCACATGTCCCCCTCGCTGGTTTTGCTGGACGCTTGGGGGACCCGTTGTAAACTTGCCGGAAGGTTAGTTACCACCCTAATGACATTGTATGTCATGGGTAAACCCATACAGTAAACCGCATATTCCTAATGGATTTTTACTGCATCATCGCGTACCACCAGATGAGAATGTTGGTTGGTGGATTTTAACGATTATCATCTTAATTTGTTTCAATAGAGGGAATTAAAATATTAAGCGTTAAGCGATTTTCTGGCCAAGGGATTATTCCCAATTTTTTAACTCCGGACTGAAATTGAGAATGGTTAACAGAACAATACTTAACAAATCTTTGTACGTTCCGGGAATCAAACCCAGTACTTCCTGATCTGTAGATGTACTTGCCAACGGTTTAAGCCAATAGCTCTTATAAAAGTGGCATGTGAGATGGTGACAACAAGAAGAAAATTTACCTGGCAAAGTTTGTTGTGGGCTTCTTCTTAGACCAGGGCACGTTTGGAACCCTCGTAGCTTTAGTTTTAAGTTTACGAATGTAGTTATCACTACTATGTTATTGACGCGTCAAAAGTGCCTTTTAAAGGACTATTTGAATAAAGATTATGATTGATTGATTGATTGATTGATCATATAGAGAGTTATTAGTGAAGAACATGACTAAACATGGTTTCGCTAAGTGATATCGAGATGATGTATTCATGACGTCTACGAACCGCCATTGTTGGCAACTATCAAACAAGTTCGTAGCAAAGCGAGAGTGGAATTAAGTTGGTAACTATAGAAAATTGCGTTCACATAAGTTACTTTGTTAATAAAGTTGGCAGCATTGTATTCGGAACTTCCGTTTTAGATTTATAACTTAACTGCACTGCTCCGGTATCCGTCTCGTTAGTTCAGCGGTTAAATAAGGACGAAGAATAGTCCAGGGTTCATATTCCGAATCGGGTTAAAAATGCTAAGCTTACGTATATTAATAAAAAAAAAAAAAGACGGGTTGCACTCCGGGAGTGACGGCAGAAGTGAAAAATTGATTATTAACGTTGAGCATGTTTGATATTTTGGAATGGTTAGGGAATAATTTTGCACCAATTGCTTTATCAGTATAAAAGTACTATCATTTATGTGGTAGAATACAATATTCATTTATTGCGCTATCGTACACAAACATGTCAATTTATATTACATTAAAAATTTAACACTTTAAAACTATTACAATTATTTTACATTAAAAAGTTTATCTCTCCGAAAAATCAACTTTCATACATAATTTCAACGACTTTTTCACCATCATCATTACCAGAACTATCCACGGATGCGCGTGGCACGCTGTAACATACACGAACATTCGCGCAAGCGCCCTGCGCTGCCTAAACGAAACAGTAGGCCCAGGCATACATTTTCGCCGCGCCGTAGAGAGGGGATAGCTGTCTACTCTCCATCCGTCTTACGCTTTTTCGATCAGGTCACGTGTCCTGACGCGAGTTTAAGATTTTATACCCATTACAGAAAAAGTGCTCAACGCCGCTAAAGAAGTTTTCACTTCAATAAAATTTTAACCTTAATTTAGGACCAACTAAAGTTTAAGAAGTGATAGCCTAGTAGTGAGGACGTTAGCTTCCTAATCAGAGGTCAGCGGTTCGAACCCGGGCACGCACCTATAACTTTTCAGAGTTATGTGCGTTTTTAAGCCCTTAAAATATCACTTGCTTCAACGTTGAAGGAAAACATCGTGAGGAATGTTCTCAAAGGCGTGTGAAGTCTGCCAATCCAAGAGGTTCTAGTGGAAGATTTTGTGTGGTGTTATATTACACAAATCTTCAGGTTGTCGGCGGAATATAGCAAATTATACTTGCTGTTTATTGATTATGTTTCTTACATAAATTCTGTACTAAAAACTAAGAACTGGCATTCTGTCATTTTGAACATTTATTTATTGAAATCGAAACTCCAAATTAATTTTTTTATGTATTAAACTTCAAATTTGACATATATCTATATATTAACAGCTTTATATGTAAATTTTTTAAAACCCTGTACAATGTCGATCTTAATTTAGCACCGAGAGACCGTATGTCCAAATTTTAATGGATTTTACCCCAAAACAAAAAGTGGAGGATTTCTATAGAAACTTTCATTCCCTATTAAATACCCCTCTAGGGTTAAAATTTCGAAAAATCCGACCTTGCCTATGGTCAGGATGATTTGCCAAATTTCAGCTCCATGTCTAAGGGGTGGGCGTTGATGAGTCGTTCAGTGAGTCAGAACTTTTTGTGTACATAAGATAATCCATTCAAAAGTTGCGAATTAAGTTTCATTATTCGTTGGGATATAGCCATGATAGCCTAGTGGTTAGGACGCCCGCCTCCTAATCAGAGCTCGGGGGTTCCATTCCACGCTCCTACAACTTTTCGGAATTATGTGCGTTGTAAGGCAATTAAAATATCACTCGCTTCAACGGTGAACGAGAAACATCGTGTGGAAACCTGCACGCCTGTGCTCTCCATAATGTTCCAAAGCGTGTTTTTTTTATATGCTACAAGTTAACCGTTGACGGCGATCTCACCTGATGGTAAGTGATGATGGAGTCTAGGATGGTAGCGGAAAAACCTGTTAGGGATATGGCCAGCCTATACTCCTAATTGGTTCTACGCGACATCGTGCCGGAAGGCTAAATTGTCTTTGTCGGTAGGGTGGTAGCTAGCTAGGGCCGAAGCCTCCCACCAAACCAGACTCGAGCTGGGAACCCAGGACCTCCGACTTTATAATGCAACAGCGCACGCGCTGCGCTACGGAGGTCTATAAAAGCACGTGTGAAATCTGTCAATCCGCACATGGCCAGCGTGGTGGACTATGGCCAAACCCTTCTCATATTGATAGGAGACCCGTGCTCTGTAGTGAGCCGGCAATGGGTTGATCATGATGATGATGACGATTCATTAGTTATGTCAAAAGGCTAACAAATAATGAATAGAAGCAGGCGTTACTTTGCGGAAGTCCATGATAAACAATAAACAGCAAGTATAATTTGCTATATTCCGCCGACAACCGTGAGATTTGTATAATATAACACCACACAAAATCTTCCACTAGAACCTCTACGCACGTTTCGACCCGACACCGGATCATCCTCAGGAGATGTTGACTTCACAAGCGCGAAAAGTCTTTAAAAGCAAATTATACTTGCTGTTTATTGTTTAAAAAGCTAACAGTCCTAACCCGTGGTACATATCGTTGAAATAACCTTGTGTCCATTTTCCCATTCGCTATAAAACTTATGGGAATAGGTGCAGCTGTGTTTTCTCTCGGATCAGGGAAAATATTTACCCCGCGCAATATTTCTAAGAGTATCTGAACGACAGGTAAGCTCGCGTCTTGGGCAGGTCATTTGGTGGTGTATACATTTTATTTCTACCCGTTGAGTTGGCTGGTTATTCTAGTTATCATATGACTTAGACTATGGTTCCTATTTGACGACCTCCGTGGCGCAACGCGTGCGCTGTTGCATTTTAAGTGTTGGAGGTTCTGGGTTCGATTACCGGCTCGACTCAGGTCTGGTGGGAGGCTTCGGCCGTTGCTAGTTACCACCCTACCGATTTATTAGTTCTAATAATGGAATTCGATTAATATTTGTTTGTTGTATAACTTTTTATTGTAGTCTGTTTAAAGATAATCTAAATTTTTTGACGCTCTCTGTGGCGCAGCGCGTGCGCTTTACAAAGTTGGAGGGCCTGGTTCAATTCCCGGCTGAATATGGTCTGGTGGGAGGCTTCGGGCGTGGCTAGTTACTACCCAACCGACAAAGACTAGTCGCTAAGCGATTAAGCGTTCCGGCACGATGTCGCCTAGAAACCAATTAGAGGATGGGCTCGCCATACCCCTAACAGGTTAGCCCGCTACCATCTTATACTGCATCATCACTTATCATCAGGTGAGATTTCCGTCAAGGGCTAACTTGTTGTGGATTAAAAAACTGGCCAAGGCTCTCCAACAGACCAAAAATCAGACCGACTTTATATACGGCTTCGCTAAGGAACGCCAAATATAATAAAAACTTATTTGAAGACCTCCTTGGCACAGGTATTCAAGTAATACGTAGCACAACTTATTATTATTATCAGCCTGTACTGTCCCAATGTTGGGCAAAGGCCTCCCTTTCTTCCTTATATTTGTCTCTGTCTAGAGATATTTGGGGCCAAGCCGACATATAGGCATCGAGTTCGTCACGCCAAAGACGCCTCGGTCTGCCTCGACGTCTTTTTGTTTTTTGTGGCACCCAATGTGTAGCGGCCTTTGCCCAAAGTTCGTCGGACATGCGCATAACATATAAATTTATTCGGCACCTAATCACAGGTTCAAACCTCACCTGATCCTGGGGCTCCATCGCGAACTTCTGCTCCACGTAACCCCCGCAGTCACCAACAAGCGCGCACAGCACAAACACACAACACCAAGTCCGCAACAACAGAAACAACGGTTTGACACACCGACTCGTCAATCTCATCCTATAATAGTTCCACATAATCTGTAATGTCACTACACATGTATTCAAATGTATTTGGTAATGTCACTTTTTAGCAGCCGCCATAATCTGTGTAGTTACTCCCACATTAATGAGACCGCATAGGTACATCCGGATATCCTATAGATTATTTTCACTTTTACATTTTGAAATGTACACTTCACTTCCCTATGGATTGTGTTAGATTTTATTTTCGGAAGCATTGGTATTCGGCGCCATGTTTATTTTTAGGGTATGGGTTGATGTATTGGCTCTTGGTTCTCCCGGCTGTGATCTGAAACAAACGAAACGGGTTTTATATATAGATTCCAGTTAATGTTTTGGTTGATGGTGACAGGAGGGTGATTAGTGGACGGCGTTTAAAATTAAACGTGCTTCCTGGGTGAAGCTGATCAGGACCTTTCTGCGACTGATAATCAGTTTTGTTTGACCAAACTTCATGGCATGGTTAATAACTACGCTTTGGTGACAAAATTTAACCAAATCATAAAGTATTTATTTATTAGGAAGCCAACGTGCGTAAAACTATCATAATTTAAGGACACATTCTACAATTCTCTTGTAATTTTGTAAAATTCAAATTTGAAATTCAAAATAATCTTTATTCAAATAGTCCTTAAAAAGGCACTTTTGACGCGTCAATAATTTACATAGTAGTTATTTCATGGTGATAACTATATTCGTAAACTTAAAACTAAAGCTATGAGGGTTTCAAACGAGCCCCGGTATAAGAAGAAGCCCACAACAAACTTAGCCGGGGATGTATACTCCACTTGTAGGCTAACTCAGCATGCGTAATATAAGACAAGACATTATTTGTTCATTAGCTCGGAGAACCGATGGACGTTGGGGTCCCAAGGTGTTGGAATGGCGACCCCGCACCGGTAAACGTAGTGTTGGTCGACCCCCAACAAGGTGGACAGACGACATCAAACGAGTCGCAGGGAGCCGCTGGATACAAGCGGCCCAGGACCGTGGCCATTGGAACTCCCTTCAAAAGACCTATGTCCAGCAGTGGACGTCTATAGGTTGAAATGATGATGATGATGATGATTATTTGTTAAAAAAAAAAAAACTAAAAATGGTAAAAAAAAGATACAATATGAACACAAAAAATAAAAAAAACAATACAAAAATTGACTAACAATGCAATACTCTTAAATGTTTTTTAACCTTCTCTGAAAGATGCGGCGGAGTTCCGAAAGATATTTATGCCAGTACTCTTAATTAAATTATTATAGATCAAAAAGTATTTATAAGTGTGGCCTATCACAAGCACTTATGAAGCGTTCATAAAATATATTATTTATTCAGTGAAACTGAAGCCAAACAAACCCCAAACGCGCCTTGGTCTAAGAAGAAGCTCACTATTAACTTAGATGGGTATATAATTGATTTTGCTATCACCATCTCAGAGCTAATTAGTTATGCTTTAAGTGCAGTTCATACGAAAGCTTTTTTATTATTAAGGTGCTCCTTTATATTATAATAAGATTTTTCTGTGACGTTTTATATTTTAAAAAACGTAAGTATTGAAGTTTTTTAAAGAAATGCGTTTACGAAGGCATAACTAAGCCGCTTTTGAAAGGGTATGTGGGACCCACTAAAATCCAGCGATTCTCCTTCACTTCGCCTGGTGGCTGGGTATAAGTACGCAGTCCTTAGGGTTTCACCGCGTTGGTCGTTAAATTAAATGAAAAAGTAATAGACCATAAAAACGAGTCATTAGCTGACTCATTTTGATGGCCCATTACTTATTCGCTATGACCTATTTGTTATTCATCTTACAAAGAATGCTTCACCAATCGCACTGGAATTTGGCAAAGAGATACATCGTACAAGACAAGCATGAGGTAAAAGGCGCAAGAATACTTTGTTACTTATATACGACTGGCACAGATAATCTAGATAACATTTTATATGCATTATGGAGATAAACAAATTATTTTAAATACTGGATAAACAAATGGCTGCTGTGGAAATAAAAAAAATAAACAAATTCATTGAACAAATCTACTAATTATAAAATAATTATTTCTTTTCGATATTGCGTCGTTAATTTGTGTAAATATAAGTCATATATAAACATGTCGATTAAACAAAGGCACACATCAATTTCCACGCAATGGATACTTCTTCATCCTTGCAACACTCTTGGCAGAGTGGTCGTGGTCATCACGAAGCAATGTCTTTGAGGGAAGATGTTATTCGCCTCACGAACATTCACCACTTCTCTCTGCTGGCCGAAAGCCTGGTGCAATCGTGAAAAGAACCCCCCCCCCCCCCACAACACTCTTAATCTGGTCAGACTTATGGATGACCTACCTCGCACACTGCTAACCTCCATCTAACCCTGCACGACAAAACGCTCGATGGAGTCACTCTCACTCCGGGAGACGTGTCCGAAGAATTCATGCTAGTTCGTATTGAATGTCGAAGCTTCAATATTTATAAGCGCCGAAAATTAAATATTAATAGCTTCGCCTCAAAACTCAAATGAGTAATTTATTTCACGTTATAGCGTAGCGTAGATATTCCAACTTGGAGGCGTCTCCCGCAAACAATAGCGGGGAAAACTTGAAAAGACAGCTATACAGGAAACTTAGGGAAATTATTCGTTCCCCGACAAAGTTTTGCCCCCAACTTATTTATTTGATTAACCCAAGGGGCTTTCGCTCAGTTTTATAACGTAAAAGTGATGTTAGCAAAGTTGCATAGAACTGAATAGACTAGCCAACGAGAACTTATAGTACCAAAGGAATAATTTAGAATAGACCGAACTCGCAAAATGTACGGGTCTTACTATGTACGGTTGACCTGTCCTTTTTCCTTCTATTTTATATCATACAGATGGCATTATAAATAAGAATTTAAGAAATCTGTGGGAATGCTTGACCTATCAGAATAATGCCGTTAATCTCTTGTTTGGCCATAGTCCACCACGCTGGCCATGTGCGGATTATAACATTGTAGAGAACTCTCAGGCGTGCAGGTTTCCTCACGATGTTTTCCTTCACCGTTGAAGCAAGTGATATTTTAATTGCTTAAAAACGCACATAACTTTGAAAAGTTAGAGGTGCATGCCCGGATTCGAACCCCCGACCTCCGATTAGGAGGCTGACGCCCTAACCACTAGGCATTCACCGCTTCAACTGATCACTGATTCTTCAAATAATATAAAATATTGATTAGAAAAACCAAATCAATATACCTGTACTAATTATTTACGGAGTAAACATTAAAAGCAGTTAATTACTTCAATAAACTTAGGGACATTATTTTTGACCCAGCAGAGTAATTACCCCAAGTTTCCCCAATTCAACAGACCCGAGAAGTTTTCACGTAGTTTTTATTACATGCAGATGTCTCTAAAATATATAGATATAGTTCTGCTACCAACTTAATTTTATTATTCATACTTTTGAATCTTTTAGACAACATAAAGTTAATCAATCAATCAAAAACTGTATTAAAATAAAAATGCATTTTTGATGCGTACAACATATAACTTATTCGTAACTATAAATCTTTTTGTAAAAAGAAAAATCTCGTAACAACATTTGCGAATAACATCATCATCATCATGAACAACCCATTACTGGCTCACTACAGAGCACGGGTCTCCTCTCAATATGAGAAGAGTTTGGCCATATTCCACCACGCTGGCCATGTGCGGATTGGCAGACTTCACACGCCTTTGAGAACTTTATAGAGAACTCTCGGGCGTGCAGGTTTCCTCACGATGTTTTCCTTCACCGTTAAAGCAAATGATATTTTAATTGCCTAAAAACGCACATAACTTTGAAAAGTTAGAGGTGCATGCCCGGATTCGAACCCCCGATTATCGAACCTCTGATTAGGAGGCTGACGCCCTAACCACTAGGCATTCACCGCTTTAACTGAACACTGATTCTTCAAATACTATAAAATATTGATTAGAAAAACCAAATCAATATACCTGTCTTGTACACTAATTATTTACGGAGTAAACATTAAAAGCAGTTAATTACTTCAATAAACGTAGGGACATTATTTTTGACCCAGCAGAGTAATTACCCCAAGTTTCCCCAATTCAACAGAACCCGAGAAGTTTTCACCCAGTTTTTATTACATGCATATGTCTCTAAAATATATAGATATAGTTCTGCTACCAACTTAATTTTATTATTCATACTTTTGAATCTTTTAGACAATATAAAGTTAATCAATCAATCAAAAATTGAATTAAAATAACAAGGCATTTCTGATGCGTACAACATACAATTTATTCGTAACTATAAATCTTATTGTAAAAAGAAAAATCTCGTTACAATATTTGCGAGTAACATAACACGCGTCATATATTTTTTTATTTTTTTTTATCCACTACAAGTTTGACGGCAATCTCACCTGATGGTAAGTGATGATGCAGTCTAAGATGGCAGCGGGCTAACCTGTTAGGGGCATGGAAAACCTCCTAATTGGTTTCTACACGACATCGTGCCGGAACGCTAAATCGCTTGGCGACACGTTTTATATAGTTATAGAGATGCAACATAGTGGAATGAGAACACGTATTTCGTTACATTACTCTCTTTACATTACTAGCGCGAATAAGTTTAGAACTATCCGTTGAATACCAGATTTAGAGCTTGCAAATGATTCCCGAAAGGCTAATAGAGTTTGTCCTAGTATTTCAGTTGACTTACTCGAGCCCGGATATCCCGGCGGCAAAAAGGAACACCGCTTCAATAAATAAACTGAGAAAATATTATCGTGTAAAATTGTTTCAAAGGACGCCTGAGTTTCTTGGAGCGAGCGTCTGTGGGACATTTTTTTCTTCCACTACAAGTCAGTTCTTGACTGCAATCGATGAGAAGAGCTATCTTTATTATGAGGCCAAGTGTTCAATACGTTTGACAATGCTAAAATTATGAAAGCTAGTTGGTCGAAGACTTTTCAGTACCATCGTCATCATCATCATCAACCGAGAGAAGTCCACAGCTGGACATAGGTCTTTTGTAGAGAGGAGGGACTCGTATAATGTGGTCTGTTTTTTTTTATTCACTACAAGTTAACTCTTGACGGCTATCTCACCTAATGGTAAGTGATGATGCAGTATAGGATGGTAGCGGGTTAACCTGTTAGGTTAGGTAAACCCACGCTCCTAATTGGTTTCTACGCGACATTGTGCCGGAACGCTAAGCCGCTTTGCTACACGTTTTTGTAGGACGACATTATAAAGTTGGAGGACCTGGGTTCGATTCCCGGCTTGAGTCTGGTCTGGTCTGGTGGGAGGCTTCGGCCGTGGCTAGTTACTACCCTACCGACATAGACGTATTGCCTAGCGATTTTAAAATCAATCCTGCTATACAATAAGAGTAGGTTTGATGAAATAAGTTTTTTGGCCATTTAGCTTAGTTTGGTGGGAGTGTTCGGCCGTGGCTAGTTACTACCCTACCGACATACAATACGTCTAGCTACGCTAGGCAATACGTTTCGTATTGCCTTGCGTAGATTTTGCTTGTATAGCGATCTTATGTAGAAACCAATTAGGAGTATGGGTTTAAACAGGTTAGCTCGCAACCATTTTGACTGCATCACCACTTACCATCAGGTGAGATTGCCGTCAAGTGTCAAATTGTAGTGGATAAAAAAAAATTTAAAACTCAGTGCTCTGAAGATATAAGATAAAATCTTTGGGCAGCTGCTACATAACATAGCCCCGTTTCAAATACGATAAAATCTGTCTCAAGTTCAGAAGTTCCAAAGACTTGTTTAATGCCTATTTAAATAATTACTATTCAAAATCAAATACACTTTAAATATTCGAGATATTTTACCAAATCAGAGATAAGTTGGAGATAAATTGGAGCTTCTAAGGAGTAGTAGCGGAATAATTATCAATTATCAATTAAAAGCTTCGCCCGGAGTGGTACAATGACACTCAATTTAACCGAAATTATCTTAAAGCGGGAATCTCTAACTTTAATACATTTAATTATGAAGATAAATATCTATACGATACGTTTTGTCGCTTTCTCACTGCGAACCTGAATAGGGTTGACAACTAATTTAAACTTTTTTTTCTTTAACTCGACAACATCTACTGCTAGGTATTCAAAACATTTTCTTGGTGACATCACTGAGCTTGCAAATCGACGTTGTTTAACTTACTTCAAACATCACGGTTACAAATAATGTAATGGATTGGTTTTATAACGCTTAATTGTAATTTAACCTATGAGTACCTCTTTTACTTTAACATCAATAAAAATCAACCATTATTATACACAGCTGTAACATAATCTGAACACTTAATAAATACATATATTTAATGTCTTTATGCTCTAATGAAATCCCCAAAGCTAGGATTTAATATTTGTGATAGTTTTAAAACTAATACAGTTGTTACCGTTTATAAAATTTAAGATGCCTCAGCAAATTGAGACACCCTAAATTTTTTTCATTTTTCAATCAGTATTTGTTAAAAGAATTAGGCTGTCGGCTGTCTTTGAATTTTCTCCTTGTGTCGTTATTTATCGCTCTTTATATCATAAATGCTAATTTTTTTGTTACTTTGTTTGCATAAAAATTTACTATGGAGTGTACCAAGCTACTTTTTATTACGGAAAATAATAGTGGCTCTTTGAATATACGAGTAAATGAGCTTAATTCAGTTACAATCTATTTACACGCATATATATATAATAAGATACGCTTTGCGTTAGTAAATTTATTAAATTCATAGGTATATGAGAATAGAACTTTCGGGTGAAATATTTTAGTTATTTTGCTAGCAATTAATTATTTATTTACTAGAGATAGGAATTAAGTATACATATATATTTTTAATTCTCTCAAAGGCGTGTGAAGTCTGCCAATCCGCATTTGGCCAGCGTGGTGGACTATGGCCGAACCCTTGTCATATTGAGAGGAGACCCGTGCTCTGTAGTGAGCCGATAATGGGTTGATCATGATCATGATGATGATATTTTTTTATAATGAAATTTTATCAGGTTCAGTTGCCAACCCTATTGCCGGATGTCGAGCGGTAGTCGGATTCCCATAGTAATATAGGTGTATTACCGTATTTATGGCGTCTCATTATGGTAACGCCGGCTTGATTAGCTCACAGATAAATTATGGCTTACACAAGATTCCTGCTCAACTGGTTCAAAGTGGGGAGTTTATACAACTTCAAATGGCTTGAAAGCGATTATGGCAGTTCTGGTAAAGGATTTCTTTTATTTACAGATAGGGTTATTTTGACGACCACCCTGGCGCAGCGGTGAGCGCTGGGATCTTATTAGTGAAAGGTCCCGGCTTCGATACCTCGAATCATTTTTCATTTCAGCATTTTCTGTGATTGGAGGATTTGGGCGTTGCTAGTCACCACCCTATCAACAGACATGAAGGTTTCCTCACAACGTTATCATTCACCGTTACATCAAGTTTTATTACATTTGGAACGATTAATCTATAGAACAAGAAACTAGACGCGGTCGAAGTGTTCTACCAGACATATAAATTAAGAAATTGTAAATTCCTAAATTGACACTGCCGGAATCGTACCTAGAACCTCCCACAAAGACTATAACGCTCATATCTGTAATTAGAGGGTAGTTTTTAGAATTAAGCTTATTAAGCTAGCTCTTAACATAATTTTAAGTGGCATGTGAGATGGTGATAACAAAAAAAAAAAATTACCTGGCTAAGTTTGTTGCGGGCTTTTTCATAGACCAAGGCGCGTTTGGAACCCTCATAGCTTTAGTTTTAACTTTACGAGTGTAGTTATCACCATCAAATCACTGCTATGTAAATTATTGATTCAAAAGTGCCTTTTAAAGGAGTATTTGAATAAAGATTATTTGAATTTGAATTGAATACAAAATATATTTTGTCCTAACTAAATAGAAGTGAAGGCAGAAGCTTACCATAAAAACATAAAGGTCAGAACAGCGTAGTATAGGTTACACTGTAAAAGTTAAAACTACCAAAAAACATGATGTTTTAAAACACGTTTCTGGAACCGGTCAATCAATTAATCAATGCTCTACATACATTAACTAATTAATTTTATTTTTAACCAAATGAAATTTGATAAGGTGCGTTAAACTTAGCCAGCGTATTTTCTCACGATAAACTTATCGTTCTAATGTTTTTAACTTTATAATTGACAGACTATCATGTAAATTTCTTACCCCTATTAAACTACCTCATAGCGGTTGAATTTTTAATAACCCTTTTGAAGCGGAAGCCTTTGTTATGAAAGCTATTTGTGTTTCATATTTCAACCCAGTCTGGCCAGTTTTAGTTTTGTATATAGATCAGTTTTATAATCAGTGAGTCAGTCACCTTTCCTTTCGTATATACCGACTTATCCACGTGTTCTATAACTCATAATATTGCTGCGTGAAAGCAATACAAATCAACAAATACACTCCCTTATTTATCCTTGTTGATTTTACAACGGATATAGATAATCAGAGGTCGGGAGTTCGATCCCGGGCACGCACCTCTATCTGTTCCGAGTTATGTGCGTTTTCAATCAATTTAAATATCACTTACTTCAATGGTGAAGGAAAACGTCGTGAGGAAACCTGCACACCCGAGAGTTCTTCATAATGTTCTCACAGGCGTGTGAAGTCTGCCAATCCGCACATGGCCAGCGTGGCGAACTGTGGCCAAACCCTTCTCATATTGAGAGGAGACCCGTGCTCTGTAGTGAGCCGGCAATGGGTTGTTGATGTTTTCCTTGACCGTTGAAGCAAGTGATATTTTTTTTTAAAACGCACATAACTCCGAAAAGTTAGAAGTGCGTGCCAGGATTCGAACCGCCGACCTCTGATTAGGAGGCCTACGCCCTAACCACTAGGCTATCACATATATATATTGCATATATATATACATATATAAATACCAACATATAATTTAATATATAAAACGATAACGTTTAAAAAATATCGATCGAAATCCACTATCGGAAACAAAATGAAAAACAAACAATGGCTTACCACGGAAGAGCTTATGAATAAATTAATAAGCAACACTTAATGGACATCCATTAATATTTTTTACTAATACACAAACAGAATTAACACTAAAGGGGCCACGTGTTATCAAGTGAGACTATTTCACGGCACCGTCTAGTCGACCCCTCAAACGTTACTGAGTTAACTGCATTTTCAGACTATTGTGGATATTTTTAACCCACCCCTTGTGTCTGAGTCATCTACATCCGATGCTTAATGGCTAGCTATTTTTAATGTACACTGCCCTTATATGTCTGAAGTTAGATCACGCGAGTTTTTTATATACCTACGTGTCCTTAAAGCTATCTTTTATATTGCAATTATATTTATATACATATATATATAGGCTAAAGCAAATGACTTTGGACATCTTATTTTACTGATGTTAGATCACGCGAGGTTTTTTTTATATACCTACTTGTCCTTAAACCTGTATCTTTTATATTGCAGTTTTAGTTATACATATGTAGACTCAACTTGGGACTTCTTGCTTTAACGGTGAAGGGAAACATTGTGAGGAAACCTGCATGCCTGAGAGTTCTCCATAATGTTCTTAAAGACTTGTGAAGTCTGCTAATCTGCACATGGCTGGTTCTTAGTGGTTAGGACGTCCGCCTCCTAATCGGAGGTCGGGAGATCAATGCCAAGCACGCACCTATAACATCTAATAATGGACCACAGATGGGCAGTCTTAGGTAAGAATACAAGCATCATGATTAACCGCTCAGCTCATTGCAGGCTCACTACAAAGCACAGGTCTCCTCTCAATATGAGAGGGTTTGGCCATAGTCCACCACGCTGGCCATTAGACACGCCTTTGAAACATTATGGAGAACTCCAAGCGTTCAGGTTTCCTCACAATATTTTCCTTCACCGTTGAAGCAAGTGATATTTTGATTGCTTAAAAACGCACTTCACTCCGAAAGAGATGGGTGCCCGGGTTCGAACCGCCGACCTCTGATTATGAGGCGGACGTTCAAACTTATCATAGCTTTAAGAATACAATATCAAGTAATAAATTGAAATTACACATTAGTGACTATATATTTACGTGCGCTTATATGCATAGGGGTTGAGAACTCAATTTCCCAACTCCAGACTCCTTTCTACGGCGAATGCGTTAACGTAAAATGGAAACAAATAAAAGTCCCGCAATTGGATACAATACAGTTAAGTACGGAGGTCCCCAACTCAAATAACAAGCAAGCTTGTCTGGGAATGAATTAATGTTATTAACCCATTTCTTTTAATTAATACGGTTCTTCTCCTTTAGGTGCATCTCCAACTAGTGAAGGCATCAGAATGGCATATTTTGCTGTGTCTCTTGCGAGGCTGAAAATCTGGCGGCACTCGCGATTCAAGTCCACTCCCTGATGTTTCGCAACCAAGACTTCCTCTTGCGACCGATGCGCCTCCTTCCTGCTACTTTGCCCATCATAACGAGTTGCAAGAGCCTGTATCTGTCATGCCTAAGCACATGCCACAGATAAGCAACTTTTTTCTTTTGGACAGTCTTCCAAAGTTCGCGATGACAACCAACATATCGCAAGACTTCCTTATTGCTAGCCATTTTTAATTAATACGGTTACTCAACCGAAATATTTGGATACAAATAATCGACGACAAACTTCGGTGTCTAGACAATTCGATGTTTACACATCCTTGAAGCTGTGATAGCCTAGTAGTTAGAACGTCCGCCTTCTAATAAAAGGTCGGGGGTTCTCGGGCACGCACCTATAACTTTACGGAGTTATGGGCGTTTTTAAGCAATTAAAATATCACTTGCTTCAACGGTGAAGGAAAACATCGCGAGGAAACCTGCACGCCTGAGAAGTTCTCTGTAATGTTCTGAAAGTCGTATGAAGTCTGCCAATCCGCACATGGCCAGCGTGGTGGACTATGGCCAAACTCTTCTCATATTTAGAGGAAACCTGTGCTCTATAATGAGCCGGCAATATTTTGATCATGATGATGATGATGAAATAAAGTCACGTGTTCGAAATACTGAAACAAGATTACTAATAATAATAGTGATAGCTTATTTTCATTTAAACCCGTGCTCTGTAGTGAGTCGGCAATGGGTAGACGCGATAACATCCAACCTTTTTTAATTAATATGGTTACTCAACCGAAATATTTGAATACAAACAATCGACGACAAACTTCGATGTCTAGACAAAAGACGTTTTAGTACTTTCGGTATTCATAAATAATTCTACAACTGTTTACATATCCTTTAGTCGCGTTGTATTTACGTCGGTTTGTCCAACTAGTTTTAGATCTGACACTACATTCCTGTCTTAAAAGGCTGTAAAACTTGATCCTGGCTATCAGTTGAAGACATTAGCGTCAATAAAACGTGTAGAATGCACGCTGCTTCCGGGCGTCGAATGGGATGTCAGCATTTAAATATAGAAGGATACGGCCATTTTGAATACGAACCGGCCAACGTCCGTGCTCATGACATTAAATATAAAGCGATATAGAGTTGCAAATTGAATCAATGCGTATACAAATTGAAATAACGTATTCGTGTTTGTGAGAATACAGCCGATTTCGGTATCGGTGCGTCGATGTCAAATCGGCGACATGTTAATTGGGACTCTAGCGGTTTGTGGTAATTGACACGTACTTATCAGCGTCATTACCATTATCAGCTTTTTTAATTCAGGTCTCCTCAGTTGAACAGTTTAACTCTATTTAGAGAATTGCCGCTAGTTTAAAAAGCAATATCATCATCATCATCATCATCAGCCAACATTAATCCACTGCTGGACATAGGCCTCTTTGAAGTAGCGCCAACTCATCCTGTCTCCGGCTTTTCGCATCCAGTCGATGCCTGCCACTTTTCGGAGGTCATTACTCCACCTGGCCGGAGGACGGCCCGCACACCGTTTGCCGAGACGTGGTCTCCACTCGAGGACCTTCCGATTTCAACGTCCGTCGGTTCTCCGACAAACGTGACCAGCCCACTGCCACTTCAGCGTGCAAGCCCTTCGAGCTATGTCGGTTACCTTCGGTTACCGGTAAAAGCAATATGACTGACGCTAATGATCACCAAAGAGAAAATTTTCCTCAGACTCTATAAATCTAAAGATAAAAGAGGTGTAGCTAGATTTACAGAAAATCTTCCTCAGACTCTGTAAATCTAAAGATAAAAGAAGTGTAGCTAGATTTACAGAAAATCTTCCTCCGACTCTGTAAATCTAAAGATAAAAGAGGTGTAGCTAGATTTACAGAAAATCTTCTTCAGACTCTGTAAATCGGAAGATGAAAGAGATGTAGATTTACAGAAGATTTTCGTAAGACTTTGTAAATCTAAAGATTTTCTTAAATGAGGTGTAGCTAGATTTGCCTTACTTATTTGAATGTGTATTAGAACGTATATTAAATATCTACTATTACTTACGGCTCTGAAACGTGGTCGCTCACTATGGGCCTCATAAGAAGGCTCAGAGTCACTCAGCGGGCGATGGAGAGAGCTATGCTGGGAGTATGCTAAGTGATCAAATCAGAAATGAGGAGATCCGTAGAAGAACCAGAGTTACCGACATAGCTCAGCGATTTGCGAAGTTTAAGTGGCAATGGGCGGGGCACATAGCTCAGAGAACCGATGGCCGTGGGGGTCCCAAGGTGCTGGAATGGCGACCCCGTTACCCAACTAGGTGGACAGACGAGTCGCAGGGAGCCGCTGGAACCAAGCGGCCCAAGACCGTGAGCATTGGAACTCCCTACAAAATACCTCCAAAAGACCAGCAGTGGACGTCAATCGGTTGTTAACGACGATGATGATGATGATGACATAAAATCTCGTTACAGACAGAATTATACGTAATAACTAACTATAAACAAGCTAGGGCAAGAAAAAAAAAGTTTAAAAGCTGAGGATGACCATAGAATATTATATACGAAAAACTTAAACCTTTCCGCCAGGCCAGTGTGAAAAGAGCAATAAATTTCCACAATGGCCGACTTCGGTAATGTCATTATTAATTATTAACCCTAAAACAACGGCGGCCTTTGTAATGGACCCGCTTGTTCGTTGTTAAATATTCTTGACGGACACAACATAATCGGCCAAATTGAATAAGATACGAGTGAATGAAAAGGGTTTAATTTAAGTAAATTATTTATTGCCGCTGATTTGAGCGAGCGCTGTAGACCCTTTATTTTTTTTTATAATTTAAGTAAATACATGAATACGGTATATATTTGTAGGATGATTACGGGCGAGTGCGTATCTTTGTCGGTAACTTAGGCAGACATGGGTAGTTTCGGGCAAAGAGACCAGACACCCTTGGTAGAACAGAATTACAATTATAAGTATGGTAATTTACAAGGAGCAGACTATACGCTCCACCAAGTACGAATGCACTACCGCAGCTCAACCACCGGTCCGACCCGACCGAGTGCAATCAATGCAATGCGCCGTCCCGCGCCGGTGAGTCTTATAAGAACCTGCATACGTCACTTAGTGTTGCGAAAAGAGAGGGGGCGATGCCACTCTCTTGTCTGTCGTACATGACTTCAAAACTAGATGGTGCTGCGCTCTGATTGCCGTCATATTTTTTTCTGTATTGTGCCAGGAAGGTTGGCAAACAAAAAACCTACCGACAAAGTTACCACCCTACCGACAAAGACGTGTCGCCAAGCGATTTAGCGTTCCATTTAGCGTGTAAAAAAATGTTATTAAAATGCTGGCGGCGGGCAGCCCTATCGCATGTGTAGGTACCGCGCGACTGTAGGCATTTATTTCAAAGATACGGAAGAGTTACAAAACTATATATTACCGTGCCACGAGTATGTGATATTTTCTCACATACCCAGCACAATGATTACTAATAATATGATAATATAAACAATCCGTTGTACTGAACATCGTGTTATATGCTCTCCGAGAGCTTAACACACTTCTGTGAGCACATTTATCAAGTTAAAATCACTAGGCAGCTCTCAAGTAGGGCTTCCATGAATATTAAATAGCACAGACACGTGTGTTATAAAGGAAAATTTTAAACTGATTACTCGTGTTATTAGTGCTTGTGGATTTCTTCCTGAAGAAGCAAGAACTTACCATAAGACTCAGTGTTTTGAACATGTACTATGGTATCGCTGCGATTCTAAGAAGCTATATATATATATATATGTGTGTGATGATGCGGTCTAATATGGTAGCGGGCTACCTGTTAGGGGTATGGTAAACCCATACTCCTAATTGGTTTACTACACGACATCGTGCCGGAACGCTAAATTGCTTGGCGACACGTCTTTGTCGACAGGGTGGTAACTAGCCACGGCTGAAGTCTCCCACCAGACCAGACTCGAGCCGGGAATCGAACCCACGACTTCCAACTTTATAATGCGAAAGCGCGCGCGCTGCGCCACGGAGGTTGTCAAACAAACAAGACATATATTTTGCAAGTTGTTTGTAAGGGTTAAAATGTTATTAATCTGTATACGTACAAAAGACTATAAAACTTGACTTGAATACTATTATGAATATATTAAGTTGTCATCATGTCGTGCCGCCGCGCTATTGGTTCTCACCAAAACGATGGCAAGTGATTGGTCCACGCAAAATAGGAATAACAATGGACGCCACGAGGACATGCGAAAAGTTTAGTGATACTTTTTGAAAGGTTTAAATTTAACTGGCGTATTTAACTAAGTTTACAACTAGTTAAGCTACTTGTAGGTTTTAAAACCCTTTTACCTTGAACTAAGACTGATAAATAATTGAATATATTGAATGTAAGTTTAAATGTTAAAAGAATATTTGTAATTAGTTCTAAAATAACAAAGAGATACTAAGACTTATAATTCAAATTCAATACAGAGGAAAAAAAATCTCGGATTTGTGTATCGAGTATTGATAATAGTTTAAAACTTTTTAATACGCAGTAATTTTGTAATTTGTATGATCAAAATAAAAATATACGAAGATGACCATTCGAAATGGCTCGCGCGTCTCATATACCGGTTAAACCGCATCCAAGATGGTCACTGTAACCCTAGATCAGTCTGTCAAGCACATAATCGCTTGTCAACTAATTAATTGGATGCCAGTTAATTATAATTAACTACATTCGATGACAGGCCGATTTCTAACCGAAGCTTTGTTGCAGTTATAATTTATGGTGTCATTAGGAGTACTCTAAGACCACTGACGATCGATCTGAACAGTAGACAGTTAGTTAGTCAGTTTTTTGACAATTGCGAATGTGTTTTCGAAAGGTTTTTTTTTTATTCACTACAAGTTAGCCCTTGACGGCTATCTCACCTGGTGGTAAGTGATGATGCAGTCTCCGGTTAGCCCGCTTGGTAGCGGGCTAGGAGACTGCATCATCACTTACCACCAGGTGAGAGAGTTAGGAGTATGGTAATCCCCCGCTCCTAATTGGTTTCTACGCGACATCGTGCCGGAACGAAAATCCCTTGGCGACACGTATTTGTCGGTAGGGTGGTAACTAGCCACGGCAGAAGCCTCCCACCAGACCAGACTCGAGCCGGGAATCGAACCGAAATCGAACTCCAACTTTATAATGCGACAGCGCACACATATATATTTCACGCATTACATATTTTACGCATGTCTAAGTCTTATGTAAATAGCAATAAGACCTTTATATTGGGATATCAATTATAAATTATAGTACCTATGGAGATAGAGCAATTCATACCCAAGCTTTTTAATCCATACATAGTTATATAAACTATATTTTGCCTCCGTGGCACGGGCGTAACGGGGCGCTGCCGTATTATAAAGTAGGTCCTGGGTTCGATTCCCGGGTCGAATCTTGTCCGCTGGGAAACTTCGGCTATTACTACTGATAAAGGCGTGTTGCTAAGTAATTTAGAATTCCGGAACGATAACAAACACAAAGAAACCAATTGGGGGTATGGGCTTACCATGCCCCATCAGGTTAGCCCGCTACCATCTTATTAAAATACATCGCTAAATCGATACGTTCTTGTCGGTAGGGTGTTAACTATCCACGAAGCATTCCAACATAGCAGACTCGAACCGGGAATCGAACCAAGGATCTCAAACTTTGTAATGCGAAGGCGCACGCGCTGTGCCACGGAGGTCGTCATTCTCATCAAATAAAATAATAACTATAGTAATTCAATAAAGTTATCTAATAAAAATACCAAGGCAGGATCCATTCCTGCCAATTTAACAAATATTTGCGGGTCAATGAATCGATATTAAGCTTATAATATCTTCTAAGGAATTTGATAATTTATTTTCTAATGAAATACCAAATTTTGGACAATCTTTCGTTTTTATTTGTACCTTTTTTTTATATGCATAGCGAGCAAACGAGTAGGCGGGTCACCTGATGGTAAGTGATTATCGCCGCCCATAACCATTTGCAGCACCAGAGGAACCGCCAATGCGTTGCTGGCCCTTGAGCAATTTGTTAATCCGCCCTTTGAAGATCCCCATATTATAAACATTAGGGAACACAGAAGATGGAAGCTGGTTCCACAATTTGCAGGTGCGTGGCAGAAATGACCTGGAATAGCGGGTGGTGGAAAGGGACCATGCATCCAGGTGGTGAGGATGATATTTATTTCTGCGACGAAAAGTGCGACTGGAGAACACGGAAGTACTTTATCACTTGTATTCGTCTGCACACTAGTTATGAGCCATCCAACACTACATTTCCAGCGAGTGGTCACCACTTCAGCACCTGAACACCACCACCATCAATTTTTAATATACGCTTACAAATTTTATCCAGAACCATCTGGAGAAACATCATACGGAAGAAGGTGATCCATTCTAAGGATCGCAACCCTCAGTAATGAGGATGACGATGCAGAGAGAGACAAATCTTGAAATGAAATGAAACTTTATTTGTTCACATATTGCAGTGTCTGATAAGGCTGAGACCTTCTATTAAGTATAAAACCTGTGCCAGAAGGATTCGCTCTTCCCATTATCATCATCATCATCATCATTTCAACCGATAGACGTCCACTGCTGGACATAGGTCTTTTGTAGGGAGTTCCGATGGCCACGGTCCCATTATAAAATATTCAAAATACATAAAAGGTTTATAATATTTAACAAGTATGTTTTTTTTATCTACTACTAAAGCTTGCTTACTAACATGCAGTATGTGAATGTATGTGTGCGTGTGTGTGAGTGTATGTGTGTGTACGTGTGTGTGTGTGTGTGTGTGTGTGTGTATGTGTGTGTGTGTGTGCGTTTAGAACATAAGCTTTTGCATTAACAAAATAAGCTATGGGCCATGCGAATTAACTTCGGTAGCTTCGAAAGATTGTAGCCCTTGTTAATCGGTATAAATTCCGGTTCTATATACATCAGTGTGATTCAAGGCGTGTGAAGTATGACATTCCGCACATGGCCAGCGTGGTGGACTATGGCCTAATCCTTCTCATATTGAGAGGAGACCCGCACTCTGTAGTGAGCCGGCAGTGATTGATCATGATGATACATCAGTTGAAACGATAATATACCTTACTGGCTGACCCGGCAAACGTTGTTTTGCCAAATAAATTATTTCTCGGAAATTTCGATTGCAAAAAAAAATAACTAACTTATTGTGTGTATGTGGTATAGAAGTGAAAGAGGCATGGAGCGCTGTGAATGGTGAGGGAATATAAAAATAATATTAATATTGTTTATTTTCAAAAATTTTAGCTTTACAATAATCTCAGGGAAATTTTAGTCGAATTGGAGTGAAAAACATTCACAATAAAGACGATAATTGTTCAGTTATCGAGCGGGATGACAATTAAATTACTACTAATGACTATTAAAAAATAGGGCTTAGCGATGGCAGGGTAAAAATTTAGGGTTGTATGTATTTTTTAATGCCACATAATATAAAAATAAAATGATTTTTTTTTATCCAAAACATAAAAATAAAAATTTTGGGGTGGACACCCGTTATCACTTAGGGGTTTTAAAAATAGACAGTACCCGATTCATAGAGTTACTAAACATGCATAAAAAATTTCATAAGAATCGGTCGAGCCGTTTCGGAGGAGGATGGGAACAAACACTGTGACACACGAGAATTTTATATATAAGAATATGGGAAATAAAAATAAATTAAAAGAAATACAGATTAGTAAGAGTAGAACAATCTAATTAGTACGTATGCTAATCAATTCTGAAAGCTTGTATTTTGTGTAAATCCTAATTAGTAAAATTCCAATTGTTTAGAAATACAGTTGGACTCAAAGCATTGATATTGATAATTTGTTTATAACTATATAATAAAATATATATAAAGAGAATCAGTCTATAATAGATGGAGAAAAAAAACAGATAATTCCGAAAATAACACCTTTTACAGTCACATAAATAATATAATACCTCTTTCTGTATATTGAATACCTCTTTTTTTTCACGCGTCATAGACAAAGATTATCCCCGAACAGTAGCTATTCACTAAACAAAGAGCATTCTTTATCATTGTCGCGAAACATATCTGAGATGCAAATCTCCATTTGAATAGGTAACTAGAGTTTATGACCTTTGAGATACATGAAATGGCATTGTTAACAATTGTGAAATCTGAGGAAACGGCAGTAAACAAAGAAGGTGACTTAGGAAGCTCTCGTCTATGTGTTTATTGGATTTGTATCCAAGCCAAGGTATATTTTATGATGTTTTAACTCACAACGCGAAAAGAAGGTGTAAGATTACATTGTCTCTGAATCTAAAATTTAGTAGGGCTGAACCCAAAGATCTTTATAGAATATGACGATTTGAAAGCCTAAGAGTTGTATTAGTAATAGTGACGTCAGCATTGCTGACGACACGCTTTTGTTTACTTTCGCTCATAGTAATTAGAGCAACAACTTGAGGGATTACACTTTTACTGCGACAATAACTAAGAGGTCCGAACGGTTCGGCGGCTCAAACGAGAATGCCCCGAGAGGCATCGACCGCCGGTATTTATAGCATGCTTGTACTAAATTGATTGCTTCCGTCAAAATTGTGTTATTAGTGATTTAAAATATGGAGTTCAAATATGGGTAATTATTGTATTCTTGAAGTTCTTGGCGCCGCTGAATGAAGTTAATAACTCCTTCGCGCCGACATATATATTGTTTATTTATAAATACAAATATAGTGGGAAGCATAGTCTTCCTTCGCCATCGATAGACTGAGATTTCTTATCAAATTCGTTGTACACTGAGACATCATAGGCAACTAAGAAGATTATTTCGTCCATGTAAGCCACATCCAATACAAGCTGTGATAGTCTAGTGGTTACGACGTCCGCCTCCTAATAAAAGGTCGGGGGTTCGAACCCGGGCACGCACCTTTAACTTTTCGAAGTCATGTGCGTTTTTAAGCAATTAAAATATTACTTGCTTCAACGGTGAAAGAAAACATTGTGAGGAAACCTGCACGCCTGAGAGTTCTCCATAACGTTCTCAAAGGCGCGTGAAGTCTGCCAATCCGCACATAGCTAGCGTGGTGGACTAAGGCCGAACCCTTCTCATATTGAGACGAGACCTCTGCTCTGTAGTGAGCCGGCAATGGCTTGATCATGATGAAGCATTAATATAAATATTTTTAATTGACGCTGCAATCGTAGCACAAACATGAAAATTACATCCATATACAGTCGACATTAGGATCACCACGTTGTTTGAAGTCATGTGGAAAATACTTGTACGCGTGATTTGATAGCCTTTTCTGTTACGAAGTCGGTAAATTGCTCTATAAAGGTTACATTACTGATCGACAGCGAGTTACGTCACGGACGTAGAACGACATCCGTTCCCAGAACGGCGGTGGGATAAAAAGAGAGAAAAAAACTGACCACCGCACCGACAACCTGTTGATTTGACGGTGATTTTTTTCCATACGTTTTTTCGAGATGTCTTCGTGCGACGATGTGAATTGTAAACAGATCAGCTCCACCTTCTGATTCTACTACATGTTTGCTATATGTTTATCTGTTAGTCCGTTTACGTGAAAGAAACTAAACTATTACAAACTATTTATTGATTTATTTATTCAAAGCGCCACCATCAGAATTATATGTAACCTTAAGTGCTAGGATATACATATAAATAAATTTAGAGCTAACTACAGCATGCCTAATAACTTACGACGCTAATAGGTCGCTAATAATATATAATATGCAAAATTTTTAGATTAACAAATAGCAAATAACAAAAAAACAGAAAAAATTACTTATTACAAAAGAATAGAAAAGTAACCTTGTGTATACACACGTAGATATACACGTATATACGCACTATGCAATATCTAACTAGACTAGTGTTTTTTTTTTGAAATTGTGTAGTTCGTCATTAAAAATATCAATTGAATTATCTTTAGAAACGAAATGTTTGTCTAAACTGCTTAGTCGGGGTATCAAACAGTGGCGACCAAGGTAAGTCATACAAAATCGGTGCGTGAAAAGTGGAACAGGGTAGCGCGGAATTCGGATGGGAACCTTGAAAGAGATTTGGCCCAACAACTCTGAGTTATTAAATGTACCGTTTATTAACTAAAAGTTAATCTTCATCATTATCATGATCAACACATTGCCGACTCATTACAGAGCAAGGGTCTCCTTTCAATTATGAGAAGGGTTTGGCCATAGTCTACCACGCTGGCAATGTACGGATTGGCAGACTTAACACGCTTTTGAGAACCTTATGGAGATTTTTTTAATTAAAAATTTACACGTGGACCCTACACTAGGTGATTATCTGTAACGTAGGGTCCAAGCAAAGTAAACTTATCATTGGTTTAGCTTTGGATGGTTGGAGCGGATTACACGGAAGATTAGGAGAGGCGGGATTCAAAAAAATAACACACTATAATATAATATATTAAAGTAATAAATAATATATATGTCGGCGCGAAGAAGTTATTAACTTTATTCAGCGGCGCCAAGAACCTCAAGAATTCAATAATTACCAACATTTTAACTATTGATGATTTTGCTAACACAATTTAGACAGTAACAATCAATTTTGTACAAGTATGCTTTGCTATAAATACCGGCGGTCGATGCCTTTCGAGGCATTCTCGCTCGAGACGTCGGACTGTTCGGACCTCTTAGTTATTGTCGCAATAAAAGTGTAAACCCGCAAGTTGTGGTTTTAATTACTGTGAGCGAAAGTAAACAAAATCATGACGTCAGCAATGCTGACGTCACCCTTACAAAAACCAACTCGGATGTCCTTGACCCGTCATATACATATTTTAATAAAATAATAATTTATATAAATGTGTGTACAAATTTAAATCGCTTTCAATAAAGACTTTTCAACGTCAAATACTTTAACTTTGAATAAGCGGGTAAGGAAGCCGGCTATCGCTCAGCTTTAATATCAGCTAACACATATCAAAGTTAGAAAAACAACGCACCCTATAATGCATAGCAAAACACGCTACGTTTTGTACAACATTTTTAATTTGAGTGCTTAAGAATGATGCATGCAAAAAATCTATCACATTTTTTAGATCCGAAATAGCGTAATCAAATGAATCTCCAAATTGAATCGCAAAAGAGAATTTACGAATTTCTATCACGGAACGGAAAAGAACAGGCAAACTTGACAAGAAGGAATAAAAAGAGACGAATAAAATGCATGAAACTTGTCACAGAGAAATCCGTACAAAGCTTACGAAGTAAATTGTATTTTTTACTAAGACAATAGAGTTTCGTTGCTGCATAAAATTGTGTTAAAAACATTCATCTCCGATATACAACTGCAATGTTATTAATATCCATGCAAATAAAGTCAAAATAAAAGCTTTGTTGGTAATAGGGTACATTATAGTTGCTGTAAAAATGTGTATCGAAAACGTATCGACGTAACGAGGTCGTACTCCGGATGTATGAATAGATTTATTCACATATCCTTAAAATATCAAGGGTATATCTATAATAATAATAATTTTATATGTGTTTATTATTATGAAGCGGTGATAGCCTAGTGGTTAGGATATCCGCCTCCTAATCAGAGTTCGGGCGTTCGAAACCGGGCACGCACCTCTAACGTTTCGGAGTTATGTGCGTTATTAAGCAATTAAAATATCACTTGCTTCAACGGTGAAGAAAAACATCGTGAGGAAACCTGCATGCCTGACAGTTCTCCATAAAGTTCTCAAAGGCGTGAGAAGTCTGCCAATCCGCATATGGCCAGCGTGGTGGACTATGGCCAAACCCTTCTCATATTGAGAGGATACCCGTGCTCTATAGCGAGCTGGCAATGGGTTGATCATGATGATGATGATGATGAAATAAAGTCACGTGTTGTCGAAATACTGAAACAAGATTTATAATAATAATAGTGATAGCTTATTTTCATTTTAATAATACTTTAATTGTTCATTATTAATACAAAATGTAACTGTCTGTATTTGGAATCGCCTCCTCCTATTAAACTTATTTCTTTATTGGGCAACAATATAACCCAAAAACTTACTTTAAGCTGATTTCTAAAGATTTCACAGCCAAAAATCTTTTTTACTTTTTACCTTTTACTGGTTTATTTCAACGGTACTTTTGATTTTGTTTTCTGTATTTTTATCCGCAATAGACGTAGACTTTGTGAAGTACAAAATTATGTATAATAGAATATTTGTACATTGTGATGTAATAGTTCATAGATTTTCTGCGATATCCAATTATTGATAGTGAATTAATTATAAAGGCTTTCAATAAAGGAATTAATTAATATATTCTAATTTGATGCTTCTTGAATGTCGTTACAATCGTAACGATAAAATGATTGAGACTGTTTTCAGTATAATTTATGAGTAATGTTAGAAACTTTACCATCAGCTGAGTGACTGGAGTTTTATTATTACTAGCCTTAGTATAAAATTCGTATGCTAACAATCGTACAGTCGTTTTCCAATATCGAAGTTTTCTAGCGCCATAGTAAATTCAAACGTTTGTATCTAGTTTAACAGCTCTATTTCATTCACATGTCTGCAGTCAGCGCATGTTTTTGTAATAAAAATATTATCATGATTACCCCATTATCTTTCTTCGCCCTACAAGAAACCTATTTTCAAAATTTCAAGCTTGTAGACTTAATAATTAAAAAATTCTGCAAAAACTATGATCCCCATCTATTAATTTACCACCCTTAAAAGGTAATATTAAAAAAAAAATTGATGTACATGTTTTTTATTTATTATTATTAATCTTAATGCAAATGTTTGTATCTCTAATCTAACAATGAATTTTCATATAAACTTCCAACCCACCCTTTACCCTCTTAGGGGTGGAATTTCCAAATATCCTTTCTTAGAAGTCATCTCTACCTACTTGCTAAATTATAGCTTTATACGTACAATAGTTTTTGAGATCTCGTGTTTAATCAGTAAGTATGTAAGTAAGTGACCTTTGACTTTTATATATAAGGTTAATAATCAAGTGTAGGTACAATGTAATAATATTTAGTGCATCATGTTGATTCTATCACTGTTTGCACAGTGCGTACTGTTTCTTCAACAAATATATCCCGTGTATTGTCCATATAGACGCGGCACATTAGCATATTGATTGGGACAGCTCACCCTCCGGTATCAAAACAAATCAAGCGATTGTGACCGCCGACCCGGGTGTGTACCGTTGTTTACCAATAATGTAATACATTATGGATACACAAACACCGTTCATTCATCATATTGTACGTACATTGTAATATGACTATTAATATCATTATTATGTTTGTTTTTGAGAATGGCTTTATTGCGACAGTATTATCTGCTTTAAATGAAAAGGGTTTTCTTATCAGCATGATCAACCCATTGCCGGCTCTACAGAGCTCGGGTCTTCTCTCAATATGAAAGTCCACCACGCTGGGCATAATATGCGGATTGGCAGAATTCACACTCCTTTGATAACATTATAGAGAACTGAGAGTTGTCTGTTTTCCTTCACCGTTGAAGCAAGTGATGTTAACCGCAACTCAGTTTTTACTAATGCAGTTAACAAGGTTATTTTTTATATACTGTATTTTTATGTATTTTGTCCCCAAAAAATAAATAAATAAATGTTTTAATTGCATTAAAACGTACATAACTCACCGTGTCTGTAGTAGTCGAGAATGGGTTGAACATGATGATGAAACAATTTTTGATTTTTGATCTTGAAAGAGAAGCCCACAAACCATTGTACACTGTTTTGCATTTATTATTTTAATGAGGAAGTAGGTAAAACAATACGCGATCTACTGTGGTAACTCCACGATCGGTTTGAACAATGAAATACCTTACCGTTTCATGCATCATTGAATAAAGGAAGCCGCTTCGAGAAATAAATTCAGCGTCTCCGAATAAATTGATGACAATGAAGAATTATTTCGGTCGTTATTGGAATAGATCAGTTATTTTTTAAAAAATGACCGGTTGGTGTTTGACCGAGATATTTTTTATGTTTTGCACGTTTAACTGTAATCTTTTCTAGAGAGCATAATTCATTTCATCATCATCATCATCATGATCAACCCATTACCGGCTCACTACAGAGCACGGGTCTCCTCTCAATATGAGAAGGGTTTGGCCATAGTCCACCACGCTGGCCATGTGACGGATTGGCAGCCTTCACACGCCTTTGAGAACATTACGGAGAACTCTCAGGCGTGCAGGTTTCCTCACGATGTTTTCCTTCACCGTAGAAGCAAGTGATATTTTAATTTTTTAAAAACGCACATAACTACGAAAAGTTAGAGGTGCGTGCCCGGACTCGAACCGCCGACCTCTGATTAGGAGGTTGACGCCGTAACCACTAGGCTATCACCGCTTCTCGTAATTTATTAATCTCGTAATATTTTTGTAATTTTTGATTGGCTGGGCTATACAACTGGGTCAGTGAGTCAGGCATTTTATTTTTTATGGTACCGAAAAAATGTGACCCTTATAGGATCACTTTCTTGTCCATCTGTCTGTCGGTTCATCATACTCGATTGTTTCAGAAACGATTAAAGCTATCGACATGAAATTTGGATTGTTTGTTGAAATTTTTTGGGTTTATGAATTATTGTATGTGTACCAATATTTTATCAAAACATTCAATGTTTTTTTTGTAAAAAAACAAACTTAATTTATTTGTAGTTCAACTAAACAAAAATTTCATAACGTGATAAATATAATGAGTGGAGTAGGTATTATATGAAAGAGCTTAACCGATACATGCATATTTATTTTTGTATAATCATGCAAAGCAAGAACAAATATTTAACTAACTCAGGTATAAATTTTAAGTATAACTACAATTTCCCTAAGATGTGCTATGTATATAATTAAAGTAAATATAGGTTTTAGAAACTGAATTTGGACTTTTCCTGACAGAGCAACGAAAATTTCCATACTCCAATCCCGAACTACGAGTACATATTTATAATATTATATATTATTAACAATTATATAGAAGATAAAAAAGCTTGGGTGTGAGCTAAGTTTGTTGTGAGTTTCTTCTTAGACCTGGGCGCGATTTGAACCCTCTCAGCTTTAGTTTTAAGTTGGCGAGTGTAGTTATCACCATCACTAATAGAAATAATGAAAAATGAGTTATATATGAACGATTCATAGATGCCTGTTAAAGGTTTATATGAAGCTATTTTTGATTTGATTTGATTTATAACTATAGAAAGTACGGAACCATCGTTGAAAATGAAAATGAAAAAAAAAATATTTAAAAAAATACGTTTTACATAACATTATTTTATCCGTTGTTGGGACATCCTTTTAAGTAATTATTTTACTTGTGCCAGGATGTCCCGCCTTCCGTAAAATGTATATAATATGCATTATATATGTATATTGACGACCTCCGTGGCGAAGCGCGTGCGCTGTTGCATTTTAAAGTTGGAGGTCCTGGGTTCGATTCCCGGCTCGAGTCTGGTCTGGTGGGAGGCTTCGGCCGTGGCTAGTTACCACCCTACCGACAAAGACGTGTCGCCAAGCGATTTAGCGTTTCGGCTCGATGTTGTGTAGAAACCAGTTAGGAGTATGAGTTTACCATACTCCTAACTCCTACACACTCCTAACATCATCACTTGCAATCAGGTGAGATGCAGTCAAGGGCTAACTTGTGGTGAATAAAAAACAAAAATCTTATATATATATAAAATCAAATCAATAACCAGGAGTGTGTTTTTTTGTGTTGTTGAGCGAGTCCGACTTGCTTATATCTATCTGGTTTTTTGTATATGTAGATTAGTTGTAACGGTTTTGAAGGCTGTATCGTAACAAATCAATCTGTTTGGCACCTGCGTGTTTAAATGATAGCGTGTCAGTATTGTGTAATATAATCTATCAATAGCCTTTCTAACCAGTAGCCATGTTGTTGCCAGGTTGTAAGTTACGATGTTAGATAAGTATGATGTGCTAGACGTCTAAAAACAAATGAAAGGGACGAAATATCAAATTTTAAGTAAAAGTTTCATGTATTTAGTATAGGCTGCACAAAATTAGTAACTCACTGAAAGGAAATTGTATTTTATTTCAGAATAAATTACCTATGATATCTTTGAGATGTCTATCAATAAGTTTTTTTAAAACGAAAGCTTATAGTAAATCATATCACGATATTAACGATTAAAAAAGCTTGTGTGTGAATTGCGCTATCTCCATAGGTACTATAATTTATTATAGATTATGTGAGATGGTAATTAAAAAAAAATAACCCCGGCTAAGTTTGTTGTGGGTTTCTTCTTAGACATGGGCGCGATTTGAACCATCTAATCTTTAGTTTTAAGTTGGCGAGTATTATTTCTATTCGTGAAGTGATGGTGATAACTATATCACCATCACTTCACGAATAGAAATCATGAAAAATGTGATATATATGAACTACTAGCTGTTGCCCCCGACTTCGTCTGCGTAGAATTGCTGATTCCATTGAGTTCCATTGAATTGATTGAATTCCATTGAGATTGGGGCTACCTGTGTGCCCAATTCCCTGCTTCAGAAAGTAAGCTACAGGCAAACGTCAAATTGACGATTTTCGTGTTTCTATATTAAAAAACATAGGACTTTCATAAAAACTTCAAACCCCTATTTTACCCTCTTAGGGGTGGAATTTCCAAATATCCTTTCTTAGCTGACATCTCTTAACTATCAACTACCTACTTGCTAAATTATAGCTTTATACGTACAATAATTTTTGAGATCTCGTGTTTAATTAGTACGTCAGTAAGTCAGTATGTAAGTATGTAAGTGACCTTTCGCTTTTATATATATAGATTCATAGATGCCTGTAATAGGTTTATATTAATAAAGCTATTTTTGATTTGATTTGATATCTCTTCCATACCGCTAGTTGCAATACTAACAGACATTTTTTTAATGCCAGATTTTTTATGAGGATATCTAGTGGGTATGACATAGATCAAAGTAGGCACCAATCAAATTAAAACATGACTGGCCAGTTCATTCCAGTTTCTTGTAACCCTCGAAGCAAACATTACAGTTTTACGATATGTATCGTTGATCTAGTTATTAATTTGGATCTCGATAGTAACGACCAGCTTCCCAGAAGCGTCCGAATGAACATGTGTCGCCAAAGGTCATGTATTATACAGATGGGGAATTGATTTATTATGACGACCTCTATGTTGTATTGTGAAGTCGAGTGGGAACTTCATAGCTAATTATTATTTATAATTAATTGACTATGTGAGATGGTGATAACGAACAAAAAACCCGGCTAAGTTTGTTCTGGGCTTGTACTTTGAGCTGGGCGCGTTGGGAAGCCTACTTACTAGCTTTAATTTTAAGTTGGCGAATGTAGTTATCACCATCACTTCACAAATTAAAATTGAAATGTATATTCTATGAACATTTTATAGATGCCTTTATTAGGTTTACATGAATAAAGTAAATATGACGTGCTCTGTGGCAGCTCGCGTTCTCAGTCGCATCATAAAGTCTGGTCTGGTGGGCGGCTAAAGATGTGTCGCTAAGCGATTAAGCGTTCCGGTACGATGTTGCGTAGCAACCAATTAGGAGGGTGGGTTTACCATACCCCTAACAGGTTAGTCCGTTACCATCCTAGATTGCATCATCACTTACACAGCATCGTGCCGGAACGCTCAACGTCTTTTTCGTTAGGGTGGCAACTAGTTACGGCCGAAGCCTCCCACTAGACAAAATCTCAATAGTTCTATAATACAACTGTAGTGCTATTTTTTGGCTAGGCTCGTGGCTTTATGAAATAAGACATGTCCTAATTCAAATTTCAAATATGAAGCGCAGTTTAAAACGAACCTCTATATCTTTTTGTTGTGGTCTTCTTTTTAGACCTGGACGCGATTGGAACTTACTCCTAGCTTTAGTTTTAAGTTGGTTCGAAGAGTGTATTATCACAGTCACCTTACGTATTAAAATAATGGAAAATGTGTTATATATGAACTATTCATAGCTGTACATGAATTAAGCCATTTTGAAATACAGCTAGTACTGTGACCACTAGGTCAGGACGTCCGCCTCATTATCAGATGTAGCGGTATGGAACCCGGACAGGCACTTCTAACTTTTCGGAGTTGTGCGGTTTTAAACAATTAAAATATAACTTGTTTCAACGGTGAAAGAAAACATCCTGAGGAAACGGTTATGCCTAAATTTCACCATAGTGTTCTCAAAGGCGTGTTAAGTCATGGCCAGCGTGGTGGACTATGCCCAAACCCCTCTCATATTGAGAGGAGACCTGTGCTCTGTAGTGAGCCGGCAATGGGTTGATCATGATGATAATTAATTTGAATTTATAATTGTTGCCCCACTGTACAGTAGCTGAACTGTGGCAACCAATTTGACCATCGACTGGTTTTATTGGGAACAAGTTTAAACACTCGCACGGCGCCACTCTGTAGACGACTTAAATCATTTCCTCTACTTTCTGTGAGAAAGTTTTTTTTTCTGTACGCATATTAATATATGAAACGGCGAATATTTGAATTGTAAATCCTGTCAGTTCTTAAAGTTTTTCACACTAGCGGCGGTAACGCTGCGTTAATTTTTTGACAGTTAAATCATTAAACAATACTGGTAATAGATATTTTTTCTTGTGGGAAGCTCCGGTCGTGGCTAGTTCCCACACTACCGACAAAGACGTGTCGCCAAGGGATTAAGCGTTCCGGCACGATGTCGCGTAGAAACCAATTAGGAGTACCATTACCCTAACAGGTTAGCCCGCTACCATCTTAGACTGCATCATCACCAGAAGAGTTAGCCGTCAAGGACTAACTTGTAGTTAATAAAAAAAAAAAATATATAATGGATGTTAGAATAATACCAGGAAACCATATGTCAATGGAGGTTCATTGTACATGCTCGTATACTTTTGCCCACTTCAACTCTCTGCCACGTCATTAAAACAGCTCTCTATTGAGCGTAACAATGATATTGCTCGCTACCATCTTATTAGATGAGTTAGCCGTCAAGGGCTAACTTGCATTGTAAAAAAAAAATCCTAATCGAAGCGCTACGCTAAAATGTACCTACAAAACCATTGATCTCCGCCCATGCTTTGTTAAAATTATACAGACAAAAATTAAACAAATAATAAATCTTTACATACTCAGATAATTTGTTACTACACCGAGTGTTCTTAGAAACGTATTAAATATAAAAGCAGAGACATCCAGAGATATTAATGGAAAAAAAATATTATTAAACTATGGTCTATGCTTTGCTTATCGTAAGTTTTCAAATCAAAACAGTGTCTACATCATCATCATCATCATGAACAACCCATTACCGGCTCACTACAGAGCACGGGTCTCCTCTCAATATGAGAAGGGTTTGGCCATAGTCCACCACGCTGGCCATGTGCGGATTGGCAGACTTCACACGCCTTTGAGAACATTATAGAGAACTCTCAGGCGTGCAGGTTTCCTCACGATGTTTTCCTTCACCGTTGAAGCAAGTGATATTTTTTTTTTTAAACGCACATAACTCCGAAAATTTAGAGGTGCGTGCCCGGATTCGAACCGCCGACCTCTGATTAGGATGCTGACACCCGAACCACTAGGCTATCACCGCTTCAGCGTCTACATTACTAAACAAAGAAAACAACTAAAATAAAAAAATAAACAAGATTATCAGTCCTTCTAATGCCTATATGAGATGATATCTTTATAATGTTTCTGGTGACACATACGTAGGTATCATCTTAGTGTTTCTTTAACAATTTAATCATCATCATCATGATCAACCCATTACCGGCTCACTATGGCCATAGTCCGCCACGCTGGCCATGTGCGGATTGTCAGACTTCACACGCCTTTGAGAACATTATGTAGAACTCTCAGGCGTGCAGGTTTCCTCACGATGTTTCCTTCACCGTTGAAGCAAGTGATATTTTTTTTTTAAAACGAACATAACTCTGAAAAGTTAGAGGTGCGTGCCCATATTCGAACCTCCGACCTCTGATTAGGAGGCTGACGCCCTAACCACTAGGCTATCACCGCTGCGACTTGCTCCAGCTGATGCTGTGGCTTGTCCTTTATTTGATCATAAGGTCAAATTATGTTATGAACAATATAAATATCGCGCAAAAAAAATCTTTTCTTTTATTCTTTCGTTCTTGTTGTAACAAACGCCCTCTTCGTTTTTAAGAGTAACAAAATTAAATTAAACTGCTTAGAATATCCCGTCTAGTGTGATGATACAATTAACTGTAATCAATAGAATTTGGAAGCTTCTAAATGGTCACGTTTTCATATTCAAAAGATATTAGTCTCAGAATAATATTCACGCATACATTAATATATAAATATTTCTGGCGATTAGATAGATTAATGATAAAATATCTTATTTAAACTTCACTTGATTAAGACAACAATATATCTATCGGATAGGCTTTGTCAATTTAAATAATGTTATTTTTATTTATACATTTCTATAATATATATAAAAGCGAAAGGTCACTGACGTACTTACAAATTTTAAGGGTGGTAAAATAGGGGATGCTAGTTTTTGCTGATTTTTTTCATTATTAAGTCTAGATGAGCTTGAAATTTTGAACATCGTTTTCTTTTATGGCGTAGGTATCAGGTTAGAATTTTTTTTTTCCTTGAAGGCTTTAAAATAAGGGTTTGAAGTTTGTATGAGAGTCTTTTGTTTTTTAATATAGAGACACGAATATCAGCAATTTGGCATTTGCCTTTAGCTTACATTCTGAAGCAGGGCATTGGCCGCTCGGGAAACCTCAATCTCACGGGAAATCAGCAATTCTGCGCAGACGAAGTCGCGGGCAACAGCTAGTACATATTTTATAAAATCTAATCCCACGGCTGGTGAAATAGATGATAGGGTAATAATTTTGTATGGTCTTATAATGCGGAGGGAAGAAAGTCATGTCACTAAAATAATGTTATATATGTATGTGGAAGGGCAAAGGAGTGGAGGTAGACCAAAGAAGAGAAGGATGGATCGGGTAAAAGAGGATATGCTTGTAAAATGTGTTGGTAGTGAGGTGACGGCTGATAGAAGTGAGTGGAAGAAGACGTGTTGTGCCGACTCGACATAACTGTCAGGCATGCAGGTTCCCGTTGAAGCAAGTGAAATTTTAATTCCTTAAAAACGCACATAACTCCGAAAAGGTACGTGTCCGGGTTCGAACCCACGACCTCTAATAAGGAGGCGGTCGTTCTTACCGCTAGGCTATCACAGCATCCACTAAAATGTACTAATAGTTAAACAAAATCTATCCGAGTGTCAGTTCTCACACATATAGCATCAAAATTTACACGGGATCGATGTCGCGTGCAGCATTTAGTATAATATATAGTACATATATATAAATACTAGCTTTACACACCTTGTTCTTGCTCCGGGAACCATCATCATCATCATCATAATTTCAACCAATAGACGTCCACTGCAGGACATAGGTCTTGTTGTAGGGTTTTAAACAACTCGTTCTCGCACCCGTGGGAATACGTGGATAAAATACAGATAATGATAATATAGCTTTCCATTGTCGAAAAAAAAAACAAAATTGCTTTAGTGGTATAGGCATGAAAGCGTAACAAAAAACTAACAGACATAATATATCTTTCAGAAGTAATAATATAAAGAATATATATTTAAATACTAACTAAACAACTCGTTCTCGCACCCGTGGGAATACGGAGATAAAATATAGAGGCACGATAGAATATAATAATCTAGTTAACCATTGTTGAAATTTTTTTCAAAATTGCTCTATTGGTATCAAGACTTTGTTTTACTGTGTTTTAACAAAATGAGATAATTAATACAGTATTAATCAAGTATTATTGTTTAATTTGCTTGTTATGGAAAAAAAAGTATCGTTCCTTTTTCTTCGAAATAAGTAGGTACAAGAGAATTAATTAAACTTGTACTCATCTAGGACTTGCGATTACAAAGAACAGAAATATCTGTTTCTATTGCTCCGCCCACAAAGGCCTGGGCTGTTTTGTTATAAGTTTTTATTTGCATTCCAATCTGGGAAATCCCACTGTGAAGAAAATCGGTCAAGCACAATTCCCGCTATTTTTCAAAGGTCCCCTGAATAAAATAGTTTAATAATATATGTTTTAATAAATAATATACTAAGGCACTGTAATTTCTTTTATTATATGTGAACCGTTTCGATATATATTTATTAAACAAAATAAAACATTTAAATATAAAACTATTCATTGCTTTATTTATAAAATTTCTCCGATAAATATAAAAAACAACTTTCACTTCATTTGAATTTGTGATTCACTAAAAGTTTAATATTATGTCATATAAATAAATAAATATATTTTTATTATATATTTTATGAATTAATTTAGAGTAAATAACGCTAAGTTAATTTGTAAAATATAAAATAAAGTATGCTATTTATTTTCAACAATAATAATTATAGCACATAAAATTGTGAAATAGTTCAAAAGTACTTCATTTTTGTGGTAAAAACTGATATATCAGAAACACTTCTTGATTTAAATTAAAATATATTAAAATAAATCGTGCATATAATTCAGATAACAGTAACTTAATATTTAAAAAAAAAATAAAGTTTTCATCCTAAACTCAAACAATGGACATTGTGTTCCAACACTCATGCGTGCTAAATCTCATCATAATCATCATCATGATCAATCCATGGCCGGCTCACTACAGAGCACGGGGTTCCCTCTCAATATGAGAAGGGTTTGGCCATAGTCCACCACGCTGGCCATGTGCGGATTGGACTTCACACGCCTTTGAGAACATTACGGGGAACTCTCAAGCGTGCAAGTTTCCTTACGATGTTTTCCTTCACCGTTGAAGCAAGTGATATTTTAATTACTTAAAAAAAATCTCCTAACCACTTGGCTATCACAGCTTCAATCTATTTATAACTAACTGACACGCCGAATTTTGTAAATAAAACTCGTCTCGATATATAATGTGAAGTTAGCATTAAAATTATTAATTATCTACGAGTATATAAATGAAACATAAACTCGGATTAGTTAGTTATTTATTTTGCAATACAGAGTGGAGTTTTTTTTTCGGACTGTCTATTAGCTGTGCTAACCCTATTGGTTGCCACAGCGTAACCGGGCTGTTTGGCGAGCTTCGGAAAGAAGCTCTGCCAGAAGAAATTTTGAGCCTTAGGGTTCGAATAAACTAGGGGAATGTCTGCATAAGGGCGCCTCCTTTGAGGCCGAACCTCGGCTTAGGCAACGTTTGGGATAACGGGGGGGTCCGACCCCCCGTTATCCCAAAGTAACAGGTGAGTGGTAACAGAGTGTAGAGAAATTACGCCATAGTTTCTAACCTGTCAAACCTTAGTTACTTTACGAAATTACTACGAAAATGATAAAAAATATATAAATATTAATTATCTTCTCATTACAATCTGAAAAATTATATGTACTCATAAGCAAAGACATTTTGAATAAAGTTTTTTTTTTTTTGAAATTTTTTTTTTGCTGGACCGTATTTATTCATTTATATAGATGCCTCTATCTCGCAATGTAATGACTCCTGTATCTATATATAATGAACGTCAGCACAGAAAAAGAAATGGAAATTACAGAAACATTCATACCTCCGACATAATGCGAGATGAAGTCATCAAGATTTCTCTTTAGCGAAATGTCCATTCCGAGTCGTAATCGTAAAAAAATCAATTCGTAGCGTAATCTTCAAGCATAATGACATGGAAGATGTTTAATATACATTTCGCACCGGATTTCTAAACGTGGGCGTTCCGCAGGTTTTCCATCACAAGTCTCTTGGGGGACCGGGTATTTTAAAATTGGAAGTGCGACTGGGACGGCAATACTGAATGATCTATATTATAGATCTTTTAAAATTCAAATAATCTTTATTCATAATATAGTCCTTTAAAAGGCACTTTTGATGCGTCAATAATTTACATAGTAGTGATTTGATGGTGATTACTACATTCGTTAACTTTAAACTAAAGCTATGAGGGTTCCAAGCGCGCTTTGCTCTAAGAAGCCGACAGTAAACTTAGCCAGGTAAATTTGCTTTTTGTTATCACCATCTCACATATTATATTAAGAGATATCTTATTAGAGCAATATTTCACACCCATGCTTGTTTATCATTTACATAATCCTTTACACTACAGTAGGACTTTTCTACAAGTTTACGTTTTATATAAACTTTGAACTTATTGAGAGACATTCCAAAAATTTTCATATATTAGCGTGTCAAAGAGGCAAAACTATTAATAAAATTGGTAAGCTATTTCCAAGAGCCTTTCTTTGTGGACGTCTAAGTTATGATAGCTATGATATGAAAATGGAAAACATGACGTTCGAATCGGCCCTTTATAAGTTAGTTGGTCATTCGAATCGGCCCTTTATAAGTCAATTAGTCGTTGGTCATAGTTGATTAGTTCTTGTTTAGTGTTGGTACCGAAAAGTAGTCTCCAAGGTTTTGGTTGTACAAAGGTGTGTAAAATGTTATAGATAAACAAGAATAGATATTGAAGAGTTGTATTCCTTATCAATAAGGTGTTTACCATCCTGAAAATAAATAAGAATAGATACTGAAGAAGTGTGTTTCTTAACAATCGAAATTTAATCTCCTACAATCCGAGACAACCAGACTTTCATCTCTCACCGTCATCTTCTCATTTTAACACCGATTTGTATATTTAGCCAAAAGCCAAATGTTTCGAAACGGCGGGATTTGCCAGAGAAATGTGGGTTACTTGTCTCCTGCTCCAACAGTCGAGTGTTTTGCCAACTGAACAACGGTCCTACTAGCACCGATGCTGGTGAATTGGCCAGCATTATAAGTTTCGGTTAAATATTACCCATGTTTCGCACTGATGTCAGAGAATCCGGAGTAGTTACGACATCAAAGCGTGAAATTGCCGAGACTTGCAACTGTGCGTTTTCAAGCCGCCGCGAAACATTGCGAACTAATCTAAATGTGACGATCTCCGTAGAGTAACGCGCGTATTATAAAGTTGGAGGTCCTGGGTTCGATTCCCGGCTTGAGTCTGGTCTGGAAGGCTTTTCCGTGGTTAGTTACCACCCTACCGACAAAGACGTGTCGCCAAGCTATTTAGCGTTCCGGCACAATGTCGCGTAGAAATCGATTAGGAGTATGGGTTTACAATGCCCCTAACAGGTTAGAGCCCGCTACCATCTTAGACTGCATAATCACTTACCATTAGGTGAGATTGCCGTCAAGGGCTAACTTGAAGTGGATAAAAAAAAAATGGGCATTGAATATAACAAACTTCCGCCAGAGGGTAATCACTCCCATGGAATACTACATACAGTTAGTAAAATTTATTCACTCTTAGAATAATATCTAAATGTCTAGTTGAACGCAAAGAGGATGTCCTTTGCATTGCTTGGACTGTACATAATCTTATCTAGAATACACTGCACGTTTATAACACGCTGTTTTTCGCGACTTCGTCCGCGTTTGATTCGGTTTTAAAAGGTCCTTCGGTAATATTTACATCTATGTCTCTTAAAATATTTAAAAAATTGTCATAGATCACTTTTTGTCTGCGGCCCAATAAGGCAAATAGTTGAGCCTGCTACAATACAAGACATCATCACTTAACACCAGGTGAGATAGTCGACAAGGGAAAATTTGAAAAAAAAATTACTAGTTTGACACTGTCATCATCATCATGATCAACCCATTCTCGGCTCATTCAGAGCACGGGTCTCTTCTCAATATGAGAAGGGTTTGGCCATAGTCCACCACGCGAATTGGTAGACTTCACACGCCTTTGAGAACATTATGGAGAACTCTCAGGCGTGCAGTTTTCCTCGCGATGTTTCCCTTCCCCGTTGAAGCAGGTGATATTTTAATCGTTTAAAACTATAACTACGAAAAGTTAGAGGTGAGATTGCAATCAAGGGAAAATTACGAGTTCGGTATACAGTTATAAGTAACAAACAGACGCGCTTTCGCCTTTCAATATTAATACAGATAGATAGATATACGTTAGTCGATACATGTCTAGTATATATAATATATGAAGCTATGTACAGATATACTGTCGTACAATCTAGAGACCAGTCTCTTAACTTCCCGGCAAGTCAAAGCAGGTTATACGTCCGATGCACCTGTCGTTCCGCTATTTTTCTTTGCAGCGGTACAGACAGCAGATAAATCCATACCCAACGTATGAGTAAAATAAATATTCCCAAAAATATCAATTTTACAACCTCCGTCGCAATATAATGTGGGTTTAATCACAGGATATGCACAGTCGTGGCTGGTTACCGTACTACCGACAAATACGTGTCACAAAGCGATTTAGGATTCCGGTACGATGTCGCGTAGAAACCAGTTAGCATTAGGTAGAACTTAAACTGGACAAAAACTTACCACCAGGTGAGATTGACGTGGGCTAAAAAACTAAGTTAGCTTTGGATTTTTTATGAATTAGATTTGATAAGCAACAAAAACAATTGAAATTAATGTGGGTTAAAAAACTATACTCATAAGTTAGCTTTAGATTTTTTATCAATTAGATTTAATGAGCATAGGTTTAAAATCAAACGGAATTTAGTACAATTAACCAATTTTGCTTTCCTTTTTTAATCGATACTCGTAATAATGCTAAACGAAACTTTCATTTTAATATAGATCATTAGAATGTGTCCCAATCTGCTAAAATATTTGGTTTTAGAATGGCCATTTTTCCGCGAAAAAGGCCACAATTTTTAAGGTATTGGGTTCATCAACTGAATAAAATAATCAACCCAGAGTTTGATAATAACGCTATACGTCCGCCCACTTACAAAGGACATACAAAAACGTAGTAAAATTTTGTGATACCTAATTAGCATTAAACCCACATTAGAAAATTCTAGAGGATCTCATGTATACTTAAAATCATACTATTACTATTAGTCACTAAAATCAATATCTACAATCATCGATTTCGTATTCTTGAATGATGAAAAACAAAAATGTGCGAGTAACTACGAAACAAATTTACTTTATACGTATCATTGTTTTAATATGTAATCTTTAGGTATATGTTTTTTGTCGACGCTACAATCTTACAGAATCTCAAGAGTATTGAATCCTTATGTTCGTCATGCCTTATTATATCGGCTTGGCTTCTAACTTGTTTTTTTTTTTTTAATTTTATTATAGGTGTTTTATTTAGAATTATAGGTATTATTCAGGCATGTTTTGTAACATAAAACTATTTTTTAATGTGTGGGTAGCTACACATTAAAAATAAACTTTACATTTAGCTTTTACTCGCGGCTCTGCTCGCTTATTCAAAGCCATCAAATAAGTACCAGAGATCATTCCAATAGAAATGAATCAATAGGAACAATATTTCAATAAAACATTTTTTTTATGTTTTTTGTTGTTTTATAACAGATAAATATCTAAATATAAAAAGTATCCGATATTACTTCTTATACCTCCAAGAATATGTGTACGAAACTTCATGATGACATGAAAAAAAAAAACAGACTGACATTAAATTGTCGAAGTAGGTTAGATATATATTTTTTTTACTTTGATAGTTTTAATTAAATATCAATATTGTACTTTTTTGTATAGCCATTAAGGATTAAATAAAGCTTGATTCTTTATTGCACATTGAAAAAAAAAACAACCAAGAATTTTATTTGTTTAAGTATTTTATGTTTGACTAGCTGATACCTGCGACTTCGTCTGCGTTGAGTAAGTGTGTGTGAAAGTGTGTTTGTTTGTAATAGCGAAACAATGGATTAGTAAACCGACGACCTTGAAATAGTTACAGGATAAACATTAAAGTATCTCCTTTCTAACAAAAAAAAAGGATGAGTGAAATCGGAGTACGCGTTAATGAGTTACAACTAAATACACATTTTAACTTTCATCCCCTCTCCAAAGGGAACCGTGCTAAATTCCGGGATAAAAACTATCCTATATGTTGAAACGGAGTATCAGCCACTACTCTATAACAAATTTCATTCAAATCCATCCAGTAGTTTCGGCGTAATGCGCGGCCAAGATACAGACAGACAGACAAAAAAATAAAAAATAAATTGTTTTGGGCTCAGTATCGATAGTAAAGCATACTCCAATTAAAATTTTCAAAGTATATTTAAGGTACAGAATTCGTCCTGTTACAGTTTTATTATATTATAGATTTCAATACTAAAACAGCACCGATAAACCGTGAAACAAAACCAGGGTTAAAACTAAATGTAAAAAAAAAAAACAATCATTATGGAATATCACTTTGTGAATTTAATAAGTTACTAGGCGAGGCTGACGTGGTATTGCATGTTACACATGATAACTTGCTGAAGTGTACTATGCTAAGCCGTGATAAAGCTAGCTTTATTGCTAGTCATAAAGTATTTAATGTTACCTTATGCAAACATTTTATTTCACATTTTAGTGACAAACAAAATTTTATTGCCAACCATTTTTTTTATTTTTAATGTACGCGGTGACGTAGGTAGCTTCGTGAGAGAACTAATCTACTCTCAGAGATTACGGCTACCGGTTTTTATATAAAAGCACATTGATAAATTGGTCAGAACAATTTTTCTTTTTATTATTCACCAGTAAGCCCTTGACGGCATCTCACCTGGTAGTAAGTGATTAGCGGGCTAACCTGTCAAGGGCACGTGTACAAACCAATTAGGAGTATGGTAAACCCATACTCCTAATTGGTTTGTACACGACGTGCCGGAACGCTAAGCGGTGACACGTCTAGTTAGGTAGGGCGGTAACTAGCCACAGCCTAAGCCACCAGAATAGACTCGAGCCGGGAATCGAACATAGGACCTCCCAACTTTATAATGCAATAGCACACGCACTGCGCCACGGAGATCTGGTGGGAGGCATCGGCCGTGGCTAGTTACCACCTTACCGATAAAGACGTGTCACCAAGTGATTTAGCGTTTCGGCACGATGTCTTGTTGAAACCAATTAGGAGTATGGGTACCATAACAGGTTAGCCCGCTACCATCTTAGACCGCATCATCACTTACCATCAGGTGAGATGCCATCAAGGGCTAACTTGGATAGGCTAGGCTTTTTAGTTATTTCTCCTACGTGTATAGACGACTCTTAATACTTAATAACCTAAGTTACTATCCATTTTTGTGAATTACCTACATACTACTTTTATTAATGTGTTTTTGTGACGTTATTGGTTGCCTGGACAAATAGCTACGTAGCGATAAGGCCGCCAAATTGTATACGATGTGATGTAACTATAATATATTAATTTTCTGTCTGTACTGTTTGTGGTGAACATTTTTTTTTATCTACTACAAGCCCTTGACGGCGATCTTACCTGACGGTGGAAAAGGACATGTACTAACTATACCGACCTTTGAAGCGGTGATAGCCTAGTAGTTAGACCTCCTCAATCAGAGGTCGGCGGTTTGAATCCGGGCACGCACCTAAAACTTTTCGGAGTTATATGCGTTTTAAAAAATTAAAATATCACTTGTTTCAACGGTGAAGGAAAACATCGCGAGGAAACCTGCACGCCTGAGAGTTCTCCATAATGTTCTCAAAGGCGTGTGAAGTCTGCCAATCCACACATGGTCAGCGTGGTGGACTATGGCCAAACCCTTCTCATATTGAGAGGAGACCCGTGCTCTGTAGTGAGCCGGTAATGGGTTGATCATGATGATGATGAAATAGTTCGCGTTCGCATTCACAGTTCTGAAGTCCGCGCAGACGTAGTCGCGGGCAGAAAGTAGTACTATATTTAAAGGTAGGGAATTTATAAAGATATTGTGGGTATAGTCGAAAATATGACGACCAGTGTCAAGTTAGTAGGATAAAATCTACAATCTGCGTGATAATTTTAATGTCGTAATGTTAGTTATTTTCTACACCACGCTAATATTAGCTACTCGTTATGCTAATCCTACGCAGACGAAGTCGCGGGCGCCAGCTAGTAAACTATACCGCGGTTAATTAAACTTTATATTCGACACTAGCGTAATATAGCTCGTGCAGAAGTAACTTTCAGTTGAACTTTAACTTAAATTTAACTGTTAAAGGATTAACTAAACGGAGTTTTGTCTACGTTTAGCTTATAATTCGTTCCGAGTCGTGAACTTAACAGTTGTAAATTTAACTATTCTCTGCAAACTTTATGTAATATAGCCAAATGACTTTGTTGCTAAATTCTAAAGCTGTTTTAATGCTTTAATTAAATATATCTTCTGAATAACTGGGGATGAAAGTAACAACCATCTGATTGTTTCAACGCAGAAATTTTAATATTCAGTGTATGAACGTGATGTCACCAAAGGAATGTTATATATAAACGTGGAAGGGCAAAAGAGGAAGACCAAAGAAGAGATGGATGGATTGTGTAAAAGAGGATATGCGGGTAAAAGGTGTGGGTAGTGAGGTGACGGCTGATAAAAGTGAGTGGAAGAAGAAGACGTGTTGTGCCGACCCCACATAATGTGGGATAAGTGCAAGAAAATGAAGAAGAGTTTATGAAACACTGATCATTCAAAAATTAGGAAATCAATGTAAATGTAAATAATTTTTTGATTTTTTTGTAAATCAAGACACACATTTCTAGACTCAAATCTTACTTTTACTGAAGTAAAGTATAAATTGATATTCTAACATTGAGAAGTTTAGAAATCTTTTTTTTTATACACTACAAGTCCTTGATGGAAATCTCAACTCATGGTAAGTGACGATGCAGTTTGAGATGGTAGCTTTTTTGTCGGTAGGGTACTAGCCACGGCCAAAGCCTCTCACCAGAAAAGAGTTGAGCCGGGAATGGAACCTAGGACCTCCAACTTTATAATGCAACAGCACTGGCGTTGATCGATTGCGGTAATAATTAGATTGGCTTATTACTCACACTGTTGATCGTCCATAATAAATAAATCGATTGCAAACAAACAAACTAACAAATCTACTTTATAATATTGGTATTGATTATTGAAGTCTTGTTGATTTGTTATAGTGGGGTGGCGTTTTTCCACTTGAACCTAAACTATAGGGGTAATAAACCAAACATTCATGGAGCCCATTCATTTTTAAAGAAGCCGTTTCGGCCTTATCTATTTTGTTGCAAACCAACCAGTGTTGATACTTTTGAATAATCATAGAATAATTTTAAAAAATTACGTAATTTAAGGTATGTTAAATAAAATACAATTACAAAAATTGGAAGGTGATTTCACCCAAGTACGAAACATATCGGAAGACGTAATATTTCCACTGAACTAATATCTTCAAAGTTTAAAAAACAACTGAGCGGTATTTCTAATTGATTATATTATTTAAAGATAACATAGGGAAAGTATCAAAAACGTTTGAAACACCGTTTGAACGCCGCACGTGTTTTGCAATACAAAGAATTCACCCGCCACCACTTAATCCTATTGTTATTGCTAATGACGGTCTCAAGTGGAAAGACGCCAGTTAATATTGAATGTACTATACCTATACTATTTATATATCCTACTGTATATAGCCTCTATATGATTACGATTTATGTATTTCGTGAATCGAAATAATTATGTCACAGTGTCTTGAATTATTGATTTGATTGTCAATTTCATTACTCGTGTTGCTTCATACAATATGCATATCGTATAAACTAATTTAACTCAGAGATAATTTGCTTGTCACATCCATTTAAGATTAGGGCTGGGCGCGTATTCGAACATGATTACGCGACTATCTTAAATTCGCGCGACATTTTTATTAATTTTTTTTTTTTTTAATTTATTGTTCAAGATACCAACCCATATTAATTGTAAATTTAACCATACTAGAGAATCTTTGCGTTTATGGGTGTCAATAATACAAAAATATAATAACATTCTTTATTCATAATTCAAGGCCATTTGCGAATTGTCGGATAAGAAAAGGCTTTTACACTTTTTTATAAATATATGCTTTCCATCTTTAGCACATTGCAAGGTGGTCGGGAGATCCTGAAGGAATTTTGGTAGCATATTGTTTCAATATATTTTACTGTATGTATTATTGGTTTTTGGTATAACATTATTTTTAAGGCAATTTACGCAAATTGAAATGAAATGAAACGAAATGAAACTTTATGAAATTAAACTTTATTTTTTCACATACTACAGTGTCCGATAAGGCTGAGACCTTCTGTTAAGTATAAAACCTGTTTCAGAAGGACTCGATCTTCCCACTATAAAATATTCAATATACGTAAAAGGTTTATAATATTTAACAAGTTTAAAAAAAGTAAAAGTATTAAAGCTTACTTATTAACATGCAGTATGAATGTATGTGTGAGTGTGTGTGTGTGTGTGTGTGTGTGTGTGTGTGTATGTGTACTTGTTTTAAGGTTAATTAGTTATAGTTTCGTATTGAAAATAACTTTAATATCTAATTATTAGTTTATTTTATCACTTGTAAGAGAACTTCTTGTCTGGTAATTGTTAATGGAGTGGGTACACGTAAGTTGAAGCCCTAAAATTACTGCATGAAAGGAGGATTTCTAGAAATATTAAAACGCTAAGGATGTGGAAGCTATAGCCACTTGCTAGTGGAGTTAAATTAAGCATCAAAACGGCAGTAAAGAATTCCCAACTTGCAACAAGGTCGTTTGGTATAACAGAAAAAGTTCCGTGGGAGTAGTTAAGTGCAGAATTCTGCGCTATTAACTTTAGAGCTCGTAACGAATTACTGTGCAGGCGGTAAACAAAAGCACATCCAACTGAAGTACTATGTATGAAAGTTCTTAGACAAGTCACCATCATCATCATCATGATCAACCCATTGACGGCTCACTACAGAGCACCGGTCTCCTCCCAATATGAGAAGGGTTTGTATGTGCGGATTGGTAGACTTGACACACCTTTAAGAACATTATGGAGAACTCACACAGGTTTCCTCACGATGTTTTCCTTCACCGTTGAAGCAAGTGATATTAATTGCTTAAAAACGTACATATCTCCGAAAAGTTAAAGCGGGCCTGGGATCGAATCCTCGACCTCTGACTCAAGGCGAACATCCTAACCTTCTAAATGTGACTTGGACTCCCATACGAAGGGTTACAACTGATGAAATTTTAAGTGCTTCATAATTTTAGCAGAATTAATATCGAGCTGTGATAGTGATAGTGGTTAGGACGTCCACCGCTGATAGACAGATCGACAAACCCGGGAAAATATTCGGGACCTGTTCTACCATAGTCATGCTAGACATACCAAAGAGGTTTCTAAGATGACTAAATAACTATATCTCATTATGATAGAGCGATTACAGAATAGACCCTGCTCTAAAGCGGTTTGGTGAACTTTAGTGAATAAAAAAGTCGCATTATAAAGCTGTAAGTCCTGGGTTCTATTCCCAGCAGTAGCTAGTTACCACTCTACTGACAAAGACGTGTCGCCAAGCGATTTAGCGTTCCGGCACGATTTAGCGTAGAAATCATTAAGGAGTGTGGGTTTACTTACCCCTAACAAGTTAGCCCGCATCCATCCTAGGCTGCATCATCACTTACCATCAGGTGGGATTGCAGTCAAGGGCTAACTTGTAGTGGATAAAAAAAAAAAGAATAATAATAATTTGTAGCATATAAAATAAATATCTCCAGGCTAGTATCTATCACTGAGATTTATGAAAAAAAAAAAAAAAATACCCTATAAATCTCAGTCGGATTAGGAAATCGAATCCAAGCCCTTCCGATCCGCAGTCGTATTAACCACAAAACCTTCTAGTCAGGTAAGGTGGTTAAATAAACATAACTTAGTAAATAGCATGTTAAGTAACAATAAAAGCTGATACTAATTGTACCCCGAGGCAAATTCTAAACAGTGGTTAGGTTTCAACAACATTTTTGCAATAAATTATCTCTAACTTTATTATGCCACTAGTTTTACATTTAAGCCAGCGTTGAATTACATATAATAAGAACTGCATGCCACTGGTTAGGTAAGAAAGAAAGAAAATACATTAATCCTTGTTTAGTAAAACAGCAATAACTCTTACCCTAGTTTAAAGAATAAAAATAACAGATTGTGAATTCCGTATCATCAGCAGTGATAATAGCGCAGTGGTTATCCGCCTTCTAATAAGAGGTCCGGGGGTTCGAACCCGAGCACGCACTAACACACATCTAACTTTTGTGTCATGTGCGTTTTTAAGCAATTAAAATATCACTTGCTTTAACGGTGAAGGAAAACATCGTGAGGAAACCTGCACGCTTGAGAGTTTTCCATAATGTTCTCAAAGGCGTGTGAAGTCTGCCAATCCGCACATGACCAGCGTGGTGGACTATGGCCAGACCCTTCTCATATTGAGAGGAGACCAGTGTTCTTTAGTGATCCGGTATTGGGTTGGTCATGAAGATGAGGATGATGAAGATGATGAATTCCGTAACACTACTCAGAATAGATGGAAGTATAATGTAGTATAAATCAGCATATTATGGCCTTGGATTCCAGATACATGAAGCTGATTTTTAAATGAGACCCAACTAACGAAACATCGACAAAAAATAAAGGAACATTCACTTATTGATGTAGAATCAGCAAAATATTGGGATATTTACTCGTAAATAATATAATAACAATAACGGTAAACCTGTCGCATTATAAAGTTGGAGGTGTTGGGTTCGATTCCCGGCTCGAGTCTGTTCTGGTGGAAGTTTTCGGCAGTGGCCAGTTACCACCCGACAAAGACGTGTCGCCAAGCGATTTAGCGTTCCGGCACTATGTCGCGTAGAAACCAATTGGGAGTATGGGTTTACCGTACCCCTAGGTTAGCCCGCTACCATCTTAGTCTGCATCATCACTTACCATCAGGTGAGATTGCCGTCAAGGGCTATTCACTACAAGTGGATAAACAATATTATATCATTATACTGTATTTAGGCAGGTTCAGTAATTTCCCAGGAATCTCAGTAAAAACACATTTTTTTGCCTTTTTATAATATGACAAGTTTACCTGACTTACCTATGATTATATATATACAAAAAGATTGTGGTCTTGGTCTGTGAACGTCAGACACACAGTACCCAATGATTTAGCCACCATACTTTCACATTTAACACTTTCTGGGTTGCTTCATCACAACATAAGCGTTAAGTTTCCAAATATGTCTAGACATTTCAACTATGCACAAAAACATGAGAATAACATTCCTGTGAAATTAGAAACTATAAAACAGAACAGAACTATCTTATTAAAGCAATTTTGCATACATATGATATGGTTCTAGAGATACAGACATCTCACAGATAAACGAACGGACGGCAAGCGGATTCATAATGCACCCTTAGATATGGTATCCTAAAGAATATCAAAAAAAGTACATATTCTTGCGGAACAAAAAAGTACTCAGAATATCTAGATAATGGGTGAGTCAAAGCATTGCTATGAAATTCTTTTCAAATCAAAAACACGCTTAGCTTGCGCGCTCTCAACTGAAATGGGACAAATACATTGTTGAACACATTGGTTACATATAAATTTGACGGCAGTCAGAGAGCAGCGCCATCTAGTTTTGGAGTCATGTGCGACCGACAAGAGAGTGGCATCGCCCCCTGTCTTTACGCAACACTAAGTGACGTATGTGCATTCATTGTATTCGGTCGGTTTGGATCGGTGGTCGAGTCGCGGTAGTGCATAGTCGTACTTGGTGGAGCGTATAGTCTGCTCCTTATAAGTTACCATACATATAATTGTTATTTTGTTCTACCAAGAGTATCCGGTCTCTTTGCTCGAACCTACCCACGTCTACCCAAATTACCGACGAAGACACGCACCCGCCCCGTAGTCATCCTATATCAGAAGTGGGATAAACAACTCTCGGGTTAGATAAAAACATGACGTCAAAAAATATTATGTAAGTACCAGTAAAACTTTTCACAATACATTTACAATTCAAAAGGAGAAAATTCTAAACTCGTAACAAACGTTATTGTTATCTAACAAGGGAGAATTCGTGTTAAAAGTTACTTTAAGTTCATCTTTTATGCGCACTCGTCGTCTACCCCGTCTGCCGAGTATGTTGGAGAATAAAATTGCTGGAAGCAACTCGTACTTAGCAATTTCAAGTAGCCCTCACTCATTCACGGAAAAATAAAAAATAAACTTTTCTTATTTCGCTCGCAAGTCACATCGGCAAAAAGTCGAAACATCTGGGAAAAGGTAGACGCTGCAAACCTGTTATAGCCAAGTAAGTACGCAGTACTGCATACATTTTACGAAACAGATATAAACTGAGCGCTCGCAAACAAATTTGTACCTTAACAAGATAAACATAAAAGTTGGAATCCTTTCGAGCAATGTAAGTTCGCGTGGCTGTCTACATTCCTCCTCAGAAGAGGAATGTCGTAAACCACAACACGTCACTTGATTTTCATCCTTGACGTGATGGATATTGGGTATTGTTTGGATTGCTTCGAGTTTTCTCATTGTAAATTATGTACTGTTTTGCGACGTTTTAACCCATCACTTGTTACCAGTTTTGCTTAGGGTGCGTTAAACTTTGCGTGAATAAAAAAAAAATGTCAAGTTCCATTTGCAAATTTATATCCATTTCAAAGTAGACGGAGTGAATGAAAAAGTGTGGAAAACTGAGGAAAGTTTATGCGGAAATCTTGTTTTAAATCTTATAAATAATTTAAGGTGAAAACACTACTATCTAAATTTGCTAAGTTTTCTTTGGATATATAAGCAATCAATTATGTCAATCAAAAGGCGTTTTTCAAATTGGCAGTCTGCCAAAAAAAAAGGAAAAAAAATGAAAACGAAAAATATTTATTTGCCAAAAAACTACTTTACAAAGTTTAGTACATCCGTTGGGACCCACACTAGGTAATCCTGTATCGTGGGGCGTCTATTTGTCTATTTCCGTTACTTTAAATACGAAAGTAATCTCTCGTACATCTGAAAAGCCGAGGAATATCTTATTTTGCGGACGTAAACATATTATTAGTAGTCGCTATTTTAACACTCCTATATTTTATTCCGGGGGACAGAAATCGAGTCACTCATTATCGACAGAATCACTCATTTATAAGATGCGTTAACGATTGTGTGAAATTATAACAAATTAGTCTTCTTTTTTTATAACTTTATTATGTTGACAATAAACAACTATGTATTTTTGAAATTAACTTATATAATAATCAATTTGTCAAAAATCAATCGCGCTTGTACCGCGTCCTTCCAAAAAACGCCGCCGCTAGTTCCCGCTCTTTTTCTCCTTCACTTACGTTCGAAAACCGAAGTTGTCTCTTCTTTAAAATGAGCACTCGTACTTCTTAATTGACAGTTTATTTTCGTAATACAAATATTAAATTAATTGTACTATAATATGATCTCTAACAGATGGCAGCCTTTTTTTTGTAAGATCGTATGCTTTTATAAACTTCAAAAGCAAAACTTTTACTAAATATAAATTTTCCACGTAACCGTTAGTAAATTGCCTCACGTAGTTGTACGTATAAGGTTTAAAACTAGCAATCATGAAAGTACCTCAAGGACCAGTATTATGGCCGGTATTTCATCCTACGAACAGATTTCATAGCTGAAATGAAAGAATGAGAATGAAAACGACCTCTTTGCGTTTTTCAAAAACAAAATTAAAAGGAATTATACCTATTCCTTTTCATCTTTTTATTTTATTATTTCTATCTACATTCTTTCTACCTATCCACAGAAAAGGTTAAGTAAATTACCTTGAATAGAAAATGCTTTATCAAGATTTTATCATGAAAAGTTCTAGACTAGGTGAGTGGATTCAAAAAATAAAGTTCTCATATTTTTTCAACAAATATATGAGATCCTTCGTGGAAAATGGATTATTTTTACTAACCTAACTTCAGAATAATAAAATGAAAATCAAAAAAATCTTTTGTCATAATTTAACTCACATTTGACTTGCGCATGTTCTTCACAAATGGTGGAGGTCATTTTTTGTGATACCATAGAACCTCTTCGCTTATTAAGCGGATTTGTCACTTTCTTTAGTTTTTTTTTAAACAACACAGCGTAACAAATACTTTTTCTAACGAAAGAAATCTCATTTAGGAACTTGTTAAAGTTAATTTGTCGAATGTTTGTTGCGATGGAACGCGGTCGTTATTTTGATGTTTTAAAGGTACCCTGTAGTCTTTGAGAGAGGGGCGGTCTGTGCCCAAAAGTGGGACATTAAAAGTTAAAGCTTGAGGGTCGTAATTCCAGCACCTTGGAACCTTAACATCCATCGTCTTTCCGATCTGCGTTCCTTACCTTAGCTTCGCAACTCCTCAAGATATGTGGGTAACTACGGATGTCCTCATTTCGTCTGATTAGATAACGTAAATTGCTAAATTTCACGACAAACTAATTTTGCAATTTAAATTTAAAATCACCTCATCATGATCAACCCATTACCGTCTCACTAAAGAGCACGAGTCTGCTCTCAATATGAGAAGGGTTTTGGCCATAGTCCACCATGCTGGCCATGTGCGGATTGGCAGACATCACACGCCTTTGAGAACATGATGGAGAACTCTCAGGTGCAGGTTTCCTCACGAATAAAATCACTTATGCATATGTTAATTGTTTATTTTTAGTCGGAATTTGTTATCTAATCCACTTTCTAGCGTCGTCTAAGCTTTATTCTTTGTCTTACATAAGACCGGAGACCTATGCCGTGAAAGGCTTGGATGGAAGATAATATATATTGCGATAAAAAAGTTTCTTTTTCATACACTACAAGTTAGCCCTTTACGCCCACGGTTAGCCCAAACCCACTTGATAGTAAGTGATGATGCAGTCTAAAATGAAAGCGGGCTGTTTAGGGTATTGTTAAACCACACTTCTAATTGACGGTAGGGTGGCCTACCTAAACCTAACTAGCCACAACCAAAGCCTCCCACAAGACATTTCCTCCCACAGATTCGAGTTATAGATGAGGGTAAAAAAAAACTTCTTTTTTTTCCCTAGGTTAAATCCTATCCTTATCCTTCGATAAGGATAGGATTTAACCTCCGTGGACAACGCGTGTGCGCTGTCGCATTATAAAGTTGGGTCTTAGGTTCGATTATGACCGATGCCACCATAATCCAGCCGGGGCTGGATTATGGTGGCATCGGTCATAAGTTTACCATAACAGGTTAGTCCGCTACCATCTTAACATCATCACTTACCACTAGGTATGGTTACCACAAAGGTCCAAATTGAAGTGGAATAAATTCAAAAAGTCCTTTAAAAGGCACATTCAACGCGTCAATAATTTACATAGTAATGATTTGATGGTGATAACTACATTAGGGAACTACTCATAATTACATAATATATAAAAATATCTTTATATATTACGGGTGCTCAGAGTGCGCATCCAAGCGGTAACCAAGTAAGGTACCCGCCCTCTACAGATTTTTTTTTTTATATTCACCACAAGTTAGCCCTTGACTGCATCTCACCTTATGGTAAGTGATGATGCAGTCTAAGATGGTAGCGGGCTAACTTGTTAGGGGTATGGTAAACTCATACTCCTAATTGGTTTCTACACGACATCGTGCCGGAACGCTAAATCGCTTGGCGACACGTCTTTGTTGGTAGGGTCGTAACCAGCCACGGCCGAAGCCCCCGGACAGACCAGACCAGACTCGAGCCGAGAATCAAACCCAGGACCTCCGACTTTAAAATGCAACAGCGCACGCGCTGCGCCATGAAATAGACAAATTTTATTGGTTGCGCCACCACACGCAGGATTTTATTATTTTTTTAATTGAAGTAATTAATCATTCAAACACAAACATATCCATCAGTGTAAAAAGTGGTGATAATGAAAATAAAACTAGAACAGAAAACTCGCGCTAAAGTTCTGAAAGCTAAGAAATAAGTGTTACACAATAAATGGATTTCTCCAAACCGAAGATGGACAATTTAGTTAGCAATAGTCACGTGCGGATATCGGGTTTGTGCTGTTCTACTATTGCTGATAGTTTGAGAGCAAGCGGTCATAACTCTTTTCTTTTTTATACACTACAAGTTGGCCCTTAACGGCTATCTCATATCTACCTGGTGGTAAGTGATAATGCAGTCTAGGATGGGAGCGGGCTTACCTGTTAGGGGTTTACCCCTATGATGTTTACATCATCATCATGATCAACCCATTACCGGCTCACTACAGAGCACGGGTCTCCTCTCAATATGAGAAGGGTTTGGCTCTTGGGGTAAACCCACACTCCTAATTCGACATCGTGCCGGAACGCTAGCGCTAGCTTAGCGACTCGTCTTTGTCGGTAGGATGGTAACTAGCCACGGCCGAAGCCTCCCACCAGACCAGACTCGAGCCGGGAATCAAACCCAAGACCTCCGACTTTATAAAGCGACAGTGCACGCTACGCCACGGAGCTAATAGACGACAGTACTAGGCAGACCACTAAATACAATAAAATTAAATAGTCATTATTTATTTTACTTTTATCGCGTCCCAAAGTTTTACTATTATATACTTTGGACCAGATAAAACGATTTACTCGTAACTATCTGGTTGGTCAACTCTTAGACTATTAATGGGTAAGAAGGCTTGAAAAGTTTTTGTGTTCCAACTATTTATATTGTAAACGTCTTTTCCTCCATAAAAGACACGCGCAGCAGTTTTATTTCTACTTGGGACTGTTCCATCGATATCTGTAACGAATTGTGTGTTCTCTTCTTTTTATCTCGGATCGCATGGTTTTAATAGCCATTTAATTGTGTTGATTATCATCGGTTTCAATACGAATATTACAAATGCAAAAGCGAGCCTGTTTGTTTTGTTATTTATATTCATTTGCCAGCTTATGCAAAGCACGGGTCTCCTCTCAATATGAGAAAGGTTAGGCCATAGTCTACCACGCTGGCCGGAATGGCAGACTTCTTATGGAGAACTCTCAGGCGTGCAGGTTTGATCACCTGTTTCCTTCACCGTTGAAGATAGTGATATTTTAATTGCTTAAAAACGCACATCATCATCATCATCATGAACAACCCATTGCGGGCTAACTACAGAGAACGGGTCTCCACTCAACATGAGAAGGGTTCGGCCATAGTCTACCACGCTGGACATTTGCGGATTGGCAGACTTCACACGCCTTTGAGAACATTATGGAAAACTCTCAGGCGTGCAAGTATCCTCACGATGTTTCCTTCACTTTTGAAGCAAGTGATATTTTAAATGCTGAAAAACGCACATAACTCCGAAAAGTTAGACGTGCGTGCCCGGGATCGAAACCGCGACCTCTGATTATGAGGCGGACGTCCTAACCACTAGGCTTCACACAAATTCAAATTCAAATTCAAAATAATCTTTATTCAAATAGTCCTTAAAAAGGCACTTTTGACGCGTCAATAATTTACATAGTAGGTATTTCATGGTGATAACTATATTCGTAAACTTAAAACTAAAGCTATGAGGGTTCCAAACGCGCCCCGGTCTAAGAAGAAGCCCACAACAAACTTAGCCGGGGTTTTTCTTTTTTTCGTTATCACCATCTCACATAATGAATAACAAACTATAGTACCTATGGAGATAGAGCAATTCACACCCAAGCTTTTTTATCGTTTATATAATCCTTAATATCGTAATATGATTTTTCTACAAGCTTTCGTTTTATAAAAACTTTGAACTTATTGATAGACATCTCCAAGATATCAATAGGTAATTTATTATAAAATAAAATTCCTTTGAATGAGTTACTAATTTTGTGCAGCCTACTAAACGGTACTACAAGTTTACTTTTACTTCTGATGTTCAGTGCGTTACAGGCCATTTTTTTCTTGAATTTATCAATATTCTTATGAACATACATTAAATTTTCATATATATATTGGCTATGCACTGTCATTATTTTATAATCTTTAAATTTATCTCTTAATGACTCTCTGGGACCTAATTTATATATCGCAAAACACAAACATTCAAAGCTATCACTGTTTCACAGCGAATCCACGATTGCAAGTGTGTATTGTGCGTGTTCTGAAATCAGCTATTATATAATCATGATTATAAAATATACAAAAATTGAAGCAAAGTGATATTTTAATTCCTTAAAATCTGCATATACTAGCTGTTGCCCGCGACTCGTCTGCTTAGAATTGCTGATTTCCCTTGAGATTGAAGTTACCCGTGCGGCCAATGCCCTGCTTCAGAAAGTAAGCTACAGGCAACTGTCAAACTGCCGATTTTCGTGTCTCTAAATTAAATAACATAGGATTTTCATACAAACTTCACACCCCTATCTCCACACCCCTTAGGGGTGGAATTACCAAATATCCTTTCTTATCTTACTTGTTAAATTTTAGCTTTATACGTACAATAGTTTTTGAGATCTCGTGTCTAATCAGTAAGTATGAAAGTAAATACGTGAGTGACCTTTCGCTTTTATATATATAGATTATAATTAGTAATATTAAATAATAACAATATATGAATTATGACATAGCTTTCGTTTGCTTTAGCAAACTTTCAACGGATCGGATTTATAAGTCAGCGAAATCGGGAATGGGAACAAGAATGAGGCACGAGATAATCTTGAATTACAAACATGCTTAGTCAACGGGAATTCTTAAAATCAGCATCGGCCTGTAGAATCATATTTTTATATGCCAATCCCAGTGACTTCGCTTAGATATAAACTTAAATAATGATTAAATACTAATTAATAATCTTGCTTAGTAGTAGGAGAAAAATATATATACATTTTTATATAGCTCATAATACTTCTTGATGAGTGAAGTAGGTTATATATATTTTTTTTACACTACAAGTTAGCCCTAGAATGCAATCTCACCTGGATGCTAAGTGATGATGCAGTCTAAGATGGTAGCAGGCTAACTTGTTAGGGGTATGGTAAGCCCATATGCGTAATTGTTTTCAACGCGACATCGTTCCGGAACGCTAAATCGCTTGGCGACACGTGTTTGTTGGTAACTAGCCACAGCCGAAGCCTCCCACCAAACGATACTCGAGTCGGTAATCGAACCCAGAATCTCATATTTATAATGTGACAGCACACGCGCTGCGCCACGGAGGTCATCAAAATAATGCTTAGGTATTATTTGGACACATAAATTATTTTGACAACAATAAACAAACAGCTGACTTGACTTAGTAGAAGAGCAAGATAAGGTTGGTACAAGAATCTTTTCACTTGGTAGGCCCACTCAGAAAAAAAATAATTGTTTATTTTTCAGTACGAATGTAGGAAACAAAACCAGATTTTAATTGTTTTTTTTTTTTTTATTTTGTCTGTTTTGTCAGTATTTGTTATATTATAAAATATATAATTTATACTTATATAATACCAGCTTTTACTCGTAGCTTCGCTCGCATTGAAGCCACTAAATAAGTATCAGATCCTTACAATACAAACGAATAAATACGATACTTTTTCATCATTCGTAAAAAAACTTCGTAATGTTTTTTTTTTAATAAAAAGTATCCTATGTTACTTTCTAATACCTCCAAGAATATGTGTACTAAGTTTCATGATAATTGGTTAAGTAGTTTTTGCGTGAAAGCTTAACAAATATCCCTATAATTGACAAGGATGTTAAGCCTAGCGCTAGCATTGATTTACCACTAGCGACCACTACGTAGATCGATCACTAACGCTCAAAAAATGGGACGGAAAAGTAGTGCACAAATAGCGACGCGTGCACTCCTTTCCCCCAGGGTATGATAAGGCTAGACGAAAGTCACCGATTCTAACACTCGAGCCGTATAATCCGAATGAATTACGAAGCACTACGCGTCGCTATAGATAATATAACGGCCAGATGTCTAGTGCATTAGACGGGTTGTAATACATCGATATACCGATATGTAGTTAGTTAGTTGGTGACAAATTCTCGCCTTGTTTTTGTATGTCGCGCTCTATCTACAGCTAGTGGTAAATCAATGCTAGCTATGAATATTTTATGTGATTTTTTGAGTTTTCTGTTTGTGTTAGTTTTTGTAGATTGGGTTTTTGTCAGCTATATGTACCCGTTCGCTGTAAACCTCTAACATATCCGTCAAATATACAAATGAACGTAAGTGCCCCCATAAAGCGATTACGACATGGCGTTCACCTTTATCGCCCTCGAGTTACGGTGCGGGCGATAAAATTGATTTCCCGCACCGCAAAAACTGTGTCGATAATAAATTATATGTTTTATTATATATTTTTTTCGGAACGCGTTTTACCGGGACGGTTGGAGCCATATTTCTTTTATACCGGCAATAAACGTCGAATTTCTTCTTCGTAACTATCTGTTGCGATAAATAATATATATATATAAAAAAACGTAAGTTTTCACGTAACGGGTTCACAATAAATTTCGTTCATGAGAAGTTTGAGACATAAAATGCAATGAAAATTATGCTTGATTTGAACAGGCAAATCTGCACCGTGTAATATTTACTTTCCTTCACCGTTGAAGCAAATGTAATATTTTAATTGCTTAAAAACGCACATAACTCCGAATAGTTAGAGATGCGTGCCCGGGATTAAACCCCTGAGCTCTGATTAGAAGACGGACGCCTTAACCACTAGACTATCACAGATAGATAGATACTCTTTATTGCCCACAAATTTTAAAGAAACAACAACACGGAACACTTAACACATGAGTTTATAAAGGCGGTCTTATTGCTTCAGCGACCTTTTCCAGACAACCCTTGGGGAAAGAATTAAATAAAAGATGAGGGTAACGGCGCAATTTTTATATAATATAAATTATCAATAAATATATACATTTTTGTATAAAACGCGGTGATAGCCTAGTGGTTAGGGCGTCAGCCTCCTAATCAGAGGCCGGAGGTTCGAATCCGGGCACGCACCTCTAACTTTTCGGAGTTATGAGCGTTTAAAAAAAAAAATCACTTGCTTCAACGGTGAAGGATAACATCGTGATGAAACCTGCAAGCCTGAGAGTTCTCCATAATGTTCTCAAAGGCGTGTGAAGTCTGCTAATCCGCACATGGCCAGCGTGGTGGACTATGGCCAAACCCTTCCCATATTGAGACGAGACCCGTGCTCTGTAGTGAGCAGGTAATGGGTTGATGATGATAAATAAATATATATCAATACACATTATACTATTCATTATAATGGCATAACAGCGTAATATAGCGTTATATTATACATGTATTTCTAAAGGTCAAGTTCCAAGTATATACCGCGTGAATAATTTACGCGGAAGGTATTCAATTTATAATTAAAAGCATCCGGGTAAAAGTTCATTTCTATGGAAAAGATTGTTACACATTGGTGATAAGGAAGACCAACCTTCAGATTTAAGTTAGTTAGTTAGTTTTTTAAGTATTTTTTTACTGCACAATTGGAAGTGACTGACCCACAGGATACGGGCTATCCTAATTTAGAGGCGAGGGTAGTTTAAGAAAAATTGTACTAAATTGAAATGAACGATTATTGTTAGTATTAAAAAAGCACTACAGTGAAAGGTAAGCACAGGTTATTATTATTATTTATTTTAAATACACTTAAAGGTAAAAACTAAGGTTTTCTGATATTAAGATGGAAGTTTTTTTTTCGGTCCGTCTTTTAGCTGTACTAACCCTATGGGTTGCCACAGCGTAACCGGACTGTTTGGCGAGCTTCGCAAAGAAGCTCTGCCGGAAGACATTTTCAGACCTAGGGCTCGAAGAAACTAAGGGAACGTCTGGCTAAGGGCGCCTTCTGTGAGGCTGAACCTCGGCTTAGGCGACGTTTGGGATAACGGGGGGGTCGGACGGTTATGATGGATGTTTTAAAGACCTCTGCGGCGCAGATACAATACAAAGTTCCCATTAAAATGTTGGAGGTCCTGGGTTCGATTTCCGGCTCGAGTCTGATCTGGTGGAACGCTTCGGCTGTGGCTAGTACCACCCTACCGATAAGGACGTATCGCAAAGCGATTGAGCGTTCCGGCACGATGTCGCGTAGAAACCAATTAGGTATATGTATTTACCACACCTTTGACAGCTTAGCCCGCTGCCATCTTAGACAGATCATTTAACTTGTAGTGAAACAAACAACATCTAAATTGTATAAAAAAAATATTTCTTCATTCATGTAAACCTATTACAGGTTTCTATGTTATTTATTTTTCAGTATTTAATTCTTGAGGTGATGGTGATAACTACACTTGCCAACTTAAAACTAAAGCGAAGCGGGTTCCAATCGCGCCGCGGTCTAAGAAGAAGCACACAACCAACTTATCCGGGTTTTTTGTTGTTATCACCATCTCACATAATCAATTATAATTAGCTATGAAGTTGGAGCAATACGCACCCGAGTTTTTAATTTTTTATATAATCCTTAATGCCAAGTGATTAAGCGTACCGGCACGATGTCGCGTAGAAACCATTAGGAGTAAGTATTTACCATACCTGATTAGCCCGCTACAATCTTAAACTGCAATTTCACTTACACCAGGCGAGATTTCTTACAAGGGCAAACTTAAACAATAAACAGCAAGTATAATTTGCTATATTCCGCCGACAACCGGGAGATTTGTATAGTACACCACACAAAGTCTTCCACTAGAACCTCTCTCTAAAGTTGACGTTACTTTTCTCGCTTGTGAAGTCAACATCTCCTGAGGATGATCCGGTGTCGGGTCGAAACGTGCGTAGAGGTTCTAGTGGAAGATTTTGTGTGGTGTTGTATTATACAAATCTCCCGGTTGTCGGCGGAATATAGCAAATTATACTTGCTGTTTATTGTTTATCAGAGACTTCCGCAAAGTTACGTCTGCTTCTATTCATTAAGGGCAAACTTGTAGTTGATTAAAAAAAACAACGTCGCTTGAGCAACCAGTGCATTCAAATGCTATAAACCGAAATCACATGACCCCGATTTTTTTAGATTCGTCTATTTTAATACACACTTAAATGAAGAGATCTATAATTTACTTTTTACCAATGTTCGATAATAGCCCATTACATTTTGGTGACAGGTGAAAAGCCACTGATTCGGTATTCCTGAACCAGAATAGCGTTAAAACCAATATAACATTCAGATGAACCGGTTGACATTGTTGTTCTCCGTTTGTCACCTTGTATTGTAGAAAAAAGTTAATGGAAAGTGTCGTTTTGAATAGATTGACCATTTTGTTAGATATTGTCGGCACAAAACCTGAAATATCTTAATGTACGTGCGTAAAGATTTCTGTGACAGGGGACACAATGCCGTGAACAGGTTTTTTGGGCATATGGACATGTTTGTTTTTATGCCTAGCTCTCGACCGCGGCTCCGCTCACATTAATCTGCAATTTCATATTTATGTAAAACATATCATCATCATCTTTATCAACCCATTCTCGGCTCACTACAGAGCACGGGTCTCCTCTCAATATGAGAGGGTTTGGCCATAGTCCACCACGCTGGCCATGTGCGGATTAGCAGATTTCACACGCCTTTGAGAACATTACGGTGAACTCTCAGGCATGCAGATTACCTCACAATGATTTCCTTCGCTGTAGAAGCAAGTGATATTTTAAGTGCTTAAAAACGCATACAACTCCGAAAAGTTATAGGTGCGTGCCCGGTTTCGAATCCCCGACTCTGATTAGCAGGCAGACGTCCTAACCACTAGGCTATCACAGCTAGGTTATGTATTAAGAAAAAAATATATGTTTTTTTATACCAGCGTTAATGCGTTACGTGGATTGAAGCCGTGTGTCACACAACAGAATATTTAGCCCACATTACAAAATGGCGTGGGTCATAAGTACTACAAATGAATTCTACGTTATCTTTACAGATGGCTTATGTTATATAACCGTATAATAAATCAGTTAGCTACATTATGACTTTCTTGTGAATGGGCGGTGTTTATTTTCTATGAGGAATCGCATTTAAAATTTAAATTGGACTGAATTTCTTTATTGCACTCGATATTCAACTTTGGGCTTTGGCTTTGGGCGTTTTTAAATAAAAAGTGTCCTATGTTACTTCTAAAACCTCCAAGAATATTTGTAGAAAGCTTCAAGACGAGCAGTTGTCTTTGTCATGTGATATTGCTCACGTGCTTTCGTATTATCATGAAAATAGTTTATAGTCAGAAAAGATAAAAAGGAGTAATCCAATTTTCCAATGACAGCTTTCCTATTCTGTTATAACCTCTTCACGCTTTCGTTTTTCTTAAGTGGCTAATCTGCGGGTACTTCCAGAAGAACTGTAAAAGCTATCAAGAAACTCCAGTTGTGGTTAACTCCGTAACAAACACTTCATGATCAACCCATTACTGGCTCACTATAAAGCACGGGTCTCCTCTCAATATGAGAAGGGCTTGGCCATAGTCCACCACGCTGGCCATGTGCGGATTGGCAGACTTCACACGCCTTTGAGAACTCTCTGGCGTGCGTTTCTTCACGATGTTTTCCTTCACCGTTGAAGCAGGTGATAATTTTAATTTTTAAAAACGCACATAACTCCGAAAAGTTAGAGGTGCGGGCCCGGATTCGAACAACCGACCTCTGATTAGGAAGCTAACGCCCTAACCACTAGGCTATCACCGCTGTAAAAGTTATAAAGAAACTCCAGTTGTGGTTAACTCCGTAACAAGCACTTAATTGTATCCAATGTGGAATAGTAATTTTCGGTCATGAGTAGGTAATAAAGCGAAAGTAACAATACTTAGTGAAAGCATAAAAAGCCTTATTCCCACGTGCCGTGTTTATTGTTACAATTTAGTGGTAATACAGAAGTGGGTAATAAATCCGAATTAGTGTATTTCTTTTGTAACTGTCCGAGAGAAATTCTTGACGGATACCTAAAACCTTACGGCTTTCGACACGATCCTAAACGTACCACAAAACGTAGTCTGACGTTCTAAATGAGTTTTTATTTATTTATTTTATTCTTTATTTGTACGCCTCTACATAAATGGAATAATCATCATCATGATCAACCCATTCTCGGCTCACTACAGAGCATAGGTTTCCTCTCTATATGAGAAGGGTTTGGCCATAGTCCACCATGCTGGCCATGTGTGTTTTGGCAGACTTTACACGCCTTTAAGAACATTATGAAGAACTCTCAGGCGTGCAGGTTTCCTCACGATGTTTTCCTTCGCCGTTGAAGCAAGTGATATTTTAATTGCTTAAACGCACATAACTCCGAAAAGTTATAGGTGCGTGCCCGGGTTCGAACCCCCGACTTTTGATTAGGAGGCTGACGTCCTAACCACTAGGCTATCACAGCTTAATGGAAATAATAAAAACAACCTATAATTAAAGCAAATATCAAATTTATAAATGATCTCTCGCTCAAACGAATCTCATTGTAAGATGGAACTTTGAATAGGAGATTGAAACTGTAATGTTTCCTACTAGATGCCGCTACTGTCTGTATAAGATTGGTGAAAGGCTTACATTAATATCGACGTCGCTGGTATATACCGTTGTTTTGTAGAAAAAGCAGTGATTTCCGGAGAGATGTTGGTCCAAATCCCGCCCGTTCTGAGGGTATTTGAACGCGTTTTAAATTTATATTTTAGTTATATACTTCTAAATAAATTTTAAGTGTTAATCTGTGTTAGGCTAACATTGACTCATTTATGAAATTAGTTTTAGTCATTTGTTTTTTTATTTAATGTATGTCCATAGGAATATAACATCGGAAATAAAAATATCGGGTCCCCAGTTTCATGCACAGCAAAAGACAACCTCGAACAATCGGCCGCATAAATTTGTAACAAGTGAAAACTAGCGGCTTTGAAACGCTTCCAGAGATGCATCTTATTTCACCGTCCACTATATTTAGGAATTCTAGGTAAGGGCTAGTCCAGAAATACTACAACAAGTTGGCTATCTCACGTTGTGGCAAGTGATGATGCAGCCTAGCGTGGTAGCGGGCTAACCCGTTAGGGGTATGGTTAACCCACACTCCTAATTAGTTTCTACGCGTCATCGTGCCGGAACGCTAAATCACTTAACGACACGTCTTTGTTGATAGGGTGATAACTAGCCACGGCCGAAGTCTCCCACCAGACCAGTCTCGAGCCGGAAATCGAATTTAGAACCTCCAACTTGATAGCACGCACTGCCCATGGAAGTCGTCGAAAAAACGCTTAAAGTCGTCCGTCTGTTCAGGCCCTAAAGCAGATTCGTCGGCACGTTTTGTATGGTGAAACTCGGTCATACGGTTTCATACAATTTCTAGTCCACCCACGCTGGTGAATGCTTTTGAAACGTAGCAATGACGGCGTACCCATTTTGTTGTAACCCTCTCGTATGGTTTAAAAGCTTTGTGTACTCCAGTGTATTAGTATTTGTATGAGTTAATGTGGTTCTAGTTTATTACCTCAGATCCCGAATATATTAAAGAGCTTAACTCCATTCAGCGAAAAGGTTACGGGTGAAAAGGTCGGCTTATTTTGTGCTTTTGATGGATCGATCGATCTATATAAAGTACAATACAAAACAAACTCGGGTTTTATTGTACGTTGGGTCGACATTACTAATTAAAATCTCAATTGGGGGGGTTGGTTACTGATCAAAAATCCATATACAAAAATGGCGATTGGTGGCCGCGATTCCATCCGCGTAGATTAAGGGATTTTAAAAATTCATGTGGAGTCAGCAAAGTTAGTAATTGGCGATTATCCCACGTCTCATTTCCGTCCCCATTCCCGTTTCCGCTCCTTTTAAACTCTCTTTAAATATATAAATCTGATTTTGAGAAAGTTTGCTATCTTATAACTATATATATTATTTAGGCTCATGATCATCATCATCATTTCAACCGATAGACGTCCACTGCTGGACATAGGTCTTTTGTTGGGAGTTCCAATGGATAAGGTCCTAGGCCGCTTGTATCCAGCGGTTTCCTGCGACTCGTGTGATATCGTCTGTCCACCTTGTTGGGGGTTGACCAACGCTACGTTTACCGGTGCGAGGTCGCCATTCCAGCACCTTGGGACCCCAACGTCCATCGGTTCTCTGAGCTATGTGCCCCGCCCAATGCCACTTCAACTCACTAAACTATGTCGTTAACTCTGGTCCTTCGACGGATCTCTTCATTTCTGATATGATCACATACTCCTAGCATAGCTCTCTCCATTGCTCGCTGAGTGACTCTCGAGACTTCTTATGAGGCTCATAGTGAGGCTCATGATGTTCCTGACTAATGCTCCGATGTCCTCGACCTCCCTGACACAGTGATGAGCGCTGTGGTCTTATGAGAGGTCCAGGGTCCTTTCCACGTCTCGGTAATTTTGGGAATTTGTAACTTCTGAACTGTTTACGGTCTGGCCGTGGCTAGCTTCATTACTAGCTTCTGCCCGCGACTTCGTGTGTGGACTTCAGAATTGGGTCTAACCCAAGCGCTTCGCCCGTTAACAATTTTTAACCGTCCTAACTAGTTGAGAGATCGGTATAGAAAATACATGTTCTTTTCATAGCATAGGTGACATGCATACCAAATGTCAAAGCTGTCTGGCTTAGCTCGTAAACAATTTTCAATTTTCCCTCGGGAACTACTTAAGGAATCGGGATTATAGGTGGTTTATGTTCTTTTCCATGTCTAAGGCTATATTCATCCAAAACCATTGAGCCGTTTTTGCGTGATTGAATAACAAACATCCACACTTTTCCTGGCTCGAGTTTGGTCTGGTGGGAGGCTTCGGCCGTGGCTAGTTACCATCCTACCGAGAAAGACGTGTCGCCAAGCGATTAAGCGTTCCGGAACGATGTCGCGTAGAAACCAATAAGGAGTGTGGGTTTACCGTACCCGTAAGTTAGCCTGCTACCATCTTAGACAGCATCATCACTTACCATCAAGGGCTAACTTGTAGTGGATATAAAAAAATGAAAAAAAAACTTTCACATTTATAATACATACTGGAATATTGGATCATACAAATATTTGGAATTACCGATTATTGCCACTTTATGATACTATTAATACACCCGTACGTTACGTAAATAACTGTGTCCAATAGCGATATGTTAACCGCGTCAAGTACCTCCAAAACTTTAATCACATAAAAGCAATGATGCTCAATAAAAGCTATAATTTAGGCCACACTTTGAATAGCACTCCAGTTAATAACATATACATGGAACGTGTTATTTAAATATCTCATTAAAGTGGGTATAATGATCTAGATCGGGTACTTTCGGCGCTCGGTAATGTTGGAGAGTTTAATTTTTGTGAAGAACTGACTTATATTTTCAGTAGGCCGTTATGACTTTATAATAAGGCACGCTGCAATCGAACGGTGTTCCCGCCGAAGAGACGTGTTCGGTGGAAAAAAAGAACACAGAATAATATGAATCGTTTTTACGCGACTTAAAAATAAGACCTGAATCGAGCTTTGAACTGTGGGAGTTTACGCTTAACTTGAGCGACCAAACAAGCGGATGTGTCACTTGATTAATAATTATTACTGTCGCCCATGAACTTCCGCAGCACCAGAGGAGCATCCTCGTACAGTCATACTCTCGCGGATTTAACCCAAATAAGTCTTTTTGTATAATAATTCTTGTCGGTGGAGTGGTAACTAGCCACAGCTGAAGCCTCCCACCAGACCAGACTCGAGCCGGGAATAGAACCCAGGACCTCCAATTTTATAATACGGCAGCGAGCGCACTGCGCCACGGAGGTCGTCCATATTAAGGTTTAGGAGGAGGAGGTTAATAGATATGAACGTTTTCATCGTTCGCGCGTAGGCTGCCTTATCGAACTGTTCTACCTGCAACCAGATCCCGTGCCCTTGGGCGGACAAAATAAACAACGGTAGCTCCGCACCTGTTGGTCAATTATCCCGAGTCGGGGATCCCTTAACTCGTTTTAACTTTTGAATAACCCGTGGCGTTACCAATGGAAACAAACAGGATTTTGATCCACTATCACGGTTTTTTTTTTTTATATACATAGCGAGCAAACGAGCAGGCGGGTCACCTGATGGTAAGTGATTACCGCCGCCCATGAACATTTGCAGCACCAGAGGAACCGCCAATGCGTTGCTGGCCCTTGAGCAATTTGTTAATCCGCCCTTTGAAGATCCCCATATTATAACCATTAGGGAACACAGAAGATGGAAGCTGGTTCCACAATTTAAAGGGCAGTTTTAAAACGCAACGGTACAAAAATCGTTGCGTTTTAAAACTGCCCTCGACATATAATAGTTATAATAATTATATTCTATTTAAAACTCGGCTAGGATTGTCCGCAGATTTCTTAACCTGTCGCCCCGTCTGGTCTCCATAGGTCCGGCCCATACGGCCCGGTACAAATATGTGTTTATGTAATGTGCATGTAGTTTTATTGATTTTTATGTATTTAAGTATATTATATTCATTTTCACACGAATATATATGTATACATATATATTCGTGTGAAAAGAAGATATCTTCTTTCTTTATAGCCTCCGAATATATATCTTGATCATAAATTAAATTGGCCAAACACTGCATGGCCAAAAAATATTTAACTCTTATTATAGATTAGAAAAATGCTTTGAATAAGTATTTAATATAATAGCGAAATATATTTAGCTCTTATGTAAGAGCGTAAAGTCTTTTAATGGCCATAAAATTAATGTTTTTAAAGAACACCAAAAAAATCGAGCAAAAGTATGTAAGGCATCCCTTTAAGTTACTCACGAATTTATTAATTAATTTATTGTATAAGAGGTTGGAATACTGGTATACATTGCTTTAAGTACAAAACCATATTATATAATTATTACAGATAATAACTTAATAACAAAATTGCATGCGAGGTTTTTCTGCGGAGGGGAAACATAAATGTTTTTCCCAGCGTTAAAAAAAAAGGTTATTGTATACATATTATGTTATTTTTGTTACTATTTACGCACAGGCAGTTGCATATTTTTGACTTTGACATAACCGAGTCCCGTTTGCGATATTTCCACTGCAATGTAATTAATACAAATTGAATTTTGACGCGAACGAATGAGTAGAAAATCTTTAACTAGGCGCTCAGGTCACTAGTGGTTTAGATTTTTCTCACTATTCCGATCAGTTCTCTGTGTTACTGTAGTCAACATAGTTTGCCTAGAAATAGTTTGCCGCGGTAAAGCTACCATGCCATGCCTTTATTTTCAGTACTTTTGTAATTGTATGTGTAATAACTTGTTTTGTCAGTGATAAAATTTTTAATTTTTGCTTTGTATCATTTAAAGATTTATTAAATTATGACAGTGGTGGTAAATCCTGAACACAACTCATTAAAACAATTATAATCGCTTTCAGCTTTAAATTATTGAGTCGCTAACAAATTAGTGAGGATATAATAATGTGAACAATTATCCATCGTGAAATCTGCTATCATTAAAATAACCGTAATCGCCAATCAGACAGAACTCGACGGAGAGTAAATTCGTGACCGGGTTCGAGAACCCTCGGTAGTCGACATCAAAGGGAGCGTTTTTGTTGCGTCGAGATCGCTCGTTATTTTTATTGTATAAAAAGTTCTCGAGTTACAATCGTGCCTTCGGCCTCCATTCACAGGGCGTCGAGTGTCGTGATGATATAACAGTTCCATGGTGAGTGATACCTAAATTGATATACCTATATCGAACACCAGCATCTACCTGCGACTTTGTCCGCGCTAACTTCGACTATCATTTATTTTCAACGACGTTTTTTTATACACCACAAGTTAGTTAGTTAGGTAAATGATGATGACGGTCTAAGATGGTAGCGGGCTAACCTATTTTAGGGGTATGATAAAACCATACTACCATAATACCAAGAGCAACATGGCGCCACTTCGTCCGCAAGAAAGTCTTCAGTGGAAGGGGTCACAACCCTCAGTAATGAGGAATACGACGCGCAGAGAGAGACCAATTGGTTTCTACACGACATCGTGCCGGAACGCTAAATCGCTTGGCGACACGTCTTTGTAGGGTGGTAACTAACCACGGCCGAAACCTCGCACCAGACCAGACTCATGCCAGGAATCGAACCCAGGACCTCCAACTTTATAATGTGACAGCACGCGCGCTGCGCCACGGAGGTCGTCAAAACGTTTTCTGCTCACTGCAATATACTCATCAAAAGTGATGTAAGAACCGTTTTGAGTCTTCTTTTTTGTTCTCATACCGCATTATATGGGGTCAGCATGACACGTCTTCTTCTACTCACTTCCATCAGCCGTCACCTTTTACACGCATATCCTCTTTTACACAATCCATCCATCTCTTCTTTGGTCTTCCGCGACTCCTTTGCTATTCCACATACACATATAATATTCTTTTGGTGACATCACTTTCTTCCCTTCGCATTATATGACCATACTATGCTAGCCTAATTGCTAAAATACTTTAGTTAATTTGATACTATCGCTTGAGATTTGAAGCAGGCAGGCGTGTGAAGTCTGCCAATCCGCACATGGCTAGCGTGGTGGACTATGGCCAAACCCTTCTCATATTGAGAGGAGACCCGTGCTCTATAGTGAGCCGGTAATGGGTTGATCATGATGATGAATAGGTACAGCACATATAAAAAAATTGAAAGATGATTTTTGTGAATGATAAGTAATTGGCCCCTCGCGTTTTGTTATAAATACAATTACCATTGACGTCAGAGCTCCTTAATATTAAAACGTAAAAATTTGAAGTACCAGGGTTTAATTACGATGACCATGGAAGACACCATAATGGGGAAGTTAATGGCGTCAGCAATTCTGACGTCACTATTTTTATAATATTACATCAAGGGTGCTGTCATGTACATATTCCACTACAACTTATCCTTTGACTGCAATCTCACCTGGTGGTAAGTGATAATGCAGATTTGTATAGTGGTTTGTTATATGTTATATTAATCTGTATACGAAATCTTGTCGGAACGCTCAATCGCTTTGTTGATGGGTGGTAACTAGCACGTCCAAATCCTCGCAGACAATTGAAAATTTTGAAATGAAAAATTCCCAAATCGCCTACTGGGGATCAAACCTAGGTCTTCCCACTTATAAAACCCAGCCCTGTGCCAAGTAGGTCGTCAAATGGTATAGGATTTTAGTGGATTTTCTATGTATACATTTTATAAAACCCAGCCCTCAATACTGTACAAGGAGGTCGTCAAATGTTACAGAATTTTATCAATGTATACATTTATTATTATCATCGTTTTTATCGAAAAGAGGTCGCATAGCTTGAACGCTCAAATTATATTACGATCACGGAGGAACGACAAAAATCTTTACTCCATTATAAACTCACCTGTAGACGTCATGAATGTTTTCACGATTTGGGGGAAAAAATTAATAAGACCACCACGAAACTTTCTATTAACCTGTACATAATTTGTAAGTATAACAAACGTTGGGTTATTATTGTAAGTTTTTGTCCAACATTTTCCATTATTTAGATAAAAGAGACAACTGTTGCCCAATTTGTCACCTCAGCACAAAGAGAAAATAAAGTATACAATTATCATGATCAAGAAACTTAAATAAATTAACAAATACAAAACTCGGCTAAGTTGGTTGTGGGCTTCTTCTTAGACCAGGGCGCGTTGGAACCCTCATAGCTTTAGTTTCAAGTTTACGAATGTAGTTATCACCATCGAATCATTATGTAAATTATTGACGCGTCAAAAGTGCCTTGTAAAGGACTATTTGAATAAAGATTATTTGAATTTGGAATAAGTGAATAATATCTTAATACTTATAGAGCATAAGGGGATTGTGAAAAATGTCGTAATCCATATAATTAGTTCCGAAAGCAAATTACAACGACTTGCATATTTTGCCATCCAGTTTATAACTATCCTAACGTCCATTACATAACGTAGTTGCTATTTTAGCCCTTGATTAGAATGAACACACCCCGGAGACAATGCTACAGTCTTGTACGCCTTATATCCAGCTTGTCGTTTCCAACTATTCCAAGAAGAAACATGCTTGATTGTAATATAATTGCATTGATCATCCTAAGGTAACATTATGTACCTATTAAGCCACTGTTGGTATAAAATTGTATGTTTCTTCAATGTATATTATTTCGTTTAATTAGTATAGTGCAATTCCAGTTTTCTATATGAATTAGTACAGACGCGAAATGGAGATGTTAAAATTTTAACAATAATGTAAAAATATGAGCCATCCGTCGATAGCGATAAAGAACCCACTTTAGCTGACGTCGGTACTCAGAAATGTGTTCGAATTTGTGCAAACCAAAAATAAAATGAAAGCACAAATTCTGAAGTATTTTTAAACTCTTTGAGTAGCTCTTTGTTTGCATCTAGGTAGTATAAGCTCCCTTATCGAAAATAGAAAGATTAATAGATTCATAGAGAAGAGATTATTGCCGGTATTTTAGTATGTAAAGATTATAAAATCTTGGTGATTTCATTTATAAAGATTGAAAGTAATATAGGATTAAGTATACCGCCTTGAGGTACGCTCGCAGAAAGATCAGCCTAGTCCGATAAAACATCATGCTGATTCTCTGTCAGCAACTAAGATGAGAACTTAAACCGATTAAAAATATTAAAAGACTAAAGGATAGCGAGTATTACGTCAAAATCTTGGGCAGCACAGTTTTTTCCCACCGACATCTTTGACAGTGTGAAATTTATATATATAAAAACTAAACCGACTGCGCCACTGTAATATAGCGGAATAAAACGCGTGGTCGAAGCTAATATTTATTTCGAACTGACTTGCCAATACAGAGTCTCTCTTAGGCTTCGCATTTATTATGTGTTTACCCACAAATATACTACAGTTATCTTAGTATAAACAAACAATCTGTGTTTAATTCTAAAGTTCTTATTAAAAATATAAAAAAAACTGCACTTCAGCAAATATAATAAAAGGAGATACAATTAAAAGAGTTTATATATCTATGCCTTTATGGATTTTTAATTACTATTCAATATACTTGACACTAAAAAGTTATATGGAAATTGTTTACAGAATATGACATATATAATAAATGCTGCGTAAAGATAGCTAACCGTAGAAATATATTATGATAGCTGATAGTAATTTACGACACTTCATCAACATACTTTTGAAGAAATAAGGTGTCCAACTCCTATCTAAAAAAAAATCGTCCGCTATCATCAAACAGCATCAAACGCTATAATCTCGCACGAGTTATTAAAACTCCAATGTTGCTCCCGATGTTTTTAATGTTTTATGTTTATTGCCTTCTTGGCTCATACCAGAATAACCATCGTAGGGTTTCGAACAACGCCCCACATACATAACTCTCTGTAGAAGGTCATAAAAATATTTATTAAACTGGCAACTTCTAGTTGAATAGCAATTTAAATCCGCGAAAATCATACATTAAACGGTCTTTTATCTTTGCGGCGTTATTTTAATGAAATAAAAAAAAAAATCTTTATTAAGAACACTTAAGTCATACAGACAGATGGCAAGGACGGCTCTGCATTAGTATAAACTGTGTTGCATGAGCCGCCGCCCACCTCCGAACCTTACATTAACAATTATATGTTCTTCTAAAGAAAAAAAGACTAAATTAACGAAAATTATAAACAAAATAAAACAATTTGCGTGTGTGCGTGTGTGTGTGTGCGTGCATGCGTGTGTGTGTGTGTGTGTGTGTGTGTGTGTGTGTGTGTGTGTGTGTGTGTGTGTGTGTGTGTGTTGTCATCGTACGTAATATGGGCATTATTATAAGTTATTAGGTAACAAATCCTCAGTTTGAATGTAATTTTTTTGTAAAAGCCATTGGGTTACTTTGGTTTTAACCAAATATTTCGTCATTGGATATATTTTAATTCATCTTAACTCTTAACTATTAACTATACGTCATTGGATATATTTTAATTCAGCTTAACTATTAACTAGCAAAACACAAAAGGGGTAATTTGATTGATTGTATTTAAAATACATATTATAATCAAGAATAGTTAGGTTAAGTGAGTAGTTTGTTTTAATGGAACTTAGCGTTAGATTTTTAGATAGCAACGCAATATAAACAGCGATTAAATCTAACAAAGCGACTTCGCTTGAATGAAAACAATAGTAACAAAACGTTAACAGTTATTGATTTATATTTCCTTATTAGTATAATTTCCTGGTACTTTATCGACCGACTACGATTTCTGAAACACTTTATTTTACAACGAACAAACGTACAGACGGGTCACCTGATGTGAAGTGATTATAGCCGAAAATGAAAATCTATAGTAACCGAGGACGATGAGTTCCAGTACGCTAAAATCGCTACGTGGAATCTTTTTAACAGCAATAAGCTTAAAACGCTTAACGGAAACGCCAATTCCTCATTTAAGCGAAAGCAGTGATAAGCCAAAAATTATTATTCTGATCACAATTATTTCATTTTATATATTTATTTATATATTTGACCATTTATAATTTCCCTAACACCGCCTTTCTTTATTTTTTATCCTGATAGACATCTTCTTTAGCGATAAGGCCGCCTATTGTACCCCTTATATTTTCTGTATGTGTTTCTTTGTGGTCTTGTATTTCTTCTTTTGTATTGTGTAAGGTAAAGAGTATGTTCATTTCACTTTAAGCTTCTTCAACTATGTACACTTCATCAGGAAAAAATTGTAATTTTGGACAAATATAGTTGTTACACTACTCATTTTTGTCTGGTTGTAGATCATAGCTGATAAAGCTTAATGTTTAATAAGTAATCATTACAGATTGTTTACAAAAAGAAAAACCCAGCGAGGTTTTAATTAATGATCAAGGTTCTTTGAAAAAATCCACAGTAATATTATAAATCAGTGATCCATTCAGTTGTTAGAGAGCGAAATCTATGCTGTTCAACTTAGCTAACGGTAATATTTGATACGTAAGTAAATACATGTATTACCATCCAATTAAACTAAAATATATATTCATTTTTACATCCAGCGTCGTATTTAGGTGGTTACAGTCAGTACTAACTTCGCGAAAGCATATAAAATATCACTATATTATTCATAATCATTACTGATTGTATGCAAATAAAACTCCGCTAGGCTTTAATTAATATTTGATACGTAGGTAATTCATTTATTACCATCCAATTAAACTAAAATACTCGTATATATTCATTTTTATGTCCAGCTTCGTGCAGTTAGTAACAAGAGTGTCATCATGGATGATATGTTACCGGATTTAAATTTAGGCAATTTTTATATATATATACTTTTATATTAAGCTACTCTAGCAAATTAGGTTTTTATCCTGTTAAGCTAGATTAAGAGGAGATAAATAAATAAATAAATAAATAGATTTCAGATGTTAGAGACCAAGATCTACCATTACTAACTGTTTCAACGGCAATTTTACTAACTTCGCGTAAGCAAATAAAATATAACTGTATAATTCAACCAAATTATGTTTATTTTTACGTCCACCGTAGTATTTACGCAGGCGTTATGGCGGTATCGGTCACGCAAACATGCCAGCTCATAAAACTCGAGGTCCTTTGTGAGCTAAGGTTCCCTGGTAAGTTCAGTTTTTATGACGGAAACAGCTTGTTCACGCTATTCCACTATACTTTTACTATCTGTCCCTCATATCCTGCACTTCTTGTGTTGGAGAGTTATTATATTTTATAGTTTCCACCTGTACAATATTCTAAATGAATAAAACTAGTAGTTAAGAAAAATACCCCTCAACTAATACAATAAGGTTATCTCGAGGCTCACTACCTACTGGAGAATAGCAGCTGCATCAGCTCCAAGACACCAAATAATAGTTCCGTCATTCTAACACAGGTACTAAGAACATTTAAATTTTTCAGATTGTATGCATTGTTATGTCATTAGCTGTGATGGCCTAGTGATGGATAGAGAAGGGTTTTGGCCATAGTCCACCATGCTGGCCATGTGCGGATTGGCAGGCTTCACACGCCTTTTGTGTACATTATGGAGAACTCTCAGGCGTGCAGGTTTCCTCACGATGTTTTCCTTCACGGTTGAAGCAAGTGATATTTTAATTGTTTAAAAACACACATAACTCCGAAAAGTCAGTGGTGCGTCGACCTATGATTAAGAGGCTGACGCCCTAACCACTAGGCTATTACAGCTACCGAAAGACTTAGTAGGATTAAAACATAGGCCATAACATATTACTATAGGCCTATAAAAATGACAGGGAACTAGGCATTCGTGCATTCAGTTGAGACAAATAACAAATATGACAAGATCTGTAGAGGAACCGGTTTAGCCATAGCTTAAAGCTACACGAAGTAGTGACGGGTAGGGAACATAGCTCGGAGCATTAGGATACCAATATGCTGGAATGGAAAACCCGTACCGGAAGTCAAGATCTATGGATCTCATTTCCTTGCGTACACTATTCCGATCATGGGACTCCTTATATTATATAACTAACTATCCTATTACACGGCTGTTTAAAATGGAGTGTAAGTTCTTGAGGTTTTTATTTCACTGTAACTTCGTAACGTTAAATGTATAATAAAATAAATTTTAGTATCAAAAGGGCTAAATTTGATCCATTTCCACTGGTCTCTACACTAGGTAACCTGTATCGTGGAGACCATATATGTTATTTAAATCGTCAAAAAGATACCAGTTTGAAGCGGTGATAGCCTAGTGGTTAGGGCGTCAGTCTCCTAATCAGAGGTCGGCGGTTCGAATCCGGGCACGCACCTCTAACTTTTCGGAGTAATGTGCGATTTTTAAACAACAAAATATCGCTTGTTTCAACGGTGAAGGAAAACATCGCGAGGAAACCTGCACGCCTCAGAGTTCTCCATAATGTTCTCAAAGGCGTGTGAAGTCTGCCAATTCGCACATGGCCAGCGTGGTGGACTATGCCTAAACCCTTCTTATATTGAGAGGAGACCCGTGCTCTGTAGTGAGCCGGTAATGGTTTGATCATGACGACAGCAGCGATCTCAATACCAGACAACCTATCCCAAGATATAATACAAAATAGGCAGGATTAGGGTGTACGATAAAAATAATATGTGGACAAATATATTGACACCTAAAAATATAAATATTATATTGAGAAAAAAAAAACAAGCTAATCAAAGTCGTCGCTCAGGTATCCCCTGATAATGTGTTTTATATGCACTGGCTCAGGGTACACCAGACCCCTAACGTAAGGTAAGCCAGGAATTATTTTTAAATTATTTTATATCTGTTAAGTTCATTTTTATATTTTAATATTTTTTTCTAAAATTAAATTATAAGGTTTGTATATGGGTCCCTGATCTGCAATAAAAAGATTTTATTTATTTATTTATTTATATATAAATAATAAAATAATAATACGTCATAATTAAGCCAGAATAAAGAATAATTACTGTCTAACAAATAAGAATTAAAAATAATACTATGTCGCATTAATGTTATTGCGACATTATTTATATTAATGTTTTGTATTAAAAATACTAGAGGAGGGAAAAGTTACTTCACAACATATATTCGGCCAGTTTTTACGTACACCCATTTACCCTATTGTTTTACTGTGTGTTAGGAAAAACACGATTTGTGTAACATATGCTCTCTACGTGTTGTAAGACGTTTGGCCCTTTACAAATACATACAACTCTAGCTTACGCCCGCGTCTTCGCTCTCGTAAAGTTAAAACTTCAGAGAAATTCGAACCCTTATTCTGCAACCAATCCGCCCAGTGGTTAGAGTTATGGTGATTAAAGCTAGTCAGTGGAACAATTTTTTTTATTTTTACGTAATTTTTGTTATTTTACTAGGCTTTTTTTATACACTACAAGTTAGCCTTTTGACGGCTATCTCACCTAGTGGTAAGTGATTATACTGTCTAGAATGGTGGCGGGCTAACCTGTTAGGAGTATGGTAAGCCCACGCTCCTAATTGGTTTCTACACGACATCGTGTCGTCGTGCGAAATCGCTTGACACGTCTTTGTCGGTAGGGTGGTAACTAGCCACTGCCGAAGCCTCCCACCAGACCAGACTCGAACCGAGACACGAACCGGGAATCGGGCCGTCAAAGTATTAAATATATCTTAAATAATATCACCGTTTAATGAAATAAGAGTAATTACGCGGAACGGTATCGATTTTTAATATCAATATCCCATAGGCATTGCCGGTGATAGCTAACATGAAAAATATGTTATGTTAAACAATATTTTTGACCCATTTTTCCGTTGCGTCTATTATTTCTAGTGCCTGGGTTTATGGAACATGCGTGTGGATTGCTTAATCTATGATATTTTGTTTTAAATATCATCATCATCATGATCAACCCATTACAGGCTCACTACAGAGCACGGGTCTCCTCTCCTATGAGAAGGGTTTGGCCATAGTCCACTGGCCATGTGCGGATTGGCAGACTTCACACGCCTTTGAGAACATTATGGAGAACTCTCCGGCGTGCAGCTTTCCTCACGATGTTTTCCTTCACCGTTGATACTTTAATTTTTTAAAAACGCATATAACTACGAAAAGTTAGAGGTGCGGGCCCGGATTCGAACCGCCGACCTCTGATTAGGAGGCTGACGCCCTAACCACTAGGCTATCACCGCTTCTTAAAATATAAATTCTTGTTTTGCAGGAAAGTTCAGATTTCAAGTTTAAAGTGTAATTTGAGGGTACATGCTTTGTCGTAAATTCATTTTAAGCAACACGAAGTTGGCTTTTTAAATAGTATTTCAGCCGAACCAAATTTTTTATCGTCTAAAATTCTATTTAAGTTTTGTATCGCAAGTGTAAAAAATAGATAACTATACTATTTAATAGAAGCAGTCGATTTGTAAATACAGAGGTAGTAAACAAAACTGCCATAGATATTTCTTTATAGGTCCTGAATAATAAATGGAGATAAAAAAAAGTGTAAAGTGTAAGCGTCAAAAGAAGAATCCCTCTTTACATTATATTTTTATATGTACGTGTACCTACTAACAATCACGGAGTCATAGTACACTGAAATATATCAATCCGACAGCCCAACCCTCTGGTAGTGGCGGCTTCTTTTTGCTCCCCCGACCTAAGCGCTCCTGTCCGAAAGAGGAGACCTAAACATATCCTTCAGGAAACTGACGATCAGATGCCTAATGACAACATACTCGTACCAACTACCACACAATCATATGCTACACACCGTCTTCGCCGGCGAAGACGAGGTCCCCGCTATCATAAGTCATCCGGACGTGGGCTCCATCCACCGCCTCGGAGACGTACTCACCGTCCGACCCCCGCGTTATCTCAAACGTCGCCTAAGCCGAGGTTCGGCCTCAAAGGAGGGGCCCTTAGGCAGACGTTCCCTTAGTTTCTTCGAGCCCTAGGACTCAAAATGTTTTCTGGCAGAGCTTCTTTCCGAAGCTCGCCAAACAGTCCGGTTACGCTGTGGCAACCAATAGGGTTAGTAAAGCCAATAGACATTCCGAAAAATAAACTGAAATATATAGAGAATAGATGGGTCTAACAAAATATAATGGCAAACGAAAAACCAACAAAAACATTTAAATGAAACAATAATTAATATTTAATCACAATAAAGAATGTTATCATTGGCTTGTATCTTTTTTCACGCAGCGAAAGTGCAACGCGTCAATTTATGTTTTTTATAAATGTTATGAACGCTAAATCGCTTGGCGACACATCCTTGTCGGTAAGTAGGTAACTAGCCCGACGAAGCCTCCCAACAGACTAGATCCGAGCTGGGAATCGAACCCAGGACCTCCAACTTTACACACACTGCGCCACGGAGGTGGTCAAAGGAATACTTCAGTCAACAAGTTTCAGTAAAACGTCACAATCCAAGATGAATATTTATAAACTGCGGTATTGATCCTTTTTCGCGTAACCGCGTCCGGTTATTCTTCCTACATTCGGAGTGAATCTAAACTAGTTCCATAATTACGGTAATATCAAAGCAAAACTTGATATGTTATAACGATTATAATAATTAATTCATGTCGGGAAGCAATTTTAAAAATGCAAAGCTGTTTGTTTGTCACGCTATCACGCCTAAACTGCTGAGCCGATTTTAAAAATTCTTTCACCAGTAGAAGGCTAAATAATCAGAGAGTAACGTAGGCTATATTTTATCCCCGTATTCCAACGGGAACGAAACGAAACAGGTGAAACCGTGGGGTGCGGAGATATATTACAACCGTCGAGTACTTATAAGGCAAATATTTTGGAGAATCCTAAAAAATATTTACAAAGCCACGTAAAAATAAAAATATTTGTATAGATTTTTCGGATAGAACTATCGAGGGCTACCAAATGCCCTACTAGGTATATAAAATAAATTTTGTTTAATAAAAAATGGTTCCGGAATGCATCTGTTAATAGGACATACATACACTATTAATCATCATCATCATGATCAACCCATTGCTGGCTCACTACAGAGTACGGGTCTCTTCTCAATATGAGAAAGGTTTGGCCATAGTCCACCACGCTGGCCATGTGCGGATTGGCAGATTTCACACGCCATTCAGAACATTATGGAGAACTCTCAGGCATGCATGTTTCCTCACGATGTTTTCCTTCACAATTGATTTTTTTTACTTCAGTCACGCACCAAAAAATCATGGCATGACTTTTGATATTCAGTTTATGATTGATTTATATATATAATGACACGGTTTTAACCGTTATATGTAACCTCTAAAACGCGTATTTTCTTTCGCATTTTAAACATGTGAGTTTATGCAAATAATAAACTTAGGCGAAATCGTAGAAAACTTCCGGTATGAAACTTATTATAATATAGATGTTACGCTTACGAATGATGATGCCCTGGTATCGATCGACGAGTTTAATAGATTAACAGGTAAACCCATCATGATGAGATCTTTTATAGATATATCTTGTCCTATAGATGGACGGACAGTCAAAATAAAATTAACAGAATTATCATTCTATATGTAAACATGAGTCTATCCGTAACATTAAATTTACAAGTGTATATAAGCACGAATTTTTTTAATGAACTCCATCTTAAATCCATCTCATCGTCTCTCTGAATAAAATATAATATTTACACAGTTTCATTTTTTATACATAAAATGTATATTCACTGATGTAAACACGTACCCTCCATAATATATAAATCAACAATGTTGTTTCTCAAATACGACATTGTCAAATGACGTCAATACAAAAAATAAATTGTTTACTTACGATCAAAAGTGCATCGTTCCAAATTAAAACAAAAAAAAAATACCAAACACGCAATAAAAAAATAACGCATTAATACCTAATCTTTATTCGTACTCGATATTAGTGTTTTAACGCTACTTATCTACAAATCATCAATGCAGATTGCTATTTATAAAATACGGGTTAATCGCGCGAGATATAAAAAACAAAACACAAAAAAAAACAACAAATCGGTAAAAAGGAAAATGGGAATACCTCATTAAAAATACAATAAGCTCACCATCGGTAATTAAAAAAATCCATAAACAGTCATTCACACACAAAAACACTACAACGACAGAACGTTATTTTTTCCAAAATCAAAATTCGAATGTCGCCTTTTATTTTTTCATAGGCCACCATAGAGTATTTTGTTTTCACAGACACATGTAGTAGCTGATTGACGTATTCGCGTGATAAAACGCCGCGTGTTGCCGCGAGAGGTTGGCGTGCGGGAACGCGCGGTAACGTGCTGTTACGATGGCGTCTGGCCGGTGACTGAGGGTGTAGAGTAGGCTCCGCTTGCCCCGGCCAGGCTGGAAATCCATAGACTAAGCGAACGCAGATATACCACGCATCATTCTGTGTATCTACTATGAAATCTCTCTGGTATGTATTACCTTAAGATTTGCCCGCTATTGTATTACCTTAAGTATGACGTAGTGTAAATTTTCATTAATAATAGTGATTTGTTATAATATTAGCGTTTACTTGCACATTTTCGATCTCTACATGTTTGACCGAGATATGTTTTGATAAATCAACCTTCGGAAATTAGTAATAGACTCAAGAGGTTGCAATATTTATTTAAGTTTTCATTTGGCATTTGATCAAACATTTACAAATTATATAAATTACTAAGTTTGTATATTTGTATTAATAGATATGTATTCCAATGTTCTTATTTTGTATGGAAATTCCGAAATTATTTTTAAAAATTTAAGTCCATCTAAGACTCAAGAAGTTTACATCACTAAAGAAGTATTCTAGATATAACAGATTAAAATCCAAATCATATTGAAAAAACGTCACTATAAACACTCTGTGAAATAATGAAATAACGCTGCTAAAATAACCACTGCCTCACAATATTCTTTCTGTAATTACATAAAAAAAAACATTATTTACATTATTCTGTAGAAGTATTGTTGTATTCAGCTATATTTTGCCTTATTTTTGCCAATTACTGTAATTAAGTACAACACTAACCATCTTTCGTTTACAATTTTTTTAATCTATGACTCGACAACGACCTTAATCTGAAATCCCTTTTCAACTCCTCGGGCCTCTCATTATTGATCTCTTTCACTCCTTACCACCGGTGCAATAATGTATTCTTCCCTCTCTAACGTGTGAAAGCTCTCTACATCCGTCTCGCTCGCACTCCACTGCAGAGCTTCGAAAACAAGGTAGAGGCGCCCGTACTATCAATGCGAGTGTGTATTAGAAATTTTTCCCTTATATTAGCCACAGAATAGCAAATATATTTCGTTAGCTTATTAGTGTACTAGCGTTTACCATTTCGTTTCATGTTGAACTTTTCTTGAATGTGACATTTTTTTTTTTAATATACCTACGCATATTTTTCGGGCACGTTTTTATGAAGAATAAACGGAATGCGCGTGTAAAAAATTTTTATTGAACATTCCCGTGGAGTTCTTTGATAAGATTTTTAATGAATACGGTACGTTAATAATAAATTACTGGCGTAGCAAAAATATTTTTACTACATAAAAACAAAGTAATTATAGTTTTTGGTGTTCCGTAAAATATATTCATTCATATATCTTCATTATAAAATATTAATATTTATTCATTTTTTTTTAATAATTTGAAACTAAATTTTGAACCACGGATGGTTAGGTCCAAGGTTCGATTCTTGGGTCGAATACAAAATTGTATTTTTTTATTTTCCTTCTCTATTGTAGAGGATAAACCCACTACGCTGTTCCAATGCAGATTAGTGGTTTTAGTTATGCATGCATGGTGGAGGATACTGCCAATTACTTTACTCCGGGACTGGCACAACCGGGAATCAAATCCTGGACATCGTGATCCGTGGTTTTTTTTCAAATGAGTTTCTAATTAATTAATCATATTTTCATTTATAACTCCTGTAAGCTAATAAATAAATAAAATCGTTTTCTAAAAAAAAAGTTTTATTTTGTATCGTTTTATGAAAACGCTTCTGAATTATCATAGCATGTAGTCGGATAAAACTATGCTATGCTATGATAGTGCTATGATAGCCTAGTGGTTAGGGCGTCAGCCTCCTAATCAGAGGTCGGCGGTACGAATCCGGGCACGCACCTCTAACTTTTCGGAGTTATGTGCGTTTTTAAACAATTAAAATATTACTTGCTTCAACGGTGAAGGAAAACATCGTGAGGAAACCTGCACGCCTGCGAGTTCTCCATAATGTTCTCAAAGGCGTGTGAAGTCTGCAAATCTGCACATGGCCAGTGTGGTGGACTATGGCCGAACCCTTCTCATATTGAAAGACCCGTGCTCTGTAGTGATGAAGATATATAGTGTTAGATTAGCTTGAAACTAGTTAAAGGTAAAAAAAAAAAATACATCGCGTCAAAATTACTCATATTACAATTCAAAGGGCCGGTACCTTTGACTAAATATTGAGAAGCGAGTGATTTTAGGGCCCTCGGTAATTATTTTTCCGCACCGGTTTACATGTTTACGAGATTTTAACATCGCTGTGAATATAATGAAAACAGTACGCCAACGGCCGAGTTAACTAATCAATTGTGTTTCAACAGTTACGGTTAATAAAGTAACTTATATAAAAGTTAAGACCTTAAACACTAGTATTATTTTTATACGGTAATCTAGATATTCGGATAGTGATAAGGGTAAGGGTAAGGTGATATCTTGGAGATGTCTATCTATTAGTTCATAGTTATTATAAAACGAAAGCTTATAGAAAAATCATATTACGATATAAGGGATTATATAAACGATAAAAAAGCTTGCTCTATATCCATAGTTACTATAATTTATTATTGATTATGTGAGATGGTGATAACAAAGTAAAACCGGCTAAGTTTGTTGTGGGCTTCTTAGACCAGGGCGCGTTTGGAATCCTTATAGCTTTAGTTTAAAGTTTACGAATGTAGTTATCACCATCAACTCACTACTATGTAAATTATTGACGCGTCAAAAGTGCCTTTTAAAGGACATTTGAATAAAGATTATTTGAATTTGAATTTGGTTATGTTTTTTTCTTTTTTCGGACTGTCTATTAGCTGTGCTAACCCCATTGGCTGCCACAACGTAACCGGGCTGTTTGGCGAGCTTCGGAAAGAACCTCCTCCAGAAGAAATTTTGAGCCCTAGGGCTCGAAGAAACTAAGGGAAACTCTGCCTATGGGCGCCTCCTGTGAGGCCGAACCTCGGCGTAGGCGACGTTTTTAATAACGGAGGGGTGGGGTGGAGCCTGCGTCCGGATGACGTATGATAGCGGGGACCTCGTCTTCGCTGGCGAAGACGGTGTGTAGCGTATGATTGTGTGGTAGGAGGTACGAGTATGTTGTCAGTAGTCATCTGATCGTCAGAGTCATGAAGGATATGTTTAGGTCTCCTCTTTCGGAGAGGAGCGCTTAGGTCTTGGGAGTAAAAAGAAGCCGCAACTAAGAGAGGGTTGGAGTATCGGATTGATTTCTCGAAATAGCTTTTCGAGAATTTCTTAAAGTGCTGAGCGATAGTGTCAAGTTCTAGGTCTCTGTGCAGATCTACGTTGCGCACGTACCAGGGACAGCCGGTTGCCGTGCGCATGAAACGATTCTGAATCGTTTGAAAGGTTTTATACGTGGGACGAAGCGCTATAGCGGCGCTCGCGTATGACATGATTGGACGGATACAAGTTTTATATAATGTCACTTTGTGACGGATAGGTACAACTTACTGTGTTTATTAATCATGAAGTAGAGTCTGTTAAGAACAAAACAGGCTTTCTATTGATTGTGTGGTAGGTGGTACGAGTATGTTGTCAGTAGTCATCTGATCGTCAGGGTCGTTAAGGATATGTTTAGGTCTCCTCTTTCGGAGAGGAGCGCTTAGGTCGAGGGAGTACATTGTAAAATAACTTATATAATGTTTAAGACCTTAAACACTACTATTATATATATAAATATGTGTTATTTTATTATTATTATATATATTTTTTTCTTTTTTCAAATTATCTAAGTATATTTTTGTATGTAGTTTAAAATACCTGGTTTGACCTATCCCACTTTATAAATTCACCTTACTCACATCTAAGGGTAGCTGGAAGAGATCTCTTATAGAGATAAGCTTTCCTTTGTATACTTTTATACTTGTGTTTGATATCACAAATTTGGTACATAAATAATAAAAATAAATAAAGAAATAAAATTATTTTTATTCGTTAACCTAGATATTCGGATATATGATATGGGTTATGTCGTAATGTATTAAATGCGATAGCCTAGTGTTTAGGAGGTACGCCTCCTAATCAAAGGTCGGGAGTTCAATCCCGAGCACGCACCTCTAATTTATGTGTTTTTTTTTGCAATTAAAATATCACTGCTTCAACGGTGAAAACATCGTGAGGAAACCTGCACGCCTGAGAGTTCTCCATAATGTTCTTAAAAGAGTGTAAAGTCTGCCAATCCGAACATGGCCAGTGAGATGGACTATGGCCTTAAACTTCTCATATTGAGAGGAGACCCGTGCTCTGTAGTGAGCCTATGAATTTGAATTCACACCCAAACTTTTTATCGTTTATGTAATCATTTATATCATAGACAGAAAGGTACTCTTTCTTGCACATCAAAGATTGAGAAACAACATGTAACCCTTAACACATATATGCAAGGGTAGCCTTATCGCTTAGTCATAATTTTATTTTAATAAGCAACATCTCAATATAATGAAAGGAATAATTAATTGTGGCCATCAAAATGGCCTCCTATAGGTATATTTCAATTAAGAAACTTCCAACTTTGAATAAGTAGGGCAGTTAACTAAACATTTGCGTCTCCAAGCTGGTACTTACTGAGAACTTCCTATCATAGGTACGAGTATCACAAACTTATAATTAGAAGAAGAATATTTTAACTTACAGACTTTTGTCTGGTGGGAGGCTTCGGCCGTGGCTAATACCGACAAAGACATATCGCCAAGCGATTTAGCGTTCCGGCACGATGTCGCTTAGAAACCAAATCGGAGCGTGGTTTTACCATACTTCTAACAAGTTAGCAATACTAGCTAGGCATCATCACTTACCACCAGGTGAGATAGCCGTCAAGGGCTAACTTGTAGTGTATAAAAAAAAATATATAGTGTTGGACATATTATATATTAATAATTAAATCTTTATAAAGTTTAAGAAAGTCGTGTTAGTTACACTATTTATAACTCAAGAACGGCTGAACCGATTTGGCTGAAAATCGTCGGGAGGTAGCTTAGGACCATGAGATGGACATAGGATACTTTTTATCCCGTTACATCTATACAAATAAATAAAATTGGAGTGTCTGTTTGTAATATTGAAATGACATTTTTACAATTTTTGTCTGTCTGTATGTCTGTCTGTTTGTTCCGGCTAATCTCTGAAATGGCTGGACCGATTTTTACGGGACTGTTATTGGCAAGTAGCCGATGTAATAAGGTGTAACTTAGGCTACTTTTATTTTAGAAAAAGTCTTTTATTTTAGAAAAATAAAGTAATGTTGCAATGTCCCAGTACTGTGAAAGGCAGTTTTTACAATCTATTAGCTAACTAATAAATACGTAGTCGAGAAGATTGTAAGACGTTATGGTCCTAACGAAATCCAAACAAACAAGTACCTACTGTTTACTTAATTAGCTAAAATTTTTCCTGCATTCCTTTGAACATAAAACTTAGAGGCATTCACATAAAAACTAGTTTAGCTACAAATTGCAAAGTCTAAACTACGCTTAAGATGCTTCATTACCCTTTTTTACAGCCACGCGACGTCTTTTATCTCGTCCTCACTCACTCGTTTATTGTATTCACCTCTCCTTCCGGCGTGAGGTAAGAAAACACGTCTCTACAAATTGCAATGTATACACTATCCTGAAGAATCTTCATTACTCTTTTTATGGTCACGCGGCATCTTCCATCCCTTTTCTTTATATGAGGTTTATATGTCATTTCTGTCTCTCACCACGCTTACTGGCTTCAAAAACCTGATTTCAAGCAGATTGTCAAGTTCAATAAAAATAGAAGTGTACTTTAGATAAAGTTTTTATTGAGATGCTCCGCAATTGCAGGAGCATTAAATTACTATCGCGGAGTATTAGGAGTGAAGTCAATTACGTATTGTTTATATTCTCATTGACTAGAGCGGCTAATCTGTTTTCATGCCAGATTAAAAAAAACACCGTGGAATGCCAAAAAATGTGAACATTGAAATTATAAAGATAGGAAATAAGCACGATGTTTGAATAAAGAACGTAAATGAAGCATAAAAAAAAAACAGAAAAAATATTCCTTATTTGAAATTCTTCTGTAACAATCAGAATGGTACGCTTTTTTTATTAGTGCATAACTGTCATTGATCGGTCATAATTACTCCTTACTAAATGTGACGAAGCAGTAACTTTTTTTTAATTCATTTTTCAGCCCTGGATTCAAATCCTCTATGGCCTAGCAGTCAAGCGCAAAACCTACCACAGATAAATTACTTGACCGTATAAATTCCAACAGAAATTCTACGTACAGATTTTGGGAGTCGCACTTTCAATTTCTGGTTTACTTTGAAATAGAGATTTACTTTCCTATAAAGCCTAGTACGTTTTTGGATTAAATCCGTCACTTTTTAGATCTTTTGCCTCGGTTGCAACCAATCTTTGACCTGGTTTTTTGAAACATTCTCAAATTTTCCTCGTATTTATTTATTTTATGTTTAATTTTTTATTGGATTATTTAACTAGTCACAATCTATATAAAAACAACAAAAAACATTTCAGAAGAACAAACACGAGAAATGACCACAGCATGCAACCTTAAAATTAACCTTACATCTAAATAATTCAATTTATACCTATAATGCAGTAATAGATAGTCTTACTTGCTTTTTAAAGGAGGCCACAGAACTGCAGGAGATGTCGCAGATATTTCTGTGATCATTCAGCATTGAGCATATTCTATAGACAGGCGCATGCTGACCAGCCTTGGTTCGACAAAACCAACCCACCCACTTGGAAGCTATTTACCGAAGTTTTACGTACATAGGTATTAAATTCTTTACATTTTATCTTATCATTATTTACTGCCATAATTTCTCTAAAAATCCTTCTCATATTGAGAGGAGACCCGTGCTCTGTAGTGAGCCGGTAGTGGGTTGTTCATGATGATGATGAATTTCTCTAAATTGATTTGTTTTAATGACATATGGCCTATTTATATTGTTTTTGTTTATCCTTTTGTTTTGTGAAACACTGTATTTATTTCTTGGAGGGCGATGATTACTACAACCCAGTTTAAACTTCGGTAGGATCATCGTTTTCATGTGTTTAAGCTTCTTGAGTTGTTTGTTCCTAATAAAAATCATTATATTTTAAATCTTTTATACATTTTTAACGATAACATTTATCATTGCTGCTTTTTCTTATTATACCTGTATAATAAATATATTCATGTGAATGAAATTAATTTGTAAAACGTTCATTAAAACATTTTATGTAAAATTTACATTTGCACGCCGAAAGGGTATTTCATCTGTATCTAATTAGTATAAATGACCATTTGTTGCGTGAACATATTCGAGCAAATAAAATATAAATGACATTTCATTTCAAACCAACACAAGTCAACCAGAATGTGTATTGGGTACAATAATTAATATACTTAGTATTTTTTCCAGCGTTATCACTGGTATCATTGGAAAACAAATAATGAATAGAAGTAGGCGTTACTTTGCGGAAGTTCATGATAAACAATAAACAGCAAGTATAATTATCTATATTCCGCCGACATCGTAAAGACTTTACTTTTCTAGCTTGTGAAGTCAACATCTCCTGATGATGATCCGGTGTCGGGTCGAAACGTGCGTAGAGGTTCTAGTGCAAGATTTTGTGTGGTGTTATATTATACAAATCTCCCGGTTGTCAGCGGAATATAGCAAATTATACTTACTGTTTATTGTTTATCATTGGAAACCGTTGTGTTTATTCCCTCCTTGAGGAAACCAGGACCGACGACTATTTCGATGTACCTTCGATATCGTATTATAAAGTGGGAAGTGCTGGGTTCGACCCCCGGTTCTAGTCAAAACATACCGCCAGCTATTTAACGTTTCAGTACGCTGCGAATGGGTTGTCAACCCATTGGTGCGTGGTGGTGAAGCAAGTGATATTTTAATAAAATAAGAAAAGTTAGAGGTGCGTGCCCGGGTTCGAACTCTCAACCTCGGATTAGGAGGCGGACGTCTTGACTACTAGGCTATCACAGTTTCCACAATTGAATAGGAGCTTACCTAGTGGTAACACGAAAAATGTTCGCTATTCTAGAACCTAGGCCAAAATCAAATGTAAATAGTAAGTGTGTCACGTAGAATCTCGATGTGGAATCTCTTTGAAAATCCCGGTCGCTGATAATATCTGGCAACTACAGAGTTTGGCAAAAAAAGCGTTAAGTTTATTTAGACGACCTCCGTAGCGCAGTTAAGTTGGAGGTCCTAGACTCGATACCCGGCTCGAGTCTGGATACGGCTTCGGCTGTGGCTAGTTACCACCCTACCGACAAAGACGTGTCGCGAAGCGATTTAGCGTTCCGGCACGATGTCGCGTAGAAACAAATTAGGAGTGTCGGTTTATTTTACCCCTAACAGGTTAGCCCGCTACCATCTACCCGCTACAATCTATATTATTTTGAAGTTTTTATGAAACAATTGCAAAAATAATGACAGGTAGCTCAAAAACAAAGTTATGTCAAAAATTTTGTTTTATTATTATCGTTTAGTTTCTAACAAGATAGATAGAAGTCGTTAACGTGTCATCATCATCATGATCAACCCATTACTGGCTCAGTACAGAGCACGGGTCTCCTCTCAATATGAGAAGGGTTTAGCCATAGTCCACCACGCTGGCCATGTGCGGATTGGCAGACTTCACACGCTTTTGAGAACATTATGGAGAACTCTCTGGCGTGCAGGTTTCCTCACGATGTTTTCCTTCACCATTGCTACAATCCGCTACAATCTATACTATATTGAAGTTTTTATGAAACAGTTTCAAAAATAATGACAGGTAGCTCAAAAAAGTTTATGTCAAAAATTTAGTTTTATTACTATCGTTTAGTTTCTAACAAGATAAATTGAAGTCGTTAACGTGTAATTTTTTTTTGCCAGTGTTCGGTTTTTTTGCCCTCAAGTGTCGTGGTACTCCTCAAGTTTCTCACAGTAGGTTTAGAATATTTAAGCCTATATAAAAGGAGCGTAAAGGCGCGGCCTTTAAGAATGTACCCTTCTCTTAGAATGGATTCACAACAACACAACTTCTGCGATATTTAGCTCTGATGCAAACGAATACCGCTTTATGGAAATTTGTTTTTACCTCCCTGGCACAGTGGTGAGAGCTGTGACTTTGTAGGTGGGAAGTTCCGGGTTCGATCGGAAGTATTAAAATGGGAATTTATTATAGTATCTAGTTATCACCATCAAATCACTACTGTGTAAATTATTGACGCGTCAAAAGCGCCTTTTAAAGGACTATTTGAATAAAGATTATTTTGAATTTTGAATATGAATTTGAATATACCTCAATCTTCTATGATCGTGGCTAGTTACCACCCTGCTAATTTATTTAGCACGTTCCGGTACGTGAAGAAACCGATGGGGTATGGGTTTAATTTAACTGTCACACTCCTCACAGGTCAGCCCTCTATCCTGTTTGACTACAAAGATTAACTGGTAGTAGAGTAAAAAAAAAACTAATAGTTCTGCCAAATTTGGCCAGCGTACAACTTCAGCTAAGTAAATTGCTATACAACGACCCTCCGCTTCGCATCGCCCGTACTTGTTATTCTCGTTTCGCGACTGCTTAGTGTCTGTTTAAATATCCCATGAACTTCCACAGAGTTAAACGGAAAAAAGATTTGTCAAACTCAAACTTTAGTATCTTCATACAAAAGTTTTTTTTTTTATATATATATAATATATACAATAAATTACCGTCATACATCAATATGACAGCTATTCAAAAGGATTTGGTTAAAAGCACGTGATTTATTTTGTCCTCTATAAAAAAAACTTTTGTTTGAGATGTTTTAGTAAACAAGATTTATCACATTAACTTAAAATTTACGTTTTGTTTAAGTGTTTTTCTATACACTACAAGTTAGCTCTTGACATATATCTCACCTGGTGGTAAGTGATGATGCTGTCTAGGATAGTAGCGGGCTAACCTGTTAGGAGTATGGTAAACCCACGCCTCGTAATTGGTTTCTACGCGACATCGAAAAGCTAAATCGCTTGGCGACACGTCTTTGTTGTTGTGTTTTTTTTTATACACTACAAGTAAGCCCTTGTCGGCTATCACACTTGGTGGTAAGTAATGATGGAGTCTAAGATGGTAGCGGGCTAACCTATGGTAAACCCACCCACACTATATATAAATCGCTTGGCGACACGTCTTTGTCGGTAGGGTGGTAACTAGCCACGCCCGAAGCCTCCCACCAGACAAAAGTGTTTCAAGTTCCCTTTAAAACATTAAGAATGTCTAAGCCCATATAAAAGGAGCATAGAGGTGCGGCAACTAAGAATTTACCCTTCACTTAGAAGGGATTTCAACTTCGGCAATACATTGTCCTGATGCAAATGAAGACGGGACCGCTTTATGCAAAGTCGAAGAAATAAAACTAAGCTATACAATGACATTTCTGTTACGGGTTTGCTTATATTATGTTGGATTGTTTTTGTTACCTTATTTTTTTGGAAACCTGCACGCCTGGGAGTTCTCCATAAGGCTCTCAAAGGCATGTGAAGTCTGCCTATCCGCACGTGGCCAGCATGGTGGACTACGGCCAAACCCTTCTCATATTGAGACACGTGCTCTTTAGTGACACGGGTCTCCTCTCAATATGAGAAGGGTTTGGCCGTAGTCCACCACGCTGGCCATGTGCGGATTGGTAGACTCCACACACCTTTGAGAACATTATAAACTCTCAGGCGTGCAGGTTTCCCTCACGATGTTTTCCTTCACCATTGAAGCGAGTGATATTTTAATAGCTTAAAAACGCGCATAACTTCGATAAGTCAGTCGTGCGTGCCCAGGTTCGTACCGCCAACCTCTGATTAGGAGGCTGACGCCCTAACAAATAGGCTATCAAACCTTCTCATTATTTGTACAAAATTAATTAAATAATCGAGATTCGAACATATACCCTATATGTTCGAATCTCGATAGTAAATGCTCCGATCTTGCATAACTGCGTCCAGAGATTGTCTCAATTAAATTAGTTTCTCCACTTACCCACTGTTGTCAAGTCTTGGTTGCAATGTATTTTCAGATCTCATTCGAGATGATAGCTTAATCAACTAGTCAGATAAACAAGATCGCAGATATAAAGACGATTCTGCATCTTCATTTGTACGAAGCGTAACATGATTTGTTGTTTATTTATTTATCCCACTAATCCTATATCCTATTGTTAGAGATCATTTTATAGTATAATTAATTTAATATTTGTATTACGAATATAAACTGTCAATTTCAAATGTCAAATGACGTACGAGTGCTCATTTTAAAGAAGAGACAACTTCGGTTTTCGAACGTAAGTGAAGGAGAAAAAGAGCGGGAATTAGCGGCGGCGGTTTTTTGGGAGGACGCGGTACAAGCGCGATTGATTTATGACAAATTCATTATTATTTAAGTTAATTTCAAAAATACATAGTTGTTTATTGTCAAGATAATAAATTTATAAAAAAAGAAGACTAATTTATTATAATTTCACACAATCGTTAACACTATAATATCTCTAATATATAAAATTCTCGTGTCACAATGTTTGTTCCCATACCCCTCCGAAACGGCTCGACCGATTCTTATGAAATTTTTTATGCATATTCAGTAACTCTGAGATTCAGCTACCTTTTTTTTTAAAACCCTTAGTGATAAGGGGTCCAATTTTTTTTTTAATTTTTGTACAATTTTTTTTTGTATTATGTGGCATTAAAAAATTCATACAACCTTTTTCACTTTTCACTCTTCTATCACCAACCCCTGCTTTTTAATAGTCATTTTAATAATTTTTGCGCGAATATGGGTGACCGTTCTCTAGAAATTATTTAAATGGCAAAACAACGTTTGCTGGGTCATAATTATAGTATATTATAAATGTGAAAGTGTGGATGTTTGTTCACGCAAAATCGGCTGAACGGAATTGAATGAAATTTGGTATGCATGTTAACACGGAAAAGAACATGGGTTACCTTTTATCGCGATTTCTTAAGTAGTTCCCGAGGCAAAATTGAAAATGGTTTACGAGCTATGCCGCGGGCAGATAGCTTTAAATTTAGTATACATGTCACCTATGCTATGGAAAAGTACACGTACATTCTATACAGACCGCCCTGGTCTAAGAAAAGCCCACAACTTAGCCAGGTAAATATTATTTTTCACATCAACTCACATGCCACTTAAAATTATTTAAGAGCTATCTTATTAGAGCAATATTTCATACCCATGCTTGTTTATCATTCATGATGGCAATCCGAGAGCAGCGCCATCTAGTTTTAGAATCATGTACGACAGACAAGAGAGTGGTATCGCCCCTTCTCTTTAAGCAACACTTAGTGGCGTATGCAGGTTCTTATAAGAATCACCGGCGCGGGACGGCGAATTGCATTCATTGCATTCGGTCGGTTCGGATCTGTGGTCGAGACGCAGTAGTGCATAGTCGTACTTGGTGGAGCGTATAGTCTGCTCTTTATAAATAACGATACTTATAATTGTCATTCTGTTCTACAAAGAGTATCTGGTCTCTTTGCCCGAACCTGCCCACGTCTACTCAAATTACCGATGGACACGCCCCTGTCCATCCTATATACATGATTTAATCAATGAAAACATCAACAATAACGATTAGTGTACAACTAAAACCAACGCTAAACGATCTCCTGGTGATCAACACCACAATAAATGTCAAACTACAATCATTGCCGGTAAAATAACACCGCCTAATTCTTTCGGCTCTATACGTGTTCGGAACCAGTAATTAGGGAGTTTCATTCCGTACCGTTATTTTATTCGGTAACGTTATTTTTTTTTTGTACGTACATAAATACAGATTTCGCACGGCCTCCGCCATTGCGGTTGGATTTATAGTGTTTGCAGGGCGAACGTTTTTACTGCTAATTTATTTTTTCGATAATTTTTCGTGGTGCTTAATTTTTTTTGTTCTTTACCCACTGTTAACTTTTTGCTTGAGATTGGGTAGGCACTTATTCTTAATTTGTTTACAAATTGCTTTATCTAATATGATAATTGAGGCGGTGATAGCCTAGTGGTTAGGAAGTCAGCCTCCTAATCAGAGGTCGGCGGTTCGAATCCGGGCACGCACCTCTAACTTTTCAATTAAAATATCACTTGCTTCAACGGTGAAGGAAAACATTGTGAGGAAACCTGCACGCCTGAGAGTTCTCCATAATGTTCTCAAAGGCGTGTGAAGTCTGTCAATCCGCATATGGCCAGCGTGGTGGACTATGGCCGAACCCCTCTCATATTAATAGGTATCGTAAAACTTTATGTGATAATGATGGTCTAAAGCAAATACCACTTCGGCCTCCAACTTCATAAGCAGCATTAAAGTCGCATTCCTACAATCAACCAATCACAGGACTTGATTAAACGGGCGAGGCTTGTGATTGGTTGCACGTAGGATGCCAACTTAAACGCCGCTAAGGTAACCGGTTGGACGCGGTGTTTTGTCATACCTTTTTTTTTATCCCAGCAATAGAAAATTAATTCCCCAATTGCCTTCACTTTAGACTACTTAAGTTTACTCTCTGTTAGCAAGGTGAGACGATCTACCAAATAATATTACATTATTTAAAATGACAAAGAGCTTTTATCAAGACAAAGAATTTTAATACTTTACCTAAAAAATAAGTCCCCTAGAGAGCTCTGATGTTAAGTTAAATTGTTTTATATCCAGTCTTTAAGCGAAAGTTACCTTTGTGTTATACATACTACTTTATACCCGCGACCTGCGTCGCATTCTTTATTGCTTCTGAACATAAATAATATGATTATGTAAAAAAAGATAGTTTTACTTAAAGTAAGTACTTTAGCCACAAAATGTTTTTCTTTATGTATTAATTATTTTAATGGAAGAAATAGAGCGTTTTTCAATTACAACTTAGCACTTGACCACAATCTCACCAGATGGTACGTGATGTCCGATTTGGTAGCGGGCTAACCTAAGCGTATGGTTAATCCATACTCCTAATAGGTGTCTACGCGACATCGCGCCGGAACGCTAAATCGCTTTGCGACACGTCTTTGTCGCCAGCCTCCCAACAGACCAGACCCAGAAACTCCAACTTTTTATTTCGTCAGCGCACGCGCACGCGGTTATCTAAAACCAATACAATAAAGTTATCCTCATTATATGAATATGACTTCACCGTGTAATGTTACACCTACGCTACCTTTGTTACGTTCGGAATAATTCACTCTCCTAATTAATTAATTCATTAACGCCTTAGTCAACAAACTTATGCCCAACCAAGTTCATAAATAAAACTCTGATTAACCTCTGTATAAATATATTAGCTCTATGATCAAGTCATCTATCAATCATAAACACTTTATACAAATAATCTTTTTTTAAAAGGCACTTTTGATGCGTCAATAATTGACATAGTAGTTATTGCATGGTGATAACTACATTCGTAAACTTAAAACTAAAGCTATGAGGGTTCCAAACGCGCCCCGGTCTAAGAAGAAGCCCACAATAAAATTCACTGCGTATAAAAAAACAATTGCTGCGTACAATATTTTGTTACTTACTTTCAAGTATAACTATTGCACATGGGAACCTAAAGCACTTTGTAGCTAGCAATAAAGCTAACTTTATCACTTATTTAACATTTTAACACAGTTACATTAAGCAAGTAATCATTTGTGTCAATGCAACGCCATGTCAATGTCACCAAGATACTTTATTGAATTTCATCATCATCATCATCATCATCAGCCAACATTAATCGACTGCTGGACATAGGCCTCTTTGAAGTAGCGCCAACTCATCTGTCAATCAATCAATCAATCAACATTTCGGAAGTCATCGCTCCACCTGGCCGGAGAACAGCCCACACACCATTTGTCGAGACGTGGTCTCCACTCGAGGACCTTCTGACTCCAACGTCCGTCGGTTCTCCGGCAAACGTGATCAGCCCACTGCCACTTCAGCGTTCCTTCGAGCTATGTCGGTTACCCTCGTTTTTTGCCGAATCACCTCGTTACGGACTTTTTTATTGAATTTACAAAGTTATATTGCAAAATTATTATTTTTCACTGATTATATATATTTTAAATATTCTCTTTTATCAAATTTTTCGTTTATCGGTACTTTAATCTAATATTAAAACCCGACCCAGACCGACGGCCTGAAAAGGGTCGCTGGTGGCGGGTGGATGAGGAAGGCGGAGGACCGTGAGTGGTGGCGCGCTCTCGGAAAGGTCTAGGTCCAGCTATAGGCGTCTATAGGCTGATTGATTGATTGATTGAATTTTCTAATTGGAATCAAGCATGCGAATTCTGAATGTAGACATTTTTTTTTTATATTTTCAGTGTGGTGTTGGTGCCTTTTTAATAAGTAAATATGGGAAGTCATTCGTTTTACATAATAGATTGTAAGTAGCTATAATTTTAATAAATAGAGCGATAAACCAACGACATAGTTTCTAATGGCTTATGCGGAGCTATACGACTTTCAAGTTTAAAAAGTTTTAAATTATAACTATATTATTTTACAACTATAGAGTCTTAACCCAGCATCACGATCAACCCTTTACCGGTTCACTACAGAGCACGGGTCTCCTCTCAATATGAGAAGGGTTTGGCCTAAGTCCACCACGCTGGCCATGTGCGAATTGGCAGACTTCACAACCCTTTGAGAAAATTAAAAAAAAAGTAAATTAATTCCCAAAAGTAAGAGGTGCGTATCACAGCTACTACTGTATATGTTATCAACCCACTATTTGTTTCGCAAAAATAAATACCTTTATAAGGCTATGAATTTATTTTCAATGAAACTAAAAAAAGCAGTTCTAAGTCATTGACAACCCCCGTGGCGCAGAGCGCGTGCTGTTGCATTATAAAGTTGGAGGTCCTGGGTTCGATTCCCGGCTGGAGCCTGGTCTGGTGGGACGCTTCGGCCGTGGTAAGTAACCACCTTACCGACAAAGACGTGTCACCAAGCGATTTAGCGTTCCGACACGATGTTGCGTAGAAACCAATTAGGAGTATGGGTTTACCATACCCCTAACAGGTTAGCCCGCTACCATCTTAGACTGCATCATCGCTTACCATCAAGTGAGATTGCCGTCATGGGATAATTTGCAGTGGATAAAAAAAAATATCACAGTAGTTTTTAATCTATTTTATCGCAATCATCATCATTGTCATGATCAACCCATTACCGGCTCACTACAGAGCACGGGTCTCCTCTCAATATGAGAAGGGTTTGGCCATATTCCACCACGCTGGCCATGTACGGATTGGCAGACTTCACACGCCTTTGAGAACATTATGGAGAACTCTCAGACGTGCAGGTTTCCTCACGATGTTTTGCTTCACCGTTGAAGCAAGTGATATTTTAATTATTTTTTTTAAATTCGTAATAGTTAAGAAATATTATATAAATATAATAAAAATACTTTCTTCACGGTTCACCGGTTAGAAATTAAGAAGAGAATAATGTACCTATATAGTAATATTACAAATAGAAATGTAACGACTCATTTCGTAGCGTATAACGGAAATCATAAATATATAGACGCACTTATGGGTTTGAGATAAGTGTTATTAAAAATAATTGCTTCCATCCATTGATATAACGACAAAAGATAGCCTCTTACGAATAAGTTTTGTGAAACCAATTTTAATGCTACGAAACCAGAGTTTTTTTTACAAATCCTAGATAGTTAGATATTTTATTTGGATATTATTTTTGACTATGTAAGGTAGTAGTCAGAAGCGGTGATAGCCTAGTGGTTAGGGCGTCATTCTCCTAATCAGAGGTCGGCGGTTCGAATCCGGGCACGCACCTCTAACTTTTCGGAGTTATGTGCGTTACAATTAAAATATCACTTGCTTCAACGGTGAAGGAAAACATCGTGAGGAAACCTGCACGCCTGAGAGTTCTCCATAATGTTTTCAAAGGCGTGTGAAGTCTGCCAATCCGCACACGGCCCGCGTGATGAACTATGGGCAAACCCTTCTCATATTGAGATGAGACCCGTGCTCTGTAGTGAGCCAGTAATGGATTGATCATAATAAATGCACAATACAGACAAAATTCAACATATACAAAACACCTTTTTCGTCATACTTGATTACACTTGTCTAGGTTGTTCTTGAATTACTTTACGTGCATGCAACTAGCTGTGGTATATCTTTATAACTAGCATCTACGTCATTGATTCAACGAGATTTATAACCGAGATTGTAATATTATGGACGGATACAATATTTTGAATCGTATTTCATACAAATCGGCTGGGGGAAATAAAAGGCATCAAAAATATGTGCGCCCTATAATTTATTGATATTTTGCAGCTATACAGAGGCTGGGAAAAACTACCGTCCGAAATAACATTTGCCTCAAGATGCCACGCGGGTTTCTTACTGATGGCAAGTGGTTAAAAAGTTATAAATTCGATGGGATTTTTATGGGACGTTACTCCACATATCCGTAACATTCTCCTGAAAACTAGAATTTAAATGGTTTGTTTTTGTAAAAAAAATCCTTAAAAATGTATGGGGTACAAGTACAAGTTTTTTACTCGTATATTATAGCTTGGTATGAAAATTTTTGTATGAAAATCTAATTCGCATTTTTTAATGACTTTTTACGTTGCCGGCTGCGGTTTTCTTAAAGAAAAAAAAACATTTTTTTAAGCTTTATTTCCAGTACCTATGTATGAATAAAAAGGGGGTATTAACGGGAAAAAAAATCTCTTCAGCTTTATTATCACCATTAGCTATATTACCTATGTATGAATACGGGGTTTCAACGGTAAAAAAGCTAGTTAGTCATTATAGTATAAATATATGGATATATACCCAGTAATCTAGTTTAAGATATAGGCCAGTAATTGCAAAAAAATACCTCAAATCCATCTGATATCTTCCAGAGATTATCGCGTTCATACAATTGTAGTACGGGACACTGGTGACCCGTAGGGGATTTTTTTTTTTATTTATTTATTTATTTGCATCTGGCCCGGTCAGGGCATTGCAAACAGTAGAGAACAGTTTTTTCACTAAACAAGCTTGCCCTTGATGGCATTCCCAACCGGTGGTCAGTGATGATGTCCAAGATGCTCTTTCTGTATGCATTGCATCTTCTTGCTCCCTCATGTAACGAAATGTGTCTAATCAATACCTTGTGTTATCGCCGCGATGCTAAGAAGCTATATATTTATGCATTATGATGTATTTATTAATTAAGACATATATTTAAGAAGTCGTTTGTAAGGGTTAAAATGTTATTAATCTGCTTACATATAAAAGAGTATAAAACTGGACTAGAATACTATTATTAAAGTATTAAGGAGGTTATCATCATGTCGTGCCACCATGTTTTTGATCCCGCCAAAACGGTGGCCTGTGATTGGTCCACGAAAAATGGCAATAAAAATGGACGCCTCGGGAACATTGTTATAAGTTGAGTGATATTTTTGGCAGAAAAGTTTCAATGTAACTAGCATATTTATGTAAGTTTTTACACTTGAAACATCCTCGATTCTAATCCAAAAAAAATACCGAATGTTGCCTTAAAAGTTTTACTTCGAAAACAATAGTCATACAACAAGTATTTAATTTGTTTCCCATATTGCGTTATCATATAAAATGGCTTAATTGCATGATATACGAGGAGTTACCTTTAAACTCTAAATCCGATTAGTTACTGAAACGCTGATTAAATCATCGGACAAATAGTTACATTTTTATTTTAACGATCATAAATGATTGCTTTTGTTTTGCTAACTGTCAATTATTGTTATATTTTTTTTATTATTACTTCGGTTTAACAAAAACCCTGTCTGGGCTATAAGTATATCAGAATTCATCCAGATCTTAAAATGTATAGTATTTATAAGGTCGTATTATCATTAATAATTTTAATCTTCATCAACATCGTAATCATTATCAATCCACAAGAAGAGGTTTGACCCTAATCCACTAATAATTTTTAATTTTTGACCGGTGGGAGGCTTCGGCCGTGGCTAATTACCACCCTACTGGCAAAGACGTGTCGCCAAGAGATTTAGCGTTCCGGCAGGATGTCGCGTAGAAAACAATTAGGAGTATGGGGTTATCATAACACTAACAGGTTAGCCTGCTACCATCTTAGACTGCATCATCACTTACCATAAGGTGAGATTGCCGTCAAGGGCTAACTTATAGTGGATGAAAAAAAAAACTAAGTGCAGATTTATAGACTGCATACGCTTAAGATTTAATTAGAATACGCCTAACATAGAATTACAATTAAGAAAATCTCCCACGCAGGCAAGTTTCCTGGCGTCATTTTCCTGCACTGAATTGTGTTAGTTGTATTAAATTAAGAATTGATTTAAATTCAAAACTCTAAAAATTGGAAATTGATCAACGGTTTGATCGGCTGCTTTAAAAGCTATGATCAAAAATCAAAGTTCAGGAACCGGCAATCATTCTTTCTTTGCTAAGAACCTGTGCTAATCGGTGAAGGTTTCGTATTTCCCCCTTCATTCTGAGTAATCCGTTGAATGCGCATATCTGGAAATAAATGTTTTAAACCTTATCTAATACTGAGAAAGACTACATTGAAAAAGATCAGTAATAAAGTTATAAGAAACAAATGACATATTGATGGTAGGTACGCTCGAAAAGTTTTCGCTGCCCTATATATTGTATTACATATATAAGGCTGATTTCAGTGTAACATTGCAATCCGACACCCCAACCCTCTCGTAGTTGCGTTTTTTTTTACGACCTAAGCACTCCTCTCCGAAAGAGGAGACCTAAACATATCCTTCACGACCCTGACGATCAGATGACTACTGACAACATACTCGTACCACCTACCACACAATCATACGCTACACACCGCCAGCGAAGACGAGGTCCCCGCTATCTTACGTCATCCGGACGTGGGCTTTAACCACGGCCTCGGAGACGTACGGACCACTCACCGTCCGACCCCTCCGTTATCCCAAACGTCGCCTAAGCCGAGGTTCGGCCTCACAGTTACCTTATGTTAAGTGATTACTGTCCTCATGAACTGCTGCACCAGAAAAGTCACCTATACGTTGCTTTTGGGATCTATCTTCCTAATTGGGCTACACAACATACCGCTAAAAGTGGTAGGTTAGTGGTAAGTCTTTGCCAGTAGGGTGTATACTAGCCGCACGCTAATCGTACCCATCTTGAGAATAGTAAGAAAAATTCAAAGTCTTTTTTATATACACTACAAATTAGCCCTTGACGGCTATCTCAACTGGTGGTAAGATGATGATGCAGTCTAGGATGGTCGAGGGCTAACCTGTTAGGAGTATCGTACACCCACGCTCTTAACTGGTTTCTACGCGACATCGTGCCGGAACGCTAAATCGCTTGATAACTAGCCAGTGCCGAGGCCTCCCACCAGACCAGACTCGAGCCGGGAATCGAACCGAGGACCTGTATACAGTAGGTCGATAACTGATATAGTACCAGCTGTACTAGTAATAGCACGTCAAAAGCTTTAAAAGAAGTCATCGGTTCCTCATACGCCGGTTTAGTAATCAACACACTGTATTGAACGCTCACCGGCACGCCTGGAGTTCGCGTCAAGTACTGTTATAAATTAAACTCGATTACATAAGTTATTTAGTTATTTAATTTCCGTGATAAAACCAATTTGGACATATGGGAGCACCTCGTGCTACTGTGGTCATCTGCAAGCACCTCGAACATACTCTGCTTACAAAGAAGCCCAAAACAATATACTCAGGGTCTTATCCGCTGCCCCATGGTACGCCCGCAATTCAGATATCCACGAATATCTTGAAATTCCTACCATCACAGACGAAGCAAAACGTTTTACACACTCGCTGCTACAGCCTCCCTCCATAAAGAGACTCAAAAAAGCCGATGTGCTCCACTATTAAGGGGATCTAGGGCACTTTTTTTTTTCGGACTGTCTATTAGCTGTACAAACCCTATTGGTTGCCACAGCGTAACCGGGCTGCTTGGCGAGCTTTGGAAAGAAGCTCTGCCAGAAGAAATTTTGAGCCCTAGGGCTCAAAGAAACTAAGGGAACGACTGCCAAAGGCCTCCTTTGAGGCCGAACCTCTAGGACACTGGTTCTAAGTTCCCCCAAACATTCTGTTACTGAAACTCAACTGTTTATAGTCTAATATACTGATCGCAGATTTATAATAATAATAAAAAAAAGTTATTTATTTAGCTAATTCTTCAAGAAACACGTGTTAATTTATTACAGCCGGTTAAAACGGAAGAAAGCGACCATAGATTACGACGAAACGTCATAGTAAAAGATGTTGCCAGTTCATGACAAGTACAAACGCCCTTAAACTGTGAAGGTACCTAATAGAGTAGATAAATGTCACAGTCGTTTAAACGGTAACAGTATTTACCGCCGCCTCTAAATTACATTAATAACAACCACAGGTATTTCAGCATTTCGATACGTGTAACTCGATATTGTTGTAACGAGTCGATATGTATTGAAACGGAAAGAGTATCGACATTCCATTTTATCGTAATGTAACGCAAGCGCCACACTTGCGGTCTCGTTAGTGATGTGTTGATATCGATGTTTGAGATGTGGTGAACTAGATCTGCCACCGCTTTATGTCATCTGTATACTTCTTCTTTTAGTGCCATCTCCTACCGGAGGTTGGCAATCAATATATTAATTGGATATTGTTCATTGCCACCTTAAACAATGAACTTGAGCTCATATTAAACCAACCTGGTGAAGGTTCTTAAGCCAGGATGTTCGTCTTCGGCCAGGTCTAGGTTTGCCCTTTATTTTGCCTTGCATATTAACGAATCTGTATACTAACGAATCTTTCCGAGTACTCGATATCGGGACAATAATAGATTACTAACATGTAAAAGTAATATATATAATTATACACATACACACACACACACACACACACACATACATACATGTTCACACTGCATGTTAGAAAGTAAACGTTAGTAGTAGATAAAATACAAACTTGTTAAATAATATTGAATATTTTATAATGGGAAGAGCGAGTCCTTCTGACACAGGTTTTATACTTAACATAAGGTCTCTATAAGGCCTTATCGGATACTGTAATATGTGAACAAATACATTTTCATTTCATTTAATTATAATTTAATCCTGAATGACAATAAAATTAATTTTAACCAACAATGCAGCCTAAAAACAAAACAGGTTCTAAACCACAACTGTGCACACAAATAATTTACTATTGCAAGTAGATTTACCTATATCACTTCAGCATCTACTATATATTTAAATTTTATAGACTTCTGGTAAATTTTATCAAACAAAAGAGGTTGCAAAGCATAAATAGCTCAACAATCATATCACAGACACACCGTCATATTTCCACGACATATTGTCTTCACTATTAATGAACGAATGAAACGATACGTTCCAATTATTGAACGCATCAATATGGCGGATTTTGCATCCACGCCTTTATTGGACACATCAAAGACATGTCATATGTAGTTAAATAAACTGAATTTTATGTATTCATCTCAAAGACACGTTATGAAGAGGTAATAATCTCAGCTCACAGATCTTATCACTGACACGTTGTCATACAAGTATTAAGCTTACAAGTTAGCGTACCTATGATACAATTTTATATTTAAATCGAACTTTTGATCATTGCATTATTGTATGTGGCTTCGTAACAAAAGAGGTAATAATCTCAGCTCGCAGATCATATCACAGACACGTTGTCATACGAGTATAACGATTACAAGTTAGCGTACATGTGATACAGTTTTATATTTGAATCGAACTTTTGATCATTGCATTATTGTATGTGGCTTCGTAACAAAAGAGGTAATAATCTCAGCTCGCAGATCATATCACAGACACGTTGTCATACGAGTATAACGATTACAAGTTAGCGTACATGTGATACAGTTTTATATTTGAATCGAACTTTTGATCATTGCATTATTGTATGTGGCTTCGTAACAAAAGAGGTAATAATCTCAGCTCGCAGATCATATCACAGACACGTTGTCATACAAGTATAACGATATAAAGTTAGCGTACCTGTGATATAGTTTTATATTTAAATCGAAATTTTGATCATTGCATTATTATATGTGGCTTCATAAAAGAGGTAATAATCTCAGCTCGCAGATCATACACAGACACGTTATCGTATCTCATCGACAAATTGCTTCACTATTAATGGTCGTTGACCAGTGCGAGTGAACCGATACGTTCCAATTATTGAACGCATCAATATGGAGGATATTGCATCCACGCCTTTATTGGACACATCAAAGACGTATGATGAAACGATTGCATTACACTTGCATGTGTCAGATTATAATGACAATAAGTCATTGAATGCTGACTGTAATGACAACGGTGTGTTGACAAGGTATACATTAAGTTTTAAAGTATAATGACATTGTTGAATAACAATGGTTTGTTTATAGTATACTAGCTGTTGCCCGCGACATCGTCTGCGTTAAATTGCTGATTTCCGGTGAGATTGAGATTTCCCGTGCTTTTTTTTTTCACGCTGAGAAATGCTTTTACGCATCCCCTCCAGAAGTGACGCATGCAAGACTGCGCCGCTTCCAACGGGGTATGTGGGACTCCCCTGCGGCCAGGCTGGCGACCAGAATACCCACGCAAACCCAGCGATGCTCCGTCGCCTAGTGGCTGGGTCACGGGAACACTTGTGCACTCGACCGCGGAAGATTTCCCGTGCGGCCAATACCCTGTTTCAGACAGTAAGCTACAGGCAAACGTCAAATTTCCTTAAGATCAGTTCATTAGCTTACTTCATTTTTTAATTTTACATTACTTATACTTAGGACCAAAATTTTGACTAGCAATCTATAAATTTATTACCAGATTTCGAGTCTTTAGTGCGTCAAAGTATGTTGGAAAATATATATGTATATATTTCTTTACACCACCGTTAGCATATCTAGTTAGAAAGTTTTATGACAGTGCCAAGTATATCTGGATAGACTATTGCTCGTATAATGTCTTTGTGTTTTGGTTCTGGGTTCGTATCCCGACTCGAGTCTGATCTGGTGGGAGGCTTCGGTCGTGGCTGGTTACCGACAATAACGTGTCAGCGATTCAGCATTCCGGCACGATATCGCGTAGAAACCAATTAGGAGTATGGGTGTACCATACCCACTAACGGGTTATCCTGCTACCATATTGGACTGCATCATCACTTAGCATCCTGGTGATTTAAGTTAAGGCTAACTTATAGGGTATAAAAAAATATCTCACGCTACACACTTTCAGCCTACGGAGTGCGAAACTACATCTTAAGCCGCACTTTTCACCCAGTACGAGTGGGTGGAAATTGTGTGGGTTGGAAGCAAGTGGTTGTCTCCGTTTATTAATAATTATAAGACACAGCTATTCGCAACTTGCCAATTTGGAAAGCAATCAAATTTGCTGTTCCTAGATTCGACGGTTCGTAGATTTGCTAACCCCCACGTCTTTGATACATGTGTCAAAGCAGATATTCTCGTATATCTACAGGATGGAGGATCGAAATTTTGATGCCTTTGATGGATTGGAACGTTCCGTGTTACCCAAAATAGGTTCTAATTCCTTCTTCTTTGGCCTCGCCTTATCCCGTTACGCTTTTTTTTATCATTCGGCGCCAAGTCGATCTTACTTTAGTATCCTCATCATTGAGGCCGAGGCATTTCATGTCCTTTTGGACATTCGTCAACCATGTAGTTGGGGGTCTTCCCTTCCCCTTTTCCCTGCAGCCTATAAGATAGGTTCTAATTCCGTATGACATTAAAAGTTGTAGCTGCAATACTGCCTTATACCACTTGGTTTCAATTGGCATCTCTAGTGGAAACGCCCTGTTGTGCTACTAAAATCACAATGATGCGCAAGATATAAAGAACGGATATACTTTCGGTAGCTTATCATCATCATCATCATGAACAACCCATTACCGGCTCACTACAGAGCACGGGTCTCCTCTCAATATCAGAAGGGTTTGGCCATAGTCCACCACGCTGGCCATGTGCGGATTGCCAGACTTCACACGCCTTTGAGAACATTATGGAGAACTCTCAGGCGTGCAGGTTTCCTCACGATGTTTTCCTTCACCGTTGAAGCAAGTGATATATATATTTTTTTAAGCGGTTGCTTATGAGACTTTAATTGGCAGTTTCATGTATTTGATCTTATAAAGAACAGTTTGGCAAAATCTTAGTAAAAGTGTACAATTTGGAATTTATTCAATTTTCAATTAACTAGTCTTATGAGAGGCTTTGGACGTGGCTAGCAACCATGGTACGATGTCGCATTGTATTCAATGATGAGAGAATGGGCAATAGCCATATCAGTAACATGTTTGCATACTTCTACTACTTCTTACTTCTTCTTCTACGACGACCTCCGTAGCGCAGCGCGTGCGCTGTTGCATTTTAAAGTTGGAGGTCCTGGGTTTGATTCCCGGCTCGAGTCTGGTCTGGTGGCAGGCTTCGGCCGTGGCTAGTTACCACCCTACCGACAAGGACGTGTCGTGTAGAAACCAATTAGGAGTATGGGTTTACTTTACCCCTAACAGGTTAGCCCGCAACCATCTTAGACCGCATCATCACTTGTCATCTAGTGAGATGCAGTCAAGGGCTAACTTGTGGTGAATAAAAAATTTGGGGGGGAACTTTTCCAGAAAGCCTATATATATCCCTAAGGAAACGAATTTAGCAGAAACGTCAGAATTACGTCATGTCTTTGGCATGATTTTCAACGCAGATCGGATTATACAGCCTACAGGATTGCTATTGAAGCATTTCATCATTGCGACGTTCCGACTCACCAGAGTTAATCTTTGGTACTCTATTACATTGAAATTGTGTGGCAGCCAAATCTGCATTCCATCTGTCTGGATGGGTCTTTAGAATTGCTCCCGAATATGTTTCTATTTCTCTGGGTATGTGTCATCATCATCATCATCATTTCAACCGATAGACGTCCACTGCTGGACATAGGTCTTTTGTAGGGAGTTCCAATGGCCACGATCTTGGGCCGCTTGTATCCAGCGGCTCCCTGCGACTCGTTTGATGTCGTCTGTCCACCTTGTTGGGGGTCGACCAACGCTACGTTTACCGGTACGGGGTCGCCATTCCAGCACCTTGGGACCCCAACGTCCATCGGTTCTCCGAGCTATGTGCTCCGCCCATTGCCACTTCAACTTCGCAACTCGCTGAGCTATGTCGGTAACTCTGGTCCTTCTACGGATCTCTTCATTCCTGATGTGATCACGTAGAGATACTCCTAGCATAGCTCTCTCCATTGCTTACTGAGTGACTCTGAGCCTTCTTATGAGACCCATAGTGAGCGACCACGTTTCGGATCCGTAAGTCATCACTGGCAACATGCACTGTTCGAAAACTTATGGGTATATGTAATAGTATGTATGTAATGTCTTTAATTAAGTTTCACAACTACACCAAGCCAACAAATATTCACAAATGAGTTTCGATTCCAATTTGAAGCTGTGATAGCCTAGTGGTTAGGAAGTCAGCCTCCTAATCAGGGGTCGGCGGTTCGAACCCGGGTACACACCTATAACTTTTCGGAGTAATGTGCGTTTTTAAGCAATCAAAATATCACTTGCTTCAACGGTGAAGGAAAACATCGTGAGGAAACCTGCACACCTGAGAGTTCTTCATAATGTTCTCAAAGGCTGCCAATCCGCACATGGCCAGCGTGTTGGACTATGGCCAATCCCTTCTCAAATTGAGAGGATGCCCGTGCTTTGTAGTGAGCCGAGAATGGGTTGATCATGATGGTGTTTCCATTTTTGCGTGGGCTGGGAAATAATTTACTGTGGCAGTAATAAATCGAATCTAGTTACAGACAGACGTGTCTTATTTAATCCCTCCATCGCATATCTCATGGCGACCATGCCAGTCGGCGCTCGTGCGTAGGCTGAGCGGCTGGCCACTGCTTAGTGTAGCGAGCTCAAGCTCTACTCAATTTATTAACAATGGGAAAAGCTTGGACGACCTCCGTGGCGCTGCGCGAGCGCTGTCGTATTATAAAGTTGGAGGTACTGGGTTCGAGTTTGGTGGGAGGCTTCGACAATGGCTAATTGCCACCTAGTTACCGACAAACACGTGTCGCTAAGCGATTTAACGTTTTGGCACGATGTCTCGTAGAAAGGAGGTCGTCAAAAATTTAGCACTATTTGAATGCGGTGTTTGCCTGTAATTGGCTTAAATTTTTTGTGCTGTAGCCCAGTGCAAGGTACTGAATCGATGTTGTGAAATGTTTTGGCTGATGGTGAACCAAAAAAAATCTTAAACCTAAAATTCACCGAAACTCCAAGTTCTGTGCAAATATCTAGTTCTGAGATTCTGATAAAAATAGTTATTATCTAAACCTACTAAATAAAGCCTATTTCGTCGTGTAGTTAGGGTCGAAGGTCACCTGAGTTTTAGCGCTCCGTAGTTTTATTTTATAAGTAAGTTATTAGCCAAATTCAAAAAATAGTTCAGCCCTAACGTCGGAAATTGCATTCGACGAATTTCCGCCAACTGAATCCGTACACGGACATTCTATTACGCATACAGTTTGATCAATCACGTCAATTACTATATCAAGCCACGCAAGCGAAAAGCACCTCTATTCCAATTAGGTAAAATCTAGAGCTGAGTGAAGAATTTTCTTGGTTACTGTGTGCAGTTCGGCGAGGTGTGTGCCGCTATTATTGTTGGATTGCGTATCTATTTCCGATTGGGATATATTGCCAGATCAATAAAGTGCTTAAAAGAAGCGATGGATGCAAAAAATGCGGACTGTTTTAACGGGTGCGAGCGGACGCGATTTTGCTATGCGTATCCTTTTTTTTTTTTTTTACACAGTTCGCTTCCATTTATACTGTTATAATTTTACTCGGGTAAATTTCCGCTTTTTACCTCAGTCTCAGAATGATTTAAAAAATACTGCTTATTTTGTTTAGTGTACTCGTAGATGATTCAAAACATTTTTTTGTAGTGCATTTACAATAAAAAATATATAAATATTCTTTGGTTATTATAAAATTATAATCTATATTTATAATAAAATTGTAATATTAACGATTTTTGTACTATTAATATGTATTAAAAGTATTTTTTTGAGAAAGTTTTTGTTTATTTTTATTAATTATTTTGTGTATTTTTTTATTCGCGTAACGCAAAAACAAAAATGCTTCTAAATTAATGACCGACGTAATCCAACATTATAAAGTGGGAAGTCCTGGGTTCGATTCATTTCATTTCGGTATGATGCCCATTAGAAACCCATAAGTGGGATAGATTCATTCAGCCATATATTAGCGGCACTTCTTCGTCAGTATGTTAGTTAGCCATGTAAGTATTTAAAAAAAATGCACACAGGCATGGCACGTGAGTGATGGCGTAAACTTCTCACGTGTTAAAAAAAGTCGAAAGTTTCTTGGTTAATAACCAAACCTACTAGACTTAGTTATTTGTTAGCGATTTCTACGCTCCGCGGTTTTTTCAACCAAAACAAAACAACGCTTTTATGTCAGGTGTCCAAAAATATCGACACGTAATGAAAAAAGGAAAAATCGCACATATAGGTAATAATTTTAGGTTTGTATACGTAGTTCATATTCATATCGGCAATTCGAGCTATGGGTTTTGTTTTTCATACGGCGACCCAGTTTCACTGTACCATCGTTTTATGGAATCGGCGGAATTGGCTCCCAGTGCCTCCAACGCGATCGCTCTTGCGCTCGCTGGGAAGCAAACTGAACAAATAATTAAAATTCATAGCTCCGGCGTCCATTTTTACGCGATGGGGAATAGCGATGCGGGGAAGTGTTAGATATCCCGATTACCATTTAATAGACAAAGCTAGTATTGAGTACCTATATAGAAAGTGAGTAATTAAAGTTAAAAAAATATTGCTTGGGGGTTATATTAATTATTATTCATTATTTGGTAATATTTTTTGCATAAAGAATTAATTAATAGTACTTCTAATATATATAAAAGCGAAAGGTCACTTACATACTTACATACACACGAGATCTCAAAAACTATTGTACGTATAAAGCTATAATTTATCAAGTAGGTAGTTGATAGTTAAGAGATGTCAGCTAAGAAAGGATATTTAAAAATTCCATCCCTTGGGTTAAACCCCCTTGGGTTAAATAGGGGTTGGAAGTTTGTATGAAATTTCTTTGTTTTTAGAGTTAGAGACACAAAAATTTGCATTAAGATTAATAATATTAAATAAAAAACATGTGCATCAAATTTTTTTTTAAATATTACCTGTACCACCCTTAGGTGGTAAAATAGGGAATGATAGTTTTTGCTTATTTTTTTATTATGAAGTCTACAAGCTTGAAATTTTGAAACTGGGTTTCTTTTAGGGCGTAAGTATAAGGTTGGAATTTTTTTTTCATACAAATCTACCCCGAAGGTGGTAAAATAGGGATTTGAAGTTTGTATGAAAGTCCTAAGTTTTTTACCTAGAGGCACGAAAATCGGCAATTTGACATTTGTCTGTTGCTTACTTTCAGAAGCAGGGCATTGGCCGCACGGGAAACCTCAATCTTACGGTAAATCAGCAATCATACGCAGACGAAATCGCGGGCAATAGCTAGTAGTATATAATAATAAAAAATAAATTTCATTCGAAACAATATATATTATACGGAAAAGTCGTATCGCGTACTTAGGTAAAAGAGGAGTTTTTATAAACAAAATTTAAAATAAAAATAAATAATATCAAAACTTGTCATATATTGCCTTAATTTGTATACACGTTTATTAGTAGCAAAGCTATAAGGTTCCAGAAAAAGCATGTTAACACAAAACACACAACGTCAAATCTTATAACAGAAACTGCGTGTGTGTATGTGTGTGTGTTGTTATTGCTCGTGTCGCGGACGTGTTGCCCGTGTCAATATTTCAGCCTCGCAGACGCCCTGTTTTTATGATCCCTCCACTTTTACGGGCTCTCCTACATACCTATGTGTAATCCGGAACGAAGTAAGTGTGCGGTCGTATAAATTACATATTGTCGGACAAAAAGCTCCTGTGTTTATTAATGCACGCGAGTAAAAGTTTTTATATACACTACAAGTTAGTTACGGCAATCTCACCTGGTGGTAAGTGATGATGCGGCTAGGATGGTAGCGGGCTAACCTGTTAGGAGTATGGTAAGCCCACGCTCCTAATTGATTTCTACTTTTTTTTTCGGACTGTCTATTAGCTGTACAAACCCTTTTGATTGCCAAAGCGTAAACGGGCTGTTTGGCGAGCTTCGGAAAGTAGCTCTGCCAGAAGATATTTTGAGCCCTAGGGCTCGAAGAAACTAAGGGAACAACTGCCTAGGGGCGACTCCTTTGAGGCCGAACGTCAGCTTAGGCGACGTTTGGGATAACGCGGGGGTCGGACGGTGAGTGGTCCGTACGTCTCCGAGGCCGTGGATGGAGCCCACGTCCGGATGACGTAGATAGCGGGACCTCGTCTTCGCCGGCGAAGACGGTGTGTAGCGTATGATTGTGTGGTAGGTGGTACGAGTATGTTGTCAGTAGTCATCTGATCGTCAGGGTCATAAAGGATATGTTTAGGTCTCCTCTTTCGGAGAGGAGCGCTTAGGTCGGGGGAGTAGATTTCTACGCGCCATCGTGCCGTAACGCTAAATCGCTTGCTCGCTAATACCAGACCAGACTCGAGCCGGGAATCGAACCCAGGACCTTCAACTTTATAATGCGACAGCGCACGCACTGCGCTACGGAGGTCGTTAAAGTTTACTTTACCATGGCATTAGTCATTAATGTTTTTTTGCGCTTTGAAAACGATTGCGTAATACGATTTAAAATTACCTTACTTTTCTTTCGATTACTTGGCTTTTTACGAGCATAGCGACGTCGAAACTTCCAGAAATAAAATAAAGAAGTTCAAAATGGAATCATTTGGTTCTAAGCTTAATATTACAATTTTATCATTCCCTAAGGTTCGCAAGTCTGCCAATCTGCGCATGGCCAGTGTGGTGGAATATGGCAAAACTCTTCTCATATTGAGAAGAGACCCGTGTACAGTAGTGAGCCGGCAATGGGTTTATCATGATGATGGTGAATTTAAGTACGTACAATTTACACATCACCATACAAGATGGCGCCATAATTAAATATGTGAATCCTGCATCGCGCTATCGGAGTTTTCATACACAAATACTATATATACACGTAGTTACCAACATATCTCAACGATTTGCTAAACTCAAGTTGGTAATAGACATGGCACAAAACTGGTTAGAGCAACCGTCACAGAAACAACCAGTAAAGTATGATAAAAACCCATTTTAAGGATAAAACCCGTAACCGGAAGGAGTCACAAGGGGCACACGATCGTATATTACAAGAAGATACTACTAAAATTTCGTCCATGTCTAACAGTGGGTGTCTGTCAATCATAGTAATTTTTGATGATGATGATGATTAACCCATTATCGGCTCACTACAGAGCACGGGTCTCCTCTCAATATGAGAAGGGTTTGGCCATAGTCCACCACGCTGGCCATGTGCGGATTGGCAGACTTCACACGACTTTGAGAGCATTATGGAGAACTCTCAAGCGTGCAGGTTTCCTCACGATGTTTTCCTTCACCGTTGAAGCCAGTGATATTTTAATTTTATAAAAACGCACATAACTCCGAAAAGTTAGAGGTGCGTGCCCAGATTCGAACCGCCGACCTCTGATTAGGAGGCTGACACCCTAACCACTAGGCTATCACCACTTCATAGTAATTTTTATTACATACTTACTGTACCAAGTACTGCTTGATTTTTAACAAAAGATTTCGTTTACAACCATTGACTACAGAAAAAAAATCTAAAAATAATTTTCTCGATCTAGAAGCTAAATAATAACAGTGGAATGAAACATTAGGTACAGTAAATCTCACAACATCCACCCACTGCTCTGAAAATGGACGGGCAAAAAATACCTTTTTACTTTGATCTTTGAGGCACATTATTTTGTGGGTTTAATAAGATAAATGATAAAAAAATTAACAAACTCACTCACTGCTATCGAGAAGGTTTATTTTAATTTAACGATGTATCAATAACTTGAAATTCATTGTATGAATTATAATTATTATAGAAGAATATATTTTATAGTGACATTAATTTAATTGACAACATTCATTGTGCTAGCAAAAAGTCGACATCACAGGAAACCAAAGAGCTGCCAGCTACCTCGGACAAAGAATTAGCCTAGCTATTTAAAGGGAGAACGCTGTCAGTATCTTCGGAACCTTGCTTGGTGGTTTAATGGTGAACATACATTTACTCTTGATCTGAACCCTGAATCTTCCCTATAATTAGTTATCATCTAACAGAAGCAAGAATGGCATTTCAGATAAAAGGAGGAAGCAGTAACGTGTAAAACGCGTATACATAGTCAAGAGAAATTATTAACCTAAAACTAAAAACCTTAAAATATATTATATCGAAAAATATATATATCGAAGCGGTGATAGCCTAGTGGTTAGGGCGTCAGCCTCCTAATCAGAGGTCGGCGGTTCAAATCCGGGCACGCACCTCTAACTTTTCGAAGTTATGTGCGTTTTTAAAACAATTAAAATATCACTTGCTTCAACGGTGAAAGAAAACATCGTGAGGAAACCTGCACGCCTGAGAGTTCTCCATAATGTTCTCGAAGGCGTGTGAAGTCTGCCAATCTGCACATGGCCAGCGTGGTGGACTATGGCCAAATCCTTCTCATATTGAGAGGAGACCCATGCTCTGTAGTGAGCTTGGTTGATCATGATGATGATGATGATATTATATCATAACTAAAATATATTATTAAAAATAACCCTTTAGTTTTTACTGACGTATACATATAAATTAAATGTTAGAAGCCACCTAAACAATAAACGATCATTAACCGGTCCATAAGCGATCATATTACGGCCCAGTGGAAATTTCAAAGCTGCGATCTCATTTAATAGTTAATATCATTAATCTTATCATTAATAAGAGCGTATCGAGTGCTACAAAAAACGGCCGACTTATTAAGCATAGTGTAGACTTGAGGCAAGACTGTCGTGACGCTGCAACGAGTCTTAATATCGAAGTGATAACAGGAAATGATACGGAAGCTGGTACTTCGGTCACCATGTATTGACGACCTCCGTGGCGCAGCATTTTAAAGTCGGAGGTCCTGGGTTCGATTCCCGGCTCGAGTCTGGTCTGGTGGGAGGCTTCGGCCGTGGCTGGTTACCACCCTACCGACAAAGAAGTGTTGCCAAGCGATTTAGCGTTCCGGCACAACGTATAGAAACCAATTAGGAGTATGGGTTTACCATACTCCTAACAGGTTAGCCCGCTACCATCTTAGAGCGCATCATCACTTACCATCAGGTGAGATGCAGTCAAGGGCTAACTTGCGGTGAATAAAAAAAAAATTATAACAGTGAGTGTTCTGTATTGTTTGCATTGATACAATCATTCTTGTTCTCAAACCGTTCCTTACATCGCAGAAAGAAATTTTTGGCATAGAATAGATAATATTGATGTATCAGAACTGCACAAATACATAAATACAAAAATAAAGAGATAATTTCAGGGTAACTTATTATCTTATACTTAATGATAAGATTTTAAATTTAACTATTTATGCTGTGTCAATTAACAGGTTCTGACTCAGCTACTAAAGTACCCACAACGCTGGTATCCAACAGTATGCTGAAAGAAGTCCTGTATTTTAAATTTTAATACAATCTTCGCAAGAAAAACATATTCACGGAAGAAAATAAAATTAAAAGTGTTAGTCATAGTAAAACTAATAATTTTGCTTGATAAGTCAAAAGTCTTATAATTGCTCAACAGGTTTAAACTTAAAATCCGCTTGAGAGGCAGGTTGGACGCCGCGACAAGGTCATCTCTCTATAAATTCTCAAGAAACTTCTCTAGATGGTTACAGTTTAACCACTTTCCCAGACACAGCTTCTCTACTATTTCTTCTCTTACACAATTTAACTTCTTGACTGGATTCGCTTTCTTACTGAAAGGTCGAGGTAACCTATTTACCAGAAATAAATAAAGAATTTTAAAATAATATTATTTTATTCTAAACAACTTTATCATTCTTTAAAGTATTATATTATTCCCTATTTGCTTTGGTAATTCTAGAACATTCTTTACCTCAAGATTACAATACAGCATGGTTTTTATTTTTTTTATCCACTACAAGTTAGCCCTTGACGGCAATCTCACCTAATGGTAAGTGATAATGCAGTCTAAGATGGTAGCGGGCTAACCTGTTAGGGGTATGGTAAACCCACACTCCTAATTGGTTTCTACGCGACCGGAACGCTTAATCGCTTGGCGACACGTCTTTGTCGGTAGGGTGGTAACTAGCCACGGCCAAAGCCTCCCACCAGACCAGACTCGAGCCGGGAATCGAACCCAGGACCTCCAACTTTATAATGCGACAGCGCGCACACTGCGCCACGGAGGTCGTCAAATGGTCTGAAAAAATGCCTGCTATGCAAATTACGGGTCAGAGAATTTGTCTAAAGTCTACTCCGCCACATCATAAGTCTCAAGAAAACAATAATAAAATATCTATCAATACTGCCGCATATCCGTTATAATCACACGCACTTACCCCCTTACAATAAGGCTCCGATTCGCTAGACCTTTTCCGATGAAACTTTATATGTTGTGATGTGTTATGGAAAAAAAAATATGTTTCATTTATCACGCTACCGGATCGATATTGTTCACGTGTGTTAATTAAAACTGGTTGTGTGTCAAAACACTACTTTCAAAATTGGATTGCTGATTACAATATCATTGTTACGCTCAATAGAGAGCTTTTAATGACGTAGCGGAGAGTTGAAGTGGGCAAAAGTATCTGAGTATGTACGATGAACCTCCAATGACATATGGAATCCTGGTATTATCCTAACATCTATTATAAGTATTTCGACGACCTCAGTGGAGGTCCTGGGTTCGATTCCCGGCTTGATTCTGGTCTGGTGGGAGGCTTTGGTCGTGGCTAGTTACCACCCTGCAGACAAAGACGGCTAGCCAAGCGATTAGCGTTCCGGCACGATGTCGTGTAGAAACCATTTAGGAGTATGGGTTTACCATACCCCTTACAGGTTAGCCCGCTACCATCTTAGACCACATCATCACTTACCATCAGGTGAGATGCCGTTAAGGGGTAACTTGTGGTGTATAAAAAAAAAAGTTTTTTTTTTTTGTATTAATTAATTATTTATGTACTAAATGAATTGAGCTTGATTATGAAAATTGCTCTTATAACATTGCATTTAAATAATTTTAAGTAGCATATGAGATGGTGATAACAAAAAAGAATAGTTTCCCGGCTAAGTTTGTTGTGGGCGTTTGGAACCCTAATAGCTTTAGTTTTAAGTTTACGAATGTAGTTATTGCCATCAACTCACTTTATGTTATAAAATCTAATAAATTGACAGGTTTAATGGTGTTTTGTTTGGTGTAATAGAAATATTATAACATATTATTATAAAGTGAATGAATGTAAAGTGATTAAAATAGTCAGTGGAATATCATCATCATCATAATCAACCCATTACCGGCTCACTACAGAGCACGGGTCTCCTCTCAGTATGAGAAGGATTCGAAGGATTCGGCCATAGTCCACTACGCTGGCCATGTGCGGATTGGCAGACTTCACACGCCTTTGAGAACATTATGGAGAACTCTCAGGCGTGCAGGTTTCCTCACGATGTTTTCCTTCACGATTGAAGCATGTGATATTTTAATTTTTTTAAAACGCACATAGCTCCGAAAAGTTAGAGGTAGAGAGGCGTGCCTGGATTCGAACCGCCGACCTCTGATTAGGAGGCTGACGCCCTAACCACTAGGCTATCACCGCTTTTAGGCTATCTAGAAATATTATAACATATTATTATAGAGTAAATGAATGCTAAGTGATTAAAATAGTCAGTGGAATATATACAATGATAATTATAGGCAACCAATTAGCTAACCAAAAATTATATATAATACTAGCTACGTGTAAGGAAATGAACACGTCTCCTCTACTGCACTATTATTTGTAATGCTACGTATTATTATATTTATTTATTTACGAGATAAATCTGATTGGCTAAGGTCAAGCGGTGTGTTTGTGTGCGTGCTTGATTATAGGTTATGCACACCGAAATCAGAGCTTCCGTTCCCTGAATGCTCGGTAACTATAGAGAGAGCTTTCTATGATATACTTTAAGGAATATATTAATTATGAAGGTCCTGGGTTCGATTCCCGGCTCGAGTTTGGGCTGGTGGCAGGTTTCGGCCGTGGCTAGCTACCACCTTACCGACAAAGACGATGTCGCGTAGAAAACGATTAGGAGTATTGGTTTACCATACCCCTAACAGGTTAGCCCGCTACCATCTTAGACTGCATCATCACATACCATCAGGTGAGATTGCCGTCAAGGGCTAACTTGTAGTGGATAAAAAAAAAACTTGGATAAGGTTTAGAGTGTAGTTTGGAGAAGTACTGATGGACCCATCAACTCTCCAATGTATTTCATAATTCCAAAACCTATGTATTTCTTAATTCTAAGGTTAAATGACGCCTTTGTCTAGCATATATCTGGAGCTCGCTCAATTTCATTTGTTTATAGAGGATGATTCATCACGATCAACCCTCACTACAGAGCACGGGACTTCTCTCAATTTAAGAAGGGTTTGGCCATATGCCACCACGCTGGCCATGTGCTGATTGGCAGACTTCACACGCTATTGAGAACATTATAGAGGTATGCATGCAGGATTCTCCGCACGAGTTCTGTCTAGTGGTAGACTTGGCTAGTAACCACCCTACCGACAAAGACGTTTCGCAAAGCGGTTTAGCGTTCCGATACGAAACCCATTATGTGCCACACCTAACAGGTTTCTACGCGAAATCGTATGGAAAACCTATATAACCTATACCATACTCCTAATAGGTTAGCCCGTTACCATCTTAGGCTGCATCATCTATACCAGGTGAGATTGCCGTCAAGGGCTAATTGTAGTAGATAAAAAAAACACCAGGCTTTTCGGCCAGCAGAGAGAAATGGCGAATGCTCTAAGCATATATCATCTGCCCTCAAAGATATTGCTTCATGATGACCACGGCCGCTCCCCCAAAGCATTACCACGAAGAATAAGAAGAAACTCCTGTAATGGGGTTTGAGACTTAAGACAGTATTAAACGAATCCTTAAACGGAACACGCGTCTTCATTCGGATACATCCCCGCATCAAATCCGCACATTCAACAGCACATGGGATGTATTCGATTTGACGACCTCCGTGACGCAGCGCTTTCTGTCGCATTCTAAAGTTGGGAGGTCCTGGGTTCAATTCCTGGCTCGAGTCTGGTCTGGTGGGAGGCTTCAGCCGTGGCTAGTTACCACCCTATCGACAAAGACGTGTCGCAAAGCGATTTAGCGTTCCGGCATGATGTCGTGTAGAAACCAATTAGGAGTATGGGTTTACCATACCCCTACCCGGTTAGCCCGCAACCATTAGATCGCATCATCACGATATGCAGACCTAATGGGTTTCTACATCGTATTTCTTCGTACATTATTTCTACGCGATATCGTATGGTACACCTATAGGGTTTAACATACTCCTAACAGGTTAGCCCGATACCGTCTTAGGCTGCGTCATCTATACCAGGTGAGACTACGGCCACTCCCCCAAAGCGTTACCAAGAAGAAGAAGAAACTCCGGTCAAATCAAGAGATTTTTTTTATTATTATTATAATTTTTTTTTTTATATCCACTACAAGTTAGCTTGACGGCAATATCACCTGATGGTAAGTGATGATGCAGTCTAAGATGGTAGCGGGCTAACCTGTTAGAGGTATGGTAAAGCCATACCAATTGGTTTCTACACGACATCGTGCCGGAATGCTAAATCGCTTGGCGACACGCCTTTGTCGGTAGGGTGGTAACTAGCCACGGCCGCAGCCTCTCACCAGACCAGACTTGAGCCGGGAATCGAACCCAGGACCTCCAACTTTATAATGCGACAACGCGCACACTGCGCCACGGAGGTCGTCAATTACAATCCGCCTCCACATTTCAGTTACCTATGTATTGCACCACTAGTGGGTATCAGTAAAAAACAACTAGCGGCACGAAATGAAAGGCCTGCGAGCTCAGTGCGCGCTGGAATATGTTTTTAATACGGGACTTTTAATGGTATTCCAATTTCGTATGCAGTTTTGGTCTCCTTAATACATGTATATATTTCGATGTTTTTTTGACTACCTCCGCGGCGCAGCGCGTCCGCTGTTGCATTTTAAAGTTGGAGGTCCTTCGTTCGATTGCCGGTTTGAGTCTGGTAAGGTTGGAGGCTTCGGTAATCGCTAGTTACCACCGACAAAGACGTGTCGCCAAGCGATTTAGCGTTCCGGCACGATGTCGTGTAGAAACCAATTAGGAGTATGGGTTTACCATACCCCTAACAGGTTAGCCCGCTACCATCTTAGACCGTATCATCACTTACCATCATGTGAGTGCGCGCAATAAACCCACAATAAACTTAACCCTTACGTGCGTTTTTAAGCAATTAAAATATCACAAAAATTTTATTTTTGATATCACCATCTCACATGCCACTTAAAATTATTAGAGCAATATTTCTAACCCAAGCTTTATTCGTTTAAGTAAATAAATGATCCTTTACACTATTTACTAATAGGACTTTTCAAGATGCTTACTTACTATACTTTTGACGACCTCGGTGGCGCAGTGCGCACGCTGTCGCATTATAAAGTTGGAGGTCCTCCGTTCGATTTCCAGCTCGAGTCTGTTAAGGTGGGAGGCTTCGGCTATCGCTAGTTACCACCGACAAGACGTCAAGCGATTAGCGTTAACGATATCGCGTAGAAACCAATTAGTTGTGTGGGTTTAAGCTTACCCCCTACTTGTATCATAACTTATCATCAGGTGAGATTGCGGTCAAGGACTAAAGTGCAGTGTATTAAAAAAGTATATACATATATATAAAATACCTATATAAAAAAGTATATATATATATATAAAAAGTAAAAGTCATCAACCACGTACAAGCAACTTTGTTCTAATTTCAATGAAAATTTCTCTGAAAATACGTACCACTTCTTTCCCACATACTACCACGTATGCTGCTCTTTTTAAGAGATGCGATAAACACAAGATGTCTTAAAGGCGGCTATGTTTGCGCACTTATATGACATCTGTATGCATATTTTACGACTGTTTGTCTGTGTTTGTGACACAAGAATGCTGCCAGTGTGGCGGGCAATATTTGCCTTGGACGCGAGGCTATAAACTTTGGAAGCAAAAGTAAACTTGTAGTACCGTTTAGTAGGCTGCACAAAATTAGTAATTCTTTCAAAGGAAATTGTATTTTATTTTATAATAAACTTAGACTACCCTCGTCTATTTTAATAACTGCCTATATAAAGCGGAGCGTACTTTGAGCGCGGATTCAGTTGATAGCTCTCGAGGTGTAAATATCGACGTGATCTGGGAACTATCGAACTTTATTTTTTGGTTTGATTTTGTTCCAATTGTTTTTATTAAAATTTGATTGTAAACTGAATTATTTTTAGGTTAAATAAATTGTTATTTTTTTAATTGATTTTCACTTCTGCGCCTAAATATAAATTACCTATTGATAATAATTTTTATAAAACGAAAGCTTATGGAAAAATGATAAATTTTACATGTGCGTTTTAAATTATATGTATATAAATGGATACTTACGATTGTAAGGAGGTACAACGAGAGGTTCAAAAATGCCTTATATATGTATGTATAAATGGAATAGCCTAGCGGTTAGGACGTCCGCCTCAAAATCAGCAGTCTGGGGTTTGATCCCGGGCACTTACCTCTAACTTTTTGAAGTTATGTTCGTTTTTATTTCAAAATATCACTTGCTTTAACGGTAAAGGAAAACATCGTGAGAAGACCTGCACGCCTAAGAATTCTCCAGAATGTTCTCAAAGGCGTGTGAAGTCTGCCAATCCGCACATGGCCAGCGTGGTGGACTATGCCAAACCCTTCCCATATTGAGAAGAGACCCGTGCACTGTATTGAACCAGCAATGGGTTGATCATGATGATGATGAAATGATTACATAAATCGCAGAAATATGAGGAACCGTCTGTAGGCGCGTTCAACAGGTCCCAGGCGTTATTAGCAACGAGGAAGGCCTTATTACGTGTCGCCGTTCCCGCAAGGTGCCGCTATACCGCATTACGGTTACACGAATGGTTATTATCATTATTGTGTACATATCCGTGTGTTCATGATTTCCTAGTACCTACGTGTTGTGTTTATCATCTTATTCCAAAGGTAAGGTTGGCTTAAAACACTTAACTATATGGAAAGTGAGGATTAAATTACCTTGAAATAAAGTGCAGATTTTGTACAAACATAGTTTTAATTTTTGCTTGCTGGCAAACATAAAACACACACACACACACACACACACACACACACACACAAACACACACACATACTCACACGCACACGCACTCATACATGCGCGCTCAAACGATTAATGTGTAATCTTTAAGCATACATGTTTTTAATTTTAAGCTCCAAGGAAATCCCCGGAGGTGGGCGTTATTGTCTGTGACACAGTTTTTTCAACTAATATAGATGTTATCGTTCATTAAATTTAAGATTCCTCTGTAAATTTGAGAACCAATAAAGAATTTTTTCATTTTCTTTTTTTTTTTCAGTTAATTCCAAAGGTATACAGATCGAACATACGGGTTCACTTGTTAAGTGATAACCGCTGCTTATTAATGAGCAAAGGAGCTACCTATAGATTCTGGGCTTTAACCCATTAGAAGGCTGGGTTCAGCCGGAAATGCATGTGCTGTAGATGTTTATAGCGACGCTAATCAGTTTGCATCAGGTGATACGTCTGCTCAACCCATTCTCGGCTCACTACAGAGCACGAGTCTCCTCTCAATATGAGAAGAAAGTTGCGCGTTCACAACAAACTTGTCGTTTTTTTGTTATCACCATCTCACGTATTCAGTAATAAATTAATTATATATGGTGTTAGAGCAATTCACATAGTTTGTATAATCCTTATAGGACGTTATCATTACAAAGAACATCCTATTAATACCCATATAGTGGGTACAGACCTCCTCTCACGTAGGAGGGAGGGTTTTAGACATAGACCCACTGCGCTACTGCAATGCGGATAGGCAGGCTTTAACAGCGTATAAAGTAAATGTATTGTTAAAATTTTCTTCCGTCGATGGCGTGTAGTAGGTCCCGAGTTCGATTCCCGTCTCGAGCATGCTAGGCTTCGGCCACGCGTAGTTATAATTTAGCTTTCATTTATGAGTTTCTTTTAATATTTATGTTTGGGGTAAAACCTGTGACAGCCTAGTGGTTAGAGCGTCTGCTTCATAATCAGAGGTCGGCGGTTCGAATCTGGGCACGCACCTCTAACTTTTCGGAGCTATGTGCGTTTTTAAAAACATTTAAATATCACTTGCTTCAACGGTGAAGGAAAACATCACGAGGAAACCTGCACGCCTAAGAGTTCTCCATAATGTTCTCAAATGAGTGTGAAGTCTGCCAATCCGCACATGGCCAGCGTGGTGGACTATGACCAAACCCTTGTCATATTATGAAGAGACCCGTGCTCTGTAGTGAGCCGGTAATGGGTTGATCATGATAATGATGATGATAGTAAAAGCCCTATACTTTAAGAAAATTCCATAAAAAATTTGGTAAAAGTTTTAATTGTTACATTGTAAATAATATTTAATTTAACAGATAAGAAATATGAATGGAAATGGGGTAGTTGTAAGTTGCATTGAACATGGGTTATGCCTGAAAATCAGCGCTGCAGTCAATTTTGACGCAGCATCAAGCAGAGGCAGCGCCCTGTTCAGCCAATGTCTAGACACATACGTTTGTTTATTTATTTATTTATTTATTAGGAAGCCCACGTTGTATACAATGTGACTGTTGACTTATATACTATAGCACCATATATAGCATATAGTATACCCCATTTAAGGGCTGACTCAACATGTAATTACAACCTTATTTTCACTAACAAGACTATTTTATTTACGTACTATAAACTATAAAAGTTTTTAGATGATATGTTCTTTTTTCTTTTAAAGGCTGAATAAACGCAATTTTGATTTTGATTTTGATTTGATAGTTTAGTTGTTAAAAATGGGCTTGTCTTTCGTTGAGTAAAAATCAGTATTTGTAACACAAGCAGGTTGAAAAAGTGCTACTGATCGCTGGTACATAAGTTAACAGTAGAAAAGTCTTTAAAGTCGTCCAATCTGCATCACAGTGGGGTTGAGTGCCTATAAAACCCCCTTTTCATTAAGAGTGGGGTCCTAACTCAATAAAGTGATTAGACGTTCTACGTTGATAGATTTATGTGAACAGATTCACAAGAAAAAATGGTTCAAGCAAAACTTTAGTAGGTTCGAAGACTTGGCAAGTGAAGTAAAGGAAAAACTTAAGTAGAAAAAAGCAACGCAAGAGCTTCGAGACTGGAAATCCTTATTGAAAACAAATACCGAACTGTTGAAGCCCAACAATCAATCAATCAAAAACTTTATTCAAACAATCCTTTAAAAATACTTTTGACTCAATAATTTACATAGTAGTGATTTGATGTTGATAACTACATTCGTAAACTTAAAACTAAAGCTATGAGGGTTCCAAACGCGCCCTGGTCTAAGAAGGCCATAACAAACTTAACCGGGTAAATATTCTTTAACACCATCTTTGACGACCTCCGTGTAGGCATTTTAAAGTTGGAGGTCCTGGGTTCGATTCCCGGCTCGAGTCTGGTCTGGTGGGAGGCTTTTGCCGTGGCTAGTTACCACCCTACCGATAAAGACGTGTCGCCTAGCAATTTAGCGTTTCGGCACGATGTCGTGTATAACGATGTCGTGTAGAAACCAATTAGGAGTATGGATTTACCATACTGTTAACAGGTAAGCCCGCTACCATCTTAGACCGCTTCATCACTTACCACCAGGTGAGATACCGTCAAGGGTTAACTGAAAAAAAAACTAAAATTCCCGCGAACGAATCAAAGAGCTGAAATCGGTACCGACGTATTTTTGTAGCGTACAAAATTTAGTTACCTTGTGGCGTAAGTAAATATATCTGACAAACATACCCTGTGTATACAAATCACGTGCGGCGAGAGGGGAATACCAAACATTCCCTATTATTCAAATGATACCTATGTCACGTGAGCGAAAGTGACTTTATCCATGTAATATTTTGATACCTATATTTTCGGAAGAGACGTGACCCAGTTACGTCACCACGCGTCAGATGCAATGATCATCATTTTTTGTTAATTTCAAGATCCCTATGCCAACAATTAAAACTTAATTGGCTAGACGATTCAGCCCATATGTGGACCTAGAAAAAATTTGATGTACATGTTTTTTATTTGTTATTATTCTTAAGGCAAATATTTGTGTCTCAAACTCTAAAAACAAAGAAATTTCATACAAACTTCCAACCCCTATTTTACCCCCTTCGGGGTAGATTTGGATGAAAAAAAATTCTAACCTTATACTTACGCCCTAAAAGAAACCTATGTTCAAAATTTCAAGCTTGTAGACTTCATAATAAAAAAGTAAGCAAAAACTATCATTCCCTATTTTACCACCCTTAACAGGTAATATTTAAAAAAAAATTGATGTACATGTTTTTTATTTATTAGTATTCTTAAGGCAAATATTTGTGTCTCTAACTCTAAAAACAAAGAAATTTCATACAAACTTCCAACCCCTATTTTACCCCCTTAGGGGTGGAATTTCCAAATATCCTTTCTTAGCTGACAGCTCTTAACTATCAACTACCTACTTGTTAAATTATAGCTTTATACGTACAATAGTTTTTGAGATCTCGTGTTTAATCAGTACGTCAGTAAGTCAGTATGTAAGTATCTAAGTGACCTTTCGCTTTTATATATATAGATTTGTGTGTAATCAAGAGTATTTATATATCTATTAATCATGTCTTACAGAGTTTGTTGATTTAAGGCAAATAGATAAAATAACGAACAATTTACAAAAAAATACGAGAAGTGATGTGGGAGGTACGCGGCGTGTATTATGCAATAACATTGCGTTATGAGCCCTAAGATAAATAAACAAAGAGACATACGTAATAGCATTCGTGAGAGCGCGAATCATGCGATGTATTACACTCATAAATAATATTGTTCGTGTTCCGGATAGATAATTAATTAAGGGAAGATCTTAGCCTCGTTAACTGTTACACATTAATGCGTTAAATATCGTAAACTCACATTTACGTTTGTTTCGGGTGCACTTTTGCGCATAGGCGGTGGCGATTTCGATAATCTTATAAGCTATTCAATTACAAATTCAAATTCAAATAATCTGTATTCAAATAGTCCTTTAGAAGGCACTTTTGACGCGTCAATAATTTACATAGTAGGGATTTGATGGTGATAACTACATTCGTAAACTAAACAGTTCCAATCGCGCCCTAGTCTAAGAAGAAGCCCATAATAAATTTAGCCGATTTTTTTTTATTATCACCATCGCACATAATCAATAATAAATTATAGTACCTATGGAGATACAGCAATTCACATCCAAGCTTTTTATATCGTTTATATAATCCTTAATATCGTAATATGTTTTTTCTATAAGCTTTCGTTTTATAAAAACTTTGAATCTTTATTCAAATAGTCCTTAAAAAGGCACTTTTGACGCGTCAATAATTTACATAGTAGTGATTTGATGGTGATAACTACATTCGTAAACATAAAACTGAGGCTATGAGAGTTCCAAACGCGCCCTGGTTTAAGAAGAAGCCCACAATAAACTTAGCCAGGTAAATTTTCTTTTTGTTATCACCATCTCACATGCCACTTAAAATTATATTAAGAGCTCTCTCATTAGAGCAATATTTCATACCCATGCTTGTTTATCATTTACATAATCCTTTACACTATAGTAGGACTTTTCTACAAGCTTACGTTTTACACAAACTTTAAACTTATTGAAAGACATCCCAGAAATTTCATTTGGTAAAAATTATTATGGTGACCATTTTAAAATCAAATATTACTTGCTTTAACCATGAAGGAAATCTCATGCTTGGAGGAGACGGCCGGTAATGGGTTGATAATGATAATGACATAATACCTATACCTACAAAGATATCTCTTAAATCGGCTAGTGCCGTTTGTCTTTAAACAAGTTTTGTGAGTACTACTCAAGGCTTCCTTTTTTTAAAGTAACCGCTGATAATTAATTTTGTTAGTTGCAGACCAGAAAAAATTCAAGTAATAAGTTTCCAAATTGTCTCCGCCGGGAAATCTAACCAGGGACCTCCCACGTTTAAAATTACAAAGCTCGACAGGTCGTCGAACTGTCATGTAAAGCCCAACAACATCGCAACGTCAACAAAAAAAATGAGCTGTCATTAGACGCCTGACAGATAGCGAACACAGACATCGAAGTTATTACGTTTAGAAATATAAACATCAAATTAATCTATCATCATGATCAACCCACTTCAGGCTCAATACAGAGCACGGGTCTCCTCTCAATATAAGAAGGGTTTGGCCATATTCCACCACGCTGGCCATGTGCGGATTGGCAGACTTCACACGCCTTTGAGAACTTAATGGAGAACTCTCAGGCATGCAGGTTTCCGCACGATGTTTTCCTTCACCGTTGAAGCAAGTGATACTTTAATTGATTTAAAAACGCACATAACTCCGAAAAGTTAGAGGTGCGCGCCCGGATTCGAACCGCCGACTTCTGATTAGGAGGCTGACGCCCTAACCACTAGGCTATCACCGCTTCTAAATTTTACAGTAAATTAATCTAAATTTTTAAATTAATCTATATTACTTTGTAATAAGAAAAACAGTTTTTTTTTATCCCACTACAAGTTAGCCCTTGACGGCATCTCACCTTATAGTAAGTGATGATGCAGTCTAAGATGGTAGCGGGCTAACCTGTTAGGGGTATGGTAAAGCCATACTCCTAATTGGTTTCTACACGACATCGTGCCGGAACGCTAAATCGCTTGGCGACCCGCCTTTCTCGGTAGGGTGGTAACTAGCCACGGCCGCAGCCTCCCACCAGACCAGACTCGAGCCGGGAATCGAACCCAGGACCTCGAACTTTCGAGGTCCTGGGTTCGAGGTCGTCAAAAGTTGATTTTTATTTAAAATCTTGGGTAAGAGAAAAGTCTTTTTCTTTAAGTTCCGGATCAAAATTTAAAAAATAAAAGGTATAGTAAACTCTAACCTTTTTCGAATCAAGTCTCAACCTTAATTGGATTAGATCAGCCGCCCGTGTGTGAAGTGTATTTATCATTAGTTAATTCTTTCCGCTTCTATAATTGTTCACTTTTTTCACTCAATAAATCTTCACCTTAAAAGAAATGTGATAGGCGTGACGTATTACGAAATAGGTCTAGTTATACTGGTCATTTTTTACCTTCCAAAAAAAGAGGAGATACTTAAACGTTTACGTGTTATATTACACTATTCATTCATATCTACGCAATATGCTATCACTAGTTGGGAGCGCTGTTAAACACGCGTTGATAAATCAATCAATAATAAACTTTATTTAAATTGAGTAAAGTGAAGTTTTGATAGCCTAGTGATTAGGGCGTCCGCCTCCTAATCAGAGGTCGGGGGTTTTAACCCGGCACGCACCTCTTTCGGAGTTACGATCAAAAACAATTACAATATCACATGCTTCAACGGTGAAGGAAAACATCGTGAGGAAATCTGCACGCCTGAGAGTTCTCCATAATGTTCTCAAAGGCGTGTGAAGTCAGTCTATCCGCAAACGGCCAGCGTGGTGGACTATGGCCGAACCCTTCTCATACGGAGAGGAGACCCGTGCTCTGTAGTGAGCCGGTAATGGGTTGATCATGATGATGATGATGACCTACATCGGTTATAGCGAGACAAAATACATCTTTGTCTCGTTATATGATATTTGACGACCTCTGCGTGCGCTGTCGCATTATAAAGTTGGAGGTCCTGGGTTCGATTCCCGGCTCGAGTCTGTTCTGGTTCGGCCGTGGTTAAGTTACCACCCTACCGACAACGGCGTGTCGCCTAGCGATTAGCGTTACCGAAGTCGCGTAAAAACCAATTAGGAGCGTGGGTTTACCATACGGCTAACAAGTTAGCCCGTCACAATCCTAGACAGCATCATCACTTACCACCAGGCGAGATAGCCGTCAAGGGCTAACGTAGTCAATAAAATAAAAACAGTAGATGTTTGAATAGTACCAGGAGTCCATATGTCAATGGAGGTCCATTGTACATACTCGTTAAAATATATATATTTCCTTAGCTTGTACATATTCGTCGTTTAATTTCGTAAGAGTAAATCGATAGACGATAACTAATAGCCCCGTTCTACCCTTGTTATGTATTTTAGGTGGCCTCTGGGACGCTTCTAAAATATCGCGTCGTTGGTTTGCAGCATTACGACCCACAGAAGGGTAAAGGCAAGAGGGAATATTGTTAACTTTTTAACACGTCCCGGTGTTATTTTTTCAATCTAATTCAAAAGGTTGGCATTTAAAGTAAGTCATAAAAATGGACTGTAACGCACTGAACATTAGAAGTAAAAGTGAACTTGTAATACCGTTTTGTTGGCTGAACAAAATTAGTAACTCTGTATAAGGAAATTGTATTTTATTTTATAACAAATTACCTATTGATAATTTGGAGATGTCTAACAATAAATTCGAAGTTTTTATAAAACGAAAGCTTATACAAAAATTCTATTCCAAAATTAAGGCTTGTGCAAACGACCCATACAAAAAATATTGATAAATTCAAAAAAAAAATGGACTGTAACGCACTGAACATTAGAAGTAAAAGTAAACTTGTAGTACTGTTAAGTAGGCTGCACAAAATTAGTAACTCTGTCAAAGGAAATTCTATTTGATTTTATAACAAATTACCTATTGATAATTTGGAGATGTCTATCAATAAATTCGAAGTTTTTATAAAACGAAAGCTTATACAAAAATTCTAATCCAAAATTAAGGCTTGTGCAAACGACCCATACAAAAAATATTGATAAATTAAAAAAAAAATGGACTGTAACGCACTGAACATTAGAAGTAAAAGTAAACTTGTAGTACCGTTAAGTAGACTGCACAAAATTAGTAACTCTGTCAAAGGAAATTCTATTTGATTTTATAACAAATTAGCTATTGATAATTTGGAGATGTCTATCAATAAATTCGAAGTTTTTATAAAACGAAAGCTTATACAAAAATTCTATTCCAAAATTAAAGCTTGTGTAAACGATCCAAAAAAATATTGATAAATTCAAGAGAAAAATGGAAACTAAGGCTTGTGCAAACGACCCATACAAAAAATATTGATAAATTCAAAAAAAAAGTAAACTTGTAGTACCGTTTAGTAGGCTGCACAAAATTATTAACTCATTCAAAGGAAATTGTATTTTATTTTATAATAAATTACCTGTTGATATCTTGGAGATGTCCATAAATAAGTTTTTACCAGTCCTATTAGTATTCCAGCCATCTAATGATAAAAATTTACATTTATAGTTTTGTATAATAAAGTCCTGGGTTCGATTCCCGGCTCGAGTCTGGTCTGAGTGGCTTTGGTCATACTACACAGCTACTGGTAAAGGCATGTTGCCAAGCGATTAAGTGTCCCAGTATAATGCCCAGTAGAAATCGATAAGAAAGATGAGTTCAGCTGATAAAGAATCGATGGCTCCTCAGGTGCAGATATTCATACGCGACGGTGATCACTTAACATCAGGTGAGCTCTATCGCCCGCGATGGAATATAATAAAATGAAAAAATAGTGCAACCAAATTATAATATTTGAGTAATTTTTTTGTAACTCTCATCATCATCCCATTGCCTGCTTACTACAGAGCACGAGTCTCCTCTCAATATGAAAAGGGTTCGGCCATAGTCCACCACGCTGGCCATATGCGGTTTGGCAGACTTCACACGCCTTTGAGAACATTATTCAGAACTGTCATGGCATGCAGGTTTCCTCACAATTTTTTCTTCACCATTGGAGCAAGTGATATTATAATTGTTTAAAAACGCACATAACTCCGAAAAGTTGAAGGTTGACGCCGAAGATTGAACCCCCGATCTCTGCTTAGGAGGCAGACGCCCTAACCACTAGGCTATCACAGCTTCTTGTCTTATAATGTAACAATTTTATATTTTCCTGTAGTAAGTATGGTTTAATATATATAAAACTTAGGCTAAATAAAAATATATTTTCTTAACGATTATGAGTTTAAATATCATTAAATTTCTTTATATCTTTAAACATGTTTTGTTGAAGACAGCTAAGAAAAAAGAAGTTTGTGTGAGTTACCTACGAATTAATATAATAACGCCTGTTTTGTGTGTGATCAAATTGAGTTTTAGCATACAACTGTCATGATTTCCAAATGTTTTAGATTTTAGTGTCTTTGAATTTACATACATATAATATCTTAATCATTAAATGAGAATATATAATTGAAGTATGTGATTTGACTTAAATGATTAAAGTTTACTTTTGACTATTTTAATGAAAAGTATCTCAATGGACTGTTTTCTTGAGATACCGGATTTGAATAAGGCAAAAAGAAGAAACATGACGTTCGAATCGGCCCTTTATAAGTTACTTAGTCGTTGGTCATTGTTGGTTAGTTATTGTTTAGTGTTGGTACCGAAAAGTGGTCTCCAAGGTTCTGGTTCTACAAAGGTGTGTTAAATGTTATAGATAAACAAGTATAGATATTGAAGTGTTGTGTTCCTTATCAACAAGGTGTGTAACATCCTGTAAATAAATAGAAATAGATACTGAAGAAGTGTGTTTCTTAACACAACAAAGGGTCTATAAGGATCCGTTGACATAAAAAAAAAAAACTTAAATTTTCTGCATACCAATTTCTATACAATTCATGAAGCTCTGAAAATCATAATGTATTTCAATAGTGGCTTTCGACAAACTTAAAGTTAGTTGTTGGTAAAAACATAGCGAGGGTAGTTACGATAAATATTGAACTGCAGTTAACAGCTCAGTAGGTATGCGGAAAATATGAAACAATGACCGGGTAGTGGAGTTTAAACTAGTTAATTACAACTTTCTGATTAACGGCTCCAACTGTGACTGTATTGGACCTCGATATTATACGGATCGGGTGAAAAGTTTACCGTTTACTATACTTTGTGACTTTATTTCTTTCTTTGGTTAAGAAATTCTGGGTTATACTTTTACAGAGTATTGATTTTTTTCTCTCATAACATTTTTAGGGATTTTTTTTAAATCATGACACGCAGAATTGCACAAATACTTTTACCGTTCGATCCCGTTATCCAAAACGTCGCCCAAGACTAGGTTCGGCCTCACAGGAGGCGCCCTTAGGCAGACGTTCCCATAGTTTCTTCCGAACCCTAGGGCTCAAATTTTCTTCTGACAGAGCTTCTTTCCGAAGCTCGCCAAACAGCCCGGTTACGCTGTCGCAACCAATAGGGTTAGCACAGCTAATATTAGATAGTCCGAAAGAAAAACAAAAATCTTCTGTCACTGCTTAAAATAAATACCGGCGTTTGTATTCTAAAATAAATTATATTGAAAAGAATGCTGTCAGTAATGATGGTAATTCAAAGCTTACAAATAAAATTCAAATTCAAATAATCTTTATTCAAATAGTCCTTTAAAAGGCGCCTTTGACGCGTCAATAATTTACATAGTAGTGATTTGATGGTTGTGAACTACATTCGTAAACTTAAAACTAAAGCTATGAGGGTTCCAAACGCGCCCCGGTCAAAGAAGAAGCCCACAACAAACTTAGCCAGGTAAATTTTCCTTTTGATATCACCATCTCACATGCCACTTAAAATTATATTAAGAGCTATCCTATTCGAGCAATATTTCACACCCATGCTTGTATATCATTTACATAATCCTTTACACTAGTAGGACTTTACTACAAGCTTACGTTTTATACAAATAGTTAAACATAGATGACGTCACGCGCCTGAGACGTCTTACTATTTGGTAGTTTACGGGCGCCGCGCTGTATTGTTATGATATAACATTACGTTTCGACCTTCAGCGGCGGTATCACGTAAAATCTCCAGGTAGATAGATAGCATAGGTAGTATTTGCAAAAAATCTTACTTCAAAATCCTACTAATATTATAAACACTAAAGTTTCTAAGTATGTATGGATGGATGGATGTTTGTAACTCTTTCACGTAAAAACTACTGAATGGATTTTAATTAAACTTTACAATAATATAGTTTATACATCAGAAAATCACATATGCTAATATTTATCAAGATATTGTGTAAATTGTTCAAAATATGACGATAAGTGTCAAGTAAGTAGGAAAAATCTACCCTCTGCGTGATAATTTTAATGTCATAATGCTAGTAATTTTCTACGCCACGCTAATATAAGCTACGCAGACGAAGTCGCGGGCAACATCTAGTATATTCATAATACTTTTGCTTTTAGGGTAAAGTCAAAACAAAATGTACTTTAGAAGGGTCTTCCCGACTGTATTTAGTGGACATAGAATCTCCCTTCTACCCCATAAGGGTTACATTTTTGAATTAAAAAGTTGCCTATAAAACCCGTTATATGGTTCGCTTCTCTAAAAGTCCTCAACTGTCACTGGAACTAACGTTTTTTGCTATATAAATGAAGACCATTTTTTTCGACACATAATGCCAATATAATGAATTACAACTAAATACACATTTTGACTTTCATCCCTTCTCCCAAAGGAACCGTGCTGAATTCTGGGATAAAAACTATTCTATATGTTGAACCTGAGAATCAGCTAGTCTTAAACCAAATTTCATTCAATCTATCCAGTAGATTCGGAGTGATGCGCAGCCAAGGTACAGACAGACAGACAAAAAAATAAAAATAAAATGTTTTGGGTTCAGTATCAATAGTAAAGCATCCTCTAAATTTTTATACACTACAAGTAAGCCACCAGGTGAGAAGGCAATCTCACCTGGTGGTAAGTGATGATGCTGTCTATGATATGGTAGCGGTCTAACCTGTTAGGAGTGTGGTAAACCCACGCTCCAAATTGGTTTCTACGCGACATCGTGCCGGAACGCTAAATCGCTTGGCGACACAACTTTGTTGGTAGGGTGGTATGGCCGAAGCCTCCCACCAGATCAGACTCTAGCATATATTAAATGTACAGAATTCGTCTCGTTACAGTTTTATTATAATATAGATATGAATACTTACAGATACAGACACGAAGCGGTGATAGCCTAGTGGTTAGGGCGTCCGCCTCCTATTCAGAGGTCGGCGGTTCGAATCCGAGCACGCACCTCTAACTTTTCGAGTCTCGAGTGATGTGCGATTTTTAAACAACAAAATATCGCTTGTTTCAACGGTGAAGGAAAACATCGTGAGGAAACCTGCACGCCTGAGAGCTCTCCATAATGTTCTCAAAGGCGTGTGAAGTCTGCCATCCGCACATGGCCAGCATGGTGGACTATGGCCAAACCCTTCTCATATTGAGAGGAGACCCGTGTTCTGTAGTGAGCCGGTAATGGGTTGATCATGATGACGATGATGAGATATAGATGATGATAACTCCAAATTTATGCGCCTTCTTATATATACTAGACCAATTATTAAAATTTAAGTGCCTGACACAAACAATACAAATGTTAAGCAATTATAAACGCCTAGTGCCTTAGGGTACTTAAAAAGTCGGTATTAATTACGTTGGGTTTGATAGTAAATATATTATTTCGTAACTGTCCGCTTTCGTGTTTGATAAATTGCATTGTAAATGTACTTTGTTATCTATGGACATAAATAATATTGAAGTTTTCACGTTTCACGTTTTTTTTTAATTTTGAATTTGAAGGAATCCAAATTAAAGATTTCTCTACTTTCTCTTTGGTATAGGATCGGACGGATTTTGACTTGATCCGTCCGACATCGTGTGGGCAATTTTCAGGTATCGTGCTATAAGAACACCTTTAGATTTTACTCGATTTATTCGAACACTATTAACTAATTTCGTAATAGTAGAACTTTTAAGATAATAACCACTAAGAGAAACGTAGGACAGTTCCGTGACAACCTTTTGGTGGGCTAGGTGCGTTCACGCGAGGTTGTGTGTTCCCTCCAAAATAGGGCACACAATCCTCGGAATTTCGTGAATTTCTACCCGAATTAGAGGACTAAAACCCTTCACTTCCCGAAAACATTAGAGTTTTGCAAAGTGTTTCTTGTTTTAGAGTTAGGAAAATGTTGCTCGTATTATTTGGTACTTGTTTACATTTTTTATTTTTCTACAACTCTCGTCTCTATTGTACGCCTATGTATATGACGGCAATCAGAGAGCAGCGCCATCTAGTTTTGGAGTCATGTACGACAGACAAGAGAGTGGCATCACCCCCTCTCTTTACGCAACACTAAGTGACGTATGCGGGTTCTTATATGACTCACCGGCGCGGGACAGCGTATTGCATTCATTGCATTCGGTCGGTTCGGATCGGTGTTCCTGTCGCGGTAGTGCATAGTCGTACTTGGTGGAGCGTATAGTCTGCTCCTTATAAATTACCATACTTTTAATTGTTATTCTGTTCTACCAAGAGTATCTGGTCTCTTTGCCCGAACCTACCCACGTCTACCCAAATTACCGACGAAGACACGCACCCGCCCCGTAGTCACCCTATATATATCCAAGGTTGATTGGTGGAGAATGCTTTTAAGATTGCCTTATGTAATTTTTTTTTGTGCAATAAAGTTTATAAAAAAAAACCCTCTATCCTATGGTAGAAGAAGCCTTGTTAATAGTTGTGTAGTGATGATCATGAAGGTAGTCACTTCTCTTTTTGTCGTCCGCTGAGCGTTTCTAAACAATGGTTGAACGTTCTAGAATAACAACAAAAGATTTCACAATTGATTGTTCAGCTAAAATGTCACTTGTTTTATTTCTAACTACCTGATGTCCGCTACTTTGTTCGGGTTTATTAAGGGTTTTTGAAAACTCCAGTGATATGTATGCATGTTTACAATTGAAGATGATCTCATGACAGACCGTTGTATTTATTATGAATCTAATAACGAGGTAGTTTACTATAACAAACTTAAGCTATAGTAATAGCTGACCGAAGTTAAATAAAACAGTTTTTGACAAATTGATCTCCACACCTTTTTTTTTTTATACACTACAAATTAGCCCTTGACGACATCTCACCTGACGGCCTAAGATGGTAGCGGGCTAACCTGTTATGGTAAACCCATACTCCTACCTTCGTGGCGCAGTGCGTGCGCTGTCGCATTATAGAGTTTGAGGTCCTGGGTTCGATTCCCGACTCGAGTCTGACCGTGGCTAGTTACCACCCTACCGACAAAGACGTGTCGCCAAGCGATTTAGCGTTCCGGCACCATGTCGCGTAGAAACCAATTAGGAGCGTGGGTTAACCATACTCCTAACAGATTAGCCCGGTACCATCACAGACAATATCATCACTTACCACCAGGTGAGAAAGCCGTCAAGGGCTAACTTGTAGTGTATAAAAAAATGCGTAACAGACATCCATCAACTCGGATTTTCTATTAGTAGTTAGGTACGTATGTAAGTAAGACTGCGATGTTAAGGTCATATAATATGTCATACTGTTATTTAGTTTAACATACAATTGAACTAATAATAGGACTTCAATTGTGTGTAAACATATTGGCGACATGATGTAATGGAATTTTCTTTTGTCTAGTTTGGTGGAACTCTTCGTTCGTAGCTAGTTACCACCGATGGTGACGAGTGATTTTGCGTTTTAGCACGAAGTTAGTTGGATACATAGGCAAAATGTCTAAGCTGTGATAGCCTAGTGGTTAGGACGTCAGCCTCCTAATCAGAGCTCGGAGGTTCGAACTCGGGCACGCACCTCTAACTTTTCAGAGTTATGTGCGTTTTAAGCAATTAAAATATCACTGGCTTCAGAATCGTGAGGAAATCTGCACGCCTGAGAGTTCTGAATAAGTTTTCTTAAAGGCGTGCGAAGTCTGCCAATCCGCACATGGCCAGCGTGGTGGACTATAGCCAAACCCTTCTCAAATTGAGAGGAGACCCGTGCTCTGTAGTGAGCCGGTAATGGGTTGATCATGATGATGATGATAGGCATAATGTGAGCTATGAAGAAGCGATGTACGCTTACAAGTTTCCGGAAAGACAACTTGTCACCGATAACTACTAGCCAATATTGCTATAGCCAACGATTGCTACTAGCCAATTTAAATCCCTATTTAATATAAAAATGTCGGTAGTAGACCAATTATTTATCCGTGGTAGCTGGCAGCTCTTCGGACTCCTGTGATTTCAACTAACCTTTTTGCTATTTCCATACCTACTTAATTGACTACCTACGTAGTTGAGGTTTTTTTAATGTACCTACTTATCACAAATGATTGATGCTCTGGGCGCGATGTATTAACAAATGAAAAATGTTGTTTTCATCCAAGTCTTATCTATTTCGATAAACGCGGTGACAAACGGTATGTTTGAGCAGACTTTATCTTATCGATACAAATAGTTACAAACGTAGGTTAATAAAGTTTACAAATAGACGGAGCAGTCAGGTTCTATTGTATTGTAGGGACCATATCCCTAACCTAACCGAGGAAACCTGCACGCCTGAAAGTTCTCTGTAATGTTTTTAAAGGCGTGTGAAGTCTGCCAATCCGCACATGGCCAGCGTGGTGGACTATGGCCAAACTCTTCTCATATTGAGAGGGGACCCGTGCTCTGTAGTGAGCCGGTAATGGGTTGATCATGATGATGATGATATCCCTAACAGGTTAGCCCGCTACCATCTTAGGCTGTATCATCACATACCATAAGGTAAGATTGTCGTGTTAACTTGTAGTGGATAAAAAAAATTAACCAATCCGAAACTATTGACAAACTTGAAGTATTTTTTTTATAACAGTATCCAAATTTTGTAGTATCCGAGTATAAACTGTCTGGGACATCGCTTTTGTTTATGATCAATCTTGATTACGCTGCCAAGGCGTGCCAAGAAATGTTTCACATAAAAAAGTTGCAAATAACTTGTTGCAAGTGACAGCGTCTACATTTATTAAAACATCTCAGACCAACGACATTCCTTACGTTACGAACAACATTACAATTAAACTATGTTAGTATGTAAGTAGCTGTTTTAATCTTAATTAATTAACATTCCCTTAAGGCGAGTCTATGAAATTGAGTTAAAGTTTTACGAACATTTTTGTGACCGACTTGGTAACTTTACTATACTTGACTTGGGAGCGAACTTGATTATTATTAAGTCAGACGTTACTAAACGAGTCACAAGGCGTCGCTGCATATAAACGCTCGAAGACCGTATAATTCTGAGCCCTACAAAGATACTATGTCTATCGGTGGAGATGATAATGAGAAATGCTTGCTTCTAGCCACAACTGTGAATGTAATCTTGTTTGTTACGCTTGTTGCTGCTCAATCGGAGGCTTCGGCCGTGGCTTGTTACCACCGTACAGACAAAAGATGTGTCGCCAAGCGATTTAGCGTTCCGGCACGATGTCGCGTAGAAACCAATTAGGAGTGTGGGCTTGCCATACCCCTAATACGTTAGCCCGCTATCATCTTAGACTGCATCCACTTACCACCAGGCGAGATAGCTGTCAAGGGCTAACTTGTAGTATATAAAAAACCTAGGGGCACTTTTTTAATATAAAGGATTTTTTTATTTATATTATGTATGTAAATAACTTTAATAATATACGGGTAAGTTTATTATGACCTTGTTCATAGAACAGGCGTTTGGATTTAGCTGACGAGTGATAAAACGTTCCGGTGACCCTGTCAACAGACAACGCAAAGAAGCATCGCTGGTTTTTTTTTAGCAATTAAAATATCACTTGCTTCAACGGTGAAGGAAAATATAGTGAGGAATTTTGCACGCCTGAGAGTTCTCCATAATGTTATCAAAGACGTGTGAAGTCTGTTAATCCGCACATGGCAAGCGTAATGGACTATGGCCAAACCTTACTCACATTGAGAGGAGACCCGTGCTCTGTAGTGAGCCGGCAACGGGTTGATCATGATTAATATACTCCCCCGACCTAAGCGCTCCTCTCCGAAAGAGGAGACCTAAACATATCCTTCATGACCCTGACGAGCAGATAACTACTGACAACATACTCGTACCACCTATCACACAATCATACGCTATACACCGCCTTCGCCGCCGCTATCTTACGTCATCCGGACGTGGGTTCCAACTACAGCCTCGGAGACGTACGGACCACTCACCGTCCCAAATGATAACGGGGGGGTCGGACGTCGCCTAAGCCGAGGTTTGGCCTCACAGGAGGTGCCCTTAGGCAGACGTTCCCTTAGTTTCTTCGAGCCCTAGGGCTCAAAATTTCTTCTGGCAGAGCTTCTTTCCGAACTCGCCGAACTGCCCAGTTACGCTGTCGCAACCAATAGGGATACCACAGCTAATAGCTGCGAGCTGTCCGAAAAAAAAATAGTATGATTAATATTCGAGTAAATATAAAAGCAAGCGGTGATTTATTTAGAGTGTAAATTAATACAGTTAATTTGTTACTATTCCGGTGTTAAAGACCCTCACGTAACCTGTTCGGCCAACACACTTTATCGATCAGGCGAGGGTAATACGCGTTAACGAAGTATGAAGTGATACCGTCGTCACTGGAAGCGGTGAGATGTGAATGCGGTATTAAAATATAGATTAGGAGGCTGACGTCCTAACCACTAGGCTATCACTGCTTACTACTTACTTACTATTAATAATATATTTTAGTAATAAAATTATATTTTTAAGATTTTTAGTTTTAGGTTGCATATTAAGGTTTATTTTAAGATCCAGTATATAAGAGTGTATAATTTAATACAGCTTGAACCCTACGGACCAAGGGTCTCGACACCGAAAAACAGGTTTAACACATCTTTATTGTTTTCGATGAATTCCGTGGCACAGCGCGTTCGCTTTTGCATTACAAAGGAGGTCCGGAATTCGATTCCCGGCTCGAGTGTGGGCTTCGGCCGTGGCTAGTTACCACCCTACCGACAAAGACGTGTCGCCAAGCGATTTAGCGTTCCGGCACGATGCCGCGTAGAAACCAATTAGGAGCGTGGGTTTACCGTACTCCTAACAGGTTAGCCCGCTACCATCGTAGACAGCATCATCAATTACCACACTTGTATAAATAAAATTTTAAAAAATGAGTAGTTTTATAAGCGTTTTGTAAATCTTACAACCTTTTGAGAAGCATCAATGCATCGGTTGGTTTTTTTCTATTCAATTTAAAGTTCTCCTTATTTCTTGCTCAATTTAATATTTTTTTTTTTTATTCATCACAAATTAGCCCTTGACTGCATCTCACCTGATGGTAAGTGATGATGCGGTCTAAGATGGTAGTGGGCTAACCTATTAGGGGTATGGTAAACTCATACTCCTAATCGGTTTCTACACGACATCGTGCCGGAACGCTAAATCGACTGGCGACACGGCTTTGTCGGTACGGTGGTAACCAGCCACAGCGGAAGCCTCCCACCAGACCAGACTCGAGCCGGGAATCGAACCCAGGACCTCCGACTGGAAAATGCAACAGCGCACGAGCTGCGCCACGGAGATCGTCTTAAACTAAGTACAAGTTCAAAGTACACTTTGAAATGCGACCAATTTAGTTTAAAAAATAAAAAGTGATAAAAACATAAAAATATATCGAGCCTACTCGTTGTTTCGTACTCCTTGTAGTAACCGGGCAATAGACAGGCGGGTGGCTAAGTTTGACAAATTACTTTTATTTTTTTTCCCTTTCCAAAGATTCCCGCGGTCAATGTCTCCGGTCAAGTTTTGTCAAGTTGTGATTCGAGTTTGGGAGGTTTGAGACACTTGTTAAATGGGCTGGCTGACCCCGTGACGCTAAAGACTTTCGAGAACATGTCTTTTGTGATGCTGGTACAAGTTTGGACGAATTCAGGCATATATTTTCTTATGCCAGACTATATGTTCTAGTTTTTTGTTTGACAGTCTGTTCGTCTGAAATTTTGACGAACTCCGTGACGCAGCGCGCGCGCTGTCGCATTATAAAGTTGGGAAGTCCTGGGTTCGATTCCTGGCTAGAGTCGGGTCTGGTGGGAGGCTTCGGCCGTGGCTTGTAACCAACACAGACGTGTCGCCAAGCGATTTAGCGTTCCGGCACGATGCCGCGTCGAAACCAATTAGGACTATGCGTTTATATCCCTAACAGGTTAGCCTGCTACCATCTTAGTCTGCATCATCACTTACCATTAGATGAGATTGCCGTCAAGGGCTAACTTGTAGTTGATTAAAAAAAAGTTTGTCCTGGATAAGATAAATTCCCAGAATCAGAAACATAAAAAAAAACATTGCATTTGCAGGGCTATTTAGATTTAGGGTCTGTTTTACAAATCGATACCCCACTCGGGTCGTGAGGCGCGCCCAATGCTCCTGGCGAGCCTCGGACGGAGTTAGGGGGCCTCGATCATAAACCCCCGTGGAGGGTCTGCCTCGGCAGGTGCCGCTGGTGGGGTTGCGGTCGAGTACGCCACCAGGCGACGCGAAGGAGCATCGTTTGGTCGCAGTGGGTATTCTGGTCACCAGTCCCATATAACACAATGCGTAAGCGCATTTCAAAGCCAGCCAAAGATAACATAATTAATTTTTAATTAGTTTAATTTTTGATTTGTTAAATTTTTTTTTTTTTTATTTTAATTTAATTTACCCAATTTTAATTTTATTCATTTTGTAACCTGTTTTCGCCTGACATTTTAAATACTTAATAATTATCCAATGTCATAATTAAATTGTAATTTTTTATAAAATATTAATTCAATTTTATTCGGAGATTGTTGGCAATGCTGAGTGTGCCTGTAATGGACAAGTTGTAACAGCACCAGCACTAGCTTATTAAAACTGATTTAATGTAACATACAACTTGTCGCTGGCATGCCTTATGAATAAATAAATAAATAAATAATGTAAGGGTTGTGGGTTAACCATACCCCTGCCCGCATAGGTTAGCCCGCTACCAACTTAGACTGACTGCATCATCAATAACCTCAAAATTACCTTTATGTTTTTGACGACCTCCGTGGCGCAGCGCGCGCGCTGTCACTTTATAAAGTTGGAGGTCCTGGGTTCGATTCCCGGCTCGAGTCTGCTCTGATGGGAGGCTGCGGCCGTGGCTAGTTACCACCCTACCGACAAAGACGTGTCACTCAGCGATTTAGCGTTCCGGCACGATGTCGTGTAGAAACCAATCAGGAGTGAAGATCCCTTCCCTCCGGATCTCTGTGGAGTTTAGACGTGTTTTAAGATAATTTAGTTTTGCTATTTTTAAACTGTAATTAATCTTTTAAATTTTTAATACGTACTCAAAAATAGGAGTGCATAAGTCTGCAAGAGCTTCTTTTGGCTTTACGCAAAGACTCGACTAGACAGAAAAGGACGGCACTTGTTTCCACTGCTTCGCACCAAATAGAAGTGGCACGTAGTGTACTGTACTGTGCGACGCGACGGTTTAACGTAACCATCTATACCCTTATACTATCCTGGTACATTTTTCTTAACGATGCCGCTAAATCGTACTCCACCACCGACATTGGATGCACCTACGTCATCAAGACTTTTGTCAGAGCAAAATGTACCGAAAGATATGGAGTTTGATTATGAAAATACACCAAGCATACCCTTCCACATTAGACGTAAGCGGTCGGGGGACACAATTAGTACCGAAATTAAAAGTTTTATGTCGGATATGAGAATTCTTTTTACAGAGTTTAAATCCGACCAAGATTTAAAATATAATAAATTGTATGAAAAGATGGAGGAAGTTTTAAAACAAAACTCCGAAATGAGAGCGACAATTGACTTTTTGTCAAATACCTGCGACTGTCTTAAATCACAAATAAATGACCTACAGTCGGAACGAAAAAATTACCTACAACAATTACAGTCAACGGAAGACAAACTAGAATCTTTGGAACGCAAGTCGAGATCTGCATGTATAGAAATCAGAAATATACCACAAACAGACTCTGAAACAAAAGATACATTGATTAACATCACTCTTAACATCAGCAAGAAAATTAACGCTTCGCTGCAACCACAAGATATACAGGATATTTATCGTATTAACTCCCGGGAACAGAACCGAAAGACTATAATTGTGGATCTGACTAGCGCCATTCTTAGAGAAAAATTTCTTACTATGTTTAAAACTTTCAATAAAAGGCAACGACTAGACACAGAGTTTCTTAAAATAGAAAAACAGCCCACACCTATATTTATATCCGAAAACTTAACATCTAGAACTAAAAAAGTTTTCTTTTTAGCCCGAGAATTTGCTAAATTAAATGATTATCGGTATTGCTGGGTGACTAATGGAAAGGTGTTTCTGCGAAGGAGAGAGGGAGAGAAGTATGTGCGTATTAATGACGAAACTGCGCTTAAGAAATTAAAAGAAGGACGGGCATGACTATTCCCTTTTACCTGTAGCTTCTCCAATGTTAAGTTTATAGAAATCCAAATTATTATTATTACTTTAATGTTGGCGGTATCTTACAAAACTAAAATATTACTCCTATCCACCTGTAAATATTACCTTAAAAGGGTGTTTAAGTTGATAAAATTCATATTTTTACTCATAAAGTACACTTTCACACAAACACAACTCATGCAATTCATACTCAAACAAAACACAGATCACTTTTGTCACGCAAGCAAGCAACTGTATAAAACGGTACCTAGGCCAATACCCGTACCCGTACCCGTTTTGATGTTATTTAAATTGTCACAATTTGATTATGAAAATCCGAAATGTTTAATTATTTATTTTATTCAGTTATCCAAACTGGATTTACTTGAACTAAGCTCCATTAAAATTGATCCTATGTTGTTAAAACCTAGTAGTAATGGATGATCGTTTGAAGATAAGTGAAGACATTAATTCATTAACTGTTTCAGAGTCCTTCCTTTGTAACGCAGAGCAATGCGTCTATTATTTAAAAAACTATAACAAAGCTATAACAATGCTGCATGTTAACATACGTAGTATCTCCTGTAACTTTGATAGTTTGACCATCCTATTAAAACGCATCGGCTCACCTATCGATATTATAATATTGTCAGAATGTTGGCTGAGTAAATCTCCACTGCTCCCTGTATTGCAAGATTTTGTTACGTACCAATCTAGTTTTACTAATCAAAACGACGGTGTTGTGGTCTACGTAAGAGATAGCCTTAATATTTCGGTAGAAGAGCCCATGATAACCGAGTCAAACTGTTTAATTCTGAAATACCGAAATGAAATGGCTATTGTTGCCATATACCGGTCCCCTTCCCATAAAAACATTAGTCTTTTTTTTATCCAGCTTAGACAGTGTATTAACTAAACTCAACTTTAGCACCATTGTACTTATTGGGGACTTAAACATAAATATCTCTTCAAACAGTAAGGACCCAAATTCTGATGCATATTTAGATCTGACGGCATCTCATGCAATGTTACCGGCACACACTTACCCAACGCGTAACATGAACTGTCTGGATCATGTCATATTGAAAACAAATAATAAAACTGTGACCCTGGTCCTTGATTCCGAAATAACTGACCATTTACCGGTGATGTTGTGTTGTGATATAAGCAACAAAAACCCGAACGTAAACAGCATTGTAAAACATGTTGACATGGCAGCAGTAATCACAGCCCTACAAAATACCGATTTTTCAATGCTGCAAAATATTGAGGAACCAGAAGAAGAGGCCACAACACTTGTAAACATGTTAACCAATATAATTAAAAGTAACACGCGTACTGCTAAAATCCCCAAGAAGAAGGAAATCCTAAAGCCATGGATCACTAAAGGTCTCCTGCGCTGCATGCGCCACAGGGACAAATTATTTCGAAAGACAAAAAAGTATCCAAACGATCAAACACACAAGAATATATATATACGCTACAGGAACTTCTGCAACAATCTTATTAAAAAAGTCAAACGAGATTATGAACATAACGAATTCTTACTCGCAAACTCTAAACCTAAAGCCACATGGAATGTAATTAAACGTGTCGCTAACATTCATTCAAACAAGAACAGTAATGTTAATTTATTAAAAATTTCCAGTGATGAAAATGCTGCTGTTAATGCTGTCAATAAGCATTTTGCTCGTATTGGTGAAACTCTTGCTTTAAATGTTATCGCATCTAATGTATGTACAACAGTATCTACCCCCTCCTTCGAACATGTCGTACAGCCTAATTCCATGGTTTTATACCCCTGTGACGAAGAAGAAATTAAGAATGTTATTCTTGGGCTACGTGGGGACTGTGCCACAGGATGGGATAACATTTCCTGTTCTTTATTAAAACAAGCCAGGCATATTCTGTCACCTGTTCTTTCACACCTTATTAACTCTTGCTTCGTTAAAGGCATTTTTCCTACTGTCTTTAAAAGAGCGGTAATACATCCTGTTTATAAAGATGGTAACAGAGACAATGTCAATAATTACAGGCCAATTGCTATTCTTCCTTCTATTTCAAAAGTTTTAGAAAAAATTCTTAATAACCGCCTTGTCAAATATCTGAATAGGTTCAAGTTATTGTCAAACAATCAATTTGGCTTTCGAAGTGGAAAATCCACAGAGGACGCAATATTAGAACTCACCGGAAAAATAACAGAAGGACTAGACAAGAGGGAGAAAGTTGTTGGTATATTTCTTGATATCTCAAAAGCATTTGACACTGTTTCTGTCCCAATACTAATTCAAAAAATGGAGGATATTGGTATAAGAGGACTTATCCTAGAATTACTAAAAGATTATTTAAGAAACCGTACTCAATGTGTAAAAGTTGGCAAATGTATAAGCCAAGATGAAAGCCTGACGTATGGAGTTCCTCAAGGAAGTATACTTGGACCAACGCTCTTTCTCATTTACATAAACCAATTATGCAATATCTCCATACCAAATATTAAAATTTTTGCATATGCTGATGATATGGCTGTTATCGTATGTGGTAAAAATTGGACCGAAACACAAATAAATGCAGAAATTGTACTAAATAGGATTATGACATGGCTCTCAACAAATCTGCTTTCATTAAATCTAAATAAAAGTAAATACGTAACGTTTTCATTAAAAAGTAGTACACAACCTCTTACATCCTTTACAATAAAAGCTCATAGATGTGGACTTAAAAATGCTATAAATTGTGGATGCTATAATCTCGAACGTGTAAGCTCAGTTAAGTATCTTGGAGTGATTCTAGATGATACACTCTCTTGGGCTCCCTATGTTGATAAACTTATTGGACAAACAAGAAAAATGATATACATATTTAAGAACTTAAAATCCATACTCGACAAGAAAACCTTGAAAACAGTATACTTAGCGATTGTACAGTCGATACTATCCTATTGCATCACTGTCTGGGGTAACTGCAGTAAAACATTACTCCTACGACTAGAGCGAGCTCAAAGAGCGATCCTCAAAGTAATGATAGGGAAGCCAATTGTATTTCCATCCCGTGAGTTGTATGAACTGAGTGATGTCTTAACGGTCAGACAAATCTATATTCTCCATGTGATTACGCGAAAACATAAACAAATTCATTATGATCCTGGCTTACTGCAGCGCAAAAGAAGATCTGACAAAGTCTGTCAGATCAAAACATGTAGAACTGAACTTGCAAGAAGGCATTTAAATTTTTCAAGTCAAATACTATATAATAAAATAAATTATAACCTAAACATATACCCGTTGAATGTCAGAAATTGTAAATTATTGCTAACCAAATGGCTTAAAACACTTACCTATATTGAAACTGAGGATTTCATTAGTTTGAAATAAAGTGCAGTTTTTTATACAAACATAGTTTTAATTTTTGCTTGCTGGCACACATAAAACGCACACACACACACACACACACACACACACACACACACACACACACACACACACACACGCATGCACGCACACACACACACAACTATTAATGTGTAATCTTTAAGCACACATATCTATTTTTAATTTTAAGCTCCAAGGAAATCCCCGGAGGTGGGCGTTAATGTCTGTGACACAGTTTTTCAACTAATACAGATGTTATCGTTCATTAAATTTAAGATTCCTCTGTAAATTTGATACACAATAAAGAATTTTTTCATTTTTTTTTCATTTTTCATTTACCATACCCCTAACAGGTTAGCCCGCTACCATCTTAAAACCGCATCATCACTTACCATAAGGTGAGATTGCCGTCAAGGGCTAACTTGTAGTAAATAAAAAAAAAATGTTAATTATTTGACCCTGACCGCCGGGGAGTCCTACATACCCCGTCGCAGGGGAAGCGCAAACGTATTTCTCAAACGGTTATGGTTGCCACCGCGTATTTTATAAATGTAAACTTCGTACAGCTGTTTTTAAGTATCAATACCAGGAATAAGTTGGGAAACAAATAATCAATCCGACACCCCAACCCTCTCGTAGTTGCGGCTTCTTTTTACTCCCCCGACCTAAGCGCTTCTCTCCGCAAGAGGAGACCTAAACATATCCTTCATGATCCTGACGATCAGATTACTACTGACAACACACTCGTACCACCTACCACACAATCATACGCTACACACCGTCTTTGCTGGCGAAGACGAGGTCCCGGCTATCTTACGTCGTCCGGACGTGGGCTCCATCCACGGCCTCGGAGACGTGCGGACCACTAACCGTCCGACCGCCCCCCGTTATCCCAAACGTCGCCTAAGCCGAGGTTCGGCCTCAAAGGAGGCGCCCTTAGGCAGTCGTTCCCTTAGTTTCTTCGAGCCCTAGGGCTCAAAATTTCTACTGGCAGAGCTTCTCTCTGAAACTCGCCAAACAACCCGGTTACGCTATCGCAACCAATAGGGTTAGCACAGCTAAAAAAAAAGTAAGAAAAAAAAAGTGTAACATTTTAATAAACAACCAACAGCAAGTATAATTTGCTATATTCCGCCGACAACCGGGAGATTTGTATAATATAACACCACACAAAATCTTCCAATAGAACCTCTACGCACGTTTCGACCCGACACCGGATCATCCTCAGGAGATGTTGACTTCTTTCCGAAGCTCGCCAAACAGCCCGGTTATTCAAATTCAAATTCAAAATAATCTTTATTCAAATAGTCCTTAAAAAGGCACTTTTGACGCGTCAATAATTTACATAGTAGTTATTTCATGGTGATAACTATATTCGTAAACTTAAAACTAAAGCTATGAGGGTTCCAAACGCGCCCCGGGTTACGCTGTGGCAACCAATAGGGTTTGTACAGCTAATACAGTCCGAAAAAAAAAATCCTTCAATCATGCACTGCAATACTTCTCGAAATGAAGTTGTATATTGTTTAAGAGAATCCATACAATCGCTTTAATGCGCTCAGTATATAAGCGCCTCTCTGAGACAGTACAGTGTGCAAACAGAAACCAGTGTGTGTATTTGTTTGACCTATTACGTTTACGTTTGACTCTAAACGTTTGCACAATTTGTAGACACAAGTACCTAGCTTTGTAGTATTCCCCTTTGCGCTTTCTTCGACTTTGAAAGTGTCAACATAATATTCAGGTAAAACAATATGGCCGGATAATTCGACTTCTGCAAATGTTTCGTCTATGAAGCCAAAAAGGAAACGAATGAAACAGTTACATTTAGAAATAAAACCGCTAATAGTTTGTATTTAATTTCATGATCAACCCATTACCAGCTCACTACAGAGCACGGGTCTCCTCTCAATATGAGAAAGGTTTGGCCATAGTCCACCACGTTGGCCATGTGCGGATTGGCAGACTTCACACGCCTTTGAGAACATTATGGAGAACTCTCAGGCGTACAGGTTTCCTCACGATGTTTTCGGTGATCCCAACTGGGATCAACCCGTTCGCAGATATGACGAGTGGGACGGTTTCAGCAGACTGCACATGCCACATGTCGGAAACCTCGTGAGCCAGATCGAGATACTTTAGTTTTTTCTCCGTCTCAGCTCTCACGAGGTTTTCTTCATATGGAATGGTGATGTCCACCAAAAACATCCTCGACTGTGCCCGGTCCACCACCGCGATGTCAAGTTTATTCGCGAGAATAGTCCTGTCCTTGATAATGGACCGGTCCCAATAGAGCCGGATTCCATCACGCTCGAGTACCGGCACCGGTGTGCACTTGTTATACGGCAATCTCTCATCCAGGAGGCTACTTCAGAGCAAGCTCTTGGTGAAGGATTTTGGCTGCTTGGTTGTGTCTATGCAAATACTCAGTGTTGGCAAGCGCAGAACATCCCGAAAGCACATGTCTGAGTGACTCGCCGGGATGGCGACAGGCTCGACAGATGTCGTGAGTGCTATCCTTCAGAATTTACTTTCGGTAGTTCGGCGTCTTAACCACCTGATCTGTTTCCTCAAAGAGGTCACCGAAGCGCAGCCACTGCACTGACGCTTTCTTATCCACATGTGGCTCATTAAGAGCTTTAAAACAGCGTCCGTGCAGTTAGTTCCTTCCCCTTCCATACGGTCTCCCGGTCAGAGGTGGTAAATACCACCGGTTTCTGCCACTCGGCTTGGGCTAAGGATAGTGGAGTGAGTATTTTATTATTAAATTCACTACTATACCATGTATCTATAATCGCAACCGTTGGAATAACTGAAAAAAGATAATGAATGAACAATTCGTTACGTCACGTGGTCACCACGCGATATTCATTCCTTCCCTTAGTTTTCTAAAGCGTGAACCATTCAAGACAGGCAACTCGGATAAGGACCCAGCTCTTCTAGCCAAAGTGACTATAAAAGTAACCGCTTTAGAATTTCTTAGAAAATTAATGACCACTTAATTACGTCACGTGGTTACCACGAGATCCTCATTCATTTTCGCTCCGGTGAGTCGACTTAGCATCCTGGCTATTGCAAAATAGTAAAATTTTCCAAGTAAAAAAGTAGACACACCTTGAATAGGTATTTTTACACCATTACCAGGTATTTTTCATTTTAAAAATAGTTTTACAAACTTTATGAATTTCCATTTTTTTCCCCCGTTCGTACTAAAATATCACTGATAGACTATTGAGATACAATTGTTGTAGCACACTTGGTTCCCAGGGTATATAATCACGTTACGTTACGTCAAGTTACGGACGTTATGTGTGCAAGCATATTGTCACCGAAACCACATGAGTGAGAACGTTTTAAAATCGTAGTCCGCTGGACCTCGAGATGTATCATCGAAAAGAATTACGCGTCACGATAAACCCATTGCTAGCTCACTACAGAGCACGTGTCTCCTCTCAATATGAGAAGGGTTTGGCCATAGTCCACCACGCTGGCCATGTACGGGTTGGCAGACTTCACACGCCTTTGAGAACATTATGGAGAACTCTCAGGGCGTGCAGGTTTCCTCACGATGTTTTCCTTCACCGTTGAAGCAAGTGATATTTTAATTGCTTAAAAACACACGTAACTCCAAAAAGTTAAATGTGCGTGCCCAGGTTCAAACCCTCGACCTCGGATTAGAAGGCGGACGCCCTAACAACTAAGCCATCACAGCATCCGTACAGAATTACGCTTACAGAGTGGTAAAGAACAGACCAAATAATCTCCAACGTAAGTAACCCATGTGGTCACTGATAGGTCAAAGCTGTTTAACCAGCACAAGGGAGTCATCGTTAACAACCCATTACCGGCCCACCACAAGATGAGGGTCATGTCTCAGCATGAGAAGATTTCAGACCGTAGTCCATCACGATTGGTACAACTGTTCCTTTGAAACCATTATGGAGTACTATCTTGCACGTTACTTCGCTATATTTTCCTTTACTGTTAAAGTAAGTATTATGCCACTTCTATATCTACTATTATGATAACAACTATACTTTTTTTTTATACACCACAAGTTAGCCCTTGACGGCATCTCACCTGATGGTAAGTGATGATGGTCTAAGATGGTAGCGGGCTGTTAGGGGTATAGCAAACCTATACTCCTGATTGGTTTATACACGACATACACACTACACTAAATCGCTTGGCGACACGACTTTGTCGATAGGTTGGTGGCCGAATCTGCCTACCAGACAAAATTGTTATTACTATGATATTTACTACAAAATAAAAACCTTGATTGTAGCTATATTTTTAAGCATTTTGGGTTGGGTGTTCCGGTAGTATCGACGACGTTTTAGATTTAATGTATTTTTATTTTGGCAGTGTTACATATTCTTAAATACTATTATGAAGATAAAAACAATTTTACAAAACTACTCGAATAAATTAAAAAAGACGTGTGGCACTCGGTGACTGCCGCGGTAAAGCTATTGCATAGCATTTTTTATCAACTAAATTATTAATATTTCAAAAACCACAATGAAAATAAAAATATTAAAAATATTGCGGTTATTTTTGATAAAATTAATTTAAAAAATGCAAAAGGGAAATGAGTAAAATTTAACTCTAGATTTGATTACAAAGAGACAACGGGACAGGTACTACAGGTAGGACTAAATAAAAATGCTTGTCATAATAATAAAAATTAAAAAAACGTGATAAAAAAAATAAAGACGTACCCCAGGCTCGAACCTACTGTTCCACGGCAACTGTAATGGCCGTGGCGAAATATCTACATGGTAAAAAGTATCACCGCTGTGCCCGTCGGAGTGGGGAGCGTGAGGTTTTTTTTTGTTACGGAATTTCTTTATTCGGTCCCCGCGCTCAAGGCCCTTGATAGAAGCTATGCAATAGCTTAAAAACACATGTTAATGCAACGTTATATGGATATAAATTAGAACATAGGATGCCCATTAACAGTTTAAAATACGTGTTTAAGGGGTTAGGTAAATTTAATTCCTAAAGAGTTTGAATAATAAGTAAAAACCGAAAAGAATCAGGGATTGAATCGAATCGAGCCGGATTTGTTAACCACCAGCCTATCAATAATCAGTTTGCCAAGCCACAAAATATAGCTGTTAATAATATAGTGTTTAATTTGAACTTGAAACACAACTTTGGCCCACAATTCACACACAAATACCAAGAGAACATAAAAGTACAGTAGTGAGAAACATAATACACTGTAAAAAATAAACAACATTGAAACGATCCATATCGCATAGTCACGATTTCTCCATCAATAGCTACCAAGCTTTGAAACGCACCCAATAAAATAGCTATTGACATAATCTGCCCATCTATTGTGATGAACTCATTATACGGTGTTGTAAAGCTGGGTACATGAAATGACCGGTTTTTTTATTGGACTAGAATATTTTAGGAGTAAATATAGCCTTTACAAAACAGCTTCTTGTAATAAAGAAGTAAGAAGAGCAAAACAACAGATAAAAATACAGTTCTACAATCTATATATATAAAAGTGAAAGGTCACTTACTTACTTACATACTGATTAAACACGAGATCTCAAAAACTATTGTACGTATAAAGCTATAATTTAGCAAGTAGATAGTTGATAGTTAAGAGATGTCAGCTAAGAAATGATATTTGGAAATTCCACCCCTAAGGGGGTAAAATAGGGGTTGGAAGTTTGTATGAAATTTCTTTGTTTTTAGAGTTAGAGACACAAAAATTTGCATTAAGATTAATAATAATAAATAAAAAACATGTACATCAATTTTTTTTTAAATATTACCTATTAAGAGTGGTAAAATAGGGGATGATAGTTTTTGCTTATTTTTTTATTATGAAGTCAACAAGCTTGAAATTTTGAAAATAGGTTTCTTTTAGGGCATAAGTATAAGGTAAGAATATTTTTTCATCCAAATCTACCCCGAAGGGGGTAAAATAGGGGTTTGAAGTTTGTATGAAAGTCCTATGTTTTTTAATTTAGAAACACGAAAATAGGCAATTTGACATTTGCCTGTAGCTTAAAACCTCAATCTCACGAGAAATCAGCAATTCTACGCAGATGAAGTCGCGGGCAACAGCTAGTCTATAATATAATAAAATTGTAACAGGACGAATTCTGTAGATGAAAATTTTAATTGGCTTTACTATCGATACTGAGCCCAAAACATTTTTTTTTTTATTTGTCTGTATCTTGCCCGCGCATCACGCCGAAACTACAGGATGGATTTGAATGAAATTTGGTATAGGAGTAGCTGATACTTCCGTTCAACATATAAGATAGTTTTTATCCCAGAATTCAGTACGGTGTCCTTGGGAGAGGGGATGTGAGTCAAAAAGTGTATTTAGTAGTAATTCATTAACGCGTACTCCGATGTCATTCATTCTTTTTTTAGATAGGAGATACTGTTACTTTACAGATAATCCTGTAATTATTTCAAAGTCATCGGTTTAGTAATCCATTGCTTCGTGATTGGAAGACAAAGAACACAATTTCACACACGCAAAGTCAACGCAGATGAAGTCGCGGGCATCAGCTCGTTCACAATAAAATATTAAAGAAATGATTAAGTGCGAGCGTAACTCCTACAAGAAGGATTCAGCGTTACGGTACATTATAAAATACTAAACAATATTTCTTATCTGAGATCGAGCAAATCGAAATCCTATTTTATTTATAAGTAAATGCATCAAACTACAATATTTTCTTACAGTAGAAATGTACTGGAATGATTCTGATAAATAGTGCATCTTGAAATAAGAAAAACGCAGCGTTTCGTTACACAGTTGAATCCGTGCCCTAGTCAATGCTTATATTATGTCCTACCTTTAAGTGAGGTTGTGTCATTATTTTGTCAACAGAGAGGTACTGGTTCCTTTGAGGTACACTTGATTCGATTATAACGTTAAGATCCATAATATCATATTGATGCCACGATTCCACGCCAACCTTAAGTTATCAAGACTTATATGTAGTGAAAGACGATACATAATCAATGGACTAAATAGTAAATTAAATTTTAATAATTCCTCCACAGTTTTAACATGTACATGAACAATAACTTTGTGCTGATGAATAGTGTATTGTTAAAATTAGAACACCGCAGCGTTTTGTTACACTGTTGAGTCCGCGCCCTAGTTTTTAATAATGTCAATACTACACCATTGTATCCTACCATAAGTTGTATCATTGCTCTGTCAACGGAGTGGTACTAGTTCCTTTGAGGTACACTTGATTAGATTATAACGTTAAGATTCATAATATCATATTGATGCCACGATTCCACGTCCACCTTAAGTTATTAAGACTTTTATATAGGGAAAGACGATATAGAATCGATGAGCATTGGACTAAATAGTGAATTAAATTCTAATAACTCCCCCACGGTTTTAATATGTACATGAACAATGACTTTATGCTGATGAATAGTGTATTGTTAAAATTAGAACACCGCAGCGTTTTGTTACACCGTTGAGTCCGCGCCCTAGTTTTTAATAATGTCAATGCTACCATTGTGTCCTACCTTTAAGTGAGGTTGTGTCGTTATTCTGTCAACAAAGAGGTGACGTCACTTCTGAGGTACACTTGATTAGATTATTAGATTAAGCGATCGCCTGACAAAGTATTGATGACACAATGAAGTCAAATTTCTTCTTGCTTTCGAATATACCTATACTATAGCTGTGGCGATAGTGATATTGCCATACTAGATGGCGCCACTAGTATCAATGTGACTCCTGCATCGCGATATTGAAGTTTTTTGTGTACACCATATATGTTCAACGATCCAAGAGAAATGGTTGGACCAACAGTATAACACTATACTCGGGGACTGTTGGTTGGTTATAACACTATATCCGGGTATAACACTGTGTATGTTAACCGGATCAGTGGTAGATAGTCTTGTTGCTATGGTCGAGCATATCACGATTGCTGCTTATACATTACTACTCGCGAGGTGATCACTCGGTCTCGGTCAGAGCACGGGTCTCCTCTCAATATGGGAAAGGTTTGGCCATAGTCCACCACGCTGGCCATGTGCGGATTGGCAGACTTCACACGCCTTTGAGAACATTATGGAGTACTCTCAGGCGTGCAGGTTTCCTCACGATGTTTTCCTTCACCGTTGAAGCAAGTGATTTTAATTCTTTGAAGCTAACATAACTCGGAAAAGTAAGAGGTGCGAGGCCGAATTCGAACCGCCGACCTCTGATTAGGAGGCTGAAGCCCTAACTACGAGGCTATCACAGCTTCTATATTATAATAACTTGTATAAAACCACTCAAAATCAGACGCCTCCACGTTCGTAAAATCAAACGAAATTAACCACAGTGCTATTAAGATAGCTGTAAAAAATATGAAATAGCAATTAATTCGTTACACTTCTACAAAACAAACATGGCTGTCACGGTATACGTAATTATTCAATCTTTAAAATTGTTCCTAAAAACGAGGTAAGGTCTTAACTCCACGGTCCGCTATATGTTATCTTTACTCGCAGCATTTTTACCAGCGATAGGTTGTATATTTATGCGCGCATCATCGTATCTTTTGGCCTATGACTCATCATTTTTAGCTTATATATTATTTAGTTTGAATACTAAAAATTTATTATAACTTTAGTACACAGAAATAAAACAGACTTGTGAAAATATTAGTATCTATTATTTGAAAAATTCTCATTCCTATTGAAACAGCCGTGTCGCTTGGCGAAATAACGTAGCGGTATGTTGGGCATTGAAACCAATTAGGTGTATGGGTTAACGATACCATAAGCAGGTTAGCACGCTACCATCTTAGACTGCATCATCACTTACTACCAGGTGAGATTGAAGCGCTTACTTGTAGTTAAATAATAAAAAAAGAACCGAGAATATTTTTAAAATAGCCCAACTTACTTAGAAAAACTAGAACTTGAACTATGAATATTAAAAAGGATTCAGTTTTAACGGTTTTCTCAACTAACCAGACCCCGTCAGCTAAAAAAAGTATCTTAGTAGTCGATCAACGACATTATACTTTTAACAAAGAACTGTTAGGATTATTTGCAGTCCCGCCTTGCCAGACAGTGACCTGCGCTAGATTGCCCATACCACCTTACCGAGCACATTGTCAAGGTCCCCGCTATCTTACGTCATCCGGACGTGGGCTCCATCCGACCTCCCCGTTATACTAAATGTCGTCTAAGCCGAAGATCAGCATCACAGGAGATGCCCTTAGGTAGACGTTCCTTTAGTTTCTTCGAGCCCCAGGGCTCATAATTTCTTCTGCCAGAGCTTCTTTCCGAAGTTCGCCAAACAACCCGGTTACGCTGTGGCAACCGATAGGGTTAGCACAGCTAAAAGACAGTCCGAAAAAAATGTGACATATTTGCAGGCCAGTAGAACACACTCGTAAGCCTGTACTTGCGGTTTTGCGAAAGTTATAATTCAACTATATGTTTCTATCTAAGTATTTTTTTGTAACGTTATCTTAACTCTGTCTGTTTCTATTAAGTATTTATTTGTTTTATTTGTATTGTTTCTACTTCATTGCAGCTATAATGTTATTATGTTTAATTATTTGTGTTATCAGTGAATTTAATCAAGTGAATAAATCCGTTCTAATTAAATTAAAATAAATAAATGTTAAAATAAATAAATAAATAAATGTTGAGCTCAATTAACAAGGGCAACAATTAAATTTTACTGTAAGGCGTGTATGGAACCCTCGTTTATAGGTTTACTCGTAAATGTACGAAATTAATTCACTGTTCTATTTGAATAAAGAAATCATTGACTTTGATTTGTGTTATAAAACAATAGCTTTAACTTATAGCTTCGTATGTATCACAGCTTAATATGCCAACGCCTCGAGCAAGTCACGTGGATACTTATTGCTATAGTATGAGATAAAAGCGAGTAAAACCTTGCATGATGAAATTGCTACAATATGTATACTCTATGCATAATATCATGATATACATTGGGCTGAGAATTATGTATTAATACAATTTTGACGGTCAGTCTGGGTTTCACAGATGTTATAAACAACTGACAAAATTCAATTTATGAAAAAAAAAAAATATATATATATATATATATATATATATTTATATTTATAAACTTATATCATAGGTCACATATATATTTATTAGTAGCAGTGAAACGTTTTCAATTCCTTAATTAAGTTATACAAATTAAAAAAAAACATCGTCTAATTGGAACAAAATCAAAATAACTTCGTAGGTTTAATAAAGTTAAAACTACGAATATACTTTAAAGATGAAAGGAGTGGGAAAATGTTTATGCTAGCTCGCTTCGATTGTCATAAGAAAATGCATGGAGATACAGTGTTCCTACAAATAACGCTTTCTAGGACTTGTTGTTTACGAAATAAAAATCAAAGTTACGTTAGATCCATGAGGAATGGTTCTCTAACTTCCCGTGTCAATCTCCCGGAGAGGCAGATGGCGGGCATTCACCTTGGTGAACGATCGCGATTGTAGACCACACACGCAATTTCAATTTTAAATTTTGTATGTTGTCTATTTTGTGCTATGGGGCCCAACTAAACACTTTCTTTTATTTTCTTCTTTCTTTCTCAAATCTAGAGTATTTAGATTTCAAGAATACACATATAACTTAAAATAAACCATAGATTAACCTAAAACTAAAAATCTTAAACAATACATAAAACATCATAACAAAAATATATTATTAAAAGGAATCCCTTTAGGCAAGGTTTCGAAGATAAGCACAGACATCACAGGAGACCAAAGAGCTGCCAGCTACCTCGGACAACTGGCTGGGCCGCGGTCGAGTGCACAAGTGTTCCCGTGACCCAGCCTCCAGGCGACGCGAAGGAGCATCGCTGGGTTTTAGTGGGTATTCTGGTCGCCAGCCTGGCCACCAGGGAGTCCCACATACCCCGTCGGAAGCGGCGCAGTCTTGTCTGCGTCGCCTCCGGAGGGGATGCGTAAAAGCATTTCCCAGCGTGAAAAAAAAAAAAAAAAAAAAGCTACCTCGGACAAAGAATTAATCTAGCCAGTCAAAATGGGAAAGCTGCCAGTCATCATCATGATCAACCCATTGCCGGACCGTTGAACCCATCACTCAGAGCACGAGTCTCCTCTCAATATGAAAAGGGTTTGGCCATAGTCCACTACGCTGGCCATGTGCGGATTGGCAGACTTCACACGCCCTTGAGAACATTATTGAGAACTCTTAGGCATGAAGGTTTCCTCACGATGTTTTCCTTCACCGTTAAAGCGAGTAATATTTTAATTGCTTAAAAACGCACATAACTCTGAAAAGTTAGAGGTGCGTGCCCGGGTTCGAACCCCCGACCTCTGATTAGGAGGAGGGCGTCTTAACCACTAGGCTATCACAGCTTAATTAATCCCAGTATCTTTCTCAAATGAATTTCCCTCTATTATTTATTTTCAGTTGGTCAAGCGAAACTGAAAACAACAGTATGAACCAAACATTTAAACGTCTATATTAGAAATGAAACGGGTCCAAATGAAGATATTAAGTTTACAGCGTTATAAACCTGCCTGTTTGAAGTAATAAAAAACCTAGTTAATTTAGTAGGAGCGGTAAAACTAAGATGGTCGTAAAGAGAGAATTACATGATCACCGGCGAATGTAACTACCTCGCTCAAAATAAGCAACTCAATTTACTGTATTGAAGTAAACACTTTTTTTTAATGAAAATCAAATTACCAAATGAAATTTCTGGGATGTCTCTCAATAAGTTCCAGATTTATATAAAACGTAAGCTTGTAGAAAAGTCCTGCTATAGTGTTATGTAAATGATAAACAAGCATGGGTGTGAAATATTGTTTTATAGCTCTTAATATAATTTTAAGTGGCATTTGAGATGGTGATAACAAAAAGAAAATTTACCTGGATAAGTTTGTTGTGGGCTTCTTCTTAGACCGGGGCGCGTTTGGAACCCTCATAGCTTTAGTTTTAAGTCTACGAATGTAGTTAACACGATCAAATCACTACTATGTAAATTATTGACGCGTCAAAAGCGCCTTTTAAATGACTATTTGAATAAAGATTATTTGCATTTGAATTTTAATTTGAATTTTGGTTCTAACGGGATGGGGTAGGTGAATAAAAAATCTAATCGGGGGTATTGAATTCAAAGGAAATCAAAATACAATCAAAAATAGCTTTATTCATATAAACCTATTACAGGCATCTATTAATCTTTCATTTCAATATTTCTATTCGTGAAGTGATGTTGAACTACTCGACAACTTAAAACTAAAGCTAAGAGGGTTCGAACCGCACCCATGTCTAAGAAGAAACCCACAACAAACTTAGCCGGGTTTTTTTTTTGATATCACCATCTCACATAATCAATAATAAATTTGTAGTTTGGCTATGTTTGTCAAAGATGACAAACATAGCCAAACTACAAAGAAGCGGTAAGATAACTTTGATGCCACTTAGCGCAAAAAGACAACTTCTCTAGTGAAGAATGTCTGGGAAAGCAGCACGTCCCTACTGAAGAGGGTCCGGAGAAGCAGCAACAGTATACTGCTCAAGACAGCAGAGAGGATGGATCACTCCGCTGTGGAACTCACACATGTACCGTTTCACATTTTAAAGTTCGAGGTTCCTGGGTTCGATTCCCGGCTCGTTCTGGTCTGGTGAGAGGCTTAGGCCGTGGCTAGTAACTACCGAGACGTGTTGCAAAGCGGTTTAGCGTTCCGATACGATGTTGAGTAGAAAACCAATTCTAGAGGAGTAGAGGAGTGTGGGACCATAACCAATACAGATTAGACGTCTGGCATCTTAGATTGCATCATTACGTATACCTGGTGAGATTGCCGTCAAGGGCTAACTTGTAGTGGATAAAAAGTTTACTAAAATCCTTTTTAGTTACTAAGCATTAATTTCATTGTTAATATGTGGATTGAAGCTGTGATAGCCTAGTGGTTAGGGCGTCCGTCCTATGTATCGCCCGTCGCAAGTACCTCTTACTTTTCGGAGTTATGTGCGTTTTTAAATAATTAAAATATCGCTTGCTTCAACGGTGAAGGAAAACATCGTGAGGAAGCCTGCACGCCTGAGAGTTTTCCATAATATTCTCAAAGGCGTGCGAAGTCTGTCAATCCGCACACGGTCAGCGTGGTGGACTATGGCCAAACCCTTCTCATATTGAGGGGAGGCCCGTGCTCTGTAGTGCGCCGGAATTGGGTTGATCATGATGATGTGGATGGAAGTAAATAAAAAGATGAATAAAGGTGGTCTTATTTGAAGAAGACATTTATCAAAGTACCTCGTTAGTTTTTATAATATAATCTCTCACAAAGAGACGGAAAGTTAAGTAATCATACTTTCTAGTTTGTGTTTAAAAAGACAATGATTAAAACCCACGCAAGCAACAATTATAATCGTCCAAACTGATTCGTAGGGACGTCCTCAATTACGCCGTAGCGTGCGCTAATGTTGCGCTCGCACGCGATTCACAGACGCTAACTGTACATAATCAGAGTGCACTAATACATGACTAGCTCTAACATGCGAATTTGTCTGCTATTTCTTTTTTTTTTATACACCACAAGTTAGCCCTTGACGGCTATCTCATCAGGTGGTTAGTGATGATGCAGTCTAGGATGGTAGCGGGCTGACCTGTTAGGGGTATGGTAAGACCACACTCCTAATTGGTTTCTACGCGACATCGTGCCGGAACGCTTAATCGCTTGGCGACACGTCTTTGTCGGTAGGGTGGTAAACTAGCCTTGGCCGCAGCCTCCCACCAGACCAGACTCGAGCCGGGAATCGAACCCAGGACCTCCAACTTTATAATGCGACTGCGCGCGCTGCGCCACGGAGGTCGTCTTTTTGCACATTGCTCTTGAGCCTTTTGTACAAGAGTACGTAATCAGAGTCAACATCATCATGAACAACCTATTACCGGCTCACTACAGAGCACGGGTCTCCTCCAAAGGGTTTGGCCATAGTCCACCACGCGGGCCAAGTGCAGATTGGCAGACTTCACACCCCTTTGAGAACATTATGGAGAAAACTCAGGCGTGCAGGTTTCCTCACGATGTTTTCCTTCACCGTTGAAGCAAGTGATATATTATTTTTTTAAAAACGCATATAACTCCGAAAAGTTAGAGGTGCGTGCCCGGATTCAACCTCTGATTAAGAGGCTGATGCCCTAACCACTAGGCTATCACCGCTTCTTAAATACATTGATAATTGTTTCTTATAAACTGGAATCTTTTAGTCCCACTGAGCTGAGCTCTATTCCACGGAAACCGTATATTTTTCCGGGATGAAAATTAACCTATTAGGTATTCAAGTACAATCTATGTTTAAGCCAAATTTTGTTCGGCCGTTTTTGTGTAATTGACTCACAAACATCCAGACTAGCTTTAATGTTCATAATAGTGGTAAGTTAACCAACCACGCCGCCGCATGTGAGCGGTACATAGCGATCTTTGCTACGCAGCCGATTTGATTCTCCCACGATGGTAACTAGAGCGCAAAGTTCATCCTATTTTTAAAGGAATCACAGAGACTATAATATAGGATGTGGTGGTTTTTTTTTTTATCCACTACAAGTTAGCCCTTGACGGCAATCTCACTTGATGGTAAGTGATGATGCAGTCTAAGGTGGTAGCGGGCTAACCTGTTAGGGGTATGGAAAACACATACTCCTACTCCTGGTTTCTACACGACATCGTGCCGGAACGCTAAATCGCTTGGCGACACGTCTTTGTCAGTTGTTGGGTGGTTTTATTGAAGTCAACAATTAAATACTCTTCAATTACTCAACAAAAATTTCTATAATTTTCTATTAGTATAGGTTTATTTCTATTAGTATAGATTCAGTTTAATAACGTTATATTGTCAAAGATTTCGACGACCTCCGTGGCGAAGCGCATGCGCTGTCGCATTATAAAGTTGGAGGTTCTAGGTTCGATTCCCAGCTCGAGTCTGGTCTGGTGTGAGCAACCTAGCAACAAAGACGTGTAGAAACTGCACGAAACCGTTGTGTGAATAAAATCCTGCAAAAATTCGTCTCGACACTGGTTCCAGAAGTCCCTTTACCAGTGGAAATCCACTGGTAATGGTGAAGATAATACAACAGGTAATATAGCAAATAGCAAAGTTAAGTATAAGTCATAGTTAAGTGTGATCATTAACCCATTACGGGTTCACTACAGAGCACGGGTCTCCTCTCAATATGAGAAGGGTTTGGCCATAGTCAACCACGCTGGCCATGTGCGGATTGGCAGACTTCACACGCCTTTGAGAACATTAAGGAGAACTCTCAGGCGTGCAGGTTTCCTCACCATGTTTTCCTTCACCGTTGAAGCAAGTGATATTTTAATTGTTTAAAAACCCACATAACTCCGAAAAGTTAGAGGTGCGTGCCCGGATTCAACCTCTGATTAGGAGGCTGATGCCCTAACCACTAGGCTATCACCGCTTCACTATTCTATCACCGCTTTAATAGTTAAATAGTAGCTAAATATTACCTTCTCCGCCATTTTCCGAGCTTCACACCCATCGGCGTTTAACTATTGTTTTCACAATACCGTAATGCAGTTATGTTTGGCCTTGAGTCGTTCTCGGTAACGTTTATCATAACCAAACAAGAATATGAAACGTTATATGCGAACATAGAACGGGTCGGATTATTCCCACCGTATTCGCGGAAAGGTCAGGTTTTTGCAATGTCGAAAGAGATAGTGCGAGCGAGTGAGAGAAACAATCAAGCTGTTTACTCTATAACAGACATTGAACAGAAAAGGTACTTATATATAGTTATTTACATGATATTTTTAGCCGTCCGATACCTTGGCAAGACAAAGTCAAATACCTCGGAGTAACATTCGACAGACGTATGAGCTTCGCCGCTCACATACTTAAGGCTCGTCAAAAAGCCTCATATGTGATGTGTCGACTTTACCCCTTAATTTGCACTAAAAGCAAAATGTCCCTCCGTAACAAGGTCACTCTGTACAAAACATGTATCAGACCGATAATGACCTACGCCAGCGTAGTCTTCGCCCATCGCCAGCCCAGCTCTTACAAGAGCTTGCAAGTCATTCAAAATAAATTTATGCGCATAGCCACGGGTGCCCCGTGGTTCGTTCGTAACGTAGATTTACACCGCGACCTAGATTTACCGACTTTACAGCAGTATTTCAAAAAGCTCGCTATAACCTACTTCGAGACAGCAGCCCGACACCCCAACCCTCTAGTGGTTGCGGCTTGCGACTACACCCCCGACCCAAACGCCCCTCTCATAAAGAGACGCCCTAAAAACGTTATAATCGACCCGGACGATCAATTGACGTTAGACAACGCTTCGCAGGTAGGTCACACTACACATAACACAACACAGCGTCTTCGCCGGCGAAGACGAGGTCCCCGCTATCTGACGTCATCCGTACGTGGATTCTATCCACGGGCACGGGGGCGCTCGGACTGACACACCAGTCCAACAAACCCACCAAATCCCAACGTCACCCTAAGTCGAGGTCCGAGTCTCACAGGAGACGCCCTTAGGGGGACGTTCCCTCAGAAGTCGTCGAGCCCAGGTGCTCCTCTCTCAGGCTGAGCTTCATGCTCGCCAAAAACCCCCGGTGACGCAGTAGTAACTATTCTGGTTATCTGCAATAGTCAATTCGAAAAAAAAAAAAAAAAAATGATATTTTTAATACTGTATTGATAACTGGCTAAGTTTGTTGTGGGCTTCTTCTTAGACCGGGGAGCGTTTGGAACCCTCATAGCTTTAGTTTTAAGTTTACGAATATAGTTATCACCATGAAATAACTACTGTGTAAATTATTGACGCGTCAAAAGTGCCTTTTTAAGGACTATTTGAATAAAGATTATTTTGAATTTGAACTGTACTCGGCTTAGACAAACGTTATATCGTAATATTTTTAATGCTAATATTTTTAAATATTTTTAATGCTACAGTGTATCGATTGGTGTATCATGTGAAATAAATAAATAAATAAATATTTTGATATGCATTTTTTTTATTCTACTACAATTGGACGACCTCCGTGACGCAGCGCGTGCGCTGTTGCATTTTAAAGTTGGAGGTCCTGGGTTCGATTCCCGGCTCGAGTCTGGTCTGGTGGGAGGCTTCGGCCGTGGCTAGTTACCACCCTACCGACAAAGACGTGTCGCCAAGCGATTTAGCGGTCCGGCACGATGTCATGTAAAAACCAATTAGGAGTATGGGCTTACCATACTTGTATAACTACTATACAACTATACTATACCATGTTGTAAAACTGAAAAGAAATATCTCTCTTACAACGCGGAACGTTTCATAAAACTTTGAAGTGATTACAGAAGTTATGAAAGCGGCCCGATGAAATTAAATGAAATAAATTCCATCTCGACGTAATTTGTCAAATCTGCAACTTATAACGTTTGTTCTTTGAGGAAAAACAGTGCTTAATAGCGTGTAACACTAGGTTCCATTACCTGGCATTCGCTGGGCCACAAGCAAGTTGTGTAAGCGACAAAATCAGCGACAATACACCAACCTACGCGCTCCTCTCCGGAAGAGGAGACCTAAACATATCCTTCATGGCCCTGACGAACAGATGACTACTGACAACATACTCGTATCACCTACCACACAATCATACGCTACACACCGTCTTCGCCGGCGAAGACGAGGCCCCCGCTATCATACGTCATCCGGACGTGGGCTCCATCCACGGCCTCGGAGACGTACGGACCACTCACCGTCCGACCCCCCCGTTATCCCAAACGTCGCCTGCATGAAGAAATGCTACAGGTGCATTCCATATAAATTGTCGCGTCGCTGAAGCCGTGGCTTCGTACTTGGTAAAGAAAAGTGGGGAGCATAGAGTCAACTCATTACACGATATAATTAATTGAAGTTCACTGGAAAAGTTCTCAGCACGCGCGTGCAGAGAAATTCGGCGACAAAGATGTAGTGTTGAATTCTAGAAGTGTTACTACGAAGCGGTGATAGCCTAGTGGTTACGGCGTCAGCCTCCTAATCAGAGGTCGGCGGTTCGAATCCGGGCAAGCACCTCTAACTTTTCGGAGCTATGTGCGTTTTTAAGCAATTAAAATATCAGTAGCTTCAACGGTGAAGGAAAACATCGTGAGGAAACCTGCACGCCTGAGAGTTCTCAATAACGTTCTCAAATGCGTGTGAAGTCTGCCAATCCGCACATGGCCAGTGTGGTGGACTATGGCCAAACCACTCTCATATTGAGAGGAGACCCGTGCTCTGTAGTGAGCCGATAATGGGTTGATCATGAATTGATTCCTTTATGAAAATAGATACTTTTATCTCTTCTCGTATTTGAACTTGATAAAAAAGTCTTTAACGCTCCATCATTTGGAGCTAATTTAAGCTATTCGAAATACTAAAGTCGCAGGCACCAGCTAGTTATATAATAAGGTATTGGTTTAAATATAATTTCGTCTCATCAATAATTTCTCTATATCCACGTACGAGTAAAACGCTATTGGTGTGTGAGTTGAAATGATGATGAAAGTTGTATTAAAAGTTTTTGCTCCATTCCGCAGTTAAATGTTTTACTTTGCACCTCTTGAATTTGGAGAAAACATAATTTATAATGTAGATTTAAGAGTCTGGTCTGATGGGTGGCTTCGGCCGTAGCTAATTACCACCGACAAAGACGTGTCGCCAAGCTACTTAGCATTCCGGCACGATGTCGCGTAGAAACCAAGTAGGAGTATGGGCTTACCATACCCCTAACAGATTAGCCTGCTACCATATTAGACTGCATCATCCCTTACCATCCAAGTGAGATTGCCCTCAAGACCGAACTTGTAGTGTATAAAAAAAAAGACATGGTAACCTTCAATTACAAACGTTGCTTATCCAACTAGAATTTTCGAAAAGCATTAATTTACGTCACAAATTCGAGGGCTCCAGCCAGTAAAAAAAAACTTTTATAATTAAAGGGTAACCCTGTTAAAAGGATCTTTCTGTCAGGTATTTTTTTGTACCTTAATAATGCCTTAACAACGCACGTGGTACAGTGCACCGTCCGACCCCCCCCGTTATCAACGTAAACGTCGCCTAAGCCGAGGTTTGGCCTCAAAGGAGGCGCCCTTAGGCAGTCGTTCTTTAGTTTCAAAAATTTCTTCTGGCAGAGCTTCTTTCCGAAGCTCGCCAAACAGCCCGGTTACGCTGTGGCAACCAATAGGGTAAGTACAGCTAATAGACAGTCCGAAAAAAAAAAGCACGTGGTACGGATTTTTTTGTATGCGATTCTCAATGGCTATTGACTGTTTTTTTTTTGTATTTTTTTTTAATATACTCAAAGTCATACTACGTAGTAGAATCCACTGGCCCATGGTTACGTAAGCCCTCCGCCATATATCTGTCTCTGGTTGACCTGAATCTCGACACCTACGCAGATTCTACAAGGTTTGCAGGTAATGTTTACGCTGGGTTAGTTTAATATGGACCTACTCGTGCCACTGTTTATAAAACCAAAACTTTATCACACACGATAAGTGATTGCAACGTACGTTTCTAAAAAATATTAAGTATTTAAATAGGTAGATTCCATCTGCGTTTTTTTTTTCGTTATGTATAATTTTTTTTTCGGAACAAAACTTTATTCCTAGGATGCAAAAACGCAGCATAATTTCGCCATCCATATAAAAAAATAAACAAAAACAAACAACTAAAGATTTACGTATTAGTATGGATCTAATGCGCTTAAAATGCATTTACATAATTCTTCTTCTTCGTCGTTAGTCTCTGGGTACTTTCTGAGGTGGGTTTGTGAAATCGCCGGTGTGTGAACGATCCCCTGACTGCTGTGATTGGGAACATGGGGTTTTAGTCGAGTAAGATGACATTGTTTTACATAAGCTCTGTACCTTTCCATGGCACACGATCTACTAGGATTTTCCTAACGGAGAAAAAAAACCTATATATACCTACTTAACATCATGACACAAATTAATGAATACATACAGTTTTTATTCTGTAGGCACAGTTGAAAAGGATATTTTTTTCTTATATACACTACAAGCTAGCCCTTGACGGCTATCTCACCTGGTGGTAAGTGTGTTTTGTATATATATAATATCCTGGTCTACGTTGCCTGGCAGAGATCGCTCTTTAGCGATAAGGCCGCCTATTGTACCTCTTTTCTTTTCTGAATGTGTTTCTTTGTTGTCTTGTATTTTTTCTTTTGTGTGGTGTACATTAAAGTATATCTTCATTCCATTATAATATAATTATAATATAGGCTTAAATAAAAATTCATGAAAATGCAAATAAAGTAAAAGGCCGTATCTATATTATGGCAACATTAAAATACCACTCGCCTAAGCCCATGGCGCCAACTCTTGCGCAGCGTCTTTCCTAATATGACATATTGAATAATTTGAATTCGTTTCATGTCTTTGTTTTGGGTTAATAAATATAGCCTTTAATCTTGTGAGGATCACATTTTAAGTTTACGACCTAATATTTGTAATTGTTTTTTTTTTATCCATTACAAGTTAGCTCTTGACGGTAATCTCACCTTTTTTTTTTTGTCGTGGTGGAAAAGCTTTATAACTACCTTCATACCCTTGGGCGGGAAAGAAACCTCTTTCAAGTCCAACATAACCAAGTTGGACTCCCACCCCCGAAGGGGGGTATACCCGAACTAAAAACCACCACGGCATGTCGCTCTCGCAGGTTTTACTGGACACCCGGGGGACCTGTTGTATACTTCCCGGATGAACGGCAATCTCACCTGGGGTAAGTAATGTTGCAATCTAAGATGGTAGCGGGCTGACTTATTAAGAGTGTGATTTACCATACTCCTAATAATCTGTTTCTACACGACATCGTGCCGGAACGCTAAATTGCTTGGTGACACGCATTTGTCGGTAGGGTGGTATCTAGCCACTGCCGAAGCCTGCCAGCAGACTAAACTCGAGACGGGAATCGAACCCAGAACGCCACCCACACGCTGCGCTTCGAAGATCGTGAAAACTTTTTTCATTCCTGTTGCCGTTCCCTTTTTAAAGGGGACGAAAATTGCTAAAAAATCTACATTTTTAAGGGCACGAAAATGGCTAAGGAAAACTATATTTTTTGTGGTTACTAGCCCTACCGACAAAAGACGTAGGGTGGTAACTAACCCTACCGACAAAGACGTGTCCCCAAGCGATTTCGCGTTCCAGCACGATGTCGCGTAGAAGCCTATTAGGAGTGTGGGCTTAACAAGTTTAGATTGCATCATCACTTACCATCGGATGAGATTTCCGTCAAGAGCTAACTTATAGTGTATAAAAAAAAAACTAGGAATATTATTAATTTGAACTAGGAAATATGGTCCAGGGCAAGTAAATAATAATATTTGCAGGTCAAAATTACACTGATAAATAGGCAAGGCCAGTTTAAAGGAATGTACTACGAAAGTTTACGTATTCGCAATCATCTGAAAGTTCTCCAGTCGCAGGGATTACATTGGATTTATGTTGTTTAGTAGAATGACAACGGAGGAACGAGACCGTGTAGTTTCTAAATCCAATCACCGATGTGGATCCTATAAAAACCAAATCAACGAGCAGGTAACTTAGTTATTTTATTTGCGTCAATGATACATTGCCATTTATTGTTTTTGCAAGGTAATGAATAAATGAATATACATTTATTGTACACCAAAGATAATAGAAAAATGCAAATACAATAGAACGATTACACAGTAGGTATAATTTGGCGGTCTTAAATAGCTATTTCTTCCAGGTATCAAAGCGCGCAAAAAGAAAATACTTTAGATGCTTGATTGATGGTACAACATTAAAAAATAAATAAATGTAAATACAAATAAAACACTAAATATTACATTCATATATATGCACACACATCATTTGTATAATATATATAAGCAAATGTTTAATCTAATCGAAACCCAAATGCGGAATTATGTGCATTTTTAAGCAATTAAAATATCACTTGCTTTAACGGTGAAGGAAAACATCGTGAGGAAACCTGCTCGCCTGAGAGTTCTCCATAATGTTGTCAAAGGCGTGTGAAGTCTACCAATCCGCGCATGGCCAGCGTGGTGGACTGTGGTCAAACCCTTCTCATATTGAGAGGAGACCCGTGTTCTGTAGTGAGCCGAGAATGGGTTGATTATGACGATGATGATGACTCGCAGACAATGTATTTAATATGCATATAATCATTATTATTTATATATTTATTTATTTCCTCTTAGTTCTAGCCTTACAGGAGTATAAACCTAATTTGCTAGAGTAGCCTAATATAAGAAGTATACAAACTTATGAGCATATAAAAGTTGCCTAAATTTACATATATAATTCATATATATAAAAATAAGGAATATAATATATATGGAAGGCAAACTCGTTATCACCGTCATCTCAATCACAAAAGGGCATCTGCTGGTCTTTTGTAAGGATTTTCGGAGTCTTGTACCGCTCGAGTCCAGCGACTTGTCAGATATCGTTTTTCAACCTAATTGGGGGTCTAACAACGCTACATTTTCCATTGCGGGGTCACTATTATAGCAGCTGGGGACCCCAATGTCCATCGGTTCCCCAAGCTGCGTACTAATTCCAATACCACCTTAACTTTATTTTTTTATTTTCGTACCAAATTTGTGATAACAAACTCTTATATAAGAAGTATATAAAAGAAAGCTTATCTCTATAACAGATCTCTTCCAGCTACTCTCAGATGTAAGTAAGATGATTTTACGAATATAACTTCACCAATCATTGGTTTGTGTCGAAAGACAAAATCAGAGAAGTGTTACAATTCAATATCAAAAAGCATAAATGTAAAGTGTATTCATTCATCCAGAATGAATGAATACATTTTTATTGTATGCAAGATCGGAAAAAAACAGTACCTATCCAATTTGGCGGCCTTATCTCTAAATAAGCTTTGCAGGCATCTAAAGATGTAAAAGACACAAAACGGAAAAAAGAAGGTGGTGCAATAATATGTTCGGTGTTCGAGTCGCGGTAGTGCATAGTCGTACTTGGTGGAGCGTATAGTCTGCTCCGTATAAATTACCATAGGTACTTATAATTGTTATTCAGTTCTACCAAGAGTATCAGGTCTCTTTGGTCTACCCACGTCTACCTATATATATATAATACGGGACATTGTTTTGGCCCATTTATAGAAATTTTTGAGTTTAACTATCAGCGAGGTCTTTCTTAATCCCGTCTTAACTGTATGATTAGACGTGAAAATTGTCACGTCTTAGCTCTAGGAGGATAAAAAGTGTTATATCTATCAGTGATCTATTTAGATACTAACTGAATATAAATACATAGCCTTCAAGAAATGTCCCCTATTTTACACCAAACTTCCAGCATTCCATATTTTGTTTATTGAAATTCTATTCTATACTGTGGCACGATCCAATATCCGGTTTCGATATCCCCGACTTGCGCAGATATTGGAATTCAATACTAAAATATTGGGTTGAAGATGGCATTACTCAAGTGGTGATAGCCCAGTTTCGAGGCCCGAGTTCTATCCTTGACCCACGTCCATATATTTCGGAGTTATGCGCATTTTAAGCAATTAAATTTCACTAGCTTGATAAGTGAAGAAAGCCTGCATGTATGAGAGTTCTCCGTAATGTTCTTAAAGGCCTGTATTATCCACCTTTGTTTCTTGTTACTTTGCATTAGAACCTAAACCCATCTCATAATATATTACTCGTTTCGTGCTACAGTACTCCATACTACGGTATAGACAATGATGAAAATTTATATGAATTTGATTTTCATGCTTCAAATTTTTTAAGTCCAACACAAGTTAATCCTTGACAGCAATCTCACCTGATGTTGCATTTTAAAATGGTAGTGGGCTTACATGCTAGGGATATGATCAACCAATACTCCTGGTTTCTAAGCAACATGTGAAATAAATAAATCTAAAGCTTAGCGGCACGACTATTTAAAATACCACTCAGTTTAACTTACTATAATAAATGTGGCAAATAAGGCTAAACATAAAAAATAAATATTAAAAAGACTTATTTTTATCCACTATTATTATTATTCTTTATTTGTACACCACAAAATTAAGGAAAATCATAAAAAAACAACAGAAACAATAAGGAGCAGGATACAAAAGGGGGCCTTATCGCTTGAATAGCGATCTCTGCCAGTGAACCTTAGTAGTTGAACTATTGAAACGTCAAACCTGAACAAGTTGTGAAGAAGCCGGCAAGAATATCAACAGTTTCATTTGATATATATTTAACATATTATCACGTGACGTCCAAGGAAAGCCCAACATGAATTCATACTCCAAGATTTTATTTATTTATTTAATTAGGAAGCTAACGTTGTATACAATGTCTTACATCAAAAAAAATAACTTAATATCACCATCATATACCCCATTTACAGACTAACTCAGGATGTATCAATAAATCATCCTCATCAATCATGATCAACCCATTGCCGGCACACTACAGAGCACGGGTCTCCTCTCAATATGAGAGGAGACCCATGAGTTGGTCCTGAATGCAGTCCAGGGTATCTTCAGTATCCTCCTCCAGGACCACATCTCGAAAGCATCAGTGCGTTTGCGATCTGTAGCCCGAAGAATCCATGTTACAAAACCGTATAGAAATATGGAGTAGAACATGTCATAAATAGCGAATAATTTTGAGTCACATTTCAGCATTGGCATTGATATCGCACAGCCGTTTCTTTCCAACAAATAACATAAAAGCGTAGTGATAACAGGGTTCCCTATAAATTTTGCTCTCAGCCAAATTAGCTCACGTACGTACAGTTAGCAAAAAAACAAAACTACATAAAAAACTGAGATAACATCGCTCGATATTGTTACCTTACATTATTGATGAAGACTTAAAAGTTCATTATATTTCGTGACAGTATGTAAAGAGGTGTCAGGTAAAAACTATACCTACTCTGTTGGTTCTCGGAATTTGTCAAAACGAAAATGTTGTGGAACTTCAGTTTCTAGAAATTAATGTGAAATGATAAACTTTGGTACATCAATATTACAAATCATATTATTGTTCTAAAATAAATTTAAAAATACCTTAATTCATACCTACTAAATGACTTGGTCGTTTTACAATATAATTGAATTAAACTATATAAAATAACTACAATTATATTAAATTCGAGCGTTCACAATACTGGGACATCTATAAAAGTCTACTAAGATGGTAGCGGGCTAACCTATTAGGGGTATTGTAAACCCACAGTCCTAATTGGTTTATTCACATCGGATCTATAGTTTCGCTTTCCCTTTCAGCTATTTGCCTTGATTGTCTATGCCTCGAAGCAATAGAAGAAAACTGAGAAACATAACGGTTACGTAACGGTTACGGTGCCTTTATATATCTGGATGCGTTTTCTATAGTCTGTTCACTTCCTCCTGTGTCCGATAGAAAAGCTCCCAGGTAGACAAAGTCATTGACAGACACAATCATCATCATCATCATCATCATTTCAACCGATGGACGTCCACTGCTGGACATAGGTCTTTTATAGGGAGTTCCAATAGGGAGTGCCACGGTCTTGGGCCGCTTGTATCCAGCGGCTCCCTGCGACTCGTTTGATGTCGTCTGTCCACCTAGTTGGGGGTCGACCAACGCTACGTTTACCGGTGCGGGGTCGCCATTCCAGCACCTTGGGACCCCAACGTCCATCGGTTCTCCGAGCTATGTGCCCCGCCCATTGCCACTTCAACTTCGCAACTCGCTGAGCTATGTCCGTAACTCTGGTCCTTCTACGGATCTCTTCATTTCTGATTTGATCACGTAGAGATACTCCTAGCATAGTTTTCTTACAATACACACAATACAATACATTGACACAATAGAATAGTATTTTAAAATGTATGAATCTTTCGGAATCTTTTTTGCGCACTGTACCCGCCCATACGTCCACCGCACGGTGTATATCTGAATAGAAATTTCGGTTGTATTCTAGCCTTTATGCCACTGTAATAAGAACCACGACACGTGTGACCGTGGATGTCGTTTCAAAGAGTCACCATTAGCATATTAAAAAGGTAAGAAAGAAAGCGTTAAGTGCGATGTGCTTGCGTGGATTAATCTAAGGCCAGGCTTATAAAATACTTACATTTTATTACAAACAACTTTTTTCATAAGATATTTTGATTTGCAAATTGAATGAAATGTTTTTTTTTTTATCTTTCTTACATTCGTGTAGCTGATAAGGCGGAGATATTTTAATTACAATGCATCTGATGCGATGAGACTTATCCCATAGGGTCAGGGATAAAAAAAAACGCTGTCTGAAGTTCCTCATAATCCACATTACTCATTTTGACGACCTCCGTGGCGCAGTGCGTGCGCTGTCGCATTATAAAGTTGGAGGTCCTGGGTTCGATTCCCGGCTCCAGTCTGGTCTGGTGGGAGGCTTCGGCTGTGGCTTGTTACCACCCTACCGACAAAGAAGTGTCGCCAAGGGATTTAGCATTCCGGCACGATGTCTCGTAGAAACCAATTAGGAGCGTGGGTTTACCATACTTCTAACAGGTTAGCCCGCTACCATCCTAGACTGCATCATCGTGACTATCACTTACCACCAGGGGAGATAGCCGTCAAGGGCTAACATGTAGTGTATAAAAAAATTCTTAATAATAAATAAACGTTTATATTTCTGAAAGCAACCAATAAATTGCCACTAAAAAAAATATGGTACCAGAAGCAAAACACGTAAAACAGAAGAAAGAATACGCAAGTATTAAAAACGCTACTAAATTTTTTATCGCCGCAGCAAGATTATCAATTTAGTTAAAGCCCCCGCATAAAAATTCCTCGGAAACTTTTTAATACTACTTACGAAATGTTCCTTACGATCCACCCTAGCCTAACGGGCTAGTCAGACAAGTTTATAGTCTTAAAACACCCCATTTTCTTGCTAACTTCCTTGTCGGTGTTACTTTTCCGGCTTCGAATTTCAATTTTCGAACAGACCAGCTTTGTAGTTTTTGCGTTATTTCAGGACTTTTCCGAGAAGCTTATTGACTAACGCCCGAGGTTAATAATCAATCTAATCCAAAAACTTTAGATAGCAGAATGAACTTTGAAGCTACTATATTCAATCTTCTATCCTTAACGATAGGGAAGAGTAGAAAAAGATTTTTTTTACACACTACCAGTTAGCCCTTGACTGCTATCTCACCTGGTGGTAAGTGATGATGCTGTCTAGGATGGTAGCGGGCTGACCTATTAGGACTATGGTATGGACTCACGCTCCTAATTGTGCCGGAACGCTAAATCGCTTGGTGACACGTCTTTGTCGGTAGGGTGGTAACTAGCCACGGCCGTAGCCTCCCACCAGACCAGGCTCGAGCCGGGAATCGAACCCGGGACCTCCAACTTTAAAATGCGACAGCGCGCGCTGCGCCACGGAGGTCGTCAAAGACAAAGTCAAAGGAGAAGGATAGAAATATTCAATTCAATCTGTTATACGAAGATTTTAGATTGGATACATTACTAACTTCGGGCGTTAATCCTACGATAAGATTAGTCTTCATAGTAAATTTCTTGATTTGTTACATCATGATCAACCCATTACCGGCTAACTACAGAGCACGGGTCTCCTCTCAATATGAGAAGGGTTTGGCTATGTTCCACCATGCTGGCCATGTGCAGATTGTTAGACTTCACACGCCTTTGAGAACATTATGGAGGACTCTCAGGCGTGCAGGTTTCCTCACGATGTTTTTCTTCACCGTTGAAGCATGTGTTATTTTTTTTTTTTTAAACGAACATTACTCCGAAAAGTTAAAGGTGCATGCCCAGATTCGAACCGCCGACCTCTGATTAGGAGGCTGACGCCCTAACCACTAGGCTATCACCGCCACTTTTGCTTATTGGTTAGTTATATTGCATTTTAACTTGTTCTGTCCCACTTTGACGCATAAGTTAATTGGGGTAAAATTTACTTCTTTAACAAGTTCCACTTTTGTAAAGGAGCATGGAAGAGTACTTGTACAGTGCATTAATGAAATAAAATACCACTGAACAGTTTTATATCGCTTAAGTACATCAAAATCCATGACTTCGCCAATTTTCACATATTTATAATAATTATAACTTTTCATAAAGTAACGTATACTGGTTGCAATTGAAGCGGGCGTCTTACGCGTATTTTTTGTCAATCATCCTGTCAACTGAGAATACTGTCAATTATGTTAATATAATTTTGTACTCGTGAACATAAAATTTTAATGTTTTAAACGTTGTTTATTTATATTTTGTGTGTTGGCTAGAAGGGCACCAAGTTTAATTAATTTGTGTTTGTTAATCGTAATGGAAAGCAAAATAATTTAGTAATCTCACAATTGTATGTTTTTTTTTTCTAATAAAATTTTTCTACTGTACATTATAGTCCTTTCACAATGGAGTTTTTTTTTTAGCATATTTTGATCAACTGAGCTACTAATTTTATGAAGACTACTGAACGACACTACAAGATTATTTTGACATCTAATATTCCTTTTGGATACATTTTTGATCTGACCTTTAATACTTTAAACCATACCTATAACATTTTTAGAAAGAATACCTATGGTTTCGTTATTTTCAAGTCAACGTATTTTGAAGACGTACGTTTAAAAATAATAAACTTCGTTACCTTTTATTACATGCCCAATGTAATGTTACAGAAAAACTGATCTTGATAAAATTTTTAATAGAGATAGCATACACCCTGTTCAAACTATCAAATCCACGGGTAATACCTATTCATTGCTCATTCATAGTATTGCCGGTTCAAATTCAAAATTTCAAATTCAAATTCAAAATAATCTTTATTCAAATAGTCCTTAAAAAGGCACTTTTGACGCGTCAATAATTTACATAGTAGTTATTTCATGGTGATAACCATATTCGTAAACATAAAACTAAAGCTATGAAGGTTCCAAACGCGCCCCGGTCTAAGAAGAAGCCCACAACAAACTTAGCCGGGGCTAAGATATAGAGCTATGCTAAGATATATGCTTCATTATAGAGCATCTATAGTGATCCGGCAATACTTTGATCTATAGTCTCCTCTCAATATCAGAAGGGTTTTGCCATAGTCCACCACGCTTTGGCATTGTCAGACCTCACACGCCTTTGAGAACATTATGGAGGACTCTCAGGCGTGCAGGTTTACTCACGATGTTTTCCTTCACCGTTGAAGCAAGTGATATTTTAATTGCTTAAAAACGCACATAACTCGGAAAAGTTAGAGGTCTCTGATTAGCAGGCAAATGTCCTAACCACTAGGCTATCATGCTTCTTGCTTCATTTCCATTGCTGATTAGTATTCACAATATACAACATTAACGCAATAGTCGAATGCTAAAGACAGATAAGTTTATAACTAAACTAGAACACTCCATTCCGTAGCTAACTTCGCGTTGCACATTTAGAATTTCAATGCTCAATGCCTTTGTAGTTTCTTTATCCTTTAGATGTTTTTTCAGCGCTAAGCCAATTATGTCTTTAGAATAGATTTTCGGTTTAGAGAATTACTTGTTTAAACTTGTTTTTTTTTGTTCTTTTTTTCATGGAATAGTGTTAGTTTGAATGAATGTATTAAGTTGGGAAAAACTCCATGGTTGAGTGGTTTGTATGTTCCTTTACAGATCATGTTGTACTTACTGAAGAATTTGTAATGATTAATTATGTCATAAATAAATCACTGTACTAAATATTAAGCCTAGTGGTTAGGGCGTCAACCTCCTAACCAGAGGTCGGCGGTTCGAATCCGGGCACGCACCTATAACATTTCGGAGTTATGTGCGTTTTTAAACAATTATAATATCGCTTGCTTCAACGGTGAAGGAAAACATCGTGAGGAAACCTGTACGCCTGAGAGTTATCCATAATGTGCTTAAAGGCGTGTGAAGTCTGCCAATCCACACACGGCCAGTGTGGTGGACTATGGCCGGTAATCAGTTGATCGTGATGACTAAATATTACTTATCTGATATGCAATAATATATATATATATATATATATATATATATAATCTTATTAATTTATATATATCTGTATGTAAAGTATACGTAATTTCTATTATATTCTATTCTTTTCTAGCTATTGCTATATCCTTTCCTTTTAACTGTTTCCTTTCACAAAAGGTTGTCTGGAGGAAATCGCTTTTAGCGATAAGACCGTATTTGCGCATTATATTTGTATTTTTTTTTTGTTTGAATTCAAGATTATAATGTGCAATAAAGAGTTTATCTATCTATTTATCTATTTGTACCGTATGTACTGTATGTGTTTTTTTTATACGTCAACAAGTTATTCAGTGACAGCGATCTCACCTGGTTAATGTTGATATAGATTAAGATGGTAACGAACTAATCTGTGAGGGGTATGTTAGACCCATACTCCTACTTGGCATCATACCGGGACGCTATATCACTTGCCAGTGTGTCTTTACCTGTAGCTGGTAACTGGCAACGGCTGAAGTCTCCCACGAGACCAGACTCAGGCCAAGCAAATATAATTTAAAACAATTACCTATTGCAGTCTTTGAGATATCTATCAATAAGTTCAAAGTCTTTAAAACGTGAGCTTATAAAAAATCCTATTACGATGTTAAGGATTATAATAACGATGCTTGCTTACTCTAACTTCATAGCTAACTATAATTTATAATTGATTATGTGAGATGGTGATAACAAAAAAAACCGGTTAAGTTTGTTGTGAGCTTTAAGACCTGGGCGCGTTTGGAACCCGAAGCCTTAGTTTTAAATTGGCCAGTGTAGTTATCACCTCACGAATAATGAATAATGAAAAATATATTATATATATGTATATAATCTATGATGCATGTACCTAATAGGTTTACATGAAACCAGCTATTTTTAATTGGAAAATTCGAACCCAGGACCTCCCACATTATATAAAAACAGCGTATGTCTGCGCCATAGATATCGCAAAAATTTACGTTTTCAAACCAAGAAATAACTAACAGCAAGAATCGTCTAGGAAATATAAGTAACTTAGGAGAAATCGCCAAGGAAATATTCAAGTAACTAATAATACGCAAGTTACCAAAGCTTTGTTATAATCATGAATCATATCTATTGAGGTAACCGAGAGGGTAATCTGTCACTCCTCATTCTCCCGAAACTAAGAAGCCACCACAAATCATCGTTCAATACAGAAAGGGCGATAAAAATAAAGATACCTCAGAATTCCCGGCCGAAATCACTGATTTCTCGCGTCCCCGCCGCCGTGCAGTCATTTGTCATTATAACAACTAGATGTCGCTACGTAGATAGGCCGCGATTTATAATAGCTCCTGGCGATGTGCCGCCGCAACGCAATTTCAACTTTACGCGTTATGAATAAAGTTGAAATTTCAACGTAGCGTTTTCGAACAAGCTTGCGTGACTACTCCACATTTTTGCTACAACGAAATTAGCATTTCTCGGAGATATTTTAGTTTCACTCTCAGTTTTATATCCATCGCCTTAAATCTTTCGCTAACCATTTAAGCTTGTGGTAGGAAAGTTGTAATGTAAACAGCATTAATTTTTTTAAAAGCCCCTCCATTCCTTCCGATAATATTTCCTGTTGTCGCCATTAGTGTGGTATTTTTATAGGTCTGTCTACGGCTTTATCTGCTTAACTAATTGATATGGAGTGAGATCGATGGCTAAGATTACCACTGTTGAAAGTACTTCTATTAATAAAGCCAAATTCTTTCTATTAATAACGCCAAGCTTAGAGTCCGCATCAATTAGTTAGGATTTCTCGAATTGTAATATAGGTTGTGTTTTCATGAGTTTTGCATACATACTTAAATGATTAGGGGAATATAATTTTAAGTGGCATGTGAGATGGTGATAACAAAAAGAATATTTAATCTGGCTAAGTTTGTTGTGGGCTTCTACTTAGACCGAAACCGCGTTTGGAACCCTCATAGCTTTAGTTTTAAGTTTACGAATGTAGTTATCACCATCAAATTACTTCTATGTAAATTATTGACGAGTCAAAAGTGCCTTTTGAAGGACTATTTGAATAAATAATATTTGCATTTGATGCCAATCTGTATCTAGCACCAAGAAACATTATGCATTGACATAGGGATTGGGTTTGGGACCACCGATGTCTTATATCATGGTGTTTTATAATACCTTTTGCAATAGCTAGTTTAAACTGGGGTAGAAATGCGTATTAATCTTTCGCATTTTAATATGTTTATAAGATTTGTAATATGAGCTATGTTGCTATGACTTTCATCATCATCATGATCAACCCAGTACCGGCTCACTACAGAGCACGGGTTTCCTCGTCTCCTCTCAATATGAGAAGGGTTTGGCCATAGTCCACCACGCTGGCCATATGCGGATTGGCAGACTTCATACACCTTTGAGAACATTGTGGAGAACTCTCAGGCGTGCAGGTTTCCTCACGATGTTTTCCTTCATCGTTGAAGCAACAGATATTTTAATTTTTTTAAAACGCACATAACTCTGAAAAGATAGAGGTGCGTGCCCAGATTCGAACCGCCGACCTCTGATTAGGAGGCTGACGCCCTATCCACTAGGCTATCGCCGCTTCAATCGGTGTGCAAAGTCTCAATTTAAAATATCGTAAAAAAAAGCCTATTTGAACAAAGAAGTGTTAAGTTTACAATATAATGATCCTACTTTCAGCTTTCCCGTACCATTTATTCGTCCCCGAGGTATCATGAAGACTCGTTAAATAATAATTATTTATGCATTAATGTTTGTAGTTGTTTAGTTCTTAATGTAAATAGGTCTCTTTTTATAGATCTTAAAGTTTGTTTTGCTGGAGCATAATATTAAATATTTTAATGGTTTAATGGAATACATACAATTGTACTAAACCATTCGTACGTTCGTACTACCTACTACAAGCATAACCTTCAAATTCAAATAATCTTTATTCAAATAGTCCTTTAGTAATCACATAGTAGTGATTTGAAAGTGATAACTCGTTTTTGTGTTATTGATAGCATGTAAATGTAACACATTAGAATTATGATGTGACTTACAGTAATACAATAGTTGTTCAAATTCAAATTCATATAATCTTTATTCAAATAATCCTTTATAAAGCACTTTAGACGCGTCTATAATTTACATTAAACTAAAGCTATGAGAGTTCCAAACGCGCTCCGGTCTAAGAAGAAGCCCACAACAAAGTTAGCCAGGTAAATTTTCTTTTTGTTATCACTTCTTTAGGCATTATGAGATTATGAACTATATTTTTGGAGTTTACTCCATAAGAATCGATTTTCATATAAGGCCTCCCGGTATGTAAAAAATATGAGCAGTAAATTCTACTGAAGGAATGACCTGGTTACACTTTTGTGCGCAACCTATTCTGCGCACCGACCACTTTTCAGGCGTGAGTATAGTTTCCATGTATGACATGTCATATCTATTTTTATCAAAAATGTTTGATGTTTAATTACTAAATAACTTTACCGAATAATCATAGTCAATTTAAATAGAATAAAAATATATACCTACATTATTTTGGTATTTTCATTGATGGTTTCGTTTATTTACTATTCGATATGGTATTAATCTTTTACTTAGACTAGCCGTTTTTGTGCCTATTTTTTGTTATTTTATTCTATTCCATTTCTTCATCATTAGTTTCGGGCTTGCGTAAAATGTTACGTCAATAACGATTATTTAATAAGTAATGTTTCAAAAATATAAACAATAAAAGACTATTAAAAGAAGAAGGAGAAATAAAGTCAAAACTGAAAATCTATATGAAAATAACACAGAAATGAATTGGAAGACTTATACATGAAATAATCAATTTGCCAAAGTATTAATAATTACATAATTAACGTAGTTCTCACGTGAATATCATTTAGATAGTCCTCAATCTTGTAGTACGTCTTTCTTATTATTAATTACCTGGTACACAATTAATACGTTATTTTTTGAATATTGAATCTGGCAAGATCGATATTTATTTACGGCTAATTAACTAATAGTTTCGCTTACAGTTTCAGGTCGGAAACAATTAACTCTCCTGTCCTACCCACCAACGGTTTCAACTCCAGTCTGTTTTGACACAAATTCAATTATAATAAGCAAGCTTAGTTACCCAAAATTTTAAACCAGAGATTTTCATTTAACAAGGTCTCATGTGCGATAGGTACCTCAGATTTTTTGAAATGAAATATTACAGTCGCATTAATTGAAGCGGTGATAGCCTAGTGGTTAGAGTGTCAGCCTCCTAATCAGAGGTCGGCGGTTCGAATCCGAGCACCTCTAACTTTTCGGAGTTATGTGCGTTTTTAAACAACTAAAATATCAATTGCTTCAACGGTGAAGGAAAACATCGTGAGGAAACCTGCTGCCTGAGAGTTCTCCACAATGTTCTCAAAGGCGTGTGAAATCTGCCAATCCGCACACGGCCAGCGTGGCGGACTATGACCGAACCCTTCTCATATTGAGAGGAGACCCGCGCTCTGTAGTGAGCCGGTAATGGGTTGATCATGATGATGATGATGAGTCGCATTAAAAACTTGGAGGTTTTGGGTTCTATTCCCGGCTCTAGTCTGGTCTGGTGTGAGATATCGGCCGTGGGTACTTACCACCCTACCGACAAAGACGTGTCGCCAAGCGATCTAGCGTTCCGACACGATGCCGCGTAGAAACCAATTAGGAGTGTGGGTTTACCATACCCAAACAGGTTAGCCCGCTACCACCCTGCATCATCACTTACCACCAGGTGAGATAGCCGTCAAGGGCTAACTTGTTGTTTATAAAAACTTTTATCCAACGATTAATCTGAGTATCGAATACCGATCTTGCCAATCAAAAAGCGAAACCAATTAGGAGTGTGGGCTTACCATACCCCTAACAGGTTAGCCCGCTACCATCACCGGATGAGTTAGCTGTCAAGGGCCAACTTGTAGTGCATAAAGAAACAGACGCGTGTCCAGCAGCGAACTGATTTCGGGTGAAATGATTTGCTCAACAAAATTTGTGTACCATTCGGAAAATTTGAGCAATTTTGAAATGTACGTGCGACATTCAGTACGTTAAAATTCGACAGGCGCCGTCAAAATATACTCGTAGTACGTTCGGAGACGCTTCGGTTTACCCGTGTATTTCGGACACGTACCGGATCACATTATTCGCTACGTCATGCGAGGCGTTCCTCAAATACCAATTGAGCAACTTTTTACATGATTTCACGAGTACTGCAAGTATACAAAGGTGTTACCATTTCTGGCGTTCCGTAACCGACAGACGACCACCGTGGCGCAACGAGTGCGGTCACTTTTAAAATAAGAGGTCCTGGGTTCGAATCCCGGCTCGATTCTAGTCTGGTGACCGTGGCTAGTTACCACCCTACCGACAAAGACGTGTCGCCAAGTGATTAAGCGTTCCGGCACGATGTCGCGTAGAAACCAATTAGGAGTGTGGGTTTACCATACACAGGTTAGCCCGCTACCATCTTAGACTGCATTATCACTTACCATCAGGTGAGAAAAAAAAAAAAAAGAGTCTGGTCGGGTTATTTTCCTCGAACCTAGGGCCTCCAACATGTGACAGCGTATGCGCGGAATGATTATAATAATAAAATTTATTTGAAGCAAAGACCATATTTGGTTCATGATATTGCATACTAATGTTGTAAACACACTAAGAAATCCATATACTATCGCCTTGGGCCTAATTCTAACCCCTTCATAATCAATTTTCTTGCTATAGACGGAGCCAAAATTGCAAATCACTAAAACCGCTACGAACACGTAAACAGAATAACAGAGTGGTGCATTTTATGCCTCAGGAAAATTTCTGTCACTTTAGAGTCGTGCAAATATACAAGTAGAATATTTGAGCAGTTTCTGTTAAGCACTTTTAAGCAGTTTTCGTTGGGCAATAATTTAAACAATCGGTAACGATATTAACCTGTGCTAATATATTACCTAATTAATATATATAGTAACCTGTGTAACCTATGCATAAAATGCTATTGCCTTTATAGGGTATTATTATAACCAAATATATTACCTAATGAATATATATAGTAACCTGTGTAACCTGTGCATGAACTGCTATGGCCTTTATAGGGTATTATTATAACCTAATACATTACTTAATGAATATATTATATATATATAGTAACCTGTGTAACCTGTGCATGAACTGCTTTGGCCTTTGTAGGGTATTATTATAACCTAATATATTACCTAATTAATATATATAGTAACCTGTGTAAACTGTGCATGAACTGCTATGGCCTTTATAGGGTATTATTATATCCTAATTAATACATATAGTAATCTGAACATGTGCATAAAATGCTATTGCCTTTATAGGGTATTATTATAACCTATTATATTACCTAAAATCAAGAATACAATAATTACCCACATTTGAACTCTTTAAACCACTAATTAATCATTTCTTTGTTAATCAGTGTATTTAGACGGTAGCAATCAATTTTGTACAAGCATGCTATAAATACGGGCGGTTGATGCCTTTGGTGGCATTCTCGCTCGAGGCGTCAACCGTTCGGACCTCTTAGTTATTGTCGCAATAAAAGTGTAATCCCGCAAGTTGTGGTTTTAATTACTATGAGCGAAAGTAAACAAAATCGTGACGTCACCCTTACTTACCAACTTTACTCGTCATATACATTATATTTTACTGAAACCAACTGGGACGCCCTTTACTTGTCATATACATTATATTAAAGTACTTTTGTGTATTAACAAGGTCTTGTCCATCTGTGCGTGTTGGCAGATAAATAAGCTGCTCAAGCCTTGATTGGCACGCAGCAGGTGCCAATCAAAGTTAGCAGGTAGCATTTGGAAATCGTTATAACCCAACGTGCATGTTGCTCACGTACACGCCATCATACGATGTGTCACGTAGGACATTCCTCAAATACTAAACGGAGGCGTTTTACGGTGTATGTGGGATATACTAACATATAAATGTTTTTATAGTATTCTTTATGCTCAAATATATTACGCTATAATGCTGCTGTCATAATTCGCTCGCTTGTCACGTGTTACTATTTTTTTTTATTCACCACAACTTAGCCCTTGACTGCATTTCACCTGGTGGTAAGTGATGATGCGGTCTAAGATGCTAGCGGGCTAACCTGTTAGGGGTATGGTGAACTCATACTCCTAATTGGTTTCTACACGACAACGTGCTGGAACGCTAAATCCACGTCTTTGTCGGTAGGGTGGAAACTAGCCACGGCCGAAGCCTTCCACCAGACCAGACCTGAGCCGGGAATCGAACCCAGGACCTCCAACTTTAAAATGCAAACGCACGCGCTACGCCACTTAATACTCACTTGATACAAACTTCAAACCCCTATTTAGGCCCCTTAGGAGAAAGAATAAAATAAACCTTTAAATTAGGCCAATTTTGAGCTAGATCCAGACCGGCCTACCTATTGGGAGGACCAAATTCTCCGGCTTTCACTTTTCAAACGTGCAAAGTCTTTCAAATTATCTAAATAAATATCTAAAATTGGTTATTAATCATTCAACTAGGCATGGCCGAAGTTTCTCAGCAGACCAGACTCGAGGCAGGAATCAAACCCTTCCTGAGTTTAATTCTAACAATATGAAAGAACTCTAACTTCATAATGCGACTATGGCTAAGGTTTCAGAACACGTACTATTATATGCGTTGCCCAGGACTGCGTGTACCAGGACTGCATAGACCAGTCAGTCTGTTTTTTTACATATGCCGATAAGCTTAGATTAAACACAAATATATAAAGCCACCTGAAAGGCTAAATCACATAACTGATTTACTTAGTCAATGCTACTCAAGACAACGTTTTTGACGAGAGATCACCGAAGATCAAGATTAGATCGCCTAGCCGGAAAGAAAACACAGTTCTGTTATATTTCGTTTTTGAACTACCCGCGTTTCAACCGATAATGAACTATAATATAAAATAATCCTATCTTCCTATTATATAACAAAACTGTAACAGGACGAATTCTGTACATTAAATATATTTAGAAAATTTTTAATTGCATTATGCTTTACTATCGATACTGAGAATTCAATACAAAACTTCATAACAATTTTTTATTATTTTTTTGTCTGTTTGTATAGAAGTAGCTGATACTCCGGTTCATAATGTAGTCTAGTTTTTATCCCGGAATGTCAAAATGTGTATTTAGTTATAATTCATAAACGCGTACTCCGATTTCATTCATTCTTATTTTTCTGTTAGAACGGAGATTCTCTAATGTTTATCCTGTAATTATTTCAGTAATCCATTGCTTCGTGATTGGAAGACAAACAAACACACTTTCACACACACTAACTCAATGCAGACGATGTCGCGGGCATCAGCTAGTTATTCATCATCATCATGATCAACCCATTACCGGCTCACTACAGAGCTCGGGTCTCCTCTAAATATAAGAAGGGTTTGGCCATAGTCCACCACGCTGGCCATGTGCGGATTGGCAGACTTCACACGCCTTTGAGAACATTATGGAGAACTCTCAGGCGTGCAGGTTTCCTCACAATGTTTTCCTTCACCGTTAAAGCACGAGATATTTTAATTGTTTAAAAACGCACATAACTCCGAAAATTTAGAGGTGCGTGCCCGGATTCGAACCGCCGACCTCTGATTAGGAGGCTGACGCCCTTACCAACTAGGCTATCACAGCTTAGCTAGTTATTAAATATATATAAATAGCCAACTTTACTTGAATATAGGCAAAACATTTCGTTTTCTTATGACACATTTGTGAATCCAAAACTGGGGCCATGAAAAGGCTGACCGCTTTTCACTAACCGAGCCTTTGTTAAAAAAACCTTACGTCCAGAACAATACACGCTGTGGACAAAGGTTATGGAGTGTCGTGAGAGGACCCTTCTCTTCGGAGTTACTTTTGAGGAGCTGTGCAAAAACGTCTCAAGGGAGTTTGCTCTTGTTTCAGAAGGTTTTTTGTTAGAACACGTAATATATCACACTTATATTATTTTTGAACTGAAATTTATAAAGTTTTTTTTTATATCCACTACAAGTTAGCCCTTGACGGCAAACTCACCTGATGGTAAGTGATGATGCAGTCTAAGATTGTAGCGGGCTAACCTGTTAGGGGTATGGTAAGCCCACACTCCTAATTGGTTTCTACGCGACATCGTGCCGGAACGCTTAATCGCTTGGCGATTGTTGGTAGTGTAGCCACGGCCAAAGCCTCCCACCAGACAAAAAGATAGATTATACTCTGGATATCATATAATAAATAGGCTACTTTTTAATACGAAAAAACCTTATTTTTCTTCTCTTTTTGACGACCTCCGTGGCTTAGCGCGTGCTCTGTTGCATTATACCTACCTACCTTTTTTTTCGGTCGTGGTGAAAAAGCTTTATCACTACCTCCATCCGTTGGGAAATACAAATATTCATACCGTTTTCCTTCATAATTATCATCATTATCATGTTCAACCCATTCTCACAACAGAACACGAGTCTCCTCTCGATATGAGAAGGGTTTGGCCATAGTCCACCACGCTGGCCATGTGAGGATTGGCAGACTTCACACGCCTTTGAGAACATTATGGAGAACTCTCAGGCGTGCAGGTTTCCTCACAATGTTTTCCTTCACCGTTGAAGCCAGTGATATTTTAATTTCTTAAAAACGCACATAATTCCGAGAAGTTACAGATGCGTGCCCGGGTTCAAACCCCCGATCTCTGATTAGGAGGCGAACAACCTAACCACTAGGCTATCACAGCTTTTATAGTTATATTATTATTTTGTCTATATATATAAAAGCGAAAGGTCATTGGACATTTGCCTGTAGCGTACTTTTTGAAGCAGGGCATTTGAAGCACGGGAAACCTCAATCTAACGATTCTATCTAAAAAATCAGCTAACCTACGCAGACAAAGTCGCGAGCAACAGATAGTATATTCATATAGCAAGGTAATAATTTAATAAAAGGTCCAGGGTCGAACTCGGCATCCCCAAAAGGAAGACTGAAGTCTTAACCACTAAGCTATCAAAGCTTATGGAATATGGTTTTATACTTAATTAAGTGTAAACAAAGAGATTCGCTAAAAGGAGAAACAGGAATTACATAGAATTTCTTACCACAAAGCGTTTTAAAATGGCTTCCTTGAATGTTAATTCCGCATGGCCCCGGGGAAGGTTGCAAATGGCTTTCATATTAAATTTCTAAGGTGCTAATTCTAAATGCGGCAAAGAGTAAACATTCATGGACACACAAACTTTGTTTTAAGTGACAGATGGGACAAACTCAAACCCTAAGTCGGTATAAATGTCACATATAAGATTATGTATTTCAAACCTTGCTAATATTTGTTTCTGTATCCAGATTCATGTTTATATTTGGCATATCTTCAACATATTACCCATTGCATACATATAAAAAATATGATTGAATCTATATATATTTTATTTTATTTCAAAGTTTATTGATAACATCAGCGAATAAAAAAAAAAAATTAATCTAATTTGGCTTTTTGGAACATAAAGTCAGTGTTTTTATCGTGTATCTCATATATATACCGGCAAAATACCGGCAAGAAAATTCTTTTCCCAAGCGAACATTTGACGACTAAGCAATATTGATTATTCTTATTAGTATAAGTAATAAATGTCTCGCAATCATCGTTTTCTACCTAAAGAAACAAAATAACAGAAAAAATTATACACGTAGATTTAAAACATTACATTCAAATTTCAAAATAGCTTTATTCATGTAAACCTATTACAGGCATCTACGTATGAAGCGTTCGTATGTTATTTATTTTCCACTATTTCAATTCACGAGGTGATGGTGATAACTACACTCGCCAAATTAAAAGTAAAGCTAAGAGCGTTCCAATCGCGCCCAGGTCTAAGAAGAAGCCAACAAACTTAGCCGGGAATACTTAATTTTATTTACATAGGCACTTAATGTTATATATATTTTTTTTAAGATTTTTAGTTTTAGGTTTATTTTAAGTGATATATGTATTCTTGAAATTTAATAAAGAAACGTTGTAAACTTCTATGATTGTAAGAAGAAACCTGACAATTGCGAGGCGGACTGACCTACCGAGAGTGCCGGACTTTAGTCACATAATATAATAAATAGTTCTTAATGTCCATTCTAATGACTATGTTAACATCTTTGTTAAATATTCAACAGTATTGTTGTATCCTTAGCAATTCTCTTTTGTATTTGTCAACCAATTTGGAAAATGAATTTTAGTAGATTTGTTGTTATCTTAAACGAATGCTCAAGATAACTTGTTGCGCTCCCACGGGATATCAAACATCCAGGTTTTAATTTTACGCCTTATGTTCACTAAAGCTGAAGCTGTGATAGCCTAGTGGTTAGGGCGTCCGCCTCCTAATCAGAGGTCGGGGGTTCGAATCCGGGCACGCACCTCTAACTTCTCGGAGTAACGTGCGTTTTTAAACAATTAAAATATCACTTGCTTAGTACTCACGCCTGAATTACGCAGAACAGGTTGCGCACAAAAACGGAATGAGGTTATTCGTTCAGTAGATTTTACTGCTCTTATGAGATAGCTCTTAACGTACTTTTAAGTGGCATGTGAGATGGTGATAACAAAAAGAAAATATACCTGGCATTTTTGTTGTGGGCTTCTTCCTGGAATGGGGCGCGTTTGAAACCCTCATAGCTTTAGTTTTAAGTTTACGAGTGTAGTTATAACTATCAAATCACTACTATGTAAATTATTGACGCGTCAAAAGTGCCTCTTAAAGGACTATTTGAATAAAGATTATTTTGATTTTGAATTTGAATTTTTTATATTTCTTTGCATATCGGGGGCCTTATATGAAAATCGATTCTTCAGGAATAAACTCCAAAATCAAAAAAAAACAGTATGCCATGTGGCGACCTTATTAGCTACAAATCGATCTTTTCCAGGCAACCAAAACCGAAACAATACCAACACAAAAGTAAGCTTATGCCGACCTTTACGAAATTTTGCCTCTCATACCGGGATAATCAATGTTCCTGGTACACTAAAATAATGTATATGTGATAAAGTTACAACAACGGTAATATAAATAAAAAGTATAAAAAAAGGAAACCAACTTATTTCTAATTACGCAAATGAAAATAGGACATTACGTGTACCATACTGGTTAATTATTTATTGTAATACCTAGTACGTAGGTCACTTGGTAATTAGGAACATTAATTAGCTCATAGTACTAACTCGAGTGGTATATTATTGTTTGTTTGTTTGTAATAGATAAATGATCCAGACTTTTAAGTGAACTTTCCAGTATTTTCTCGAAAACCCTCCTCTTATAGCCTACTAAATAGTAAGAAGTGCACAAATAGCGACGCGTGCACTCCTTTCTCCAAGTGTGTGACAAGGCTAGACGAAAGTCGGCGATTCTAACACTCGAGCCGTGTAATCCGAATGAATTATGTTCTCAAAGGCGTGTGAAGACTGGCAATCCGCACATGGCCAGCGTGGTGGACGGCCGAACCCATCTCATATTGAGAGGAGACCCGTGCTCTGTAGTGAGCCGGCAATGGGTTGATCATGATGATGATGAAAGTAAATATTACAAAGTGTGTGGTTATAGATTTCTGTAAAGTTTACACAAGGATAAGGTAACGTAATTTTAAACACTAATTATGTTTTAAAACTTACCCACTAACACGTTTGCCAGATCTTCATCAAACAAAAGGGCCATAAAAACCCATATTGACGTATTACAACCCATTTCGGCCATGATACCCAGAGTGCGATGTAACAAATTTTCCAGTTCACGTTAACCCGAAAATTCCGTCCCATCTAGCGTGAACTTCCCGGCGTTGGAAGATTTATGCGAATCCCTGAAATCATCTCGAGACCGCATCGCTATTTGTTACGCGACATCTGGTGTGAGCAGTTCACACCGGTTCAAACTGGTTCAGGCGTAGTCGGAGAGCGAGACACTCAATAAAAAATGCCTTTTTTTCTCTTTTTCGCACATTCTATACGATCCGAATGATCGACTGACAACCGAGAACGGATTGCAACACAGATCACAGAATTGCAACAGCATATCTATTTTTTTTTATACACTACAAGTTAGCCCTTGACGGCTATCTCACCTGGTGGTAAGTGATGATGCAGTCTAGGATGGTAGCGGGTAACTTGTAAAGAGTATGGTAATCCCACGCTCCTAATTGGTTTCTACGCGACATCGTGCCGGAACGCTAAAATCCCTTGGCGACAAGTCTTTGTCGGTAGGGTGGTAATTAGCCACGGCCGAAGCAACGAGATTTAGCGTTCCGGCACGATGTCGCGTAGAAACCAATAAGGAGTGTGGGTCTACCATACCCCTAATAGGTTAGTCCGCTAACATCCTAGACTGCATCATCACACCACCAGGTGAGATAGCCGTCAAGGGCTAACTTGTAGTGTATAAAGAAAAAAATGTTTTTGTGCATGGATACATTCATTGACCGGCTCCTGTACTACAAGGTACAATGCTACAGAATGGGGGTACTTGCGAACTTGTTATAACTGAAAATGGCTAGTAAGATCGTTTGTTTTTATCGCCTGTAGGATTTTCTCGGATAATTCCAATAAGAGGATTTCCTTCTATCGGTTTTATCAGTTAAGTGGAATATTAGCTATAAGATTTGAAATTCAATGTGGAATACCTAGTCGTAGTGATCAAGGCACCAATGCAAATGTATAGTGAATACTACACACCCGCGGTCCCCGCTATCATACGTCATCCGCACGTGGGCTCCATCCACGGCCTCGGAGACGTACGGATCACTCACCGTCCGTACCCCCCGTTATCCCAAATATCGCCTAAGCGGAGGTTCGGCCTCAAAGGAGGCGCCCTTAGGCAGACGTTTCCTTAGTTTCTTCGAGCCCTAAGGCCCAAAATTTCTTTTGGCAGAGCTTCTTTCCGAAGCTCGCCAAACAGCCCGGTTACGCTATGGCAACCAATAGGGTTAGTACAGCTAAAAGACAGTCCGAAAAAAATATATATTGAATGTGCAGACAGCCAATTAAATATGTCCTTGAATTTTTTTTTTTTGACATCACGTTATCACCAGGTAGGATTTCAGTCAAGACTACAAATCCGCCTAGCGGTAGTGGAGTAACCTGGGGTATTATGTAATTCAAAACCCATCAGTGGTGGTGGAAACTGGTGAACGCACTTCCAGCCACGTTAACCTTCAAGGTAAGTGTAAAAAGGCATTTTCTAGGCAAGCGCGCTCCAACCTAGACCTCATCAGTGTTTTCTAGTTTTGATTGTGGACAAGCGCAAACCAATCCCAAAAAATATATATAGAAAAGGAGAAGAATGTTGAAAGTTAAGTAAAGTAAGTGTTTAATGGAACGAATTCCCGACCAACAAGTCCATTCTCGAATCTTCCCAAGAAAGTCTGTGAATTTCGACATGATAATATATGCGAGTATGGTAGCTGCTTATCAAATAATGATACGATTTACGAATTTCCGCAAGGTGATGAATAAGCCATAGCTAGATTACCTTTGCACTGGCAAGTAGCCAGATTTTAATAAGGTGTATGGCAAGAATTCTCGGCCTATTAATGTTGGGACGTCCGTCTCTTATACGGGAGTGCCTAGACGGATTTAGGGCTTCATTCGACTTAGATGCACCAATATTGGGTTATTTTTTATCATAACGTGTTAGTGATAATTAATGGAAATCAAAAGCTTGATGACCTTTTTTAACAGGGGTAGAAAATATTAATTTCCTTACTTCGAAATAGTGCTTTTTGTTTTGAAAATGAATCTAGGGCATCGTAATCGGTGCCGTAAAACGACAGCTTACCACCAGGTAACATACCTGGTTGTTAGCATACTCAATAATTGTGTATTTGAAATAAATTATTTTGATAAGGAAAAAAATATGTTAGTTCCTAGCACAGTTAGTGATTTACAAAGAAAGAGGTGAAATACTCTTTAATAAATAATAATTAATAATTAATTATAAAATATTATTACTAATGTACCTATCAGTTCGTACCACACCAACCTACGTTAGTACGCCACATTCGAGGGATTTTGATCTTCCGCAACGCGGGTAGTACAAAAACAATAAATATGACAGACGGTCTTTTTCCTTTCCGGTGCATTCGGCGATCCCTCAAAAATCCCACCATACCAGACTCGCTCACCTCAACCACCACCAAGGTCATGAAATCGGAGGATAACATTAGTTTTAGAACCCAACTGTTCATATTGAACATATGTGGTAGCTCAGTATTCTATTTAAAAAAAAAAGGAATATGCACAGCAATAGGAGATCATTAGACGTTGATGATAATGGTTGTTACGTTAGGAATACGTTCCAGTACTTCTACTGGACTTCTTCTACTATATATTTTATTTTTATTTTTATTTTTATTTTTATTTTTATTTTTATTTTTATTTTTATTTTTATTTTTATTTTTATTTTTATTTTTATTTTTATTTTTATTTTTATTTTTATTTTTATTGGATCATTAAACTAGTCACTATCTATATAAAAACAACAAAAAACATTTCAGAAGAACAAACACGAGATAGTGACTTTCTAGAAATGACCACAGCATTTAACCTTGAAATTAACCTTACATCTAAATAATTGAATTTATACCTTAATTATTATAATAAATATACCAATATAAGCCAAAACTTCATCATGATCAACCCATTACCGGCTCACTACAGAGCACGGGTCTCCTCTCAAGATGAGAAGGGTTTTGGCCATAGTCCACCACGCTGGCCATGTGCGGATTGGCAGACTTCACACGCCTTTGAGAACATTAAGGAAAACTCTCAGGCGTGCAGGTTTCCTCACGAAATTTTCCTTCACCGTTGAAGCATGTGATATTTTAATTGTTTAAAAACGCACATAACTCCGAAAAGTTAGAGGTGCGTGCCCGGATTCAAACCGCCGACCTCTGATTAGGAGGCTGACGCCCTAACCACTAGGCTATCACGCTTAATTAACTATATAACTTAACTATATAATAAATATACCAACATTTTGACTTATAAATGAAATATTGGAAAAGTATAAGTCAAAATTACTGCTCATCCCCATTCCTTTTGTGGGATATTCTTCGTATTTAATCTTACAAAAGTTTTCTATGTAAGCTAAGTACCCATTCCCGTTTAAGATATTAACTAATGCGCTTCAAGTTATAAATCTTCTCTATACAGAGCTGAGGGAAGTCTTAATGTGGCTCCATTCATTGCTAACCCCGATCTGGTAGCAGCGCATTTGAAATTTAAATCGCTTCGCTCAGCTGAAATGCCAACTGAATCGGTCGCATTGATTCCCAAGATCGCATCGCTGCGATTGAATAACAGCTTTATCTCTAATTGCTTTGAGTTCAGAATGGATCGTACGATCAATCTGTCAGGCAATTGAGAGTCAGTTCTAACGACTTATTATTTTCAAGTCGCGTTGTTATCTTTAATGACTCTACTTAATGGGATCGAGCGATCATTTTACTTCTCATGTTTTAGTGGGGAAGCTGTGATAGCCTAGTGGTTAGGGCGTCAGCCTCTTAATCAGAGGTCGGCGGTTCGATCCGGGCATGCACCTCTAACTTTTCGGAGTTGTGTGCGTTTTTAAACAATTAAACTATCACTTGCTTCAACGGTGAAGGAAAACATCGTGAGGAAACCTGCACGCCTGAGAGTTCTCCATAATGTACTCAAAGGCGTGTGAAGTCTGCCAATCCGAACATGGCCAGATAGCAAATCACCTACTAAAACATCATCATCATCATGATCAACCCATTACCGGCTCACTACAGAGCACGGGTGTCCTCTCAATATGAGAAGGGTTTGGCCATAGTCCACCACGCTGGCCATATGCGGATTGGCAGACTTCACACGCCTTTGAGAACATTATGGAGAATTTTTCCTTCACCGTTAAAGCAAGTGATATTTTAATTGTTTTAAAAACGTACGTAACTCCGAAAATTTAAAGGTGTGTGGTAAGCGTGCCTGGGTTCGAGCCAAAGAAAAGGAGCGGAACATTTAATAATATTTTTGATAGTATGTATATATGTATAAGTTTTGCGATTTCCCGTCTTTTATTTCTGTCAGTTTCTTACAAAAAGGTGGCCTGGAAGAGATCGCTTTAAGTGATAAGGTCGCCTTTTGCTTTTATATTATGTATTTCTTGTTGTTCTCTTTTTTCCTTTCAATATGTATGCATTAAAATTGTATAAATAAATAAAAATAAATAAATAATCTTCAATTATAAACGTTACTTATTCCACAGGAAATTTTAAAAACCCTTAATCAATGTGTACGGAGTCAGACATTAGCTAATTTACATATAAACGGTTCTCCAAAAAGTCCTTTCAACAACACCGTTGAATTGCAATGCCTAATACAAACGTTCTGGATAAAGCGGCCGTTAAATTAAACCTTTATCACTCCCGTCAGAGTGACCCGACGCAATTACAGAGTGACCCATTATAATTAATTGCGGAGTAACACACGTAACGTTTCATTCGCAAATTGGAGCGATGCCACACTAATTGCTGGACAAACGTTGATATTATGACTATTAATACTTTTCATTTTAAACACCCGATGAATTAATTAAAATGACGCCATTTCGCGTAATTCACCTGCGTGTAAACAGTTTCATGACTTCTTTCATGTGATGACTTACGGATCCGAAACGTGGTCGCTCACTATGGGCCTCATAAGAAGGCTCAGAGTCACTCAGCGAGCAATGGAGAGAGCTATGCTAGGAGTATCTCTACGTGATCGAATCAGAAATGAAGAGATCCGTAGAAGGACTAGAGTTACCGACATAGCTCAGCGAGTTGCGAAGTTGAAGTGGCAATGGGCGGGGCACATAGCTCGGAGAACTGATGGACGTTGGGGTCCCAAGGTGTTGGAATGGCGACCCCGCACCGGTAAACGTAGCGTTGGTCGACCCCCAACAAGGTGGACAGACGACATCAAACGAGTCGCAGGGAGCCGCTGGATACAAGCGGCCCAGGAACCGGCCATTGGAACTCCCTACAAAAGACCTATGTCCAGCTGTGGACATCTATCGGTTGAAATGATGATGATGATGATGTAACAGTTTCACAAAAGGCGCTCTCACCGAAGCCGTGGAATTGCAATACCTAATACAAAAGTTGTGGATGAAGCAGCCGTTAAATTAAACCTTATCGGTCCCGTCAGAGTGACCCAACGCAAGGACAGAGTGACCCATTATAATTAATTGCGGAGTTACAACACGTAACGTTTCATTTGCAAATTGGGGAGATGTTACGCTAATTGTCCGATGTATTTTGATATTACGACTCAAATATCAAATATTATATTATCACTAGCTGTTGCCCGCGACTTCGTTTGCGAAGAATTGCTGATTTCCCGCGAGATTGAAGTTTCCCGTGCGGCCAATGCCTTACTTCAGAAAGTAAGCTACAGGCAAATGTCAAATTGCCGATTTTCGTATCTTAACAGGTAATATTTAAAAAAAAATTGATTTACATGTTTTTTATTTATTATTATTAATCTTAATGCAAATTTTTGTGTCTCTAAATAGAAAAACAAAGAAATTTCATACAAACTTCCAACCCCCCCCTTTTACCCTCTTACGGGTGGAATTTCCAAATATCCTTTCTTAGCTGACATCTCTTAACTATCAACTACCTACTTGCTAAATTATAGCTTTATACGTACAATAGTTTTTGAGATCTCGTGTTTAATCAGTATGTAAGTGACCTTTCGCTTTAATATATATAGATATATACTATTATCTAATAATGTTGATAATTATTAAATAATATAGAAAAATAATTGTATAATACCTGAGAAAACTTATAATTTTATGATTGCAGTGTTTTGTTATAATACGCAAAATCTGCGTTAATGCAGCAACCGTGTTGGCTAGGGTATAAAAACTTAAAATTTTAATATAATCCTTCTCTGGGAATAATAAAAACACAGCGGAGTTTTGTCCAGGTGAAATTAGCGGTAAATTTTTAATGACACGACAAAATTGCAACTTAAATGGGTCACATTCGGAGTGTGATGATAAAATTAAATTGCGATTGCGTGGAAGCCTTTTCATCGCGGTTGTGTTTTAATAAAGTTTCCATTATATTCCTTGAATAATAATAAATACATAATAACAAATTAAATAAGGAATATCATGAATATCAACCCATTACCGACTCACTACAGAGCACGGGTCTCCTCTCAATATGAGAAGGGTTTGGCCATAGTCCACCACGTTGGCCATGTGCGGATTGGCAGACTTCACACACCCTTGAGAACATTATGGAGAACTCTCAGGCGTGCAGGTTTCCTCACGATGTTTTCCTTCACCGTTGAAGCAAGTGATATTTTAATTACTTAAAAAACGCACATAACTCCGAAAAGTTAGAGGTGCGTCCCGGATTCGAACCGCCGACCTCTGATTAGGAGGCTGACGCCCTAAGCACTAACTAGGCTATCACAGCTTCAATATATAAGGAATATGTAAAACAGGAAATAAGTTGTTTTTCTTTTTCATTTAACTGTATTTATTTAATTAATATTTGAATTAATGCACGTGAATAAACATTTTTTTAATTGATGAATGAAAGCATACAATTCATCTTAGTACCTATCTATCTTTTTTTTATACACTACTAGTTAGCCCTTGACGGTAATCTAACCGTAGGGGTACGGTAAACTCATACTCTTAATAGGTTTCTACGCGGCATCGTGGCAGAACCCTAAATCGCTTGGCGACACGTCTTTGTCAGTAAGGTGGTAACTAGACACGGCCGAAGCCTCCCACCAGACTAGACTCGAGCTGAGAATCGAACCCAGGGTACCTGGAGGTCTTTTATAATGCAACAGCGCACGTTGTGCGCCACGGATGTGGTCAAGGTCGAGGAAAGAATCTCCTTTTACGCCTTTGATAAGACCATCGAATGTATTTGTTGTAAAAATAGTGTATTAATTATTAATTATCTATGTATCCCTTTGTTTTAATAGAAATGTATATTTATTTATAGTCAAAAGGACCCGTCTGAGTGGGTGTCTTGGCGTAGCAAATACATGTTGAAGTTCTGAAAATCATAATTTTTACCATGTTTTATGTAATCTATAATATATGATACCCTTATATCATCATCATGATTAACCCATTACCGACTCACTACAGAGCACGGGTCTCCACTCAATATGAGAAGGGTTTGGCCATAGTCCACCACGCTGGCCATGTGCGGATTGGCAGACTTCACACGCCTTTGAGAACATTATGGAGAACTCTCAGGCGTGCAGGTTTCCTCACGATGTTTTCCTTCACCGTTGAAGCAAGTGATATTTTAATTGTTTTAAAAACGCACATAACTCCGAAAAGTTAGAGGTGCGTGCCCGCATTCGAACCGCTGACCTCAGATTAGGAGGCTGACGCCCTAACCACTGGGCTATCACCGCTTCACTGGGCTATCACCGCTTACCCTCATATAATACATAAATAATACTGTATCACAAGGTCGTCATATCAATACTGTCTCTGGTATTATTTCCTTGGGTTTCGGTTTAATAGTAAGTTTACGACAAAATAAAGTGTGACGCTCTAAATAAAATAATATCTAGACGGGATGTTAAAGTTTTATTATCAATTTATTGCCAAATTTTCTGCGTTTACGCTCTAAATGTCCTGGCTAAGATATAAAAGCTTAAAATTTTATTATAGCTCCTCGCCGGGGACGCTGGAGTAATAAAAACGCTGCGGAGTTTCGTCCAGGTGAAATTGGCGGTAAATTTTTAATGTCGCTCCAAAATTGTAACTTAAATTTAGGTCACACGTTCAATTTATAGTTAAATTACTTTTAGATTTCAAGTGCGCATTAATGTTATTTTCGATTCGATGAGACAATATTATGACGTTTGGGAATTCTATAATAAAATAATTAATTAATTGTTTAACAACATAATAAAATAATAATTTCATAAATTTAGGTCACACGTTCAATTTATAGTTAAAGTACTTTAGATTTCAAGTGCAAGTACATTAATGTTATTTTCGATTCGATTAGATAATGTTATGACCTTTGGGAATTCTTTACCTATTGATATCTTGCAGATGTCATTATGAGATAAATTTAAAGATTACAAAATAATGACAGTGCATAGCCAATATATATATATATATATATATATATGAAAATTTAATGTATGATCATAAAAATATTGATAAATTTAAGAAAAAATGGTAAACTTGTAGTACCGTTTAGTAGGCTGCACAAAATTAGTAACTCATTCAAAGGAAATTGTATTTAATTTTATAATAAATTACCTGTTGATATATTGGCGATGACTATCAATACGTTCAAAGTTTTTATAAAACAAAAGCTCATGGAAAAATGCTAAAAGGCACTTTTGACGCGTCAATAATTTACATAGTAGTGATTTAACGGTGATAACTACATTCGTGAACTTAAAACTAAAGCTATGAGGGTTCCAAACGCGCCCTGGTCTAAGAAGAAGCCCACAACAAACTTAGCCGGGTTTTTTTTTGTAATTACCATCTCACATTATCAATAATAAATTAAAGTACCTATGGAGATAGAGCAATTCACACTTAAGGTTTTCTTATCGTTTATATAATCCTTAAAATGGTAATATGATTTTTCTATAAGCTTTCGTTTTATAAAAACTTTGAACGTACTTAACTTTGTAGGGCGCATTGCTCGATATTCTCACTTAGACAGAAATCGCCCCTGACTTTAATAGAGGGGCCATTAAACTGAGGTCAAAATATTTCAGTATGATTTTTCTATAAGCTTTCGTTTTATAAAAACTTTGAACGTACTTAACTATGTAGGGCGCATTGCTCGATATTCTCACTTAGACAGAAATCGCCCCTGACTTTAATAGAGGGGCCATTTAACTGAGGTCAAAATATTTCAGTATGACGTGCATTGAAAAAGCCTAATTGATGAGCAATTTGTGCACGATGGAGATGTGTCAGTTCCGACTTAATGGGTTCCAATTTTTGACTGCCTATTCATGCAATTTTTTTTTTCATCGATCCTCGACTATGATTGGTACAAAGATTGATACCAGTGGTGGGAGGCTTTGGCTTTGTCTGGTGGGAGGCTTCGGCCGTGGCTAGTTACCACCCTACCGACAAAGACGTGTCGCCAAGCGATTTAGCGTTCCGGCACGATGTCGCGTAGAAACCGATTAGGAGTATGGGTTTTCCATACCCCTAACAGGTTAGCCCGTTACCATCTTAGACCGCATCATCACTTACCATCAGGTGAGATGCCGTCAAGGGCTAACTTGTAGAGGATAAAAAAAAAAAAAAGTTAAAGCTAAAATGGAACTTCTGACCTTCTCCTACTCTTCCCTGATGATGGACATAAACTGATAACTATATGATAGTGCATTTTTAAATATTTTGAACTGAAAAAAAAACCTATAAGTAAAGTGTACAAATAAATGTCCTAAAGAACAGAAATTGTTATGTTCCAATATCATAGGCTGTGATGGCCCAATGGTCAGGACATCCACCTCGTAATCAGAGGTCGGGGTTTCGAACCCGGGCACTTCTAACTTTTCGAAGTTATGTGCGTTTTTAATTAAAATATCACTTGCCTCAACGGTGAAGGAAAACATCGCGAGGAAACCTGCAAGCCTGAGAGGTCATAATGTACTCAGAGGCGTGTGAAGGCTGCCAATCCGCACATGGCCAGCGTGGTGGACTATGGCCAAAGCCTTCTCATATTGAGAGGCGACCCGTGCTCTGTAGTGAGCCGGCAATGGGTTAATCATCATCATCATAATTATGTTAAGGACTAAACCAAAAAAACTTGAAACTTACCAGATTATCCATGCTGTAATTTTCATCAAAAAGATAGAATAAGAAGAATTAGAATTAGAATACACTGTAGAATTTCTAGCATTGTTTTTCAGCCTACAAAGTAGCATTCTTAGAAATTCATCCGCAGAATTAGCCCGCATTGAAAATTCTGAAGCTATTTCAGCGTGTGTTCTAGATGCATTAGCAAAACTGTGTCCCACTCATTTGCATATAATGTAGTTAATTGTCTACACGTCGCGACTCCAACCCGAATCTGTTATGGCGGGACGGCTTAAAAGCGTGGTTATGCAATTTCTCGTTCGGATTGTGTAAATTAATCTCGTGTTCAAACCAACTACAGTTCATCATGATCAACCCATTACCGGCTCACTACAGAGCACGGGTCTCCTTTCAATATGAGAAGGGTTTGGCCATAGTCCACCACGCTGGCCATGTGCTGATTGGCAGACTTACCACGCCTTTGAGAACATAATGGAGAATTCTTAGAGGTTTCCTCACGATGTTTTCCTTCACCGTTGAGGCAAGTGTTATTTTAATTGCTTAAAAACGCACATAACTTCGAAAAGTTAGAGGTGCCCGGGTTCAAACCCCCGACCTCTGATTAGGAGGCGGACGACATGTCGGATGACAAACTATATGAAACTAATTCTTCTTAAACCATTTTATAACTACGCCATTTGTAATTCAATATTTTCGATTTAAGAAGTATGGCAACACAAACTTCCTACAACTTTTTTTTTAATTTTTCATATCGCAATAACTAATTGACATACGAGACAAAACACTTTGTAATCCTTTTTTTATATACTACAAGTCAAGCCTTGACGGCTATCTCATCTGGTGGTAAATGATGATGCTGTCTAGGATGGTAGCGGGCTAACCTGTTAGGAGTATGGTAAACCCACGCTCCTAATTGGTTTCTACGCGACATCGTGCTAGAGCGCTAAATCGCTTGGCGACACGTTTTTGTCGGTAGGGTGGTAACTAGACCAGACCAGACTCGAGCTGGGAATCGAACCCAGGACTTTCATCTTTATAATGCGACCGCGCACCCACTGCACCACGGAGGTCGTGTCCCTTTTTGTAGGATCTCATTTTCCAAAATATAGTTCGCGATCACTTGAACGATAGCTATTAAAGCTAAAAGCCCACTTGCGACAGCCACGAGCCGGGGACAAAACTCCACCGGAATTACTTGAAAGCCTTACAGAAGCGTTCTGTGTGAAGCGACCGTTAAATTAACCCTTTATCGCTCCCGTCAGTGACTCTGACGCAATTACAGAATGACCACCGCTGTAATTTTGCCAGAATTTAAAAAACGAATCGTGACTCGTTTGTAATTCAAATAATTTTTATCTACAACCGTAATTTTTCTAACGTCATCTCAAGAGGAGTCCTATAATGGACATAGCTCGAAAGCCACGAAACCAACAAGGTTTCAGCGGCTGCCTGCAATGTATTAGCTAGAAGTGCTTGAGTTTAGCTTGTTACGAACCAGTGGGAACATTGAAAAATAAATTGTTACAGGAAACAAATTTTTGTACCCAATATCGTGTAGGATGTTTGCATAGGGAATATAAGGAACTTTGTTTCTGGCAATAAAACTAACTTTATCACGTTATTTTGAGCAAGTTATATTTTGTGACAATGCAATACCATGTCAACCTCACCATGATATATAATTAAATTTAAAAGTGACATTCAAAATGATTATTCATCATGATCATCATCATGATCAACCCATTACCGGCTCACTACAGAGCACGGGTCTCTTCTCAATATGAGAATGGTTTGGCCATAATCCACCACGCTGGCCATGTGCAGATTGGCAGACTTCTCACGCCTTTGAGAACATTATGGAGAACTCTCAGGCGTGCAGGTTTCCTCACGATGTTTTCCTTCACCGTTGAAGCAAGTGATATATTTTTTTTTTCGCACATAACTCTAAAAAGTTAGAGGTGTGTGCCCGGATTCGAACCCCCAACCTCTGATTATGAGGCTGACGCCCTAACCACTAGGCTATCACCGCTTAAAATTATTATTATCACTAAGCATATTATAATCATGTGGAAAGTCCAATCGCTGGTAACATAATTTCCTCATTGGAATCAAACGTGAAATACAAGTGATATCTCGTTAGACAATGTATTTAGTCTGCGAAGAAGGTCTACCGACGCAGCGTTCACCAATTACCTTGAGAACAATTAATTTGAGTTTTTATATTCTCTAGACTATAATTCCTTAAATTCAAATCATGATTTTAAACCGAAAGCCATTAAAGCTAAAAGCCCACTTGCGACAGCCACGAGCCGGGGACAAAACTCCGCCGGAATTACTTGAAAGCCTTACAGAAGCGTTCTGTGTGAAGCGACCGTTAAATTAACCCTTTATCGCTCCCGTCAGTGACTCCGTCGCAATTACAGAATGACCACCGCTGTGATTCTGGCAGAATTTAACAAACGAAACGCGACTCGTTCGAAATTCAAATAATTTAGAGTTTAAACTGTCACGAGGTGAATTCATATTTTTTTATTTTTTTATTCTTTATTTGTACAACACATATAAATAGGCGCGGTGATAGCCTAGTGGTTAAGGCGTCAGCCTCCTAATCAGAGGTCGGCGGTCCGAATCCGGGCACGCACCTCCAACTTTTCGGAGTTATGTGCGTTTTTAAACAATTAAAATATCACTTGCTTCAACGGTGAAGATAAACATCGTGAGGAAACCTGCATGTCTGTTAGTTCTCCATAATGTTCTCAAAGGCATGTGAAGTCTGCCAATCCGCACATGGCCAGCGTGGTGGACTACGGCCAAACCCTTCTCATATTGAGAAGAGACCCGTGCTCTGTAGTGAGCCGGCAATGGGTTGATTATGATGATGATGATGATATAAATAGAAATGATAAGAAAAACAAGAAGAAACAGGATACAAAAGGCGGCCTTATCGCTTAGTAGCGATCTCTGCCAGGCAACCTTAGGATTTGGAAAAGAGAAAATAATTAATGTAATATAAAAGTTTTTCTTTCTAAAATTTTTTTTTGCTTTTGCTTACTAAAATTGTCTAAATCTGTTTTAAGGTGAGGCGTGAGAGGATAAAAATTAATTTAGAAATCCTAAGTTTATCAATAAAGTGGGGGTCTGGGGGAGGGAGGCTTTAGTAGTGTTGAAAGGTTTTTATCTGTGTATGTAATACACAGATAAAAACCTTGCCTTTAATGATTAAAACTGGCTGGGCCGCGATCGAGTGCACAAGTGTCCCGTGACCCAGCCACCAGGCGACGCGAAGGAGCATCGCTGGGTTTTAGTGGGTATTCTGGTCGCCAGTCTGGCCGCCGGGGAGTCCCACATACCCCGTCGGAAGCGGCGCAGTCTTGCCTGCGTCGCCTCCGGAGGGGATGCGTAAACGCATTTCCCAGCGGGAAAAAAAAAATCATCTAGTCACAATAATGCATTAAATTAAGTAAGTACGGCCGCCTCAAACAATAAACAGCTCGATTTCGGCAGCTATACTCAAATAAATTATTTCGTTATAAAGCAGAAATAATTAAAGCTTTAAAACATGAAAGCCTTCCCAGTGAATATTGCTCTACAATTTGTACAGTTCATTTTCTCGTAATATCAAATTATTATGCTTCGCGTATATTTTTAATTTTCATTGACGTCCGCGTAACCGGGCTGTGATATTTTAACGGGAAAATATTATCGTTTTTATTAATAAGTACCGATTCGAAATTTATATCTGGACGATTGCAATTAACGGAGTCCATTGTCTGCTTTTTTTTTTGTTTTTTATACACCACAAGTTAGCCCTTGACGGCATCTCACCTGATGGTAAGTGATCGGTCTAAGATGGTAGCGGTCTAACCTGTATAGGGGTATCATCATCGTCCGGGAAGTATACAACGGGTCCCCCGCGTGTCCAGTAAAACCAGCGAGAGGGACATGCCGTGGTGGTTTTTAGTTCGGGTATAGCCCCCTTCGGGGGTGTGAGTCCAACATAACCTCCTTCCCGCGCAAGGGTACGGAGGTAGCCATAAAGCTTTTCCACCACGACAAAAAACAAAAAAAGGGGTATCATCATGATCAACCCATTGCCGGCTCACTACAGAGCACAGGTCTCCTATCAATGTGAAAAGGGCTTGGCCATAGTCCACCACGTTGGCCATTCGCGGATTAGCAGACTTCACACGCCTTTGAGAACATTTTAGAGAACTGTCAGGCGTGCAGGTTACCTCACGATGTTTACCTTCACCGTTTAAGCAAATGATATTGTAATTGCTCAAAAAGCACGTAAATTATACATTAACATAGTAAGAGCTGCGTTGAGACGGATGCCCTTACCACTAGGCCATCACAGCTTCGCTTCAAATCAATTCAATTTTAACAGCTTTTAATAATCAGGTGACACTTTAGAATCTATACCATCGGTATTTACAATAATGAATAGAAGCAGGCGTTACTTTGCGGAAGTCCATGATAAACAATAAACAGTAAGTATAATTTGCTATATTCCGCCGACAACCGGGAGATTTGTATAATATAACACCACACAAAATCTTCCACTAGAACCTCTACGCACGTTTCGATCCGACACCGGATCATCCTCAGGAGATGTTGACTTCACAAGCGGGAAAGTTAAAAAAAGTAAAAAAGTTTACTATTCTCGCTTGTGAAGTGCGTAGAGGTTCTAGTGAAAGATTTTGTGTAATCATAATCATAATCATAATCATTTATTTGCAAGAATGTTAGTAAATAATTAGATGGTGTATACAATTTTGTCAATAAGTCGACCATAACATTCAACTAAACAAATAGTGTGCAAAATACAAACATAATAATATACTAATTAAAATATACTAATTAAAATTACATCATTAAAAATTCATCAAATCTATTATTCAAAGTCAAAATATTATTAAGTGATAGTTAATTATTAACAGCAAGAAAATAAATTTGTGTGGTTTTATATTATACAAATCTCCCGGTTGTCGGCGGAATATAGCAAATTATACTTGCTGTTTATTGTATTTACAATAATCATAGATACAAAGCGATAAATATTGGGCCGATTGTCAATAGGTAAATAGCTCGCCAAACAGCCCGGTTACGCTGTGGCAACCAATAGGGTTTGTACAGCTAATAGACAGTCCGAAAAAAAAAAGAGGTAAATATTTAGGCTATCGCGAAAAAGTATCCTAAGCTTGAACAGATAACAGAAATACTGTGTGTTGTAAATTCATACAATGATTGTACGTTACGATTACCTTAAAGTTTAAAAATTTAACGCCAATTTCATCTGGAGGGAACAAAGCATTTTATGAACCTTGCGATCCTTTGTAGAAGCGTAAGCTTTTAATTTCCGGTTATGTAAATGTTTTTATTCATCGTGAGATACCGTTACATAATGTTCATCATCATCATCATTTTAGTCTGTTTTTTTATACTTTACAAGTTAGCCTTTCGCGGCTATCTCACCTGGTGGTAAGTGTTGATGCTGTCCAGGACGGTAGCGGGCTAACCTGTTAGGAGTATGGCAAGCCCACACTCCTAATTGGTTTCTACGCGACATCGTGCCGGAACGCAAAATCGCTTGGCGTCACTTTGTCGGTAGGGTGGTAACTAGCCACGGCCGAAGCGTCCCACCAGACCAGACTAGAGCAGGGAATCGAATCGAATATATATTTTATGTCAAATTATGTAACGCACGACATTACATCGAGCCAAATAAAAAAAAAAAATCTTTTTTTTTTTTCTTACTGTCTTTCTGTCTTGGATGAAAACCGTCCAGAGACCTGTGCTAAAGGTTGTATGAATTATTTAGTCTAAAGTATAATGATTTACATGCAACTCGGCAATTGTGCGCCCAACAATGCCCCATCCCTTTTGTATGGAAAATTGGTGACTCCGTACGGGGGTAATTTGAAAATTACTTTCTGGCTTTTTCGTACACACAATGCTGTATTCAATGTACTCGTAACATCCTACGACATTAATTATTCGTGAGTCTCTCGCAGTATTTGCAACACCGTTTTGTCCCTACCTCATTGTATCTATCTACAAGTCGAGGATCCTTTGGGGGAGATGGAAACTTCGGACCTCCATTGCAACGTCAAATTTTGGAACGAAGTTCCTTATGTTGTGAAAGGGGGCTAGACGGAAAAAATTCTTACGAAAAGTTGTCACGACACTTTTTGTTATTGTAAGCTGTGTGGCGTCACATGTTTCTCTGTCTGTCTCTCTCTCTCTCTTATAGAAAGCAAGCCTGATATTTTCATTTCTATTTCGCATTGAAAAGTGTGGTGTCGCGACGATTATTTTTGTTGAGCGTATACAGGTTTTTTGTATATAATAAATAATAATAAATAATATGAATCCTGACAGTGCTTCTGCACAAGTTCCGGATATTGCTGATGGAGTACAAAATTGACCCTACTGATTAAGATTATATAACATTATATTTGTTAATAATAAAAAAAATATTATTATAACTTAAATAAAATAAAATTTTATTACAATTCCTTCACTAATTAATCGAAAGGAACTTCGTTCCATCCGGGTGTCCCTTGACACCTCTCAAGTTTTTTTTTTATTTTAAACTTTAATGATTAATTAGACAATTAGTGGTTAGGAACACATATATAACTTAAAATAAAACTTAGATTATCCTAAAACTAAAAATCGTAAAAAATAAATAAATATTTAATATCATAACTAAAATATATTATTAAAAGGAGCCCCTTTAGGCAAGGTTCCGAAGATACTGGCAGCGTTCCCCCTTTGAATGGCTAGACTAATTCTTTGTCCGAGGTAGCTGGCAGCTCTTCGGTCCCCTGTGACGTCGACTAACCTTTTTGCTATTTCCAAATTTTTTATTATTTAAACTTGAATTCGTCATGTTAGGGAAAAGCGTTATGCTATGCGTTATGTCTAATTAAGAGTATTTTTCGTTCAGTGTACTTCTGCTATTAACGTCAAGCGTTGGCCGCCATATTTGTTTCACTTAAATGTTACTTTTTTCCGAATAGAATGCAGAACGAGTAGAGTGTTTTTAATCACGCAGCAACTCTCTTTTTTATCAGTATATTTATCTGTATCAGGTTATAACAGATCGATTTGGCCACGTGGGAAACAATATTTTCATATTTCAGAACGTAGCTAGCCTTATAACGAGAAAAAAAATCAACAAAGAGTAGACAAACAATATTTAGGAAAATAAAATCAAAATAGCTTGATCTGTTTTTTTGCTTTTATTCGCCTCAATTCCTGTGGTGGTTTAGGGGAGATATTAGAAAACTTAAAGAAACAGACAAACAGCCGTCGAAACTCAACGGGTTATGAATACGGATGTAAAATAAAATTGTTCTGAAGAGTCACAAGAAGTATATTTTCTTTAGATACCTATATATATATTTTTAATTCATCATCATGATTAACCCATTACTGGCTTACTTTAGAGCACGGGTCTCCTCTCAATATGAGGAGGGTTTGGCCATAGTCCACCACGCTGGCCATGTGCAGATTGGCAGACTTCACACGTCTTTGAGAACATGGAGAACTCTCAGGCGTGCAGGTTTCCTCACGATGTTTTCCTTCACCGTTGAAGCAAGGGATATTTTAATTGATTATAAACGCAAATAACTCCGAAAAGTTAGAGGTGCGTGCCCGGATTTGAACCGCCGACCTCTGATTAAGAGGCTGACGCCCTAACCACTAGGCTATCACAGCTTCAAGTTTTTTAAATTATTTGTTGGTATTTATTTATTACTATATTATTGTATGTATTACTTATATGTATATATACGTATATATATATTTCATTTTTATACGGTCCAAGGCTAACTGGTGGAGAAAGCTTTCAATATTAAGTTCGGCTTATATACTTTTTTTTGTTCAATAATAACTTTTTTGCACCAAAAAAAAGTCTATAATATGTGTGTTTAATCAACAGCACGGGAATTAAATGAGACGTGATTAACACTTAAAACATAACTTCGACGTTATACGTTTTGTAATTGTCAGTTTATTACCCTTAGACTACATCTCACTGCGCAATTACCCGGATAATTGCTAAACAGTTTGCGTTAAATTACAACATTTATAGATAATTGAAATATGCCAATAATTTGGCTCAAGTTTGTTTGGGATTGCTAGATCCATATTATTTTCTTTCGGACTGTCTATTAGCTGTGCTAACCTTATTGGTACCCTATTATTGCCACAGCGTAACCGGGCTGTTTGGCGAGCTTCGGAATGAAACTAAGGGAACGTCTGCCTAAGGGCGCCTTTGAGGTCGAATTTCGGCTTAGGCGACGTTTGGGATAATGGGGTTGTCGAACGGTGAGTGGATAGAGCCCACGTCCGGATGATCTAAGATAGCGGGGACCTCGTCTTCGCCGGCGAAGACGGTGTGTAGCGTATGATTGTGTGGTAGGTGTTACGAGTATGTTGTCAGTAGTCATCTGATCGTTAGGGTCATGAAGGATATGTTAAGGTCTCCTCTTTCGGAGAGGAGCGCTTAGGTCGGGGGAGTTCTAGATCCATAGGTACTAGTATAAAATACCAATTGTTGTCTAGAGTTCTTGGGGACCTCCGTGGCGCAGTGCGTGCGTCGCATTATAAAGTTCTTGGTCCCGGGTTCGATTCCCGGCTCGAGTCTGGTCTGGTGGGAGGCATTGGCCGTGGCTTGTTACCCACCCTTCCAACAAAGACGTGTCGTAGAGCGAGGCAGTTCAGACACGATGTCGCGTAGAAACCAATTAGGAGTATGTTTTTACCATACCCCTAACAGGTGAGCCCGCACTACCATCTTAGACTGCATCATCACTTACATCAGGTGAGATTGCCTTCAAGAGCTAACTTGTAGTGGACAAAAAATATATATATACCAGCTGTTGTGTAGATTTAGTTCTTGACGACCTCCGTGGCACAGTGAGTCCGCTGTCGCACTGTGAAGTTGCAGGTCTTGGGTTCGATTCCCGGCTCGAGTCTGGTCTGATTAAAAGCTTCGGCCGTGGCTAGTTACCACCCTTCCAACAAAGACGTGTCGTAAAGCGAGTAAGTTCAGGCACGATGTCGCGTAGAAACCAATTAGGAGTGTGGGCTTACCATATCCTAGACTGCATCATCACTTACCACCATGTGAGATAGCCGTCAAGGGCTAACTTGTAGTACATAAAAAAAAGTTTTAATTTTATTTTTTGTAATCTTTGCTCTTAAATAGTTTCCACTTAAATATTGTTAAGTGACATTGTGAAGTAGTGATAACAAAAAGTTTGTTGTAAGCTTCTTAGACCGGGGCGCGTTTGGAACCCTCGTAGCTTAAGTTTTAAGCTCACTGAAAATACTTTCAAGCTATTGGCTAATTGAGCAGAAAAGCACTGTGTTGATAATGACTTGGAGATACAAAAGTATATATAAGGATATAGTGGTATACAAAAGTGTTTTATATGAAAAGCGAGAAAAATAATCACATATAAGATTGAAAAAACTTTTACAGGTTTAATTTTACACAAGATTTTGACCACAGATCATATACAAAGTCAGGCACCATTGATTGATTGATATACCATAAGATATACTTATAAATGACCAAGTTAAGCTGTGCTAGCCCAGTGGTTAGGGCGTCCACCTCCTAATCAGAGGTTGGGGGTTCGAACCCGAACACGCACCTCTAACTTTTCGGAGTTAGAGGTGCGTTTTGAAACAATTAAAATATCACTTGCTTCAACGGTGAAGAAAAATTCAAGTCAAATTCAAATTCGCATGAAAGTGGTACATTCATATAAAGATCTTAAGATTAAAGAGTAGCCTAACACATTCTGCCTAAAAGGCGTGTAGCAAAAATCTTACAACGAAAAAACAATAATGTCAATTTAAAATTAAAATAAGAATTATGAAACCAATTAGTAAAATGAAATTAAATAGTAAGAAAGATTTAAATAATTATTTATACTAAAATAAATTGTATACTGATTCGGAATGTCATAAACAAAATTGCAATCAATACCTGAAGAATACGGTTATCCTGTAGAAACTCATTACCTACTTACTTACCGAACACTGAAGGTATTCGGTAATTCCGTAATAGCAAACAAACCATAGCATATTTATTTATTTATTTATTTATTATTAATGTACAAGGAATAAAATAAGTTATATAATAAAGGCACCGAAAAAACCAAAGAGGTTTGTCCTCGGTGCTAATCAGTAACATAACAGCTTAAAGCTAAAGGAACTGAGTAAGCATATTAGGCAAGAAAAGAACATTTCCTAACTGAGTTAGACGGTCGACACTAATGAGTCAACCGTCCAACTTAGTCAAAAAATATTCTTTTAATTTCGGTTTGAGATTTTTAACGTGTAAATTTTGGAACGCTGGAGGTAGTTCGTTCATGAATCGTGGAACCAAATACGCGGTCGTTCGCTCGCCGTACGTATTGTTAGCGCGCGTAATGTTAAAGCGGTTGGCCGCCATCGCCCGCGTCTGTACAGGATGTTCTTTTTTAATGAATATCTTCTCATTGAAGAACTCTTCTTTTAATATTGTGTATTTAAACAGATTCTGAACAGGTAATGTTTGGCAATGTTTAAATAGCCCCAGTTCGTTACCATCGTACTTACCTTTAATGGAATTTGAGACCATAGATTTTAAAATTCTGAATTGCAATTTGAATATATTATTAAGGTATGTTGTATATGTACGACCGTAGCTACTGAGACCATATTGTACGTAAGTATGAGCGAACGAGTTATATAGCAGTAGTTTAACTTTAAATGGAATCCGACGATTCAGGATAGTTATATTAGCGAGAAATTGTCTCAGTTTATTACACACATAGTCAATGTGCAAACTCCAATTGAATTTACTGTCAATAATAAGACCGAGGTATGTATATTGGTGGACTAGCTCAATCGATGGGCAATTACAAAAGTTAAAATTTGCACTGTGTAGTAGTAGAAAGAATGATCATGAGCTATTATTTTTTTAAAGGGAAAATATTTTAGATAGGGTGATCTGATGTGAATTAATTTAGTTTTTTTAACATTTAAAACTAAACCTACATCGTGACACCACATGTTCAAGGTGTTAAAATCCGTCTGCAATGCATCGCAGATCTTATTAGGGTCCCGGTCAGCGAAAACAAGGCAACTATCATCCGCAAATTGATAGCATGAACAATATTTAATACAGTTGCTCATGTCATTGACATATGACAAGAAGTGCAACGGGCCAAGGACGGAGCCCTGAGCCGTGCCTTCACTTACGACCCGGGTATATAAAACATAGGAAACCTGCACGCCTGAGAGTTCTCCATAATGTTCTCAAAGGCGTGTGAAATCTGCCAATCCGCACATGGCCAGCGTGGTGGAAGGCCGAACCCTTCTCATATTGAGAGGACACCCGTGTTTTGTAGTGAGCCGGCAATGGGTTGATCATGAAGACCAAGTTAATACATATTATTATATCTGTGATGTTAAGTCCCGCGGGAATATGTATGCCAGACTTCGGGATTTATTTAGGAAAACGTTGGCTTGCCTCATTTTACAAACTATAATATCCACATGACTCATAGCTGACATTCGACAAAAGGTATATAAAATACTAGCTGTTGCTCGCGACTTCGTCTGTGTAGAATTGCTGATTTCCCGTGATTACTCTGCTTCAGAAAACCCCCCCTTTTACCCTCTTAGGGGTAGAATTTCCAAATATCCTTTCTTAACTGACATCTCTTAACTATCAACTACCTACTTGCTAAATTATAGCTTTATACGTACAATAGTTTTTGAGATCTCGTGTTTAATAAGTATGTAAGTATGTAAGTGACCTTTCGCTTTTATATATATAGATATAGAACCTACATACGTCATAATATCATATCATATCACAAAGGGTTAAATAGAGTGCTGCTTAGAGAGAACAACTATAGGCAAGGTCGTTACAATCGCCCACCATCGCCGCCCGCCGGATGTTTGTGGGTGCGAGCGAAATTTATTTTTCACTCTGCACTGCCTTTTTGACAAAGTGTGTCACCAAGGCGAATGTCAAACAAAAAAGAAACTCGAGCACCGAAAACTCAACTCTGGTTTCAACGGAAAGGGCAACCGCTTCCCCGGATAGGCACTACACGAATTCTATACGGGCTTTGTTCAAAAACATTACACAGTATACGGAACAATGCCTGGTACAAAGGTTATGAAGTGTTGAGGGCTTCCACCGACCTTTACCTCTTCTTGTAACTTTGTGAGACGCAGTATTTTCGAGATCGTTTTGAGAAGCTGTACAAAAAAATGTCGAGATGGAAAGTGCCTATCGGTTACGTTTTTTTTTTGAACGTTTTACGTAAGGCTTTGTAATGTAAGGTTTGACGACCTCCGGGGCGCAGAGGGCGCGCTGTCGGGTTTAAAGTTGGAGGGAGGCAGTCCTGGGTTCGATTCCTTAATTAATTTAATTATTTTACACAAAATTACACGTATTCAGATGACGAGAGGTCCGAGGAGAGGAAAAATGTCGCGAAACTTAAAGATGGAAAGTCCATACACTGTTTAACCCCGACAAAAACAAAGTACGTCATTTCCACGACGTCGTCGAGGCGCGGGACAGCTTCCCGCACCCATTTCCTGCACTTCCCCAAGTTTCCTTCGAGGGGATGTTGTTGTGAAAAAGCTTTTCATTTCTTGTTTATTACCCGGCTACGGAAGGGTTATGGGTTGAGTGGCGTGTATTTATGTATGCACGTTCGTGGTACCTTGTATCTCATGATATGACGACATCCGTGGCGCAGCGGGTGCGCTGTCGCATTATAAAGTTTGAGGTCCTGGGTTCGATTCCCGGCTCGAGTCTGGTCTGGTGGGAGGCTTCAGCCGTGGCTAGTTAGCACCCTACCGACAAAGACGTGCCGCCAAGCGATTTAGCGGTCCGGCACGATGTCACGTAGAAACCGATCAATTTATCAGGTTAGCCCGCTACCATCCTAGACAGCATCACCACTTACCACCAGGTGAGATAGCCGTTAAGGGCTAACTTGTAGTGTGTAAAAAAAATATGACAAATTATATGAAACTAATTAAACGCGTAGAAACCGATTAGGAGCGTGGACTTACCATACTCATAACAGGTTAGCCCGCTACCATCTTAGACTGCATCATTACTTACCATCAGGTTACATTGCCGTCAAGGGCAATTTGTAGTGGATAATAAAAAAAGCATCTTCCCAATGGTAGACTTACTTCAACGGTGAAGTAAAACATCGTGACGAAACACGCATGTTCTACATAATGTTCTCAAAGGCGTGTGAAGTCTGCCAATCCGCACATGGCCAGCGTGGGCAACTGTGACCAAACCCTTTTCATATAGAGAGGAGACCGTGCTCTGTAGTGAGCCGAGACTGGGTTGATCATGATGATGATGATATTAATGATTCGCATTTATTTTTATTACCTGTTAATTTAACAGAATAATCAATAAAAAAAAATGAATTGAAAAAAAGTAAATGTTTCATCTCCGTACCATTTTCTCACCACTGTGCCTCAAATAGAGTAGGTACCGGAATTAGAATTGGGCAAAACGACTATTAATATAATGGCCTAACCGACGCAATTACAAAATCGCCGCAATAGGTGCACAATCTAATTAATTCTCATTGAATTCTAAAATGTATTATTATTGTTGCCAACTGAATTCGGAGCAGACTATCTAGATTAATTTATGTATGTTTAAACGGTAATGTTGTCTTAAACGGGATATAGTTACATATCAAATATAATCATAACATTCTCTTTATTCAAATAGATCATACATGGAGTGTTCATACAAATGTGAAAGTCAAAGTCAAAATAATCGATATTCCTATTTTTTCATGATGATGATGATGATGATGATTAAATTACATACAAATTATTGTATTGTTGTGAACTGATGGTGTAACGAAATCTTCTTCTTTTTCTTGTCCTTATAACACATTATGTGGGGTCGGCACAACACGTCTTCTTCTTCCACTCACTTATATCAGCCGCCACCTCACTACCCACACCTTTTACCCTCATATCCTCTTCTACACGATCCATCCATCTCTTTTTTTATATACTACAAGTTAGCCTTTGACGGCTATCTCACCTGGTTAGGGGAATGGTAGACCCATACTCCTAATTGGTTTCTACGCTATATCGTGCCGGAACGCTAAATCGCTTGGCGCCACTTCTTTGTCGGTAGGGTAACTAGACCGAAGCCTCACATCGGACGTGCATACATAAATACACGCCACTCAACCCATAACCCTTCCGTAGCCGGGTAATAAACAAGAAATGAAAAGCTTTTTCACAACAACATCCCCTCGAAGGAAACTTGGGGAAGTGCAGGAAATGGGTGCGGGAAGCTGTCCCGCGCCTCGACGACGTCGTGGAAATGACGTACTTTGTTTTTGTCGGGGTTAAACAGTGTATGGACTTTCCATCTTTAAGTTCCGCGACATTTTATCCTCTCCTCGGACCTTTCGTCATCTGAATACGTGTTATTTTGTGTAAAATAATTAAATCAAAATACGATTTTGTTCTCAATAAATAACGAACAAAATTAGGAGTGCATAAGGTGCTACAAGTGATAACCATTTCGCTTCTAACAAATACGACGGTTGTTCTTTACGTGAATTTTTAACCTTAAGAGTATAGTTTAAAGGTGATTCGACTTTGCAATCTACGAGGACCGAAGATATCTCAGTAATTTTGCTGCCCTGGTACTTTTCTGTGAAAATAATATATTGTGAAAATATGAAATTTCCTTTATTCATAATCGAAAATCTTTAAATTTTTGCATTGGATTGACTATTAACATCGGACTTTAGAAAGACGTTAATAAGAAACATAATGGTTGTTATGCAAATAAACAATTTAACAAATTAAAAGCACAAGAGCATCTTAAATTGTGATTCTTCCAACGTTTTTTATTACAACTTGGAATGTACAATTAATTAAGTTTTCCTTGAGAACCTCGAAAGTCTCAGCTAATGATATTAAACTAACATTTTGAAATATTATATTATATTCATTTTTATAGCTGCCCCGCTAGGGTAATATGAAATTATTATTCAAGCAAGACGCGTTCCGGTAGGGTTGTCACTTTTTGTTTTTTAATTTAAATTGTTGTCTGTCGGTGGCTAGTTACCACTCTACTGACAAAGACGTGTCGCCAAGCGATTTAACGTTCCGTCACGATGTCGCGTAGAAACTTATTTAATTAATATTTTATTGTAATTCCAATAGTTAAAAATAATTGTAACTTTACTATGTATAATTATTGTAAATTGTAACATTGCAACGCCCTGACGGGGCCTCATGTAGTCTAACTATATTATGTGTAAGTAGATAGATGTGCATGAGTGAAATGATTGAATAAATAAAAATAAAATAACCAATTAGGAGCGTGAGTTTACCATACTCCAGACAAGTTGCCCGATACCATCCTAGACAGCATCATCACTTACCAGCAGGTGAGATAGCCGTCAAGGGCTAACTTGAGGTGTATTAAAAAAAAAATTACCTAGCCACCAGGCCAAGCGAAGGAACATCGCTGGCTTTTAGTGGGTATTCGGTCGCCAAGCTGGCTACTGGGCAGTACCACATCCCACTTCCTGAAGGGATGTGTTAAAGCATTTCCCAGCCACAGATAAAAAAAAGTTTGTCAGTTTGCTTGCACTTTTAATTCTGTGGCCATGATGTCACGATTTAAAATACTAAAACATTTAACAACAAGTTCAAGACACTAGGATGTACGATAGCATTTTGACGATATCCATGGCGCAATAAAGTGGTAAAGATTCTCCGTTGTATTTGATTCAAGTCTGGTCTCCAACTACAGCCAGTTACCACTCTGCTGGCGAAGACATACCGCCTAGCGATTTAGTATGGTCCCAGCCTCATCTGTGGCTGCTCTGGTATAGCACATGTCTTATCAATAAAAGTTATTAATAAAATAAAAAAAAAATATATATATCAGATGACACGTCAACGAAAGATTAGGGCGAAGCGTTAATTAACCCGTGTTTATAGCAACTATATTCACCGATGCAATGTCATAAATAGTCGCGGTAAGACAAAATTAATCTTAATTATTTCATTTTATATATTATGATTGGACAAGAACTCGAGCTGCGAGCCATGGTTTAAAGCTAATGTAACTTGTTTGTAGCATGGTTATAATAATAATGTAGCTTTAAATGGTTGGAAGAACTTTTAAAATTGGGATAGTGCTTTAGAGCTATAACATATATTATGTCGAATGAAGACCGTCAGAGTTGTTTTTAGTAAGAGTGACGTCAGCATTACTGACTTCACGACGTTTTTTACTTTCGCTCATAGTAAATAAAAGCACAACTTGCGGGATTACACATTTATTACGACCATACTTAAGAGGTCCGAACGGTTTGACGTCACGAGCGAGAATGTCACGAAAGGCATAAACCGCTCACATTTATAGCAAAGCATGCTTGTACAAAATTGATTGCTACCGTCTAAATAGACTGATTAACAAAGAAATGATTAATTTGTGATTTAAAGAGTTCAAATGTGGGTATTTATTGAATTCTTGAGGTTCTTGGCGCCACTGAATGAAGTTAATAACTCCTTCGCGCCGACATATACTTAAATTGAGTAAATAATTTATTACCTTAACTTTAGACGCAGTGACAACCCTACCACTCATGCAGTATATACAGGGTGTCCGTTGCAGTAAGCCTTTGTAGCGCACGCTCTTTTACGCTGCGTTCAGTAAAATGGTCTTCGGATAAACTAGCAAAAATATTTCACGAAAAAAAAAAGGAATTTCAACCTGCGCTTTATAATACGGATTTACGGATTACGGCAAAGCAAATATGATTTTTGTTATTTGAGCTTGTTTGGTTTACAAGTCATTAAATCTCACATCACTCCGAAATTACACTGTTTCACTCCGAAATACCTAGATACAAGTACATACAAACATAGGACCTTAACCTATTTTCATCTCACCGTCCGACCCCCCCGTTATCCCAAACGTCGCCTAAGCTGAGGTTCGGCCTCCCAGGTGGTGCCCTTAGGCAGAAGTTCCCTTATTTTCTTCGAGCCCTAGGGCTCGAAAATTCTTCTGGCAAAGCTTCTTTCCAAAGCTCGCCGAACAGCCCGGTTACGCTGTCGCAACCAATAGGTTTAGAACATCTAATAGTCGATCCGACAAAAAAAAAATAACCGACAACGCTATAGAAAGACACTCGCGAAAGTACGATGTCGCGTAGAAATCAATTAGGAGCGTGGGTTTACCATACTCCCAATAGGTTAGCCCGCTACCATCGTAGACAGCATCTTCACTTACCACCACGTGAGATAGCATGATCAACCCATTACCGGCTCACTACAGAGCACGGGTCTCCGCTCAATATGAGAAGGGTTTGGCCATAGTCCACCACGCTGGTCATGTGCGGATTGGCAGACTTCACACGCTTTTGAGAACATTACGGAGGCGTGCAGGTTTCCTCACGATGTTTTCCTTCACCGTTGATGCAAGTGATATTTTAATTTTTAATAACGCACATAACTTCGAAAGTTAGAGGTGCGTGCCCGGATTCGAACCGCCGACCTCTGATTAGGAGGCTGACGCCCAAACCACTATCACCGCTTCCCACTAGGCTATCGCCGTGAGATAGCGTCAAGGGTTAACTTGTAGTGTAAAAAACACAAAGAAATAACACAGCCATTAGTGAAGCAGTGTTACTTTTTTACAATAAATTATTCAAGCAATGAAGCCCCGACAGCGGGGAAATTGGCAACGTTTCCCGTATTACCCCTCTTCAGAGCGACTAACCTTTACAGCCGGCGAGATGTTAAAACAACGGACGTTAGTGTGTCAAAACATTACAATAGGGTATTTGAATACTTTAAACAAATGAGATTCCAAAGAAAGAACGAAACCCAAGAAAAACTTCATCATCATCCACAACAACTTCATCATCATCATTATCAACAACAACATTATCAACGTCATCATCATTATAATCAACCTTTTAATAGATAAATATAGACCCACAGCGCTGCTTCAATGGTGTTGATTCGTGTTGAGGGCGAATATTTTTAAAAATTACAGAGACAAGTGGGAAAATATCTGTACGTAAAAGTAAGCCAATGAAACGTTGATGATAGATGGTGAAAATTTGAAATTTAATCTGTTAAAACTTCCCATTGGAACCTCAGTAGATGAAATTATATTATATTAAGTAGAATCTAAAGTTCCAAATGCCAAGTACAGGTGGTTGCTTCAACGTATCAGCAACGTAGCGTGGATCTGACAGCCGCTGATTGGGGTCCTGACATTGGTTAAAATTAACTTTTCTAACTTAATCTGCGTTCTTAATTTTTGTAATCGTATTATATATCGTAAAAATTGTAAAACTCGTTAGCGAATTAGAATATTCACCTATGGAGACTAGAGTATATTATACAAAGAAAGGTGAGTCCACTGAAAATAAGCTTTTTGATCTTACCTTGATAATTATATAAAGAATAAATGTAGTTATCTATCTATCAAGAAATCTTAAAATTTATTCAAATAATTCTCTAAGAGGCACTTTTGATGCGTCTATAACTTTTTATGCTTGGCTTGGCGTGGTCCACCACGCGGGCCATGACTCATGATGGAATTTTGTGAATTTTATATGCGTACAAATGTATTTCATCATCATGATCAACCCATTATCGGCTCACTACAGAGCACGGGTCTCCACTCAATATGAGAAGGGTTTGGCCATAGTCCACCACGCTGGCCATGTGCGGATTATCAGATTTCACACGCCTTTGGGAACATTATGGAAAACTCTCAGGTTTCCTTACGATGTTTTCGTTCACCGTTGAAGCAAGTGATATTTTAATTGCTTAGAAAACGCATATAACTCCGAAAAGTTAGAGGTGCCCCGGTTCGAACCCCCGACCTCTGATTAGGAGGCGGACGTCCTTTACCACTAGGCTATCACAGCTTCTTTATTTTATTAAAAAAATGAACTATGAATAATACCAATTTCTTGTTGGGCTTGACCTCGTTAACCAACGGAATACTCAGACATGCAGTAAACAGGACGTGTGTATTCAAACCTAGCAGATTACAAATCATTTAATCACGATCGGAATAGAATCCAATTTGAGCGATTTCTAGTGGAAGACAAACTAGAAACGCTGGCATTGCAGTAGGACCTATAGTCAAAGAGCCGGCGGCAATTAAGATGATGGCAAGAGAACAATCGGTAGCTGTAGAAGCGTGATCGATGTTGATGACGTGTCCTTGGTTACATCAACGTTACTCTGCAGCTTCCCTCGCCAAAGTGAGTAGTGGTTAAGACTTCAGCCTCCCTTTTCCATGGACTAAGTTCGATCCCCATCAATCACATCTAAGTTTAGTGCGTTTTTTTAAATATTCAATTTAAGTTAGACGGTTATGGATTTTATCGTGTGTTAGGTGAACTCTGTAATTGTCTTTCACATCAAATACCAAATATTCCATACATTATTTTATTTTTACTAATTTTACATCCATTGGAGATTATGACAAAATAAAGAAAAATCAAACAAGGTATTTGCGTCAACGCCAGTTATGATTTATTCACGAAACTTATATCTGTTGGACTCGTTTCAACGCTTAATCTTCAAACTGATGAGTTTCACGTTTACTGCCGGAGATTTAATTCAGATGATAATAATTAAGCAATAACATCCACCAGCTCTATGACTACTATAACCGTGTTCTCGATTGGAATTGTGGGATTTGCAAATTTCAAGTAAGCAATCGTAAACTACGCAATGATGCGATCAACTTGGTACATAGATATTTCAGTGTCTCGTAGATAAGTATAGTATAGATTTAGTCCACCTTGCAAATTTCGAGTAAGTAATCGTAAACTGCACAAAGATGCGAGCAAGATGGTACATAGATATTTCAGTGACTCGGAGATAAGTATAGTATAGATTTAGTCCACCTTGTAAATTTCAAGTAAGTAATCGTAAACTACGCAATGATGCAATTATTTTGATACATATATATTAGTGTCTCGTATATAAGTATAGTAAAGATTTAGTCCATTTGGTAAATTTCGAGGAAGCACTCGTAAACTACGCAATGATGCGATCAAGTTTGTACATAGATATTTCAGTGTGTCATAGATAGGTATAGTATAGATTTAGTCCACCTAGCAAATTTCGAGTAAGTAATCGTAAACTACGCAACGATGCGATCATCTTGGTACATAGATATTTCAGTGTCTCGTAGACAAGTATAGTATAGTCCATCTTGCAAATTTCGAGTAAGTAATCGTAAACTGCACAACGATGCGATTAAGATGGTACATAGATATTTCAGTGTCTCGCAGATAAGTATAGTATAAATTTAGTCCAGTTAGCAAATTTCGAGTAAGTAATCGTAAACTACGCGACGATGCGATCATCTTGGTACATAGATATTTCAGTGTCTCGTAGACAAGTATAGTATAGTCCATCTTGCAAATTTCGAGTAAGTAATCGTAAACTGCACAACGATGCGATTAAGATGGTACATAGATATTTCAGTGTCTCGCAGATAAGTATAGTATAAATTTAGTCCAGTTAGCAAATTTCGAATAAGTAATCGTAAACTGCACAACGATGCGATCGAGATGGTATATAGATATATCAGTGTCTCGCAGATAAGTATAGTATAAATTTAGTCCAACTATCAAATTTCGAGTAAGTAATCGTAAACTGCACAACGATGCGATCAAGATGGTACATAGATATTTCAGTGTCTCGCAGATAAGTATAGTATAAATTTAGTCCACCTTGTAAATTTCAAGTAAGTAATCGTAAATTACGCAATGATGCAATTATGTTGATACATACATATATATTTCAGTGTCTCGTAGATAAGTATAGTATAGATTTAGTCCACCTAGCAAATTTCGAGTAAGTAATCGTAAACTACGCAACGATGCGATCAACTTGGTAAATAAATATTTCAGTGTCTCGTAGATAAGTATAGTAGAGATTTAGTCCACCTTGCAAATTTCGATCAAGCCATTGTAAACTACTCAATGATGCAATCAACTTGGTACAAAGATATTTCAGTGTCTCGTAGATAAGTATAGTATAGATTTAGTCCACCTAGCAAATTTCGAGTAAGTAATCGTAAACTATGCAACGATGCAATTATGTTGATACATATATATTTCAGTGTCTCGTAGATAAGTATAGAAGAGATTTAGTACACCTAGCAAATTTCGAGTAAGTAATCGTAAACTACGCAACGATGCGATCAACTTGTTACAAAGATATTTCAGTGTCTCGTAGATAACTATAGAAGAGATTTAGTCCACCTAGCAAATTCCGAGTAAGTAATCGTAAACTACGCAACGATGCGATTAAGTTGGTACATATATAATTCAGTGTATCGTAGATAAGTATAGTATAGATTTAGTCTACCTAGCAAATTTCAAGTAAGGAATCGTAAATTATGCAATAATGTGATCAAGTTCGTACATAGATATGTCAATGTCTCGTAGATAAGTATAGAATAGAATTAGTCCACCTTGCAAATTTCGATCAAGCAATCGTAAACTACGCAATGATGTGATCAAGTTGGTACGTAGATATTTCAGTGTCTCGCAGACAAGTATAGTATAGATTTAGTCCACCTTGCTAATTTCAATCAAGCCATTGTAAACTACTCAACGATGCGATCAACTTTGTACGTAAATATTTCAGTGTCTCGTAGACAAGTATAGACTAGATTTAGTCCACTTGGCAAATCTCGGGTAAGCTATGATAAACTTCACGACGATGCGATCAAGGTCGTACGTACATATATCATTGTGTCGTAGATAAGTATAGTATAGATATAGTCCACTTTGTAAATTTCGAATCAGCAATCGTAAGCTACGCAACGATGCGATCTACGATATCTCGGTACCAACTGGTACTGAGATATATCAGTGTCTCTTAGATTAGTATAGCATAGAGATAGTCCACTCTTTGATGCAATTTGTATGCGGAAGGTTCTGGGTACGATTTTTGACTAGACTAAACAAGGGGTTTTGTGATTTCCAATCCTGTATTCCCTATTACATGCTATACATAACACACTACCACCGACAAAGACGTGTCGCCAAGCGATTAAGCGTTCCGGCACGATGTCGCGTAGAAACTAGCTAACAGGTTAGCCCGTTTCCATCCTAGACTGCATCATCACTTACTACCAGGTGAGATAGCCGTCAAGGGCTAACTTGTAGTAAGTAAAACAAAAAAACTTAAAACCACAAATTGGTATGAAGCGTTGTCTAAATTTAAATTACAAGATGTATTTTGTAAAACTATCGCTTAGCTGCTGAATTGTGTTTCTGTTATTTGGCAATACGTCATCTCAATCTTCAATTAGTTTGGCCATGCCATGTCGCCAACGATAAACAACAGTTTTTTTGACGCCGGGAAATTCGTTTATTTATCCCCTCCAGAACTGCACCGCTTTAAGCGGGGTATGTGGAACTCGTCGACTAACTACTAAAACCTGGTACATGGGTCACAGGAACACTTGCGCACCCGACCACAACCCACCCAGCGGCGTCCGCCGAGACAGACCCGATAAACGATAATCAAGCCTCAGAAAACATAAAAAATGCGAATTAAAACTCAATCCCTGCTTTTTTATATATCTCAATCAAACATACGGGTACCGGATGAAAGTAGCCCGAACGTGAAATCGTTTACCAATTATTGCCACCAGCTCTCAGACTAATGTACCGTGATCTCAGCAAAAATAAACTTTAAAATATACTTTTTGTACCTAGTTTTGTATAAAATAAAATGACCCCACTACTGTATTAAACAAAACAAGCATCTTTTATATGGACGGAATATTTTTTTTATGTCACTACAATGTTATGCCCTCCTGGTAAAGGAGATAACTGCTGGCCGATTAAAGGCGGTGAACAACCCCAATTCCCAATTAATTCAATTAGGTATTTCATCATCATCATCATCATCAACCCATTATCGGCTCACTACAGAGCACGGGTCTCCTCTCAATATGAGAATGGTTTGGCCATAGTCCGCCACGCTGGCCATGTGCGGATTGGCAGACTTCACACGCCCTTGAGAACATTACGGAGAACTCTCAGGCGTGCAGGTTTCCTCACGATGTTTTCCTTCACCGTTGAAACAAGTGATATTTTATTTGCTTAAAAACGCTCATAACTCCGAAAAGTTAGATTAGGAGGCGGACGTCCTAGCCACTAGGCTATCACAGCTTCTTCATTAGGTATTTAAATAGTAACCAATTGAATTAATTACCCAATACGCAGTGAATTATCAGCCATTTTTCGCCATGCCTTATAGCATATAACAGTAATTGAACTGTTCCTTTTTAATTCGATAGAGAATGTAATAGAACAATTTACTTTTTGAAAACACATCGATGTAAAACAACGTAATGAAATTTTAATTCAATGCTGTTTTAACTGGAACCATTTCCGTTCTATTTTAAATTAAAGTTGTTGTTGTTTTTTTTTTATCGCAAAATAGATATCGGACGCCAAATGGGATCGCCCGGTTAAACCCGTTCGACGTAACGGGTATTCCAAATGGAATAATCGAATTAACACAATTCCCTCGTTTTTGCGACTCCCGTAGTTAAATAGTATTGTGAATTTACTGTGTTGACGCAATGGAATATCACATCAACATCATCACAATCATAATAATGTGATAGACAGGGAATTAGAGCATTGTCCCATCACGTGCTCTAATGCGGAGCAAACCACGTCAGATTTAAAGACTAATACAGAGGATGTCAGCCTTCTAATCAGAGGTCGGCGGTTCGAATCCGGGCACGCACCTCTAACTTTGAGTTACGTGCGATTTAAAAAAAAATTACTTGCTTCAACGGTGAAGGAAAACACCGTGAGGAAACCTGCAGGCCTGAGAGTTCTCCATAATGTTGTCAAAGGAGTATGAAGTCTGAAAATCCGCACATGGCCAGCGTGGTGGACTATGGCCAAACCATTCTCATATTGAGAGGAGACCCGTGCTCTGTAGTGAGCCAGTAATGGGTTGATCTTGAGTAATACAGGGGCTTCCGTAAGTTTTTTTTTATTATCCACTACAAGTAAGCCCTTGACGGCAATATCATCACCTGGTGTAATATATATATACAATGTACTAAGCTTGTTACAAGGCACTTTATTACTAGGTATTTAAAGGTCATAATCGCCCATGTAAATAATTAGGTAGGTTTAGGATTATTAAATATTCGTAGGTAGTTTTTTACCCTACAAGTTAGCCGTCAGCTATCTCACCTGGTGGTAAGTGAAAATGCAGTCTAGGATGGTAGCGGGCTAACCTGTTGGCAAACCCATACTCCTAATTGGTTTCTACGCAACATCGTGCCGGAACGCTAAATCGCTTGGCGACACGACTTTGTCGCTAGGTAGTAACTAGCCACGGAAGTTTCTTTGTTTCCCACCTGTGGCCAACTGTAACTGGTACAAAAGCAATAAAATTAAATAACTCTAATGATGGTGATAAGTGAAAGGCTGTCTCTTTCTACCGGTTTAGTATTATTATAATTTAACTACCCACTAGAATTGAAATTGGCACAATAATACTACTACAAGACAATAACTAGAACTATTTCACTATCGGGAAATGGGAGAATTGTGCTAATGCGATTGTTCTATTTGCATGGATAAGGGGTTACGTGAGATGGGGAGGTGGGGATTTAGAAGGGGTTTCAAACTTTGAAGTTTAATATTGACTTCACCATTATTCAGTATACTATAACTGGCCTCTTGTCCGTGGCTCATTCGACGATAACGTGGCGCAGCGGGTAGCTGTCGCATTATAAAGTTGGGGTCCTGGGTTCGATTCCCGACTCGAGTCTGGTCTGATGGGAGGCTTCGGCCGTGGCTAGTTACCACCCTACCGACAAAAAGGTGTCGCGAAGAGTTAGCGTTCCGGCACGATGTCGCGTATAACCAATTAGTAGAGTGAATTTGCCATACCCCCAAGACGTTATTCCGCTGTCATTTTAGAATGCATCATCACTTACCATCAGGTTAGATTGTCCTCGAGGGCTGACTTACAGATAATAAATAAAAACCGAAATCAGATCTTAAAATCAACGCTTATCAAATATGAAACATCTTCATTTTTTGCCCTTCTTTTATAAGCGAATTATAACAACAGTATGGCAGCGCGGAGCAAAGTCACGCGTTTTACTAGTAGTATATAGATAATATTATCTGCACAGTAAATTACGCTAGATAGCAATTTTCACGGAACAGGTATCCATTTACCCAAACTAATTGTACCATATTAATATTGGTTAGTTAATAATTTCCGCTTACGATTCTCTATCTATTCCACCTCGGCTGGCAATTGTTTTGATCATAATTAAGGTATGGGTATTGAATATCAATTTTAAGTTAAGGCACAGAAATTTAATAGTACGGTACAGAGGGATCACTGTGTCAACGTTTACCGACATAAACAAATATCAACCTTCGTGGCGACTTAATAAGATTCAATGTAGCTTACGCGCCAGTCGGACGGCTAGGGTGAGTTAATCGAAGATGTTTTGTACTTTTCCATTTTACTTGGGGTACCTAAACGCGAGATTTGCTAGGTAAGGTCATGCTTCTGAACAAGCTACCTGTTTGGAATTACACTGCAGTACAAAAGTTATGTTAATATCTAATCAATCAATCGATCAATCAATCAATCAATCAATCAATCAATCAATCAATCAAACAATCAGAACATATACGCTCACCGCTGGACATAGGCCTTTCCGAGAGCGCGCCACCACACACGGTCCTCCGCCTTCCTCATCCACCCGCCACCAGCGATCCTTTTCAAATCGTCGGTACAGCGAGCAGGAGGTCGTCCAATGCTGCACTTACCGGTAAGCGGTCTCCAGAATACGTCTGCCCCAACGGCCGGTGAGATTGCCGTCAAAGGTTATCTCGTAGTGTATATAAAAAACCTACCTAATTATTTACAGGGGCTATTATGACCTTTAACTACCTAGTAATTAGGTGTCTTGTAACAAGTTTAGTTCGTTGTATATATATATATATATATATTTTTTCTTGCCCTTATTCCACATTATGAGGCGTCGGCACAACACGTCTTCTTCACTCCACTTTTTTTTCCACTCACTTCTATGAGCCGTCATCTCACTACCCACACCTTTTACTCGCATATCCTCTTTTACACAAGCCATCCATCTCTTTCGAATCCGGGCATGCACCTCTAACTTTTCGGAGTTATGTGCGTTTTTACACAATTAAAATATCACCTACTTCAACGGTGAAGGAAAACATCGTGAGGAAACCTGCACACCTGAGAGTTCTCCATAATGTTCTCAAAGGCGTGTGAAGTCTGCCAATCCGCACCTGGCCAGCGTGGTGGACTATGGCCAAACCCTTCTCATATTGAGAGGAGACCCGCGCTCTGTAGTGAGCCGGTAATGTAATGATCCATCTCTTTATATGAAATACTTCCTACTCGGAAATCAAACTGAGAACTTCTGTAGTTGAACCAACTAAACTTTAGACGAATAGGTATTTGATTAATAATTACCTTGTATCTAATTTAGGCGTTGTGTTTTCTATTTTGATCACGTTGCTTATATTATTAATTGCCAACGTGATTAGAGTATAGGGTATTGTATTATCAATTACGACGACATTAACATGAAATTCTCGCATCGATGAAATGATGATGATGATGACCATGATGTAACTTTTTGTGGGACTAGCTTATGCCCATATATTTGAACTAGCTGATACCCGCGACTTCGTTTGCGTTGAGCTAGTGTGTGTGAAAGTGTGTTTGTTTGTCTTACAATCACGAAGCAATGGATAACTAAACCGACGACCTTGAAATAATTACAGGATAAACATTTAAGTATCTCCTTTCTAACAAAAAAAAAAAGAATGTGCGAAATTGGAGTACGTGTTAATTAATTACAACTAAATATACATTGACTTTCTTTCCCTCTCCCAAGGGAACCGTGCTGAATTCCGGGGATAAAAACTATCCTATAATTATGTTGAACCAGTTTTTGAAGTTTCAGCTACTCCTATACCAAATTTCATTCAAATCTATCCAGTAGTTTTGGCGTGTTGCGTGGCCAAGATACCAACAGACAGACAGACAGACAAAAAAATAAAAAAAAAATGTTTTGGGCTCAGTAGCGATAGTAAAGCGGTTGAAGCCTCGATCAACCTGGTCGGAGGTTCGAATCCGGGCACGCACCTCTAACTTTTCGGGAGTTACGTGCGTTTTTGAAAAATTAAAATATCACTTGCTTCAACGGTGAAGGAAAACATCGTAAGGAAACCTGCACGCCTGAGAGTTCTCCATAATGTTCTCAGAGGCGTGCGAAGTCTGCCAATCCGCACGTGGCCAGCGTGGTGGACTATGGCCAAACCCTTTTCATATTGAGGGGAGACCCGTGCTCTGTAGTGAGCCGAGATGAGTTGATCATGATGATGATGATGATGATTTATTTATTGTACAGCATTCGTCCTGTTACAGTTTTATTATATTATAGATTTGATTTAGTTAAACAAGTATTTTTTTTTATATTTATAGTTTAGGGTTCTGTAATTGAAATGGCAACACGTGAGTGTTACACTTTCGTAAAGGACTTAGTGACACTTGCACAACCTCGTATACTATATAAGCTAGTATACAAATGATAATAATTATGTCAGGTCGCGGTAACAGCGAAACGTCATAGAAAAGTTTTTTGGTGGTAAGTGGTGATGCAGTCTAGGATAGTAGCGGGCTAACCTGTTAGGGGTATAGTAAACCCACACTCCTAATTAATTGGTTTCTACGCGAAATCGTGCCAGAACGTTAAATCGCTTGGCGACGAGTCATTGCAGGTAGGATGGTGACTAGCGACGGCTGCAGCCTTCTACCAGACCAGACTCACCCGGCAATCGGACCGAACATCTCTCACTTTATAATGTGACAGCGCTCGCACTGCACTACTGAGATCGATAAAACATGTTTAATGTCTATATTATAAGCTTGGGAATTGCTCTAACTGTAGTAATTATAACTTATTATTTACAATGTGAGATAGTGATAACGAAAAAAAAACGGCTTCGTTTGTTATAGGCTTCTTCTTAGACCTGGGCGAGATTGGAAACCTCTTAGCTCTAGTTTTAGTTTTCAACAATTAAAATAATGGAAAACATATTATAATATATGCCTGTATTAGGTTTACAAGAATAAATGATTTTTTTTTGTGTTATATAACAACTAAAACATCTTTTGCATAGCTTCTGTTACGAAAAAGGAAAATGTTTTCACACGGAAATACGCAGGTTTATGAGGCAGGAGTTTTTTTAATTAAAAAAGGCAAAGTTACAGATGAGTCGACTTATTACACATTTTCTGGATCTTAGCAGCATTCAAATGATTTGAGCAGCAGATTTAATTAAAAGTAACATGATTAGTCTATCATCGGTTACAAGAGTATTATGATCAGCCCATTGCCAGCACACTACAGATCACGGGTCTTCTCTCAATATGAGAAGGGTTTGGTCATAGTCCACCACGCCTTTGAGAACATTATGGAAAACTCTCAGGTGTGCAGGTTTCCTACCGATGTTTTCCTTCACCGTTGAAGCAATTGCTTAAAAATGCACATAACTCCGAAAATTTAGAGGTGCGTGCTCTGAAAAAACCTGGTGATGAAATTTCATGCAATAATATAAGTGAATGCATAAATTGCAAATATAAATAGGGGCATTAAATAAGCAATGTAAACTTCAGAGGAGGTTATGAACTGTATTAATACTAATTATATAAATGCTCACCCCTAACTTTTCGGAGTTATACGCGTTTTTAAACAATTAAAATATCACTTGCTTCAACGGTGAAGGAAAACGTCGTGAGGAAACCTGCACGCCTGAGAGTACTCCATAATATTCTCAAAGGCGTGTGAAGTCTGCCAATCCGCAAATAGCCAGCATGGTGGACTATGGCCAAGCCCTTCTCATATTGAGAGGAGACCCGTGCTCTGTAGTGAGCCAAAATGGGTTGATCATGATGATGATGATGATACGAATGCGAAAGCCTGCCGGTTCTATGATACATTTTTCGCCTCGACCAATTAACTGACCTTTTCGAAATATTATGAAGATGGAAATATATAACATCCTATAAATAGACACGTGAGACCCGATATAGAACTTGGGAGACATTCCAATTGGATTTTAGCTAATGGCCTTTGTTATCTATGCATCAGCTTAACTAGAAACAGCTGGATAGCTTGCATCCTGGATATTGGACATATTTTAGGGTGGGAAAAGTGTAAAGGTTCCAGGGGCATACTTAAAAAGTCAAAACTAATTTGGACGTAGGACCGGTCCATTATCCATGTTAAATGACGACCACCGTGACTTGCGCGCTCGTTGTCGCAATATAAAGTTGGAGGTCCTGGGTTCGATTCCCGGCTCGAATCTTCTCTGCAGCCTAGGCTAGTTAGTAGGCCTAGTTTGGCAGTAGGCATCAGCCTACTGCCAAAGACGTGTCGCCATTAGGTGAGATTGCGGCTAAGGGCTAACACTTATAATGGATAATAAAAAATTGGATATGTGTGTGTACCGCACACATACAAAGAGTGGTGTTGTTAGTGAACTTCGCAAAGGGAAGTGAGAGTTCTCCTATACTACTTACAGCCCTAGTCACTTGAAGGATATTTTGTATGGTACAATGTATACGGTGCAACGATTTTTAATTTTAATTATTTTCTTAACTTTCGCCAGTTGCTAATTGTTTTTGTCTTTTTCATGTATGTTATGTCCTATATATTGCAATAAAGTTATATAAATAAACTAGTTGACCCGGCAAACGTTGTTTTGCCATAAATTATTTCTAATTTTAGTCGAAATAGAGTGAAAAACATTCACAATAAAGACCAAAATTGTTCAGTTATCGACCGGAGAGGAAAAATGATTAAATTACTAAAATGGCTATTAAAAAATAAGGGTTGATCGTAGAAGGGTGGAAATTGAGGATTGTATGTATTTTTGTATGTTGTATCATAAAAAAATAGAAATTAAAAATTTTGTCTTAAAAATAAAAAATTAACACAACCTAACATTTAGGGGGATGAAAAACAGATGTTGGCCAATTCTCATAGATACCGGATAAGCACAAAACATTTCATCAAAATCGGTCAAGCCGTTTCGGAGGAGTATGGCAACGAAAACTGTGACACGAGAATTTTATATATTAGATAAATAAATAAATAACTTTATATTTATAGGATGACTACGGGGCGGGGGGTGTCTTCGTCAGTAATTTGGGTAGTCGTGGGTAGTTTCGGGCGAAGAGACCAGATATTCTTGGTAGAACAGAATCACAATTATAAGTATGGTAATTTATAAGGAGCAGACTATACGCTTCACCAAGTACGACTATGCACTACCGCGACTCGACTACTGGTTCGAAACGACCGAATGCAATCAATGCAATGCGCCGTCCCGCGCCAGTGAGTCTTATAAGAACCTGCATACGTCGGCGCAGGAAGCCCGGCGCTAGGCTGGGACGGCTGGTAGGGTGTCCGGGAAGTATACAACGGGTTCCCCGGGTGTCGAGTCAAACCAGCGAGAGGCACATGCCGTGGGGGGGGGGGGGGGAATATAGTTCGTTCTGCAGCACTATCCATCTAATTTTCGGTGATGTGTACCGTGAGGAAACCTGCTTTCTTAAGAGTGCTTTGTAATGCTCTCAAAGCTACCAATCTACACTTGGCTAGCATGGTGGACTACGGCTAAACTATTCCGATGCTGTGACGACACCTTGTAGTTGACCGATTGACTTGTAGTGGGTTTGTAATGACGAATCCATCTAAAGCCTGTCTGTTTCATTTATTACAGTTATATGTTTACGTTTGTGTCTTAATTGTTGACGAAATTATATTAATTGGAAAGAGCGTTCATTAAAACATGAAATAATTTTATTGTAGATAAAATTTCCTTTGGTACCCACATCTATATCCTGGTTGCTTATTCAAGTTGTCATCTATCAAACCTTTAGCTATTGTAAGGTAGAAGAAGTACCTTTACAATTTCAAAAATAACACTCTCTCTGCGTCGTACTCCTCATTACTGAGGGTCGTGACCCCTTCCACTGACGACTTTCTAGAGGACAATGTCGCACCATGTTGGTCTGTTGGTTGCGACGTGAGAGCATCGGTGCGGATTTGATCCGACCAACGCATTGAACTCCATCCCCGAGGCCTCTTTCCTCACCCTTTGCCGGTGATAATCTTCTTTCTAATCCATCTTCTGCATGTTGTCACCTCTGCATCCTCTGTAGGCAGATGATGGATAGCCTTTTCGTTATTCTGTGTTGCCTCAAAATCGATGCGTTGGTTCTATATGCTTTCCATGGAATCCGGAGCATCCTTCTGCAGCACCACATCTCGAAAGCGTCAATGCGTCGCAGATCAGCTGCTTTAATTGATCATGTCTCAGCAGCATATATAAATAACGGGAACACAAGTGCACGAACAAGACGCACTTTGGTGTTAACAGAAATGTGTCTCTCCCTCCAAGTCTTATGCAGCCGAGACAAAGTAACATTACAAGCACATTAATTCTGATCAGGATGTACCTGATTTGAGAGCTGTATGCAATACAACGTGGTATTATGAACGTACATACATACCTAAGTACCTTCTCGGCAATTCTTATGCCTTGGACTAGCAGCCATGTTAAAAAAGCGTGTATTTATGCAAGGATTTTTATTCGCATTTCAGACGGTGCTTTGATGAATGATTGGTTTGAGGTGAAAATGGGGTTCCTATTTATGTTTCACACTTTTGTTCTGCTGAATTTTGGGGCATTAATTTAGGCTGTATTTTACGGTAGGGTGGTAACTAGACACGGCCGAATCCTCCGACCAGACCAGACCCAGGACCCAGGACCTTCAACTTTATAATGCGACAGCGTACGCACTGCGCCACGGTAGTCGTCAAATATCTCAAAAATAGAAAGAAAGAAAGCATAAGATTTACATTTAATTATTTACTATGGAAAACAACCGCCCAGGGATTTAGCATTCTGTTGTTATGCTTTCCCCTTTTAAAATAATTTTATACCACTTAACTTGGGGTACACCGACGGGGTATGTGGGACTACCCAGCGGCCAGAGTGGCGACCACTGGCCACTCTGGTCGCCGGCGACACATACCCCGCCAGAAGCGCCGGAAGTGGCGCATTTGACGACCTCCGTGGCGCAGTGCGTGCGCTGTCGCATTAAAATGTTGGAGGTCCTGGGTTCGATTCCCGGCTCGAGTCTGGTCTGGTGGGAGGCTTCGGCCGTGGCTAGTTACCACCCTACCGACAAAGACGTGTCGCAAAGCGATTTAGTGTTCCGGCACGATGTTGCGTAGAAACCAATTAGAAGTGTGTTTACCATACCCCTAACAGGTTAGCCCGCTACCATCCTAGACTGCATCATCACCTACCACCAGGTGAGATAGCCGTCAAGGACTAAGTTGTAGTGTATAAAAAAAAAATGTCTGCCTGGGTCGCTTCTGAAGGTGCGTAAACGCATCACCTTAAAAAAAAAGGTTATGATGAAGACGTTAACATTACCTATTCGGATATCTCGGATTTTGAGCGATTGTGAAAAATTATCTGAGTTTACAATCAGTCGACGCAATGACAACTTAGTATAGAAGTTGCAAATGAAATAATGAAAACCTTTTTTTTCAATACCTCCTGACATTTTAAAACCGAACACGTATCTAAACAAAGGTAGGGCTCTCCACAATCAATAAAAACCCTTCGCTTCCTAATTGGTCACGTGCCTTATAATGGTTTTTCAAGGGGCAGATTTCGTTGTGCGTGCTTTGGCGTAGGTAAATTCAACTTTGAATAAAGTTCAATAAAGTTCAACTGTAATCACTTTTGTTTTGGATTTAATTACTCCCGTACAATGTTTGCGCACGTTTTCACAAGTTTTGTTTCAATTAATGTGATTTCACTGTTATTGTATTCGTTGCCTGCAAAATGGCTGTCCAGTCTGGCGAGATGTTAATTTCATGGTAATCAGAATTGGTTCCGATTTCCTGGGGCTAATCAGGTAATATGTGACATTATCCCGGCTAAGTTTGGTGTGGGCTTCTTCTTAGACCGGGGCGCGTTTGGAACCCTCATAGCTTTAATTTTAAGTTTACAAATATAGTTATCACCATGAAATAACTACTATGTAAATTATTGACGCGTCAAAAGTGCCTTTTTAAGGACTATTTGAATAAAGATTATTTTGAATTTTGAATTTTATCTTTACCTTGACGACCTCCGTGGCGCAGTGCGTGCGCTGTCGCATTATAAAGTTGGAGGTCCTGGGTTCAATTCCCGGCTCGAGTCTGGTCTGGTGGGAGGCTTCGGACATGACTAGTTACCATCCTACCGACAAAGATATTTCGCCAAGCGATTTAGCGTTCCGGCACGATGTCGCGTAAATACCAATTAGGAGTATGTGATTACCATACCCCTAACAGGTGAGCCCGCTACCATCTTAGAATACATAATCACTTACCATCAGGTGAGATTGCCGTCAAGGGCTAACTTAAAGTCTATAAATGTAAAGAGAAACAATTTTCACTAAGCATGTGTGCGTCATGTCTTGTCTTCGTACTGGAACGCTAAACTATAGGCAGCACGTCGTTACTAAACACTCTCCTCTGAGTGTTCATCCCTCCCATGAGAATTAATTCGCTGAAGATTATGAACACGTTCAAGCTAGCGGCATTAGTTTCCATAGAAATAGTGGGTGGCGGATTTTCTCTTTTCAGTTTTCTATAAATATGTACAAAGGATATAGGACGACGATCGCTTGAACGCTCTCCATCTATCAAACTCGCTTTGAATTCATATTTTATTAGGGTTTTAGTGGGCACATGAATAACGTGGCTAGTGGATCGCCGTGATCTAAACTCTGTTAATGTTATTTATATTTTTGACGCTCCTTCATATGCTGTGTTTTTATAACGAACACAAAATTTCAAGACTTGTCAATCGTTTGTATTTCTAATAAAATATAGCTAATTATCTGTCAAAAAAAATCGTTTAGAAATAAAATTGGCAATATGTTGGATGTTTATTCTGTAGTCTAAGTTTCTGAAGTATCATCATAATCATCATCATGATCAACCCATTACCGACTCACTACAGAGCACGGGTCTCCTCCCAATATGAGAAGGGTTTTGGCCATAGTCCACCACGCTGACCATGTGCCGATCGGCAGACTTCACACGCCTTTGAGAACATTATGGAGAACTCTCAGGCGTGCAGGTTTCCTCGCGATGTTTTCCTTCACCATTCAAGCAAGTGATATTTTAATTGTTTAAAAAACGCACATAACTCCGAAAAGTTAGAGGTGTGTGCCCGGATTCGAACCGCCGACCTCTGATTAAAAGGCTGACGCCCTAACCACTAGGCTATCATAGCTTTTCTGAAGTATAAACGTCATAAAATTTAGCCGAGTCACTATATATATATCCGTCCATTTGTTATACCATGGTTTAGTGAGTTAGCAACTTCAAAAAACTTTTTAAATACAGTTCTGGACACCATAAATACTTTGCTACATAAATCTAGGTGGCAATTTCCATACATAACATATCTAGATTTTTCTTTTCACGTCGCCCCAAGAAAACTACCTTGCTAATTGGACGGGTGTAGGTACTTTCAACAAGGGTCCTTTGTACGCGTAAAATATTTGATCCAACCGGTGTACGTGTCAAGGAGACACGAAAATGTACCTACGCTCTATTCGCTGATGATGTGAGACGATCGGTCGAAAGGCGGTAAGAATTAAAGGAACTTTGCATTTCATTGTTTTTTTTTTGTTTTTTAATTAAAAATCTTATAAATTTATAATGCAAGTGTTTTGATTGAAGTTTCTATCTCTTGGTTTCACGGGTGACAGAGATGTCATTATTTCAACTTTAGATTATTTATTTATTAGGAAGCCAACGTGTATACAACTATCTTAATTTAAGAATACATTATACAGTTCTCTTGCAATGTTGTACCCTCCACTTATAGGCTAACCCAGCATGCGTAATAAGAGACAAGACATTACTTGTTAAAAAAAAAACTTATGCAAAAATGGTAAAAAAATAGGTACAAAAAACTTGAGTGGTGTCAAGGGACACCCGGATAGAACGAAGTTCCTTTCGATTAATTAGTGAAGGAATTGTAATAAAATTTTATTTTATTTAAGTTATAATAATATTTTATATAAACTTAATCAGTAAGCTCAATTTTGTACTCCATCAGCAATATCCGGGACTTGTGCAGAAACACTGTCAGGATTCATGTTTTTCATCTTTTTATTATTTTTTATTTACAAAAAACCTGTATACAGTCAACAAAAATAATCGTCGCGACACCACACTTTTCAATGCGAAATAGAAATGAAAATATCTGGCTTGATTTCTATAAGAGAGAGAGAGAGACAGGCAGAGAAACATGCGACGCCGCACAGCTTACAATAACAAAAAGTGTCGTGACAACTTTTCGTAAGAATTTTTTCCGTCTAGCCCCCTTTCACAACGCGCGATAAAGAACTTCGTTCCAATATGAACACAAAAAATACAAATCAAAACAAAAATTGACTATCTTCAATACTTTTAAATGTTTTTTAACCACTTTTTTGAAGTTCGGAGTTCCGAAAGATATCTATGCCAGTACTCTTTATTAAATTATTATAGATCACAACAACTCTGCACAAGTGGGCAGACCTGCCTAGGTTAGTTTTTGTGATTCTAGGTCTAAATGTTACTTTATTCTTAATATGCGGCCTAGTACTATCTTGATCGATAGTAATTTTTTTTTTTTTAATTTTCAACTGACTTTATGTCTTAATATGCCTAATAATCAAGTGATCAGGACGTTGATAGGTACCAACTTATTTTGTTGTAAAAGAGCAATCCGCCACTGTAGCTACCAGCGTGTTTTGTTTCAGTGCACAAGCGTTTCCTCATTCATAAGTTTTTCTATTTTATTTTGTTTTCGCTATGGCGAGTCCTCTCCATATCATAAAATATTCTACGTTATACTTTTAGCTGTGTAGTTGAATAATAAGTTACTTAGGATGGCATTATGCAACAGATGCTACGTTGCGCCTCAGGAGTTTCCGGTTTCCATTAAAACGAGCTCGAATGAATCGATTTTTTTAAACAATACAAATTAGCCATTGCGTTGCGTTGAATATATATCATCATGATATGAGAAGGGTTTGGCCATAGTCCACCACACTGGCCATGTGCGGATTGGCAGACTTCACACGCCTTTGAGAACAGTATGGAGAACTCTCAGGCGTGCAGGTTTCCTCACGATGTTTTCCTTCAAGCAAGTGATATTTTAATTGTTTAAAAACGCACATAACTCCGAAAAGTTAGAAGTGCGTGCCCGGATTCGAACTACCGACCTCTGATTAGGAGGCTGACGCCCTAACCACTAGGCTATCACCGCTTCACTATATATATATATATATATATAGATATAAGTCGGAGGAAGTAGTCAAATAAGAGTTGATTGTTGACTAAAATACGCGAGATATTGGTTTTCAACTTATTAAGTTAATTGTTAAGTCTTAATCTTATTTAATTTAATTTATAACATTTTAATATTGCCGTTAAACTCATTATTTCATTGAAATTCACTATATTGAATGACTAGCTATATTCAATCAGAATGGAGGTTAGCCCTCGAGCGGGGTCGGGGCACCATTTTGTTTTTCACGCACGAGAAAACAGGTGCATGTACATATTTATATATATATATATATATATATATATATATATATATATATATAGTTCTATGCTATTTGTTGTTCTAGGATATTTGTAGCAATATCGAAAAACACGCGATTAAGTTACACACAGCAGATCTGTTCAAAAAGGTGCAACTGCTGACCAAGAAATTCAAGGCCAAAAACTGGGTCGTGGATGACGAGGACGACAACCCAGTGTTTGAGGTAGACTTGATAGCTGACAGATGGCGTCGCTATTGTGAGCAGCTATACAAAGGCTCCTCAGCGCTTGAACTCAATGCAATAGCCTGGACTGATCTGGAGTTAGAACCACCAATCCTACGATCCGAGATCACCACTGCCTTAGGAATACTCAAGAGCAGGAAAGCTCCAGGGCCTGACGCAATTACCGCGGAAACGCTGAGACTTATAGGCGATAGAGGGATTGATATTCTACAGGAAATCTGCAACCTTATTTGGCACTCTGGGGAATGGCCCGAAGACTGGACAAACTCAGTCATATTACCGCTCCACAAGAAAGGTTCCACAAGAAAGTGTGACAACCACCGGACCTTGGCTTTAATCTCCCACGCTAGCAAAGTCATGCTTCACATTATTAACAACCGTCTTCGCCACTTTTTGGACTGGCAAATCCCTGAAGAACAGGCAGGCTTCGTTAAGGGCAGGGGTACCCGCGAACAGATACTCAACATCAGACAAATTATAGAAAAAAGCTACGAATTTGACAATCCTGTTATCATCTGCTTCGTAGACTATAGCAAAGCTTTTGACTGTGTTGACTGGAGCTGCCTGTGGAAGGTTCTCTTAGAACTCGGCGTACCTCAGCATCTTGTGGCACTTCTACAAACCTTATATAATAACAGCCAAGGTTCCGTCAGGATAGATAAGACCATGTCAAGCCCATTTCACTTCCGAAAAGGCGTGCGTCAGGGATGCATTTTGTCACCCATACTTTTTAATGTTTATGGAGAGTATATAATCCGTCGCACTTGTGATTCTTGGGATGGGGGCATAAACATTGGTGGCACCAAAATTACCAACTTGCGGTACGCTGATGACACTACACTTTTGGCATCCAGTGAAGCAGAAATGGTGACCCTGCTTAGTAAGTTAGAAAATGAAAGCAAGCAACTTGGTCTTTTCATCAATCCATCTAAATCCAAGATCATGGTTGTGGATCGAAGTGGCAAACTCAATCTCACGGGTGCTCTCAAGCTAGAAGTGGTGGATAGCTTTATTTACCTAGGCTCATGTATCACCAACAATGGATCTTGTGAACCGGAAGTGCGCAGACGAATTGGTATGGCAAAGAACGCAATGTCCCAGCTATCCAAGATTTGGAATAGCAAGAGCATATCAATTCGCACCAAGCAAAGACTGGTAAATGCTCTGGTTTTCTCCATATTTCTATACGGTTCTGAAACATGGACTCTTCGGGCAACAGATCGCAAACGCACTGATGCTTTCGAGATGTGGTGCTGGAGGAAAATGTTAAAGATACCCTGGACTGCATTTAGGACCAACGCATCTATCCTGAAAGGGCTAAAAATAACAACAAGGCTGTCGACTATATGTCTCAAGCGCACCTTGGAATACTTCGGACACATTGCCCGCCGTAGCCCTGGGAATTTAGAAAAACTGCTCGTAACGGGCAAGGTGGAGGGAAGAAGGCCAAGAGGTCGTAGCCCCATGCGTTGGTCCGATCAGATCAGCACTGCACTCGGTACATCATTCCACGCCGCTCTACATAATGCCGGAAACAGAACCATTTGGAGAAAAACCGTACGAAAGAAGGTGATCCATGCTAAGGATCGCGACCCTCAGTAATGAGGATGACGATGCAGAAGAAGAAGTTCTATGCCATGTCTGGGTCTGAAGGCGCAAAGACATCTAGTAACTTCGCAGACAATCTCTAGGTATAATGGAAAACAAAATACCTATTTTTATATATATATATATATATTATGAATATGTATTATATATTTATTTTATTATTTTTTACATATTTTTATGTTGTACCTTCTACCAAGTATCTATAGCACTGCCTTTTGGCGCCTTTGGTTACCTGGAAGAAATCGCAATACAGCGATAAGACCGCCAAATTGTACCAACTATATTACCGCTCTATTGTATTTGCATTTTTGTATTATTTTCGGTGGTGAACAATGAAAGTGTATTCATTCGCTCATTTTGAATGAGTGAATGAATACAATTTCAAATATAATCAATCAATTAATGGCAGCTATCTTAAACAATCCAGCTGAGTTGGCCCAATGTTTGTTAAACATTCGCAATAATCCTGACAAGTGACAGGTAATCAAATAAAATTCAGTCCGAGCTCTCAAGATCGAGGGGATCTTCCTTTGTTTTGGGAGACGTCAAGCTGCAAGCAGTAGCGATAGCGTGTCGCCAAGCGATTAAGTGTTCCGGCACGATGTCGCATAGAAACTGACAGAGCTTCTTTGCGAAGCTCGCCAAACAGCCCGGTTACGCTGTGGCAACCAATAGTGTTTGTACAGCTAATAGACAGTCCAAAAAAGTAGAAATCAATTAAGAGTGTGGGCTTACCATACCCCTAACAAGTCAGCCCGCTACCATCTTAGACCGCATCATCACTTTGCATTAGGTGAGATGCCGTCAAGGGCTAACTTGTGGTGTATAAATAAAAATAGCCACCTCGCCAAAAAAGCAACATAGTTTATTTCATATATATGCCAAACATTAAATTGTTGTATTTCTTATTAAATGGCCTGCGAAAGTTTCTTACTTGCACCTAACCCACCCAAATAAATCGCGGCCATATTTTTTGCTAGGCCAGTAACTATCGGCCCATCTGCCAGCCATTGACGCTCACATTTAGATTTGGATTTGACGGAACGGCTTAACGGCAGTTGAATCGGTTCAACCTTTGTCCGATGGGACAGTCGTTATTTTAACCGATTGTTCGGAAGTTTTTAGCGCATTCTGGCGGAACGAGCTTACTCAGTCATACTTGTTGCACCTTTCGCTCGCACAGTGGTTCATCTATCGGTTACCAGCCCACTACAGGATATGAATCTTCATTCGAAAGAGAAGGGTAAAAGCGACCATGTACCTGGTCGGTCAAGTGTGGGTTGCACGTGGTCGCTCCCCTACTAGGTGGACGGACTCAATCCGTTCCGCTACAGATTTATCGTTCTCCGAGTGCTCCCGTGACGCCACCAACAGAAATCGTTGGAGGGAGATCATAAGAGCTGCTGTGAAGGCCAAATCATAACCACGACCGCTCTGCCAAGTGTGAACGAATAACGAAAAAAAAAATCTTTGTTTAAACTTGTTCAGTTTTGACAATGCAATCAGTTGGGTAACAGTACCCACGCGTGAGTCATATCACCGTGTGGAGTGGGCGAGTTAATTTTTAAATACCTTTTCCGTCGGTATACTCTCGGCATTTTAATTAGCACCAGCATTTCCATTGAAAAGGGTAACTCGAAGTCTTACAACAGTTTAAATTCAGCTTTTCTGGCAAAGCGATTCGAATAATTCCCAAGCAAGCAAAATATCAGAGACCTATCCAAATAGCTTTTGCACGCTTTACTCAAGACGAATTTAAAAGGAGCATTGCTTCAAAAAAGTCCGTAATAATTCTCTGACTGACTGACTCGTTCACTGGAGGATACCGCATTTGTATTTTCATAGACTAATATTTTCTTTAACTTGACAGGTCTAAGAAGAAACCTACAATAAATTTAGCCAGGGTTTTTTTTTGTCGTCACCATGTCACAATAATAAATTTTAGTACCACTAAGGAAATAGAGCAATTAATACAAAAGCTTTTTTATCGTTTATATAATCCTTTATATCCTCATTTATATAATCCATCCATGCTTTATTATAGTTTATTTAATCGTTTTATAAAAACTTTGAACTTATTGATAGACATCTCCAAGATATCAATATGTAATTTATTATAAAATAAAATAAAATATGACGGCGCGAAGAAGTTACTAACTTCATTCAGCGGCGCCAAGAACAACAAGAATTCAATAATAACGCACATTTGAACTCTTGATGATTTTGTTTAGACAATTTGTAGCAAACAATTTTGTACAAGCATGCTTTGCTATAAATACGGGTGGTCGATGCCTTTCGTGGCATGCTCGCTCGAGACGTCGGTCCGTTTGGACCTCTTAGTTATTGTTGCAATAAAAGTGTAATCCCGCAAGATGTGGTTTTAATCACTATGAGAGAAAGTAAACAAAAGCGTGACGGCAGCAATGCTGACGTCACTCTTACTAAAAACAACTCCGGCGGCCTTGATTCGACAAATACAATTCCCTCTAATTAAAATAAAATTATTACTTATTGTATACTAGAAATACAAAATATTTACACAAAGAGGATGCATCAAAAATCGTTAAGATAACAAATTTATGACATCACAGTTGTATGGACTGTAACGCACTGAACATTAGAAGTAAAAGTAAGCTTGTAGTACCGTTTAGTAGGCTGCACAAAATTAGTAACTCATTCAAAGGAAATTGTATTTTATTCTATAATAAATTACCTATTGATATCTTGGAGATGTCTATCAATAAGTTCAAAGTTTTTATAAAACGAAAGCTTGTAGAAAAATCATATTACGATATTAAGGATTATATAAACGATAAAAAAGCTTGGGTGTGAATTGCTCTATCTCCATAGGTACTATAGTTTATTATTAATTTTATTCATTATGTGAGATGGTGATAACGAAAAAAAAGAAAAACCCCGGCTTAGTTTGTTGTGGGCTTCTTCTTAGACCGGGGCGCGTTTGGAACCCTCATAGCTTTAGTTTTAAGTTTACGAATATAGTTATCACCATGAAATAACTACTGTGTAAATTATTGACGCGTCAAAAGTGCCTTTTTAAGGACTATTTGAATAAAGATTATTTTGAATTTGAATTTGAATTTGTATAATTGGCGTTTTTACCCTAAAAGTGATCTTTCGAACCCAAGAATCACAGTAATGATGATTTAAATCAAGCGCGTTGTCTATCATTTTTACTCTTCCATGTAGATGTACCCTTAACTAATACCTCATGTTTATGTATCCCATGCCGGTATTATATTGCATCTAGGGATCTGTGGAACGATAAATTTGTTCAGAAAAATGTGGTCTCCTCAAATTCTTATCACTTTAAGTGAATCCTTAAAGTCCTGAAGCAGAAAATAAGCAAGGAACAGCGGGGGAGGTCCCTATCTGTATATTATCATAGCCTTCTAAATCCACCCAATAAAATTAGTCCGTTCTGCTCTGAATATTGTAGGGTTGGCCAAATTATATCGATGTTGACCGGAATATAGGTTTTTTTATAACTGATAATCAGCGGTTAACTGCAGTCATAACCTTCACCAGATGATAATGTGGGTAAAGCGCATCTATCTAGGAGATGCCCAATTTATTCATACATTAAAAAAAACCGTTTTATTTATGGTCAAATAAATAGTCCGTGACAAGCGATAGCCTAGTGTAACCACTAGGCTACCACCGCTTGTTTAGCCCTAACGGGCGTCAGCCTCTTAATCAGAGGTCGGCGGTTCGAATCCGGGCACGCACCTTTAACTTTTCGGAGTTATGTGCGCTTTAAAAAAATTTAAAATATCACTTGTGAAGCAAGTGAAGGAAAACATCATGAGGAAACCTGCACGCCTGAGAGTTCTCCATAATGTTCTCAAAGGCGTGTGAAGTCTGCCAATCCGCACACGGCCAGCGTGGTGGACTATGACCAAACCCTTCTCATATTGATAGGAGACCCGTGCTCTGTAGTGAGCCGGTAATGAGTTGATCATGATGAGTCCGTGACGGCAATCTCACTTGGTGTAAGTGATGATGCAGTCCAAGATGATAGCGAGCTAACCTGTTAGGGCGTTGGTAGACCCATACACCTAATTGGTTTCTACAAGATATCATGCCGGAAAGCTAAATCGCTTGGCGATACGTTTTGGTCTATAGAGTAACTAACCACGACCGAAGCCTCCCACCAGACCGGGATAGAGCCGGGAATTGAACCCAGTGCCTCCAACTTTATAATGTGGCAGCGCACGCGCTGAGTTACGGAGGTTTTCAATAAGTTGTTTTAAGTCGTGAAAAACTTCTATTCTAATATAGCCGGACCTCAGATATATCCCAGAGTTGGCGGCAGAACAATTTTTAGAACAAGCAACACTCGTGCAGTATTTGAGATTTTTGGAGCAAGCGCTTTTATAGCGTAGATAAATAGAGCAAAAGTCACGACGGTGTGAATTTTATTACACAATTTTTAATGAGCTAAACTGAAAATTTACACACGTCGCACTATTTCAAAAAAACCATCACGCCAATTTAACGGAGCGCCGGTTTATAACTTGCTCAAATTAAAACTGAAAAGTGAAGCCAGTGCATAGAAGATGATTTGATTTTGCATCAAAATTGGCGTGAATTTCAAGTTGAAAATATTTCAACAATTGATGATGTGATATTATATTAAACTTAAAATAAACCTTATATTGAACCTAAAACTAAAAATCTTAAAAAATATAATATAATTACAAAAATATATCATTAAAAGCACCTCAAACTTTTGAGAGTTACGTGCGTTTTTAAACAATTAAAATATCTCTTGCTTCAACGGTGAAGGAAAACATCGTGAGGAAACCTGCACGCCTGAGAATTCTCCATTATGTCCTCAAAGGCGTGTGAAGTCTGCCAATCCGCAGATGGCCAGCGTGGTGGACTAAGACCAAACCTTTCTCGTATTGAGAGGAAACCCCTGCTCTGTAGTGAGCTGGCAATGGGTTGATCATGATGATGATGATGATTATTATTAAAAGGAGTTCCTTAGGCAAGGTTCCGAAGATACTGGAAGAGTACCCCCTTTTAATAGCTATTTATATTTGTATATAACTGTGGAATTTTATCACTGTTTGTATCACCGATTTTTAACCTTCTACTTCTTGTTTTATCTATTATCTATCTACCCACACACAACTTCGTAATTAAAAAACGAACTCTATAAACCATAACGTACCAATCAAGAACACAGACCAGCGCCCATTTTAGTTAACGCGGGGAAAATCGTTTACGCATCCCCTCCAGAAGCGACGCAGGTAGAACTACGCCACTTCCGGCGGTATGTGGGACTCCCCACGCTCCCAGGCAGCCAGATTGGTGACCAAAATACAGACTTAAACCCAGCGATGGTCCTTCGCGTCTTCTGGTGGCTGGGTCTCAAGAACGCTCGGGCTTTCGTCTACGTTTGAAGTTAAAACTTTTCAAATAATAAATAGAAGCATGCGTTACTTTGCGGAAGTCCATGATAAACAATAAACAGCAAGTATAATTTGCTATTTTCCGCCGACGACAAAGTAAAGTTGACTTTACTTTTCGCGCTTGTGAAGTCAACATCTCCAGAGGATGATCCGGTGTCGGGTCGAAACGTGCGTAGAGGTTCCAGTGGAAGATTTTGTGTGGTGTTATATTATACAAATATCTCAAATTATACTTGCTGTTTATTGTTTATCATGAACTTCCGCAAAGTAACGCCTGCTTCTATTCATTATTTTAAAAGTGTTAACTTCAAACGTAGACAGATAAACATTTATTTCAAATGAAACATCAGATATACTAGTCTTAAAAATACAAGTTTTTTTGAAGTGAAAACTTCTTTAGCGGCGTTGAGCACTTTTTCTATAATGGGTATAAAATCTTAAACTCGCGTCAGGACACGTGACCTGATCGAAAAAGCGTAAGACGGATGGAGAGTAGACAGCTATCCCCTCTCTACGGCGCGGCGAAAATGTATGCCTGGGCCTACTGTTTCGTTTAGGCAGCGCAGGGCGCTTGCGCGAATGTTCGTGTATGTTACAGCGTGCCACGCGCATCCATGGATGGTGACAGCTGATGGCTCGACCGTCTGTGTAGTGATCACATTGTTGTGTATTCGTAAAATTCGTGAATGTAAAGTGCTTAAAATATGGAAATTGATATAGATAAACTTTTTAATGTAAAATAATTGTAATAGTTTTAAAGTGTTAAATTTTTAATGTAATATAAATTGTCATGTTTGTGTACGATAGCGCAATAAATGAATATTGTATTCTACCACATAAATGATAGTACTTTTATACTGATAAAGCAATTGGTGCAAAATTATTCCCTAACCATTCCAAAATATCAAACATGCTCAACGTTAATAATCAAGTTTTCACTTCTGCCGGCACTCCCGGAGTGCAACCCGTCTTTTTTTGAAGTGAAAACTTCTTTAGCGGCGTTGAGCACTTTTTCTGTAATGGGTATAAAATCTTAAACTCGCGTCAGGACACGTGACCTGATCGAAAAAGCGTAAGACGGATGGAGAGTAGACAGCTATCCCCTCTCTACGGCGCGGCGAAAATGTATGCCTGGGCCTACTGTTTCGTTTAGGCAGCGCAGGGCGCTTGCGCGAATGTTTGTGTATGTTACAGCGTGCCACGCGCATACATGGATAGTTCTGGTAATGATGATGGTGAAAAAGTCGTTGAAATTATGGATGAAAGTTGATTTTTCGGAGAGATAAACTTTTTAATGTAAAATAATTGTAATAGTTTTAAAGTGTTAAATTTTTAATGTAATATAAATTGTCATGTTTGTGTACGATAGCGCAATAAATGAATATTGTATTCTACCACATAAATGATAGTACTTTTATACTGATAAAGCAATTGGTGCAAAATTATTCCCTAACCATTCCAAAATATCAAACATGCTCAACGTTAATAATCAAGTTTTCACTTCTGCCGGCACTCCCGGAGTGCAACCCGTCTTTTTTTTAAATAAACTTGGGCGAGCATTTCAACGTTGTCGATATGCAATGGCACATCACTAGTTTTTATCGCAAAGCGCTCGATCGCGTCCCTTGTCTGACGTATTGCTATTCATTCTTCTCCAAGTCAGACACCTATTTATTCAGCAAATCCTAAATCCCCCTTACATCCGGGCCGCGGTTAGGTAATTTAAGTGCCCGTAAGTAACCACTTCTGTTTGTTTAATCGTTAATCGTTTGTGTGTCCTTTAAGCAGGGATTTGTGTTTTACAGTCGTAAGGTAAACGGAAAGCTAATTGTCGCTTAAATCACACTAGTAAGTTTGTATATGAGAAACTGTGATAGCCTAGTGGTTAGGGCGTCAGCCTCCTAATCAGAGGTCGGTGGTTCGAATCCGGGCACACACTTCTAACTTTTCGGAGTTATGTGCATTTTTAAAAAACAATTAAAGTATCACTTGCTTTAACGGTGAAGGAAAACATCATGAGGAAACCTGCACGGCTGAGAGTTCTCCTTAAAGTTCTCAATGGCGTGTGAAGTCTGCCAATTCGCACGTGGCCAGCGTGGTGGACTATGGCCATATCCTTCTCATATTGAGAGGAGACCCGTGCTCTGTAGTGAGCCGAGAATGGGTTGTACATGATGATGATGAAGTTTGTATGTAAGTTTGAATTTGTGTTTGTATTTTTTTATACACTACAAGTTGATGATGTTGCAGTCTAAGATGGTAGCGGGCTGACCTGTTTGAGGTATAGTACACCCATACGCCTAATTGGATTCTACGATATAGTGCCGGAACGAAAAATTGGCGACACATCTTTGTCGGTAGGGTGGTAACTAGCCACGGCCAAAGCCTCCCGCCAGATCAGACTCGAGCCGGGAATCGTACCCAGGACCTCCAACAAACTCATTTGGCTGAACTTTGGCTACTAAAAAAACATTATTCCCATAAAAACTGAATTTATAGAAGAATGATCAACCCATTGATGGCCTACTACAGAGTACGGATCTCCTGTCAGTATGAGAAGTGTTTGGCCATAGTCCACCATGCTGACCGTGTGCGGATTGGCAGACTTCACACGCCTTTGAGAACATTATGGATAACTCTCGAGCACGCAGGTTTCCTCACGATGTTTTCCTTCACCGTTGAAGCAAGTAATATTTTAATTGCTTAAAAACGCACATAACTCCGTTAAGTTATAGGTCAAACCCCCGACGTCTGATTTGGAGGCAGACGCCCTAGGCATTCACAGTTTCTAATACTTACTTACTGTTATAAAATAATCGATACTAAAGTTATACAGAAACGAAATAGTTCGAAAAGTTTAATCACAAACTGAGTGTTTATTAATAAAATATTAATAACAGTAGAACAAATTTATGAAAACTAACATAGTTATATCATCACCCGTTTTAAATTAATAACCCTCACGTCTGAACTTTAATTTACATAACGGTGGCACGTGCACGTACAAATTACATCTGCGTGCCGCGTTTGCGTTATTAATAATAACAAAACTAGTTTAATAATAATGATCGTGTAAATAATATTAATAAAAGCTAATTTGTAATTCAATACCCTTCGAACTGTTTGTCGAGAATATAATGTAATTGAACCGAAACCGAAATAACAGGTTTAAAAAAATATTGGAATCTCTTCGGGATAATGCCAACCCTATATGCATGTGATAATCAATAAAATCTTTAGCCATCAACCCATCACCGGCTCACTACAGAGCCCGGGTCTCCTCGCAATATGAGAAGGGTTTGGCCATAGTCCACCACGTTGGCCATGTGCGGATTGGCAGACTTCACACGTCTTTGAGAACATTATGGAGAACTCTCAGGCGTGCAGGTTTCCTCACGATGTTTTCCTTCACCGTTGAAGCAAGTTATACTTTAATTGTTTCTTAAAAACGCACATAACTCCGAAAAGGTAGAGGTGCGGTGCCCGGATTCGAACCGCCGATCTCTGATTAGGAGGCTGACGCCCTAACCATCTCAGGCTATCACAGCTTAACCTTAGATAGTTAAAGAATATTAATAATTGCAGTATGATCGAGTTAAAAAATCATTGCAAGTAAATCTTAACTTAGAATAAGGTATTTCATTTTGACATTGGTTATCTCATTAGCAAAATAACGAAGATAGATTCTGAACTCGCGCTTATTTTTACGAACACTTTTGACTTCTGACATCACCTTGTTACGATTAACAGGTGTACGGGATATAAAGGAAGCTCATGTGCGAGATAGGGTTCTCTTCCAGCTCTCTTGCTCTTGTGCCTTCGGAGGACTTGTGGACGATGGAAGCGGGGCCGTCCATCACTCACGGTATGTACCTCAAGTTGGCTGGTGTGCTGTTGTTCCGGCACACCTCTAACCGGCAAAATTGGGCACATTGTGCCCGAGGAGGGTCTGCTGTGGCGGACACCCGCTGGTGGAGTCGCGGTTGTATGCGAAAGTCTTCCCGTGACTCCACCTTACAGCGGTGAGTAGGAACATGTGGGGGTTTTAGTCAGTAGGAGTCTGGCATAACCTCTGTTCCTCCCCGTGGCGCAGAGGTATCCATGAGGATTTACCCACGATAAAAAAAAACATAGATTTTGAAATCGTGCTTATTTTCACGGACACTTTTTGACTTTTGACAGCACCTTGTTGATCGAGGTGTACGGGGCATATAAGTAACAATAGCGTTTTAAAACAAACACGATATAAATGAATCGAAATTAAGAAACGTTTTCAGTTTCGCGTGAAAGCCGTGTAATGGTTTTAAAACGCCGAGATACATTTAAAAATAATGCTACATAAAGCGATTTCCTTACAAAAAGGCCTCATTCACGTTGGGCGGAGGAGAAAATTTCTGCTTAACGCCCCGTATTGAAAGAGAGGTGGTATTCTTTTCAAAGAAATGTTATTTAAGCCCCTCGTATTTATTTTAGAGGTAGTGCTATAAATTATAAGTTTTAAACATTTTCGTTAATTCTCTGGATTCTATCTCATTTGGTGGTGGGTGATGGTGCAGTCTAAGATGGTAGCGGGCTAACCTAGGAGTTAGGGGTATGGTAAACCCACACTCCTAATTGGTTTCTACGCGACATAGTGCCGGAACGCTTCATCGTTTGGTGACATGTCTTTGACGGTAGGGTGGTAACTAGCTAAGGCCGAAGAATCCAGACCAGACCTGAGCCGGGAATCGAACCCAGGACCTCCAACTTTATAATGCGAATACTAAGAACTTTACTACTATCAGTATTTCGGTGTTTTTGTTTTTGTTTTTAGCAGTTTCCGAATTCCGTATTCTTTTGGTTACCTGATGTAAATTACATTTGGAGAAAACTTTACACTATAGCAAAAATTTTGTTTTATCATCATCATACTCACTCGGCCGGCTCACTACAGAGCACGCGTCTCCTCTCAATATGATAAGGGCTTGGCCATAGTCCACCACGCTGGCCATGTGCGGATTGGCGGACTTCACTCGCCTCTGAGAATATAATGGAGAACTCTAAGGTGTGCAGTTTTCCTCACGATGTTCTCCTTCACCGTTGAAGCAAGTGATATTTTAATCGCTTAAAAACGCAAAAACTCTGAAAGTTAGAAGTGCGGCTATCACAACTTCCTTAGTTTTATATTGCTGTTTAATGTATTTCTGATTCATGTGTCACAGGGTGCCTTTATCTATTTGTACTTAATATGACGTGATTTTAATAAATTTTACCCTCGAGTTCGACCATCAATTAAGGTGACTACGTTGACTCAACTAGTAGTATCCCCATTCGGCTAAATCACTATATTTGTCACATACAAAATTAATGGTCATGGGGGAAAGGAGACGTCTGTAATAAATTTTAATGAAATACAAAGGAAACTTTGTAGGGGACTGTTTGTTAAATATTACATCTCATAGAAAGAGTGTCAACACACTGTAACCAACTAGACGCACGATATTAACAAGACGTCATTTTATACAAATTTAAAAAAAAAATTAAAATATCACTTGCTTCAACGGTGAAGGAAAACATCGTGAGGAAACCTGCACGCCTGAGAGTTGTCCATGATGTTCTCAAAGGCGTGTGAAGTCTGCCAATCCGCAAATGGCCAGCGTGGTGGACTATGGCCAAACCCTTCTCATATTGAGAGGAGACCCGTGGTCTGTAGTGAGCCGGTAAAGGGTTGATCATGATGGTGTCGAACGGATCCGGCTAACCAAGTACGGATACAGTACCAGGAATGGGATAGAACAGAACAGAGCCGCTCCAAGCGCTTTCGGAATATGAGGACAGCAATGTGGATTATTTGTTATACCTAAGTATATATAGATAAGATAGTTTTAACTCTTTAGATTAGTATAACTTCACTATCGAATTAGAAGTTCTGTAATGATAGTGTTAGGTGGTGTATTAATCTAATAATAATATAAAAGCGAAAGGTCACTTACATACTTACATACTGATTAAACACGAGATCTCAAAAACTATTGTACGTATAAAGCTATAATTTAGCAAGTAGGTAGTTAATAGTTAAGAGAGGTCAGCTAAGAAAGGATATTTGGAAATTCCACCCCTAAGACGGTAAAAGGGGGGTTGGAAGTTTGTATGATATTTCTATGTTTTTAGAGTTAGAGACACAAAAAAAACATCATTTTTTTTTAAATATTACCTGTCAAGGGTGGTAAAATAGGGGAAAATAGTTTTTGCTTATTTTTTTATTATGAAGTCTACAAGCTTGAAATTTTGAAAATAGGTTTCTTTTAGGGCGTAAGTATAAGGTTAGAATTTTCTTTCATCCAAATCTACCCCGAAGGGGTCAAAATAGGGGTTGGAAGTTTGTATGAAAGTCCTATGTTTTTTAATTTAGAGACACGAAAATAGGCAATCTGAAGCAGGGCATTGGCCGCACGGGAAACCTCAATCTCACTGGAAAACCGCAACTCTACGCAGACGAAGTCGCGGGCAACAGCTAGTCACTCATAATCTTCAACATTCAAATAGTCCTTTAACACTTTTGACGCGTCAATAATTTACAAAGTAGTGATTCGATGGTGATAACTACAGTCGAAGCTGTGATAGCCTAGTGGTTAGGGTGTCAGCCTCGTAATCAGAGGTCGGCGGTTCGAATCCGGGCACGCCTAAGCCACCTCTATTTTTTCGGAGTTATGTGCGTTTTTAAACAGTTAAAATATCACTTGCTTCAACGGTGAAGGAAAACATCGTGAGGAAACCTGCACGCCTGAGAGTTCTCCATAATGTTCTCAAAGGCGTGTGAAGTCTGCCAATCCGCACATGGCCAGCGTGGTGGACTATGTCCAAAACCCTTCTCATATTGGGAGGAGACCCGTGCTCTGTAGTGAGCCGGTAATGGGTTGATCATGATGAACTACATTCGTAAACTTAAAACTAAAGCTACGAGGGTTCCAAACGCGCCTCTAAAACGAAGCCCACATTCCAATTTTTCTTATCACCAATTTTAAGTGGCATGTGAGATCACATGCCACTTAAAATTATTTAAAAGATATCTTATTAGAGTAATATATCATATATGCTTGTTTATCATTTACATAATCCTTTACGCTATAGTAGGGTTTGTAAAATAAATAAATAATATAAGTGATAAAAGGTTTTTGGTTGAGGTGAGATACTTTTTGAAAGCATAGAAATCTGTGAATAAATGAATCAACTTCAAAAATTTTGTGTGAAATATCTTAACACGCCGCCCTCGTCGTGGACGGAAAGGTCAGTCTATTGTTGGGAAGGTTATTTGTCATATATTCAAGGCCGAAAGGCTAGGAATAATCTCCAAGGTATACAACATAGAATTATGTAAAGGGATTATATAAAATGTAACTTTAACTACAATTAATTTGAGATTTTGACGACGTTCTTGGCGCAGTGCTTGCGCTGTCATATTATAAAGTGCGAGGTTCTGCGTTTCATTTCCGATTTGATTCTAGTGGGAGGATTTTCCCAACATTTGGACACAATAAAATGGTTTTATATATAGGATGACTACGGGGCGGGTGCGTGTCTTCGTCGGTAATTTAAGTAGACGTGGGTAGTTTGGGGCAAAGAGACCAGATACTTTTGGTAGAACAGAATTTCAATTATAAGTATGGTAATTTATAAGGAGCAGACTATACGCTCCACCAAATACGAATGCACTACCGCAGCTCAACCACCGGTCCGACCCGACCGAATGCAATCAATGCAATGCGCCGTCCCGCGCCGGTGAGTCTTATAAGAAACTGCATACTCGTACGTCACTAAGTGTTGCGTAAAGAGAGGGGGCGATGCCACACTCTTGTCTGTCGTTCATGCCAAAACTAGATGGCGCTGCTCTCTGATTGCCGTCATATATAATCGCAATAATACCACAATAACATGAATTGTGAAAAAAATGTGTAAAATTATCAAGTAAAACTGCTGTAAATTACAAAGCATTGCAATAGGCTTGTTAGTTTACTTTTGCAACATCGGCTACTTAATCGAACAAATTATTTTTTACATTATATATGTGCGTTAAGAGGATCCAGTTTCACGTCCTATGAATCAATGCGTTTGATAAATCTGATGTAAATTACATTGAGTTTACTGTAAAAAAATAAACATTAATAAGAATAGAATTACTACTCACACTGGTTCATCTTGTACACTACACTCACTAGCGTAGTTTTATGAAATATGCTAAAAACCCCAAAAACATTTCACTCCCACATATACTATGTGGTATATACTCTGCAATGAAGACTTATGTCTACGCTGTCATTTGGAAGGACAATCTTGAAATGTCTAGTTGAACCGTTAAGAAAATTTGTATCTATAGTTGGACTGTAATCAACTTAATGGTAAAGTTTGTGTATCGATTCTTAAATTCTGCAATGTTCTGTCTCCTTCTGTGTAATGTTTAATAATCGAAAACAGAAAGAGTGAAAACGCTATGTAACTATTCGCCCTCAATTCAGCGGTTTTTAATAAAGCCACTAATGCTATGATCTTTGTTTAATAAAACATATGCTAGTCTGTCTATACTAAATGTCCTTATCAGATAAGTATAGATATCACATCGATTCTAAACAGATTTCTTTTTATTTGCAATTCGGTGTCACTATCATAATAATAAATAAAGTAATCCTAGTTTATTTCGATAAATTTCTATAAGACGATTACAAAACATAAAGCTTTTGTCGTACTTAATGATAAAAAAATATATATCGCCAAGATTTATTATAATGTAGAAGAAAACTGTAAATGTATCAAGTTAATCTGCTGTAAATTACATTCAAGCATGACAGGCTTGCCGACGCGAGCAAGTGGTCTCAGTCCGATTTATTTATGCAATTGGGTTAAGGGCGCTACGTTGGCTGGTCTATTGAATTTATATTGTACATCTGCATTGTTCATTAAACATTATATGGATTACAAAATTTATCAATCAATGTGTATAATAAATCTGGTGTAAATTACAATTATTATTAACCTTCTAACAAAAAGACTGCCCAAAAAAATTCGACAAACAGGAATTATAATTATTTAATCTTAATTAACTAATTGAGGCTTGAGCAAAATCATTACAAAGCTTAGCACGTAAATGATCCACTATAGAAGGCCTATAACCAATACTGGACGTCCCATTGCAAAGACTGCGAAGATGAAATAAATCTTTCTTAACAATTATTAAGAATTTTAATAGAATCCCATTTCATCGTGTAGAATTACTCAGTGGGAGAAAGTCGTGTTAAAGTATCAAGTAAATCTGCTGTAAATTACATTCGAGCGCGACAGGCATGCCGACGCGAGGCAATTGTCCTGAGTCGGATTTATTTATGCAATTGCGTTAAAGGCGCTACATCGGCTGTTCAATCGAATGTATATTGTACATCTGCATTGAGTTCTTGTTACATTATACAGATTACATAACGTATCGAAAAATGTGTAAAATAAATCTGATGTAAATTACATTCTGCGTGACAGAAACAGTCTAAATCTCACAGTTTCACACATTACAGAATGTATGTCACACTAATATTGTAAAGTATATGTGTGTATGTTATTACATAAGCAATTTGGATGAAATCGGATCAGGATAGATTAAGCCCAGGATTAACACAGTCTACATTTTATTCCGAAAAAAATCCATGATTTCCGATCGTGGGATTTGTGAAAAACTGAATTAAATGTCGATGAGATATAGATAGCTATATGATGATCTATAGCATTGATTTACCAAAACAAACTACCTCAAAATTATTTATATGTTGGGATCATCATGATCAACCCATTACCGGCACACTACAGAGCACGGGTCTCCTCTCAATATGAGAAGGGTTTGGCCATAGTCCACCACGCTGGCCATGTGCGGATTGGCAGACTTCACACGCCTTTGAGAACATTATGGAGAACTCTCAGGCATGCAGGTTTCCTCACGATGTTTTCCTTCACCGTTGAAGCAAGTGATATTTTTATTGCTTTTTTTTTTTAAACGCACATAACTCCGAAAAGTTAGAGGTGCGTGCCCGGATTCGAACCGCCAACCTCTGATAAGGAGCTACTACTATCACCGCTTCATTGTATGCATTCGTTTATATATTTTTTTTCATTTTGCTACATGTTTGCAATTCATGCTAGATATAATTTTCTCTTAATTAGGTAGGTCATAGTAAGAGCGTAATTAGTACACCATAAATAATAGCAGAACTTCAAAAGTTTCCAATAATGTACATAAAATTATTGATTTTACAATTATAATAGGAGTTTTTAAAATATTGATGGAACATCGATCTTTGTGCCAGTTAATTCTGTAAAAATGTTTCAAAACAGTAGTTTTGAAACATTTTTTTAACTTCGTAAAAGCATTTTTGTACGGAACATTTCTTAAGTTTTTCTTTGCATAGGTTTTATAACTATGACCAGTTTTGCGAAAGTCTTCATTGTCTTAAGGGATTTCCCAATCGATATCATGGTTATAACAAGTTAATATACCTTGTGTTTACTTTATGATCTTAATATGTATTAAATACCTTAAGACTTACGTCCCCGGGGCTATCCCCGTTTGGGTCAGTTTGGGCCAGTTTGGGCAATTTCTTAATTGGATCAAATATGGTTGGTATGGTATAGGTAGGTATAATTACTGCCTTGAACTGGCGTGTTGACTTTGTATTTAGGATTTTTGACGTCAGTTTACAAGGACCGGGGTTCGTGTGTGCGATTGTGCTATAATTCCCCTCGTGCAGAGACTCTGTAAGCGTCATCTCTTTTATATATATATAAATATATATGAGATGACGATGACTTATTTGATTTAGATGTTATTTTTCTTCTACAGCTCTAATTACAAAGGAAGTTTCCGCCCAATGAAGAACGAATACTGGCCTAAAAACAGTAGCAGAATAAGGTGTACTTTTTATGACGTTATCTGAATAACGAGCCCGCCATCATTCACCGTGCAAATCAAGAAGCGTGAAAAATAATAAAACACCACTTCTATTTACAACTACCCTCAAAACATTGTATGACTTAACACTTGACTTTCAACTTTATTTCCTTAAACATACACTCTAAACTAGATTGCAATATTTCAACACACATTACTCATAAAATAAACGATGGCAGATATAAAAATTTAAATTCAAAATGAACTGTAACTTGACGTGATAGAGTTGGTATTTGAATGTGCGATGCTGTTGAGCAATACATTGTGTTTAATTCGACTCCGTTTAACTATATTTAACTGATCATTGTTTGGACACGGCTCCTCCGAGTGCGCTATTAACATGACTGAGTTAAAACAACTACCAATTTGAACAGCTGTAAAATATATGAAACATTGTAACAGTTTTGTGTACAAATAACTTTTGTATCTAAATGGATCGAATCTGTGAATCATATAAGTTTTTATTTTTTTTTCCATGTGTAATTCCTCATGGATACCTCAGCGCCACGGGGAGGAAAAGAGGTTATGGAGATGAGGTTGATGAAGAGAAAATCTTGTATCTCACATACCCGACTATCCTAAATTGTAAAAAAAATTTAATTCGGCTTAGGCGACGTTTGGGGGGTCGGACTATGAGTGGTACGTCCTGATGACGTAAGATAGCGGGGACTTCGTCTTCGCCGGCGAAGACGGCGTGTAGCGTATGATTGTGTGGTAGGTGGTACGAATTTGTTGTCAGTCAGGGTCGTGAAGGTTATGTTTATCACCACCACCATCCTAGACAGCATCATCACTTACCACCAGTTGAGATTGTAGTGGATAAAAAAAAAACTTACCACCAGAGCCTGCCGTTAAGGGTTAACTTATAGTGAAATAAATAAAAAATATTTTTTCATAATACAATCTAGAATATCTTGCTATTTTACAAGTTTTCTCTGCCATTTTAACATCATCTTCCCATCTACGACGATTACGTATAAATTTAATGAAGAAAAATGACAAAATAATGTTACCTATACTAGATTTATATTACCTATATTTTGTTAATAAAGACGGCTGTTAAACAAATAACAAAAGGCTGATACAATAAGCTATGGTAAGACGTGTTAGCCGATTGGAGCAAGGTCTACTGGCAGTGTTGGCTTAAGCCTTTGTACAATTAAGGTGTTGGAGAGCGGGGCGAAAACAAGGTATTAATACAACGAAGCGTCACATAAGTGGGCACAGAGCTTTGTATTTGTTGTATTGGAAATATATACTTAACACTTGATAAAGTGGGCTAAACTGTCCCAGAACACAGGTTTGTGTGAAAACGTTAAGAATAAAATTATAGACGAATCGATGAATTGACGACCTCTGACGATCAGCGCGGCAAATGTAACGGCACACCGTTGCATTTTAAAAGTTGGAAGTCCTGGGTTCAATTTCCGACGTGAATCTGGTCTGGTGAGCGCCAAGCGATTTAGCGGCACGATGTCGTGATGGAACCAATTAGGAGTATGAGTTTATCCCTAACAAGTTAGCCCGCTACCATCTTAGACCGCATCATCACTTACCTACCATCAGGTGAGATTCGGTCAATGGCTAACCTGTGATGTATAAAAAAAAATTAAACAATAAATTTGTTTGCACAAGCTGTTTTGTTTAGTAGAAATTCTTTTTGGTATGGTCATATAATGCGGGGAGAAGAAAATAATGTTACCAAAAGAGTCTTATAATGTTATACATGTATGTGAAAGGGCAAAGGAGTAGAGGAAGACCTAAGAAGAGTTGGATGGATTGTGTAAAAGAGGGTATGCGTGTAAACGGTTGGGTAGTGAAGTGACAGCTGACAGAAGTGAGTAGAAGAAGGAGACATGTTGTGCTGACCCCACATAGTGTGAGATAAGGGTATATAAAAGAAGATCTATTTTGCCTACGACTTATCGGGTGGGAATGAAAATATTTAGGCGATGTACTTTTTCGGAAAGAAAATTCGGAGGTACAACTTCAGAGAATGTTGGCGATGTGCCCAGAGAACACGTTCAGCGGCCGGTTCGGTATTACTAATTTATAAGAAACCCGCATTGGAATAGCGTCTACTCTCTAATACTCTCTTTCCTTTGAGAGAGTAAGCCCTCGCCCATCTGTGGGTTTTCATAGGCTAAGGATGGTCGTATGTCCGCATATTTACAATGTACAACAAAGGTATCATATTAAAGAAAAAACTACACTACGGTTGATTTTAAGCATCTAGAAGTAAATTACTAAATTCTATGCTATAAAGATGTCACCCATAATCAAAACTACAACACGGTAGATTCCAAGGCTCTAAAGTTAATTATTAAATTCTGTACAAGAGAGATGTTATATATAAACAAAACTTCACTTTAAAAGATGCTAAGCATCTACAAGTAAATTATTATTTTCTGTACGACAAAGATGTCACACATAATCAAAACTACAACACAGTAGATTCCAAGCCTCTAAAGTAAATTATTAAATTCTGTACAACAACGATGATATAATCGACAATACAGTAGATTTCAAGCATTTAAAAGTAAATTATTAAATTCTGTACAATAGAGATGTCAAATCTAAACAAAACTACACTTCAAAAGATTCTAAGCATCTACAAGTATTTTACTAAAATATGTACAACAAAGATGTCACACATAATCAAAACTACAATACAGTAGATTCTAAGCATCTACAAGTAAATAACTAAATTCTATACAACAAAGATGTCACACATAATCAAAACTACAATTCCAAGCCTCTAAAAGTAAATGATTAAATTCTGTACAAGAGAGATGTCATATATAAACAAAACTCCACTTCAAAAGATTCTAAGCATCTAATACAAGTAAATTACTAAATTATATACAACAAAGATGTCAAATATAAACAAAATTACACTACAAAAGATTCTAAGCATCTACAAGTAATTTACTAAATTATGTACAACAAAGATGTCAAATATAAACAAAACTACACTACAATAGATTCTAAACATCTATAAGTAAATTATTAAATTCTGTACAACAACGATGATATAATCGACAATACAGTAGATTCGAAGCATCTAAAAGTAAATTATTAAATAAGCATCTAAAAGTAAATTCTGTACAACAAAGACGTCATATAAAAACAAAACTACACTACAATAGATTCTAGGCAACTAAAAGCAAATTATTAAATACTGTACAACAAAGACGTCATACATAATCAAAACTACAGTACAGTAGATTCCAAGTCTCTAAAACTAAATAACTAAATTATGTACAACAAAGATATATATGGTCAAAATAATTTAGCCGCCGCCGCCGAGCTTCTTACGAGGGTTTAATGCAGAAGCGGATACAATAAGAGCACAGAATGACCGGTTTCCTACATAGCATGTTTTATGAAATTTGATGTTGATAAAAAAGCGGTGATAGCCCAGTGGTTAGGGCGTCAGCCTCCTAATCAGAGGTCGGCGGTTCGAATCCCGGCACGCACCTCTAACTTTTCGGAGTTATGTGCGTTTTTTAAACAATTAAAAATATCACTTGCTTCAACGGTGAAGGAAAACATCGTGAGGAAACCTGCACGCCTGAGAGTTCTCCATAATGTTCTCAAAGGCGTGTGAAGTCTGCCAATCCGCACATGGCCAGCGTGGTGGACTATGGCCAAACCCTTCTCATATTGAGAGGAGACCCGTGCTCTGTAGTGAGCCGGTAATGGGTTGTTCATGATGATGATGATGATGATGTTTTATGAACAGTTCATGGCGTCGCGTCGTTGCGTACATACTCGCTATGTCTCAGTCCAAGGGTCCAATTTGTCTGACAAGTGTGTCTAGATTTTAGTAACTAATTTAAATTTATTAAGCTATTGCATAGCTTCTATCACGGGCCTTGAGCGCGGGGACCGAATCCAGAAATTCTGTAACGAAAAAAAACCTCACGCTCCCCACTCCGACGGGCATAGCGGTGATACTTTTTAGTGTATCTAAGATATTTCGCTATGGTTGTTATAGTTCGCTTTCGCGATCCACGCACGTCCCGTTCGCTTTTTTTTTTAAATTAATTTTATCAAAAATAACCAAAATATTATTACTTTTTTATTTTCATTGTTGTTCTTGAAATATTAATAATTAAGTTGATAAAAAATGCTATGCAATAGCTTTACCGCGGCAGTCACCGAGTGCCACATGTCTTTTTTTAAAAAATTTACGATAAATAAAATTTCTGTTTCTACCCACACTAGGCAAAGTTGTAACATGGTAGCTATTCAACTTTTGTTTACTTTTCGCTTGAAGACTTATATTATTACACAAAATATATTAATGTTGATAATCGCTTTTTTGATTTTATTTTTTTCATCCCTTTCATCCATTCATCCACCTAAAGAAGTCCTAAGTGTCAGATAAACCGTAATGATGATTTCGCGTAATTTGAGGTAAAACAGATCATTGTTTAATAGCCAACTTCGAAAACGCAGATAAATCAATCTGGAAAATCGTGATTTAGCTGACACAGATGGCGTTAGTGGTAAAATAAACCACACCATCATTCTGTGTTAAGAAAAACTGTAGTCACTTAATAAATAATAAAATCAGTACTTAATGAATATATATTCAGATATAAATTAATAACCATTTCATTCATGACAGTGTAAGTACTAAAATAACTGCTTACCTATTAGTTAATCTCCATCATAAATCTTGAATCTCGTAGTTGTGCCTTCAAATAAAAATGTGATTTAAGGGGCAATAAACCATTTCAATAGTTCCATTATGTGTTCTCACGTACAACGCATAGCATATCAGAGTGGCGCACTCGATAATCGTGTATCAAAATTTAACACTGTGTGAATTCTTTTGACATCAATACTATATATTTCAATTGTGAACGTACTAAAATAAACTAAATTTAATGTTAAGTATCAAAAATATATTATAGTATAACATTGAAACTAGTTAGTTATCTACTAATAATTAATAGAAGCAGGCGTTACTTTGCGGAAGTCCGTGATAAACAATAAACACCAAGTATAATTTGCTATATTCCGCCGACAACCGAGAGTAAAGACTTTACTTTTCTCGATTGTGAAGTCAACATCTCCTGATGATGATTCGGTGTCGGGTCGAAACGTGCGTAGAGGTTCTAGTGGAAGATTTTGTGTGGTGTTATATTATACAAATCTCCCGGTTGTCGGCGGAATATAGCAAATTATACTTGCTGTTTATTGTGTAGTTAGTTACTAATTAGTTAATTTATTTATATACACACTTTGCATATTATAAATAATGAAGATTACATAAAATGTCAACTAATGAACGTTTTTTTTTATACAACACAAGTTAGCCCTTGACGGCAATGTCACCTGTTGGTAAGTGATGATGCAGTCTAGGACATTAACGGCCCAAACTGTTAGGTGATGGTAAACCCGTACTCCTAATTGATTTCTACACGACATCATGCTGCAACGCTCAATCGCTTGGCGACACGTCTTTGTCGGTAGGGTGGTAACTAGCTACGGCCGAAGTCTCCCACCAGACAAATAATAGCACGAAAGACCGTTATGCCGATTTCCGTGACGGCACACGTGTGCATGCCAAGAGTTGTTTAACAACAATAAAAACTTTTTTTTTTCGGACTGACTATTAGCTGTATTAACCCTAATCTTTGCGACAGCGTAACCGGGCTGTAAAAACTGAAGTCATAACGTTACAAAGAAAACCTTTCAAACATCGCATCCTTACAGAGTTAGGTTGAATCGTTTTTGGAAATGGCGAAATCCGTGAATTATTAATCCGATCGCGAACCCGTAAACATAGCTGTTAACACTCGATACTGAGACTCGTCGGAATCGATTGTTCTAGAGCATGCCGGAAATTTCGTGAGATGTTATCACCGCTAGAGTTATAAAATGAACATTTTGATGAGCTCCAGCTATCTAACAATGGAAGGTTGATTATTATTTATTCAATTTGATTTTAGAATTTTAGCAACTGTACTTCATCCATGGTTGTGCTAGGTTGCCTGTCTATTGCATCTATTTTCTTTTCTGTGTGTGTGTTTAATCTTATTTTTGTATGGTGTGCAATACAGTATATTTTCGTTTTCATTTCAAAGTTAAACAGATAAGCACACGCAATAACAGATGAGCTAGTTTATTGGTTTTAACTAGGGCGAGGGCAATTAACTATGTTAAAAAACATTAACTTTTGAGGCAACACAGCTTTTCTATTAGCTTCCACCACACATAAAACGTACGCACTCGATGTTTTGGGACTGTCTATTAGCTGTACTAACCCTATTGGTTGCCACAGCGTAACTGGGCTGTTTGGCGAGCTTTGGAAAGAAGCTCTGCCAGAAGAAATTTTGAGCCCTAGGGCTTGAAGAAACTAAGGGAACGTCTGCCTAAGGGCGAACCTCGGCTTAGGCGACGTTTGGGATAACGGGGGGGTCAGACAGTGAGTGGTCCGTACGTCTCCGAGGCACGCACTCAATGCATTTAAAACCCACATAGCAAGGTATTTAAGGACAGAGTAAATCTGGATAAAATGCATTGGGTGGGTAGTTGTGTAACTGTCAATCAACTGTTTTAAGCATAAATGGCTGTGGCATGTTTTTTTCGCACTCTATAAGCATTAACACCTCACCGGCACAACTATCAGTATTGTATTGTCTACGGAACATACTAGAGTGTTGCAATAAATATTGCCTTTCAGCGAGCAATGCAACGAATAACGATCTCTAAGCATAATGGGATGGAAAATATATAGCGATTGTTTCATACGGTGTAATCAGAACAATGGGGATGAAGAGGTATATTTACACACCTATTTTCTGATCCACTACCGGACGTTGGTCTTTGGAAAGGTTTAAACTAAAGGGTGGGAAGCTGTGATAGCCTAGTGGTTAGGACGTCAACCTCCTTCCTAAATAGTGGTCGAGGGTTCAAACCCGGGCACGCACCTCCTACTTAATGTGCGTTTTCAAGCAATTAAAATATCACTTGCTTCAACTGTGAAGGAAAACATCCTGAGGAAACCTGCACGCCTGAGAGTTCTCCGTAATGTTCTCGAAGGCGTGTGAAGTCTGCCAATTTGCACATGGCCAGCGTGGTGGACTATGGCGAAACCCTTCTCATATTGAGAGGAGACCCGAGCTCTGTAGTGAGCCGAAAATGGGTTGAACATGGATGTATATTATATCATATTTTATACTGGTATGATTTTAAAGCCGGTGTAACTGCAAGGCGTAGCTAGTAATCTAATAAACTTAAAACATCGCCCAGATAGGACAAAGTGCGGTCGCAGTTTTTCTTTAGTTAAACATTAGTTGTACAGTTGTTGGCCACAATTTTGCATAAATTTTAAAGTTCTTTGTAAAAGAAACTTAGATATCGCGGGCATTGTATTGTGGATTTCACGCAAAAAGAGCAATCTTCGTACGCATTCAGCAATTTTCCAATAGCACACGAATTAGTGCATCTCAACATTTTTAATAATATTATAATAGTTTACATCTAATTATTCATTACCTATATGGCTGGACCCACCAATCTTGACGAAATTTTGCACTAGTGTATGTAGAATCCAGAATATTGACAAAGCAAATATTATCCGGGAGAAATAGGCGGGAGAAAATATTACTTACAGTTTTGTTGTACACCCAATCTTGGCGAGATTTTTAATAAACCATAAAAGGCAAAGTCACAGCCTATTTGTTTTGTATAGTTGAAATGTAAAATCGTTTGAAATATCAGATCGTCAGATATTCTGATCATGAACCTCTCATTTTATATTCTATGTGATCTTACGTTATATTTTATATGATATGGCAATATATATTCGTCATGATCAACCCACTATAGAGCACGGATCTTCTCTCAATATAAAAAGTGACCACAGTCAAAAGGCAGACTTCACAAGCTTTTGAGAACATTATGGAGAACTGAACAGGCATACAGGGTTCCTCCCGATGTTCTCCTTCACTGTTGAAACAAGTGATATTTCAAAACGCACATACTTCTGAAAGTTAGAATCACGTACGTTATAATACAATTGTACCTGCTACACTAAAATCAGTGCTCATTTTGCGCAACACAACCTATAGGAAAAGGAAACCTCTTGGTGACACGCTTTGTAATTTCTTTCATGCAAAGTAGGACATTCCGGGAATTCTGCTATATAACATTTCGTATTATCATCCGGACTTTCGAGAAGTCGCAAATTAATTTAGCATCTGATTATCTGTGGTATTGAAGTCGTACAAGTGACGTTGAATTTCGTGCGTCATAATTCACTTATAATAGACAGGTTCATCATCATCATCATGATCAACCCATTACCGGCTCACTACAGAGCACGGGTCTCCTCTCAATATGAGAAGGGTTGGTCATAGTCCACCACGCTGGCCATGTGCGGATTGGCAGACTTCACACGCCTTTGAGAACATTATGGAGAACTCTCAGGCGTGCAGGTTTCCTCACGATATTTTTCTTCACCGTTGAAGCATCTGATATATTTTTTTTTTAAAACGCACATAACTCTGAAAAGTTAGAGGTGCGTGTCACTCAGTCATTCAGGCTCTCCAAACACGAATTATACATTTCTATACCCTGTATGATCTTTTCGGTAGTCTCTTCTTTGCCATCCATAACAGGAATCAAGGCACTTGCCGTTTTTAAATCAAAACCTGCCATGTCTAATGATGACTTAGACTCACTGTAACTTAATATTTTACGATAACTTGCTTCTATATTCTTACACAAATTTTCTATGAGTAATCCTGAATATTCAGTTGTTAATTCTTTAACATCAAATGACTTAATATATAATTTATAGTTCTCATATATTTGAAAACCTTTTCTAATTTTACTTTTTCCTACTTCCTCTAATCTCCTACTGGGACCTAATTTTCTAAGACTTACCCTTAAATGTTCTAAATCATTATATAAACTATTTAAATCTATTTCCATTAATATAAGTCATTAGATCAACCATCAGTTAATTTATATTCACGAAGTTATGTTCATTTTGCTTACGCTATTCACTATTTCACATTCACCAACACATTAACATCTGGTTGCCAGGCTGTAGACTTCATCTTCAAACTCTATCTTCCTCCATTTGTCCTCTAACGCCACGTGCTGACAATCGCTCTTGCAATCTTCTTATAAAATCAGCGCGCAGACTTTCATTTACCCAACTTTGATGACATCTTTTGTATTTGGATATTCCGGTATATATAAGTGCTGCTCCGCATATGGCCAAAATTGTAGCCACTAGTATATTATTTATTTGTAATGGATTCTCTATACTTGAATCTCCATGCTGTATCACCATCTCTTTGTTTTCACATATACATTTTGAACATTGTTTGCCCATTTTATGTATGTTAGTAAGTTTGTAGCGCACGTAGGTACTGCCGCGTGTCTAATTAGTTAATACCCAGCGCGAACCACGCGCCCGCGCTGGCAGGGTCGCCATGAGGTGTGTTGTTATTGGGAACGGGCGTATAAATGAAAGAACGACCGATCTAGTCAAAGGATCGTTTAATACTACTCAATACTCCACTACACCCGGATTCGAACCGCCGACCTCTGATTAGGGGGCTGACGCCCTAACCACTAGGCTACCACCGCTTCGTGTGTCATAATACACTTATATAATAGACAGGTTATAATTTTATATATATGCTCTGATATAGTTTCAGGTATGCCAAGTGAGGTCAGAGAGACGCGAGCACCTTTATTTGAGACTTTGAGATAAAAGAAAACCAATTAGCCATATTCATGTAATTTTTGAAGTGAAAACTTCTTTAGCGGCGTTGAGCACTTTTTCTGTAATGGGTATAAAATCTTAAACTCGCGTCAGGACACGTGACCTGATCGAAAAAGCGTAAGACGGATGGAGAGTAGACAGCTATCCCCTCTCTACGGCGCGGCGAAAATGTATGCCTGGGCCTACTGTTTCGTTTAGGCAGCGCAGGGCGCTTGCGCGAATGTTCGTGTATGTTACAGCGTGCCACGCGCATCCATGGATAGTTCTGGTAATGATGATGGTGAAAAAGTCGTTGAAATTATGGATGAAAGTTGATTTTTCGGGGAGATAAACTTTTTAATGTAAAATAATTGTAATAGTTTTAAAGTGTTAAATTTTTAATGTAATATAAATTGTCATGTTTGTGTACGATAGCGCAATAAATGAATATTGTATTCTACCACATAAATGATAGTACTTTTATACTGATAAAGCAATTGGTGCAAAATTATTCCCTAACCATTCCAAAATATCAAACATGCTCAACGTTAATAATCAAGTTTTCACTTCTGCCGGCACTCCCGGAGTGCAACCCGTCTTTTTGAAGTGAAAACTTCTTTAGCGGCGTTGAGCACTTTTTCTGTAATGGGTATAAAATCTTAAACTCGCGTCAGGACACGTGACCTGATCGAAAAAGCATAAGACGGATGGAGAGTAGACAGCTATCCCCTCTCTACGGCGCGGCGAAAATGTATGCCTGGGCCTACTGTTTCGTTTAGGCAGCGCAGGGCGCTTGCGCGAATGTTCGTGTATGTTACAGCGTGCCACGCGCATCCATGGATGGTGACAGCTGATGGCTCGACCGTCTGTGTAGTGATCACATTGTTGTGTATTCGTAAAATTCGTGAATGTAAAGTGCTTAAAATATGGAAATTGATATAGATAAACTTTTTAATGTAAAATAATTGTAATAGTTTGAAAGTGTTAAATTTTTAATGTAATATAAATTGTCATGTTTGTGTACGATAGCGCAATAAATGAATATTGTATTCTACCACATAAATGATAGTACTTTTATACTGATAAAGCAATTGGTGCAAAATTATTCCCTAACCATTCCAAAATATCAAACATGCTCAACGTTAATAATCAAGTTTTCACTTCTGCCGGCACTCCCGGAGTGCAACCCGTCTTTTTTTTTTGACTGTCTATTACGCTGTGTTAACCCCATTGGTTGCCACAGCGTAACCGGGCTGTTTGGCGAGCTTCGGGAAGAAGCTCTGCCAGAAGAAATTTTGAGCCTTAGGGCTCGAAGAAACTAACGGAACGTCTGCCTAAAGGCATCCTTTGAGGCCGAACCTCGGCTTAGGCGACGTTTGGGAGAACGGGGGCGTCGGACGGTGAGTGGTCCGTACGTCTCCGAGGCCGTGGATGGAGCCCACATCCGGATGAGGTAAGATAGCGGGGACCTCGTCATCGCCGGCGTGTAAGACAGTGTGTAGCGTATGATTGTGTGGTAGGTGGTAATAGTATGTTGTCAGTAGTCATCTGATCGTCAGGGTCATGAAGGATATGTTTAGGTCTCCTCTTTCGGAGAGGAGCGCGTGGGTCGGGGGAGTAAAAAGAAACCGCAACTACGAGAGGGTTGGGGTGTCGAATTGATTTCTCGAAATAGCTTTTCGATTCATGTAAACCTAATACAGGCATCTAAGACGCCTTCATATAATATATTCCTCATTATTTGAATTTGTGAGATAGCTACATTCGTTAACTCAAAACTAAAGCTTTCAAATGTTAGCTTAGGAATGCAAACGCTGCCAGTTCAAGAAGCCCACGATAAAATCATCATCTCATATACACAATAATTGACTCGAATTTGCTATGATATTAAAGACATAGACCGAGGTTAAAGAGATTGTATGTGATATTCCAAGTTGATTATTTTCATATTTAAATCGTTTTTTTTTTCTTTGCTAGTAATAAGTATAATTTATCTAACAAATTTCTTTTTCAGACATAAACAAACATACTTAAAACCAGTCAAATTCTCACTTGTAAAACAAACTTATTTTTATATTGGCTGAGAAATTATGTTCGGTATGTTGGACAACTATGTACTAGTATATTCTATGGTATATGATGTATACTGGATAAATACCCGTCTCCGCCCCAACTTCTGTGTGTTCAATGTTCTAGTGTCAAACACGTGTCATTACATCGCTGCATCATCGTTGAAAACGATTACAGAATAGGTACCACTTGTGAACGCCGTTTGCCAATGCAATCTGTGGCTGTCTATTTTTACAAGTGACAGCTGTTGTTATTTTGCTATCGTCGTTTACGTCAATGACTGTGAAGTATGGACTAAAGCTGACCACACACCGGCCCACGCTTGGAAATAAGATGAAATGAAATGAAACTTAACTTAAGCGGTGATAGCCTAGTGGTTAGGGCGTCAGCCTCCTAATCTGAGGTCGGCGGTTGGAATTCGGGCACGCACCTCTAACTTTCCGGAGTTATGTGCGTTAAAAAAAATATATATCACTTGCTTCAACGGTGAAGGAAAACATCGTGGGGAAACATGCAGTTGAAACGCCTGAGAGTTCTCCATAATGTTCTCAAAGGCGTGTGAAGTCTACCAATCTCCAAATGGCCAGCGTGGTGGACTATGGCCAAACCCTTCTCATATTGAGAGGAGACCCGTGCTCTGTAGTGAGCCGGTAATAGGTTGATCATGATGACGATGATGATGACTGATATTCTCAGAACCCGTTGCATGGATGTTTACTAATATTACTATACCCAGAATCTTAGTTGCATTAATGACGTCATGCTTCACATCCTGAAGTTGGAAATAGGATACCTTTCAGCCCGACAAATATATATTATGCATGGATTTTCGCATGCCCGAATAGTTCCTGAACGGCGCTGTTGATATGCGATCAGCCTTACGTCAGGGCCAGTCAAGGTTCACAATGCAGCGGCTGTCCGGACCCTGAAAGACGTGTGGAAAAGTTGCGCCTAACTAACGCTACCCAACAATAGGTGCCATTGATGTGTTCTGCTGTTGTGGAGAGGATGTGGAAGCTTTGACGCATGATGGTGTTTTTCCACCATGTGCTATGTTGTAAGCAATGAAACAAGCGACTGAAGCTAACTGAAATTTATTCTGACACTACCGTGCATACATCCCCTTTAAGTGCCGAAATAATCACAAACAATCCTTAACTTAAATTAATACTAGATACATAATATTAGAAGTGGTGATAGCCTAGTGGTTAGGGCGTCAGCCTCCTAATCAGAGGTCGGCGGTTCGAAACCGGTTACGATCCTCTAACTTTTCGGAGTTAAGTGCGTTATTAAAAAAAAAATTAAAATATCATTTGCTTCAACGGTGAAGGAAAACATCGTGAGGAAACCTGCACGCCTGAGAGTTCTCCATAATGTTCTCAAAGGCGTGTGAAGTCTGCCAATCAGCACATGGCCAGCGTGGTGGACTATGGCCAAATCCCTCTCATATTGAGAGGAGACCCGTGCTCTGTAGTGAGCCGGTAATGGGTTGATCATGGTGATGATGATGATGGCTATGTAGCATCTGTTCTGTCATATGGATTCAGTAGATACAGAAAGAGCATTCAGAGCTCAGAAGCGGTGCATTCGAGCTATTTTTGGTGTAGGACCTTTTGTAAGCTGCAAACCCTTATTCAAGGAACTAAATGTGCTACCATTGCCAGGCATGTACATTAAAGATATATGGATCTTGGTGAAAACGCATTCCGGGTATTTTAAGAGCAAAGGCGTTAATCAAACTATTTGAATAAAGATTATTTGAATTGAATTGAATTGGTTTCTACGCGATATCGTGCTGGAACGCTAAATCGCTTGGCGACACGTCTTTGTCGATAAATAAAACCAAGTTTGTACTTTTTTTTTTATTGTTATCGCAAGAACTCCATACAAAATACACTCATAAAATAATTCCCAAAATGTGTATACAAATGTTCCATATTCCGCTCCAAAAAAGTTGATCGTAAAATTTCGATGCAAAAAATATTCGACTTAAAAAAAGACTACGTTATCCCCATAACGTTTTGCTGACGTTGAAAAACATTGATCTCGTTCAAGAGCACACTCTCATATGCCAATTGATAATGAATCTTAACTGTGTGGTATAGAGTTGAAATTTATGATAATGCGTCCATTTAAGTAAAAGTGATAGAGTTAGGGTATTTGCGTAGTCTTGTCTGGTCTAGGCTTAATTGGATGGTAGAAGGGTAGTAATACACTGAGGCGCCGGTATTAGTTTGCTCGATAATGCGGATTAAATAGGGTTGTACCAAATTTTTACCAAAAAAATTCATTTCCCTGACAGTGACGTCATTTTTTGGCATTGAGTATGGTAGACTTACATCTCAGAAGATACCAACAAAAAAGCGCAATAGTTGTGTCACATTTTGATGCTAAAGTGGGACGACGAATTCTAATAAAATTTCGTGTTACAACTTAAATCCTTAAACCGTACGTACTGTTTCGCTTAAAATATTAGGGAATAATTGGCAAATGTGAAAGATTACCCAAATTCTAGACCTTGTGGTATTATAATCTGTTTTCTTGATAAAAACAGTAACAATTCCTTCATATTCGGTAGTTACTTAAGTAATTCTGCATATTATGCTATATTATATTTAAATCACGGGCATACCAGTAGATGGACCACCTGGTGTTAAGTGATAACCGTCCCCCAAGATAATCTGTAGCAGAGAAGCTACCGTTGCGGTGCTGGCTGAAATCTAGCATAATATCGAAACGCTAAAAAACTTGTTGGTATGTCTTTGCCAGTAGGGTGGTATCTGGCCGCGGCTCAATTCGGACCTCCAAATTTATTACACGACAGTATGCTGCTTTCTCTTTTATTATATCAATGGAGACTTAACCGATCTTGAAATTACTTTTTTAGTTACTTAAGAATAGAAAATACCTAACCAAACCGTGAAATAGCAGTCATCATTGGTGATTGGAATGCAAAAGTAGGCAATACGACACAAGATGAGCATATAAGGAAAATAGTTGGGAGACATGGACTGGGAGTTCGAAATGAAAGAGGTACAAAACTACTGGAATTCTGTATTGGTAGAAATTTAACCATACTAAACACATGTTTCCAACACCACCCACGTCGGCTATATACTTGGAAGTCACCAGGGGATAGGTTTAGAAATCAAATCGACTACATTCTTATTGATTCTAGATGGAGATCTTCAATCTCAAACACAAAGACCTTTCCTGGAGCAGAGTGTGGATCCGATCATAACCTTCTTGTAGCTGACTTTGCTCTTCGACTCAAAGCACCCAGAAAGCGAATACAACCTATAAATCAACTTAAAACCTCAGAGCGATTTCTATTCCAAAGTACCTTGGAAGAGAAACTTAAAAGCTGTCCTCTGCCCCAATCTGATGCTAGTTCGCTTTGGGAAGATTTCAAAACACGCATCACAGACACGCTTACTGACATCTCGAAGTCAAGAAAGCCCAAACCAAGGAAACAACAATGGCTAAGTGAAATTACCTGGGACTTGATAGATAAGAGGAAAGCAATTAAAGTGGGAGGATTGCAGGATCCAAAAGTGATGGAAGATTACACCAGTATATGTAACGAGATCATTAAAAGCTGTCGAGAAGACAAGGATAAATTCATACAAGGCATATGCAGGGAAATCGAACTTCACTCTAAAAAATTCCAGACATCAGATCTGTTCAAGAAAGTCAGACTCTTATCTAAACAGTTCAAACCAAGATCGTGGGTCATAGAGGATTCGGAAGGTAATCCTATAAACGAGCTTGACGCTATAGCTGAAAGATGGCGTGCTTACTGCGAGGACCTATATAAAAACACCACCGAATCAGAAACTTCCGAAGCGAATTATATCAATATGGAATTGGAGCCTAGCATACTACGGTCAGAAGTACTCACAGCTCTAAAATCCTTAAAATCCAGGAAAGCTCCAGGGCCGGATAAAATTACAGCTGAAACTTTGACCGCTCTGGGGGATACAGGTATCGACATTTTGCACATGATTTGCAACCTAGTTTGGCGTAACGGTACATGGCCAAAAGACTGGGCCCTTTCTATTGTGGTCCCTTTACACAAGAAAGGGTCAACACGAAAATGTGGCCATTACCGCACATTAGCACTCATCAGCCATGCCAGCAAAATTCTGCTCTACATCTTGAACAACCGGATCCGATACTATCTGGATTGGCAGATCCCGCAGGAGCAGGCGGGTTTCGTCAAAGGGAAAGGCACCCGCGAACAAATTTTAAACATACGGCAACTGGTGGAGAAGGCTTACGAATTTAATACACCAATGGTCATGTGTTTCGTCGATTATAGTAAGGCTTTCGACTGTGTCAACTGGAGCTGTTTATGGAAGGTTCTTCTAGAATTGGGCGTACCACAACACCTTGTTACGCTACTCAAGACACTATACCACAACAGTGAAGGTGTCGTTAGGATAGAAGAGATAACCTCCAAACCTTTCAAATTTCGTAAAGGTGTAAGGCAAGGGTGTGTGCTTTCTCCCGTTCTGTTCAATATCTACGGGGAATACATTATGAGGCGGACGCTCGAAGACTGGAAAGGTGGCGTCAGTATCGGTGGAGTAAAACTGACTAATTTAAGATACGCCGATGACACGACGCTCCTAGCAGCAAATGAGGCAGAGATGGCTTCTCTGTTGAGCAGGATGGAGGAAATAAGCATAGAGATGGGTCTTTCCATAAACAGATCTAAGACAAAAGTCATGGTTGTAGATCGTAGTAAAAAACTGGAACTCACTGGTTCACTTAATCTCGAAACGGTGGAGAATTTTATATACCTGGGTTCCAACATAAATGACGCTGGGTCGTGTGAAGTCGAAATCCGAAGGCGCATCGGAATGGCCAAGAATGCTATGTCTCAGCTGCATAAGACTTGGAGGGATAGACACATTTCCATTAACACCAAAGTGCGTCTTGTCCGTGCACTTGTGTTCCCAATATTTATGTATGCTGCTGAGACATGGACAATTAAAACAGCTGATCGGCAACGCATTGACGCCTTCGAGATGTGGTGCTGGAGAAGGATGCTCCGGATTCCATGGACTGCATATAGAACCAACGCATCGATTTTAAGACAACTCAAAATAACGAAAAGGCTATCCACCATCTGCCTACAGAGGATTCTCGAGTACTTCGGTCACATTGCCCGACGGGAAGGTAACAACCTGGAGAAATTGGTTATCACCGGCAAAGTGCAAGGAAAGAGACCTCGGGGACGAAGTCCGATGCGTTGGTCAGATCAAATCCGCACCGCACTCGACACAAAAGTCCACGATGCTCTACACGTCGCAACCAACAGAGCAACATGGCGCGACATCGTCCGCAAGAAAGTCTTCAGTGAAAGGGGTCACGACCCTCAGTAATGAGGAATACGACGCGCAGAGAGATGCTGCTTTCTCTTTTATTATATCAATGGAGACTTAACCGATCTTGAAATTACTTTTTTAGTTACTTAAGAATAGAAATTACCTAAATGTTCAGTGGAAAAAGAGATTAAAGCAATTCTGTATTAAAAAAGCGCTATTTATCGAGGCAACTTTATATACAGCGAAAAAAGACAAAAAGAAATCTGTTTGTATAAACTGCTCCGTTTCTAGAACACTCTATACAGTGAGAAAATAAAAGAAGGAAGGTTTGCATGGTTATCCATGAAGAATTACCGTCTTTAACTGCAATTAAATATTAAAATATTATCAGGTTTGCTTAAAGTGGCAACCCTAAATCCCGTGAACGTCTCACCCGGGTATTAATTTGCATTACACTCCAGCCGGTGCATAACCTTATAAAATGAGCTAACGGTCAGAACTAATACTTTATAGAGAAGAAATTTCGCGGATATGGTTAAAATTCTTTCAGGAAAAATAAGGCTACCTTTGCACATTTTCTTCGTTTTATTTTTTATGTAATGTTAAATCAACTTTATGCAATAAAACTGTCTATCTATTTGTTAAATATTCTTTTTTTTAAACTGGTTTTATTGAGTAACCTCTAAAATCAACGTACAAATTTCTTCATTCAAGTAAATAATTTTAAATTTAATGGATATACTTTAGTTATGATGTTATATATTTTATTTTAGATTTTTAGTTTTAGGTTAATGTAAGGTTTATTTTAAGTAATATATGTATTCTTGAAATTTAATAAAAAACAATAATTTTTATTACTTTAAATTATTTTTGTAAATGTAATTTGTGAATGTTATAAAATAAAAGTAGTAAATAAAATAAAATCTTTAATCTGTGGTTATTGTTGTTCTGGTATGTAGGTGCTGTGTACAGTACTCTACTGTATTTTATCGAAACTTGCATTTTTATCGAAACTAAGCCTAAATAAGGCTATATGTAAACTTTTCATTGTAGTGAGAGGGTAATTTTCTGACATTGGTGACTTAAAACAATAGGTCCCTGGTTGACGAAGCCCAGAACGAAATTGGGCCTGTGTTCTTTTGTCACTTCAAATTATGAAACTTTAGCTTTTAGTTGAAGCTTACGGAGTGAGATCGGCTGGCTGGAGTGACCCATCGAGGAGCCGCATATCGATCCGTAAAAAGAAGGATAAGGCCCAGAAGGAATTAAAAAAAATAACATGAAGAATTTAGAAATTATTAAATCATTTTTATGAACTAAATTATTAATTCATTTTTATAAACTAAATTATCACATTAGACTCGTCTATAAGGTCACGTGTTGAGATCTGTAATTCTAGGTTTTAATTTATTTTTGGGGAAATAATCAACATTGGCTGACCGGAAATAGAAACTTTCATATAATATGATTCAATGTACCTACCATATGATGAATAGTAGTTACATTTTTATTAAAAGTATACTTATATAGGCACATGTATACCTAATGAGTTGAGTGAGTGAGGGGAATGGGGGCCTATGATCTCATTCTCTACTAAAGTTCTAATATACTTCTCCAAGCTAACTTTTCTCTTAACATAAAACAAGCTACGTGTGTACGGTATTGTACACGGGGTTGTACACGGGTGTAAAATAATACTGGAAGTCCAAAGAATTTTACACTAATTTATCTCAAGTGGGCTGACTTTATTAGTATCTACTTTAGTAACATCAAGTAGTAGGTTTTAAGTGACTACCCTCACTTAGGATGGCAGATTCTACTGATATGTAGCCAACCAGAATTATTTTCTATCATGTTAGTATCTTATTCAAATTCAAATAATCTTTATTCAAATAGTCCTTTAAAAGGCATTTTTGACGCGTCAATAATTTACATAGTAGTGATTTGATTACATTCGTAAACTTAAAACTAAAGCTATGAGGGTTCCAAATGCGCCCCAGTCTAAGAAGAAGCCCATAACAAACTTGGCCAGGTAAATTTTCTTTTTGTTATCACCATCTCACATGCCACTTAAAATTATGTTAAGAGCTATCTTACTAGAGCAATATTTCATACCCATCCTTGTTTATCATATACATAATCCTTTACACTATAGTAGGACTTTTCTACAAGCTTACGTTTAACACAAACTTTGAACTTATGAAAATATATCTGTCCAGCTGTTTCTATCATCTGTTTGGTTACCTTTAGCTTCATTCCTAATACAACATTTCTTTGTAAATATTAACAGGTGTAAATGATCATACAAATAACGACTAGGTTGCACTCATATCAATGAAAATGGCAGCATGGGTTGTTCGATAAGAAAAGCACTTTTGTTATGTATGTATAAATAAGTTTGAATGGGTGTATATTTGTTAGTACTTTACGCCGGATCTACAGAATTTTTGACGAAACGAGAAATTTGACGACCTCCGTGGCGCAGTGTGTGCACTGTCGCATTATAAAGTTGGAGGTCCTGGGTTCGATTCCCGGCTCGAGTCTGGTCTGGTAAGTGGCTTCGGCCGTGGTTAGTTACCACCCTACCGACAAAAACTTGTCGCCAAGCGATTTAGCGTTCCGACACGATGTCGCGTAGAAACCAATTAGAAGCGTGGGTATTACCATACTTCTGACAGGCTAGCCCGATACCATCCTAGACAGCAACATCACTTACCACCAGGTGAGATAGCCGTCAAGGGCTCACTCGTAGTGTATTAAAAAAAATAATAATAATTTGGCTGAAATTCCCGATAAAGATAGATTAGATAGGTTTGTGAAAAACTGAATTTAACGTCGATTATCTTCATATAACAGCTTAAGTCTACCATGGTTAATACCATGGTAATATATTGAAGATTTATTTGTCGGTAAAGGGAGCGGAAATAGAACGAGAAGTATGAAGAGCTATCTAGGTGGATTATAAACCAAAAGTTAAACATACTTAAAGGAATTTATTTGATGTATAAAAGCAAAACGAAAATTTCTTGTTTCTCTGTCTCATCCAGCTCCGCTAGACCCGCGCCCATTAAATAGGCTAAAGTAAAATTTAGCCTCTCGACGCTCGAGTACAACATGCTAAATCCACTCGTCGTCGGCGTCAAGTTTTATTGCCGAGAACCTAACCTTGGGGATGCTGCAACTTTGCGTCGAATTACACTACTTAGCGCAATTAAAACACTTTCCACTTTCCGCTCTAAAATAAACTACATTTTCGTGGATGCTTTTTCACCGTAACGTCGCACATAAATAATTATCCATGATTATCCACTATGGAGTTGCGAGTCAATGTTTAAACTAATACAGATGTTATCGTTCATTAAATTTATGATTCCTTTATAAATTGAGACACAATAAAGATCTATTCATTTTTTCAATTGTAAATTCAGCATTTTGGTAATTTAAAATTAGCATTTTAAAATTAGCTTCTTCACAATCTGAGGCGACTGTGTTGCTGGGCACAGCTAGCATAGTCCGCCGGTTTCTCAATATTCCCCCTGCCGTGGTGTAATCCTTCGCCCGGTTTTTTTTGTTATATCTATTCAAGTACAATATACATATATATATATATATATATATATATATATACGGTGAAGGAAAACATCGCAAGGAAACCTGTACGCCTGAGAGTTCTCCATAATGTTCCAAAGGCGTGTGAAGTCTGCCAATCCGCACATGGCCAGCGTGGTGGACTATAGCCAAACCCTTCTCATATTAAGAGGAGACCCGTGCAGTGTAGTGTGTAGTGAGCCGGAAATGGGTTGATCATGATTTATTACCCCTGACAAATTCTGTTTTTTTTTTTGTAATGGGTATCCCAGTACAAGTAAATGTCCTTTTTCCTTACAACTGTTTAATCAGTCAGCGTAATCTGATCAGTTTGGTACATGAGCTAAGTTCTTGTCTATTCGACTGTCCTTTCCCGTTATCTGTATTCCCAATAACGGGATTAATATAAAATTTATGTCTTCATCAGACTGAAGATCAAATTAAGCTCAAAATGGAAAATTGAAATCCAACACTCTATTAATTTCTTGAAGCAAAAGCAATATACTTGTTAAATCAACTACATCGACAATAAATATTCTCAAGCCCTTTTAATTAATGAATCGGCAATCCTTTCGCGTCGGACCATGATGGAGTTTTGATGGAAACATACGTGTCGATAGCGGTGCAAGCATCTTCAAAATTAAAAAAAAAAAGTTAAGAAATCGAAATCGAAATCGAAATCGGTATCGATATCGAAATCGATAGCGGAGTCGACATCGAAATCGATATCGATATCGAAATCGGAATCGAAATCGAAATCGAAATCGATATCGGAATCGACATCAAAATCGAAATCGAAATCGACATCGATATCGATATCGAAATCGCAATCGAAATCGTAATCGGAATCGGATTCGATATCGCAATCAAAATCGGAATCGAAATCGCAATCGCAATCGCAATCGATATTGTTGCACCCGACTAGCTTTTATTTTTAACTATTGCATTGACTGACTTCGGGGTAGCTCTAGATTTAATGACATCGTATTCACGTGACAGAATTCAACAAGTAGACGTACACGGGAATCGGTCTAACGGGTCATTTGTGAAAATAGGGGATCCTCAGGGATCTAAACAACTCTCTCGCGAAAGTTGTACATTGGTTTGAGGCTAATAACTTAGCACTTAATGGAAAAAAACAAAGTGCATTAAATTCACGTTGCCCAATGTTAAACAGGTGAAAACCAGTGTACTACTTAATAATGAGGAATTGGATCTGGAAAATACGGCTATATTCCTAGGGATAACGTTAGACGCTAAACTTCAATGGGGCCCACATATAAATAATTTATCGCACACACTTCGCTCTGCTGCTTACGCGGTAAAAAAGATTCGTCATTTCACGGATATAGAGACTGCCAGACTTGTATATTTTATCTGCTTTCACAGCATTATGTCATATGGTATTTTATTATGGGGTAATGCTGCTGATATTGACACTATATTCGTTTTCGAAATCGAAATCGAAATCGAAATCGGAATCGGAATCGGAATCGATATCGAAATCGAAATCGGAATCGAAATCGAAATCGATATCGAAATCGAAATTTAAATCGGAATCGGAATCGGAATCGAAATCGGAATCGAAATCGGAATCGAAATCTAAATCGATATCGAAATCGAAATCTAAATCTAAATCTTTCACAGCATTTTCAAGAAAAACAATGGACTGTAACGCACTGAACATCAGAAGTAAAAGTAAACTTGTAGTACCGTTTAGTAGGCTGCACAAAATTAGTAACTCATTCAAAGGAAATTGTATTTTATTTTATAATAAATTACCTATTGATATCTTGGAGATGTCTATCAATAAGTTCAAACTTTTTATAAAACGAAAGCTTGTAGAAAACTCATATTACGATATTAAGGATTATATAAACGTTCAAAAAGCTTGGGTGTCAATTGCTCCATCTCCATGGGTACTATGATTTGGTGTTCATTATGTGAGTTGGTGATAACGGAAACAAAATCCGGCTAAGTTTGTTGTGGGCTTCTTCTTAGACCGGGGCGCGCTTGGAACCCTCATAGCTTTAGTTTTAAGTTTACGAATATAGTTATCACCATGAAATAACTACTATGTAAATTATTAACGCGTCAAAAGTGCCTTTTTAAACCATGTTAAAAATTAAATGTTCTATGTTATAAATACAAGGTTTAAAACATAATTTTAAGGTAATTTGCAGATTAAATTGAAGACATCTTCTTATATCTTAAAGTATCTATTAATTTGTTGATTGAAGTGGAGGCAATTCTCAAGAAGACAAATCCCTCACGTCAACGATAAATATACCGAATCCCTTTTGATTAATGAATAGGCTATCCTTTCCTTTAGACCATGATGAAGATCTGTGTTTGTAAACACACGGGCTATGAATAGTTATTTTTATTTTAGTCATGTCTTTTAAATGTCCGTATGCATAGATACTGATATTGGCAGTTCCAAATTTTTGAAGACCTCCGTGGAGCAGGCACTCGCGTGGCGTCGCATTATAAAGTTGGAGGTTCTGGGGTCTGAGTCTGTTCTGGTGGGAGGCTTTGGCCGTGGCTAGTTACTATCCTACCGACAAAGACGTGTCGTCAAGCGATTTAGCGTTCCGGCACGATGTCGTGTAGAAATCGATTAGGAGTATATGTTTATCATACCCCTAATAGGTAAGCCCGCTACCATCTTTGACCGCATCATTACTTACTATCAGGTGAGGGCTAACTTTTGTTGTATAAAAAAAGCATCACTGTCTTTTGCTTGAGTATAGCTGTCACCTGCAATTCGTTCATATCGTCTATTTGTAGCTAGACCTTTCCATCATTGGTCCGGTTGGAAACCCGCGTCTGTCGGTTCTCCGAATTTTATGTCACGCCAATTGCCACTAGCATCGCGAAGACGGTGTTTTTTTGCTACTGGTTGCTTGCTTTTTGTAAATGCATAAAGCAACGTCAATACAAATAACCAAAGTAGCAATTCCCATCTGTAAACGAAAACCCCACAGCGAAACCAATTTTTGACAGAGAACTGCATGGCAGAAACTAGAGGAGGCCCTTGCGGAGTAATGCGATTCATAATAGTGTAATTGTTTTAAAATATAATTATTTATAGAACATTATTCCATCTGTGGGCACAAAGCATCGTAACCATGATATTTTAATTGCTTAAAACTCCGAGAAGTTAGCCTGGGTTCGAACTACCGACCTATGATTAGGAGGCGGACGCCTAAACCACAAGGCTATCACGGCGTATTTTTATATGATCGATATATAATAATATGCTCACCAAACATCAATGAGCTAGTTCACACACTAAGCTTATAAATATAATTAATAATGTTAAACAAAATATATGGCCGTATTGTTTCACAGCCGACTATTTTCCTTCGAGATTGATTTATGCAAAGATCCAAATTTATCCGAATGATTTTAAGTTTTGACGACCTCCGTGGCGTAGTGCGTGCGTATTACAAAGTGAGACGTTCCAGGTTCGATTCCCGGCTCGCGTCTAGTCTGGTGGGAGGGTTGATACTCTACAGATAAAGACCGACAAAGATGTCGCGTAGAAACCAATTAGGGGTATGGGTTCATCATTTTTTTATTTCTCAGTTTGCCCACTACCATCTTACACTGAATCATCACGGGAGATTGCCGTCAAGGGCTCACTTGAGATGTAAAAAAAATACCTATCACTATAACTAAAGATTAGGTAAAAACCCAGTTTTAAATTAATACATATATTGAAGATCTCCGTGGCACAGCGCGTGCTCTGTCGCATTATAAAAGTTGGGAGGTCCTGGGATCGATACCTGGCTCGAGTCTGGTCTGGTTACCATCTACTAGTTAGTTAAGCTAGTAACCACCCTACCGACAAAGACGTGTCGCCAAGCGATTTAGCGTTCCGGCATGATGTCGCGTAGAAACCGATTAGGAGTATGCGTTTACCATACCCTTAACAGGTTAGCCCGCTACCATCTTAGACGGCATCATCACTTACTATCAGGTGAGATTGCCGTTAAGGGTCAACTTTTAGTGAAGTTTAAAATTAAATTTATGCCAGGTGTATCATGAAAATCAAAAGATAAAATTCCTACACAAGACTTTGCCGAAATACTAACAATGGCTGCCTATAAAACCCCGAAGGTTTTAAAAAGCAATTTTTCTCCATGAGATTTTTTATACAAACAAAATTTTGCCCCTTTTAATCGCAGCTTCCTTAATCAAAATGACAAGTAATTTATCATTTTTTTTTCTCCACCCCCGTTAAGAAATCCCCTTCAATTCATTATCACGGGCCCTGAATGGTTGTAAAACGGTGTAATTTCTCAAAAAATGATGATAATGGAAGACTATGGAAGTCCTTTTCTAGCGAAAATATCTTCGACGCTCCGTAACAATACGTGGGCATGAATGGAGATTCTGAGTAAATTATTTAACAATTTGCAATCATCTAAACGGTTTGTTATAAGGGAGTGTTTTTATAAAGGATTCTTTGTTTGCTTTGTTGGTACAATAAACTGAACATGAGAATCATCTTAGACAGGGCTGTCACGAGATAATTATATTGTAGGCATAATGAATATGCCTTCTTATTTTTTGTCTAGCACTTACCTATCCAGTTAGTATACATAATCTACATGGCTACAGATCGTCGATCGAGAAGAGAATTTTTTTTAAATACATAAGTAATTACTTAAGCTGTGATAGCCTATTGGTTAGGGCATCAGCCTCCTAATCAGAGGTCGGCGATTCGAATCCGGGCACGCACCTCTAACTTTTCGAAGTTATGTGCGTTTTTAAATAATTAAAATATCACTTGCTTTAACGGTGAAGGAAAACATCGTAAGGAAACCAGCACGCCTGAGAGTTCTCCATAATGTTCTCAAAGGTGTGTGAAGTCTGCCAACCCGCACATGGCCAGCGTGGTGGACTATGGCCAAACCCTTCTCATATTGAGAGGAGACCTGTGCTCTGTAGTGAGCCGGTAATGGGTTGATCATGACACAAGTAAGCCCTTGACGGCTATCTCAGCTGGTGGTAAGTGATGATGCAGTCTAAGATGGTAGCGGGCTAACCTGGTAGGGATATAGTAAACCCACACTCCTAATTGGTTTCTACGCGACATCGTGCCGGAACGCTAAATCGCTTGGCGACACGCCTTTGTCGGTAGGGTGGTAACTAGCCACGGCCGCAGCCTCCCACCAGACCAGACTCGAGCCGGGAATCGAACCCAGGACCGTCAAATTTATAATGCAACGGAACACGATCTGCGTCACGGATCTCATAGATCGAAGAAATTAGCGCCATAACAAATCTAACAGAGTAATATATCTTGCGAAAGATTCTAAATGGCCCTTTTGTTATTTCGCCGTCACGGAATATAAACAGTATCTCGGGTCAAATTTACGGCCCGGCGTATCCTTTTCACGTCGGCCGGGTTATCGGAGATAATAATTGCTTTATCCTTATAAACGGATGGAGTTATTGAATGTTTTTCTTTGCCTAATCGTTCTTTTGAACGCATTTGATAAGACCAATTAGGGCCGTTTAATTTTGCTTTAAAATTTTTTTTAGGACTGTGTCATCGTTATTTCATATACCAGGCCTTCGTTTTCATAGGGAGAAAAAGAGCATAGACCCATAGCACTGTTCCAATGCGAATTACTGTTTTTAAAGATAATTCTTACAAGCTAGAGATAATGACCGATAACGAAGAATTGAAGTGCTCTCGGAGGCATGGATATTGGATACTAGCTGTTGCCCGCGACTTCGTCTGCGTAGAATTGCTGATTTCCCGTGAGATTGAGGTTACCCGTGCGGCCAATGCCCTGCTTCAGAAAGTAAGCTGAACAAAAGAAGTACTGGCAAATGTAAATTTCCTTTGTCAATTTTCGTGTTTCTAAATTGAAAAACATAGGACTTTCATACAAACTTCAAACCCCTTTTTTACCCCCTTCGGGGTGGAATTTCCAAATATCCTTTCTTAGCTGACATCTCTTAACTATCAACTACCCACTCGCTAAATTATAGCTTTATACATACAATAGTTTTTGAGATCTCGTGTTTAATCAGTATGTAAGTAAGTAAGTATGTATGTAAGTGACCTTTCGCTTTTATATATTATATAGATTTTATTTTATAATAAACTAGCTGTGACCCGCGGTTTCTCCCACGTAGTTCCCGTTTCCGTATTAAATATTAATAATACCGGGATTAAATATTGCCTAAATATCTATCAGTCGTCTTCAATAAATGGACTATCGAACATCGAGTTTGTTTGAGTTGAAAGAGTTTTTCACATCGGATCCGTATTTCCCGAAATTACCGCGTTAAATAAAACTATTGAAATTAACTGATTTAGACATGATTGAATTTGAAATTTGTGTGGCGGTAATAAATTGCAAATAATTGACTCCTTGAAGTTAGGAACACACCTACATTTCTTAGACAACAGTTAGTGATTATAATTTAATATGAACTTTATTGAATTGCAATAAAGTTCAAATTGACTCTACATTTTATTTAGAAAACGTTTATATGGGAAAAAGCTGTGCTGTTTTTAGGGTTTTCCCGGCAATTATTCGAATTTTTCTCACTTTTTAAAACTTCCCTAGACCTCCACAAACATTTTAAGACCAAGATAAGATAAATTCGTTCAGCCGTTCTGGAGTTTTAGCGAGATTAACGAACAGCAATTGATTTTTATATAATATATAGATTACCTATAGATATCTTGGAGATATCTATCAATAAGTTCAAAGTTTTTATAAAACGAACGCTTATAGAAAAATCATATAACGATGGGATTATAAGCGATAAAAAAGCTTTGGTGTGAATTGCTCTAACTTCATAGATAATTATATTTTATTATTGACTTTTAATTAAAATTTCACTTGCTTCAACGGTGAAGGAAAACATCGTGAGGAAACCTGCACGCCTGAGAGTTCTCCATAATGTTCTCAAAGGCGTGTGAAGTCTGCCAATGAAACATGGCCGGTTGTAAAAAAGCTTTTTTGATTTTGATTTTATGATTTTGATGGTTATAGATTGCGATAATTTTTAATTCTCGTGGAAAAAACAACGTTTTGGAGATTATCCCGTGTCTCATTCTTTTTGCCGTCCCCGTTCCCGCTCCATACAATGAGGAACTTTTCTAAGGTAAACTATTGCTAGCAGCGGTGATAGCCTAGTAAACGGTGATAGCCTAGTGGTTAGGGCGTCAGCCTCCCAATCAGAGGTCGGCGGTTCGAATCCGGGCACGCACCTCTAACTTTTCGGAGTTATATGCGTTTTAAATATAAAAATATCACTTGCTTCAACGGTGAAGGAAAACATCGTGAGGAAACCTGCACGCTTGAGAGTTCTCCATAATGTTCTCGAAGGCGTGTGAAGTCTGCCAACCCGATCATGGCCAGCGTGGTGGACTATGGCCAAACCCTTCTCATATTGAGAGGAGACCAGCGCTCTGTAGTGAGCCGGTAATGGGTTATTCACGACTATTGCTATCTTGTAGTTTTAACTCAACCACGTGAAATTCAGTTTTAAACAAATGCCCAGAAAATGGACCTTTCCGAGTTTGTTAATTAAGGCTATAATATACAGGCATTCAAAATTTCTTGAAAAGAAATTAAAATCGAAGCTGTTGCCTAGTGGTTAGGACGTCCGCCTCCTAATCAGAGGTCGGGGGTTTGATCTCGGGCGCGCACCTGTAACTTTTCGGAGAAACGTTGTGACATGGTGATAACAACAAAAAACCTGGCTAAATTTGTTGTGGGTTTCTTCATAGACCTGGGCGATTTGAACCCTCTTAGCATTAGTTTTAAGTGTCCAGAGTTATCACCATCACTTCATGAATAGAAATAATGAAATGATCGATTCATAGATGACTGTAATAGGTTTATGTGAATAAAGCTATTTTTTTATTTTGATTTGATTTGGAGATAATCACCGTCAATTTTCTAACTCTGGGTTGGTAGTGAGAATTTTTAACAGAAAAAAATCCAATATGCAATAAAAAATAATATTACAATAGTATTATTCTAAGGTTAATAAGGTAAGGTAATATTGGAAGCGGTGATAGCCCAGTGGTTAGGGCGTCAGCCTCCTAATCAGAGGTCGGCGGTTCGAATCCGGGCACGCACCTATAACTTTTCGGAGTTATGTGCGTTTTTAAACGTTTAAAATATCGCTTGCTTCAACGGTGAAGGTAAACATCGTGAGGAAACCTGCACGCCTGAGAGTTCTCCATAATGTTCTCAATGGCGTTTGAAGTCTGCCAATCCGCACATGGCCAGCGTGGTGAACTATGGCCAAACCCTTCTCATATTGAGAGGAGACCCGCGCTCTGTAGTGAGCCGGTAATGGGTTGATCATGATGATGATGATGATTATTCTATTAGAAAAGAAACATTTTGAATTAGATAGAGATATAAATTTAGTTTTGTTATTTCAATACAGCAAGTACAAACACAGTACTAAATATGTAATTTACTAGTGAGTTGGAAAAGTAACACCCAAATCCGTCAGGTATGGAAACTAATTTCGAAGTTTTAATAATAATTGAAGGATACACACTTCCGAAACTTTAAAGTTCTTCCCCCGTTTGAAGTTTGAACGCGCCGCGGTGGGGCGAATAGTAATAATTCACGATATTATTAATACATTTCTCCAGGAAAGTCACTAGTTTGTGGTCCCTTTAGTTACCCACTTTGTTTACTGTTTGGAAGTCAAAGGCTTAGAAGGGGCACGTGAGTTTTGGACTGAACAGTTTGTATTGGAATCAAATAAACGGATGCGGTAACCTTTTTGAAGTTTCTTCGCAAAGCACGAAAATTAACTTGATATTCTATGAGTAAGCTTAGTAGGCTCGCAATGGTGCAGTCACTTTCGAGCAACGAAACACTATGACGCCAAACGAAAATGAGCTTAATGTTCTGCCGCTAAGGGTCGCAATTTCTATACTATATATATTTATTTACATACTTGTGCTGTCTGCAAGTCTGGCTAGAAGTCTGGATGAATTTGAGCTTTTAAAACTAGGACGTAGATAGATTAGTTTATACCTCAGTCTAGGATTTTTTTATACACTACAAGTTAGCCCTTGACGGCTATCTCACCTGGTAAGTGATGATGCTGTCTAGGATGGTAGCGGGCTAACCTGTTAGGAGTACGCTAAAGCCACGCTCCTAATTGGTTTCTACGCGACATCGTGCCGGAACGCTAAATCACTTGGCGACACGTATTTGTCGGTAGGGTGGTAACTAGCCACGGCTGAAGCCTCCCATCATACTTATTTAATTATAACTCAAAAGTGTTTAATATTCAAAGCAATTTAGATAATAGTTTAATAATAACATTGTATACCTACTTAGAAGCTTACTAAACATGTTAATAGTTCCAAATTTACAGATTTAAATAAAATATAAAGAAGAAAATAAACAAGAAAACTTAAAAATTCTATAAAGTAACATTGATAGACTTCGTAGAAATATACTTTTTAATGATACGGCAGCGGTGATAGCCCAGTGGTTTTAGGGCGACAGCCTCCTAATCAGAGGTCGGCGGTTCGAATCCGGGCACGCACCTCTAACCTTTCGGAGTTATGTGCGTTTAAAAAACAAAAAAATATCACTTACTTCAACGGTGAAGAAAAACATCGTGAGGAAACCTGCACGCCTGAGAGTTCTCCATAATGTTCTCGTGTGAAGTCTGAAAATCCGCACATGGCCAGCGTGGTGGACTATGGCTAAACCCTTCTCATATTAAGAGGAGACCCGTGCTCTGTAGTGAGCCGGTAATGGGTTGATCATTATGATGATGATGATGATATGGCAGAGTTTTGAGAAATATCTAGGTCTGCTTTTAAAATATATATTTACAAGCTGAGACAAATCCATTTATGGGGACAGATCTTACTAGATTAGTTATTGCGTTTTGTTGGGCTTACGTATTCTTCTATTGCTCACACTTCACATCCAAAGACATTTTATCCATTATGATATATATTTTTTCTCTTTTTATGGCTTTATACAGATTAGCAAATGTCAAGTTTATAGCAATGGAGAATTGAAGTTAGGGAAAAAGGCCGGGAAACTTCGCACTGGGCGGACGCGGTTCCCTCAAACCTGTCCCAAATTAATACATGTTAACCATTCAAAAAACTAGCCACTACACTAACGACACCAAAACTATAATGTCCACAACACAACCAACACCAATCCTTTTCAAAATTAGCCAACAAAAATTAATTCAAGAAAAGCGTGAAAAAACCACGCCCACCGAATACGAAGTCTCTCGGCTCTTTCCTCCTATGATGTATTCATTAATCTATACAGATACATAAAATTGGAGTGTCTGTTTGTAATATTGAAATAACCGTTTTTTACTACATGAATATGTATACGTACCAAACATATATATATATAACATTTTTTACAATTTTTGTCTGTCTGTCTGTCTGTTTGTTCCCGTTAATCTCTGAAATGACTGGACCGATTTTTACGGGATTTTTATTGGCAGGTAGCTGATGTAATAAGGAGTAACTTAGCCTACTTTTATTTTAGAAAAATAAAGTAATGTTGCAATGTCCAAGTACCGCGCGCAGCTCACGTGCATGCCACCGCCTGTACCATCACGTCTCGGGCGCCTCCCACTTCTCCCACCAATTGTTTTAGTTTAGTAATTATTTCAAGTAATACGGGTTAATAATCTATTGTTTCGTGATTGAAAGACAAACAAACACACTAACTCAACGCAGATGAAGTCGCGGGCGTCAGCGAGTTAAGACATATATTTACAAGTTGTTTGTAAGGGTTAAAATGTTATTAATCTGTATACGTACAAAATAGTGTAAAACTTGACTAGAATACTATTGTTAATGTATTAAGTTGGTTGTCATCATGTCGTGCCGCCACGCTATTGGTTCCCGCCAAAACGGTGGCAAATGATTGGTCCACGAAAAACAGCAATAAAAATGGACGCCACGAGGACAGTACGATAAGTTTTTTAATATTTTTGGAAAAAGGTTTCAATGTAACGGGCGTTTTTAAAGTTTTTACATAAGACTTAAGTATAATATTCGTTAAAACCTGTATTAGAGAAGCGTTTTGGGTCTATGCTCTGAATCCTTCTCCTCCAAAAAATAAAAACCTATGACCGGTATGTCATCATCATCATCATTTCAACCGATAGACGTCCACTGCTGTACATAGGTCTTTTGTAAGGAGTTCCAATGGCCACGGTCTCGGGCCGCTTGTATCCAGCGGCTCTCTGCGACTCGTTTGATGTCGTCTGTCCACCTTGTTGGGGGTCGACCAACGCTACGTTTACCGGTGCGAGGTCGCCATTCCAGCACCTTGGGACCCCAACGTCCATCGGTTCTCCGAGCTATGTAGTTTCAAATAATGATAATAGATAATGAGATAATATTCATGACACACAAACACTTCTTACATCCATGTAAACTCTCCGGTGACGTCCCTAAAGAGGGAAAACAAAATATTAACTTGCCCTCATATAAAATTCGCGACAAGAAAAATCACTTTGACTCGAATAAAAAAAGGTTTCGCCAAATTGCAGCAACACTTAGAAATTTAATAAAAACAGTTTTCAGTTCAAAGGGAAAAAGGGAAAGGTCCAAATTTTAATGTAGGCGAAATGAATTATTTACATCGATTCCCTTTGCAGTGTGTACACTGTACTTTTTCGAGAGAAGAGATTGGATAAAGGTTGAATGTTCAAATCAAATCAAAATCAAATCTTTATTCATGTAAATCTATTTCAGGCACCTATGAATCGTTCATATATATTTCTATTCGTGAAGTAATAATAAAACAAATATAATCTTGATATTTGGCTGGGAACACGGAAGCTGGGAAGGGTTTCCACACTTTAGCAATTCGTATTAGGAATAATAGGATATCAACCACATAACCTCATAACAATATTTATAATTTTACGCGACATCGTGCCGGAACGCTAAACCGCTTTGCAATCCATCTTTATTTTTTTTATCCACGACAAGTAAGCCCTTGACGGCAGTCTCACCTAATGTAAGTGATGATGCAGTCTTAGATGGTATCGGGCTAACCTGTTAGGGGCATGGTAAATCCACACTCCTAATTGGTTGCTACGCGACATCGTGCCGGAACGCTAAATCGCTTGGCGACTTGGTCGTAACTAGCTATGGCCGAAGCCTATCAGACCAGACTCGAGCCGGGAATCGAACCCAGGACCTCCAATTTTAAAATGTAACGTAACTGATCAACCCTCATAGCTTTAGTTTTAAGTTTACGTATGTAGTTATCACCATCGAATCACTACTTTGTAAGTTATTGACGCGTCAAAAGCGCCTTTTAAAGGACTATTTGAATAAAGATTATTCGAATTGAATTGAATTGAATTGATCAAAAATATCTTAGTACCTAGTTGCAAGTATATTGGGAATTGTGATTCGTGCGAACTCCAACTGCAATGCACTATCAACCATAAAGTTTAATTTTCCCTGACATTCGCAGCGATTGCGTCAGCTAGAGTTAAATTCATCGAATGTCACGTAGAGGTACGTACGGTTGGTGATTTATAACTGAATATTTACAGCTATCTGCGACTGAAAGCCTGGGGATGGCGTATCAAGGGTTTTAAATATTTCAAAAAAAATGGATGCACCTTTCACATTGCGACTTTGCTTTCGTAAGTCCAGTGTTTAATATTAGTGACAACAGTGGCAAAATGCCACAGGCCTCTAGCCGTGATGGTTAGCACCGCATGAGGCCCCAGACCTTGGCGTTGAACCTATGTCTTCAAAGTCAATGTAAATTTTATAGGAAGTAATTTACAGTTAATACTGAGCTACTGTAGAATAATCTGCGTAATGATATCAGAGGTTCGGAAGTAATACACATTTAAAGGTCATCTTAAAAACATTTATTTGAACACATGCCATTACAATTAATGGATTAAAGTTATATGTATATATGTATTGATATATATATATGTATTTGTGTTTAGTATATTATATTTCTTGAGAAATTTATTATCTTTAGTTTATAAATCGCGCTGCTACCCTGTTCTTTCTTCTCTCTTCTTTCCCCAAGGATTGCCTGCAAGAGATTGTTTATGCTATAAGGCCAGTTTTGCATTATTACCTGTGTGTTACCTCGTATGTGTTAAGTGTTCAATGTTATTGTTTCCTTATCATTTGTGTGCGATAAAGAGTAGATAGATAGATAGATGGATAGATCCATCCATCTATATATCCTCTATACCATGAACGGCTCCAAAACCGTGAGGGCTCCAGAACTATAACCTGCCAGAACAGCTAGTATACTATAATCCGCGACGATTTGAATAATTGACGACCTCTGTGGCGTAGCGAGTACGCTTTTGCATTATAAAGTTAGAGGTCCTGGGTTTGATTCCCGGCACGAGTCTGGTCTGGTGAGAGCCTTCGTCTACCTTACCAACAAGGATGTTTCACCAAACGATTTAGCGTTCCGGCACGATTTCACGTATGGGTTTACCATATCCCTAACAGGTTAGATCATCATCATCATCATCAGATTAGACAGGTTAGATCGCTACCATCTAAAAAATATAAACAGCAAGGTCATGCAAGAAAAGTTCACCCGGTAAGGTAACCCTTAGTGCTAACTTGTAGTAGGATTATAATAAAAATCTATTAATTTATTATAACTCTACTATATAGTCAATCAATTAATCAATTAATCAATCATAAACTTTATTCAAATAATCCTTTGACTTTTAAAACACTTTTGATGCGTCAATTGGCAGACTTCACACGCCTTTAAGAACGAAGAACTCTCAGGCATGCAGGTTTCCTCACGATGTTTTCCTTCACTGTTGAAGCAAGTGATATTTTAATTACTTAAAAACGCACCAAACTCCGAAACTTAAGGATCGAACCCCCGAACTCTGATTAGATAGTCGACGTTCTAACCACTAGGCTGTCACAGCTTAGAAATAATAATAACTTGTAGTGGATAAAAAATCAACCAGAAAACTCTGCTCGGTGCAAACTAAAATCTCTTTCTCCAGTCCACATAGATCTCTAATTACGCGATCGCACGGTTGCCTCGAACAACTGAGCATCTTCAGTAAATGCCCACTTCACAATACACAATTGCTAAGTCATATCATAATTGCATTTCACGCTTGTTACCTTTTGTATACGTTTAAAAAAGTTGTTTATGTCTTTCATAAGGGAAAAAAGATTCATCCAACGAATAGTTCCATGCAAAAAAAAGGTGGGAGCCGGCCATTTGAGATGGAAACTTTCAGTGGGACGGCCTTATTAAAGTAAACGTGTTATTTAAACAGCTCCTTTCTAGGGTTCTTTAATCAAATACAAAGTTAAAATGAATACTTTAATTCAAACGGAAGGTATTCCTTTTCGTACATAAAAAACTATTTTGTTCTACATTTGTACACTAAAAGCCAAAGCGACGAGGGATCCAAACTCGCCCTAAGCCCTCATTAAAACTAAGCTGGGAATCGTTTTTGTAATCAAAAATTATAAATCATCATCATCATCATGATCAACTCATTGCCAGCTCACTACAGAGCACGGGTCTCCTCTCAATACGAGAAGGGTTCGGGCATAGTCCACCACGCTGGCCGTGTGCGGATTAGCCCATAGTCCACCACGCTGGCCGTGTGCGGATTAAATAAGAGCCAATAAAATTTGGAGCAATAGTTTTTATCTAGATTTTGTAATTTTTCACTGTTAGAAACTTATGGTATCCGATTGTCAAAAACTTGTATATAAACTACGATTGATTTTCCGCGATTTGGAAAATCGTACCTATTTTGATAAGTAGGTACGTTTTCCCATCAAAATATTTTCCTTCGTTATTCCACTCATCTCATCATGATCATCATCATGATCAACCCATTAACGGCTCACTACAGAGCACGGGTCTCCTCTCAATATGAGAAGGGTTTGGCCATAGTCCACCACGCTGGCCATGTGCGGATTGGCAGACTTCACACGCCTTTGAGAACATTATGGAGAACCGACAGGCGTGCAGGTTTCCTCACGATGTTTTCCTTCACCGTTGAAGCAAGTGATATTTTAATTGTTTAAAAACGCACATAACTCCGAAATGTTAGAGGTGCGTGCCAGGATTCGAACCGCCGACCTCTGATTAGGAGGCTGACGTCCAAACCACTAGGCTATCACCACTACATTTGATTTGATAATCACCGTCAATTTTCTAACTCTGGGTACCACTCATCTCATCTCATACAAATTGTACGAGAAAATGGTAGACACGATTATCACTTGGCGCGCATCTTAGCCCTTCGGTTTCCTCGTTATCCTAACTGCAAGACCAACGAAAAATATGTCGACGGCAATTTCATCATCATAAATTACATGGCATATTCCTCATTCCTGTAAAGTACTTTCAGTGCAGATTTTTTCATGGAAGCCCACTTGGGCACGAGAAGGGCCCTTCAGCCGCCCAGGGCTCTTGCGTTGAAGAAGTTCATTGTTCTATGGCATAATAGCCGACGCCATTTTGCGTCGCCTTAACTCTGTTACGTGTTTTTATATCATCTTACAGATTGTACGATAGACCAACGATAACTAATAGTATTTTCTTCATAGTTCATCATTAATCTAACAGAGAGTTTGCAAGTTATTATGACACCGCTGTAAGGGTAAAATTTAACTAAAAGTATCAAGAGGTGAAAAACACTTATCCCTAAGCTAGATATTAACTGTAAGCAATGGAAATAAAGTAAACACTTGGTTTGAATAAGGATACATAATTTAATGATAATTAATTACGATACGTACTTTATAAATTTTAATTTTTAATTCGCAAATAACTCTGTATCTCGGTCACCTTCACAAGTGGTTCATTCAACAGATTTCATTTCCTAGGTCCCTCTTTTTTTTTTATCGTGGGTAAAGCCTCATGGATACCTCTGCGCCACGGGGAGGTACACAGGTTATGTCAGACTCCTACTGACTAAAACCCCCACGTGTTCCTACTCACCGCTGTATGGTGGAGTCACGGGAAAGCTTTCGCATACAATCGCAACTCCACCTAGGTCCCAGACGGTTTCATTGAAAGTGAATTAACTCTCTAGTGAATTATTAATTTAATCCATAATTATAACAACAAATAGACAAGCACCCACATTCGTGCGCCGCTTGTTCTATTGCTTCAGTAAAAAAGTATTTATAAGCTATTTATAATTAACTAGCTGTTGTCCGCGACTTCGTCTGCGTAGAACTGCTGATTTCCCGTGAGATTGAGTTTTTCCATCCGGCTAATGGCCTGTTTCAGAAAGTAAGTTACTTAACGCGAATTTTTGTGTCTCTAACTCCAAAAACAAAGGAATTTCATACAAATTTCCAACCCCTATTTTACCCCCTTAGGATGGAATTTCCAAATATCCTTTCTTTTCCAAATATCTTCTCTTAACTATCAACTACCTACTTGCTAAATTTTAGCTTTATGCGTACAATGGTTTTTGAGATCTCGTGTTTAATCAGTAAGTATGTAAGTAAGTAAGTGACCTTTCGCTTTTATATACCTATAGATTTTTGACTATGTGATAGACAAAAATAACCCGGCTAAGTTTGTTGCGGGCTTCTTGTCGGAAACGGGTGCGTTTGGTACTCTCCTAGCTTTCGTTTTGACGAACGTAGTTAATAGCCTTACCTCACGCATTAAAATATCGGATAATATATTCAATGAACGGCTTGTGAAGTCTGTATTGGGATTATATGAATAAAGCTATTTTTTATTTTGATTTATTAGCGATACTATTTATTTATTCTTATGTTTATTTAATTATTTATTAGCAAGCCTATGTTCTATACAATGTCTTACATTTGAATTAATTAAAATAATAACGTAATAATTATATCTTTGCATACCCAACTTACAGGCTAACTCAGCATCACTAACATTACATATTTAACAAAAATTAAGAAGAAAAGAACAAAAGAAGCTGTGATAGCCTAGTGGTTAGGGCGTCAGCCTCCTAATCAGAGATCGGCGGTTCATATCCGGGCACGCACCTCTAACTTTATGGAGTTATGTGCGTTTTTAAATAATTTAAATATCACTTGCATCAACGGTGAATGAAAACATTGTGAGGTGTAGGTTTCCTGCATGCCTGAGAGTTCTTCATAATGTTCTCAAAGGCGTGTGAAGTCTGCCAATCTGCACATGGCCAGCGTGGTGGACTACGGCCAAACCCTTCTCATATTGAGAGGAGACCCGTGCTCTGTAGTGAGCCGGTAATTGGTTGATCGTGATGATGATGAAGAAGAAAATTAACAAACACAATAAAATTAAAGCGACATTGGAGGACTAAGCAGAAATATCTTTTTTGATATTATTATTGGTGAACCTACGAAAAATTAAATTACACAGGTTTGACAACTGGTTGAATTCCATGATCATGTCCGAGATTTTTTTTAATAGAAAACCCCAGTATGTAAGTAGCAATCTTGGCCGCCATTGCAATGGTACTTCAAACCATGCAACGCAGTTACCCCGACAAGAAGCCTTAAGTACTCCGCAATCAGAACCTCCCAATTACTGTAATTGACATCGCCCCCCGCACAGTGAAATAAATCTGCCCCAATTTTTCGCCCTGTTAAGGAAATTTCGATTACATTTCCCCAATCGTCCGCGATTATGTGCCAGAATAATGTTACGACTCGCGATTTGTCAATGTAAGCGAAATTTTTATTGTTATACTCCCCATTACCGTTACAGATACCTAAGTGGTAGGATTTTTATTGTGATTGCTGGATTTGGTGGCTCGAGTGACCCCGGTTAACTAACCAGCCTGACTTTTGTGTTACATTTATCTATAATTAATTCCGAAGCGGTGATAGCCTAGTGGTTAGGGCGTCAGCCTCCTAATATCAGGTCGGCGGTTCGAATCCGGGCAGGCACCTCTAACTTTTCGGAGTTAAGTGCGTTTTAAAAAAAAAAAAAATATCACTTGCTTCAACGTTGAAGAAAAACATCGTGAGGAAACCTGCACGCCTGAGAGTTCTCCATAATGTTCTCAAGGCGTGTGAAGTCTGCCAATCCGCACATGGCCTGCGTGGTGGACTATGGCCAAACCCTTCTCATATTGAGAGGAGACCCGTGCTCTGTAGTGAGCCGGTAATGGGTTGATCATGATGATGATGATGATGATAATTATTTCGACGACTTCCGTGGCAGAGCTCGTGCGCTGTCGCAATATATATCGGAGGTCTTGGGTTCGATTTCCGGCTCGAGGCTGGTCTGGTGGCTTCGGCCGTGGCTAGTTACCATCCCACCGACAAAGACGTGTCGCCAAGCGATTTACCGTTCCGTTCGCGTTGAAACCAATTAGGAGTATGGGCTTACCATATCCCTAACAGGTTATATGACTATAATCTTACGTTTTTTGAAATCTTTGAACTTATTGATAGACATCTCCAAGATTTCAATAGTGATTTTGTTATAAAATGAAATAAAATTTTCTTTGAATGTTTCACTAATTTTGTACAGCCTACTGAACGGTATTACAAGTTTACTATTTATGACTTGAATTTTGTAGTATTATTATGGACATACATTAAATTTTCATATAAATATATTGGTTATGCACTGTCATTATTTTATATTCTTTAAATTGATCTCTTTGGCCCAATTTGTATATCGCACGAGCAGCCCTCTTCTGCAAAACGAATACAGAGTCAATATCACAAACATTAACCTGTTATAACCAAAATACCATATGACAGTCACGATAGTGTTTTTTTTTATTTATATTTTATTTGGCAATCTTAACAAATTACAATACTTATAATTAAATCTTAACTTAGTTACATGTTCTATATCTAATTGTAATTCTAATTGACTGCACAGCATGAAAAAAGTTTGACCAATTACAGAAATATAAATATAAAGTTAGGTGTAATACTTAATTAATCCTGTTACATTCAAACAAAATTTCCATTACAGTTTACTTTTTTTTTTTTTTATACACTACAAGTTAGCCCTTGACGGCAATCTCACCTGATGGTAAGTGATGATGCAGTCTAAGATGGTAGCGGGCTAACCTGGAAGGGGTATGGTAAATGGTCCCATACTCCTATGGATTTCTACGCGACATCGTGCCGGAACACTAAATCGCTTGGCGACACGTCTTACACGTCAGTAGGGTGGTAACTAGTCACGGCTGAAGCCTCCCACCAGACCAGACTCGAGCCGGGAATCGAACCCAGGACCTCCAACTTTTTAATCTGACAGCGTGACTTAATTAATCTTATTACATTCAAACAAAATTTTCTATAGTGACTGTTAAAGATATCAATTTTGGAGTAATTTCTGACAATCTCATTGTACAAACGACATCATGTTTATAAAACTAGTTATCAATATACGGATATAGCTCGAATGTTACGATGAAGTCTTAGTTTTCTATTATCGGCTGCTTTGCCTTGTTTCCCTACCGCCTCACGACATACACAGATAAAAAATGCGATTTGGATCAGAGGCTGCCATTTTTGTTACTGGAATAGAAATGCTAGTTTGAATATCCACGGATTTCGCGATATATGATACTACGAGTATATAGGAAGCTGTGATAGCCTAGTGGTTAGGACGTCCTACGACGAAGAAACTAAAGTTTTGCGTTTTTTTTGTACACTTCAAATCAACCCTTTCCGGCAATCTCACCTGATGGTAAGTGATGATACAGTATATGATGGTAGCGGGATAACCTGTTAGGGGTATGGATTACCTATACTAGTTTATATATGGTTCGTCTAAAGCAAATGTATCAGGGGACCTTCTGTGACCTCCTTCTGTTCATCAATCATTTGATATATCGAACGTGCGGCCGGAAACATGTATATATATTTATATATAGTATCATCATGATCAACCCATTACCGGCTCACTACAAAGCACGGGTCTTCTCCTAATATGAGAAGGGTTTGGCCATAGTCCACCACGCTGGCCACGTGGAGATTGGCAGACTTCACACGCCTTTGAGAACATTATGGAGAACTCTCAGGCGTGTAAGTTTCCTCACGATGTTTTCCTTCACCGTTGAAGCAAGTGATATTTTTTTTTTTTTAAACGCACATAACTGAAAAGTTAGAGGTGCGTGCCCGGATTCGAACCGCCGACCTCTGATAAGGAGGCGCCCTAACCACAAGGCTACAATACAGATACAGTTCATGCCAATAGTATATTTGCGAGCACTTCTAGCATGAAATAAAGTGTCAGACGCTGAAATCTAGGTTCCAGACCGTATGATACTTTAGATTGTATTTTTTATAAAGAAAGAAAACTGGTGCAAGCTTACTGCCCTCCTTCGAAGGAAATTAATGTTTGTTTTGCGAAATTAAAAACGGCGCCGTATGCATATACCGCCGCCACAGACTCCATCTTGAATTCACAAACTGAACAGCCGACTCACCGCTTTCCCCAGCTGGTGATAAGGTAGAAAATTCTTTGTATGGTTTTATAGATGACAGTAACATTGCGCTACATTACGTTTAGGTATAGTGTATGTTGGTGGGTTTATAATCCAGCAGTGGATATTTATGTTTGCGATTAGAAATTGGATTTTTCACATATAAATCTTAATCTGCCACCATCGATTATTCCGTTCTAAGGTATGACGTCGGAAAATGATTGGTGGGTTTTATCTATTACGATAAAATTCCTAAGGGTATTGGATTATTTCTTTGGGATCCTTTCGACTTTCAACTTACAAATATAAGCATTTATATGCCCAGTAGTGTTACGCTCCGTTCTTTCAAGGTCATCTTGTTCAAGATCATTTATTGGTTCCCAATAGATGTTAAGGTCCTTAATAGCTGGAGCGACGACGTTTTGAACATCAGGCAAATAAGAAAAAGAAGAACAAAAAGACTTCAGGGAGTCATTGGACATAAACGTCTCATTCCGTGACATACGTAACACAAAAAATCAGACTATATCCAACAAAAGGTTATATAAGTAATTCACTTTGACACAATCCATAGCGAAGCGGGTTTGCTGAAGCATTATAAAGTTGTGGGTCCTGAGTTCGATGGTAGGTATAGGTTCACCATACCCCTACCACCCTTAAACGGTTAGCCCACTAACATCTTACTGCATAACTGCATCATCACTTACCAACAGGTGACGGAAAAACAGCATTCGTAATGAAATAGGGCATATAATATAATATATTGCCTTAGATGGACGCTAAAATGAAAATCCAAATACAAAATTCATTTTTCTTTGTTACCTTCTCATAATTTCACCATCAATACCTGTTCCACAAACATCAGGTAAACTGGAAAAAAATCCTTACGGATTAAGTTGGCCTTCGTAGCAATCTTAAGTATGCAATAAAGAATTTAAATATTAATTGTATAGCCAACGCCCCATGGTTATTAATAAATAGCGAGATCCATGAACATCTGCGTAACAATACTGTGAAGGAAGAAATCCAACATTCTTCCAAATCCGTTGGCAGTTCAGCTCACATTACCTAAAGCGCCTGAGAAAAAGAATTTTATAAGGATAAAACCTGTTTAAATACATAAAAAGAAAATGTAAAGTTACCAGTCACTTAGTCTCTAGGACTGAGTCCTAAATTGAGAACCAAATTACATGATCAGGTTCCCCGTAGCAATTTGTTGGGACTTTAATGTTACACACATACACACACGAAACACATGCACACACATATACACCCAATCATCATGTTCCATAATTTTGGGTGAGTACTGCCGCCTGATATACAGGTATATACTAAATCAGGGGATTTAGTGTATGTTTGTGTTTGTGTGTGTGTTGTGTGTGCAATAATGAGTATCTATCTATCTATCTATAATACGTAAAATATTTTGCTTAATCTAATATGTTTAAACAATAATAAAGCCAGCTACGATTTATCTGGAGGAAAAAAAAGTATTTCCGCCCGACATGCAAAGTTCCGCACAACTTTGCAGATTCTATGGACTAAAAAAAGTGGTTCCAATTACCGGGATATCGGAAAAATTTGCCAAATTAACTCGCGCTGTGAAAAATCTCGTCAAACCACCCAAGAACGCCCACCCTCACCTCTCTCAGTTCAATTTGCAAGCCGTTTTATGTTTAACATTAAAGTCCCAACAAATTGCTACGGGGAACCTGATCATGTAATTTGGTTCTCAATTTAGGACTCAGTCCTAGAGACTAAGTGATTGGTAACTTTACTTTATGTTTTTACGTATTTAAACAGTTTTATCACTATGTCTACATGTCATTATGATCAATGTTTAGTCTCTTTTATGAATTAGACGACCTCCGTGGCGCAGCGCGCGCCGTTGCATTAGAAAGTTGGAGGTCCTGGGTTCGATTCCCTCCTCGAGTCTGGTCTGGTGGGAGCTGCGGCCGTGGCTAGTTACCACCCTACCGACAAAGACGTGTCGCCAAGCGATTTAGCGTTCCGGCACGATGTCGTGTAGAAACCAATTAGGAGTATGGCTTTACCATACCCCTAACAGGTTAGCCCGCTACCATCTTCGACTGCATCATCACTTACCATCAAATGAGATTGCCGTCAAGGGCTAACTTGTAGTGGATAAAAAAAAAAAAAGATTACTAGGACAAAAAATTTCACTAAAGTTGAGTTCATTTTACTCGGACCCTGTAGTGCAGGTTCTAGAGGTGACAAATTTATTTTAGTATATATATTTAGTATATATGGAAAAGGTTGTAAGTAAGGTTGTTCATCCAAGTGGCATATATAGTAAATTTTAAAGTTAAGACTCAGTAAACTTGTAGTAAAAATAACCTAGTTATTATACTATTATATATATTACTATTATATATATTACTATTATATATATTATAAATTTAAGCGGCACACCACTGCGAAGTGGGGGATAGCGATGTGGTTAAAAAGAGACAGTCAGATGGTAAAGGAAGAGATGTACGTTGGGAGAAACTAGTATAGCCTATCTGAAATATATAGCCTACGAATAACGGTACAGTTAAAATAATACAACCGATTTACCTACTAATAAAACGGGTATTAATTTACTTACCTTATTCGAAGCTTATATTAAATATACACGCTTGGAATTATAGTAATTGTGAACCATTTTATTACAAATTACTTACCAAATGACATTTCTAGCTTATCTCTCGATAAGTTGAAAGTTTATATAAAAGTCTTATAATAGTGTAAAGGATTATGTAAATGATAAAAAAGGCTTGCTTAGGAAATGTTGATCTAATAAGATAGCTCTTATATAATTTGAAGTGGCATGTGAGATGTTGATAACAAATCAAAATTACCTGGCTAAGATTGTTTTATATTTTTGCTTGGCGGATCGAAACGATAAGGCCGCCTTTTGTATCCTGCTTCTTCTCGTTTCTGTTTTTCTTATTATTTAACTTTATGTTATGGTGTACAAATAATGAAAAAATATAAAATTAAAAAATAACTTTGTTGTTTGCTTCTTCTTAGACCAGGGCGCGTATGGAACCCTCATAGTTTTAGTTTTAAGTTTACGAATGTATTTATCACCATCAAATCACTACTTTGTAAGTTATTGACGAGTCAAAAGTGCCTTTTAAAGGATTATTGTAATGAAGTTTAATTTATTGATTGATTAACGGTACAGTCAAATTAATCAATTAATATTAAGGTATGTATCCATATTGTGGCCAAATTAACAGCATATTAACATATTAACAGTAAGGATATTATCTGAATCAGTTGAATAATCAATCAGTGTTGGTTAATTGATCCCTTTGTATGATATCTTAACTTTATGAATATTGTGGCGAAAGTTATATTATGTATGTATTCTTAGCGAAAACTAGCACGATTGCAAAAGACGTATATAGTATATTGAATAGTATGTAGTGCTTATAGCATTATAAAGTTGGAGGTCCTGGGTTCGATTCCCGGCTAATATGGTCTGGTTGGAATATATATAGTATGATATCTGCTAAGATACTTTATGAATATTGTGGTGAGAGATATACTGTATTAATGTATTCTTAGCGAAACTTACCACGATTGCAAAAGACGTATATTGAATAGAATGTGGTGCTCATAGCATTATAAAGTTGGAGGTCCTGGGTTCGATTCCCGGCTAATCTGGTCTGGTTGGAATATATATATGCATGTGTTAGATGACCTCCGTGGCGCAGAGCGTGCTTGTCAAATTATAAAGTTGGAGGTCCTGGGTTCGATTCCCGGTTAGTCTGGTCTGGTGGGAGGCTTCGGCCGCGGCTAGTTACCACCCGACATCTACCGACAAAGAAATGTCGCGTAAAAACCAGTTAGGAGCAATATTGAATAACAGATAATACAATATTAGCATCTTTTTAATATGTTTTACTTTACAGGTATAATTTAAAACAACCTACCTATTAATTCCTGTAGGGAACATTTTTTTGATTTAGCTACGGAGTTGAGACGTCTCCTCGATCTTTACTTTGCCCATGGCGTTGCGAATTCAGAATTCGTGATCATTTGAAATGATAATGCCACGGTTTTGAGACATTGTTTTATAACATAAGATAAGATCAGATAAGATAAGATAAGATCAGATAAGATAAGATAAGATAAGATAAATACTCTTTATTGCACACAAACTTTAAAGAAAAAACAATACAAAAACATTTAATACATAAGTATGCAAAGGCGATCTTATTGCTTCAGCAATCTCTTCCAGACAACCCTTGGGGAAAGAATTAATTAAAGTATGAGGGTAATGGCGCAATTCAAAACATAAAATAAAATATCAATAAATATAATATATAAATATATACTTTTATATATAAATAAATATATATCAGTACACACTCTTGTATCTCTCTTGTTTTATCTTACACACTCTCTCGTAACTTTAATTATAAATGTGAAAGTGTGGATGTTTGTTACTCAATGACGCAAAAACGTTTTAACAGATTTGGTTTCCTCACGATGTTTTCCTCCACCGTTGAAGCAAGTGATATTTTTGACGACCTCCGTGGCGCAGTGCGTGCGCTGTCGCATTTTAAAAATTGGAGGTCCTGGGTTCGATTCCCAGCTCGGGTCTGGTCTGGTGGGAGGCTTCGGCCGTGGCTAGTTACCACCCTACCGACAAAGACGTGTCGCCAAGCGATTTAGCGTTCCGGCACGATGTCGTTTAGAAACCGATGAGAAGTATGAGTTTACCATACCCCTAACAGGTTAGCCCGCTACCATCTTAGACCGCATCATCACTTACCATCAGGTGAGATGCAGTCAAGGGCTAACTTGTGGTAAAAAAAAAAAAATGTGTGTTACTCTCGCAAAAACGGCTGAACGGATTTGGATGAAATTTGGCATGCATGTAGCCTTTGCCATGGAAAAGAATATAGGTTTCCTTGTATCCCAATTCATTAAGTAGTTCCTGAGGAAAAATTGAAAATTGTTCAAGAGCTAAGCCGCGGGTAGACAGCTTTGAAATTTGGTATGCATGTCATCTATGCTATGGAAAAGGACATTTATTTTCTATACCGATCTCTCAAATGGTTCCCGTTCGAGATCGAAGCTTTAGACGAAATTCTGAAGTCCACGCAGATGAAGTCGCGGGAAGAAGCATTAGTATTAAATATTCTTTGTTCATATGGTTCATTATTTTAAAATCTTCTTAAAATAAAATTAATTCTCGCCCGCATGTAAGTATTCATTTGTGTATAAGATTTTTGTGTTTGTAACAATCTTGTACAAAAACCTTAATTCATCATCATCATGATCTACCCATTACTGACTCACTACAGAGCACGGGTCCCCTCTCAATATGAGAAGGGTTTGGCAATAGTCCACCACGCTGGCCATGTGCGGATTGGCAGACTTCACACGCCTTTGAGACCATTATGGAGAACTCTCAGGCGTGTAGGTTTGCTCACGATGTTTTCCTTCACCGTTGAAGCAAGTGATATTTTAATTTTTTTTAAACGTTAGTTAGAGGTGCGTGTCCGGTTTCGAACCGCCGACCTCTGATTAGGAGGCTGACGTCCTAACCACTAGGCTATATACTAACGACAACTAATTCTTATTATTTTGGTTATAATTGTGCATGGAATTGCTATTAAAATTATTATTATTCAGGATTTCGCGTAACCATCGAACGCTTAGTAACTAACAGTTAGACCAAATTAAAATAGAGTTTACCGTAAATGCTATTTCGCGTACGCTATATTGAATGTATGCGAGAGTCCATAAATAAATTAATTTCACCAACCGTTTTATCATTCGCCTAAATACAATCTAATTATAGGAATAATTTATTCCGATTAACATTAATGCATCGGGGATGTACAATTAAATTTTAATGCCATATAGATTTATTCCATTATAACGGAATCCCATTATAAAATTGTGAATTAATTTCCGCGAAAATTTTTGTTTACTCTTAACGAGAAACCAAACAATGCTTTCGAGGTGTTTATCCGAATTTAATTAATAACATACCAATGAAAAAAAAACTGATGGTAATTAAAAAAAAGTATTTTTAATTGGGATTGAAAACTATTATGATTACAATTTTAACTATTAAGTGTTTTTATTATGTGAATATAGTTTTTTTATGTTTTAGTAAGTTTAATTTATCGTCACCTAGTGCACGACCCACTATTTGTGTTGTTTCTTACACTTAGGTTGATATAAGGTCGCCTTTACACCTAAAAAAATTTTGTCGTATTGTTTCTTTGTATTTTGACGCAATTAAGTTATTCTAACTGTTATATTATTACAATACTGTAAGAAATAGTGGTTCAAGTTTCAGTACTGTATACGTATTTTTTTTATGTAAAATGTGATTTATTACATTTTTTTTTGTTTGTTGCACCTTCCATTGCTGTTATCAATGTTCCAAGGTTGACTGGTAGAGAATGCTTTTAGCATTAAGTTCGCCTCTTGTTCAGTTTTTATTTGTGCAATAAAGTTTATAAAAAAAAATGTGTGTCAGGATAATTGAACAAATTGAAAATTTTGGAAAATAATAGGCAGAATTCATTTAAAAGGTAGTGGGACACTGGGTTAATATAAATCCGCACTCATTTGATCATTTCGAACTAGGTATTAAATAGGTAAGATAATTTCGGTTGGATACACAGCAGAGTTCAATAAGGAATGTATGATTTCTCAATTTTCTCTGCCTGCCTGTCTGCTCTGGTGGGAGGTTTAGGCCGTGGCTCGTTACCACCCTACCAACAAGATTTAATGTATGGGCTCAGTATAATAGCCATACTTACTCAATGAGATGTTTCCTTCATTCGCTCGTTTCATTTTCGGTGAATTAGATACCCTTAGTAAAATTGCGTTCAGTTTCGTCTTAATATTTTCACAATAGTTTTTTGATATAAAACCACAATATTTCTTCTTCTTCTTCTTGCCCTTATCCCACATTATGTGGGGTCGGCACAACACGTCTTCTTCTTCCACTCACTTCTATCAGCCGTCACCTCACTACCCACACCTTTTACCCGCATATCCTCTTTTACACAATCCATCCATCTCTTCTTTGGTCTTCCTTTACTCTTTTGCCCTTCCACGTTCATATATAACATTCTTTTGGTGACATCACTTTGTTTCCTCCGCATTATGCCAGCCTGTTACTCCTCATCTTTTCTGTCACTGGCGCTACTTTTAGACTTCCCCTTATATATTCATTTCTTATCTTATCCATTCTTGTCACACCACACATCCATCTCAACATTCGCATTTCTGTCGCATGTACTCTTCTTTCATCCGTTCTTTTTGCCGCCCAACATTCTGATCCATACAACTCGACAGGTCTTACGACTGTTTTATAAATTTTCCCCTTAAGTTTAAGGGGCATTTGTGGGTCGCATATTACTCCTGAGACCTGTCGCCATTTCATCCATCCCGCATTCATTCTATTGTACACATCTCGGTCAATATTACCGTCGTTTTGGAAGAGCGAGCCGAGGTACCGGAAATCCGAGCAGACTGGTAGGGATACACCATTTAACTACAATATTTAGTATGTACTTTTTCCCACCACTCCCTAAAAAGTTACTTTCATAAACTATAAAAAATCTTTCACAAAATGTTGCTTTTTATAAAAAGTCAAGATGAAAAAAGAGTTTAAATTCCACGCCAAGACTGCTTCTGACTGCAAGAAAAAAAGTGTCTTCGCCTGGTGGGGGGCTTCGGCTGTGGCTAGACCACCCTACCGACAAAGACGTGTCGCCAAGCGATTTAGCGTTCCATCACGATGTCGCGTAGAAACCAATTAGTAGAATGGGTTTGCCATACCCCTAACAGGTTAGCTCACTACCATCTTAGACCGCATTATCACTTAGACCGTCCGACCCGCCCGCACCGTCCGACCTCCCCATTATCCCAAATGTCGCCTAAGCCGAGGTTTGGCCTCAAAGGAGGCGCCCTTAGGCAGTCGTTCCCTTAGTTTTGTTCGAGCCCTAGGGCTCAAAATTTCTTTTGGCAGAGCTTCTTTTCGAAGCTCGCCAAGCAGCCCGGTTACGCTGTGGCAACCAATAGGGTTAGTGCAGCTAATAGACAGTCCGAAAAAAAAACATCACTTAGGTGAGATGCAGTCGAGGGCTAACTTGTGGTGTATAAAAAAAACTTTCACGTTTACGTACTTTTTACGATACGAAAAAAACAATCGAATCGTATCAAAAACTTGTCCCCTTTTAATAAGGCAAAGGGGAACAAAGGGCCACAAACTATGATAGCTCTTTGATACGCAAAAGCTGCACAATTTATTGTCCACTTTTTCACCCCCGCGCTTTTGATGCTGAAAAATACTGGAATCGCCGCTCTAATAAACGCAAACAAAATTGATTACATTGTTCACACTAGCTGGTGGGTGACGGCTTTATGTAGTAGCGAACAAACTAACCTTTATGTATTTATTATATTATATAAGTATATATGAACCTATCATCATCATCATGATCAACCTATTCTCGGCTCACTATAGAGCACGGGTCTCCTCTCAGTATGAGATGGGTTTGGCCATAGTCCACCACGCTGGCCATGTGCGGATTGGCAGACTTCACACGCCTTTGAGAACATTGCCGGCTCACTACAAAACACGGGTTTCCTCTCAATATGAGAAGGGTTTAGCCATAGTCCACAACGCTGGCCATGTACGGATTGGCAGGCTTCATACGCCTTTGAGAACATTATGGAGAACTCTCAGGCGTGCAGGTTTCCTCACGATGTTTTCCTTCACCGTTAAAGCAAGTGATATTTTAATTGTTTTAAAAACGCACAAAACTCTGAATAGCTAGAGATTCGAACCCCCGACCTCTGCTTAGGAAACTATTATTTAATTGTTTTCTAAAACTGATTCACTATTGCATAACACCAACTCAGCAGAGTGGAGTCTATCCAAACAAAAAGAGGAACAGTGGTACAACAAATATTAATTGCATTAAGGCTCGTCCAAATAAGGGGAAACGCATCTGAGCCTTTTCTATTGGAATTGCAGCTTTTAGGGTTCCGTATAACAATGTCTGAACTCACGCCATTGTTGTGTTGTCGCAAGAAATATAGTTTTTTTTTTGCTATTTACATATTTATGATACAATATAAATTTTTATGTTAGGAGTTAGGAGAAGCTGTAATAGCCCAGTGGCGTCTGCCTCCTAATCAACGGTCAGGGGCTCGAACCCGGGCACGCGCCTACAACTTTTCGGAGTTATGTGCGTTTTTAAGCAATTAAAATATCACATGCTTCAGCGGTGAAGGAAAACATCGCGAGGAAACCTGCACGCCTGAGAGTTCTCCATAATGTACTCAAAGGTGTGTGAAGCAAGCGTGATCTCTAACAATCGACCTTTTGAGACCATCTCTGTCTCCATTCTTATGCAAAAACTGGAAGCAAACCATTTGTTTTTTATTATATGATCAGACCCAGGAGAAACTCATGAATAAAACGTACAGAACCACATTTTTCGAATTGCAACTCTAACTAAGCAGTTCATTGTAAGAGAGGGTGGAATAAAAATGGAGTCTGATTTTAAAACGTGGTTTGCATTTCACATTTTATTACTATCTACTTTCGTGCTGCAAATATTTATTTTATTCTTTATCAAATAACATAGTTTTTGAAATCGTACTCAACTAATATTATAAACGTGATAGCTCATCATAAAAGATCAATATCTAACTTAACATATTAATAACACATAACCTCATCATCATCACGATCAACCCATTACCGACTCACTACAGAGCACGGGTCTCCTCTCAATATGAGAAGGGTTTGGCCATAGTCCACCACGCTGGTCATGTGCGGATTGGCAGACTTCGCCTTTGAGAACCTTATGAACGGGTGCAGGTTTCCTCACGATGTTTTCCTTTACCGTTGAAGCAAGTGATATTTTAATTGTTTAAAAACGCACATAACTCCGAAAAGTTAAAGGTGCGTGGCCGGGTTCGAATCCCCGACCTCTGATTATATTTATATACATTTTTTTATTTATCTGTTGGTATTTAATATTGTATTTTTGTATGTATTACTTATATATTTTTATATGTTTAATTCCTATAGGTATTTTTTTATAAAATATATTACAATTTCCTTATTAATTTAGTAGTTAGATTCTTGCGTCCGTTTCAACAAATAAGTTTTCTATATACGGTTAAAATCGAATTAGAAAGAAATATAACAAGAGCTCTGAAATTTTCAAACTATACCATACAACCTCCCACATAAATTACAAAAACACACAAAAACACTACAAGCAAAACTAAACTCTATGCTATGTTAAAAGAAAAGTTAAAATAGTCTGTTGTGATTTGTAGGGACAAAATCGGGTATGTTTTCAATTGTAGCGGTGTATATCTGACAAGCCATACTGTTTCACCTGATCATAAAAAATAATTGAATAGCATAAGAGGGAGACCCTCCCCATAATATTATCATACCTTCATAATGTAAGGCTTTTTTGGGGTAGGCATTTGTGAAGCATGGGAAGACTGTTTCCAGGCATTTAATCTATTGCAAATTGGACTTGAGTATGGTATATAAAATATATATATATATATATATATATATATAAGTATTTTATACTTCCACTGAATTATGCTATGCTGGTCTTTTGGGCTTAGAATGGGCAAGAAGTATATTTTTAAAGGGAACCAAAAATATTTTCGTTTAGGGTTTTAATTATCTCAACTTGGAGGTTAATTTTATCAGACAAGAATTCCTTAGTGTAAGACTACGTTTATCTTTTATATAGCTATTGAATAATTTAATATGGCGTGTGAGATGGTGATAACAGAAATAATATTAACCTGGCTAAGTTTGTTGTGGGCTTCTTTTTAGACTACAGCGCATTTGGAAAACCCTCATAGCTTTAGTTTTAAGTTAACGAATGTAGTTATCACCATCAACTCACTATTAAGTAATTTATTGACGCGTCAAAAGTGCCTTTTGAAGGTTTATTTGAATAAAAATTATGATAGATTGATATTTGTCTTAAATGGATTGTGTAAATTAATTATTATTAAAAAAAATATTAAACAGAATTAATTAATTGGTTTAACCATGCCACTAAACGGTTAGCTCGCTACCATCTTAGACTGCATCATCCGGTGAGATTGCCGTCAAGGGCTAACTTATAGTGTATTGAAAATAAAAATAAACTTGTTTCTCACCGCTTCGTATTTTGTGTTAAGAGTTCCCTAAGCTATTGTTCCGATGTACAACCATTCGACTTTACGTCGAAGTGTTCAATAAAACCTAAAAGTTAATTCAAAAAATATAACGACAAGTTCGCTGCACGTCTAAACTCGAGTCGATTCGAATTACGACAAAATTTACGGGTCGGTCATTCGATTTACGACCCAAGTTTAGTAGTTAACTGGGATTTACAATCGCCTAATGAACTTAATTCAACGTGATCAAAGTTTTTATTGTCCCAGATTGGCGGTTAGAGAATTGATTTAATTTTGTTGCAAATGTTTCCGAACTTAGATGATAAAACTAAGTAACTGCCTAAATTTTTTTTAACTGGCTGTGACGATTTTTTTATAGCACACTTAGTATTTTTGTTTTTATTTCAGGCGGAGGCACGTTTTTTTTACGTTTAACAATGTAATTTTTTTTTATCAGATATGTCGGCGCGATGGAGTTATTAACTTCACTCAGCGGCGCCAAGAACCTCAAGAATTGAATAATTACCCACATTTGAACTCTTGATGATTTTGCTAACATTGTTGCCTTTAGTGGCATTATTGCTCGAGACGTCGGACCGTTCAGACCTCTAAGTTATTGTCGCAATAAAAGTGTAATCCAGCAAGTTGTGGTTTCAATTACTATACTATATACTATTAGAGAAAGTCAACAAAAACGTGACGTCACTCTTACTAAAAAACAACTCGGACGCCCTTAACCCGACATATATTTATTTGATGAAAGTATGTAGTAGATATGTGAGACCAAACTGGCCAGTACAACAAAACGCCGATATCATATGTAAGGACCTAATATATCTCTCTTAATAATAAAATAAAAGTTATCGTCCTAGATATTACGGGAGACTGGATCCTAAGATGAAGGTCCCAGTCGATGCGAGTACAGAAAAACCCAATACTGGTATTGGGTTTTTCTGTACATCAATTTTTAGTACCAACTAGGTAGCCTGGAGTTACTAAAATGGAATTGAAAACCTTCTAGATTCAAAGCACATGTAAAAAACTTCGTCACCAGCTGTTATCATTAATTTATTTATTTATCTCCTTTTATTAATAAAATAATAGTCCGCTACATTTAACACTGCATCATCACTTACCATCAGATGGTATTGCCAGGGGCTATCTTGTAGTGTATAAAAAAAAACTTAAACCATTCTAAAAGGACATACCATAGCTGTAATTGGGTAGTTTAAAGATATAAGATATAACTGTAATTGGGTAGTTTATTGTTTAATAAGTAAAGAAGTAGGTATCTTTAAATATCGCCCGTGATTACGAACAGACCAATTGATTTATCATAGCAATACCTACTGGTAGAATAGGTATTGGAATGTGCTTGAGCAAATGTTAGACAATGCAGTGACCGGAAGTGGTAAACACACGGTTTCCGTCGCAATGTTGGCACATCCGCCTGGGTACCGTTTGACTAATCCACAGTATGTGTAGATGGAAATTGTTATAAATTATTTACAACTACTTTCAGATCTCATGAGTCGATCGGTTTAACAAATATAAAGGGCTTTTTTAAAATCTCCATATCTAATCTGATGATCTCCATTACAAAGGCGGAGGTCCTGGGTTCGATTTCGGGCTCGTATCTGGTCTGCTGCGATGCTTCGGCCGTGGCTAGTTCATCATCATCATCATCATGATCAACCCATTACCGGCTCACTACAGAGCGCGGGTCTCCTCTCAATATGAGAAGGGTTTGGCCATAGTCCACCACGCTGGCCATGTGCGGATTGGCAGACTTCACACGCCTTTGAGAACATTATGGAGAACTCTCATGCGTGCAGGTTTCCTCACGATGTTTTCCTTCACCGTTGAAACAAGTGATATTTTAATTGTTTTAAAAACGCACATAACTCCGAAAAGTTAAAGGTGCGTGCCCGGATTCGAACCGCCGACCTCTGATTAGGAGGCTGACGCCCTAACCACTTGGCTATCGCCACTTCCGTGGCGAGTTACCACCCAAAAACTACCGACATCTAGGTTTATGATCTGAGGTGGTGGAATGATTGTCTTCCGGGATGAGCGCTACGCATCACATAAACCGGTGCATTTTTAAGAGATCCTGGAGGCTCCAAATATGTATTTGACGACCTCCGTGGCGTATAGCGTGCGCTGTCGTGCGTAGGGGAATCGAACCCAGGACCTCCAACTTTATAATGCGACAGCGCACGCACTGCGCCACGGAGGACGTCAAAATTATTTAAGAGCTATCTTAAATAACTATTAAATATCCAAGAGTTAAATTTTATTAAAATCGATCAGGAAGCCCGTTGCATCTGCAAGGATGCTGCGGTCGAACGTCACTGGAGATTAAACGTAAACACAGCGAAGCTCCGTTTACGCTCTTGATAATCTGCTACGGTATAAGTTTATTTGAATAATATAAGACTTCACTAGTCAAAGCAATATTTATTTCTACTATACTACCAGATTAGATTAAGTTCATTCATAAATAGACCCTTATATTTTGTATATATTGAATTGTAAATTAAAATACTTAAAGGCAGAACATATGGCTACATATTATGTATATTTTTTTGATTCCAACACGCCTTTGAAAATATTATGGAGAACTCTCAGGTGTGCAGGTTTCCTCACGATGTTTTCCTTCACCGTTGAAGTAAGTGATGTTTAAATCGTTTAAAAACGCACATATTTTCGAAAAGTTCGATTGAACCGCGATTGAACCCCAACCTCTGATTAGGAGGCGGACGTCCTAACCACTAGGGTATCACAGCTAACTAATATTTTATATATATATTTATTTCTGACCGATCATAAAGGCTAGCTTCTCGCAAGGAAAAATAATAGTTTTTATCCCGGGAAAAAAGTTATAAAATTTCCCGTGGGATTATTTTAAACCGATAAAAACGAGGCAGACCGTGGTAGGAACTTATTCTTGACTCAATACAAGTTCTTTTTCTACTTCCTTGTCCCTATGATCCTTCTCCCCTTTCTGGGGCGGACAGCACAAGCATATGAGGTCCCCCCGGTTCCGCCGCGGTGCAGCCTCAGATTTTTCCAGCCTTTCTAATCAGCATCCCAGAATGTCACGACTGGAACAACAGACTTTGCGTTTTTTTTTTGTACACTTCAAGTCAGCCCTTGACGGCTATCTCACCTGGTGGTAAGTGATGATGCTGTCTAGGATGGTAGCGCGGCTAACCTGCTAGAAGTATGGTAAACCCACGCTCCTAGTTGATTTCTACGCGACATCGTGCCGGAACGCTAAATCGCTTGGCGACACGTCTTTGTCGGTAGGGTGGTAACTAGCCACGGCCGAAGCCTCCCACCAGACCAGACTCGAGCCGGGAATCGAACCCAGGACCTCCAACTTTTAAAATGCGACAGCGCACGCACGCGCCACGGAGGTCGTCGCCAGTTATGCTAAGTGATGATAAAGCGAGTTGTCCACCGATATTACATTTCCACTATCGGCAATAAGGCCCCGCCAGACGTCGCTGGAGATTGAACGTAAACATTGCTCTAGATTGTTGAGCGCTTAATTCTATCTTGGAGCCGGACGCTGAGAATAATACTGTATCGCCACATGCGCCATTTTGAGTTGAATTTATAGTTTTAATAAAGCTCTTTATTATACCCAAGTAAAAGTATAACAAACAAAAATAAAAATAAAAATCGTAAAAAGGGTGTAAGGGCGGCCTTATCGCTGCAAGTGATTTATTACAGGCAACCGCTGTGAAAAGGAAACTTGCTTCAACGATGAAGGAAAACATGAGCCGTTAATGGGTTCATCATGATGATGATGATATATATAAATGTGTGAGTAAGTAAGTACGTAAGTATATATATATATATATATACATATATACACATATAAAAATATAGGTAGGTATATGCAGCATACAAACAACCTGTCAGGAATGCGTTCTATTAACATATCGATATTATAAAAAAATTATCAACTTTAATTAATCAACACAATTTTTTTCATTCTGACAACACTCCAATAAACCCAACTATACATATATATTTTACGTATATATATGAAAGCGCGTCGTCATATATATCAAGAAAAGTGAATAGGTAAATATTTACAAGTAAATAAGCAAAGTAAGTATTACGTAAACTTCGAAGAAATACACTTTTGTTCGCACGATAAATACACAGCCGGTAAGTCAAATAAATAAATACATAAGTTTGTTAATATTCTTGAAACATTGTTGTAAACTTTTAAGTATCTACGCTTATTGAGTGCAAGTTGTATAACTGCGAAACTTTATATTTTTATATTTCCTCGCGTTTTCCTTGCCGTGTTACTTTTTCTTTATGAACGTCAACATAGTTCCACCTTACGGGTTTATTTTAATACGTTGGAGTTGCGTTGCATTATAAATTCGTACAATTTCAATACTACTACTTCAGTAGGTTTAAAAATTAATTATTTAATTAAATAGTATGTAAGTAGTTTGCTAAGTCCGTTCTTCTGTTAATAGATGGAATAAATGTGTGATTATTTGTTTAATTAATTAATTTTTTAATTTAATTTGTACGTCGTTAAAGGACTTCCATGACTTAAAAAAATTTAATAGTCTCTTTTCATACGGAAAACCATTCAGATGTTTCAGAGCTTGGAAGGTTTTAAAGGATTTATATTAAAACTACAGCTGTTTCTATATAGTTACACCTGCGTCAGCTAAAGGTCGTAACGTGTTTATTAAATATTGTTAATGTTATTTAAAACAATACCGCGCGGCGCAAGTTGACCCAAGGGGTCTACTCCTCTACCCTATTTTGTTTTCGGACACGCATCAGAAGTACGGATCCATAGCTAATTTTCGTGAAAGATTAAAATGAACAATTTTGAGTGGGTCTATTAAACGATAAATTTTAAGAGTAGTATTTGATGCCAACAATGCGTAATAACCTATGACAACTGAAAATATCCGTATTATGCTCACGTAATAGGACTTTTTTTAAAATTTTATTTTGTCAATTGTCAAATAACAACTTTTTTTGTTTGAAATTCTCTAAAAAGGTTTTCTGGAGTTTGTTTCAAGCATGGTGTTGACAAAGCATTTTTTCAAGTACTTTTTATACTTCGGAATCTCAATACACATTCCGTCAGAAAGTTACAAGACCTAGTCGTACAAGTTTGGATTTGCAAAATGTATAAGTAAATATCGTAACTTATTATTCATATAACTAAATATATTATTTATTGAGTTTGTAATTTCCTGCAAATTCTAAATCGGGAATTTGGCTTAAATTGAGTTGATTATCAAGAAGTGGTGATAGCCTAGTGGTTAGGGCGTAAGCCTCCTAATCAGAGGCCGGCGGTTCGAATCCGGGCTCTAACTTTTCGGAGTTATGTTTGTATTAAGCAATCAAAATATAACTCGCTTCAACGGTGAAGGAAAACATCGTGAGGAAACCTGCACGTCTGAGAGTTCTCCATAATGTTTCTCAAAGGCGTGTGAAGTCTGCTAATCCGCACGTGGTCAGCGTGGTGGACTATGGCCAAACCCTTCTCATATTGAGAGGAGACCCGTGCTCTGTAGTGAGCCGGTAATAGGATGATGATGATGATGACTTGAATGCGCAGGCGGCGCCATCTGAAACGCTCCAAACGTTCTTCAGCAGCCTCTATTAGAAGCATTCTTATACTGCAAACAAATTTCTGTCAAAATTCACACAACGAACGACAAACGAAAATCAAACGATCACACTTTTGGTTTCTTTAGTTTGTGGTTAAAACTGTGGACAATCATCTGTCAAATTCAAATTTTCGTTCGCAACGTAAATTAATTCGAGTTGGTTTAGAAAATCTAAATGTCAAACATCTTCGTTCGGACGAAACTTCGGAACGAAATAGAACCGATCGAAATTTCGTTGAATAAGAGTAGACCATTACCTACCTAGACACCTACCCGTTCGGTACGTACCTATATAAGTTTTAATTTTGCATCACAATGCGTACAAATAAGATAATGTATAGGGCGAAGTTTATTTCCATGAGATTGTACAGTCAATAGATTAACTACCTTGTATAATTGCGCTGATTTGCATGCATTTTTTGATCTACTGCTCAGTTCGATAATCTTTTTTACTAGGCAGTTCAACAGCTAAAGATCATTAACCCAAACTGAAGCAGCGTGGTGAATCTTAGCTCTAATTCCCTGATACTATAATTATAAATAATAATCATCATCATCATGAACAACCCATTACCGGCTCACTACAGAGCACGGGTCTCCTCTCAATATGAGAAGGGTTTGGCCATAGCCCACCACGCTGGCCATGTGCGGATTGGCAGACTTCGCACGCCTTTGAAAATATTATGGAGAACTCTCAGTCGTGCAGGTTTCCTCACGATGTTTTCCTTCACCGTTGAAGCAAGTGATATTTTAATTTTTTTAAAACGCACTTAATTCCGAAAAGTTAGAGGTGCGTGCTCGGATCCGACCTCTGATTAGGAGGCTGACGCCCTAACCACTAGGCTATCACCGCTTCCAAAATAATAATATGTTCATATAATACAACGATACAAAAGTGGACGAGAAAAATCGAGAAAGTTCTACCTCAACCCGAGTGTTGATTCAATACAATCAAAACATTTTCAGATATTGGAACTTACCACTTATACCTACCCTTGCCTCTTGGAATAGAAAAGACCCTTAAGAGGCTCAGTTATGCCCCGACCCCTCCTTGTGATGAGTGAGACACAACTGTGAAATTGCTAACCCTTTTTAGGGCGCTATAGGGTTATACGAGGGAAGAATGCCTCGTTATTTTGGTCGTCTCATACCTATATGTTATTTGTATGAATACTTTTTGTGTTTATATTTATTCACGATTGAATAGAGACGGTACATACATATTTGAGGTGGAAAGTTAGAAGTAATGAGTTTTTCTGAGAAATTTTCTGTACATATACAAGTTAGCAGGATGCGAAAGGCCGGGGACAGGATGAGTTGGCGCTGCTTCAAAGAGGCCTATGTCCAGCAGTGGATTAATATTGGCTGATGATGATGATGATGCTGATGATGATACTAGTTAGCAAATCAACTAACGAGCCTCGAAAGCCTCTAGGTCAAGAGATAAGGCTGAGTTTTCTATTTTACTTCTATCATAATGTCTTTTTTTTAAATTTTATGCTTACAACTTGTAGTGGTGAACAAACAAAGAATTACTTAATATACTGTATTTGTTTATGTATTTATCCATGTATGTTTTTCTAGCGTACATTTTAACCCTGATTATTGTTATGTAATGTTTCTTTTTTTTTTGTAGTGTATATTAAAGTGTATTTTCATTTCATTAAATTTTCAATAATATTTATTGTATGATATGCAATACAATGCGACACTTCTTTCTTTTTACCATTTTCGTTTTCATTCTTTCCATTATACAAAACATGGTCTGTAATGTTAATTCCCATGTCCCAAAGTGCTTGAATGGCGACCCCGCACCGGCAAACGTAGCGTTGGTCGACCCCCAACTAGGTGGACAGACGACATCAGACGAGTCGCGGGGAGACGCTGGACGCAAGCGGCCCAAGACCGTGAGCATTGGAACTCCCTACAAAAGACCTATGTCCAGCAGTGGACGTCAATCGGTTGTTAATGATGATGATGATGATGAATGTTAATTACTTTTCACCATTTTTATTTTCATTCTTTACTAATACATTGTCTTCATTGCATGCAAACAGATATAAATTTTGAAAAAAATATAGTGTCTAGTTCAGAAAATATCAATTCTCTTACCTTGAAGATTCTTAAATCAAACTTTGCAGGAAACAGATGTCGGAACGACGTTCCATAGCTTAGCTGTTCCTACTAGCAATGTGGATAAAAAAGGGTTGTCTACCATACAAGGTCACTACAACGCATAGCACCCTTCTCTGCGGTAATGGTGGAGGAACAAGAATGCGAAGTAGCTAAGCACATTCTCCAAGGTTAATCATGTTCAAGACTGCTTTTTTAAACCACTCACAGTTGCCCATCTGGCGTTATGGAATGATGCAGTGTAAGATGGTAGCTTAACTTTCAGGAATATGACGACCTCCGTGGCGTAGCGCGTGCGCTGTGCATTTTAAAGTTGGAGGTCCTGGGTTCTTTAAAAACCACCACTTAGAATCACCTTTTTTAAAATTAAAGAGCAAACAATTAATTGTCGGCAATGTTTTTTTTTTTCATTATTAATAAATAAAGATTAGAAATGAAACAAAGGATCTAGTAAAACCTTTTTTATTACCACAGCATCAAATATCAACATACTCAATAAGTTGGAGTAACGAATCATGAGATTTGCCTATTTAAGAAACCTGCTGATGAAAAACAGGTGTCAGAAACCTTTAAGTTTAAGAACTGTTAATTTAGTTTCGAGGCTATTTCTCTGATTATTGATACTAAGAGAACCCTGGAAATAGAAGAAACCTTAGGAACCCTTGAAATTTAAAACTGATTATTCAAGGCAGTAAATATACCTTTGGGTTTCATTCGCATTAAATTTTTATTCCTTATTTCTGGTTCATGAGAAATGAAACTTTGAAACTTACTTTGAAATTTACAAAAATACGGATTAGCCGTCCGATAAAATCCTTTTTCGTTTGCCTTTTCACATAAGCTCATAAATGTATGTATGTGAAAAGGCAAAAGATTAGAGGAAGACCATAGAAGAGATAGATGGATTGTGTGAGTCGTAGAAGGAGTGGAGAGTGAAGTGACGGCAGATAGAAGAGACTGGGAGAAGTAGATGTGCTCTGCCGACGTCACATAACGTGGGTTGAGGAAAAGTTTTAAAAGTTATGCCGTATAACATGAGCAAAAAATATTACTTAGATCACTTATCTGCCTTCATTGGTACTTGGTAGTTCATAAGTATTCTCAGAAACTGTTCACAGGAACACAACTTTTAATAAATATGGACGAGCAAAACTCATGTCACGTTAGTTCAACTAAACTTAACCTAAAAGACACATTCAGTACTAACTTAAAATTTGGGTTATTTATTTACATGTGTAATTATAAAAAAAAACTTTTTTCATTCGCATCATAAACTTTATATTACTTTAAATGTACCAACTACAGTACAATTATACAAAAATGGCAGTAAGCATCATTAAAATAAAGCCTGTTTTATATCATTTAAATGTAGTAAACACAATACAAACACTGTATAAAACCTGAACTAAACTTAGGACTAAAAGTTTCCATCTTTTCCACAATAAAAACAAAGACTTTAAAAGTCATCTTTGAAAGTCATGTTAAAGTTTTAAGTATTAACTAAGTACAATTGAAATCTATTAAAGTAGTTTACAAGTCATCAGTCTTAGTTAAAAAAATAATTAATTAATAAAATAATAATATGAAACAAAATTTTTCAAGTAACCAACTGAATACTTTAAAAATTCACAATTTACCTGGTTAGTTGCGACGCAACAATTATACTGTGTTGCATTGCAACTAAACTGTCTTTGTTGCACTTTTCTTTACGTACAGACAGCGACACAGATGTGACGTAGTTTATCTTACAATACCCGTTTCAGGGCACAAACCTTATTCTTCTGTTGTATGAAAATTTTCTCCGTCACACCTTAGCTAGTCTCCGTTCATTATTAGTAGGTGAATACAATTTCGCTAAGTCTGGTATAAAAATTAAACAGTAAGTACTGTAATTTTCTTCAATAGTACAATGTATGATTGCGTAAAAACAAATTTCACTTTACTTTATTTTTTGTTATAAAGTGCAAGATAAGCACAAAAATTTAAAAAAAAGCGTACAATTAATTAAGCAGTTTTTTTCGTACAGTTTCATAAAAAACGGCTTCAAGTTACTAAAACTTAAAACTAAATTAATCATAACCAACTAAACATACCTAAATATAATTAATTCTAGATTCTTTGACCTCTAAACTTAAAGCTTCTTGGTAGGCTTTCACGAGTATCATTCGTAGTTTAATTCAGATGGATGCGACGTTCCTTATAATTTTTATCACCAGTCTATATTCCATCAAATTCAAAATTCAACATTCACATAAAGTACGCATTTGAATATTTTTCACGAGATTTTTTTTTTCGGACTATATTAGCTGTGCTAACTCTCAAACATTTAAATTGGTTGCCACAGCGTAACAAACGTTTCAAGGATATATTTCATTGGCTGTCTGCACATTCACTATATTTTTTCTTTCGGACTGTCTATTAGCTGTGCTAACCCTATTGGTTGGCACAGCGTAACCGGGCTGTATGGCGAGCTTCGGAAAGAAGCTCTGCCAGAAGAAATTTTGAGCCTTAGTTCTCGAAGAAACTAAGGGAACGCCTGCCTTAGGGTGCCTCTTTTGAGGCCGAACCTCGGCTTAGGCGACGTTTGGGATAACGGGGGGGTCGGACGGTGAAAGTGACTTAGCGCTTCGCCCGCACATCCTAGTGGGTGTTTCTTAATGCACCGAATTTTTTAATGTTATTTTTTACTTAATATTTTGCTCTCTCTCCAAGTAATAGTAACGATAACGGATTAAAGGTTTTTTTTAATATTTCTCAATAAATCCTCTTTGAAGGCGTGGGTTCGTATCCCACTTCTGACACCATGTAATAACATCACTTTAATGAGATGACCATTACACCAAGACTGAACATAGATTACATAGACCATCTTATGACTAGTACAGACGATATAATTTTATAATGGCTTGTTCACACAATCAGGTCAATTCAGGCAAAGGTTTTTGTTACAGGCCAGATGGTTTATATGGAATTCGATGGTTTAAGCAAACGCTGATTAGTTACATATTTATAATATCTTTCATACGACGCAAATGGCTAGGACACGCAACCATCTGAACATGGGTTTGTTTTAATAACAAATAATACAAGACAAGGGAAAAATACTTACGTCTATCAAAAAGATGTACAGTTCTCATTTTTTATATTATTATATCAAATTTTTTTTTTCATAAAGCTTTTCAAGTAGTTATCTAACTTAAGTGGAATTTTATCCCTATTTCGGATTTATCGAGCACTCTTTTCTCGTATTCCATTATTTATTCCCTTTTAGCGGGAAATCTTTTGTTTATACGTGAGTGCCGGTTCCTGGAAACAAAAAATGGAATTAGATACGTCGTGTATGGATTTTGGCATGTGTTTATTTTATTCGATTAGACTTTGAGTGAAGGTTCCATCGTAGCGCCCAAACTGCGTTCCAAATGCCAAATGGGGGATAGTTTTTTTTTATTATTCCTCATTTTATTAGGTGCTTTATGAATTTATTTGGCGACTTCCGTGGTGCGCCACGGAGGTCGCCAAAGCACGGAGGTGCGTGCTCTGTTGCATTATAAAGTTCCTGGGTTCGATTCCCGGCTCGAGTCTGGTCTGGTGAGAGGCTTCGGCTGTGGCTTGTTACCACCCCCTACCAACAATGACGTGTCGCCAAGCGATTTAGCGTTCCGGCACGATGTCGTGTAGAAACCAATTAGGAGCGTGGGTTTACCATACTCCTAACACGTTAGCCCGCTGCCATCCTAGACAGCATCATCACTTACCACCAGGTGAGATTGCCGTCAAGGGCTAACTTGTAGTGTAAAAAAAAAGGGTTGGACATAACGAACATTACGGTATCTTTAATTCTATCTATTTATAATTAAATTGTAAAATAAAAGGTAAGTTACCTTTGGTTGACATCTGGGAAGAATGCATACTTCCTTGACTGGACGGTGGTAGAATGTACAATGCTCCAGTACCCTGAATTAGTGATTTAGGCACCTAATAAAATATAACTGTTACAGTAATAAGTAATAAATTAAAATAAATTAATATTAACACTCATAAAGAAGACAATGTTCCACAATCTAAAATGCATTGCAAGTGTGCACTTCAAAGCGAACATCTCCTGTATTTTTGCTCTTGCGTCTGATTTTTTTTTTCAGACTGTCTATTAGCTGTGCTAACCCTATTGGTTGCCACAGCGTAACCGGGCTGATTGGCGAGCTTCGGAAAGAAGCTCTACCAGAAGAAATTTTGAGCTAGGGCTCGAAGAAACTAAGGGAACGTCTGAACGTTATCCCGAACCTCGGCTTAGGCGACGTTTGGGATAACGGGGGGGTCGGACGTTGAGTGGTCCGTACGTCTCCGAGGCCGTGGATGGATCCCACGTCCGGGTGACGTAGATAGCGGGGTCCTCGACTTCGCCGGCGAAGACGGTATGTAGCGTATGATTGTGTGGTAGGTGGTACGAGTATGTTGTCAGTAGTCATCTGATGGTCAGGGTCCTTGTGTCTGAGAGGAATTATCTATCTATACACTAGCTGACCCTGTTCATCGTATCGCCTAACAGACAATGAATGTCATGTTACATTTTAGCTGAATATAATTTATTTTATGAATCTAATACAATGAATACAAAAGAAATATTGAGTTTATATTTAAGTGATTAACGCGACAATACTCGAAGATTTTTTATCCCTCATTTTGAGGATTCCAATGATCAAGTCATGCTAAAAGATAACACGATATTCATTGTCTAATAGGCCAGACAGGTAGTTTTGCATAAACTGAAAACACTAAAGGATCTGGACAAACCAAAAATGTTTTATACATATAAAACTAGTACAGGACTAGGACATCTATGGAACGTTCATATAATATATTTTTCAGTACTGTAATTTATGTGAGGTGATTAAGCAAAGCTAAGAGGTTTAAAAGTACCCTAGGCAGCGAATTGAACGCCAAAAAGAAATGAACATATATAAAATAACCAAAATAATAACCATACCAAAAAACATATTTAAAATCATATCTAAAACATAAATAATCAGTCGGTATTTCAGTTGTGAGTTCAAATAAAAATGATGGAAAACTAAAATATTACAAAATAGAAAATCAATTAATACTCAAAACATATATATTCTCATCACTATCCAATTATAATATAACATTTATCTATTCAAAGATGATCGCATCAAATATATTGCAAGTTTTGTCTCACACACTCTCGCTAAATATAAATTGAAGCAAGCATTATATTTCTAATAGATTAAGTTTAGAGTTTATAAATCAAATTAGATATCAGAAATAAAAAAATAAAAAATCAGACCTACAGGCACTAAAAATATCACATTTCTATAAGGTGTTTTTCATTCCGATTTTTCTTACCTGAGGCTGTGCGCTATGGTTGCTTGTTGGTGATGACGTGGGTGGAGAGGTGTACGGTCGTGATGATGATGATGACGACGGAGATGTTACTGACGTACCTGACACGTTAGAACAAGTTTTATAGACTGCCAATATCTATATTGAGATCAAAGGTAATTTAGACCAAGAAAATTGTTCTGTTAAAGAATGTTTATTTTACTTATTAGTTTTAAGCTAAGATATGTGCTTTGAAATTCAAATAAAATTAATTTAAACGAAAAACCATGAAAGTGGAAAAAATGCATATAACGTTACTGAAATTGCTACAAATTGATATACTTAAATTAATATTATTGTTTCCAATAAAATTATTAAAGTTTCTTACTTGGTGGATGATGATTAGTATTTCGTAAAGTATAATAAGGGGGAGGAGCGTTTTTAGTAGAATTGTTCACTGATGGCACGTAAGCTGTAACAAACAATTCAAGGTGACACTTCCAAAATAAAATGAGGGCTCTCATGGAAGATATTACTAAGTAGAGGGACGATATTTAGAAAGATTCAAATATTTTAAAGATGCCAGAATGTATTTTAATATTAAAGGTTTTAAATGAAAACTAATAAAAATGGCTGAATATTATAAAATAATATCTAGTGGTACTACAAATATTATTTTTACTAACGGATATTTATTTAATAATATTAATAATTTAGTCATCCACTTATTTGTAATTCCAAATCCATAAAGATTTAAATTATCTGAAATATTTCGCTATCTATCATTTGTTTTTAAAAGAATAACAACTTACATAGCGGACCGCCGCTTCCTCGTAAATAAGGATTGCCATAAGTAGCAGCATATCTTACGTCAACTCCTCCTGTCATGATTACTCCTGGATTTCCCATGGGTATTACTAGAATATAATGTTAAAATCAAAATAATCTCCCAATTTAAGCTCAATAATCTATATATATAAAATAAAGTCGCGGTAGTTACTCTATTTATAACTCGAGAACGGCTGAGCCGATTCGGCTGAAAATTCGTGGGGAGGTAGCTTAGATCCAGGGAATGGGCAAAATATATTTTTTATCCCGTTAAATTTCCCGAGGGATTTATGAACAACTGAATTTCACGTCGCTGAACTATAACTATAGTTTCAGCTTACCACAGAAATCTTTGTCGAATTGGTATATTACTCCATGGCAGTTATATACCCCTAATCTACGCGGATGAAGTCACGGCCATCGACAAGGTCAAGTTGCATTAGGATTTCAAAGCGGAACTCTAATAATTGTATAGTTTATTTTGAAAATTATGTTTTTTTAATTAGAAATAGTAGTTTGCTGTAGTATTAACAAAATAGAAAAATGATCAAAATTCGTGAAAGATCATGATTCTGGTTTTTAAAAATATATTAAGCTTATCTTAAATTCTAACTAAAATACATCTTCGAACTTAACTTGAAAACACCGATAATTTCATTACAAAAAATATTCTAAATCAGTACTTACGATCGGGTCCCATTCCACCTAGCCGTCCACAGCTTCCTTGGCGGTTCAAAGATCCACAATGACTTTGGTATGTAGAAGCATCTGTACTCCTGGATAAGGAGCCTGACATAGAATCGTTGGATTGAGGTGGTGCGTAATCTCTAGAGTAGTCAACGTACGGTACGTAACCGTTGGTTTGATCCTGTGTCTGAAATAACCATGTTCCATTATTTATTTATTTTGACTTCTACTACCTTCCTTTCACAATATGCATACACTAAACATTTCAACTAGTGACAAATATAATTCTGCTTCTTGCTTTACTTTAGTTATGGCTTTAGGTATTTCTAAACTAGGACGATGAATTTTCCCAGTATCGAGAAGTTCGTAGAAGGGATGAAAGCCGTGGTGGCAGAACCCTGTCAGAAAAGGAATTTCTTTAAAATTACTCCTAGCATTATTTCGTTATGGTTTAATCCAATAAAATCCAGAATCGGTTCGCTTGTCAATCAGGTTGCAACAATGAAAAATATATTGTATTATATATGAACGCTTATAGATGCCTGTAACAGGTTTACACGAAGAAAAATCAAAATAGCTTTATTTTGATTTTTCTTTACAGAAGTTTAAAAATAGCACGAATATCACACAAACTGTGGCTTTGGAAAGATCACATCGCTTGAGCGAATGAGTGTGATGCCTTCTGATGAAATCTGATGCTTAAATAAACAAACAAATCTTAAGATACAAATAAGCAAACAAAAATTTATTTATATTTGGAATGAATTATAATATTATCATATTGAATTTTGGTAGATAAATAATAACCGATTGATTGCTCCTTTATCGGTTTTGCATATAATTATATAACAAGATCGTATTTTGAAAGTAACAATTTAAGTTTTAAGAATCTTTCTATATTTAATTAACTTGCAGACTTCCATCCATCTTCTGTGTTCCCTAATGGTTATAATACGGGGATCTTCAAAGGGCGGATTAACAAATTGCTCCAGGGCCAGCAAAGGATTGGCGGTTCCTCTGGTGCTGCAAATGTTCATGGGCGGCGGTAATCACTTACCATCAGGCGACCCGCCTGCTCGTTTGCTCGCTATGCATATAAAAAAAAAGACTCCTCATGGCCTATGAGAGGTAGTTGCGAAATGGCATATAATATTAGCATCTGATACTATATTTAAGAAGCGCTGATAGCCTAGTGGTTCGAATTTGGACACGCACCTCTATCTTTTCGGAGTTATGTGCATTTAAAAAAAAAATATCACTTCCTTCAACGGTGAAGGAAAACATCGTGAGGAAACCTGCACGCCTGAGAGTTCTCCATAATGTTCTCAATGGCGTGTGAAGTCTGCCAATCCGCACATGGCCAGCGTGGTGGACTATGGCCAAAACCTTCTCATATTGAGAGGAGACCCGTGCTCTGTAGTGAGCCGATAATGGGTTGATCATGATGGTGATGACTATATTAAATCATTATAATCCTTTTCTTTTGCTTTTCTTTTATTCACCACAGGTTAGCCCTTGACGGCAATCTCTCCTGATGGTAAGTCTGCAGTCTAAGATGTTAGCGGGCTAACCTGGGATATGGTAAGCCCATACTCCTAATTGGTTTCTACGCGACACCGTGTCGGAACGCAAAAACGCTTGGCGACACGACTTCGTCGGTAGGGTGGTAACTAGCCACGGCCGAAGCCTCCCACCAGACAATCCTATCCGTTATAAACGTTAATTTTGGAAGACATAAATTTGTAATACAATTTAATAGAATAGACCTCAACAATCAACACGATATTTTATTATTATAAAAGCAGATATAGAGGTGAACTAATGGTTAAAATAATTTAAATTTCTCTCGCTTCGAACCAAAATATTGACAAAAGCAGTTGAAGTACCTATATACTTCAAACAACTGCAAATTAGGAACCAACACTGATTTCATAAACAGCTCTGCAAACTAGAACATGAAACGTCCAGGGCCATATTCAATTTAATAACGTAGGTAATGTTGACAAAGTTTCATTGCTTTGGGCGTCAAATTACGTTTCGCGATCCAAATTTCCAGTCACGTTCTGAATGGTTTTAGCGACAGGTAGTTTATGAGAATATACAAGGATCCTTTGTAAAGATTGATGGTGAAATAATTGCAAAGTAAACCAAATACTACCACATTGATTGGCAAGTAGGCTCTAATAATTAAGATACTGTTAAACCTCACTTATTTCCTATTTTTGTACTAAAAAGTATTCTATTCCGTAAATTCCGTGCAATAAAACCGTTAAATGAGACGTGCGCAGGCGCGACAGGCGTATACACAAGCGAGTAGTGTATAATACCTTTCTCTTTCTCCCTCTTTAATTATTTCATTTCTATGTAATTCTATGTTGTCAAACAAAAATAAAGAGACATATTTTGAAATTTTAGTTGATAATTTGAATTACGATTTTTTTTTATTTTACGTAATTTATTATTTCCTAAAATACTGAATTTCCTAAATACTTTCCTGTACTTAAATAAAAACTAATCAGCAAAATTTAAGAGAAAAATCAAGAAAACCTAACATAAAATTGAGCACGATTTTTTTTGCTAATTATGTCGATTCTACATTAGCCGAAGGAACTTCGTTCCCACCTGGTGTCCCACGACACCACATCTTTAATTTTATTCATCGCATCCAACTACCATACAACGTGTTACAAAAGCCAGGAATTATCAAAGCAAGACCTGGCTCCGTGCCATTGTATCAAAATATTAACCCAACGTATACACTTAGTTTCGGAATTAAAGTTCAGTGAGATATGTCCCCGCCGGATAAATGTAGGCTATTCACAATCTGTGACGTCATATGTTAGCTTAACACGCTGCACTATTTGTGTAAGTCAGAGCTACAACCGTTTACTAGACAATGACATAGAACTGTATCATTGTGATATAAAGTGATGTGACCAGTTTAACGTGACACGTAGTTCTTAGGGTCGATAGAAGAGCTGGAATGTCAACATTATAACGAGAGAAGTAACGTGGATTGTGGTTAGTCACTAAAAACGGATCACTAACTTATCAGGGTGGGCTATTTTTAGTCTGTGACGTCATATTCTGCTTTAAAATGCATAGTGAGTGTTGTAACGGTTTACTACACAATGTCAGTATGTAAGACGTGAGGACGTTGAAGCTGTGATAGCCTTGTGGTTAGGGCGTCCGCCTCCTAATCAGAGTGATGCAGTCTAGGATGGTAACGGGCTAACCTGTTAGAGGTATGGTAAGCCCACACTCCTTAATGGTTTCTACGCGACAACGTGCCGGAACGCTAAATCGCTTGGCGAACGTCTTTGTCAGTAGAGTGGTAACTAGCAACGGTCGAAGCTTCCCACCAGACCAGACTTGAGCCGGGAATCGAACTCAGGACCTCTAACTTTATAAAGCGACGGCGGACGCACTGCGTCACGGAATAATAATGATGATGATGATGAACCTCTAGCTGTCAAGCTGTCATATCTGAGAGATGAAAAAATATGTAATAACATAAGATAAACAAAGAGCAATTGAATATGATGGCAATCAGAGAGCAGCGCCATCTAGTTTTAGAATCATGTACGACAGACAAGAGACTGGGATCACCCCCTCTCTTTACGCAACACTAAGTGGCGTATGCAGGTTTTGAAAAGACTCACCGGCGCGTAAGCGCGCATTGCATTCATGGCATTGATCGATGGTTGAGACGCGGTAGTGCATGGTCGTATTTGGTGGTCTACTCTTTATAAATTACGATACTTATAATTGTTATTCTGTTCTACCAAGAGTATCTGGTCTCTTTGCCCGAAACCACCCACATTACTGACACAGACATGCCCTCGCCCCTGTCCATCCTATAAAAATTATATTAATAATCTTTAAGAATACGTATCCAAAGAAAAATAACAAATACCCTTTGTAGCCATGAGGAAGATTAAAATGTGTTTTCTTTGTTAACACCGTCGTTATAATAGAACTAACTAAAGCTTTTAAGTTTATTTTCAATACCTATTAGACGAGAATCAGCTCCTTACCGCATTAATGTCATTACTTACAAACTTTGCTGCTTTGCCTGCATTATTTAGTTGGTAAGTTACTGAAGGAACAACTTCTATGTTAACTAAAAGCGACTGGCCATCATTTCCAATTAACCTATATCTTGACAAGGTTTCCTTATCTTATTCGTTTAAGATAACCTAAATGAAATTTACATCGACTGAGTGAATATATTATTTTTTACTAGCTGACCGGCAAATGTTGTTTTGCTAAATCAATTATTTCTAGGGAATTTCTTTTGTAGAAAAAACATACTCTTTGTGTGTAAGTTGGTATTTGAGTGAAAGAGGCATGGAGCGCTGTGAACGATGAGGCAATATAAAAATAACATAAATGTTGTTTATGTTCAAAAACTTTAGCTTTAATAAAAGCTCAGGGAAATTTTAGTCGAATTAGAGTGTTAAACATTCACAATAAAAACGATAATTGTTCAGTTATCGAGCGGGATGACAAATGATTAAATTACTAAAATGGCTATTAAAAAATAGGGGTTGGCGATAGAAGGGTGAAAATTTAGGGTCGTATGTATTTTTCAATGCCACATAATAAAAAAAATATATATATCCAAAAAACTAAAAAATATATTTTTGGGGTGGACACCCCTTATCACTTAAGGATTTGAAAAATAGATAGTTTATATATATATAGATAGTTTATAGTATAGCCGATTCTCAGACTTACTGAAAATGCATAAAAATATTCATTAACGGTAGTAACACACCACTAACGGTTAATGAAATCACAGAAAGCTAGATGCACATAGATTAAAAAACACATTATTTCTATGTCACAGACAAATTATGCACTTTGAATTTATATTTTGCATATCGCGCTCCGACATCGAAACTGTTATAACCTCTTCTATTGAGTCAATCCAAGTAACTGATTCCAGATATCAACCCATTGCCGGCTCACTACAGAGCACGGGTCTCCTCTTTATATGAGAAGGGTTTGGCCATACTTCACCATGTGTGGATTGCCAGACTTCATACGCCTTTGAGACGCCTCTCAGGCATGCAGGTTTCCTCGCGATGTTTTCCTTCCCCGTTGAAGCAAGTGATATTTTAATTGCTTAAAAACGCACATAACTCCGAAAAGTTAGAGGTGCCCGGCTTCGAACCTCCGAACTCTGATTAAGAGGCGGACGTCCTAACCACTAGGCTATCACAGCTTCGTTCACTATTACCTTGAAGATATTCAAGTTATACGTGGCTGGAAACACACATGCACTAGGGACGTCTTTCTGTTTCTTTTTTTTTTTAATTATAAAACGGTTAAATTGTATATTAAAAAAAAAACGGTAATTTCTGAAAAAACATCAAAAAAACAACTGATAAATTTCGGTTAACAATGTAAAAGGCTCCTAAAGCGGAATACCATACCTTACACTCATGTTTCCGCTGAAAATAATTCAAGACGTGACTTGAAATCCGGATTTCGTTATATGATATAAAAATTTACTCGAAACCACTTAAAATATCCGAAGTAACGAAATAATATCGCATTCTAAACATTATAAGACGGTCGGAATTTCCGAGATCGTATTCAACTGAGAGTTTTAATGCTATCTTCATCATCACTTATTTATACTATAAATGCAAAACTGTCTGTCTTTTCACCCTTCATCAAGCAGCAACAAGTTAAAATTTAACGTGTTTTTTTAATAATACGTGATATGTAGTTACTACCACATATTATATACCATAAGATACATTTAGTTCGTAAAAATTTACCATGTCGATATCATCACGATCAACCCATTACCGGCTCACTACAGAACACGGGTCTCCTTCAATATGAGAAGGGTTTGGCCATAGTCCACCACGCTGGCCATGTACGAATTGGCAGACTTCACACGCCTTCTGAGAACATTATGGAGAACTCTCAGGCGTGCAGGTTTCCTCACCGTTGAAGCAAGTATATTTTAATTACTTAATATAATAGTTATGTCATATAATAGTTCTAAAATCATTAATTATCGTGTTATCACTAATTAATGCCTGAACTGTTTTTTGTAAAACATTAAATAGGTCATTTGTGTGCGAATGATTTTCTATTTTATTACTTTCAAATCTTTCTCGTTCTGTTCATAAAAACGATTTAAGGAGGAGGAAATGCTAGGAGATATCCCCTGTATCCAAAACCTAGAAGAATGGAGGAGGCCTATGTCCAACAATGGGCATTCCAATAAATCATCATGATCAAACCATTACAGGCTCACTACAGAGCACGAGTCTCCTCTCAATATGAGAAGGGTTTGGCCATAGTCCACCACGCTGGCCATGTGCGGATTGGTAGACTTCACACGCCTTTGAGAACATTATGAATGAAGGGAGAATACGACTAAATATTTAAAAAAAGACTTAATATATTAGACAGCATATTTAAAAATTAAATTTTGTCATTTTTACACACATATTTATAATTTTTAATTGGAAATAAAGACTTTATTATTATATTATTATCCCCAATTATATATTTAACAGTTTTTTTACTCTCTTTGACAGACTACTTAATATGTGTAACAGTAGTTTTGACATCACAGAAAGATACGTAAATTAAACTTTATTAGTATATACAAAGATTCTTAAATCAGTCTGGTGACCCATACAACTTGTCGGAAAAATAATTTGGGACGTGACTTGAAATTGGAATCTCAAAACGTAATTTGATACTAAATTCAATGAAACCGAGTCAATATTGCCCAAGATTTCCAAGGTATCAAATTGAATATCCCGTACAAATTTACAACTGTTTATTTAAAGCAAATTTAAGGCATCATGATCAACCCATTACCGGCTCACTACAGAGCACGGGTCTCCTCTCAATATGAGAAGGGTTTGGCCATAGTCCACCACGCTGGCCATGTGCGGATTGGCAGACTTCACACGCCTTTGAGAACATTATGGAGAACTCTCAGGCGTGCAGGTTTGCTCACTATGTTTTCCTTCACCGTTGAGGCAAGTGATATTTTAATTGTTTAAAAACACACATAACTCCGAAAAGTTGGAGGTGCGTGCCCGGATTCCAACCGCCGACCTCTGATTAGGAGGCTGACGCCCTAACCACTAGGCTATCACCGCTTCCGATTAATTTAAGGCATCATTTAGGTTTATGCCATTATTTTTTAAACACTACAAGTTAACCCTTGACGGCAATCTCACCCGTTGATGATGCAGTCTAAAATGGTAGCGGGCTAACCTGTTAGGGTTAGGGTTATGGTTGAACCATACTCCTAATTGGTTTGTCGCGACATTGAGTCCAATCGAGTACATCGAGTAGAATGCTAAATCACCTTTGTTGGTAGGGTGGTAACTAGCCACGGCCGAAGCCTTATTCGAGACCGAGCCGGAAATCGAACCCAGGACCTCCAACTTTATAATGTGACAGCGGTCGCACTGTGCCACGGAGGTCGTCAAAAATTTGTGTTGAATTAATAAATTTGCCTGCCCACAATGGCCCTAGGATGGGTCTTTATTTTACAACGTCATTGGGAAAGAAGATACAAAAGCCGGTGATGGAAGGTTATATAGAAAGTCTCACTCACTAATACTATATTTGAAGATGTGATGATAATTAAAAAACTATTAATTTTAATAATAATTAAACCAACAAACTATTAACCCTAATTTATTTGTGACATAATAATAATTTTCACTTGTAAGCTTAAATTATATGTTTGAAAAAAAAAATTGCAAGTAAAAGCATATTGTTGGACTAAGATAGGCCTTGATATTTATCTAAATTAGTAATCCGTAATCACAAATTCATGGTTGTCACCGCGTATTTTGTTAAACACTTTGTATATTAATATTTTTTTGATATCTGGGAAAAGTTGTTGCGCAGAAGTTTTTTAACAAGTTTTTAAATGAAATGTACAACTTTCTAATTCAAATAAACCTACAGAGAAAAATTTGGGCCACATACAAACTTGAAAATTCACTGGTCAAGTGGTGGTAATTTTCGAATTACAATCCAAAGACAAATTCAATGTTAAGATTTTCTTAATTGAAATTGGTAGAAATAATTTTAGCTATTTTTTTTAGGTTTTAATCTTTAGTCGAACTACATCATTATCATCATTTCAACCGATAGACGTCCACTGCTGGACATAGGTCTTTTGTAGGGAGTTCCAATGGCCACGATCTTGGGCCGCTTGTATCCAGCGGCTCCCTGCGACTCGTTTGATGTCGTCTGTCCACCTTGTTGGGGGTCGACCAACGCTACGCTTACCAGTGCGGGGTCGCCATTCCAGCACCTTGGGACCCCAACGTCCATCGGTTCTCCGAGCTATGTGCCCCGCCCATTGCCACTTCAACTTCGCAACTCGCTGAGCTATGTCGGTAACTCTGGTCCTTCTACGGATCTCTTCATTCCTGATGTGATCACGTAGAGATACTTCTAGCATAGCTCTTTCCATTGCTCGCTGAGTGACTCTGAGCCTTCTTATGAGGCCCATAGTGAGCGACCACGTTTCGGATCCGTAAGTCATCACTGGCAACACGCACTGTTCGAAAACTTTAGTCTTCAGGCACTGAGGGATCTTGGACGAAAAGATGTTGCGAAGTTTCCCAAACGCTGCCCACCCGAGCTGAATTCGGCGGCTGACCTCCTTCTCGAAATTGGACTTATCTAACTGGATCGTGTGTCCTAGGTATATATACTCGTCTACAATTTCCAGTGCAGAGTTCTCAACGATTACTGGGTAGGGCAGAACATTAGCGTTCGACATGATCTTTGTCTTGCTCATGTTCATACGTAGGCCTACCTGTTGAGAAACTCTGCTAAGGTCATTGAGCATTGCGTCGAGGTCTTCCAGAGTCTCTGCCATTACGACTACATCATCGGCAAACCGAAGGTGATTAATGTACTCGCCATTAATGTTGATGCCCAGTCCGTTCCAATCCAGAAGCTTGAACACATCTTCCAACGCTGCGGTAAACAGCTTCGGGGAGATCACATCTCCCTGTCGCACTCCTCGCTGCAGTTGTATTGGCTTCGTCGTCTGGTCCTGTATACGGACTGACATGGTGGCGTTTTCGTACAGAAACTTCAACACTTGGATGTACCGGTAGTCGATTCGACATCTCTGCAGTGACCTCAAAACAGCCCAAGTTTCCACCGAATCGAAGGCTTTCTCATAGTCCACAAATGCTAAACAAAGTGGCCGGTTATACTCTTCGGTCTTCTGTACAATCTGCCGCAGTGTATGGATGTGGTCTATGGTACTAAAGCTCTTCCGGAAACCGGCTTGTTCGGGAGGCTGGAAGTCGTCACGAGACGAGTCGTCGTTGTTCTCGAGAGTCATCACGAATCGTCTCGCTAATAGTCGAACTTATTTATCACTAAACCAAAGACTGCTCATATTATTAATATTATGATCTACTAAATTATCTGATGGAAGATGGGTCCTCCTAAACAAAGGCACGGAAGGAATCACAAAGAGGGCATTGTTGGATTCGCCTTTTATTGTCTCTTTATTATTGGGCAAACGGAAAAGGAAAATATTATGGAAAAATGTCGGACACATAAAAGGAAAAGATAATTTCAATACAAATATTATTGAACGTAAAATATAAGGAAGGAACAAGAGTTTATAATATAGATCCTGTTAAGGCAACCATTTGTACAAGAATATAGTTTGTGAGAATATTTTTATCTCATTAACCGAATTACGTACACTACTGATCGTAGGTCTTTTACAACCAAAATCAACGGTCTCGAGCCGCTTGTTACCTATTAGCTGTTGATTATGTGAGATGGTGATAACAAAAAAAAGCCCCGGCTAAGTTTGTTGTGGGTTTCTTCGTAGACCTGAGCGTCATTTGAACCCTCTAGCTTTAGTTTTAAGTTGGCGAGTGTTGTTATCACCCACTTGACGAATATAAATTATTAAAAATGTGATATATATGATAAATATATATGCCTGTGATAGGTTTATATGAATAAAGCTATTTTTGATTTGATTTGATTTTGAGGTATTACAGCGTCGCCAGGGCCTTTGAAAAGCGCGAACAGATCGGTATTCTTCATCTAGTTAACATATGAACATACCTTAAAATGAATATATAGCAGTGTTTAGTCAAAATCCCCTCTAAATCGCTTACCCTGAGTCATAAATTTACTGTCATAACATGTGTCTGTCAAAGGCAGACGAGAGCAAAACCCAAGTTTGTCGTTAATTGTAAAGTTTAAAGTAGTTAACCGAGATGTTCGCTGTCAAATATTTGTATATACAATATGTATTCTGACTAACTTACGATTATGTAAACCTATTAGATATTACACATCACGATCAACCCATTCTCGGCTCACTACAGAGCACGGGTCTCCTCTCAATATGAGAAGGGTTTGGCCATAGTCCACCACGCTGGCCATGTGCGGATTGGCAGACTTCACACGCCTTTGAGAACATTATGGAGAACTCTTAGGCATGCAGGTTTCCTCAAGATGTTTTCCTTCCCCCTTTAAGCAAGTGATATTTTAATTGCTTCATCATGATCAACCCATAACCGGCTCACTACAGAGAACGGGTATCCTCTCAATATGAGAAGGGTTTGGCCAGTCTACCACGATGGCCATGTGCGGATTGGCAGACTTCACACGCCTTTGAGAACATTATGGAGAACTTATAGGCATGCAGATTTCCTCACGATGTTTTCCTTCCCCCTTGAAGCAAGTGATATTTTAATTGCTTATAAACACGTAACTCTGATTAGGAGGCGGACGTCCTAACCACTAGGCTATCAAAGCTTGGCAAGGTAGATATTACACGTGTTAACTTAAAAACGTACCTTAAAATGAATGCTATGCAGTGGCTGGTTGAAATCCCCGCTGTATCGCTGATACTGTTTCATGAGTTCGTTCTCGTAACCTGTGTCCGGAAGGGGCACAGGGCCGGCGAGGGGCAGACCTAAGTTCGTCGTCAGTTGTAATGTTGACCGCAGATCTGTCTCTGACCCGTTGTTTGAGTTATCCTGCGAATATTATTCAATTTGAAGATTTTGTCGAGGACAAGCAATTGTCGACCTTCTACGCAGTGGCTTATTAAGTGGTTAGTCCATGATGACGACTCGATGGAAATTTATTATCGTATTAACTGTTTCTGATTAGGAGGCTGACGCCCTAACCACCAGGCTATCATCGCTTCACGCGGTTCGAATCCGGGCACGCGTTATGTGCGTTTTTAAACAATTAAAATATCACTTGCTTCAACGGTGAAGGAAAACATCGTGAGGAAACCTGCACGCCAGAGAGTTTTCCATAATGTTCTCAAAGGCGTGTGAAGTCTGCCAATCCGCACATGGCCAGCGTGGTGAACTATGGCCAAACCCTTCTCATATTGAGAGGAGACCCGTACTCTGTAGTGAGCCGGTAATGGGTTGATCATGATTAACTGTTTTATGTATTTTCAGCTTGCCCTTATTCCACGCTATGTGGCGACAGCAGAACACGTCTTCTTCTTCCAATCACTTCTATCAGCCGTCACTTCATACTTCATACATTCATATCCACTTTTACACAATCTATCCATCTTTTCTTTGTGTCTTTTCAGCTTGCCCTTATCCCACGCTATGTGGGGTCGGCACAACACGTCTTCATCTTCCAATCGCTTCTATCAGCCGTCACTTTATGCTTCATACACTCATATCCTCTTTTACACAATCTATCCATCTCTTCTTTGTGTCTTTTCAGCCTGCCCTTATCCCACGCTATGTGGGTTCGACACAACACGTTTTCATCTTCATCCATCCAATCTCTTCTATCAGCCGTCACTTCACTACACTCATATCCTCTTTTACAGAATCCATCCAGCTCCGATTTGGCCTTCTTCAACACCTTTGCAATTTCACATACATATGTTACATTACGTTGGTAACATTGCTTCATTTCTTCCGCTTCATATGACCATACCACCTACCTACCTAGCCATTACATCTTTTCTGTTACTATTTATTATTCCAATTCCTGGAAATCCGTTTTAGCATGTAATGGTAGATGATAGAATTGTGTTTTAGATTTCTGCTATTAAAGCTACGCATGTATTCCGAGTATAAATCTATGACAGCCTATGACAGTATCCGCTTCATAAGTTTACGAAACCAAGCCAAGAAATTAACAAACCAAGAATAATGTAAGGGTGGATAGTGGATAGTTTACTGAAGGTTTAATTATTTACTCACCATATCACAACTCCCTTCAACCTGTCTCAACTCAAGTTTCAAGTCACTTATATTAGAGTTTCGATCGCTGTCCTTATAGGGGTCGCAAGTTTTGCCAACTTCCGTAATATCGGGCTTCTTGACGTCTTTAGCGGCCTTTCGGTGACACAGCATTATCGTGAGCATGATTATTAGAATGACTATCGTTATCAAAGATCCGGTGCATACTATGACAATGAGGGGGATCGATTCTGTAACAAAATTACGTGTAACTCAGGTTGTGTTATGGGTAAGACATTTTAGTGTGTTGGGTGTCTCAACACATGTTTTATAGGTGTCATGGAGGGTATTAGGCACGGTACAATACGTGGCATTACGTAGCGCTGTTAACAGCGTTGAGTTTCTTGTGTATTGTACGGTACACTATCATGATAAAACGTGATCACATTACAATATACCAGAAGGCTCAGTCACATAGCAAGCGATGGAGATAGCAATAGTCGAAGTGTCTCTAAGTGATCCAATAGAAGATGAGATCCTTATAAGAATCAGAGTTACCGATATCACTCAATAAGCAATGGGTGGAGTACATAGCTCTGGAACTGATAGACCGTGGGGACAACCAAAATACTGGAATGACAAAACTGCAGCGGTAATAGCAGCTTCGTTCGAACCCCAACTAGATGGACATATGACGTTACTCAAGTCACAAGAAACTGCTGGAAGCAAGCGGCCCAAGACCTCCCTAAACTCAAACATATGTTTGAAAGAGCTGCCTCCAAAAGAACTATCTCAATTAGAAGTCGTCAATCCGTTGATATGAAAGGATACGTTGGTGGGATATGGACTTTAGACTGCCACACTGTTGTTCCGATATGACAATAGCTGAAAATCCAATTAGTTACTACAGCGTTACCAATGGAGTTGGGAAGTGCGAAGCTCCGCTGAGAGATGAGCACAAGGGCTCGAAGGCATTAGGAGAATCTCCCCTTAGCCTTCGACAAGGCTCCGTCCTCGACACCCTAAGGTGACCTTGGGTAATTTGGCTTGTTGGACTGACAGTTTAAAACCGTGCTGTCCGGTGACCGTGAAAAAAAACCTACATAAAGATGACACCAGGATCCCGTCTTCCGTCCCGTTGGGTTTGTATCCGTATGACCTACTTGAGAAGCGTTGTCAGTTCGATCGTCCGGGTCGTGATAGACATGTTTGGGGCGTCTCTAGATGAGAGCGGCGTTGTGGTTGGGAGCATAATTGGACGCCTCAACCACTAGCGGGTGGGGTGTCATGCGTTAAACCATCTGTAACGTGCATGTGCCTAATATAACTTTCCGTCTCCAGAGTGCGCTGTATCATGAAGATAAAGTTAGCCCAGTAGCCAGCACAGTAGGCTATGTTTATGATTCCGGGTTATTTCAAGAACATTGGTAAGAAAACTAACTAAAAATTGTGGCAAACTAACTAAAAATGGTGGCCTGGAAAAGATCGCTTTAAGTGGTAAGGTCGTCTTTTGCTTTTATATTATGTATTTCTTGTTGTTCTCCTTTCAATATGTATAGAATAAATTGTATAAATAAATAAATAAATAAAAATTGGTCCACAATTCTTTCGTAAACTTAAATTCTAATCGTAGGAAACTTACTGTCTGGTATGACATTTATTTCCACGCTATCGGTGCCGTATGCATTGGATACTGTACAGTTGTACGGACCGAAGTGCTTTATTTGGCTCTCTCTGATGATCAGTGTGGACTTGGTCAGTCCATCTGATAAGGACTCTTCCAAGAAAACGTATTCCTGCAATAAATACTTAAAATTAAAAAAAAAAAACGGCATCAAAAATATTACAGATAGTCCGATGGAAAACCCAAATCAAAACGAAATTGGCATAAAATTTGTGTCCGTTAACTTTTAGTGGATTTTTTACTTAAAATTCCGCAGTTCTTAAGAATATTTCCAGGTCTTCTTATATAAATATCTTATTATGACAAATCTATTTCTAGAGGCAGATCTAGCTAAGGTTTTTTTTTGTTCTAAGAGGCCTTTTAGTCCGCTTGTTTTTAATAAAGGACCTTGAAATAATCTTAGGTACAACCAGTCATACCCTATTCGGTGAACTTGAACAGTTAATAATTTTGTATAGGAAACAAAGATTTATAAAATCTCTGCGACATACAATCATATATTTGATATAAATCCACGGGCTTGCCTATTTCGCGAGTGCAACCATGTAGTTTTAGCGAGTTATTAGATAAAAGCTGTGATAGCCTAGTGGCTACGTCGTCCGCCTCCAAATCAGACTTCGGGGGTTCGATCCCGGGCCTCGATCTTTAACTTTCTCACCCCTAACTTTTCGGAGTTATGTGCGTTTTTTAGCAATTACAATATCTCCTGCTTCAACAGTGAAGAAAAACATCGTGAGAATGAAAACACCTGCATGCCTGAGAGCTCTCCATCATGTTCTAAAGGGATGTGAAGTCTGCCAATCAAACCCCACATATATTGATAGGAGACCCGTGCTCTGTAGTGGGTTGATTATGATGATGATGATGATGATTAGATGAAATACAGTAAAAAATGATCTATAGTTAATATTTGATTGAACAGGATCTTACATGGTTGTGGAAGGAGTTCAGCTCGTAGCCGGAGAAGCTCCAAATCACCAGGTCTGGCTTAGGAACGGAGAAGGAAACGCATTCAATGTGGACACTGCCACCTTCGACGCCATATTGTGTCTGATTGGAAATAATTTTCGGCGGACCTAGAAATAAACAACTTGTTAACTTTATTTTTTTTTAATTATTATTAATTCTTTTTTTGCTGTGACGTCACTCTGGTCTCAGGTGAAAAATCAGTGTCGCGTTTTTCGTATAAGACACGACATATACTGGGCTGCACATCCATTCTGGTTGGTGTTACAGACAGACAAAATTTCTGATTAGAATAGGATGTACTGTATGTAACAAGTTCAAAGTTTTTATAAAACGAAAGCTTGTAGAAAAATCCTATTACGATATTAAGGATTATATAAACGATAAAAAATCTTGGGTGTGAATTGCTCTATCTCCATAGGTACTTTAGTTTATTATTCATTTTATTCATTATGTGAGATGGTGATAACGAAAACAACAGAAAAACCCCGGCTAGGTTTGTTGTGGGCTTCTTCTTAGACCGGGGCGCGTTTGGAACCCTCATAGCTTTAGTTTTAAATTTACGAATATAGTTATCACCATGAAAATTACTATGTAAATTATTGACGCGTCAAAAGTGCCTTTTTAAGGACTATTTGAATAAAGATTATTTTGAATTTGAATTTGAATTTGAACACCATATGAGAATAAATAAATTTTCTTTCTTTGTTCTTTCTTTCATTCTGCTGATTGGTATAAAAAAAAAATTATACACTACAAGTTAGCCCTTTACGGCAATCTCACCTGATGGTAAGTGATGATGCAGTCTAAGATGGGAACTAACCTGTTAGGGGTTTGGTAAACCCATACTCCTACTTTCTTTACTACGCTACATCGTGCCGGAACGCTGAATCGCTTGACACGTCTTTGTTGTTTTAGCGTTCCGGCACGATGTCGCGTAGAAGCCAATTAGGTGCGTGGGTTTACCATACTTTTAACAGGTTAGCCCGCTACCATCAGAGACAGCATCATCACTTACCACCAGGTGAAACAGCCGTCAAGGGTTAACTTGTAGTGTATAAAAAAAAGAATGTATATCGCGCCGAATAAAAAACTTTTTCTGTTTTTTTTTTCTTAAAAAAAAACATTTATGTTGAATATACCAAAATTTAAAACCGCTACACCAAAATAGGGTAATTCAATATTATAATATTATAAGAAAGAATCTTTTCAATAAAATATTAAAATTATAATTGTAATTTGTAATACAAATTGTGGTATTGAGATTTTGGTGTACTTAAATATTTTTGTTGATAATTGTAATACAAATTGTGGTATTGAAATTTTGGCGTACTTAAATATTTTTGTTGTTATTTCATATTCAAATTTACATGAAAACATTGAGTTACGCTAATAGTGTTAGAGTCCCTTTGAAGTCTTGTCAACTTGTTACCACAGTAATAACGTGACTAGGTTTCGCGCATATATTGACGACCTTTCTAATGCAGCCATTTAGGTAGTTTACAAGCGAAAGCCTACTACTATATATATATTAATAATAAGTATATAAAGGGCAATCATTACATAAATGTAATCATAAGTTTGTACCTAGTTCACCGAAAACCGAAACTATGCGTGATTGCTTGTGAAAATTGTGTGATTTTATTTTACAAAATCGCCCAATAGATTGACCCACAATTAATAATAAACGTTATTAAAGTAATCCTGTTAATCAAGCAGAACCTTTCTTTAACGATTTCGCACAAAACCTATATACATTTAAGTCTAAAACTGCTATAACCCTTATAAGATGGCCCGCTTGGAATTAAAAACTAAAAAAAAACTTTTAAGTCTCTTATTGCCCCAAATAAAGCGAAGTAAATTAGAGATAAAGAAATCACGCAGAACCCAATTTAGCTTACCTTTACGATTTCGCGTCAAACTAATAAAAATATGAGTTTAAAACTGTTATATCCCAAAAAAGTTGGCCTGCTTGGAATTAAAAACTAATAAACTTTTAAGTCTCTTATTGCCCCAAATAAAACGAAGTAAATTAGAGCGATATATATTTATTTCTCATTATACTCTATTGTAAAGCTTTCGCTGAATCACACTGCGGTATATTTTACACAGTAAAGTCAATAAAGCAAGTACACATAGACTTTGCCACAAAGAAATCACGCAGAACCCAATTTAGCTTACCATAACGATTGCGCATGAAACCAATAAACATATGATTCTAAAACTGCTATATCCCTAAAAAGTTGGCCTGCTTGAAATTAAAAACTAATAAACTTTAAAGTCTCTTATTGCCCCAAATAAAACGAAGTAAATTAGAGCGTAATATATTTATGTCTCATTCAACTCAATTGTAAAACTCAATCACACTGCGGTATATCTTACACAGTAAAGTCAATAAAATGAACAGATAGACTTTATCACTTATAAATTACGCAGAACCCAATTAAGCTTACCTTTACGATTTCGCGTCAGACTAATAAAAATATGAGTTTAAAACTGTTATATCCCTAACAAGTTAGGCCCGCTTGGATTTTAAAATAAAAACACTTTTAAATCTCTTAGTGCCCCAAATAAAACGAAGTAAATTAGAGCGTAATATACCTATTTATGTCTCAGTCAACTCAATTGTGAAGCTTTCGCTGAATCACACTGCGGTATATTTTACACAGTAAAGTCAATAAAATGAACAGATAGACTTTGCCACATATAAATTACACAGAACCCAATTTAGCTTACTTTAACGATTTCGCGTCAAACCAATAAGCATATGAGTTTAAAACGGTCATAACATGTCCCCTAACAAGTTCACCCGCTTGGAATTAAAAACTAAAAAAAAACTTATAAGTCTCTTATTACCCCAAATAAAACGAAGTAAATTAGAGCGTAATATATTTATGTCTCATTCAACTCAATTGTAAAGCTTTCGCTCAATCACACTGCGGTATATTTTACACAGTAAAGTCAATAAAGCTGGCACAGATAGGCGTTGCCGCATAGAAGTCACGAATTCAGAACTTAACTCGCAAAACGTGCTCGCAGATAATTAACATTCTATACCAGGACCGCATATGAAGTGCGAGTTTCAAACATCAATTCGTACGAGTGTGTATTGAATTCTGCGATTTTCCATTCAAAATGTTGTTTTTTTTTGTATGTCAGTAAAATTTCTATCGATAAATTCGAAGTTTTTATGGAACGGAAGCTTATAGAAATATCCTATTACGAAATTAAGGATTATATAAACGATAAAAAATGAGTGTGGATTACTCTGACTCCATACCTATTTATAATTTATTGTTGATTATGTGAGTTAGTCAACAAACTTTTGTTCTGGACTTCTTCTTAGACCTGAGTGCGATTAGGACCATCTTAACTTTAGTTTGAAGTTGGCGAGTGTAGTTATCACCATGACTTCAAGAGTAAAAATAATGAAAAATGTGTGTAAAAATAATGGAAAATCTGTGTGTAAAAATAATGGAAAAAATGTGTGTAAAAATAATAGAAAATGTGTGTAAAAATAATGGAAAAAATGTGTGTAAAAATAATGGAAAATGTGTGTAAAAATAATGGAAAATGTGTGTGTAAAAATAATGGAAAAAATGTGTGTAAAAATAATGGAAAAAATGTGTGTAAAAATAATGGAAAATGTGTTATATATGAACGCTTCATAGATGCCTGTAATAGTTTTATATGAATAAAACTATTTTAATTTGACTTTGTTTGATTCTGTCTACCCCAGATAAAAATCTTCTGATCTTAACTTGCTCCTGTCGCTAAAAATAAATGCTATAGGTACATTTTCATCAGGTTGCAAAAATGTCGTTTTACGTAGTAAAATTATTTTATTAAACGATCATTTTTTTTGGAAAATGAAACTGATTTAGAAACGCCTATTTAGAACGCTGGGATATGCGCTTTTTTATCCCCTGCAGAAACGGCGCAGGCAGAACTGCGTCGGTTCTGGAGCGGTATGTGAGACTCCTCGCCAGCCAGAGTGGCGACCAATATACTAACTCTAACCCAGAGATCCTACGTATGGCCTGAAGCTGAAGCATAAAGCTGTGATAGCCCTATTGTTAGGACGTTCGCCTCCTAATCAGAGGTCGGTGGTCCGATCCCGGGCACCACCTCTAACTTTACCTCTAACTAAAATATCACTCTTAAGGAAAACATCGCCAGGAAATCTGCACGCCTGAGAGTTCTCAATAATGTTCTCAAAGGCGTGTGAAGTGTGCCAATCGGCACATGGCCAGCATGGTTGGACTATGGCCAAACCCTTCTCATATTGAGAGGAGACCCGTGCTCTGTAGTGAGCCGGCAAGGGGTTGATCGTGAATGAATGAATCGACTGATGCCTGGGTCATGAGGACGCTCGCGTACTCGTCTGCAAGCCCAAAGATGGAGGATACGTAAGAAATTGCTGAAATAAACTGAAGGTTGCAGAAAGCTGATAATATGAGCATATTTTCTTTGAGTTAATCATATCTATCGGAAAGTTTTAAATCTCACGCCAAGTTTCTCTTCCTACAAAATGTGTAGCCCGTGGCCTGTATTTTTCTTGGGATTTACTCACTTAAGGCGCTAACAAAAATCCTCCCCCGCTACAAGAACAAGTGTTGAACAAAGTCGTCGACTGAACCCCGTGGCAAATTTACTGCGCAAAGTTTCCAACGCGCTGCAAAATGGCGGCGCAAATGACGTCATCACTTAAAAACTTTGTTTGCGCGTTCCTTAGCCGAGATTTTCAAGTTAAAAAATGAGGGCTTAATCGCGGCCTTAAAAATTATTACCTACGACTTCATTCAACTCGCAATAGGTAATGAAAATGCCTTGTGGATTTTACAACTAGTTCATAAAACGATACTTAAACGAGCGAGAAGGAGAGGATAAAATTCAAAAATTCTAAATAATCTAAGTATATTTTTGTATGTAGTTTAAAATACCTTGTTTGACCTATCCCACTTTATAAATTCACCTTACTCAAATCTAAGGGTAGCTGGAAGAGATCTCTTATAGAGATAAGCTTTCCTTTGTATACTTTTATACTTGTGTTTGATATCACAAATTTGGTACATAAATAATAAAAATAAAAATAAAAAAATAATCTTTATTGAAATAGTCCTTTAAAAGGCATTTTTGACGCGTCAATATTATATAATTTACATAATAGTTATTTCATGGTGATAACATATTCGTAAACTTAAAACTAAAGCTATGAGGGTTCCAAACGAGCCCCGGTCTAAGAAGAAGCCCACAACAGACTTAGCCGGGATATATAAACTAGTCTCCATAGGTTTACATTCTAGTGGGTTTATGGAGATTATAAAATGTGAAGATATTATGACGACATTACGCACTTTGCTTTGCACTTTATTAACCCGAAATGAAACAGTGATGTGTTTTTTAAACTAAGATTTTATTTTGTCTGCTGGGAGACTTCGTTATATTTTAGGTTAGATTAAGGAGTTAGCAAAAAGAGAATTGCAAATGGATGGATATGGAAAGTGAGAAAAATTGGAAGTGAAGCTGCGACAAACGCATGTGCGTGCGACATGCGCGACAAGGCAATCGCGATTTCTCTCTACGTTATGTTTGGCTTCGTTCATGTAGCAAGACATGCTTTAACGTGACTTTGAAATTAACGTCTGTTACTGATGCGCGTGAGACAATCAAGTTTGCTCTATACGTTATATGTTTGTCCTTTGTCAAATAGCCAAACAAGCTTCAACTTGACCTTGAAATTCACGTCTGTGTCTAAAACCACATGTGCGTGCGACAATCGCGATTTCTCTCAACGTTATACATTTGTCCTCTCTAAAATACCCAAACATGCCTTAACTTAACCTTGAAATTCACGTCTGTGTCTAAAACCACATGTGCGTGCGACAATCGCGATTTCTCTCTAAGTTATACATTTGTCCTCTCTAAAATACCCAAACATGCCTTAACTTAACCTTGAAATTCACGTCTGTGTCTGAAACCACATGTGCGTACGACAATCGCGATTTCTCTCTAAGTTATACATTTGTCCTCTCTAAAATACCCAAACATGCCTTAACTTGACCTTGAAATTCACGTCTGTCTCTGAAACTCCATGTGCGTGCGACAGTCGCGATTTCTCTCTACTTTATATGTTTTTTCTCTCTAATATACCAACCAAAACTTGTCCTAATGTGACTTCGTCTGGTGGGAGGCTTCGACCGTGGCTAGTTACCACCCTACCGACAAAGACTTGTCGCCAAGCGATTTAGCGTTCCGGCACGATGTCGTGTAGAAACCAAATAGGAGTATGAGTGTACCATACCCCTAACAGGTTAGCCCGCTACCATCTTAGACCCCATCATCACTTGCCATCAGGTGAGATGCAGTCAAGGGCTAACTTGTGGTGAATAAAAAAAAAATCACGCCTGTCTTAGTGTACGCATAACGCATGTACGTGCGACTATCGAATCGCAATTTCTCTCTACGTTATGTTTGTTATCTGTAATGTAGCAAAACATGCCTTATCTTAAACTTAGAATAACACTGGTTTTTCATCAAAGCTTCTTTAAGCTTTAAGATTCTACACAGAAAGACTAATTCATCAATGTTAGTGATGTTACCTACCTTTAACATAGACCATGGCCGGTGCTTCGATATCTTGGTATCCGTCCACAGTGGCCCGGCACCAGTACTGGCCAGCGGTTTGCTTGCTGATTGTGACTGTCAGGTTGGCAGACTTGGACACTCTCTAAAGACAGACAATTTAGATATATCATCTGTTAATATCATACTTTATGAAATTAACCGTTAGCGAAATGATACTAAAGGTCAGGAGAAAGGCGGGAGACTTCGAATATGGCGCGCGCGGTTTTTTCGCGCTTTTCTTGAATTGGTGTTGGTTGGCTAATTTTGAAAGGGACTGGTGTTGGTTGTGTCGTGGATAGTTTTGGTGTCGCTTTTGTAGTGGCTGGTTTTCTGAATGGTTGACAGATATTGGTTTGGGAAAGGTTTGAGGGAGCCGCGTCTGCAGAGTGCGAAGTTTCCCGCCATTTCTCCCTAGCTTCTACATTGCTGTGGGCTTGACATTGGCTAGTCTGTGCAAAGCCATAGAGGGAGAAAAGTAATAAAATAATAAACTTGACATTGGCTAATCTGTGTAAAGCCATAAAACGAAAAAAAAAATGATACTAAACCAGTTTGAAATTGTTTCCGGTTTCCAAGCCCTAGTAGAAACACAGCCAATTTTGTCCCCGAATTAATCGAATGAGAGTTACTTTGCAGAATTCGACGACCTCCGTGGCGCAGCGCGCGCGCTGTTGCATTATAAAGCTAGAGGTCTTGGGTTCGATTCCCGACTCGAATCTGGTCTGGTGGGAGGCTTGGACTATGGCTAGTCACTATCCTACCAACAAGGAAGTGTTGCCGAGCGACTTAGCGTTCCGGCACGATGTCGCGTAGAAACCAACTAGGAGTATGGGTGCTACATACACTTACCAGGTTAGCCTGCTACCATCTTAAACTGCATCATCACTTACCATCAGGTGAGGTTGCTATCAAGGGCTAACTTGTAGTGGATAAAAAAAAACAGCATACCTAAACCCCTTCCTCTGCCCCAGCTCTTTCTTCTATTCAACGAGACTTAGAAAACCCCAATGGCAAAGTCCGAGACCTCGGAAACATTTTCGGAAACACTAGTTACAAATATAAAAAATGAACGAGTAAAACCCTAGTACAGGTGTTCCTATATCGATCCAATGCGATACATAGAGTAATTCCGATAGAACCTAATACCGGTAACTCAAGTGTCGCGACGTGATGCTGACGTAACGCAATTTGGCCGCGTCACACGATACCCGCCGTTGACACTCGAATTTGACAACTTTGACGTCGGCTTCGTTAACTTTTATCAACTTGTTCCGTCGATTGACCACTATTGGTAGCGAAATTGAAGTCACAGTTGATTCATGTCTGAACAACTGGAAGGATCTTAAATCATGATCAACCCATTAACGGCTCATTATTGAGCACGGGTCTCCTCTCAATATGAGAAGGGTTTGGCCATAGTCCACCACCACTTTATGATTTTTTTAAAGATTTTTAGTTTAAGGTTCAATTTAAGGTTTATTTTAAGTTTTTAAGTGTTTATAATACAGTTACATTGTTTAGTTGTTAATTATAATTGTCTAAAGTTTAATAAATCGATTATGTTTTATTAAAATCTTTTCCTGTCTTTCTTCCAAGCATTTTCTATATCGAAGTAGGTAAGGATTCCACACTCACAACAACTCTGTCCTGTTCATACCGCATCCAAATTACTTTAGGTAGAGGATGACCGTCCACAAGGCAGGTGAGGGTTGCTGATGTTCCAATATCACCTTCAACGTTCTGAGGTTTGGAGCGAAAGGCTGGTCCATCTATGTCATAAAAACACAAAACTGCACTTAATTGCACATCTAAATATGTACCAAAGGTACATAAAACGAAAGCTTATAGAAAAATAATATTACGATTTTAAGGATTATATAAACGATAAAAAAAGCTTGGGTGTGAATTGCTCTATCTCCATTGGTACTATAATTTATTTTTGATTATGTGCGATGGTGATTCCAAAAAAAAAGTTTGTTGTGGTCTTCTTAGACTAGGGCGCGTTTGGAACCCTCATAGCTTTAGTTTTAAGTTTACGAATGTAGCTACCACCATTAAATTACTACTATGTAAATTATTGACGCGTCAAAAGTGCCTTTTAAATGACTATTTGAATAAAGATTATTTGAATTTGAAGTTTTCCTTCACCGTTGAAGCAAGTGATATTTTATTGTATTGTAGTTATCACCATCAAATCACCACTATGTGAATTATTGACGCGTCAAAAGTGCCTTTTAAAGGACTATTTGAATTTAAATTTATAAATAAAACTGACAAGTAGTACAAAGCAGGAGATTCTTTCATAATTAATAGCAAAGTCCACTTCAACTAGGAATACGACTGGAAACTTTGCGAAATTCAGCTATCCGCATAGACGTATGCAGCTCTCGACATATTGTTTACTTTTAACTTCCCCCTCACCATGTCGCAACATGCAAACTACGAGAATCTACATCTGCATGTCCATAGCGCGATATGCATAGTGCATAGTTATTTCAGAGTTTGCTACAAAAGAAAAGTTAGACGTGCTCAATTTGTATCTTTAAAACTTTCTATGGAAAATTTCTTGCAGTTTTCCCGCAGACGAAACAAGAAATTGACGACCTCGGTGGCGCATCGCGTGCTGTCGCATAATAAAGTTGGAGGTCCTGGGTTCGGCTCCCGGCTTTTTTTTGGTCTGGTGGGAGACTTTGGCGATGGCTAGTTGCCAACCTAATGACAAAGATGTGTCGCCAAGCGATCTAGCGTTCCGGCACGATGTCGCGTAGAAACCAATACTAAAATGGAGTCTTTTCAAATATACCAAAATTGGGTATCAAATGATGTGCACATTAAAATTTGACTTATTTTATTTAATTTTTTACTTTATTTTACAGTTATAATATTTATTAGCTTATTGTTTAAATAATATATAAATTGTCTTAGTACCAATGGATTAGTAGGTACTTTTGCTTTTTTTATAATATCATGTAGATAAGTTTTTTTCTATTTCACGCTTTAAAATCTTTTATAGATAAAACATTTCCGCTTAATGTGTTTGTTATCACAGATCTTGTAAATACAAAATAAATTTTTTTGCCAACACGAAAAAAATCTTTCCAAACACAATTTCACATTCATAAATAGCGGTTAATATCAAAAACATAAGAATTACTTACAAGAGACCTCCAAAGTTTTGGAGTCGGCGCTTTTGCCAACTTGATTCTGAACTTCGCATTTTACTGTCGCATCATTGTGCCTCCGGGATACATTGGATATGACCTGCAAGTATATTAAACATTTACATACTTGGATATACGGCGGACCTTCTTGGCGCAGTAATGGCGGATTCGATCAGAATTTAAGTATTCATAATTTTTTTTCTACCAAAGATAATCTTTGGTACTACAATCTTACCTGATAGTAATTGATGATGCAGTCTAAGATGATAGCGGGCTAACCTATTGAATATGGTAAAACCACACTCCTAATTGATTTCTACGCGACATCGTGCCGGAACGCTAAATCGCTTTGCGATACGTCTTTGTCGGTTGGGTGGTAACTAACCACGGCCAAAGCCTCCCACCAGACCAGACTCGACCTCCGTGGCGCAGCGCGTGCGCTGTTACATTTTAAGAGTTGAAGTTCCGGCACGATGTCGTGTATAAACCAATTAGGAGTATGGGTTTACCATCATACCCCTAACAGGTTAGCCCGCTACCATCTAAGAACGTATCACAACTTACCATCAGGTGAGATGACGTCAAGGGCTGACTTGTGGTGTAGAGAAAAAAAAAAGTTTTAGCCACTAGACTATCTCTAACTCCAAGAAATACATATTACGATATTAATATTTTAACTGCAAGATTTTGTACGTGACTGCATTTCTACTGCATTATTTATTGGAGGTGCCGTGTCCTAATCAAGTTCAACTATTCTGAGCGGCAAAATACACAGCATCCTCATCGCACCTTTATGCCTTATGTAAAATGTACACTGCAGATATATGCGCGTGGGAAAACCTTGGTGCAGTGTTCATTTTTGAGCAGCATTGCGCGAGGTAATATTATTACGTAGGCGATTATGAACCTACGAAGTTGTAGGCTTATATATATTATAGCTGTAGCAAAAAACCTATTTCTGTACTACCCACTCACAGTGGAATCGTTGAAAAACTTGCAATTGAAAAGTGCCTTTTTAAGGATTACGTGAATAAAGTTTTTGAGTAATAGAATCCTTCACAATTTAGCTCTTGAATGTTATTTGGCATAGTCGTAAGAGATGATGCAGGTATACTATTATAGCGGGTTTACCTGTCAGGGTGTAGGGAATGGGATGTCCAAAAACCAAAATATTTGGATGAACAACCGCTCGTATAAAATCTCAGGCATGCATCATATCCCTTAGCGTTACAGCAAGTTATATGCAATTATTTAAACTGAATTTTTTTTTTTTTTTTTTATTTTTTTATCGTGGGTAAATCCTCATGGATACCTCTGCGCCACGGGGAGGCGCAGAGGTTATGTCAGACTCCTACTGACTAAAACCCCCACGTGTTCCTACTCACCGCTGTATGGTGGAGTCACGGGAAAGCTTTCGCATGCAACCGCAACTCCACCAGCGGGTGTCCGCCGCAGCAGACCCTCCTTGGGCACTACGTGCCCAGTTTCGCCGGTTAGAGGTGTGCCGGAACAACAGCACACCAGCCAACTTGAGAACCGTAGTGTGAGTGATGGACGGCCCCGTTTCCATCGCCCACAAGTCCTCCGAAGGCACAGGAACAAGAGAGGTGGAAGAGCTCTCTCGCACCCGGCCTTCCATCGCCGACGGCAAGCGCAGCGAACGCTCGCCGTCCACCCGGGCCCACCAGTCCCATTCCTGGACGGGCCCGGCCCGCCAGTCCCATACCTGGACGGGCCGCAAACCTCCAATGGGGACGACCAGACCAGTCGTCACCCCCACCTCCAGCAGCAGACTGCCGCCCACCCCCGCCTGCCAGTCCCATACCTGGACAGGCCTTCCACCACACGGGGTGATACACCCCCTGGGTCATCCACTGCGCCCTCAGCTTGGTCAGAGGGACGCGCGGAGACCCCCTCCTCGTCGGGTCATTAGCCATCGGCTAACAATCTCGCACAAAAGAAATTGTTAACCGATGTTACCAGGGTGCACCGGCCCGAATGCTGCTCTTCCCCCCGGACGAATCAAGAGGGACCCACAGCACCCAGGCACACGTGGAGGTTACCCGACCTGGCACCCCGACGAACCCCGAAGTACGCCTACTAATATCTTAAATAACATAATTACGTACACCCAAGAGAGATTGTAGTCAATGCAACTTGTAGTCCATTACAACTGCATTATTACTGAATTGCTTAAAATTAAATGACGCGAATAACTCTGAGAAAATATATATATAATTTTTTAATTTATTTATTTGCATAAAAAAACAACAATTTTTTTTTAATAAAACTATTATATTTATTCGTTACTCACATACTCACTCTCATATTAAACTATAATAAGGTTATAATCTAAAGAGTTAGAAGTTGTGCAATACTTTCAGTGTAGGTTGGAGAAAAAGACTTCTCGCATTTTATGTATAAATTTGTAATAATTCTTCGGTTGTACTATTTGTATCTGGCTTGGGAACATTAAAAAGGTAACATTTAAAGATAGATACAAACTATAAGTAGATCACGTGCGATAAGAATGTGCAAAAAGGCAAAATGGCATGATCCTGGGTTACAAGTCGACCAAATGCCATGGAACATAATAGCACGTATGTTATAAATTTAACCCAGCATAATCAAAAATGTCCTATTTTTGACATGCCTCGCTCCCTTAAATTACGATAAAATAGAAAAAATTATTCGTGCATCTAACATAAAGGCACTTAGTTATTGCTATTTACTTATATATAATATACAATTCAACGAAACAAAATTCCAACCTCACGCCGCTGGATTACCTAGAGTGGGAACCACAGAAAAATGTTAAATAACTTTTGAATTTTCAAATAATATGCGATGAAACTTTATCTTCATACTATTATATAATTGGTAAACATAGTATAACAGGTTAGAGAAATATAAACAGTATAGTGGTAACGTTCATTGAATTTAATTAATCCAGTGACAGGATGTTGGTATCTCAGCTAATATATTGTATTAAGCGGGCTATTAATTCGCGTAATATCATTACTCTATTAGTGCTTTATAGAAATGACCGCTTAAGCGCGAATTAGACTCGCACACGAAAGGTTCCGTACAAATCCACGATAAAACACTAGGCATTATTAAGAACAAGCAACAAAACTCCAAAAAATACGTTACTTGTTACTATTACTTTTTTCTCTACTCGTTTTTTTAGTTCCAACTGCCTAACCCCTAACAGGTTACCCGGTTCCATCTGAGACTTCATCATCGCTTACGTCAAGTGCTAATAAATAATGTGTAATATTATAAAATAATATACTCTCATCAAGGGAATTCAATAAAGATAACGAATTTCCTTATCAGTCAATCAGTTTCATTAGTCATAATTCCCTTTCTCCCATGAAAGAGAAGTCCAGTCATCATCATTATCATGATCAACCCATTACTGGCTCACTACAGAGCAAGGGTCTCCTCTCAATATGAGAAGGGTTTGGCCACCACACTGGCCATGTGCGGATTGGCAGACTTCACACGCCTTTGAGAACATTATTGCGAACTCTCAGACGTGCAGGTTTCCTCACGATGTTTTCCTTCACCGTTGCAGCAAGTGATATTTTAATTGTTTAAAAACGCACATAACTCCGAAAAGTTAGAGGTGCGTGCCCGGATTCGAACCGCCGACCTCTGATAAAGAGGCTAACGCCCTAACCACTAGGCTATCACAGCTAAGAGAAGTCCAGTGTCAAACATTAATTAGACTCTTTATGATAGTGGTGATAAAGAAACCCCCAGTTCTATCCAAGTTTAAGGATAAGGCTATCTTAGTTTGATTATCTGTACTTACCAATTCGTTGTTCTTAGCGGTTGGCACTTGTTCATTATTGATGAACCAACGATAGGTGAGGTTGCTAGGATTGGCTGTGACTTGGCATCCTATGACAAAGAAATCCATCAATACCATTTTTAATTTACCTCCGCGTTTTATTCATCTTCAACTAGCTAACTTTCGCAACGCTTTGGATTCTTATATTCAATCCCGTTGAAAAGTTATGGATAAAAAGCATATAAAAAACCTTGTTACATTCATACAATTAACTGCCCACGCCTTAAACTCTCTTTCTAATTTATTTATAATGCGATATTTAAAACTTATTCAGGCTTCTGTACTTAATTAAACTAAAATCTGCAATTTTATTCATAAGATCAAATTAAGTGCCTCCTTTAATATTTTCTTAATATAAATGACAAAATAGATTTGTACCACTCACGCATCACACCGTTCGTTTTCTCTATAGAATATATCTTGTACCAAATAACTAATTAGTACTTAGGGCTTTTTAGGGAAATCGAAAAAAGGTTAGTCGACATCACAGGAGACCGAAGAGCTGCCAGCTACCTCGGACAACGAATTAGTCTTGCTATTCAAAGGGGGAACGCTGCTAGTATCTTCGGAACCTTGCCTAAAGGGACTTATCTTGTACCAAATAACTAATTAGTAATTAGGGCTTTTTGGACAAATAGAAAAAAGGTTAGTCGACATCACAGGAGACCGAAGAGCTGCCAGCTACCTCGGACAACGAGTTAGTCTTGCTATTCAAAGGGGGAACGCTGCCAGTATCTTCGGAACCTTACCTAAACGGACTTCTTCTAATAATATATTTTAGTTATTTATATATTTTTATAGGTTTTTAGTTTTAGGTTCATACACGGTTTATTTTAAGTTCCATCTAAATATACATATTAAATATTTTATCTAACTATGTTATGTTATAATAAATACCTTTTTTGAAACCTTACCTACAACCAAAGCATCACCCTCGTGCACCCTGCCGTTGGTTGATCTTGATTTAATCACAACTCTCACTTTCGGTGCGTATTGTATCTAGAACAAAAGAAAATTATCATATAGTTGACTAGCTGATGCCAGCGACTTAGTCTGCATTGAGTTAGTGTGTGAAAGTGTGTTTGTTTGTCTTCCGATCACGAAGCAATGGATTACTAAACCGACGACCTTGAAATAATTACAGGATCTGTAATTATTTCAAGGTCGTAACTCCTTTCTAAAAAGAAAAAAATTATATATACACATAGCTCAGCGAGTTGCGAAGTTGAAGTGGCAATGGGGCACATAGCTCGGAGAACCGATGGACGTTGCGGTCCCAAGGTGCTGGAATGGTGACCCCGCACCGGTAAACGTAGCGTTGGTCGACCCCCAACTAGGTGGACAAACGACATCAGACGAGTCGCAGGGAGCCGCTGGATATAAGCGGCCCAAGACCGTGGACATTGGAACCGCACGGCAGAGACCGTCAATCGGCTGTTAATGATGATGATGACGAAAAAAATTAAGATGCCGTTGAAAAAGCACTTTAACGCAAAGGATTTAAGTTTTTCATTTAGTGCTCTTCAAGCCAAACAAATTAACAATTGTTTTCGTTTAAAGCTAATGAAAATTCCGCAGAATTATCAGAGGGGATATGAGCTTAAATAATAGTTATTTTATACGGCAGTTGGAGTTTCTCAGTTCGGTTGTAGCATAACAATCCAATTACAAGACATTCCGCAGACTCATGCTCGGGGGAAATGCGAGAAAAATTAAATGAGAAAACGACTCAGTTCTGTTTTGCGCTCTCGTAAAAATTCTTAATTGTGTTTTCTAGATATCTGCATGGGAACTTTGAACTCGAGAGCTTCTTTATAAGAATTGCACTTTTAAACAGCACAAGACAAAGAAAAAAAATATTTTAAAATATATTAAACATTTTTAAATCAATAAATTAAACTTAAATTTTTAAAATTGGAAATATCTCAGCAAATTTATAGTTCAACTAAAACACAAGATGCCTGCTTCAGGAAGAGGAAAAAAAATGCTACCAATCAATGTCACGCGTCAAATTAAGTTGAACAGGCTATAGTATGCAAATCTGAAGAGCATAATACACGTTTGATATCAAGGGTTCAACGAGTTGTCTAGACGAAGCCATAGACTAAAGTATTAAAAGCTGTTGAATAAAACCATTATACACCCCATCGTAACTTCTTTGTCAAAGCACCCTACAACTACAATTCACATGGATTAAGCTGCGATTAAGATATATTCACGTCTACGATCAAAGAAAGGCTTCCTTGGAATACTAAAAGCTTTTTTATGGGTTCTTCGATTGAGTATACACAAGAAATGCAATCTTGTGCATTATTAGCTGGTATTTAAATTCTTAGAATTCGTGAAGCGGTGATTGCCTAGTGGTTAGGGCGTCAACCTCCTAATCAGAGGTCGGTCGGTCGGTTCGAATCTGGGCACGCACCTCTGACTTTTCGGAGTTACGTGCGTTTAAAAAAAAAGATAAAAAAAAATCAAATATCACTGGCTTCAACGATGAAGGATAACATCGTGAGGAAACCTGCACGCCTTAGAGTTCTATATAATGTTCTCAAAGGCGTGTGAAGTCTGCTAATCCGCACATAGCCAACGTGGTGGACTACGGCCAAACCCTTCTCATATTGAGAGAAGACCCGTGCTCTGTAGTGAGCCGGTAATGGGTTGATCATGATGAAATTCTTAGAGTATCTAAGTATAAGATTTATTCGGTCACAATTTTTGCAAATATTATACTTAGCTAATTAAAAAAAATAAAGTCTCAATACTATTTGGTTGGGATTTATAGAGCATACTTTGACTTTGTTCAGTCATACTAAGTATTAAAAGGAGACAAACTCATTTCTGTCATTTTTTTTATCCACTACAAGTTAGCTCTTGACGGCAATCTCACCTGATGGTAAGTGATTATGCAGTCTAAGATGGTAGCGGGCTAACCTGTTAGGGGTATGGTAAACCCTACTCCTAATCGGTTTCTACGCGACATAGTGCCGGAACGCTAAATCGTCACACGTCTTTGCCAGTAATGGGTGGTAACTAGTAACGGCCGAAGCCTCCCACCAGACGAATGACATATATAACGCTGTGTCATTTTAACTGTTTCTTAAGTAGTTCTCTTAGACCAGGGCGCGTTTGGAACCCTCATAGCTTTAGTTTTAAGTTTACGAATGTAGTTATCGCCATCAAATCACTACTATGTAAATTATTGACGCTACAAAAGTACCTTTTAAAGGACTATTTGAATAAAGATTATTTGAATTTTTAATTCACACACCAACCTGTGGTGTCGCCAAGCATCCAAGCGTTCCGGCGCGATGGAGAGGAAAAACCAGTCAGAAGTATGTAAGTATATCATACAAACGCCCGCTACCACCTTAGACTGTATCGTCACTTACCACCATAGTGAGATGATATGGTGAGATTGCCTTCAAGGGCTAACTTGTAGTGGAATAAAAAAAAAACATTATAGACAACTCTCAGGCACGCAAGTTTCCTTCCCATGTTTTCTTTTAGTGTTAAAGCAAGTGATATTTTAAAATGCTTAAAATAACCCGGAGAGGGTAAAAGTCCCCTGTAATGAGGCGGTAAGGAATTAAAAAGAATGACGATGATACCTTGAAAAAGTTTAAACAATTGTAAAACACCTAGTAAATAATAGAAAAACTTTTACACCGGCGAATTAACCGCAGTAAAAGTTTTCGCGTTCAAATGTTCCTCGCATATTTAGCAACAGCTAAAACCAGTTGAAACGATAAATCAGTACAACAAAGTTTATTCAAATGTAGGCAATTCAAAAAGGATTAATTTGAAAGTTAAATACCACGGTTTGAACAACAAACAGTGGCCTGGCAACATGCTCAGCATTCTACACGACCAGGTATCTTACATGTACTTCCTTTTCACTATACTGTAATATGAAAGAAAATTTGCAACGTTGTTAATAAATAACTTAACTTAATAAACTTAATCATCATCATCACGATCAACCCATTAACGGCTCCATCGTAGTTTTTTTTTTGTAACCATGATTTTCCCGAAATAGTTTGGACCCATTTGGTATACGAGTATTTTATTTGTATATATGTAATTTTCAAAGAGAAAGTTCTCTGGTTCTTAAATGATTAAAGGTGTTTTTTCGGAAGTACAACTAAAAATGCACTAGCAAATAGCAAAGAAAAAAGGACTTTGAACATTAAAAAAGTTTCGTCCACCGTGATACAGGCTTTGCTGACACGTCCAGAGCTTCGGCGCAAAATTAGAGCGTTCCATTGCCTTCTTATTTTCACTTTACGAGTACAGACCACAGCCAAATTTCGTCGACCCCCCCTACACCCTTATACGGTACTAATGCGGAGATAAGTCAGATAGTTTTGCGTTGTTCGCAGGTCACTTTATCCTGGACTGTTGGGCCGTTCGGCGAAAATTCACCGGAAAGACAAAAATTGCGGAGAAGGTTTTTCTTCCGTCTGTTTCTATATTTCGTTACGTTTTTCCTTTATCCGTTTATTGGTGGCTTTGGCTTACGGAGTAATTTATGTGTGCAAGCTGGTACACTTTTATTTTATCCCATTCGATTTTATGTTACTATCGGTGCAACTTGAGATCATTTGTTTTTATGGTATACGCTTCACGTCTCTTCTTATAGTGGTAGATGGTAGGTCTCGCCGCATTTCCAGTCATCGGTAGCTCATTAATAAAAATTGTGGTGTAATAAAAAAAATACTTTATTTATAAAGCGGGCTCAAAACCCGTTTTAGGCATTTTGAAATTGAATATGATTTTTTTTTATACTTTACGTAGATTACCAGTTACTGCTTAGTACATCGATACGTACATATGTAGATCAGAGGGCGTTATAATCGCATCGTTAGCTTTACATTGCTTGCTCAAAAACAAAATCGTTAACCCTTAATAATTTCCGAAGTATACGTGTTTTTGCGGCAGGCATTGCATGTACCTTCATCATAATTTTTTTGTTAATTTATCCCTTTCACCATGTATAAATAGATAGTATAGTTTAATATTATAAATCAAGTTAAGTATATATACTGAACAATATGAATTAAGTTTTCATTCCAAGCACGAGATACACTCGTTTTCAGTTCATAAGATGTTATATATACTCGAGAAAGGTCGTTTACTGACTTTATAGTGCCAATCGACTTGGAGCATTTTATGGTTATCAAAATTTTGCAGAAATAAAGTGGAATTTAGGTTTACCAATTATAAAATCTAATCTAAATCTATCTTATTCAAATAATACTATAAAACTCCTCAATATTTTTTACACATTTTAAAGTTATTTGTTTAAGTAAAAAGAGAGGAAAATTTAATAAGATCGTACAAAATCTACCACGACCTTGCAATTAAAAAAGTGTAACTTTACTACTTTTTTTTTGCACAAGAAAATTGTGCGCTTCTGTGACCACCGCTAGAAAATAAGTCCTGTATCTACTCTGACCACAACAAAATTTCGTTTAACATACACACATTGTTATGTTAAACGAACATGATGTGAACAATTGCAGCCAGCGATCGATGATAATATACGAACTACGCTCTTTAGATAAGACGCGTGAAGGGCTCATAACGTATTTTCTTTACGTGACGGTACCTATTTACCAGTACCAGTTAACACGCAACGCAAAACGTTGATCATTTTGATTGCAAAAACAAACCAGATACACACAGGCAATCAGAAGCAAAAGAATTCTTGTTCAGTCCTTTCATTACGTAACTTGACAAAATTCACGAGAACTTCCAACGAATCTAACGGAAAACAACAATAAAGATTATATATATCGCCGAGAAGATTTACGCCAAACAAGACATCTAGAATTTCATATAAAAGTTGCCAACGAAGTTAGGAACTTCAAAAATATCTGAGACATAAATGACGTCAATAAGCCAGAGAAGGAAGGTAGGATTACAGGTCCAATTTTCGCTGGCAAATTCTTTGTTTTATTTCTCATTTATTTATGTGACAATACTTAGGGTAAGTTGAGGTTTTACTCATGCTTTCTTATGAACTAGTTACTAGTTATTAGACCATAAGTATGAAAGGAAATAGGTTCTGTTGAAAAGTTGCAATCTATTTTGTTGCTAAACAAGTCAAGACCAATTAGATAGTGCATGAATTTACGGTTTTATAAATGGCTAGTAGATTTTGTTAAGTTATTTTCAGGGATATAAAGAAATCAGGGCATGAAATTTAAACGTACATTTGAATTTGGTCAGATATTTGATCTTCGATGTCGACAAACTAGGACATCACGGACTGTTATGCCAAAAAAGTGCAGGCCGCTTCTCGAGACATGCTGCACTTAACGTTATCATACGTCGGTCCCTGGCCACCGTCAACGTGCTAAGTCTACTTGGGCCGACTGGTATTGCAAGAGACGATGGCAAGAGACCGAGCAGTATGAGTTTGATTCCATGGGAGATGGGCCGGGTGCCGGTATGGGATACAGCCTGTTCAGACACGCTGGCCCCTCCCCGTCTACATGGAACCAACAACAGAGTTGGTGCGGCTTCTGAAGCGGCTGAAAAGGCTATAGCATGCAAATACAGGGGTCTAGGGGGACAGAATCATTATAAGGTTTATTTTAAGTTTAAGTTGTTGTAAATAAATAATGTTTGATCTTTGGTCTAGATATATTATTATTGCAGAAGTGTCTGTATATTTTTAACATTTATTTATTTTTGTCCCAAATTTGTTATATCAATCACTTACAAAAGAAGTATACAAAGGAAAGCTTATCCCTATAAGAGATCTCTTCCAGCTACCCTTAGATGTAAGATGAATTTATAAAGTGGAATATGTCAAACAAGGTATGTTTAAACTACATACAAAAAAATACTTAGATAAATTTGAAAAAAATAAAATAATAATAATAAAATAACACATATTTATATATATATTTGAACACTTTTTTATATATATTTATAACATTGTAGGTATGACGCGCACGTAAAAGTTGAAAAGATGTTCCCAGAATTTGACACAAACAGAGATTTGCATCTTGGAGATCTAGTTCCTAACAATCTTAACATAATTATTACACACACATACATAACACGCTATTTCTCCCCTAGAGCTGGAAATTTAAACACACCATAAATCACTGCAAAAATATCTTACGACTAAGCAGTGACGTCAATAAGCTAAAGCCTCAACCAGGATTATACGTCCAATTTTCGCGGCGAATGTCCTAGTTTTATATTTGCATTTATTTAACGTCAACACTGCACGAATTCCTTGTTTTCATTTGAATCTTTCTTTTCACGTTATCATTCCACTAAAAATTATTATGTTTTATACATGCCAACAAAGTTGAAGATAAATTCTATACATCATTAATTACTTCGAAAATATCTAACGTTTAAGCACTGAACAAAACAGGATTAGACAACTAATTTTCGTGGTGAAAGTCTTTGTTATTTTTTTTACGCACTAAAAGTAAGCCCTTGACGGCCTCACCTGGTAAGTGATAATGCTGTCTAGGATGGTAGAGGGCTAATCTGTTAGGAGTATGATAAACCCACGCTCCTAATTTGTTCCTACGCGACATCGTGCCGGAACGCTATATCGCTTGACGATACGTCTTTGTCGGTAGGGTAACTAGCCACGGCCGAAGCATCCCACCGGACCAGACTCGAGCCGGGAATATTACCTAGGACCTTCAAATTTATAATGCGACATTGCACGCACTTCGTCAATATGAGAAGGGTTTGGCCTTAGTCCACCACGCTGGCCATGTGCGGATTGGCACACTTCACACGCCTTTGAGAACATTATGGAGAACTCTCAGGCGTGCAGGTTTCCTCACGATGTTTTCCTTCACCGTTGAAGCAAGTGATATTTTAATTGTTTAAAAACGCACATAACTCCGAAAAGATAGAGGTGCGTGCCCGGGTTCAAACCTTCGAGCTCTGATTAGGAGGCGCACGTCCTAACAACTAGGCTATTACAGCTTGTGTAACGTGACCGTATAAATTATTATTTTCGTCTTTTTTCATCTTAAACATTTTTTCGAAAGCATTCGATTGAGTTCTTCACTTCATCACTTCACAAATACCTTCAGAATATCTGACGATAAGCAGTGACGTCAAAGCTGCGACCTGCTATGAGGATTACACATACAATTTTTGTGGCGATAGTCTTTGTTTTATATTTCATTTATTAAATGTCAGCGCTCGAGGCAAGGGGCTTACTATCCCGTTAAATGAGAGGATGAACTCATAATTTTCAAGAGAAATTTCTGATAAGGATATAATCTTCTGCGTTGAATATAATCTATTTTGAACACTTAAGTTTTATGCTACGCCATATTTTCTTAATGTCTCTTAATATTTTAGCTTTCGTTTAAACGCTCTATTTTATCCCAGTGACGCAGTAGTATTATTTCGTATACAGAACTTGTATCTAGTGGACCGATTTTTATTTGACAGAGTTTAATTCGCCGTTAGAACGCCTTTTAGACTATGTGATAGCATTATGCTTACTCGTATGCATTCTTTTGAAAAAGCTGTTATCTTCTTCTTCTTCTTGCCCTTATCCCACATTATGTGGGGTCGGCACAACACGTCTTCTTCTTCCACTCACTTCTATCAGCCGTCACCTCACTACCCACACTTTTTACCCGCATATCCTCTTTTACACAATCCATCCATCTCTTCTTTGGTCTTCCTTTACTCTTTTGCCCTTCCACGTTCATATATAACATTCTTTTGGTGACATCACTTTCTTTCCTCCGCATTATATGACCATACCATGCCAGCCTGTTACTCCTCATCTTTTCTGTCACTGGCGCTACTTTTAGACTTCCCCTTATATATTCATTTCTTATCTTATCCATTCTTGTCACACCACACATCCATCTCAACATTCGCATTTCTGTCGCATGAACTCTTCTTTCATCCGTTCTTTTTGCCGCCCAACATTCTGATCCATACAACACGACAGGTCTTACGACTGTTTTATAAATTTTCCCCTTAAGTTTAAGGGGCATTTGTGGGTCGCATATTACTCCTGAGACCTGTCGCCATTTCATCCATCCCGCATTCATTCTATTGTACACATCTCGGTCAATATTACCGTCGTTTTGGAAGAGCGAGCCGAGGTACCGGAAATCCGAGCAGACTGGTAGGGATACACCATTTAAGGCAATTTCGGAGAAACGAGAGGGGCCGCCAAAATCACAAAACATATGTTCCGTTTTCGTTTGGCTTATCTTTAGGCCCACGCTCTCTAATTTATGTTGCCATTTTGCCAATCTGCTCTGGACCTCAGACGCATCCTCTCCGACAAGAACAATGTCGTCAGCGAATAACATGCACCAGGGTGCTTCTTCCTGTATGTTTGATGTAAGAGCATCCATTACCAGGAGGAACAAGTAGGGGCTCAAAGCCGATCCCTGGTGCAAGCCCACTTCCACACTGAACATGCCAGTAACGCCAGCTTCTGACCGGACGTACGTGGTCGCTTTTCTGTACATCTCTTTCACAAGACTCACATACTTCCCAGGCACTCCTTTCCTTTTCATAGACCACCACAAAACCTCGCGGGGAACTCTGTCATATGCTTTTTCAAGGTCAATGAATACCATGTGCAGGTTTTTGTGTGCACCCCTGTATTTTTCGCACAGTTGTCTGAGTGCGAAAATAGCGTCCATCGTTCCCCGCCCCGGCATAAATCCAAATTGGTTTGGTGTTACCTCACTCTCATTTCTCATTCTTCTTGCTATCACTTTCTCCCAAATCTTCATAGTATGTGACATGAGCTTAATTCCTCGATAGTTGTTGCAGTCCTGTATATCACCCTTATTTTTATATATAGGTTATCAATATCAGTATAATAATTTTTTTTTATACAAGTTAGTCCTTGACGGCAATCTCACCTGATAGTAAGTGTTAATGCAGTCTAAGATGGTAGCGGGCTAACCTGTTTGGGGTATGGTAAACCGACACTCCTAATTGGTTTCTACGCGACATCGTGCCGGAACGCTTAATCGCTTGGCGACACGTCTTTGTCGGGTAACTAGCCACGGCCAAAGCCTCCCAGCAGACAACCAAATAAGGCAAATATAATTTTAGAAAGGGAGGCCTTTGGCCAACATTGGGACAGTACGGGCTGATAATAATAAATAATAGTTTTAGGTAAAACGAAATCCACCATAGCTTTCAAAGACCTACTTTTTTTCTTATTTCTTATAAACCTTTTATAAATTTGGCTCAAAAAGAGATATCTGAGCTTAATGCTGTAGTAAAATTCAACTGGAACGTGGATCATCAGGTCTGACCATATAATGATTACAAGATACAATGGAGGGAAAGTAATAATGTTAAAGTTTTACCTTTAATTTTACAGTAGACGCTCTGTACGCTCTGTCCGCTGTGTTTTGAGCTTGACAGGTGTAAGTTTGTTCGTGGTGCTGTCTCCTTGGACGCAGACGAAGTTGCGATCTGTGTAACACGAAATATTATATAAAAAAGGGCACACAAACAGAAATTAAAAACATTATTATTAAGAACTTATCATTGTTAAATATATGACGGCAGTCAGAGAACAGCGCCATCTAGTTTTAGAATCATGTACGACAAACAAGAGAGGGGACGATGCCACTCTCTCTTTATGCAACACTAAGTGACGTATGAAGCGGTGATAGCCTAGTGGTTAGGGCGTCAGCCTCCTAATCAGAGGTCGGCGGTTCGAATCCTGGCACGCACCTCTAACTTTTTGGAGTAATGTGCACTTAAAAAAAATATCACTTGCTTCAACGGTGAAGGAAAACATCGTTAGGAAACCTGCACGTCTGAGAGTTCTCCATAATGTTCCCAAAGGCGTGTGAAGTCTGCCAATCCGCACATGGCCAGCGTGGTGGACTATGGCCAAACCCTTCTCATATTGAGACGAGACCCGCGCTCTGTAGTGAGCCGGTAATGGGTTGTTCATGATGATGATGATGATTCGATGATTCACTTTTATATATATACATATATATATATATATATATATATATATATATATATATATATATATATATATATATATATATATATATATATATATATATTTATTTATTTATTTATAATGTGCCAAATTTGTTATAAATATATACACGTAAAAAAATAATTATATAAATACTTATTTTGTAATTTATTAATACAAATAACATTTTTAGACATTATCTCGAATAGAAAACTTCAATGGATGTTCAGATTCAAATTGAATAATATAAGGGGCTTTTTAATTCACAGAAAAATTTTGTTTTACCGAGCAATGAACCTGCGACCGTCTGACATTTGCTCGGCGGTGTAAGTCACCCCCTGGCTGAGTACGGCTCCGTCGTTGTCTACCCACGTAATCTGTAAGTATTAAAAAATATTAGAACCAACATTTAATAGTAACCGATCGTTTCTATTTTTCTAGCAATTATATGATCAACAGTTAAATTAGGTTAAACTATTTCCAGGCTAGTTAGATTAAATACTTTATTCTTTATTATAAAATAATATTTATTTTAACTACGCCTACTACTATAAATCAGACAAAAAGAGGCAAGGTATTATCTATTCACTATTATCTATTATCATTTACTTTTATGGATGCGGTGATAGCCTAGTGGTTAGGGCGTCAGCCTCCTAATCAGAGGTCGGCGGTTCGAATCCGGACGCACCTTTAACTTTTCGGAGATATGTGTGTTTTTAAAAATTAAAATATCATTTGCTTCAACGGTGAAGGAAAACATCGTGAGGAAACCTGCAAGCCTGAGAGTTCTCCATAATGTTCTCAAAGGCGTGGGAAGTCTGCCAATCCGCACATGGCCAGCGTGGTGGACTATGGCCAAACCCTTCTCATATTGAGAGGAGACCCGTGCTCTTTAGTGAGCCGGTAATGGGTTGATCATGATGTGAAAATTATTACTTACTTCAGCAGCCGGTTTTCCACCAACTGATACGCATTCCAACATAACCTCACTGTCCTCCACTGCTTCTAAGATGGGTCCTTTCAATATCTTCGGTGGTTCTGGTGGAACCAACACTGTGAGACGAGCAGATTTTGATCGGATAGCTGCTTCACCTACGACAAAAAAAAAAGATCCATATGAAAACACCAGTTCGGTTGAATTTGCTTCCGCTGTTATAGGTTTATTAGGATCTCTCGTAACATAACTTGTTAATTTTTATGTACAGTATAAAAACTAATGTATAATAAGAATAGGTAAATGTAGTTTTTTTAAATATGTAAAGATTAGAATTAATTTGGAATTATCACAAGTGGGAGCGTTCAATTAACGTTAGATAACCTGACCTCAATTAAAAATAATTTAATCTAAAGTTAGCAAATTAATTTTTAGGTAGTGTAAAAAACGAATGTATAATAAGAATAGGTAGATCTAGTTTTTTGTAAATATGTAATGATTAGAATTAATTTAGTTTATCAGAAGTGGGAGCGTTTAATTAACGTTAGGTGAAATAACCTGACCTCAATTTAAACTAATTTAATCTAAAGTAAGTTATTCTTTAAGTACTGTATAAAAACGAATGTATAATAAGAATGGGTAGGTCTAATTTTTGTTAATATGTAATGTTTGGAATTAATTTGGTTTATCAGAAGTGGGAGCTTTTAATTAACGCTAGGTGAAATAACCTGACCTCAGTTAAAACTAATTTAATCTAAAGTAAGTTAATTTTAATGTAATATATAAAAACTAATGTATAATAAGAATAGGTAAGTCTAGTTTTTGTAAATATGTAATGATTAGAATTAATTTAGTTTATCAGAAGTGGGAGCGTTTAATTAAAGTTAGGTGAAATAACCTGACCTCAGTTAAAACTAATTTAATCTAAACTTATTTTTGATGTTATATATAAAAACTAATGTATAATAAGAATAGGTGGGTCTAGTTTTATGTAAATATGCAATGATTAAAATTAATTTAGTATATCAGAAGTGGGAGCGTTTAATTAACGCTAGGTGAAATAACCTGACCTCAATTAAAACTAATTTAATCTAAAGTAAGCGTATCAACACTCCACAAACGCTGTAGGTGGAGGGTGAAACTGAATATCCGACCAGTAGAGTGTATAGGTATTCGTAGTTTAATTTTAATAACTCTTCGTGAACTTTGGAAAAACTGGCCGAATTTACGCGCTGTAGATTATTTTGTTGGAAAGTTCTAGACAACTATTTTATGGTCGGACCACAGCAACAATTTTTAAACTCTCACCGTTGTTCGTCGACGTTTAAAAGTTTATTCTAGACAATATCAAAGTTTTATTATGAAAAATCAGGTTAAGCGGTTTATGGTTATTAAGCGAAGACAAATTTGTTTTGCTTAAAAAACCCTTCAACTTTGTTCGGTTAATATATGATGTATATATTATATTAACTTGTAATATAATTACGAAACGCGCTTGGCTAATCATAGTTTTTTTGTGTTTTTCCGATTTTATACTACATTTTTGATAAGTTTACCTGATCTGTTCAGTGTTATTTTTGCCTTGATTTTTTTTTGACCCACTACAAGTTAACCCATGACAGCAATCTCATCTGATGGTAAGCGATTATGTACTCTAAGATGGTAGCGGGCTAACCTGTTAGGGGTATGGTAAACCTACACTCCTAATTTGGTTCTATGCGATATAATGCCAGAACACTAAACCGCTTTGCGACACGTTTTTGTCGGTAGGGTGGTCTAGCCACGGCTGAAGCCTCCACCAGAGCAGACTCGAGCCGGGAATCAAACCTAGGACCTCCAATTTTAAAATGTGAGAGCGCACGCACTGCGCCACGCTGGTCGTCGCAAAATGTATATATTATTTTAATTTGTATTGAAATTATGAAACGTACTTGGCTAATTATAGTTTTTTTTTATACTTCATTTTAGACCATATTTCAAGTTTAGTCATTTTGTTATTTCTGCCTTGAAATGTCAGCAACATGTATTTAAGAAAAGCAGCGTTGGCTTAACTTCCGACCTCTGATTTGGAGGCTGACTTCCTAACCAATAGGCTATCACAGCTTTTTAGCCCATAGTTAGACATTAATCGGCTAATGATGAACGCATATTATATAATGATGAACGTATATTAGGCGCAATAATAGGGAAAACTTTGCCCACTTCAGAAACCATACTTTATAAACTTTAATAAAGCCATAACTTCATAAAGGCTGTAAATACAACTACCCGATCCCGAAATACCCGATCGAATTTCAACTTTACGTCTAAGCTACCCAACGGTTGATCTAGTTTCTAATGTATTTTAGAAGGCAGTTCATACTGTTTCTAAAGGCCCGGTTTGATCAAACACTATAATTCTCTTATGAATCAAATTTTATATATTTTATTTTATATTAAACAACTTAATGCATAATATAAGGAAAAACAAAAGAAAAGTGGAAAAAAAATATATAACATAAAATCAAAAGGCGACCTTATCACAAAAAAAGATTCCACCCAGGCTACCTTTTCGAAAGAAGCCGATACAGATATATAAAGGCGTGAAATCGCAACACATATACATCATCATCATGTTTTCACGATGTTTTTCTTCACCGTTGAAGCAAGTGATATTTTAATTACTTAAAAACGCACATAACTCCGTAAAGTTATAGGTAGGTAATAAAGAATGAATGAAATAAAAAATATGAACATAAATAATCACCATTTCTATAAAAGGTCAAGTCATTATTGCAAATAGCCTCATCGTAATAAGGATTTCAGTTAAGCTATGTACATTAATAGTATCTTAAATTTGGAAGCGGTGATAGCCTAGTGGTTAGGGCGACAGCCTCCTAATCAGAGGTCGGCGGTTCGAATCCGGGCACGCACCTCTAACTTCTCGGAGTTATGTGCGTTTTTAAGAAATTAAAATATCACTTGCTTTAACGGTGAAGGAAAACATCGTGAGGAAACCTGCACGTCCGAGAGTTCTCCGTTATGTTCTCAAAGGCGTGTGAAGTCTGCCAATCCGCACATGGCCAGCGTGGTGGACTATGGCCAAACCCTTCTCATATTGAGAGGAGACCCGTGCTCTGTAGTGAGCCGGTAATGGGTTGTTCATGATGATGATGATTATAGAAATTATGTATTAATTTTATTTCTGTCTAGTGTGTAAGTTTTCCCTATTCATAACAACACAATATTTAAAGCTATCTTTTCGCTCCTCACAGGCGTATCTACTGCGGGCCGCTGAAGCTTTTAGTTGGGATTTAGTGTTATAATGAAATTATGCGGCAAGTTAGTTTTGCGGCGGCGTTGGATTGCTAAATATGGCCGGGTCCAAGTTATTGTTTCGCGTTTATTAGCTGACCGCAAACTAAATACGGTGAGCGTATACCCCCGTTTTACAATTCGACAGTTCCAACTTGTTCATTCGTAAAGGTTTACGTTGGTATAATTTAGTAATATAGGATTAGTTTTGTTTGTTAAAATATGTTTTTGTCGACCTCCGTGGCGCAGCGCGTGCGCTGTTGCATTATAAATTATTATATGTTACATTATATAGATCGATCAATATATACAATAAAAAACCAAACAATACAACTGACGAAAATAATTGGACGACCTTGGCCTTGAATGGCTCATTCTTAACAGCTTCTACAAGATAGATGAACTGTTCCAAACTAAGTATACATAAGGCCCCAATTGCACATCAGCCTATGATCCGTAACAATTAAAATATTACCATATTATTAGTTAACATTACTTAGGCTTAGTTACAATAATTTTAATTTTAATTGGATTTGTAATAATTTTTAATAATTTTATTTTTGACTATGATAACATTGACTCATTGAATTATTATTGTTATTTTTAATTTTATGTTTTTATTGAATTGTCTAACATTGGAATATTCATCAATGTATAACAATTGTACTGTTTGCAATGCCCTGACCAGGTCTCATGTCTGTTAGATATGAAAGCAAATAAATAAATAATAAAATTGGAGGACCTGGGTTCGATTCCCGGCTCGAGTCTGGTCTGGTGGGCTTTGGCCGTGGCCGTATTTAACACCCTACCGACAAATTCATTTCGCCCTACGATTTAGCGTTCCGGCACGATGTCGCGTAGAAACCAATAAGGAGTGTGGGTTAATCATACCCCTAACAGGTGAGCTCGCTACCCCCTTAGACTGCATCATCACTTATCACAGGTTAGATTGCCGTCAAGGGCTAACTTGTGGTGGAAAAAACAAAGTGTCTTGATCAAATGGGTTTCACGCCGATCGGGTGCCAGGTGACTCCAGCAGAGACCGTTAGTGGAAAACTGCGTATTTACATCCAAGCACGCGAAAATTTTCTGATTTATTTTGTCCTAAGAGCTAAGTTCCTCAAAATAAATCCTTACTAAAAAAATGAATAATATTTCGCAATCCACTATTAATGTAGAAATCAATACGCACACGAAATTTTTACCAGTATAAAAACACAAGACAGGTACAGGATTTATTTTTGAAGTTGATTAAATTAGAATATTAATATTAGAATTGGCAAAAAAAAATCTGTAACAAAAAAATTTTTTTTAATAATAATAATAATAATAATAATAGCCGTGTGGCGCCGGCAGAGAAGAATGTTGCCACCCCTTCTCATCCCGTGGGTGTCGTAAGAGGCGACTAAGGGAACCGGGGAACTAATTAATATCATTCAAGTTCCCCGAAACCCGGCACGCTGGCCGTAGAAACAGCCTCCTCGGGGACTTGAGTGGACCCCGAGTGATGTAGCCACCACTCACCCCCCCCCCCTTTTTAAATGATGGATGGATCAAAGAATGTGCGCATATGGCCGCTGCCTGGGGGTCGCCAGGGCGCGCCTGGGGCTGGCGCTGGGCGTTGCAGCATACGGGCCGCCAGTACCACCAGTCGACCGGCAATACCACCTAGCCGGTCGATCAATCCATCATCCCCGCCAGATGGCTTGGCTTCGACAGGGCCCACCAGGACCCAATCTTCGGCGCCCGCCGCTGGTGGTGTACGCCGCATGCGCTGGACATCACAAATGAACGAGAATGTCATGCGTGCGTACTACAGGGCGACAGGAGGGGAAACCGGACGGACTGGCTACCGAGCGGCAATGTACCGCGAGTTCCTGCTGCTCGAGCCGACCTTAACTGTCACGGAACAAAACCTGGCAGACCGGGCTCGGTATATTCAGCGTTCTAACATCTTCAACGCTACCGAGCTCGAACGATTGAGACGTGAGGCTGTTCCAGCAGTGCCAGTACCGACCACAGAGCAAATCGTCTCCCAGGCGGCGCCTGTCCGCGAAGAGACCATTACCACCTCACAAGATTTGCCTGTGGAGGAAGGCACTGAGGGAACAGTTTCCCTGGATTTAGAGCGGATGAGAGGGATTTTAGAAGAGGCGATTTCTGAAATCCAGAGCGCTCCTCTAGAGAGTCGGCCGCGGCTCTCCCGACTTACGCTAAATGTAGCGACGCGGGATGTCATTGAGGCCATGAACAAAATGCTGCCTCAACACCTTGAGAGCAGCGCTGGCCTGAGTGATACGGCTTCTATCCTCTTCGCCGCGGCGCTAGCCGTGCACCGATTCGTTGGGATCAAGACTCCGGGACCGGGGCGTTCTGCGGGTGCAAGACGCAGCGCGGAACCGGCCTGGAAGAAGAGGATAGAACATCGTATCACTCTTACCAGAGTCCTCATTGGCAGACTGCAAAGCTTCAGGTCGGGCAACACTAGGCCAAGGATTGTGCGCTCTGTTAGAGTTGCGTTTAACGGGTGTGGGGTCAGGTTGGACCAGCCCGATATTACGCAAAAGCTAACAGAGCGCATCGACGACCTGAAGCAGAAAATCGCTGCATGGGGGAACCGCATCCGGCGATACTCGCAAAGAGTCGAGCGCTTTCAGCAAAATCGCCTCTTCTCGTGTGATCAGAAAAGGTTCTATAAAAGACTGGAGTGTCCTGCAGTCTGTTCCACCTCACAGAGACCGAATCCGGCTGACCTCATCGCTTTTTGGCGTGCCGTGTGGTCAAGAGAGGTGGAGCATGAGGAGGGCCCTTGGATTGCGGCAGTAGAGGAAGCATGTGCCACAATAGAACCGATGAGCCCAGTTGCCATCTCTGCGGAGGATGTAGCTGGTGCAGTGAAGCGGGCCCCGAACTGGAAAAGTCCGGGACCCGATGGACTGCATCACTACTGGCTCAAGGGTTTCTCGGTTTGCCATGCGACCTTGGCTCGACAATTCCAAGAGACTCTCGAGCAGAAGACACTCCCGAGCCTTTTCACTACCGGGATCACACACCTAGCTCCGAAGTCCACTGATGCCACTGATCCGGCTAAGTACCGCCCCATTACGTGTCTTAATACCATCTATAAGACACTGACATCCGTTCTGAGCCTCAAGATCTCACGTCATGTAGACGGGAATAACATCATATCTGGGGCTCAGAACGGATGTCGGGGTGGTAGTCGTGGTACTAAGGAGCTCCTTCTCATCGACTCCGTTGCGGGCCAACTGGTCAAACGCAACCGTCGGAATTTCTCCGCCGCCTGGATCGACTATAAAAAGGCATTTGACTCGGTGCCCCATTCATGGCTCCTGAGGGTCCTTGAGCTGTACAAAGTCGATGGTACAGTTCGAGACTTCCTCGGGGAATGCATGGGGCAATGGAGTACAATCCTTTGTCTCCATGGTGAGCGGCTGGCGGCTGCCGATGATCGGATAAGGATAGGTCGGGGTATCTTCCAGGGTGATTGTCTGAGCCCACTTTGGTTTTGTCTGGCTCTGAACCCTCTCAGCACACTACTGGAGGGATCGGGGACAGGCTTTCAGTTTCGGAGAGGAGGGACTAAAGTGCCTCACCTTCTCTACATGGATGACCTCAAACTGCTGGCACCCAATGCTATCCGCCTGCAGGAGCTGCTGAATATCACCACTGAATTCAGCAACTCCATCAGGATGGAGCTTGGGCTGGACAAGTGTGCGGTCTTACATGTGGAGAGGGGACAGGTTACTCATTCGGCCGAGATTAATCTCGAGCCATCGAACATAAGAACCCTCTCTGAAGCTGAGTCATACCGGTATCTGGGCATGTCACAGTCCCTAGGGGTGAAAGAGGCTGACATGAAACAGTCCGTTTGCGAGGCCTTTTTTGGCCGCCTGACAAAAATCTTCAAAAGTTTTTTGTCGGGCGCCAATAAGGTGCGAGCTTATAACGGCTGGGTTATGCCAGTTCTCATGTACACCTTTGGCGTGCTCAGATGGACTCAGACCGAACTTGACGCCCTGGACAGAAAAGTCCGCACGACTATGACTCTCTATCGCATGCACCACCCGAAATCGTCTGTGATGAGGTTGTATATCCCCCGGAAATGTGGCGGTCGAGGCGTATTGAGCGTCAAGACCATGCATAACCGGGAGATATCTAACCTCAGAACCTACTTTGAGACGATGAGGGAGTCCCCCATGCATAGAGAGGTCATAGTAAGTGATAAAGGACTCACTCCACTATCCTTAGCCCAAGCCGAGTGGCGGAAACCGGTGGTACTGACCACCTCTGACCGGGAGACCGTATGGAAGGGGAAGGAACTGCACGGACGCTTTTTTAAAGCTCTTAATGAGCCACACGTGGATAAGAAAGCGTCCGTGCAGTGGCTGCGCTTCGGTGACCTCTTTGGGGAAACCGAAGGTTTTGTCTGTGCGATACAAGATCAGGTGGTTAAGACGCGGAACTACCGAAAGTACATTCTGAAGGATGGCACTCACGACATCTGTCGAGCCTGTCGCCATCCTGGCGAGTCACTCAGACATGTGCTTTCGGGATGTTCTGCGCTTGCCAACACTGAGTATTTGCACAGACACAACCAAGCAGCCAAAATCCTTCACCAAGAGCTTGCTCTGAAGTACGGTCTCCTGGATGAGAGGTTGCCCTATTACCAGTACACACCGGTGCCGGTACTCGAGCGCGACGGAGTCCGGCTCTATTGGGACCGGTCCATTATCACGGACAGGACTATTCTCGCGAATAAGCCTGACATCGTGGTGGTGGACCGGGCACAGTCGAGGGTGTTTTTGGTGGACATCAGCATCCCATATGACGAAAACCTCGTGAGAGCTGAGACAGAGAAAAAGCGTAAGTATCTCGATCTGGCTCACGAGGTTTCCGACATGTGGCATGTGCAGTCTACTGAAACCATCCCAATCGTAATATCTGCGAATGGGTTGATCCCAGTAAGCCTCGCTCACCATCTGAGGCGACTGGGGTTCCGTGGCAGTTCGCTCGCAGCCAGGATGCAAAAAGCGGTCTTGCTGGACTCGGCTAGGATAGTCCGCCGGTTTCTCAACCTGTCGCCCTGACCCCCGGCCGTTTGGTCTCCCCTGCCGGGGCGTAATCCTCCGCCCGGTGCAAATATGTATTTATGTAATGTGTATGTAAGTTTATTTATTTTTATCTATGTAAGTATATTATATCTCTTTTGGTTTTTTATATATATTTATTTTGCACACGGGCGTGAGAGCTAGTATATACTGATAATAATAATAAATTTATTTGCCAAATCGTGGGTACATAACAGGTCATACATAAATTAATAAATCCCTTACACAATCGACTGTCACCGACAGTGTGCAAATATTTAAAATATAAATTAAATTACAAAATCAAAATTAAATTACACAATTAACATTACATTAAAGAATTAAAATGAATAATAAATTAAAAATAGCTTAAAAAAAAAAATCAAAATAAATCATAGTTAAGATATTAATTTAAATAATCAAATTATACAATAATAATATTTAATGAATGGAATTAATTATATTGTTGTTACCATGTCATCAGTGAGGTATTCCTTTACTGTATAATAATTCTTTTTGTTCAGAAATTCAAAAATTGCTCTTTTAAATTTTGAAAGTGGGAGTTTTTTTTTACCATCTGGTAGTTTATTGAATATAGTAACAGCCATACAAAAAGAATTTTTGGAACTGACAGCCAACCTTCTTGGTGGTGCCCAGAGTTTATTCTGAGGATGAGGCCTGCCCCGTTTGTTGGGATATATTTCATTTAACGTAGGAAACAGGTTGGGATTTTTCTTCACAAAAAGCAACACTTCGTAAATATAGAGACATGGTAATGGTAAAATTTTATTTTCCCTAAACAATGGCTTGCAACTGTCTAAAGCTTCAGCTCTGCATACAGACCTAACACAGGCTTTTTGTTTAAGAAATGCCTTTGACGAGTCTGCTGAATTACCCCATAGCAAAATACCGTATCGCAGGAGTGACGATACATACCCGTGATAAGCTAGTAAGGCAGTTTTTCCATTACTAACTTGTGTTAGCTTTGCTTTGCTTTTAAATGTGCTATATGCCTAAATTATTGTTCATAATTTGTGTAGTAGTATTTTCTTCAAACTCCATAGAATACACAGTTACATTTGCAAAAGAAAAACGTTTAATCAACAGGGAAATATTATCTTTAATAATATCCTGATGACTACTACGGTCGATTCCAGACCAAGTTGCAACACCCAAACTGGGTATGTGTACACAATATGCAACGAAATAAATAAACTATATATAACGAAATTACTAACATCTCCATTTTACTTCGATATATTTAGTTGCAACTACGAACAAAATTTTCGCTATAATTATTCACTTCATACGAAGCTACGGGGAAATAATGGCAATGTTTTTTGTACTTTTACGCAAAAGTAGGTTTTTCTTTTCCTACACTCTCGTTGGAGCATTTTTTTTTTTCGAAAATACTGCAATTTATTATGACATAAAATTTCAGTTAATACATGCAATTTTTTTATTTAGTATCAATATATTAAAAATTTAGCTTAATTAACGCTATGATAGAATAGTGGTTAGGACGTCAGTGGTCGGGGGTTCGACCTCGGGCACAAACCTCTAACTTTTCGGAGTCATGTGCGTTTTTAAGCTATCCGAACTTGCTGTCACGATGATTAAAAATATCCTGCATGCCTAAGAGTACTCTGCCATAATGTTCTCAAAGGCACATGGCCAGCGTGATGGACTATTGCCTAACTCTTATGAAAAATAGTTTCATCATCCCACTCTCAGACCTACCCTATACAGAAAAATCACCTGCATATAAAAAAATATCATAAAAATCGCTTAAGCCAATTCGAGAAGTTTTGTCAGTGACATGAGAATTTTTACATTCAAATTCAAATAATCTTTATTCAAATAGTCCCTTAAAAAGCGCTTATATTATATAATTCTTATTAAATTAACTAAATAGTTTACAAGAAAATGTTAGAGATTTTTGACTCAACGCGAATTTTCATGACACATAATGTGGATGGATAGTTTTATATAATTTATTTTATATTTGTCTTGTGGGAGGCTTCGGCCGTGGCCGTCCGACCTACGTACAAAGACTTGTATCCAAGCGGTTTAGCGTTCCGGCACGATGTCGCGAACCAATTAGGAGTATGGGTTAATCATACCCCTAATAGGTTAGCCCGCTTATCTTAGAATGCATCATCACTTACCATCAGGTGAGATTGCCGTCAAGGGCTATAGTGTCCATTTAAGACAATCATGCCTAATGGTAAGCAATGAAGGTCGAGGTAAGAATACGCTTATCTAGAAAGTAGGTACCTATTTACTCTTGCATTTAAGGCACTAAGGTTACACGTGGAAGATAACACAAAGGAAAAATTTAAGGCATTGAGTGATGGAAAAAAGTTACCTATGTCTCCTAATACAAATTTTTGCTTTTGCGTTTCAGGCAGAAAGGTTATCGTTATAGAAAATACAAAGGAAAAGTTTAAAGCATTGAGTGATGGAACAAAGGTACCTATCTAGTACAAATTTAATATTCGGTATATGAATACTTTTGGTGCTGAATTCGCAATGCACGAAGTTTTTTTTTTCTTCAAATTCCATAGAATACACATAAAATGCCACCATTTCACCATCGCCATACATAATATTAGGAAATACCTATCACAGCCGGGCCACGGCTTCCGGCAATGCGACGTTTAATATAACATGTCTAAGGATAGCGTTAAGTGAGCTACCGGCATGTAAAACTGTGTGGATTGTAAAATAACACTTAAAAGTAATGATTTAATAACAACTGTTAACAATTAAAACATCACCGTTTATTAATATAACAATTGTTTTAAACAATTAAAATTTCACTTGCTTCAACGGTGACGGAAAACATCGTGTGGAAATTTACACACCAGAGAGTTCTCCATAATGTTCTCAAAGGCGTGTGAAGTCTGCCAATCCGCACATGGGCAGCGTGGTGGACTATGGCCAAACCCTTCTCATATTGAGTGAAGACATGTGCTTTCAAGTGAGCCGGTAATGAGTTGATCATGATGAACTGTTAACATGGTATTCATTATCATTAATTTTCTAGATAAGGTAACGAACTCGAAGAAAAATTTTGCTAAGGAGCAGTACACGTTGGCTGCCCGTTGGCGCTGTCGCATTTTGTCGCGTTATGAAGACTCGGGCTTAGAATAGTTACCACCCTACCTACAGAGAACTGTTGCCAAGCGATTAAGCGTTTCAACACGATGTCACGTAGAATCCAATTAGGAGTATGGTTTGACCATACCCCTAACAGGTTAGCTCGCTACCATCTTAGACTGCATCATCAATAGATTGCCGTCAAAGGCTAAGTAGTAGTTTATAAAAAATAAAAATAAACTATATTTGCATAGTTTTTGTGTCATGTAATATAAGCTGAAGCGGTGATAGCCTAGTGGTTAGAGCGTCAGCCTCCTAATCAGAGGTCGGCGGTTCGAATCCGGGCACGCACCTCTAACTTTTCGGAGTTATGTGCGTTTAAAAAAAAAATTAAATATCACTTGCTTCAACGGTGAAGGAAAACATCGCGAGGAAACCTGCAGGCCTGAGAGTTCTCCATGATGTTCTCAAAGGCGTGTGAAGTCCGCCAATCCGCACATGGCCAGCGTGGTGGACTATGGCCAAACCCTTCTCATATTGAGTGGAGATCTGTGCTCTGTAGCCGATAATGGGTTGATCATGACGTTACAACAGAAATATATAACGACGACCCCCGTGGCGCAGTGCGTGCGCTGTCGCATTATAAAGTTGGAGGTCCTGGGTTCGATTCCCGGCTCGAGTCTGGTTTGGTGGGAGGCTTCCGACAAAGACGTGTCGCCAAGCGATTTAGCGTTCTGGCACGATGTCACGTAGAATCCATTTAGGAGTTTGGTTTAACCACACCCCTAAGAGGTTAGCCCGCTACAATCTTAGACTGTATCATCACTTACCATCCGGTGAGACTGCCGTCAAAGGCTAATTATGTAGTTTTTGTCTCATATAGTTCACCTCAGGGCTACTACAGCAAAGTCCTAGCCCCGGGGTGAAAACAATAAATTTAAAAAAAAATACCCATTACAACTCCAATGCGTCATTATTAATGTCCCTTTTACACGGAACACGCTAAAATCTTTTTACCTTTTTAAATATAAATACCATCTTTGTCATTTCAAAGTTTGCGTTCACGAAATTGTTTCCGCGGAAACGGTCACCCTGTCAGGCGATACTAAACCCTGCCGCATTGACTTCAAAGTCGATAATAGAATTACCGCCCGGGGGCGGTAAAAGTTCTTATCGCGGTAATTTCGGAGGTAAGATGAAAAACATTGTAGGGAAAAGTGCGAGCCAAGCATTGACTCTTGTATTTCTAGATGTGATTACGTAGGGTGAAAAGTTTTCCTAAATGATCTGCGTAATTCATTGCCGAACGATGAATTAGTGACGTAGTTATTTGTCCAGTATCTCTTGCAATTTCGTTTTTGTTTTCCAAGTAAAAGAGGACTATTTGAATAAAGATTATTTTTGAATCTGAATTTGAATTTGAACCTTAACCAACTTCAAACACAGACAAAGGCTTCAGACAAAGAGTCTGATCTGGCTGGAGGCTTCGGCCGTGGCTAGTAAACACCCTACCGACAAAGACGTATGGCCAAGCGATTTAGCTTTACGGCACGATGTAGCGTAGAAAGAAAGTAGGAGTATGGGTTTACCAAACCCCTAACAGGTTAGTTCGCATCTTAGACTGCATCATCACTTACCATCAATGAGATTGCCGTAAAGGGCTAACTTGTAGTGTATAATTTGTTTTATACCAATCAGCAGAATGAAAGAAAGAAAGAACAAAGAAAGAAAATTTATTTATTCTCATATGGTGTTCAAATTCAAATTCAAATTCAAAATAATCTTTATTCAAATAGTCCTTAAAAAGGCACTTTTGACGCGTCAATAATTTACATAGTAGTTATTTCATGGTGACTATATTCGTAAACTTAAAACTAAAGCTACGAGGGTTCCAAACGCGCCCCAGTCTAAGAAGAAGCCCACAACAAACTTAGCCGGCTTTTTTTTTCGTTATCACCATCTCACATAATGAATAGTAAATTATAATACCTATGGAGATAGAGCAATTCACACCCAAGCTTTTTTATCGTTCGATCAGCATTTCGATTAGTTGTTAAAGAAACACACTTCTTCAGTATAATATATTCTTATTTATTTACAGGATGGTACACACCTTGTTGATAAGGAACACAACTCTTCAATTGCTATACTTGTTTATCTAACATTTTACACACCTTTGTAGAACCAGAACCTTGGAGACCACTTTTCGGTACCAACACTAAACAATAACTAACCAACAATGAACTAACTAAGTTATAAATCGATTCGAACGTCATGTTTTCCGTTTTGCCTTATTCAAGTCCGGTATCTTAAGAAAACAGTCAATTGAGATAAGTTTCATTAAAATAGTTAAAAGTAAACCTAAATCGTTTAAGTCAAATCACATACTTCAATTATATATTCTCATTTAATGATTAAGATATTATATGTATGAAAATTCAAAGACACTAAAATATAAAACATTTGGAAATCATGACAGTTGGTACACAGAATTTGTTCACTGTTTGTTGTTTGAAACAATTAAAATTTCACTTACTTCAACGGTGAAGGAAAACAGCGTGAGGAAACCTGCACGCCTGAGAGTTCTCCATAAGTCCTCAAAGGCGTGTGAAGTCTGCCAATCCGCACATGGCCAGCGTGGTGGACTATGGCCAAACCCTTCTCATATTGAGGGGAGACCCGTGCTCTGCAGTGAGCCGGTAATGGGTTGTTCATGATGATGAAGGGGTATAATGTTATATGCCGTCCAGTATACAACCGAGGCAGTTTAAAATACTGATCCAATATTAATCAAAATTCCAGATTAACTACCTAATGTACCTAACATGGCTCTTCTATCATTGGAGTGAGGGTTGTAGGACATAAAGCAACCACGCTATTCCAATACAAATTGGTGGGCTGTGCAAGTAAGTTGACGGGTCATATCCAGTAAAAAGGCGTTAAATCCTACAAAAGTTAGCTTTGAATTATTCAGGATAATAACGTGAATGGAGACGCCATCATGTTTGAGAACTTCGCAGTGATTCCCCTTCGTCATATTTCGACGTAACTAAGGTTTCATATCATTTTATGGCTTCTTAAAAGTTAAGCTATGGTGACTCACAAGATTGGTCTGGGTAGCTCAAAAGAGCTTTTCGGCTGTGGTTCATTTGGCGAAGTTAAATTAAATTCTGGGTACCCAGAAGTACATTGCGAAGTAAACAGTGAATGTTTAAGGCAACCTAGATTGTTTCACTACGTGTTCTTGACTATTGTACGCTATAATCTACACTAATATTATAAAGAGGAAAACTTTGTTTGTTTGGTTGTAATGAATAGGATCAAAAACTACAGGACCGTTTTTAAAAATTCTTCCGCCATTCGAAAGCCACTTTATCCACAAGTAACATAGGCAAAATTTTATTTTGGAAAAAAATAGGGTTGCGTAAGATATTTGGGTTTTTTCAGACACAGGTGTAAAAAATAAATCAGAAAAGTTACTTATTTTGCGTACGCTGCCTAAACTATAAAAGATAGAACCATAAAATTTTCTAATTAATTGTAGATCTGATAAATATCTACAAAAAAGTCCGCGGCACACTATTTGTATCTAAATATTTATATTTATAGCGAAAGGTCACTTACATTCATACGTGCTGATTAAACACGAGCTCTCAAAAACTATTGTACATATAAAGCTATAATTTAGCAAGAAGGTACTTGATAGTTAAGAGATGTCAGCTATAAAAGGGTATTTGAAAATTCCACCCCTAAGGAGGTAAAATAGGGGTTGGAAGTTTGTATGAAATTTCTTTGTTTTAGAGTTAGAGACACAAAAATCGGCAATTTGACATTTGCCTGTAGCTTACTTTCTGAAGCAGGGCATTGGCCGCACGGGAAACCTCAATCTCACGGGAAATCAGCAATTCTACGCAGGCAAAGTCGCGGGCAACAGCTAATAAACTTATATAGCGAAATATATTTAAATTATACACTGCTGGACTCACGTTATTTATTGAAGTAGTATGCTCGACTAGTTTCGAACCCAATCCAGGGCTCTTATTCATATGCTTGCTGGAATACACTCCTTAAGTATCTAGTTGGGCATATCCCAAAAGTAATTCACGAGATTCCAGTCATCTATGATTTAGATATATAGGAAGCTACGAGGAAGCTACTGCAATCCATGAACATCTAAAACACCAGAGGAATCCTCCTCTGTAGATATTCCAACGTAGATAATCTGTAGATAAGATGTGTAGCAGGCTTTTGTGACATTTCCTTTATTCGCCCATCCAAAACTCCCATACTAAAACTCCGTGAAAAAACCACAGAAGCTGTATGCCGAAAATGCATGGGCGTGGCAAAAGATATCTGGTATGACAGACTATTGAGGCACACCGACCTCTGAAATATCGGCGGTCACAAAACGGGGATAGTTGTGTCATTAAATTTCAGATAGAAAAGAAAACCGTTTTATTAAGCCAAGCATGTCGAATAAGAGTAATGTCTTGTTGCCAGTTAAAAAACCCTAACATCTGGAACCTACTTATGTGTTAGATTTAAGGGATGAGTGGAACTATTCAAACCTACCTACCTTTCCATTAGGCATGATTGTCTTTAACCGAAAGTCTTACACAGACAAAAACAAAGTGACTAGATACTAAGGTGGCAGGGTTACACCCAATTTCTATAATGGCTCTTAATTATTCTGGTATGCCAAAATTGATGTTTGTTCAACCTCACAAAGTCCCATGCAAAATTTTGTCTGACAATAGACAAAAACAAACTGACTAGATACAAAGCTGGCAGGGTTACACCCAATTTTTATCATCATCATCATCAACAACCGATTGACGTCCACTGCTGGACATGGGTCTTTTGTAGGGAGTTCCAATGCTCACGGTCTTGGGCCGCTTGCTTCCAGCGGCTCCCTGCGATTCGTCTGATGTCGTCTGTCCACCTAGTTGGAGGTCGACCAACGCTACGTTTATCGGTGCGGGGTCGCCATTCCAGCACCTTAGGCCCCAATTTTTGTAATGGCTCTTATATTATTCCGGTATGCCATGAATCGAGCGAAATCTCACCTTTGTAAATTTTTGTTTGACAGACTATATCCAGCTATATTTGCTAACTATTCACGCTATTTTTTTTATCACTTAGTTTATTTAGCGCAGTATTTATAACACATTTAGAATACTTTGTGACTTTATAGGAGAAAACAATGTTGAAAGCTCGTTATATTGTTAGCTAACTTCGCTGTTGTTGAAGGATTAATTAGTATAATATACGTAAGTGTTTTGATGAATACATGCTGAATCTCATAGAATAATTAGTTACTGTAATGTTATTTATTTCGTTAACTACACAACACTAAACACTTTTACCCACTTTTCTGATACAGACCGCTTATTTAAATTCAAATTCAAATAGTCCTTTAAAAGGCACTTTTGACGCGTCAATAATTTACATAGTAGTGATGTAATGGTGATAACTACATTCGTAAACTTAAAAGTAAAGCTATGAGGGTTCCAAACGCGCCCCGGTCTAAGAAGTTTAGCCAGGTAAATTTTCTTTTTGTTATCACCATCTCACATGCCACTTAAAATGATATTAAGAGCTATCTTATAAGGGCAATATTTCATACCCACGCTTTTTTATCATTTACATAATCCTTTACACTCTAGTAGTACTTTTCTACAAGCTTACGTTTTATATAAACTTTGAACTTATTGAGAGACATCCCAGAAATTTCAATCAGTAATTTGTTATAGAATTGTATACAATTAATTACCTCTAAATAAATTTCAGTGGTTAGTAAGTTTAGTTGTGGGACGCCCTGAATTTTCTACCAGATTGAACAATAGCTCATGTATACCAATAAGATTGACTTGACACTTGGCATTATAAAAGGTAAATCGCTGTTAAGATGTTTCTTGTAAACCTCCGTAGCGCAGCGCGTGCTCTGTCGCATTATAAAGTTGAAGGCCCTTGGTTCGAGCCTGGTCCGACTCGGGCTTGGCTAGTTACCTTATCATCATGATCAACCCATTACCGGCTCACTACAGAGCACGGGTCTCCTCTCAATATGAGAAGGGTTTGGCCATAGTCCACCACGCTGGCCATGTGCGGATTGGCAGACTTCACACGCCTTTGAGAACATTATGAAGAACTCTCAGGCGTGCGGGTTTCCTCACGATGTTTTACTTCACCGTTTAAGCAAGTGATATTTGACTTTTTTTTTTAACGCACATAACAAAGTTAGAGGTGCGGATTTCGACCCGGATTCGAACCGCCGACCTCTGATTTAGGAGGCTGACGCCCTAACCACTAGGCTATCACCACTTAGTTACCTTATGTTATTATTTATATATATATATATATATATTACAAGTTAGCCCTTGACGGCTATCTGACCTGGTGATAAGTGACGATGCTGTCTAAGATGTTAGCGGGCTTACCTGTTAGAGGTATGACAAACCCATACTCCTAATTGGTTTCTACACGACATAGTGCTGGAACGCGAAATCGCTTGACTCGTCTTTGTCGGTAGGGTGGTAACTAGCCATGGCCGAAGCCTCCCACCAGACCAGACTCGAGCCGGCAATCAAACCCAGGACCTCCAACTTTATTATGCGACAGCGCGCGCACTGCGCCACGGAGGTCGTCAAATTATGTTGTCTTATGTTGTCTACCGACAGAGAAGTGTATAACAATTACTTTTTTTTCGGACTGTCTATTAGCTGTGCTAACCCTATTGGTTGCCACAGCGTAACCGGGCTGTTTGGCGAGCTTCGGAAAAAAGCTCTGCCAGAAGAAATTTTGAGCCCTAGGGCTCGAAAAAACTAAGGGAACGACTGCCTAAGGGCGCCTCCTTTGAGGCCGAACCTCGGCTTAGGCGACGTTTGGGATAACGGGGGGTCGGACGGTGTGTGTTCCGTACGTCTCCGAGGCTGTGGGTGGAGCCAACGTCCGGATGACGTAAGATAGCGGGGACCTCGTCTTCGCCGGCGAAGACGGTGTGTAGCGTATGATTGTGTGGTAGGTGGTACGAGTATGTTGTCAGTAGTCATCTGATCGTCAGGGTCATGAAGGATATGTTTAGGTCTCCTCTTTCGGAGAGGAGCGCTTGGGTCGGGGGAGATGTATAACAATACCTCATGAAACAGCAAAGTCGATAAGCATCATAAGCAATACGTTCAATGGAAGAAGCTAATAGACAGCCATTGGACGTAAATCACATCATGTTTAAGCAAGAGAGTTCTTACGCGAAAAAATATAACGGATAACTCGCTCAACTGGCACGGTATGCGCAAATCAAAATACCCAAATTCTATAAATTACTCCAGAATGTTCCGGCATGCCAATTACGACGGATGAGGGGCAACGTCACCAAGTCCCTTTGCTAATTTTTGTTTGTCGGGCTTCATTCGCTAAAAGTAAACGCAATTGTTTTTTGTCCCTCAGTTTATTTAGGGCCGTACGGGGGCCGTATTTGGAACGCGCATACAGTACTTTGTGACTTTGTAAGAGGGAATAATGCTAAGGGTCTCTTTATGTTATTTACCAACTCCGCTGTTTCTGATGAATTAATTAATGCCACAAACGATTTCGTTTTCTGTATTACGAAAATGTTTTTTTATTAATATGTCGTGCCTGACTAATTGTTACACTGAAATTTCTGTGTGGTAAAAATCAGGATTTATTAAGCAGCCATCAACCCATTCTCGGCTCACTACAGAGCACGGGTCTCCTCTCAATATGAGAAGGGTTTGGCCATAGTCCACCACGCTAGCCATGTGCGGATTGGCAGAGTTCACGCGCCTTTGAGAACATTATGGAGGACTCTCAGGCGTGCAGGTTTCCTCACGATGTTTTCCTCCGCCGTTGAAGCAAGTCATATTTTAATTGCTTAAAAACGCACATAACTCCGAAAAGTTATAGGTGCGTGCCCGGGTTAGAACTCCCGACCTCTGATTAGGAGGCTGACGTCCTGGCCACTAGGCTATCACAGCTTCTAGTAGTAGTAGTAGTAGTAAAAAGAAACACATAACAAACTTAGCCAGGTAACTATTATTTTTGGTGTCACCATCTCACATGACACTTAAAATTATTTCAGAATTTTATCTCATTAGAGAAATATTTCATACCCAAGCTTGTTTATCGTTTACATAATCCTTTACACTATAGGATGACTTTTCTACAAGCTTACGTTTTATTTAAACTTTAAACTTACACTTTATTTTATGATAACGAGTTCTGACGAAGGCCCTTCTTTTATACCTATTTTATAACCTTTGGTACTTGTGACGTTGCTTATTTGCTTTGTTCGCTTTTTCATATACTTTTAATTTTATTTAGTTGTGGTGTGGTTTTATTTGTTCGATATATGTGGCCATATTGGACCATTAATCTCAGGATCACTAATGAAAAGTACTGGAGTATTTCCTGAAAACAAATCTGAGAATTTTTTATTTTTTATTTCATACTCCTCCGAGACAGCTCGACCGATTGTTATAAAATGCTTTATCCGTTAATTCATTAAGTTTGAGAATCAGCTACTGTCTATTTTTCAAACTCCTTATCACTAAGGGGTGTCCAACGCAAAAATTGTTTATTATAATTTTTTTGTACTATGAGGCATTAAAAAATCCATACATCCTTAAATTTTTCACGCTTCTAACGCCTACCACTATTTTTAATAGTCATTTTAGTAATTTAAACAACATAATAACATATATAAGTGTGGGTGAGCGGGTGTGTGGAAGGGTGTGGATGTGTGTTATATATGTATGTGTTATCTTACCTTTTGGTCCAGTGCTAACTTGGCATTGATAAAGAGCATCATCATCGATGGTAACGTCTCTGATGTCCAGTGAATAATCTCCTGTAACAACAAACACTCTAGATTTGTATAGCAATTAGAGATGGGAGAGTAATTTTCACATTAAAATTAAATTTTGTGCCAAAGGCCAAAATCCTTATGTTACAATAAAAAAAAAACATTCATTAAAACAGCAACTTTACTATGATCTGTATGCCGCATTTAATTTTTTTTTATACACTACAAGTAAGCCCTTGACGTCCATCTCTCCTGATGATGATGCAGTCTAAGATGGAAGCGGGCTAACCTATCAGGGGTATGATAACATACTCCTCATTGGTTTCTACGTGACATCGTCCCGAAACGCTAAATCGCTTGGTGGTAACTAGCCACTCCGAAGACTCGAGAACGAACCATTTTTTTTTTTACAGGGGGAAATCTCCTACTGAGGTACCCGACTATTGCTGCATGCACCACTAACGTTTAAGAATGATGTGCGTTTTTAACAAATTAAAATATCACTTGCTTCAACGGTGAAGAAAAACATCATGAGGAAACCTGCACGCCTGAGAGTTCACCATAATGTTCTCAGAAGCGTGTGAAGTCTGCCAATCCCCATATGGCAATGTGGTGGACTATGGCCAAACTCTTCTCATATTGAGAGGAGACCCGTGCTCTGTAGTGAGCCGGTAATGGGTTGATCATGGTGATGCGAAGATAAGTTTATAGTCTTAAATTGCATAGATTACCTTCCTCATCGCTGCCGATCATCTTGTATCGCTCGTACCCCATCAGATGGCGATGCGTGCCGAGGCCGAAGTCGTCCTTCGTCCATTGCAACTGTCCAGCCTTATGTACCACTCGACATGGCAACGTCACCCTCGACCCTACGACTGCGCTCTGCAATAAAGAAAATAACATGAAAACTTATAAATCTTTATGCTATCATCATCATCATCATTATCAACCGATTGACGTCCACTGCTGGACATAGGTCTTTTGTAGGGAGTTCCAATGCTCACGGCCTTGGGCCGCTTGCTTCCAGCGGCTCCCTGCGACTATGCTATATATGAGTATATTATAAATGTGAAAGTGTGGATGTATAGATGTTTGTTACTCAATCACGTAAAAATAGATTTGGATGAAATTTGGCATGCATGTAGCCTTACACATGAAAAAGAACATGGGCTACCTTTTATCCCGATACCTGAAGTAGTTCCTAAAGGCAAGTTGAAAATCGTTCACGATCTAAGCCGCGGGCAGACAGCTTTGAAATTTGCTATGCATGTCACCTATGCTATGGAAAATCTTGTGATTGGCTCAATCGCTGGCCAAGTGTGGATTAGTAGACATCACAAGCTTTTGATAACATTATTAACAACGCTTCTGAATGCAGGTTTCCTCATGATGTTTTTCTTTACAGTCAAAGCGAGTAAATATTTAATTTAAAATTAATAAACATATAATTTCGAAAAGTTTTTGGAAAAAGAGAGGCCAGAACCTTAACCATCAGTCTATGACCGACTAAATCTATTTCAATAAAATCGAGATATACAAAAGAACGTCTCCAACTTATAAAACGACACCAAAACTATAATGTCCACGTCCTGTTCAAAATTAACCAACAAACATTAATTCAAGAAAAGCGCGAAAATACCGCGCCGGCTTATACAGTTAATATAGTGCAGAATTTAAAAAAAAAAACAAGAAAAAAAGTGCACCTAAGTAAAAGAGGTTCCACTTCGCTTCTACAAAGATGTTTCCTTTATGTCGGAGTATTCATAAATGTTGCCATTTTAAAGCATCTATTATTCCCTGTGCGCTGCACGCCCGACATTTTGTCCACCCCGGCTTTTATTAGGCTAAAAGAGAATACCATGATATAACCTGCGTCACGGAGATTAACCTAGATACTAGAGAGGGTTTTTTTATATATATTTCTACTCACTTCAAGTTTACTCTTGCCTGCAATTTTACGCAGTGATTTTTTTATATACGCTACAAGGTAACCCTTGACGGCTATCTCAACTGGTGGTAAGTGATGATACAGTCTAAGATGGTAGCGGGCTAATCTGTTAGGGGTATGGTAAACCCACGCTCCTGATTGGTTTCTACGCGGAACGCTAAATCGCTTGGCGACACGTCTTTGTCGGTAGGGTGGTAATTAGCCACGGCTGAAGCCTCCCACCAGAGCAGACTCGAGCCGGGAATCGAACCCTTGATGACCCCACGATGTTACTTATATACTTATTGATTCCAGAAATTAACAGTCACATTATAAAATTATAGAATACAGTATTAGAAAAGAACACGGACATAAAAAAAAAAACGTTCAGCACAATGTCGCGTAGAAACCAATTAGGAGCGTGGGTTTACCATACCCCTAACAGGTTAGCCCAGCATCATCACTTACCACCAAGTGAGATAGCCGTCAAGGGCTAACTTGTAGTGTATAAAAAAAAATTGTACATACGTGTTAATCGTACAATCTTTATACGTATGGAGCATTATTTTATTCTAACGTTGAATGTGAACGCGTCCTCTCTGTCACTACGAGTAATATAACGTTTATCCTTGACCTGCGCCGAAGCTCCCATAAATGTTACAGTTGTAATAATGGAATAACATAATCTTTTAGGACCTCGTGTGGAGGGGTAATAAAACGGATAAATGGTTATGGAAGCACGACTTACTGATGTTAGATCCCATTGCAGGTTAAATTTCTACGTAACTGAATTAGAATTCGTAGCCAAAACAAAAATGTTCTACTAAACGCTATAAGTGAACTGAACTGGACTTTTCACCAGAATGAATGAATGAATATTCATTTATTCGTTCATTCATTCATTCTGTATGTATTCATACTTTTTGTACACCACAAGAAACACCGCAAAAATATATATTTACATAAATATATTGATATAAACGAATAATACAAGTACATACTAATAAAAATAACCAAATTAATATATATAAATATTATATATACCGAATCATAATATAATTAATAAATTAATCCTCAAAAGTTACACTCACATTGCCGCACGCAAAAGGTATCTTTGACCAATTTTTTGAAAATTTTAATTAATTTTGCCTGTCTAATTTCTAAGGGCAACAAGATTTAACAGCCTGAACAACAACAATCTATGTACAATAAAGTCTACTATCAAGAGATTTCCCAGGACAATATTTCCATATCTCCAAAGGCTTAGGGTATGCATTGCTTTTATGCATATATGAAGTGCTCGCCTTACATTGGCAGCATATGAGCCATGCTATGGCTGAATCCAACCACCTAATCGGTATCTATGTGGCATCATATAGAGCTAAAATTCTTGGTCTTTATCTGATAGCCTTGTAAAAAGCTGGGAAAGCCTAGTGGTTAGGACGTCAGGCTCCTAATCAGAGGTCGGAGGTTCGAACCCGGACACGCACCTATATCGGAGTCATATGCGTTTTTAAGCAATTAAAATATCACTTGCTTCAACGGTGAAGGAAAACATCGTGAGAACACCTGCATGCCTGAGAGTTCTCCATAACATTCTTAAAGGCGTGTGAAGTCTGCTAATTTGCACACGGTCAGCGTGTTGGACTATGGCCAAACCCTTTTCATATTGAGAAGAGACCCGTGCTCTGTAGTGAGCGGAGAGTGGGTTGATCATGATGATAATGATACTTTTACCAGTAAGTAAAGTAAAGGAGACCTCCCACTTAATAATACGGACTGCGTCACGGAGGTTGACCAGACTGTCTGGTTACTTATTTTATCGACCCTAATCATTAAAATATCTCATCATCATCATCATCAACCAATTGACGTCCACTGCTGGACATAGATCTTTTGTAGGGAGTTCCAATGCTCACGGTCTTGGGCCGCTTGCTAAAATATCTCTCATATTATTATTTGTCAGTTTAACGTATCTATTTGATTAACACAGCTACCGCGTTACCTAAACAAATTCCCGGACCGGCTCAATTAGCCGATTTAAATCAGAAAGGGTCCCCCCGTCTAATAAATAAATCTGAATCCCTCAGAAGCGACCGAAAATCAAAGTTGCGGACCTCAGAATATTAATTTAGGAAATTCCATTCCATAAATCAAACTTTCCACCCGATTCGTAACCTTGCGTTGGGTAAGGGTGTGTTTATAAAGAGACTTTTTTCTTTTTATTTTTTTTATCCACTACAAGTTAGGCAGAGGCAATTCGATTTTTTTTTTCTGTTCTGTCCACCTAATCGACAAAAATAGATTAAATAGCGTTTCAGTAGGATGCCGTGAAACCGACTTATCGGGGTATCGGTTTAATAAACTACCATATATATTTTTTTTATTTAACACAAGTTAGCCCTTGATGGCAATCTCACCTGATGGTAAGTGATGATGTAGTCTAAGATGTGGTAGCGGGCTAACCTGTTAGGGGTATTGTAAGCACATACTCCTAATTGGTTTCTACACGACATAGTGCCGGAAAGCTAAATCGCTTGGCGACACGCCTTTGTCGGTAAGCTGGTAACTAGCCACGGCCGCAGCTTCCCACCAGACCAGACTCGAGCCGGGAATCGAACCCAAGACCTCCAGCGTTATAATGCGACAGCGAGCGCGCTGCGCCACGAATAATTACCCATATTTGAACTCTTTAAAATCACTAATAACACAATTTTGACGGTAGCAATCAATTTTGTACAAGCATGCTTTACTATAAATACAGGCGGTTGATGCCTTTCGTGGCTTTCTCGCTCGAGACGTCGGACCGTTCGGACCTCTTAGTTATTGTCGCAATAAAAGTGTAATCCTCAAGTTGTGGTATAATTACTATGAGCGAAAGTAAACAAAAGCGTGACGTCAGCAATGCTAAAGTTACTCTTACTAAAAACAAATCCAACGGCTTGATTCGACATAATATATTATACTATATAACCAAGAAATCGTACGTTTAACAATTACACATAAGTTTCTCATCACTGTGCATAGCGCTTTATATTTTACACAAACATTGCAAGTTGACTGAAGTTGCTTGTATTGAAAATATCAACGGATATTAAAAATTCCTAGTCCCGAGAGAGACGTTGGGAAGGTTTTTCTTGGATTATTTACGGTTTCCCAACATCGGAAAATATTAAATCGGCATTTTGTTGTGTACTCATAATAATAATTTATGTGCGGAGTTTTTGGGGAAATAAAATACGTGTCATAATAAATTATCCGCAATGCTATCGAACGCTATGGGCTATTCACACTATTACAATCAATATAATATATAGGATAGTGTATTTTTTTGGTAACTTAATCACGCAGCAATAAAGCATTGACGTGATCTTTGCATACAGATAATTAATGAGCTAGAAAGAGGCTACATTTTATTCTAGAAGAGTTCACAGCTAAGGCTCAGTTGAGAAAGGCGGGAGACTTCGTACATGGTGGGCGCGGTTTTTCACGCTTTTCATGAATTAATGTTTGTTGGCTAATTTTGAAAAGGACTAGTGTTGGTTGTGTCGTGGACAGTTTTGGTGTCGTTTGTGTAGTGGCTGGTTTTCTGAATGGTTAACAGGTATTGATTTGGGAAAGGTTTGAGGGAGCCGCGTCCGCGGAGTGCGAAGTTTCCCGCCATTTCTCCCTAACTTCTACATTGCTATAAACTTGACATTGGCTAATCTGTGCAAAGCCATAAAAAGAGAACTAATAAAATAATAAACTTGACATTGGCTAATCTGTGTAAAACCATAAATCGAAAGAAAAAAAAAAGGCTCAGTTGGAAGCGGTAGATTTCGTATACTGCGGGCACGGTTTTTCCACGGTTTTCTTGAATTAATGTACCAATTTGGGAAAGGATTTCGAGGGAGCCGCGTCCACCGAGTGCGAAGTTTCCCGATAATTATCCCTAACTTCAATTCTCCATTGCTATAAACTTGACATTGGCTAATCTGTGTAAAGCCATAAAAAGAGAGGACAAAAAGGCTCAGTTAAGTTAAGATTCTCTCCTCTTCGAGCTTGCACGGTTAAAAAAACAGTGCGATTTTGGATGGATTATTATTAACTTAACTAAAAAACAAATCGGTTCCAAAATTTCAATAAAATAGGCATCAAAATCACAACCTAAATTACCAGTATTAATAATAACTTATTTGGAATTCCTCCCGGAAATAGATTTAATATTTTTTTACACGGAACCCTACATTTAAAGCACTTAGAAAAAGTACATATACATAATTCTTATCATCTATTCCATTTTAAACTATCATCATAATGATCAACCCATTACCGGCTCACTACAGAGCTGTCTGCTTTCAATATGAGAAGGGCTTGGCCATAGTCCACCACGCTGGCCATGTGCGGATTGGCAGACTTCACACGCCTTTGAGAACATTATGGAGAACTCTCAGGCGTGCAGGTTTCCTCACGATGTTTTCCTTTACCGTTGAAGCAAGTGATATTTTAATTTTTAAAAACGCACATAACTCCGAAAAGTTAGAGGTTTTCCGAATTCGAACCGCCGACTTCTAATTAGGAGGCTGTCGCCCTAACCACTAGGCTATCACCGCTTTTTAAACTATACTACAAATTAAATAAGAATCATTTTGTTAAAAAAATATGTATAACATCCGACACTTGTAGGAAAAGATGTCACGTCAAACCCACGTTTTCCTTCGCATATAATAAAATGCCGGAAAATTTTAAAACGGAGTACGTCCAGAGCAAAAATTAAATTTTGCCCGCTTAACTGTTATTTCAAGCACATTTCGACGTGACTAGGAAATGCTAGGTGCATTTTTATTTATTTTATAGCAACTATGAGAAATTGCAAAGTTGTAGAGGTCAAGCTTAATGAAATTTTAATTTCTACGCTTGTACCTACTCTACAACTTGCGACTAACATTTTCATAATTTTAAACCTTTGTAGTGATTAGGTCCCAGAGAGTCATTAAGAGATAAATTTAAAGATTATAAAATAATCACAGTGCATAGCCAATATATAATTATATGAAAATTTAATGTATTTCATAAAAATATTGATAAATTCAAGAAAAAAATGGACTGTAACGCACTGAATATTAGAAGTAAACTTGTAGTACCGTTTAGTAGGCTGCACAAAATTAGTAACTCATTCAAAGGAAATTGTATTTTATTTTATAATAAATTACATATCGAAATCTTGGAGATGTCTATCAATAAGTTCAAAGCATTTATAAAACGAAAGCTTATAGAAAACCAAATTACGATTTTAAGGATTATATAAACAATAAAAAAGCTTGGATGTGAATTGTTCTATCTCCATAGGTACTATAATTTATTATTGATAATGTGAGATGGTAATAACAAAAAAACACCGGCTAAGTTTGTTGTGGGCTTCTTCTTAGACCGGGGCGTGTTTGGAACCCTCATAGCTTTAGTTTTAAGTTTACTATAATTAATTATAGAAAAATTAAATTAAATGGAAATTTTATAGGCAATTGCATTCCAATCTATACCTTTATCATTTCTTACCACCAGCCACAATTCCGTAATAAGACTACTAGTATTAAAAAAATTAAGGAGATTTGTAATAAAGAAACTATATTTTACCTGATCCTGCGGCTCAATAGCAAATTTCTGCTGATATGCTCTCGCGTAGTTTGTCAATAGCAAAAGAAAAACCAACTTCTTCAGTAAAAACATTTCGAAAACTATCCTTAGCAACAGGAATAGTGGATTGGCATTTCTACTCGTTATTCTTGATTTGGCGGCATTTTTTAGCATTCTTTGCCTTTGAAAATTATCTATTGGTAAATCTACGTCTGCTATATTGTCATCTGCTAGTCTTTCTCTAAGTTTTACATCTGTTTCTTTTTGTCTTCGTAAGATATCCACATTTTCAACAAAATATTTGGTTTCAAATGCAGTTTTATCTGTTTCATCTGCATCCATTTTTTTATTTTCTCATTAACTTTTATAGCCATATGGAAATTTCATTGATGTATCTTCCTCTATGATTTCTTTGTTAAAATTTTATCTGGAACAAAAATAAATACACTAACTTTATTTACAAGCATTCACATTTCTAATAATCCATGAACTAAATATGTTCTTTATTATCTGTAATTATTATATTTATGTTACTATTAAAATTTAATCTTTGTTATATAAATATGATTGCGGGTTGCGCGAAGGAGCATCGTTAGGTTTGAGTGGGTATTCTGGTCGCCAGCCTGGTCGCCGGGGAGTCCCACATACCCCGTCGGAAGCGGCGCAGTCTTGCCTGCGTTGCTTCCGGAGGGGATGCATAAACGCATTTCCCAGCGGAAAAAAAAAATCTACCCAGTATCTTTAATTTAAGGGGAAAATTCTTTCCAATTCTAGCGAAACGGAAATTCGTTGGGGCTACCGTTCGTTGGATTTATATATATATATATATATATATATATATATGTATTTACGGCACGTAAATAAATTGCGTACTCTGAAACGAATTTATATCTATATTTAATTAAGCACTTACATACTACAGACACTGATGGTTTAGATACGAATACTGTAGTCACTTTTACTATTTAACCAACCGTTTAAAGGTATTTTTTTTTTATAAAACAAGAACTTAACAGAATGAAGAATGCGCAATTTTAGCAAACTTGATTTTTAAAGTAGAATGGATATTCCATGATTAATACATTATACAAGATTAGCTGTTATAATCTAATTTGTTAATTATTATACACATATATATATATATATATGACGGCAATCAGAGAGCAGCGCCATTTAGTTTTAGAATCATGTAAGTGGCATCGCCCCCTCTCTTTACGCAACACTAAGTGACGTATGCAAGTTCTTATAAGACTCAACGGCGCATTAATTGCATTCGGTCGGTTCGGATCAGTGGTCAAGTCACGGTAGTGCATAGTCGTACTTGGCGGAGCATATAGTCTGCTCCTTATAAATTAATATACTATATTATAATTGTAATTCTGTTCTACCAAGAGTATCTGGTCTCTTTGCCCGAAACTACCCACGTTTACCCAAATTACCGACGAAGACACGCCCCCGCCCCGTATCCTATAATAATATATATAATAGTTAACAAATTAGTTCAAGTTCGCTATCAACAACATTAAATTTCTTGTAGCTAAATAGGGGTGGGGTAATATGCACTTTTTTAAGAAAAAGTCTGGTCTTTTTTTCTAAAAGCCTCCAAACTTGAACTTTAATGAATTATAATTGGATATGCATATTCAGTTCGAAGTGCAAGCACTTTAAGTTTTATAAAAAGCCACTTTACACTATCCATAGGATTTTTTAAATAAAAATACTTTATGAGGTATATTAAAAGTTGCTTAAGATCATAAAGTATACATGTTTTGTCGGTAATTAATTTCAAAGTTGACTATTTAAATAGTATTTTAGCCGAACCATTTCTTTTTCGGCTAAAATACTATTTAATTTTTATATCGCAAGTGTAAAAAATAGATAGGTATATAATAATAAGCAGTCGATTTACATATATCATCATGAAAACCCATTGCCGGCTCACTACAGAGCACGGGCTCCTCTCAATTTGAGAAGGGTTTGGCCATAGTCCACCAAGCTGGCCATGTGTGGATTGGCAGACTTTACGCGACTTTGAGAACATTATAGAGAACTATCAGGCGTGCAGGTTTCCTCACGATGTTTTCCTTCACCAAGCAAGTCTTCAGCAAGTGCTTTTTTTAAAACGCACGTAACTCCGAAAAGTTAGAGATGCGTACCCGGATTCGAACCGCCGACCTCTGATTAGGAGGCCGACGCCCTAACCACTAGGCTATCACCGCATCGTATATTTATATTGGTTATATGCACTTACTACTTCTTATTATTATGTTCTATATTTTTTACGCTATTGGTTGGCTGGCAGAGATTGCGACGTAGCTTTTCTGTTTTCTACTTTTTATTTGTATTTTTCGCGTGTTTTTCAGTTTTTGGTTACACAGGAGACACAGTTCGGACCAAACTCGACGCTCAAATGCCTAGCCACATAAAATAATGGCATAATTCGCTAAAATGTCGCCTTTATGATATAATATTTCCGTCGGCCATGTTGAATTGTAGTAATTATTCATGGCTGCCGCTGTGATGAACGCCCGGGGCTTTATTTTTGCGGTGTAATTTAATATTTGCATACGTGTTGTCTAAAATACCTCGATAGGCCAGTGGTTAGCATATTCAGCAAAGGATCACGGGACTCTGGGCTCGATTTCGGAACAAGCGACGAATTGGCGTGATTTTTTGTTGCAAATATACTGTTTTTGTTAATCTTTATTTATTATTAAAGACAAGATAATCGCAAACTTTATCTGTCAAATTATATATTGCCTAGAAATTTAAAAAATTAAATAAATCTGTCAAGTACTTTAATGACCAATGGTTGTGTAATACAAAAAGATCCAGTACATTTGAACGCACAAAGATTCCTTTTGATGCTCCGGCTCATTTCCCGGTCATATTCGGGAACCGGTAGTATCGCCCGTGCGCCCGGATAACAGGAAGTTCCGCTGAAGGCAGTGCAGCAGAAACTGCCGTCTTTGCAACGGAGCCGAATTATTTATTAGTGTGTTCATTCCACAGCACGGTGCCGGACGGGTTTATGTATTTTAGAATTTATAACCGGGTATGTCTTGGAGTGTATTGATTTAGTGGCTGCTTACTCGGATTTAAGATAACCGTATACCGGTTTCGTATATAAATGTTTGGTTTTTATTATAAAACTTGCTGATTCCCGCATCTCCGTCTGCGTTGAGTTAGTTTGGGTGAAAGTGTGTTTGTTTGTCTTCCAATCACGAAGCAATGGATTACTAATCAGACGAGATTGAAATAATTACAGGATAATGTGTAATGTATCTCCTTTCTAACAAAAAAAAAATGAAATCGGAGTACGCGTTAATGAATTACAACTTAATACACATTTTGACTTTCATCCCCTCTCCCAGGGGATCCGTGCTGAATTCCGGGATAAAAACTATCCTATATGTTGAACCGGAGTATCAGCTACTTCTATACCAAATTACATTCGAATCCATCCAGTGGAAAATGCAATGATTATGCTACTACAGCTGCCACAGCAACTATTCTAAACGGTGGTCGTTAAATACAACTTGTGGCTACAAATCGTCACGTAATCAAACAGCGTTATACCAGCTCCATGCTAGTCGTCTTTGGTTGTCAATACTGTTTATGATATTATATGTGTGGAAAAAAAATCATTAAATATTATCTTAATGGCTATATTTTTGTTAATTATTGTCAGAATATGCCCGAATCGTTTCGAACGCAATCCGGGGCTTTTATTAATAAATTTACTTTTACGTAAATAACTTTATTTTATTTGTATGTAACATGTTTTATAAGAGATGATAGCCCAGTGGTTAGGGCGTCAGCCTCCTAATCAGAGGTAAGCGGTTCGAATCCGGGCACGCACCTCTTACTTTCAGAGTCATGTGCGTTTTTAAAAATTAATATCACTTGCTTCAACTGTGAAGGAAAACATCGTGAGGAAACCTGCATGCCTGAGAGTTCTCCATAATATTCTCAAAGACGTGTGAAGTCTGCCAATCCGCACATGGCCAGCGTGGTGGGCTATGGCCAAACCCTTCTCATATTGAGAGAAGACCCGTGCTCTGTAGTGAGCCGGTAATGGGTTGATCATGATGATGATGTTTTATTTTTATGAAAGGTCCTGAAGTGAGCTGTTAAATATTATTTCAAGCCATTCTGAAACCTAGATATATACTTAAATAAATTAAACGTGGTAGTTCAAATTAACTATTTCCATACATAATTCATGGAAGGAAGAGTTCAATTATTTTATTACAGAATTTGCATACAAATGTAATGAAATCAACGACTATTATAGCCTTGTATTAGACACAGATAGGATAACAAACTACGATGAAAAAGAAGTCACCTAGCCACTTTTAAGTTATATGCGATATAATGTGTATATTTTCTATTTCTATCACTTAATCTGTACTTATGTGTGTTAAGTTATTCATTCATTCATTTTAACTATAACAGAATGAACTGTGACATATGTAGGTTCTATATATTTAATATGTCTTTTGTTGGTAATCTCAGTTATGTCAGTCCGGTGGTTAATATAGTTTTACAATGAAGCCAACGTCTCTTATTAAGAAATCCCTAATCCTGGTATTCCCGCGGGACGATTACATGACTTTAAGCAAACCCATTCATAGTGATGTTGAGTAATTCAAATCTTTGTTCTCTGAAATTGTTTAAAGGTTCAACAGCTTGGATTTTGTCTAAGGGTCAGAGTTACATAAGATGTTTATCGCAGATGGACGCCCCCATCCCATAAAAAAGTCATCGCTGTTTTAACTAGCATAGTACAATCGACAACGCTTCTTTTTGCTGACAATTATGTTACGTCCAAGTATGTATTTCAAAAAAGTTGTATAAATAAATACATAGTAGATACAAAAAAAAGCCACAGCCGTTATCCGCTCTACACTTCAATAATATCTTGACCTGAAACGCTATGTACGTAACCAGCGGGGAGTCATAATACTGCTCGGCAATAATTTTACGGAAATGCAAAATTATGAATTTGTTATTGTATAATGTAACATTACAATATTGTTACGCTGCTTCGATGTCGGGAAGTTTAAAAATGGGCGGGCTATTAAAATAATGGTATGACTTAAAATACAACTTAAATAATTGTTAACATCATCATGATCAACCGGCTCGGCTCACTACAGAGCACGGGTCTCCTCTCAATATGAGAAGGGTTTGGCCATAGTCCACCACCGAAAAGTTATAGGTTTGTGCCCGCATTTGAACCACCGACCTCTGATTCCTAACCACTAGGCTATCACAGCTTTATTGTTAACATATTTCTATGTTAAACATAATTTTCGAAAGACAGCAAATTTGGTTTTTTTTTTAAACATTTGATCTATTTTCTGGCAATAGGCTCCAGTGATACCAATTTTGAAATAATGAGTAGGTATTTAAGAATTTACCACCTTTCCGCAAATACTTCAATGCAATATTGCATGCCGTAATTTCTGTATTCATAAGATTGCTAGAGAATCGGAGACATTAGTTGGATCCAATTTCTTGCAATAGACTGCCGTAAAAGCAATTTTGAAATAATAGTTGAGTAGGTGTTTAAAAATTATAAGTTTTTCGAGCAACGTTGACAAAAATAAGGATTTTCCACCTTCGCCAATACTTAAATGCAATAGTTCATGCCGCAATTTCTGCGTTTATAAGACAACTATAGAATTGAGACATTAGATGTATGCGTGTAGATCTTGCGCTTATAAATAACGGTAAAGTTAATTGAGTTCAAATCCAAGATGTGTTCAAGAGAACAATAGTTTAGCTTTTTGCACCCAGCAACTAAAGCTTTAAACGCCCGTGTGAACCATTGTATAACACCTTATATAGTTGTAGAATTGTAGAACATAGAAATATTCCCTCGTGAAGATAATGCCTTTTATTGCGATTGAAAAGAAAACACCGGATTTTATATGACTGAGCGTTAAACATGACATGTTGATATACCTTGTTTATTGTATAGTGTGTATGTTTTGACAAATACATCGATGGTGTCAATAGTTCATCAATCATCTCATAATTTATTGAGGAACTCTATTAACTGTTTTCAGACTCAGCCAAAGGTAGTGTTAAAACGTGACAGACTCAAGTTGGTCACATAACGTTGTTACCTTTTAACTGTTTCTTTATGAGACCCCACACAAGCACAGACGGGTGGAAATATAGGCTTAGCAATAGGGTCGCGTTTGATTTTTTCTTGGGCAGAATCCGACGAAATAAAAACTTTCCTACCCCGAAATTCCCCATTTTGCAGACTAACGAAAATTCAATTACTACTTTAAAACAAGCAATATAAAGGCCGAAATTATCTGACTACAAAGATTTGCGATGTCAAAGGACTTAATACGTAACTCGAATTGGACTCACGCTTCCGAAATTCAAATAGAACCTTACAGAATTGAATTAGAACTCACTTTTGTTTGGCAAAGGGTTGATTCTATTCTACGTTCTGGACCCGTTCCAAAGCATGCCCGTACAGTTATTCTTCGTGTGCCCGTATCGGAAGATTATCATTTAAAATTATTCGCTCATTCAACTGTCTTATATATAGGTTTTCATAGAACTTCCATTTAACGACCAATATTCCTGAAAGAGCCATTTATTAGAACGAAGTACCTTGTGGGGCGCGGGAGGAGTTAACTGGATGAAATCGTCACGTAAGAGAGCGGCGTTATGTTCTCTATTTGATCCTTACGATTTTTTTATACACTACAAGTTAGCCCTTGACGGCAATCTCACCTGGTGGTAAGTGATGATGCTGTCTAGGATGGTAGCGGGATAACCTGTTAGGAGTATGGTAAATCCATGCTCCTAATAATTGATTTGCGCTAAATCGCTTGACGACACGTCTTTGTCGGTATTGTGGTAACTAGCCACGGCCGAAGCCTCCCACCAGACAAAAGAGACTTTACATTCGTCTCGGATATTAACCCTTAACATCACGTCAGAATAGAATGCAGATTTAGTCCCTGACGGGTGGAACGTACACGTTTCTAAATATAGTTGAAATCTAAAATTACTAAGCAAGCTGCATATTTTATAGTCCCTATAGAATACGAAAGCTTTTCATTTTAAAAATACCTTACTTATCTTATTTATTTTTTCATGAGTTTTTGTTTTTAAGCTCGTAAAAATAACTTATTGACGTCGATTTCTTCTTAGACCTGGCTGAGTTTGGAATCCTCCTAGCTTCAGTTTTAAGTTGACGATTGTAATTATCACCATCACCTCACGAATTAAAATAATGGAAAACATATTATATGAATGCTTCATAGATGCCTGTTTTAGGTTTATATGAATGTTTTTTTATTCATTCATTTTGTGATATTGATTTCACTGCCAGACATTTCTGTTCTTTGGAAGTAATTAACACATTTCACATTCTTCTGCAACTCCTGTCAAATGAGTGTCTGATACCTTGATGTTATCTGTCCACCTAATTCAGGTCTACCAACACTGCATTTTTCAGAGGATTTCAAGTTCCAACACCTTTGGTAACTCTGGTTCGTCTATAAGACCCAAAGTTGATGGCTATGTTATGAAACCATCCCGAAGCTCTTTGATTTTTAGGCATTTCTTTTTTTTTTCTTGCCCTTATCCCACATTATGTGGGGTCGGCACAACACGCCTTCTCCTTCCACTCACTTCTACCAGCCGTCACCTCACTACCAACACCTTTTACCCGCATATCCTCTTTTACACAATCCATCCATCTCTTCTTTGGTCTTTTTCTACTCTTTTACCCTTCCACGTTCATATATAACATTCTTTTGGTGACATCACTTTCCTTCCTCCGCATTATATGACCATACCATGCCAGCCTGCTACTCCTCATCTTTTCTGTCACTGGCGCTACTTTTAGACTTCCCCTTATATATTCATTTCAAAAGAACAATAAATTCAGAAGGTATATTATTTGAAGGTTTAAATTAGAATTAATTGCCTAACATAGTCAAGCTTTTATAGGGAGGTTTTACTGACAAAATTATTTATGGCAGCGTAAAACAATATTAATACCGGCATCGGTTTCAAACGGCAGTAGATATTATAATATCCAACGCTACCGTTATTAATTTGTACATTTTACTACGTATTTACGTTTACGGTCGACTTCCCGTGATAATTGCGGGCGCTTGAATAAATCTACTAATAAAAACGCATCATTACCGGTTTGATTCACTTTGCGCGATGCCTGATTGTTTACTCTGACTGCGTTTGTATCTGATATCATCATCATCATCATTTCAACCGATAGACGTTCAGTGCTGGACATAGGTCTTTTGTAGGGAGTTCCAATGGCCACGGTCCTGGGCCGCTTGTATCCAGCGGCTCCCTGCGACTCGATTGATGTCGTCTGTCCACCTTGTTGGGAGTCAACCAACGCTCAATTTTGGACCAGTTAATATTTAATGGTTATATCTGATATAATAAATAGTAAATACTTGACAGACAAGCTGTGATAGCCTAGAGAAGCTATGATAGTAGTTAGGACGTCCGCCTCTTAATCGGAGGTGTGTGCATTCTTACTTTTCGGAGTATAACGATGTGATAGTCTAGTGGTTAGGGCGTCAGCCTCATAATCAGAGGTCGGCTGTTCGAATCCGGGCACACATCTCTAACTTTTCGGAATTATGTGCGTTTTAAAAAAATTTAAATATCACTTGCTTCAACGGTGAAGGAAAAAATCATGAGGAAATCTGCATGCCTGAGTGCTCTCCATAATGTTCTCAAAGGCGTGCGAAGTCTGCCAATCCGCACATGGCCCATTAAAATCCATTCAGCAGTTTTTATATGAAAGCATAACAAACATCCATCCATCCAGCGATACTTACAAACTTTCGCGTTTATAATATTATATAGTAAGGACATAATCATATACTTCCCACCCTTTGATAAATATTTGTATTTACTAATATTAATGGCCGAAGAGTGGCATTTTTATCCGAGAAAAATTCACTGTTTACTTTTGATCTGTTTATTAAACTAATACCAAAAAGAAATAAAAGCACTCTATTTCATAAAACATTCGTTTATTCTGCGAATAATTAACAAATGTAAAGCTTTAATCACTTTGATATCAAAGTAAAAAACGAGTAAATGTTTAAGATGATTTTTTTTCGGACTGTCTATTAGCTGTGCTAACCCTAATGGTTGCCACAGCGTAACTGGGCTGTTTGGCGAGCTTCAGAAAAAAGCTTTGCCAGAAGAAATTTTGAGCCCTAGGGCTCGAAGAAACTAAGGTCACGACTGCCTAAGGGCGCCTCCTTTGAGGTCGAACCTCGGCTTAGGCGACGTTTGGAAAAACGGGGGGGTCGGACGGTGAGTTGTCCGTATGTCTCCGAGACCGTGGATGGAGCCCTCGTCCGGATGACGTAAGATAGCGGGGACCTCGTCTTCGCCGGCGAAGACTCTGTGCGGCGTATGATTGTGTGGTAGGTGGTACGTGTAAGGATGTCAAGTGATAACAGCCGTCTATTAACATAATAATCTGTGACACCGGAGAAACCACTGACTGAACCTATCCTATTGAAATAACGGGGGGGGGGGGGGGGTTCCGGACTGTGAAATGGTGTTTTAAAATGAGAAATCATAGTAATGTGGTGATAATTCCCCTTAACATGTAAGAAGTATCGATGCTGATTATTAGTTACGATAAGACATTTTAATTGGTGTGATAAAGTGTGGACACGAATCGGTCATGTCGGTTCGGGGTTAATGCCTTTTAATTGAACCCAACACCGGTAGCTCATTACGGGGTAATTAAATGAGATACCGGTTTCTGAATCGTTGGTAATGACCAATGTCCACATCGCATCACACACGTGAAATTTCTGGTCACTAGCTTCCTAGCTTGAACTAGATATACTATGAGATTTATAGACAACTAGATTACAAGCTGTGATAGCCTAGTGGTTAGATTTTACCAATAGTAGGATATAGGTTAAATAATAGTTTAGGAAGTTTTTTATTATTAGTAAAAAAACAATAAGGATAATTTTGCCAAAATTTGACAGTAATTAAGGTAAAAACAAAAAAAATCAAGTCAAAATAAATTCAATTATAATATTTTGTCAATGTATTAAGTCCTCTTGTATGTGAACAGGTTGTTCTTTTGGATAATAAAGTGTTTAAATCTAAACCTAAAGTTACCAAAATAGATCAAAGATTCACGTAGCTTCAGTGGTAAAGCTACGGTTTGAAGGTTCTGGTATGGCGACTCCGCACCGGTGACGACCTCGTTGGACGTCACCGGTGCGGAGTGGACAGATGACAACAAACAAGCCTTAGGGAACCGTTGTAAGCGGTACAAGGCTGGGGAATTAAAAAGACCTAAGAAAGATGGGTCTTTTGAGTTCCTAGAAAAGTAGACGTCCGTCGGTTTATAAAATTATTATACGTGAACGAAGTAGCTGGCAAATTTCAATCGATGGACGTCGACTGCTGGACCTAATTTTTATGATTGTAACACTCGGCGATCTTTTGCAGCTTGGGTTCAAAGACTGCCTGGTACTCGCTTGGCTCGCTTAGGGGGGAGGGAAAGTCACCCTCGCCATACCAGCTCTTCGGGATCCCAACGTCCATCTACTTACTAACTTCAATAACTTAATGTGTTTAGAAAGTAACTCATCGATCATCTAAAGCATGATCGGTGAGTCTCCCATAGCTTTATTTATTTTAATATATTCAAAATATATATGTCTAATTTAGCCAGTAACAATCAATTTTGTACAAGCATGCTTTGTGCTATAAATACGGGCGGTCGATGCCTTTCATGGATTCTCTCGCTCGAGACGTCGGACTGTTCGGACCTCTTAGTTATTATCGCAATAAAAGTGTAAACCGGCAAGTTGTGGTTTTAATTACTATGAGCGATAGTAAACAAAATCGTGACGTCAGCAATGCTGATGTCACCCTTACCAAAAAACAACTCGGACGTCCTTGACTCGACATATAGATTGTTTATTTAATTTATTTAATTTGTCCTAATTGTTCTTTTGTGGCCGTTTAAAAGTACGTATTGCAGTAACTGATATGTATACTAGTGAATGTGATACTTTTGTATGCTGAAATAAATAACTAAATCACTACTACTCATAAAAACTACTTAACTATATCAAAATGAAAACTGCAAGGGTTTTACAATACACATTATGAAACTAAATTTATTATATTAGACAGAATCCACGCAAATTTGCACGTTGTGATTTATAATTCCTTCAATCTTTATAAATTGCACACGCAGATCTTACGAAACTCGCTCAATGCACGTTTCGCTCCATCACAGTAGCATCCTCTGGATCATTGTAAGTCATGGACTTGCGCAAAGTCAGGACTGTTGCTATCCAAACGCAAATGTACAAAATACGAGTATGGCAATATTTTAAGGGTATTTCATTTTCAGCTAAAATTTAATCATCGTCATCATCATCATGAACAACCGGCATTGCCGGCTCACTACAGAGCACGGGTCTCCTCTCAATATGAAAAGGGTTTTGGCCATAGTCCACCACGCTGGCCATGTGTAGATTGACAGACTTCACACGCTTTTGAGAATATTATGGAGAACTCTTAGGCGTGCAGGTTTCCTTCACCGTTGAAGCAAGTGATATTTTCATTGTTTAAAAACGCACGTAACTCCGAAAAGTTCGAGGTGCGTGCCCGGATTCGAACCGCCGACCTCTGATTAGGAGGCTGACGCCCTACCCACTGGGCTATCACCGTTTAAAATTTAATAGAGTTACTTAATATGAGAAAGTGACACGACGGGACCGCAACCCACACCCCTCTACGGGTGTACTAAAAAATATAATAAAAGCACTCTAACAAATTAATTGGTGCCCTCCAGTGTCCGCAATCAACGGGAGTTCGGCATATCTTTTTTAATTAAAAAGGTAAAACGCATGCGATGGGTAAGGTCATTCCATTTACAGCTATTTACTACGTCCACGGGGTTGTATCTTTTATACTGTAAATCCTGATATCATCAACATTACTGCTAGAACCTAGGTCCTAGGGCTTTTATTATTTCCAAATCTACTCGTATATATATAAAAGTAAAAGGTCACTTACATACTTACATACTGATTAAACACGAGATCTCAAAAACTATTGTACGTATAATATAGCTATAATTTAGCAAGTAGGTAGTTGATAGTTAAGTGATGTTAGCTAAGAAAGGATATTTGGAAGTTCCACCCCTAAGGGGGTAAAATAGGGGTTGAAAGTTTGTATGAAATTTCTTTGTTTTTAGAGTTAGAGACACAAAAATTTGCATTAAGATTAATAATAATAAATAAAAATCATGTACATCAATTTTTTTTTAATACTACCTGTTAAGGGTGGTAAAAAAGGGGATGATAGTTTTTGTTTATTTTTTTATTATGAAGTCTACAAACTTGAAATTTTGAAAATAGGTTTCTTTTTGGGGCTTAAGTATAAGGTTAGATTTTTTTTTCATCCAAATCTACCCCGAAGGGGGAAAATTAGGGGTTTGAAGTTTGTATGAAAGTCCTATGTTTTTTAATTTACAAACACGAAAATCGGCAATTTGACATTTGCTTGTAGCTTACTTTCTGAAGCAGGGCATTGGCCGCACGGGTAACCTCAATTACAAGGGAAATCAGCAATTCTATGCAGACGAAGTTGCGGGCAACAGCTAGTGTATATTAAAATCGATACCATCTGACTAAAATGGGATTTAGTTTTCAAGAAATTCTCAATAGGTACTTGTAATATAGCGGAATAAATACGTGTAGTCAAAGCTAACGTTTATTTCCAACTGCCATAACAATTCATAATCACTCTTAGGCTTAGCGTTTATTCTGAGACTACCCACATATATACTACAATACTGTTATATGAATATGTAATTATTACCTAATTGTTTGGGAGAAACATCGTTAAAGGGTTTTTGTACAATATAATATATAGGTTATATATTAGTAGACAATTTTTAATCAACTACTATTCACTTAGCTTATAAGCAATAATGTCATATTATTAATACAATACCCCATCATATATATGAAGCGGTGATAGCCTAGTGGTTAGGGCGTCAGCCTCCTAATCAGAGGTCGTCGGTTCGAATCCGGGCACGCACCTCTAACTTTCGGGGTTATGTGCGTTTTAAAAAATTAAAATATCACTTGCTTCAACGGTGAAGAAAACATCGTGAGGAAACCTGCACGCCTGAGAGTTCTACATAATGTTCTCAAAGGCGTGTGAAGTCTGCCAATCCGCACATGGCCAGCGTGGTGGACTATGGCCAAACCCTTCTCTTATTGAGAGGAGACCTGTGCTCTGTAGTGAGCCGGTAATGGGTTGATCATGACGATGATGATGATGACTCCATCATATCCAAATATATATGTATTTAAATCAGTCTCATAGAATTAAAGAAGAAGGTGTAATAACAAACTTTAAGGTATTCATATTAAGTATAGACCAACCATCATATGAAAAACAATATTTTTTTATGATTTTAAATTATCTTATATCGAGACCCGTTGGCAACCTTCGGTATGGCTCACACCGCTGACGCTTCTGCCTTACACCGAGTCAAACTAAGGTAACATTCCAAAGGTCCAGGTGCTGAGTCCTGGGATTTATTCCCCGGGAACACTTGAGAAGCACTAACTCATCCGGTGGGAGGTGAAATTTACTTCAACTCATTTATTTTTGAAGCAATGTGCACCTTCATTTTAAACATAATAAATAATAAATATTATTTATTTCTAAAACTCCTTTGAGATATCATTGTGGTACCAAATAATTCTGTACCAGCGTTTCATCATCATCATGATCTCCTCTCAATATGAGAAGGGCCATAGTCCACCACGCCGGCCATGTGCGGATTGGCAGACTTCACACGCTTTTGAGAACATTATGGTAAACTCTCAGGCATGCAGGTTTCCTCACGATGTTTTCCTTCACCGCAAGTGATATTTTAATTGCTTATAAACGCACATAATTTCGAAAAGTTAGAGGTGCGTGCCCGGGATAGATCCCCCGACCTCTGATTAGGCGGCGGACGTCCTAAACACACATATTTTTGTATACGCCACAAGTTAGCCATTGACTGCATCTCACCTGATAGTAAGTGATGATGTGGTCTAAGATGGTAGCGGACTAACCTGTATGGTAAACCCATACTCCTAATTGGTTTCTACACAAGCTCGTAAACGGTACATTTAATAACTCAGAGTTGTTGGGCCAAATCTCTTTCAAGGTTCCCATCCGAATTCCGCGCTACCCTGTTCCACTTTTCACGCACCGAATTTGTAGGACTAATCTTGGTCGCCACTCTTTGATGCCCCGACTAAGCAGTTTATACAAACATTTCGTTTCTAAAGATAGTTCAATTGATATTTTTAATGACAAACTACACAATTTCAAAAATAAAATAATAAAAACACTTGCACTTGATCTTGCATAGTGCGTATATACCTGTATATATTCCTTATTCTTCATTATAAACACAAGGTTACTTTTCTATTCTTTTGTTATAAGTTCCTTTTTTCTGTTTTTTGTTATTTGCTCTTTGTTAATCTAAAAATTTTGCATACTATATTATTAGCGACATATTAGCGTCGACTTAAGTTATTTGGCATGCTGTAGTTACCTCTAAATTGATTTATATGTATATCCTAGCACTTAAGGTTTTTAATTTTTTTTTTTTTTGCATATAATTCTGTTGAATAAATAAATAAATAAAATAAATACACGTCATCGACTATATACTAACTGAATTACGTATAGGTATACGTGCTATATGTATATACTATGTTATGTAGTTATTAATAAATCTGACATAGCATCGATAATGAAAACGAACTATCGCCAGGTGAACTCCCAGGAGCGGATGTGTACCGCAAGAGAGCTGTATACAGGATGTTCATAAATAGAACCACTTCGTACATTCCAATTGGTAACAGAACTCGTGCTGTTTGTAATTAAAATGTGATTAAAAGATGGTTGGTGGTTTTAATTACGATGGAGTAGTCATGAGGATGATGGAGAAGTAATTTTATTTTATTTTATAATAAATTACCTATTGATATCTTGGAGATGTCTATCAATAAGTTCAAAGTTTTAATAAAACGAAAGCTTATAGCAAAATCATATTACTTTGTTAAGGATTATATAAACGATAAAAAACTATAAAAATAAATAATAAATAAATATATGATTTTTACACTTTTTTGTACCTGTACTTTTTGGGTTTAATTTACTATAATTTATTCCATCCACCTATCTATCTGTAACATAAACATATACTTTAAGATAATAAACTTTAAGGCCCTCTACCAGTATTTAAGCAGCGTAATGGCCTATGCCCTAAAACCCTCTTCATATAAGGGAATAAGCCATGTCCAAATATGGAATGTATGTAGTAATAGATAGATAGTATAAGAATTCATTATACGTACATATATAGTATAGAAACTATTTGATCTATCCCCAGGTGAACTCTCAGGATACGTACCGCAAGATAACTGTATACAGGATGCTCGTAAATAGAAATACTTTACACATTCCAATCGATAAATGAACTCGTTCCTTGTAAATAAATGATGAATTTAGTTATTAAGACACAGTAATATAGTAAATTTAGTATCTACTTTTAGAATTGCGGTCCTGGGTTCGTCATAAAAAATGTAAGGAAAGTATGTATGTCGGTTTTATTTACTATCTCAACTGGTGGTAAGTGATGATGCAGTCTAGGATGGTAACCTGTTAGGGGTATGGTAAAACTTAACTCCTAATTGGTTTCTACGCGACATCGTGCCGGATCACTAAAACGCTTTGCGACGCGTATTTGTCGGTAGGGTAGTAACTAGCCACGGCCGAAGCCTCCCACCAGACCTCCATCGACCTGGGAATCGAACCGAGGACCTCCATCTTTATAAGTTTATTGCAGAAAAAAAACACAAAGAACCAATACAAGAAAATAAAAAAAAAGTGCAAAAGAAAATCATAAAAGTATTAAGTTCCAAGCTATGATATCCTAGTGTTTAGGGCGTCCGCCTCCTAATTAGAGGTCGGGGGTTTGATCCCGGCCACGCACCTCTTTACTAATTAACTTTCGGTGTCGTGTGAGTTTTTAAGCAATTAAAATACCACTAGCTTCAACGGTGAAGGAAAACATCGTGAGGCCGTAGCCTCCCACCAGACCAGACTCGAGCCGGGAATCGAACCCAGGACCTCCAACTTTATAATTCGACTCGGGCTGCGCCACGGAGGTCGTCGAAAAGTTTGCTTCAGTTCTAGTTATCCACAAACACTCTCATAGAAGACAGAAAATATATGAAAACTTCTTTCTTGATTATTTTTACGACAGTGTGATAATAACCGCAAGTCCGCATTAAAACAGCGCGGGTGTTTCAAGCTCTAAAATTTCTCATGTGTGTAGGATATGCGCTCTTAGTGGAAGATAATTGAATAATCTATAATAATGGGAGCGGAGTAACGCATTAGTCTACGGGTGTTTAAATGTAGTTTTAAAAATAAACTGTACGGTGTAAGTGAACTCTTAAGCGCTTGCCGAGCGTTAGTTTGTAATTAAAAAGTAATTAATTGGAGCCGTGCATTAACTATTTACTAATTTAGTTCGAACCTCCGCACTCTTGCACGCTTATGATATCCTAGTCCCTAAGGTTACGATTCCGTTGCAGCGCAATACAATATTGCAAACATCGTCCTTAATCTACCGGCGTCCCATGGGGGATGCTGAGCTGAGCTGAACCCACCCCAATGAGGGTTGGCGGGCTGCAATAATTACTGAGGAAACGAACAAGGTCATTATGATGTGGTAGACGATTGGTGGCGAAGCGGTTATAGCCTAGTGGTTAGGGCGTAGGGGTTCGAATCCGGGCACGCACCTTTAACTTTTCGGAGTTACGTGCGTTTTAAAACAATTAAAATATCACTTGCTTCAACGGTGAAGGAAAACATCGTGAGGAAACCTGCACGCCTGAGAGTTCTCCATAATGTTCTCAAATTCGCCAATTCGCACATGACTATGGCCAAACCCTTGTCATATTGAGAGGAGACCCGTGCTCTGTAGTGAGCCGGTAATGGGTTGTTCGTGATGATGATAATGAAGATCGGAATGACTTAAAAAAGGTTCTACATTGCGAATTTAAGTCGAACTAAAACGATATCATACGCCGGTCCCTTGCCACCGTCAACGTGCCAAGTCTACTTGAGCCGACTGGTATTGCAAGAGACGATGGCAAGAGACCGGACGGTATGAGTTTGATTCCATGGAAGATGGGCCGGGTGCTGGTATGGGATGCAACCTGTACAGACACGCTGGCCCCTTCCCATCTACATGGAACCAACAATAGAGTAGGTGTGGCTTGTGAAGCGGCTGAAAAAGCTAAAGCATGCAAATACAGGGGTCTAGGCTCCGAATATGATTTTGTCCCATTCGGTGTCGAGACCCTTGGTCCGTGGGGTCCTAGCGCACTAAGGCTTTTTAAGGAAATAGCAAAAAGGTTAGTCGACATCACAGGGGACCGAAGAGCTGCCAGCTACCTCGGACAACGAATTAGCCTAGCAATTCAAAGGGGGAACGCTGCCAGTATCTTCGGAACCTTGCCCAAAGGGACTCCTTTTAATAATATATTTTAGTTATGATGTTTTTTATTTTTTAAGATTTTTAGTTTTAGGTTAATCTAAGTTTAAGTTTAAGTTTTATGTAAAATGTTTGATGTATAATAAAAACTATATTGCATACTGAACTAAAATCGATGTTATTTTATATATATAGGAAAAAGAAACAAATTTGTATTTATTTTTCTCAATAACACACTATAGTGTGTTTTTTTAATATTTTTTACATGTACCTATCTCAGTCAATGTTATGTACATTTTAAATTGATATACATACTAATGAATGTGACGCATTATTTGTTACAAATATGTGTTTTATGAATATTGTAAGTGTATTGATATTAAATTAATAAATAACAGTAGGTACTTGCAAATTTTATATTATTACTGAACAGAAAAGACTATTATTAATCTATAGTAGTAGATTGTACTGCTAAAAAATAAATAAAAAAATGGAATAATAATTATGATTGGATCACAGTAAATTAATAATCATAAATCACACTAATATTATATATTAATCACAATAATATTATAAGGCGAAAGTTTGTATGTATGTGTGTGTAGGTATGACGGTATGATTGTAGCTCCATCACGCTGGAGCTACAGAAATAATTTGGAAAGCAGATAGATACCCTGAATTACCATAAAGGCTATTTTTCATCCCGGAAATATCTATGGTTCCCGTGGGATATGTGAAAAGCTGAGTTTTACGTCGATGTCGGCAACTATAGCAATAGTTTGCCACGGCAAACTTCCTATTTATATAAGCTCGCCATTTTTATTAAAACTATGATGAAAACAATAAAAATATTTTGTCTACCCGTTTTTGTATCTACTATACATGGAAATCCGCACATGGCCAGCGTGGTGGAGTATGGCCAAACCCTTCTCATATTGAGAGGAGACCCGTGCTCTGTAGTGAGCCGGTAATGATGATGATGACACACGGAAATATGGGCCATGGAAGGCTCAGAGTCACTCAGCGGGCGATGAAGAGAGCTATGAGTATCTCTACGTGATCAAATCAGAAATGAAGAGATCCGTAGAAGAAATAGAGTTACCGTCATAGTTCAGCGAGTTGCGAAGTTGAAGTGGTAATGGGCAGGGCACATAGCTCGAAGAACCGATGGACGTTGGGGTCCCAAGGTGCTGGAATGGTGACCCCGCATCGGTAAACGTAGCGTTGGTCGACCTCCAACAAGGTGGACGGACGACATCAAACGAGTCGCAGGGAGCCGTTGGATACAAGCGCCCCAAGACCGTTGTCATTGGAACTCCCTAAATAAGACCTATGTCCAGCAGTGGACGTCAATCGGTTGAAAATGATAATGATGATGATGATAATGACACACGAAAATATGTTTTTAATACCTCACAACAAATAAAACAGCTTGTAGTTTCATACCTAATTGATAAGTTCATCTCACACACCATAGTTTATTGAACTCGTTTAAACAGCCTCCCATAACAAACCCAGTTTAAAAAGACCCCGAAGATCTATATAAAAGCAGGAATCGAAGATTATCTATCGCTGGATAGGTTGACAACCAATCCAATTTATAAAGAACTATCACTGTAAAGGAATTCAAGTAATGCATGGGTCTTTTTACTGAGGGCGGATGGAAAACCACTTTTTGTGGTACGCTTTCTGATGTCATGTGGTTTGTGGTCTACACCTATTAACTGTACATTGGCATATCTATAAATAAACCCTCATAGGTTTAGTTTTAAGTTTACGAATACAGTTATCACCATGAAATAAGTACTATGTAAATTATTGACGCGTCAAAAGTGCCTTTTTAAGGACTATTTGAATAAAGATTATTTTTTAATTTGAAATATGGGAGTCCATAATATAACAGAGATACTTTCATTCGTTTTTGATTTAAATGCCTTAGAAACAGCGTTCAATTATTATTATTCCTGGAATAAAAGGTATCCCATATCCATGAAACAGATCTGTATGGAAAACAAAAAATCCGTACATACGCAACGAGATTATTTTTTAAAACCAAATTGGAGCTTTGCTCAATAAAAAAATCTATGTACATTACAGGGATGAAAATCATAATGGAGTATGAGCGATAAGGCCGTCTTTTTTCAACTAGTAGTGTGAAAATCAAGATATATATTCGTTAATAGGAGTATAGGAGGTTTTAAGGTCCTGGGTTCGATTCCCGGTTCGAGTCTGGCCGCTGGCTAGTTACCCTACCTACTAAGACGTGTCACCGAGCAATTTAAATTTCGGGCACGATGTCACGTAGAAACCAATTAGGAGTGTGGGTTTATAATACCCCTAACAGGTTAGCCTGCTACCATCTTAGACAGCATTATCACTAGGTGAGATTGCCGTCAAGGGCTAATTTGTATGAAAAATAGTATATAAAAAGCTGTGATAGCCTAGTGGTTAGGATGTCAGTCTCAGAATCAGAGGTCGGAGGTTCGAACCCGGGCACGCACCTCTAACTTTTCGGAGTTATGTGCGTTTTTAAACAATTATATTTTAAACAAAATATCACTTGCTTCAACGGTGAAGGAAAACATCGCGAGGAAACCTGCACGCCTGAGAGTTCTCCATAACGTTCTCAAAGGCGTTTGAAGTCTGCCAATCCGCACATGGCCAGCGTGATGGACTATGGCCAAACCCTTCTCATATTGAGAGGAGACCCGTGCTCTGTAGTGAGCCGAGAATGGGTTGATCATGGTATAAAAATAACTTTTTTGATTACGTATATATAAAAAAGTCTGGTGCGATTCTCTTTATACAATCATTAGCATGTCAGTTTTGTTTTTAAACTGCCCAATTGAGAGTGTCCTTAAAGTGTTTCGTAAAGTTAAATAATGACAATATTTTGTCGTTTCTTTGCCACGCCTTTTGCGTGTATGTTTCTTAAGTCGTGCCAATACATATTTAAGATATCGGCACTTAAATTTACACTGTGATTAGTTATTTACCGAGTAAAATTAGTTTAAACATCCACTTATTTATATAATTTATTAACTTAGTTCTATAATTTTAATAACTTCCATTGATAAAATTAAAAGATAAAAAATTAATAAAAACAAAGATGGTAGCTGGCCCACCTGTTAGAGATTTCGTTTCTACGCGACATCGTGCCGGAACGTTTAATCGCTTGGCGACACGTATTTGTCGGTAGGGTGGTAACTAGCCACGACTAGACCCTCCCACCAGACCAGACTTGCACCGGAAATCGAACCCACGACCTTCAACATTATAATGCGACAGCACACCCACTGCGATACTGAGGTTGACATATTTAGAGTTTTATCGTCTTTGTCGGTGTGGTAACTAGCCACGTGTCAGCCCACTAGGGCAGGCTCAAGCGGGAAATCGAACCCAGGACCTCCAACTTTATAATCATCATCATCATGATCAACCCATTGCCGGCTCACTACAGAGCACGGGTCTCCTCTTAATATGAGAAGGGTTTGGCCATAGTCCACCACGCTGGCCATGTGCGGATTGGCAGACTTCACACGCCTTTGAGAACATTATGGAGAACTCTCAGGCATGCAGGTTTCCTAACAATGTTTTCCTTCACCGTTGAAGCAAGTGATATTTTAAAAAAAAAAAACAAAGTTAGAGATGCGAACCCGGATTCGAACCGCTGACCTCTGTTTAGAAGGCTGACGCCCTAACCACTAGGCTATCACCGCTTCAACTTTATAATGCGTTTAAACATTTCTTAAACCAACAATTATCATTTTGAGTTACCAACGTAGCAAATCTCTAGTGCAAAGTCAGTCTATTGTGGTGGTTCGTGGAATTTGTCGGTAACTAGATCCAGTTCAATAAACACAGTAACACAGACTGGAAATTTATTTAAATCAGTGTATCATATTAACATGTGGTCACAATTATAGGAAACATATCATGTATAATATTGTTTTATATATGTGTGTATACATGAGTTGTAGGTCTAGGTATGAGGTAGGTGTTTGCAGTATACAGTCAAACCTGGATAAGCGAGAGTTCAAGGGAGCACAATCTCATTCTCGCTTATAGAGGTTTCTCACTAACCCGAGTTTCTCGCTAATGCAGGTACATAGGTAGCATTTCTCTCTTATAGAGGTACGTAGCAATAACAAGTCACAGCAAGTACAAATGTAGTAAATACATATGTAATATGATAAAATTATGTGCATAATATGCACAACATATATTAGTCATAAAATAGCAGATGTTAAATTTGTAATTTGTTTTGTCATTTGTTACTGTATGTGCGTATCTTTTTTTTTTATTGTAGCTATAGTTTCTCCTAAATAATATAAATAAATAAAGCTCGACTGTCGCTTATAGAGGTATAGATAAGTAGCAGTCTCACTTACGGAGGTCCATGAGGGAAAAACGACTCTCTCTTACAGAGGTTTCTGTTTCTCGCTAATAGAGGTTTTGGGAGCTAAAAATGATGGGTCCTGGCTATTACTCTCACTTATAGTGTTCTCACTTATCCAGTTCTCACTTACCCAGGTTTGACTGTATTTAATGATTTCATCATATATGTGTATGTAAATCTTCTATCATCCTATATTAACTGATACGGGGTGAAAATTGTAATATTTTTTACGAAACCAACTAATATTGTAAAAGCAAAAGTTTTTAAGTAGGGATGGATGGATGGATGTTGTTAATCTTTCACGTAAATACTGCTGAATGGATTTTTATGAAACTTTACAATAATATAGTTTATACATCAGAATAACACATAGGCTACAATTTATAAAGATATTGTGTGAATATGTAACGATAAGTGTCAAGTAAGTAGGAAAAAATCTACCATCTACGTGATAACTTTAATGTCATAATGTTAGTTCTTTTCAATGCCACGCTAATTAATATATAAGTTACTCGAAATACTAATCCTACGCAGACGAAGTTGCGGGCACCAGCTAGTATATTATACTAGTTGAATCCTCATCATCATCATGATCAACCCATTGCTGGCTCACTACAGAGCGCGGGTCTCCTCTTAATATGAGAAGGGTTTGGCCATAGTCCACCACGCTGGACACGAGCGCATTGGCAGACTTCACACGCCTTTGAGAACATTATGGAAAACTCTCAGGCGTGCAGGTTTCTTCACGATGTTTTCCTTCACCGTTGAAGCAAGTGATATTTTAATTGCTTAAAATGCACATAAGTCCAAAATGTTCAATTGCGTGCCTGTCCCGAGAATCGAACCCGGGACCAGGAGAGGTGATACAAATTCGAAAATGACAAACACTGAAAAAGATTACGTGAAGACCCATCTTAACATTATTCATCTAACTATAAATTATGTAAGTTATCTAGGATAGGACCATCAAAAACCAAAAAAAAAACTGAATATTTACTGAGATTCATGGTCAAACCATTCTCGGCTTACTACAGATCGCGGGTCTTCTCTTAATATGAGAAGGGTTTGGCCATAGTCCACCACGCTGGCCATGTGCGGATTGGCAGACTTCACACTCCTTTGAGAACATTATGGAAAACTCTCAGGCATGCAGTTTTCCTCACGATGTTTCCCTTTACCGTTGAAGCAAGTGATAATTTAATTGCACATAACTCCGGAAAGTTATAGGTGCGTGCCCGGGTTCGAACCCCCGACCTCTGATTAGAAGGCTTACGTCTTAACCACTATGCTACACAGCTTACACACACACACAGCTTTTTTAATGGAATATTAAAATATTACAAAGAAAGGTCTATAAATGAAATTAAAAAAAAACACAGAATGAAATATTATCACTCAGTACTTACAGTATATTCACTGAAATAGGCGCCTTTAAACTTTAATTAATTACGTACTTTAGACATAAGTAAGCCTTAACATCCCAACGAACTACTGGAGGTACCTGCCAACCCGCAAGCTTAAACACTAGCCTTAATAAATACCCAGATAGGCTGTGGTAAATTAAAGGCGAAACTGCCTTACCTTGCCTTTATATAAATTCAAATAACTGTGATCTGATATCAAAGTTTTCCGATTTATTTGCGTTTCTAATTTAAATTGAGCAATTTTCAATTTAATATCAAAAAAACAATAAACAGCAAGTATAATTTGCTATATTACGCCGACAACCGGGAGTTTTGTATAATTAATGATTAAACGAACTTACCTGTACGTGAAGTTCTATCATAATTATACTCGCGCCTCCTCCTCGAGATTAGTAATGTAGATATTATTTACACATGTAGTTACGCATAGGTGTCACCACTCTGCACTTAGTTGAGAAAAAAAAAGTATTAATTTTTAATATTATTTTGTCGCGGGTAGGCATCGTCCACTTGCGTTCTCAGAGGATCGTCGCCATTCATTTAGTTTAGAGTAAGAGTTCCTGATATTCATTGATGTATTTCCGAGACTCTAATTTGGGCTTGTATAGCATTGGGCGGGCGGGATTACTAATCTCTTCGGACTCGGCGCGAGTATAATTATGATAGAACTTCACGTACAGGTAAGTTCGTTTAATCATTAATTATACTCGCGCCTCCTCCTCGAGATTAGTAATGTAGATATTATTTACACATGTAGACCTTGAGAGTAGCTATAGCGGGAATACCATCAATGATAAAAAATTATCCCAATTAAAATCTTATATTTTAATATGGACCAATCAATAAGGATAATAATGATAAGATAATAAGATAATAAGGAACTTCTAGGATCATTAAGAATAATTTCTCTAAAAAGTGTACATTAACAAACCTATTTTTGTTATAATAACTATCTTAGGTAGTCGTAATGATTAATTATTGATTCTGCTAAAGTAGTATCATCATTATTAAAAATATCCCTCTGATAAAATTTAGCAAAAGTCGTGGAATTCCCACTCCAGCCTGCCGTTTTACGGATAACATCTACGCTAACTCCGAGAGCGCGCGCGCGCAACGTTGCTGCATGTCTCGTGCTGTGAGCACTGAACACTGTCGTGTCGACCCCATACTCACCGAGGGCTTTATCCAGCGGCTAAGGGTTTGCGTCCCTACCGATTTATGAGGTTTCCTAATTCCAACGAATAATTCATCATATGCTCTTAATGATGAGGTGCGTTCTATATAACATAACAATGTAGTGGCTGGGCATATAGCTGTTTTCTCTATAAAGAAGGGTAAATGAATAATGTGCTGTTGAAAGCCAGGTCTAGAGTTCTTTATTATGTCAGGAATTTTGATTGCGATACGCTGAGAGAGGTTTTGAATATTAACTAACTTTTATCTTGGAGAGAGTTTAAACTCTTTGTGCAGTTGACAGAGCTAATAAAGAGATGGTTTTATGTGTAAGCTTTTCGAAGGTTAATACCTCGTTGGGGTGCCATAAGCTCAGTTTGTCTAATACTAGGTTGGCATCCCTGGTAACATCATATTTAGGGTTTGGTGGTTTTAGTCGAAAAACCCCTTTTAGGAATCTTTTTATGCTATCATCATTAACTAGTTCCGGACTCAGTATCAATGAAAGGGCAGATTTGCATAAATTGAGGGTGCCATATTGGTTACCCTCATTAAAAAGTTGGGTTAAAAACAAATTACTGAGGCTACAGATGCATCGTAGATATTTAAAGAGATAATTTTACAGAAATACCGCCATTTCTTCAGGTAAACATCGTATTGTTTGATGAAGTTATGTGCTAATGATGCCAACATTATTTCAAGAGATGAGTTTGGTATGTTTTTTATTGAAAATGCACCCCGGATAATCCCGGAAAAAAGTCCGATAAACCCCGGATAAATAAAAAAGGAGGGACCTAAACAAGGGGTACCATGGCTGTGTAGGCCAAATGTATGCGGAACAAGGGGTACCATGGCTGTGTAGGCCAAAAGGGTACAACCAAAACACCTCGTGCTTTGTCTGTAATTATTTTTCTGAGTGATAGGTATACAGGCGGGAATACGTAGAAATTATAATCTGACCATGAGACTGTAAATGAATCTATAGCGAATGCATCTGGATCTCGGTGCCAAATTATTATGTATGCACATTTGTTGTTGATGCAACTAACAAATCAATATTTGGATAACCGAATGTATGAGTGAGACTGTTAAAAGCCTAATCAGACAGCTCCCATACTATGTCTGGGTGCGCTCTTTCTGATTCAAAGTCTGCAATTTAATTGTCACTGGATTTAATGCAAGATGCGAAAAACGAAAAGATGTTTATTTTAGCACCACTCCGATATATCACGAGTAATTCTTGTGAGATGAGGGTACTGTAGACCACCCATTTTATTTCTGTATGTTACTGCCGTTTAATTGCCAACGCGTAGACATATTTGGCAGTTAGTTTTTTGCAAAAATCTTTAAAGCAATTATTGCATCAAGCAGCTCTAAATAATTTAAATGTCGTTCTCATTAACTATTCGACTACGTTCCACCTGCAGACTTACCTTCACATGCGGCCCCCCATCCCGTCGTTGAGGCGTCAGAAAATATCTCAACTTGGTATACACCAATTTTTAATCGATGGACCGAACTGTCTATTTTATTTATCCACCAGTCGAAATCAGGTTTAAGTGATTCAGGTAGATGCATAAAATTATTATAATTATTATGACCTTCCAAGTTGAGAAATTTACATCTTACCTTACCATTTCCTTAGTGTGCAACCATCCGTATTCGATGGCTGGACAAGATGAAACTAATAGTCGAGCAAAACTCCTGATTTTGCATCGCTTTAATTTTGAGAACATTTTCGGTTGCGCTTTTATTCGTAGTCTTTTATCTGTTGGTAGGCTTATTTGAAACTTGTGTGAATCTATGATCATACCTAAGAATTTACATTTAGTCAAAGGGTACACTTTTGGAATCATTAATAATGAAGCCAAGTGACACTAATAGTCTCTTAGTTAGATCGATATTACTTAAAAATTTCGAACGGGAACAACAAACAGTAGCCAATCGTCTAAATAGACGGTGGACAGAAAACCCGCGGAGCGCAATAATTATACAATAGGTTTAGCAGTTTTGTGAAAACATATGGGGCCGTGCTCAGCCCAAATGGCAAGACCTTAAATTCGAATAATTTATCCTCAAAAAGGAATCTTAAATATTTTCGTGATTCTTTATGTATTTTAATTAATAAATACGCGTCTTTTTGGTCAATTGACGCCATTGTCAACAATCCTGTTACAAATTTTATTGCAGTTTTAACAAATTTATTAAGATTTTGTAAGTTCAAAATTAAGCGCATCTTGCCGCAAGGTTTTGGTACTAGGAAAATAAAGGAAGACATTCTGATATGGCTCCTCTATTGATTAGGTTATTAATAGCGACTAAATAAAGAGATCTTTCACTAGCAGAGGAAGTTTGGCTAGCAGGAAGTATTTGTTGTACAACTGGAGATATAAATGGTATTTTACAACCCATTATATTTGTAACCGCAGTCCACTGTTGATAAAATTTAGCTAAACGGCCTGCGTACTTAACTGTATCTCATTGCGGCGACGGAGATAAGTTGCCTGGTGGCCCCGTGATGACGTCTTCGATGAGTGCTCGTGCGGCGGTGGCGGGTAGTGTGCCATCGGCCGGTGGGGGTTGGTACGGACCGCGGCGCAGCAGGCTCGAGGCTTGGCGGCCTGCGCGTCTGGGAGGGAGCCTCGCGGTTTATATTTCTCGCTATTGGTCCTCTATAATGAGTGTTCAGTCCTGTTGCTGGATTCAGCTTTCAGTTCAATTTCTGATTTATTTACAGCCTTAGTCGATTTTAAGGTAGCGGATAAATTATCGCCAAGCAGAAAAGTATCTATTTTCGTGTTTTTAAGATTCTCTTTTATTCATTCTTGAGGGCAAATATAATGAAATTTCTACGTGTGTGAAATTTCATAAGATTCTGCTTACATTACATTTCTGCTTACTTATTGCGATATATAAGTTTTTGCAACATGTCATTGTTTATTGATTTAGAATTCAGTTTCCAATTTATGACGTCAGCTAAACAGCTTTTTTGGTAACAGATATTTTGTGGTTAAGTTTTTACAGTCTTCCTTATTAAGGCTTTCTTTAACAATATGTAATTAATGATTTGCAAGTTCGTTGCGTAGTGGTACCTTGGTTGTCTTCAGCTTGCCATTCTAGTAACCAATAATCTGGTCGTAGCGCAGACTTATATGAAATTTATCATAGATATGATAATTTCAAAATTTGTAAGCTAAATAACTTACTAAAAGGGTGGGCTTTGAGAAGCCCTGACAAATTTTCGTAATTTATTATTCTCTAAACAAAGAATTTACGTTTATGGTATAAATTTGTCATAGTTCTATTAGGTTAGGTGCAGTCCCCAACGGAAAGAACGCCGACCGTATTTTAATGCGTCGAAGCAGCCCCAATGACTGTTCAGGTTGCATTTAAATATAATTATATTCAGAACGTGTACACGTACTTAATAAGTTAGGTTAGTTTGTAAATTTGTCATAGTTCTATTAGGTTAGGTTGCAGTCCCCAACGGAAAGAACGCCAACCGTATTTTAATGCGTCGAAGCAGCCCCAATGACTGTTCAGGTTGCATTTAAATATAATTATATTCAGAACGTGTACACGTACTTAATAAGTTAGGTTAGTTTGTAAATTTGTCATAGTTCTATTAGGTTAGGTTGCAGTCCCCAACGGAAAGAACGCCAACCGTATTTTAATGCGTCGAAGCAGCCCCAATGACTGTTCAGGTTGCATTTAAATATAATTATATTCAGAACGTGTACACGTACTTAATAAGTTAGGTTAGTTTGTAAATTTGTCATAGTTCTATTAGGTTAGGTTGCAGTCCCCAACGGAAAGAACGCCAACCGTATTTTAATGCGTCGAAGCAGCCCCAATGACTGTTCAGGTTGCATTTAAATATAATTATATTCAGAACGTGTACACGTACTTAATAAGTTAGGTTAGTTTGTAAATTTGTCATAGTTCTATTAGGTTAGGTTGCAGTCCCCAACGGAAAGAACGCCAACCGTATTTTAATGCGTCGAAGCAGCCCCAATGACTGTTCAGGTTGCATTTAAATATAATTATATTCAGAACGTTTACACGTACAGCTAACAGAGAGTATTTAATTTCAAACAAAAAATAAATTTTTAAATACCTGCTTCAATTTTGTCATTAACTGCATCAAAACCTTCTTCCAAGTCCGATTACACTTTTCGAAACACTAATTTTTCGTTTGCGAATTTTACGTTCTAACTTTCGTATTTTATTCTTATAATATAGTTTATATCATCTTCACCTGACCTAGAATCTTTACGTTTCGGCATTTTTACACCGAACAGTGCGAAACAGCTTAAAAGTATTGAGTGGTTGAGCACTTGAATGCGAATGGCGACGATCCTCTGAGAACGCAAGTGGACGATGCCTACCCGCGACAAAATAATATTAAAAATTAATACTTTTTTTTTCTCAACTAAGTGCAGAGTGGTGACACCTATGCGTAACTACATGTGTAAATAATATCTACATTACTAATCTCGAGGAGGAGGCGCGAGTATAATATAACACCACACAAAATCTTCCACTAGAACCTCTACGCACGTTTCGACCCGACACCGGATCATCCTCGGGAGATGTTGACTTCACAAGCGAGAAAAGTAAAGTGAAGTGACTTTACTTTTTAAGTATACGAATGTAGTTTTCACCATCAAATCACTAATATGTAAATTATTGACGCGTCAAAAGTGCCTTTTAAAGGACTATTTGAAATAAATAAAGATTATGATTGATTGAGCCATTATTCACGTACTTTTTAATTTCACTTATCTATATTGTAGTCTAGTACTATATATAATTGAAACACTAAAACGTCTCCCACTTTTATCGCCAAAGGTTTTACGAGAGTTATACTTCCAGCATCTATCGCAGGCATTGGATGCACGTCCGGTTCCTTTGATGACGTAGGGCTCTAACTTAAGCTAAGTATGCATTGACTTTATGCTGCCTTAGTATATCTGTAAATACGCAAAGACGTGTCGCCAAGTTATTACGCGTTCCGGCACGATGTCGCCTTACAGGTTAGCCCGCTACCATCTTAGACTGCAACATTACTTACCATCAGGTGAGATAGCCGTCAAAGCATAAGTTTGTTTTTTTTACGCTTACCCAGTATTTTTTACTCAGTAAGTAGGGGGTACATACAAAAAATCTATCAAAATGAACAGATAATACCTAGCTAGTGCACTCTTTTATGTTAAATCATCAAAACGCTATCAAATTTTCTGTACAGTTTGGTAAGAAATTTATTTTTAAGCTCACTGTGTATGTTCGAGTTAAAAAAATAATAAATTAAGTTCTCTCTCGAGAGAGTTCTCCTTATTTTTCTTCTTCTTCCTCTTCCTTCCTTCTTTCCTCTTCTCCTTATTTTTCTTAAAGGCTTCACACGCCTTTAAGAAAAATAAGGAGAACTCTCAGGCGTGCAGGTTTCCTCGCAATGTTTTCCTTCACCGTTGAAGCAAATGATATTTTAATTTTCAAAAACGCACATCACTCCGAAAAGTTAGAGGTGCCCGGTTGTGAAGCGCCGGCCGCTGATTAGGAGGCTGTCGCCCTAACCCCTAGGCTATCACCGCTTCAACTAGGCTATCACCGCTTCGCTAAGCTATCACTGCTTCTAAAAAAAATATAAAACCTTTTTTTCTAGTTGTGCCTCTATAAAAAAAGGATGTGTGTGAAGACTAAGCTTTCTTGACCGGCTATCTAAGAGTAATGGCAAAATACGTCCGTGTGGGAACTTTAATCGCTCAAGTAAATCATTATCTGTGGACTTAAATCGTTACAAGCAATTCAAACTTCTTGAAGACAAAAAGGCGGGAGATTTCGTATATGGCGGGCGTGGTTTTTTCACGCTTTTCTTAAATTAATGTTTGTTGGCTAATTTTGAAAAGGATTGGTGTTGGTTATGTTTTGGACATTATAGTTTTGGTGTCGCTTGTGTAGTGGCTAGTTTTTGGTTAACATGTATTAATTTGGGAAAGGTTTGAGGGAGCCGGGCCCGCCGAGTGCGAAGTTTCTCGCCATTTTTCCTTAATTTCGATTCTAGATTGCTATAAACTTGACATTGGCTAATCTGTGCTAAGCCATAAAAAGAGAGAACAAATAAAAAGAGAAACTTCTTGAAAGAGAAAAAGGTTTATTTATAAAATAATACCGATAAATACTTCAAAGTTAATCCTCTATTCGACAATAATTGCTACCATGTGTTTTTTTTTTGTAGCAATAGATGCATTTTTGAATTTTTTTTTTATACACTACAAGTTAGCCCTTGACAGCAATATCACCTGGTGGTAAGTGATGACGCTGTCTAAGGTAGCAGGCTAACCAACAGGTTAGCCTGCTGCTAGCCCCTAACAAGGGGTATGGTAAACTTACGCTCCTAATTAGTTTCTACGCGACAGCGTGCCGGAATGCTAAATCGTTTGGCGACACGTCTTTGTCGGTAGGGTGGTAACTAGCCACGGCCGAAGCCTCCCACCAGAGCAGACTCGAGCTGGGAATCGAACCCAGGACCTCCAACTTTAAAATGCGACAGCGCACGCACTGCGCCACCGGAAGTCGTCAAAAATTAATAAATATTTAATTACAATTTAATTACTATTTTTCTAAAGCTGCATCATCACAGTTAATCAATTATAATTAACAACTAAAACAATGTAACTATATTATAAACACTTAAAAACTTAAAATAAACCTTAATTTGAACCTAAAACTAAAAATCTTAAAAAAATAATTATATTTAATTACATAAACATGTTAACATCTAGATTAGTGAGGGAATAATGGTCATCTAAATTTCGGAAACTCCCAACGTTTTTAACTAAAAGGTATGAGTGTTTAATTCAGGGGGGATTTGATGGTGTATGTGTTAATTCGAGAATGTTCCACGCGAAGGGTTTTATCACAGACCCCTTTGAGGATTAGCAGATAATTGGGGGGAAAGAATCTCGTTTGCACTCGGGTTTATTGCCACAATATATGTGAAAGGATATTATATTATACAACTTAGCAACGCTAGTTCCCTGGAGTTACTTATCAAGACGTTTGTTTACATGAAGTTGGAGGTCCTGGGTTCGATTCCGTGTCGTGTCTGGGCTGGTGGGAGGCTTCGGCCGTGGCTAGTTACCACCCTACCGACGAAGACGTGTCGCTAAGCGATTTAGCGTTCCGGCACGATGTCGCGTAGAAACCAATTAGGAGTATGGCCAACAGGTTAGCCCCCGACCATCCTAATTTTCATACACGCAGCCGTTCGTTAGTGCGTTTGAGGCCTTAGTATAATGAAAGCTGATACATTTTCTAACGCTGCATTTTAACACCTGTGTTTTGAAATGCGTTTTAGATATCCTATTCTACAGAAGAATAAGCTGTGATAGCCTAGTGGTTAGGACGTCCACCTCTTAATTAGAGGTCGGGGGTTCGAAACCTGGCACGCACCTCTAACTTTTCAGAGTTATGTGCGTTTTCAAGCAACTCAAATATCAGTTGCTTCAACAGTGAAAGAAAACATCGTGAGGATACCTGCACAACTAAATTCTCCATAATGTTCTCAAAGGCGTGTGAAGTCTGCCAATCTGCACATGGCCAGCTTGGTGGACCAAACCCTTCTCATATTTCGAGGAGGCCCGTGCTCGGTGGTGAGCCAGTAATGGGTTGATCATGATGATGATGATGATTATTTTACAGGTAGCAGGCCGTGACATATGATATGGTTTCATCTGGTTTGCATGCTAAAACAAAACTATAAGTTCGTCTTAGTTAAAAAAATTAAATGAAGATGGAAGAAATTATATCACATATGCAGAGTTTTCGCGTATTATAGTAAAGTTGAATTTATTTTATTTATTTGTTTATTCAATAATTGCATTCATGTACATCTACTTACACAAAATATTGTAATATAGTTAGACTACATGAGAATCAGATTTTAATTAATTATTTATTTGTTCAATAATTGCATTCATGTACATCTACTTACACATAATATTATAATATAGTTAGGCTACACGAGGCTCTGTCAGGGCTTAAAGTTAAAAGGGCAGAGTTAACAGTCCATTGTAAATCATGAACTCCTGAGAAAGCAAAGTTAAGGCAACCTCCGTGGCGCATAGGGAAGTGGGAAAGCCTGAATTCGAGTTCCAGCTTGAGTCTGGTCTGATGCGAGGCTTTGGCCGTGGCTAGTTACCACCCTACCGACAAATACGAATCGCCAAGCGTTTTAGAGTTGCGACACGATGTCGCGTAGAGGCCAATTCGGAGTGTGGGTTTACCGTACTCCTAACAGGTTAGCCCGTTACCATCCTAGACTACGTCATAATTTACCACCAGGTGAGATTGCCGTCAAGAGCTAACTTGTAGTGTATACAAAAAAATTACGATTAAGAGGATGGTTCCAACAACGCATAGATGTAATATCGTGTAAATATGAAACATATTTTTTTTATTTTTTTATTTAATTTTTATACGTCCATCTAGTCGCTAGTGCGTTTGCGGCCTTAGTTTAATGAAAACTGATCCATTTTGTCAATCTGCAATTTGGACACCTGTGTATTGGAATGCGTTTTCAATGTCCTACGTGGCAGATAGCTAGCCATGAGATATGACACGACACCATCTGTTTTGCATTAACATAACCATCAATATCGTCTCGGCTACCCGACCATCATGGGCGCAGTGGTGGTCGCTGTCTTAAAATTGAGGTCCAGGGTTCGATCAATTTCGTTAAATTTATAGTTACGGAATATTTTGTCTTCGTACATTTTAACCTGTATTAGACATTTTGTTTACAGGGTACTCGAGGTTACCTATATCATATTTATCAACCGCGGTTAAAGTTGAACGCAATCTATCGTCATCATCATCATGATCAACCCACTGCCGGCTCACTACAGCGCACGGGTCTCCTCTCAATATGAGAAGGGTTTGGCCATAGTCCACCACGCTGGCCATGTGCGGATGTACAGACTTCATACGCCTTTGAGAACATTATGGAGAACTCTCAGGCGTGCAGGTTTCCTCACGATGTTTTCCTTCACCGTTGAAGCAATCTATGGACTAAAATTGTGAAAAATATGGCTCCCAACTGACTTTTCTATTAATAGGCGGCTATAGGTGATAAGCTAATGGTACTTCTGACGACTTACGTATCGCAGCTTAGAGGTTTGATTCCCGGCTCGAGTCAAGACTGGTGAAAGGCTTCGGTAGTGGCTACTGACCACCGTACCGACAAACACGTATTGCCAAGCTAATTAAAGGTCTGGTATGATGTCGCGAAGAAAACAATTAGGAGTATGGGTTTACGATACCCCTAACATGTTGGACTACCATCTAAGACTGCACCACTTACCACCAGATGAGATAACCGTCATGGCTAACTTGACGTGAAATTAAAAAAAATGTGGCTTCATTTCGCGATATGTACTGTAAAAATATTTTTATTCTGCTTTATTTTATTGCGTTTATTACTTAATTATAATGTTTGATTGGGCTTATAAAAAATACTTTATAATTTTTTTTTTGTTTAAGGTTTGCGCTTGACGATAATCAGTACCAGAAGGCACTGATGACGTCTAGGTTGGAGCACGCTTGCCTAGAAAATGCCTATTCACCTATTATTGTATAGTGACTATAACCTTCACAGGTATCTATCTATAACAGATTTAAATCGCGGTCGATATTAAAATGGTCGGAAATCGAGATCCGTCTATATAATGGCTTGGTGATAGAATCAAACCGCAGCCCAGGTAGTAATGGGCATGGGTACGAATCCCCGGTTAGAAATGCGCTATTAAACTTGACTACCTGTTTTAGGGTTCCTTCCATATACCTGAACCTTAATGATATATACCCCTTAAAATTTTTCGAGATGAAATGAATAAGCAAGCTACCTCCATTCAAAAAATCGCTAAATTGACGGCCTCCGCGGCGCAAAGTTGGAGGTCCTGGGTTCGATTTCCGGCTCGAGTCTGGTCTGGTGGGAGGCTTCGACCATGGCTAGTTACCACCCTACCGACAAAGACGTGTCGCCAAGCGATTTAGCGTTCCGGCACGATGTCGCGTAGAAACCAATTAGGAGTGTGGGTTTACCATGCCCCTAACAGGTTAGCCCGCTACCATCTAAGATTGCATCATCACTTACCATCAGGTGAGATTTCCGTCAAGGGCTTACTTGTAGTGGATAAAAAAAAACAGTTAGGTGTCAAGTCGTGGATGATTAAAAAAGACTAAATACTTTAATTTTTGCTTTCGAAATACTTTAATCTTGGACGTAATATTTGGATGGATGAATATTTGTTATTCAATCACGCCAGATCGGATCGGGATGAAATTTAGCATATTATATATTTTATTTATATACACTACAAGTTACCCCTTTCTCAGGTGAGATGGTAAGTTTTCACTATTCCAGACGTAAATGTTTTATTGTGCTAGTTTGGATTATTCCAGACTGGCTGACAGAGGTTATGTGGGAGTCAGCCACATAACATCCGTCCTGCCCAAGGTATAGGGGTAGCCATAAAACGTTTCTACCACGACGAAAAAAAAGGTATATAATATAGTGATAGCCTAGTGGTTAGAGCGTCAGCATCCTAATCAGAGGTCGGCGGTTTGAATCCGGGCACGCACCTCTAACTTTTCGGAGTTATGTGCGTTTTAAAAAATTAAAATATCACTTGCTTCAACGGTGAAGAAAAACATCGCGAGGAAACCTGCTCGCCTGAGAGTTCTCCATAACGTTCTCAAAGGCGTGTAAAGTCTGCCAATCCGCACATGGCCGGCGTGGTGGACTATGGCCAAACCCTTCTCATATTGAGAGGAGACCCGTGCTCTGTAGTGAGCCGGTAATGGATTGATCATGATGATGATGATGATATACCATATAACCGTGTAAAAATCAACGTAAAGATTTATTATGTGAGTCTATCTGAACGATAGTAAAAAGTCATTTTAATCACTCAATTAAAGGTATACAGAACCCAAATATTAGCACCACCCAACATACCTACCTGAGATGAAATAGAGATGCAAGGTAGATAGATCGTTGTAGCATGGAGAGATAAAATAACGATTACTGTGTCTGATAAGAGTCGATATAAGTAATTATTTTTAATCTACTTCTAACCCCTCGTTTTTGTTTACGACGGTGAATCTAGAGATCTCAGATTTCTCTGGAAATTAATAAGTCTAAATTCTTTACGAGTGTTTATAACATTCATACAGGATTTAGTGTTTATTTGTAAAAAAAAATCTATACTTTTATAAAAAAAAAAGAAGAAAAACCTCGTCGATTTTCCGAAAAATATACTAACAAACTAACCCTCCCACCATCAAAGCTAAATCTCCACACCTGTAGTCCCTACGTAATGTCTGTGAAAATATAATAATGGTCTGCCAGACTGCATACGAAACTTAGAAAAAGAAAATGAATTTTACACAGTATTAAAGAATTTTTATTGCAGAAGTGTTATTACACTGTAAACGATTTTTTAAACGATGCAAGTAAAAATAAATGAAATCGGTCTCCCTACTACGGTCGATTCCAGACCAAGTTGCAACACCCAAACTGGGTATGTGTACACAATATGCAACGAAAAATAAATAAATAAATAATTGAGGATCAAAGTGCCAGTATTGTATAAAATTAGTCCGTCTGTATGGTGATTACTTTTATATCTTTTCTCACATACATTTTTCCCAATTTATCACAGTTATCTCTACCTATCTACCTAATACAATCTTAGTTATTGTCTTTTTTAAATACACTACAAGTTAGCCCTTGACGGCATCTCGCCTGATGGTAAGTGGTCATGCAGTCTAAGATGGTTAGGGGGATGGTAAAAGCCATACTCCTAATTAGTTTTTACACGACATCGTGACGGAACGCTAAATCGCTTGACACGTCTTTGTCAGTAGGGTGGTCACTAGCCACGTTTAAGACTTATATCTAACCAAACACGAGCTGGGAATTGAATCCAGGACCTCACACTTTATAAGGCGACAGTGTACGCGCTGGGCCACGGAGTTCGTCAAAAACTCGTGACACGAACCATTCACCACCAGTTTGTTACCATGGAAATAAATACTGTAATACCTATGAGTATAGTACCTACCATTTTTCCAACTACTTTAATTACTTAGGATTATTACTTGATATCGAATAACAGTAAAATACCTGCTAAGGAGTACGCAAGTACAACTGGGGCACAAAATCTATACAAATAAATAAAATTGGAGTATCTGTTTGTAACATTGAAATAACCGTTTTTTACTACATGCATATGAATATGTATACGTTACGTCACCATGAAATAACTACTGTGTAAATTATTGACGCGTCAAAAGTGCCTTTTTAAGGACTATTTGAATAAAGATTATTTTGAATTTGAATTTGAATTTGTTACATACACAAAAAAAAACATTTTTTACAATTTTTGTCCGTTTGTCTGTCTGTCTGTTTGTGCCGGCTAATCTCTGTAATCGCGGGACCGATTTTTACGGGACTTTTACTGGCAGGTAGCTGATGTAATAAGAAGTAACTTAGGCTACTTTTATTTTGGAAAAATAAAGTAATGTTGCAATGTCCAAGTACTGTCCAGTACCGCGCGCAGCTCACGCGCATGCCACCGCCTGTGCCATCACGTCTCGGGCGCTTCCCACTTCTCCCACCAATTGTTTTAGTTTAGTAATTATTTCAAGTAATACGAGATAGTAATCTATTGTTTCGTGATTGAAAGACAAACAAACACACTAACTCAACGCAGACGAAGTCGCGGGCGTCAGCTAGTATAATATAATAGTACAAGACCTAGCAACAACTGTATTTTATTTGTATATCGATGACAACATAGAAGTAATTATAAAAAAATATACATTAATTAATGTTTTAACGTTTGTAATGTTGAAAGCTGTGATAGCCTAGTGATTAGGACGTCCGCCTCCTAATCAGAGGTAGGGGGTTCGATCAGGCACCTCTAACTTTTCGGAGTTATTTGCATTTTAAGCAATTAAATTATCACTTGCTTCAACGGTGAAGGAAATCATCGTGAGGGCACCTTCATGTCTGACAGTTCTCCATAATGTTCTCAAAGGCGTGTGAAGTCTGCTATCCATATGGCCAAGTGGTGAACTATGGCTAAACCCTTCTCATATTGAGAGGAGACCCGTGCTCTGTAGTGAGCCGGTAATGGGATGATCATGATGATGATGATGATGATGATATTACTAAAATACACGGATTTCGAGCGGTAAGTAAACGCGACTTGATTATTGTGGGTACCAACGATAATTTTATTTTCCATTTTTTTTTTCTTTATTTCAATATTGCCATTAATCGACCAATGAGACAGTTGCAATAGCAGACCTGGACTCCTGCTCTGGCAGTTTTACGAGCGCACAGTAAAATCGACAAATCATTGACAGACAAACTGCCTGTGATCGAGATTTAAACAAAAGTTTTTTTTAATGTCTTTTATCGTTAAACCGGTTTATTTATATCCGAAGTAAACAAAGGAAAAAGGGATCTGTTTTTTGTTACCATTTCCCTTCGAGAACAGAGATCGATTTGATTATAAATATTTGATTATTTATTGAATCTATATGGGTTAACGTGATGTTTATTCATTCTAAATAAACTTTATTTTGCTTCTATACTATATTGCGTACAAAATTATCTATAAGTAGATCTTATGTCTTTGATAATTGAATTCGTGAGTTCTCAATATGGTGCAAATCTACTAACTTTTATTTTTAAATTTTTCATCAAAATAACATGGGTAGTACAAACGGTTGTCTATTGGTAAAACTCAAGCATTTTGGGTCAGGTTACTAATAAAATACAATCAAGTGAGTGAGTGTGATGAGAAGCGGTGATAGCCTAGTGGTTAGGGCGTCAGCCTCCTAATCAGAGGTCGGCGGTTCGAATCCGGGCACGCACCTCTAACTTTTCGGAGTTAAGTGCGTTTTCAAAAAAAAAAAAAATATCACTTGCTTCAACGGTGAAGGAAAACATCGTGAGGAAACCTGCACGCCGGAGAGTTCTCCATAATGTTCTCAAAGGCGTGTGAAGTCTGCCAATCCGCACATGGCCAGCGTGGTGGACTATGGCCAAACCCTTCTCATATTGAGAAGAGACCCGTGCTCTGTAGCGAGCCGATAATGGGTTGATCATGATGAGTGAGTGTGGCTTAAACCAATTACATCCCCGTATATAATAAGCATCGAAAATAAATGTTAAACTAGATTGTACTTATCTTCAAGGAGATAAGTAGACATAAATACCTACAAACATAAAATTAAAACACTTTTAAAACTATAAATCATTCAGGTCTATAGATTAACCACTAAAAAGCCAGTCGAAGAGTGAATAAATGGAAACACTTTTATAGTACACCACACTAAAGTACTGAAGGTATTTAAAAAAAAACACGGGTAGGTATTTGGCGACTATGTCGCTACATAACGATCTGCGCCAGGCAAACAATAATAGAGTAAAAACGAATAATGAATAGAAGCAAGCTTTACTTTGCGGAAGTCCATGATAAACAATAAACAGAAAGTATAATTTGCTATATTCCGCCGACAACCGGGAGATTTGTATAATATAAAACCACACAAAATCTTCCACTAGGACCTCTACGCACGTTTCGACCCGACACCTGATCATCCTCAGGAGATGTTGACTTCACAAGCGAGAAAAGTAAGTCGTGTTATATTCTACAAATCTCCCGGTTGTCGGCAGAATATAGCAAATTATACTTGCTGTTTATTGTTTAGAGTAAAGACACGCTTTATTCATATAAATAAACCTATTACAGAAATCTATGAATCGTTCATATATATCACAGTTTTTCATTATTTCTATTCGTGAAGTGATCGGCAACTTAAAACTAAAGCTAAGAGTGTTCAAATCGCGCCCAGGTCTAAGAAGAAGCCAACAACAAACTTAGGCGATTTTTTTTTGCTATCATGACATAATCAATACTAAATTAGTGCCTAAGGAGTTACAGCAATTCACGCCCAAGCTTTTTTATTGTTTACATAATCGTTAATATCGTAATATGATTTTTCTACAAGCTTACTTAAACTTATTGATAGACATCTCCAAGATATTAATAGGTAATTGGTAATAAAATTAAATAAATTACCTTTGAACAAGTTACTAATTTTGAGCAGCCTACTAAACGGTAAATAATATTATGCGACGGTATTACAATGAATTTATTCGATTATGTAAGTGCGTCGTATCAAAATCGGTATCGAAACGAAATTATTGCATCCATTATAATATTATGTACATGGTAATGAACGAATGGAGAATGAATGGCTTCGAAAATCGCTTATGTCAAATTATAAGATACGAAAACCCTATAAATTACTGCAGACATGCACTGTAGACTCAAATCTGATCGGGAATGTTGTGAGTTATTTGACAGGACAATGCAAAAACTTTGACGTGTATTTGCGTGCATTCAATTTACGATTACATTCGATCAAGTTTTCATTCAAATGCGCTCACTTTATGAGTGAACCAGACTCTGTGAAGGCAATAATTTCCATCTAGAGTTGACGTTAACATAAGATATTTATTAAAATGAATGGATATCATACTCTTTGATATGCGGAGGAGAAATAAAACGTGATAGCATTGCAGACAGGTACAAGACCTCCCTGGTTGCGGATAAAAGCTCCCAGGTTCATTCTTGGATTATGTAAAAAACATTTTTTAGACATATTAGTCTCTATACGGAACAAAATTGATCTTTGTAATCAAAAAATGTATTTAGATTTTTTTTTTGTTAGAAAAAGCTAATAATGACATCTACACTTTGTCTGAATAGTTTGTTGTCGTAAGGTTGAAGAGTTGTTTAGTTGCTTTCAATTTTTGCGTCACAAAATGTTAAACTATATATAATTATCTTTTTATGTTATAAGCATTTCATATACCTAAACAAGTCGATTTATTAATAATTAATTAAACACGTTAACTTGGAAAGCACTTAGTAATAATATTTTTTTATTTAAGCAAGTGAGGCATAATCATCATCATCATCAACCTATTACCGAATCACTACAGAGCACGGGTCTCCTCTCAATATGAGAAGGGTTTGGCCATAGTCCACCACGCTGGCCATGTGCGGATTGGCAGACTTCACACGCCTTTGAGAACATTAAGGAGAACTCTCAGACATGCAGGTTTCATCACGATGTTTTCCTTCACCGTTGATTCATGTGATATTCACATAACTTAGAAAAGTTAGAGGTGCGTGTCCGGCTTCGAACCCCCGACCTCTGATTAGGAGGCAGACGCCTTAACCAGTAGGCTATCACAGTTTCAGCTTTTTAAGTGAGGCATATTATTTATTTAAAAAAAAACAATAGAAAAGTAGACTTAAAATAGAAAACCCCTAAGGATATTAATTATTCAAAATTCATTAATATTTCTCTTCTTACTTTTCATACGTTCATTTTGCTAGTAAACATGTTCCGTATAAGGTTGGACGACGTCTCTTTTAGCATAGACAAAAGTCTTCCATTTAATCTTCCGCGAACATGTCTGATGCTGAGAAAAACGCGTCAAGCCAACTTCATACTGAAAATATTGTTGTTTTTTACCCTCATTGCATCTAGAGCTCTTTCTCGCATAAAAGCCATAATCCCAAATGCTTTCACAATCGGTTATTCTTACTTTTTTTTAATATCCCTTTATATTAATAAATGTTGAGATGGATGTGTGGTGTGACAAGAATGGATAAGATAAGAAATGAATATATAAGGGGAAGTCTAAAAGTAGCGCCAGTGACAGAAAAGATGAGGAGAACAGGCTGGCATGGTATGGTCATATAATGCGGAGGAAAGAAAACGATGTCACCAAAAGAATGTTATATATGAACGTGGAAGGGCAAAAGAGTAGAGGAAGACCAAAGAAGAGATGGATGGATTGTGTAAAAGAGGATATGCGGGTAAAAGGTGTGAAGTGAGGTGACGGCTGATAGAAGTGAGTGGAAGAAGAAGACGTGTTGTACCGACCCCACATAATGTGGGCAAGAAAAAGAAAGATACTAAGAAAACAAAAAAAAACATTCATATAAATCAAGCCTTTTTAGAGCTATTTCAAAATACGCACGGCAATTGTCTTAACATTGACTTGAAATTTTTATACAAAACATTCATTCTAAACACTGATCGAGCCGCCATGTTTTTTTGGGTGCTTTTTACGCCATGAAAACTTGTTTCGTAGCTATGGGAATGGGTTCTTTAAACAACAGGTGCTACCGTACTTTTTTTTTTATATCTCGAATACATTTTAAAATGTCTGTTTACAGACGGGGCAAGTGGGACGAATGGATTTTTCTGAGCGTGGTATTTCTGTGCTTTAAGCGTAAGCTTTTTTGATTATTGGCTGCATTTTTTTTTTATTTATTGAACGGCTTTAAAACTAAGAGCTTTAATAAGAAATGTTAATTAATTTAGGTTTTACGGCCTCCGTGGCGCAGTGCGTGCGCTGTCGCATTATTAAGTTGGAGGTCCTGGGTTCGATTCCCAGCTCGAGTCTGGTCAGGAGGCTTCAGCCGTGGCTAGTAACCACCCTACCGACAAAGACGTGTTTAAGCGGGCTGACCTGTTAGAGGTACGGTAAACCCATACTCCTAATTGGTTTCTACGCGACATCGTGCCAGAACGCTAAATCGCTTGGCACGTCTTTGTCAGTAGCGTGGTAACTAGCCACTGCCGTAGCCTCCCATTAGAACAGACTCGAGCCGGGAATCGAACGAAGGACCTTCAATTTTATTACGTGATAGCGCACGCGCTGCACCAAGGAGCTAAGGTCGCAGTAACAGAAAAAAAAACTTGATTAGTATTAGGTTTTTTTTTTGTTACTATCGGGGTGTAAATCTCGTACGATAGAATGCCGATTTCCTTGGGGAGGTCTCGGGTTATGTTCGATGACCTCCAAGATCTCCTGAGAAGACACTTTTTTTATATACTACAAGTTACAAGGTGAGATAGCCCTTGACGGCTATCTCACCTGATGGTAAGTGATGATACAGTCTATGATGGTAGCGGGCTAACGTTACGTTAACCCACACTCCTAATTGGTTTCTACACGACATCGTGCCGGAACGCTAAATCGCTTGGCGACACGTCTTTGTCGGTAGGGTGGTAACTAGCTACTGCCGAAGCCTCCCACCAGACAAGACTCGAGCCGGGAATCGAACTTAGGACCTCCAGTTTTAAAATGTTTTAAAGGTCGCAGTAACAGAAAAAAAAAATTGATTAAGTATTAGGTTTTTTTTTCTTACTATCGGGGTGTAAATCTCGTACGATAGATTGCCGATTTCCTTGAGGAGGTCTCGGGTTATGTTCGGTGATCTCCAGGATCTCCTGAGAACCTGTGCTTCCCTTGCGTGAAGCCCATGGGGCATGCCTCGGGTGAAGTGGTCTCCCAAACTTATTCGTACGCCACTTTGTCCCGCAGCATCCTCATTACCATCGACCCGAATAGAAAACTAGTGGTCAGAGGTTACTAACCTGGCCAGAGTTAATACTTGCCTGATTAAGTAAGACCGCATTCTAATTAGCCCATACACTTTAGCAATGAAATAGACAAAAATAAACTAACATAGCAATCAAATTGAATTAATTCAAGTTAATATGTTATAGTTACTATGTTTAGTTGATATGTTTCTATTACTGCATTAAAGGCATAAATTGAATTATTTAGATGTAAGGTTAATTTTAAGGTTGGATGCTGTGGTCATTTCAAGAAAGTCACTATCTCGTGTTTGTTCTTCTGAAATGTTTTTTGTTGTTTTTATACAGATTGTGACTAGTTTAATGACCCAATAAAAAAAAATAGTTTCAAAATTCAAATGGATATGTTTAATAAGAAAAAAAACGCCGAATCTGAAGCTCTCACTATGTTTTTATAATGTATTATATCTAAGAAATCGATCCAGACATTCTTAAATGGTTTACAAGTTATAATAAAAACAAACTAAAAATATTGGTTCGTTCAAATGGTTATAAGGTTTCAAGATATTATTACTAAATAACCGATAAAAATGCCATAAACAAAATGCGTAAGTAAACGCCAAAAAATTATCATAATAATATATACACACTATTTAATCACTATATAATAATCAAAAACACGAATTCTAAATCACACCACAAGTCACACACAAGTAAAATAATTACTTAAAAGGATGTCCCAACAACGGATAAATGTTATATGTAAAACGTATTTTTTATATATATATATATATATATATATATGTGTAAAACACCTACCTACCTAGAAAATAACGCATTTAGAGACTTTTTACTAATTGCTTATTTTTATTTTTGTCTACAAATCTTTAAATTCTCACTTTAATTAACTTAATTTTCTACTATTTCCTACATTTAATTTCTATTAACATTCATAAAAACAATTGAATACACTCACCCAAGAAATTCACAATCCAAATTGTACGATACATTCACAAAACAAAATTAAAATCCACAATTTAAAACAATAGGTTCCTTTTTCAAATAAATGTCATTTAAAAAAAAAGTTCGAACAGTTCAATTAAAAAAAAACAAACAGTCTATAATCTATGTCAACAAAATCGTAACGTTATTGAATAATAGTCGTAAATTCGCGGAACGTTATTCAATTGACACGGACGCGTACACTCTTAAAGATGCCGGGGCAAATACTGACTGGGAATCGTTTCCCGCCCTTGTGTCACAGAGTAATTTCTCTGCGGAGGTGTCAATTAATCAATGGACCTTTTTAAAACGTTTCCTCCCGCATGAGTTAAACTTGTTGACCGAGCGAAAGGAGGTTTTATAGTTAGCTAGTAGTTTAATGAAACACCAATTTCAACAAGACCAACTGAATTAAGAATAACGTAAAATAAGGAGTCACACTATAGAATAGTGAGACCCCTTATTTAACGTTATATAGTGGGTAGTTGGATTGAAGATTATAAAAAAAATACTTATGTAAAATGATTCAAACAGGAAAAAAAAATTTGAGGCTCCAAAAATAAAGTTATAGATAAAACATATAGCTATATAGTTATATATAACAATATAGCTGCGTAAATAACTCTTAATAAAGAAAGCAAACATATTTTTTAAATTCTAACTCAGTATCATGTTATTCTCTGTATTATTAGTATTAATTTCGTCTTAATGTTATTCATATCACGTAATTAAACAAGAAATAGATCAATCAATTCTCAAATAGAAATCGCAATACAATTAATCATCGTAAAAGTAAAGAAAAGATTCTTTTATATTTTTAGAGTCGATATTGCTTACAATGTTAAAGTTTGCTTCCTTAAAACGCGTGGTCTTAGTTTAACGTGAGATCACTCATATTATATACAGCCATTTTTGACGGAGTCAGCACCTACACTACTAATATATATATATATAAACGATGTGCTGTTTATACTTAAGTATGTCAGAAAGAGATAAATCTTTGTGTAACTACTCACTATACTTATAACTATACCTAAATAATTTGTATCTAATTATATATAAAAAAAATCCGAATACATAATACATAATAATAAATAAATGAATGGTCATCTGAATATAAAATTAAGAATTTAACGGAACCCTTTGCTTCATTTTCAATAAAAAATAGTTTGGAAAATGTTAATGTTAGTAAAATGGACTCCAACGATGTCAATGTCACAATAATATTTTTTTATCTATAGGTATATAATATCAATAATGATTTATTTCTGGCAACATATGCAACATTTACTATTTAAAATACAGACAGAAATAATTCAGTTGGATTATGTACAAAAAAATAAGATATAAATAATTTAAAAAATCGGTCCCAGCTTATTTTAAATGACTATAAAAATAATAAGACCATAAATACTCATCTATATATATAAAAGAAAGTCGTCGTTAGTTACACTATTTATAACTCAAGAACTGCTGAACCGATTTGGCTGCAAATCGATGGGGAGGTAGCTTAGAACCAGGAGGTGGACATAGCATACTTTTTATGCCGTCATTTCCCGCGGGATTTATGAAAATCTGTATTTCACATCAATAAAAAATTACATCAGCTTGCCAAAGAAATGTTCCTTGAATTGGTAGCTTATTCCATAGGAGTTTTTAAAAACCATAATCTACGCGGACCAAGCCGCGGGCATCGACTAGTATGAAATAAATACAGACTAATATCTCTGATCATATGAATGTTACCTATTTAATCACTTACAATAACTATAATTATACTAGCAAACTATTTTCAAATTAATATTAAATACTGTTAATAAACTTGTTATTCAACATGTATTTTAGGATACATTCTCCAATTGAAATTTATTTTCTTCGCGTTTCTCAATTATAATCTACAATGCATTGCACGGCTAAATCCCAAAGCGAACAATAATTTAATAAAGTACTGCGTACTCAGGACGTGGAGCACTTACTCTATGCTCTATGGATGTTCCATCCTTTTCTATAGCACGTCTAAAATATCCCCCTCTCATTCACTGCACTCGTATTAATATCCCATGTATGTGGACTTTGCGAATTGTAATTATTTGTTTTTATATTACACGTTTGTCTGAGTTATTTTAAACTAGAAACGCAATTACTTTGTAGGAATGTTTCTCTATTTTTGTCCGTTACTTTCAGTTTCTTTTACATTACGGTGTTCGTAGACATGGTACATTTTTTTTTTCGGACTGTCTATTAGCTGTGCTAACCCTATTGGTACACAGCGTAACCGGGGTGTTTGGCGAGCTTCGGAAAGAAGCTCTGCCAGAAGAAATTTTGAGCCCTAGGGCTCGAAGAAACTAAGGGAACGTCTGCCTGTGTGTAAGGGCGCCTCCTTTGAGGCCGAACCTCGACTTAGGCGACGTTTGGGTGGGTCGGACGGTGAGTGGTCCGTACGTCTACGAGGCCGTAGATGGAGCCCACGTCCAGATGACGTAAGATAGCTTGGACCTCGTCTTCGCCGGCGAAGACGGTGTGTAGCGTATGATTATGTGGTAGATGGTACGAGTATGTTGTCAGTAGTCATCTGATCGTCATGAAGGATATGTTTAGGTCTCCTATTTCCGAGAGGAACGCTGGTCGGGGTGAGACATAGCACGGCACACGACTCCCTTATTGGTCTAGTAGAATTTTTGATTTAAACAAAACCTAAATTATCTTATTATATAACGTTCGTTAAGAAACAAAGCTTCAATACACCAAATTAAAAAACGAGTTTGTTAGTTTGTATTTACATATATATGGTTTGGAAGTTCCTGATTTGAGTTTTATGGTATGAGAGTGGGTGAAAATCTTAACTTATTATTATATTCAATTCCTTAGAGTAGCGAAACATTGCTAGGGCATCTCTATGGTGTTTAACTATAAATTGCACCATGAAGGTATATTTAAATATACGATTAACAGCAAATAAAGCGTTAAGTTAATTGTTTATCTATAAGTTGTGTCTTTAAAAAAATACCCGCAATGACAAAAAGTTTAATATAGGTAAATGCAACTAACATGGTCGGGTATTTTTTTTTTGTAAAATTAACTTTGAAGTTAAAGCAATTCTCACCCCTGTCATTTATTATCGTTTATGTAATCGTAATAGGATTTTTCTATAAGCTTACGTTTTATAAAAAACTTATTGGGAGACATATCCAAGATGAAAATGGACGGTATTTTCAAAAGTAATACCGACAGGCGTGGAAAAATGACTAAAGGAGGTAGGATAAAAAAAACAAAACGTGAGAGAGGTGGACGGGTGTGATTGTATGACTGGAGAAGAAGTTAAAATAATGTATTAGGAAGTGAAATTCTAATGCATGGATTTGGCGTGTATATGTGAAAATGTTTTGTAAAATTAGTGGATGGATCAAACACTACATCAAGATATTAACATAATATAGGTAAGCCGCCATATATATTTTTCTTGCCCCTAAGTGCTAAATCTCATTAACTATGATTAATTACCGTCGCGAAGTTGCCCTCCTTTGATAAATACGGAGGAGCGCAAAAACATCCCTCCATAATACATTTTAGATTAATTTTGTTTTTACTTTAAACAGTCTAGACCTTGGCACGGTTACGCTGTAGAATTAGATATTTCAGTTACATAATTATCTCGCTTAAAATGAAAGTCAAGCACCTATTTTATTCTTTAAGTTAACAGCACGAATAATATAACTAATGCAATTAATTTCTCCGTTTGACCTTTGAATAGAGAATCAAGATTTAAAATAAAAAGTAATTATCCTTGGTAAATAGGTACTAAGACGTTTAATAGGTCATCATCATCATCATGATCAACCCGTTTCCGGGCTACTAGAAAGCACGGGTCTCCTCTCAATATAAGGGTTTGGCCATAGTCCACCACGCTGGCCATGTGCGGATTGGCAGACTTCACACGCCTTCGAGAACATGATGGAGAACTCTTAGGGGGTTGGATTTAAAATCGTGCGGCAGGAGTTTCGGGGAGAAAGATGTTGAAAGATGTGAAAAAAAACTAACATAACCTATAAATAGGTAATGCAATGTTAGTTTTTTTTGGTTTTCTCGAAAAAAGTGCATTTACCTTGTAATGAGAGTGCTATTGTTACAATCGGGGACCAAACCTCTACCAAATAAAACATCTTTCTTCCCTAAACTCCTGCCGCACGATTATAAATTTTAACCCTCTTATGCGTGCAGGTTTCCTCACGATGTTTTCCTTCACCGTTGAAGCAAGTGATATTTAATTTTTTTTTAAACGCACATAACTCCGAAAAGTAAGAGGTGTGTGCCCAGGTTGAATAAAGCTATTTTTGATTTTATTATGGAGAACACTCGCATTTTGGAGCTACCAATGCGTCCTTGGCTAGCCTGGTCCTAAACCCTTCTAATGATAATGGGTTGATATCATGAGTAATATATGATGATCATTAGTAATATAATAGCGGTGAAGCGGTGATAGCCTAGTGGTTAGGGCGTCAGCCTCCTAATCTGAGGTCGGCGGTTCGAATCCGGGCACGCACCTCTAACTTTTCGGAGTTATGTGCGTTTTTAAGCAATTAAAATATCACTTGCTTCAACGGTGAAGGAAAACATCGTGAGAAAACCTGCACGCCTGAGAGTTCTCCATAATGTTTCTAAAGGCGTGTGAAGTCTGCCAATCCGCACATGTCAGCGTGTTGGACTATGGCCAAACCCTTCTCATATTGAGAGGAGACCCGTGTTCTGTAGTGAGCCGAGAATGGGTTGATCATGATGATGATGATGATAATTTATTCTATTCTATTTAGAGATTAGCTTGAAATTGATGATTAGTAGTATAATAGCGATACGGTACCCTCTTCTGACTTACGCACCTAAAATATCACAACCCAACGGTAGGTATTACATCAAGATGTTCTCCTCTCGCCATTTTTTTTGTAACTAAGGCAACAAATCTCATTAACGATGACTAATTACCAAGTTCAGCTCGCCTTTGATAAATACAGAAACAAAAAGAGCTTTTCCTCTTTACGCGTATTTCTTTATTATAATTTTTTAATGTAAAAGCCTTGGGTCTACCGCCTTTCTCGTATCAGTATAATATAAGCAGGAAAATGTAACTGAATATCTAATTAACTCATCTTTCTGTTAACTAATTGACTGTTCTTATATAAACGCATAGCTCGAGTTGCTGGAAAATTTAGCTGATATTTGGCAAGCTGTAATTATGAAGTTCCGTTGAGATTAAATTTTTGAAAATTCATCCTCGATGGGGAGAAAATGGGGGTTGAAATTTTATGAATGCTGCCAGTATTTCTTTATTATAATTTTTTAATGTGAAAGCCTTGGGTCTACCGCCTTTCTCGTATCATTATAATATAAGCAGGGAAATGTAACTGAATATCTAATTAATAAGTGATTTTTCTGTTAACTTTCTGTTTTTGACGACCTCCGTGGCGCAGCGCGCACGCTGTCAGATTATAAAGTTGGAGGTCCTGGGTTCGATTCCCGGCTCGAGTCTGGTCTGGTGGGAGGGTCCGGCCGTGACTAGTTACCACCCTACCGGCAAAGACGTGTCGCCAAGCGATTTAGTGTTCCGGCACGATGTCGCGTAGAAACCGATAGGAACATGGGTTTACCATACCCCTTACAGGTTAGCCCGCTACCATCTTAGACTGCATCATCACTTACCATCAGGTGAGATTGCCGTCAGAGGGCTTACTTGTAGTTAAAATTGACTGTTCTTATATAAACGCATAGCTCAAGTTGCTGGAAAATTTAGCTAATATTTGGCAAGGTGTAATTATGAAGTTCCGTTGAGATTAAATTTTTGAAAATTCATCCTCGATGGGGAGAAAAATGGGGGTTTGAAATTTATGAATTTTGCCAGTCTTAACTTAAAGAGTTATAACTTAGTTATCCTGGTTACGCTTCGAACCCTCGTACCTTTGTTTGAAGTTAACGAATGTTATGAAAATAATGGAATATTAACTTAATTATGTTCATACATTATGAACCCTTCATTTAATATTTTTGTGTTTAATGAATTTGTAACGCAAGAAAAGTACATTTGCAATTTTTTTGTTTCAACTTCAACTCGCATCATCATCATCATTAACAACCGATTGACGTCCACTGCTGGACATAGATCTTTTGTAGGGAGTTCCAATGCTCACGGTCTTGGGCCGCATGCTTCCAGCGGCTCCCTGCGACTCGTCTGATGTTGTCTGTCCACCTAGTTGGGGGTCGACCAACGCTACGTTTACCGGTGCGGGGTCGCCATTCCAGCACCTTGGGACCCCAACGTCCATCGGTTCTCCGAGCTATGTGCCCCACCCATTGCCACTTCAACTTCGCAATTCGCTAAGCTATGTCGGTAACTCTGGTTCTTCTACGGATCTCCTCATTTCTGATTTGATCACGTAAAGATACATACTCCCAGCATAGCTCTCTCCATCGCCCGTTGAGTGACTCTGAGCCTTCTTATGAGGCCCATAGTGAGCGACCATGTTTCAGAGTCGTAAGTCATCACTGGTAACACGCACTGTTCGAAAACTTTAGTCTTCAGGCACTGAGGGATTTTGGACGAAAAGATGTCACGGAGTTTCCCAAACGCTGTCCACCCGAGCTGAATTCGGCGGCGGACCTCCTTCTCAAAATTGGACTTACCTAACTGGATCGTGTGTCCTAGGTATACATACTCGTCTACAATTTCCAGTGCAGAGTTCTCAACGATTACTGGGTAGGGCAACTCGCATGTTTAAGATATATTCTCTTTATATATTTTGGTAATTTATTTGATTTGATTTTTGGTATTTATTTAATTACTTTTGTATCTACTTATTTATGTTCGCCTTGTATGTTATTTCTGCGTGTACCAAATTGACTGGTGGAAAATGCATCAAGTAGTTTCGGCGTGATGCGTGGTCCAGATAAAGACAGACAGACAGATTTAAAAAAAAATATTTTGGACTCAGTATCGATAGTAAAGCATTTTCCAATATATTTTTTTAAAATATATTTAATGTACAGAATTCGTCCTGTTACAGTTTTATTATATAATAGTTATCGACTCAAAAATTTTCTTACTATGGAACTATTTGTAAACGTTGTGAAAACCTGTTAAAAATACAACGTTTAAAAATGGTCATGAATAAATGTATAATTATATCTGTTGGTTTTCCGTTCATCATCATGTTCAACCCATTACCGGCTCACTACAGAGCACGGGTCTCCTCTCAATATGAGAAGGGTTTGGCCATAGTCCACCACGCTGGCCTTGTGCGGATTGGCAGACTTCACACGCCTTTGAGAACATTACGGAGAACTCTCAGGCGTGCATGTTTCCTCACGATGTTTTCCTTCACCATTGTAGCAAGTGATATTTTATTTTTTTAAAACGCACATAGCTCCGATATGTTAGAGGTGCGTGCCCGATTTCGAACCGCCGACCTCTGATTAAAAGGCTGACGCCCTAACCACTAGGCTATCACCGCATCTATGGTATGTATGGTTTTTCGTTATGAATACATAAATAAATAAGTAAAATCAATAGGACAATAGTGGTTTCTGTTAAAAGTATCTACCTATTTTGATTAGGCCGCGTCTACATTGTATATTGTGTTGGTAACTTTATATCACCAGACTGTACCCTAATCTACTCTGGTAGGGTTTCACAAAAACTGATACCCTATTAGCAAGAGCTTTCGTTCGCCCAACTTAATATACCTGATTAGTTTAGCTGCACTCCTTCTCGCTCACATCGGTCTGAGGGGTAGATGATTATTTTCAATAGTTTCTTGATCAGCTAATAAACATTTTTTTTCCCTAGTTTCTTTTAATGAATAGAGAAATAGCAGGCGTTACTTTGCTGAAGTCCATGATAAACAATAAACAGCAAGAATGATTTGCTATATTCCGTCGACAACCGGTAGATTTGTATAATATAACACCACACAAAATCTTCCACTAGAACCTTTACGCACGTTTCGACCCGACACCGGATCATCCTCAGATGTTGACTTCTTGACTTTACTTTTCGCGCTTGTGAAGTCAACATCTCCTGAGGATGATCCGGTGTCGGGTCGAAACGTGCGTAGAGGTTCTAGTGGAAGATTTTGTGTGGTGTTATATGATACAAATCTCCCGGTTGTCGGCGGAATATAGCAAATTATACTTGCTGTTTATTGCCTAGTTTCTTTTATTATTTTAAAGAAAAGAACAGAAGTATTCTCAACAGGAGCAGTATAAGCGATTACTGACATAAACAAAAATTATTAACAAAGCGATCTTGTTCCAAGAAGGGATATAATAGCTATAGTCGGGATTCCTAAACTTGTATGTAATGAGGCAACTTGAGGCGTTCACCTGTCTCTTTTTCACATGAATGGCATATCTGGCTGTCTCTTTTGCACGCTATGTTAAACATTTTCTTTTCTTTTTTTTTTCGTTTTATGGCTTTACACAGATTAGCCAATGTCAAGTTTATAGCAATGTAGAAGTTAGGGAGAAATGGCGGGAAACTTCGCACTCGGCGGACGCGTCTCCCTCAAACCTTTCTCAAATTATAACCTGTTAACCAGTCAAATGATAGCGGATAAGCGGTGATAGCCTAGTGGTTAGGGCCTCAGCCTCCTAATCAGAGGTCGGCGGTCGAATCCGGGCACGCATGTCTAACTTTTCGAAGTTATGTGCGTTTTAAAAAATATATATCACTTGCTTCAACACACCCAAATCTCAACAAGTACGAGTCTTGCAGCCGACCAATCACTAGACTCTTGACTCTGTGCCTAAAAGTTTTTGTAAAACGTAAGCTGATAGAAAAATCCTACTACTACTATTACGGCATTAGTGGCAGTCATGCCGTTTCTCGTGACGGCATTTGTTGAATCCATGAAGGTTTGTTTATACACCACAAGTTAGCCATTGACGGCAACCTCACCTGATGGTAAGTGATAATGCGGTCTAAGATGGTAGCGAGCTAACCTGTCAGGGCTATGGTAAGCCCACACTCCTAAATGGTTTCTAAGCGACATCGTGCCGGGACGAACATCTCTTGGCGACACGTCTTTGTCGCTCGGCAAATAACGGCCGAAGCCTTCCACCAGACCAGACTCGAGCCGAGAATCGAACCCAGGACCTCCAACTTTATCATGCTGCAAAGCACGGGGGTTAACCTATTCATAAATATATTTTGATTTTATCAAATATGTCATTGTACCATTTCATTAATGAAATAGTACAAAGACATATTTAATAAAATCTTCGAATACTCTTTTGAGAAATAGTCCTTTCGAAAACCTTTTTTTTTATCGTTTAAAATAGCAACTAAAACTGTTGACACAAATTCACAATAAACCAACAAAAACGTCATATAAGGCGATCTTCTTCCAAGAAAGGGTATAATGACTATTGTCGAGATTCCTTAACTCGTATGTGACGAGGCTACCTAGGGCGTCCACCCGTCTCTCTTTAGCATCGATAGCAAAGCTAGCTGTCTCTTTCGCACGCTTGTCACTTGCCGATCAACCGTTTTTTTCTGATTCGTCACAGGTGCATCGACGGTATATGTTGACGATGAGATAAAGCTATATCGTGAGAACTTGCTAGTTGTACTTTTTTTTATGTTTTTTTGGGACTTTGGTCCACAACGGACATGTCAGCCCCATCATTTCCTAAATAAATTATATATATATATATATATATATATAAAACTCCTAACAAACTTATAGCAAAAAAATAACAAAATTATAAAAAAAAAATAACAAAATAAAAGTATGACTACTAAAAATGTAACAGACACCATCTACTTCTGCAGAAAAGGTAATTCAATCAATAAATCTTTTTGAGGGTTCAAACCTAAAACTTTTCGGAGCTACGTTTTTAAGCAATTAAAATATCACATGCTTTAACGGTAAAGGAAAACATTGTGAGAAAACCTGCACGCCTGAGAGTTCTCCATAATGTTCTCAAAGGCGTGTGAAGTCTGCCAGCACATGGTCAGTATGGAAGACTATGGCCAAACCCTTCTCATATTGAAAGGAGACCCGTGCTCAGTAGTAAGCCGGTAATGGGTTGATCATGGTGATGATGATATCGTGAGAACTTTGTAGTTGTACTTGGTAATTCAATCAATAAAACTTTTCTGAGGGTTCAAACCTAGAACTTTTCGGAGCTATGTGCGTTTTTAAGCAATTAAAATATCACTGAGAGTTCTCCATAATGTTCTCAAAATGACTAGAATAGTGGACTATGGCCAAACCCCTCTCATATAGAGAGGAGACCCGTGCTCTGTAGTGAGCCGGTAATGGGTCGATCATAATGATGATTAATTTTGACAAGACAAGACATGCCGCCAAGTGGTTTAGCGTTCCGGCACGATGTCACGTAGAAATCAATTAGGAGTGTGGGTTTACCATACCCCTAACAGGTTAGCCCGCTACCATCGTAGACTGCATCATCACTTAACATCAGGTGAAATAGCAGTCAAGAGCTAACTTGTAGTGTATAAAAAATTCATGTAAACCTATTACAGGCATCTATGAATCGTTCATATCATATTTTCCATTAGTTATTCGTGAAGTGATGGTGATAACTACACTCGCCAACTTAAAACTAAAGAGGTTTCTAATCGCGCCCAGGTCTAAAAAGAAGCCCACAACAAAATAAGCCTTAACTGAAAACAAAGTCACTTTCATTTTATTGCCATACTAGCTGATGTCCGAGACTTCGTCCGCGTAGATTCTATATAAATTTGAATAAAGCTATTTAGATTTTTTTATTGTGATTTTATCTCCCATCCGCCGATATCCTTCGGTCCTGTAGCTGACCTAACACAACGCGACTTTTTGCGTCGATAACTCGACAGCCCTTTGTCGTCGTCAAGCATGACAGAAAGGAACGAGTAAACCTACGGATTTCGATTAGCTACTGTTTACATTATTATTTAACCTTCTTTACTTTTTTGGGTATCCTTGTCTCGTTACTTTCACAGTTGATTTCACCTGGTTCTTACAATAACGAATCGGCAGCTATGGTTGACTTAGAAACTTTAACGATTATTATTATAACGAGATGATGACTTAAATGCAGTGGTAGATATTTCAAGGTATAGGTATACAATTTAAAAATTTAATGTTCGCACGAAATATAATATAATTCAATATAAAAAGCCATTGTAAGGGTCTTGACGAACTCCGTGTCGCATTATAAATTTGGAGGTCCTAGGTTCAATTCCCGGCTCGAGTCTGGTCGACAAGCGATTTAGCGTTCCGGCATGATGTCGCAAAGAAACCAATTAGGAGTATGGGCTCACCATACCCCTAACAGGTTAGCCCGCTACTCTCTTAGACTGCATCATTACTTACCATCAGATGAGTCGAGAATTGACGTTTCTGGCATATCTCTCAATAAATTCAAAGTTTATATAAAAGGGGATGTGTAAACGGGGTTTTTTTTTTTAATTAAAATATCACTTGCTTCAACGGTGAAGGAAAACATCGTGAGGAAACCTGCACGTCTGAGAGTTCTCTATAATGTTCTCAAAGGCGTGTGAAGTCTGCCAATCCGCACATGGCAAGCGTGGTGGACTATGGCTAAACCCTTCTCATATAGAGAGGTGACCCGTGCTCTGTAGTGAGCCGGTAATGGGTTGATAATGATGAAACGCATTTCCCAGCGTGAAAAAAAAGGCTTCTTCTTAGACTGGCGTGTGTTGAGAAACCGTAAGCTTTAGTCTTAGGAGTCTAGTTATCACAATCAACTAACTACCATGTAACTGTCGCATCAAAAGTGCCTTTGAATTAAGTTAAAGATTGATTGATGAAGACGATTTTCTAGTTTTCCGGCTCAAGACATGTCCCCGAAACAAAACCCATGTCCCTTGTTATCTATAGACGTACATTCTAACGCTAATAAAATTAAACACAAAAGTGTTTGCATTTTTAATTAGTAAAACAAATGTGATTATAAATTTGCCTTTAATCCCTGAAAACAAATTCTCTCCTCGTTTTTGCCTTATTTCAGAACATCGCACACAGTTGAAAACGTTGCCTTAAAATCAACCAAATACTGACTTAAAAAGTCCGGACGTCTAACCAACGACATCGCGTTACATATGTACCTAAGTATAATGAAAAATTTTCCCCTGTCGCCTCCACAACTGAACGAGAGGCCGGGGGTACCGTGTCTCAGTCATTTGTGTAATTATGTGCTTGTGTGAAGTTGACGGAGTGTATTTGATGTGGGAAACGTGTATTGTGCACTGTACCTACTACTCATATGCTCAGACGAACCTCAATGAACTAGTGTTGGTAGTTTATTTATTTATTTATTAGGAAGCCCACGTTGTATACAATGTGAATGCTGACTTATATACAATAGTACAATTTTTAACATAATATCTTTTACTGACATTGTATACCCCATTTAAGGGCTAACTCAGCATGTTATAACAACCTTATTTTCACTTAGACGACTATTTTATTTACATACTATAAACTATAAAAAAAACAAAACACAGAAGAAAAGGTTCTACTAAATCTTACAATTAAAAAACTATGAAAAAATACAAGCATTAAATAATTACAGAAAGACAAAACAATAAAAAAGAAAATGAAAAGGCAACTACAAATCTAATTTAATGATAGTAGTATCATCAAATAATAAATATAAGTGCATGTTAATTTAAGTAAATGTTATTTAAATGTTTTTTAATTTTACGCTTGTATATACCAGCAGAGCTCTGAAATATATCTAAACTAGCTGTTTTAAATATATTATTATATGACGTTACAATCCTGTTAAGAGGGGCAGTCATACCTAGGTTACCTCTTGTAACTGTGGGTCTGAAAGTTATTTTATTTCTATTATTGTAGTTCTGTAAGGACTTAACATAAATTGTAAACATTAACAGAACTAAATTACAAAGAATTTACTAAGGAATAAGAGCTAATGGTCAATGAGAAATGGCAGTGTGTTGAACTCTGAAAAGGCATCCATTAAATCCTTTAAAAATGTCGGGCGTAAATGAGTTAGATTCTAACTGGTGTAACATTTTACTATTGCGGTCTTGTCATAAATAAATATGGTCTACCCATCGTTATTACTTATGGCCTAACAAACAAACTTGAAACATACACCTTAGAACTATTATACAGTTTTTTATCACGCTCTGACATTCGAAATGTGCTGTCAGTTGAAGTGTGACAAAACACTGCACAATAAGATACTATTCCGAAGTTATGCCACGTTTATTAGTAATGTTTGTATTTTGATCATTAAAAGATCCTTAGACGTTAAATTTGATTTAAAAATAAATATTTACTACTGAGATTTTTTTTAGTCTGAAAACTTCTGTCTTATGATAGGACTTTTTAAACCTAGAAAAGCAAATGTTTTCAATTTAAAAAAAGTCGCAGACGAAATCGCGTTCGACAACCTAGTGTTACATAAATAAAACAAATTTCTCCACTCCCCACAGCACGGGATCAATTCGCCACCCCAACGAAATGTCACTTGACACCAACGACTAACCTTTCCCCCCATACTCCGTCTGCAAAAACACCGTTATTCGACTTCAATGGAATCCGAGTACTTAACTATATTCCAATTAAAATGAAAGTACAATTGCTAGAAACGTCTGCGCGGAATTTATAATGTGACTTCATAATTTTTATGTGCCTACTAAAAACTGGTTAGATATACGTACAGGGCGTTCCTCCTTACTAATAGAAGGAGCGTCTGTCATTACGTACGTATGTTATCCCTACTTCCCTATTAATATTAATAGTGCGAAAGTCCGTGTAAGCTTGCGCCTGCAGTCAAGAATTTAAAAAAAAAACTTCTCTCACAGTGCTAATGCTTTTTTTTTATATTCCCGCCAATTTCTTTCAACAGACACGCCGTGACGTCTCGTCTCGTCATCTGTCAAACATATTGGCGCCGAGTCTTTTTGACCACAGATCATATACAAAGTTGGGTAACATTGATTGATGCATTGCGATTATCGCCTGTTCTTCGATCACGTAGCAACGTTGATGCGGTTTCTGCATAGAGATTGTTTATCGTCTGTAATGGGATGTCAAAAATGGAACTTTCCAGTACAGTAATCTTTTAAGTGGGAGGCCCGGGTACAGTTTGTAAATAAAGTAATTTCTGAATTTATTCAGGTCGGATACATTTTTTAATTTACGTGGAAACGAATGTAAAGCATGTGCCAACGTTTACGTTCCATTTTACTATACCATTAATAGCGTAAAAAAAACAAAGATAAATTAAAAAATAAAATAAGTATGTTTGCATACTTATTTGACATGTATGTAAAATTAAAAAAAAAAACTAAATAAGTATATAACTCTCGAAACGTCAACAAGATGGCGTCCATCCAATTCGAGCTGTGGTCAACTGTCAAATGCAATTAATGTCCTAAACATAATAGTTATTTGTATACAATCATTTCATTAAATGATTGTATACGAATAACTACTTTGATTCAATGAAATCAAATCATTTCTTCAATCAATTGAACAGATCGTTTGGGATATATATATATATATATATATATATAATATCCCAAACGATCTGTTCATCAATATGATTTTATAGCAAATTGAACACCACCGAATCCATTACAATACTCGTAAGTAATATACCGTGTAATTTGAGACCGTACGCATCTCCTGTCAAATGCAAGCTAACCTAACATACCTAAAATACACCCACAGTATCAAAACTGAACAAACAGTGTGTTTACGTAACATAAGTTCATTTGTGAACACAATCTGCTTGCATGGTGGTTCCTTTCGAGTTTTCCGCCCGAATTATTTTGTTGGGAAATTAGTGTGTTACAACCTTCCTGCATTTCTCTTAGCGCTAATTGCAGCGTCTACCGTCTGGAAGTAAGCCTAATTGTATCTGCGTATAATATTACTACAAGCTGTGATAGCCTAGTGGTTAGGGCGTCAGCCTCCTAATCAGAGGTCGGCGGTTCGAATCCGGGCACGCACCGCTAACTTTTCGGAGTTATGTGCGTTTTTAAACAATTAAAATATCACTTGCTTCAACGGTTAAAGAAAAAATTGTGAGGAAACCTGCACGCCTGAGAGTTCTCCATAATGTTCTCAAAGGCGTGTGAAGTCTGCCAATCCGCACATGGTAATATTTATTGACATATTATTAAATAATATATAATAATTGTTATGTATTTGCCTGCGCGCCTGAGAGTTCTCCAAAATGTTCTCAAAGGCGTGTGAAGTCTGCCAATGCGCACATGGCCAGTGTGGTGGACTATGGCCAAGCCCTTCTTATATTGAGAGGAGATTAATGCTCTGTAGTGAGCCGGTAATGGGTTGATCATGATGTTTAATTATTCATTTATTAATAGAATAGTAGTACTAATATTATAAAAGCAAAAGTTAAAAATAAGTTTCATAACGGAAAAGTGTTGCAGAACAGTTAATTTGTGAACATACCTAGTTCATTTTGCTTTGAGTTTCCCGCTCAAATTATCTCGTTCAGAAAATAGTATGAAATAGCCTTCCTGTTTTCCCGGGAACGCTTATTTTAACGGGCGTACGCCTAATTGCCGCTTTTATATAGTTATACAGTCTAGAGTTTAAATGAGTGAAAAATATATAGCAAGGTATAAGATAATGGAGGCTCTTATAAATTCTGCGATAAAGAATTCCCTTGCGAGATAAGAATATGATCCTATTGTATGATCTCAAGGTCAGTTTGTGACCAGTCAATGTTGCATATTCTGTAAAAAATTACATAAAGAAAACGCGAAATTTCTATTTTGAGAAATTTTTTTATGCATCCAATTTTATATTGTAGTAAGGAATCATTGTCAGAAATGCAAATACATACCAAATATTAAATATATTTATTATATTTAATAATTATATTTTATTATATTTAATAATACGTTAATATATATAACAGCCAATTTACTTAAATTATTTATTTATTTAAATATTAACCAATTATCAAATCATCATCATCATGAGCAACCCATTACCGGCTCACTACAGAGCACGGGTCTCCTCTATGATAAGGGCTTGACCATAGTCAACCACGCTGGCCATGTGCGGATTGGCAGACTTCACACGCCTCTGAGTATATTATGGAGAACTCTCAGGCGTGCAGGTTTCCTCACGATGTTTTCCTTCACCGTTGAAGCAAGTGATATTTAATTTTTTTTTAAAACGCACATAACTCCTAAAAGTTAGAGCTGCGTGCCCGGATTCGAACCGCCGTCCTCTGATAAGGAGGCTGACGCCCTAACCACTAGGCTACTAATTATCAAATATTATTTAATAATTTGTTATCAAATATATAAATATTTGCAAATCATAGGTATGTTTAATTCTCAGATATTCCTTAGTATTTCATTTTGCACGGTAATGCTAATAAATAAAAATTGAATAGATCTTGCTTAGAACCGATTAAGGGCTTGTATTTTCTGCCACGGTTTATAACTTCAGTACCATGAAGCGAAGATTAAACAGGTATTCTCTAGAATAACTAATTCAAAACTTCTATCTTATACTTTGTATCTTGCGTGATATCAGGAAAGGCGTGTTTTTTAAAACACTATTATAATCCATAAATAAATTTATATTATAATATAAAGGTTATTTTTTTTTTCATTTTAAAATAGTCAATACTGTATACGTAACAAGTCGTAAATAAAATTGAATCACATACAACAAATCAAAATCAATTTAGATTTAGAGATGTAAACCTATTACAGGCATCTATGAATCGTTCATATCATATTTTACATTATGTATATTCGTGAAGTAATATGTGGTGATAACTACACTCGCCAAATTAAAACTAAAGCTAATAGGGTTCAAATAAAATCGCGCCCAGGTCTAAGATGAAGCCCACAACAAACTTAGCCGGGGTTTTTTCTGTGCTATGTCACATCAATAATAAATTATAATTAGCTATGGAGTTTCAAGCAATTCACACCCAAGCTTTTTTACGTTTATATATTCCTTTTATTTCGTAATAGGACTTTACTATAAGCTTTCGCTTTAAAAAATCTCTGGACGTAAAGCCCTAAAATAATATAATAATTTTTGTCTGGTGGGAGACTACGGCCGTGGCTAGTTACCACCCTACCGGCAAAGACGTGTCGCCAAGCGATTTAGCGTTCCGGCACGTCAGCCTACCGACAAAGACGTGTCAAGCGACTTAGCGTTCCGGCACGTCAGACATACCATCCTAGGCAGCATCATCTCTTACCACCAGGTGAGATAGCAGTCAAGGGCTAACTTGTAGTGTCTAAAAAAAAAAATATATTAAAACGTCATAACATCAAATTAAAGAGAGGTACAAATTACAAATGAATCCGTTTCATTTAATCCCTCACGGCAAATTCGACGTTCTATTAATTTATTCATTTGTTTTCATAATTTTGTATTAATTAAAGGCGCGCTCCCTTTATTCGGAGCCCGCAGAACTTGCGGGGTGTTCTCGTTATTAAAATTTCTTCTGAAAACGATTACGTCATTAAACGACACAAAAGAGTGACAGCTCATTTAGTTCCTTATTAGCCGATTCATTTTGTGCGAACCGAATGAAATGTCACATCGCTATTGGAAGAGATTATTACCTTTTTTATATGTAGTTAGATTTAATACAGAGGTAGAAGAAAAAAAATTGTCGTAGTATAAGTTTATAGTAAGGTAAGATAGGACTGTCATATATATTTTGTAATATAAAAGTCCTTAATAATAAATAAAGATAATAAAAAAATATGTATATATCGCAGGCAAACGAGCCAATGCACCAGAATCAAAGATGCGTTGCTGGCTGAAACCTGCATACGAACGCCACAACACTCTAAATCACTTGGTTGTAGTTTGCCAGTGGTAACTAACCGCGGCCGAAGCCTCTCCCCAAACCAGACCAGATCAGACTCGAGCCGGGAATTGAATCCAGGACCTCCAACTTTCTAATGCGACAGCGCGCGCACTGCGCCACGGTGGTCGTCGAGAAAGTAATTCCGTATTGATGAACCCCACTCTACACTAAGCAAACAATCTATTTAACTCAATCTGTAACTGTAATATTTAATGTGGTAGTAAACGTGAATGGCCCGAAAAGCAGCATTGCCGGCTCTTTATCCTCCGCTCCCATGAGAGATAAACTTTTGAGAAGACGTTGATAATATCATAAACACATTTGTAAATTATTTAATTATATTTAAATCAAAATAAACACTATACCAAACAAGTCATAAATCATTTAATCACATAAAACACAATGGGTCAAATCAAATAACAACGCGATGACATCAAACAAAGGAGGAACAAATTACAAATGAATTCGTTCTATTCAATCCCTCACGGCACATTCAACGTTGTATTAAATTAATTCATTTGTTTTCATAATTCCGTATAAATGATTCGCACTCCCTTTATTCGCAGATCGCTAAACTTGCGGGGAGTATTTGGTGCTATAATTTCGTCTGAAAGCGATAACGTCACTAACGGCGAGTGACACCTCATTCGGTTCTTTATTAGCCGATTCATTTTAGGTGAACGGAATAAAATTTGGAAACTCGCATCACTATTACTTGTTAAATTTGAAGAATTTTGAGCCAATAATAGTTTTTATTATTATTACCCTCATTCATGGCAACATTACCTCATTTGACAAAATGTGTTTAACAGTTTGTAGGTAAAATATATTATAATAATTTCAAAATGATGCGATGAAACATTATTTTTCATTGTCGACAGTAATTGACGTTTAAACGCCATTCAATATTAACTTGCACTTGAATCTACATGCGCTTAGAAAGTTATTCCTATCTTAACCCATTTTAATGTATGTATTCATAACTATTCACTATTTTTACAATCATTCGTTTAAGTTATTTTTGTTTCTATCCATTATTTACCATCTCATCATTATGATCAACCCATTACCGGCTCACTACAGAGCACGGGTCTCCTCTTAATATGAGAAGGGTTTGGCCATAGTCCACCACGCTGGCCATGCGCGGATTGCCAGACTTCACACGCCTTTGAGAACATTATGGAGAACTCTCAGGCGTGCAGGTTTCCTCACGATGTTTTCCTTCACCGTGGAAGCAAGTGATATTTTAATTGCTTTTAAGCAACTCACATAACTCAGAAAGTTAATTAGTTAATATTTTAATTGCTTAAAAACTCACACAACACCGAAAGTAAATTAGTCAAGAGGTGCGTGGTCGGGATCAAACCCCCGACCTCTAATTAGGAGGCGGACGTCCTAAACACTAGGATATCATAGCTTGGAACCTAATACTTTTATGGTTTCCTTTGCACTTTTTTTTATTTTCTTGTATTGTTTCTTTGTATTTTTTTTCTACAATGGGTCCTGGGTTCGATTCCCAGCTCGATGGAGGTCCTTGGTTCAATTACCAGCTCGAGTCTGGTCTGGTGGGAGGCTTCGGTCGTGGCTAGTTACCACCCTGCCGAAAAAGAGGTGTAGCCAAGTGATTTAGCGTTCCGACATCGCGCGTAGAAACCAATTAGGAGCGTGGATTTACCATACTCCTAACAAGCATCATCACTTACCACCAGGTGAGATAGCCGTCAAGGGCTAACTTTTAGTGTATAAAAAAAACTATCTATCTATAACTCCAACAAGTTAAGGTACGTACCGGGAATCAAACGGTGTACGGTACCCACAATCAGACCGTGATATCGTCGTATCGATATTTTATCGGAACAATCGGTGCTCGAGCGATTTACGTCGCTTTTACGACTTTCACCTGTAATATCGACTCATTATCGCGATGTTATAAACAGTATTTCCCAGTAAAATGCCTGTTTTCTATTCCATTGTACGAAGAATGTATGGGACAGAGATTTTAGTCGTAGATAAGTTCAAATCATATTATGGAATATATAATGAAAATGGGATATCCAATCTTAGCATGACGTGTATTTTTTTCAGCATATTACCTTTAAAATTAACAATTAGCAAAATTTGTCATAGAACTTTAGTATAAACGACTAGCTAGTGCCCATGGATTTGTCTGCGTGGCTTAGAAAATAACTAACATTATGACATTTAAATTATAACGCAGATGGTAGATTTTTCCTACTTACTTACTTGATACTTACTGTCTTGATATTTTGGACAATTTACACTATATCCTTACAGTGTCAAGTAAGTCAAATCCTTTATGACGACCTCCATGGCGCAGCGCGTGCGCTGTTGCATTTTAAAGTTGGAGGTACTGGGTTCGATTCCCGGCTCGAGTCTGGTCTGGTGGGAGGCTTCGGCGGTGGCTAGTTACCACCCTACCGACAAAGTCGTGTCGCCAAGCGATTTAGCGTTCCGGCACGATGTCGTGTAGAAACCAATTAGGAGTATGGGTTTAACCCTAACAGGTTAGTCCGCTACCATCTTAGATCGCATAATCACTTACCTATGTATAAGCTATATTATTGTAAAGTTTCATAACAATCCATTCAGTAGTTTTTACGTGAAAGAGTAACAAACATCCGTCCATCGATCCATAATTACAAATTTTCGCATTTATAATATTAGTAGGATGTCTTCGATACTTGGCTTTACTATAAATCTTAATACCGATAAGGGGTAAAGATATACACACCGCCTATAAAAAAGGTCACTTATGCGAGATTTGCATTGCTTATTGTATATTTTTTGAAGTGAAAACTTCTTTAGCGGCGTTGAGCACTTTTTCTGTAATGGGTATAAAATCTTAAACTCGCGTCAGGACACGTGACCTGATCGAAAAAGCGTAAGACGGATGGAGAGTAGACAGCTATCCCCTCTCTACGGCGCGGCGAAAATGTATGCCTGGGCCTACTGTTTCGTTTAGGCAGCGCAGGGCGCTTGCGCGAATGTTCGTGTATGTTACAGCGTGCCACGCGCTTCCATGGATGGTGACAGCTGATGGCTCGACCGTCTGTGTAGTGATCACATTGTTGTGTATTCGTAAAATTCGTGAATGTAAAGTGCTTAAAATATGGAAATTGATATAGATAAACTTTTTAATGTAAAATAATTGTAATAGTTTTAAAGTGTTAAATTTTTAATATAATATAAATTGTCATGTTTGTGTACGATAGCGCAATAAATGAATATTGTATTCTACCACATAAATGATAGTACTTTTATACTGATAAAGCAATTGGTGCAAAATTATTCCCTAACCATTCCAAAATATCAAACATGCTCAACGTTAATAATCAAGTTTTCACTTCTGCCGGCACTCCCGGAGTGCAACCCGTCTTTTTTTATACGTCACTATCATTCCTTTAAATACGATTCTACACAAAGGTTACTTAGGTAAGTGTGACTTGTAAAATAAACTACCTTTGAGGGTACTCTGAAAATACTTAATAGGGAAATATATCATGCGAGGTTTTATAAATAACGCTTAAATATTTCATATAAAAGTAAATTAAAACAAAATAGTGGCAACCCTAACTCTTGTATTTGACATGAAATTTAAACGTATCAACTCGTAAGCATTATTGAAATATTATCTAGGACGTCATTACGTATTTTTTTGTATTGCCGTTATAATCTGTGACCCAATTTTCACCTTATGTAAGCACGGCTGATGTTGTGGTTGACACCGCGTATTTAGTAACGATAGTGTTGTAATTTCTGTAATAAGTTTTTTTTTTTTTATACACTACAAGTTAGCCCTTGACGGCTATCTCACCTCGTGGTAAGTGATGATGCTGTCTAGGATGGTAGCGGGCTAACCTGTTAGGAGTATGGTAAACCCACGCTCCTAATTGGTTTCTACGCGATATCGTGCCGGAACGCTAAATCGCTTGGCGACACGTCTTTGTCGGTAGGGTGGTAACTAGCCACGGCCGAAGCCTCCCACCAGACCAGACTCGAGCCGGGAATCGAACCCAGGACCTCCAACTTTATAATGCGACAGTGAACGCACTGCGCCACGGAAGTCGTCAAAAAAGTTGTAAGAAAAAAAGTTGGAAGAATTGAACTGTTTCTATATCAAAAATGACATCATCATCACCATTTCAATCTATGAACGTCTTAGCTCGACATAATTGGTCTTTTGTTAGGTTGTATATTTTGTATGGGCTAGTGCTGTGTCTAAGGTCTCCCTTTGACACACTATATTTCGGCTAACCATGAAAACGTGGCGCCAAGCGATTTATCATTCCGGCACGATGTCGCATAGAAACCAATTAGGAGTATGGGTCTACCATACCCCTGACAGGTTAACCCGCTACCATCTTAGACTGTAACATCCCTTAGGTGAGATTGCTGTCAAGGGCTAACTTGAGAGAACAAAAATAGGGGATAAGGCGGTGTTGACCACTCCTTTAATACGATATTTCACTATGAATATCATCTAGGCTTGATTAAATTGCCCCCCACTTTAGGAAGCGTACCCAGGGGTCTACCAATCAAAGCACCCACTACTGTACAGGAACATGCGGATCATCATCACGATCAACCCATTGCCGGCTCACTACAGAGCACGGGTCTCCTCTCCTACACTGACCACATGCGGATTGGCCTTCACACGCCTTTTAGATTATTACGGAGAACTCTCAGGCATGCAATTTTCCTTACGATGTTTTCTTTCCCCGTCGAAACAAAAGATGATAGGTTGCATCAATACAACCTTTTTCCGATGAAATACCATATGTGCAATCATCAAAAGGTTTCCCTCAAAAGGTTTCACTACCGAAAGCCTATGTTCTCAATTCTACCCGTATATTTTTGTAGGTCTGTTACACGAATATGAATTGATTCTTTTGTTTTTTTTTTTAGTTTTTTTTTCCAGTTCATATAGAAGTTGCTGCTAAATTTAGTCGAAGTTAATGCAGCGCTTAGACATGTTGGCATTGATGATGGGATGGCACCCCCGACCTTTGCTTAGGAGGCGGCCGTCCTAACCACAAAGCTATCACAGCTTATTTTGAATGCGGCTCATCATGATCAACCCATTACCGGCTCACTACAGAGCACGGGTCTCCTCTCAATATGAGAAGTCCACCACTGGCCATGTGCGGATTGGCAGACTTCACACGCCTGAGAACATTATGGAGAACTCTCAGGCGTGCAAGTTTCCTTACGATGTTTTTTTTTCCTTCACCGTTGAAGCAAGTGATATTTTAATAAGTTATAGGTGCGTGCCCGGATTCGAACCGCCGACCTCTGATTAGAAGGCTGACGCCCTAACCACTAGGCTATCACCGCTTCATGAATTCGGATACTACAGAATAATTCTAATTAAAAACTTGCAGCTGTTAATAAACGCTCTTTAATGTTTTAATACCGGAGCTACGATACGCCCAGCTCGATCCGATGGGACTAATCTAATTTACCTACAATAAACTAGCCTTTAAACAACTAGTGTCGTGCTTTTTGCATCGAATTTTTATCGATGTCGATACCTATTTTATATCATGTGCAAGAGCTTATGGTTTATCTTTCTGCAGGAATAATGCAAAAATAATATATGAAGAGATGTTGTGCCAACACCACATACCGTGGGATAAACGCTGAAAGAAGGAAGATACTGTTTCAAGCGATTGTAAACCAGCAGATTGCATAGAGATAAAAATAAATCTACAGGTTACGTTTACTAATTTTTATCCCGCAATGGACGCTTTTTATGGGATCGATCTAAAACGCAAATCTGTTATTACCTTTCAATGCAGCTTTACCCAGTTTTTAGAATTAAGCATAGGACAATTTTCATTATGGACACTCATACTCATGTTATAACTATATGCATGTAGCTGCAAACAGGTGCTACAAATTTTTTTCTGACCTAGGTAATGTTTTTTTAAAACCTAATTTGATTTTAGATAAAAAATGCAAAGGTTTGTAATGGCTATAAATTATCTTCATAGCAAGATTAGATTTGATTAATAGAATATTCATGATCAATTAAAAAATGGTAAAACCGATGAAACGTTAGTAATAGTATTTAATAAAATACGTTTGAAATACGCTGTAATTACAAATGCCTGATGTTTGCTCGGTTTTTATTTAAAGAAGCAACCTCCGCTTTTATAATGTAAGTAGGAGAGTAGGTATACCGGTATTTATGCAAAGAGCAAGCAGATCATAACTTTTGCTCGTAGAAAGTGACCCTATCAGATACAACCCCAATGAAAAGTCAAGCTTTAAAAAACGAATCCCGTTGATTATTTAAAGTTGAAAAACTGTATAATTATCTTATAATGGTTAATTTATTGTTAAGGTACCTTAATAATTATTTCAATACTAATATATTCAAATTGTGTAATAGCTTATCGCATAATAACTTTACAATTTATAACTGTATATTTTGTGATAAATTAATATTATTGTTTAATTATATTTTTATCGACAAAAGGTAAGTGGAACATCACTAATGTATTTAGCATCAAGTTCCTACGTTCTGCCTTTATTCCATAAACCGTTATATAAGAAGGTTAATTTGCTTAATGCTAGATTATAGTCTCCTTTTTATTTATATAAAATGGAGGAAACATCTATTGTGTTTCGAGATCTTGTTACTTCTTTATAATAAAATGGCTGCGTTTTACAATTTTATACTTTGAATATTTTGAAACTATGCACGATGACTCCACAGGCATAAGACCTCTTAGGTTCGATTACCGGATGTACAATTTAAGTATTTTTACGACCCTAAAGGCGCAGCGCGTTTGCTGTTACATTATAAATTTAATAAAAATATTATAAAATTTGAGGTCCTGGGTTCGATTCCCGGTTCGATTATCTATGTCTGGGCTATGACTAGTTACCATCCTAGCGACAAAACATATCGCTAAGCTACCATCTTAGACCGCATCATCACTTTCCATTAAAAGAGATTGCCCAACTTGTAGTATTTACAGTCATTAATTATGCGCATTTTTATCGGGTTCGAATCCAGGGTTGGTTAAGAGAATTAAATTGGGTGTATCTTCCCCGATTCTTCTATTACTTGGTACAACAGTTACCCAGTTCCTTGGGTAATAAATGTCAAGTTAACCCAACTATACAAGGGTCACGTTAACTTCCGCAAGGGTCATCTAAAGTTGGAAAGTAAAGTCTGTCTGCTGAATCCTTTATGAGTGTTGTAAATCTAGTGAAATCGTAAATTTTGCACTTTGACCCGACAAAGGGTCGGCCTTCGCCAGGCCCTTACTACGTTCACGTAAAGGATTTCCAAGTAAAATTGATGAACACTTAGGTGCGACCCGTCGATTTAACGTTCAGGTACGATGCTGCTCAGCATCATACCCTGCCTTTTGTTGTCACATTGATTGGCATAGACTTCTGCTATCTTAAGAGTGTGGGTTAAGCTTAAAATTAAATCGCAACTTAAAAACCAAGAGAATTGTGATGAGTTATTTGGGTATGGACCCACTGCTGCTGCTGACGTTTGGTCGAAGAATGTTTGTATTGTATTCTCTCCTGCAATGGTTTCCTAGAGCCAAGGCCTTATCTGCGTTTTTAAGCAATTAAAATATCACTCGCTTCAACGGTGAAGGCAAAAATCGTGAGAAACCTGCACGCCTGAGAGTTCTCCATAATGTTCTCAAACGCGTGTGAAGTCTGCCAATCCGCATATGGCCAGTGTGATGAACTATGGCCAAACCCTTCTCATATTGAGAGGAGTCACGTGCTCTGTAGTGAGGCGAGAATGGGTTGATCATATGGTGATGATGAGCATAGAGCTGTCGGCTTTCCTGATGTTTAGCAATCACCGGCGTTTATGAACATTTACAGCTTTACAGGAACTGTCCCTGATTAAAATATTTTTATTTGGAGAAGTCTCAATGATCCCCTGGTAGGGGCAAAGCGAGCGCATGGGAGTCGCCGGGGCAGTTCGTGGTCGAGACTCATTAAAAATTCCAATTCCTGACCCTTGATTAGGAAACCACTTCCGTTAAAATTTTCGTATCGCTTTGTATTTTAACTTCCTCTACCACGTCTTGGCTAGGACGTGCATAATTTATCAAGTGTTCCAACGCTTAGAGAAGGTTATAGAGCATGGCCCACGATGAGATTATTATCGAATGATTGTTGGCAGTTCTCTGGTCAAATCCCCGATATAATTAATTTAGCTTTAAGTACGTTACAAGTTTCGTTTCATCATCATCATGATCAACCTATTACCGGCTCCCTAAAAAAATTAAATATCACTTGCTTCAACGGTGAAGGAAAACATCGTGAGGAAACGCCTGAGAGTTCTCCATAATATTCTCAAAGGCGTGTGAAGTCTGCCAATCCGCACATGGCCAGCGTGGTGGACTATGGCTAAACCCTTCTCATATTGAGAGGAGATCCGTGCTCTGTAGTGAGCCGGTAATGGGTTGATCATGATAATTCTTTAATACGAGCGCAAAAAATATTCAAACAATACTGCTTTAAGCGATCGTAGCCCACTCCCACTGAGCACAAATAAAGTTTCTAGTCTCTTCTCTCCACTCTTATAACACATAGGTGAAGTCACACTTAAATTATCTTTCGCCCATTTGTACACAGTATGAACATAAAGCCGAATGCATACTCACCAAAAGACGCCGTAACTCAGGTAGCTTCTGAAATATGAAACGCAATTAAATACCGGGCTATCTTACCCACTATAAACAGTGACGCATGGATATTGCATCTCTTATCCATGACACAAACGGGCTAGATTTTCAGCGATTTACTGCTGAATAGTTACAATCTCTAGCCTCGGCTAGACTCGTCACGAGCATAGTGAAGAGCATATTATTTGCTAATTAATAATTTTAGTTTATACACACCAAAGTGAAGTTTTTTTTTTTTTTGAGATAGGTTTGCGCTTGACGACAATCAGTACCAGAAGGCACTGATGAGGTCTAGGTTGGACCGCGCTTACCTAGAAAATGCCTATTCACCCTTCCCTTGAAGGAACTAATGTTATACGTGGCTGAAAACACAGATGCTGGAAGAGAGTTCCACACCTTAGCGGTTCGATTCAGAAACGTTGTTCCAAATCGTTTCGTCTGAGTAGGTTGGATTTTAACCACGTAAGGGTGCCAGCGCTCACGATTCCTCGAAGTTCTGTGGTAAAACGGTGAAGGGGGCACGAGTTTGTAAAGTTCTTGAGAGCACTCTCCAAAATATATCCGATAAAAGACCGATAGACAGGCAACAAGGCGTCGGTGCTGTAGACTGAGCATTTTTGCCTGCGTTAGTGACTGATCACCTATAATTCGGCGAGCGCGGCGATCAACTGAGTCTAATGCATCGAGTTGGTACTTGGCAGAGCCATCCCAGAGGTGGCAGCAGTACTCCATGGCTGAGCGTATCTGAGCTTGATATAGAGTCAGGCGCTGCTCAGGCGTGAAACACCGCTTCACCTTGTTCAAGATAAATTAATAAGTTTGGTAACTTATTAATTTCCCAAACTTCACATTCAAGTTACGTAAATCTGTCCAATGTATTGCCATGTTTTTACGACATACAAGTTTAAGCTACGTCATTATGACGTGAAATGTCAGTTTAAAAGAAAACTTAAAATAAGGATACTGATTAATAATCTTGTTATTGCTTAGTCATGTAACCATTATTTCATCTAATGGTCGTTTACTGATTAGCCACAAAGTCAAGTCAAAGTCGACTACCTTTAAAAAAAAGAAATCTTTATTGAGAACACTTAAGCCATACAGACAAATGGCAAGGACGGCCATGAGCAAAAACTGTATTGCTTGAGCCGCCACCCACCTCCGAATCTTACATTAATAATTTGATGTTCTTTTTACCACGCTTATATTAGCTTCACCTGTATGTTTGTTTGTTTGTTTTTTTGTAACCGACTACTTTGGACTCGATTTTGACCCATTTTAAACGGTCAGATTTCATTCAAACTCGGTAGATTTATCCAGGACCGATGACAATACAATAATTTAGTAATTTTATTATGCTATTATCCTAATTATGATCTTCAGAATATTATTAACCTGTACAGCGAACGTATTCCAAACAGTGCCATCTATACCCTTTTCCTGGCATCACTTAGTGTGATGGTTCACCAGAAGTGTATCGTTACCATGAAAAGTGCCACACATTTTCACATTAAAATAATTTCTTTTATTTATCACTCTTATACATAATTTGAATTATTTAAAATATTATTTTCTTCTTTTTAGTTCGGTTTATTTATTAAAGTGTGGTTTTTTAGTTTTTTTTTTTAACTATTATTTATTACATAAAGTTTTAAATCGTCTTTACATTCATTTTGCAAGTTTCTTCCAACGCTGCAACTATTCTATCGCCACTCCAGCAACTTCGAACAACCAACGAACTATTTGAACAAAATTCCATGTTTAACCTGAACTATGTACCCTAGATTTCAGCTTGGCAACTAGTTCAGCTATATCGGTGATGGTTGTGGGAGGGTCGGCAAGTTTTTGTAGCCCGTATGCGAACCTCCTTAATGTAACTACAGTGAAGGTAGGTGCATGAAAACAATGTGTTTCAGTAAATATTTGAAGACTTACCGTCCACCCCGTACACATATTCTAAGCGAAATAGGTTTTGTATACTTCGTAGCTTCCATGATAACATTATTATGCGCATAACGTCTAAAAATCACAAGTGTGAATGATATACACAATCGAACAGAAGTTCTTCTGATATAGATAACATAAAAAATAATAATATATTATTATTTATATAATATATTATTTTCAGTATATTTTGGCTCTCACGCCCGTGTGCAAAATAAATATATATAAAAAACCAAAAGAGATATAATAAACTTAAATACATAAAAATAAATAAACTAACATATACATTACATAGATACATAATATATTATTATCCAGTATATACTAGCTCTCACGCCCGTGTGCAAAATAAATACATATAAAAGCCAAAAGAGATATAATATACGTACATAGATAAAAATAAATAAACTTACATACACATTACATAAATACATATTTGCACCGGGCGGAGGATTACGCCCCGGCAGGGGAGACCAAACGGCCGGGGGTCAGGGCGACAGGTTGAGAAACCGGCGGACTATCCTAGCCGAGTCCAGCAAGACCGCTTTTTGCATCCTGGCTGCGAGCGAACTGCCACGGAACCCCAGTCGCCTCAGATGGTGAGCGAGGCTTACTGGGATCAACCCATTCGCAGATATTACGATTGGGATGGTTTCAGCAGACTGCACATGCCACATAGTGGAAACCTCGTGAGCCAGATCGAGATACTTACGTTTTTTCTCCGTCTCAGCTCTCACGAGGTTTTCGTCATATGGGATGGTGATGTCCACCAAAAACACCCTCGACTGTGACCGGTCCACCAACACGATGTCAGGCTTATTCGCGAGAATAGTCCTGTCCGTGATAATGGACCGGTCCCAATAGAGCCGGACTCCGTCGCGCTCGAGTACCGGCACCGGTGTGTACTGGTAATAGGGCAACCTCTCATCCAGGAGACCGTACTTCAGAGCAAGCTCTTGGTGAAGGATTTTGGCTGCTTGGTTGTGTCTGTGCAAATACTCAGTGTTGGCAAGCGCGGAACATCCCGAAAGCACATGCCTGAGTGACTCGCCGGGATGGCGACAGGCTCGACAGATGTCGTGAGTGCCATCCTTCAGAATATACTTTCGGTAGTTCCGCGTCTTAACCACCTGATCTTGTATCGCACAGACAAAACCTTCGGTTTCCCCAAAGAGGTCACCGAAGCGCAGCCACTGCACGGACGCTTTCTTATCTACGTGTGGCTCATTAAGAGCTTTAAAAAAGCGTCCGTGCAGTTCCTTCCCCTTCCATACGGTCTCCCGGTCAGAGGTGGTCAGTACCACCGGTTTCCGCCACTCGGCTTGGGCTAAGGATAGTGGAGTGAGTCCTTTATCACTTACTATGACCTCTCTATGCATGGGGGACTCCCATATCGTCTCAAAGTAGGTTCTGAGGTTAGATATCTCCCGGTTATGCATGGTCTTGACGCTCAATACGCCTCGACCCCCACATTTCCGGGGGATATACAACCTCATCACAGACGATTTCGGGTGGTGCATGCGATAGAGAGTCATAGTCGTGCGGACTTTTCTGTCCAGGGCGTCGAGTTCGGTCTGAGTCCATCTGAGCACGCCAAAGGTGTACATGAGAACTGGCATAACCCAGCCGTTATAAGCTCGCACCTTATTGGCGCCCGACAAAAAACTTTTGAAGATTTTTGTCAGGCGGCCAAAAAAGGCCTCGCAAACAGACTGTTTCATGTCAGCCTCTTTCACCCCTAGGGACTGTGACATGCCCAGATACCGGTATGACTCAGCTTCAGAGAGGGTTCTAATGTTCGATGGCTCGAGATTAATCTCGGCTGAATGAGTAACCTGTCCCCTCTCCACGTGCAAGACCGCACACTTGTCCAGCCCAAGCTCCATCCTGATGGAGTTGCTGAATTCAGTGGTGATATTCAGCAGCTCCTGCAGGCGGATAGCATTGGGTGCCAGCAGTTTGAGGTCATCCATGTAGAGAAGGTGAGGCACTTTAGTCCCTCCTCTCCGAAACTGAAAGCCTGTCCCCGATCCCTCCAGTAGTGTGCTGAGAGGGTTCAGAGCCAGACAAAACCAAAGTGGGCTCAGACAATCACCCTGGAAGATACCCCGACCTATCCTTATCCGATCATCGGCAGCCGCCAGCCGCTCACCATGGAGACAAAGGATTGTACTCCATTGCCCCATGCATTCCCCGAGGAAGTCTCGAACTGTACCATCGACTTTGTACAGCTCAAGGACCCTCAGGAGCCATGAATGGGGCACCGAGTCAAATGCCTTTTTATAGTCGATCCAGGCGGCGGAAAAATTCCGACGGTTGCGTTTGACCAGTTGGCCCGCAACGGAGTCGATGAGAAGGAGCTCCTTAGTACCACGACTACCACCCCGACATCCGTTCTGAGCCCCAGATATGATGTTATTCCCGTCTACATGACGTGAGATCTTGAGGCTCAGAACGGATGTAAGTGTCTTATAGATGGTATTAAGACACGTAATGGGGCGGTACTTAGCCGGATCAGTGGCATCAGTGGACTTCGGAGCTAGGTGTGTGATCCCGGTAGTGAAAAGGCTCGGGAGTGTCTTCTGCTCGAGAGTCTCTTGGAATTGTCGAGCCAAGGTCGCATGGCAAACCGAGAAACCCTTGAGCCAGTAGTGATGCAGTCCATCGGGCCCCGGACTTTTCCAGTTCGGGGCCCGCTTCACTGCACCAGCTACATCCTCCGCAGAGATGGCAACTGGGCTCATCGGTTCTATGGTGGCACATGCTTCCTCTACCGCCGCAATCCAAGGGCCCTCCTCATGCTCCTCCTCTCTTGACCACACGGCACGCCAAAAAGCGATGAGGTCAGCCGGATTCGGTCTCTGTGAGGTGGAACAGACTGCTGGACACTCCAGTCTTTTAAAGAACCTTTTCTGATCACACGAGAAGAGGCGATTTTGCTGAAAGCGCTCGACTCTTTGCGAGTATCGCCGGATGCGGTTCCCCCATGCAGCGATTTTCTGCTTCAGGTCGTCGATGCGCTCTGTTAGCTTTTGCGCAATATCGGGCTGGTCCAACCTGACCCCACACCCGTTAAACGCAACTCTAACAGAGCGCACAATCCTTGGCCTAGTGTTGCCCGACCTGAAGCTTTGCAGTCTGCCAATGAGGACTCTGGCAAGAGTGATACGATGTTCTATCCTCTTCTTCCAGGCCGGTTCCGCGCTGCGTCTTGCACCCGCAGAACGCCCCGGTCCTGGAGTCTTAACTCCGATGAATCGGTGAACGGCTAGCGCCGCGCCGAAGAGGATAGAAGCCGTATCACTCAGGCCAGCGCTGCTCTCGAGGTGTTGAGGCAGCATTTTGTTCATGGCCTCAATGACATCCCGCGTCGCTACATTTAGCGTAAGTCGGGAGAGCCGCGGCCGACTCTCTAGAGGAGCGCTCCGGATTTCAGAAATCGCCTCTTCTAAAATCCCTCTCATCCGCTCTAAATCCAGGGAAACTGTTCCCTCAGTGCCTTCCTCCACAGGCAAATCTTGTGAGGTGGTAATGGTCTCCTCGCGGACAGGCGCCGCCTGGGAGACGATTTGCTCTGTGGTCGGTACTGGCACTGCTGGAACAGCCTCACGTCGCAATCGTTCGAGCTCGGTAGCGTTGAAGATGTTAGAACGCTGAATATACCGAGCCCGGTCTGCCAGGTTTTGTTCCGTGACAGTTAAGGTCGGCTCGAGCAGCAGGAACTCGCGGTACATTGCCGCTCGGTAGCCAGTCCGTCCGGTTTCCCCTCCTGTCGCCCTGTAGTACGCACGCATGACATTCTCGTTCATGAGAGACGTCCATCGCATGCGGCGTACACCACCAGCGGCGGGCGCCGAAGATTGGGTCCTGTTGGGCCCTGTCGAAGCCAAGCCATCTGGTGGGGATGATGGATTGGTCGACCGGCTAGGTGGTAGTGCCGGTCGACTGGAGGTACTGGCGGCCCGTATGCTGTCACGCCCAGCGCCAGCTCCAGGCGCGCCCTGGCGACCCCCAGGCAGCGGCCCTGTGCGCTTTTTTCTATTTGTATCCATCATAAAGGGGGGGGGGGGGTGTGAGTGGTGGCTACATCACTCGGGGTCCACTCAAGTCCCCGAGGAGGCTGTTTCTACGGCCAGCGCGCCGGATTTCGGGGAACTTGGATGATATCAATTAGTTCCCCGGTTCCCTTAGTCGCCTCTTACGACACCCACGGGATGAGAAGGGGTGGCAACATTCTTCTCTGCCGGTGCCACACGGCAAATATATATATATATTATTATTATTATTATATAAATAATAATATATATTTATTATTATATTTTAGTTGTGATGTTAAAATTTTATTTATTTTTTAAGATTTTTAGTTTTAGGTCGGTCTAAGTTTTATTTTAAGTTATATATGTATTCCTGAATTATAAATCACAAAAAAAAAGATAATATAAAAAGACATTAAAAACATCTAACACACTCACATTCACGAAATTGCACTCACACAAACACAAACACACACACACACACACACACACACACACACACACACACACACAACCTAACGCACGCACGCACATATACATACAGTATATATAATTTGGAAAGTGGGACATCATAAAATTATTTATCACTATGATTGTTAGCAAATAAAATAAATAAATAAAAAACACCAAATCAACGCGTATTTGTAATGGACTACAAGTTGCATTGACTGGAATATCTCTTGGGTGTACGTAATTATGTTATTTAAGATATTAGTAGGCTTACTTGTTATTACAGTTAATAAAACTGTCATCACTTACTACCAAGTAATATAGTTAGAGCCTAATTTCTATGAAATTAAATGAAATTTAATATTACTCGTAATTTTGCTAAGTATAGATGATACATCACAATAGCCTCGTTCTGGATTACAACAAATTCTTATTATTAAAATTTCGAACAAGTCGCGGGCGTCAGCAAGTGAAATACGAAATCCTACAATTAAATTTGACTGTGTTCTTGAAAATTTAATTTATATCTAAATATAAAAATTTAATACCTAAACTTAAATATAAATTTCTAAAATTTAAATGTGACTGACATTAGTTCTCAATGTAGTTCTTGAGTGACGATAGTTCCGAATTCGATACTCAAATTAAATCAATATCTTCATATAATAATTCTAATATCACAACATACATTCCTATAATTAAAATGTGACTGACGATCGTTCTCAATGTAGTTCTGAAATTGTATAAATATTTAAATATGAATTCCTTAAATTAAAATGTGATTACCAATAGTTCATAATACAAACCTGAAATTAAATCAATATCTAAATATAATAATTCTAATATCTAAGCATAAATTCCTTAATTTAAAATGTATGTAACTAACGATTCAAGACATTCTCAAGACTAGCTGACTGTAGTTCTGAAATTAAATTAATATTGAAATATAAATTAAATTCAAATGTGATTACCGATAGTTCTGAATGCAAACCTAAAATTAAATCAATATCTTAATATAATAATTCTAATATCACAACATACATTCCTATAATTAAAATGTGACTGACGATCGTTCTCAATGTAGTTCTGAAATTGAATAAATATTTAAATATGAATTCCTTAAATTAAAAAATGATTCCCAATAGTTCTTAATACAAACCTGAAATCAAATCAATATCTAAATATAATAATTCTAATATCTAAACATAAATTCCTTAAATTATACTGACTGAGGGTAGCTCTGAATGAAGTTCAAATATAAATTCCCCTGGAACTGCCACCCAATTCTGCGCAGCGTTCGTTCCTCAGTGGACGGTGCACGCGAGCTTTAATTGAATCTATAACGACCGGATTGTCGGCCACCGGAGTCGAGTCTGGAATAACATTAGATAAGATATATTGAATCCTAGCCCACTGGTTCAGCGAATCCAATCCTAATATTGCGAATCTACATAATATAATCTAGATTTTAGCGCAATTGGATTTTTATTCTCAAACAATCGTTATGGCGATAGCCACGTAGGTTACATACGAGTAGGCCGCCATTTCAAGTTCATCCTGACTTCGATTCCCGACTCAAGTCTGATCTATTTACTAGATATATAAGGAAGCGGTGATAGTCTAGTGTTTAGGGCGTCAGCCTCCTAATCAGAGGTCGGCGTTTCGAATTCGGGCACGCACCTCTGACTTTTCGGAGTTATGTGCGTTTTTTAACAATTAAAATATCACTTGCTTCAACGGTGAAGGAAAACATCGTGAGGAAACCTGCACGCCTGAGAGTTCTCCACAATGTTCTCAAAGGCGTGTGAAGTCTGCCAATCCGCACATGGCCAGCGTGGTGGACTATGGCCAAACCCTTCTCATATTGATAGGAGACCCCTGCTCTGTAGTAAGCCGACAATGGGTTGATCATGATGATGATGACTAGATATTTACCACCCTACTGGCACGTACTGCCTGCCTAGTTTATCAGTATCATGACACGTAAAAACCGATTAAGATCAAGGATTTAGCTTTGACAGCGGTAATCACTCATCATCAGGTATATCGTTCACTGCTATAAGTTACTATAAGTTACTTGCGTTATTGGATCAAAAAGGAAAATAAAGGTGAACACACATTAAAACATATTTTATATCACGTATCTAATTTATAATTATTACTTAGCAACGTTATAATTAGGACAAAATGTTCTGTCTCTTAATACACAAAACATAAACCATTCCACATTTCTCTTACATCGTCGGTTTACAGCAAACCGTCTTAATCAGGAGCTTGGTTAATTAACTCTTCGATAATAATAATTAATAGCTACGCAAATAATTCTGCTCGATTAATTATTGTTTGAAAATAATTGTCTTTAAGGCAAACGTCTATTAGTAACTTAATTGTGAATGAAATTGTACGTGTTTGAAGACTTCCGGGCGCGTTCCGACACGATAGCGCGTAAATACCAATTAGGGGTATGTGTTTGATATAACCTTAACCGGGTAGCCCGCTACCATCCTAGACTGCAACATCACTTACCATCAGGTAAGATTGTCCATCAAGGGCTTACTTGCACTGCATGAAACAAAAAAACTGACGCTACATCTCAGTAGGTAATATTCTCTACTGTTATTTTCAATGTTATAGTGTTTTTTTCTCTTTTGACTCATCATGATCATACAGAGCACGGGTCTCGTCTCAATATGAGAAGGGTTTGGTCATAGTCCACCACGCTGGCTATGTGCGGATTGGTATACTTCACACGCCTTTAAGAACGTTACACAGAACTCTAAGGCGTGCAGGTTTCCTCACGATATTTTCTTTCACCGTTGAAGCAAGTGATATTTGAATTGCTTAAAAACGCACATAACTCTGAAAAGGTAGAGGTGCGTGCCCGGGTTCGAACCCCCGACCTCTGTTTAGGAGGCGGACGCCCTAACCACTAGGCTATCACAGTTTTTTATCAAGATTATTTATTGTTATATTAGCTTTGTAACGAATCTCTATTCGTTTCAATACTTTTCAATGTTAAATATCATTATATATTTAATTTATGTTGAAGATCGGAGAAATCGTTAAAAAAATACAACAAGAGTACCTCAGCGCGGACACGACCTTCAGTAATGAAGAATGCGACCGAGGAAGAATGATACAAAGTAAATGTAGATGGACAGACAGACAAAACAAATAAACAATACAAAAATAGTAAAACAAAGAAACACTGTAGACAAATTTACACAGAAGAAGAACTTTATTGAAACAAAAAACAAATAAATAAAAGGAAGAAAAAGATAAAGCAATAAAAAAAAACTAATCCTTCTGCAATACAATTTCTTACCTTTCAGTAAAAAGATCATTTCTTGTTTGTGCTTGTAAATTAAACACCACTGAAAGAGAACATACTGCCGTTAAATGATAAATTATGCTCTACTTTTAAACCAAAACTTAAGCCTTAGAAAAAAATAAACGCGTTATTTAAACGAAATTAATTCTAAAACCCACACTCGTCATCATCATCAGGATCAACCCATTATCGGCTCACTACAGAGCACGGGTCTCCTCTCTATATGAGAAGGGTTTGGCCATAGTCCACCACGCTGGCCATGTGCGGATTGGAAGACTTCACACGCCTTTGAGAACGTTACAGAGCGTGCAGGTTTCCTCACGATGTTTTCCTTCACCGTTGAAGCAAGTGATTTAAAAACGCACATTACTCCGAAAAGTTAGAGGTGCGTGCCTCGATTCGGACCGCCGACCTCGGACTAGGAGGCTGACGCCCTAACCAGGCTATCACCGCTTCCACACACACACTCATAGTTAAAAGAAAACACTAACAGATTCTTTATAACAAAATCTTGATGGTCTGAAATATTTAAGCCACCAGTATTCGTCCAAAACCACTCAGTCATTTTAAAACTTCCAAGTACCGCCATCTGTACAGACCCCTTAATATGGAAATTGGACAAATTGCTAATAATCTCCGCTCGAGTATAATTAATTAAGACGAATATTTGTCCGATAATTAAATCATTTCAGGCGTGTATTAAGATTGGCAGACCAATTTTTAATCAACATGAAATTCAGACGGTTCAGCGTTTTAACTTTAACTATAATATTTATACTAAACTCAAAGGTAATATTTAGTTTTGGCCGAGCATTAAGTTCGACGTTTTCTAATTTTCGTCTCGAACATCAAACCCTTTAGGAGAAGAATTTTATTTTATTTTATTTTATAGGCTTACTAGTGATTTTACATTTACTTGTACTATAGTTACATAATAATTTACTTGCTTATTGTATGTATAACCGACAAAAGACGTATCGCCAAGCGATTTAGCGTTCCAGCACGATGTCGCGTAGAAACCAATTAGGAGTGTGGGTTTACCATACTCCTAACAGGTTAGCCCACTACCATCCTAGACTGCATCATCACTTACCACCAGGTGAGATAGCTGTCAAGGGCTCACTTGTAGTGTATAAAAAAATGTAAAATCGTCTCGAAGTAAACACAACGTGCAGTTTAAGTTACATTGCTATATAGCGAAAGTTAGAAACAAAAGTTATGAAGTAAGTTAATATTTTACATAATTTTAAACATAATATGAAAGAGGTAAGCACATAATAAAATATAGGTTAAAAAAAAATCATAAATCAATTCTTTAGTTCTACGAAATTCTACGTTTCTATCTATTGGTATATTTGATATTAATTGCAAAAATTTGTCCTATACAAATGCTTATAAAACTTTTTTATTGTTTTAATTTAATATACTTATTGTACTGAAGTAACGGAACAGCGCCATCTCTCTTTAATCGTACTGAAACTGTGCTAGGAGATTGTCGTTTTAACTTCCTTGTAAATCAATATTAATTCGGCTAGTATATTTTTCATTCACATCATCGGAGTCAGTGACCAAGTCAACACGTTGTTTTAATTATATTTCCTCAACTAAGTTCTTTATGTTAAATTTGGCGTTCGCCAAATGTTTTATTGGTTGCCAGATCTCTCTCATATTGTTCTATATGCCAGTGAGTTTTCCAGCAATTTCTATTTAGCTGTTTCGAGGATTTGAGCGAACAAACTCACAGCAATCCTAATATTATAAATTCTTACGTATTATTTTATCTCTATCCTTGCCGCACCTAAACACATGCGGATTTAACCACCTAAAGTCGCTAGAGGCATAATTATTAAATATATATGGATGACATTTTTTGTTTACAGAATGGTGCTGCTGAAAATCAAATGAACAATATCGCAAATCTACTATCCAAATTTAAACCACCATACATTGCAGTGTTCTATCCAGGAGACAAAAATATAAAAGAAAATAATCTTAACAGTGAAATCGATGAATCAAAGGATATAACCCCAGATATTGACTCTTTAGATCCACCCTATGATCAGAAAGCTTATTTGTTATATCATGTTTTAAGGGTAAAGTATGAAATTATTTGTTTCGATCTTCTATCAACTATACATGCAGTCTCATACAAAAACTAGAAGACAAATGCGCCGGTTTTTGTGCACTCACTTCATATATATAATAATCTGTTGATGGTTTCAAAGTATTGATACTCACTAAGAATAATATACATGTCTTTACTATAAATAATATATATTTTAATATCTTTTATATCTTTAGTTGCCTGGAAGAGATCGCTATGTAGCGATAAGGCCACCAAATTTCATACTACAGTTTCTATGTTATTTTCTGTCTTTTTTGTTTTTTTCCTATCTCGTGGTGTGTAATAAAAGTGTATTCATTCCCTCAATCATTCATTTTTAGTCACCATTACTTTTTTGGGACAAACAAACTGACTGTTCACAAGTAAACTAACAATTAAGTTTTAGAAAACAAAAACCGATTTCAATGCCTACATATATGTATATATATGTACAAGCGTTTAATTTCGATTAAATTAAGGACCAACTTCTATATGAACTGAAAACAAAAAAAAAACATCTCAATAAATTCATATTCGTGTATCAAATCTACCAAAAATATACAGGTAGAATTGAGAACATAGGTTATCGGTAGTGAAACCTTTTTTGAGGGAAACCACATTTTGCACATGTAATATTTTATCGGACAGAGGTGATATGTTGTATTGATGCACCATATCACCTTTTGCTTCAATGGTAAAGGCAAACATCATGAGGAAACCTGCATGCCTGAGGTTTCTCCATAATGTTCTCAAAGGCGTATGAAGTCTGCCAATCCGCACAAGGCCAGCGTGGTGAATATGGCCAAACCCTTCTCAGAACTTTTCTGAGTTTCAACTTCTATTATATTTTATTTGTTGTCCAACGGCTGCCAAGCAATTCTTATAAGTATATGATTAATAAATATAACGTAATATGTTTTAATTTTGGATCTGGTGATGTTTATTGGAAAACCATCCAACCAACAAGAGATCTTACTTTTTTTTTTATTTGTAGTATGTTTATCACTATTTTTTGTGTTAACGCTAATCAGAGGAAGATGTAGATATGTTTGTGTCTACATAATGTTTTCAAGTAGACATAGAAATGGCAATTTTAAAACAATTCTATCCTTAAAAATCCCTTGGGACAATATCGGGACAACATTTTATTCGGGTTATCTTATTTAAAATCCTAACTAGTATGTTCTCTATCTGTTAAAAGAAAATTTACCTGACTAAGTTTGTTGTGGGCTTCTTCTTAGACCGGGACACGTTTGGAACCCTCATAGCTTTAGTTTTAAGTTTACGAATGTAGTTATCACTATCATATCACTAGTATGTAAATTATTGACGCGTCAAAAGCGCCTTTTAAAGGACTATTAGAATAAAGATTATTTGAATTTTAATTTGTTTTAAAGACAACCGAAGAACGTGAACAGATAGATCCGGAAGCGGCAAGATATTTCGAGCGAACCAAAGACATACTGCGTCAAGCTCTGCGCAAGAGATGTTACAAATTAACCACTTGCTTCAACGGATGTCCTAAAAGGGTGTATATAAAGTGTACGTTGGAATGCACAGCGACCTACGACGATTACGGTGTATGCCAGAAGATCGAAACGAGTTGCAAATATCCAAAGTGCGGCAAAACACTACCGCCGTCTTGGTAGAAACGTCAGTAAATTATATATCATACTTTAGATATATATTATTTTGTATTGTTATTATTTTATATATGTAGTAGCATGTAGTTATTAGTGTGTATGTATGTATATATATATATATATATATGTATGTATGTATATATTTATTTTCTTTTTTTTTTGCAACTTCCGTGTAATTTTTAATACATCGGCTTCAACGAAATCGTTACCTGGAAGAGATCACTACTAGTGATAAGGTCGCCAGTTGCTAATTGTTTTTGTCTTTTTCATGTATGTTATGTCCTATAGATTGCAATAAAGTCATATAAATATAAAAATAAATTATTTGATATTACTCTGTGTCTAGCCTATTTAAATAAATAAAAAAATAAATTTGTTTCATAGCTCTGACTCGTAACATATGAAGGAACATGAAGTCTTTTAAATAAAATGAACACACATAACATTTGCATATACAAACTAACACACATATGCATATAATCATACCCGCACACACAGAAATATATTACATACACTTTAACAAAAACTTAACGCATTCAAATTACATACACACATGTATTTTTCATGTTATTATCGCAGTGTTTTCTTTAAATTGATTTGTTTTGAGTGACATATGGCCTATGTATTTTGTTTATCCTTTTATTTTATTGAATACTGTATTTATTTTTGCAGGATTATCGTTTTCATGGATTCAACCTTCTTTTAATATTGTTCCTAATAAAAATCTATTATCTCTATTATATTGACTGTTTTTTTTTTTGAAGTTATAAGTTAGCCATTGACGGCATCTCTACTAGTAAGTGATGATGCAGTTTATGATGGTAGTGGGCTAACTCCTAACTGGTTTATATGCGATTTAGTGATGAATCGCTAAGTCGGTTGACGACACGTTTTTAGTAGGTAGAGTGGTAACTAGCCACGGCCGAACCCTCCCACCAGACCAGACTCGAGCCGGGAATCGTACCCAGGACCTCATGCTTTATAATACGACAGCGCACGCGCTGCGCCACGGAGGTCCTCCATCCAGTCCTTCAAGACAGTCCTTTCTTACAGAAATAGTAAACTTGATGCACTTATCCTTATTCAAACATATAGAGACTTCGTAAACTTTTATCATGCAGAGTATGTTTTCTTTTTATCCACTACAAGTAAGCCCTTGATGGCAATCTCACCTCATGGTAAGTGATGATGCAGTCTAAGATGGTAGCGGGCTAACCTGTTAGGGGTATGGTAAATCCATACTCCTAATTGGTTTCTATGCGACATCGTGCCGAAACGCTAAATCGCTTGGCGACACGTCTTTGTCGGTAGGGTGGTAACTAGCCACGGCAGAAGCCTCCCATCAGACCAGACTCGAGCCAGGAATCGAACCCAGGACCTCCAAATTTATAATGCAAGAGCGCGCGCGCTGTGCCAAGGAGGTCGTATGTATGAAAAATTCAAATACCTGAACTCACAGGGGTGCTTGTAAAAGTATTGTCAGTGAAAAATGTTTCGCAAATCTCATTTTAGCGTCATGACGTTCTCAAATCTGATCATCGAACCGTGCTCGACAAGCCGTTGCCTCCGAGACGCCGATAAAATATTTTAAGACACTCAAAGCGTGCCGCGATGCAGGAATGTCCCAGAAATGCCTTGGAAAACTGTTTAGTTTAGGACATCCATTTAATTGTTTTCTCGCGGATTTTGTATTAATAATATAACACAAAATAACTGACTGGAACTTAATGATTTATGAATATACTCATCCGCATGTTATCTTAGTAAATATAGTGCTAAATTTAGTTTTGCTTTGTAAAGTTTTCATTGATATCGTGGAAATGCGAAAAACTTAAAAAAACGTCTGTAGATAGATATACTGAAACATTCAAATTTTGAAACATTGAAAACATTCATTCAAATTGCGTGTCATCTCGTGACCGTGTCATTATGTCAACACACATATCCATATTATAAGGCAAATAAAGTACATAATTAAAATCATATTTTAAATGAACCGTTGAAATAAATATAAATAAACTCTTAAAGTTTAAGTCTACGTTACATAAACCTTATAATAAATTTAATATTCCTGCCAATATTTGTATATGCATTATATCATCATCATCATCATGATCAACCCACTCTCGGCTCTCTGCAGAGCACGGGTCTCCTCTCAATATGAGAAGGGTTTCTTTTTTCCACGACGCTGACCATGTGCGGATTGGCAGATATGACACACCATTGAGAACATTATGGAGAATTCTCATACATGCACGTTTCCTCACGATGTTCTCCTTCACCTTGTTGAAGCAAGTGATATTAATTTATTTAGAAACATAAAATATATAAAATCTATTTTGTGGGGATATGGGATAAAATTAAGCCAGAGAATGTACCTTACATTGGTTGAAGAGCTTTTAAATTCGTGGCAGCGTAAAAAACTAACTCACATTCCCATTTATAGTATTAGTTTGAATATATAATACGAAATTTGTCATATTTTGTTTCAAAGTAGCTCATAGTAATTAGGCTTTATTAGCTAATAGACTAGATAATTTACTTTTAGACTTACTAGATAATTTGCTAATCGAGTGGTAAAACGTACTTTCACCAGCACCGTGGTTGTCGGAGAATAAAATACCGTCGGTTCTTCAATTTTTATATGAATTTTAATTAGTTAATTTAATATTTCGTTTAAATTTAGGTTAATATACCTAAGTAATAAAAATAAGTAAGGTAATATGTCTATTATTTGACAAAATCGTTGCAAAAACGGGACAGGCATTATTTAATCTGAACGCATGGAGAACCTAGTCAAAGTAGTTATAATATTTCGCTTGAACATAAATTATTTGCTCATATTTGTTTATTTTTTGATTATAATATTATATATACATATAATATAATCTATATATATATATATAAAAGCGAAAGGTAGGTACTTACTTACATACTTACATACTAATTAAACACGAGATCTCAAAAATTGGAAAGATCTTGGAAATTCCACCCCTAAGGGGGTAAAATAGAGATTGGAAGTTTGTATGAAATTTATTTGTTTTTAGAGTTAGAGACACAAAAATTTGCATTAAGATTAATAATAATAAATAAAAAACATGTAAAGGGTTTATGATAGTTTTTTCTTATTTTTTTATTATGAAGTCTACTAGCTTGAAATTTTGAAAATAGGTTTCTTTTAGGGCGTAAGTATAAGGTTAGAATATTTTTTCATCCAGATCTACCCCGAAGGGGTAAAATAGGAGTTTGAAGTTTGTATGAAAGTCCTATGTTTTTTTTATTTAGAAACACGAAAATAGGCAATTTTCACATTTGCCTCTAGCTTAAAACCTCAATCTCACGGGAAATCAGCAACTCTACGCAGACGAAGTCGTGGGCAGCAGCTAGTATTATGTATACTGGCGAAGTTTTAATTAAAAGATTTCGTCTGTATCTCGGTCCAATTGGACTACTTTTCCCCGGACAAAAAACTAATATATAGTTGTTACTAAAAAAATTATAACTAATCTACGTAACGCAGCGCTGTCGTTGTATAAAGTGTGAGGTCCTGGGTTCGATTCCCGGCTCGAGTCTGGTCTGGTGAGAGGCTTCGACCGCGGCTAGTTGCCACCCTACTGGCAGAAACATACCACCAAGTTTTTTTTTTTCGGACTGTCTATTAGCTGTACTAACCCTATTGGTTGCCACCGCGTAACCGGGCTGTTTGGCGAGCTTCGTAAAAAAGCTCTGCCAGACGAAATTTTGAGCCCTAGGGCTAAAAGAAACTAAGGGAACGTCTGCCTAAGGGCGCCGCATTTGAGGCCGAACCTCGGCTTAGGCGACGTTTGGGATAACGGGGGGGTCGGACGGTAAGTGGTCCGTATGTCTCCGAGGCCGTGGATGGAGCCCACGTCCGGATGACGTAAGATAGCGGGGACCTCGTCTTCGCCGGCGAAGACGGTGTGTAGCGTATGATTGCGTATGGTAGGTGGTACGAGTATGTTGTCAGTAGTCATCTGATTGTCAGGGTCATGAAGGATATGTTTAGGTCTCCTCTTTCGGAGAGGAGCGCTTAGGTCGGGGGAGTAAAAAGAAGCCGCAACTACGAGAGGGTTGGGGTGTCGGATTGATAGTACCGCCAAGTGGTTTAGCTTCCCAATATGATTCCAAATAGAAACCGTTTAAGAGGATCGGTTTCGTCGTTAGTTTGGTTTGGTTTTAATGAGCGACGGTAATCACTTTACCTCAGGTGACCCGTGTGTCTTATTTTTTTTTTTACGTCCATAGTTATTTTGGTGTAAAATAACAGCAAATACCCTTTTTACTGTTTAACTAGCTTTGACTTGCTTCCGCATAAATTAAGGTTTGAAAAAAAAAGTATAATATAAATTCGAAAGTGTGTTTGTCGGTTTACCCTTACACGCAGCAACAGAGAACGGACCAATATAATTGAGATGCTTTTCTAAGTCAATTCAAACAGAATATAAAGCATGGTGATAGCCTAGTGTTTAGGGCGTCAGCCTCCTAATCAGAGGTCGGCGGTTCGAATCCGGGCACGTACCTCTAACTTTTGTGCGTTTTAAAAAAATAATTAAAATATCACTTGCTTCAACGGTGAAGGAAAACATCGTGATGAAACATGCACGCCTGAGAGTTCTCCATAATGTTCTCAAAGGCGTGTGAAGTCAGCCAATCCGCACATGGCCAGCGTTGTGGACTATGGCCAAACCCTTCTCATATTGAGAGGAGACCAGTACTCTGTAGTGAGCCGGTAATTGGTGGATCATGATGATGATGACAAAGCATGAACTATAGTCCATGCAAAGCCAGGCGTGTTGCTAAGTTATATATGAAATTTAATCCTAGACACGGAAAGTGGACCGAAAATTTAATTAGCAAAAGCCGGGGCGAAAGATATTAAAATCCGCATAAAATTAAACCTCTTAATCAGGAAATAATTAATCCAGCTGATTAAATTTATTGAAGCGAGCATGCAATGAATTACTTTTCAATCCAAAATTTTCGCAGCAGACGCCGTAAAGATCAAACCAAAATGGCGTCCGTTAAATTTATTTTGAATTTGTCGATTTATTTTACGCTTTTACTGATTACTGTGAGTATTATTTTACGTGGTATTCAGATAGATATTGAATTTGGCCATTTCAAATGTCGTATTTCGATCTTCATTTTCGCGTAGAAACCAATTCGGAGTATGGGTTTACCACACCCCTAACAGGTTAGCCCGCTACCATCTTAGACTGCATCATCACTTACCATAAAGTGAGATTGCCGTCAAAGGATAACTTGTAGTATAAAAATACTAACAATTTGTTGTTCTAAATAGGTTGTACTCGAGCTTTTTTATCAAATAATTGGGAGCGTTTCTATGCTAGTTTCCTAACTGATAAGGTAAACAAGGTTTATTATAGCATTTAGTATAGCTTAGAAGCGGTGATAGTCTAGTGGTTAGGGCGTCAGCCTCCTAATCAGAGGTCGACGGTTCGAATCCGGGCACGCACCTATAACTTTTCGGAGTTATGTGCGTTTTTAAATAATTAAAATATCACTTGCTTTAACGGTGAAGGAAAACATCGTGAAGAAACCTGCACGCCAGCGAGTTCTCCATAATGTTCTCAAAGGCGTGTGAAGTCTGCCAATCCGCACATGGCCAGCGTGGTGGACTATGGCCAAAACCCTTCTCAAATGAGAGGAGATCCGTGCTCTGTAGTGAGCCGGCAATGGATTGATCATGATGATGATGATAGTATAGCTAACAAAACTTAAATGTATTTGAATAATTTGCAGACGCACCAAAAAACCGAAGCAGCTAGACGCGATTCTTCAAACCTTCTATCTATATTGACCAGCAAACTCCATCGTCACGGAAAACCTCTGATTGTCATACTCGGTAAAGAAGCTGTTGTCAAGAAAGATAGGGGTTATGTGAACAAGGCCTTGGCACATGAAACTAGTGATGAAGGGGGAACTGTTCACCTGTTTCATCATTTATCGGGACATCCTCAGGTATATTTGAACATATATAAATAAATAGATTTTGACAAATTCCGTGGCGCAGTGCGTGCGCTGTCGCATTATAAAGTTGGAGGTCCTGGGTTCGATTCCCGGCTCGAGTCTTGTCTGGTGGGACGAAGCGTCCCATGGCCGTGGCTAGTTACCAACCTACCAACAAAGATTTGTCGATTCCAAGCGATTTAGCGTTCCGGCACGATGTCGCGTAGAAACCAATAAGGAGTCTCGGTTTACCATACCCCTAACAGGTTAGCCCGCTACCATCTTAGACAGCATCATCACTTACCATCAGGTGAGATTGCTGTCAAGGCCTAACTTGTAGTGGATAAAAAAAATACTCTTTTGTTTTGATTTGTAAAATCTCCTTAATTTTTAATAAAACCTGATTTTTTTCCAAGTACAATACCGGACCTAAAATTATCTGTATTCTTTGCCTGCAACTTTAATAGCTACGAGGACATAGAAGCTACATTAAGAGTTCAAGGGGATTTTTATTGAATTGAAAAAATCGTAATTAACGCCTAGTTATCTTACTTAAATAACCTACCAATACATCTAGTAAAATTACAGTAGTAAGTTGTTTACAAGCGCAATTAGACCACTTCTTCTTAGACAAGGAACCCTCGTAGCTTTAGAATCTCTCTATCTTTTTATGGCTTTGCACAGATTAGCCAATGTCAAGTTTATAGCAATGTAGAAGTTAGGGAGAAATGGCGGGAAACTTCGCACTCCGCGGACGCGGCTCCCTCAAACCTTTCCCAAATCAATACCTGCTAACCATTCCGAAAACTAGTCACTACACAAACGTCACCAAAACTGTCCACGACACAACCAACACCAGTCCTTTTCAAAATTAGCCAACAAACATTAAGTCAAGAAAACCGCGCCCGCCATATACGAAGTCTCCCGCCTTTCTCCGCTTTAGTCTAAATTAACGAATGTTAATTATCACCATCACCACAGATAAATGACATAATTAAAATGTAAGAACACTTCATAAGTGCCTGGGGGAAAGGCGGGAGACTTCGTATATGGCGGGCGCGGTTTTTTCACGCTTTTGTTGAATTAATGTTTGTTGGCTAATTTTGAAAAGGACTGGTGTTGGTTGTGTCGTGGACAGTTTTGGTGTCGTTTGTGTAATGTGTCTAGTTTTTGTTTGTGTCTAGTTTTCTTAATGGTTAATAGGTATTAATTTGGGAAAGGTTTGAGAGAGCCGCGTTCGCAGAGTGCGAAGTTTCCCGCCATTTCTCCCTAACTTCTACATTGCTATAAACTTGACATTGGCTAATCTGTGTAAAGCCATAAAACGAAAAAAAAAAAAAAAAGTGCCTGTGACAGGTCAACATGAATAAATACTTTTTGATTTGATACGTCACATCGAAACTTTCAAAAATATAGACCACAATTTTTGCTCACAAACCATTAGTCGGAAAGGTAGATTCTGCAATGGCGAGGAATTTTAAATTCAGTGTACAAAAAAAGTATGCTTCAACTGCATGAAAATTCAGCACGTCCAAAAAAAAACACGCCAACTCGTTAGGTAAACATTTTTGAGATCAACATTCATTGAGTATGGACTCCGTAATTAAAACTATTTTCAAACCGGGTCCAGTAGTAATCATGTTAGAAGAGACGGCTAAACGCGGGATATTTATAGTTTAGTTTTCAATTTCTGTAATACATTAATTACGTCTATTAAGCATTACGTTATATACTGAAAATATCCGTACTGATGTTATAAAAGCGAGTGTGTCTGATAATTTAATTCAACAATAAACAGCAAGTATAATTTGCTATATTCCGCCGACAACTAAAGCAAATTATACTTGCTGTTTATTGTTTATCATGGATTTCCGCAAAGTAACGCCAGCTTCTATTCATTAATTTAATTCAAATCTAATCAAATCAAAATAGCTTTATTCATGTATTACAGGCATCTATGGATCGTCCATATCACATTTTCCATTATTTTTATTCGAATGACGGTGATACTACACTCGCCAACTTAGAACTAACAGGGTTCCAATCGCGACCAGGTCTGATAAGAAGCCCAGTCTGATAACAAAGTTGGCCGGATTTTTTTTTGTTATCTTTCTTAACTGCCGGCCGCACTGATCTCGAATATTTCAGTATTAATCTATGTGTCACTTATATACTGCATTATGTGATGGTAGTAAGTCCATATTTAAGTCTCATCATCATGATCAACCCATTACCGGCTCACTACAGAGCACTTGTCTCCTCTCAATATGAGAAGGGCTTGGCCATAGTCCACCGCGCTAGCCATGTGCGAATTGGCAGACTTCATACGCCTTTGAGAACATTATGGAGAACTCTCAGGCGTGCAGGTTTCCTCACGATGTTTTCCTTCACCGTTGAAGCAAGTGATATTTTAATTGCTTAAAAACGCACATAACTCCGAAAAGTTAGAGGTGCGTGCCCGGGTTCGAACCCCCGACCTCTGTTTAAGAGGCTGACGTCCTAACCACTAGGCTAATCACAGCTTCAATGATCAACCTGTTGATATTATTTTTTACATTTAAGGCAATCAATAAAGCGGTACACCACAAAAAGAGTACAAGGAAACCGTATCAGGTTAACGAGAAAACGAAGCAGAGCTACTGGGCTCAGAGGGAGACAGAAGAGAGGGTACTACAAAAAGAAGATAGAGATGCCTTACGATCACCAATTGTGAAGAAACTATTAAGAATCTCAAACAGGTAAGTTTTGACTATAATAATGACGTGATGCGACGAGAAATATCTTATGATTTTATGGAGTTTTAAAGAATATCTGTTTGCTTTTTAGGTATATTTTCGAATACGAATAGAAAAATTAATAATTATTAGTAAATGAATAAAAATTTGTTAAATATTATATGTATATGAGTGTATTGCCTTAATCCCTTAATCCTTAATCTCAAGTAAAAGTTGCATTATTTTTTGCATTTATATTTTGCTCAATTTTGGAAAAAGCACACAGGCTAAAAATATTTTGCTCTGACTCAGCAGAAAGAACCCTAAGTTTAACCGATCTCGGAACCGAGTTACTCGGAAGAGCGATGTGACGCAGTCGGTGGTAGCATATGGATGCGAAATAATTAGTTACCACAAATTCTACAAACCTTTTTATTGCATACAAACTAAACATATTGTTACTTATATACTAACAGACAATCGTTAAGGTGAATAAATGTAACAACTAAAAAAAAAAATTAAATAAACAATAACTTACTCGTATATGTCCGCTCAAATGAACAGTTTTTACTAATTACTTAAACTCATCGAGGTTCATTAAAATTTGTAACCCCTATTTTCGCAAGAGATTAATCTTATAAACCCTTTCTTAGCGAACCCCTAATAGCTACCTTACAGCTTGATCTAATTTAAGCTATACGTTGAAAGATTTTCAGTCATATATCCTGCTCATACTTAGGTATATATCATCATCATCATGATCAACCCATTACCGGCTCACTACAGAGCACGGGTCTCCTCCCAATATGAGAAGAGTTTTGGCCATAGTTCACCACGCTGGCCATGTGCGGATAGGCAGACTTTACACGCCTTTGAGAACATTATGGAGAACTCTCAAGCGTGCAGGTTTCCTCACGATGTTTTCCTTCACCGTTGAAGCAAGTGATATTTTAATTTTTTTAAACGCATATAACTCCGAAAAGTTAACTGTGCGTGCCCGGATTCGAACCGCCGACCTCTGATTAGGAGGCTGACGCCCTAACCACTAGGCTATCACCGCTTCAGGTATTATTCTAGGTATATATAGATTATATTATATAGTTTCATTTGCAACAGCTTACGATGCGAAGCAAAAGACGAGTGCCAAGATAAATGCATCAACAAATTCTTCGGGCAGCTGAAAATCAAATGTCAAATCCAGTGCGACTTTAAGTACGAATGCGAGCCAGAAAAAGAAAAAGTCGATGAAAAAGGCGATGAAAAGGATCCCTGTGACGAGGACAATGAAAACTCCTGCAACTCTGAGGAGGACACCAGCCGCGGCATGAGCACTAAAGGAGTGACATCGGTTACAGATGAGCCGGGCTGTAAACGATGCTGATTTTTTTTGCTCCTTCATCATAAAGTATCGATATGACAATTTACTTCATTATCTGTTACGATCACGTATTAATATTTTTTTGCAATCACAATAAAATGCTGTTATGACTATTTTACCTGATTATTTGTTACGATCATGCACTAATTTTTTTTCATTTACAATAAACTATCGATATGACACTCTATTGTCTGTTACGATCATGTACTATTTTTTTTTCATTTACAATAAACTATCGATATGACACTCGGTTGTCTGTTACGATCATGTACTAATATTTTTTTCATTCACTATGAAACATCGATATGACACTCGATTATCTGTTACAATCATGTACTAATATTTTTTTCATTCACTATAAACTATCGATATGACACTCGATTGTCTGTTACAATCATGTACTAATATTTTTTTCATTCACTATGAAACATCGATATGACACTCGATTGTCTGTTACAATTATGTACTAATATTTTTTTGCAATCACAATAAAGTACCTATATGACAATTTTACCTGATTATCTGTGACGATCATGTACTGATATTTTTTTGCAATCACAATAAAGTGCCGTTATGACTCTTTTAGCTGATTATCTGTTACGATCAACAACAATAACGACAAATGGAAGGAAGAAAGGGAGGCCTTTGCCCAACATTGGGACAGTACGGGCTGATAATAATAAAAATCTGTTACGATCATGTACTAATATTTTTTTCATTCACATTATATATATGACACTCGATTGTCCGTTACGATTATGGACTAATATTTTTTCATTCACTATAAAACATAGGTTTTAAGATATTTACTTCCATAAAAAACACAAGTCACTTGGAAAAAGTAATTAACAGTAATATAATTATAGGTCGATCGTAATGTGTAATTACGAGAAGTTGTTTTCTCATTTCCTGTATTAGAATTTAACGAGGGTAGTTCTGGATAATATGCTCTAATAGCTTAGTTTTAAATACATGAAATGAGTTTACATGTAAACATCGATAAGACACTTGATTATCTGTTACGGAAATGTAATAATATACTTTCATTCACAGTAAAGTCGAAATTAAATTCAAATTCAAAATAATCTTTATTCAAATAGTCCTTAAAAAGGCACTTTTGACGCGTCAATAATTTACATAGTAGTTATTTCTAGGTGATAACTATATTCGTAAACTTAAAACTAAAGCTATGAGGGCTCCAAACGCGCCCTGGTCTAAGAAGAAGCCCACAACAAACTTAGCCGGGGGTTTTTTTTTCGTTATCACCATCTCACATAATGAATGATAAACTATAGTACCTATGGATATAGAGCAATTCACACCCAAGCTTTTTTTATCGTTTATATTTTATCCTTAATATCGTATCGTGTCTTAATTTTTAATTAAACTTTGCTTAGATTATTTACAACTGAGATATAGTCCAATGACTTGCTGTATTTTGCATTTAATAAATCGGTCAATGTCCACGTTTATTATCCAACTACCCTCCCTTCCTTATCGTGTACTGTCACCGATGTTCGGATGTGACGCGAGCGCCGCGTCAAATCGGTTCGTGACCTCCTTGCGATCGGACGTACTCGTACGTGGAGCGGGCAACATCTTCCGTGACATTACACGTAAATCTGACAATTCTGACGACTACCGTGGTGCAGTGCGTGCGCTGTCGCAATATAAAGTTGGAGGTCCTGGGTTCAATTCCCGGCTCGAGTCTGGTCTGGTGGGAGGCTTCCGCTGTGGCTAGTTACCACCCTACCGACAAGGATGTGTGGCCAAGCGATTTAGCGTTCCGGCACGATGTCGCGTAGAAACCAATTAGGTGTCTGGGTTTTCAATACCCCTAACAGTTTAGCTCGCTACCATCCCAGACTGCATCATCACTTACCACCAGGTGAGATAGCCGTCAAGGGCTAACTTGTAGTATATATTTTTTTTTAAAGAAATGCTTATGGAATGCCTTCAGCGATTTGGGATGCCAAAGCGGAAACGATTACCTGATGGCTGGAGATTGTTTATTTATTTGACGGCAATCAGAGAGCAGCGCCATCTAGTTTTGGAGTTATGTACGACAGACAAGAGAGTGGCATCGCCCCCTCTCTTTACGCAACACTAAGTGACGTATGCAGGTTCTTATAAGATTCACCGGCGCGGGACGGCGCATTGCATTGATTGCATTCGGTCGGGTCGGACCGGTGGTTGAGCTGCGGTAGTGCATTCGTACTTGGTGGAGCGTATTGTGGTGTGAAGTAGAAGATAGGTGACATTTGTGGAAACGTAGTGATGACACCGAGCATATTTACGGAATACATGATTGTTACGGTGGCTATAAAACTTATGCGTACAACTGTCATAGTCGTAAATGACAAACGTCGAAACGTCATTGTATCAACGCTTGACACGTGACCCAAAATATGACACTAAAACACAAGCTTCGGACAAATATTACAAATGTTCCACATAAAATTATGTTACTAATGTAGTTATTTTTTTAATAAAAATATATTTGTTTGTACAATTTAATAATAAGAAGAACGAAATAATTATCATATTATCAAGGTATAGAGAAAATAATATATTTATTTTGGATTCGCAATACCAACTCGATTATTAAAACGGTTCTAGTAACTATGGACTCTCCAAATGTGAGTTGATTTTAACTACTTATTTCAATTAACTTTAGATAGATACTATTTATTGCACACTAAAGAAATAGGATAAAATATACGGACCCATTTGAACTGCGAAATTATTTCAAAGTGCATTTTGAATTTTGACGACCTACGTGGCACAGCGCGTGCGCTGGCGTATTATAAGGTTTGAGGTCCTGGGTTCGATTCCCGTATCGAGAATGGTCTGGTGGGAGGCTCCAGCTTTGGCTAGTTGGACCGACAAAGACTTGACGCCAAGCGATTTAGCGTTCCGGCACGAAGTCACGTATAAACCAATTAAGAGTGCGGTTTTACCATACCCTTAACATGTTAGCCTGCTCCCTTCCTAGACTGCATTATCACTTACCACTTAGGTGAGATCGCCGTCAAGGGCTAACTTGTAGTATGTAAAAGAAAAAACATCTTCATTAAGGTTACCTCGCGGAAGTTACCCTGCGTTAAAGCAACTAACTGTTCTTATTAATAACTCCATAGTATTCCATGAGGATTCCCCCCCCCCCCCCCTCCTATCCGAAAAAAAGGGTAGAACATAGTGAAAGCGTTACAGAATTTCTACCATTTTCAGGATAGCAAAAACAAGGCACCGCCATTAGCAAACCAATCTGTAAGTAATGTTTAACTCACATCGAAACATAAATGAATAATATAAATAAGATATCAAAAGGTATTAGGTAAAACAATATCATACCTACTCGTACAGAAATAAAACGAAGTATTTATAAAAATACGCAGTAACAACCACCATAACAGCTACGCACACATAACATGTACACTCGCACATACATAAAAGGAATGTCATGTCTTGAACTAGTGTTAGATATCATAATTACTATTCAATAGGTAAAGAATATGAAGCGGTGATAGCCTAGTGGTTAGGGCGTCAGCCTCCTAATCAGAGGTCGGCGGTTCGAACCTCTAACTTTCGGAGTTATATGCGTTTTAAAAAAAAATATCACTTGCTTCAACGGTGAAGGAAAACATCGTGAGGAAACCTGCACGCCTGAGAGTTCTCCATAATGTTCTCAAAGGCGTATGAAGTCTGCCAATCTGCATATGGCCAGCGTGGTGGACTATGGCCAAACCCTTCTCATATTGAGAGGAGACCCGTGCTCTGTAGTGAGCTGGTAATGAGTCGTTCATGATAATGATGATGATGAGATAAATCTAATATATTTCTATTAATATTAATATATACCAATGTAGAAAGTGTTTGTATCCTCATTACCTAAAGTACGATATTGATAATTGGTCTATGTTTCTGTAGGTATAAGAATGAATTAGGAGTAGTACTTTTATCTTTATTTTTATTCTACCATCTGAGTGACTACAACTTATAATCTTTAAGTAAGTAAAATTATAATCTTTATTCGTTTTTATATTTCTTTTAAAAAATAAAATACTTACATATCTACGATATTCTAACACAACATAGGTAACTTTTTATATGAAACTATTATAAATAAGCCCACAAATAATATATAACACATAAAACATAGGCTACCTTTGTCGAGTAGAAATCCATAATTCCCGCGGGCTTTCTGAAAAACTAATCTCACGCAAATCAAATAAAATCATAAATAGCTTTCTTTATTCATGTAACATGTAGCGTTTATATAGGAGTATAATTTTTTTTCCATTATATCAATTCGTGAGGTGATGGTGATAAATACACTCGCCAACTTAAAACTAAAGCTAAGAGGGTTCCAATCGCGCCCAGGTCTAAGAAGAAGCCTCCAACAAACTTAGCTGGGTATTTTTTTATCAATAATAAATTATAATTATCTATGAAATTGGAGCAATTTACACCCAAGCTTTTTTATTTATTTATTTACACACTTTGATTGTACACCACGTAAAAGGAAAAAAAAAACAAAAAAAAAAACAGAAAATAACAGACACAGTAATATACAATTTGGCGACCTTATCGCTACATAGCGATCTCTTCCAGGCAACCAAATATTTAGAAGATATAGAGATACGGAAAGAGGAAGGTGGTGCAAAATATATACATAAATATATATCTTGATATAAACAAATATATATACATACTAATATAAATAATAATAACTATATTAATATATATCTTAAAATATATAAATGTAATATCGTTTATATAATCCTTAACATCGTAATATGATTTTTATATAAGCTTACGTTTATTGAAAACGCCGTAATCTTTTAACTATAGCTTAAGTTAGACCGTAGCCAACTGCCTGAGAATTAACGAAAGGGAACGATAACAGTAATGAGACATGGGAGATAATGTTAAAAGGGTTATTTTAGTGGGTATGCTAATAAAAGAACTTACTCGCCCACTGATTGCGATTGCCATTACGCGCGGCCATATGCAAAATTGGACAACAGAGTGGATTCTGGCCAGTCGCTACTGGCACAATATCATTACCATAATATTCTAGTTGTGATTATTGTTGGGTTAGCTTTGACAACAAAGCGTGCATGCAAGCCTTGCGCGCTACATGCGACCGTACCTGCATTGTTTCTATTCGGGTTCAGCGTTTTGGAAATTTCCAGATAAATCATTTCGACCGTCGGACACCTTTGTAAATCACAGCTAAATTTGCGCCGGGCTTCCAAATTTCACAGCTATTTTCGTGGACTATATATATTGTGTAATATATATACATCATATATATACATCGCTGGTATTATTGTGTAAGCTGTGATAGCCTAGTGGTTAGGACGTCAGCCTCCTAATCAGAGGTCGGGGGTTTAATTCAAATAGTCCTTTAAAAGGCACTTTTGATGCGTCAATAATTTACATAGTAGTGACTTGATGGTGATAACTACATTCGTAAACTAAAGCTATGAGGGTTCCAAACGCGCCCCGGTCTAAGAAGAAGCCCACAACAAACTTAGCCGGGGTTTTTGTTTTCGTTATCATCATCTCACATAATCAATAATAAATTATAGTACCTATGTAGATAGAGCAATTCACACCCAAGCTGTTTTATTGCTTTTATAATCCTTAATTTCGTAATATGATCGAACCCAGGCACCTGAATCTTTTCGGAGTTATATGCGCTTTTAAGCAATTAAAATATAACTTGCTTCAACGGTGAAGGAAAACATCGTGAGGAAACCTGCACCCCTGAGATATAATGTTCTCAAAGTCGTGTGAAGTCTGCCAATCCGCACATAGCCAGCGTGGTGTACTGTGGCCAAAACCACTCTCAAATTGAGAGGAGACCCGTGCCCTGTAGTGAGCGGAGAATAGGTTGATCATGATGATGATGATAATTATTGTATTGCGTAAACTTATAGTCTGTTAAATGACATTATGACTTTAACGGGTATTTTTTTTAATTCGTTTATTTTGAGTTTTTGGTAAGTAACCCACGAGATCCGAAGCGCAGCATTTGTGCCGTCGTATTATTCTAGTGCGAAACGTTTTGGGCTTGATTCCCGACTTGGATCTGGTCTTCCTCTGCGGGGTATTACCACCCTAATGATAAAAATATACCACCCAGCGTTGCAGCGTTCCCACTTTGCAAGAATCCCACTTCAAAACACCGTAAAGTATGAACTCATTACAAGATTTTACTTAATACTTAATTTTACTTTCAAAATGTTTACCGTTTAGTTGGACATTTTAACTCCTAAGAGGAGTATAGTTTTTTTTTATACACTACAAATCAGCCCTTGACGGCTACCTCATCTGGTGGTAGGTGATGATGCAGTCTAGGATGGTAGCGGGCTAACCTGTTAGGGGTATGGTAAACACACTCCTAATTGGTTTCTACGCGACATCGTGCCGGAACGCTAAATCGCTTTGCGACACGTCTTTGTCGGTAGAGTGGTAACTAGCCACGGCCGTAGCCTCCCACCAGACCAGACTCGAGCCGGGAATCGAACCCAGGACCTCCAACATTTTAATGCGACAGCGCACGCGCTGCGCCACGGAGGTCGTCGTAGTTGGAAGATCTTCTCAACATCGTTATCGCCAACCAATTCCCCACTGTTGGGCGAAGTGCTCATGGGAGCTTCAGATTTAGAGGTCATAGACGCTCGTCTACTCTGTTATACGATTTGGTATTGTTATATTATATGCTTGTTTTAAAAAACCGGGACCAATGGCTTACTCTGACCTGTTCTCTGAGACCCTAGTGATGGTGAGATAGCCATGCTAAAAAAAATACTGTCAATATCGATTTTTCTGTATGTTCCGAAACACTTCCTTAATTCTAGATCTAATCTCTCTCTCAATCTCTTGCATCTATCTTTCCAGGACGATGACATATCTTCCCTTTGCGATTTAGAGTTCGAGCTGAACCAGTATCTAGAGAAAGAGGGCAGCACGGCGTACCACGTTTACCCAGGAGTTGAAATGATTGACTACGATTTCACTGCGGAAAGACAGAACTTATATTCCACCAAGTGGGTAGAAAGATCAATGTGAACTCCAATTTGTATAGAATCGACAGCGCCATCTATAATACACAATAGGAAGATATTCGATTCTAAACAAATTGAATTTAGAATAAGTAGAAAACTGATGTGTATATCGTACTTGCACTCAGTAATACTTCAGTCTTCGTAACAGACGGTCGTTTCATTGTCTCACACTTCTCAGTGGCGACGAGGATGTGATAAACTACCTTCGTAAATTTGTGTTTTAAAATGTCGGGTTACTTGGGAAACCTGCAAATATTTGACCAAAACACTAGTGAATGGCAAATTTTGAAATGGGAAATTAGTGCAGTTTTTGAAAATTAACAAAGTTTTAGACGACGAACCTAAGATTGGAGTTTTTCTTAGTACTTAACTTAGCTTACCCTCACGATTTGGATTCATTACACTGGGCTAGTTGCTCGACATTACTCGACAGCAATTTCAAGCTGACAGTGTTCATTTACTGATGAAGCGAAGTTCACTCATTATTATCCCTCTGCAGCAAAAGGCTTCCTCTCTCATAGGAGAATGGGTAAGACACACCACGCCGTTTTATAAGAGTTGGACTATCTCAGCTCATTTACAATTTTTTTTATTGCAAAATTCCCTAAGCACATTGCATCTCACCTGAATACATTGCATCCATTGATTTACCACTAGCCGTAGATAGAGCGCGTCATAAAAAAACAAGACGAGAATTTTTCACCAACTAACTACATTCCTACATATCGGTATATCCATGTATTACATATATTACGTCTACAATACACTAGACATCTGGCCGTTATATTATCTACAGCGTATCGTAGTGCTTTCATGCTTCATTCGGATTATACGGGTCGAGTGTTAGAATCGGTGACTTTCGTCTCGCCTTGTCACACACAGTGGGAAAGGAGTGCACGCGTCGCTATTTGTGCACTACTTTTCCGTACCATTTTTTGAGCGTTAATGATCGATCTACGGCTAGTGGTAAATTAATGATTGCATCCCTAAACACATTGCATCTCACCTGATGGTAATTGATGATGCGCGCTAACTTGTTAGGGGTATGATAAGCCCATAGCTCAAGCCCAAAGCCCAAGCTCCTAATTGGTTTCTACGTGACATCGTGCCGGAATGCTAAATCGCTTCGCGATACGTCTTTGTCTGTAGGTTGGTATAACCTTTAGTATAAGTAATATGTACAAGGTAGGCTTATGGTAACCCAGTTTAGGTGTAGCTAGAATACGCTAGGTTTATTTATCATTAAAAAATCTAATTTGTAGCATAGTAACACTTGTCTAGTAAAAACTTTTTAAATAAATTATTGAATTAATTTTACTTTTCTATGTTTCGAATGTTGTCTCGTAAATTATTAATAATTTTATGTACATATGTACATATTTATTATTACGTAAAGAGTCGAGGTATGTAGTGCTAATGTTGACAATGGGGGAGAAGTTTGTTTGTACGTTTTTTGGAGCACATGCCTCAGAGAATCGACGGACTTATGGGTCTCAAGGTGTTAGAATTAAAATGTAATGAAATGAAACACTTGTACACCACATAAACAGAAGAAATACAAGACAGTAAAGAAAAAACACAAATAATAGAAGGTACAAGGCGGCCTTATCGCTATAGAGCGATCTCTGCCAGGAAACCTATAGACCAGGATTTAATATATATACAGCAGGCTTAGGGTGTACTATATAATATAATACATACAAATAAATAAAATGGTGGTAAATGGTGGACATACTTGCGGTTTGGTATTAATTACCACCAAAGACCGTGTATTTTGGAACTCTCTACGATAGACCTATGTCCAACATGGACGTCAATCGTTTAAATTGTTGATGATGATGATAGTGATGTCTTGATTTAATTCTCAGTGTTATAGAATCGACAGCTCATCTAATGAAAAGTTGCCTCGGCGCTGGTATACTAGGCATGCATGAAGCTTACATGTACGGAGGACTCTGGACGTCCTTGGGTCTTACCGTGGTCGTTGGCTTCCTCGTGTCTTACTCCATGTTCGTAAGTGCTCTCGTCTTCTCTCAGATCACATGAATCCTATTGTTCAGTATTCAAACTATGGTTGCACGATTTTGTCAAGCGGTAATACTGAGTTCACTCCTGTTTACTATGGTTCCGTCCGCGGCGCTCGCTGATTGGCCAAAATGTCCAATCGCGGAAGTCGGACACCGCCACCTAGCGGGAGGAAGAGCGTCGCCACCATATTCAGTATTGATCGGGATAACCCGCGTTCGTAACGACAGCGACCATCACCTCTCTTTATTACAAAAGCAAAAAAGGTCTACATTTATAAGCGACCGGCTAGTACTTCCTTATCCACCAAACATTGTGCCGTGCTCAATCAGCTGGAGGAAGGATGCTGCATGACCTGGACGTTCCAGTAACAGTGAGTAGTTCTTTTATTGCCGATTGTCAATTTTGTGTAATCTGGGGTGAATCTGAACAATCTTAGACCCTTCGAAACATGTAACCTACACCTATTATAAACTTGACTATTTTTTGACGACCTCCGTGGCGCAGCGCGCGCGCTGTTGCATTATAAAGTTGGAGGTCCTGGGTTCGATTCCCGGCTCGAGTCTGGTCTGGTGGGAGGCTGCGGCCGTGGCTAGTTACCACCCTACCGACAAAGGCGTGTCGCCAAGCGATTTAGCGTTCCGGCACGATGTCGTGTAGAAACCAATTAGGAGTATGGCTTTACCATACCCCTAACAGGTTAGCCCGCTACCATCTTAGACTGCATCATCACTTACCATCAGGTGAGATTGCCGTCAAGGGCTAACTTGTAGTGGATAAAAAAAAAAAAAAAACTGCAAAGCTGAATGAAGCTGTGATAACCTAGTGGTTAGGACGTCAGCCTCCTAATCAGAGGTAGCTTTTATGCTAAGCTTTCAATTTTTAAGCTTTAAAAATATCACTTGCTTCAACGGTGAAGGAAAACATCGTGAGAAAACCTACATGTCTGAGAGTTCTAAATAATGTTCTCAAAGGCGTGTGAAGTCTGCCAATCCGCACATGGCCAGCGTGGTGGACTATGGCCAAACCCTTGTCATATTGAAAGGAGGCCCGTGCTCTGTAGAGCCGAGAATGGGTTGATGATGATGATGAAACTTCAAAACGTAAATTGACAACAAAATAATGAATTTAAAAAAAAACAATTGTAATATACTTTTGAAAATAATGTGGAATAGAAGCAGGAATTACTTTAATGCACTGTGCAAATTGTAATTTGACGAAATTTGCTCAAATTACACTGTGCGGATTTACCAATTTTACGAGGATTACAGCTAATTAAGCAAAAGGTTAATTGTTAACAAATATATACATATATTATGAAGTCACGACTTATGGCAAATATTCGCCAATAGATGTCGCTTTTACAACGTAGTTCAACAGTTTTACAATAGATGGCGCTCTAAACAATACTTTTAATTTAAATCTCGGAAATATATTTAAATTAATACAAGTCGTGTTTTATTGAATACCAGCGGCGTACATTTCATACATGCATGAAAACATTGCATACCCAACTCCAGAAGCTTTCGAAAACTTGGTAGGTTTTAGACAAGAAACCTTAGTATTGTTAGGATACGTACTCAGTTACATGTGCACTTCATACATACGTAAAAGCACTGCCTACCATCATCTGTCTGTTTAATAATTAACCTGTTTACCAGACACTTATCTCAAAAGGTGCATCATCATGCATATGGCTTGACTAGTCGCGGGCTAACCTGTTAACAATTAAATTGGTTTCTAGGCGGCATCGTGGCGGAACGCTTAATCGCTTAGGGGCGAATTCGGCCAATAGTTCAGTTTGTAGGCAATAGAAATATAGTGGCGTCTCGAGAACAGACAAAAATCATAATATATTTAATAATTCATAAAATAACAAAATCCTTTTTCGATAATTCGTAAATATTTGAAAAAAATCATGAACGCAGATGCTGGTAAAATCGGCTCAAACTATGTACGGGAGACTGCGAGTGCCTAGACTGTCTTATCCCGACTTAGCGGAGGTTGCCATAGCAACGGGTCCTTTGAAATCTTTCAGACGCTTCAGCAAGACGTTCAGGTGACTACACATATGAAATATTATATTATACCAACCATTTATTCAAGTAAGCAGTTATATATATATAATAATAATATAGTTTTTTATTTTTTTATTTCACTACAAGTTAGCCCTTTTGCGGCAATCTCAGCTGGTGGGCAGTGATGTCTAAGATGGTAGAGGGCTAACCTGTTAGGTTTATGGTAACAACGTATAATTCTAATTTGTTTCTGCGAGACATCGACCCGTCTTTGTCCTGCGTGAAGTTTTTCTTATTTTGTGTATATCTCACTTTTAATTCACACCGTCTTCGCCGGCGAAGACGAGGTCCCAGCTATCTTACGTCATCCGGACGTGGGCTCCATCAACGGCCTCGGAGACGTACGGACCACTCACCGTCGGACCCCCCTCGTTATCCCAAACGTCGCCTAAGCCGAGGTTCGGCCTCAAAGGAGGCGCCCTTAGGCAGTCGTTCCCATAGTTTCTTCGAGCCCTAGGGCTCAAAATTTCTTCTGGCAGAGCTTCTTTCCAAAGCTCGCCAAACAGCCCGGTTACACTGTGGCAACCAATAGGGTTTGTACAGCTAATAGACAGTCCGAAAAAAAAAAAAAAAACTTTTAATTCAGGGTATAATCTATGTCCATTCCAGATTTCAGTAAATTGAAGAAAAGACATTCGTCCATACATTCATATATAAAATCATTCTTTTACGAGTAGGTCACTAATGTAGTAATGGAAGCGGAAATAAGCATTCCATGAAACACACCCTTCCCAAATTACCTTTTTTTTTTTGTCCACTACACGTTAGCCCTTGACGGCAACCTCACCTGATGGTAAGTGATGATGCAGTCTAAGATGGTAGCGGGCTAACCTGTTAGGGGTATGATAAACCCACACTCCTAATTGCTTTCTACGCGACATCGTGCCGGAACGCTAAATCGCTAATCTATTAATTAGATAGCAAATAATTATGTAAAGCACTTGTCAATCCATCTTAAATAGTTTTTTACATATAATAGTATAAACACTTTGCAAGCAGTAACAGAGGAACGTTTTGACATGATTTTGAAGGCAAGAGACATAGCCTACTTATAATACCACCACCAGAAAATTAGTAACAATTTTTTAAGTTTGTTAACTAAATTGCGGTAGTATCTAATATTCCCATAAACACAATGGAGTTTTATGTAGAGTTGATGCTCTGTACAGAGACGTGCCCCGCTGTGGGATATAAATAAGCTAGGATTAGTGAATTTGACGAATTTTTTTTTCAGATATCTAACTGACCTATTCCTATTTCTGAACTTCAATGGGACATGCTGTATTTTCGAAATAATGATAGCCCAAACACTCAAACAGGTTAGTAAGTAAGTTTTTTTGCTTCTATAAAAATAACACTAATAGATATTATAAACGTATTTGTATGTAATTTATTTTATGTGTGTGTGTTTGTGTAATCAAAATCTAATCAAAAATAGCTTTATTCATATAAACCTATTACAGGCATCTATTAATCGTTTATATATACCCCACTCCTGTACGCCACAATTTCTAAGGCAATTCGGCTGGAATTTCGAATGCAAATAAATTACACTCTGAAGTAAATAATAGGTTTTTATCCTGGGCAAATCCATGGTTCCTGAATTTCTAATCAATGAGCTACAAATATAGTTTTAGTATGCCATGGCAATCTTGCCCGAAATTAGATGAATATGTTAGAAACAGAGCGAAACGGTAATAAGAGACATGGAAAAATCAATTTCAAACGTTTCCTATCAATCAATCAATCAAACAATCAAAAATAAGCTTTATTCATATAACCCCTTAAAAGGCACTTTTGATACGTCACTAAATTACATAGTAGTGCGATGGTGGTGATAGTAGTTATCACTACTTTTTCTAAAATTAAAGTAGCCTAAGTTATTCCTGTAAAAATCGGTCCAGCCATTTCAGAGATTATCCGGAACAAACAGACAAACAGACAGACAAAAATTGGAAAAAAAATGTTATTTTGTTGTATGTACCGTATACATATTCATATGCATGTAGTAAAAAACGGTTATTTCAATATTACAAACAGACACTCCAATTTTATTCATTTGTATAGATTATTTAAGCCATTTAGCCATTTGCTCCGTGTATCTACCACCACCAGTTAAGAAAGAGATACTAAATGATTTCTTGAAAAATACCTCCAAAGTCGTTAACTCTAATCAGCAGTTACTAATTATAGGAGATTTCAATATGAGTAGTCTAACATGGTCGAAATTGTCGGAATTAAATTACTTAAATCCATCGAGTAGTTGGGGTTTGGATTCCACCCTCGTGGACTTTGTTGAAGAACACAATCTTAAACAATTTAACTCCATACTTAACATCAATAATAGAATACTTGATTTGGTTCTATCAAATAATTCCCAAATTACAATCAATAATATTACCAACCCCATCAGCACAGTTGACATTCACCATCCACCTTTACTCATAAACCTAAATCTTGGTAGAATAGCTACCATAAACGAAAAAGTTGATGAAAAGTACAATTTCTATAAGGCCGATTATGATGCTATCTTGAAAGATTTGGACAATATTCCATGGTTAGAACTATTTCAAAATTATGACAATGTGAATGCTATGCTTACCATATTTTACGATACATTAAACTCAATTATTGCTATACATGTACCAAAGACGAAAGTAAGAAACAGTAGGTTTCCAATATGGTATAACAATAAACTAACATCATTGTTGAAACTCAAAAACAAGTTTAGATTAAAAGTAAAAATTTATAAAAATCCACTAGATTTGCTAAAATTTCAATCTCTAAGAAGTGAGAGTAATAACCTAATTAAGGAGTGCTATAATAGATACATTATTTCAATCGAAAACATTCTAGCTAGTAATCCTAAATATTTCTGGACACATTTAAAAAATATAAAACAGCCATCAAACACGTATCCAGCCAAAATGATATATAATGATAAAGTTGCCACTGATGGCTCTAGCCTATGCAATATGTTCGCCGATTACTTCGCCTCAGTCTACGATACGAGTGATCCTCCCTATGCCAATGCGTACATACCATCCTCTACAGGGAACTCCCTCTGTTACATTAATATCACAATTAAGGATGTTATTATAAAATTAAAAAGACTTGACATTAGGAAGGGAGCTGGCCCTGACAAGCTTCCTCCATTATTTATTAATAAATGTGCTGTCCCCTTATCAAAACCAGTCTGCATGATATTTAATCAATCATTGTGCACTGGAATCTTTCCAGACTTATGGAAACGAGCAAGAACAGTACCAATCTACAAAAAGGGCTGTCGCAATAACATTACCAACTATAAGCCAATTTCAATATTATCAGCTCTGTCGAAGGTTTTTGAATCTCTCGTGCACCCAATACTTTCGCGTCATGTTTTGCACATGCTTTCTGAGGCTCAGCATGGTTTCTGCCGTTCCAGATCAACTGTAACTAATTTATCAAATTTCATAAGTTTCGTCACATCTTCTGTGGACTCCAGACTAGAAGTAGACGCTATCTATACTGATTTCTCAAAGGCCTTCGACAAAGTTAATCATAAACTGTTGATGAAAAAACTGTATTCTTTCGGACTTGGTGGATCACTCCTATCATGGCTCACATCTTATCTCGCCAATAGAAATTCTCATGTGGCAATAAAAGGCTATTCTTCCAAGTTATATAACGTGACGTCGGGTGTTCCCCAGGGTTCTGTATTGGGACCGCTATTGTTCAATATTTTTGTAAATGACATCCCGCAATGTGTACTTAATTCTAAGTGTTTAATTTTTGCGGATGACCTAAAATTAGCAAAAGAGATCACAACAGATAGTGACGTCCTTTCCCTACAGGAAGACGTAGATAGAATCGCAAATTGGTGTGAACTGAACGGCATGGACTTAAATCCCTCCAAATGTTCTTGTATCACCTTTACTCGCAAACGCACTGTTTTAGACAGAAAATACATAATCAACAATTGCCCACTGCAGAGGGTTGAATTTATCCAGGATCTGGGGATTACCTTAGACACAAAATTACGCTTTAACGTGCATATCGACAACATCTGTAGATCAGCTCGTAAAATGCTAGGGTTCGTTTACAGAAATGCCAAGCCTTTTAAAAAAGCTAATACCATGAAAACTCTATTCGCAACTTTTGTAAGAAGCAAACTCGAATATGGCACAATGATATGGAACCCTAGCTACCAGATCCATAAGGATCGGATAGAAAGCGTACAGAGGCGATTTACACTATTATGTTTAACTGGCAAAATCAAAAGATTACCTTATAGCACTCGACTGGACACTGTTAAATTAATGTCATTGTCCGATAGACGTAAAATTCATGATATGGTCTTCTTGCACAAGCTCGTAAACGGTACATTTAATAACTCAGAGTTGTTGCGCCAAATCTCTTTCAAGGTTCCCATCCGAATCCCGCGCTACCCTGTTCCACTTTTCACGCACCGAGTTTGTAGGACTAATCTTGGTCGCCACTCTTTGATACCCCGACTAAGCAATTTATACAAACATTTCGTTTCTAAAGATAATTCGATTGATATTTTTAACGACAAACTAAACAATTTCAAAAATAAAATAATAAAAACCCTAGTCTAGTTACATTTTGCATAGTGCGTATATACCTGTATATATATATATTCCTTACTTCGTTATTATAAAACACGAGGTTTACTTTTCTGTTCTTTTGTAATAAGTTCCTTTTTGTGTTTTTTGTTATTTGCTGTTAGTTAATTTCCATATTATATTATTAGCGACATATTAGCGTCGACTTAAGTTATTATATTAGGCATGCTGTAGTTACCTCTAAATTGATTTATATGTATACATCTAGCACTTAAGGTTTTTAAATGTTTATTTTTTTACATATAAATCTGTCGGTAGCGCTTTGGATAAATAAATAAATAAATTTAATATTAATACTTATATAAACAATGGAACTGTACTGTACTCTAATAGTGTATCTTTAATGTTTTGTTTAAACTTTAAAGGTACACTATTATATATTATATTATACTAGCTGGCGCCCGCGACTTCGTCCGCGTGGAATAAGTTTTTAAAATTCAGTCAGAATAAGTTGTAAAAATTCCTACGGGAACTCTCCTATGTCACTCTCCAGGTCCTCAACTATACTTTCAAAAATCACGTCGATCCATTGCTTTGTTGCGACGTGATTGAAGGACAAACAAACACACATTCGCATTTATAATATTACTATGATTTTGTCTGGACAGTAAGGATTTCTTAGTACAAAGTATTTCAGTGGATTCAAAGAAGCAAAACTTTATAAGATTTTCAACCAACATGAACCCCGGTATTAACCTCTTTGCGGCGGATTTTCACAAATTATTAGCGGATGTCTACGCCTAAGCAGGGCCTAACTTTCAATGTGTGATTTTGCAAAACCTACATGTCATAGTTACTGAAAAGTAATGCTCTAATTGCCGATTTTCATGTCTCTAATTCCAGAAACGCAGAACTTACTTGTAACCTTCCAATCCCTTACCCCTCTCACTCCTTAGGGGTGGAATTTTGTAATATTGTAATATAACAAAATAAACGTTTTTATAATTTAAAACAAATTACCTAAATGCCAATTTTGATGTCCATAACCTCGAATCCTGATGAAAACTTCCAACCCTCATTTTACCCTCTTGGGGGTATATTTTCGTAACATTGATTGATACAGATCTTTATTATTTATAATTAAAAACTTAGTTGCCAATTTTCATGTCTCTAACTTCAAAAATATAGGACTTTCGTACAAACTTCCAACCCCCATTTATACCCCTTAGGGGTAGATTTTCTCAAAACCGTTTCTTAGCTGACCTCTACTTCATAAAAGGAATCTACCTTCCAAATTTTAAGTTCGTATGTTTTATAGTTCCTGAGATATCGTGATCATCAGACAGTCAGTCAGTGGTATTTCGCTTTTATATATATAGACTCGCTGGCGCCCGCGACTTCGTCCGCGTGAAATTAGTTTTTAAAATTCAGTCAGAATAAGTTATAAAAATTCCTACGGGAACTCTCATATGTCACTCTCCAGGTCCTCAACGATACTTTCAAAAAATCACATCGATCCATTGCTCTATTGCGACGTAATTGAAGGACAAACCAACATACAAACACACTTTAGCATTTATAATATTACTATGATTTTGTCTGGATAGTAAGTATTTCTTGGTACGCAGTATTTCAGTGTTATACGAATTATACTTCGAGTGGATTCAAAGAAGTAAAACTTTATAAGATTTTCATTCAACATGAACCCCGTTATTAACCTCTTTGCGGCGGATTTTCACAAATGATTTTCTTAGCGGTGTCTACGCCTAAGCAGGGCCTAACTTCAAAATTCCTTTTCATTCTTTATTTTTCCACTTGCAAAAGAGCTTATGGCATTATTACTGAAAAGTAATGCTCTAATTACCGATTTTTATTTCTCTAATTCCAGAAACGCAGAACTTACTTGTAACCTTCCAATCCCTTACCCCTCTCACTCCTTAGGGGTGGAATTTTGTAATATTGTGTATAAACGTTTTTATAATTTAAAACAAATTACCTAAATGCCAATTTTCATGTCCCTAACTTCGAAAACATAGAATCCTCGTGAAAACTTCCAACCCCCATTTCGACCCCCTTGGGATAGATTTTCGTAACATTGATTATACAGATCTTTATCATTTATCATTAAAAACTTAGCTGCCAAATTTCATGTCTAACTTCAAAAATATAAGATTTTCTTATTTACTACCAACCCCCATTTCAACCCCTTAGGGGGGGATTTTTGTAATATTGTGTATAAAGGTTTTTATAATTTAAAACAAAAAACCTATATGACAATTTTCATGTCCCTAACTTCGAAAACTTAGAATCCTCATATAAAATTCCATCCCTCATTTTACCCTCTTTGGGGTAGATTTTCGTAACATTGATTAAACATATCTTTATTATTTATAATTAACAACTTAGTTCCCAACTTTCAGGTCTTTAACTTCAAAAATATAGGACGATCGTACAAACTTCCAACCCCCATTTCTACCCCTTAGGGGTGGATTTTTGTAATATTGCGTATACAGGTTTTTATTATTTAAAACAAATTACCTAAATGCCAATTTTCATGTCCCTAACTTCGAAAACTTAGAATCCTCATGAAAACTTCCTACCCCCATTTCACCCCCCTCGGAGTAGATTTTCGCATTATTGATCATACAGATCTTTATTATTTATTATTAACAACTTAGTTGCCAACTTTCATGTCTCTAACTTCAAAAATAAAGGACTTTCATACAAACTTCCAACCCCCATTTCAACCCTTTAGGGGTGGATTTTCTCAAAACCGGTTCTTAGCTGACCTCTACTTCATAAAAGAAATCTACCTTCCAAATTTCAAGTTCGTTCCTTCTATAGTTCCTGAGATATCGTGATCATCAGTCAGTCAGTCAGTGGTATTTCGCTTTTATATATATAGATATAATATATTATATTATTTTTTTTCAAAATTTAAATTATAAGGTTTTATATGGGTCCCTAACCTGCAATAAATTTTTTTTTTTTTTATTAAAGATACACTATTATTAAACAGTGGGTAAACTTTTAAAAACAGTGTGTAGGAAACCTGCAAGACTAAGTTAAGTAAGAAAGACGGGACATGCGGGAATAGACTGGCGTATTGGATTTTGTAATGCAAATTTCTTGGACAAAACAAAGTTATTTTTTATGTTTATTGTTTGTTCTTGTCTAAGAAAATAACTGTATACCTTTTACTATATTTACTTATATATATAGGTATAAATTAGTATATTAAATTCATATTTATTAATGTATTGTATTATTTATGTAATCCGGTACTTTCTTTTTTCCTAATCCTAAGGTTGCCTGGCAGAGATCGCTACTAAGCGATAAGGCCGCCTTTTGTATGCTGTTTCTTCTTGTTTTTCTTATTATTTCTATTAATATGTGGTGTACAAATAAAGAATAAATAAATACCTATCTGGATATGTTTTTTAAAATATTTACATCGCAGGCAATAGAGAAGACGGGTTCAGTGACTATGTAGGTACATTTTTATCATACCGGAAGCTAAATCGTTTGGTGACACGCCTTTGTTGTTACGTTTTTTTTTTTTTTTTATCCACTACAAGTTAGCCCTTGACGGCAATCTCACCTTATAGTAAGTGATGATGTAGTCTAAGATGGTAGCGGGCTAACCTGTTAGGGGTATGGTAAACCCACACTCCTTATTGGTTTCTACACGACATCGTGCCGGAACGCTAAACGGTGGTAGCCAGACGAATGTTGCGTTATAAAGTTGGAGGTCTTCGAGGAATCGTGAGCGCTGGCACCCTTACGTGGTTAAAATCCAACCTACTCGGACGAAACGATTTGGAACAACGTTTCTGAATCGAACCGCTAAGGTGTGGAACTCTCTTCCAGCATCTGTGTTTCCAGCCACGTATAACCAAATTCAAATTCAAAATAATCTTTATTCAAATAGTCCTTTAAAAGGCACTTTTGACGCGTCAATAATTTACATAGTAATTATTTCATGGTGATAACTATATTCGTAAACTTTAAACTAAAGCTATGAGGGTTCCAACCGCGCCCCAGTCCAAGCCCACAACAAACTTAGCCGGGGTTTTTCTTTTTTTTCGTTATCACCATCTCACATAATGAATAAAATTAATAATAAACTATAGTACCTATGGAGATAGAGCAATTTACACCCAAGCTTTTCCATCGTTTATATAATCCTTAATATCGTAATATGATTTTTTCACAAGCTTTCGTTTTATAAAAACTTTGAACTTATTGATAGACATCTCCAAGATTTCAATAGGTAATTTATTATAGAATAAAATACAATTTCCTTTGAATGAGTTACTAATTTTGTGCAGCCTACTAAACGGTACTACAAGTTTACTTTTACCCTTAGTTCCTTCAAGGGAAGAGTGAATAGGCGTTTTCTAGGTAAGCGCGCTCCAACCTAGACCTCATCAGTGCCTTCTGGTACTGATTGTCGTCAAGCGCAAACCTATCTCAAAATAAAAAAAAAAAAAAGACGGGTTGCACTCCGGGAGTGCCGGCAGAAGTGAAAACTTGATTATTAACGTTGAGCATGTTTGATATTTTGGAATGGTTAGGGAATAATTTTGCACCAATTGCTTTATCAGTATAAAAGTACTATCATTTATGTGGTAGAATACAATATTCATTTATTGCGCTATCGTACACAAACATGACAATTTATATTATATTAAAAATTTAACACTTTAAAACTATTACAAATTAAATCAAATTACATTTGCAAATCATCTAATTGCTTTTGGAACAATTCTTCTACATTTTCGTCATTTTCCTTTAAACCTTTTGTACGTTGATAATATGCTCTTTGATTCTCACAATGTCTTTTTCTTTTTTTTCTTCTATTTCCTCCTTCGAATCTTTTTTCTTCAAATCTTTTTTACGCTGACGCCATGCCTTTTGGTATTCTCGATTCCGTTCTTTTTTTTTTCTTTTCTTTCTCTGAAAAACGGAGATTATTTATTATCATTTTATTTCATTTATTTTCATTCGAAATTATTTGTTTGGTAAACCTACACCGCACATGTGCTTATTGTGATGTTATAAAAATATAGGTTAATGCTATAAAGTATAAACATATTACAAATATTACATTTATACTATGTAAGTTCATATGTATCTAAAGGGTGTAAAAAGACCCTTAACGAAAACGAAAACCACATATTCTGCCCATCATTGGGATCATTTTTTTCTTCTAGACAATACCTGGGAAACCACAGGTTCTGGAGATATTGAAGGTCAAAGTGTCCATTTTTTTTTCAACTTTTTTGCAAAATCGAATTCTAAGCATTAACACAACGCGCGGCGCGGCTCGAGCCGGTCGGGTGTGTGTGTGCAGTGTGCCGTGTCCGTGTACTCGTGTAGGCACAACGCACACATTCGAACAGCCGGTTGCGCGCAAACCATTACCCGCTACAAAAATCTGATTATTTTTAAAGTCCAAAAAAAAATTCCGTTTCCCAGCAATTATTTTTGCGCAGTGTTACTTAGTTTCATGTACAGAATGCTTGGTTGACGGCTTCGTGAAGGGTCTGTTTACACCCGTTAAGCAGTACGATAGACTCGATCGAAACCTAACCTTAATTATAAAATTATATTAATTAAAAATTAAAACTTATTAAATTTTCATCTAGCATATTTATATACTCACTCATTTTCTTTCGCTATTTCTTCATCACTTTTATCATTAATAGATGCACTTTGTTCAATTTCCATATTTTAAGCACTTTACATTCACGAATTTTACGAATACACAACAATGTGATCACTACACAGACGGTCGAGCCATCAGCTGTCACCATCCATGGATGCGCGTGGCACGCTGTAACATTTATTTTATTTTTATTTTTATTTTTATTGGATCATTAAACTAGTCACTATCTAAAAACAACAAAAAACATTTCAGAAGAACAGACACCAGATAGTGGCCTTCTAGAAATGACCACAGCATGCACAACCTTAAAATTAACCTTACAACTAAATAATTCAATTTATACCTAAAGCAAGTAAGACTATTACAGCATTAAAATGCTGTAATAGATAGTCTTACTTGCTTTTTAAAAGAGGCTACAGAACTGCAGGAGATGTCGCAGATATTCCTGTGATCATTCAGCATTGAGCATATTCTATAGATAGGCGCATGCTGACCTGCCTTGGTTCGACAAAACGGTAAATGAAACGGTTTTCGATTCCGGAGGCGACTACCCTTACGCGGCACACTAAACCTCAGACGCTCCACAGGATTTCCGGTGAATCAGTGTATCCATTAATGATTTTGTAGAAAAAAACCATGTCTAACATTTTACGTCTGTTCTTTAGTGACATAAGATTATAGGATAGTAACCGAGAATCATACGAGACCAAGTCACTTAATCTGAACTGACGGTGACTCATCGTTCTTGCGCACAAAAATACGGCCTCCTCGAACCCATACGTATCTATAGTGTTTTTCCTGTGCGGCAAGCCTAGTTGATGCATGCAGACGTTTGTTAGTTGGGGACAAGTGCTCTGCGACATAAACCTGCTGCTTAGTACCGGCAATCCCTAGGTGAGAAGTGATGAGTTTGTCAGCTGCATGTTTTTTATTAAAGATTCTCACAGCCGCTAAAAAGTTATCTCGCTTAAGTGGGCTAGATAGTTTAAAAATGATACTGCGTGGGCGTTTGGATTCGGTATTCATTTTTGCAACTCTATGAAAGTTTACTATATCAGTGGGTCCAAGCTGAAAATTAACCACCTTGGCCAATTGAGAAATCAATGTTAGCAGATTTTGTGATCGATGCTTGGGAACACATTGAATTTCTAAGTTGCTGTCACGAGACTGTTGCTCCATCTGAGATATTTTAAATTCAAATTCAGTCGACCGAGATCGTAGTTCCAAGTTCTCAATTTCCAGTTTAGATATTCTGGCAGACAAGTCCTTATTTAAAGTATTCTGTTCGTCGTGACAGTCAGACAAAAATTTAAGAGATTTGATAGCCTCATTTAGCTCATCCTGTATAGTAGTAAATTTTTTTATAACTCCGGTAACTTCTTGTTGTAATTTCATTATGGCTATGTTAAAATTACCCAAGGTAGATTGCTGGTTTTCAAGCTTTTGATTTATCTCCGTTCGAAAACTACGTATTTCGCTCAAAAGACAATCAAGGGACATATCTACTGATGTAGGTGAGCTATTAACGTCCGCACGCTGCACATTTTTCCTTTTATTGGATATTGGAGTATTAATATTATCTGCCTTAGGACGCTTGGCAATACACGTTGGGCATATCCACTTAGACCGATGGGTTGAAGTCTCACCATAATTAACACAATCTGAATGATATACGAGTAAACAATCGATGCTTGAGCACTTCACGCGTTTTTGAGTGACAGAAATGCTGGAGTTACAGGCACCGCAATTCATATTTATATTATGTGGATATTTATGACAACCGTTTTGACTTTTTCGTTTTGACACCACTCCGATGCTCAAGTTAAACAAGTTTTAATAGAAGAAAACCATAATGATCTCTTGAAATATCACATTACACGATTCTCCTATCACTTAATAATACAAAAACTATGACTCTGTAACAGTACTGCAGGTAAAAACGATACTTTCTGAATTATAAAGCGTAGCGCGTTAGTAGCGTGTAGGTTGACGTTCGTTGCCATGGAAATAAACATACACGAACATTCGCGCAAGCGCCCTGCGCTGCCTAAACGAAACAGTAGGCCCAGGCATACATTTTCGCCGCGCCGTAGAGAGGGGATAGCTGTCTACTCTCCATCCGTCTTACGCTTTTTCGATCAGGTCACGTGTCCTGACGCGAGTTTAAGATTTTATACCCATTACAGAAAAAGTGCTCAACGCCGCTAAAGAAGTTTTCACTTCAATAAAAAAATAGGGTTAGCACAGTCCGAAAAAAAATAAAAAAAATATTATCGCCGTAATGTTTCTAACTATTCTTTTTGCAGGTACTAGCATCGATAACGGATTACCAGTTATCACTGAGTTTTCTCATAATGATAATAACTGGTCCCTTGATTGCTTTATGCTTGATAAGAAGCTTGAAGTATTTGGCACCGTTTTCATTAGTCGCCGATTTGATTATCGGTAAGTGAAAGATCTTCCCAAGAAAGTCATTATGGAAATTTCATGATACGAAGAAGTAAAAGGCAGATGCGCTGAATCAGGTTATTCGCACGTTGTTAACGCTACAGAGGGTATTTTTTTTTATACAAGTAGTCCTTGACAGCAGTCTCACCTGGTGGTAAGTGACGATGCAGTCTAAGCTGGCAGCGGGCTAATCTGTTAGGGGTATTGCAGCTAGGTACTCCTGATCGGTTTCTACGCGACGTCGTACGCTAAATCGATTGGAGGCACGTCTTTGTCGGTTGGATGTTAACTAGCCACGACCGAAGCCTCCATTCGATAGCGTGTGTCTATCTAACAATTCGTTTTATAAATCGTATGTAAAACTTTATTACAGCGCCACACAACGGAAATTTCTGGTACTATTAATAACGTGGTTCCATTTTTTATACTGCTTTAGATATGCTAGCTGCGTAGTTCCGACGGATTTAAATAGATGGCGCTGTTTATGATGATTGATATTTGATAAAGATATAACGTTTAAGGTTTCTGTAGTGCTTTTCCCGAAGAATTATCTAGAAAGAAAAACAGTGGAACTTCGTATTCGGCGGGCGCGGTTTTTTCACGCTTTTCTTGAATTAATGTTTGCTGACTAATTTTGAAAAGGATTGGTGTTGGTTGTGTTGTGGACATTACAGTTTTGGTGTCGTTTGTGTAGTGGCTAGTTTTTTGAATGGTTAACATGTATTAATTTGGAAAAGGTTTCCTGCCATTTTTCCATTACTTCAATTCTCCATTGCTATAATCTTGACATTGGCCAATCTGTGTACAGCCATAAAAAGAAAAAAAAACTCGACAAAATCCTGTATTCAAATTGAAAGTTAAAATATTTTTATTTAAGTAGGCCAAAATGAGGCACTTTTGATGCATATAGGTTTAGACCATTTTGAAGACCTCCGTGCGCTCACATTATAAAGTTGGAAGCCCGGGTTCAATACCCGGGGCAAGTCGGATTTAGTGGGATCATACGCCTGTGGCTACTTAGCACCCTAGCGACAAAGACGTGTCGCCAAGCGATTCAGTGTTCCGACACAAAACTAGGAGATGTGTTCTTTAACCATACCCCTAACAGAAAGTCAGCTACCATCATAGACTTTATCGTCACTTACCACCAGGTGAGAATATCGTACAGTACATTATCTACAGTTAATACTGTAGAAATGTTATATAATCATTTCTCTTTTTAAAACAACGAATTTTTTTGTAATTTTTTTAACGACCTCCGTGGCGCAGCGCGTTCTCTGTCGTATTATAAAGTTAAAGGTCCTGGGTTCGATTCCTGGCTCGAGTCTGGTTTGGTTCCGGCACGATGTCGCGTAGTAATTAGAAGTATGGCTTCTACCGTAACAGATAAGCCCGCCACTGCCTTAGACTGCATCATCACTTACCACCAGGTGATAAAAAAAGCAAAATCGTTATTATCTTTAAATTAATTATGTTTCAGTAACAGGCGTTCTGACCACGATGTACTACAGCCTAACAGTAGCCGAGGATCTGAACAAGCGACCTGCATGGAAGAGCATGCATGGGTTACTCCGTTTCCTCGGCATATGCATATACAGTATCAACGGGATCGGGGTTACCCTACCTATCGAGAACAACATGCGTAGACCGATGTATTTCAGGGCTGTTTTGCAATGGGGTAATGAATAATCAATAACTTTTTTTTTTCCGCTGGGAAATGCTTTTACGCATCCCCTCCGGAGGCGACGCAGGCAAGACTGCGCCGCTTCCGACGGGGTATGTGGGACTCCCCGGCGGCCAGGCTGGCGACCAGAATACCCACTAAAACCCAGCGATGCTCCTTGGCGTCGCCTGGTGGCTGGGTCACGGGAACACTGATGCACTCGACCGTGGCCCAGCCAGCGGCGTCCGCCGAGGCAGACCCTCCACGGGGGGCCTATATTGACCCCCGAGCTCCGTCCGAGGCGCGCCAGGACCATTGGACGCGCCTCCGATCATAAATAACTACTTTTTTCTATATAACTAGCTGTGACCCGCGGTTTCACCCGTTTCGGTGGAAATACCGGGTCAAATTATTGCCTAATAAATTGCAAATTGACTCTTTGAAGTTAGGAACACACCTAAATTTCTTAGAAATTTTTGACGACCTCCGTGGCGCAGTGCGCGCGCTGTCGCATTATAAAGTTGGAGGTGCTGCGTTCGATTCCCGGCTCGAGTCTGGTCTGGTGGGAGGCTTCGGCCGTGGCTAGTTACCACCCTACCGACAAAGACGTGTCCCAAAGCGACCATGGTTTACCATACCCCTAACAGGTTAGCCCGCTACCATCTTAGACTGAATAATCACTTACCATCAGTTGCGATTGCCGTCAAAGGCTATCTTGTAGTGTATAAAAAAAAGAAAAAAAAAACGCCGCCCACTTCTTTAATTATATACAAAAAAGTGTCGTGACAACTTTTCGTAAGATTTTTTTCCGTCTAGCCCCCTTTCACAGCGCGCGATAAGGAACTTCGTTCCAATAACTATAACAGATATATAAAGAAACTATATAAACCAATTAATTTACTTTACGTTTAGTAAAGTCCAATCTAGGAACTTTTCCTAAAGAATGTTTCGTTTCACAGGAATGCCATTCGTTGTGGCTTTGGTCATGATTATTGGATTCTTCGGTTATTGGGCTTGGGGGGAGAACTGCCGTTCCCCCTTTACAGTACACATGCCGTCTAATACGTAAGTTCCTCTAAAATATAATACTAGCTGTTGCCCGCGACTTCGTCTGCATGGAATTGCTGATTTCCCGCTACAGGCAAATGTCAAAATGCCGATTTCCGTGTTTCCAAATAAAAAAAACATAGGACTTTCATACAAACTTCAAACCAAGTAGATTTGCATGAAAAAAGATACTAATCTTATACTTACGCCCTAAAAGAAACCTATTCTCAAAATTTCAAGCTTGTAGACTTCAGAATAAAAAAGTAAGCTAAACTATCATCCCCTTTTTTACCACCCTTAACAGATAATATTTAAAAAAAAAATGATGCACATGTTTTTTATTTATTATTATTTATCATTATGCAAATTTTTGTGTCTATTACTCTAAAAACAAAGAAACTTCATACAAACTTCCAACCCCTATTTTACCCCCTTATGGATGGAATTTCCAAATATCCTTTCTTAGCTGACATCTCTTAACTATGAACTACCCACTTGGTAAATTATAGCTTTATACGTACAGTAGTTTCTGAGATCTCGTGTTTTATCAGTATGTAAGTATGTAAATGACCTTTCGCTCTTATATATAGATTTCAATAATACCTACCCCTTGAATACGTTACTAGGACATAATCATCACTTTCATCACCACCATTATAATCATTATCATCATTATCATAAGCGTCAGCATATTTAAAGTAATCGAATATCTTATTTAAAACTTTTTAGATACATTTTTAAACGAGGTACTGAAATATCAAATTCGCTAAGCTCGCTTAGCGAATTTGATATTTCAAATCAGAAATCAATCCAAACACAGGTCAGATCCAAAACACAATTAGAATGAAAAAATGTTCTTGTTTTACACAATTAGAATAAAATATATATGTACCGTACTGTAATATAATTTCACTGTCAACTCAACTCATAATGCAAGGACAAAAAAGGCAAACGAAGACCTGGCTGAAGAAGAACATCCTGGCTTAAGAACCTTCGCCAGTGGTTTAATATGAGCTCAGGATCATTGTTTAGGGTGGTATTGAACAAGATCCAATTAGCCTTAATGATTGCCAACCTCCGGTAGGAGAAGGCACTAAAAGAAGAAGAAAATAGTTTCTAATTTCCGTTTAGAATATTATTTAATCATTGACAGTGGTCAGATGTTTTAACGTTGTCACAATTTTTGAGATGAATCTGCGTAGCTGAAGATCACAATGTCCTTAGTCACCATCATCATCATCATGATCAACCCATTACCGGCTCACTACAGAGCACGGGTCTCCTCTCAATATGAGAAGGGTTTGGCCATAGTCCACCACGCTGGCCATGTGCGGATTGGCAGACTTCACTCGCCTTCGAGAACATTATGGAGAACTCTCAGGCGTGCAGGTTTCCTCACGATGTTTTCCTTCACCGTTGAAGCAAGTGATATTTTAGTAATTGCTTTAAAAAAAAACGCACATAACTCTGAAAAGTTAGAGGTGCGTGCCCGGATTCGAACTGCCGACCTCTGATTATGAGGCTGACGCCCTAACCTTAGTATATGAAGTCAAGTTGTCTTACAGGATTCTTACTATAATGCAAGGATTGTTGGCCCTCACTTTGGGAGTGACGTTCGCCGTGCACTTTTGGGTTCCGTTCAGGATAATATGGCATTACGTTGGAAGGAACTACAAGAGGTTAGTATATTGGATGGAAAAGTCAACGAAAAGCCCAAAGAAAACTCTTTAATATGTAGTTTTTATTATCACATAACATCCAATTAATATAAGAAAAAAAAAACTCAACTGCATTTTAAAACTGCCAACTATTCGTTGAAGTATTTTCTTTCTGGTTGGAAAATACAATTGAATATAACAATGGGGAAAATTTTCATAGAGTAGTGTAACTTCTACATACATTATACGAAACAATATGATGTCATCTAATGCGCTGAGAATTTCATATAAAAGGGCCAAGGTGTTGCAAAAACATCGTATAAAAATCGTACTTCCTATACCTCTATTAAGTACGAGTAATCATATAACGTTTAGTTGTCCTGCATATATTGATGCAGTACCGACTACAGTCACGAATATATCTTGAACAATATCTTATAGTAGCTACTTACATCATCATCATGATCAACCCATTATCGGCTTACTACAGAGCGCTGGTATCCTCTCGATATGAGAAGGGTTTGGCCATAGTCCACCACACTGGCCATGTGCGGATTGGCAGACTTCACACGCCTTTGAGAACATTATAGAGAACTCTCAGGCATGCAGGTTTCCTCACGATGTTTTCCTTCATTGAAGCAAGTGATATTTTAATTGCTTAAAAACGCACATTACTCCGAAAAGTTAGCGATGCGTGCCCAGGTACGAACGCCCGACCTCTGATTAGAAGGCGGACTAGGCTATCACAGCTAATTACATATGAATACCTTTATGAAAGTGGAAGGGCACAGGAGTAGAGAAAGACCAAAGAAGAGATGGATGGATTGTGTAAAAGAGGATATGCGGGTAAAAGGTGTGGGTAGTGAGGTGACGGCTGATAGAAATGAGTGGAAGAAGACATGATGTGCCAACCCCACATAATGTGGGATAAGAGCAAGAAAAAGAAGTGCAGCTACATACATTACTCACCAAAGCAATGGGCAAATAAAGCTTTTGCCAAGTAAGTGATTTTTTCAAAGCTTCTTTATATTTTAATATTCTGTATATTTCTTAACAGGAGGCGTGGAATATGGGAGCGCCTATACAGAGCCGTATACGTATTCATGATATCATGTCTTTCCATAGCGTTTCCTAACATGAGCACATGGATGAGTTTCGTAAGCTTTTTACATATTACATTAATTTGCATACTAATTAATAACGGTTTCGTTCGTTAATAACGAGGTTGATAATAGATTAAGAACGGAATCAAGGAATAAAATGAAACGGTTAATGAGCAGTTCCCTGTGTAAGCGTTAACTGGGTTTAGTGACCGCCTATATTCGATCTAGTAATTGATAAGAATGCGGCGAGAAGCCGCAGAGGTCGGATATGAGTATTCGTTAACCATTGTCTTTGACTGGTGCAAGACAATGGTTAAAGAATTTGAATCGCTATAAAAAACCGATTCAACTTGATCGAACGAAAACGGTGTATCCTAAATAAAAAAAGTTTATTCCATACTTACTTTATTTTATCATAATCAGGTTTAACCGGTTTCTTACCAATCTAATCAGAGTCAAAGAAAATACCCTCTCCCCGCTGCGCTACTATTTATAGTGCAAGATCGAACAAGAGCAGTCAATGAACCCAACTAACCATTACATAAACAAACCTAATGGGTTTATCGTCTAAGAATTTAACCAAAAAAAAAATGGTTTTCCTTGCAGCGAAAGATCGATATAGTTAAGGTAAGCCTAGACCAGAGTGGAACGCGACTGCAACGTTGTATTACTTTATAAAGTTGTATGAAACGGCGCCACTGTACTTCATTGCATCTAATTCTCTCAGTGCGGCCTTATCTTTAAAGTACCGTTCAACAGTGATATGTAGATATAAACGGTCATAAATCAGTGATAACAGTATGTCGTCTGAAATAAATTACAGAAATCCTTTGTGGGATTGAACATAGTACGCTATTGTAATGTATTCGAAGCTATTTTTGGACCAATACAGAATTTTTTAAACACACGTGGTAATTTTAGAACGCTATATTAACGCTATAGAATGCGGTGGAAATCCAATTATAATTGTAATCTTTTAAGGGGTCAAAAATGAATTTCATCAAAATCGGTCCATTTTTTTGGAAATATTCATCGCCATACGTACTGAATAAGTCATGTACAAAGACAATGGTATAATTTTTACCGTAATATGTATGCTTATAATATATGCCATAACAAATAAATATTAATCAAAAACTTTTATAAATAATACTTTTTAGCTGGGAAACTTCTTCACCGCCATTTTGGTGTTTATTTTTCCAGCGATGATTGAAACAATGATCATGTGGAAAGAACCCAGAAAGTTAATTTTCCGGTAATATTTATATCAATATTTCACTTTTTTACTGATCAGTATTCCCCTAAGTTCCCTTGGTTTATGGACCAGGAGGTAAGCCAAAACTGTCAGGTACTGGATATTCTGTAAAGAAATTCCCCTTGCCTACCCCAGTACCTTGGAGAAAACGTGAATCCTTGATCTCAGTTATTGAGGTAATACCTCGAACAATGACGTGTGTATGGAACGTGATTTTATAAAGATGTATCTAGATAGATATTCAAATCAGTCAACAATATCACGGCAAGACGCAAAGATATGCAAAGACGGTCTTATTTCTTAAGCTAGGGAAAAGGTAGTCATTGCTAGAAGGTAACGAAGCAATATATAAACATAATAAATACTGAGAATCATAAATATCAATCAATCATAAATTTTATTCGAATTATCCTTTAAAAAACACTTTTGATATCGTCAATTAAATAGTACTCAGTTAATAGTGATAACTACATTCGTAAACTTTAAAACTAAAGCTATCAGGGTATAGCGGTCGTGTTCCCGTGACCCAGCCACCAGGCGACGCGTAGGAGCATCGCTGGGTTTTAGTGGGTATTCTGGTCGTCAGTCTGGCCACCGGCGAGTCCCACATACCCCGTCGGCAGCGACGCAGTCTTGTCTGCGCCGCTTCCGGAGGGGATGCGTAGACGCATTCCCAGCGCGAAAAAAAAAAGCTATCAGGGTTCCAAACGCGCCCTTATATGACCAATAAATATATATAAGTAAATAATTCTTTGAATCAATTTTTATAATTATTGTGATATTCTTAACTATAAATTAACAGCAGAGCATTAACTTTTTTTTTATATTATAATAATATTTTTTTTTTTTTTATATTATAATAATATTTAATTATTATTTTTCAGATTATCGCTATTGAAGAATGCGAGCTTCGTAATATTTGGTCTATTCTTAGGAGGAGGTGCGTTTTATTCATCGTAAATAAATAAATTACGCTTATAATTTGTTTAATTAAAAAAACCAAAAAGCCTACAAATTCCGTGATGAAAAGATTCATCTGTCAAAAAAAATTGTACTACATATTATGATTTCCATGGATAGTTTTGAAGAGATGATAATTATAATTCCTTTATCTTTAGTTGTTATTGACTTTCTAAGCCGTATAACTTTGTTCAAATCTTATCTCCGTATAAATAAGCAGTTTTATTTAGTTTATATTTAACAAAGCAGTTTATCTACATGTATGATTAGGTATATCTAAGTACAAGACATACGGCTCTGAAATATGGTCGCTCACTATGGGCTTTATAAGAAGACTCAGAGTCACTCAGCGGGCGATGGAGAGAGCTATGCTAGGAGTATCTCTACGTGATCAAATCAGAAATGAGGAGATCCGTAGAAGAACCAGAGTTACCGACATAGCTCAGCGAATTGCGAAGTTGAAGTGGCAATGGGCGGGGCACATAGCTCGGAGAACCGATGGACGTTGGAGTCCCAAGGTGCTGGAATGGCGACCCCGCACTGGTAAACGTAGCGTTGGTCGATCCCCAACAAGGTGGACAGACGACATCAAACGAGTCGCAGGGAGCCGCTGGATACAAGCGGCCCAAGACCGTGGCCATTGGAACTCCCTACAAAAGACCTATGTCCAGCAGTGGACGTCTATCGGTTGAAGTGATGATGATGATGAAGTACAAGAAAAAAAAAACAACGCAAAACCTCTCTAAAAGTTTACAATTCAAGGTTCTGTTTATAGTATTTAGTATCACTTATAATTTGTTACTGTACTTATACTTTTATAAAATCTGTGATAGCCTAGTGGTTAGGACAAATCAGAGGTCGGGGGTTCGAGCCCGAACCTATAACTTTTCGGAGTTATGTGCGTTTTTAAGCAATTAAAATATCACTTGCTTCAACGGTGAAGGAAAACATCGGGAGGAAACCTGCATGTCTGAGAGTTCTCCATAATGTTCTTAAAAGCGTGTGAAGTCTGCCAATCCGCACATGGCCAGCGTGGTGGACTATGGCCCAACCCTTCTCATATTGAGAGGAGACCCGTGCTCTGTAGTGAGCCGGTAATGGGTTGATCATGATGATGATGATGATATGTGAGTAGAATTCTTATTGTTTCCTATTAACAACATATGTATGAAGCTAGGGATATTTTTTTTTTTCGGACTGTCTATTAGCTGTACAAACCCTATTGGTTGCCACAGCGTAACCGGGCTGTTTGGCGAGCTTTGGAAAGAAGCTCTGCCAGAAGAAATTTTGAGCCCTAGGGCTCGAAGAAACTATGGGAACGACTGCCTAAGGGCGCCTCCTTTGAGGCCGAACCTCGGCTTAGGCGACGTTTGGGATAACGGGGGGGTAGGACGGTGAGTGGTCCGTACGTCTCCAAGGCCGTGGATGGAGCCCACGTCCGGATGACGTAAGATAGCGGGGACCTCGTCTTCGCCGGCGAAGACGGTGTGTAGCGTATGATTGTGTGGTAGTCGGTACGAGTATGTTGTCAGTAGTCATCTGATCGTCAGGGTCATGAAGGATATGTTTAGGTCTCCTCTTTCGGAGAGGAGCGCTTAGGTCGGGGGAGTGCTAGGGATAGGTACATGAGGATGGTACACGCAGATGAAGCCGCGAGCAATACTTGTATATCAATAAGTAGGTATAACAGTTGGAGGGCATTACAAAGCAACGCTAATGAATACAGATTGATACAATGAACGGACACACTTGTCGAAACGAGTGTCATAATCATTGATATGAATATTGGTGCGTCTAGGATTCCGTGCGGAATATTTTCTGTTATTTTCATATTAACTGCAGATAAACAAGCAGATGGGTTATTTGATGATAAGAGATTACCGCCGATTACACAACACCATAGGAACCATCGATGCATTGCCGGCTGAACCCTGCCTCAATTAATAATATTAATAATCTTTATTTATAAAACTCAGTACAGCCCAATACAATGGAATCCTGACCCCTAAACTAGGAAAACCCGTATCATAGGGGCCAGTGCCTTCCCAAACATTGAATAAGGTAAAGGTTACATATCTAGAGAAAAAAAAAAAGACGGGTTGCACTCCGGGAGTGCCGGCAGAAGTGAAAACTTGATTATTAACGTTGAGCATGTTTGATATTTTGGAATGGTTAGGGAATAATTTTGCACCAATTGCTTTATCAGTATAAAAGTACTACCATTTATGTGGTAGAATACAATATTCATTTATTGCGCTATCGTACACAAACATGACAATTTATATTACATTAAAAATTTAACACTTTAAAACTATTACAATTATTTTACATTAAAAAGTTTATCTATATCAATTTCCATATTTTAAGCACTTTACATTCACGAATTTTACGAATACACAACAATGTGATCACTACACAGACGGTCGAACCATCAGCTGTCACCATCCATGGATGCGCGTGGCACGCTGTAACATACACGAACATTCGCGCAAGCGCCCTGCGCTGCCTAAACGAAACAGTAGGCCCAGGCATACATTTTCGCCGCGCCGTAGAGAGGGGATAGCTGTCTACTCTCCATCCGTCTTACGCTTTTTCGATCAGGTCACGTGTCCTGACGCGAGTTTAAGATTTTATACCCATCACAGAAAAAGTGCTCAACGCCGCTAAAGAAGTTTTCACTTCAAAAATATTTCAGTATGTGTTGTGGAGTTTAGTTTGATATATGGTTAAAAAATTGTTTTGATCTTTGGCGGTATGTCTTGCTTAATGGAGTGAAAGCTAAAGTAAGCTTGCTTCACTTCACTTCCCATCGCAGGTTGTACTCGTAGTCGAATGGTCATCTCATCATCATCATACATCTCTCGTAGTGATCATTTGGTCACTCGTTTCACTAACTACAGACGGATTGCTTCGGCGACAAAAAAAGCCCAGAATGTTCTTTACTCGGAATCAGAATACGACGGATTCTTAATCTAAGGAAAGTTTCGGAACGGTTTGGATTCGAGGAATTTCTAAGAATTCCTTGGTTTACAAGAATTAATTAGTACCTACCTACATCTGAATTTTAAATCGCTAGTAAAAGGTTATTTCTATAAACACACGAAGGTTGTTTTGTTGTTATTTTTGATATAAATGAAGGCAGAGCTATGCTTGAAGTTTCTGTACATGATCATATTAGAAATAAAGAGATCTGATTCGGGCAATATGATCTAACTATACTCTTAATACTTCTCTTCGATAAGTAAGGCCCGTATTCAGTGGCGAGAGGTTAAAAGACAGTGAAAAATTAATATGAAAAAGATTCCGCTATTCGACAAAAAATAAAACAATTTTGTTGAGAAATTTTATTTTAAATAAAACAACAGTTAATTAAAATCTAGTCAAATAATCGTTGTCAAATCGGTAAACTATTAGGCGTTGAACAAGGTCTTATGGCGTTCAATTGGGGGGCATCTGATATTGCCCCCGAGTTGGCACCGTCCTAAGGACGGACTCTGCCGGCCTGGTTGCGGTTGTGTGCTCGAGCGTAACCCGTGACCCGGCCCCCAGGCGGCGGGAAAGGATATGCACCGTGGGGGTTTAGTCAGTAAGAGTCTGACATAACCACAGCGTCTCCTCGGACGCGGGGTATCCATGAGGATTACCCACGTTAAAAAAAAAAAGGCGTTGAACAAGGTACCACCTCCTACTCGTTAATAGACCTAAGTATTTATTTACATCATTAGCTGTTAAGCAAGCAACAATGCTATAAAGTAAATAACAGAATTTACTATCAATTCTAATAATCCATTTTAGTTTAAAGGCTATCTCGAGCAAACACTCGAATTGAATCTCAATTTCTGGTCTGAGGACATAACAGCGTGCAAATTACGTTAACAACACAAGAATCAGTAGACGTTCACCAAGAGATGGACGATGTACAGTAATAATTCTACCTAGACTACATCATCATCATCATGGTCAACCTATTGCTGGCTCACTACGCAGCACAGATCTGCTCTCAATATGAGAAGGGTTTGGCCATAGTCCACCACGCTGGCCATGTGCGAAATGACAGACTTCACACGCCTTTCAGTTATGGAGAATTCTCAGCCATGCAGGTTTCCTCACGATGTTTTCCTTCACCGTTGAAACAAGTGATATTTTAATTGCTTAAAAACGCACATTACACCGAAAAGAAATGCCATGAGCGGATTGGCAGACTACCTATAAATAAAAAATCCTAGACTACATATAAATAAAAAAGCGGATGGCATCAATTCCGGATTCCGCATAAACGTGTGACAGTAGCAAAGCTTTACACACAGTTCCGTATTCCCCAAGCCACGTCTTGCAGTCGCATATGTTTAGTTTCATGGACTTTCAGCTTCGATACGCCCACAGTACGCCTCGGCTGCGAAAAACACAAGTGACAAACTCCATCCGAAAATCAACAAAATCATGCATGCTTTAAAGTTATCAAACGTGAGAGGTTTACTCTGGCTTTTAAATAGTCTACGATGAATCTGTCTCTTGTGCCTCATATATCTTGAATATGTTTGTTGTGTTAAGCCAGCTTCTACAGAAATGCTTAGAATATGACTGACTGGTTCAGTTAAAACGGAATGCTTCTTGAAATACATAACCGTCGGACTATTGACTATTTTTTCAGGTAAAATTTGCAAGAGTCTTTTTTTGTGTGCTATCAAATGTTCGATGATAACCTCCTTATTCATTGCTAAAACAAAATTGGTACTCCCATTTGAAATGTTGTCTAAAATATCTGTTGCCTCGTCATAATCTAATGAAACCCAATTTTTATAAATATGCGGCTCATCAATGTAATATTCCTTCAACGTCGCAAGACCTCCGTAAGGTAGTTTACTCTTTAAGACACTCTCAAAGTCAGCAAGAAAATCTTCGTAGAGTTCGTTTTTCAAAGAACGTATTAGTACCGCTTGATATGCATTTTTCACGATAAAACAAAACCATATCCAGGTGTATACAATTAATAAAAGAGGAGGCTTTCTAGGCATCTTCAGTATTGGTATAGCTAAAAACAACGCCCACGAATAAAATAATAAGTTAGACCGAATCGGACCAATTTTAACGACCCTTCTAAATTTTCTCCACGTGCTTGATTTCACGAATGCATTTAATAATACTATTCCAACAAAAATGAAGAATAAAGCTATTCTGAGATCAGTTTGAAAAGGGCTCAAAAGTCTTTGCCATGCTGGTTTATTTGCTGGCATTTGTGCAGCCCAAACTATGTCCATGGAATTATATATGAAAGAAATTTGAAAATTACCATACTTGTCCGCAGTGACGGGTATGGAACACACTGATACATGCACGCGACTATTAAACAAATCTCCCAAAGAGCCAGTCCAATTATTATTTTCATACAAACCAGCGTCATTGCCAATAGGTGTCTTTATTTCTAATGTTGCATTAAGCGCTTTAGCAACCATTTTCAAAACATCACCATCACCGCCGGAAGGCTCCATAGTGAAGTTATTCAAATACATGAAAGGTGGTTGCTCAAAAGTAGACACTATAAGTGGGCATTGGAAAAAGTTTTTCAATCTCTCCGGATACAGATCCTTGAAACAATCATCTGAACCACATTTATCTGTAATGTTTAATGTGTACGCCTCACTATTAATACATTTCTCAGGTTGTACGACATCGTAAGACAACGCCACAAATTCATTGATGTTGTCCGCTCTTAAATATACTACATTGATAATGAAATGTTTAGAAACCGCCTCAAATATCAACGACTCTTCACAATCATTCTTATATGGTGATGAGCAGATCACGATGTATTTTCCTGAACTATCGTAGTTTGATTTGCCCAACCATTTTATAGTATCAATCAACGATTCAGTATTATCTCCAAAGATTATAAACTGTGGTACGGCTTTACGATGGCGTGGGAGAACTTTTCCAAATTTCAATACCACCGATTGTTTGTAATAACTTAAAAATGATTCCAATGCCACCACATAATTAACAGTAGTGAACATTACAAGGGTGATGTACCGCCAATCGAAATTGTAGTAGGCTACTTTTGCTGCAACATATCCAATTTTTTCTAATGCTTCAGGTTGTGCTGTCAAAAAATTTGCAGTTAAGTTACACATCATTTAAAAAAATTCTTCATGTACTAGGTGCATGCAGTAAAATCACTATATGCACTGAATAAACGCCACGTTTGTATTATTTATACTCTAAACATCGCTGATTGCAGTTTTACATGTTAGGCTATAATGCTTTTTAACTTTCCGTTATGCTACAGTTTTTAATACTTTCAAATGTGTGTCATTATTGAAATATAAATGATTTTAATGTCTTGCTGGTATTGGCTACTGAAAAAATCAATTACTAAACCTAATGACACGATTTCTTTCCCTTTTGATGTACAATTCAATGAGGAAAAAAATAAATGACGCAACCCACCCAACGAACAATATGATATAGCAACCCGTGCAATATATTAGTTTGATTGGTTTTTTCTCATCAGGCACTTTATCTACGTACTTTGAGACGGTGTTGTTCTTAAAAATCATTTGCGGGAATCCGAATTCAAATAATCGTTCCAATATCCGGTTAATAATTAAAGTGAACGGAGAGTGCCTCTTCAAAAATATCCCCACGGGACTAGTGACAACACGATGAGGTAAAATATTTAATTTCCTTCCAGGTGTTCTGAGAAATGCTTTCACCGCTGCCAAATTAGCCGCTAGAACGTATTTCGTTCCTTGTGATATATTTGACATCAACGACTTATATTCGGAACTTTCTCTACCTTCCCAATTACGATAAACTGAAGGAGAATCAATATAGTACTCCCGTAGCGCTGGACCTCCACCAAAAGGATAGCCCGCATCTATAGCGTCTTCTATACTTGAAAGCTCGGACGAATATAATTCTTGTTTCAAAGAATTAATTAGGTTAACTTGGTAAAACGTCCTTATCAAAAAACAGTACCAAATCCAGAATAGTATCAAGTACAGCACCGACATTTTCAGAGGAATTATAGTGATAGGCTGGCCCATACACATCTCCCATGCCAAAAATATCACGTTGTCTGGTAAGCGGCCAGAATTTATTCTATGTAATACAGACGTGCAAAAGTTAGTTTTAAATAATAAAGCTACTATGACAACGAATACAAAAGAAAGCGAAAAAGCTATTCTAGCGTTCGCTTTAAACGGACGTAGGAGTTTATAGGAAGACGGTTCCGGTATCGGTGGATGGGTTATCCAGACTAAGCTCGTTGAATAATAAAAACTGGACAATTCAAAAGCACTGTATCTCGCTTGAGTGATACTCGCAGATGTCATTGATAAGTTCGCTAAGTCGTAGTAAAGGTCGCCCAGAGAGCCAACCCACGATCCATTCTCGTCAAGATTTCCCCAACCATCACCTCTACTCGGCGTCATGAGTTCAAGAGTAGCATTCAATGCATCAACTATTATCCTTAGCAAATCACCATCCGCGCCCGACGGGGTCCCGTTGTTTATATACATGTAAGGAGGCTGCAAAAACGTCGACACTTTAATCGAACATCCAAACATATTCTGCAATGGAATAGGAATTTTTCCAGTACAATATCTCGATTCGTTTGTACCAACACAAGTATCCCAATTGAATACTTTTATTGGCGGTGAATTTTTGCACTTGTCTCCATACACATAATAATAGCCACTCGTTCCATTATTGAGAACATCATTGATGAATATCACGTTCATGATTCTTCGCTGCCACAAAAATTCTAGGGCGTTTGTCTCGTCGCACTGCAACCTTCTCTTTGATTGGCATATAATCAAATATTTGGCTGTGGTGTCAAACGTGTGCGTCTCCAGCCACGTCACTAACCGTACGATGCTGTCCAAATTGTTTGCGAAAATAACAAACTGTCTTGTATGCTGCGACGATATTGGAATATACATATCGTTTGCAACTACCGTATTCTTATTGTACGCCTGTAGAAAGGCGTTTACGCCGCACATAAGTGTTGTATTGAAGAGAACTAGCGTAACGAATTGCCACTTGAAGTTGTAGAAGGCTATTTTCGCTGCACTTTTAGCCATCGCCTCTATACTGGCACATTCGTTTGAGGTTATATTAGTTATTATAGTTTTATATATCGCCATGACTTTCTGTGTTCGTGTTAAATGGTAGCAATTGAATAATAATCATGCAAGGTTTAATGTAGCGATGGAGCGAGGTGGTAAATCAGGGTTGGGGTACAATGGTTAATGATGGTTTTGTGAATTCGATGAAAATGATTAATGTTAAATAACTATATGATTGATTAAAAGATAATAAAGCTTTTTTGAACCAATGATTATCTATTAGGGTTTAATAAAAAGGTGAATGTGTTACAGTAGTGCCTGCATATTTATACTATAATAATGTTTTTATTTTTGTATATAAATATAATAATATAAGAAGCGGTGATAGCCTAGTGGTTAGGGCGTCAGCCTCCTAACAGAGGTCAGCGGTTCGAATCCGGGCACGCACCTCTAACTTTTCGGAGTTATTTGCGTTTTTAGAAAATTAAAATATCACTCGCTTCAACGGTGAAGGAAAACATCGTGAGGAAACCTGCACGCCTGAGAGTTCTCCATAATGTTCTCACATGGCCAGCGTGGTGGACTATGGCCAAACCCTTCTCATATTGAGAGGAGACCTGTGCTTTGTAGTGAGCCGGTAATGGGTTGATCATGATGATATAAATATAGATGGAAAAATTTTAGAACCTATTGTCAAATTATTTGTACGTTAAAAAGCTCATTTTTTTGAAAGAGTATAGATTTTATGCCTTATTGCTATTGCGTTTGTGGAGGGTCTAAATATCTCTCTCCTATCATGCCTATATTCCTAACATTCAGATATTTATAGTATGTTATGTTACTTGAACCTACGTTCTCAGTAAGTATTTAATGAGAAAATAAATAGTGGTTTCAAATTTTGTTCTAAATGAAAAATATTTTTAGTTTAGTTATAGATCCCGTTAATTTAGAAAAATGGAGTTCAGCTTGTATTATACATGTAAATACATCAATATATTTGACTACTATATATTCCTATAGCCATATATTATATATTCAATGGGCAACCCTGTACATTACATTAAAATGTTTTAGACGTATGTAGCGTTTAATTTTAAGTTTATAATTGGTATAATGAACCTCGATGGTCTAGTGGTTAAGGTTCGATGCCCGTGTCGTACCAAAAAATGTTAAGTATGGGTTGTTTGATAGGAGCAGGATAAAATTAAAATTAAAAAAGAATAAAAAAAAACACCCAACATTTATACAATCAAAAGGTATTCCTGCTTGACATCTCTTAGTTGAGGATTAAGTGATTTGAAAAGCTTTTTTTTTTAAATTTTCCCTATTTATTACAGAAAATATCAATAGAAATCAAATTTCTCTAGCTGTAAATTCTTTGTATAATCTGCTTAACCTAGGTATGAGGGAATGACGACCGAGATTTCTTCTGTAAATTCGATGGACAAAAAATGATGTAGGATACCGCGGCATACGAGAGGGGACTCTAATGGATCCCCTTTGGGAGTAACCAGGGTTCATCTCCGTCTCGAGTCTTTAACCGTGGCTAGTTACCATCCAACTGCCACGTAAACCCAAAGGATGGGTTCAGCCAACAACGGATATGCTGCGTGTCCTAGTCTAGTATCCTCTAGTGCTGCGGGTGTAATGGAACGACTATTCACGAAAACACCTACCGTCAGATGAGAAAAAAGTGGAATGCCCGTCAAATGTGACGGTACACTGCATTACCTACAAAACTGATCCAATAACTTTAAAATAATCATCATCGTCATGATCAACCCATTACCGGCTCACTACAGAGCACGGGTCTCCTCCCTATATGACAAGGGTTTGGCCATAGTCCACCACGCTGGCCATGTACGGATTGGCAGACTTCACACGCCTTTGAGAACATTAGGGAGAACTCCCAGGTTTCCTCGCGATGTTTTCCTTCACCGTTTCAGCATGTGATATTATAATTGTTTAAAAACGCACATAACTCAATAAAAGTTAGAGGTTCGTGCCCGGATTCGAACCGCCGACCTCTGATTAGGAGGCTGACGCCCTAACCACTAGGCTATCACAGCTTCAAAATAATACGTTTCTATAATTAAAGTTTTCGCCACATATGCCACAGATACTGCTTTCTGTAACCCGTGCAACTTGGTGCTCTGCAAAATTTTAGCACCAATAAGTCAATGTCATCTTGTTTGTAAGACGACCCAGTCATGCACGGTTATATTATAACTTTTAAGTCTATGGCTACGATACAATTTCCAGTGTTGGTACAGTGCAAGGCCAGTGCCTGTTTCGTAGCGACTTTAATTGATAAAAATCTCGCCTCGGAGGCAGAAAGTCGTTTTTAGTGTTAATCTATGATAATAAATGTGTGCAGTTTTATAAGGAAAAACAATATCATATCATATGACAAAAATATTATAATATATAAGTACAATAAATATATAATATGGAAATGAACACGAATCATGTAAGTTTTTTTTTAATTAATTATTATTCATTCTCGCTCTGTACATAAAAAATAATGCAACATTCAATATGATATATAAATACTTTAATTAGAACCTGTTAGTTTTACATTTGAAACCTTCCTCGTTGATTACGATAATATAATTTTCGTTATATCTCACGTGAGTTCCTCCGAAAGTTCTATTTTTAATATAATTATTTTATATTATAAAAAATTTACAAAAGTTAGAAAAACTGTAAATTAATTTAATTTTAATTTTTCATCAATTTTGTCCCCACGCGGGAATCGAACCCAGTACCTCGTGATCCAGAGTTCTAACTTTCTAATTATATAGTAGTGAGGCAGTTTATTATATTATTCAGTATGATAACTAGTTTTTTGCTATCATTGAAATGGAAGGTTTGACCTTAACTTTCATAAGTGGTATTTCTGCTTCTATTTAGTAGTTAGTTAGTTAGTTATCATCATCATCATGATTAACCCATTACCGGCTCACTACAGAGCACGGGTCTCCTCTCAATATGAGAAGGGTTTGGCCATAGTCCACCACGCTGGCCATGTGCGGATTGGCAGACTTCACACGCCTTTGAGAATATTATGGAGAACTCTCAGGCGTGCAGGTTTCCTCACGATGTTTTCCTTCTCCATTTATGCAAGTGATATTTTAATTTTTTTAAACGCACGTAGCTCCGAAAAGTTAGAGGCGCGTGCCCGGATTCGAACCGCCGACCTCTGATTAGGAGGCTGACGCCCCAACCACTAGACTATCACCGCTTCATGAAAATCTCATTATCTACCTAAAATAAAAAGTATAATTGCAGTAATTGACCTTTCCCTACATTGTAGATAGGTGTTTATGACATCTCATAGAAACTGACGTGCGATGTTGTACTTTAAAATGGGAGGTCCTGGGTTCGATTCCCGACTCGTGTCTGGTGGCTTAGGCTGCGGCTAGTTACTACCTCTACCGACAAAACGAGCCCGAAACTATTACATAGGTATAATGCCGAGTGGAAAAGAAGAATAGTGAGGAAGATGGGTTTAGCCGGAAACGCATCGGGGGGCTCCTCTAGTACTTCAGATGTACATGGGCGGCGATCACTTAACATTAGGTGGCCCGTCCGCTCGTTTGCCCGGGATGTAAATATATATTTTTTTTTATCCACTACAAGTTAGCCCTTGACGGCAATCTCACTTGATGGTAAGTGATGATGCAGTCTAAGATGGTAGCGGGTTAACCTGTAAGGGGTATGGTAAAAACATACTCCTATCGGTTTCTACGCCACATCGTGCCGGAACGCTAAATCGCTTGGCGACACTTCTTTGTCGGTAGGGTGGTAACTAGTCACGGTCGAAGCCTCCCACCAGACCAGACTCGAGCCGGGAATCGAACCCAGGACCTCCAACTTTATAATCTGACAGCGCGTGCGCTGCGCCACGGAGGTCGTCAAAAATAAAAAAAAGAAGAAAACTGATCGCTACATTAAACTTTCATACAGAGACCATGATAGTGTGTATGAAATTTAACAGGTGGTGGTATTTTTGACCAACTCAAATTTAAATTCAAAATTCAAAATAATCTTCATTCTAATAGTCCTTAAAGGCACTTTTGACGCGTCAATAATTTACATAGTAGTTATTTCATGGTACAACTATATTCGTAAACTTAAAACTAAAGCTCTGAGGGTGAACTTCCTGGCATAGTGTTGAGCGTTCGATGCCCAGCAGGTACCTGGTCGGCTTGCCTAGCCACGGCCGTATCTAGTTACAATAGACGTACGTAGGCTAGATTACCCCTGCCAAGCTATTTAGCGAAATCGAGGAGTTTGGGTTAAAAACTACCACACCACTTACTGGTTCTCCAGCTACCATCTTTAATTGCGTCATCACTTATTTCTAGATGAACTTGCAGTCAACTAAAGTAGTGGAATAAAAAGTACATATAAGCTATATCTTTTTCTCCAGGTTAACAGCGCCCAAGGTCGAGTAGAATTCGATCCAGAGAATAAACCTTCGCCCCAGCCACCCCCAGACCTGAAGAAGAGGTTCATGGTACATCCAGAAAAGGATCCCTTTGACTTCGTAGCACAGAGGCAGATACGGAAACCCACAAAGTATGGCTTTTTGATTCCAAACAGACAGTTTCCCTGTAACTTTTTTTAATTTACACCACAAGTTATTTTTGACGGCGTCTCACCTGATGGTAAGTGAAGATGGTCTGAGATGGTAGCGGCTAACCTGTCAGGGGTATGGTTAGCCCACACTCCAAATTGGTTTCTACACGACATCGTGCCGGAACGCTAAATCGCTTGGCGACACGTCTTTGTCGGTAGGGTGGTAATTAGCCACGACCGAAGCATCCCACCAGACCAGACTCGAGCCGGGAATCGAACCTAGGCGCTGCGTCACGGAGGTCGTCAAAACTATATTCTCCCATAAAATTTGTTTTGAATATTATTTAGCAAATTGGGGATTCTAATTAACGTAAGTTTAATTATCATTATCATTAATAGTGTAAGGCGGTTTCTTAAATTCCAGAATGACAAACAAAGTAATTTTTTACTTTTCCAATTGTGGAATAGAGCTATTTAAAATAAAAAATACTAAAAATAGACAATCAAATGTCAACCGCACTAGCTATCAAGGTGCAAGGAAATTTAATTACAAACATCCAAACATCGATTAAACTGGTTTCATTTGGGTTATTTGACCTTCTTAGCAATTAAGAGTGCACAAAAATTGTTTACATAAAATATGTTAGGATCACTTTGAGTGTTTCTGTTTTTATATTCAATAATAACTTATATTTAATAATAAAACCATAATTTTCATACCGTATTACGTAAACAGAATTATTGGTGGTTTTACGCTTGTAATATAGCGGAATAAAACGCGTGGTCCATGCTAACGTTTATTTCAAACTGATTTGACAATCCAGAGTCGCTCTTAGGCTTCGCATTTATTATATGTTTACCCACAAATATACTACAACGCTAATATGTCTTGTTGCCAGCTTATTTCATTCGCTGACTTTAACACAAAAATGTTTATATACTTTTGTAAATAAAAATTTTGAATGTATAACTATGTACACACAATTACAGTACAACATAGACGACCTCCTGATGTGCGCTGTCGCATTATAAAGTTGGAGGTCCTGTATTCGGCTCGAGTCTGGTCTGGTGGGAGACTTCGGCCGTAGCTAGTCACCACCCTACCGACAAAACACCGACGCTAACATTTCACTAATTAAATTTAGAAAAATACTTATATAAAAGTAAGGGTTGAATCGAAAAGATCGAAAGCTGAAGCCGTTGGACAATCAACAATCACAAACAAGCAACAATCTCTATTACAGTACTCTAGAATCTACGGGCCACCTCATCAAGGGATGTCTGGGCGGTGGCATAATGGGTATACACGAAGCTTACATGAAAAGTGGACTGTGGACGTCGCTGATCTTCACTGTCATCTTCGGTTTCTACATCGCGTACTGCGTACATGTGAGTACCTAAGTATTTACATATTGCAACAAAAAAAACAAAAACAAAAAATAACAAGCAAAAACAAACGTTGAAGTCTATGGTTTAAAGGATTATTAACCCTCTAAGAAAGTTGCAAGGGTTTGTGATTTGTTTTAACTCGACATTAAATATTATTAATTAGCTTATACCTATCTAAATAGGCTATCAAATGTATACATTTTCTTGCAAACTTAGCAAAACCTTCTTAATCAAAAGTGGGGTATCAAATGAAATAGCATCATGTGTTGCCTTGGGGGTTTAAAATTTAAAATTTAATTTTATAGCTATTCAAAACTATATGATACATTTCAGTCTGGGCTGAAATTTCGATTCGAAATCACTTTTATATAGATCTTTGTTTATTCATAAATATCAAAGTGATTTAGGGTAATTTAAGTAATATTGTATTTAGTTGAAATAAATGAATATTAATATATGCAATAACGAAACATACCGTAAGTACTAAGTACTTAACTACATAAGATAAGATAAGATAAGATAAATACTCTTTATTGCACACAAACTTTAAAGAAACAACAATACAAAAACATTTAACACATAAGTATGCAAAGGCGGTCTTATTGCTTCAGCAATCTCTTCCAGACAACCCTTGGGGAAAGAATTAATTAAAGAATGAGGGTAATGGCGCAATTCAAAACAAAATAAAATATCAATAAATATAATATATAATATATAAATATATACTTTTGTATATAAATAAATATATATCAGTACACATAAACTATTCATTTATATGGCATTTAGAAAAATAAAACTTTCTAAGTAGACTTTTAAACTACATATTATCTTAATAATTTAATCCCTTTAGTAGTAGAAAATGAATATTTAATTATATTTTGTAAACACTTCAGATGAGATTTATATGAAGTATCTACCTTTGTTTGGTATTAACCATAAGTGCAAAGGTAAGATTATAACATAATATTGCGGAAAGGACTTGAAATCGCCGTTATGCTTCCTAATACAGGTATATCCAGGTAACTTTTCTGAAAGTTACGCACAGGTGGCGAACTGTCGTCTCGTTTATAAGATCGGAGATTAGTGTGCAACCGTTAATGACTGATCTTATATAGTGACGGTGGTTCAGCGTCAGAAATGGTACACAATAACACTAGTATAAAATTTGATATCTTAGTTGAAAAATTATATTTCACTTATTCATATATAGGCTTCAACGAGTAACTAAAACAACTTAAAATAGACCTTAGATTAAGATGAACCTATAAAACCTTAAAAAATATAATATCATAACTTCAATACTAGTTGACTGGTACTCACACACACACACACACAAGAGTTGAATTATGACAATGGATACTCACCGCTCTTTATTTTTGACGACCACCGGAGTCTTTTTGTGAATTGGGATGTCCTGGGTTCGATTTCCGACTCGAGCCTGATCTGGAGACTTAGCTAGATACCACCCTGCTGTCAAAGTCATAACGCAAAGCGATTTAGCATTCCGGTGTGATGACAAGTAGAAACCAAATAGACAAGCGATTTATCGTTCCAGTACACATAGACACCGATTAGGAGCACGGGTATAATAAAAACTACCATGCTTCTAACAGGTTAGCCGGCTACCATCTTAGACTACATCATCACTTACCATCAGGTGAAATTGCAGTCAAGAGCTAACTTGAAGTGGAATAAAAAAAACATAACAATTAAAATGCGACTGTCATAGAGACTCAAAGGTACCAGGGCATCATACAGAAAAAGAGTTAAAAATAAAATAAAAAATTCCAGATACTAATAAAATCAGCACAAACATTATACAGGAGGTTACATATAACGGAACTGTCGTATCCAGACCTAGCAGAGGCGTCGCTGGAAGTCGGTCCCTTCCCTAGTTTGAGAAAATACAGCCGATGGTTCAGGTATGTACTTAATAGTGATGTAATGAATGAATGAATGCGGAAGCATTGAAGCATGAAGACGGGGGAGAGGAATCTCCCCCGACCTAAGCGCTCCTCTCTAAAAGAAGAGACATAAACATATCCTCCATGACCCTGACGATCAGATGACTACTGACAACATACTCGTACCACCTACCACACAATCATACGCTACACACCGTCTTCGTCGGCGAAGACGAGGTCCCCGCTATCTTACGTCATCCGGACGTGGTCATCCACGGCCTCGGAGACGTACGGACCACTCACCGTCCAACCCCCCCGTTATCCGAAACTTATTACATCAGCTACCTGCCAATATAAGTCCCGTAAAAATCGGTTAAACCATTTCAGAGATTAACCGGAACAAACAGACAGACAGACAGACAAAAATTGTAAAAAATGTTATTTTGGTGTATGTACCGTATACATATTCATATGAATGTAGTAAAAAACGGTTATTTCAATATTACAAACAGACACTCCAATTTTATTTATTTGTATAGATAATATATATAGTAATAATAATAAAACTGCAATATAAAAGATGGTTCGAAAAATTTGTTTCAAACTAATCTTCTTTTTCTTGCCCATAACTCACATTATGTTGGGTCGGCACAACACGTCTTCTTCTTCCACTCACTTCTATCAGCCATCACTTCACTACCCACACTTTTTACCCGCATACCCTCTTGTACAAAATCCATCAATCTCTTCTTTGTTCTTCATCTACTCTTTTTTAAATTAGTTTAAAACTGATCACGAGGTGGTAATAAAATAGAAAAAATTAAAAAGTTTTGGTAATAATTGTTTCAATTTTTCCACAGGTACGCAGTGGATTTGGTTATATGTTTGGACTTGTTCGGCGCGTGTTGCGTTTACCAGATAATAATAGCCAAAACGATCAAAGAAGTGGTGGAAGACACGCACGAAGTCGGCGATCTCAACAGACTCCGGATGTACGTCCTGACCCTTCTGGTGCCAGTTCTGCTTCTCTGCATGATCACCACGCTGAAGTATTTGGCACCTTTCTCTTTATTAGCTGATGTCTTTATTGGTGAGTATTAAATACTTTTCAGTTATTTTAATATATAATAAAGTAAAAAAGAAAGCCTAGTAAGCGGTGATAGCCTAGTAAGCGATGATAGCCTAATCAGAGGTCGGCGGTTCGAATCCGCGAGTGAGGAAACCTGCACGCCTGAGAGCTCTACATAATGTTCTCAAAGGCGTGTGAAGTCTGCCAATCCGCATATGGCCAGCGTGGTGGACTATGGACAAACCCTTCTCATATTGAGAGGAGACCCGTGCTCGGTAATGGGTTGATCATGATGATGATGATGACGAAAGTAAAAAAAATCAACATATTACGATTTTTTTGGCGACCTCCGTGGCGCAGCGCGCTCTGTCACATTTTAAAGTTGGAGGTCCTGCGTTCGAATCCCGGCTCGAATCTGGTCTGGTGGGAGGCTTCGGCCGTGGCTATTTGTCATCCTACCGACAAAAACGTGTCGCAAAGCGATTTAGCGTTCCGGCACGATGTCGCGTAGAAACCAATTAGGAGTATGGGTTCACCATAACAGGTTAGCCTGCTACCATCTTAGACTGTATCATCACTAACCATAAGGTGTAGTTGCCGTCAAGGGCTAACTTGTAGTGGATAAAAAAAACAAAATCAAAATTAGCTTTATTCATATAATAAACCTATTACAGGCATCTATGAATCGTTCATATACTTACATCACATTTTTCATTATTTCTATTCGTGAAGTGATAACTACGCTCGCCAACTTAAAACTACAGCTAACAGGGTTCAAATCGGTCTAATTAGAAGCCCACAAAAAACTAAGTCTAGGTTTTTTTTGTTATCACCATCTCACATAGTCAATAATAAGTTATAGCACCTACATATACGAGATAGAGCAATTCACACCCAAGATTTTTTATCGTTTATATAATCCTAAATATCGTAATATGATTTTTCTAACTATATAATTATTATTAATTATTTCATTCATTTTAAGGGTGTGTCATATCAATCATTTGCACAATTCAAATTCAAATTCAAAATAATCTTTATTCAAATAGTCCTTAAAAGGCACTTTTGACGCGTCAATAATATACATAGTAGTTATTTCATGGTGATAACTATTTTCGTAAACTTGAAACTAAAGCTATGAGGGTTCCAAACGCGCCCCTGGCATAATACCTGGCATAATAAGATAGTACGGCATAACCTAACCTGACCTTACACCACGGTTTTTACACGACATCGTCACGGAACACTCGATTTCTTGACGGTACGTCTTTGTCGGTAGGATAACCAAACCATACCAGTGATGGTTCCAAAATTATTACTACCCATATTGACACAGCCGTGAACCATAGTCGAACCTGGGACCTCCCATTTATAAGATTACACCGCTCACATTATTTTTTTTCGTATTTGGTTTGAAATTTTTTCATACAACGTGGTGTTTTCTTAATAATATTTAGTTCGCTTACTCTATCTAGGAAGGAATTTAAGAGCACCTGAATTTTAATAGTACTCTAGGCTAAATAATATATCCGAAATAGGTATTCGTTTCTTGGTATTATTTCTGAAAATAATTTAAACATTGTAACCGTAAAAGAACAGTGTTTCTTACTGTTAATTTAAGGTCAATTTACTACCAATTTACTGTTCTTTACTGCTTAAGGTTTCAGTGTCTTTCATACCAATGTTTTGTTTATAGTGACCTGCGTGATAGCCACAGTGGTGTACGGCCTACAGCGCGCCCCGGCTCTAAAAACTATGCCCGCGTGGAAGGACGGCACGGGATTCTTCGAGTTCTGCGGCATAGTCATCTTTAGTATGGAGGGAATCGGGGTTTCCCTACCCATCGAGAACAACATGAAGGACCCCACTCAATTTCCCAAAGTTCTAAGCTATGGTATGGAACGTTTGTGAATTTCTTCAGTTTTTGACGACCTCCGTGTTGCATTATAATAAAGGAGGTTCTGGGTTCGATTACCGACTCGAAGCTGGTCTAACAGCCTGCCGATAAAGACTGTTTTTTATTATTTAATACACTGCATGTTAGCCCTTGACGGCAATCTTATCTGATGGTAACCTATGGTGCAGTCTAAGATGGTAGCGAGCTAACCTGTTAGGGGTATAGTAAACCCATACTCTTAATCGGTTTCTACGCGGCAACTTACCATAAAACTAAACCAGTTAGCAGTGTCTTTGCCAGTACTGTGGTAACTAGCCACAGCTAAAGCCTCCCACTAGAGCATAATCGATCCGGGAATCGAACCCACTTTGTACCATTTGTAGATATTGTATTTTTATTTCACAAAGCGACGCGCGCTTTACTTGTGGTAAACCAGGTGTACAGTACGGTATGTTTGTGTGCGTGAAGCTGTGATAGCCTAGTGGTTAGGACGTCAGCCCCCTAATCAGAGACACGGGGTTCGAACCCGGACGCACCTATAACTTTTCGGAGTTATGTGCGTTTTGCCATTAAAATATCACTTGCTTCAACGGTGAAGGAAACATCGTGAGGATACTACACGCCAGAGAGTTCTCCATAATGTTCTCAAAGGCGTGTGAAGTCTGCCAATCCGCACATGGCCAGCGTGGTGGACTATGGCCAAACCCCTCATATTGAGAGGAGAACCGTGCTCTGTAGTGAGTCGGCAATGGGTTGATCATGATTATCATAATGTGTGCTTGAAGCCAAGTAGCTAGCACACACATCTTTACAAATGGAATTAGGAATTATATTCAATCAAAATTGAATATCAATCTGTGTAACTTTTTTTTTCTAAATATTTCAGATAATATGACATATGGTTACTTTTATTATATCGCGCAAAGATAACTCACGCTTGTCATTGTTATGAGCTGCCATAAATGCATATTTCTAATCATATCGTGCAAATCTTTTAAAAAATGATACAAAGTTGAGTAATTTTTTAAAAGATTTGCACGATCCTAAAACAAATTAGGTACATCTAGCGATATTAATAATTTACGAGTTAAACGTTGTTTTGACACAATATTAGCAGCATAGCTTCAGTACGTATTTAATTTAATATTATTTTCCACAGGTATGAGCATAGTTGTCATATTCCTTATCCTGGTTGGATTCTTCGGTTACTGGGGATTTGGAGAGCAGTCGATATCGCCCGTCACATTAAATTTTCCCAACGCAATGTAAGTGGGTCAACGTAAGTCGATAACCGTACCAATCATATAACTGACTAGCTGATGTCCGCGACTTCGTTTGCGTTGAGTTAGTGTGTGTGAAAGTGTGCTTGTTTGTCTTCCAATCACAAAATAATGGATTACTAAACCGACGACCTTGAAATAATTACAGGATAATCTGTAAAATATCCTCCCTTTTAACAAAGAAAGAATAAATGAAATCGGAGTACCCGTTAATGAATTACAACTTAATACACATTTTGACTTTCATCCCCTCTCCCAAGGGAACCGTGCTGAATTTCGGGATAAAAACTTAAAACTATTCTATATGTTGAACCGGAGTATTAGCTACTCTTGTACCAAATTTCATTCAAATCCTAAAGAGTAGTTTCGACGTAATGCGCGGCCTAGATACAGACAGTATCGATAGTAAAGAATGCTGGCCGTGTGCGGATTGGCAGACTTCACACGCCTTTGAGAACATTATTGTGAACTCTTAGGCATGCAGGTTTCCTCACGATGTTTGGCTTTACCGTTGAAGCAAGTGATATTTTCATTGCAATGAAACTCACGATGGTTGGCTTCACTGTTGAAGCAAGAGATATTTTCATTGCAATGAAACCAAAACCTAGCTTTAATTAGTTATAAATGGGTTTACCTTCTTTTACAGATTCCCTACAATACTAAAATGCTTAATGGGCATAATGATTTTTATAACCTTCGCCCTCAACTTCTGGGCCCCGTTCAACCTCGTGTGGTATTACATGGCAAAGAAGCACGATTCAACCAAACACTGGATATGGGAACGAGTGTACAGAGCCATCTTCGTGGTTATTATAACTGCGATCGCCATCGCTTTCCCTAATATCGGGAATTTAATGGGTTTGGTAAGTTTTAGTTTAAATAGATAAACCTAGTCCATTTTTATTTACTTATCCTGTCATTATGTTTCTATAGCTTTTTAGTCTCTAATGACCTAACCAAGTCCATCCATCATCTGAATGAATTTACAAACGAATTAGTGAATGCATGCACGAATCATTCAGGATACAATTGGTAGATTATAGAATATAATAAAATTATCCAAATACAATTGTCTACAGAGCTTTGTGAACCGCCCATTGCAACTTCAATTTCTGAACTCGCACGGAATTTTAATTGATTAAACAGTGTTAATCAATTAAAATTCCTTGATAAATTTAGGAATTCAATTAAATTAATATAATTATAATGTAATTATATAAATTCAATTAAAATTCATAAATTTGTTAAGGAATTTTAATTGATTAATTCTGATTGAACCCATTGCCGGCTCACTACAGGGCACAGGTCTCCTCTCAATATGAGAAGGGTTTGGCCATAGTCCACCACGCTGGCCATGTGCGGATTGGTAGCCTTAACACGCCTTTGAGAACATTATAGAGAACTCTCAGGCGTGCAGGTTTCCTCACAATGTTTTCCTTCACCGTTGAAGCATGTGATATTTTAATTGCTTAAAAACGTACATGAATCCGAAAGTTAGACGTGCCCGGTTTCGAACCCCCGACCTCTGATTAGGAGGCGGACGTCTTATTACGAGGCTTAATACAGATTATACAAATTAAAATTCCTCAAATCTGTTTTAAGAGTATGGTTTTGTTTCAGCTAGGAGCTTTCTGTCTATCGAACATGGGCTTCATATTTCCCGCCATAATAGAACTGCTGGTGATCTGGGAGACTCCAGGTCTCGGTAGATGGCGCTGGCGGTTGTGGAAGAACGTCCTAGTTATACTCTTTGGTGTTTTACTATTTATAGCTGGTACTTACTCCAATGTCAAAGGGTTGATAGTTAATTTGTAAATAAGTTGTTAAGAGATTGTTATTTAGTGAATTAATAATAATTTTTATACCTGTTTATTTTTTTACTTTCATTGTTCCGCACCTGATAAATATAAATTTACACTTTAAATTCAAATCCGAAATTTCAAAATGAATTATACTTTACTTTTAAAAATGGACGCAATTTTTTACCAACACGCTACGTGCTATTGGTAAAAAAATTGAAATTAATACAACCAAAGAGATTACATTTTTTTTTAAATCGCTAATGCGTCATTATGGCATTATAAAAAAGTTTTGATTACAATTTTTACTTATCTGTGATTCTGCTTTAGCGGCATTCATACCATCTGTGAACTGATATTCGTTTAACTTTTTTATTGATCTATTTTCCTACCCTAGATAACTACAAAATAGTAGTATAGTATAATATACAAAATCTTGTATATTACACTGAGCGTAATTAGTCATTTCTCGAAACGCCCTCTTACTGACTAATCAATTATCATAAATTGGAAGATTTGTCTTAAGATCTAACCTAACAGCAAAATCAAAAATTAATGATCATAATTTTGTCTGTGGAATTATACTCATGCTTCGTCCTCGAGATTAAGATATAAACACATTGTAGTTACACATCCGGTGTTGCCTTTGCGCACTGAAAGTTGAAAGCCCTAACTAAAAAATAAAAGATAATTTAGTTTTTAGGTGGGGGTAGGTACCCCACTCCACCTTCATTTTGTATCGTGTTCCGTCACTCATTTCACATTTCAGTGCTCTGCCCGAGCGCACGTATTTTAAATATATTAAAATTAATTTCGTTAGTGAAAATATAAGTCGTGGGGAAAACGAACTTTTACGTTCGTTTACTTTTAAAATGTAAGGAAATAAGAAAGAATACTTCATAGAAAACGATTTACATCGAGATCCAAAGAAAGACGAAGTCGCGGGCAACAGCTAGTATTATAATATACTAACGTACCTCATTAAGTTTTGTTGCGGTTAACCTTTGGGGTTAACACTTCAAACAAGGAGGTAATCGCCTAGCTTACTTTCTGAAGCAGGGCATTGGTGGAACGGGTAACCTCAATCTCATGGGAAATCAGTAATTCTACGCAGACGAAGTCGCGGGCAACAGCTAGTATTATAATATACTAACGTACCTCATTAAGTTTTGTTGCGGTTAACTTTTGGGGTTAACACTTCAAACAAGGAGGTAATCGCCTAGCTTACTTTCTGAAGCAGGGCATTGGTCGAACGGGTAACCTCAATCTCATGGGAAATCAGTAATTCTACGCAGACGAAGTCGCGAACAACGGCTAGTATTATAACATACTAACGTACCTCATTAAGTTTTGTTGCGGTTAACTTTTGGGGTTAACACTTCAAACAAGGAGGTAATCGCCTAGCTTACTTTCTGAAGCAGGGCATTGGTGGAACGGGTAACCTCAATCTCATGGGAAATCAGTAATTCTACGCAGACGAAGTCGCGGGCAACAGCTAGTATTATAATATACTAACGTACCTCATTAAGTTTTGTTGCGGTTAACTTTTGGGGTTAACACTTCAAACAAGGAGGTAATCGCCTAGCTTACTTTCTGAAGCAGGGCATTGGTCGAACGGGTAACCTCAATCTCATGGGAAATCAGTAATTCTACGCAGACGAAGTCGCGAGCAACGGGTAGTATTATAACATACTAACGTACCTCATTAAGTTTTGTTGCGGTTAACTTTTGGGGTTAACACTTCAAACAAGGAGGTAATCGGTTAAATTCTCACGTGCAAGGCTAATACTGCGAGCAGTCACAAGGACTGTTACTTTATTAGTATACGTGAGGCCACACGAGTGATGCGGGCAATCTGAGGGATTGTCACTTCACCGTACACGCTGAATACCTGTGTTGTATATACACACCCAACTGGCATCAGCATTCTTGTTGCATTGCAATAACAGCGGTAGATAAGAACTGACAACATATCTCTGACCAATGAACTGGACTCTGGACTACATTTTATAAATAATTGCAGACGACCCGTCTGCAAATATTATAAGATGATAAATATATGGCAAACAGATTCAATCCGACCTGGCCATTCGTTTACAACATTTGGCTAAGACAGCTATATCAAGTGACCTACGGAGTTAACGGAGATATATTTACCGCCCAGCCCAGCATAATATAATTGCAAGCCAATGGATGCGATGAATATTGAAGAGTGAGCGAAACTAAGCCAAAAAGCTAGGTTGCGCTTTTCCTGTGGAGGAAGTGTTATCACTGTAATAATCACCGATCAGCGAGACTGGACACCGAGATAATTCAACTGCTGATGGATTCTATCAACATTCCGATTACTAATAGTTTGCCAGAACTTCATTTTGCTCAATTTAAAAGGAGAAATAAATTAGACTGGCGGGCTCCTTCCCCGAGTTTTCAGGCAAAGGGAGGTTCAGAGGACAAAAGAACCTGCGCCGAATGATCCACCCGCAATCAGCTCACGGAGGTCTTATCGACCTTAGCATTCCACAGCACCAGCACCACGGACAAGCTACCGCCTTCGTCGATAGATGGCGTGGTAAAAGACAATGCTGATAGACGGTACTTTTATTATTTTATAAAACCTGATCAGTACTCACTGCTGATCCAACTATTTTACCGTGGATTAATAGTTATATTGCATCAAGCTGTGATAGCCTAGTGGTTAAGGCGAATTCCTAATGAGAATCCTCTAACTTTTCGGAATTTCGTGCTTTTCTAATAAATTATAATATGACTTGCTTCAACGGTGAAGGAGAACATCGCGAGGAGGCCTGTATTCCTTCATAATGTTCTCAAAGAACGGGACGAAGGAAGTCGGCCAATCCGCACATGGCCAGCGTGAAAAACTAAGGCCTAACCGTTCTCATGTTGAGAGAAGACCCGTGCTCTGTGGAGTGACAAGGGGTCGATCATGATGATGATGATGATGACGAGTTATATTATAGTGGAGTATTGAACACACTCCCTGGTACAAAAAGTTACTCTTCCTCCGAAACATATTAATTCAAGAAATGTATTGATGAATTGCTATATTCTGGTATTGTCTTTTCACAATGATCCCTATGAAGACTAGTTTATATGAAGTATATTCTTGATAGCTAAACATAACGGTAAACAGGGGATTATACTTAATAGAATTACGAACGGAGCAGAGTAAGCTAATTTCATTTTATCCATTTAATTTAAACACAGCACCTTTTGTTTTCACGAAGATAATGAAACCGGTTATAAGGCTGCTCAGATCATGTGGCTATATTTCTAGTATTTGATGATATTTTACAAATCATCATATTATTGTGATTGTTGCTTATTGTGATTGTGGCTGGCTGTAAGGAGACAACAATAATCAGCCTCAGGTTTTCATTATAAATACTGATAAATGCAATTTGGTTTTAAACTATCTTGTAAATATTTAAATTACATAGGTAATATACACAAAAGATTTAGAATTAGCCATCTACAAAAGAGGTTATTAGTTTAAAATTGGAGATTTTGGTAATTTGGTTAGTTCATTATGTTCCTGTGCTATACTAGATATTATTTACTATATAATTCGGAAGATGTTTAAAGGAACTCCGAAACTTTGATAATTTTATGGCTTTCTTATTATCCGAAATCAATGGGTGGTCTAATAATGCATTAGATAATATTTTTAGTGAAATAAAATATAGCGACAACTGTTATATTTTTTAGCGATAGTTCAACTACGGGGGAATAGGGTCCGAGGCGAGTGGGGAACATAGACAACGGGGCATGTACAAACCACATTTTGATCTAAAAGTTTTCGCTGCATCACTTAAAACTTACATATAAATAGGATGGGTGGCATCCAGGCCCCCCCCCCCCCCCCGCCATGAAGCAAATTAAAATGCTGTCAATCTAGGAGTATTATTTTATATGCGTCGTACATACATAATTTGTATGTGTTTGTTGTGTTTGTTTAGTGATAGTAGCTGATAAGGAATCGGGTAGAATTTATCCAGAAGTAGAAAGGGAATTTAGCTACTCTGTTTTCAATCAAAAAACAAACGTTTGGATTGGACATAGAAAATCTCGCTAGTCGTGTCAACAGAAACTGTCTCAACTATAGATTCTGGTTTGGAGATCCTGACGTGACGATCATAAATGCAATTCCCATATCGGGGTCAGAAAATGATTTGTCTTTTTCCTCCTTCCTCTGTGGTCGAGAAGGCTCAGGATATTTTACCCAGAATTAGTAACCTGTATACAGGAAGCTAATTTTATCAAACTGTTCTAATATACAAACAATGGTATCCGCTTCCAGTCACCTTTGGTTTAACCTGTCCGCTGGTCTGTTACCCGAGACGGGGTGAAATGCTCCTTTAGCGTGACATTATGATGGTTTTCCTTTTCGAAAACCAATGAAAGCAATAAAATACCAGCCTCAAGAAGTAGTTCTTGTTTAAGTAAAAGTATTGATATCTTTGAGGCTACAAGCAGTGAAATGATATTATTTTTAACAACATTGTTCGATTCGGATGACTAGCACTGGCTCTCTAAACGGATCGATCTTAGTCTTGATTCTTTCAGAAGAAATTGGCGATAGTGATATCATAAAACGGTTTTTACAGATTTTGTTACAATTTCTCCATTACCAAAGTAATAAATAATTGAGATAGATCTTAAGTTTTAAACAAGCTGTTTCCTGGTATCCTGACGATAGTATAGGGTTAGAGAAACTTTCATGGAAATAAGGCACCTTGTTACACCTGGTGAAAGTACATCGAATGGAAATTTTGACAAAAATTAACATCAATAATATAAAGATGTTTTCACACAAAATCACCATTATAATTCCTCGATTAATAAAGATATCCAAGATATGTGCTATACCACCAAATCTCAATTATTTGCCCAGGCTTAACCTTTACCATATCTTATCTTAACCAGTCCATTTCGAGGTAATGGCCACAGCCTATTTATCGGTTTATAGAAACCACAGAAATTAGTTTCTGTTAAGACTTAGGCGTCCGTGGCGCAACGCGTGCGCTGTTGTATTATAAAATTGGAGGTTCTGGGTGCGATTCCCGGCTGGATTCTGGTCTGGTGGGAAGCTTCTGCCGTGGCTAGTTGCCACCCTACCGACAAAGATTTGTCGCCAAGCGATTTGGCGTTCCGGCACGATGTTGTGTAGAAACCATTTAGGAGTGTGGGTTTACCGTGCCCCTAACAGGTTAGCCCGCTACCATCCTAGACTGCGTCATCACTTACCATCAGGTGAGATGCAGTCAAGGGCTAACATGTTGTGTATAAAAAAGGCAGCTGGGGAAAACTTGCCCGGGTGAGTGTTGGATAGATCCTTATATCGCAGAACAGCCGTTATGCGACCTCTCAAATTAGGATTTAATTTGGATATTTAGAAAACCGTTACAAACATGCGGAAGAATCTATAAATTTACAACATGAGGCAGACGATTCCTTCAGACCAAACAACAATCATTTAAGGAATTATTGCTTTGTATCTAAAAATATCCTAGAAATACAGATTAATGTATTAATTTAAAAATAATTTTAATACTTAAATATCAATTAAACATGATAAGCCAGATCACATAATTATATCTACCATGAGATGAATAGTGTGGCACTCAATTTTTACTACCAAGTAAAACTTTAATCAAAAATTAAATTCAAATGGATGTTTTTCTAGTAAGCAAATAATCATAATGATTTGGAATAATTCTAATTGTATCACTACACGACTTTTCTTTGATATTTCAGTAGCTCTCAAAGTCTACAATGTGTTTATATCTTAATCTCGAGGACGAAGCCTGAGTATAATTAATGATTAAACGAACTTACCTGTACGTGAAGTTCTATCATAATTATACGAAGGCTTCGTCCGAAGAGATTAACAACCCACCCTCCCAAAAAACCCTTAGCCATGTCCTGAAATATCAAAAAACAGGAATGAAAGATCGAGGCTCTGAACTAAATGAGTGACGGAACACGATACAAAATGAAGGTGGAGTGGGGTACCTACCCCCACCTAAAAACTAAATTATCTTTTATTTTTTAGTTAGGGCTTTCAACTTTCAGTGCGCAAAGGCAACACCGGATGTGTAACTACAATGTGATTATATCTTAATCTCTTCGGACGAAGCCTTCGTATAATTATGATAGAACTTCACGTACAGGTAAGTTCGTTTAATCATTAATTATACAAGCAAATTAAATTATAATAGTAATAAGCAATGCAATAGTATTTAAAAATTTCCACCCAACTATAAAGTTGACCACAGTACTTGACTTCATAGACAAAACTTAAGTTTTTTTTATCCTCTATAAGTTAGCCCTTGACGGCAATCTCACCTGATGGTAAGTGATGATGCAGTCTAAGATGGTAGCGGGCTAACCTGTTAGGGGCATGGCAAACCCACACTCCTAATTGGTTTCTACTCGAAATCGTGCCGCTAAATCGCTTGGCGACACGTCTTTGTCGGTAGGGTGGTATCTAGCCATGGCCGAAGCCTCCCACCAGACCAGACTCGAGCCGGGAATCAAACCCAGGACCAACACCCCGAATATCTCCATTCTTTAAAGTTATATAAATAAATATCTTTATACAATAGCGGGACTTGAATTTAATCCACTGTCCAGTCCCCGTTGCCGATTACGGGGACAGTAAACATTGAATATCTTTGTGGAATCCGTTAACGGGTACAACGGGATGACATCCATGATCCCAGTAAAATAAAATAAAATTCAAATATTTACAAAGAAATAATTTATTATTATTAACAGGCAGATTATTATCTATCTCTCTTTAATAGTAAGTTTATATATAACTCAAATATCTATTTTAATTTAATTAGACTATACATTACTATTTTATGTATACACTTTTTTTATTTGCATGTTAGCCCTTGACAGCAATCTCAGATGGTGGTAAGTGATGATGCAGTCTTACATTGCGGTCATGGTAGCAGACTTAGATGTTAGGGATATGGTAAACCATACTCCTGATTGGTTTCTACGCGACATCGGTCGGGTACCACCAACCAGAACGGACCGGAGAAACTTCAGAAATGATAAATTTCTAGATGGTCCCTGCCGGGGATCTAACTCTGGACCTCCCGCTTATAAGCCTACAGCGCTCAACACTGCGCCAGTGTCCTAAAAATTTAAGTAAAACACCTTTTTAGGCACACTTGCTAAGAAATTGCTTATTTAAAAAAAAAAAAAACGTATGACTTCTTTCGCTGCACAACGCGATAACATGGTATCAAATTTAAATAACGCCATAATTAAAATTGTTGGACCTTTTTCTTTTTTTTTCCCAAAAGCAAAGAATAACCACAAATAAAAAATAGTTATTACGAAAGTGTCATAAATTTAATACAATGAATGAAACTAAATGTTTCCTGAATTAATATGTTTATTGTTTCCTTGTGAGTTAGAGAAATTTTCCATACAAATCTCGGACGAGAAATTTTCCATACAAATCTCGTACGAGAAATATTCCACACAAATCTCGTACGAGAAATTTTCCAAACAAATCTCGTACGAATAATTATTGGTATGGCTTTGCTCGGTTTTTATAATACTCGACTGAAGGGTTGTTCTTTTAAAGTGACTTCAGGAGTTACCAGGCCGTATTAATTCAGTATCTTTTGGACAGTGGGTGACTTGTAATGTTCACGATTAGTCATGATGATGATGGTGATGATGATTAATTTTGATGTTTTTGGGTTGGAACCTTGAATTTAGCAATTTTTTTCCAATGGTTGTACGCTAATAAAACCGAAAATGGGAATGTACGTAAGTGTAGAATGATAAAAAAACAGAATAATGTTAATTAATTTAATGGTGTTTATCGAGGAATATTTGTAACAGCCAACAAAAACTAATTCATTTATATACCAATGGAGAAAAGTTTGTTTTTATTTAAAACTAGGTTTTAACGTGACGTGGTAGATGTTGTCTATTATTTTGCTTTGTTTTTCCATTCCTCCAACATGCTAGTGAAAGGTACCCAATGTTTTTTTTCTATACAAAACTTCATGACGGTCACTCATTTCGACTGACCTTCATTAAAGCGTAACAAAGAAACAAACTGAAATTTGTGTTTACAATATTAGTTAAGAAGTTAGGATGCTGCATCCCAAAATGTTAACTCGTTCGCTACTCCAGTGATGCTGAAATATTATACATTCCTTTGCTATTGGAACTAGAATGGAAATATCGTTGTAATATAACTGGACCGCTTCATTACATTGTACGTAAGAAATTTTGGACTAAGGTTTATTTAATTTTTTTTTATCACCATCACCATCGGGCTATCAAAGAGCTTAATGTGCTCTTCAAGGTTGAGGGAGTGAACACCAAAAATTTCAGACTCTGTGTAAGCTTGGTAACCCATAGTATTTTGGGGAGAAAAATCCAATACTGGCAATTCATGCCCCGCCCCGCGAAATCAAAACCAGACCTCGAAATCCGCAGTTGAACAAATTAACCACGAGATTAAAGGAGGCACTTTTGTTTTATAAATCCAAATATGACATCCATGAATGTCTACAACTCCTCGTAGCGGATCTAATCTTAACACTTAAATTTAAATTTATCACGAAACAGGTTATACATAAATAAATAATATTGTCTATAACTGTCAATTATTGCTATTGGCAATTGCTGAACGGGCTAAAGTACCGGCCGAAATTCTCGCGATACTAGTTACGTTTTATCGTGTACAGTACAATAATTACGCTGCGATATTACCGACCATGTTGATGGTTGAAAAACTCAGATAACTGTACGCTAGATACATTGTCTCACTCACAAAATTGCGTCATACCGATTGGAAGTCTGGTACTTCCAATCGGTATGACGCAATTTTAATTTATTATAAATTTGAATGCCCTGTGTATAACATTAAAATTCCGGTCGAAAAAATCGCATCTATATAGTGAGGCAATTGTATACCAGATACATTAACACGCTCACTGCGTTATACGGACCGGATATTCCGGTCGAAATATCAGGTTGAATCCAATCCCCTTAAATTCCGTCCGGGAATCGCGTTAGTTCAGCGGTGCCCTTTAATTTAAATCCACCGTTAAACATCCTGCTCTTCAGAGTTCAAATTTTGACCGGTGTCCAAGATGGCTTCCGCGCTCGGTATAACAATAACATCCTGAACATTTAACGCACAGCCCAATTCGCATATAATCTCCTCACTATCACAGGTGTCGCATTCCAAAACCTCCTGGACCTCGACACTGGCCTTCCTCTCCATGTACTTGGCTATATCTATATCACTTTTCGCCAAGTCGTAACTACTTTTCGTCGTGCTCGAACAGAAACTGGTGATTTCGGAGCATATACGTTTAACGTTCTCGTCTAAACACGTCGAACATGTCACTTCGTCGTCGTTGTTCGTCGAAAGACGTACCAATTTCTCCTCTAACTCTGTATCGTCACCTAAAATCAATAAATGCATGATTTATTACCCTAAAACAAGTCCCAGGGATTTATTTTAGGGTAATATTACTAGGGGGTCGTTATTTCCTTCTCCAGGACGCAAGCTATCCATGACACCGGCAAGAATAGTTGATCTGTCGTATTGGTAACAAATATACAAACGCATTAATGCTATGTGGGCGCATAAACAGAATCAATTGAGATGGGTATTTAGACGCTTGTCATAGACTAAGGGCGGTAAAAATAAAATTGACTGAACAAGATTGCTCCTGTCGCCATTTATGCAAATCAATACCGAAGTACTTAATAGTTGTTTCTAGTATTTTTGGAAAGTAGACTAAATCCTCCATCATACTGGAATGTTAATCGGGACAAAATTACCACAAAATAGCCATTTGGAAATCACTAATTGGAAGGAATAATAAATTATTGACGCGTCACAAGGCATTTAAAAGCCCTTTAAAGGACTATTTGAATAAAGATTATGATTGATTGATTGGAAGGGTATGGCCGGTTATACATTAGAAACCTGAACGCGGGTCTAATGAAAAGTTCTTGCTTTGTTTTCATTACTATTTACCTAAAAAAAACATTTCATCTCAAATCTTTTTAATCCATTTAATCATAGGCTTTTTATCATAGGCATTATGAAAAAAAAACGGCTAAGTTTGTTCTGGGCAGTCTTCTTAGACCTGGGCGTGCTTGGAATCCTCCTAACTTTACTTTTAATTAACGAATGTACTTATCACCGCCTCCCAAATAAAAATAATGGCAAATATTATATTAACGCGTCGTAAATATGCAGCCATTTTGAATTTGAAATTTGAACAAGTGGGGTACATTTGTAAAAAATACACTTGACTACGTGTCATTAAACATTCTTACTTCTAGATGTTTTAAAAATAATAATAGACAGTTTGTAATTCTAACTTACCCAAAGTGAATTGAACTCTATCTGTATCTATTCTTGGTTCAATTTTGGTTATTTCAGAGTCAGAGTTGTGTTGTTTCAGATTTTGGGAACAGTCCGATTTCGCCAGTTTCATATCGTATATGTTAGATTCTGAACCCATTATCGATAAAGTTGAATCATTCAATGCTGACAGGTCCTGTGATAAAACAATACGTTTTTAGTTTTCTTGTAATGATGTTTTGTTGTAAATGCCTTATTAATACTCGATTTAGAGAAATGTTTTAAAGGTATATATTTAAGTTTTCCTATGAACATAGCTTAAATAATAATGGACTACCCTCACTAAATGCTTTTTTTTATACACCACAAGTTAGCCCATAACGGGATCTAACCAGATGGTAAGTGATGATGCGGTCTAAATAAGTATAGGTTTACCATACTTAGTTTAGTTTTTACACGACATAGTGCCGGAACGCTAAATCGCTTGGCACGTTTTTGTCTGTAGGGTGGTAGCTAACCACGACCGAAGCCTCAAACCCAGGACCTCCAACTTTAAAATCGTCAAAAACTTGATGTAATAACTTGACACTAAATTTACACGTTTGCGTAAACTGAGATTGTGTGAATTATTCATATAATATTTTGAAAGAACATATCTTTTTGTTTTTGCTATTAAGGTAAGTGACCTCGTTTGACCTTAACGTGCACGCAGCTGATGTAATGGTTGTCAAAGCGTAATTTTTCTGAAAACTTTTGTTTACAGTAATTTCTCTGACTTAGGAAATAGTTGAAGAACATACGCTTTTAGACATGTAAATTGAAAGACCCCTTTTATAATCCCCCTTCGTAATGTACTCACCTGATCATCATTATAACTGCCGACACTTCGGGAGTGTTTATGTCTCTTATTGAAGCCCTTTTGTGGAGAGTGAGAATCAACACATTCCTGAAAATTAAGAGAATTCTGTCAAATTCGAAATAATCTTTAACCACTAGGCTATTGGTTACAGTAATTATTCTAAATCAAGGATTGTCCTACAAATCGATGTAAATTTTTTTTTTGGCTATACTTTCTGTTTCATATTGCTAAAAAGTTTATTCATTTTAACAATAATTTTATTTTTAATAATAATTAGTAAATTTTTAAGTTTTTGTTTTGTTTTTTTTTCTACATATATTTTATACAAAATAATAAAGTTAAATCTAAAGAACTCAGCTCTTGTCATACACACCTTAAACCTATTGAACTGTCTGTACTTTCCCCGCTCTGATGGCACGAGGTTGCGTAAAGACTGTGTTCGCGCGCATTGGCTGTCCACGAGCCAACGATACGTTCCGAACAGTTTCGATGTATCCGATCTGCAATATGGCACAGTTCCTCATCATCATCGCTTCAATGACAATCAGCTAGCTAATAGAAGATCAAGGACCCAAACAATTTTCATTCCCAAAAGGTGAGAGTTGAATGATTAGATTGCTCGTGTCTGCAATTATGTTTGTAAAAATTATAGACGTACGGACTTAAAAATAAATATTCTTTATTTTCAGTACACCTACCTAACTAGACTCGTTTTTTTGTTGGCCTTTACTACCGTTAAAACGCAGATTATATTGATAATTATCACTGTAATCTGAAATTATTATATTGATAACAACATTATTTATAATAAAAACTTAGTGTTTTAATTAAAACCATCAATATTTTAGTAAGTACTAATTATATAAGTATCTTAGATAACATTCCGCTAGGTATTAGGCGTACATTATCTAAATACGTTTTAGTGGATACTCACAAATTGCTGGGCGTGGTCAACAGTCGCTGTAGATTGGCCAACGTTGGCCTCATGTCGTGGACACTAAGTCCTCTCCCCCAGAGCAATTGGGCTATGCACTTGTTTAACAGGAACAGTGCATACCGGAATAGGGTAATGTCGCCTCCCCGCGCGAATAGGGGTATACTGTAAATCGAATAATAAAAAACAAAGAGTGAACAAAAAAAATAAATACGAGACGTATATCACATAAATAGAATAGTCACATTGTTTAATCGCTATTATATCGCTTTACTATCCAAGTTTAAATGTTGCGGCCCTGTCTGTGAAATTTTGTTACCTCTGGCGCAATTTTCAATGACGTCATACGCCTTCGAACCTTAACGCAAAGTATTATCATATTCATATTAATGAACCTTTTGCATGTGTTCACATTTTTTATCGCTACTATCGCTTAACTATCCAAGTTCAACTGTTGCAGCCCTGTTTGTAAAAGTTTGTTCCCTCTGACGCAAATTTCAATGACGTCATACGACTTCGAACCTCAACGCAAAGGATTATATGAACCTTTTGCATGTGTTAGTACCTACTTACGATCTCATAGATTAAAAAGTCTTTTTTTATCGCTCCATATTGGCAGTAATATTAATATAATCAGCGGCGTGCATAACATATATGCATATAAGCAGTGCATAGCCTACCCCAAGAGCCACAGAGAGGAACAATGGGAACACTGTAGAAATCTTTGTAACAACTTATTCTATCTAAATTTATTTGCATTTCATTTCATATATTATTGAAATCACTGCATATTCAACTCAAGTAGGCTCTGGAGTATTTGACACTTCATGATCAATCCATTGCCAGCTCACTACAGAGCACCGGTATCCTCTTAATATGAGAAGAGTTTGGCCGTAGTCCACCACGCTGGCCATGTGCAGATTGGCAGACAGAATAGACACGTGAGAAACCCTGAAGACCAGAGTTTTAAACCAGCACATGCATGGTGCCCTGATTTAAAACCCTGAATATAGTACTTACTTAGGATCAGGCAAATCCGGTGTGATGTCCAATATCTTGCTGGCCGACCCCAAAAGCGTTATTTTGTATCTCAGGGGCTGATTCAAAATGGCCGCTGTCAATGACGTAGCTTGGGCCACGAAACCGGCGGCCACTGAATCCGGCACGGGGTTCGACGCCCTTGGACTGTCGTCACCGCAGATCGGTAGGGGAATGTCGCATATTGTCCAAGTCGTCGGGTCTTTCTGTAAAAAAATCCACGTTGCTATTACATTTTTGACGACTTCCAATATAAAGTTGGAGGTCCCGGGTTCGACTCCCGGCTCGAGTCTGGTCTGGTGGGAGGCTTCAGCCGTGGCTAGTTAGCACCCTAACGACAAAGACGTGTCGCCAAGCGATTTAGCGTTCCGGCACGACGTGTAGACGTGTAGAAACCAATTAGGAGAATGGGTTTGATGGGCCGTCAAGGGCTAATTTGTCGAGTATAAAAAAAACATTGCAAGTAGGCCTTAGGCATAGTTTTTTTTTTAACAATTTAGATCCAATTTTGTGGGTTATTATAATATGGTTATAAAGTTTTGGTAGAAGACGCATCTCTAGCGTAGGCCTTCCCAGCTCTTTCCAAGTCTTCCTCTCCTTTGCATCTCTGGTCCATAGTGGGCCACTGGCGTGAAGAAACAAGGTGGGCAAACTTGTTTCTTCACTTATGCATTAGCATTATCAAAATTAAAAGTGCCAAAGAATATTAGCAAAAATAGTAGCAAGTAAAACAGGGTGCCTGGTTCGAGATTTTCTACTTATTCGATCGCGTGAGAGTTAACTTCAATTTACATAGAATCGAAATAGCGCCATCTGCTGTGTAACCGATTTCAAGGTTATGCCACATGAAGGGGAAGTACCTTAAATATTGTAGATTGCACATTTTACCAGTTTGAATATAAAACTGATTGTATCAAAGCTCGGATCAACTTCGCTTGTATCGACATGTTCAAACGCCATCGTTTGTTTTCGCAAATATGGCCAAAATTCAAAAACTCAAAATTCAGAACCTGGTACATCTAAATATAACATCTTCTGTGCCAAACCAAATTTGGTAGGAAAAGGTTGGTAGCGGATGGATGAGGAAGGCGAAGGACCAAGTGTCTTCGTAAAGGCCTATGTCCAGCAATGGACGTTTATAGGCTAATTAAGTAAGTTAAGATATAGCGTATAATATACAGACCTGTTCTACATAAAATATGTTATTCAACTCCATCAGCATATTGCTCCTGTAGCTGGCGAGAGCGGCATGCGCCCGCGCAGCCAGCTCGCGAAGGGCGTAACAAGATTCCCTCGTCTCCTTCAACTGTTCCGTTCTACGGGACAGCGTGTGATAGCTCTGCATTAGTTCGGAGCCTAGAATAAAATGTTAATTGCGCGTTCAGCTCTGTACGCGTGACAGAAGTCAAACCTTTCTTTTATACATATATATACAAGTTATTACTTGACTGCAAGACATTGTGGTAAGTGATGATGCAGCTGGTAGCAGTGTCAGGCATATTAAACCCTTAAAGGTACGCTTAATTGCTAGTGCAAATTGCTAATAGCATTGAACCAGTCCAAACCCAAATAACAACCCAATAAATTCCGGAATTAACATTGACAAACTCCTCGGTCACTGTAACTAAATATTTTAGACAATCAGGCTCAATCAGGATCAGGCGCCAGTCAATTTAAAAATAATTTATTATAAAAACAATTTATAAAACTCTTTCTCGACCCTAAACTTCATATATTTCTTATCTCTCATGTAACCTTGAAACTTAACTAGATAAACATTGCACTTTTATGTTTACAAATTCACGTCCGGAGTTTAAAAATTGGCGTTATCCATATCCCATTACAATAACGTTTCTTACCATAACATCCCTTACCTACATCCTGATTTTCTTCGAACAGTTTTGCATGCGTCTCTTTTAGTCGCCTTATATTGGCCAGTTTGCTGTCTCTCTCGTCGGATAGTATGAGCCTTTTGAAATGTAATATCTCTAACTGCTTCGTAAGCCTGAGGTATTCTGCCCTTTGAAAGGGTGATGGTTTAGACTGGAAAATATATTTTTTTTACCATTAGCATTAGAAAGTCTGAAGCGTTTTAGTAAATCTGTACTAGTAGGATCAATGGATGTTGGGGTCGTAAGGTGCTTAAGTGGCGAGCCCACACTGCTTGAGAAACGCAGTTTCGCCATTAAAAAAAACTTACTATCTTTAAAACGCCTCTTTTTTTTTTTTGTTGCTACTACGCATACCGAATTTTCGGATATCATTCCCAAACATCCCTAAAAGTGACAAATGATCGTTAAAGCTCGATATCTCTGAAGAAGCCAAGCCCATCAATGGCTCATTAATGTATTGCAAATGATGAAGTAAATTTTAATAACCTTACCTTATAAGACAGTAGATCATTTAGTTTCAGGGTAAGCCGTGGTCCATTAGACACTGGAGTCCTATCTTCCCTTATCCTACCGTTTTTGACTGTCAAATCACTTTGTGAAGAAGATTTCTCCTTTTTTAACTCTTCGTTTTCCTCAGGCGAGAAAATATTACGATAAGACCTGCTCTTCCTATTTAATTTAACCTCAAAGTCGGGCGATAAGCTTTCTGTTAGGGCAGACTTTTTGTAAATTCTTTCCTTTATTTCTTGGACTGCTTCCTGACGCTTCTTTATGGAATACTGCAGTAAATGGAGATTTTGCAGTTTCGTCGCGTTATAGCTCGGTCTGATTTCCGATTTGAGGAAGTTTAACGCCAAGTACCTAAACTTTGGCACATCCGATTCGTTCCTTAAGTCATAACTCTCTGCTGTCTCACTCAAATCTATCTTATTTGATAGTTCCTCTTGAGGAGCAGATATATCACAGTTCAGTTCACTCGTCGAAAATTCCCTAACGTCAACATTGTCAGGAGAATGTTCGTATATATGATTAGGATTAACATCTACCTTTTTTCTCTCTACGCTATCATCTCTTCTGTCCCTATGACTTAAAGAGGTGCTCAGACTGGCGGAGCTTTTCAACGTGGGGAAGTTTTGTTTGAACCCTCTCTCCACGGGGCTTTGGCTTTTCGAATACTCCCTTTCGGAGATTTTCGAAAACCTACCGGGCGAAACAGATCTGGATTCCTTCATATGTTTATAATTCTGTATAACTTTTGGATCGATGGCAATTCTGAAGCATCCAGTTTTGCCAGAGGAATCGGACGACAGTGACCCTTGTTCCAACTCATTCTCCGGTGGAATAACGTCCAATTTCAGACTTTTGTATGAGCAAAAATAACCACCATGCATTTGGAATACTAGTGTGTTACTTTTGAAGCAGTCGGAGGTGAAGTTTATGGACAAATTCGCCCCGATGTACCGAAGGCCACTAAAGTACACGCCCCATGTTTGAATGACAGTGTCCTGCATTTGTTGACCTTTTTCTTCGTCGTCTTTCGCGGGCGGTAACAGGATGTGACACCATATCCTTATGACAATATTCGTGGAAGACATGCGTTGCGTTACCTCTGTAACAAAAGGATTCTTAAGAAGTATAAGCTGAGAAGCATTGGTTATATTAAAATGTGTGACGTATGTAGGTTGTATATAATATTTTGTATATCTTTTGTCTGGTGTCTTTTGTTGGCTATGTCAGTCATGTGGATAATTTAGTAATGTAGATAATTTAGTAGCCAACGTCTCTTATTAATAAATCCCTAAGTCTGGTATACATTCCCGCTGGACTAAACATCACAAAAGGGTTAAGGATTTTCAAAAATGGCAGTAACGATTGTTGATGTAGTAGATGTCATCCCATATATCATTCTTATTCCTATATCCGTTTCCGCTCCCGTTCTCAATATCTGAATTGGAGTAAGTTTGCTATCACAAAATATTTGTAACACATCGATAATAGATTTTTCATATATAGCCTACTAGCTTTTACCCGCGGCTTCGCTGGCATCGTTAAGCCATTAAACAGTACCAGAGGTCATTACAATTGTAAAAGTTTCATGACGATCGGTTTAGTAGTTTTTGCGTGAAAGCGTAAAAAACATCCCTGCAATCACATTCATATATTATAGTAATGATGTGTTAATCTAGGTTGTTATGTATCTCCATTTAAAATTACAGCCAAATCGGTTCAGTAGTAACGGCGTAAATTAATAACAAACACACAAACACACACAGACACACAAACACACACACGCACGCACGCACGCACGCACGCACGCACACACACACACACACACTCGCACACGCGCACGCGCAAGTGCACGCACACGCAAACGCACACACATAACCACAGATTTTGGCATTTATAATAATAGCGCTGTTTAGATCGATGTCTTTTTAGAAAGGGATAGAGCATCTATCAAAATGAGAACCTCAGAGAATGTAACAAGGACAAAAAATATAATAACAAAATAATTCCAAACATAAAGGTCATATTCTCGACGTTCGATATCTAACTACGTAGGTACCACAAACACTGTTCCAAACGGTATTAATAGTACCTTTCTGTCTTCGAATCTAAACCTTCCGTTATTAAAAAAACAAGTGTTATAAAAAATTACATTAAAAAGAAAATCTTTTATATCATTATGCTTAGTAATACTTTTTAAAAAGAAAGGCGGGAGAATTCGTATTCGACGGGCGCTTTTCTTGAATTAATGTTCGTTGGCTAATTTTTAAAAATGATTGTTGTTAGTTGTGTTGTGGACATTATAGTTTTGGTGTCGTTTGTGTAGTGGCTAGTGTTTTAATAGTTAACATGTATTAATTTGGGAAAGGTATGAAGGAGCCGCGTCTGCCGAGTGCGAAGATTCCCGCCATTTTTCCCTAACTTCAATTCTCCATTGCTATAAACTTGACATTGGCTAATCTGTGTAAAGCCATGAAAAAAGAAAAAAAAAACTATTCAGTATGTTTACATTCTATTTTCAAACATTCGTCATCAGGTGACGTTTCAGGAACATATGGTCAGAAAGGAAGATGAGGGTGGCTAGGTAATGCGTCATTGATAATACAAACACATTAACAAGGATATTATGATAACGAAATTACGCAATACATATTAAACATATTGTGAATTGATGAATTAACATTTAAGGCTTTAGTACACGGGTAGAGTAAATGTAACAGTCAACTAGATTACTGTACTACTAGTTAGCATATATATTCTAATATTATAAAGTTAAAGTGTTTGGTTGACTTGTTTGTCTGGTCTGGAGGCGTCGGCCGTGGCTAGTTACCACCCTACCGACAAAGACGTATCGCCAAGCGATTTAGCGTTCCGGCACGATGTCACGTAGAAACCAATTAGGAGCGTGGGTTTACCATACTCCTAACAGGTTAACCCGCTGCCATCCTACACAGCATCATCGCTTATCACCAGGCGAGATAGCCGTCAAAGGCTAACTTGTAGTGTATAAAAAAACTTTTCAAAATTATAGGGTTTTATTTGCCTACGATAGATTCGCTCATTCTCAGTACATACTGGATGATTCACGTACTATCGCACATTTATATCTATCGCACAATTATTATATACGACTCACCCAATATAGGTCAAATGTTACGTAGATATTATCAATGTGAACATTTAAATTACTGTTATTGGACCAATTTTGGGATGACGTGGTACATAGAAACACGATTTCACTTATCGAGTCATCGTGGACGTCTTTAGCCAACCTATTAATGGCCATTTAATAGGAGATAGATTTGAATAGCATAGACCCTAAACACTGCATGACTACAGGATGTTGAGTCGTAAAATTTATCTTATATATATAAAATTCTCGTCTCACAATTTTTTTTCGGACTGTCTATTAGCTGTACTAACCCTATTAGTTGCCACAGCGTAACCGGGTTGCTTCGGAAAGAAGCTCTGCCAGAAGAAATTTTGTGCCCTAGGGCTCGAAGAAACTAAGGGAACGTCTGCCTAAGGACGCATCCTTTGAGGCCGAACCTAGGCTTAGGCGACGTTTGGGATAACGGGGGAGTCGGACGGTGTTGTCTCACAATGTTCGTCCCCATACTCCTCCGAAACGGCTCGACCGATTCTTATGAAATTTTTATGCATATTCAGTAAGTCTGAGAATCGGCTACTATCTATCTTTCAAACCCCTAAGTGATAAGGAGTGTGCACCCCAAAAATTTTTTTTTTATTTTTTTTTGTATTGACAAATACATACAACCCTATTTTTTTAATAGTCATTTTAGAAATTCAATCATTTGTCATCCCGCTCGATAACTGAAATTATCGTCTTTATTGTGAATGTTTTTCACTCTAATTCGACTAAAATTTCCCTGAGCTTATTGTAAAGCTAAAATTTTTGAACATAAACAATATTTATGTTATTTTTATATTCCCTCATCGTTCACAGCGCTCCATGCCTTTCACACTCATATACCAAATCCTTACACACAATAAGTTTTTTATTTTTTTCTACAATAGAAATTCTCTAGAAATAATTTATATGGCAAAACAACGTTTGCCGGGTCAGCTAGTTATGATATAAAAGCTACTAGCAATTGAATCCAATCAAGTGCAATGCTTAATTATCTCGGCTAATATGTTTTGAAGTGTTCGGTAACATTGGACTGACGCCTGATTAAAGTCATCGAGACCCACAGCAGTCACATCATCAGGTTTTTTATTCTATATGTTTTAGCTGTAACATTAATCTGTCATAACAACCGAGACAAGCGGGGAACGACGCGTTCTCTAACACGGTTGTGTACAGTGCCAAATTCTAAACACGGTTGTGCACAGTGTCAAATTCGCATTTTCTAACAGAAAAACTTAATCTATATATATAAAAGCGAAAGGTCACTTACTTACATACTTACTGATTAAACACGAGATCTCAAAAACTATTGTACGTATAAAGCTATAATTTAGCAAGTAGGTAGTTTATAGTTAAGAGATGTCAAAATTCCACCCCCAAGGGGGTTAATAAGGGGTTGGAAGTTTGTATGAAATTTCTTTGTTTTTGGAGTTAGAGACACAAAAATTTGCATTAAGATTAATAATAATAAATAAAAAACATGTACATCAATTTTTTTTTAAATATTACCTGTTGGTGGTAAAATAGGGGATGATAGTTGTTGCTTAATTTTTTATTATGAAGTCAACAAGCTTGAAATTTTGAAAATAGGTTTCTTTTAGGGCGTAAGTATAAGGTTAGAATTTTTTTTCATCCAAATCTACCCCGAAGGGGGTAAATTAGTGTTTGAAGTTTGTATGAAAGTCCTATGTTTTTAATTTAGAGACACGAAAATCCGCAATTTGACATTTGCCTGTAGCTTGCTTTCTGAAGCAGGGCATTGGCCGCACGGGAAACCTCAATCTCACGAGAAATCAGCAATTCTACGCAGACGAAGTCGCGGGCAACAGCTAGTACCTAATAGTTTTTGGCCGATCAGAAATCTTACCCCGGGCCTCGAGATTCGTTGATGGAAGCTTTTTAACCACCGTTGAAGCAAGTGATGTTTTAATCGTTACGTAACTTTGAAAAGTTAGAGGTGTGCCCGAGATCGAACCCTCCAACCTCTGATTAGGAGGCGGACGTCCTAACCACTAGGCTAAAAATACAGTTTCTCTGTTCTAAAATCGGTTAATACCTAACTGTTAATAAACAGTTGGTAACTAAAGAAAAAGTTGATTATTTTAACCTCTGGATATCAAGGCCAACTGATGCAAACGATAAGCTGCGATCTTATGTATTCTTTTATATTTAGTTACGTTCGCAAGAACGTGATTCATCCTGATACTGAGATTTTTGAACTAACGAAATAAAAATTTAAATCAATAACAGGTTATTAAACAAATTTTTGAAGCGGTGATAGCCTAGTGGTTAGGGCGTCAGCCTCTTAATCAGAGGGCGGCGGTTCGAATCCGGGCACGCACCTCTAACTTTTCGAAGTTATGTGCGTTTTTAAAAAAAAAAAAAATATCACTTGCTTCAACGGTGAAGGAAAACATCGTGAGGAAATCTGCACGCCTGAGAGTTCTCCATAATGTTCTCAAAAGGCGTGTGAAGTCTGCCAATCCGCACATGGCCTGCGTGGTGGACTATGGCCAAACCCTTCTCATATTGAGAAAAGACCCGTGCTCTGTAGTGAGCCGGTAATGGGTTGTTCATGATGATGATGAAACAAATTTTTAGCCTAGTGTTTAGGACGTCCGCCTCCTAATCAGAGGTTGGAGGGTTCGATCTCGGGCACACCTCTAACTTTTCGGAGTTCTGTTACTTCGGGGGTCAATATAGGCCCCCCGTGGAGGGTCTGCCTCGGCGGACGCCGCTGGCTGGGCCGCGGTCGAGTGCATCAGTGTTCCCGTGACCCAGCCACCAGGCGACGCGAAGGAGCATCGCTGGGTTTTAGTGGGTATTCTGGTCGCCAGCCTGGCCGCCGGGGAGTCCCACATGCCCCGTCGGAAGCGGCGCAGTCTTGCCTGCGTCGCCTCCGGAGGGGATGCGTAAAAGCATTTCCCAGCGTGAAAAAAAAAAGGAGTTCTGTTACTATTAAAATATCACTTGATTCGTGGGTGAAGGAAAACATCGTGAAGAAACCTGCATTAATGCGAGGCGCGTGAAGTCTGCGAATCCAAATAATGTTCATATCCGCACATGGCCAGTGTGATGTGCTAGACTATGGCCAATCCCTTCTCATATTGAGAGAAGACCCGTGCTCCGTAGTGAGCCGGCAATGAGTAGATCATGATGAAGCAAATTTTACAGTAGATAAAACATCCGTTGGTACATCCACAATAGGCAAGTTGTTTATACCCAACAGTAGGACATTTATAGACTAAGGTTGAAAACTGTGAAAATGTATTCTGTGATATGATATATATACCTTTAGTCTTTGAAGTTATCTTACCAGAATCAATTTCCTTCCATTTTGGATGAGGCGAGCATATCCTCTCGCTGGTGTAAAATGGTGCTGACATGGTTGTGTGGTGTAAAGTAAGGTAGTAACTGCATTGGTGCCTACACCATTCCGGTGGTCTTATGTTGTAGCCCACAATCTGAAAACAAAGGTTAATTAAAAGATCAGGTTAGGGATTCAGATCAAGGACCTCAAAGACTAAAAAACCAGGTCATCAGTTTTCGAGTGTACTAAAAATTTCATCTCAGTCCCACATTTTGAGGGGCGTAAAAATCACGATTATGTTATATACATAACAATGGTCTGCAAAGGATTTTTGACAAGGGTATACAGACATTTGATGCAATGTAATTATTTTTATGTGTCTTTAAGGTAGGCAGTGCTTTTAAAATGCAAATACACTTAATAACACCACACAAAAGAAGTAATACAGGAAGTAAAGAAACATACAGAAAAGAAAAGAGGTACAGTGGGCTTATTGCTAAAGAGCCATCTATTCCAGGCAACCCAAACCACTATATTATATATAGATAACACGGCTTAGGGTGTAAAATTAGAAATAAATCATAAAAATTTTCATTGAAACCATACATTATTATATACTGTGTAATACTTTGTACCTTTCCTCAGCCATAGTTGCTAATAATTTTTTGTATTATAAAACAAAGTGACCAGGTTATTTTTGTGCCAATTGAAAATGATTTTATTAATTAATCTAATGCCATATTGAGAGGTGTCCAAAGTAATTCCCATACAAAATTACCAGTTCTTTTTGGCTGTTAATTTTCGTTGTTCCTAATCCACTTCAATAATAAACACAAATCAGTTCTGCCACAGTCTACAGAAATTGCAGGACTGAATAATGGACTATTATTTGCAGACTTAGATCATGTTCTACATTTAAGGGTTATCAAGTTTTAAGTTAAGAGAAAGTCTCTTTCTCAAGATTTTTTGGATAAAAATTATTTTTGTCCTTTCTTATTTTTGATTGGGGTTTTGGCTTCAACTGGATCCATTATTACATAAGTGCATTTTTTATGTCCTATGCATTTAGATAACTTTCTAAGACATAGCTTGTATCCTGAAAAACAACAAGTCTTAGGGTGGCTTCAAAAAGTTCAGGTTTAATACTTAGTTCATATTCCACCATATTTGAACACAATTCCTTTTAAATCATGCACAGGAGCCTAAATCAATTTCACTCTAAAACTTACCTTTATAGAGTCATCATTGATGAACTCATACAAGATTAGATAAAACATTACAAGTTTTGAGAATATTCTACTAGTTATCAGTGAGAGATACAAGTGTCACAAGATAACTTATTGTTATCAAAAAATGCATTTTTAAATTCTCATATTTAAGTAATATCTCCTTTACCAACCCCAATATCTAAAGTAGACAAAATTTTAAATGCAAAAATTTGTTAAATTTCTACCGTATCACAAAACTTATCATAAAAACCAAGTACCAAAGTAAGTAGGACTAACCAACAAATAACAACCCTCTCTGGAGTTAATTAAATCAAAACTTGAGTGACCTGAGATAGTAGTACTAAGCAGGAAAAAATTAAATCATCTTCAATAATCAAAACTATTTTTTGAAAATGAAATCTACCCCCATTCAGTACCTTTGTAACACACATAGCTTTTATATTAACAAATGGACAGTTATCAACAATGTATTAATGTTTCGTAGGTGCCTGTGATAAATCATTAATTTTATTAAACTTGATTAATTTAATTTACTAAAGTTTGTATTTTGCACATTATTTATTTAGTTGAATTCGATTCTGTTGATTTATTGATGAAATTGTATTCACCATCTCATTATTTTAAACATTCTTGCAAATAAATGATTTATTTAGGTGCCTGTGATAGGCCAACATAAATTTCATTATTTTTTAAATTGATATGATTTGTCATTCACACTAAGTATGGGCTATACTGTAGGGTAGTGTTATGCAGACTTGGATGCGTGAATTTTGACAACATCCAAGATGCATCTTAGAGAGCTGTGGTCTTATAAGTGGGAGATCACAGGTTCACTGGAAATATTATTTAGAAATCCTTCATCTCTGAATTATGTTTGTTCTGGTCTGGTTCTGGTCAGGAGGCTTTGGGTGTCACTATTTATCATATCATACAGTGACAAAGCTTAAAGCAATATACCTATAGTACAATGTCCCATAGAACCCAGTATAGAGTCCCAATAAAGAGTATGTGTTTAATAAAACAGTTGTACCATATTAGCCTGCAGCATCACTTACCTAAGAGAGATTACTGTTATGGGCTAATTAGTAGATCAATACAAAAACAAAAATCACCACACAGTGTACTGAATAAGTACAATTATCAAATGGATTAAATGTTATGCCATATCACCCTACACTGAGAATTACCTCTGTTTACCAGGCTTGTTTAACACCATACCTTATAGAGCATACTAAGCAGATCATGTTATCAGTTATTATTCACTTTGCTCTATGAAAAGAATTCTTACAGCCTGACCTGGTGGGTATTTGTTTCACATCCCATTACCATTTCAAATATATACATTTTGCGTTACTACCCAATTAGCGTTTATACAGTTTTTTTTTAACAAATACTTTATTTTAGTTACAGTTTTAGTTTTAGGTTCAATTTAAGGTTTATTTTAAGTTTTTAAGTGTTTATAATACAGTTACATCGTTTTAGTTGTGAATTATAATTGAATAAACTTTATAGATATATATCAGGTTTATTTATTTGTATTAAAAAATTAACACATTTTTTCTGACCAGCACATATATCGCAAAATTGTAGACTCTATGAGACAAGCTGAAAATGTTCTTTGTAATAACAAGTTCGTCATAATGACAAAGTGTAGGCGTATGTTTGTAAATGTTTCTTACATCAGCACCTGATAAAAACCTAATTGTTTTTCTATCATATGATTTTTCACCTGTATCAAACTGCGTAAACGGAGCTGCTGGGTTGTTAATGGTGTCCATTCTCTGCACCTTGGCCTTCCAAACATTTTATTCGATGAGTGAGGTAAAAAACATTAGGCACAGAATTAAAAACAAATGCACTTGTCAGGTTATAAATAAACCATTATTAAACATTGGATTAGCTGCTTAATGTATGCAGACGAATTAACAGCTAAATGAGTTTATTGCTTAAATGGTGATTAGGAAAAAGAAAACAAAATGCATTGTTCTGCAACATTTCAACTTCGGGACACTTGACATTTGTCAAAATCACATTGTCATTTCTGACAATTGATGTTGTTGTTTTTTAATTTGTCCCTTTCATGAAAGGCAAGATTAGTGACTATACAGCTTAACTGACAAATAGATTTTAACTTTTAGCTGAAACTGTACAGCTTTTGAAATCTAGCATTTTTAAAAGCATATAAGAGAAATTTTGCCTCATACATGACGTATAATATATATACTGAAATCATTTTTGCAACTACTTTAAATCTGTACATATAGATGTCAACGTTGCGTGTCAAATATATTATTGCATGTTAAATATAAATGTATTCATATGTAAATATATATGCTGTATCTTTGTTTGTTTTACACATAATATTAGAAACAAAGCTAAAAAGTTAATAGCTGGATTATAAGAACATTCTTTGAATAAATTTTAAGTTAACGAATGTTGTTACCACCATCGTCTCTTGAATTAAAATAGTGAAAGTACCTACCTAATATAGGTAGGTACTTTCATATATGAACGCATAATAGATATACTGTTACATGTAAAAAAACATTTTTGGATTTTGTTTAATAAAAAAAAAATTGCCATAATATAGCTATAGTTTACGTTTACGTTTACGCGATATATATTATACACAGCCCGTTTAATAATGGATAGTTATTGATTAACGAAAGAGCTAACATTTGCAACAAGAAATTATAAAAGTCGTAAAACTCTCCCAATAGTACGTCGTAAAGTGTAATTAAATTACAAGTCAACAGATTCTTTTCTATCCACTGTATTCGGTATCCAGTATTCACAATTATGAACAATGCGACTTATATAGTATTTTTTTGCATTATTTGCCATTATGTGGTAAGAATATTTAAATTTAAAACTAACTGGGCGATTCCTGAAATGTTCATTATATTTAGAAAATAATTATTGAAGGAAGCTCTTATTTATGTTTTTTTTAAATATTGAATAAGGAATCCAAAACAAAAAAGATTTAAGTTTTGTGTCTCTGACTGTCTAATTGTCTTTTAGCATTTCACGCAAAATGGGTCGGACTTTAGGATATTCTGAAAACTAAAACAGTTTCTAAGGCATGAACCTTTTAGTTGATTTTCCCGAATAAATAAATTAAATCTAAAGCAAACTTTTTTTTCTTATTTTATTAGAAAGGTTGTTGCATCTGCTTATTAATGTCGAAATATGCAGAAAATTAATTTGTAATTGATCATAATTATTTCTAATCATGTTAATATTAGGAGATATTAATAATGTTTTTGTTTTCAATTCCCAATCCTCCTGTAAATCTCAATAGTCATCCATGTCTCACTGACTTGATTTCAGAGAAGTCATCAACCGACGGAAACCTTCCAAGATATAAATTATGAAGAAGATGAACAGGTAAATAGGTAATCTTTAAATAGAATATTAAATAGTTTAATAAATAAGTAAGTTAATAGATGAATAGATAAATAAATCAATGAATAGATAAACAACACCTATAATAAAAGATTCATGTAAACTTATTTTCCTAAGAAAAACAACCATTTAATTAACACATTCAGACTAAGTAATTACGTAAATAATGGTTTTTTTTTTCGTGCAAATTTGTGTTTCAGTAGTTATTTTTTAAATTTAAATGTTCTTGATGCGTACAGACCATTGTTTATCGTAATTAGTTGATAACTGCAATCGTATGAAATATAATATTAATAAAAATTAATAAGAAAAAGAAAGCGCTTAAAAATTGAAGATAATTCCTATGCTAACACTTGAAAGTCTAATTGATATAACATAATATTCTGTTTCAGGATCACGATGCAAACGAAGAACGCAACGACGAAAACATAGAAAGAGATGATGTAAATGGTTTAAGTATCTTAATAATAATATATATTGCAATAACGAATGATAAATGTTTTTTTTATAAGCTCTAAAATGTCGATACTTTTATTTAATCATTAAAAACAGGTCCTGTAAACAGCTGGGTAAATGTATTATGAATTCTTGCCACAAACAGATTTTAACAAAGTGTTTTGTAAATTATACATCATCATCATCATCATCATGATGAAACCATTATCGGCTCACTACAGAGCACGGGTCTCCTCTCAATATGAGAAGGGTTTGGCCATAGTCCACCACGCTGGCCATGTGCGGATTGGCAGATTTCGCACGCCTTTGAGAACATTATGGAAAACTCAGGCGTGCAGGTTTCCTCGCGATGTTTTCCTTCACCGTTGAAGCAAGTGATATTTTAATTGTTTAAAACCGCACTTAACTCCAAAAAGTTAGGTGTTCGAACCCTCAACCTATAGGAGGCGGACGCCCTAACCACAGCTAAATTATACATATGAAGAATCTATAAGAAAAATCATTAAAACGTCAAAATTTTGCGTTCCGGCACGAGGTCGCGTAAAAACCAATTAGAAGTGTGGGTGTTACCATACTTTTACAAGAATAGCCCGCTACCAGCTGAGATTGGGTCAATTGCTAACATGTAGTGGAATAAAAAAAACATTAAATTATTTCAGGAGGAAAACTATGAAGTGCAAGAGCTGAAGGTAAATATACAAGAATTACTACTTAGATTTAGATATTGCAGAAGAGAAATATCTATAAGTGACGTCTAGAATTTGCCGAATTTTTTAAGGCGGTCATGGCGGAATTTCTTAAAAAATCAAAAAATAAATCATAGCTCCGAAACTATATAAGAATGTCGGACATTCATGGGGATGATCCGGGTACCCCACAACATCCGGACCAATTTTTTTGTTGTGACATATTGACCTGCCACCGTGTATATTAAGAGAATAAGTGTTTCATTGTGTAGCCGCATTAACACTGATTAGCATGATGAGCTTAGAGAGAAACGCATCGGTGTCTTTCTTCTCTGCCAGATGTCCACGGGAAATCGTTTTACATTAGTTGATCCGTCTGCTCGTTCGAAGTTAAAGCTCGTTGGCATAATTTTACAAGTCATGGAATAGCTGTGTTTAGTAATATACTAGCTGTTGCCCGCGACTTCGTCTGCGTAGAATTGCTGATTTCCCGTGAGATTGAGGTTTCCCGTGCGGTCAATGCTACTATGCTATGCTATGTTCAGAAAGTAAGCTACAGGCAAATGTCAAATTGCCGATCTTTGTGTCTCTAACTCTAAAAACAAAGAAATTTCATACAAACTTTCAACCCCTTTTTTACCCCCTTAGGGGTGGAATTTCCAAATATCTTTCTTAGCTGATATCTCTTAACTATCAACTACCTACTTGCTAAATTATAGCTTTATACGTACAATAGTTTTTGAGATCTCGTGTTTAATCAGTAAGTATGTAAGTGACCTTTCGCTTTTATATATATAGATTTGACACTTCCAAATTTTCAGCTAGACGCCCAGGATGAAGAAATGGAGAAGGCAAGAGAAGCGGGTGACGCAGCTGACCTGTTTGGTACAAATCAACATTACAACATTCCAGTGAACTATCCAGAGTTTGGAAGACGTTTTGTGTTGACCTACCCATATGTTGAGGTCTGTTGTACTTGTTATCCACTAAGTTTATTGTTAATATTTGCTATTAAATATTTAGGTGAAAGAATATTTTACAAACCTAAAAGTATTTGGGTCTGAAAAATTAATATAACATGGCAACATTGGGAAAGTAAAGAAGAGGATTGCCACTTTTGAACTAAAGTATATGTGTCTCACACACAGTCGATTCAATATTCTTTACGAAACCTCAGAGTCCAAATTGTTTTAAAAGTACAATTATCTGTTAGGACCATTATATTATGATACATTTAGGTAGCCTAAAATATTTTGGTTTAATATTTTCTGTTTTATTCAGAAGAAAATTTTTAATGACGCCGCTGAAGCAGAGCTGGATAAATCAGCTAAGGTTAGTTTGAGATTTTATTTTAAAGTTAACATTTATATTTTTTATCCAAAAAGCTTTGACTGCTCTATGGTTCTATTTACCATCGATTTTGGCAATATTTTACTGACAATATAGTGTAATTATATAGTCACGTGTCAATGGTATGGTATGGTAATGTTTGTATACTCATTGGTAACATACCAAAGAGTATACAAACACATTGTGCATACCAAAATATCAAGTTTTTATTTACTTTCAGCGCCTTATTGAAAATGAAAAAGGGAATAACAAAGAGTTAACGCCATTAAAGGTAAGCACCCATATCGAAAAAATTTCCAATGAAATGTCCATAACAAATAAAATATACTACATAGTGATCATGAACTTCGCATATAAATAATTATTAGTTCTCTTTAAGGTTTTGACAACCTCCATTGTTAAACGCGTGCGCTGTTGTACTATAAAGCGGGTGGTCTTGGGTTCGATTCCCGGGTCGGCCATGGCTAGTTACCACCTTCCTGGCATAGACATACCGTCAAGCGAAGTTCCGGCTTCTCTGTTGCTGCAAATTTTCTTAGGCGATGGTAATAACTTAACGCCAGATGACAGGCTCATATGCCCGCGATGTTAATAAAAGAAACAATCCTGATCTTAAACTTTTACCTGTTTAAAATTTATGAAATCAAACAACAAATAGTGCGATTAGAGTAATTAGGTTAGATTACTATTAGTTTAGAGCTCACTCTACCGAGATATCTTAACAATTATGATCTTACGCACATCAACGAAAACCTAATCATTGCAGAAGACGATAAGGAATTAAAATCAAGGTGATGCCGATGTTACCATAACCTACATACCTATAATTAAGTTATGGTAGTTTTAAGTATAGTTAAGAAAGGTCATAAATTTATATATTTTTTTTAATGTTACCTATTATATACGTAACAATGTATGCAAACTTCTTTGGTTTATTTTCAATAGCATCAGCAATCATCTTCTTACTCTTTTGCGCAGGGCATCAATAGTGTGATAAAGTGAAAGGACTCGGGTACGATTCCCAGCTTGTGTCTAGTCTATTGGGAGGCGTCGACCACGGCTAGATACCATCCTACTCCCAATAATTTAGCTGTTCGTTATAGGAACCGGTCTGGGGTTTGAAAAAAGGCACGCACTGCTAACTTTTCGTAGTAATGTGTGTTTTTAAGCAATTAAAATATCAATGGTGAAGGAAAACATCGTGAGGCAACCTGCACGCCTGAGAGTTCTCCTTAATGTTCTCATAGACGTGTGAAGTCTGCCAATCCGCACATGGCCAGCGTGGTGGACTATGGCCAAACCCTTCTCATATTGAGAGGAGACCTGCTCTGTAGTGAGCCGAGAATGGGTTGATCATGAGTGTGCGTTGCAATGGCGTTTCTATAACATAATAATAATATTACGTGAGCGATACGTACTGCCTATAACGTAATATACATATATAACGTTGCAGTAGGCGAATTCCTACTGTCGGTTATTACTAATTAGTTTACATAACTCCAATGCTAAATTATTGAACTAAGTAGTGTGTTGTAGGTACATAGCGTGTTTCCTTCACTAAACACCAATTCTTCGTCGTGGTCACATCTATTACATACGTTATACATATATTTTTATCAACAAAATAAAGCAATATGTAAATAGGTACATAGCGTGTTTCCTTCACTAAACACCAATTCTTCGTCGTCGTCACATCTATTACATACGTAATTCATATATTTTTATCAATAATATAAGGAAATATATAAAGCAATTAATGGGAAATAATATTTACAGGCCCCACCAGAATTCGTTTTGGAAATAGCGAAGAAATCAGCTCTATTAGAAGCGACGAAACCGAAAAATCCTACCGATGAAATTGTTCAAAAAGATATTCTCAGAACAGGGGTAAGATTTATATAAATCTCTAATATTTACGTATACGTACTACTTACGAACGTATAACATACAGTATAATAAAATTGAAATTAATTCGTCCCCATTCTTATCACGGGATGGACAATTAACTGTAATAATCATAGTGGGTATTTTCAAAAACCCAATAGTTACAATAACATAAGATTCAACTACCCGCCCCACATAATATATTATAAATTCAAATAATAAGATTAAAATAAGCTTTATTCAAATAGTCCTATAAAAAGCACTTTTGACGCGTCAATAATTTACATTGTGATAACTAAATTCGTAAACTTAAACTAAAGCTATGAGGGTTCCAAACGCGCCCTTGTTTAAGAAGAAGCCCAGAACAAACTTGGCCAGGCAAATTTTCTTTTTGATATCACCATCTCACATGAAACTAAAATTATATTAAGAGCTATCTTATTACAGCAATATTTCTTACCCATGCTTATTTTGCCTTCTTGTTAATACCACTACGCGTTTGAGTAACCCCAATATGAGTATAGTTATGTTTATAACTTTTAGGAATATTGGGACGACGTATGGAAGGAAGACGTAGATGTCAAGAAAATGTCGCTAAGATCTAGAAATAACCAAAACCAATTAGTAAGTAATATCGTCGAACTATTTATATTACTATGATTATTTTTATTTAATAATGGTTATACTATAATCATTATTACACATCATCATGCTCAACCGATTACCGGCTCACTACAGAGCACGGGTCTCATCTCAATATGAGAAGGGTTTGGCCATAGTCCACCACGCTGGCCATGTGCGGATCGGCAGACTTCACACGCCTTTGAGAACATTATAGAGAACTCTCAAGCGTGCAGGTTTACTCACGATGTTTTCCTTCACCGTTGAAGCAAGTGATATTTTAATTTTTTTTAAACGCACATAACTCCGAAAAGTTAGAGGTGCCCGGATTATATATGAAAATTGACGGGTATTTTCCGCACAGAGCATTGTGAAAGGGACAGCACTACATTTTCAATTCTGGGAAATCTTTTTTTTTATATACATAGCGAGCAAACGAGCAGGCGGGTCACCTGGTAGTAAGTGATTACCGCCGCCCATGAACATTAGCAGCACCAGAGGAACCGCCAATGCGTTGCTGGCCCTTGAGCAATTACTTAATCCGCCCTTTGAAGATCCCCATACTATCCTTTCCTTTTACGCACACGTAATTTAGACAGCAATAATACTTATTTGTCACAGGATTCTATCACAGTGAACATATCGCCTGGGTCGCGTTTGCACACCCTCATTTCGATGCTCAAACAAAAGTCACCTAGACTTCTTTACGTCATAAATAAAAATACCGAAAGATACTCTGTTGTTTAATTTTTACGAATACCTACTGCAAATTTCTGTGCTAACGACTGGGTGAAATTAAAACCATTTCGTCTTTTTTTTCAACTATCTTTATTGTTTTGACTATAAAAAACCACTGTTCGAGTTAACATAATTAACTCTTATCAATTATTTATCTAAATTAACCGCGCTTGTGCCACGTACTCCAAAAAAACGCGGCAGCCCGTTTCCCGCTCTTTTTAATCTTTCCGCCATCGCCGTTGTTTTTATAATTTTTAATTTTCACATTCCGTTCGAAAACGAAGGTTGTCTCTTCTTTGAAGTGAGAACTGGTGTATCATAATGACAAGTTCATATGCGTAATATAAATATTAAAGTATTATACCTAGTATATAAAGGAAACTATAATATAATTTCTTTATAATATAATTTACATCTGTAATGCCGTTATTATTATGAGACTTGCTGTGTTCCTTTAGTTTAATCCGCGTTAATTACAGACGACCTTACCGACAGCCATTCGGCCGTCCTAGGTTGGATTCTTCACTCATGCGGGGGCTTCGGCCTGGGCTAGTCAGCACCCTACTAGCAAGCGATTTAGTGTATACGATCTGGTATAATCCAAGTAGAAACCGATAAGGAGGGTGGTTTCAGCTGGTCATCGCATTGGCTCCTCTGTCACTTTACATCAGGTGACCCATCTGGTGTTTTGCCCGCGATGTAAATATAAAATAATAAACTATGAATCGTCATGTAACAGCTAATTACCTTCCTTAATAAAACATCGACAATCGCAAGTCTCTATATATTTTTGTACTGAAAGGAGACAGATTAAAGAGTTTGGCATCAAATTGTATCTTGGTATGGAATGCCTTCAACTCGCACGCCATATTTATCTCTAGTTCTTACGGGATAAATCTAAAGTTCAAAGAAGACACAAACAGATTTGTATAATACTTGGTGTTTTAGGTTTTAGTACATATAGAAAGTAATTTTTATTCCATTAAGTTACTCAATCTATAAACGTGAAAATGAGCTTGTTAGTTTGTTTCCTAATTACTTTTGTATTTATTGATATTTATAGTTGTAATACAGTATCTTTTAATACTGGGTGTGATAAGAGCTTTTAAATTATAATTTATTAATATATAATTTATAATAATTTAATATTATTTGGGATGGGATTGAAATTTGATTTGTCGGCATCCGAAAACGTGAAATTAGCCCATGTCTAGTTACTTAGTAGGTAGTTAAGGGCGGAAATGATAGCCCGTTTTAAATCGTTCCAGTATAATAATGTGACCAGGTATGAAAATCATTAGGTAATATCACATTCTGGCTGGGTTGCGGTCGAGTGCACAAGTGTTCCCGTGACCCAGACACCAGGCGACGCGAAGGAGCATCGCTGGGTTTTAGTGGGTATTCTGGTCGCCGGGGAGTCCCACATACCCCGTCTGAAGCGTCACAGTCTTGCCTGCGTCGCTTCCGGAGGGGATGCGTAAACGCATTTCCCAGCGGGGAAAAAAAGGTAATATCACATTAGATACTAAAACATTTTGAAAAGGTAACCAATTTAATTAATAACTCCATCATTATATGGATCTTTCAACACATTGATAACCAAATCATTGGGTTTATGATCCCAAATATTTGTGGTCTTCGTATTATCCTTCTCTTGCAAAAGCTTATAGAAATACTTCAGTACTGATTCCTTTATATCCGCGTTTATAGGCTTCTCTAAATGAGAGACCATTCTCCTCAGTTCGTCTTTGACTTCTCTGTCCCTCATTATCCTTTGTACTTCCTCGTACAGATAATTAACAGTCAGCATATGACTGCCCATAAAATTTATTATCTGTCTCATCTTTTCGTTATGTTGTCTTTTTATCATATCATTTTTTGTGTTCTTCTTCTTGTTTTTAGGCAGCGTTTCGTATTTTTGACGTCCAATCGGTTTTGCTGGTTTTATGTAATTTGCTTTGTCATTTTCTATTTTCACTATTAGTATAGGTATCTTTATGTTTGGTCCGCTACCCATTTCTTGTATAACTCGCTTGTAATTTTGTTTTTTGAATATTGATAATGGTTTTGCAATAACGGTTTTGTCATTATCTGTAGCGATTTTATCAGCTTCGTAATGAGCATTAGATACTTCTATATCAGGATTTACTCTGATTGGAAAAGTGGCATCAAAATTAACACAGTTAACCTGAAATTATTGTTCCTATATTGTAATATCTATATTGGTTAGCTCAAAACTAAAGCTACGACAGTTCCACAATCGTTCTAGAATCAAACAATAGAAAAACGAGAAAATGGCAGAAATGACTGTCTAAGAAACCCATAGCAAACCTAGCCGGTTATTCTTTTGTTATCACCATCCCACGTTATCTTTAAAACAGTTTAAGTTTGAGCTATATATACACAAGCTTTTCATTTAATTAATCCTTTGTGGTATAATGGGACTTTTATATAACTTATATATTTTTATTTTTTCTATACACAAGTTAGCCCTTGACGGCAATCTCACCTGATGATAAGTGATGATGCAGTCTATGATGGTAGCGTCCTAACCTGTTAGGGGTGTGGTAAACCCATACTCTTAATTGGTTCCTTCGCGACATCGTGCCGGAACGCTAAATTGCTTGGCGACACGTCTTTGTCGATAGGGTGGTAACTAGCCACGGCCGAAGCCTCCCACCAGACCAGACCCGAACCGGGAATCGAACCCAAGACCTCCAACTTCATAATGCGACAGCGTGCGCACTGCACCACGGTGATCGTCAAAATAGACTAACTTATTAAGAGACATTGAAATAAGCTCAAAGTTTATGTAAAATAAAAGGAAATTAATGTGAAAATAAGTAATGAAATAACACGATTTTCATCCAGATTTTATCGGACTGTCTTTACCTATTTAGTTTGTGGACACTGTTGAATTTTATTAAAACTCCATTCCAATTCTAATTAATTGCCTTTCGGGAATTGATTAAATTTTAATTATAATAAAATTTTACGTTATCGGCTTACCGTAACCAACGTCTTTATAAATACTGTAAGTAAATTCATTATTATGGCGAGGTATGCGACAGAAAATATGTAAATCACATTTGCTATGAACGATTTATGGCCCGATAAGGAAACGGTTCGCAAAGCCTCCGTTGATTAGTTACCTAACTACCTTTTTTGTCGTGTTTATGGCGACCCCGTATGGAAGTATATCTCCGAAAGAGGAAACCCTTCCCAAACGATCAGAAGATTACTGACAACATACTCGTACCACCTACCACACAATCTGTAATTAGTTGAAAGTTAAAAAATCATCCAAATCTGCAAAATCTAACAATTTTTTTATTTTTTATCTACTACAAGTTAGCCCTTGACTGCAACCTCACCAGATGGTAGGTTGATGCAGTCTAAGATGGTAGCGGGCTAACCTGTTAGGTGTATGATAAACCCATATCCCAATTGGTTTCTACGCGACATCGTGTCGGAACGCTAAATCGCTTGGCGACACGTCTTTGTCGGTAGGGTGGTAACTAGCCACGGCCGAAGTCTCCCACCAGACCAGACAGCCGGGAATCGAACCCGGGACCTCCAACTTTTATAATGCGACAGCGCACGCATTGCGCCACGGAGGTCGACAATTCCAATGAGCCAGCATTAGTTACTGCATCCCTAGTTCCAATTATCATTAGCACTTTTCACCTAAGGGTGAAAGGTTTCTGAATACTAAAAATAAAGTTCAACAAAACTCAAACTTTTATTTATTTCCAACCCCACTCCATTAAACAAGCATCCACAAAGTTCTCGCTCTCCAATCTTCTAATACTTGGTGGTAAATTAGTGTAGTTATCAAATACAGGGTTATAAGACCACGGTAGAATGTGAGTAACACCACAATTGTCGTATATAACAGTATTTTGCACATCTTCAGTATTTTTGCTAGATTTCTCAGTCTGCAGCCTTTGATAGAGGTCTTCAAACGAGGGCTGTGATGGGTGACTAAGACTTGTATATTTGGCAGCAACTAAAAAATAAAGACAGAAACAGAAATCATCACTGCGGAGTACAAATTTTATAAACTAACTGTAAAATAGAACTAGATATTATTTTATAGATGTCCAATTCTTTAGTACCTTCTTTATCTAAAAGAATCTGACAAATTTGAGGTGCTACCAGGTCATCATGATCAACCCATTGCCGGCTCACTACATAGCATGGGCCTCCTCTCAATATGAGAAGGGTTCGGCCATAGTCCACCATGCTGGCCATATGCAGATTAGCAGACTTCACACACCTATGAGAGCATTAGGGAGAACTCTCAGACATGCAGACAGTTCACGATGATTTACTTCACTGTCTAATCAAATGATATTTTAATTCTTTAAAATACTACCGGGTGATTTTAAAATATCCAATGTGTTCCATGTAATGGAACTGCAAAATAAAATCTCAGCAAGGTAAGCTACCTTAGAAGAATTATCGAAATTGGAACTAGCTTCCATCATCATCATGATCAACCCATTGCTGGCTCACTACAGAGCATGGGTCTCCTCTCAATATGAGAAGGGTTTTGGCCATAGTCCACCATGCTGGCCATGTGCGGATTAGCAGACTTCACACGCCTTTGAGAACATTATGGAGAACTCTCAGGCGTGCACAGTGTTTTCCTTCACAGTTGAAGCAAGTGATATTTTAATTGTTTTTTAAAAACGCACATAACTCCGAAAAGTAAGAGCTTCCATATAAAGCAACAAACAGAAAAAAAATGGTCAACATTATAATCCCAAATATTTGGTGGATAAAAGTAATATTTTGTTCTTACCATCATCTCTCATAGCATTTAGTTGGTCTGGAGTATAGTGGGAGAATCTGCACATGCTTCCGAAGTTACAATTACCTGTAAGGAACCTTGTGCATGGTTTCTTACAACTCTCTTCTTTTAATATTGTTTCTGGATCTGGAATAAAACTAAATTAATTAATGTTTAATGAAGATTGTTATTAGTATGTATATATATTTGTTTATATCAATGTATATATTTATGTATATATTTTGCACCACCTTCCTCTTTCCGTATCTAAATATCTTCTACATATTTGGTTGCCTGGAAGAGATCGCTATGTAGTGATAAGGCCGCCAAATTGTATACTACTGTGTATGTTATTTTCTGTCTTTTTTGTTTAATTTTTCCTTTTTTGTGGTGTACAATAAAAGTGTATAAATAAATAACTTCTTGACATGTCTTACTAAGAAATTCAATCCATACTTACAAAAAATGCAATACTAAAACAATTAATTCTCTAACAGGAACTCTTTTTTTGTCTCTGAGGAACTTGTGATCAGTATGATACCCTGTGTGGGTATTGGCCTCCTCTGCTCGTAAAAGATTATTTTCCATTTTTCCTATCCTTTCACAATTTCTTCTTTCACAGTTTCAACCAAGCATTTCTTATATATCATGCAAGCTATGTTAACATATTTTAAGTATTACATACCTTTGAATTGTTGATAATGACCTCTAACTAGTTTTTGATGCACCACTCCATTTATGTGAGTTCTTATAATATCTGGAGCAGCTACCATATTCTTTTCACAATAATCACAGTAATATTTCTTGCCCATTTTTCAAATAACAATTTAATACATTTAGTCGCACTAGATACCAATTATTAATATTTTTTCTTAAATTTGAATATGAATTATACTTTGTTATCTTACAATCAAGTATTCACCCACTTGAAATCGCCTAAATAATTGGGAATTTCGTACTAAGTTTGTTCGTCGTTAATCGATGATCATTTGTAATAAAAAAATAATTTCAAAGCATAGAATTCTATGGATGAAAGTAAAATAAAATTCCCCTCAGGGTAAAGGAGCTACGCCTTTTTGTTATGCCTATAAGTGAGTAGTTAAAGCATAACTGGAAGGGTGTAATCTAATCTGCATTGTATTAAATATCCTCTTCGATTTGAAAACACTTAATTAAACAAAACAATCAAAATCCCAACTACCTATAACTATAAATTTAAAAACAAAAATACAAATTCTAATTGATCTTTTCGTTTTGCGGCTTGGGTTCTAGTAATTTTAAAAATGCTCTAATAGAGTTGCCAAATACCAAATACCAAAATACCATAGAATGTGGTTTTGATATCTGCTAATAATACAAATATAATAAAAATGCATTTATTTGATTTCTCAATCTTACAAAGTAGTTTTTATAATCTTGTAATATTATTATTTGTAATAGTTGTTTAGAGCTGCCCTGCGGTTATCAAACTCCCAAATCTTATTGAACCAAAAATAGTAACGAGATAAAATGTACGTAAAAACATACATTGCAAGATCAAAAAGGTTAAAAATTATAAAATATTTTTATAAATTATAATATATTAAGTAGTGATAGAAACGTAATAAGCTACTTGTATTATGCATTATATAATATTATAACATTATAACACCAAAACACTGTTTTCTTTTGTTTAAAGTCCATCCCTTTTAATATTTCAGCCACCAATAATAATAACTGAGTGAAATCTCTCATTTCACCCGAGTCAAATTTTCGTCAGTATGTATTAACGCGAACGTCCAAATTTATTTACGTACAATATAATGTTGCGGTACAGCGTAATAATTATGCCCCTTTATATTATTATAAGGCATTCCTGGAATATTTTGTACATTTCCTACGTTAAAATCAGGATTAAATCGTTTTGGATGTTCAGAAGCATCTAACAATTTAGCAAATAATGGACTAACTGTGGATACTTTTGCCATATTTGACGTTACTAAAACTTCAGGCGTAAACGGATATGCGTTAGAAAGTTCCTTAGAGTCTCTGAGTTTAGGTATATCAGATCTAGTACCAGAGTAGAAGACATCGGCTTGATTTGGATTTCTGATATTATTACTTTCAGATCTATATTCATTTTCATATTTTATATTTTGATTTAAGACATTATTTCTCTCCTGATTTAGTAAACTTCTGAAATCAATGGATACCGCTGGGAGGGTTCTTATAAATCCTGGGACGATGAAGCGACGATGAGGTAATAAAGGATGGTTGTGTGGAATTAAAATTGTTGTGTGACGAATCTCGGGAATAAATGTTACCGGTTGAGTTGGGTGGCCTGAAAGAAAGCATAAAGATAATGGAATAGTAAAAAAATAAATAAGAATCATCTGTGATTTTATATTATTGACTTTGTAAATTTTGAGAAAAAAATACTTACCAAATGCCCTATTTGCATTATAGTTTCTTGGTATCTCAACATTTGTTTCAGGAACATTTATTGCTTTAGATTCAATTGGATTAACGGGTTCTACGTTCTTGACACCAGTTCTTCCTTTTGACTCAATGTGCAAAATATCAGGTTGTGAAAGCATTCTTCTCGAAGTAGGTAAGTCATCAAGCAAGTCCCAAGATGAATTTGATTCATCATTTATAGGCATATCAAAACCTTTTCTTGTAGAACCTATCTCAGGAGTAACTCTTTCACTAATTTCATCATTTTCTAAATAATCTGAAGTTTCACCTTTGGCTCTGTAAGTTACTGTAGAACTTTCCAACTCGCTTATATCACTATCGGTGACCTGTACTGATTTACTTTCCTTAGATTCAAAGTCCGCCGCTTTCGTAGTAGGTGTACTTTTTCCATCTGTTTTACTTTCTTTTTCGCTAGCAGCTTTAGTTTCAATTTCTACTACTTTATCATTAGCAACACTTTCCTTTTCTACAGGTTTACTATGCTTGTTTTCTGGGGATTTTGTTGCAACACGGCTCTGTTTTATTAAATCTGCTTTAACGAATCTATCATTATCTAGCTCTTCTTTTAAAGAACGTGTTTTAGCATATTTATTTTCCGCCAACCTGTACATGTTATTTAATTCACTACTATTCAAAAGATCATCATTTTTTAGTATTATTTCTGCTTCATCAAGAATCTTCCGTGTTTGATCTTCAATTTTATGATTCTCATCATCAATTTGAGCTGTAGCCGTTTCCTATAATTATAAATGATTTATCCTTTGTGTAAAAAAAAATGGATATATCAATTATACTCATTTTTGCTACTTAAAATGCGCACCATCTAGCAGATAGTTTATCAGAGTGAAACGTGCATAGAGAGCGTATTTCATATTTTTTTGTGCGGTGTTGGGTATAAAAAATAAATAAATGATAAACCATAAGTACCGTACACATTTATAATATGATTATCGAAAATTATAAGAAAAAACTTTCGATAATCATATAAATGTGTTTTTCTTATTCTTGCCCTTGTCCCACATTATGTGGGGTCGGCACAACACGTCTTCTTCTTCCACTCACTTCTCTCAGCCGTCGCCTCACTAAGCACACCTTTTAGCCGCATATCCTTTTTTACACAATCCATCCATCCCTTCTTTGGTCTTCCTCTACTCTTTGTCCACGTTCATATACAACATTCTTTTGGTGACGTAGCTTTCTTTCCTCCACATTTTATGACCATACCCTGCTAGCCTGTTACTCCTCATCTTTTCTGTCACTGGCACTACTTTTAGACTTCCCCTTATATATGTTGCGATAAAAAATTATAAAATTACAATTTACATATAAAATAAATACAGACACATATATATAAAAAATAAACAGCAAGTATAATTTGCTATATTCTGCCGACAACCGGGAGATTTGTATAATATAACACCACACAAAATCTTCCACTAGAACCTCTACGCACGTTTCGACCCGACACCGGATCATCCTCAGGAGATGTTGACTTCACAAGCGCGAAAGTAAAGTCTTTACTTTTATCATGGACTTCCGCAAAGTAACGCCTGCTTCTATTCATTATACATATATATATTAAATATCTTTACACTACTTAAATGATATGATACTTACATCGATTGGCTTTGCTATAGCAATTGAAGCGACCAGCAGGTTCAAAATCACTATCGTCCTATTCATTATAAAGAAATGAATCAGCTTATCATATTTCAAACTGAAGCGTAACTGTTTAAACAAACAGGTAGGTGCTACACGGCTAAACTGTTTTCATGAGTGTATTTTAGTTAGCTAAGTACACACGTAAATCGTTAGCCACGGTGTATTGACCAACGTTGAAATCAATTTGCAACAGTTTATTTCATAAATTGCTAGGCGTAAATAATTTCGGTAAATATTACAGTTTTATCAAAAGTATATTTATAAGACGTTGGGATACAAAATAAGTTCCTTTTTCACATTGGATATAATTAAGTTAATTAAATTAATTAATATAATGAATTATATGACAATATTATATTTAATGGCATTGAAAACTTGTACTTTGAACAATAAACTTTATTTTTTTAATAATAGCCAAGTATTGGGAAGCACTTCCTTGAACAAGGGGGGATCGAGTGCGTGATGATTATACTTCTTACAACTTAGTGTATATACGATTGTGAGCTAAGTTATAACGCGTTCCATTCCAGGATGGACTGGAATAAAACCGGCTAGCAAGTATCTGACAATACAAAACTACCACATTCGCTCATTAAAGATTTAGTCTGGCAACATTTGCTCGCGTTGCAGGCAGTGAATGTCGCGGGGATTCCCAGCTTCACAGCTTCGCTTCGCTTATGTTCGCGCTTCTAAATCGAAACATGCAGTTATGCAATTATGCGTAGCGACAAAAAAAAAAATCTCGCAACATATTCCGTCTTCTTGCGTCATCCATCAGGGGGCCACGCAAAATAAATCTTGCCCACATCAAATTTATTTTCACTGAAGAGACCCGCACCCTAGTACCCGATAATAAGTTGGTAATGGTGATGATGATAATGATGATGACGATGATTACTTTGATAATAACTATTATGTATAGCATTATATATAGGCACGTAGGTATAATCTTAATTGGTTTTTACGCACATTACCAAACGTAATGACGATCTCAAAGAGTTCTATTAAGTGGAGTAAATGTTGATTCATAAACAGAATATCTCATTAAACGACAATTTTATTCTCATAATGATGAAAATCAAGATTAACTTCATTTTCTAGTATAACACACGTAGTTACTCGATAGACCAAAACGACAAAGTTTTTTTATGCAATTTACTAAACTGAACTAAAAAGCTGATATTTTCTGAGAATAGGTTTAAAAGTGAGACCCTAAAGCGGAATAAATTAACAGATAATCTTAATTATATTTGCAAAGTAGAATGTGACCAAGGTTAATTTGATTTGGTCTCGATCTTCTTCCCTTTTTTCTACTTTTACTGGATCTGTCTTCATACAGGATTGGCTGGAACCGTATATGATTTTATGTTTTTAAATTTCTGATTCCAACCTTCTTCATGGATAAGGTAAATGAAAACTTTTACTTTAACATTGAGGTCTAGGGACCATAAACTTATTTACTACTAACTATTATGATGTCCCACGAATAAGGGTCGCTGTAAAGCCACTTCCAAAATCATTCCTAATAGCTGAGCTTCATTTCTAATAAATACTCAAGTGGAAGACATAGTTCACAAATTAAATTTTTTATCGCGTACTTGGGCAGTATGAATATCTATATTAAATCGTGTTGATCAAACTCTTACATAGTTCTTAACACATTAATAAAACAACCTAACAAAAGATATTTGAAGAATAGATGATCCCCAGAAATTTCTCCGTGGCATCAGCCAAAGTCCATGACGTCAGTAGAGTCAGTGCAAAAGATGAATCATATAAACCAGGAACATATTCACTAACTACGGATCTCCTAACTAAGCTTTGTCGCAAGGAGCTATAGTGAAATACAATAATAAACTCGTAGTATATGTATGTGATCAAATGAAACCTGTATTGAAGAACTAGAGTGAGCGACAAACCTCAACCAGTTGCCAATCGGAATAAGGAAGGGGCGAGGTTTATAGATGGGCATTGGATATTTGTAGCTCCAAGCTGATGCAATGTTGACTCTATGTACTAATATATAATCACATTCCTACATAATTTAATTTTAATATTCTTCTCAATATACTGTGATCATGTCCAGTTAAAAGTGGTACAAAATGGTGGACAATTCTTATTTGCCCTATGAACAACATTTTAAACATGACCTTGACCATGACCTTGGCGATACAAGGCCGGTCTTACTCTAGCTGTGGGTTATACGACGCCGGGAGAATGACGCAGACGCCTCTCCGGCGTCGTAGGGCGGGGCGCAGGCAACGGGCGCACGATCGCCGCCTGCCCCCCTGACGAGGAGCTCCGGGTGACGGATGAGAGGCATCCTCACCCGTCGAGCCTTATCCTCGGGTCGTGAGGCGCGTCCAATGGTTCTGGCGCGCCTCGGACGGAGTTAGGGGGCCTCCATCATAGGCCCCCCGTGCAGGGTCTGCCTCGGCGGACGCCGCTGTCTGGGTTGCGGTCGAGTGCACAAGTGTTCCCGTGACCCAGCCACCAGGCGACGCGCAGGAGTATCGCTGGGTTTTAGTGGGTATTCTGGTCGCCAGTCTGGGCGCCACATACCCCGTCAAGCGGCGCAGTCTTACCTGCATCGCTCCCGGAGGGGATGCGTAAACGCATTTCCCAGCGGAAAAAAAAAGCTGTGGGTTATACCTGGAGCTGATCATATCTATTGAAAAGCAATACACGTTTAGAAAGTCAATATAACTGGTTGGTCATAATGTTATTTCTTATTTGATAGAAGAATGCATTTGAAAATCCGTCAATGCAATAAAGAATTTTAGTGACAGTTCGTCCGTGCTTTTATAAAAAGGGCTTTTTTGTGATTTAATTTTAGATGTTTTTACTTACACAGCACTAATTATTATTTTAATCCAGAATGGTAAATATTAATAGTTTTGTTGTTGACAAATTATCTTCTTGTTGTTCTCGGACCTTTCAATCTTAGCAGACTAGTCGCGGTGGTAACTTGGATTTGACAATTCTTGATTTATTATTATATATTATGATTAATTGATGCAGTGCTTTTTGTAGTAATGAGCTTATAAAACAAATATACAACTACTTAACATAAATCTACATTATTATATAACGGAACAGTTCTCTTGTTCAATAACTTTGCGTGGAATTCAATTTTTCATATGTTAGGGTAAAAAGTATCTTTGTGTTAATCTAGGATATTATAAGTGCCAAATATGTTCGAAACCAAATCTTCTTCCCCAAAAACATTTCGAAATTATCAAATAATATATAATAATCTAAAATTTAGAAAATAGTACAAATAATTAAATCACTATCGACACCTATTATTTATTACTCACGTATAACGGTCTCGGATGTATTAACACGCTGCCTTTATGCAAAAATCTATAATATATAGTGAAGAAAGTGAATCGCCAAAACAAATTTTGAACTATAAACCCTATCCTATGCGTGCCTGATAGGTATATGCGAGTTTTAATTTGGAATACCTCAATTTCAGTCTGCTCAGCCATCAGGAGGGGGGCGTGGCAATTGGAAAAATTTTGCCAACACCCAAGCCGAAGAAGACGCCTACGACTATGTCAAATTTCGGGTTAATCCAAAACCGACTGGGTATATATAATCATACTATTTTAAAACTAATGAATTCGAAACTATCGTATGATATTCGAGTCATTCCAGCAGTCTTTCATTCTAAATAAAGTTTTGCTATACCTAACGGAAATATCACTTACAATAAAGGTAAAGGAAAATATCGTGAGGAAACCTGCACGCCTGAAAGTTTCCATAATGTTCTCAAAGGCGTGTGAAGTCTGCCAATCCGCACATGGCCAGCGTGGTGGGTGGTGGTAAAGTTTTATGCGAGATAAAATGTCAACATGCATCTAATTACATCTTTAGGGAGGACATCTCCGTGACGCAGTGCGTGCGCTGTCGCATTATAAAGTTGGAGTGGAGTCCTGGGTTTGATTACCGGCTCGAGACCGGTCTGGTGATAGGCTTCGGCCGTGGCTAGTTGCCACCCTACCGACAAAGACGTGTCGCCAAGCGATTTAGCATTCCGACACGATGTCGCGTAGAAACCAATTAGGAGCGTGGATTTACCACACTCCTGACAGGTTAGCCCGATACCATCCTAGACAGCATCATCACTTACCACCGGGTGAGAAAGCCGTCAAGGCCTAACTCGTAGGGTATTAAAAAAAGAACATGATTTGGATATTCCTTAAACCACAGACTGAAGTTTATCCTACTGTAAATTTATATGAATTAGGAATGGTTGTAACGGTGAAGTTTTACGGAATTATATTTAGCAGAAAGCTCAGGACCTGTTCGATCTATTTTCCCTTATATCATTTTATAAACTGAGCTGCAAGACAAACCAAGGTTAGTTGTGAAGACGTCACCCATCTTTAGTACTCTTGTGGAAATCATCTGTCCCTTTCACAAGCTGCTTCTCCCACTATCTTTGGTGGTATAATAAGATACCTTATGTTGAATATACAGGTTCGTGGGCTCCGTTGCCCACGTGATCAAGGGCGCGCTGGGCGGTGGCATCCTGGGCGGCCACGTTGCCTTCATGAAGGCTGGTCTCATAGCGACTCCCTTCGTCTTCTTGTTCGGAATGTACATGACATATTGTTTATATGTAAGTATTTCCGAAATCTTAAATATGATTCGACTTAAATGCCAGAGGATAAAACATGGTTACCCCTTAACCCGAATTAGTAATTGGAGTGTGATGAGAAAGTTCTCCATCTCTTCGCCTGCGAGAGAGGTGTCCATGTGCCCAAAACATTGGCACGCTGAAGAAAATGATAATTGAAAAGAACCATTCCTTTCGCTACCCCAATCTGAGTTGTTCTGATAACATAAAAGCTGAATTACTACGACCCAGAAGTTTTTTTTTTCTCGTTTTATGGCTTTACACAGATTAGCCAATGTCAAGTTTATTATTTTATTAGTTCTCTCTTTCTATGGCTTAGCACAGATTAGCCAATGTCAAGTTTATAGAAATGTAAAGTTAGGGAGAAATGGCGGGAAACTTCGCACTCTGCGTACGCGGATCCCTCAAACCTCTCCCAAATTAATACCTGTTAACCATTCAGAAAATTAGCCACTACACAAACGACACCACAACTGCCCACAACACAACCAACACCAGTCCCTTCCAAAATTACCCAACAAACATTAAATATTCAAGAAAAGCGTGAAAAAACCGCGCCCGCCATATACGAAGTCTCCCGCCTCTCCCCCCCAGAAGTTTTATCTCTACTACATTTTTGCCATATATTATATATATACCTCTGGCAATAACGCGGTCACATGAAAAAATGCCTTATAAAATCTGTCCACACAACTTTCTATTCCTTGCTTATTGCTCTGTGTTCAATTACAGCAAAGGAATTTATCGACATTTTATTAATTATGGCTAGATTGTTATTCAACTCCAGGAATGCAGGATTTATACTAGCTCTAAATTACAATTTAATTACATGTCACCACTCGCATTCGTCAAAGCCGCCTATATGCCTATAGCATAGTGCCTACCTAACGACTAAATTTCCAGTAGACTTATGTTTTATTGGAAGTGCAGAAATAATTTTGTCAACTAGCTGAAATATAAAGTAGCGGGTATGCTGAAAATGTGTAACGGAGCGGCCAATTGCTTGCTACGGTTCCTGTATTGATATCTAGATTACTCACGCCCTATAAGTTTTAATGACAAATTCGAACGCTTGTTAGTAGGAATCCACTGGATATTTGATGGCAGACAGTGCTGAACTAATTGCTGTCAATTGTCGATGCAGGCACGTACATGATTGTGTTGTAGGTTTCATTCACCCCAACTCAAACGCAGCCTGTTTGACCAAAGCGAGCGTGAGCAATGAGCATATGTGATGGGCTTAAGAATACCTTCCTTCTGGAATTGCTGGGTTAGGTTCCATACTAATATGTGATTGATAGCTGTTAAATATTTATCGCAGTTGATTTAATATTGAAACTTGACCAGGTTTGGTGAATTTATTTCCTTATCAGATTCTGGTCAGATCGGCTCAGGTTCTGTTCAAAAGAACTCGAGTCTCGTCGATGTCCTACCCGGACGTGGGCGAAGCAGCTATGGCCTGCTTCCCAAATCCCAAAGTAGCAAAGTGGGCCACTGCTTTCAGGTAAATATCAGATTACTATTACGGTATTACTTCAAACAAAAATTTGAGCATACTGAGTTAAGTTGAACCCCCCTTTTTTTTTTGTTTACGGGGGGGAAATCTCCTCTGAGATACCCGACTATTGCTGGAAAAAAGCTCGGGTTATGTGGGAGTTTTACCCACTAAAACATGTTTAGGAGAAAATAACTTTAAAAAAGAATTTCAAAATTAGTGTAAAGATCGCACGATAAAATAAACGAGTCTTGCAAAACTTATCTATTTTGCTGTTAGCACCATCTAGATTTGTAAAGTTTTGTTGTTAAATTAATATTAAAGTTCAACAACGTTATATAAACAACGGATTTTCGCAAAGTATAGTTTGCTTCTATGATGGTGATGGTGATGATAATTGTGATGATGATGAAATTTGTTTAGGTATTCCATTGATGCAATTATATGCATCGATCTTTTTGGCGCATGCGCCTGCTACCAACTTATAATAGCCAAGTCCATCAAGCAACTTGTTGAGAATACACAGAAGCCCACCGTGGAAGGCTTAGGCCCGGGTATGTTTACAACACAGTTAAATATTAATAAATTAACTTAATAGTAAAGTTAGGGCACGGTGAAACCGCTGCGTCTAATCGCCGCAACGTCAAACTTGGCGTCTTGCGGGACCCGTGCTTTGCAGAGTAAACCAGCAATGGGTTGATGATGATGATCATAATGACGAATTAATTAATTTGGCAAGTATGTCGATATGATCATAAGACAGACAAAGGGAGTTAAATTAGATTTCTGCTTTACAAGGCACCTTGAAATACAAAAAAGAGAAAAAAATTAACAACAACAAAAAAATTAGTTACCCTTTGTTTAGTTTTTGTCAAAAGAAATATATATGTGTAAAGAAAGAAGCAAATCGTGGATTTAAACAATCATATATTTATTAATTATTGATAAATAATCTAATCTACAAAACCTTCAGATGGCGGATAGTTATTGTTTTTTTTTTTTCAATTGCCTCTGCTATCTTTATACACTACAAGTTTAACCCTTGACGACATTTCACCTGATGGTAAATGAAGATGGTAGCGGGCTAACCTGTTAGGGGGGGGGGGGTATGGTAAACCCATACTCACGCGGCGGCACGTCTTTAAAATAAAATAAAAATCTTTATTGACCAGACCAGACTCGAGCCAGGAATCGAACCCAAGATCTCCAGCTTAAATTATATTCATAAAGCTAGTAATATTGATAAATAATACTTGAACATGTTTACATATTATTTCAAATTGGTATTTTATCCTTTCGGCACGATATCGCGTACAAACCAAAAACAAAACAATAAAAACAAATTAGGAGTAATTAGTAGTAATTTTTGTAGGGTGTATTAAAAAAAAATTGATCTGATGATTTTGGATTAGTTTGATTATCATTTCATCATTTATATTATAAGTATTAACTTGGCGAGTATTTCTTCTCACGTTATTTTCATTACTGTACCTGCTTATAATTTCAGGGTACCCTGACCTGAGGGTATACTTGGCTGCCATGATAATCCCAATGATATTAATATGCTTGATAACACATTTAAAATGGTTGGCACCATTTTCTCTTGCGGCTAACGGCGTTGTATGTGAGTATATTTTACAGTACTTACTTAAATAAAGCGGTGCGGAAGCGGTGATAGCCTAGTAAGTGGTGATAGCCTAGTGGTTAGGGTGTCAGCTTCCTAATCATAGGTCGGCGGTTCGAATCCGGGCACGCACCTTTAACTTTTCGGAGTTATGTGCGTTTAAAAAAAAAAAATTAAATATCACTTGCTTCAACGGTGAAGAACAACATCGTGAGGAAACCTGCACGCCTGAGAGTTGTCCATAATGTTCTCAAAGGCGTGTGAAGTCTGCCAATCCGCACATGGCCAGCGTGGTTGACTTTGGCCAAACCCTTTTCATATTGAGAGGAGACCCGTCTGTAGTGAGCCGGTAATGGGTTGATCATGATGACTTAAATATTGTGAATCTTAATATTCTCTAATAATCAACCCAGGACAACCAACTTTATAATGCTCACGCACTGCGCGACGTAGGTCGTCATCCGGCAAAGTATTTTTCGAAGACTTACCACGGCCAAAGAATCTGTTACAATCATGATAATGTCTCTATCAAACTTTAAACACTTCTTTTTCCCGTTTCAGTGATCAGTGTCATGATGACCATATATTTCGCCATAGAGAACAATTCTGAATTCAAGGATTTGCAGACCACAACAACTGTATATAGCTTTTTCGAGTTTGTGGGTATGTCGGTTTTCAGCATGTCCTGTGTGGGCGTCGTTATACCCATCGAGAACAATATGGGCAATCCCAAAATGTATCCGAAAGTTCTTGTCACTGGTAAGTTGTTGAATACATTTTAAAATATCATAATTCCCGTAGACTGAGGTCCATTACTGGACATAGGTAATTGACATAAGGGAATCCCAAAGTTCAAGGTCATGGGCGTCGATTTTGCGACTCGTTTGTCGTCTATCCAACTAGTTTGAGGTCGAACAATGTTACGTTTTCCGGCTAAATTCGTACTCGCGTGACGTCCATTCAAACATATTGAAACCCCAAAGTCTATCGCTTTTTAGAGCACCTCAAACACATTGGAACTTAGTCTATCGGTTCTCCGAGCCAATTAATACTTCAGGGTCGTAACTTTTTGAGCTATGTCGAAAACTCATTATATTTATTCTATGGATCTTCGCATTACTACGACTGTAGCTCTCCATCATCCGCAGAGTTACTTTGATTTCTCTTATGTAACTCACCTTAAACGACCACGCTCCAAGGCCATACATAAAATTATACAAGGTCATTCTGGAAATTGGCTTTAGAACGCCATTTATAAAAAATGTCACTATGCCCGATATGAAATTTCATGTGAACAGCTGATATTGTTGTTGAAAATGTATATATATATATGTATATATATATATATATACATATATATACATATATATGTATGCGGTATTATATGATAATAATCATACTATTAAAGAACATAGTCCTGTGAAGGGGCCCTCAGATTATTTTTTTATATGTTAATACTCTTCAACTGTTTCTGTTATAGTTAACTACTACATTTATGTCTTATATCTCAATCATCCTACTACAAACGGTGGTAAGATTACGGTAATATATGATTGACAATTTTTTTTCAGGCATGTCATTTAACGTCTCGGCCGTGTTCTTGGTATCTTTCTTCGGATATGTGGGTTACTTACAAAATTGTGAATCACCCATAACGGTCAACTTTCCGATGACTCTGTGAGTGACACCTGTTGATTATCTAGTGTTTTTATTTTGTTACTATCTCTAGCAGGAGTTGGTCTAAATAATTTCAGAGCACAGAAAAAAATACATCATATTCTGCGGAAATTTTGAATGATTAAGATTTCACGAATTCAATTATTTAGTCTGTTATTCTGGATTGAGCGAATTAAGTGTAATGTTCATTGTATGCCAAATTTTTTGCCAACTAAAATAACCTAAACCTTAGACAATGTATCGAACATTGTCTCAAGTTGAAAAACTTATGGGAGCTGAACCAGCTGCTGAACACCAACAAGGTTGCATAGAAATCAAATCTTGTTGGTGTTTTCACATTGAATACACATTTTCTTAATCCAATTTCAGAGTGCCGAAGATCCTGAAGGGTCTGATTGCAATGATGATTTATGTGACTCACGCGCTCAACTTCTGGGTGCCCTTCAACTTGGTGTTCTTTTACCTCAAGTCTTTGCACAAGAAGGAAGATGAGCTGAAGTGGGAGCTTATATACAGGGCAATTATTGTAACCCTTATTGGGATAATTGCGATTGTTTTCCCCAATATCAATGCCCTTATGGGGTTCGTAAGTATCTTAACTACATAAAACATTTAATTACATATTTAGGAGACTACTAATACTAATGAATGTATAAATGTTGAGCCATTTATGATATAAGAAAGAGGGATATTGTTTTGACCCACCTCAGGTTTGAATGCAGGGAATTTTTAATATCTAATTTGGTGTGCAGTCATGTCTGTTTAGGCGTTTCGTTACGTTTGGTCACGTAAGGAAAATGCGTTATACCAGTCGTATCTGTCCTACTTGATAAACATTATTGTTTCAGCTTGGTGCCTTTTGCTTATCCAACATGGCCTTCATTTGGCCCAACATGATCTACCTCATGGTTGTCTGGCAGAGGCCGGGCCTGGGCAAGTACCGATGGCGTCTATGGAAAGCGATAACACTAATTGGCATAGGCATATTCATTTTCATATGCGGAAGTGTTGTTAGTATAAACGAGTTGGCGTCGATGTTTAAGAAGTAGAAGTGAAGCGTTTGATTTATTGTCAATGATTGAAACGTAGTTGAACTGGACTGAACAACAACATATTCGCGATACGAACAGCTAAGGTAACACCCTTTGGTTTTCCTGTGAGAAACTTTCGTACCTTCAAGGCAAGGTGAATACGAATTTCCTAGGCAAGAACACCTCAAGTTATTTCCCTTCTTTGCATTCAATACACCATTGTCTTTGCCTTTATCCAGGAGCTGTTCTTGACCAATTTTATGTCGTCTATCTGCCTTTTGGGGGTGTGCTTATGAAATCTTTTACGGTGTAGTTTGCAATTTCAACATCTTGAGATCCCAAAGTCTATTTGTTCTCACAGTTTCGCAACTCATCGAGCCACCTCTTAGTTATTCTGCTTCTGCTACAGATTTATTTATTGCTTTTTTGAATCTGTAATCATACTATAATTGTATTTTTTCCATTTTCCGATCATTAGCTACAAGCTTTTTATGAGTCCCCAATAAAGCGAATGCACATGTTTTAAAGCCATAAATTATCATTTACAAGTATAGTACTTTCGAAGACTCAAACCTTTCAATTTATGTCACACATGTTAGTTGGGTAAATTTACGTATGATGATTGGTCGCATTGCATCTTAGCCTAAGTAAATTAAAAGCAATGGCAGTTTTTTTTGAATTTTAATCTCCTTCTGTAGAGCGACTAAAATTACATGTGCTTAGTTGTTTTGTTTACTATTGTTCATCTTTGCGGTTTCATGTAAGACATCATTTAGAACATTGTTTAACTGAACATATAGTTTTATATGGATAGGTTTATTTTGAATCCTACATCTCGTCCGTATTTTCCCGGTACAAAAAGGAGATTGACATCGGTAGGCATAGGTGCCAATCTCCGGCTCGTAAATTATGTCCACACAAAGAAAAACTGTACATTCATTGTACCAACTCTATGAAAGAAGGGGAGACCAATGAATACAATTCGCTTTTAATCTATAAAAGGAAAATGAAAAACTTCACTAACTTAAAAAAAATTACTTAGTCTTGGGAAGACACTTCCTTTCAAAATGATTAACGGTTATCCTTGCTTATTACCCTGTTATGAGGGCTTTTATAATATAAATTTTAAATAATGCAATTATTACTATATACAATTGTACAGATTTATAACGTTGCTACATATTTCAAATATTTTCATACAGAGCCCTTGTTTTGAAAAATTATGTTGTAAGGCGTTTAGGCGTTTATCTTTTTTATTTTATAGATATTAAATTTTTATTTACTGTTGTATGTTTTTTTTTTTCAATTATAATCTACTTAAACCTTTCCTATGTGTGTATCTAAATCATAAAGCGAGCTTAGCCTAACCTGAATTTTTTTTTCTCTGATCTACAAGAAGTTATTTTAAATTTTTTTGTTGAATTTCTACGTGCTGATTACAATATGAGGGAAACCAAGTTCATAGTGATGGTGACTTTTTCGCGGCGGTAACCAACCGCGTTTGTAATATCGTTGGCTCGCATGCTATCCCAGCCGAACTAAAAATAACCCGACACGCATGTTCCCACCCGTTCCAATTTCTGTCCGGCGCCCGCGTAGCCCGGACCGAGATTTTTTTTTTAAATTCGGAATAATCGAATACCGACTGGAAAGGCCTTTAGATCGGTATATCTAACAAATAAACATCATTATATTACGAAAGCTTAAATCTCGATATGGAAGCACATAATTTTGAGATCACAAAATAGTCTTGTGCCTATTTTTATTTTCATCCCACCGTTTAGTGATTCGGAATAGGTACGCAACTGTGATTCGTATACATGTGTGTGTGATAATGTGTGACCAGTGCACTCGACGATAGGTGATCAATGGATTTGTGACAAATTTGTGGTATGTATGTCATTTATTACTCTTGAGACATTGATTTTAGTAAAAATGTCACACCTGGATATAGGTCTTCTGTACGGGATTCCAAAGTCCGTTATCTTGGACCACTTGTTTGTAGTGGCTTTCTGTGACTCGTATGCTGTCTTCTATAGACCAACGCTAGATGTTCCAGGGTCACCATTCAAACATCTTGGGACCCCAGTGTCTTTCACCCATTGCTATAGTTTCACAACTTTTTTGAAATATGTCCATGTCGAATTCGAATTCAAATAGCTTTATTCATGTAAACCTATTAACTACACTTGCCAAATTTAAATAATTGCTAAGAAGGTCCAAACGTGCCCAGGTCTAAGAAGAAGACCACAACGAACTTAGCCGGATTGGTCCTTGTAAATCTTTTATTTCACAATGCATAAAATAAGATATCGACAACCTCCGAGGCAGAGCGCGTGCGCTGTCACATTATAAAATTGAAGGTCCTCGATTCGATTCCCGATTCTGGTCTGGTTGGAGGTTTCAGCCGTGGCTAGTTACCGCCCTACCGACGAAGACTCATTGCTAAGCGTTTAAGCATGCCGGTGCGATGTCGCGTAGAGACCTATTAGGAGTATGGGTTTACCATCTTAGACAATATACTAGCACCGGGTAAGATTGCCGGTCTAGTTTGTAGTAGAATTAAAAAGTTGCTAATAGATACATGTTTAAATAATAAATTTTCAGGATGCGGTCCGATGCTTTAGTTTTAAGATTCAGTTTTAGCTTTCGAGGCTGAAAATCTTTGTTGTCCCGAAAAAAAAATCTTATACTTTTTTTTTTGAAAAAAAAAATATCAATTTCCGTACTCCCCCTTTCCAATCTTGTATCTTAATGCCCTATTCAAGCTGTGTTTGCTTTACATTAGACAACTTTTATTATTTTACACACAGACTATATTAATAGCTACTAGCCTATTACCGGCAACTTAATCCCCCATTGAAATTTTAATGTCCACTCATCGAATTCGATTAAATGCTTTGATATACTAAAAGTGATTTGATCGATCGAACGAAAGCCGGGAGGAGATGAATTAATATAAAATATTATTAATATTGTTCCAATAAATGAGCCAATGAAGATACCAACCCACTGACTGCTTTATCTGTGCAGGAAACGACGAAGTATCAATGGCAATGACACAAACATAAAAAGTAACAGATAAAAAGGCTAGACGCCGTAGTTTCTACTGTCAGTCATGTGACACTGAATGACAAATATAAATTATGGAAGTGATGTTATGAATTTTGAAGGAAAATTCCTTGTACTCACAAAAATGCGAAATTGTGTTTGTTGATTTCATCACATACCAATAACATGGCAACGTAGTGATTACATTCTCTTTGATGGCAACCGATTATCATTAGGTTTGGTTTGAAGATAACTTTAGACCCGATATAGGCAACTTTTTAGTTCAGAAAAATGCACGGTTGCCATGGAATATATATAATAGTTAATTCAAATAGCATGAACCGCGAGCAAACCTAGCACGATATATTATATATGGTATGAACTGCAATTATATAATTGTAGCCATATTAAAACAATATCATATACCTATGATTAATTTAATTCGTTAAAGGTGGATTTTGTAAAACTAGGTATTCCAGTTTCAGATCAGACTTATAAAGTACGAGTATGATTTTCCTAACACTTACTACTAACATACGAAAGAACCAAGTTGATGTGAAAAGCACATAGACCGTTACTAGGTATTCCATTTTCAGACCAGATTTGAAGTACGAGTATAATTTTCTATTAAAACATTATCATATAATAATGTCGGCGCGAAGGAGTTATTAACTTAGTTAGCGCCAAGAACAACAAGAATTCAATAATTACCTACATTTGAACTCTTTAAATCACTAATAACACAATTTTGGCGGTAGCAATCAATTTTGTACAAGCATGCTTTGCTATAAATAAGAACGGTTGATGCCTTTTCGTGGCTTTGAGAGAGCAGCCCGACACCCCAACCCTCTAGTGGTTGAGGTGTGCAATTATACCCCCGACCCTAACGCTCCTCTCATAAAGGGGAGACCGAAGAACGTCCTTGACGAACCAAACGACCAACTGACATTGGACAACGCTTCCCATGTAGGTCATACACACACAAATTCAAATTCAAAATAATCTTTATTCAAATAGTCCTTAAAAAGGCACTTTTGACGCGTCAATAATTTACATAGTAGTTATTTCATGGTGATAACTATATTCGTAAACTTAAAACTAAAGCTATGAGGGTTCCAAACGCGCCCCGGTCTAAGAAGAAGCCCACAACAAACTTAGCCGGGGGTTTTTTTTTTCGTTATCACCATCTCACATAATGAATAATAAATTATAGTACCTATGGAGATAGAGCAATTCCCACCCAAGCTTTTTTATTGTTTATATAATCCTTAATATCGTAATATGATTTTTCTAGAAGCTTTCGTTTTATAAAATCTTTGAACTTATTGATAGACATCTCCATGATATTAATAGATAATTTATTATAAAATAAAACACAAACACACAACTGTATACAGCGTCTTCGCCGGCGAAGACGAGGTCGCTGATATGTGACGTCATCCGGACGTGGGTCTCATCCACGATCACGGGGGCGCTCGGACTGAGACACCAGTCCAACAAACCCAACAAGTCCCAACGTCACCCTAAGTCGAGGTCCGAGTCTCACAGGGGACACCCTTAGGGGGACGTTCCCCAGATGTCGTCGAGCCCAAGTGCACTTCTCTCAAGCTGAGCTTCATGCTCGCCGAACCCCCCGGTGACGCAGTAATAATCATTATGGTTATCTGCAACTGACAATTCGAAATAATAATAAATTTTCCTGGCATTCACGCTCGAGACGTCGGACCGTTCGGACCACTTAGTTATTGTCGCAATAAAAATGTAATCCCTCAAGTTTTAATTACTATGAGCTAAAGTAAACAAAAGCGTGACGTCAGCAATGCTGACGTCACTAACTAAAAACAACTCGGACGGCCTTGACTCGACATATATAATTTAATTCCTTAAAGGTGGATTTTGTAAAACTACTGTACTACTACTTTTGTCAAGTTTCAGATCAGACTCATAAAGTACGAGTATGATTTTCCTCACACTTACTACTAATAAACGAAAGAACCAAGTTGATGTGAAAAGCACATAGACCGTTAATTCCAACATCAAACTAAAATTGTAACCGAACATACACTTGGCTTAAAACACTACGCTCTCAATTCAGTCCGTATTATCATCTCGAAGACATTTTATTTAAATAAGTGAAGTTGTTTTTTTATTAAAAACATTTATTTAGACTTCTTTATGACCGGCAGTTTAACGGAAAAGTTAATGGCTCCGTTTTAATTAAATGATCATTTTAATTATCGCCGCGTTTGTTTAAGTGGTTTTCTTATTTATTTTATTTTATTTATTTATATAACTTTATTGCAATCTATAGGACATAACATAGATAAAGACAAAACAATTAGCAACTGGCGATTCTTAATGATACATTCATATATATCAGGGCCTCGTGATCTATTTAACGCCGTAGAAAAAGAAGAAAATACTGGCATAAGTAGAAGCTATGATAGCCTAGTGGTTAGGGCGTCACCCTCTTACTCAGAGGTCGGCGGTTCGAATCCGGGCACGCACCTCTAAATTTCGGAGTTATGTGCGTTTTTAAACAATTAAAATATCACTTGCTTCAGCGGTAAAGGAAAACATCGTGAAGAAACCTGCACGCCTGTTCTCCATAATGTTCTCAAAGGCGTGTGAAGTCTGCCAATCCGCACATGGCCAGCGTGGTGGACTATGGCCAAACCCTTCTCATATTGAGAGGAGACCCGTGCTCTGTAGTGAGCCGGCAATGGGTTTCCTCACGATGTTTTCCTTCACCGTTGAAACAAGTGATATTTTAATTTTTTAAAACGCACATTACTCCGATGTGGTATATTATGAGTGAAAGAAGCATGGAGCGCTGTGAACGATTAGGGAATATAAAAATAACATAAATATTGTTTATGTTCAAAAATTTTAGCTTTTCAATAAGCTCGGCGCAATTTGAATTAATTTCTTGAATTAATGTTTGTTGGCTAATTTTGAAAAGTATTGGTGTTGTGGACATTATAGTTTTGGTGTCGTTTGTGTAGTGGCTAGTTTTTTGAATGGTTAACATGTATTGATCTGAGAAAGGTTTGAGGGAGCCGCGTTCGTAGAGTGCGAAGTTTCCAGCCATTTTCCCCTAACTTCAATTCTACATTGCTATAAACTTGACATTGGCTCACTGTGTAAAGCCATAAAAAAAACTGTCTTATAGATATGTTTATAGATAAGTGACAGTACTGCACGTCCCTAACTTATTTCTGAGTTATATGCACAGGAAAGCCTTGACCCTGATTTATTTATTTATTTTGAATCGTCAACAGAATTACGCATGTATATGTTACAAAAAATATGATTCGAAATACCTGTGTAACCCCAATTAAAGGCATTTTCATCGTGCATATCGAGACAAAACAAAACAGACGTGCATTACATAGTAATAAACTAAAAATCAAGATGAAAATTTAAATTAAAGAGTCTAATATTGATCCAAGAATATCTGATATATGTAGACATATCCTTAAGCTTTACGCCGGTAAACTTTACATATTATCTGTTCATTTACTCCGATGTCTTGTAATTTGGAAGACGGCCAAACCGTCCATAACTAAAGCGTATCGAAATTATCTTGTCTTGACGAATTATTTCCGACGAAAATAAGGAATATTTTTGTCTGAATCCAAAAAAATAGGCTCCATATCTGTGGCCTCAAAACAGTTCAGGTAGGCAAAAATTAAGAAAAAGCATTTGCATATAGTCATTTGTGCTTTTTAGTTGAAGGCTTTTTTTTTGTTTAGTTTAAAAGTAATTTTATGTAGCATTTAACAGAGTCACTAGGCTTTTAATTAGTGATTTTAGTAATTCAAACAACAAACAAAAGACCTATGTCCAGCAGTGGACGTCTATCGGTTGAAATGATGATGACGATGATGATGAAACAACAAAGCTATTTAATCTTTAAAATGTATAAAATATTAGTATGATTTAAAATGTTTCGTAGACTCCGTAGCAAAGTCGTAGCAGAATAAAAAAAGCTATGAAACTTGGTGAATTTATCAAAACATTCATTATAAAAATACGAATCTAATCTATGCACTCTCATACAAAATCTAGCACAGTTTAGTAGGATTGCTCAAAATAAGATTTTAGTCATAATGTATTATTAAAATACATTCCCTCGAAAAACAGTAAACAGTAACTTAGGCAAATTTTCCCCAATTAATAGAATAATTAGTGTATATAATAACTTGAAGAACCATGACATCGATATCTTTTACGACACTAACTAGTTTTAAGAAAAAAATGTACCTACATGCATAGTTTTATTAATTATTATAATAAAGCAGTCCCTTTAAGCGAGGTTCCGAAGATACTGGCAGCGCTCCCCCTTTGAATGGCTAGACTAATTCTTTGTCCGAGGTAGCTGGCAGCTCTTCGGTCTCCTGTGATGTCGACTAACCTTTTTGCTATTTCCTTAAAAAGCCTTAAATCTGAATATTTCTTATATTGTTTAACATAAATGTTACTAATAATTGTAATGTACTGTAATGCAACTTTTTAACCGGAGAAATTAGAATGTACATACCTGCAATGATAACTGTACTCGGCTTAAACAATCATTATATTGTGATATTTTTAATGCTAATACACTGTGTCGATGGTGTATCATATGAAATCTTCTTCTTCTTCTTGATCAACCCATTACCGGCTCACTACAGAGCACGGGTCCCCTCTCAAGATGAGAAGGGTTTTGGCCATAGTCCACCACGCTGGCCATGTGCGGATTGGCATACTTCACACGCCTTTGAAAACATTATGGAGAACTCTCAGGCGTGCAAGTTTACTAACCTAACCACTAGGCTATCACGCTTATATAAATAAATAATACGAAATAAATAAATAAATTTAAGTAGGTAAGTATTGAGAGTTGACTTATTGCTCAATATAGGTCGCTGACAATAACTAGTAGCGTAGCGTGTTTTCCGGCTCAAAAGTGTCCCATCGGCCCCATATAGATCGGCAAATTATTGTCAAAGGCAACACAGAACATTCCCGAAGGTTAGCAAAGCAAAGCTTTGCGGATTCCAGAGTTCGAACTTCAGTTTTCTGCGGCAATCGGCCGCGAAGGACGTGTGTGCGCTGTGATCTGAATATATTTTGTGCGTAATTAAAGAAAAATAACTTTAACCATGTTATGTATATAAGATTTACTCGCAAAGTGCCAGTGTTTGTGATTCGTGGATACATTTATCATATTATTAGGAATTATCGTAAACGGAGGTCAGTTTCATACACTTTATAAGCTTGCACATTTTATCACAGTTCTGGTCGCTAGTCGACACAAAACGGTGGATGTTGGCTTGAGAAGATTAAAGGATATTCGTTTTTGCAGTCCTCGGAATATGCACTGTTTTCGTATGTATGTTTTTTTATTATGGTTTTGGGTGAAGCTCGGAACCGATCGCACTATTGCAGGCATTTAAGGTTTTAACCCAGTATCAGCGTGATGTAATAATTGTTTCAGTAGATCGCTGTGCTAGAAATTTCATTCATACAATACCAATATTATTGCAAATCAATGGTCTTCAAGCTGGTATCAGTTTGTAAAACTATACCTTAGACATGGTTTATAATACAAAGTGGGTAAATCGGAAATTATGATCTTTCAAGCCTGTGAGTTTTAAAATTCCACCTGCATTATGAGATGGAAGCAATGGTCTTTGAGTAATCACTTAGATATTGAATGGGAGCGGAGTTCACTAACTGTAAGGTGCAACTTCGAGCTGGTAGCTTTTCTCGGTGCGGTATGGTGTGGTAAACCCACGCTCCTAGTTGGTTTCTACGCAACATCGTGCCGGAACGCTAAATCGCTTGGCGACACGGCTTTTGCGGTAGGGTGGTAACTAGCCACGGCCGAAGCTCTTCCAGACCAGACTCGAGCCGGGAATCGAACCCAGGATCTCCAACGTTAAATGCAATCCTGTTTTGATATCTATGACATCTGACAGAAATCATCATTGAAAGAATTAACAGAAATTGGATAACATACATATATTAACGACTAGGTGAAATGTCAACTACTTTGTCGGATACTTTCAGCTTTATTGTTTAAGCAGACTTAAAATCTATATATATAAAAACGAAAGGTCACTTACTTACATACTTACTGATTAAACACGAAATCTCAAAAACGATTGTACGTATAAAGCTATAATTTAGCAAGTGGGTAGTTGATAGTTAAGAGATGTCAGCTAAGAAAGGATATTTGAAAATTCTACGCAGACGAAGTCACGAGCAACAGCTAGTCAAACATAAAAAAACACCTGCGCTTGTACAAAATTAAAAAAAAAAAGTGCGGGGTCTATCCCCGCTACTTCAGTTATTTTTTTAAATTTCACAAAACGTTCGAAAACTGTAGATTTTTTCTGAGAATTTGAATTGAGAACTGGCTGTTTCTAAATTGACAGTTTATATACGTAATATAAATATTTTTGAGTGTGTAATCCTTAACAGATTAGGAGTAACAGGGTAGCATGATATGGTCATATAATGCGGAGGAAAGAAAGTGATGTCACCAAAAGAATGTTATATATGAACGTGGAAGGGCAAAAGAGTAGAGGAAGACCAAAGAAGAGATGGATGGATTGTGTAAAAGAGGATGTACGGGTAAAAGGTGTGGGTAGTGAGGTGACGGCTGATAGAAGTGAGTGGAAGAAGAAGTGTTGTGCCGACCCCACATAATGTGGGATAAGGGCTTTAACACATGAATATGTCTTACAATATGAATACGAAATAATTTCCACGCAAATTAGGGCCTTAATTACGAAAACTTTCACCACTTACTAATACGGTTGCCATTCAATAATACATTAACATAATTCTGAATGTATTTACATAACTTCAGCGAGTTGTTTACGTCTGGAAGCTTCGGTACCTAAAATGTAGGTCAGCACTCGACAATCAAATCGAGATTTATTTTCTTTTGCGGAGAATATTATCTTTTGGAATCGCAAATAAAGTAGGAATGATACAGAATAAAGCAGTGATAGCCCAATGTTAGTACGTCTGCCCCCTAATCAGAGGTCGGGAGTTCGATCCCGGGTACGCACCTCTAACTTTTCAAAGTTATGTGCGTTTTTAAGCAATTAAAATATCACTTGCTTCAACGGTGAAGGAAAACATCGTGATGAAACCTGCACGCCTGAGAGTTATCCGTAATGTTCTCAAAGGCGTGTGAAATCTGTCAATCCGCACATGGCCAGCGTGGTGGACTATAGCCAAACCCTTCTCATATTGAGAGGAGACCCGTGCTCTGTAAGCCGGCAATGGGTCGTCATGATGCTAAAGACTAAATTCTCACTAAGATACGAGTATACCCGATAGAATGGGGCAGGAATAAGAATGCACGAAGAAAAAGAATTGAAAATCAAATTTAAATAATCTCTATTGAAAAATAAAAAAGGCACTTTTGACGCGTCAATAATTTACATAGTAGTGATTTGATGGTTATAACTACATTTGTAAACTTAAACCTAAAGCTGTGAGCGTTTGAAACGCGCCCCGGTCTAAGAAGAAGCCCACAACAAACTTAGCCATATCAATTTTCTCCTTATCACCATCTCACATGCCACTTAAAATTATGTTAAGACATAATTGGACTTATTGCAGGAGCTTTGTGCAATTATAATAAGGCATCTTTACCCACTATTTCATAGCTTTACTGAACGTTGCCAACTATTAGAAATCAGTTATCTTCGTACATTTGCGATAGGAACAAACTGTAATTGTGTTCTTGAGTCAGGTTGCTGGATCGTATCTCATTACTCACAGTTATTCCAGCAACGTCACTTAGCTGATCTCCATTTTGTTTATATACACTACAAGTAAGTCCTTGACAGCTATCTCACTTGGTGGTAAGTGATGATGGTAGCGGGATAACTTGTTAGGGGTAATGTAAACACACACTCCTAATCGGTTTTTACGCGAAATCGTGCCGGAACGCTAAATCGCTTGGACACTTCTTTCTCGGTAGGGTGGTAACTAGCCACGACTGAAGCCTCCCACCAGACCAGACTCGAGCTGGGAATCAGGACCAGGCCCTCCAACTTTAAAATGCGAAAACGCGTGCACTGCGCCATGGAGGTCTTCAAAAGTCATGCTCTAAATGCACTTTTAGCTCCAACGGCGGAGTATTTTCTGAAAATGTTGAATTCACAACGTAGATTGCCTAGTGAGTCATTCAACAAGTTTGGTTAGGCTAATAAAAGATGGATGCTATTATAAATTTAAGCGTGCATGTTCAATATAGTTCAAATAATGAATAGAACGTAGACGTTACTTTGCGGAAGTCCATGATAAACAACAAACAGCAAGTATAATTTGCTATATTCCGCCGACAACCGGGAGATTTGTATAATATAACACCACACAAAATGTTCCACTAGAACCTCTACGCACGTTTCGACCCGACACCGGATCATCCTCAGGAGATGTTGACTTCACAAGCGCAAAAAGTAAAGAACTTTTAGACTTTCCTTTTTTTTTCAATATAGTTCAATTGATATATGGTAAAACAATATTTTGGGTAGGAAAAATTACGGTCACGTAACTTCAACACAGCGTCTTCGCCGTTATCTTACGTCATCCGGACGCGGGTCCAATCCATGTTCTCGGAGACGTACGGATAACTCACCGCCCGACCTCTCTTTCATCCCAAACTTCGCCTAAGCCGAGGTTCGGCTTCACAGGAGGCGCCCTTAGGCAGAATTTCTTCGAGCTTCTGCTTCGGCTCAAAATTTCTTCTGGCAGAACTGCTTTCTGAAGCTCGCCAAACTGTCCTGTTACGCTGATGCAACCAATCTATCAATCAATCATAATCTTAACTCAAATAATCCTTTAAAAGGAACTTTTGACGCGTCAATAATTTACATAGTAGTGATTTCATGGTGTCAACTACATAAACTTATGCGTAAAACCAAAGCTATGAGTAATGAATAGAAGCAGGCGTTACTTTGCAGAAGTCCATGACAAACAATAAACAGAAAATATAATTTGCTATATTCCGCCGACAACCGGAAGATTAGTATAGTATAACACCACACAAAATACTCCACTAGAACCTCTACGCACGTTTCGACCCGACACCGGATCATCCTCAGGAGATGTTGACTTCACAAGCGCGAAAAGCAAAGTCACTGCTTGACTCGGCGGAATATAGCAAATTATACTTTCTGTATATTGTTTAAAGCTATGAGTGTTTTCATCGCGCCCTGATATTAAAAGAAGCCCACAACAAACTTAGCCAGGTAAATTTGTTATTGTTATCACCATCTAAAATGCTACTTAAAACTATTTAAGAGCTAACTTATTAAAGCAATATTTTATACCTATGCTTGTTTATCATTTACATAATCCTTTACACTATAGTAGGACTATTCTACAAGTTTAACAACATATTATATAGCTAAACCGTCCGAATAGTAAAAACTAAAAGTCCGAATCAAAAAAATATACATTCCAGTCTTGTGAGAAACTCAGGTAGGGTGAAGATAGGTGTCTTAAGACGCTGTATTGCTGAGGCCTTATACAGGCTGTGAACGATAAAATCTACCCTAACGGCCCCTCAGCGAAATAATTTAAGCGCCCCACATCCATAAATCAACGCTGCCTTACAATTTACACCCTTTGTGGCAGTTTGCTAGAACCGAATGCATTATATACAGTTTGACCTAAATTATGTTAAGAATTGACAATTAAATTACCTGACAAAGTAGCCTGCCTACCCGTATAGACGTGAGGTGATAGGCAAATTCTATATCTCTCCCTAGTTATAGAAAAAGATGAGGAACAAAGATATTGGTAAGTCGATATCATCATCATGATCAACCCGTTACCGGTTCACTACATAGCACGGGCCTCCTCTTAATATGAGAAGGGTTTGGCAATAGTCCACCACGCTGGCCATGTGCGGATTGGCAGACTTCACACGCCTTTGAGAACATAATGGAGAACTCTCAGGCGTGCAGGTTTCCTAACGATGTTTCCTTCACCGTTGAAGCAAGTGATATTTTAATTTTTTTTAAACGCACATAACTCCGAAAAGTTATACTCGTAGGTGCGTGCTCGGGTTCGAACCCCCTGACCTCTGATTAGGCTGACGTCTTAATCACTAGGCTAACACAGCTTTGATTTACTTATAAATAAATACAATGAAATGCAATGATTTTTTATCACACAGACGCTTTTTGAAAATATTATAACAGTAGAGATTTCATATAGATATATGTGAAAGTTTGCAAAAAGCTAACGTTATAAAAACTCTGATTAAAAGTTAGAGTTAAAGTGAAAAGTTAGAGGTGCGTGCCTGGATTCGAACCGCCGACCTCTTATTAGATGGCCGACGCCCTAACCACTAGGCTATTATCACTTCAGTTGATATAGGACCTATCTAAATCATTTTTTCTATGATTAGCCAGATAAAATTTTGACGACCTCCGTAGCACAGTGCGTGCGCTGTGGTATTATTTGGAGTCTGGTCTGGTGGGAGGGTTCGGCCATGGCTAGTTACTACCTTACCGACAAAGACGTGTCGCCAAGCGATTTAGTATTCCGGTACGATTTCGCGTAGAAACCAATTAGGAGCGTGGGTTTACTATACTCCTAACAGGTTAGCCCGCTACCATCCTAGACATCATCATCACTTACCACCAGGTGAGATTGCCGTCAAGGGCTAACTTGTAGTGTAGTAAAAATAAAAGATAAAGGCGACGGTGGAAAAAAAAAGTCCATCAAAAGTTTATGACATATTTAAATAGAGGAAGTTAGTGGAAAAGTAGTGCAAAATACTGAAATTGTTCTTAATGAAGCACTTTAGATTTTAAGCGTGCATTATTTTTTTTTGACATTGCAGTGAACTAAAGATTCCAGGTTCGATGTTTCTGGCCTCTTTGCGACCTGAATTCTGTACTGTTTTAAATCAAAAGTCAGAATGAAGTAAATTTTAAATTATACAAGTAACGATGTTGTGAAGAAGGGAGTAAAGTTTACCGGTAACCGATACCATTTCGGAAAAAGTTTAATCGGTAAACCGGACAGACAAGGAGCAATATATTTTCCGGTAAATTAAAACCTGTTCCAAGCCCTGGCAAGTAATAGAATGCTTCTTTCTAAACTAATATTGTTTGTAGGTATGTAATTTTATAAAGGAACGTCCATGGTTCCCGCGAGAATTGTGAAAAATGAGGTATAGATAAAGGCTTAGGTAAAAGAGATCGGAAACTGAAACGGGAACAGGAATAAGGCATGATATATCACATAATCTTCTATTACAAAACCTATAATATTTCACAGATTTTTTTAAACCTTTACAGGTGAAGTGGACAGCAACTGCTTGCAAATAATAAGTAAGCTTGCAGAAAAGTCGTAAAAGTAAAGGATTATGCAAATAATAAACAAGCATGAGTATGAAACATTGCTCTAGTATTATAGTTCTTAATATAATTTTAAGTGGCATGTGAGATGGTGATAACAAAGAGAAAATTTACCTGGCTAAGTTTGTTATGGGCTACTTCTTAGATCGGGGCGCGTTTGGAACCCTCATATCTTTAGTTTTAAGTTCACGAACGTAGTTATCACCATCAAATCACTCCTATGTAAATTATTGACGCGTCAAAAGTGCCTTTTAAAGGACTATTTGAATAAAAGATTTGTTGAATTTAAATTTGAATTTATTATAGGGTATCTTAGTGGTAGTTTAAAATCACTGGTTTCTCTTTCTGCCTATCTCATTCTACGAGCTCCTTTAGAACTACTATATTGATACAAAATCCTGACTTGTATAACCAACCCTCACTGCCACGAAGCTGCTAAACCGATTTTCGCAGGAACAACCTATAACGATCTCCGTAGCGCATTGCGTACTCTGTAATACTGTAGGCAGCGCGTGCGCTGTCGCATTATGAAGTTGGAGGTCCTGGGTTCGATTCCCGGCCTGAGTCTGGTCTGGTGGGTGGCTAGTTACCACCCAAAGACGTGTCGCCATGCGATTTAGCGTTCCGGCACTATATTGAAGAAATCAATAAGGAGTATTAGTTTACCCCTAATAGGTAATCAAATCGAGATTTATTTTCTTTTGCGGGGAATATTATCTTGTGGAATCGCAAATAAAGTAGAAATGCTACAGACTAAAGCAGTGATAGCCCAATGGTTAGGACGTCTGCCCCGTAATCATAGGTCGGGAGTTCGATCCCGGGTACGCACCTCTAACTTTTCGGAGTTATGTGCATTTTTAAGCGATTGAAAATATCACTTGCTTTAACGGTGAAGGAAAACATCGTGAGAAAACCTGCATGCCTTAGAGTTCTTCGCAATGTTCTTAAAGGTGTGAGAAGTCAGCCAAGCCAACATGGCCAGCGTGGTGGACTATGGTCTTGACGGCTATATCACTTAGTGGTAAGTGATGTTACAGTCTAGGATGGTAGCGGACTAACCTGTTAGGGGTATGGTAAATCCACAGTCCTAATTGGTTTCTACGCGAAATCGTACCGAAACGCTAAATTGCTTGGATACGTTTCTCTCGGTTTACTTATACTTTCATTAGAGAGGCCGGTGCCATGCGATATTGAAGATTCTCAGGTCAACTTATGGTGTCGTAAAACTGTTTCTAAAACCATATGCTAAGTAAAAAAGAAAACTAAGAAAGCTAAGTATCACAAAATACACGGTGACAGAGATTTATTTTTGTATTTTTTATCTATGGTGCAGTGTTTGTATACTCTTTGTATTGATACAGGTAGGCTCGCCTTGCTTTAGACTAAATCACTGCCTCTCCATGGCATCACCTTAGGTTTCCTACTGAAAATCAGCATTGCAGTAACTGATTAGGTACTTGTACTACAGAGCTAAGTAGGTCTCCCTTTGACCAAAGTGACATGAAGAGACATGCTCTTAGTAACTTAAAACTAAGCTGTTAAAGGGTTTTAGGAACAGTTATTGAGAGTTCCCCAAACGCAAGATTCACCAAAGGAACGCTTTGATTGTTTTTATTTCAGCACAAAATATCATTTTTTTTTAATTAATTTCCACGTTATACCACAAATACAGTGCTGAAAGTTATGAAATAGATCAATTGAGATATGGTAAAACAATATTTTGAGTAGGAAAAATGACGGTAGATTGAAACTAATTCCGAGTTGGTGTTTGACGTCTAATCATGTATTATAAGCATTGATTTACAGCTAGCTGTAGATCGATCATTAACGCTCAAAAAATGGGACAGAAAAGTAGTGCACAAATAGCGACGCGTGCACTCCTTTCCCGCAGTTTATGACAAGGCTAGACGAAAGTCAGCGATTCTAACACTCGAGCCGTATAATCCGAATGAATTACAAAGCACTACGCGCCGTTATAGATAATATAACGGCCAGATGTCTAGTGTATTAGACGGGTTGTAATACATCGATATACCGATATGTAGGAATGTGTAGTTGGTGACAAATTCTCGCCTTGTTTTTGTACGACGCGCTCTATCTACGGCTAGTGGTAAATCAATGATTATAAGACATATTGAATTTATTTGGCTGGGTTTTGATATAAATAGGGGTACCTCACTGATACTTGAACTAAACACATCCTTCACGACCCTGACGATCAGATGACGACAGATAACACAATATCTCACACACACGCAACGTCAACATACCGTCTTCGCCGTTATCTTACGTCATCATGACGTAGGCCCAATCCACGGCCTCGGAGACCTACAGATAACTCACCGTCCGACCCCCCCGTCATCCCAACCGTTGCCTAAGCCGAGATTCGGCCTTACAGGAAGCGCCCTTAGACAGACGTTCTCTTTATTTCTTCGAGCCCTAGGGCTCAAAATTTCTTCTGACAGAACTCCTTTCTGAAGCTCGCCAAACTGCTCGGTTACGCTGATTCAACCAATCTATCAACCATCTTTACTCCAATAATCCTTTAAAAGGCATTTTTGCCCCTAAATAATTTACATAGTAGTGATTTCATGGTAGTGGTGGCTACATAAACTTAAAACTATAGCTATCAGGGTTTTAAACGCGACCCGGATCTTACAAAAACCCATAACAAACTTAGCCAGGTAAATTTTCTACTTGTTATCACATCCCACATGCTACTTAACATTATTATAGAGCTATCTTATTAGAGCAATATTTCATACCCATGCTTGTTTATCATTAAAATTATCCTTTACACTTCAACCCATTGCCGGCTCACTACAGAGCACCGGTCTCCTCTCAAGATGAGAAGGGTTTGGCCATAGTCCACCACACTGGCCATGTGCGGATTGGCAGACTTCACACGCCTCTAAGAACATAATAACAAAGTCTCAGGCGTGCAGGTTTCCTCACGATGTTTTCCTTCACCGTTGAAGCAAGTGATATTTTAGTTACTTAAAAAGTTAGAGATGCGTGCCCGGATTCGACCCCCGACCTCTGATTAGGAGGCGGATGTCCTAACCACTTGGCTATCACAGCTTCTACAATATTGTAGAAGCTGTGATAGCCAAGTGGCTAATAACACTCACAAGACTGAAATGTATATATACAAAACATTATACCTATACCTACTGTACTGCCTACTACCTACTGTACTATGTACCTATATATATATATATATATATATATATACTAAACATTATACAGCTAAACACAGTCCGAATCAAAAAAATATACATTTCAGTCTTGTGAGTGTTAAAAAATTTACAGGATGGTAAACACCTTATTGATAAGAAACACAACTCTTCAATATCTATACTTGTTATCTATAACATTTTACACACCATTGTAAAACCAGCAATGGTCTCCCAAGAGACCACTTTTCGATACCAACCCTAAACAAGAACTAATCAAAAATAACCAACGACTAACTAATTTATATAGGGCCGATTCGAACGTCATGTTTTCCGTTTTGCCTTATTCAAATCCGGTATCTTAAGAAAACAGTCAATTGAGATACCTTTCATTAAAATAGTCAAAAGTAAATATAAATCGTTTAAGTCAAATCACATACTTCAATTATATATTCTCATTTAATGATTAAGATATTATTTGTATGTAAATTCAAAGACACTAAAATATAAAACATTTGGAAATCATAACATGAGAAACTCAGGTAGGGCGAAGATACCTTCTGGTGTCTTAAGACGCTGTATTGCTGAGGCCTTATACAAGCTGTGAACGATAAAATCTACCCTAACGGCCCCTCAGCGAAATAATTTAAGCGCCCCACATCCATAAATCAACGCTGCCTTACAATTTACACCCTTTGTGGCAGTTTGTTAGAACCGAATGCATTATGTACAGTTTGACCTAAATTATGTTGAGAATTGACAATTAAATTACCTGACAAATAAGCCTGCCTACCCGTATAGAAGTGAGGTGATGGGCGAGTTCTTTATCTCTCCCTAGTTATAGAAAAAGATGAGGAACAAAGATATTGGTAAGTCGATATCATCATCATGATCAACCCGTTACCGGTTCACTACAGAGCACAAGCCTCCTCTCAATATGAGAAGGGTTTGGCCATAGTCCACCACGCTGGCCATTGGCAAACTTCACACGCCTTTGAGAACATTATGGAGAACTCTCAGGCGTGCAAGTTTCCTCACGATGATTTCCTTCACCGTTTTAGCAACTGATGTTTTAATTGCTTAAAAACGCACATAACTCTGAAAAGTTAGAGGTGCGTGCCCGGATTCGAACCGCCGACCTCTGATTAGGAGGCTGACGCCCTAACCACTAGGCTATCACCGCTTCAGTCGATATAGGACCTATCTAAATCATTTTTTATATGATTAGCCAGATAAAATTTTGACGACCTCCATAGCACAGTGCGTGCGCTGTGGTATTATTTGGAGTCTGGTCTGGTGGGAGTCCTCGGCCGTGGCTAGTTACCACCTTACCGACAAAGACGTGTCACCAAGCGATATTGCGTTCCGGTACGATTTCGCGTAGAAACCAATTAGGAGCGTGGGTTTATTAATCAACCGCTACCATCTTAGACATCATCATCACTTACCACCAGGTGAGATTGCCGTCAAGGGCTAACTTGTAGTGTAGTAAAAAAAAAGATAAAGGCGACGATGGGAAAAAAAAGTCCATCAAAAGTTTATGACACATATTTAAATAGAGGAAGTTAGTGGAAAAGTAGTGTAAATAGTAATTGGTCTTAATGAAGCACTTTAGATTTTTAAGCGTGCATTATTTTTTTTTTTTTACATTGCAGTAAACTAAAGATTCCAGGTTCGATGTTTCTGGCTTCTATGCGATCTGAATTCTGTACTGTTTTAAATCAAAAGTCAGATTGAAGTAAATTTTAAATTATGCAAGTAACGATGTTGTGAAGAAGGGAGTAAAGTTTACCGGTAACCGATACCACTTCGGAAAAAGTTTAATCGGTAAACCGGACAGACAAGGAGCAATATATTTTTCAGTAAATCAAAACCTGTTCCAAGCCCTGGCTACAAGTAATAGAGTGCTTCTGTCTAAACTAATAAAGTTAGTAGGTATGTCATTTTATAAAGGAAAATCCATGGTCCCCGCGAGAATTGTGAAAAATGAGGTATAGATAAAGGCTTAGGGGAAAGAGAATGAAAGCTAAAACGGGAACATGAATGAGGCATGACTTAAGACATAATCTTGTATTATAAAACCTATTGAATTTCACAGATTTTTTTTTAAACCTTTACAGGTGAAGTGGACAGCAACTGCTTGCAAATAATAAGTAAGCTTGCAGAAAAGTCCTAAAAGTAAAGAATTATGTAAATGATAAACAAACATGGGTATGAAATATTGCTCTAATAAGATAGTTCTTAATATAATTTAAGTGGCATATGAGATGGTGATAATAAAAAGAAAATTTACCTGGCTAAGTTTGTTATGGGCTACTTCTTAGATCGGGGCGCGTTTGGAACCCTCATAGCTTTAGTTTTAAGTTCACGAACGTAGTTATCACCATCAAATCACTCCTATGTAAATTATTGACGCGTCAAAAGTGCCTTTTAAAGGACTATTTGAATAAAATATTAGTTGAATTTGAATTTGAATTTATTATAGGGTATCTTAGTGGCAGTTAAAATCACTGGTTTCTCTTTCTACATATCTCATTCTACAAGCTCCTTTAGAACTACTATATTGCAAAATCCTGACTTGTATAACCAACCCTCACTGCCACGAAGTTGCTAAACCGATTTTCGGAACTACCTACAACGATCTTCATAGCGCATTGCGTACTCTGTAATACTGTAGGCAACGCGCGCGTTGTCGCATTATGAAGTTGGAGGTCCTGGGTTCGATTCCCGGCTCGAGTTTGGTCTGGTGTGAGGCTAGTTACCACCCAAAGACGTGTCGCCAAGCGATTTAGCGTTCAGCACGGGCCTCCTCTCAATATGAGAAGGGTTTGCCCATAGTCCACCACGCTGGCCATTGACAAACTTCACACGCCTTTGGGAACATTATGGACAACTCTCAGGCGTGCAGGTTTCCTCACGATGTTTTCCTTCACCGTTGAAGCAAGTGATGTTTTAATTGCTTAAAAACGCACATAACTCCGAAAAGTTATATGTGCCAGGGTTCGAACCCCCGACCTCTAATTAGGAGGCTGACGTCTTAACCGCTAGGCTATCACAGCTTCGATTAACTTATAAATAAATACAATGAAATGCAATGATTTTTTATCACACAGACGCTTTTTGAAAATATTATAACAGTAGAGATTTCATATAGATATATGTGAAAGTTAGCAAAAAGCTAACGTTATAAAAACTCTGATAACGTTTAAAACATTTTACTGTAATAACTAGTTAGAAACTTGTCCACTTCTGCACGCAATTCTGCAATACATTGTAGTTTTTGACGACCTCCGTGGCGCAGCGCGTGCGCTGTTGCATTTTAAAGTTGGAGGTCCTGGGTTCGATTCCCGGCTCGAGTTTGGTCTGGAGGCTTCAGCCGTGGTTAATTACCACCCTACCGACAAAGACGTGTCGCCAAGCGATTTAGCGTTCCGGCACGATGTCGTGTAGAAACCATTTAGGAGTATGAATTTACCATACCCCTAACAGGTTAGCCCGCTACCATCTTAGACTGCACCATCACTTACCATCAGGTGAGATGCAGTCAAGGGCTAACTTGTGGTGAATAAAAAAAAAAGTTTCCTTCATTTAACCGACATTAAAGATGAGGCAAGTTTAAAAATACAATTCTTGCCTTAAGTCAAAGTTGGTAAAAAAAATTTTTATCTTTTTCTTATAATGCTTCGGTATATACCAAACAGCAAGCAAGCATTGATAGCCTAGTGGTTAGGGCGTCCGCCTCCTAATCAGAGGTCGGGGGTTCGAATCCTGGCACGCACCTCTAACTTCTCGGAATTATATGCGTATAAAATTCAACTTCAACGGTGAAGGCAAACATCGTGAGGAAACCTACATGCCTGAGAGAAAAATAAAAAGCTATAATTACAAAAATTAGGTCAGTGTATTGCGAATTGGCAGCAAAATACCGGTGAAAGTCGATTTGCACATACATAACACTGTCATTTGGGCGCCAGAATTTTCAGCTTAATTATATTTTTAATATTTGTTGGAGAATCATGCGAAAAGTTTTAGTTGTACGGTCGTTGGAACCTTTAGGGTATGAAGCCCTAAAACACGCATATCAGCAAAACATTTTCAAAAACCATTCATAGTGTGTACAGGAATTATTTTTCCTTAGAAATCGAGGTCGTGAAGTTCTATGCAAAACTGCAACAAATAAAGAAAATTCTCTCCCCCTCTCGTTTCTTTAAAGTTAAGTTTAAAATGCATAAGTAAGCTCAGTTCGTAAATCATAGTTGTTAACAAGTTTACGACAAAGCCGTGACCCAGTTACCCTGACCCGACCTTTTATTACGTACAAACAGAAGGTACCTTACTTAGTTAGTTATAACACTAATGCAATTTCACCTCTGTTAAGAAACCTAACATTTTACGTTACTCAAGTTTTTTTTATACACTACAAGTAAGCTCTTGACGGCAACCTCACCTGATGGTAAGTGATGATGCAGTCTAAGATGGTAGCAGGCTAACCTGTAAGGGGTATGGTAAACCCATATTCCTAATTGGTTTCTACGCGACATCATGCCGGAACTTAAATCGCTTTGGGACACATCTTTGTCGGTAACTAGCCACGGTCGAAGCCTCAGACCAGATTCGAGACAGGAATCGAACCCAGGACCTCTAACTCTACAATGTGACAGCACACGCGCTGCGCCACAGAGGTCGTCAAAATGACCTTGTTATTAATGAAAATTTATCTTTTGTTCCAGCTATGCCGTTGAACGGTCGTGAAAGAAGCATCTATTTGGAAAACTGAGTGAGAAACAAAAAACAAGATGGCGGAAGCGGAAGGTGGAGCGAGCGAGCAAGATGATGTTTCATTCTTACGTACGGTAAGTTTTAGAGTCGAATAAATGACCCTTTTTATTTTTTGGTATACTACTTTTGTTTGTTGTAACGACTACCTCGCGATTAAGGTAGGCTTAAATCTAGTAACATTTCTTGACTAGATTTAGCCATTCATCATCATCATGATCAACCTATTACCGGCTCACTACAGAGCACGGGTCAATATGAGAAGGGTTTGGCCATAGTCCACCACGCTGGCCATGTGCGGTTTGGCAGACTTCACACGCCTTTGAGAACATTATGGAGAACTTTCAGGCGTGCAGGTTTCCTCACAATGTTTTCCTTCACGCTTAAACCAAGTGATTTTTTTTTTATTTTATTAAAACGCACATAACTCCGAAAAGTTAGAGGTGCGCGCCCGGATTCGAACCGCCGACCTCTGATTAGGAGGCTGACGCCCTAACCTCTAGGCTATCACCGCATCGTTAAGCCATTACTAGAGTTATATTATCAGGATATATAGCCCAGGATAAGTAAATTGAACATGTCATACTAATCTTCAAAGCCCGGCAACCCGAACTAAAGCAGTGTGGAAAACTAATCTCTAATTTCTACTCTTCTATGACAGCTAATGGTCGTGTATTGTATCTTGTAGTTATGACAATGGAATTAAGACAAGATGACTTAAATCTACTACAGCAATACTTTCATAATATTACCTACATTATAAGCCAAAAGAATTTGTCTTTAGGTTTGAAACTTTTGACTAGTTGTGCAACTAGTTTGACACATTAGACGCGTTCGTCATTTATCATCGTTTATGATATATAGTATATAGCTATTACCAGCTAACAAGGAACGGTTCCCCGCCGTAATCTTCACACTCAATTGAGCACCGTCCGACCCCCGCGTTATCCCAAACGTCGCCTAAGCCGAGGTTCAGCCTCAAAGGAGGCGCCTTTAGGCAGACGTTCCCTTAGTTTCTTCGAGCCCTAGGGCTCAAAATTTCTTCTGGCAGAGCTTCTTTCCGAAGCTCGACAAACAGCCCGGTTACGCTGTGGCAACTAATAGGGTTAGCACACTCAGACAGTCCGAAAAAAAAACTAATTTGAGAGTATTGTGGAGAATTCTCAGGCTTTTATATTTCCTCGTGATGTATTCCTTCATCGTTCAAGTAAATGGTGTTCAATTTAAAATTGCTTATATGAAATAAAGCAATTTTAAAAGGTCATAGGTGCATTCCGGAGATCGAACTCGATCCCCCAAAATTTATATAAAACATAAGCTAGTAGAAAAGTCCTGGTGTAGCGTAAAGGATTATGTAAGTGATAAATAAGTTTTTATGTGAAATATTGCTCTAATAATATATTTCTTAAATAATTGTTGTAACTATGTTTCTTGACCAGCGCGCGTTTGGAACCTTCATTGCTTAAGTTTTAAGTTTATGAATGTAGTTATCACCATCAACCCACTACTATACTATACACTATATAAATTATTGACGCGTCAAAAGTGCCTTTTAAAGGACTATTTCAATAAAGATTATTTGAATTTGAAAATTTGAATTTGAAGAGTAGTAACTAGCTACGGACTATCTTTAACCGGATCAGACCCGAGCCCAGAGTCGAACCCAGGGCGAACTAGAAATCGAGGTCGTGAAGTTCTATGCCAAGTTGCCACAAATAAAGAAAATTCTCTTCTCCCTCTCCTTTCTATGAAGTTAAATTTAAAGTAAAGTTTAAAATACACAAGCTCAGTTCGTAAATCATAGTTGTTAACAAGTTTACGACAAAGCCGTGACCCAGTTACCCTGACCCGACCTTTGATGACGTAAAAACAGAAGGTACCTTACATGCTTAGTTATAACACTAATGCAATTTCACCTATGTTAAGAAACCTGTTTAACATTTTACGTTACTCAAGTTTTTTTTTATCTTCTACAAGTTAGCCCTTGACGGCAATGTCACCTGATTGTAAGTGATGATGCAAATAATGAATAGAAGCAGGCGTTACTTTGAGGAAGTCCATGATAAACAACAAACAGCAAGTATTATTTGCTATATTCCGCCGACAACCGGGAGATTTGTATAATATAATACCACACAAAGTCTTCCACTAGAACCTTTAGAATATACAGAAAGGTTTCGCATTATAAAGTTGGAGGTCCTGGGTTCGATTCCTGGCTCGAGTCTGGTCTGGTGGGAGGCTTCGGTCCGGGCTAGTTACCACCGACAAAGACGTGTAGCCAAGCGATTTAGAATCGCGTAGAAACCAAAGGAGTGTGGGCTTACCATACCACTGACAGGTTAGTCCACTGCCATCCTAGATTGCATCATCACTTAACACCAGGTGAGATAGCCGTCAAGGGCTAACTTGTAGTGTATAAAAAAAACCAGAGCAGACTTGGATTTGCAACGAACGCGTCATTGGATGAATCAGTCATTTTGTCATATACCTCCATCAAAATGATATTTCCGTATAGGTGGCTTGTGCTAAATATAGGTCGCACGATAGACCAATGACATTTGGCTTCGCAAGCCAAGTCCCAGCGCCAAGCGACAGTAGCGGGCCAAAATAGAAAACACATTTTACATCTCTTAATACACATGTAGCGTGCGTTAACGCATTTTTGTCTCTAATCTACATTAATATTCGTCTTGATCAACCCATTACCTACTTTACAGAGGCTAGGCTCACTACACAGCACGGGTCTCCTCTCAATATGAGAAGGGTTTGACCATAGTAACCACGCTGGACATGTGCGGATTGGCAGACTTCACACGCCTTTCAGAACATTACGCAGATCTCTCAGGCATGCAGGTTTCCTCACGATGTTTTCCTTCACCGTTGAAGCAAGTGATATTTTAATTGCTTAAAAACGCAAATAACTCCGAAAAGTTATAGGTTTCCCGGATTCGAACCGCCGACCTCTGATTAGGAGGCTGACGCCCTAACCACTAGGCTATCACCGCTTCGTGATTATAAACACCTTAATTGTGAGTAAAATTCTCATTTACCACGAACATATCCGACGCATATAGTACAGATAGTATGATATTGATATTGCCAGTAAATAAAACACTTCTACGTATTACCGTCTGGCTTCCTGAATGTTCCATCGACCGGGGGCGGCAAAATGAACTCTGCTCACTGCAGTTAATTTTGCTGCACTAACGAATCGGTAATTGGTTTACGAACGTGTGTTGATTAAAGTTGCCCCTGCCTTAGTAAATAACTGAAGCCTACATAGTACGTAACTCTTCTACTTTCTTCTACTTTCTCTTTTCCTAATCCTAAGGTTGCCTGGCAGAGATCGCTACTAGCGATAAGGCCGCCTTTTTTATCCTGTTTCTTATTTATTCATCATCATCATCATCATCATTTCAACCGATAGACGTCCACTGCTGGACATAGGTCTTTTGTAAGGAGTTCCAACGGCCACGGTCTTGGGCCGCTTGTATCCAGCTCCCTGCGACTCGTTTGATGTCGTCTGTCCACCTTGTTGGGGGTCGACCAACGCTACGTTTACCGGTGCGAGGTCGCCATTCCAGCACCTTGGGACCCCAACGTCCATCGGTTTTCCGAGCTATGTGCCCTAATTATTCTTATTTATTTACACACTTTTATTGTACACCACGAAAAAGGAAAAATAAAACAAAAAAGACAGAAAATAACAGAAAAAGTAGTATACAATTTGGCGGCCTTATCGCTAAATAGCGATCTCTTACAGGCAACCAAATATGTAGAAGATATAGAGATACGGAAAGAGGAAGGTGGTGCAAAATATATACATAAATATATACCTTGATATAAATAAATATATATACTCGATTTCGTATTATTTCTGTTTATATGTGGTGTACAAATAAAGAATAAATAAAATAACTCTTTATATGTATCAAACAAAAAAAATCGGTTTAGAAGCATGATTAAAAATGAACACGCTTTTCCATACCACTCGCCCGAAAATGACTTATTACAAGGTCTGTTAACTTATTTTAAAGAATGTCATTACACTTCCGGGCTGTAATGTTGTTCTAAAATCCATTATATACGTATAGTGTAGTTATTACACCTAAAGAAAATTTTCTTATTCAAATGTGCTGTAATTTTTTTTTCGGACTGACTATTACTTACCCTATTGGTTGCGACAACGTAACCGGGCTGTTTGGCGAGCTTCGGAAAGAAGCTCTGCCAGAATAGATTTTTAGCCCTAGGGCTCGAAGAAACTAAGGGAACGACTGCCTAAGGGCGCCGCCAGTTTGGCCGAATCTCGGCTTAAGCGACGTTTGTTATAAGGGGGGGGGGGGGGGGGGTCCGGACGGTGAGTGGTCCGTACGTCTTCGAGACCGTTGATGGAGCCCACGTCCGGCTGACGTAAGATAGCGGGACCTCGTCTTTGCCGGCAAAGACGGTGTGTAGCGTATGATTGTGTGGTAGGTGGTCCGAGCATGTTGTCAGTAGTCATCTGATCGTCAGGGTCATGAAGGATATGTTTAGGTCTCCTCTTTCGGAGAGGAGAGCTTAGGTCGGAGGAAGAACTGTAAAATTGATCTTGCTCGCCAGTATAATCATTTAATTCCGATCTGAACACCCCTTAATTAGGGCGTCCGTTGGATGATCGATTGTGATTATAAAACCCGTATTGGTAAACATGATTCATGTTACGAGCAAGGATTTATGACTCTGAACTATCCTACTAATATTATAAACGCGAAAGTTTGTAAGTATAGATGGATGGATATTTGTTACTCTTTCACGTAAAAACTACCGAACGGATTTTTATTAAACTTTACAATAATATAGCTTATATATCAGAATAACATTTATGCTACAATTTATAAGGATATCCTGTGAATTGGCCAAAATATGACGATTAGTGTCAAGTAAGTTGTTTTTAATACACTACAAGTTAGCCCTTGACGGCTATCTCACCTGGTCCTTCACCATAACCCTAATAAGTTAGCCCGCTACCATCTTAGACTGCACCATCACTTGCCATCAGGTGAGATGCTGTCAACTTGCAGTGTATAAACATACTGCTTAGAAAGAAAGAAATACTTTTTATTTCTTGCCTTGAATTCACACATACTTAGACATAATGAACAATTTGGCATACAACAAACTTCCTGGCATAATATAGATGATTCAAAAGTAGTCGGCGTTTCCATTGCTTTTAACACAAACTGACGACCCTAGATTGCCTCTTTAGAACAGTGGTCCTTTTTGGCGTACTTAAGTAAAACAGCATTTTCTGGCATTAAGGGCCTTATACACGTTCTATCTGTCTATTGAGACCCTTTAAGTCTAGCGATTCCCTACGCCTTTGTCCGCGTACAATTTTTGGTAAGTAGGTACATTTTTCCGTTACAAAAATTTACATTTGCTACTCTACACAATATACATCAACCAACCGCGTCGCATCGCCCGTTCTCTTTATTGTATCCTAAATGACATATTTATTTTAACTAAAAATCGAATTAAATTTCTTGTCGATTTAACTTTAAAAATGGAGGTATCCATACAAAGTTACAGCCATTATATAAGGGTGGTGGTTATATAAGCTTATGTGACATTAAGCATTGTTCCGTAAGGCAAGACAAATCAATAGTGGGGAAATGGCTAGCTTCCTTAAATTGTAAGGAAACGGAGGAGCTTTTCTTGCATTTAACATAAAGGGCGTTCTCTTTGATACATCATATTGGGATATATATATTTTTTATTTTTATTTTTTTCAACAAAAATATAGTTAAACAACCAAGGGTAAGTACTATATCATTTTAACTGTTAAAGCTAAATAAGGTACCCACGAGACAGGATTACCTAGTGTACCATCGGAATATGTAAAACTGTGTAACTGTGTTTTTGGTGAAATAAATATTTATATATTTTTTTTTCATTATACCTAAAGGGTAAGCCAGAAATGCGATATCTGCCAAACCTGGTAAAGATTGATCAAAAGTCATAATGTATTGAATAGTGCTTGTTTCCAAATCCGTCTCCGGGATGCAAATGTTTAAACAAATCGTTCCTGCGGAATTAAATGAAGTACCCTTGTTAATAATAGATTGATTACGCAACAAAAACACAATTTTTACAATGTATAGGTGATGGAAATTTTGAGCCCTAGAGCTCGAAGAAACTAAGGGAACGACTGCTTAAGGGCGCCTCCTTTGGAGCCGAACCTCGGCTTAGGCGACGTTTGGAATAACGGGGGGGTCGGACGGTGAGTATAGGTGAATGATTTCTTCTTCTTCTTGCCCTTATCCCACATTATGCAGGGTCGGCACAACACGTCTTCTTCTTCCACTCACTTCTATCAGCCATCACCTAACTACCCACACCTTTTACCCGCATACCCTCTTTTACACAATCCACCCATAAACAGGTACTAACTGTTGCCCGCGACTTCGTCTGCGTAGAATTGCTGATTTCCCGTGAGATTGAGGTTTTCCGTGAGGCCAATGCCCTGCTTCAGAAAGTAAGCTACAGGCAAATGTCAAATTGCCGATTTTCGTGTCTCTAAATTAAAAAAACATAGGACTTTTATACCAACTTCAAACCCCTATTTTACCCCCTTCGGGGTAGATTTGGATGAAAAAAATTCTAACCTTATACTTAAAAGCCTAACAGAAATCTATTTTCAAAATTTCAAGCTTGTAGACTTCATAATAATAAAATAAGCAACAACTATCATCCCCTATTTTGCCATCCTTAACAGGTAATATTTAAAAAAAAATTGATGTACATGTTTTTTATTTATTATTATTAATCTTAATGCAAATTTTTGTGTCTCTAACTCTAAAAACAAAGAAAATTCATACAAACTTCCAACCCCCCTTTTACCCTCTTAGGGGTGGAATTTCCAAATATCCTTTCTTAGCTGTCATCTCTAAACTATCAACTACCTACTTGCTAAATTATAGCTTTATACGTACAATAGTTTTTGAGATCTCGTGTTTAATCAGTATGTCAGTAAGTCAGTATGTAAGTATGTAAGTGACCTTTCGCTTTTATATATATAGATATGTATAGGTGAATGATTTCAGTGGATCTAAATGCTACGTTTTGTTACAGGAAGACATGGTATGTCTGTCTTGCACGGCGACCGGCGAGAGAGTGTGTCTGGCCGCCGAGGGATTCGGCAACAGACACTGCTTCCTAGAAAATATCGCCGACAAGAACATACCCCCGGATCTTTCGCAGTGTGTTTTTGTTATTGAGCAGGTAATTATTATCTTAAAAAAAAAAAAAATATTACTTGCTTCAACGGTGAAGGAAAACATCGTGAGGATACCTGCACGCCTGAGAGTTCTCCATCATGTTCTCAAAGGCGTGTGAAGTCTGCCAATCCGCAAATGGCCAGCGTGGTGGACTATGGCCAAACCCTTCTCATATTGAGAGGAGACCCGTGCTCTGTACTGAGCCGAGAATGGGTTGATCATGATGATGATGATGATGATTATCTACCGGTATGTCATCTACACACATCATTATCATGATCAACCCATTGCCGGCTCACTACAGAGCACCTTTCTCTCTCAATACGAGAATTGTTTGGCCATAGACCACCACGCTTGCCATGTGCGGACTGGCAGACATCACATGCCTTTTAGAACATTGTGGAGAACTCTTAGGCATGTAGATTTCCTCACGATGCTTCTCTTCACATTTAAGCAAGTTATTAATTGTTTAAAAACGCACATTACTCCAAAAAATTAGAGGTGCGTTCCCCCGACCCTTTGATTAGGAGGCGGACGTCCTAACCACTAGGCTATCACAGCCATATAGCATCTAGACGCAATATATAATAATTGTAATGAAGTTGGCAACAAATAACGGAAGTGTCCTTTAGCTTATCGCTTGAGAGCTTGGCTATGGATTGATACTCTTAGAAGATTGCTCTTCCACTAAAATAGTACTCACCCAGCTTATTTTGTAGTGGGATTATTCTTAGAGAAGGATGCGTTTGGAACCCTCATAGATTGAGTTTTAAGTTTACGAATGTAGTTTTCACCATTGTAAATAACTGACGCATCAAGTGCCTTTAAAAGGATTATTTGAATGAAATTTATGATTGATTATGGGACGCGGCTTACTGACTTTTCCCATCGCCTGTTCCACAAGAAATGTTCACGAAGAAACGTGTCAAATAGTTAAATTGGGGACGATTTTGTGCAATTTACAGAGGCTACTTTATCTAGTTCATGAAAAAAATGGGGAATAATGCGACTGGGACAATGACAAAAATCAGAAACAAAGACTAAGTGCGAGATGAACTCGCACACAAAGGATTCTGTACCAAAAGTGAAATATGAAATTCTTCATGGAACAGGCTTGCTTGCTTAGCTTGGTATATGTTACCAAGATAGATAGATTTTAACATAATTTTAAGTTGCATGTGTGATGGTGAAACCAAAAAGAAAATTTACCTGGCTAAGTTTGGTTTGGGCTTCTTAGACCGGGGCGCGTTTGGAACCCTCATAGCTTTAGTTTTAAGTTTACAAATGTAGTTATCATCATCAAAAGTGCCTTTTAAAGGACTATTTGAATAATGATTATTTGAATTTGAATTTGACCAAGATTACGTCTGCGATTGAAGTTCGAAAGTGACCGAACGTCAGTTGCTTACAGTAATAATTGTTAAATTCCGGGCCAATCCTCTATTAAAGTCCCTAAAATAAGTTAAATTTTCCTATGTTATTTATTGGAACGAAGTTCCTTATCGCGCGTTGTGAAAGGGGGCTAGACGGAAAAAACTCTTACAAAAAGTTGTCACGACACTTTTTGTTATTGTAAGCTGTGCGGCGTCGCATGTTTCTCTGTCTGTCTCTCTCTCTCTTATAGAAAGCAAGCCAGATATTTTCATTTCTATTTCGCATTGAACAGTGTGGTGTCGCGACGATTATTTTTGTTGAGTGTATACAAGTTTTTTGTAAATAATAAATAATAATAATGAATCCTGACAGTGTTTCTGCACAAGTTCCGGATATTGCTGATGGAGTACAAAAAAATATTATTATAACTTAAATAAAATAAAATTTTATTACAATTCCTTCACTAATTAATCGAAAGGAACTTCGTTCCATCCGGGTATCCCTTGGCACCTCTCAAGTTTTTATTTAATATTTCAACTCAGAGTTGCAGCTGTTTTTGATCGAATATTTTTATTTATAGGCGTTGTCGGTGAGAGCTCTTCAAGAATTGGTGACAGCGGCCGGTTCGGAGACTGTAAGTATTCAATTCATTTTTAATACACATTAGATACATGTAAATGAAGTAAAATTAACAAATCAACCTTGCCTTGAATTACTATTTACCTTTAAATAATTTTCAGTAAAATGTTTCACTAAAATATATATATTTTTTAGTGTCTTTTATGTTCGTAGATTCCGAATTTGTAACATGTTTAGTTCTCGTTTATATATTTATTCTCTGTCAGTTTACATGACATGTGTCTTTATTAAAATGCATTGAAAACTTTTGAGCACTTAGAATTTGACGACCTCCGTGGCGCAGCGCGTGCGCTGTTGCATTTTAAAGTTGGAGGTCCTGGGTTCGATTCCCGGCTCGAGTCTGGTCTGGTGGGAGGCTGCGGCCGTGGCTAGTTACCACCCTACCGACAAAGACGTGTCGCCAAGCGATTTAGCGTTCCGGCACGATGTCGTGTAGAAACCAATTAGGAGTATTAGTTTACTATACCCCTAACAGGTTAGCCCGCTACCATCTTAGACTACATCATCACCTGTTATCAGGTGAGATGCAGTCAAGGGCTAACTTGTGGTGAATAAAAATAAAAAAAATGTGTCTCTATTTTTTGTATGAATGATTTAAGTGGTGCAAAGGTTGCCATCCTACCACCTAACTAACGTTAAATTGGTATATCCCATTCATAATTACTAAATTCGCCTTTTAAGATAATTTTGTTACAGTGAGAGTATCTTTCCCAATTTTTCTGTTTAATTTATTACACCCTCCTTCCCCCCAGTAAGAAGGCAATCAAAACCAAACTAGAATATTAAAAACGGTCATGCCACACGGCATTCCAATGGGAGACACATAAAGACAGTTCAAGTTTTGTACCATATGATTAACTGACAGAGTATAACAATATTTATCAAGTAAAAGCAAGCGAAGATGTGTTACGAAACAAGTATCTACTTATTGTGATGTTGAATTTTTAATAAGGATTTTTAGCGGCAGATCTTTTATCTATATCTATATACCTACACCACGTTAAAATTTAATAACTTGTGTTTTAACATAAATGGCTAGCCTAGAACTAAAATGGATACGTTACATTTTAACATAATATAATTATTAGTACCTATTTAACTTTTAACAATCATTTATTGCAAAAACACGCGTTAACAAGATGTGTAATTTTACGTTTTTGTTAATAGATTGTATTACAATTTTCTCTATATTATGAAATATAATACGTATCTATGAAATGTTTTTTTAAATAATAAATCTTTTATAATAAATTATAATAAAAGATTTATTATTCATTTCATTATCAGATCCATATTGCAATGTTGTTTATTATTTTGATTATAAAATACCTTTGATCCACTTAGATTTTTTTCAACAAAACTATTTAAGCGCTGGGCTTTTGTTCTGATTTATTATTTATTTAATCTTGTCTGAAATAACGAAGAGGACTAAAGCTCTTAATTCCTCTCTAATGAATGAGAGGCAGCCTGTGTCTTATGGTTCACTTATAATAAAATTATTAATTTATTCTAGCAGCGATTTTTGTTAGTAACAATAAATTTAAAGTACCTATGTTGGTTAGTCAATTACAAATCGATGTTTAGCAACGGAGGGCTACCTTTTCCCTGTCATGGGATACTCGAATAAGCTGAGGTTATCGTGAACCATTTCAGTTTCAGACTAGCCAAATGTGTTCATTTGTGAATAATGTCTCCCATTTTTACGTCATGCTTTCGTGTTTAAATTTTACAGGGCAAAGAAAACTTAGTAGTGAGTACACGTACATACACGAAATATCGGTAACTGCGTCACACCAAATTACATCTTAAACAAATTACTTGGGATAAAAATTTCGAGCGCGCATTTAAGTTTTACATAAACAACACAAAAAACAGCAATTTGTTTTATATAAATAAGTCTTTATTTATAAAAATAACTGTACTGTTTATGTATTGGCAAGTGGTAATCGTGGTCACTTAAGGCTTTACATTTACTTACTTACTATTTAAGTAACAATAATATGGTCATGAAATGAAGAAACTTATAAAATGAGATATAAATTATGAAGAATAACTAGAGCAAAGTTATAACTGAAATGTTATTTTTCATCTTAATATTGATTGTTATTAAAAAACATTGTGCAAAAGCTAAAAACGTCTCATATTTTGTGGATTTATATTTGTTGTTTTAACAAAGAGCTTTTTAGAATTATTAAATAAATTACTTATATCAATATAAAGGATTGAATTGTAGTGAATTTTTGTATGATATGTTTGGTTTTGAAGGGTTTTAGTCAGTGACCGCGATTACTCAGGCCTCAACTTCTTTATTTATAAAAAAATAAACACACAACATTCTAAATTAGTTTAAGATATGATTTGTTGTGATTTCTTGCATGATATTTTAATTTTAAGATCACATACTTTAATAATATTATGTGACTGGTTGACAAAACTAAGTGAATATTCAAAATTTTCGAGGGTTTTTTTGGCTGAGGATAATAATCTATTGCAGTAACAAATTCACTATTTTAATTTTATGTAGGTAACTTATTAATAAAGTTTTGGAAATTGGCAACTTTTTTTTTTTGAATTATTATTAAAAAAATTAAATGTTTGTAGCTTTTCAAATTCAAATTCGTATATTAAGAATAAAATGAAAGTAATAGTGTTATCTAAAATATTTGTTATTTACATAATTTAATCTTTACAATCTCTAATTTTTACTTACTAATTTCATATATCTAGTATATATTTTATGATATATAATCCCAGTTATTAATCTCCCAATAAAATTTAACTGATCCAACAATTTGTCATTTTGATAGGTTATATTGAACAACAGTTAAGATTATTAAAATATACATAAGGCAAATTTGACGAGGTTTTGTGAAACACCCTTGGATTTATTTAAATTCTCTCCGATGGCTTTATTATAGAAAAAAATAAACGACATGGACTCACAACTCAATTTCATACAACTACTTGTAGTTCTTATTATAATCAGTAAAAAAAAACTGTTATACTGTTAATTATATGAATCATAAGTTTGCCATCCCATAAAAACTATTATACCAAGTGAGTTCCGTAGTTAAAAAAAATAGTTAACAAGTAAGTGATCCGAAAAAACTTTCAGTTTTACATTACAAGGAATTGTAAACAGAAAACAAATTAAAGCAATGATATCTAGAGTTACGTTATTTTATTTGAAAATTAAGTTTAAACTGCAAGTACAATAGGTTGATATTGAATAAAAAATTATCTCTTTAATAATATTAGTTATTTTTGTAGACAATTTTGGGTGCTGTCCTTTACTAATTCCACGAAACTATATTATATTATTATACTCTAATAAAATAAACACATTTTTTTTAGTAGAAGCACAAAAAAGCTGAAGTAGTATAACAGTGCATGCTACTATTTAACATTTTAACATAACTGTTTTTTTACGATCGCATGATACCTTGCGTAACAATATTTCTATTATTTACTTTATTCTTACAGATTATCTTAATTTATCTATTGGTTACAAGCAAGTATATATTAATACATTTTAATTTACATAAATATTTTAATTACTTGTATTTCCTATATGTTTTAAATTATATTCTCTACACATTACAGATATATACACATGTTATTTGTTAACTTTTGTAATTTTTTTAAGGTTTAGAGGATTTTAATCTTTTCCAATGATTTATAAAATAATAATATTTTGTTTTTTAGGGTAAAGGTACAGGTTCCGGCCATCGAACTTTACTCTACGGCAATGCTATTCTATTGCGGCATCTTAACAGTGATATGGTGTGTATTATAATAAATGTTTATAACTATCATTTTAAGGCAATCGAACGCCCCGCATGTAGGCAGCATAACGCCTGTTCCTAACGTGACGATCGGTAAAACTTGCATTCCTGCTGCAAGCCGCTTTGAGGAACCTAGTTCCGTTCCGCTAGCTTCAAACTAAAGCTAAGATGGTCCCAATCGCGCCCAGGTCTAAGAAGAAAGCCAAAACTTATTTGCCGGGTTTATTTTTGTTATCAACATCTCACATAAACAATAATAAATTATAATTAGTTATGGACTTAGAGCAATTCACACTGAAGCTTTTTTTCATATAATCCTGAATTTCGTAATAAGATTTTTCTATAAATAAGATAGTACTGGATTTTCTGGTTGTAGCATATTAACCGTATAGGGACCATGTTTCTGTTAGTATCCTCCCCCGACCTAAGCGCTGCTCTCCGAAAGAGGAGACCCAAACATATCCATCATGACCCTGACGATCTGATGACTACTTACAACACACTCGTACCACCTACCACACAATCATACGCTACACACCGTCTTCGCCGGCGAAGACGAGGTCCCCTCTATCTTACATCATCCGGACGTGGGTTCATCTCCACGGCCTCGGAGACGTACGGACCACTCACCGTCCGACCCCCCCGTTATCCCAAACGTCGCCTAAGCCGAGGTTCGGCTTAGTTTCTTCGGACCTTAGGGCTCAAAACTTCTTCTGGCAGAGTTCTTTCCGAAGCTCGCCAAACAGCCCGGTTACGCTGTCGCAACCAATAGGGTTAGCACAGCTAATAGAGAGTCCAAAAAAAAAGTTAGTATAAATAGTCTGTATTCCAAGCAATATAAGCCTCTATGTGGTCACACTTAAAACCTTGAGTGGACTATAGTTTTTAGGCGTAATAAAATTATTTAATTAATTAATTAACGAAAGAGTCACACACAATGCCTTATCATCGATCTTAATTAGTATACTTTAGTTAATTACAAAAGTTCGTAACCTTTGTATTTTTTTCGCTACAAATATTGTTATCACAATTATTATGATGGGCATTTTGTAGGGATTTCCGGATGCCACGATCTTTTATTTTTTTTTTCTTGGTGTCCTCTTTCAGTAAAAGAGACCTTGTTTTGCTTTATTGTCAACTTACACACTTTACAATTTTTAGTCTTAATAATATATAAGTCATTTGTAAAAGACTTTCCGTTAAAACAATAATATTTGTCATAAAATTACAATTTTTACAATTTGACGACCTCCGTGGCGCAGCGCGTGCGCTGTTGCATTTTAAAAAATTGTAGGTCTTGGGTTCGATTCCCGGCACGAGTCTGGTCTGGTGGGAAGCTTCGGCCGTGGCTAGTTACCACCCTGCCGACAAAGACGTATCGCCAAGCGATTTAGCGTTCCGGCACGATACCCATAACAGGTTAGCCCGCTACCATCTTAGACTGCATCATCACTTACCATCAGGTGAGATGTGTCAAGGGCTAACTTGTGGTGAATAAAAAAAAAAAAAAATTAAACCGGATAAAATACAATTAAGACGATTACAAAAAACATAAACAACAATTAAATTAATACAAAATTACCATAATACTATATAATACACATAAAGCAAAATTTTAAAAGGTCTAATAATTAATTAAAAACATTAAAATCACAAGTCTATCTTTAAACTAAACGAATGCCACGATCTTGCGTTGGCATACCAGTAGCTGGGTCTTCTTGGGATCCCAAAATCCAATCCAATCTACGTGCCCCGGCTTTTGCCGTTTTAGCTTCTTCTATTCAACTATGTCGGTACCTTTGGTTCGTCTACAAATCTCTTTTTGTATTCGTTTACGTAGAGTAGTTTAGTAGGCTGCACAAAATTAGTAAGTCATTCAAAGGAAATTGTATTTTATTTTATAATAAACTAGCTGGCGCCCGCGACTTCATCCGCGTGGAATAAGTTTTAAAAATTCAGACAGAATAAGTTGTAAAAATTCCTACGGGAACTCTCTTATGTCACTCTCCAGATCCTCAACTATATTTTCAAAAATCACGTCGATCCATTGCTCTGTTGCGACGTGATTGAAGGACATACCAATATACAAACACACTTTCGCATTTATAATATTACTACTCGGACTTTTACAAATTATTTTCTTAGCGATGTCTACGGCTCTACGGTCTAACTTCCAAATTCCTTTTCATTATTTATGTTTCTACTTTCAAGGTGTGATTTTGCAAAAGAGCTTATACCTACATGTATTATTACTGAAAAGTACCTAATGCTCTAATTGCCGATTTTAATTTGTCTAATTCCAAAAACGCAAAACTTTCCTACCACCCCCTCTCTCTCTCTCCTTTTGGGGTGGATTTTTTAAATGTTTTTATTATTTAAAACAAATAACCTAAATGTCAATTTTCATGTCCCTAACTTCGAAATCTTAGAATCTCCATGAAAACTTCCAACCCTCATTTTACCCTCTTTGGGGTAGATTTTCGTAACATTGATTGATACAGATCTTTATTATTTATAATTAATAATTTAGGAGCCAACTTTCATGTCTTTAACTTCAAAAATATAGGACTTTCACACAAACTTCCAACCCCTGTTCTACCCCTTAGGGGTGGATTTTTGTAATATTGCGTATACAGGTTTTTATTTTTTAAAACAAATTACCTAAATGCCAATTTTCATGTCCCGTACTTCGAAAACATAGAATTCTCATGAAAACTTCCAACCCCCATCTTACCCCCATTGGTGTAGATTTTCATAACATTGATTATACAGATCATTATCATCTATAATTAAAAACTTAATTGCCAATTTTTATGTCACTAACTTCAAAAATATAGGACTTTCATAAAATCTTCCAACCCCCATTTCTACCCCTTAGGGATGGATTTTTGTAATATTGCGTATACAGGTTTTTATTATTTAAAACCAATTACCTAAATGCCAATTTTCATGTCCCTAACTTCGAAAACTTAGAATCCTCATGAAAATTTCCTACCCCCATTTCACCCCCCTCGGTGTAGATTTTCCCATTATTGATCATACAAATCTTTATTATTTATAATTAACAACTTAGATGCCAACTTTCATGTCTCTAACTTCAAAAATATAGGACTTTCATACAAACTTCCAACCCCCATTTCTACCCCTTAGGGGTGGATTTTTGTAATATTGCGTGTACAGGTTTTTATTATTTAAAACAAATTACCTAAATGCCCATTTTCATGTCCCTAACTTCGAAAACATAGAATCCTCATGATAACGCCCCACCCCCATTTCACCCCCCTTGGGGTAGATTTTTGTAACATTGATTATACATATCTTTATCATTTATAATAAAAAACTTAGTTGCCAACTTTCATGTCTCTAACTTCAAAAATATAGGACTTTCATACAAACTTCCAACCCCCATTTCTACCCCTTAGGGGTAGATTTTCTCAAAACCGTTTCTTAGCTGACCTCTACTTCATAAAAGGAATCTACCTTCCAAATATAAAGTTCGTATGTTTTATAGTTCCTGAGATATCGTGATCATCAGTCAGTCAGTGGTATTTCGCTTTTATATATATAGATTACCTATTGATATCTTGGAGATGTCTATCAATAAGTTCAAAGTTTTTATAAAACGAAAGCTTGTAGAAAAATAATATTTCGATATAAAGGAATTATATAAACGATAAAAAAGCTTGGGTGTGAATTGCTCTATCTCCATAGGTACTATAGTTTATTATTCATTATGTGAGATGGTGATAAAGAAAAAATGAAAAACCCCGGCTAAGTTTGTTGTGGGATTCTTCTTAGACCGGGGCGCGTTTGGAACCCTCATAGCTTTAGTTTTAAGTTTACGAATATAGTTATCACCATGAAATAACTACTATGTAAATTATTGACGCGTCAAAAGTGCTTTTTTAAGGACTATTTGAATAAAGATTATTTTGAATTTGAATTTGAATTTGAGAGTTTCTGGGCTATAATTCTATATGTTATGTTCCGGAGCCATCACTGGCATACAATTGTAATGTAACACTGGCATACTCATCACTGGCATACAATTGTAATGCGCCAAACAATATTCCGAAATGCGATAATTACAATTTATTACAGTCGCAAGTTAAAATGTGGTAAGGAAAATTTTCCTTATGCTCGTAATAATGTTTTTAAACTTATGGCCACTTCCTAAACAACCGCAATGCGCAAATTGACTCAATTTAGTTTTTTATATTCATTACGCTCGACAATATTGTGTTCGACTAGCTGTACCCGCGACTTCGTCCGCGTGGAATTTAACATAAAAGTTAATAGGCAGCCTATGTGATATTAATTCGTTGGTTTGAGAAGTGTTGGGAGGCGCCCGACGTCATAGACCAGTAGTGGCATGCTGAACTGGGCGCGGTACTGGCCAGTACTTGGACATTGCAACATAACTGTATTTTTCTAAAATAAGTTACTCCTTATTACACCAGCTAGCTGTTAATAAAAGTCCCGTCAAAATCGGTCCAGCCGTTTCAGATATTAGCCGGAACAAACAAACAGACAGACAGACCGACGGACAAAAAAAAAAAAAATTGTTTTGGTGTATCTACCGTATATTCATAAATATGCATGTAGTAATAAACGGTTATTTCAATAGTACAAACAGACACTGTATATTTATTATTAAGATTAAAAAATTAAAGTTTTTTTTTTTTTGAGTAGATACTAGCTACTTACTCAAAATAAACTTGGAACTAGAAATTCCTGGTTCCTGGGTACCAGGAAAATATGTTCATTTTCTAGTTGTTACTAGAAACTTAAATATAATTCTAATCTTCTAGGGTGAGGACTTAGTAATAATTTGTTTTAACCCAAACTCATCATCATCATCATGCTCAACCCATTACCGGCTCACTACAGAGCACTCCTCTCAACATGAGAAGGGTTTGGCCATAGTCCACCACGTTGGCCATGTGCGGATTGGCAGACTTTACACGCCTTTGAGAACATAATGGAGAACTCTCAGGCGTGCAGGTTTCCTCACGATGTTTTCCTTCACCGTTGAAGCAAGTGATATTTTAATTGTTTTTAAAAACGCACATAACTTCGAAACGCACGTGCGTGAGGATTCGAACCGCCGACCTTAGGAGATTAGACCTTGATTAGGAGGCTGACGCCCTAACCACTAGGCTATACAGCTTCAAACTCATCAATGCTATGTTTATACATAATGTTCTGTATTATTTTAGTACTTGGCTTGTCTATCGACATCCTCGTCTCAAGATAAACTGGCCTTCGACGTTGGTCTGCAAGAGCATTCTCAGGGCGAAGCATGCTGGTGGACCCTGCATCCTGCGAGTAAACAGAGGTTAATAAATCTTAGATTAAAAATCGCCATCCGCTGGATTTCTACTAGATATCGCGACGATTGGCATAGGGCGTGCGCTGTCACATTTTAAAATTTAAGGTCCTGGGTTCGATTCCCGACTCTAGTCTGGTCTGGTCGGAGGCTTTAGCCGTGGCTAGTTACCACCCTACCGACATTGGCAGACATTGGCGGATTGGCAGACTTTAAACGCTTTTGAGAACATTATGGAGAACTCTCAAGCATGCAGATTTCCTCACGATGTTTCCTTCACCGTTGAAGCTAGTGATATTTTAATTGCTTAAAAACGCACAAAACTATGAAAGTTAGAGATGTGTGCCCGGGATCGAACCCCCTTCCTCTGATTAGGAGGCGGACGTCCTAACCACTAGCCTATCGCAGATTATCTTATAAAGCTTATATATAACCAAGAAATAGTGCTTTGATTCGGAAATAAGTTATTTTTTTGCTAACCAAACTCACCCAACTCGTTTAATATCAGATCAGAGGGTGAAAAAGTGCGAGTTGGTGACGATTTGATTCTCGTGTCTGTCGCTACGGAAAGATATTTGGTAAGCCTCATTTTCCTTTTTTTCCATAAGCGTACATCTTATAAAAAGTCAGGATCCTCAAGTCACCACATAGTATCTAGCTACCTTCAAAGAAGCAAAAGATTGAAATAAAAAAGTGTATCGACAGTAACGCTGATTGCTTGACTGACTCATCATCATCATCAACATCATCATCACGCTCCAGTATTTGGGCATCCTTGCAAAGTTAATCTTCATCATCATAGGCACAGATCTTAGGCACACAAAAGAACGAAGGTGTGTGGCTCTAATCTACCACGTTCGCCAAATGCAGATTGGTAGAATTAATATGTCTTAAGAAAACATTATGGAGAACTTTCATGCGTGTAGATTTGTTCCTTATGTTCATCTTCATTTATTCTTCATGTTATATTTAATTTAATTAACGTAAAAAAAATACCATAACTCCTTAAAGTTAGAGGTGCCTGCTATGAATCCATCTTTGTTCCCCCGAATGGAAAACATAAGTTTGACTAGGCTATCACCGATATGATTTTGGCGACCTCCGTGGCGCAGTGCTTGCGCTGTCGCATTATAAAGTTGGTCGTCATGGGTTCGATTCCCGGCTCGAGATTGGTTTAGTGGGAGGCTTCGGCCGTAGCTAGTTAACACCCTACCGACAAAGACGAATCGCTAAGCGATGGTTTGGTTACCAATTTGGAGTGTGGGTTTATCATGCCCCTAACAAGTTACCCCGCTATCATCCTAGACTGCATCATCACTTACCATCAGGTGAGACAGCCATCAAGGGCTGACTTGTAAAGTATAAAAAAAATGTCAATAAATGCTTCTTTTTCAGCACACAACCAAAGAAAATGAGGTGTCCATAGTAAACGCATCGTTCCACGTGACCCACTGGTCCGTCCAGCCGTACGGTACGGGCATATCCCGTATGAAGTACGTGGGATACGTGTTTGGCGGAGACGTGCTCCGATTCTTCCATGGTGGTGACGAGTGTCTCACTATACCGAGCACGTGGAGCAGTGATGGCGGACAAAAGTGAGTTTAACTTTCTAAGCTCTTGTTATGTACTAAGATATGATCCATTTCCTTACCAATGTTTTGTATTTTCTCCGTGTAAACTGTATGAGGAATAGATAGATAGACATATTGCACACAAATTAAAAAAAAATAACAACACGGGACACTTAACACATGAGTGTGCAAAGGCAGTCTTATTGCTTAAGCAATCTCTTCCAGACAACCCTTGGGGAAAGAATTAAAGGTTAAAACAAAGTATGTGTAACCGTGAAAAGCCCCGTAATAAGAGAAGAAGAGAGAAAAACCAGCTTAAAAACGCTCGGCCGTATGTTAAGTCGGTATCTTACAACCCCACAGTCCAACTCGATGCTCGATTAGGCAAGGGGTAGACTTCCACGTACATTCGGGATCCAGTCAGCGGAAACAAAAATGGCCTAGCACTCTCAACTTAGTAAGAAAGAGTAATAAAGCAAAAATATTGTACAGCCAATAATAGCCTGAAGAAATGCTAAGCGGTTCCGTCTTTACTCGAAAGAACTAGGGGAGGTTGTTTTAGACCGTGGAAGTCGGACTCGCCCTGCTGTGAGGCAGAAGTCCGTAGGGATTTTTTCCTCCCTAGGGAAAAAAAAGTACAGCCAATAATATAGGAAAGCTTTAATAAATCCGCGACCTAGTCAGCGGGAATAAAAATGGCCTAGCAATTTTAACTCGAGAGTAATAAAGGAAAAAAGTCAGACAGTCAACAATTTATAATTTTTTACATTCCCCAGTATCGTGGTATATGAAGGAGGCTCCGTAATGTCGCAAGCTCGATCACTGTGGCGTTTGGAACTGGCGCGTACCAAGTGGGCTGGTGGGTTCATCAACTGGTACCATCCGATGAGGATACGACACATCACCACGGGACGATACCTCGGCGTTAATGATCAGAACGAGCTGTATTTAATTAGCAGGTAATTATCCAGGTATTCCTCTAAATATTTATGGAAAAGGTTACTGGCTGATTGATCTATCAACGCACAGTTCAAACCACTAGACGACTATGGGTGAAATCCGGCGATAGCTAAAATATATAATAAGAGAATTTAAAATGAGCGAAGCTGGAGCCAAAAGCTGGAAACACAATTAAATATGCTTCCAATCATCATGATTTTATGAGAGATGGACGTATTTAGTAAGGGTTTCTAAATTTCACAGTTTTGTTCCCCAATGGGTCAATAATTCCCTGCGACTTGATGTTCTTTACCAACCTAGGCGGTTGTTTGCACTGAATTTGTAGTTTATAAAGTCCATCATTTCTCCGAGCTACGAGCCAATTACCACTTTAGAATCGCGATTCTTTGAATTATGTCTGAACATTGATTTTTCTAAAAAAAACATATTTGATCATGTTACGTTGATGTTATCCAAGCCTGGCACTTTACGTTGTCCGTTTAATAAATTTGGTACCTCATAAAAATAAATCTGTAAAAGAAAATTTTGAATCTCCCAATTCCCAATAAAAGATGAACTATAAACTGTTGTACTAAATTAGTATTTATCTTAGTTAATTATCAAGCTTTATAATAAAAACATTACAGAGAAGAGGCAACAACCGCCTCATGCGCATTCTGCCTCCGTCAAGAGAAAGATGACCAGAAGGTTGTCCTTGAAGACAAAGATCTGGAAATCATAGGAGCTCCAATCATCAAATACGGTGATTCCACTGTTATTGTACAACATTCGGAGACTGGGCTGTGGCTCTCTTATAAGGTAAATATGGAAACTCCTTATTATACAACCACGTGGCTGGAAACATAAATGGAAGCATTTGTGTTTCCAGCCACGTATAACATTAGTTCCTTCAAGGAAAGGGTGAATAGGCATTTTCTAGGTAAGCGCACTCCAATCTAGACCTCATTAATGCCTTCTGGTACTGATTGTCGTCGAGCGCAAACCTATCTCAAAATAAAAAAATAATAATTTTAATCTAAGCAAAAAAAAAATCTAACTTGGCCATTTAAGATGATGGGGATCAGCAATTAGGACAAGTTTGTGTAGAAGACTCTTATTTAATATAATTTCGAAAAATCTGGCAGCATAAGAAGAGTCTTTTAAAAATCTTTAAAATAAATTCGCTCTTGCTATTTGTACATATATAACTTCAAAAAGCATTGATTCGTTACTTGAATCTAAAAGTTTACGATTAAGAAACAAGCAACATCAACTATTATAAACCAGACTATAATGATTTTTCATGAATACGTAAAACGTGAACTCATTTGCTGATACTACCACCAGTACATAGCTAGTAGTTATTCCGATAATACTTTTAGCTTTTTATATAAAATATTCAATATATTTTTCAGTCTTACGAGACAAAGAAGAAAGGTGTCGGCAAAGTGGAAGAAAAGCAAGCTATACTGCACGAAGAAGGTAAAATGGACGACGGGCTCGACTTTTCCAGATCACAAGAAGAAGAATCTAGAACCGCCAGAGTTATAAGAAAATGTTCTTCTCTGTTCACTAAATTTATTACGTAAGTTTTCGAAGTGATTTCCCGAAATTTTACTATAGTTAGTATATTACGGATATATTTACGATATATATTTACGAACCAAAGTATTCAATAAATAAATAAAATTTCGGATAATTTAATTTGGTTTTCCTTATTGACCAATATTATATTTAGAGAAATAATCTGCATTTATTTAATCATAGATTATAATATTACAAGAACTCAGCTGCACACATCCGAATTTAAAAAAACCAATACTAGAAGTAGAACTAATTAATACTAGAAGTTAAAAAGTGCAGGTGTGACCACGATAGTTTTTAAATATATTTAAAAAAATAAACTTTTTTGCAGTGGCCTTGAAACATTACAAGAGAATCGACGTCATTCGATGTTCTTCGCGTCAGTAAATTTGGGTGAAATGGTTATGTGCTTAGAGGATCTGATCAACTACTTCGCTCAACCAGATGAAGATATGGGTAAGTTCTCCACAACTTTGTATTTCTTGTGATAACTTTTATACAGTACAAACGCTCATGTAATATTTCAAGTAAAAAAAAACAAAATGTTTCGGTACCTTTTTAAAGTCTTCGGGGATGAAGTCTCATCTTCATTTTATGACGACCTCCGTGGCGGAGCGCGCGCGCTGTTGCATTTTAAAGTTGGAGGTCCTGGGTTCGATTCCCGGCTCGGGTCTCATCTGGTGGGAGGCTTCGGCCGTGGCTAGTTATCACCCTACCGACAAAGACGTGTCGCCAAGCGATTTTGCATTCCGGCACGATGTCGCGTAGAAACCAATTAGGAGTGTGGGCTTACCATGCCCCTAGCAGGTTAGCCCGCTACTGTCTTAGACTGCATCATCACTTGCCATCAGGTGAGATTGCAGTCAAGGGCTAACTTGTAGTGGATAAAAAAAAATCAGCCTTTTAATGCCACTTGTGTCTGTCTCTTATAGGCCAAAAGAATAAACTGCTCCAATACGTTTTACATTACACATATAGTCTAAAATAAATCGATAAATCGTCTGACCCTTATATACTTACTTGTCTTGCCGAAGGACTTAAAAATGTCATGTTAACTAATTTAATAAATCTAATACAATGCAAAATTTTCTTTGGCCAGAACACGAAGAAAAGCAAAATAAATTCCGGGCGCTCCGAAACCGTCAAGACCTGTTCCAAGAGGAAGGCATCCTGAACTTGATCCTCGAAGCAATTGATAAAATCAACGTGATCACGTCTCAGGGATTCCTCGCTGGATTCCTAGCAGGAGACGAATCTGGGCAGAGTTGGGACATGATATCAGTTTATTTGTACCAGCTTTTGGGTAAGCACGCTCACCTTTTTGCCATTTAAAGCAAATTACAATGATCATAAACTCGTGAACTATATATTCTAATAACAAGCTAATCAAAGTCGTCGCTCAGGTATCCCCTGACAATATGTTTTATATGCACTGGCTCAGGGTACACCAGACCCCTAACGTAAGATAACTGAGGAATTATTTTTAAATTATTTTATATCTATTAAGTTCATTTCTTTCATTTTTATTAACTCTACTTTTAATATTTTTTCTAAATTTAAATTATAAGGGTTATATGGATCCCTGACCTGCAATAAAAATATTTTATTTATTTATTATTTATATTAAGACATCTTTTCTTCAAACCGTTTCATGATTAACCCAGGCCGCGCCGACATTATCCAGGAATCAGGGTGGAACGAGTTTGTCTTTTGGCGGCTTTATCTCAACTGTACATTTTATTTTTCAATTATTTCAACCCTTTATTAATTAACAATGGCATCCATCCAAAGGCATTATTTTTATTTTCGCTTGACATCTTGACTTTTGCATGAAGGTCACCTGATGTACGCATCTTTCGCTCTACCTTAGAGCTACTGTATATCAGTGTCAAATATCGTATGCATTATTAACACACGATTTTTGACGACCTCCGTGGCTGGCCGCTGGTACATTATAAAGTTGGAGGTCCTGGGTTCGATTCCCGGCTCAAGTCTGGTGGGAGGCTTCGGCTGCGGCTAGTTACCACCCTACCGACAGAGACGTCTCTACGTATCGCCAAGCGATATAGCGTTCCGGCACGATGTCGCGTAGAAACCGTTTGCCATACCCCAAACAGGTTAGCCCGCTACCATCCTAGACTGCATCATCACTTGCCATCAGGTGAGATTGCCGTCAAGGGCTAACTTGGAGTGGATTAAAAAAAAATATGCTGACCTGAAGAAAAAACAGACGTGCTATGAGGAGTTCTACTTCTACTCCTTGAATAATAGAACTAAGCATCACAAGGAAGATTATTTCGAAAGCAAACTCAATTGTATCAATAAAATCAAATAATTTTTCTAGCGGCCATAATCAAGGGCAACCATACCAACTGCGCGCAATTCGCCAACTCCAACCGTCTTAACTGGCTGTTCTCAAGATTGGGTTCGCAAGCCTCGGGGGAGGGAACCGGTATGCTTGATGTACTGCATTGCGTCCTCATTGACTCGCCGGAGGCTTTGAATATGATGAGAGTAAGTTATATTGTACCTTACATTTTGTAACTTACATTTTGTGAATTACATTTTGTTACTTACATTTTGTACCTTACATTTTGTAACTTACATTTTGTACCTTACATTTTGTACCTTACATTTAATGTTAATAGTGAAGATTTTGGAACTTATTACTCCTTGTGTTCAGCATTGTTTGGGTACCGAACAGTTCAAACCATTTTCGGTGTGATGAACGAATTCGGAATTATTCCAGTCCCTGGTTATTTAATTGCTTCACACAGTTATTAGGTACTTATTTTCTCTTTTGTTAAACCTTTTGTTGTCAAAATTAGTTAAACGATCAATCAAACACAAAATTCAGGTCTTTTTGGATTTTTTCATGAAACACTCCTATGGCGTCCAGTTGTTGCTTGGGTATATCGAGTTCTTTTAAACTGCAAGCGACTCTTTAACTTACGATATGAGTAGGTTAATTACGGATTATATTATGAATTAGTTTTTTTAAGTATAATGATAACTGATAGCTCAAAACATAATTTTAAGTGGCATGTGAGATGGTGATAACCAAAAGAAAATTTACCTGGCTAAGTTTGTTGTGGGCTTCTTCTGAGACCGGGGCGCGTTAGGAACCCTCATAGCTTTAGTTTTAAGTTTACGAATGTAGTTATCACCATCAAATCAATACTATGTAAATTATTGACGCGTCAAAAGTGCCTCTTAAAGAACTATTTGAATAAAGATTATTTTAATTTTTAATTTCTTTTTATCATTTTTTATTTTTTTATAATATCGATTATCAAACAAAAAAATGATTCTAGATATATATTGAAACTGGTTCCTCAGCCTGCTTTTGTATAACCATTCACCATTTTGTTTTTTTTTAATCTACAGGATGAACACATCAAAGTCATCATATCACTGCTCGAAAAGCACGGTAGAGACCCAAAGGTTCTGGACGTTCTGTGTTCACTGTGTGTTGGTAACGGCGTGGCTGTGAGGTCTTCGCAGAACAACATCTGCGATTATCTGCTGCCAGGGAAAAACCTCCTGTTGCAAACGCAACTGGTCGATCATGTGTCCAGGTAACTTTGAACCTAAGTATGATTGTTTTTTATAGCACTGCAGGTAGTTAGGTTTGACCTTGAATCCAAGTATTCAGTCAGTCTAAGATAGTATAGACAGGATGAGTTGGCGCTACCTAAAAGAGGCCTATGTCCAGCAGTGGATTAATGTTGGCTGATGATGAAGATGGTATCAAGCTACCCTATTAGAGCTATGGCAGATGCATACAAACAAATGAAAGGCTGAATCAAAAATTCTAATTACTTACCGACACAGTTTTATCTAATGTCTTCGAGAGCAAAATGAAGATTTATTAAGTCACTTGAATTATCAAATCCTCCTGGGCTAATAGCTCGGTGCAATTATTCATAACGCCACTAAATCGCTACCCGATATCTCCGAGCACATGGGCTTTACCTCTTCGCAGACCTTCTGCGCACCATTCCCCCCCCCCCCCCCCCCTCCCATCCCCTGGCGGTGGCGCCTTACAGTTACGAATTCGTCAGTAAGGAGAAATGGTCTTACTATGGAAACTTTAAAAAGTAGATTTTATCGAGTTTGGCGATATTTCTTGATAATCACGTTCTCATGTGAAATAATTTGTGATGTAATAAAGTTACATGTATTTCCTACTAAAATCCAAATTTTTTAAATTTTACTTCTTTGCGTAATATGAGGTATTTATTACAGTGTCCGTCCGAACATTTTCGTGGGCCGCGTTGAAGGATCAGCGGTGTACCAGAAGTGGTACTTCGAAGTTACCATGGATCACATTGAAAAAACCACGCATATGATGCCGCATTTGCGTATAGGATGGGCAAATACCTCTGGGTAAGTTTCATTATAGAACTGTACATAGCAGGCTAAGTGTTCGTTCTTTGGAACGGTTTATTCTAATATAAGGTGATATTAGTGGTGCTATTCAAGTAAATACTTTATCGCTAACTCGTTCACTTGTTTCTCGTTCACCATTTTCAGTTGGTAAAGTTAGATAAAACCTAACTTATTTTACTACTAAACCAATATTTTTCATAATTATGAATAATTAAAACAATGCTTGATTTTTTCCTTTAATAATTTAATTGATGTTGGTATCCTAATTACTTTTATGTATTAATTATTCAATGAGGATTAAGCCGTTTAGATTACTCAATTCTCACAACACAAGAACAATCTCTTTAATTTTTTTTCTCTATGAGAAAGATAATCTATACCCAGTAGTAGAATCGCAATAGAAAAAGTGATGGTGGTTAAAATTGTAATTCAAGAACTTTGTTTTATATTATTATTTATTTATTATTAATATACAAGGAATATAATTAGTTATACAATAAAGGCACCGAAAAAACCAAAGAGGTTTGCCCTCGGTGTTAATCAGTAACTTATATAAAGGATGGAAACGTATATTTTTTTTCTGTTTTCTAGTTATGTCCCATATCCTGGAGGGGGTGAGAAGTGGGGTGGTAACGGGGTCGGGGATGATCTCTACTCGTATGGCTTCGATGGAGCATACCTGTGGTCTGGAGGCAGAAAGACACCAGTTAACAGGACCCATGAGGAAGAACCATTCATCAGAAAAGGTTTGCGTAAAATATTAATAAATCAGTATCGATATAATAATAAAAGTATTTTCATTTTCAGAAAAATCTTATCCTATTTTAAGTTATTTACACGTGATTATGTGAATTTACGTGCGTTAGTTATTATACTAGTTTCTGTGGCAGGGGTAGAAAATTTTACGTTGTTCCAACATTTATGGCCAAAATGGGCTCATGGGTTGAGAATGATCACTATCATATCAGATAGTTTAAAAAAACTCATGCTACCTTCAGTTAATGGATTGAATAAAATTTTACATGGTCTCAGCAACTTCTATGTATATCCAGAGGCTATAAGAAAGATTTTGCGCGTTATTTTTTATGTAATTTATAAAATAATCCCCAATCTTCTAGACGCTTCAACTTATGACTTACTAAGTATAAGCTAACTTTTAAAGAATATGATCACATTCTATTCATTTATTGTCATCATTTTAGGTGACGTCATTGGCTGCGCTCTGGACTTGACCATACCTTTGATAAACTTCATGTTCAACGGCGTACGTGTCACCGGATCCTTCACCAACTTCAATCTTGAGGGCATGTTCTTCCCGGCAATCAGTTGCTCCAGTAAATTAAGGTGATGATATGTTTTTATGATTTTTTCACTGAGAAACATTTAACATTGAGAAAGTCCATACACTACTACTTAGCACTTATAAATTGTACGTTGTGAAGACAAAAAATATATCTCCTGAGGATGATCCGAAAGGTGCTTGGAGACTGTGTTTATTGGATCGGAATACTCTCGCAGTTAAAGAACATATAAAAGACTAGCTGGCGCCCACGACTTCGCCCGCGTGGCATAAGTTTTTAAAATTCAGTCAAAATAAGTTGTAAAAATGCCAACGGGAACTCTCCTATGTCACTCTCCAGGTCCTCAACTATAATTTCAAAAATCACGTCGATCTATTGCTCTGTTGCGACGTGATTGAAGGACAAACCAACATACCAACTCACATTCGCATTTATAATATTACTATGGTTTTGTCTGGATAGTAAGGAGTACAAAGTATTCCAATGGATTCAAAGAAGTAAAACTTTATAAGATTTTCAACCAACATGAACCCCGGTATTAACCTCTTTGCGGTGGATTTTCACAAATTATTAGCGGATGTCCACGCCTAAGCAGGGCCTAACTTCCAAATTCCTCATTCTTTATGTTTCCACTTTCAATGTGTGATTTTGCAAAAGAGCTTATACCTACATGTCATAGTTACTGAAAAGTAATGCTCTAATTGCCGATTTTCTTTTCTCTAATTCCAAAAACTCAGAACTTACATGTAACCTTCCAACCCCTCACCCCTCTCACCCCTTTTGGGATGGATTTTTGTAATATTGCGTATATACAGGTTTTTATTATTTAAATCAAATAACCTTAATGCCAATTTTCATGTCCATAACCTCGAAAACTTAGAATCCTCATGAAAACTTCCTACCCCCATTTCACCCCCCTTGGAGTAGATTTTCGCATTATTGATCATACAAATCTTTATTATTTACAATAAACAAATTAATTGCCAACTTTCATGTCTCTAACTTCAAAAATATAGGACTTTCATACAAACTTCCAACACCCATTTCTACCCCTTAGGGGTGGATTTTAGTAATATTGCGTATACAGGTTTTTATAATTTAAAACAAATAACCTAAATGTCAATTTTCATGTCCCTAACTTCGAAAACATAGAATCCTCATGAAAACGCCCCACCCCCATTTCACCCCCCCTGGGGTAGTTTTGCGTAACATTGATTATACAGATCTTTATCATTTATAATAAAAAACATAGTTGCCAATTTTCATGTCTCTAACTTCAAAAATAAAGGACTTTCATACAAACTTCCAACCCCCATTTCAACCCTTTAGGGGTGGATTTTCTCAAAACCGGTTCTTAGCTGACCTCTACTTCATAAAAGAAATCTACCTTCCAAATTTCAAGTTCGTTCGTTCTATAGTTCCTGAGATATCGTGATCATCAGTCAGTCAGTGGTATTTCGCTTTTATATATATAGATTAAACTACAGATAATGAATAGAAGCAGGCGTTACTTTGCGGAAGTCCATGATAAACAATAAACAGCAAGTATAATTTGCTATATTTCGCCGACAATCGGGAGATTTGTATAATATAACACCACACAAAATCTTCCACTAGAACCTCTACGTTTAAAGTTTACTTTTCACGCTTGTGAAGTCAACATCTCCTGAGGATGATCCGGTGTCGGGTCGAAACGTGCGGTTCTAGTGGAAGATTTTGTGTGGTGTTATATTATACAAATCTCCCGGTTGTCGGCGGAATATAGTAAATTATACTTGCTGTTTATTGTTTATATTTAAACTACAGTTGTCTTGTATTACATCGAAAACATTAATGAAAAACATGCTAAATCGTTTACTACTATACTTTGTACGCTTTGTTATACGAAGCTTTGTATTAAAATGAGCAGAGTTTTGATAAAATTCTGATTACTAAACAAACTATCGCCTCCTTGAAAGTAGTCAATTAAGAGAGGATATCATCATCATCATCATGATCAACCCATTGCCGGCTCAATAATGAGCACGGGTCTCCACTCAATATGAGAAGGGTTTGGACATAGTCCACGCTGGCCATGTGCGGATTAGCAGACTTCACACGCCTTTGAGAACGTTATGGTGAACTCTCAGGCGTACAGGTTTCCTCACGATGTTTTCCTTCACCGTTGAAGCAAGTGATATTTTTTTTTTTTTATTGATAGAGGATATGAGTTATCTAAACTTAGTTGTCTAGGAATAAACTAAGTATTTAACTTAGAACTATCTATATTGAATAAAATATTGGTCTACTGAACATAAGCAGTATAATTCGTCATTGAACTTACGTCTTAATTTTTAAAAAACTTCCATATTTGGGTTAGTTAAGTTTCTTCGTTGTTTAAGTTGTATCCATTTATTACTAGCTACTAAAGTTTATTTTAATCTTCCCCCAGTTGTCGTTTCCTCCTCGGAGGTGAACACGGTCGTCTTCGCTACGCCGCTCCTGAAGGATATTCTCCATTAGTGGAGTCCCTTCTTCCACAACAAATCCTCAATCTCGAGCCATGTTTCTATTTCGGAAACTTGGCCAAGAGAGCTTTGGCTGGACCACCCTTAGTGCAAGATGATACAGCTTTCGTACCGACACCAGTGGATACCATGTCGGTAAGTTTCTGAACGCAAACGCATTTTGTCTGGTGGGAGGCTTCGGCCGTGACTAGTTACCACCCTACCGACAAAGACGTGTCGCCAAGCAATTTAGCGTTCCGGCACGATGTCGCGTAGAAACCGATAGGAGGTATGGGTTTACCATACCTCTTACAGGTTAGCCCGCTACCATCTTAGACTGCATCATCCTTTACCATCAGGTGAGATTGCCGTCAAGGGCTAACTTGTAGTGGATTAAAAAAAAAAATCCTGTGCTTTTAGGAACTCTTTAAATTTATACAAAGTCTGTTCGAGCTCATCGGTATCTTGAACTTAATTTGGGATTAACATGCTGTCGTAGAACATTTTTTGGGTATTGAAATCAAGTGAATTAAAAAAAATTACAAATCTTAAGTTGTTTTAAAGTTGCGAGTGAAAATATGAATTCAAATCAAAAATAGTTTTTATACATACAGTTTTTTTTAATTTGATTTGTTTTTTTTAAATAAATTAACGAGAATTTTTTGCATGCCTACCTGGCAGATGGTAAAGCATTACTAATTAATGTAACACCAATATGACGACTACCATATACGACTCAATCTATGAAAAATAAATTTGATTTGATTTGATGTGATCCTAAATGCGCCCAGTTCTAACAAGAAGCCCAGAACAAGTTTAAGCGCGTATTGTTGTTATTATCACCATCTAAAATAGAGAATTCAACTTTGCAAACTCATCCATCTCAACTCACCATGTTTCGATATATTATACTTGATGTTGTAGGAATTCAAATAGTTTTCTAATACCATCATATTCTTCACAGATTACTTTGGCAACCTACATCGAACAAATCAGAGATAAGCTAGCTGAGAACATCCACGAAATGTGGGCAATGAATAAGGTTGGTAACCATTATTTTATTTACAAACATGTTTTGCATATTGTATCAAATTAAAACAATGAAATATTTTACTTTTGTATCAATTTTCAAATTCCGCGGTCTTTTATCTTCCTGAATTTTAAATGTTCTACCCACATTGTTTCAAGTCTGTTAACGTTGCGTTTTCTGGCGTGAAGTCACCGTTGTATCCTTAGTGTACATCCTTAGTGTACACCTTGGATCCTTAGTTTACATCGGTTCTCTGATATTGTATAATAAATCGTGTGATTTAATCGTAGATCGAAGCCGGTTGGTGCTATGGCGAAAACCGTGATGATGCCCATCGCATACACCCATGCCTCGTTCCATTCGAGAGATTACCGCCTGCCGAAAAACGATACGACATACAGCTCGCTGTGCAAACGCTCAAGTAAGTTATCTCGTCTCCATCCTAAGATTCATCAATTTTGAATCTCTATGCGGATCCCACGGGAGCTATGGCCATACGCTTGACAGAATAGGAAGATTTTCCGGTTTCTAATCTTTCATCTTGGGAAGTCGTTTATACAACTGTTGTGTATAAAAACATCAATAGCGCGATATAAGATTCTCTTGTATACCAGTGACACCATCTAGGATGACGATATGAAAACCGCAACAATTTTCAAATTGCTAGTTTACCGTTTTTTTTATGCCCTAAATGTGATGTTTTGCGTTTATCTTTTTGTATAATTCATAGTTGGCGGTCCTGTCATAAATATGATCCATAAAATAACCGATGCACATATATTACTCGGTTGGCCTGAAATTGGCTCGTAGAGAAGTTTGTGTTTTGTACAACCTTTTACAATGTTAAATAAAAGCAAGAGTTATTTTGCGAAATCCCGAAGTATCAACATGGTTCCTTAAACTTATCTTTCTGTAATCTGCGTGAAACTCCGCAGTTAAATTAGTTCTTACACATACGGATCTTTCAAAATGCTCTCAACGCACGGTTTCTTCAATTGTAAGTTGTAGCAACATCTGCTGAATTATTGTACAATGTTACATTGGAATCTTGATAGAATTCCTTAAAACTATTTCTGTGCAGATATTCGTGACTTAGCTAAGTCCGGTCAACATTGATCGACGATCGACAAATTAGTTAATCCAATAGTATTTATGCATATGCAGCTGTGATACCTAGTGGTAAGGACGTCAGCCTCCTAATCAGAGGTCGGGGGTTCGAACCCGGGTACGCACCTCTAACCTTTCGGAGTTATGTGCGTTTTTAAGCATTAAAATATCACTTGCTTCAACGGTGAAGGAAAACATCGTGAGGAAACCTGCATGCCTGAGATTTCTCCATAATATTCTCGAGGCAGTGAAGTCTGCCAACCCGCACATGGCAAGCGTAGTGGACTATGGCCAAACCCTTCTCATATTGAGAGGAGACCCGTGCTCTGTAGTGAGCCGATAATGGGTTGATCATGATGATGATGAATAATATTTAAGAGTGATTTATTGCTTCAGGACAATACTCGCTCTGGGCTACTATATCAGCCTCGACAAACCTCCAGCGCGTATCCGCAACGTTCGCCTCCCCAACGAACCATTCATGCAAGTAAGTATTTATGGAAGTACAATTCGGAAAAGCTTTTTCCTTTCACCAAGTTCGACCGTGCATTAGGTTAGTACTGCTCTTCGCTTATTTTTGTATTTATTTCAAATTCAAATTCAAAATAATCTTTATTCAAATGTCCTTTAAAAGGCACTTTTGACTCGTCAATAATTTACATAGCAGTGATTTAATGGTGATAACTACATTCGTAAACTGAAAACTAAAGCTATGAGGGTTTCGAACGCGCCCCGGTCTAAGAAGAAACCCACTACAAACTTAGCCGGTTTTTTTAACACCATCTTACATTATCAATAATAAATTCTAGTACCTATGGAGATAGAGCAATTCACACCGAAGCTTTTTTATCGTTTATATAATCCTTAAAATCGAAATATGATTTTTCTATAAGCTTTTGTTTTATAAAACTTTGAACTTATTGATAGACATCTCCAAGATATCAATAGGTAATTTATTATAAAAAAAAATACAATTTCCTTTGAATGAGTTACTAATTTTGTGCAGCCTACTACATTTCATATATGATGACAACTAAGAATTTTTATCGTCAACTATGGTCCACGAAAATCGGGAACCTTTTCTCCTTTAGATTATAATAAGAGTATCAGAATTAATAGACATCTTTTTATATCAAAATGATGATGCAGTCTTACATAAAATGCGCTTGGCATTTTATGTAAGACTGCATCATAATTTTACAAAAGATTTGATTGCCGCCAAGCGTCCCATTTATCTCTCACGCTAAGTATTATTCTAGCTACCTAATTGCAATTTTTAACCTATAGTCGAACGGGTACAAGCCAGCTCCATTAGACCTGAGTGCTGTCACCCTGACACCGAAGATGGACGAGCTTGTGGACCAGCTGGCTGAAAACACCCACAACCTATGGGCAAGGGAGCGCATACAACAGGGTTGGACATATGGACTTAACGAGGTTAGTTGATTTGAAACATTAGCAGAACAATAAAATATTCGCTTTATTTAACTTCTAAAACAAAAAATCCTAGATCCAAGTCACAATTTCGCTAAAATTGGTGAAACTTTAAAATGCACGGGTTTCAAAGTCTATATTTAATAAATCCTCTGGAAGAATTACCCTGTTGCTTTTCCGGAACAATAGGAATCATAGGGACATATGTCTATAAACAGTGCCTATATATGAGTATGTGCCATATTTCATTATTCCAAGTGTTGAGCTAAACGTAAAAATAATAAAAAAGATCTAAACAAACAGATTAATAAACTAACAGAAACACTTTCATATTCATAAGTATTATAAGTATAAGTGTTAATAAATAATCTAAGAAGCACATTTTATATTAAACCGGAAACACCTGTACTTAATCAATGTATGTTCAAATAAAAATCGAATATAAGGTATAGATTGACCTATATTTTCCAATCATTTAAAAGCTCAGTTGAGTATGATTTATTCTTATCATCTATCTCTTATTTCTTATTTAAGTTTATACTTTCTTATCTTCTTATGTATTATTTGGTTATTTATCTTCTTTCTTATTTTTAGTGTTGTTCTAAGTTTTCGGTGAATGAACTTTTTTTTTTTTTTTTTTTTTTTTTAATCTGTTTTTTTTTGGGACTTTGGTCCGAAACGGACATGTCAGCCCCATCATCTCCTTAATAGATAACAAACAAAATTATATATATATAAAAAAAAAATAGCTCTTAACACACTTATAACAAAAAAATAACAAAATTATAAAAAAAAAATAACAAAATAAAAGTATGACTACTACAAATGTAACAGACAACATCTACTTCTGCAGAAATATTTCAACAACAGATTTAAAACCTTCTGTTGTCGGTAGACAGAGGAGGCTCGAAAGACCGCCTACGTCAAATCTGCTGATGCTATATTTCCGCACAACATGTTCTCGTTGCACGTTGTATCTGCTACACTCCGCTAGTACGTGCTGGACATCATCCGTCGTACCGCAAATGTCACAGTTAGCTGAGTTAACTTTCTTCATCAGAAATGCGAATTTATTCGATGGATAATGTCCAGACCGCAACCTATGAGCTAATACCATATATTTCCTACTTAATTTAACATTAGCAAACCAAGGAAAACGAGGAGGCTGACATTGAATAGTTTTATACCAAATACCTTTCTCTCTACTTCTTAGGTCAAAATATTCCTTAAATTTATCATAACACACGACTTTGAAATTATTTAATAATTCGGTATAAAACGGTAAAATAGGTAACCGTGACCCATCTGATACAGCTAATTTGGCTAGTCTGTCAGCCTCTTCGTTTCCCCTTATGCCTATATGAGCAGGAACCCATTGCAATCTCAAATTTATGTCATTAAAATTATATATATGTTGTAAAATTTCGTAAGCTACTGGCAGGCCTCTGCTATATCCAGAGGCGCATCGAGCTAAATGTTGCAAAGCGCTTTTGCTATCTGAAAAGATAACAAAATTGTACCCGCTTATAGTACCAATATATTTAAGAGCTTCTGAGATTGCCACGAGCTCCATGGTCATTATACAAATTTGTTGATTGGTTTTAAACATAGCCGACTTTCTAAGACTTAAGTGCCAAAAGGCTGCCCCTAATCCTACATTATTTTTAGATGCATCTGTGTAAATATGTGACCATCCCTCGTACTTCTCATTTAGTTCCTTTATTACTAAGGTTTTTAAACAGACAGGTTGAAGTTCCTTTTTAGCTACCCTCAAACATTCTAAATCTGACCTGATTACCTTATTTAAATTAATAAAAGACACCCAAATATCTAAAGTATACATTTGTAAAGGATTAGTAGAAAAAATATTATATTCTTTGCATTCATTCAAAGCAATTAACAACAAAGGCTTTTTCCTTGAACACCAATATCTGTCATAAATATTAGAGCCCAGATCATTCAATACATTGACCGTAATATTATTTGACCAACTCTTAATTTTCATACAGTATTTGTACGCAAGATATAAGCGTCTTAGAAATAAAGGCTGGATGCATAACTCACTTTCCATAACGTGAATGGGTGTACTTTTAATAAATCCACCAATTATTCTGAGCGCCTGATTTTGAACTCGGTCTAATTTTAACAAATGTGTCTTTGCACTAGAATCATAAAGAAAGCACCCATAATCCAATCTGCTTCTAATTAACGAAATATAAAGATGACGCAAGTGCTTAGGTGCTATACCCCAACCGGGACCCGCTAATACTTTAAACAAATTTAAAAATTTTGATGTTTTCCCAACCGACTCGTTAATGTGTTTATTCCATCGCAATGTTCTATCTAACCATAACCCTAAATATTTTATATTTTCTTCTATGCTAACATTATTACTATTTAAAATGAGCTTAATCTGTTTCCTTCTATATCCTCTACTAAAGATACATAAATTTGTTTTATTTGTTGATAGTTGGAGTCCAATGTCATCTAATCTTTTTACCATCTTATTTAAAGCTTCTTGTAAATTAAATTCACTTAATTTTAAATCCTTGTGAGCGATATAAAACACGAAATCATCTGCATATTGTGATATATGAACATCCTTAATTTGGTGACAAATTATGTATGTTGTTATATTAAAAAGTAATGGTGATATGGGATCTCCTTGAGCAAGTCCCCTATTCGCGTGTCTGACCTCCAACGACTGACTATCATTAGCATTTTTAATTATCAAGTGCCTGTCACTCAAATATGACCACAAGTATCTACAAACCATTTTTCCTACGCCTAATTTATCCAAAATGTTTACTACTTTATCAATTAAAATATTATTATAGGCATTCTCGATATCCAGAAAACAAGCCACTGTGGATATATTCTGAGAAAAACCTAACTGTATATATGTAACAAGTCTAGACAAGCAATCTAAACTAGATTGCGCCCTTCTAAAGCCTATCGTATGCGGGGACAATATGCTATGGTTTTCAACAAACCATTCAATTCTTTTACCTAACATGTTATGAAATATCTTACAAAGACAAGAAATTAGGGATATTGGTCTAAGTTTTGCATCTGTACTTAAATTAGTGTTTGCTTTGGGAATGGGTACGATTAATATTTTCCTCCATTGAACCGGCAAAACACCTAACCTAAATATGACGTTGTAAATATTTAAAAGATATTCTTTTCCAGCCTGAGGTAAATTAAAGATCATAGAATACGTTATCCCGTCACTGCCGGGTGCCGTATCCTTTTTTTTCACACAAAATTCTAGCTCTTGAATTGTAAAAATCCTCTGCAATAACTCATTATCAGAACTAAATGTTGGTGGGCAATTACTAACTGAATCTGGGGTTAGAGATTGTAGCAACCGTTTTTCCATCTCTTTGGATGTACAGAACCTAGATTTACGGTAACCTTTAAACCACCGCATTTTATCCCACATATCTGATGTTGATGTTGAATCATTGATGTTTGTACAAAAATTTTGCCAATTCAATGACCTAGCTTTTTGTAGTAAAATATTTGATTCTCTAGTTTTAATTTCTAATATACTAAGATTATCTGGAATAGGGTTCTTTCTAAAGTTTTTTAGTGACAATCTGCGTTCGGCAACGATTTTAGATAAAGAAGAGTTCCAATACTCTTTTGGCTTAAAATTGCTTGTCGGATTGGTGCAAAATTTAATTTTAGGAATATTCCTTTCAGCTGAACTGTTTACTTTGTTCAAAAAATTATCATAATGCTTTTGAACGTTACCAGATACATATCTACAGGAATCGTCCTGTAAAAATGCACTTATTAAATCATTCTTATAAGATTGCCAATTAGCTATTTTAAAATTAAACTTTTTAAAATATTCAACAGTATCCTTGGAACTAGATGACATCTTAATTATGAGGTGATCACTCCCTAAATTTTCATTAAAAACATACCATATAAAATTAACTGCTATATCTGATGACGCAAAACTTATATCAGGAGATGAGGTTTGCAGCACACCGTTTACTAATTTTACTCGTGTGGCATCTCCATTATTAAGCGATATAAATCCATTGTCTAACGTTGTGTCGAATATTTGCTGTCCTCTCTGATCTGTTTTATATGACCAGTTAGAATGATGACCATTAAAATCACCTAGTACCAAGGTTTTCCTTTTTAATAAAAATATACTTTCCCAATCTGATTGGCGGGTTTGAACTGATGAAGGGCAATAAAGGGATATTATATTTTCTAAAACTTTACAATTCAATAACTTAATGCTAATAACTTCAATGCCTGGATTTATGCAAGAATTAGAGTAAATATGAGATCTGAGGGATTTATGAACAAAAATGCCAACACCTCCATACGAGTCATGGCGATCATTCCGATATAAATTATATCCACCAATATGGAGTTCAGTATCTACATCTAACCAAGTCTCAGAAATAACGGCTATATGAATTTTCTCTTGATATAACAAGTTTTCTAACATTAATAACTTAGGTTTCAAACTTTGTGCATTCCACTGAATTATATTTAATTTAAAGTCTTTATCCATTAAAAATTATCTTTGAAAAAATGTCATATAATTTACTTTCACTCAAAAAATTAACTACCAACCCCTTAACAGCTTCAAAAACAACTTTTACCACTGACATCACCTTATCACCCCAATTTTCTTCAGATAACACAATTTCCTTTATTCTTTTAAATAGATTCCGAATATCAAATTTGCTCTTTCTTCTCCTATTTTCTTCTTCTGCAGGATTTTCTTGTGTATCCTGATCACTTCTTATACTCTCATCGTAATCCATTAGCAAGTCCATATTTTCTGTATTTTTATATTTATGAATATTCGTTTTCTTTACTTTATTGTCATTTCTATTCTTATTTTTGGTTTGAATTATTATTTTATCATCTAAATGCTCATCTATCTTTTCATTTTCATGTATTGTAGCTTTCGTTTTAAGAACGCTACTATATGTTCTATCCATTGTTCTAACCGGGTTCTGATCGATAAGCCTTGGGTCAAGTTCTATACTAATATGCTTTCCTACATCATTTGCCTCCTTTTCTTTCTGAAGTCTCAAATATGTTTGTAAGCCCATCTTATAAGAAATATTTTCTTGACTCATTATACTGCGAATTTCTTTTTCTTTTTTAAAAAAAGGACATGTTTTATCCAGGGCCATGTGTGGGCCTTTACAATTTATGCATTTATATTCTTGAATTTCACAATTATCATGGTATTCGGCACATTTTGGACAAACATTTTTGTTTAACTTACAAAATTTCTTAATATGTCCATACCTCCAGCATCCAGAACACTGCGTCACGGGAAATTCAAAGCGTTCCACATCAAATTTAAATCCATATGCATTTATGAATAACGGTGCCGTGGGACTTCTGAAACATAATCTAAAGGATTCACTATCAACCCACTTACCCTCATTATTCATCCGCTTCAATCGCCTAGCCGAAATTATATCATACTCGCAGTTTAAACTTTCTAACAGTTCTTTTTCATTTGTCTGCAAGTCGACTCCCTTAATGATTCCATACGATAAATTACCTTGATTCGTAAATTGAGCTCTTATATTCATCTCGGCTAGTTTTTGACAGTCAATAAGTTTCTGGGCTTCTTGTTTTTCGCTAAATTGAATGAATATTTTATATGGACTTTTATATTTAATTTTTGTTACATTTAAAATCTTCTCATCTCTTAATAATCTAGCAAATGCCATCTGTTTTGGTAATATCTCTAATCCAAATAAACTCACTTCGTAAATAATGTCACCATTATCTCCATGGAGCGGCATTTCTCTTTCAAACGGTTCATTTCGAACTACCTTCTTCGGTTTTCTTTTAGAAACAGTAATAAAACCATCTTCACTGCTATCTTCCGGCTCTCTCGGTCTCTTATCGCGTTTTTTCGGCACAGATTCGGAATTACCACATTCACTACTTAATACTGCACATAAATCTTGTTCGTCATTGTTTTGTATCATATTTTGACAGTTTTCGTCACTAAAACCATCGTCATCCATTGTTATCAAATTAAAGCGGGTAGATTTTTAAAAAACCTCACGTAGCGCACTAATCGACTCGAAAACCTGCGCTCGCTAACGCAGTTCGCGCGCAACTGAACATTTTTTATTATCATTATTTGTATTTGTATAATTTATGTTAAACTTCCACCTTTACTTATTTTAATTTGTAATCTATACTCTTGTTATGTTCTATCGCTTATTTATGTTGTACTTTCTTTGAGTAATAGCCGAAATTTGGGCATGAATTAATTTGTAAATGGAGCCACAATAGCAGTTTTTTTCTAGATCCGATGGCTGTGACTCTCACACTTAATATGTGTCATAATTACTAGGTGTGAGGGTCACAGCAAGTCGTATTTATGAAATCTTCATAATGAAGAAAGAAGAACTTCATCTTGCCAGTTGCATTCTATTGGATAAGGTTATCTTTTTCTCGAACGCCAGGTTTTTTATAATTCTTAAATTTTTACAAATCGATCCTGTTTCATGATCGCCTTTTGCTAATGCAAACAGACCTAAAAGGATTGCATCTGTTTTGATATCTTGAGACCAAAATAACCTAGCATCACCTTCTATCCATACCAAATCATTAAATAACATTGTAATATTATCTTTCTTATCCTTAAATCCTTAGATATTATAATCTACCAAAGGAACAATAATAACAGCAACTCTTTTATCGTGTTTTTTGTTGCAATTAGAGACACAAAGTTTAGGATATTGAACCAATTAATTGCTAACATGAGTATTATGTTTTAGGATTCCGACATGCACCGATCACCACATTTAGTACCATATCCGAAAGTTGACGACGCTATCAAGAAGGCGAATAGGGATACCGCTTCGGAAACTGTTAGGACTCTCCTTGTTTACGGATACAACCTCGATCCACCCACTGGAGAGCACCAAGAAGGTATCTAAATAAAATATTGACAGGCTTCCCAAAACCAGAAACTCAAAGATTTAGTTTTAAGTTTACGAATATAATTATCGTCACCTTCTATTTATCATCTAGGCATCAAAAGCGCATTTTAAAGATCAGCTTCAATGAAGATTATTTTAAATTTGAATTCGATTCTTATCTCATCCTACAAAAACCAGTAGCATTAATTTACATTTTTAATTTTTAATGAAACTCCGGTCTGAAATAGTTCTCTGCTAGTCGAAATTAGGATGCTCAGTTATTGAGCTTATTAAAGTAGGATTTTGTTTTGATTATTTTAATTTAATAAGATAAAGCTATCTTTATTTTGATACATATATCTTGTAATTTTATAAGATTTATTGTTATTACCCTAAACTTGAACATATTGATGTCTATTGTTCATTTTATTTTTATTCTTACAGCTTTATTAGCCGAAGCGTCAAAACAAAAACAAGCCGACTTCCGTACATATAGGGCCGAGAAAAACTACGCCGTCAGTTCTGGGAAGTGGTATTTTGAATTCGAGATACTTACTGCTGGGCCAATGAGGGTAAGTAAGAAAACTGACGTTCAAACCGAGCTTTGTACATCCAATCATTGATCGCTAAACAGGCGAAAACTATGGCAATTCGAATTTAAAAGTAATATAAAATGTACAATTATACTAAAAATGTTTTTCGCAATATGAGTTTGTTTAGTATTTATTAAACATCTAATATTCTTATATAATTTTAGTTTATGTAAGGATCTTTTGTTTGACTACTTCGTTTTATCCCTTAAAACAAAGTAGTCAAACAAAAGATCCAACTTTTAGTTTCAAAAAATTGCTTGGATTTTCCTGTGAGTATATAAAACCCGTATTTATAAACAGATATCGAGCCAAGGCAGGTTTTAAAGTCTCATAAGACCGATCTTGAGAATTCGATCTCGTTCTTAGCTTAATATCAGTTATTAAATACCTGATGTTTATATTTACTAAATGTTTTTTTAGGTTGGGTGGGCACACGCCGATATGGCTCCGGGCATGATGTTGGGCCAAGACGAAAACTCTTGGGCATTTGACGGATACAATGTAAGTTAAAATCAGTGTTAAATTACCGATAAAAGTTTCAATTTTAAGATCCCTAGTTTAGGCTTGAAGTCTTAGTTGTAACATTTGGTACCATCAGAGTTCCTTTCTCAATAAAGGAACGTTGACTGCATTTTAAGGATACTTTAAATTTAAAATTCAGCGGGAAAGTTTTCATCAGCTGGAGAAAAGTCACCTTTTTTATTTTATGGTGACCTAGTACTTTGATTCATCTCTTTAACACAATTTGTCACGTACAAATTGACATGTTAACTGTATTAACTGTATATCTAAATGTATGTACATATGAGAAATACATTTAAGATTTTGATGCCATGGAGGGTCAGTGCCTTGATCAGCGATTTATGTAATATTTATTATACAGGGAGGTGTAGACGGTTGGAAGGTCCATAATGGTTTTTTTTTTAGATTTATCAGGACCCGCTATGAAAAATATCTTAAAAGTTTAAATAAAATTTCAATATTCTGTAGTCTGAATGAAATCAGCAATTAACAGGTGACAGACGTAAACTTTTTGAGGAAAAGAAAGCCACACAAATCGCGCAATTGGCGGGTTCTGTAGGATCGCAATGACAACTGTGTAAAAAAAATGCTATCTGGTATAACATTCCGAACGCAGAGTAGGTTTCAAATATAAGGTCGAAAATGGAATCACGAATGTAATTTTCACTTTTTGGACAGAAGGAATATTGTTTTCTTAATTATAAGTTTGTACTAAAGAGTTTTTGGTGACTACAGTCGCTAAAATGCCACGGTGGGACTAGCGACACATTCGGGCAGCAATTGAAAGTTGGCGACATAGTCGCTTGCTTCCTAGATGTAACCGACCAGACAATTAGTGAGTTATAGCTAGGTGTCCTCTAGTACTTGTCTGATAAATGTTGTTAACTGTCAACTAATATTACTGATAATACCATTAATTGCTTAACATAAAGCAATGTTACCGTGGAGGGAACAAGAATTGGCATGAAAAATTTGTAATAATAAAAAAAGATTTGTGCTTGACGAAACTAAATTTTTGCGTATTGCATCCTATTATTTCTTCTACACTTACGTCGCCTACTCATTTTACAACGGAATACACGTTTATTGACTTTGCTAGGCTTTGAACATTGTTCAGATATGACATTTTCATTAAATTTATGAACTAGGTTCATCTCTACTTTATGAACAAAATAAGGTTTCTTATAAACCTTCAAATACTGGATATCAGTAATTATATGTTGTTTAAGTTATAGAAAACGTTGAATATTACAAGCATGGCTAAAAGATCCAAAGAGTGACAAGTGAAATTATCATATCACTTACTCTAGTTATAGGTACTCCTAGTTATAGTTTCACAAGTTACAAAGTATATATACCTTAGTGATTTTTTTTTCATAAAACTGACAAAAATAAATAAATTTTATATTAATGATATACAAAGAATACCAAAAATAAACAACATTTATTAGACAAGCACAGCCATGTTGTATTGGTAATTATTTGTCGTGTAGATAGTATTTTAGATGTCGATATTATTGACCTCTTCCCTAACTTGTTTGTAAATGTTAGTAGATATATAAGCCCCGATTAATATTAACACATAACATACGAAATACAAGGAAAATACATAAAAAAAAAAACATTATCCTTAAAATAATATTTTAGAATCAAAACGTTTGCTAATTTAATAATTAAAAAAAACTTATTGGCAGTAAAATACATATGTGTTAAAAAAATAAACAGACACTAGCTTTAAACTGATAGAATGTTTAAATATGGACAAAGAAAAATAATTTTATCCATGTTTTAAATCAATAAATTTCTTTAATTTAGAACTGAAAACATGCTAGATCTAAAAAGCAAAGAAAACGGTAAAAATATATAAACAGTAATAACTAGCATAGTAAAATATTATCAATATAATAAATATGCGGAACCTATTTAAGTTTCAACATCATGTTAGGATAAAGAAAGAAAACTTAAAAATACAATTACTAAAATTTTAAAATCAATGAATAGTAGTACAGATTCAATAACCTTAAAGATTTTGTTCAAATTTTCAAGGAGGAAAAAGTGTACTCGAATAGTGCGGAGTCTTTTGGCAAGCAATGGTCGGTGGGGGACGTTGTAGGCGTATTCCTTGATCTCATTGACAGGACGATAAGTAAATAAAAGAATTTTTGGCTGGCAGAAATGTGCTTGCTTAATAGTAATGCGACTGGAACATTTTTATGACCTTGAATTATTTTTTATTAGTATAATGTTATTTTAGAGATATATCGTTGGCATGCAATTTAGAATCAGAAAAAGCAAGATGGCAATCAAAATAAAACGCTCTTCCCAAAAATATATATATGATGGAATATCTTAAATAGAGCATAAGAACTGCAATATTAAAAGTTATTACCACATTGATGTCTTTTTGAAATGAAATTTTTGTAATCTTTGTGTAATCTACTTCAATATAAATTAGCCCAGCTGTAATCGGAAATATAATGGAAACTGGCACAATCAAAATATTTACATTCTTAGAAACAACTAACTAAAATAAAAATGTTCCTGTCACTTAAAAATTCACGCCAGGCTTATCAACTTCATAGCTTCTTAGGCTCTAGGACAAAATAAAACTTTTGTCCGTTAATGTAATACCATAGTATTGCTTTGCTTTAATACTTATATAGAGAAAAAACATGGAGATTTAATAGTTATCAATAATAATACAACCATCGATGGATAGATTAGTGTCATCGAAATAGCATGGGTAGATGTTTTGAAAAAACGTAATGCTGTAATCAAAAATCACAATGCACAAGGACAGAGTAGAAACTGCCAAACGTGTTAAAGAAAACATGAAATTATTTTCTGTTATTAGTGCAGTAGTGTAATTTTTTCTGTACACGCAAGTACATGACAAAGATTCAGCATTTCTTTCACGCTATAAATTAACTATGGGAATACATATACAGAAACAATACTGTGACAGTTTTCAATATTCACAACCTCATGATCATCAAGTCCCTGATTCATTGTTTTTTACTCTTGCCTTGGTGTAGTATCATAAAAATCAAAATGTACCATAAGCATAAGGATTATATGGGTCAATTTCCATCGTGTCTAAAGCTTACCACTTTGGAGTCCCTGGAGTTGCATATGTATATATCTTAATATCATCCTTATGCTGGATTATTTTTATCATCTTAGCAATAAAAAAAAATATTACTGCACCAATGTTTCAGGGGCTTCTTATGTTAAATAGACCTACTGACAAAGAACTCTACAGAAAAAGTGCTGTTTGTAGTTTTGAAATCCCCAGTTAAATCACATTTTTGTCATTTAATCATTGCTTGTTATGGACATTGTTATAATTATTAACAAAATGCTTACGTGCTTGATTTTACTTTGTTTTTTGCATTTTAAAGCGTGTTAACGGAACACTGATATTTTTTATGTAAACAACAACCGAATATAACTTTCTTAAAAATATAATCAAGTTAACAGTAAATAGTAAAAATTTTATTTGAATTGGTACTTCGATAATTTTTTCTCTTATTTCAAGCGTAAAATTTCTAAAGTATAGTATAATAACCAGATTTTTTCGAATATCTAGACCCTGATTTGTGTTGATTTTAAAGGTTTAACACATTATTCAGATACAAATTATGTAATAATGCATTAGGTTTTTCTCTGAATGGCGAGTTGCTTATGGATGCTCTTGGAGGTGAGACTACATTTGCAGACGTGCAAGGTGACAACTTCGTACCAGCCTGTACTCTTGGAGTGGGACAGAAGGCTAGGTAAGCGGTAATAGATTCGTTGATAAGAAAATTAATTTATGTTATACGTTTGTATTCTTTAATAATGAAAATTTTTCAGGTTATCGTACGGACAAGATGTTAATTCACTGAAATATTTTACTACATGTGGTCTTCAAGAGGGTTATGAGCCGTTTTGTGTGTATGTATTAGAGATTGTTTCTTTTGTATAATTATATTTACTAAAACTTCTTCTTGGTTTTATCCGACGCTATGTTGGGGTAGGCATGTCTTCCTCTTCCACACACTTCTATCAGCTGTCACTTCGTTATTCGCTCCTTCTTTGGTTTATATTTATTAGAACTGAATTTGAAAATCTTCGTAATTATGTAATTTCGCAAATTATATTAAATCATTTTTATTATCAACACACATATAATTTAACCTACAATTTTGGCTCACTACGTAAAAATAATTGCACATAATTTTCTTATCTTACATTAATTGTTTATTCCTAGTAGATAGCAGGCAATGTATTTCCCATAATCATGTACTTAAGATTTCATGTTACACATTAACATGTCCAAATTTATTTAAATGTAATATTTTACATTTTTATATTTTAGTAATATGAAACGTGATGTTACTCATTGGTATACGAAAGACCAACCGATTTTTGAAAATACTGATGAAATGGCAGATACTAGAATTGATGTAACGAGAATACCCGCTGGATCTGGTGAGAATAATTTATTGCATGAAATAAAACTAAAAAAAACATATGATCATCATTTATAACTGGATAACTTAAATGTCTAACGTATAGTGATACTGCCAAGAACATCTCGGGAGGAAATTGTCCACCCGTACTCTAAGCTATGTGCCCTATTGGTAAACAATTTTTGTTTTCCAACTTCTTGAGCTATGTCAGTAAATCTGATATGCTCCGATCATAACAGAGTGAGCGTTTTACTAAGAGACACTTTGATCTTCTGGCATCGACCGTGACATTTGAATACCAAAGTGTTTCTAATCATGTTATCCTGTTTATTTATTTTTTTGTTTTTAATCACAGATACGCCGCCTTGTCTTAAAATTTCCCACAACACATTCGAAACAATGGAAAAGGCTAACTGGGAATTCCTAAGACTGTCGCTGCCGGTTATCTGTCAAATTGAATTTATAGAGTAAGTGACATAACCTATTAATAAATATGTCCAGTAATTATGTTCTAGTGTCTGTAGACGATATTATGAAACATTTTTGAATTATCAGTAACATAACATTTCATAAAACAAAAATAAGGAAACAATATCAAAGCAACGAACGTGCGTAATCCCACTAATATCTTTAAGTATAAAAAAATCTCCTTCGTAAAAATAATTTTGAATATTTATGTTGACAGTGAAGCTGAGAAAGCTCGACGTTGGGTAGAAATAAAGGAGCGGCAGCAGATTCTGATGAAAGAGGCAACTGAAGCCCAGATGCCTGCGCATATTGACCAAATCATGAGAAGTGGTTTCACTATGAATGATATCAAAGGTGAATTTATTTATAGCCGATTTATTAACAACTCTTTAAGCTAATTTGAAATAGAAACTCACTTTTTTGAAAAATAAACTATTTCTTTTTTTATGAAATAATTTAATCTATATGAAGGTGCCGAAAGAAATTTTAAACAAAAATAAAAACTTCATTGTTTTATGTTATGATATCATCTAAGTTGCCAGATGATGGAATATCAGTTTCTAGTCGTAGGGTATCCCGTAACTAATTGATTGATTTGCAGTCACTACGCGTTTCCCTTATGTAAAATATATTACTTACACCGAATATTACTACCCTAATTCACATTTTAATGCAATCCTATGTACCTGAATGTTATGTGATAATATAATCTTGCAATATCGTTGTTAATTATTATAACTTATCGCTATTGTAAATACCTCCAGCCTACCTGTTATTTTCGTTGCATAAATCCCTTATGTTTTGAGTGACTAGCCACCTTGCATCTCTGTTTTACCCTTAGTTCCCTGTATTCCCTTCCCAAGGTCTACACTACGATGAAACCCAAGAAGAGATGCCGAGTTCCAAAAGACAACCCTCGAAACCGCCTAGGAAAGGGTCCATACCGCGTGGGGTTACGATACAGAATTATAATTTGCAACCAGGTTTACCACCGACACCTTTTACGCTTAACTGCCTTTTTATGTTTATTAATTTAACATTAACCTCCTCCTGGTGCTTATATTATTGAAGATCACTAACCTGCCGCCAAGCGTTTTAGCGTTTTGGTACGATAGGTACCGCCTTGAATATACTAACGATGAGCTAGTTAGCAGCTCAAGCCGAGACATTTAATTATCTTATTATGTTAGCATCTCTCTAATGCTCTCTATGTTTAATAATATCTGATATGTTATTTAACTACATTTAATACCTATTGGTTTTAACTTAATTGCTTTACAAGTTTGAACGTGATTTCCATAGCTTTTAAAAATATATTTGTAACACTGGGCAAAATATTTAATATGACTTACTTTAGCGAAGAAGGAAAACATAGTGATAAAACCTGCATGCCTCAGAGTTTCTCTATTATGTTTACAAAGACGTGTGAAGTCTACCAATCCACATTTGGCCAGATTGGTGGAATACGGCCATAATCCTTCTCATGCTGAGATATCATCTGTGCCATGTAGTGGGCCGATAATGGGTTGATCATGATGAATGATGAATACTTGGTTGTACATTTATGTCGTAATTACATAAAAGTTTGTATATGAAAGTACAAATCTGTCACTAATAAGAGTATGGAGATATGAAAAGAAGTTTACGGATCAAACTATTCTACATTTTCGTACAATAAAATGGACTATTTCGGTCCCATTACTAACCTTGTTTTTTTCTATTTAAATATTTTTATGATTACATAGATATTTCATTACAATTTTTATACTTACCAAAGATTTGATATAATGTGCAGGTCCTGTAAACGGAATGCATCGTACCACAAGCGAAGCTGAAATGGCAAAATATGAACTCGGTGCCAGCTTAGCGCCGGAAGACAAAAAGGCAGACAAAAGAGGACGATCGCCTTTTAAGTATGATGATAATTATATATATTGATCTAAAAATCATTCTCGATGTTCGGAATATGACCAATATATACACCATAAATACATATGAACATTACTTTTTATCTGTTTTCCTTAAAAACTTTAAATTCGTCAAATGTTCTTCTCCTACCGTGGAGTGACTTTGAAAGGGTACATAGACTCTTACACTCTAGTACTTTTACAGATTAATATGAAACTAGATTCAACTAGAATAGTATTAGGAATAGCAACTTAACATGACTTTATTGATAGGTTCTTCAGAAGCAAACGTGGTGAAAGTGGCGAAAGAGGCAAATCCCGCAAATCCAAGACACCGGATCCATTAAGTGATACCGAGGTATCTCCAGATAGAGGTGGTCTGAGACGACCTAACCCTCAAATAAGAATATCACAGGTAAATTAACAATACATCAACTTTACAAAAAATTTATAAAGTACTGTCTTTGACCCTTTGAAACTAGATTTTTATTTAATCGCAATAAATTTAATGCCTATTTATATTTGGGTGACCTCCCCGTAAAATGCTAAAGTATGTTTTTTACCCATTCTAGAATTATTAGATGCTTGTTCATTATCATTAGACGTTTGTTACAACACATTTTTATTAGTATTCCTTATTTAAGTGTTTATTAGTTTTTTATATTTTGTAATGATTATTGGGTTCAACACTACCATTGACTGTTTTTTTTCTAAGGCAAATCAAAGGTATCCACAGAGTAGACCTAGTCGGCCAAATTTATATGGAAGTCAAACTGGTTTGAATTTGAATGTAAGTTAGTCTTCTAAATTTCCACGTCGTCGCTTTACTCTATCTTGTGGTAACATTGGCAGTTTATTTTTAATTTGATCTACTAATATTTCAAAATTTCTCAGATCATGCTTGACAGGGGTATTTCCTGGTATAATTCGTATTATTCAAAATTTTAACAGTGAATTGAAACAGCTTTATGTATCTTAATATTTTACTTGCCTGGTGCTGGTAATTTAAATGTGGTAATGAAAATTACAAAAAATTAAAGCAACAATTCTTCATTTAACCTTTTCATTCTTACAGATGTTTTCTTCATTTGGACTTTTCGTTGTTTCATTTTAAATTCAAATAACGATTCTCTTTGCTTTTGCTTTTGTAACTTATTTAGTTATGTAAGTAAAAAATTATATGAGCTGATAATAACAGGCGATGTTAGCGGTTATCTTTTACATATTTATGTGTCCATTTTGATCTAACAAACTTTAGAAATCTGATAATAAATTGAATCATGTTATAGTATCTACCAGCCTTGTTGGTCTATTAGACGATAACGGATTATGATCCGTTAAGATCCTAAATTTGACTATCGATTTTAGTCAAATATTGTTACATACAGTGGTTTTATGTCAAGAAGCTTGATTAACTTTTATGACGAATTTTGATAATTGGCCTTGGTTAAAGCCTATGGATATTATCAGTAGTAGTATGATAAATTCCAAACCCCCGTTCTACTGCCAGAGAGGGTATCTTTAGAGAGGATTTTGATAATAGTGATAGTTTACAGTACCAGTGTTTACAGTGTCTTCATGATTTTTACTTTTTGTCTTATACCAACACAGACAGGAACTCTAATACGCCTCGCATAACACGTGGTTTTGAGGTGAAAACCTTTTTCAGTTACTTTGTGTGCTTGAGTAAATTTTTAAAAATTTCCAGTCCAACCTCGCCGTTGCAACCCCACCACAAGAGCGGAAGCAAATGACAGCGGGTACGCTGTCAGCCGCCGCAACAGAGACTGTTGGCAACGAGATATTTGACGCGGATTGCTTGAAGCTGATCAATGAATACTTCTATGGTGTCAGGTTTGTATGCATCATCCTAGTAAGTACGAAATACGGCATTATTCTAAAGGTACTATGTATAAATGATTTTATTTTAAAATACCTGAAAAGTTGGATTAAAAATATTGAAATTGCTTTTAAACTTGTTTAACTGTGTAAATTTAAATCTAAGATAGTCCAATATTTCGTGGAAAAGTGCGACCCACGTGGGTATGTACTTACGCTATGCGCAGTTTAAGGAAAACCAGAACAATATGAAGATTTTACTGTATTAGTACACAAAATACTGTAGATAAGGTTAAGATTCCCCAATAACCATGAAGCTGATTCGAAGAAAAACTTATCTGGGAGGATAGACTTTGTGATTATAAAGAAATCACAACCTTACTTATTGGAACGAAAGATAGTGGTTGTTCCGCCTGCAAAAATATTTCCTAAACGGTTTGAAGTCAGGCGGCCGTTCGTAAAATTTAAACTAAAACCAAAGCAACATGTCTTAAGGTTTTAGAAGACGAAGTATAAGAACAAGAAGAAAAGGACACATTTGCCAACGCTTAACCCTTCCTTATCAGCTAAACCAAAATAAATTCATACTATTAACGCACCAATTCTTGAAATGGAAAAATTATGTAATCTGTTAAATAACTATGTTTTATATTTATACTTACTACATAGATACTGTTTCTGACAGGATTTTTCCCGGTCAAGACCCAACGCACGTTTACATTGGCTGGGTGACGACCCAGTATCACTTGCACTCCAAGGACTTCAACCAGAACAAAGTTACTAAATCTTCTGTTATCATCACCGATGACTACGATCGTGTTGTTGAAAGGTAAATAAATAATATTAGTAAGTTTCGGTGAAACTTTGCTGACAAAAAATTTTTGTTGCATAAAATATTGATCCACTTCAGTTTAATTTAGCTTTAACCATTTCATGTAAATAACCTTTACCTCAGTTCACCTTTTGCTCAGTTCTGTCAAAATCATTATCTTAAGCAAGTTTACTAAATAAATACTTTTAAAACATCAAGTTTGTCTATTTTTAGAGACACTTCTACCGGCATTTCTATACCTGTAGAAGCGTAGAAATGCCAGATTCTACTGTAAGACAGTAAAATACTTCAAGAAACTCAACAGTTGCTCTTTACAAACATTAACAATTTATTGTTAATATTTCTTTACTGTGAGAGATGAAATAAGAGCTGACTTCCCAAGCCACCTAGTCATTAAAAATTTACTTGTGTAGGAACTTCGCTGTAATACATTTATTATGACTCAGTATTGGTAGGTTTTAAATTACCTTTAAAGTGTGAATGGAGGACTTAATGACAGAAATCCACAAATCTACCAGATTTATATTAAGTGTGATTAGGTTTTAGTGCATTTTACAAAATTCCAGTGTCAATCGCCAATCATGCTACGTGGTCCGAGCTGATGAACTTTACAACGAAGTAATGGCTGAAGCGACTGGTAAAGGCGCCTCACAGGGAATGTTTATAGGATGCTCAGTTGACACGTCTACTGGAACCGTAGCGTTCACTTGTGAGGGGAAGGATACTAGCTTTAAGTTCAAGGTGAATTAAATTCGATTTTTATTTATTTGTGTCTTTTCGGATGAAATTTTAAAACAAAAACTAGTGTGACTCCTAGTCACAGTTTTTGTTTTAAAATTTAAAATTAAAATTAAAAACCCAGGTACCTTACAGGGCTCAGTGCCTGTATAACAGAGCTCCTTATTTTCTTTCATATAATTTATGTTCTTTCATATGATTCAAATGTGTTTTTGAAAACTGTTTTCTGTTAAACACATATTTAAATTTCTCACCGTCAGTTTTTATGGACCCCAAAAACTATTTGAGCTGACATTGCGGGATATATTCGACCACTCGATTTTTGTATAGCTTTTAAACGTTACAAAAGTAATAAAAAATAATTAACCACTATTGGTTAAAAATACAGCCCTATCATGAAGATACAATGTATGTACATAGAATTAGAAAACACAGTTTCGCTTTCTGAAAATTTATGTATCTTACATTACAGAAGAATAAAAACGGCTCTGGTAAACCAAGGAGTGCGAAACAGAATATCTGAAGTGCCAACTATTTTTTTTTAACTCGCACCACTGTCCAAAACATTTTTTCTTAATATCTTAACAAACAACCTTAATATAAAGTTTGATGAACTTTCATCTTCCAGATGGAACCAGAAACTAAACTGTTTCCAGCGATATTTGTTGAGGCGACGTCCAAAGAGATCCTGCAGATAGAACTCGGAAGGTCGTCGACAAGTCTTCCTTTAAGTGCAGCAGTATTACCCACAAGTGATAAGCACGTCAACCCACAGTTCCCACCAAGGCTGAAAGTTCAGTGTTTGAAACCGCACCAATGGGCCAGGGTAAGTTGATTTACAGATTGATTTATCTAAAGCCTGCTTGGGCAATAGTCTGGATTTGATTAGATTTTGGGAATTCCTAAAATTATTATTATATATTTTTTTTAATCTTGCAGAAACCGTATGCTCTTTTTGGGTCCTTTTATAAGCGCATTTATAATATTAGTTTAGTAAATATGAATTCCAAAGATATACGAGGTCACAATGTTCACAATTGTTTTAAATTCCGAGATTCAACTGGATACGTTTTGATGGGAATTTCCAATATTCTATTTAAGTATGGATTACCGTTTTTGTTTCAGGTACCTAATCAATCATTGCAAGTTCACGCTCTAAAGTTGTCTGATATCCGTGGTTGGTCCATGTTATGTGAGGATGCTGTATCCATGCTGGCTCTTCATATACCTGGTATTAATATTATCTTACAATATTTTTCAAAAAAAAAATCTAGAACACCACGATTATTAAAATTAATGGTTTTCTCTTTAAGAGCCTGTACAAGTCAGTTTTTTCAAAAGTTTATAATTTGTAATTTATGTGTTTATTTAGGTCTCAATTTATTTGTCTCTTCATCCGAGCGTCAAATGTAAATCTAAATTGTAAATAGCGGTGAATTGCGCCCCACGATACAGGATTGCCTAGTGTGTGTCCCAACGGATGTACTTAACTTTGTAAAGTTGTTATTTTTGCCAAATAAATATTTAATTTCAATTGGAAATTGGACATAGATATAGCTCAGCTTGTCTTAAATTAGCATCTTCTTTACAATCTAATTTAAGCCTTAATTTTATCACTTTTATCCATTTGGTATGTTTGCTTTGATATCTTTCCTATTTCAGAGGAAGATCGCTGCATCGATATTCTCGAACTGATTGAAATGGATAAGCTTCTCAGTTTCCATTCGCATACGCTGACCTTATACGCTGCATTGTGCTATCAAAGCAATTACAGGTAAGTGTTAATATTTGTGTGTGTGTGTGTGTATTATGCCCGAGTTTTAGAGTATAATCGTACCAAATAATAACTCAATAGATAAATTTTCTATTTTGAAAGTAGCAGGTATAATATATTTGGAAAAATAACGTCTCCACGATATGCTACCTAGTTTCGAGGTCACTGGAAATAGATTATATTTAAACTTTTTTGATATTTAGATACTAACTATTTTGACGTTATCATCATCATCTGCGATTAACTGGATTCTCAAAAATTTTATTTATAACAACTTAGGTACATTATTTTACAGAAAAGTATGAATGTGAAACTGAAGGTCTCTAAGGTTTCCAACATTCGAAATCACAAATAATAAAAGTCACCAGAGCTATCGATGAAAGTATCAATAACAAGTAACGAACATTATTGAAACAAAGCTTTTTTTCTAGGGCCGCCCACGCTTTGTGTCAACATGTAGATCAAAAACAACTGCTATACGCCATTCAGTCACAATACATGTCTGGTCCCCTACGTCAAGGATTCTATGACCTGCTCATTGCATTGCATCTGGAGTCACATGCTACTACTATGTGAGTAAATAAAACATATAATTTTACAATGGAGTTTAAAACGAAAATCAATTTATCATTTTGGTTCCGCGATATTAGTTCGATGATCATAATAGTATCTCAATTAGATTTTAAGTTTTCATAAAGTTTAAATAAAGGCCAAATATAACATTGATAATAATCTGTAATAGATCCCAAGAATTCGGAAGAATAATGTTTAAAGACATAATGTTATATATATGTGAAATACCTCACTATAGCGAAATTTGTTTTCTTCATACATTCAGGGAGGCGTGCAAGAACGAATTCGTTATACCACTTGGACCTGAATTAAAGTCACTATATGAAGAGCCGGAAATGAGGCACAGCCTACGATCATTGCAGACTGAGAGCGTGCGCCCACAAATGAAGATGACTGATATAGCGTAAGTATATAAGAAGCAGCCAGGGCACGATTCTCCAATTAGAATGAGAATAGCTTACGCCGTAGTACACCTACACGCACGCATAACTCTGAAAGGAAGAGGTGTTTGATGGGGACCAAACTTGGTTCCCTTAAAAATTGACCTGAACTCTTAATTACCCACGAGGCTATCACCGCCTTGTTGATAGAAGTATTTTCATCAGTTGCGCGCCGTTCGCTGATAAGAGCGCTCGTTTTGTTAGCATTTGCAACGTTCACAAAACTTTTTATTTAACTACCTTCAAGTGAGTGACAAGTTGATGTCGCTTAATGGGGAGATTATAGGTTGTGATAAACAAGTTTTATCATGTAATAATTTGGAAGATGTCGGGTTAAATATGGTTTCTAGTATACAAGACGTTGGAAATATGGAATGTGAAATCAGTGGGGAAGGTGATATATTGTCAAAAGGCCCAGAAAAAAGGAGGCGGCCGGATAGTGAAATTGTGGAGGAGAATGATGCGGATGACGGATTTATTACTGTGCAAAGGCGTTCGAAGCGATTAGCTAGAAGTAACTCAAACATTAGTGATTTCCACAAGTCAGAGATGAAAAATAGTGTATCTGAAGAAATATATCAAGTGAGTATTTCATCCAAAGAAGTTTTGCCGAAACCAATTGCTTTTGCTAAGTTATTGAGATCTGAACAAATTTCCAATATACTCAGAATTAAATTTAGGAGTTTGTTTAAAGTACTTGTAGAATTCGGAACTAAGGAGGATGCGGAAAAGTTAATAAAGAATAAAAAAATAAACGATATGGGTTACAGAATACAATTAACAGATGAAACTAGCGTATCGTATGGAATTATCAAAGAGATAGATTTAGAGGAAGAGGAAAAGGAGCTATTTGAAAATTTTAAATGCGATCAGGAAATTATATCAGTTAAAAGATTGAAACGTTTGGCAGAATGAAAATGGATTAATAGCGAGACGGTTAGAATATCGTTCAAAGGTTCTGTATTACCTTCATACGTGTATGGATTTGGATGCAGGTTTGAGGTAAAACCTTATATGTTTCCCGTAACGCAATGTGCTAAATGCTGGAAGTTTGGACACCAAACTCGGATATGCCCTAATAAGAAGTATGTCTGTCCTAAATGTGGCTTAGGTCACGAAAATTGTGAAACAAGTGACTTTAAATGCGTAAACTGTAAGAATGATCACATGGCATTGGACAAGTCTTGTCCAGTATTTCTGAAAGAGAAATTCTTAAGAAATTTAATGTATTCGGAAAATTGTACTTATCGACGAGCTCTCGAGATTTATTGGGATACTAAGAATGCGAAAAAGGCAAAAGATAAGGGTGAAAGAGATAGCGAAACCGCTAATAAAAATTATGATACAGTTATAATAACAGATCCTTTAAAAAAACTTACAGGGATATATTATTGACGGAAGCAGTTTCACGTGTAGAAGAATCTGATACAGATGAAATAAATTATGAAGACGATTTAGTAGTTCGCTCAACGAAGTCACAAACTAAATCTAAGAAAACAAAAAGACCAAAGATATCACGCTTGAATGAAGATTGGTTGGATCAGAGTGCACAATGTCATATAGAAGAATCAAATATCAAACAAACGGTCGATCAAATACCTAAAAAGTCTAAAAATTATGACGGAAAAATAAATCTTATATTATTTATTAGGAAAATGAAAGAAATTTTAATGTCCAGCAGTAAATTTGAAGAAAAATTGGTGTCCGTAGCTGAATATTTTTTTGAAATTTTATCTACGTTTTGTGTAAATTATTTCGAAAAAGTAGATGTTTTGAAAAAAGTAGTTTCGTTTTTTAAAAGTGTGTAATTTAAAGGATTTTGTTTTGAATATAGTTCAGTGGAATTCACAAAGTGTAAGGCCTAAAAAGGCTGAGTTTGAGTGTTTTTTGTATCAGGAAAAGGTGCACTTGGCCATTTTGAGTGAAACATGGCTTGAGCAGGATTCAACGTTTTGTATTAAAGACTATAATATTTGTAGAAACGACAGGTTTGATAGTTATGGTGGAGTTTGTATAATTAGTCACAAATCTATTGAAATAGAAGTTTGTCCAATAGCTATATCAAACTCAGGTATAGAGATAGTGCATATTAAAGTTTTAAATGTTAAGGATTTAATAAATATTATATCACTCTATTGTCCAACAAGCGTTCGTACTTCTCAAGCAGACTGGGATGAGTTATTTTCTAGATTTCCTAACAAAACTTTGATAGCTGGCGATTTTAATGCCCATCATTCGAACTGGTCGTGTAAAATTGACATTAGAGGTACACAATTATTTGATTCTAGTCTAGATAACGGCCACATCTCAATTAATGATGGTAGTCCAACTAGGGTAAAGTTAGTTAACAATCACCTTCAGCAGACATCACCTGACATCACATTTGTATCTTCAGATATTGCCATTAATTTTACATGGAAGGTAACCAATGAAAACTTGGGTAGTGATCACTTAATTGTTAAATATTCTATGAATTTTAGTGATAATTATAGATGTTCAAAATTCCGCGATTTTAGAAAGGCTAATTGGGTAGGATACCATAATTATTTTGTAGTAAAATTAAATGACTTGACCCAGGAACTAACCGATAGTATTTTTGATGTACAACAAAGTTACAATATAATATTGGAATGTATTAATAAAGCCGCTGATGAAAATATCCCTTATATTAAAATTTGTAATAACCCTACAGCTAACTTCCGCCCAAAACCTTACTGGAATCCAAATATTTCTAAAGCTGTTGCTCAACGTAGATTAGCTTTAAAACTTTTTAGACAAAATCCAACTCCAGATAATCTTACTAAACTAGAGGAAAAGATTGTGGACGCTAAAAAATGTATTAAACAAGCTAGTACGAATAGTTGGTATAAGTTCTGTAATTCTATTAATGACACGACATCAGCCTCGGAAATGTATCAACGCATGAGGTGGATCAAGGGCTTCAAACGATCTAAAATATATTTATCATCTGAAAAGCATGAACAACTTCTTTGTAGCCTTGCTCCTGACTCTGTTACTTCTAACTGCCCTTTATTTGAATCATCAAATTCTTTAATGGAATCCGTATTCACTATTGACGAACTATATAACTGCTTAACCAAAACAAAAGATACCGCCCCAGGTGATGACAACATAACATATTCTATGATTACAAATATTCCTCGAGTTGGTAAATTATATCTTCTTAAAATTTTTAACTGTATTTATACTTCTGGTTACGTGCCCAGTCAATGGCGAAATATTAAAATAATACCAATACCCAAAGCTGATAGTTCTAAACTTAGACCTATATCATTAATCTCGTGTGTTTGCAAAAATTTTCACACTATGTTATCTAGACGCATAGAATGGTTTGTTGAAAGCAATAAAATATTATCTCCTAACGCTACTGGTTTTAGAAGGTCTCAATCATGTTTAGATAATATAACCCGTCTTGTGACGAAAGTACAGATGGGATTATCAAATAATCATCCCACTTTAGCTTGTTTTTTGGACATAGAAAATGCGTATAACAACGTTACCGTTGAAAGTATTGTCACAACTCTTGATAGGATTGGAGTTGGAAAACGTATTTGTATGTACTTTTGGATGTTTCTCAAGGAGAGACATTTAAAAGTTGAAGTCGACGCTTACTCTAAAAAGATTTGTAGATGGACAAATAGAGGCTTGGCACAAGGAGATCCTATATCTCCTCTATTGTTTAATATTGTGACATCTAATGTATGCAAACAAATTCAATCCGCTTATATCTCACAGTACGCTGACGACTTTGTTATATACGATAGTAGTAATAATATGACTGACTGTGCTAGTAATATACAAGCATCACTCAATATAATGGTGATTTTATTAGAAAACATTGGTTTGAGTTTGTCAGCAATTAAATCTAAGTATGTCATTTTTAGTAGAGGTTTACGAAGACAGCAAATTGTATATACTATTAGAGATATCGAGTTAACCAAGACCGAATGTGTAAGGTATTTAGGATTTTGGCTTGACTATTCCTTACGATGGGGTAAACACATAAATGAAATTTGCAATAAAAGTGCCAAATTTTTAAATCTACTTAAGGTATTAGCTGGTCAATCTTGGGGCATTCATCCGAAACATTTGCGACGCTTATATATCTCCATCATAAGGAGTAGATTTGATTTCGGAGGATATTTGTTTGATAATAGTGCTAATGCTAATATTTCCAAAATGGATAAAATCCAAAATCAAGCTTTAAGAATAGTGGGTAGTTTTATAAAGAGCACACCAATTCATGTGATGGAATGCGAAACTGGAATTCCTCCTTTATTCTTGAGAAGAAAATATCTGGGTATTAAATATTGCTTAAAAACTAAATCTTCCAATAATAATGAAATATGCACATTATTGAATGAACTGGGTAACTTTTGTAAAGGCTCATATTGGAAAAATAAAAAAAAACCATTGCTTGTTACAATTTATAGTGAATTGAAAAATGAATCTATCTCAGCACCAGATCCCATCGAAATTTTTTCTCTTAATGTATGGACAACTAAAATCAAGATAAATAATGTTTTAGAAGACAGTCTTTTGAGTGTTAAGGTATCGAAAAAAGAGTATGAGTTACATATAACTAAGGCTAATATTAAAGAAGAACTGAATTTAGTGTATAATGATTGGCACAAGCTGTATACGGATGGTTCAAAAACTATTCAGGGTAACGGAGCTGCTTATTTTGATTCAAAAAATAAGACATCTGGTAAGGTTAAGACAAATTCTAATGTTTCAATAATGACTTTGGAGCTGTTGGGAATACTAGAGGCTTTGAAATATGCTAATAGGTCAAAATAAAATAGTTATTTTTACCGACAGTCGAAGTGCCATACAGCATTTAGCTCGATGTGCCTCTGGCCACAGAGGTGCAGTGATAGCTTTTTGTATACTCAAAATGCTGTATGAATTTCAATGTAGACATACACACATAAAGATCCAATGGATCCCGTCTCATATTGGTCTTGTTGGAAATGAAGAAGTGGATAATTTGGCCAAGTCAGCCACAATTGAAGGTATAGATGTAGAGATAGCACTATCAATCTCGGAAATACTACCTAAGTTTAAAAAAGCTTGTTTCATATCGTGGAAAAATCATTTTGATAAAATATCCATCGATAAAGGAGTATGGTATAAAACCGTCCAAAATAAGCCTGCTAGTATCCCCTGGTTTATAAATACACATTTGAGCCGTCCATATACAGTGGCTGCTTTCAGATTGCGGTCTGGACATGTTCCATTAAGAAAGTTTGCATACTTGATGAAAAAAGTGGACTCACCCTATTGTTTGACTTGTGGGAAATTAGACGATATGCAACATTTATTAATGGAATGTGTCCAGAACAAAAATTTGAGGGTACATGTTTTGTCGATAATTAATTTTAAACAAAACGAAGTTGGCTTTTTAAATAGTATTTTAGCCGAACAAAAAATACTATTTAATTTTTATATCGAAAGTATAAAAAATAGATAGGTATATTATGAAAAGCAGTCGATTTACATGTATATATAGTTAGATTTAATACAGAAGTAGAAGAAAAAATTGTCGTAGATATAAGTTTATAGTAAGGTAAGATAGGACTGTCATATATATTTATAATATAAAAGTTCTTAATAAAGATATTAAAAAAAAAAAAAAAGTATTTTCATAACGATACGGAGGGAAAATCAGCGCACATTGGAATTTTAGCCAATCTCAAAGCTTCTGTGAACGTTCTAAAATTATGGGAGGAGTTAATTTTTAGTTTTTTTAGTTAATTAATTAAAATAGTTATCACCACTATCATCATCATCATACTTTGTATTTCATTATCATATCTTCAAACCTATTCAGGAAATGATCTTATATTGTCTACCACGGCAACTTGTAACTTCAATACCCTGCCGAAAATTGTCACCCAATAACAAAACGGCGTGTTAGCAAAAAAAACATATAAATGTTATTAAGAAAATGCATTTTGTTCTATAGGGAAAGCATAACCGAAATCAGCAATCTCTACTCTCCATACTTCCCGCTAGAAGTAGTACGTGAATTTGTGATGCAAGCTCTGGCAGAAGCTGTTGAGACTAATCAAGTCCACAATCGGGATCCTGTTGGAGGAAGCAATGAAAACTTGTTCTTGTAAGTTGTTTATAATAACCTATACATATTTTACAAAAAATAAAGGGAAACGCCTTTTAATTTAAGGGACAAGTTTTTACACTCTAATGATATTTTCATATAACTGTATTACTTTTTTTATAGGCCTTTAATTAAACTCGTTGATCGGCTGTTGCTAGTTGGGATGATGAGGGATGAAGACGTTGAAAAACTGCTTATAATGATCAACCCAGAGACTTGGGACCCGACTTTTGATAAAGGTAAGCAAGCTATTTGCTTTATCCACTAACCTATCATCTTCTTCTGCTTCTTGTGCCATCTTCAAACCTTTATCTATTGGCAATCACTTGGCTTCGTCCTTCTGTCTTGCGTCTTCAAATTTATATATTGATCGAGTTGTGATGCCGCTGTCAGAACCTTCCAACAAATATTCTTGGTTGCCAAAAACAACTGCGATTTCTACACTGTTACAAATTTGGCATTCTCACATTGTATTATGTGATTTCATAGACGGTTGCCATTTTATAACAGGGCAATTATCTTCGAGACTGTCTTGACCACCTCCTTGCAGAGGCTTTATATATCTGTGTCCCGTACTTTCAGGTTCAACATGTTTCTGTAAGTCTACAGTACCACATAAGCGCACGCACCAAAGTGTATAAGATTTAAGCAATCGCTAAGAAAAGATTTTGCGTTTTAGTAACCGAATAATGTATGCTGGCGAATGTATTTATTATTATTATTATTTATTTATTTATTATTAATATAAAAGGAATATAATTAATTATACAATAACGGCACCGAAAAAAACCGAAGAGGTTTGTCCTTGGTGCTAATCTGTAACTTAACAGCTTAAAACTAGAGGAACTGAGTAAGCATATTAGACATGAAAAGAATATTTCCTAACTGAATTAGACGGTCGACACAAATGAATCAACTGTCCAAGTCAGACAAAAAATATTCTTTTAATTTCTGCTTAACATTTTTAATATGTAATTTGTGGAATGCTGGAGGTAGTTCGTTCATGAGTCTTATCTGAAATGTGAAACTGTAGTCTCAATGAAATCTGCTATTGTGCTTTTGAGCCATTTAACTTTTTGTCCTGTTGAAAGGAAAGAATCGAAGACATAAAACATGGATAAATATTTCAACTTTTTTCAGAGGGCAAAGACGAACACAGGAAAGGTCTGCTGCACATGAAAATGGCGGAGGGCGCGAAATTACAGATGTGCTATCTTTTGCAACATCTCAATGATATGCAACTGAGGCATCGAGTGGAGTTCATCATAGCGTTCGCACACGATTTTGTTGGTGATTTACAGTCCGACCAGTTGAGGTTCGTTAGATTTTCATCAAATCTAATATAGGGTACTAATTTATGGTTTTTTTTGTATGTTTCGTTTTCTTTATTTATGTAAAAGCATTTGCAATCGTGCATTGTAAAACCAACATCTAATGATCATTAATTGTACGAGAGAAAGATTAAATGGGGATGTTTATAAAACATATAAATATGAATTAAGAACACTAGTAGTTATTGAGAAATACATACATGACAACTGTTTCTGCACCGAATTAAACATAAACAAAATATATCTGCATAATTATTGCATGATTTCAAAGTGTTTTATAACAATTTCTAACGAAAAGGAACTGGCCTTCAAAACATCTATTCTATTCCAGGCGTTACACAGAAATCAAGCAATCTGATCTTCCTAGCGCTGTGGCCGCTAAAAAAACCAAGGAATTCCGTTGTCCACCTCGGGAACAAATGAATGCTATACTAAGTATGTACTTGAACAGTGATATTTTTAGTTTTTATTTGTGTATTAATATATCTAAGGAGATTGATGAGGTTCTTGGCTTACGAGAAGTATCTGATACTTGGTTCCATTTGTCAACACAAACTAGTGTAAGGTTTTGTACTAAACTAACAGTAGTTTAGTTACTTTAAGTGTAAATAATTTAATTAAATAAAAGACTAAAACTTGTGTTCGATCTATTTTGAAGCCTTAATCATAACATCCACAAACAATAAAGCACACTTATTCAACTACGACCAAACATGCTCGTTTATCTTATTATACATATACAATTTTATGTATTTAAGGTTTCAAACATTTGGAAGACGATGACCCAGAAAACTGCCCGTGCGGAGAAGATCTGATCACACGTATGAATGAATTCCACGAGAGTCTGATGACACATGTCTCGCTTAATGCATTGCAGGAACCTGATGGAGAGGTAAAGTAATTTAAACAGCTATATTCTATAGAACTATTTCTGATGATCTGGATATCAATCGACGTGATATTTTTAAAATAAACAACACGCAAAAAGAATTTCGCATGCCCATAAAAAATAATAAGGCTTATATTGATTTCTCGGTTGTTTGTCTTTGTTGAAACAATATTAAAACAGTGGAGCTCTTGTATAGATAGAATAAATTATGAAGATAATATATAACTTGGTTTATCGAAGAACATATACTGAATGTATCTGCAATATCTTTATCAAACCCAAATACAAAATTGATTAAGACTATCTTATGTAAGATCAGATGCATTAAAGGTTTCGTCTTAATCAGTATAGTCGTTTGCAAGTGATCTGTAACATAAACAAACAAATTAATAAACAATTTGAATTTTATTAATGGAGACATTTATTGAATGTATTTAGGTAAAGATAATATAAAACTAATAAACGGAACGAATTAAATAACAATGTATAATTTTAGGAATCTACTGAGCCAGAAACAAAATCTGGTGCCTTCGGAAAACTTTACAACATAATTAATACAGTAAAGGAGTTAGAAGAGGAAGCTAAGGTAATAAAAGCTTGTATATGTATAAACAATTAAATTTTTACTGATACGCAATCTGTTTTTAATCATTGTAATAATTTGAATTGATATTTCAAGGCCATAGAAGAACCAGTGAAAAAGACACCTGAAGAAAAGTTCCGAAAGGTTTTGATTCAGACCATCGTAAATTGGGCTGAAGAGTCGCAGATCGAAACACCAAAACTTGTTAGAGAAATGTTCAGGTAAGAATTTTCTAGTTTTAGAATTTTAGATACCCAGTTTTCAAAAACTTTTAACATAAGGTGCCGTCGCGATGTATAGAAAATATATGTAAAATTCTTTGATATTGCCTTTTAGTCTTCTCGTTCGCCAATACGACGCAGTGGGTGAACTGATCCGTGCTCTTGAGAAAACTTACGTCATCAACGCGAAGACTAAACAAGATGTAGCGGAAATGTGGGTAGGACTGAGTCAGATCAGAGCTTTACTTCCTGTACAGATGAGTCAGGAAGAAGAGGAACTCATGAGGAAGCGTTTATGGTGAGCTATTTTTGGAGTACTTTAAGACTTATTGTTCTCTTTAATGTGCTAGATTTTAACAAGTTTTGGTACCAGATAAAAGCAGAGTTTAGATTAAAATATATTTTCGATTTCATTGCAGGAAACTAGTGAACAATCACACATTCTTCCAGCACCCGGATTTAATCAGGTAAGATTAACCACCTCGTTTGGTCACACAATTTTTTTTCGAATGTTTCTTTGTTAGCTATGGTACATTTATTGACCCGCCGAACCACTGATGGAATCAGGTGATTTGGTGTCAGCGGCTTTCGAAAATATAGTAGCCCATGCGTGTTGAAGTTCTTATTGCTAGTTTATGTAAACGCTCAGCTGCTCGGAAATTTCATGGTTGCTTGGTAAAAAGTTGGTGTTTAACCTGTCGACCAGTTCTTTAAACTTGAAACGAAATGTGAAGCCGCCGACTAACCCTCTGACAACAAAACCTGAGCTTTGATTTGAAGACTTTACTGGGTTAGGAAAAGTGACATAGTATAATTTTCCAAATCAAAAATCAATTTCGTATATCGTGCAGAGTACTACGTGTACACGAGAACGTAATGGCGGTGATGATGAACACGTTAGGAAGGCGTGCGCAGGCGCAGTCCGATGCACCCACCGCTGCGCAGCCAACACCTGAAGAAAAAGAAAAGGTAAAAAAATCATACATTAACAGATCCATATATATTTGAAAACATATTATTTACAGAGGTTATTAACTTATAAACATGTCTCTACATGAATAATAGGACAAAATCTTGTTAACGTACCTATCTAATAGACGTCTGCCGCCTCTAAAAACAGATTTTTGTTTATCCAGTAAATAGTGTGACTCCATTCTTTGTTGAAATCTTGCTAATATCTTCTTAAGCTTAGGTTAGATTAATACCATATACCCCATTTTAGAAGCACACGCTCTAAAAAAATCATACATATTTTTATATGACATTTGAGACGATTAAATTTGACGACCTCCGTGGCGCAGCGCGCGCGCTGTTGCATTATAAAGTTGGAGGTCCTGGGTTCGATTCCCGGCTCGAGTCTGGTCTGGTGGGAGGCTGCGGCCGTGGCTAGTTACCACCCTACCGACAAAGGCGTGTCGCCAAGCGATTTAGCGTTCCGGCACGATGTCGTGTAGAAACCAATTAGGAGTATGGCTTTACCATACCCCTATCAGGTTAGCCCGCTACCATCTTAGACTGCATCATTACTTACCATCAGGTGAGATTGCCGTCAAGGGCTAACTTGTAGTGGATAAAAAAAAAAAAAATTGACTGGTTTTGATAATTTTTTGTCATTCAATTAGCCATTCCTTCTAAATGGATATGAAAATGTCAGTAGCAAATCCCATCTATCAGTGTACTCAGTATATGTAGTTAAAATACACCGTTCACTGTTACAAACAACTTGGTTTAATTTTTTGTAACCCATTGTTGCAGGACACTTCGCACGAAATGGTGGTCGCGTGTTGCCGCTTCCTCTGCTACTTCTGTCGCACGGGCCGTCAGAATCAAAAGGCCATGTTCGATCACTTCGACTTCTTATTAGAGAACTCTAATATCTTACTCTCGAGGCCATCTTTAAGAGGTTCCACGCCGTTGGACGTCGCTTATTCAAGTTTAATGGAGAACACTGAGCTTGCTTTGGCTTTGAGGTGAGATTTTTTGGGCAAGTGCTGTTTAAAAATGCCTTATTTCGATATGGATTTGCTTATGCGATTCTTTATCGTGGTATTACAGAAATATGAGCAATTTGCCAATATCCCTAGTATTCCTCCTACAATAAGTCTGCTTACACTTAGAACAGTTCCATGCCTTGTTATAGCATATTTTTTTTATAATTTTTGATGCAGCAGGGTAATACCTTTTGTTTTCAGGGAGCACTATCTAGAGAAGATTGCGGTGTACCTGTCACGTTGTGGTCTTCAAAGTAACTCTGAACTAGTGGAGAAGGGATACCCAGATCTTGGTTGGGATCCAGTGGAAGGCGAGCGTTATCTTGACTTCCTACGATTTTGTGTCTGGGTATGTAGCAATCCTAGAATCATGTTTATGAGTTAAGTAATTATACCTTAAAGGTCATTTTTAGTTTATCTTTTAAAAATTCTCCGCACTATGACAGAAGAGGCATGGGGCCAGTAGTGGGACTTCAATAGACTGGTAATATGATAATTAAAAAGACTGACAGGTTTAATACTAAACTTTAGCCTGTGCTCTTAACAATGCTAGTAACTCTGCCACCTGGCTCTTATCCCGGTATCTCAGAACAACAACACTGGTGTTTATTTCTAGGTGAACGGCGAAAGCGTAGAAGAAAACGCCAACCTAGTAATCCGTCTCCTCATCAGAAGACCTGAGTGCTTAGGTCCTGCCTTACGTGGTGAAGGAGAGGGATTACTGAAAGCAATTGTGGACGCGAACAAGATGAGTGAGAGGATTGCTGATCGACGCAAGCTTAGGGATGAGGAGGGCGATATGAATGTAAGTTCACTTATATACAACCATCCTGACTCAGAAGTAGTCATTTCACGTAGAATTACGTAATAAAGTAGAAAATTACAAAAAACTTAAGAGTAATTGTACGCCATAATTGCTTTACTTATATTTATTCGTTATGTGTCCCCAAAAAACAAAATAGAATGCTCCAGACAAATTGAACCCCGAAACAACTCTTTGCTCATTAATCATACAACGAACTATGATCAGAAGAACAGGAAAGGGGTAATTGTTTTTCTCTACCGTCTTTCTCTTTGCCAAACAATCACATTACGCTGAAAATAGCAAACAGAGATATGCGTAATAAATACAGCAATGATAGATGTTTGGAAACCGTAATATAAAATGTTACACAATTTATCGGTCACAGTTCAGCCACCCATTGCCCCAGTCGGACGATGATGAAGATTACATTGACACTGGTGCGGCGATCCTCAACTTCTACTGCACCCTTGTTGACTTGCTGGGTCGATGTGCGCCTGACGCTGGGGTAATAGCTCTGGTAAGTTTCAAGTCGCTACTTCCCTTATATTATGAATGTTTGAGTATGTTTGTTCTTCTTCTAAGTTCTCTCTTAGCAGATCGGTCGTGGTTATGAACTGTGATAGTTTTAACGGCTCTTGTGATATCTTTCATGCTTCTAATTGAGATTGCATTGTGAGAACTCAGAGTAGAAATTTAGATCGATAGATCCCAAAATTTCCATAAATTGCACTCTGAATCATCTAGAGCGCAATTCTAATATGACGTAACATCTATTGCAATTAAGATCTATTCTATGGGAACTGCACGCTCTGGCTCTGTCATATCATTTTGCAGTTATAAGGTGTTATATTTTGCTTTTACATTTTATGTTTAAATAAAATTCCTAAATTTATTTTTTATATTATATCAACGTCTTGCTCTGTTTCTACGTAAAAGCAGGGCAAATGAGTTCATTTAAAACGACTCAGCTGGCTACCTACAAAAGGTCTTAAAATGTAGAATTTATAAATCAACAAATAATCATTCACACACACTAGCTTATCTTAATAGTTTCAATTTTATTAATTAAATTGATTGTCATTAATTTAGGGAAAGAACGAGTCTCTACGAGCGAGAGCCATTCTTCGATCCTTAGTGCCACTGGAAGATCTGCAAGGCGTCCTCAGTCTACGATTTACTTTGAACAACCCTGCTGCAGGCGAAGAGAGGCCTAAATCTGGTATTGAACTTTTATTGTTAGATGTGTTTGAAGATAGTGCTGAACCTTCTTAGATTCGTTGGATCGATTTTTTTTTATCCTACTAATAGAACTTGATGCTAAGTGAAGATGCAGTCTAAAATAGTAGCGAATGGATGCTTTCCAAAATTGCCCCTGGGCATATTCCCGCTTAGTTGACCGTCCCTCACCACTTTGGAAGTAGTCAAATATGAAAGTTTTTCAGAAAAGATCAAGAAAGTTTATCTACTCAATAACAAAATAAATATAATCTATTATTGTAATATGTCCATATTGGAAGTATCATGGCGTCAGCTGGCCTAAATTATAAATTTCGAGTTGAATGTTACCATACCCCTAGAAGGTTAGCCCGCTCCCACCTTAGATTACATCATCACTTACCATCAGGTGAGATGGCTCTCAAAAGCTAACTTTAAGTGGATAAAAAAAAACATACTGGCGACTGTAAAATGCGGTTTCGCGAAGAATTTTTCCTAAAATGCAGCTTAGTAGTAAGTTAGTTAGTAAAGGAATGGAACCATAAAAAACAGATTTAAGTAATTTTCTTATTATTATAAAAGAGACTAGGACTCTCATCTCACTTAGGTATATTATTTTTACAGATATGCCATCTGGTCTGATTCCCGGACACAAGCAAAGCGTCGGATTATTCTTGGAACGCGTCTACGGCATCGAAACCCAAGAACTTTTCTACAGATTGCTTGAGGAAGCTTTCTTACCAGATCTGAGAGCTGCCACTATGTTAGATAGGGTAAAGTACATTATTACTATAACTTATGGATGCGTAAATATTGGATTAGTACTTCATTGAAATAAATAAAACACGTTAATAAAAAGCACCAACTGAAAACCATCACCATTGGTAACGAAGCTAAGCGCAATCTTTTAGACTTTACAAAATCTCCAAAATATCAAATTATCATTCAAAGCAAATTAACATAAAAAAATAACATTTCAATATGACACGTGGGTTCCAAGTGAAGAAACGAGATCACTGAGAGCATCTTAACACTTACAAAAATTATGTTTGTCATTTTCTTCTCTCAATGTTTTTTAAACTTCCAGAATGACGGGTGCGAGTCTGACATGGCTCTTTCCATGAACCGGTACATCGGTAACTCCATTCTCCCACTCCTCATTAAGCACGCAAACTTCTACAACGAAGCGGAGAATTACGGCAGCTTGCTGGATGCTACCTTGCATACTGTTTACCGGTGAGGACAATAAGCTTTTGATATATTCTTCGTTTTAAAGTTAAGCAATTTGAAATTAAATATCACTTACTTTAACAACGAAGTGAAACATCGTGAGGAAACCTGCGTGCTTGAGAATGTTTCATTAATATTCTCATAGAGGTATGAGGTCTACAAATCTGCAATTGGACAGCGTGCGCAAACATAGGGCAACCCTACTCATGCTGAAAAATACTCGCACCCTGTAGTGATTCGGTAATAGGTTGATAATGATGAATATATGTTTTAATTCAATGCACAAATGCGTGACCAGTAACATGACGACCTTTATGATGAGGTACTTCTTTATTAGTTTTAACCAAAGCTAAACATCAGATCAATCTTGGACTGGATGCGAAATATGTCATTGGTTTGTAGGTTGTCCAAAAATCGGATGCTGACCAAAGGTCAACGTGAAGCAGTATCTGACTTCCTAGTGGCGCTCACCGCGGCTATGCAACCCTCAATGCTGCTGAAACTGCTGCGTAAACTCACCGTCGATGTATCCCGTTTGTCTGAGTACACCACTGTGGCACTCCGGGTACGTTAACTTTTTTCTAGTACAATCATTAAAATCCAATTATTCAATGTTTCAACAACATCTAACCTAATAGCGCCATGTTCTGTTCCATAGAATTGAATTCATAATTTTAAGTGGTCCAATATTCATCTGGCGAGACAAATTTATAACATTGAAACCACGGATGGAAAACTCATCGTTAGTTGGCCTTAAAAACAAAGCTACAATCAGAATATTTATAAAACCAATCTACCACCAATGTTTGCTAAGAGCGATCCAAATTAATAACCATGACACTCTTGTGATTCCCGAAAAGTTAGACATCTCTTAACTCGAAGAAGAGATTGATCGTAGTATGTTTTTAGTCAAATAATTCTAGTTACCTGAGGTACAATTGATGATCCCATGGAGTACTCTGGAGTCATTGGTATTAAATACTTACGGTAACAAATGTTTAACGTAAGGTATTTATTATTTGGAGGGCGAAGATTATTGCAACACAGTTTATACTTCTGCAGGATCATCGCTTTCATGTGTTTAAGCTATCTTCTTGTAATATTGTTCCTACTAAAAATCTTTTTATCTTATCTGTATATTAAAGAAGGTTAAATTTGCTTATAGTTGCTAACTCTTCACTACGAGCGCTGTGCAAAGTACTACGGAAGCACGGGTGGCCAGGGTATATATGGTGCTTCATCAGATGAAGAAAAGCGACTGACTATGATGCTGTTCTCTAACATATTTGATTCATTGAGCAAAATGGACTACGAGCCCGAACTGTTTGGGAAAGCTCTGCCATGTCTCATTGCCATTGGTAAGATTGCCATTGCCGTTGTTTGTAACCCCCGATGGTCTGGATTAGATTCCTTTTCTTTGGATACTTTTTCTCGATTTTAAAATAACTTGAGGCCAAATATAAATGCCAGTGGTATTATTAGAAATTCCAGCAGGAATTTACAATGCATTTAGAACTTACTTAGGTTTTTTTGATGATCATGGTCTGGATTTGATTCCTTTTCTTTGGATACTTTTTCTCGATTTAAGAATAACTTCAGGCCAAATACAAATGCCGATGGTATTATTAGAAATTCCAGCCGAAATTTTCAATGCATTTAGAACTTCTGAATTAAGTTCTTTAATCATGATCCATCAGCTTCAAAGAATATTTTTTATTTACCTATTTAAATATTTCTTTCAGGTTGTGCTTTACCTCCAGACTATTCTCTGTCTAAGAACTACGATGATGAATTCTATGGCAAAGAAAATACACAGGCTACAGGTATTATAATTAAAACTTTTCCTCACTTTGTAAAGTTCCATAGAAATTAACTAAAAAGTGTGATTTAATAATTCATAAAAGAAGTGTAGACGCATTCTATCATAGCGTTAGAAAATAAAATAGTGCTGCAAGCAACTTCTTTATTTTACACTTGCCACGGCTGAAACCTCCCATCAGACATAGATAAAGCTTATTGTACCGTTCAAGAGTATGCCATTAATAATGAAGTTTATTCTCATACATTAATATAAAGTAATTGCATTTATTGTGTGTTATGTCCAAAAGTATATTATTAAAAAATAATCAATGGTGCTGGAACGTAAACATACAAACATTGATTTAGATAGATCCAAATAATATTTCAGGAAGATGTGTAGAAAAATCCTATCACTGTATAGATAGCAAAAAGAATACTTAACCAGCAATTTGTTGTGGGTTATTCCTCAACGGGAGCGCGTTAAGAGCCCTGATAGTTTAGTTACCTTCATGAATACGGTTATTACCTGGGTCACCTATGGTTCTGACGCATCGCACTTGACTTTTATATTTATTCATCTGTTATTCTGTTATATCTGTTTATTATTTTCCATAAGTGCGAAATATGTTATTCCTACTGAAGAACTCAAGCATCCAAATGCAATGTTTATGTACTTGTAATGGAATATTTAATTCTCATATAACTCATGTATAAGTATCTACCTATAAAATATTGTGTTAGGGTGTTTCGAGGAAAACTCACTTCTGCCCGCGGCCTTGGATGTACTAATGAACTCTATCCCAATACCTTCAACCCTTAGGTGCCGACAACCCACAGTACGATCCTCAGCCCATCAACACGTCATCAGTGGCTCTCAACAACGACCTCAACACCATAGTTCAGAAGTTCTCCGAGCATTACCACGACGCTTGGGCATCCAGGTACCACTACCTTGATTTCATTAATTCTCCTATTTCTCTATATCCTCTTTTGATTCTCAATTGGATTGGTGTTAATGATATGCTCTCAGTTACGAAAACTGTTAGTACGGATATCATTATTAGGATGACTACTTTTCTATTTTACGAAATTACAATTTGTTACGGCTAATCTCGACTGCAAGAAAGAAAGAAAAAGTTTTTTATTTTGCCATACAGTTTTGCATGCATAAGTACATAATTTTTACCATATTTACTATATATACTATACTAGCTGCTGCCCGCGACCTCGTCTGAGCGGTCCTCAGAATTGGGTCTAAAGCTTCGCTCGTTAACAATTTTGAATCTTCTCACGGGAACTATTTGAGAGATCCTTTTCCATAGTATAAGTAACATGCATACCAAATTCAAAGCGGTATACACGCGGCTTAGCTCGTAAACAATTTTCAATTTTCCTTGTGTCCGAAAAAACCCAAAATATTGAACCCTATTTTTTTCCAAAATAAAATTTAGCCTATGTTACTCGTGGATAATGTAGCTTTCGAATGGTGAAAGAATTTTTAAAAACGGTCCAGTAGTTTTTGAGCCTATTCATTACAACCAAACAAACAAAGTTTTCCTCTTTATAATATTTGTGTAGATATACATACACAAATGATGACCAAATAAAGACAACCCACTCAGCATCACGGACACGATCGCTTATATACACATCATCATCATCATCATGATCAACCCATTACCGGCTCACTACAGAGTACGGGTCTCCTCTCAATATGAGAAGGGTTTGGCCATAGTCCACCACGCTGGCCATGTGCGGATTGGCAGACTTCACACGCCTTTGAGAACATTATGGAGAACTCTCAGATGTGCAGGTTTCCTCACGATGTTTTCCTTCACCGTTGAAGCAAGTGATATTTTAATTTTTTTTTTAAACGCACATAACTCCGAAAAGTTAGAGGTGCGTGCCCGGATTCGAACCGCCGACCTCTGTTTATGAGGCTGACGCCCTAACCACTAGGCTATCACCGCTATACACATAATCTACCTTAATTACCAAGAGATCAGAAAAAAAAGAAGAAAAAGTAAACACGATAGTACAAATTATTGGCAATACTAATACTAAAATTTATACTAACACTAAGGCTAATACTAAGATGGTAAGAGTTGGATTGGAAAGGCGTTGGATGTTAGAAATATTATACCTACTTTCTCTTTTCAATTCAGGAAAATCGAAAACGGTTGGGTGTACGCCGAAAGTTGGTCTGATAGCCAAAAATCGCATCCCCGGCTCAAACCCTACAACATGCTAAATGATTATGTAAGTAATTTTTAATTTGATACAACTCTAATTTGATAACCCAAATTAAATGATACTGGTGAAAATGTTCTTCAGATCCTGCAGGATACAATAAATAATAGAAACTCTAAGGTTTTCTTCAATTCTTTCACTCTTTACAGGAAAAAGAGCGTTACAAAGAACCAGTGCGTGAGTCTTTAAAGGCGTTATTAGCTATCGGATGGTCGGTGGAACATTCGGAAGTTGATATCCCTAGCACAAACCGCAGTTCAATGAGGAGACAGTCCAAATCTGGCGTCGTAAGTATAGAAATTTTTTTCAATCCATTACAAGTTTGCCCTTGACGGCTATCTCACCTGATGGTAAGTGATGATGCTGTCTAGGATGGTAGCGGGCAAAACTGTTAGGGGTATGGTAAACCAATACTCCTAATTGGTTTCTACACGACATTGTGCCGGAACGCTAAATCGCTTGGCGATTCGTCTTTGTCGGAAGGGTTGTAACTAACCACAGCCGAAGCCTCCCACCAGACCAGACTCGAGCCGGGAATCGAGCCCGGGGCTTCCAACTTTATAATGCGACAGCGCGCGCACTGCGCTACAGAGGTCGTCAAATCACACACACAAACACAATCATCCTGTTAATGGTACAGTTCCGGTATTTTAAAGAGCTAGAGACCAAGAGTTTAGACCCATAACCACTACTCCAATAAGGGCGGGTTTTTAGTGTTTTTGGGAATTTTAGTCATTATTATCGGGACCGACTCCAGACATGGAGGTAACAAAAACTTATTTCTTAGGTCTAGACAGGAGCTGAGAATTTGTTCATATTCAACTACCTGTTGACTAAAAAATTTTATGATCTGTTCTGACCTCTAACGAGTGTCAATCGCTAAACTAACTAGCTAATTTTTTGAATCAGAATTCCCGTCCTAGGTATTTGAATTGATATGTTTAGTAGGCCACGTCTATTTGAATGTAACATATATGTAGTCTAACGGTGAAATCAAGCAGAGTATCATGGAAAGTAAGAGATTATTCAATCTGTACTGCAATTAACAGGTAGCCATAAATTATTAATAGGTTGTATTTATTGCTTACATGCTTGCAGGAAGATGATACGGTAATTAAAATAGATTTTAACGTAACAAACAGGCAATTTTTTAAATGTCTTTTAAACTATTACACTCTTTATAACAACTGTGAAAAAATGAAAGATATAAAATTAAGATGAATTTTTCTCCAAGGCATATATATAGACAAACAATAAACAGCAAGTATAATTTGCTATATTCCGCCGACAACCGGGAGATTTGTTTAATATAACACCACACAAAATCTTCCACTAGAACCTCTACGCACTTTTCGACCCGACACCGGATCATCCTCAGGAGACTTCACAAGCGCGAAAAGTAAAGTGTGAATGAAACACGATTGTCACTTGCTGTTTACTGTTTATCATGGACTTACGTTACGTTACGCAAAGTAACGCCTGCTTCTATTCATTATAAATATAGACATTATTTTAACTTTGCACAGACGGACTCCGCAACACCATTTAACTATAACCCGCATCCAGTCGACATGACCAACCTCACGCTGTCTCGTGAGATGCAAAACATGGCGGAAAGGTTAGCCGAGAACGCTCACGACATCTGGGCTAAGAAGAAGAAAGAAGAGTTGGTAACTAATGGAGGTAAGAAATCAGATTCTTCTTTAAACTTACACACAACTGGTAGGCAAGCATTGCTAGAAATGGTCTTTTGTGAGGAATTTCAAATTCCTCGGTATGGATCCTAGAGGTCCAGCGTCTATAGATTTCTCCGACTTAAGTGCCCTATGTTTGCACTTTAGCTCCGCGCCTAAGTGTAGTGTAGTAATGTACAACCATAAATCACAATTTTTTTAGATACCGAAAACGAAATTTACCAGAAAAACGCTTAAACCTTAAACCCTTTTAAGTTGGCCTTTTGGACCATTTACAAGTATCGTTCTTTTCTTGCCTGTACTATCAAATTGTATTCATTTTCACCGTCACCCTGAATTGTCCCGTATGCCTTTGTACGTCTTGATAACTATACCACGTATAATTGTCACAGGTGGAATCCATCCCCAACTCGTTCCATACGACCTCCTAACGGACAAAGAGAAAAAGAAGGATCGCGAACGCTCTCAGGAGTTCCTCAAATACCTCCAATACCAAGGGTATAAACTACACCGACCGAAGACATCCCAAGGTGACACTGAACAAACAACGACCGGCGTAGCCATTGAGCTCAGATTTGCGTATTCGCTTCTGGAGAAATTGATACAATATATTGATCGAGCTACTATTAATATGAAGCTCTTAAAACCATCTACAACATTCAGTAGAAGGCCAAGCTTTAAAACCAGTACAAGAGATATCAAGTTTGTCTCTAAGGTGTGTTTTAATTTTGTTCGTTTGAGTTAGTTTTTAAGTAAGTCAAGGTTGCACAAAACTTCTAGTACGTATAAAATTTACTTTTTTTTTCTAATTTTACTCCATTTGCTTTAACTCCATCGTATACAACAAGATTCAAATGGAAACCCTTATTCTCACCGAGTTCAATTTATTTGCAAAATTTTGTCCAATAATCTTGTAAACAACACTTGTTTCTAAACTATTTCTAGATTTTATCTTTTCTATCTTAATAATTAACTTTGATTTTTCTGTAACTTTTAATCACATTTGCCCTAAATCATTACTGTATTAAATTTTGAAAGTATTTTATTATTCTACTGTATCACTGAATTTTTATCTTCTATTCTTTTATTTGTGTGATTTTATTGTATTGCAAGCAAGACAAGTCGGATCTTAAGTATTACAAGAAGGTAGACCAAACTCCTATATAGTGTACTACCTAATGCATGCTTAGTTAGACATTTGTAATTCCTGACTACAGTGAAATGTAAAATAAATTTGGTCTCATTATTCGCATACGGTTATGGTTTTCAATACCTGACCCAGTCAAATGACAGAGTTAATCGCTCGCTTTTGAATAATCGCTAAAAGCATGGCTCTTGAGAAAATGGAATCTAGCTTCGTAGTATTCTTTCAATTTATTTGAATTATATTTCGAAGTTGACAATATTTATCTCGCATAGGTGGTACTGCCCCTAATGGAGAAATACTTCTCAACGCACCGAAACTATTTCATCGCGGTGGCAACAGCTACAAACAACATTGGTGCGGCTAGTTTGAAAGAGAAAGAAATGGTTGCCGCACTGTTCTGCAAGCTGGCAAGCTTGTTGCGGTCAAGGTCAGTAATTTTTAGGATTTTATGTTTCATAATTATAAATTAAAATCTTTAGAAACATAAAATGAACCTTCACAAAACCTTGAAGAAGTGAAATATCTCAAACTCGTCAAATTTTACCAAACCCCTAATCCTATATCATTAGGCCAGGGAAGGGTGATAAGTCGCATACATAGTACTCGATTGGTTTCTAGATATTTCGATTTCCGGGTTATAATTTTGTTTTGTTTTCTTTCATTTATTAATCAAGTCTAATAAGAGATACTTATATTTTCTTGGTCATCTTTAAAAGTTTCAAAAAATTTGTGTAGATTATACTAACATTAGATAGGAAATCTTCACTTGGAACTTAGGTGAGAGATTTATTACAGGCTAGCGGCATTTGGTCCAGACGTCCGCATCACGGTCCGCTGTCTACAAGTCCTGGTCAAAGGCATCGACGCAAAGTCCCTAGTCAAGAACTGCCCGGAGTTCATTCGTACTTCAATGCTCACATTCTTCAACAACGTTGCTGATGATCTCGGCCATACCATTATGAATTTGCAAGACGTAAGTAGATTCAAAATACTATCCTAAACTTGTACGCTATACATTTAAAACTATTCACTGGAATACAAAATGAGTCAAATGCAGTGGACGCGTTCGTGACCTTGACACAGTTGACTCTTTTTTACAGCTGTTTTTCGCTCCATCCCTATACGGGTTTTAAGTCTTTCGCTACTTTGACGTTGCAATTTACTTTAATGCTTCGGGATTTTTATTATTTTGTTAGTGGACGACCATCTTAGCGCAGTGATGAGCGTCATGTTCTAGAGAGTGGAAGGTTTCCACAAATATAATGATTCGGCTTCCGGATTTTCGATTTCATAAATAATGAAGTTATTAATTATTTATGGTAACAAAACCGTTTTCTAACAAAACAAAATCATTGCTGGTATTGATTGTTAAAGGGAAAATACGCGCACCTTCGGGGAACGCATCTGAAGACGTCCACGTCGCTGGGCTATATCAACGGAGTCATATTACCCGTTCTCACCGCCATGTTCGACCATCTGGCCAATTGCGAGTACGGCGCTGATTTATTACGTAAGTTCATTTATATCCAATTACAGTTAGAATCTTAGCTTCGATTTCACTTGAGAGAGCGCGGGTTCTGTTGTCTTTGGACTCTAACACAAAATATATTTAAACGCACAATATTTTGCGAGCAGATTTTTAGTCATAAAATAGTTATCACACACCCACAATATCAAAGACCTATCAAAAGACAGCCATTATCATAAAGGTAACTAAAATAAAAAATCTCCTGCACTTCGAGTGTAGGCAAGTTATCTAAGCCACTGGACGAGGCTAAAATTTGGCATAAAGTTCTGTGGATTTTTGAAAATAAAGTTCTCAAAGTTGGTAAAGAGTATGAATTTTATATGAAATTTTAAGGTCACGTAAGCGTGAAACAATTCACTAATATTATAAAGGCAAAAGTTTGTATGCAAGTATATTTGTTACTATTTTAAGCAGAAACTACCGAACCAATTTGGACTCATACTGCAAACTCCATCGGCATGCATTCAAAAATATTCTCATATCTCATATCACTGATCGACAAATTCACTTTTCATATTATGACACACCAAACTTTTTTCTTTTTAAATACAGCAATAACGTAACAAAACTTTGCGTTTACGTAACTTTTTTACTCAACTGCGAAGTAATGGATGTTTTTGTATTTCTCTGGAACTCGTTAACGAAAAAGAACTTCTTATGAAATAAGTCAATGCTTCTAAAACCTTTGCTGCTATAAAACAAGAAAATCATTATTTATCGATTTATTTTCAAATTACTTTGAATAGCACACATACTTTTTTACTTTGAATAGCATAGTTACATAATGGTGATCAATTGAATATAAAAAATGTATTACGTTTCCTAAGAAGTCTAAACTCAAAATTATCCTGTTGATTCGAAATAAAATGTAGTGGTTTTTTTCCAATCACGTACTAAGGTTTTATTATCATCGGTTTCAGCTTTTTTATGATGAGATTTGATTTGCGAAAACGACTAACAAAGTCTTAGAACCCACTCACTTTATGATGGACTTCGAACGCCTAAGGAAAGACAATACAGTTTTCTTTATTTACATTATTTATCAATCACTTTCACTGCTACTGGAACTGCTATCTAAACTAATGACTCTGTAAGCTCTTCGACATTCCTCTTTACAGGCTTGGTTGAAAGCCGTCCTTGTTCTTTTAAAACATTCGTATTTCGCACAGCTTTCTCTTAGTGCATAAAAGCAAGCAGTGGCGCATCTTGCCCCGGTCAATATATGGCAGCTTTTCTCAGAAGCGTTTACTTTACGTAACACGTTTGTGAAATAATTTATCAATGTATCATTACGAAGGGTGGTCTTGCTTGCTTTCTAAAATGTATTCCAAATTTTAATTCATTAAAGTTTAAGGTGTATGTCAAATGATCATTACAGCAATTAAGAATCAGTTATGATAAATTACAGGCAATTAAGATCCTTAGATTGTATTGGACTGGGAAAAAAATGTTAGTGAGCAGGATATATCACTTATGATAAATCTGAAACTGGTGCCGAAGTAGGAGAAATGTTTATAACCCCACTTCCAAGTGCATCGACAATATCGACAAGCACCAAGTTGTTGAATACTGATAATGATAATTAAATTGACCCAGGCACTTACCTTATAATTTGGTACCATATAAGGAATACAGGCATCAAGATATCCTTCCCTCGTAGCATCTGAAAATTAATTATCTCGTATTTTCATTATCTTATTCAAGTTACATTTACAAATTCATCGTTAACCCTCCTACCTCTAAATTTAGCGGAGATTCGTTTTTTCTTTGTATTATCAGCCGTTTTCAATTTTCTGTAGTCAAAATTTGTAATACAACCCACTTTAGCTTGCTCCCTAAAGTAGGACTGAAAACCTGAAGTACACCTATAGCGTACTTTGCAAACACTTTTACTGGCTGCGACTAATGCCTGGAAGAAAAAAACAAACTCCAAAGACTTGTAATTTTGCTACATTTGGCCTGATATAATTGGTGCTAAACTTTAAGAAGTACAAAGCGGGCGCCCCGGGTCACCTTGTACTGTCGACTTGACAGGAGAAATTAACTGAAAATATTATGTCGAGTCACTTAAATTATTCTATCATTGTTCGTAGTAGGAGATAGATAGTTCTAGGAGATAGCGCTGATTTATTTGCTAGCCGAATTTGTGCAGACTGTTTATTCGCACGATCATATTTTTACATTTATAACATTAATAAGTTTGCTTGACTCCTCGATCAACTGTCTACATTTGAATGTATGCGTAATAGTTCTGTACCTTTTTTTTCCGCTGGAAAATGCGTTTACGCATCTCCTCCGGAAGCGACGCAGGCAAGACTGCGCCGCTTCCGACAATAGCATCCAGCAATAGTTCTGTATCAGCGGTTGTAAACATCTAACGTGATACGCATGCAACGCAAACGTCTGCCACCACATTAATAGAAATAGTAATTAGACAATATACATATAGCAAAACCCTAAGAAATTTGTATTTTTCAGACACCAGTTTTTACCTTAAAACACTTTCTTATGGCAAGTTTTAAACAAGAATCAGCATAAGAATCTCTTGTTACTCTATTGGGTTTCTTATTAGCTCTTTGCAGGTATTTTGGTTCATAAGAAGGATATTCAATACTTAGTTCATCTCTCGCGAGGACTTCGCTCTGAAAATCGGAATTTGATTGCTTATTTTTTGGCACAAACAATCAGCTAATATAACTGTCTCCAGATTTACCTCTTTTCTATCAGTCACTATCACTTCCTTAATTTTAGGATAATCTTTTATTAAGCCTAGTAAATTTTTAAAATTTTCTATTATATAACTTTGACTGTGACTGATATTATTCGTATCAATTATTCCTTCTTCACTATGAGTTTCATGGTTGTAATTTTCAATGTTTTTAAGTATCACTATAATGCCTTTCAGTTCAGCATCTTGTCCGTTTGAATTCAGTTTTCTTGTAGATTCTATGGCATGTAAAACTGAATCCATTATTTCTATAAACTTCCTTTTTACTTGGGTATGAGGTACATTTTTTGCTAAATAAATATTTCCATATAATTCCGAGGGTCCCTTGTTTTCTGCAAAAATACAGCTTATCTGCAAAAACAATTTCTTTTTTAGTATTACAAGTAAATATGTTATTATGTATACAATAAAAAAAATATCTCACCAAGAATATTAAGATTATCAGGAACAGAGGGTACAAATTTAAAAACTGCATTGAAACTACAGCATGTATCTGGGAATCAATTAAAATACACGTGTAACGTACACAATTATTGGTATAAAAATGATTATAGAATTTTAATTGATTTATGGTTTATTCAACTAATCAGTAAACATAAATTTATCGATTGAAATGACTTTTCTTAAATGGCTGTGTTCTGAATCTTTGAGTATCCCCCTATGCATTATTGGTCTAATATTGCTTGAACCTACATCAGGGATCCAGGAATTGATCGGCCATGTCCAGCTGTGGGACATTGATATGTAGACACTGGTATGCTTGCCGTATTAATTAAGAGTGGTAGAAAGAGAATCCAAATTGGTGTGACCCTTAGACCGCTCGCGTACACTCTGATTCACCACACTATTATTGCCTCCTTGCTAACATTACAGTTACGCTGACCCAATTAAACATATCACGTAGTACCTGACTTCAAATATAGAAATTTTGAGATGGCAGTCGGAATGTTCGATTGAGAAGGTTTCCTGCATAACTCATACCTATTGTTCCTATCCTCCTCGGTAGAAACAAATTTCGGATCCCTTTCGTTGGAAGACCGAGTTGGATTCCCGGTAGGCATTTCTAACATTTACTTACGTGCGTTTTAATAAAAGCAACTTTCAAATATGCCTAATATGCTTACTCAGTTCCTTTAGCTTTAAGCTGTTATGTTACTGATTAGCACCGAGGACAAACCTCTTTGGTTTTTTCGGTGCTTTTATTATATAACTTATTTTATTCCTTGTATATTAATAATAAATAAATAAATAATAAATAAATAAAATGAATTGCACTTACTTTGACAATGAAAGAAAACTTACTTGCTCGAGAATAAACAAACAACATTCCCAAAGGTGTGTAAACTCTCATGCTAACCGAAGATCCAGCCAAAGTAGTGTGGTGATGGGTTAAAAATTATGTTATCAAAAATAACATGTACTTGTATAAATATTAATATTCTTCTTTCTTCTTCTTATTCGTTCACTCTTGGCAGAGTGGTCGTGGTTATGATTTGGCCTTCACAGCAGCTCTTACGATCTCCCTCCAGCGATTTCTGTTCGTAGCATCACGGAAGCACTCGGAGATCGATAAATCAGTAGCGGAAAGGATTGAGTCCGTCCACCTAGTAGGGGAGCGACCACGTGGACGTGTGCCCTCGACTCGACCTTGTACCACGAGATGTTCTATGGTACCGGTCTTCCTGGTTATGTGCCCAAAGAACTTAATATAATTAATATAAATATTAATATACAATGTAATTATTGACGCGTACGCAATGAATACTAAAATTTTACGTGCGTCTTATATTGGGGGCGGCTGACTTAAATAAATTAAAAAAGATTCCTCTGGTTATTAGTAATTTATTTGACTTGTAAGTTTTGTCTAACCACTGTGACAATTGTATTAACTTATTTTTTATTGTTTCTGGATTTCTTTATCATAATAATTTTATTTTTTTAATCGCTATCACTATCACTCTCGCTATCGCTATCAGAGTCAGAACTGCTAGACGATTTTATTTTTTCTTTACTTTTCTTGTAAGCTTTTTTGCATTGCGATTTACATTCGCCTTTTATAGCTTTCTTTTTTCTCTTTTCACACGTATGTACGCTGCACGTCTCGTTCAGGGCAAAGTTACACGCATTATTGCATTTCTTTGTTGACTCCGCTTGACACTGCTTCTCATATTTATCTCTGGCTCTTAAAAATGCATCTTCTGGTGTCTCATTGCGTAGAGCTATGGAATGATCGAGGAACTGTAACAGAGTTATATTTAGACAATTAAATAAAACCAAGTATTATGTATTATTTAAGTTCTTCATGGTTAAACCATTGTCTTCATTTATTTATTTTGTTTCTTTATTTACCTTATCCAAACAAACTTTATTACTACGTTGATCACCTCTATTATTTATGCATTCTGAAATTAGAGTAAAATGATGTGTAGTATAGTATTTACGTTGCTTTACAAAATAAATCGTTTATTTAACTTACTCCTTTTTAGTTTATTAAAGTCTGGTGGACTGAATTTTTCATTATTTGTAGTATTTTCTTTTAATGTGTCTTCATTTTCTCTATAAGTGAATTCCTTGTTACAGCTAACTGCAGAGTAATTCAAAAAGTCTGATTTGAAATCTGGTTTGCATTTGAAACGCCTTTTGCAAATATTTTTGTTTACAATTTGATGAGCCTGAAATTTTTGTTATCTTATTACCATTAAAACGTTTCCAATGTTATATATAAGTATAGCAAACTTTAATTTACATGAATTTGATAACACAAATTAATAAATTATTATCACAAGCAATAATTAGCATATTATATACTGATCAAGCGTTATTAATAAAACAAAACGTCCTAAAATTATTATATAAAAGATTACCTACTCACTTTCTTACATTTCTTTATTGGCATAAGTAAACATGCATCCCCATATTCACTTCGTAATGATTTATTTACTAAATCAATTTTTCGCAAATATTCTTTAGTATTCGCTTTTAATTCATGTACTCGTAATTCTTCTTTCAAATTATCATTTTTCTAAAATCATTCATTATAATTAAAACAAATTCTGCATAAGCTATTAATAATAAAGTAAATAAATTCTCAATCTTACTTCTTGATTGGTTGTTAGAATTAAGACAGTTATTTTTTCATTCTTTTTAATCTTGGATCTTCTTTTTTTATATCCTTGATTTCCGTCGTTTCTTAATTTAACAGGTATAATTTTATTTGGAGTAAACCATTTTGAATAAATATTCTTTTTAATTCTTCTGCCATTGTTTCTTATTTTGTTCGGAAATGTGTGTTTAATACTAAATCTTATCTTATCGCCCAGTATGTTTTTTATTGATTTATTAGAATAACTCTCAACAAAACTTTCGGTCATTGTTTTCAAACCTACGTCACTTTCTACGCTCGGTATTTCTATAACCAACTGTTCCACTTCATCAGATTCTATAGCTTCCGAACTTTCCTTAAATTTACTTTTGTTTTTACCTATACTTTTATCTATTACATTTTTCTTCGTTTGAAACCTGTTATTTTTATCTTTAACATAGTGTAATTCACCAGGTTTCACGTTAGTAAATACTTTCTTTGTTTCCTTGGTATCTTGTGAAGCTTGTTCTATTGATTCACTATCATATATAATAGCAGTACCAATGTTAGGATTATTTGTATATTTTTTATACGATCTTTCTCTCTGTTCAAAATTTTGTTTACCGGGCGTGTAATGTTTGAATGACTGGTCGTCTTTTGATAACGAAGAATCACTTTTCAAAAGTTCTTCAGAATTGTAGATTTTATCGAGACGCTCATAATTCTTTAAAAGATTTTCTAATATTTTATTAGCTAATGTAATATTTTTGAGCACATCTGATAACGCTTGTTCTTTGCTAAATTTTTTATATGGCGCATTAGATTGGCATATTACCTGCAACAGAACAAAAACTGTGAGCGTAAACAAAATATATACTAAATTCAAAATTTCTTTAGCCATTATTTTACCAGAACATTAAAAATAACAATCACTCTATCAAAACAGCGTAAAAGGGACATTTGAAAATTTCAATATAAAATTCAAGCGATAAAACAAATCGCAATATTTACGCGTGATCGCAAGTTCATGTTATGCAATAATATTAAAAGTATACGACATATATTGATAAGCCACATTTTATCAATTTATTTGTTTGAACATTCAGGGAATTTATTGAATCCTTCAAACAATTTAAATGCTGGGTACCAGTACCCACATTAGCTTAAATTATATCCACCTTGCTGTTCCAATGTGGTTATTATCATTAATAGATCAATAAGTTGCACAGAACGATAAACCCTGGTGGGAGCAGTAAGAACTGACAATGAACAAAAAAATACTTCGTTTAGGGTTTAAGAAGAATCTTAAACTAGGGCGAATAGCCATACTAATTAATAGCAATACTAATCAGAGAACAGAACTACTGTAATAAAAAAAAAACAATCTACGAAAGACTGACAAATCTGCACGGTGAAATTAATATTAAAATCACCGATAGGTATTCCAAATTACGCTCTTAACGCACAATTATACGATACAGGAGTTATCAGCGATCTTAATTTGAAAGCGTATTTGACTTCAAAACGTACGATTGTTTTGATTATCTAAGATAATATGGTGAGATTACTTAAGATGAAAGCAAATATAAATTTTACCGTGCAGTGTGCACGTGTGTATTTGAATGTTCTTCCTGTCTGGCCTAATAGCAAATTACAAAGCATAATCATTGTAAACAACGGAAGCTGTGATAGCCTAGTGGTTAGGGCGTTCGCCTCCTAATTCGGGGTTCGATCCGGGCACGCACCTCTAACTTAAAGTTATGTGCGTTTTTGAGCAATTGAAATATCGCTTGCTTCAATGGTGAAGGAAAACATCGTGAGGGAACCTGCATGCCCGAGAGTTCTCCATAATGTTCTGAAAGGTTTGTGAAGTCTGCCGATCCGCACATTGCCAGCGTGGTGGACTATGGCCAAACCCTTCTCATATTGAGAGAAGACCCGTGCTCTGTAGTGAGCCGACAATGGGTTGATCATGATGATGATGACGATGATGCAAACAGCGTACTTCCACTATGAGACGCTACTTCTATCTTATATATAGATACAGAATAATGGTCCATTTCGAAAATGAATGTTTTGAGTTTACATAATTTTTTTCTTGTTACAGTGGACGAAATTCAAGTGGCTTCATACAAGATGCTGGGCTCTCTATACACTCTGGGAACTGATGCAACACTCACACACGACAGAAAATATCTCAAAACTGAAATCGAAAGAAACAAACCTGCCTTGGTAACGCTTTTTTATAATTATTAAAAATGTATCATTATTTATAACAATTAATTAATATTTTATGTTCAGCCAGGAGTTACGCAAAGGGCCACCTCGTGCCTCGCAGAGCACGTTAAACCTTATATTCCGGTTATTATTATGAACTGTTATAACAATCGTTCTAAGCCTGCTATTAAAAACCTTATATTTCATTGTAGCATGGTTAAAGTCCTTTAAGAGAGGACACCTCTGCCCAGTAGGAGCAAAATAGCATGATATCGACCTTGATTATGACCTATTATTTTCCACAGGGCTCATGTTTAGGTGCCTTCAGCTCGACATTCCCAGTGGCATTCTTCGAACCACATCTCAATAAGCACAACCAGTTTTCTCTACTGAACCGTATTGCAGATCACTCATTAGAAGCAAAAGGTTCGTTATTTTTAGTATAGTAGTAGTAAATTGCATATAAAACTAATACCATATAAATTAAATGTATCTACTGAAATCTAGCCGGCGTAAAATAAGTGAATTGTTGTTTGAACTTGATGCCGCGTAGAAACCGATTATGAGTATGCTGAACATAATTATCATGCCCCTAAATAGTTTAATCGCTTCCATCTACTACATAATCTCGTACCACCAGGTAAGATTGCAGTCAAGGGTTCACTATTATATTGGAGTAAAAATTGTTGAGCTCATCGTAAATTGAGTCAAATTAAAATCAACTGCAGTAAAATTATTGATATAAGCTCAGAGTGTATGAGCCCATAACTATCTATCCCACGTAAAATGAGTGCGGCCATATTTCTTTCTACAGTTAATGTACCATTTTGGTGATTGTATCCCCATTTTAAAATGTAAAATAAAATAATATAAAATAATAAAACTTAGAACTTATTCAGAAGCGTTTTGTATAGAAGTCTTAACAAAGAACTTTATACATTTTAAAGCGATAGTTATAAATATTATAGAAAAGGCACTGAATACGGGCAATTGTCCGCACTGGCAAAAAAAATCAATGCAAGAGTTACCTATAAGGAGGCCTGAGAGTTCTTAAGGATCACGTATTATTTATTTATTTATTATTAATATAAAAGGAATATAATTAGTTATACAATAACGGCACCGAAAAAACCAAAGAGGTTTGTCCTCGGTGCTAATTTGTAACTTAACAGCTTAAAACTAGAGGAACTGAGTAAGCATATTAGGCATGCAAAGAACATTTCGTAACTGAGTTAGACGGTCGACACAAATGAGCCAACTGTCCAACTCAGCCAAAAAATATTCTTTCAATTTCTGTTTAACATTTTTAATATGTAATTTTTGGAACGTATAAAGTGATATGTTAAAAATTACTAATCTCTACAGACATAATGGCCAAAATGGAGCAATCGATGCCGACTCTTGAAAGTATACTCAATGAAGTAGACAACTTCGTAGAATCGGATAAGACCTACAACGAAGCACCTCACATCATCGATGTGGTGATGCCATTATTGTGTTCTTATCTGCCGTTCTGGTGGGCCCAGGGTCCTGACAACGTAACTCCTACAGCTGGGTAAGTTATTTGTCGCTTGTAGAAAAGTCCTACTATAGTGTAAAGGATTACGTAAATGATAAACAAGCATGGGTGTGAAATATTGCTCTAATAAGCTCTAGCTCTATATATAATATAATTTTAAGTGGCATGTGAGATGGTGATAACAAAAAGAAAATTTACCTGGCTAAGTTTGTTGTGGGCTTCTTCTTAGACCGGGACGCGTTTGGAACCCTCATAGCTTTAGTTTTAAGTTTACGAATGTAGTTATCACCATCAAATCACTACTTTGTAAATTATTGACGTGTCAAAAGCGCCTTTTAAAGGACTATTTGAATAAAGATTATTTGAATTTGAATTTAATTTGAATTTGTCTCACTGATTGTTATTACTATGCATTAGCATGAAAGGAAGTAACGATATCTGCTATTGAAAACTAATAACCGTCATACGGAATTTTATTTTATATATATTTGACGACCTCCGTGGCGCAGCGCGTGCGCTGTTGCATTTTAAAGTTGGAGGTCCTGGGTTCGATTCCCGGCTCGAGTCTGGTCTGGTGGGAGGCTTCGGCCGTGGCTAGTTACCACCCAATCTACAAAGGCGTGTCGCCAAGCGATTTAGCGTTCCGGCACGATGTCACGTACAAACCAATTAGGAGTATGGCTTTACCATACCCCTAACAGGTTAGCCCGCTACCATCTTAGACTGAATCATCACTTACCATCAGGTGAAATTGCCGTCAAGGGCTAGCTTGTAGTGGATAAAAACTATATATATATATAACTAGCTGTTGCCCGCGACTTCGTCTGCGTAGAATTGCTGATTTTCCATGAGATTGAGGTTTCCCGTGCGGCCAATGCCCTGTTTTAGAAAGAAAGCTACAGGCAAATGTCAAATTGCCGATTTTCGTGTCTCTAAATCAAAAAAAACAGGACTTTCATACAAACTTCAAACCCCTATTTTATGGCCTTCAGGGTAGATTTGGATGAAAAAAAAATCTAACCTGCTACTTACGCCCTAAAAGAAACCTATTTTCAAAACTTGAAGCTTATAGACTTCATAATAAAAAAATAAGCAAAAACTATCATCCCCTATTTGACCACCCTTAAAAGGTAATATTAAAAAAAATTATGTACATGTTTTTTATTTATCTAAAAACAAAGGATCTTCATACAAACTTCCAACCCCTATTTTATCCCCTTAGGGGTGGAATTTCCAAATATCCTTTCTAAGCTGAAATTTCTTAACTATCAACTATCTACTTGCTAAATTATAGCTTTATACGTATAATAGTTTTTGAGATCTCGTGTTTAATCAGTAAGTAAGTATGTAAGTAAGTACGAGTGACCTTTCGCTTTTATGTATATAGATTCACTAGTCTTGAAATCGTTTAGTTGATTAGTGCAAGAGAATTCATAAACTGAAAAAAAAAAACAATCTTATGAATTCCAGAAACCACGTAACGATGGTAACAGCCGAGCACATGAATCAACTGCTTAAAAATGTGCTCAAACTCATCAAAAAGAATATTGGCAACGAAAGTGCTCCCTGGATGACCCGTATAGCAACCTACACTCAGCAGATTATTATAAACAGTTCTGAGGAACTGCTGAGAGAATCCTTCTTACCTCTAGCAGAGAGAGTGAGAAAGAGGACGGATACTATGTTCCATAAGGAAGAGAGTTTGAGAGGATTTATTAAGGTAAATTTCGGCCACAGCGTTTATTCACGAGATCTTGATTTAGAAACAAGATGTCATCTTTCTTACGTTAAAGTGCTTAGGAAAGTGAAATAACTGACCATCTTCCGAATTCGAAAGTTTATAACCATTCCCTTGCTGTTAATATCTAGTGTGAATAATCCATAGTGCAAAGTATTTACTTCAACCCATTGGCACATCTATCTCATTCATGTGAGTTATAATTAAAGCTTTATTATTCAGACAAAATAATTTAGTATTGGACAACAACTTTTTCCCGAAATTAGTATGTAATCCATTAAAGAAAAAATTACGATCATACTTAAGTAGAGTTCGTCTAAGCCGAAATGACGCGCCCCACCTCTGCATTTACTCACACAAGCCCAACTCAAATATGAACGCAATACATATAAACATGGTATTATAATTGGTCGCTCAGTTGTATACTTGCTAAGAAACGTTATTCTCGGATTTGTTGTCCAACTAGTTTAGTTAATATTAAACGCGCGAGAGGAGAGGACGTATTGTTTCATACAATGGGACGGCGTTGCTCAATAGAGCGAGCGTTATCGGATTTATTACCCAACTAGTCAACCGTCTTGTGCACTCAGAGATCGTAGTTTACTGATAAATCGACGCTCCCACACAGATGAAGTGTTGTTGTTTTATTTGCACTCACACATTTAAATACACTAATTAAGTAGTGGGGCGCGTCATTTCAGTTTAGACAATCTCTACAATCTATTCATTTTCGTACGAAGTTTCTTAAAAGTCTTTAATTTCAGGTGACGTGAAATTAAAAACGTAATGATTTGTTTTGAAAAATTGACTATGTTCGTTTTGCTGTTTCAGTCATCAACGGACGATACATCGCAAGTAGAGTCTCAGATTCAAGAGGATTGGCAACTTTTAGTTCGAGACATTTATTCTTTCTACCCTCTTCTTATAAAATACGTCGATCTGCAAAGGAATCATTGGCTTCGCAACAACGTGCCAGGTACACATTTTATTAGTCCGTATGTTTTATGTTAAACTGAATAATTTTACTAGATTAGTATAAATCAGTAGTTAATACCGATTCCTATGAAGAAAACGTTATTTTTCTGAGAGGTTATCTAATACCTAATAACTCAGGGAGTCTAAAGCCAAAAATAAATTGTATAACATTTTGTTTTATTATTGTATTATGATTTTTAGAAACCTATGGCGCCTTGTATCTTTTATTAAGGCTATATAAACGATTTTTCTTAATATCATAATTAAGAAGGAATTTAATACAAATTATATTATTTAAAAATTTAGAGGCAGAAGAATTATACAATCATGTGGCGGAAATATTCAACATCTGGTCCAAGAGTCAATACTTCCTCAAAGAAGAGCAGAACTTCATATCTGCGAATGAAATCGACAATATGGTAAATGTTGTGATCTTCATCTTCTTCAACTTCTGTTAGATATGATGTCATTATTATATTTGTGTGTAGTTTTGACAATTTACACTATAAAATTTTGGGGCATTTGGGGCAATTAGGAAATTCATAAGTGAAATTGTATTCCATATTATGAGTACGCTTATTTGATTATAGGCGTACCATTCTTTATTGATTTATTTATTATTATATAACTAAACAGTCCTAAATATTGGCTAACGCCCGAATGAGTTGATCTTTCTTTAGATATTGGCCGGATATAGACTTTAGAGTAAAAACTGCTCTTGCCAATATCAATTAAATCATAAATCACCGTAACCAAAAGCGTCACTATTAAATACTTACTAAAGAAACAAAATCCATTCAATGGTTAAATTTAGTATTTGAGTGTAGGAAATTATATATGAAATAGATATATTATGATGATTTGCATTAAGATTCCGTTTTTTTGTCACTTTTAGGTGTTAATTATGCCTACTGCCACTCGAAGAGTTACCACCGTTGTTGATGGGACCCCACAAGGTGGAGGAAAGGTATAGTTTCCATTTGCTTGCTTACATCCAGCTCGTGCAGAACTTTTAGTATTTCTATAATTTCATCATCATTATCATCATTATCAGGGTAATTAATGTTTAAATGCAAGTGATACACTTCATTATCCCTTCCATTGAAAGGCAAAGTTGTGATTTTCACTCATTGTGTAATAGTTTCATATTCGTGATTAGTGTATTTCTTTGTTAGATATTATTATTTTTACTATAAATTATAATTTTAGCTTTTATAAAATATATCCTTGCATTAGGAATTTGGTTTTTAAATAACTATCCTAAATTGGTTCTAAACTTGTTCTAAACAATTCAAATTATTTTTTCACTGTTATTGAATATGGCAACATGACTATGAAAAAAAACACCATCAACTTCTATCCTACAAGCTGAGATGATGATAATAATTTCGCGTTAGCCTCACGGGATTGCAAAGTCATCGTCTAATAAATTCGTTCAACTAATCTCGCGACTTCATATATCACAGAAAAAGAAGAAGCACCGTGACAAGAAACGTGACAAAGACAAGGAGGTACAAGCTTCCCTTATGGTTGCTTGCCTGAAGAGACTGTTACCAGTTGGTCTTAATCTCTTTGCGGGAAGAGAGCAGGAGTTAGTGCAGCACTGTAAAGATCGCTTCTTGAAGGTAAGCTTTGTGAAACACGTTCTCTCCGTTTTTTAATCTAACTTTCTTTAACAGCGTCTTCTGTTTCTGTTCGGCTTCCTTCAGTTTTAGATTAATTTGATTAGGGGGTTGAAATCATTTCAGAATAGCTTTTTACGTTTTGCGCCTAATATAACTTCTGTCTTCGTAAAAGCTTCTCTTGCTATGTAATTCTATGGCTATGCAATAATAGTATTATACACATAATTTTTACACACAATTCTTAGAGGCTTGCCCGTATATAGATACAATCACAAATTTTGCTATTCAAGATGAGCAAAGACCAAATTATAAAATAACCTTGATTTTTCATTTTCTTCACATCGAAACATCGAAAGCTATGCATTGGTTTGTTGCATTTCAGTATTGCTGTTTTTTATTATTCTAAAGCCTAAATCTAAATATTTGTATAAATTTTACTTAATGTTCAACAGAATGAGTTTTTATCACGAAATACTTTAACACAGAAAATGTCCGAACAAGACGTTGCAGAATTCGCCAAAACTCAACTAACGTTACCAGACAAGATTGATCCAGCAGATGAAATGTCCTGGCAACATTATCTGTACAGCAAGTTAGGTTCGAAGAGTAAAACAACCATCACTGTTGAGACATCAGAGAACAAGGCTAAAATAATAGATGACACGGTAGAGAGAATTGTAGCAATGAGCAAAGTGCTGTTTGGATTACATATGGTAAGTTTCGATATTATCGCTTACGTGGTGGACGAAAAACATCGAGAGGTTCGCTTATATTATTCTCTGGCGACATCTTAGATTAATATCAATATAAACACATCGACAATTCTTTTTTTTATTGATTATTTAAGGTTTATAGGTTTAAAAATCTGAATCTCGGTCTGAAATAATAATGTATTTTGTACGGTGGAAGAACGTTGATTACAACATTGTACAAAAAATACTTATGGATTGGCAATATATTTGTCCAGTAATAGACATATAATAGAAGTTAGAAAAATTAAATTACATTACAAATATCAAAGATTTGTTATTGATTTAATCGCACAAGTCTAAAAGATTTATCAAGCTAACAGCATTAATGAACGTCAACAAGTTCTCGATTTTACTCACTTACATTTTATAAATAATAAAAACATATTTTCTATATTGAACAATTACACAGATTTTTATTTGTAGTATATAAGAATGAGCCAGCTTTATGATTTTTATAACATATAGATCGATCACCCACAACAAATGAGTAAGAACGTGTACCGTTCTGTTGTGTCGATACAACGCAAGCGCGCCGTCATCGCCTGCTTCAGACAGACTTCGCTGCATTCCTTGCCAAGGTTGTTTAACTGTGTGTGCTGCGTTGTTTGACTTCTGTGTGTTCGTTGTATTTTTTAACATCACTTCATCAACAACTTATTTTAGTCCACCCCCTATTTACTAGTCTCTATTCAAATGTCAAAATATATCTTCAAACATTCAGCTGACGAATTTCACATAGTATGACTACTATCGTCTACTATTCAAAATTCTCTAAGAAAACTTTCTATTAAAGAATTTGTGGTAAAACTTCTAATTACATGACGTGGCTATAGATCGAAGTCAAAATGGATATTTAGAAAGACTAAATCGATAGCATGTAACCATAATATTTTTCCTCCAACATAATATCGTGATTGTACGACAAAACCCAAAATCTGGATTAGAAGAAACTAAAAAAGGTCCAAATATCTAAAAGCTTTAATTCGTGGCCATCATTACTAAAGATTACGTGTGTACTTGACGTGGTTTGAACTAACTTTGTGAGTCATATGCATGCTGCTTTGGATTAAAACAAGGCAACGAAACCGCAACAACGTCCAAATAACTGGAAGAGAATACTATGCGCAGCGCGAAAAAGAGCTGCGATGGCTTGTTTGAGATCTACGCATCTTTATAAAATCAGTCGGTAAGATCCCTAGAATAGAATTGATGGGTAAATCTACAATTCCAGTAAGTATGAGAAACATAAAGACTATCAAACAAACATACTTTGAAATACAGAACTGATCTAAATCGGCAATAGTTCAACTAAAACATTCAAGGTTAGCACATACAATCTAATCTTCTGTTAATTTCGCAGACATCGAGTATGCAACATCTTCGCACGGACATACTATGAATTGTGGCTTGAAGAAGAGAATATTGGTCAAGAAGTCATGATAGAAGATCTTACGGTAGGCTAAGTAGAATAAATTTATTTACTGTACGATTAGAAAAAGAATCTCAGCCACAATCGTATTGAACAGGCACTCGGAAGTACGTTGCAAATAAGTGGAGCATTTTTAATTGTTGAAAATGTCATTGTATCCTCAACTTGGATACGAAAGTGAGACTATTTTTAATTTACGGTCTATTACGGCCTCTCATTCTATCAGAACCTGGATGCTTCACTTATTCTGAGAAGTAACAAGTGTATTTAAAACTCTCACACTAAAGTACTGTAATATTGAAACAGAATGGTAATCATTAGCAAAAGAAAACAGACACCTTTAATTATTTGGTATCAGTTACATTTGTTTTTAGGTTTTTTACATTTCGGATCATCATCATGATCAACCCATTACCGGCTCACTACAGAGCACGGGTCTCCTCTTAATATGAGGTAGGGTTTGGCCATAGTCCACCAGGCTGGCCATGTGCGGATTGGCAGACTTCAGACGCCCTTGAGAACATTAAGGACAACTCTCAGGCGTGCAGGTTTCCTCACGATGTTTTCCTTCACCGTTGGAGCAAGTGATATTTTAATTGTTTAAAAACGCACATAACTCCGTTAAAGGTGCGTGCCTGGATTCGAACCGCACCTCTGATTAGGAGGCTGACGCTCTAACCACTGGGCTGTCACCGCTTCATTATGACATTTCGGATATAATACCATAATTACAGCAATCGTTCGAGGATGCGGAACTGAAGAAGAGTGATTTAGTGGAGGAAGAAGGTAAACCAGATCCGCTCACACAGCTTGTCACCACATTCTGTCGCGGCGCTATGACTGAACGATCTGGAGCGTTGCAGGTAGACCATATTTCATTCTAAACCATGGAAGATAATATTTAAACTAGATATATTGTAATGCTTAGATTGCTAATATACATTTTAACTAAACAATAAACAGCAAGTATAATTTGCTATATTCCGCCGACAACCGGGAGATTTGTATAATATAACACCACACAAAATCTTCCACTAGAACCTCTACGCACGTTTCGACCCGACACCGGATCATCCTCAGGAGATGTTGACTTCATAAGCGAGAAAAGTACTTTATACAAATCTCCCGATTGTCGGCGGAATGTAGCAAATTATACTTGCTGTTTATTGTTTATCATGGACTTCCACAAAATAACGCCTGCTTCTATTCATTATTTAAATTATAACTGTAAAATGTTTGCTATAGTCTGCCCCGTTGCACTACGGATAATCTATCAAATGTACATCGGAAGGTCATCTATATGCTTCTGACTTTTTTTGTTTGAGCCAACTTGTCTTATGCACCGTTCAAGGTCATAGCCTAAGATTAGATAATGTAGTCTGTTAAATTTAATTATACAGGAAGACCCCCTATACATGTCATACGCACATATAATAGCGAAGTCGTGCGGTGAAGAAGAAGAGGAGGGCGGGGAAGAAGAAGAAGAAGGTGGGGAACCAGAAGGTGGAGAAGAGGAAGGCCGTGCGAGCATACACGTAAGTTTTAACCTACACAATTCGATGTATTCAATTAACAGCATTAAATATAACATTATAACTTTGAATCATGCAATAAATTAAATAACACTGACAACTTAAAACAATGTTACAAGAAACTTTATTGTTACACGCAGAAAACTATGGACACATTTATGGTATGTATGGTACGAAAAATTAAATAACTCCAATCTTTAGGTAATTTACTTACTAGTAGTAATTTGACTATTTCAATGTTTCGAATTGTATATGTCGAGTCAAGGGCATCCGAGTTGTTTTTTTTGTAAGGGTGACGATTTTTGTTTACTTTCGCTCATGGTAATTAAAACCACAACTTGCGGGTTTACACTTTTATTGCGACAATAACTAAGAGGTCCGAACAGTCCGACGTCTCGAGCGAGAATGCCTTGTCACTGTCTAAATAGTGTTAGCAAAATCATCAAGAGTTCAAATGTGGGTAGTTATTGAATTCTTCAGGTTCTTGGCGCCGCTGAATGAAGTTAATAACTCCTTCGCGCTGACAAATATATAAACATTAAATATAAATAATTGAGAAAATCGCTTTTGCAATATTTTATAAGCATAATGCTATTATATATCTGATAATAGGGATATATTGAGCTGAGATTATATTTTTGTAGTTCTAAGATGTCGTCACGCTATTAAGATTGACAATTTTGCTATTTACATTGCTTAAATACAATTTTATATAGTGTAGCGATAGAGTAGTTAAGTTTAGTTAGTTATTTATTCTTATTTTATTAAAACGAAAATGAGTTGTCTGATCAGCTAATATAAAATACAATATCAACGTGTCCAAAAATAGGAGACATTTATTGCGCTGATTAAATTCGCAATTACAGTACGATGTTTTTGAACTTGTAAATTGATTCTTAGCACTAAGTGATGTACGAGTAATGCTTGGTTGGTTTGTTATTAGAAATAGTTTTACACAGCTACAACTATTTCATATAGCAAACCAACCAACTATTACACAAAATAGTTGTATGTTATGCCGATTATAGACGCGATCTACTTACGTGCTTGCATATTCATTTTAGAGGGTAGTTTATTTAATATTAGTTGATTGATAACAAAAGAAGCAGATATATTATAGCCCATTTCAAAATGTTGTTACAATTAATGCTTTAAATGCTTCAATCTATATTATTAATCTATACGAAGCAGATATATTATAGCCAATTTCAAAATTCTTGTTACAATTAATGCTTTAAATGCTTCAATCTATATTATTAATCTATACCAGATAAGCTAATAGTCAAAAAGTGTCTCGAAATTTCAACTATCACTTGATAAACCCATTTTCGTAAGTTCACTAGTGAAGATGTCTAAAAAGCAATAAAACTGATGAAATATACCGGTTTAACGATGAACATTTATTTATCATATTTTTGACAAAATAAAAAATAAGAATATAGACACTTTTTCTCATAGATTTGCAGATTATTGATCAAATTTTTCTGACACCCCAGGAACAAGAAATGGAGAAGCAAAAGCTTCTATTCCACCAAAAGCGCTTGGCGAATCGTGGTGTAGCCGAAATGGTGTTGCTTCATATATCCGCATCAAAGGGACTGCCGAGCGACATGGTTATGAAGACATTGCAGCTAGGCATCTCCATACTTAGGGGAGGCAATATAGATATACAGATGGTGAGATTAAGTGGCCAACCATTGTGACTTAAGCCTCGTAAAATTTACTATAGAAATTAACGATTATCAAGTTGGAGGTTCTGGGTTCGATTCCCGGCTCGAGTCTGGTCTGGTGGGAGGCTTCTGCCGTGGCTAGTTACCACCCTACCGACAAAGACGTTTCGCCAAGCTATTAAACTTTCCGGCGCGATGTCGCGTAGAAACCAATTAGGAATGTGCGTATACCATACCCCTAATAGGTTAGCCTGCTACCATCTTAGACTGCATCATCACTTACCATCTGGTGTGATAGCCAACAAGGGCTAACTTGTAGTGTAAAAAAATAGAAATGATCGTATCAAGAATCAAAATCTTAGAAAATATTAAACGAAAAAAATGTTAAACTAAAACATATAGTGACTAAAATATATTATTAAAAGGAGTCCCTTTAGGCAAGGTTCCGAAGATACTGGCAGCGTTTCTACTTTGAATTGCAAGACTAATTCTTTGTCCGAGGTAGCTGGCAGCTCTTCGGTCTCCTGTGATGTCAACTTATCTTTTTGCTATGTGCAAAAACTCCGAATTGGTCTTGTTCGACTCCGAAATGTTGATAAACTTAAGTCAAAGAGAACTTTAAATTGACTTGGTTTTGGGATTTCTTTTGGTTGATAGTATCTAATCCAATGACATCTACTTAATTTGTGATGAAAATAATTAAAACTCACTATATTGTAAAAAATAAAGGAGGTATTTAGTCGATGTTTTGTGATTCTATTCTTTATCATATATTCAGAATTTGTCCAAGCGAATCTCTAAATTCTATAGAATAAATTATAATGTCTATTTTTTATCTCTTCCTCTACAGGGCATGCTTAATCATCTAAAAGACAAAAAAGATGTCGGTTTCTTCACATCCATCGCCGGTCTGATGAACTCTTGTTCTGTTCTCGATTTGGATGCCTTCGAAAGGAACACCAAAGCTGAAGGTTAGTTAGTACTTACTTTTAATTTATCGACACCTTACTTTAATATTTTTTCTGCTAGGAAACTGCCAGCCTTTTAATTTAATTACATTTATAAGCAAATATTTATATGTAGTAATACCAATTAACGGATAAATACTGCGGACCAATGAATACTTCAAGGTTGTTCGCTTTGACCGGTATATTTCAACATCTATGTTATAATGTATTAGTACACATACTGATACCTATTCAACTATAAACGAATCCCTGACTAAGCTAAACTGACAGGTTAAAAATATTGTCATCCCTTTCACTGTATTATTTGTAAAGCATTCAACTATTATTGTATAATTGTAGTGGTTTTTTTTATTTAAATGAAATCATCTTAAAAATGCAACTTCTGAAGACCTCCGTGGCGCAGCGCGTCGCGTTTTAAAGTTAGAGGTCCTTGGTTCGATTCCCGGCTCGAGTCTGGTCTGGTGGGAGGCTTTGGCCGTGGCTAGTTACCACCCTACCGACAAAGACGCCAAGCGATTTAGCGTTCCGGCACGATGTCGCGTAGAAACCAATTAGGAGTATGGGTTTACTATACCCCTAACAGGTTAGCCCGCTACCATCCTAGACTGCATCATCACTTACCACCAGGTGAAATAACTGTCAAGGGCTAACTTGTAGTCTATAAAAAAAGCTTATTTTTATTACAACCTTTGGCTCAAAATATCTTGGCATATTGTATACATGTTGATGTAGGGTCATACATCCATACATAGAACATAGGAAAATATACAAATGTCATTATTAATCATGAAAAAATGACTATTTTTCTGTAGGTCTTGGAGTAGGCCTTGAAGGAGCGGCCGGGGAGAAGAACATGCACGATGCTGAATTCACATGCGCTTTGTTCCGGTTTATACAACTGACTTGTGAAGGGCACAACTTGGGTGAGTTTGACTTAAATGTAAAGAAAGAAGATAAAGTGAAAATTGTGGTTAGATAGTTATTGATCTTAATCAGAAGATTTAAATCAATAACTATCATGATTGTAGTTCGTCGGGAAATATAAAGTAGTTATGATCGATTTTGATGATGAAGATAGACTTATGTCTACGGCCAAATTAAAACCGCATGAGAAATGTAGACGGGCGTAAGGGTCAATAGATAGGCACAATAGGATTTTGTTATACATTATCAGACTCAAAACCTTCAAAGCGATTATTAGGCTATAGAACCTCGAAATTAAAGGATTCTTTGCTAAGGATTGATTAAAGGATAAATTGTTAATCCAATGTGAAATTTTTATTTCAGAATGGCAAAACTATCTGCGTACGCAGGCCGGAAATACAACGACTGTCAACGTGGTCATCTGTACAGTAGATTATTTGCTAAGACTGCAAGAATCTATCATGGACTTCTACTGGCACTATTCAAGCAAAGTAAGCCCGATCTCAGATCCGTAAATCAAATTCTCGCTATAATAATTCGTGACAATGTACCTAAAACATACCATCGAAATTCAGGAAAACAGTTCAGAGTAATGAGGAAGAATACTAAAAATAAAAAGTAATCAAAGTTTTAGTAATTTTAGGTTTGCGAATCAAGCATTAAAATGTGAAAAACCTTTTATTCTATTACAATAACATAAAATGTTAATAATCGTCAAATAACAATAAACAAACTACTAATTTTTATCAGGAACTCATAGATCCAGCGGGTAAAGCTAACTTCTTCAAGGCCATCGGAGTTGCATCTCAAGTCTTCAACACACTCACTGAGGTTATTCAAGGGCCTTGTACACAGAATCAACAGGCCTTGGCTCATTCCAGGTATGTCTTGTGGCTTATACATTTAACTTTCCATCTTTGTTTTTACTCCCAAATTCTCGGTATGTTATAAAGACTAGTAGTTCCTTCTTCGGGACATTTGTATTATAATATGATACATTTATACTATTGGCAAAGCCGGACAAAAAATCCAATTAGACCTTCCAAGACAATGGTATAAAATGTATAAAATTTTTGCTGCGTTTGTTTATTTGTAGTATTGCCAGTTATTTATAATGGTCCCAGATAATCAAAATTATTTCCTGTAATTAGTAATCTTATTCCAGATTGTGGGACGCAGTTGGCGGGTTCCTGTTCCTTTTCTCACACATGCAGGACAAGTTGTCCAAACACTCGTCACAAGTTGACTTGCTGAAGGAACTCCTCAACTTGCAGAAAGACATGATCACTATGATGTTGTCTATGCTTGAAGGAAATGTTGTTAACGGTAAGTCGATACTCATTACGTTTAGGGGGATATACTTCTATTAATGATGACGTTTTTATATTGCCCTATACGATTGGGTATCCGTCGGCATACATACTAGCAGTAATATAATAAATTTCTCCAGTAACCCTTATTAGAAATACAAGCCGCGCATCCGGCCAGTAATTTTTCAGGATAACTGTATGTCCCTAATATAGACTATAATAATATGATAGTGTAAGTAGCATATTATTTAAAACTTCATTCAAATCCAGTCTATTTGAGCATAACAATGCCACATAACTAGACCAACAAGCAGTCACATCTATAATAGCCGATTTTTTGCGTCAGGGGTCGAATACTTTAGTACGAGGGAAATTCTCTAATATCAGACTTATTTATTTATGTTTTCAAGGAATATATGTCTAATTCTTAAAAACAATTGTATTCAACATATTGTTACGTTCCAGGCACAATTGGTAAGCAGATGGTAGACACACTAGTGGAGTCCGCTTCGAACGTGGAACTGATCCTGAAATATTTCGACATGTTCCTAAAGCTTAAAGATCTGACTTCAAGTGCGAGTTTCAAGGAAATCGACGCTAATAGCGACGGCTGGGTCCTGCCTAAGGACTTCAAGGAGAAGATGGAGCAACAAAAGAGTTATACACCGTAAGTATTGGTTTAAGGATTCGTATAATTAAACAGGAACTGAATCCATGTTGTGCAGTCACGGCCATTTTGGTTTGCATAATGTAGAATTTAAATCAAGCTTAGTTGCATCAGGATTTTTACGTACCCACCACTTAATATAATAAATATTCTTCTTCTTCTTTGTCGTTACACTCTTGACAGAGTGGTCGTGGTCATCATGAAGCAGTGTCTTTGAGGACTGATGTTATACGCCTCACGAGCATCCGCCACTTTTCTCGGTTGGCTGAAAGCCTGGTGCACTCGTGCAAAGGACCGCCCACAGCAGACTTTATCTGATCGGTCCATCGCATGGATGACCTTCCTCGACCTCTAGTGCCCTCCACCTTGTCCTGCACGACAAGACGACAAGAATAAATATTAGCAAACCACAAGATCTATCTTCAGTGGAATTATATTTTGCTTTTACTATAGTGTAGGTTGCACTTTCACATTCCTCTATTTTTATTTTAGTGAGGAGATAGAATTCCTTTTAGCGTGCTGCGAAACGAATCATGACGGCAAACTAGACTACCTAGGCTTCTGCGACCGATTCCACGAGCCCGCCAAAGAAATCGGTTTCAATCTTGCCGTGCTGCTCACTAATCTATCAGAGCACATGCCTAACGAACCCAGGTAAGATGTACCTTTTAACTAAAGTAGATTTAAGACCCAAAAACTACAAAAGGTATCCCGAATTAATAAATTAAGTAACACGCCATTTTTGTTGAAGCGCAATATTTTAATATGCTTATATAATGTATTTGTAGGAGGGAGATTTTTCGGTTAGTAATTTCTCATGTGTGAGATATACCAACTTTTGGGGATAAACACATGATATCTGGGCCTATTTCAATTTTCTTAGTAAACGCAAAAGAGATATCATGCCAATGGCTTTTTCAAATGTTCCATAAGATACTTGCTACTTCCTTTTTTATAACTAAGAAAAAAAACGTCTATGTATCAGTAAAAGACATTCATTATTTGTTATAGGCTAGCTCGGTTTCTGGAGACGGCTGGATCTGTGTTGAATTACTTCGAACCGTTTTTGGGTCGTATCGAGATCATGGGCGGATCCAAGAGGATAGAGCGCGTATACTTCGAGATCAAGGAGTCCAATATTGAGCAGTGGGAGAAACCGCAGATTAAGGTGAACATAATTTTTAACTTGGTGAATTGTATGGTAGTTACGTGGGACGGTCATTAGACTCAAGTCAAGTGTTTCATGAATCAAAGAGGCGAATAAAGTTCAGTAAACTAAACAGATTGGATTCACAGACACCACTTTCTCACAGTAATTTAATCATATTGTACATTTTTCGCAGGAATCCAAACGTGCGTTCTTCTACAGCATAGTGACAGAAGGGGGTGATAAAGAGAAGCTCGAAGCTTTCGTTAACTTCTGTGAAGATGCCATCTTTGAAATGACACACGCGTCTGGTCTAATGGCCGCGTCAGAAGAATCTGCTGGTGGTCCGAAGAATAGAGAGGCCTACCATGTTTATATGGGTGACGACGAAGAAGAAAGGTCAGTTTTGGTTGCCTAGAAAAGGATCGCTATGTGATCGATACCCTCTATCAAACTCGCTCTATTGTTTTTATCATCATCATGATTAACCCATTACCGGCTCACTACAGAGCACGGGTCTCCTCTCAATATGAGAAGGGTTTGGCCATAGTCCACCACGCTAGCCATGTGCGGATTGGCAGACTTCACACGCCTCTGAGAACATTATGGAGAACTCTCAGGCGTGCAGGTTTCCTCACGATGTTTTCCTTCACCGTTGAAGCAAGTGATATCTTTTTTTTAAACGCACATAACTCCGAAAAGTTAGAGGTGCGTGCCCGGATTTGAACCGCCGACCTCTGATTAGGAGGCTGACGACCTAACCACTAGGCTATCACCGCTTCTCTTTGTTGTTTTTATATGCTTTGTACATTCATTGCTATGCTGTGATATTTCTCTTCACAATAAAAGTTTATTCATCCATAATTTATTGTGTTATCGTTTGTCACTGTTTGCTCGAATTACAGCATAAGTTGGAAGTGCGCTAACTTGTAAGTGATATTTACAAATTCAAAATAGCTCATTAAAATCTTTTTTAATTTCCAGAGCTGGCAAAGATCCATTCCGTCGTGGTTTCCAATCAGTCAAGGACGGCATATCCACGGCATTCTCATCTCTATCGCCTTCGAACCTAAAGCAGAGAATCGCAGACCTCCAACAGATGCCCCCAGCGGAACTTTGCGTCGGCTTCTTCAAAATGTTCTTCTATCTCTTCTACTATTTAGGTTACGGTGCTGTGGTTGTTATCAGGTAAGTGCTGGTTGATATAAAGGACTTGAATCCGGGGCTGTAAAATCAATTTAAAAAAAAATACTGGTAGGTTGTAATATAAGAGATAGTACTTGGAAATTATACATGAATAATTTGGTTGATCACATCATACCAAAAATTTTTCCCTATCAAAGTGCACATGAGCCAAAACTTGACTAACAGTAGTACGAGATTAACCGTAGTAAAACTGTAGAATATTATAATTTCAGAATTTATAAGAGATATTCAGAATGTATACAACTATACGTCCCAAACAATTTGTCCTAGATAGAGAGCTATAATTGGGTATTTCGGACATTTTATCCTATCTATAATATAAAATGTCTTATATGTGTGATGGGAACCTGAAAAAAAATCGTTAATGGGTAGGTATTTTAGTACCTTGTCAATGCTTCTCTTAAGTTTGAAGACAAAAATATTTTTTTAAGCATGAGTGTTTTCTTTTTGTTATATTTTTGGGTAAAAACTTTAATAAAATCTATGTGTCTCATTTCACGCAACAAAATGGCACACAGTCATTGGTAAATTGCATAAATTGTATTTAAATATGTGAATGCGTTTTTTATAATTTAAAACACTTTTTCCCATCATGTTTTATTCACTATATCCCTCAGCCTGAATTCCTCTTCCAATGTTGCTGAACTAGTGTGTGTTAGACGTAGAACGAGGTAGATATGTATGCGTTAGTAACTAAGCTAATTGGCCAACCTTAGCTCAGACTTACGTCGCCAGCCATCGCGAGGTGTTGTACTGACAGTGAAAAATTTCTTTTAACACATTTCTCTTCTTACATTTACGTAACAATCGTTCGTCTATGATAGTCCCATGCCCCAGTTTAGGACTATTTTGTTTCTCCTTTAAGTTTTATAAAAGCTAATATCTCCAGTTATATAGAAAATATTCATTTAAATCATATGCTGTGAAGGGCCATATACATCTATATTAAATCGACAATGTATTTAAGGTACCTATTCAATTATATAAGGATTAATGCTGTATTGGTTAAAATAGCTTCAAAAAATAGTCATTATTTGTCGTGAAAAGTAAATGACAAACAAACTATTGTGGGATATCCATAAGAGATAGACAATACCATAGCGGAGTTTCCTGTAGACCTTTTCAATGTGTACAATGCTTAGTACATTATTTTGATAAATCTCGTGGGGTTCAGCCTGCGTTTGCAATGTAAGCGGAAAAAATGAAATTAATTACGACATCACATTAACTAAAAATAACTGTATTTCTCCACTATTTAATGGATGTTATTATACATATAAACCTCCCTCTTCAATCACTCTATCTATTAAAAAAACAGAATCAAAATCCGTAGCGTAGTTTTAAAAATTTAAGCATACATAGGGATATAGTGACAGAGAAAGCCACTTTATTTTATACTATGTAGTGGTATACAGTATGCTATGCCTGTCTTAAATTTTCTAGCTATCTATGAGCCTAGTAATAGTATAAGAAAGATAGTATAGTATAAAGAAGATGCTGTAGTTGAGGCATGAACAGGCGATATAGAAATATACAAACAGACAAGACACATTCGCGCTTGGAATATTTAGTGGATACGTAGGTTAATCACGCGGTATTGGAAAATGTTTGTCAACATATTATCTACTTCTTTTTACCTTTAACATGCCGGTAATACTAAACTATCACTTTCTAACACTCAATCTCTTCTTATACCAATGACCAAGTTTTAAGACTTTCTTATTTTATTTCCCATTTTTCACTTTCACTGCACCCGTAAATATTTTAACTCTGTTAACCTTACGTTTAATATAAAAATCCAAAGCTTTGTTTCTTTCTAGGTGTGCTAGTATTTAAAGATGTTGTTTTTCGTTGATTTTTTTATGCCATTTATGTCCTAACAACTATGTATGTGCTTATTCCATGAATAATGCACTAGATATAGTACCCTATAGGAAATACAGTAATGTCCGTGGTTATGTATTGTTTGATCAAAATCAACTTATGTTATCTTTGTCCTTAGGACGTAGACGTATTCTGTGACGTTATAACCCTTTTTTTATACACTACAAGTTAGCCCTTGACGGCTATCTCACTTGTTGGTAAGTGATGATGCTGTCTAGGGTGGTAGCGGGCTAACCTGTTAGGAGTATGGTAAAACCACGCTCCCAATTGGTTTCTACGCGACATCGTGCCAACGCTAAATCGTTTGGCGACACGTCTTTGTCGGTGGGGTGGTAACTAGCCACGGTCAAAGCCCACCAGACCAGACTCCAGGACCTCCAGTTGGAGTTTAAGTTGAATAAGTTTATTCACGCGCAGTTAGTGCTTTAGTATGAAATGCTAGACGCTTGTAATACCCACTTTGTACTGTGACTTTGTATAAAAAAATAAAGTTTTTTGTATATTACGTATTTTTGTGAATATGAAAAAAAAAAATTTAAATATCACTTGCTTCAACGGTAAAGGAAAACATCGTGAGGAAACCTGCACGCCTGAGAGTTCACCATAATGTTCTCAAAGGCGTGTGAAGTCTGCCAATCCGCACATGGCCAGCGTGGTGGACTATGGCCAAACTCTTCTCATATTGAGAGGAGACCCGTGCGCCAGTAATGGGTTGTTCATGATGATGATGATGATGATGAAAAAAGAACTTAAATAAACATAATTATTTTTATTTCATACTTAATTTTTTTTTTTATATCTATTCAGAACATATAATAATAAAATTGGGATGTGTGTTAAAATTTCCCATTTACATTTAGTGACCTGCCAATCCATATTGAAGCAGTGAGGCGTAGATAGTCTAAGGTATACATGCTTCTTGCTTGAACTGATACCTACCTTGCTCTGCAAAGCAAGGCGTCAGGCATTTTCTGGGACACGTGTCCCAAGAATTTCAGTACGCGACTGTGCCCCAAAAGACTTTATTGAGCTTGGTCTATGACACTCCATAAGTAGCCAGCATCACATTTCCAGAAGACTTTCTTCAAATCTCCACTCTTGCTCCCTTGTATCCCAGTGGCGTATAAATTGTATTATATATATATATTTTTTTTTTTTTTTTTATTTTTTTTTTTATTAAAAGCATAATACATTTTATAAGTGTGAAGCCCTGTCTCCTGTGATAGTTTAAACTGTGTTACAGGAGACAGTGTCTTCCCTAAATCTATTGGTACAATAATATGCGATTGACAAAAATAACAAAATTTACACAGCCAAAATTAAACAAAGAAAAATAAGATTAAATTAAACAATTATGAGTGTGTATGTATGATTTTCAGGGTACGTGTATATGTATGTGTGTATGTGTATATGTATGTGTGAATATGTTTTCTATTTTTTAATTACTTAAGTTAGTACTTACATATACCAATGAGGATGATGATGAAAATTTTCATGATGATGATAATGACACTCTATGGCGCAGGTATATCTTCGGAGTGCTCCTCGGCCTGATGCGCGGCCCAGTGACGGATGAACCGCCTCCAGAGCCGACCGAAGAGGAGAAAATCGGTCAGTTGAAGCTCTCGCTACTACACTCGCACAGATCACTCGTACAAAGTAAGGACACCTGTTATATTGAGTGTGGGGCATACCTACCGCTTCGGCTATACGTTCAGTCACTGGATCTATGAATGATCATTAAAGCCAATCAGCTACCTATTCCTAATCTATCGCCTCCGTCCTTGAGCTTCTCGACCCAAAGGAACAGTCCAAAATTCATTATAAGGTAATTCAAATTCAAAAATGAAGTAGGATGTCTCTTACGTTATGGTAAGGCTGCATTAGGGTTTTATCCTCCCTACTTGAGCTTCTCGACCCAAAGGAACGGTAGAAAATTCATTATTAGGTAATTCAAATTTAAAAATGTAGACGTTATGGTAAGGCTGCATTAGGGTTTTATCCTCCCTACTTGAGCTTCTCGACCCAAAGGAACAGTAGAAAATTCATTATTAGGTAATTCAAATTCAAAAATGTAGTAAGGCTGCATTAGGGTTTTATTATGAACATCAAAAAAAATCTCCAACAGTATCATAAAGTATTTTTTTGGATCGGGTATTTTTATGTGGGTATTGCCACTTCGGACTATTTTATGAAGGTGGCATGAAGTTCATCGGATCATCTATTTTCAATATAAAAAACTTTAATCTATATTGTATAGGTATAAAAGTGCCGAAAGTGCGAAATTTATTAGTTGTTAGATCTCGTGAAGGTTCACGTGTATTTGTATGGAAGCGAAAGAACGTCATCTATTGCTCAATAGATGGCGCTTTACAAACATTATGTTACTACACGGCGTTATTACTCAACAGATGGCGCTTCTTCTATTCTATACAAATTGTAGTTACGTTACGTTCTAACTCTTTATTGTAGATATTTTGCATTGCTTGAATCTGTGGTGAAAACTACTGATTACATGAGACAATAAATATAGTTACATAAGTTAGTTTATATAGTAAAGAAAACTAAATTATTCATAGTTTTCTTTTACTTTATAATAGATGAAGATCAGATAAAAGGTTTTTTATTAGGAACAATAATAGAAAAAGCTTAAACACATGAAAACGATGATTCTGCAACATCTGTAAACTGTGTGTTTACACATACAGCTTACACTCCTATTTGTGTGTGTTTACACACACAGTTTCCGCGTAACTTTTTTTAAGAATAAGTGGAAACACGCACTAGCCTCTCAGGACAAAACTAGCCGTGTAGCGATAAGGCCGCCACTGTACTTTATAATTTAACGCTCTATTGTATTTCCTTGTATGTGCTGTGATAGCCTCATGGTTGGGACGTCCGCCTCCTAATCAGAGGTTGGGGGTTAGATCCCGGGCACGCAACTCTAACATTACGTAGTTATGAGCGTTTTTAAGCAATTAAAATATCACTTGCTTCAACGGTGAAGGAAAACATCGTGAGGAAACCTGCATGCCTCAGAGTTCCCCGTAATGTTCTCAAAGGCGTATGAAGTCTGCCAATCCGCACATGGCCAGCGTATTGGAGAAAACCCGTGCTCTGTAGTGAGCTAGAAATTAGTTGATCATGATGATGATTGTATTTTATTTTATTTATTTATTGAGGTTTTATTTATTCATTGAGGTTTACAAACAACGACACGGTGTGTGGTTATTTAAGGGTTTTACATCAAATAATTATTACCGTGGCGTCAACCACGTAAACCACATTTTAACATGTTGAGAAGACATACTTGACTACGTGTACATGTATAACAAAAAAAGAAAGTTTGTACCCGCGCCGGCTCCGGCCGTTAATGCGTGGTTCAAACCAGCCCAGCCTAAGCCGGCAGCACCCGCAGCCCCTAAGGCCTCCCCGCCGGTGGTGGCCTCACCCGCCCCTAAAGCGCCCACCAGTTCGACCCCTGCGTCAGGCAATAAGTCACTGAACTCAATTATCAGTGTCATTGACACGTTTGGTGAAGTTGAGTTCACTCTCTGCATGAAGAAGCTCAACGACCCCAACTACTGCAGACTTACTGCATGCTCCGAGCACGCCGATCTTATATTGGCGATCCGCAAACTAAACCATAATGGGTAGTACACCAATTACATGTAGAAACAAACCCCGATCCCTCAGAATCGCGTTTTTCAACGCAAACGGCCTTATCCAACAGATCGACGAAATACGAGAATTTGCCTGTGCACACCAATTAGATATCTTTCTAGTGCAAGAGACCTTCCTTAAACCTAGTAACGATACGCCTAAAATTGCGAACTACAATGTAATACGTAATGATAGAGAACACGCCCCAAAGGGTGGCACATTAATTTATTTCAGGAGGTCTCTTCACTGTATACCTCTCGACCCTCCCGACTTAAATAACATGGAAGCATCCATTTGTCAAGTTAGCATGACCGGCCATCCGTCGGTCATCCTAGCATCAGTATACCTCTCTCCCATTAGAGACTTCATAGAGAGCGACTTTCGTGCGCTGCTCGCTCTTGGCAACTCCGTCATCTTGGCCGGAGATTTCAACGCCAAACATGAGTGCTGGAATTCCCGAGTTACTAACGGACATGGTCGACAACTTAATCGATTGTATCAAAGTAATGACATAGATTTTGCTATCTTAGCCCCCAACGAACCGACGCGTTACCCGTACAATGAAAACTCATTGGACAGACCCGACATACTGGACATAGCTATTTTTAAGAATATCACACTTCATGTGTTCTCTTTAGAAGTACTACACGAGCTTAGCTCTGACCACCGTCCCGTCCTACTCCAGCTAGGACCCCCGGTAGACACCCCCCCTCCGACCAAAGTAATAGTAGATTGGAAAAACTTAACCGACCGACTTAAAACACTAGACTCTGTGCACCTTAATGAAATCCCCGACACCATAGACTCCGTAGAGGACGCTAAACGTGCAGCGTCTCACTTTACCAGGCACGTTCGTCAGTCAGTCAACGACTGTTCCCGCACAATTTCTAACGACTTCGGTCGTAGGGAATTGCCGGCCAACGTTCGACAAATACTGACGCGTAAGAACAGCCAAGCTAGGGCACATGCCGACTGTCCGTCAGACGACAACCGGAGAAAACTCTGGCAAATCCAAAGAGAGCTCAGGGCTCGCCTTGACTCTCTGAGGGACCACTACTGGGACAGAAAGCTAGGAGAGCTCACGCCATCCCATACAGCGTACCATGGCCTAGCGAGAGCTCTCAAAGCTGACCACGTTGCAGCCACACCCCCTCTCTTACGACCCAATCTTCCACCCGCTTTCGAAGATCTGGATAAGGCCGAATGCCTCGCTGACTCGTTTGAAGCACAGTGCACCCCGAGCGATAGTTCTATAAATCCCAACTTTGTAGGTATCGTCACCAATAAAATAGACTCACTAGGCCCACTGTCTCCAGACAGCGAGCCCATAGCTCCCACGACTTGCGAAGAGGTTCAGTCGATTATCAATAGGCTGCACTCTAAGAAAGCTCCCGGTCCCGATGTGATCACAAACAGGGCACTTAAATGCATCCCTCCCCAGCTACTGTACCTACTGGTAATGATATATAACGCCCTGCTGGCAGGATGCTCTTTCCCCACAGAGTGGAAAGAGGCTATAGTAATAGGTATTAAAAAACCTGGTAAGCCCGCTAACCTCCCCTCTAGTTACCGCCCTATAAGTCTTCTCAACTCCTTAGCAAAGGTGTACGAGAGGATAATACTCGCCCGACTTAAAGTCGTCATCGAAGCTAAAAAGCTTATCAATGACGAGCAATTTGGCTTTCGATCCAAACATTCTAGCGTCCACCAAGTGCACCGCCTAACGGAGCACGTGGCGCGAGGGCTTTACGATTGGAAACGTGGTCGCCTCACAGGAGCCGTATTCTTCGACGTAGCCAAGGCTTTCGACAAAGTCTGGCACGCCGGTCTCATTTATAAATTACAAACCCAGGGTATCCCGGATAGGCTTTTATACCTATTAAAAGACTATTTAACCGATCGCACCTTTAGGTTTCGAATAGACGGCACTCTGTCGTCTAGGAGACCCCTAAAGGCCGGCGTACCCCAGGGTTCAGTTCTAGCGCCCTACCTCTATACGCTGTACACGAGCGATATACCCAAGAGCCCTTATGTAGAGCTAGCCCAGTACGCGGACGACACTGCTCTTTACACGACCAGTCGTTCGCTACCGTACATAGTAGCCCGCCTTCAGAAAGCGATCAAGCGCTTAGGCGCTTGGTTCCGCCAATGGAGGATAGAAGCTAACCCGGAAAAGAGCAAAGCGCTTCTTTTTACCGGGCTAAACCGCCCTGACCCCAGATACAAAAAGGACCTTATATTATTTAATCGTGTGATTCCATGGGAACGCACTGTCAAATATCTAGGTGTAACCTTTGATAGTCGCCTGTCCTTTTCGCCGCACATACGTAGAGTCAGTCAGAAAGCCCGTTTTGTTCTTAACAGACTCTACTTCATGATTAATAAACGCAGTAGGCTACCTCTCCGTCACAAAGTGACATTATATAAAACTTGTATCCGCCCAATCATGTCTTACGCGAGCGCCGCTATAGCGCTTCGTCCCACGTATAAAACCTTTCAAACGATTCAGAATCGTTTCATGCGCACGGCAACCGGCTGTCCCTGGTATGTGCGTAACGTAGATCTGCACAGAGACCTAGAACTTGACACTATCGCTCAGCACTTTAAGAAACTCTCGAAAATCTATTTCGAGAAATCAATCCGACACCCCAACCCTCTCGTAGTTGCGGCTTCTTTTTACTCCCCCGACCTAAGCGCTCCTCTCCGAAAGAGGAGACCTAAACATATCCTTCATGACCCTGACGATCAGATGACTACTGACAACACACTCGTACCACCTACCACACAATCATACGCTACACACCGTCTTCGCCGGCGAAGACGAGGTCCCCGCTATCTTACGTCATCCGGACGTGGCCTCCATCCACGGCCTCGGAGACGTACGGACCACTCACCGTCCGACCCCCCCGTTATCCCAAACGTCGCCTAAGCCGAGGTTCGGCCTCAAAGGAGGCGCCCTTAGGCAGTCGTTCCCATAGTTTCTTCGAGCCCTAGGGCTCAAAATTTCTTCTGGCAGAGCTTCTTTCCAAAGCTCGCCAAACAGCCCGGTTACGCTGTGGCAACCAATAGGGTTTGTACAGCTAATAGACAGTCCGAAAAAAAAAAAAAAAAATGTATAACAAACAAATAAAAGGAAACATAATCACTAAAGGAAACTTAAGCAAATAAAAGGAAACATAAACATGAGAAAAAAAAAAACAACATTAAGTAACTAATATTCAGAGTTCTTTTGTACAGTATTTATAACCAACCTCTTGGTCAGGTGGGTGGTATTCCCATTTTTGTAAATAAGATGCTCTTTGTAAATAAAAGTATACTCATTCGTTCATTATCTTTCATTCATTAAAGAAACGTATATTTATTACTAGTTTACATAAAGCTAAATATAAGGATCTCAGTGACTGAACGCATATAAGGACTACCAAACTAAATCGCCAAAGCAGGTTTACCAAAATTTTATTAATAATAATTCGATATTATGTTTTCACGCAAAATTAATTGAGCAATAATGATTGGTTAACAATTAATGTTTATTTAACACAATCTGCTTTTGGAATAACAGGTAACTTACGCATTAATTTACTATTTTACAATACACTTCAACTTTAATACTAATTTTGTAAAAAGTTTGTATGTTTGGATGCGTTTATACTTATTTGTATTTTATTTTGAACGCCTTTATATACAGGTTAGGAAATGTTTGGAATATCTCTCCCTACGCTTAAATAAACAAGAAGGCTTTATGTAATATGTAATTCAAATAGGTAATCTTCGAAATGGTTCGTACGTAATTGTTTTTGTGATTTTATACCCCTAAATACTAGTGCGGTTAACAAAAATATTGGGTAGCATCCCTGTACTGTATCGTCGTTAAAACTAAAATTGATGTTTTTTTTATATACACTACAAGTTAGCCCTTGACGGCAATCTCACCTGGTGGTAAGTGATGTTACTGTCTAGGATGAGATTGCCAAGTGCTTTGATGTGGAAAGAAAACACATTCTAAATTAAGACATGCTGAGCTGACCCCACATAATCCAAGCGGCTCTTAAATACTCGTACCCCGTTACCATCTTACACTGCACCATCACTTACCACCAGGTGTGATTGTCGTCAAGGGCTAACTTGAAGTGGAATTAAAAATTAACATATTCTAAATTTAGACATGATGAGCTGATCCCCATTGCCCTCACAGAGCCTTAGATTGATCTTAAATAGTTATTAACTGACAATGAGAGATGGTAAAAAAAACTAAATTTGTTGTTAAATTTGTTCTATTCAGATTCAGTTTTAAGTTAGTCTTAAAGATCTTTATTCTCAAAAGAAACAATTTCACTTAATGAGAAAATTAAAAAAGTTTACTTGAAAAAGATGGTTTTTAAGTTTCTTCTTGAATCACGCCTTTAGTTAGGTTATTATACATTTGTGCTCCCTCAACCAGTATTGTCTTACTGCCATAATTTGTTCTACTTTTGGGCAATCTTAACTTATGTCTATTTCGTGTATTTATATATAATTTGGTTTAAAAGTAAGGAAGTTCATGAATGTATTTATCACTATATCACTCACTACACAAGTTATAGACGCATTTCAATGGATTATTTGAATAAAGTATATTATTTATGGGTAGATTAGTTTTTTATTTTTTATTTAGCAAGATTAAAGGGTCACCATGAATTGCATTAAGTCAAGTGGTTAATGAACTAACAACCTGGTGATTACCAAAATTAAATATGTATTCATGGTTTTTCAACCAATGTTCAGTAATACATAAAATAATAATAAATATTGAATTTGTTTAAAACAATTCAATTGCCAAATCTTTTCCTTTTATACATTGAATAATAAGCCGTGATAGCCTAGTGTTTAGGGCGTCAGCCTCCTAATCAGAGGTAGGCGGTTCGAATCCGGGCACGCACCTCTAACTTTCGGAGTTATGTGCGTTTTTAAACAATTAAAATATCACTCGCTTCAACGGTGAAGGAAAACATCGTGAAAACCTGCACGCCTGAGAGTTCCCCATAATGTTTTCAAAGACATGTGAAGTCTGCCAATCCGCACATGGCCAGCGTTGTGGACCATGGACAAACCCTTCTCATATTGAGAGGAGAACCGTGCTCTGTAGTGAGCCGGTAATGGGTTGATCATGATGATGATGAGATAAACGTCAGAAGAAGGTAAACAACGTGGTCTAGATTGAATAGCCCTATACGGTTACAATTTCAGGCCCTGTACGACATCTACCAGCGTTACCGGCGGCGGAAGACACGGGACAAATGCAAGTGTCTGCCTTCGGACTGGATATTACTAAAGAAGACAATGGCCAGTAAGTTTAACACTTTTAAAGATACCCCAGAATTACAATTCATACATTTTACGTAATATAGGTAAGTTATAACTCGAAACGCTGTCACTTTACCGAAGATAGGAAAGGTTTTGAGATAAACCTCTCAAGAAATTATCTTCATCTATTTGCACGTGACTTATCTGATCGAAGAATTCGACTAACACACAGAAACCTGTCAGTACGTAAATGCAATACTATTCAGGACTAAAAATACGTAAACACCTAACGTAAAACTCCATTTTAAGTATAGAGATTAAAATGTGAGAAAAATCACTCTTAAAACGTTACGCTTTCGATTATCTCATACACGGCTTATAAGAATGCGCTGTCGATCGTCAATAAGTGTCCGCGAAAAATAAGAATTTATTACCTATGGTGATTACGTTATAAAAGTCGATGATTGTTAGTAACGTTAAGAAAAATAATAAAAATTACATCATATCTTATTATAGTTAAGAAAACAATTATTATAAATTGTAATATATATATAAGTTTAGTATCCTTGCAGATAGCAATCCAAAAAACATAAACTGTATTTTATTCCGCCAATTTTTGTATGGTTCTGGATTTTTTGTATATTATTGATAGGTAATTGCTTAAGTAATTAAAATTACACTTGCTTCAACGGTGAAGGAATACATCGTGAGGAAACCTGCACGCCTGAGAGTTCTCCATAATGTTCTCAAAGGCGTGTAAAGTCGGCCAATCCGCACTTGGCCAGCGTGGTGGACTATGGCCAAACCCTTCTCATATTGAGAGGAGACCCGGGCTCTGTAGTGAGCCGGCAATGAGTTGATCATAATGCTGATGATGATGATGATTGAAAGCTATATAAAATTATACAAATCGTGCGATTACAAATCGTGAGACTAAAGGTGATTTTTGTTTTTTTATCCAGGATACAGGTAAAACCGCACGAGTCACCAAGCACGTCCACTCCATCGTCAGGCGAAGAAGCGGAAGTCTCTCCGGACGAGAGTACAGAACACACCGAAGAACAGCAGCCGCCTTCTCTAATAGACCTTTTGGGGTGAGACACCGAAATCACCTTTTCAATATTCCAATTAAACACCCTACCCCAAAAAATACATCCACCCCTTTTCTTACATAATCTCTAAATCTGCGGCGACAGTTATCACAATCAGGTAATCCGTCTGATGAAATAAAAGAAAAAACAATCCTTAACATCTATAACGACACTCCAAACTTCTAATCCTGACTTCTACAGACGTCATCAAAGATTAACAAACATTTACTGATGATGATCCTTGTATATTATAATGTAAATTATCCTATAAACATAAATTAAGGCAATTTATATGTATATATAAATTTAAATTATAGGATAATTAATAATTAATATATTAATTATATATATATATATATATTATATTAGGCTACTCTGTAAATTTAGAATTAAGAGGAAATAATTAAATCTTGTAGATTCGATTTCTGGAATATGAATGATATCGATCATTTTTTTTTTTATTGTTCAAAAATAATTTAAAAAACATTTTAATTGTAAAGCTAACCGCCCTCCAGAAACTTTACGTTTATGGGGAGGACGGCGAGTTCACCTTAAGATAAATAATTACATAAAAGAACTTAAAACTAATTATAACTAATAATTAAAGATAACTTAAAAAATGGTTTTTACATTTTTTTATAAATATATGTTTCCCAACGTCAGGAAATTGTAAGGAGTTCGGATTCAGATCCTGAAGAAATCATGCTAAATATAATCATGCTAAATATTTTATACTAGTACAAAAGGCAGTATTTGATAATATGCAATGAACAAATACTATAACAACAATCACAGAAAATATTATAATGCCTTAAAACTTTAAAAACATTTTTTTTTTTCTTGTATAGAGGTGAACAAGCGAAGAAACAACAACAAGAACGCATGGAAGCTCAGGCAATACAACAAGCGGCAATGTCCTCTATCGAAGCTGAAAGCAAAAAGGTTTGCTACAAATCCTAACTTTTTCTTATCTGTAACGCGTTAATATCTAAATAAATAAAATAAAAAAATAAAAATTTTAGAAAGGCGGGTGACTTCGTATATGGCGGGCGGGGTTTTTTCACGCTTTTCTTAAATTAATGCTTGTTGGCTAATTTTGAAAAGGACTGGTGTTGGTTGTGTCGTGGACAGTTTTGGTGTCGTTTGTGTAGTGGCTGGTTTTCTGAATGGTTAACAGGTATTGATTTGGGAGAGGTTTGAGGGATCCGCGTCCACAAAGTGCGAAGTTTCCCGCCTTTTCTCTCTAACTTCTACATTGCTATAAACTTGACATTGGCTATCTGTGTAAAGCCATAAAACGAAAAAATAAAAAAAAAATAAAAAAAAAAATGTAAATGGCGGGCGCGGTTTTTTCACGCTTTTCTTGAATTAATGTTTGTTGGCTAATTTTTAAAGATGTTGGTTGTTTCGTGGACATTACAGTTTTGGTGTCGTTTGTGTAGTGGCTGGTTTTCTGAATGGTTAACAGGTATTGATTTGGGAAATGTTTGAGGGAGCCGCGTCCGCGTAGTGCGAAGTTTCCCGCCATTTTTCCCTAACTTCAATTCTACGTTGCCATAAACTTGACATTGGCTAATCTGTGTAAAGCCATAAAAAGAAGAAAAAAAAAAAAGAGGTGAGAAAGGCGGGAGACTTCGTATATGGCGGGCGCGGTTTTTTCACGCTTTTCTTGAATTAATGTTTGTTGGCTAATTTTTAAAGATGTTGGTTGTTTCGTGGACATTATAGTTTTGGTGTCGTTAGTGTAGTGGCTAGTTTTTTAAATGTTTAACGTGTATTAATTTGGGAAAGGTTTAAGGGAGCCGCGTCCACCGAGTGCGAAGTTTCCCGCCATTTTTCATTTCCCGCCATAAAAAGAGAAAAATCCTTCGGACAATTTATACGGCTCAATATTTACATTTAAGAAAAGAACTCAAAAATCTAGGAATATTTTTTTGGTTAATTAGTATTAAGTTAATTAATTAATATATAATTACGTATTGGAACCTGTATCACTTTGTGATACCGGTGTTACGAACCGCACAAGTGCCTATGGAATAATTTCCAGACTTAATCGTACCACTCATTTAGATATGCTAAGATAACCCAACGGACTATTATTTTTTGTGTAACTTCATATATAAGACTGCCAACTCGCAAACTGAACGATTTATACGTATTATGAAAACGTTGAAGTAAAAATACAATATCATCATCATGATCAAACCATTATCGGCTCACTACTGAGCACGGGTCTCGGGTTTGTCCATAGTCCGCCACGCTGGCCATGTGCGGAATATATATACCCAAATGACATTACAGCATGATGCGGTTTTCATTGTTGACTCTTTAATAAGTAATAAGTAACTCATTCAAAGGAAATTGTATTATATTAACGATATTAACGATTATATAAACGATAAAAAAGCTTTGGTGTGAATTGCTCTATCGCCATAGGTACCATAATTAATTATTGATTAGTGAGATGGTGATAAAAAAAAATCGGCTAAGTTTGTTGTGGGTTTCTTCTTAGACCTGGGCGGGATTTCTCTCTTAGCTTTAGTTTTAAGTTGGCGAGTGTAGTTATCATCACCACTAATAGAAATAACGAAAAATGTGATACATATGAATGATTCATCGATGCCTGTTATAGGTTTATATGAATAAAGCTATTTTTGATTTGATTTGACTTGACGGCGAACGACAAAACGTAACGTAACAAATATTGATGTTTGTAGGCAGTCCAGGGTCCCGCCCCTTCAGCACTATCTCAAGTGGATCTATCTCAGTACACACGCCGAGCCGTGTCTTTTCTCGCGAGGAACTTCTACAACTTGAAGTACGTCGCGTTGGTGCTTGCATTCTGTATCAACTTCGTGCTACTGTTTTATAAGGTAAGTATTTTTTTTTTTTTTAAACTTTATTGCACAAAAAAAACTGTACAAAAGGCGAACTTAATGCTAAAAGCATTCTCCACCAGTCAACCTTGGTACATTATGAAAACTAATGGTAGGCGCACGAACAACAAAAAAAAAAGTAAATGTATATAATTATATAAAAGTAATAGATACTATAATATAATAATAAATACCAACAGATAATTAAAAATATATTAATATAAGAAAACAAAGAAAAAAAGAAATGCAATACGAGAATTACAGAAAATTACATTTTCTGAAAGTCTTTCCCTTAAAGATTTTATTTTTTTATTTATTTTTCGTTATATTTGACGACCTTTCGCATTATAAAGTTGGTGGTCCTGGGTTCGATTCCCGGCTCGAGTCTGGTCTGGTGGGAGGCTTCGGCCGTTGTTAGTTACCATCTTACCGACAAAAGACGTGTCGCCAAGCGATTTAGCGTTCCTGTATGATGTCGCGTAGAAACCAATTAGGAGTGTGGGTGTACCATACCCCTAACAGGTTAGCCCGCTACCATCCTAGACAGCATCATCACTTACCACCAGGTGAGATAGCCGTCAAGGCATAACTTGTGGCTGGGTCACGGCGCCGTAGCGTGCTTTAGTGGAGACCAAAACATTGAGTCAGAAAGTGGAATTCAAGTCATTTTTTTTACACGGAATACAGTGTTAAGGCTCCGATATTGTCTACCATGGTCTTGGAAAATTGTGCCATTTATATTTCAGGTGTCGACGTTAGAAGTGGAAAAAGGTGAAGGTTCAGGTATTGGTGACATTATCAGCGGATCTGGATCAGGGCAGGGCTCTGGCAGTGGCGATGGTGAGTTTCTAGCCTATTTTAATTTTACTTAACCTTCCTTACGACATTTATAACGCACCCATCTTTTGATAAGACATTTTTTACACAATATACCCCGACCAACCGCGTCATATCGCTCGCCCTCGCTGCTACTTCGTTTCCGCTTAGCACTGCTTCAGCCTATTTTTCTTTCTCTTTTAGAACCTTCCTGTTGTTCGTCAAATTATACAAAACAACGCTAGCATATACCAGGAACTCATAAAAGAAAAGAGTTGCCAAGATCTTTAATTTTAACTATAATGCTAATTCAAACAGGTGGTAGTGGTGAGAGTGAAGAGGACGACGCTTTGGAAGTGGTGCTGATAGATGAAGACTTCTTCTACATGGAGCATGTGATAAACTTGGCCGCTGTTCTGCACTCTATAGTATCGCTCGCTATTCTCGTTGGTTATTACCATCTTAAGGTACGTTCCTCTTCTATTCAACTCCCCCGACGTGAGCGCTCCTCTCCGCAAGAGGAGACCTAAACATATCCTTCATGACCCTGACGATCAGATGACTACTGACAACATACTCGTACCACCTACCACACAATCATACGCTACACACCGTCTTCGCCAGCGAAGACGAGGTCCCCGCTATCATACGTCTTCCAGACGTGCCTCACACGCCACACAGCCTCGGAGACGTACGGACCACTCATCGTCCGACCCCCCCGTTATCCCAAACGTCGCCTAAGCCGAGGTTCAGCCTCAAAGGAGGCGCCCTTAGGCAGACGTTCCCTTAGTTTCTTCAAGTCCTAGGGCTCAAAATTTCTTCTGACAGAGCTTCTTTGCGAAGCTCGCCAAACAGCCCGGTTACGCTGTGGCAACCAATAGGGTTAGTACAGCTAATAGTAGACAGTCCAAAAAAAAACTTCTATTGAGATTGAGAGCAACTTCTTTTTTCCCTTCGAAATTCCTAATGGATGCCTTTCGCTAAGGGAGTGAAGTGAAGAAGTCGGACTCTTCTGTAAGACTTCTGGGAAAACTTCAAATCAACTGCCTTGTTCAATAATCAAGCATGCCTGAGTATGGGTCAGGAAGTACCGGGGACGATCCCCAGGTCGTGCCGTTGAATTGTTAGACTAGGTTGGGTTTCGGTCAGGAAATTCTCAGGACCTGGCCGGAATTAGGAAATGGGAATAGCCATATGCCTCGCAAATCACTTTAAATCCTGGTAATTATGGCTAACACGCTATATTTATCGTCAAATCTCGCCAAAACTCATTAGAGCAGCATTATTTACCAACTTGCAGCTCACCCACTTACCAAGCTATATTGGGAATGGGCAAGACTCATTATTCGTAGGAAAAATCGATGTTGGGTCTCAACTGGCGTCACAAAGTTACACCCCCAAACTGTTAAAAGTAGGGTTAGAAGACCTCCTCACCACTGCAAAGGTTCAAAAGTAACTAGCCACAAGAAACCCCTACAAAAGAAATATGTTCAGTAGTGGATATCTATCAGTTGATATGATGATGACTGTAATAAGATAAATATCTTGCTCAATTATGAACATCTACAGAACTATACAGAACCGAAAAATTACTTACAGTTAGGCAACTGTATATTGAACGATGCGTAATTCGCTATCACCGCACTAACCAAATACCCCCAATAGACACTTCTCCTAAACGCCGTCCTACAATACATCTTCCGCGAACAACAAGTGCGTTTGCACAGAAGCAGTTCTTCTATATGGGACCATTTCTGTATAAGGTACTAAATAAAAAATTAAAATTTACGCTCTCCAAAAGGCATACCCTCAAGATTAAGCTTAGAGACATGTTGAAACTATAGAGCTACTGAAAAATTTACTCGGATCGTACACTAAATCTCTTTATATATATATAAACACACCTATAAAATGTGTTCGTACTACTCACCCACTCACCCACACACCCATCCAAATACTCATTTCTCACTCATGTATTTTTTTTGCACAATTGGAAGAGACTGACCCCCAAGATACGGGCTATCCTAGGTTATCCGGGTTTGGAGGTCAGGGTAGTTTAAGAAATATTGTATTTAGTAGAAATAAATGATTATTATTATCTCTTTCAGGTGCCCTTAGCTATATTCAAGCGTGAGAAAGAGATAGCGCGTAAGCTGGAATTTGACGGCCTTTACATCGCCGAACAGCCCGAAGATGATGACCTCAAGAGCCATTGGGACAAACTTGTTATATCTGCCAAGTAAGTCAAACTAACAACCCTGAATATATAAATCCATGCTACAGTAAGTCGAATTATGTCGAACTTTTTTATATGCTTAACTTTTGATATCTCGAGTAACAACTCTCAATACGGATTAGCCAATAGAGGTATAATTCGCTATACTGAAACCTCTAACCACATCAGACAAAAACTGGGTGAGTCAATCAAGATATTAATACATCCAAAAAAACTCATCAATCAAAATTTAAAATTCAAATTCAAATAGTCCTTTAAAAGGCACTTTTGACGCGTCAATAATTTACATAGTAGTGATTTGATGGTGATAACTACATTCGTAAACTTAAAACTAAAGTTATGAGGGTTCCAAGCGCGCCCCGGTCTAAGAAGAAGCCCATAACAAACTTAGCTAGGTAAATTTTCTTTTTGTTATCACCATCTCACATGCCACTTAAAATTAAGTTAAGAGCTATCTTATTACAGCAATATTTCATACCCATGCTTGTTTATCATTTACATAATCCATTACACTATAGTAGGACTTTTCTACAAGCTTACGTTTTATATAAACTTTGAACTTATTTAGAGACATCCCAGAAATTTCATTTGATAATATGTTATAATCAGAACGGAAATCATCTATGGAGGTATTAACTCAAATATCAGACCAAGTTGCGCGTTTAATTGGTGATGGAAAGAGCACGAATTTCCGTTGAACGTTGGACTCCCTAGGTGATTCAGTAACGAAACCTCACTGGAAAGCACAGTTTTAGTAAATCACTGAGCACGACCGGCCTACGTGATCTTTGGAAGGTTAATATAGCAGTGATAAGTTAGCCTATGGCGGAACATGCAATGATAAGGATAGCATGTTCAGCTACGGATTACGGGATCCTGGAGTCTCATACATTTGTGTAGATTTCGCTAAAAAGAGTATAGACAGATCTATTGGGCCCTTTTATTATCATTGGCCTTGTTAGTATACGCTCTAAAATCCTATTCTCTTATTAAAGAGGAGAGGAGAAGAATCTGTGCCGTGAAGGGACATTAATAGATTGTTGAGGATGACGATAATGAAACGTTTACTTAACTCTCCACAGATCGTTCCCGGTGAACTATTGGGACAAATTCATAAAGAAGAAAGTACGCGTGAAATATTCCGAGACCTACGACTTTGACTCAATATCCAACATGCTTGGAATGGAGAAGACATCTTTTTCGGCTCAGGAAGAGGAAGGCAGTAAGGGCTTCTGGCATTAGTAAGTAGATTTTTACTGATTTCTATATGGTATAATACTTTTAGGTTTAATTAGATCGATCCTCTTCATTTGAAACAGGATTGCTTTAAGTTAGATTATGCAAGGAAGAAGAAAAATTTCTTAAATTATTTTTATTAGAAAATTGGTTTTACTAGAAAACTATGTACAGTTTTCTGCTAATTTAATCATCATTTTTAAACACAGTTGATGAACCCTTGACCAAACATCGAAATAGTTTTCAGGCATTAGGTGAAAGAACTTAAATGAGCCGTAGAGAGACCACTGTATGCAAGCAGCATTTGACCGTTGAGTTTGGATATCCGTATACACTTACCCATTCACTAACAGCTTGATGTTACCTAGGTTATAAGAATTACGAAACCCTAGATCCCAGATAGATGTTATACGTAAGAATTACACCAAAGAAAGTATATGTTATATAGGATAGAAAGATCAAATAGAGCTGGAACACACTCTCCGAGAAGTGGTGATGGCTTAGTGGTTAGGGTATCTCCCTCCAAGCAGAGGTCGGGTGTTCGAAACCGGGCACGCACCTCTAACTTTGAAGTTATGTGCGTTTTCAAGCAATTCAAATATCACTCTCTTCAACGGTGAAGGAAAACATCGTGACGTAACCTGCACGTCTGAGAGTGTGTGGAGTCTGCCAATCCGCACATGATCAGCGTGGTTGACTATGGCCAAACCTTTCTCATATCCAGAGGAGACCCGTGCTCTGTAGTGAGCCGGCAATGGGTTGATCATGATGATGATGACACTCTCCGATGAAAATACCGAAGATGATGATCACTGTAGTAAGTATCATTGTGTACCTTTTCCAGCATCATAAACATAGACTGGCGGTACCAAGTCTGGAAAGCAGGGGTGACGATAACTGACAACTCGTTCCTCTACTCTCTATGGTATTTCTCCTTCTCCGTGATGGGCAACTTCAACAACTTCTTCTTCGCCGCCCATTTGTTGGATGTCGCTGTTGGTTTCAAAACCCTAAGAACCATCTTACAGTCTGTCACGCATAATGGAAAACAGGTAAATGAAATGACATAAAACTAGACTTCTATCTATTGGAATAGTTCCTGTTTATAATTATAAACATATAGGATGACTACGGGGGCATGTCTTCGTCGGTAATTTGGGTAGATGTGGGTAGTTTCGGGCAAAGAGACCAGATAATCTTGGTAGAACAGAATTACAATTATAAGTATGGTAATTTATAAGGAGCAGACTATACGCCGCTCCATGAAGTACAACTATGCACTACCGCGCCTCGACCGCCGATCAATGCTTAGTGTTGCGTAAAGAGAGGGGGCGATCCCACGCTCTTAAGAGTCTGTCGTACATGATTCTAAAACTAGATGGCGCTGCTCTCTGATTGCTGTCAAACATATTATTATTTATTTATTTATCCGTTGCATATTGTTTACCCAGTTTGGATGTTGCAACTTGGTCTGGAATCGGTGTTGTAAGTTTCGATTTACAGTATTTGTTTTGATTTCTTACGATATGTTTGGTATGCTATTGTAGTTCAATTGATTTTTGCAAACACATTTTTATTTTATTGAAAGCTGTGATAGCCTAGTGGTTAGGGCGGCAGCCTCTTAATCAGAGGTCAGCGGTCGAACCGCTCTGCGTTTTTAAATTTTTAAAATATCACTTGCTTCAACGGTGAAGGAAAACATCGTGAGGAAACCTGCACGCCTGAGAGTTCTCCATAATGTTCTCAAAGGCGTGTGAAGTCTGCCAATCCGCATATGGCCAGCGTGGTGGACTATGGCCAAACCCTTCTCATATTGAGAGGAGACCCGTGCTCTGTAGTGAGCCGGTAATGGGTTGATCATGATGATGATGATTTTTATTTACACTTTGCATAGATTGATTGATTTTACATTTGATTGTACAAGAACTGAAAAGTCTGATTTATTATAATAGCTAATATATAGACAAGAACTGTATTAACTGTTTTTTTTATCATTCCCTAGCTCGTACTGACAGTGATGCTGCTGACAATCATCGTGTACATCTACACGGTGATAGCGTTCAACTTCTTCCGAAAGTTCTACGTCCAGGAGGAGGACGATGAAGTTAATAGGAACTGTCATGACATGCTTACGGTAAGTTAAATTAGTATCCTTTGTTAAACTTTGGTACTTTTGACGACCTTCGAGGTCCTGAGTTCGATTCCCGGCTCGAGTCTGGTCTGGTGGGAGGCTTCGGCCGTGGCTAGTTACCACCCTACCGACAAAGACGTGTCGCCAAGCGATTTAGCGTTCCGGCACGATGTCGCGTAGAAACCAATTAGGAGTGTGGGTTTACCATACCCCTAACAGGTTAGCACGCTACCTTTATCATCACTTACCACCAGGTGAGATAGCCGTCAAGGGCTGACTTGTAGTGTATAAAAAAACATGTACTTCGCGAGATCTTAGACAACTGGACGGGCTTCGGACTAAACTGGCTGCACAGAAACATAAAACATAAAGAAATTGCATGTCTTTATGTTTTATTTCATGGTAAATATGAACGGAAATATCATTCAAGATAGAGCGAGCAATATGTCTATTATAATTCCAAAGCATAGGAAGTATTAATCCTGACTAGTTGGGGGAGGTCGTGTGGAAATTTTTCCACCAATGGCTATATTCTCTTCCGAAATATAGCTCCGTATCATTAGGCTGTTTTATAAAGCTTTAACTTGTGTAATGTGCAACAGAGTATCATGTACCACAGACAGTGCAGTGTAAGGAAAAGATCTTGAAGAGTCCTCAAATCTTGAAAAGTTTTTTTTTTTATCCACTACAAGTTAGCCCTTGACGGCAATCTCACCTGATGGTAAGGGATGATGCAGTCTAAGATGGTAGCGGGCTAACCTGGTATGGTAAACCCATACCTCCTATCGGTTTCTACGCGACATCGTGCCGGAACGCTAAATCGCTTGGCGACACGTCTTTGTCGGTAGGGTGGTAACTAGTCACGGCCGAAGCCTCCCGCCAGACAAAAGTTCTCAATGGTTCTTCTTTTTCTTTATTTAATGAACTCACAATGGATTCTTCTTCCAGTGTTTCGTGTTCAACCTGTACAAAGGCGTGCGAGCCGGCGGTGGTATTGGTGACGAACTGGAACCGCCTGACGGTGACGACTCAGAGGTGTACCGAATCATCTTCGACATCTCCTTCTTCTTCTTCGTTATCGTCATCCTGCTGGCTATTTTGCAGGGTAAGAAAGATCTTCTTATCTCCCTCTCTTTGCGTCGTCTTCCCCATTGCTGAGTGTCGTGATACTCCAGATTTTACCTTTCGGACAAAACACATCTTTTAGCGACATTTATTTATATATATATATATATATATATATATATATAGCAAACAACATATATATAGTAAACATATTCACACATACATATACACATACACACATACATATACACGTACCCTGAAAATCATACATACACACTCATAATTGTTTAATTTAACCTTATTTTTTCTTTGTTTAATTTTGGCTGTGTAAATTTTGTTATTTTTGTCAATCGCATATTATTGTACCAATAGATTTAGGGAAGACACTGTCTCCTGTAACACAGTTTAAACTATCACAGGAGACAGGGCTTCACACTTATAAAATGTATTATGCTTTTGATAAATAAATAGCGAGCAACCGAGCAGGCGGGTCACCTGATGGTAAGTGATTACCGCCGCCCATGAACAATTGCAGCACCAGAGGAACCGCCAATGCGTTGCTGGCAAAAATATATATGTATAGCTCTTGAGTGTCGTAATATTCCAGATTTGACATTTCGGACAATGTCAGGACACATCTTATAGCGACATGGATAGCTTAGTTGCAACCTCGAGAACAGTGCGGATTTAACCGATCAGTAGATTATTATGAAAAATTAAGAAGTTATGAATATGTCGGCGCGAAGAAGTTATTATCGCAATAAAAGTGTAAACCGGCAAGTTGTGGTTTTAATTACTATGAAAGTAACCAAAATTGTGACGTCAGCAATGCTGATGTCACCCTTACAAAAAACAACTCGGACGTCCTTGACTCGACATATATGATAACTCATGGGTTACACATAAAACACTGTTTTTTTTTTCGCTGGAAAATGCGTTTACGCATCCCATCCGGAAGCGATACAGGCAAGACTGCGCCACTTCCGAAAGGGTATGTGGGACTACCCAGAGGCCAGACTGGCGACCAGAGTACCCACTAAAACCCAGCGATGCTCCTTCGCGTCGCCTAGTGGCTGGGAACACTTGTGCACTCGACCGCAACCCAGCCAGCGGCGTCCGCTGACGCAGACCCTCCACGGGTTAACACCTAAAACACTGTAGAGACGATTGTCAAGGTACACAATTGTAGCTACGAAAAGGAAAAGATGTTAAAATAATAACGCTTGGTTGCAGGTTTGATCATCGACGCGTTCGGTGAACTCCGTGACCAACTGGAGTCCGTGAAAGAGGACATGGAGTCCAACTGCTTCATATGTGGCATCAATAAAGACTACTTTGATAAAGTGAGTAATCTTGTACATGTTTTTATAGGTCAACCAATTTTTACTACGCTTATATTTTTACTGCTTCACCTGTATGTTTGTTTGTTTGTAACCGACTTCTTTGGACTCGATTTTGACCCACTTTGAACGGTCAGATTTCATTCAAACTCGGTAGAATTATCGAGGACCGATGACAATACAATAATTTAATAGTTTTATTATTCTATTATCCTAATTAGAACCTTGAGGATATTATTAACTTGTACAGCGATCGTATCCCAAACAGCGCCATCTATATACACTTTTCCTGGCATCACTTAGTGATGGTTCACCAGAAGTGTATCGTTGCCATGAAGTAGTTTTTCAATTATATTATAGATGGCGTTTAAAACCATTTATTATATATAACATAATAAATTCTTCATTTCACAAAAACAAGCATCCAAAATAAGTACATAAACAACTTGTAAAGTAACTTATAAACGCACTTTAATGGCGAGTATGGTTAGTATGATGAATATGTGGTATGTATGTATGTACGTACTTGCGCAATATAATCTACTGCCCCTGATTTAGGTATAGGTATAACTGTATTTCAGACGGCAGTACTCTCCTAAAATTATTGAAACACCATGATTGAGTGTGTGTGTATGTATGTGTGTGTGTGTAAATTGAATTAGTTCATCAGTTAGAACATGATAGGGAATTTCACATCACCAACAAGACGCTGTGACTTTAATTCAACTATTTCCTCTTCCAGGTTCCTCACGGGTTCGACACTCACGTGCAGCGAGAGCACAATCTCGCAAACTACATGTTCTTCCTCATGCATCTTATCAACAAACCAGATACTGAATATACAGGTAAAATAACCCCAATTCTTTTTTGTTATGGGTTAGATACGTTATTGCGATAATTTCTATGAGATTTTACAGGTTTGCTTGCTTGACTGTTATGGCAAGCTAAGGCAGATAATCCAACTAAACAGGATTGAAAAGTTGCTTCCAGAATATGGCCGTCTCTCTGACCACCAGTACGGGTTTAGGAAGCGTCGATCTACGCTAATGGCTATTAAAAAAAGTTGTGGAAACAGCCACAATGGCAAACAAGGGCACGCAAAGAACCAAATTCAAATTCAAATTCAAAATAATCTTTATTCAAATAGTCCTTAAAAAGGCACTTTTGACGCGTCAATAATTTACACAGTAGTTATTTCATGGTGATAACTACATTCGTAAACTTAAAACTAAAGCTATGAGGGTTCCAAACGCGCCCCGGTCTAAGAAGAAGCCCACAACAAACTTAGCCAGGTAAATTTTCTTTTTGTTATTACCATCTCACATGCCACTTAAAATTATATTAAGAGCTATTTTATTAAACCAGACAGATATGCGCTTTGATTTGTATAGACGTCAGAAATTATTTTAACCCTTTTTTTATATACACTACAAGTGAGCCCTTGGGCAACCACACCTGATTGTAAGTGATGATGCAGTCTTAAATATTAGCGGATTTTTCAGTTAGGGGTATGGTAAATCCAAACTCCTAATTGGTTTCTACACGACGTCGTCCCGGAATGCTTAATCGCTTGGCGACACGTCTTTGTCGATAGGGTGGTAACTAGCCACGGCTGAAGCCTCCCACCAGTACAGACTCGAGCCGGGAATCGAACCCGGGATCTCCAACGTTATAATGCAACAGCGCATGAGCTGCGCCACGGAGGTCGTCAAACTTTGCTTCATGGAGGGATATTACCAGTGCGACTTGTTATGAGAAACGTACTTTCCCAAAGCCTACGGTTTTACTTTTTAGGGTGCCCTAAACTCTATTAATGGACATCACTGTCTGTCTGTCTAACAACGGCCTGTGCGTCACGAACCGTATGTTTAGAGAGTTTCTTTCAACTAGTTTCGGGACAAAAATTAATATTAAAGAAGGTAGAAATACATGAAACGTTTTTATGTCCGTGTTTTTGCTCGATAAGGAAAATATGCTTTTATATTATGTATTTCTTGTTGTTCTCTTTTTCCTTTCTTTTGTATGCAATAAAATTGTATAAATATGACGGCAATCAGGGAGCAGCGCCATCTAGTTTTGGAGTCATGTACGACAGACAAGAGAGTGGCATCGCCTCCTCTCTTTACGCAACACCAAGTGGGTTATGCAGGTTCTTAAAAGACGCACCGGTTCGGATTGGTGGTCGAGTCGCGGTAGTGCATAGTCGTACTTGGTGGAGCGTATATTCTGCTCCTTATAAATTACCGTACTTATAATTGTAATTCTGTTATATCAAGAGTATCTGGTCTCTTTGCCCGAAACACCCACGTCTACCTAAATTACCGTCATGGACACGCACCCGCCCGTAGTCATCCACGTATATAGCCGGTTTTTTATTAAGTCATTCTCGTTTTACAGGTCAAGAAACGTTTGTCTGGAAGATGTACACCCAAAGGTGTTGGGACTTCTTCCCCGTCGGTGACTGTTTCAGAAAGCAATATGAAGACGGGATGGGAGAATAGATTATATGAAAATTCCTTATTATTAGCCAATATCACTCTCTCTCTCTGCTGCTATCTTTGTTTCTTTTCCATACAGAGTGAAAAGAATAGCGATAGTTGGCAACAAAATTGACGCATTTGGTAATAAAATGTTATTCATTAATTTAACTAAAAAATAATATTGTTGCTCAAATTTTCACAGAATTAAATCGGTTAAATTAAAAACGATGTATAAAGTAAAACATCTTTCCATAGACAAAACTAACTTTGAATATTGAAATTATGTAAAGGAATTGAAATTTGTCGTTCTAAAACTATTGTAGTTTCAGTCAAATTTGAGCCGATTATTTTTCTATTTATTATATAGTGTCTAGACGAAGATATTTGGTACTCCAATCATCAATTATTAATAATATAAAATTTAATCTATCGCTTCCCAGAACACCATTGTTACATCGTTAAGAATAATGAAATGTATAATTAAGGGGCCTTTCCAAGTAAAGTTTTCTATTTAAACTTTTTCGATATAGTTTATGTAAGATAATTTAAAAGTGTTATAAAATAAAATAAAAAAATCTTTAATTTATTGAAATATGCGTTTTCTTTTAAAACCCACGTGTGTATATGAAATGAAAAATGCATGAAAATACACTTTATTGTACGCCACACAAACAGAAGAAATACAAGACAGTATAGAAAAAAATACAAAGAATAGAAGGTTCAATAGGCGGCCTTATCGCTAAAGAGCGATCTCTGCCAAGACAGCAGGCTTAGGGTGTACAATTACGAAAATATAATAGGACGAGTTAAGGCCGTACGAGTTGTTTTTTAGTAACAGTTAGCATTGCTGACGTCACGCTTTTGCTTACTTTCGCTCATAGTAATTAAAACCACAACTTGCGGGATTACACTTTTATTACGACAATATCTAGAGGTCCGAACGGTCCGACGTCTTGAGCGAGAATGCCCTGAAATGCATCGACCGTGCGTATTGATAGCAAAGCATGCTTGTACAAAATTGATTGCTACAGCCTAAATTGTGTTAACAAAATCATGAAGAGTACAAATGTAGGTAATTATTGAATTCTTGAGGTCCTTGGCGCCGCTGAATGAAGTTAATAACTACTTCGCGCCGACAAATATAATACATACACTATATTACACATACAAATAAATAAAAAATATACTATACATACTATATGTGTGTGTATGTGTGGGCTATACTGAGTACGTGATATTTTAGGTTTAAAAACGTATTTTGGTTAGTTGTTAAGTCGCGTAATTTCGATCGCAGGAATGCTACCTAGCAGATTTTTTTATCCACTACAAGTTAGCCCTTGACGGCAATCTCACCTGATGGTAAGTGATGATGCAGTGTAAGATGGTAGCGGGCTAACCAATTGGGGGTATGGTAAACCCATACTCCTAATCGGTTTCTACGCGACATCGTGCCGGAACGCTGAACCGCTTTGCGACGTCTTTTTCTGTAGGATGGTGACCAGCCACGGCCGAAGCCTCCCACCTGACACGAATCGAGCCGGGAATCAAACCCAGAATCTCGTACTTTATAATGCGACAGTAACCTAACCAATATGACATCTAGAAAAACAGATCAGTATGTTTGTTTGTAACAGTGAAGCTTCTGAAAGTGCTATTTTCACGATATGGATAAGTAGTTAAATCGTGACAGCGTAACAAACTAACTCACTATCTCATTTTAAACATTAGTTAGTACCCCAATTTTTATTATAGATTAAACAATACATCCAAGGAATAGTCAAATAATCTTTATTCAAAGTCCTTTAAAAGGCAAATTTGACGCGTCAATAACTTTTTGGTGATAACTACATTCGTAAACTTAAAACTAAAGCTATGAGGGTTCCAAACGCGCCCCGGTCTAAGAAGCCCACAACAAACTTCGCCGTTTTTTTTTTGTTATCACCATCTCACATAATCATTAATAAATTATAGTACCTATGAAGATAGAACAATTCACACCCAAGCTTTTTCATCGTTTATATAATCCTTAATATCGTAATATGATTTTTCTACAATCTTTCGTTTTATAATACTTTAATGTTTATCCTGCAATTATTTCAAGTAATTCGGGTTAGTATTCTATTGCTTCGTGATTGAAAGACAAACAAACTCAACGCAAACGAAGTCGCGGGCGTCAGCTAGTCGTTTATATAATCCTTAATATTGTAATATGATTTTTCTATAAGCTTTCGTTTTATAAAAACTTTGAACTTATTGATAGACATCTCCAATAATAGGTAATTTATTGTAAAATAAAATACAAATCCCTTTGAATGAGTTACTAATTTTGTGCAGCCTACTAAACGGTACTACAAGTTTACTTTCACTTCTAATGTTCAGTGCTAACTTTCTTGAATTTAGCAATATTTTTATGAACATAAATTAAATATTCATTTATATTGGTGCTAAGTTGGTTACCGTTTAGCTATAGTTATTCAACGTATACAAATAAAAGGCAGTTAAATTATCAATATATCATTTATTACTTAATAGATATTTACAGCTTTGATTTTATCTAATTTATCACTTATACATCGTAATCTAAGATTTACAAATAACGATTCAATCAGTCTTATTCACTAAGTTCGTGTCCAAGCTTTGCTTGGATGGTATAGATAAATTCACATTATTGGTAATTCTTAAAAATACTCTACATGTTGGATTCTTTGTCGTTTTACTGTAATGAAATATAACTTCGACCTTTTAGAGATAGAAGTTTAATTTCAGTAGATTACAGCTGTACAAGAACGTATAGATACGTAATAGCTTTCATGCTGTTGTTCCGGCACACCTCTAACTGGCGAAACTGGGCACGTTGTGCCCGAAGAGCCTGCTTCGGCGGACACTCGTTGGTGGAGTTGCGGTTGTATGCGAAAGCCTTCCCGTGACTCCACCATACAGCGGTGAGTAGGAGCACGTAGGAGTTTTAGTCAGTAGGAGTCTGACATATTCCCTGTGCCTCCCCGTTACGCAGATATCCATGAAGATTTACCAACGATAAAAAAGGGACGAACGATAAGGAAGGTACATTAGAGCTGTTAAAGCGTAATAGCTTTTATGCAACTGTTATAGTTTTGTTATAATGTTTATGCCAGTTGAGACAAGACAATGGTTTAGCTGTGACCTTGAACTCTTGTATATGTTCTTTAGCGTACATTGCAAGTTATATTATAGTTATTTGTAGCACCTTCAATTCTATAGATACAGAGCCGCCAGTTTAATTGACAGAAGGTTGCTTAGGGACCAAATAAAGAGTTAAAATACCACTTAAAGGCTCACAAGAAATATAACTTCGACCCATTAGAGATAGAAGTTTAATTTCAATACATTAGAGCTGTTATAGAACGTAATATAACTTTTATGAAACTGTTATAGTTCTGTAATAATGTTTATGCTAGTTGAGACAAGACAATGGTTTAGCTGTGACCTTGAACTCTTGTATATGTTCTTTAGCGTACATTGCAAGTTATATTATAGTTATTTGTAGCACCTTCAATTCTATAGATACAGAGCCGCCAGTTTAATTGACAGAAGGTTGCTTAGGGACCAAATAAAGAGTTAAAATACCACTTAAAGGCTCACAAGAAATATAACTTCGACCCATTAGAGATAGAAGTTTAATTTCAATACATTAGAGCTGTTATAGAACGTAATATAACTTTTATGAAACTGTTATAGTTCTGTAATAATGTTTATGCTAGTTGAGACAAGACAATGGTTTAGCTGTGACCTTGAACTCTTGTATATGTTCTTTAGCGTACATTGCAAGTTATATTATAGTTATTTGTAGCACCTTCAATTCTATAGATACAGAGCCGCCAGTTTAATTGACAGAAGGTTGCTTAGGGACCAAATAAAGAGTTAAAATACCACTTAAAGGCTCACAAGAAATATAACTTCGACCCATTAGAGATAGAAGTTTAATTTCAATACATTAGAGCTGTTATAGAACGTAATATAACTTTTATGCAACTGTTATAGTTTTGTAATAATGTTTATGCTAGTTGAGACAAGGCAATGGTTTAGCTGTGACCTTGAACTCTTGTATATGTTCTTTAGCGTACATCGCAAGTTATATTATAGTTATTGGTAGCACCTTCAATTCTACAGATAAATAACAGCCAGTTTAATTGACAGATGGTTGTTTATGGGCCAAATACAGAGTAAAAATGCTAGTCAAAGCGCTCACGAGGAAAATAACGTCGAACCACCTGTGGTAGAAGTTGAATTGCAACTCGCCTAGCACCTGCGTTATGATGATTCTGTATTCCGATGGCATGTTCATTCGCATGAGTAGGACAGACGAACAAAAGTACATACCCATAATCTGTGCTAGTATCAAAACTATAATGTTCGACGATTTCGACGATGATATCTTGTAGAAGAACTGCGGAAGAATGATAAGAGATTAGTATGACATTATGGATAACATAACGGTTGCATAACATATAAAATACCATTAAATCTATTTTTTTTGTCTGACGCAATCAACAAAGCAGACAATTCTCGGCAAGTGCATTTTTTTTTATTCACCACAAGTTAGCCCTTGACTGCATCTCACCTGATGGTAAGTGATGATGCGGTCTAAGATGTTAGCGGGCTAACCTGTTAGGGGTATGGTAAACTCATACTCCTAATTGGTTTCTACACGACATCGTGCCGGAACGCTAAATCGCTTGCTGACACGTCTTTATCGGTAGGATGGTAACTAGCCACGGCCGAAGCCTCCCACCAAACCAGACTCAAGCCGGGAATCGAACCCAGGACCTTTAACTTTATAATGCGACAGCGCACACGCTGTAAGATCGTCAAAAAAAATATATAGAATGGACAGGGGCGTGTGCGTCGGCAATTTGGGTAAACGTGGGTAGTTTCGGGCAAAGAGACCAGATACTCGAAGCCAGACCACACAGACGAGACTCGAGCCGGGAATCGAACCCAGGACCTCCAACTTTATAAAGCGAAAGCGCACGCACTGCGCCAAGGAGGTAATCAATGTACTGTAATAAAAGCTACACACTTTTAAAAATGTCAAATCAATCAATTCTGGTGTCAATACATACCTTAGTGAGGGTCAAAAGTAGACCCCTAATGCTAGTAAGCACTATACATCCCACCAGTATGAAAGACACGTGCTGTGACCAAAACGACACGTCAATATTCCACCCCAGCCAATGTACCACCAGTTCCAAGCCACGGGTCACTGGGTCTTTCTTACCGACTCGATCGAACACTATGTTTATAGTTGACTGGAATTGGAAACATAAAGGTACGTTAACAAAGTACCCAATTAACTGTAGAGCCCGAACTTCAAAGCGAAGATAAGGCCGACCTTTCAGCATATATATTCATTACACCACCACCATCGGTTAGCAGGAATAATATGGCCAAGAGTAACAAAACAGTTACTCTCGGCCATATTTGGACAGATAGTTTTGGCTTCTAACAGACGTTTACCGACCAAAAGTCCTTGGAATTCAATTCAAGTCAATTTGGAATCAAAATTCAAAACATCAAAATTGTTTTATTCAAGTAAACCTAGTATATTGTACCTATGAAATGTCCATAATATTTTTTTACATGATATGGTTTCTTCTTAGACCTTCTAATGAAGGACCTTGTAATAAAGAAACCCACAACAAACATAGCCAATTTTTTTTAGATCCTAATCTACAACTAATTATCATCATCATCACCATGATCCACCCATTACCGGCTCACTACAGAGCGCGGGTCTCCTCTCAATATGAGAAGGGTTTGGCCATAGTCCACCACGCTGGCCATGTGCGGATTGGCAGACTTCACACGCCTTTGAGAATATTATGGAGAACTCTCAGGCGTTTCCTCACGATGTTAATAAAGCTATGTAGATAGATCAATTTATAACCAAGCTTTTTTATCGCCTATGAAATCTTTTATATATATTAGGATTTTCTATTACCTAACGTTTTATAAAAAAAACATTGAACTTATTGAAGATATTCAAGATTCCTGTTTATACAATGTCCTTTAAATGACATTATATATTTTTTCCTACATTCTGTAATAGTTTTATAGACTATATTCTTCTCTCTCAAAACAAAATGTGTATAAAACTGACGTGTCCTTGAAAATCCACTCTCATATCTCGAATGGGTATCCACCAAAAAAGTTTTATTTGAATAATAAGTTACTCACAATGAAGATCTTCCAAACGCAGTACAGAGAGAAAAAATAGCCCAGAAAGTTGAAGTACTTTCCCTGGAACGTTCTGGACCACTCGATCTTCTCCCGCATCGTTCTAGCGTCGTGCGCCTCCAAAAAGAGTTGTCTGCTCAACTCTTCCAGACCAGATATCTCTTGACGCAACTGAGTTATATCTGTAAAAAGTAAGAACGGAAATATGAACCTTCTTACAGTGAGCATTAAGCTTATTTTAGTAAACTACAACAAATTGCCAATTGAAATTTCTGGGATGTCTCTCAATAAGTTCAAAGTTTATATAAAACGTAAGCTTGTAGAAAAGTCCTACTATAGGGTAAAGGATTATGTAAATGATAAACAAGCATGGGTGTGAAATATTGCTCTAATAAGATAGCTCTTAGTATAATTTTAAGTGGCATGTGAAATGGTGATAACAAAAAGAAAATTTACCTGGCTGTTTGTTGTGGGCTTTTTCTTAGGCCGGGGCGCGTTTGGAACCCTCATAGCTTTAGTTTTAAGTTTACAAATGTAGTTATCACCATCAAATCAATACTATGACGCGTCAAAAGCGCCTTTTAAAGGACTATTTGAATAAAGATTATTTGAATTTGAATTTGAAAACCCCCGAAAACCAGGTAAATCTGCACATATATAAAATCTTCAATGTTTATAAACTACATCACAATCTTCGTTTATAATTAATAAATCCGTATATTATAGCAAATTAAGATTTATGTTAAATTCAAATTGATTTCGCTTATTCAGGTTGGCTTCTATATTTTGGTACAAAGCCATTCTTCACCGAAGGCAAACTTTACCTGTACTCCACATACATAATCTTAGAATAAAATTGTCCAATATATTTTTAATCTAGAAGTTTGTTTTAAAACATTTAATAAAACTGATTATTCTGTAAGTACTAAATATATAACATAAAATAACAAATCTCTGTAACCTTTATTACTTTTTAATCGTTAAGTATTTTAATTCGTTAAGTACATTCACAACACTTTTTTAACAAAAATTTTATCCCAAATCACGGGTGTGATATTATCTTCTATAGAAACTTTTTGGCGAATGACAGCATATCCTACCTTCTTAGTTACTCAAACTTATTAACTATTTCTACCCACTTGACATTTTATATAGATAGTTTTTTAACTTGCAACCTAGACAAAACACGGGAAAAAGTCAACATCTAGTCTGACCGGTGGGGTTGCCACCCTACCTATAAAGACATCCCACCAAGTGATTTAGCATTCCGTTTGGATGTCGCGAAGAATCCAAAGAGGGGTATAGACTTAATACTACTGCCATATGCCTGATAGGTTAACTAGCATATTAGACTGCATCATCACTAACCACTTTCTGGCAGAGCTCCTTTCCTCTGGCAGAGCTTCTTCCCTCTGGCAGAGCTTCTATCCGAAGCTCGCCAAACAGCCTGATTACGCTGTGGCAACCAATAGGGTTAGCACAGCTAATAGACAGTCCGAAACAAAAAAAACTAACCACTTTTAGTGGGGTATAAAAAAGTCTGGTTGTTAGCTTAGCTCCTACGTGTATTTCTCTAGAACTTTCTGTGACAATACTCACTTTCAGTGCCCTGACTCAAAGGGTTAGCTATGCTGCCAACACTGGATAGTATATTCCCCCAGAAACCTTTATTCTTGGTTCCAGATTGGTCCATCATGTTGTACTGGTTCCGTCCCATACTATTGGATTCTGCTAAAGCTATTCTCTTCTTCTTCACGAGTATCATATCCATCGTTTGGAGAAGCTTCTTCTCTATTGATAACACATCTGATTGGGTGACGGGTCTAGAATTCGTAATTAACATAGACTTGCATTATGGATTTAAAAAAATAAAATAATTTAAATAAATAAAAAAAAGATAAAAATCAATCAATCAGTCAGGTCGGTTGGTCGGTCGGTCGGTCGGTCAGTCGGTCGGTCAGTCGGTCGGTCGGTCGGTCGGTCGGTCGGTCGGTCGGTCGGTCGGTCGGTCGGTCGGTCGGTCGGCCGGCCGGTCCGTCAGTCTGTCGGTCGGTCGTTTGATCGGTCGGTCGGTAGGTCGGTCGGACAGTCGGTCAATCAGTCAGTCAGTCATCATCTTTATTCAAATAGTCTAGTAGTAGTTTTGAGTTTGTTTATGGTGATAACTACATGCGTAAACTTAAAACTAACTCTATGAGGGTTCCAAACGCGCCCTCATCTAAGAAGCCCACCACAAACTTAGCCAGGTAACCTTGGAAATATAAGAGGAACGACATTGAACGAGTCGCTGGGCATAGCTGGAAACAACAGGAATATTGGAACTACAAAAGTCCAGCCGGCAGTGAACGTCCATTGGTTCAATTTTCAGGATATCAAATTTTCAGTACTGCCCCAAAATGTAATTTACCTTATAAAAATAGCCATTGATGTATATGGATAATTGACAGCACCGAAGCCAGATAGCAACGCCATGACAGTCACTCCTATGACACCAATCCGGGATACACCTTGTTCTATAGAAAAAATGCCCTGGAAATGTTAAATTTGTCAAAAGTGCCATTGACAACACATTCTTTCAAACACACTGTGTATTTATAACTACATAGTTTAAACAAACATTAATTTATTAGTATATGAGTATCATAAATAGCTAACTCTTGTTCCTTTGTTTATTTATAATCGATAAATGGGAAAGTAATGGACCAATTGTTATAGTAATTAAAAAAGTATTTTAACCTTAATACAGGCTGTAATTTTTTTCTTGAAATAATAAATACCACCTTCAATAATTGTATTTTCAAGCAAGCCATTAAAATAATCACTATATCAGAGTTTGTAAAATACAGGTCTCGAATCTCCAAACCATATAGCTATTTCCTAAGAATAAGCCGCAATAACGCATTTTATATAGACAATAATAAATAAACTATTATTCTATACAAAAGTAAACCTATTTTAATATCTAGACAATCTTATATAGATGAATATAGCCCATTACAACAGTTTAGGTGATAATGCAAAATAAAATTCGACCAGAATGTCTAATGTATGAGGCTCATCTTATGCCAATTAACATTGCATTACGACTCCCAGAAATTAGAACAGAGTTTTAGATAAGTTTGCACTTACTTGTTTTGGACTTAGTATTGGAAAGGGATCACCGATCTTCCAAAAGAAATATAAATAAATGAACCAAACAAACATTGTTAGTGGCCTTATCATATTTTTTGATACTGAAAAAAAATTACAAATACATAATTAATTATCTTAGAGTGATAACTATTTTACATACCATTATAAAGGGGAAATTGTAATTGTTGGTGTATCCTTTTTTCACACAGCCAGAGAGCAACAGGAATATTTTTTTAGGTGATTTCTGAAAACATTTGAATCCCAAGAAGGACTGCCGATATATGGTGATAGATCATAATTTTCTTTATATTTACATTGCGCCAGACAAGCACTTGTGCATTACAGTAGAACCTCTTTAATCCAAACTAATTGGGACCGAGGGGGGAAGGGGGTCAGATTATCACAAAACAATAACAACAGCTGACACGTGCCTAAAATGGGTTATAAGTGTTAAAGAAAGAAGAGAAATGCATTGTAGTTTAAAATTATATGTATGTATGTACATATTTTGAATAAAATAACAATCAATTCATATACATATTTTATTATATATATATAACAGCATTTGGATTACTGGACGTTAGGATTACGGAGGTTCTGATTATCTTTAATCTACTGTATTGCCAACTGTTTCAGTGCTATCATACAAAGTGACAAGTAATCCTACCAGACAAATGTCAAATCATGCGTTTTGTATTAAGTTGACTGTTGACAACTTATTGAGAGTAACTGAACTAGTAGACTGTTATAGGTAAAGTTTAGTTTCAACTCATAAAAAGTACTCACCAAATCTAACATTACTTATGCAAAAGTATGCTATATAGAATGGTATTAATGCAATCACCATGAATAATAGTGAGTAAAGACCAAGGTTCCAGTGGAAGTATCTGGAACTGAAAGACGAAAGAAGATAAATAAATAATTAAAAAAGATAATTATATCCTTGTTAGGTTTTTAATAAAGACCTAAGGGTGCCAATTAAACTTAATTTTCTAAAGGACAAATCTGAATGCCTAATTTCTTCAATCTTCATACACCACACCATATAGATCTTTCAGAGTGACAAAGAAATTGAATGATGTAAAATCAATATGCCGGAGCATCTCCGGATACTGGAGTATCAGAGTGAAACTGGAAGATATGTATAGTGTGGTGTTTAAATACTGAAGAAGTTGTAAAGAGCAGATTTGCATTGGTGTCTGAACGGCATTGTCTTTAAAATAACTCAACACCACTGTTCAGTTCTGAATAATTTATTTGACGGCAATCAGAGAGCAGCGCCATTTAGTTTTAGAATCATGTACGACAGACAAGAGAGTGGCATCGCCCCGTCTCTTTACGCAACACTAACACGCGGGACGGCGCATTGCACTCATTGCATTCGGTCGGTTCGGATCGGTGGTTGAGTCGCGGTAGTGCATAATCGTACTTGGTGGAGCGTATAGTCTGCTCCCTATAAATTCCCATACTTAATAATTGTAATTCTGTTCTACCAAGAGTATCTGGTATTTTTGCTCGAAACTACCAACGTCTACCAAATTACCGACGAAGACACACCCCCACCCCCGTAGTCATCCTATATATTAATTAACAACACAATCATATTTTAACATCAGGCTATTCTTTTATTTTTGCTGCATTATCTTTACACATGCATCATTTTTCTTTTTTATAAAACTGTTTTAATAACATTTAAATAATTCTTAGTTTAAATTCTAATTCTAATAAATTGATTAATTAATTATATAAAATCGTTATGATTGTAACAAAAATAAATTAAAATAGCTGGGGCACAAAATACTTAACCCATTTTGAAAGCCCAGATTAAATATTAATTTTTAACTGTCACAAATTATTTTAAAGTGACTTTGTCACTACAGCATTGGTTCTGACATTTTGTCTGTTTAGCCAACTTAAATCGGTCAGTTATTTTTACTTTTGCTTTACAAGTAAATAAGGCAACATGGATGTAAAATTCATCTCACAGAGTTAAGCAAGAGTTAAAAATTAAGCAATTTATTTGTTACCTTGAATCCAAGTATCCAATAATTTCAAATATAATAAGTTCAAACATAGTGCAACTCAGGGCAAATGTGACTGAAAATATTAGTTGGACCAACAAGTGGTGTACTTCATAGTCTCTGAAGAGCTGCTTCACAAAGAATATCCATCCGCCCACAAAGAATACCGTCTACAAAAGAAAGAACATTTTCTTTATAATTTAATTAATAAATAAAGCCTTTTTTAATGATTATTACATCATCATCATCATGATCAACCCATTACCGGCTCACTACAGAGCACGGGTCTCCTCTCAATATTAGAAGAGGTTTGGCCATAATCCACCAAGCTGGCCATTTGGGGATTGGCAGACTTCACACACCTTTGAGAACATATGGAGAAATCTCAGGCGTGCAACAAGTAATATTTTAATTTTTTTTAAACTCACATAACTCCAAAAAGTTAGAGGTGCATGCCCGGATTTGAACCGCCAACCTATGATTAGGAGGCTGACGAACTAACCACTAGGCTATTGTTACATAAAAGTAATTAATAAAATTTTATCATTTGAATCTTGCACTTTGGTTTATTTATATTCTGATGCATAGGCCTTCGACAGGTGTTCCCTTCTGAGTTCCCACCATAGAGCACCTACTTTTAATAATTTGTTACAAAGTCCTGCCTTATGATAAGACCAGCGGTTACCACATAACTATGCAGAGTTGGTCGAAAAGTCTTCTTTTAATGAAGATAGCATTTTATAGTCATCAATAATGATCATATAATCCTAAAGCAATAAATGTATCATGTCTAGATCCTCATGGAAGCAAGGAATTTAGTGCTTAAATTTTCTACACTGGTCAAACAGGATTTAATGAGGATAACTTTTATTATCACATGTTACATGGATGACTAAGTTTGCACACTTGATACCTGGAATTTAAACAAAACTGACTTCTTAATCGACATGAAAAAAAATACACACTCATAGCACATTTGTTGTTAAGGGGGTAAATAGTGACAGTTAGTTGAAGCTTTTAAGTAGACAATCATGGCATATAAACAGCATGTTAAAATGTTTACCTTGGCTTCAACAAATTGTTTGACAACATTGAGGCGTTAGTTTCTCAAAACCACAAAAGTTACGGCTAAATGTGAAATTAAAGAAAGTAATGTATTTAAAAAATAGCGAATTAAACTAGTTTTGCATCTGGGCCTGTTGGTGCTATATATTACTACTCTTAATTATGTTTAATGATTGATGTGTTTATATAATTACCAATTTATTACTGTGATCATAATTATAGTCTCCCTGAGGGCGACTGGACTAGATTTAGGCAAATATCTCAAAGAAACAGCTGTTTAAACTTAGCAAGCACCTACCTGTGAAATTAATATGATCAGAGTGTCCTCCAGGAAAGTCATTTTGTGCGAATAAATATTCCAATGTCTCATAAATATCACATAGTTATTAATATTTGGAAGAGTACCTTATTAAATGCTAAACAAACATTTTTTACACCAAAAGACGAAAAACTATCCGAAATTGCATCGCGCGCGGTGATATATATGACAAGTTGACAAATAACAAATGAAGACTTTGACATTATGATTTCGTTTAAAAACCAACAATTTTATTATTGTAAGCTACGCTAAAAAGGTCTATGGAATAATAGACCTTCCACAATACTTGTATCCAAAATCTTCGAAGATTTAATTAAATTGCTGGCAAAATGGATCTCGGTTTTATATAGCAGATTATCATAAACCAAACAAACGCAATCCAACCATAAACGTAAGATATATGTACATGGATAACCTTTTTTGATTTCTTCAATCACCCATAATCAAATATTTGCCTGAAATTATAATTTAAAAGTAAGCATTTTCTGCTCTGCTTTAATTATTGTTGGTATAATAAGTTTCAAGATAATAAATCAATTAAGTTTTTACTAATGCAGTTAAAAAGGTTAATTACTGTAATTTAATCTATTTTGTTCTTAATAAATTAATTTTTAGCATATTAAAAAAAACAGTCAATCAATCATAAGCTTTATTCAAATAATCCTTTAAAAGGGCCTTTGACGAGTCAATAATTTACATAGTAGTTATAAGTATTCGTAAACTTAAAACTAAGAGGGTTCCAAATGTGCTGGTCCATGACGCCCATAACAAACTTTTCTATATACATTTTCTATTGGTTATCAGTTACTCATATGCCGCTTAAAATTATTCAAAAGCTATCTGATTAGAGCAATATTTCATTTACATAATTCTGTACGCTATAATAGAAAACTTTTCTACTAGCTTATGTTTTATATTAACTTTGAAGTTATTGGGAGACATCACAGAAATTTCATTTGATAATTTTTTTATTAAATTGCATACCTCTCAATGAATTACTAATTTTATGTATTTTATTAGTGTGATTGATATAGTAAGGAAAAGTACTTGTTTACAAGTTTATTCTTTCTTCTTTACCATCATATAAGTATGTATTAAAGAACCATGCCAGAAAACGGGGTTATTACCAGAATAAATAAATGTAACTGTTTATTTAATCTGGTAATAATATTAACAAATTTTTATACTAATAAATGGGATTTTTAGAATGGGTCTTAATTAAGATAACCTCAAGAAATTTCACAAAATTCTATTAGGTACACAACTATTCAGGTTTCAATTCCTCCCAATGCAAAATTATGCCATCAGTTAGTTTTGTACCAGTATGACGACGTTTTATATGATCAGATCTCCTGGATGCTGAGAGGAATCTACTGTCACAATATTCACATTTGTATGGCCTTTCTCCTGTATGTATTCTAGTATGATACAATAATGATTCCTTCGTTATAAATCGTCCACCACAAGTATCACATGGAAAATTTTTCTCCTGTGTATGCTTTACTATGTGTGCTTTTAATCGACTTTGTGCATAGAATGATTTGTTACACCATTTGCATATATGACCTTTGTAATTACAATGTTCATATTGAATGTGCACACGCAATGAAACTTTCTGGGTGTACTTCTTATTACAGTAATCACATGTAAATTGAGCATTCGCCGGTGAAGCCCTAGTATTCTGACTACATATATTTAAATCTTTGTGTTTTTTATAAGTTGTTTTGCTTTTATAAACTCTCCCACAATCCTGGCAAACAATTTTGAAATGGTGTCCAATTTCATGCATTTTGAGTGTATGACGGTTATGAAATGTTTTACCGCATTCACTGCACACTACTGTACAATGACTCAATTTTTTATGTCCTTCTAAAAGAGTTGTGGAAGCGAATTTTTTATTACATATTGGACATTTAAATATTTTTGGGGCATGAACTCTAATATAATGGTTCCTCAAACTGGTTAAAGATGGATAAGATTTCAAGCATTCCTTACATTTTAATTGTTTACTATTATTTGTGTCGTAAAGCATTTCCTTTGTTTTCATGGGTACAGAGAAGTATGGTCTTTTTCTAGGTTTCTCATAATGTTGCATATTATCTTCTAAATCTGTATCATAATTATGTGGGTCTTCTTCTAAATGCTTTTTCGAACTCATTTTATTTGAGTATGTTTTTATCTCTTTTTTAATTTTAGTTTTTGGATGTAATATACGGTGCAGTCCTTTTAATGCAACATTTGAGGTAGTTGCAACTTTGTCATTATAATAATATTTTGTTTCAAAATGTTTTGGATCTATTGTTATATATAATGTTTTATCTTTGTATGAAGGCTCTGTTGTTTTTTCTATACATGATGCAAGGCTACAAATGGCATTGTTTAATAGATTTGATGTTTCTTTAGTTGTTTTTATAAAATAGAAGCAGTCAACTGCTGTTTGAGTGCACTGCTTGCACATAACTTCGAAGGCCGATATATTATTGAAGGTCTGAAACAAAAATTAGAATTATAGATTAATTAACACTAACTATTATATTGCTGACTCAGTTACCCTAAAACTATTTTTTTACCTAATTAGCGATGTTATGGTTCAAAAACATATTTTTTCCTAATTTTTCAACTCATTGTGACTAAGAACTTTTGCAAAATTTTACCTATCAATCAATCATGAACTTTATTTAAATAATCCTATTCTTTCCAACATACTATTTCTGCGTTTTCTTCCTTATGCAATGGTCAGAGCTGCGGTCTTATAAATGGAAGGTCCCATGTTCAATCTCTGGCTTTTATAATTTGACAATTTATATGATGCTGTTTAGAAAGCAATAAGGGATTTAGATAAAATATAGCAGCCATACCATGCACAAAACAAAACCTCTGTTAATAATTAAGATGCTATCTAAATAGGGTTTCTGATATATGTCGATGACGTTAGAAGCTAGGAACCCAAATAAGAAGAGACCTTTTTCAACACGATTCAATTAGTCAGTTAAACTTAACTAAAGAAACTTACTTCATAACCTAAAACAAGTGATAAAACGTCTGGCATTTTCAATATATTTCCCTTTAGGACAACATCGTCCTCAATAGTGACGCGATCTTCTTGTATTGTTTTCAAACATATGCAACAGAAATCGTGTTGTCGTGTTGCAATTTTGTAAAGAATGTTACTGGATAACATTGTAATATGAGTAACGCTTTTACACTAGTACTGTTTTAAATTATTATTAAGTTTCTTGTTTAAAAGTATACAAGCAGTTAGCAATTAATTATATTGTCAAAAATATAGCGAGACCAGTACTTTAGAAATTAAAAACAAATGTTTTCAGTTTTAGGCTTTACTATTCACATTCTTTTAAAACAACCAGCCTTTCAGCTTTGGGTACTTGGCGTTTTAAGTTGAGAATTAGCTGTGGTTAACTTTACCCTTATACATGAATGAGTACGTAAAGAATGGAGGCTTATCTCTCTAGCATTCAAGTTTAAGGCTGTTGGTGGTGTGCCACCTCCAGACTCCAGTATCCATGGATGCGCATCATTTCACGGAACTGGTAATGCCATAGACTGTTTATATTAATAAAGCAACTGCATATGCACAAAACTGAAGCCAACCATGTTTGCCTCTATTTGTATCATAAAAGACGTGACAGCATTATTCTTAATCGTAAATTCGTATGACTATTCATTCATTTTTCTTTTATATGAAAATAAGATCTTTAAGACTCCAATTATATTTAAAAAATATGATTGGAATACATATATATTTTTATAGGAATGTAACACGAACCAATAGAACGATCTGAACGATCAAAAAGAAAATTACTAGTCCACTATCGTGAAATAACTGCACTTATAAAGATGCACTTAGACCAAAACAAATTGAGGCAATTGGCGTTACAAAAACTCGTAATTTGTGCCCTGCAGTGGCCATTATAAAACCATTGGTCATTACTCAAGTTATCAAATGTCAACCGGTAGTGATTACATCCTCTTTGAGTATATATTTATATAATATGATATGTCAAGTGTTGCGGTCTCTTGTGCATCTTAGAAAATAATCGGAAATATATCAGGTTTTCTGTTGAATTAAGTGCGTATGACTAAATTGTGTTAAAATACTACCAAGGCGCCGTGAACGGGACCTTCGAGCTAAAAAACTAAATCAAATAAGGTAAGTCTGGACCACATTATGTTTTATGTCTTTTTTGGTTACACAATTTCATTTTCGCAACCTTATGTATGTTAATGATTTATATTTTGTTTTCAAAAACTGTTACTTTAAACATTATTTTATAAGGTAAAAATAATAAATTTATGTCAATACCTGTAACTTGTAGTCCTGCTAGCGTGCGCTAAAAAAATTCATACTCGCAAATTTAAAGAGGAAACTGTCTATAATATTTCTAGCGATTATTTGATTTATTAGAAGTTATTCCCTGTTTTATTTGTTATCAATTGTTATATTTCATTTAATTTAATATTATATAATACGTAAACTTTTGTTGATATCATTATATTTTGATGAAAAGCTAAATTGCTATAAATTGTTTGGTTCTGAAAATGAAGGGAAGCCTAATAATAAACCTTATTATTTATTATCAGCTTGGAAACATTCATTATCCTCAGCCTATTAATGTCCTACGGCTGAGCACAGTTTTCCTCTCTCAAAGCAGAGAGTGAATCAGGGCTTTGACCACTTCAATATTGGTAGGGTTCAATAATTATTATCATGTCAACACAAAGTCCAACCAACTGGTTAATAAACTCCAAGGTACTCAACACCTAATAGTTATTGGTTGTAGCCTGAGGTTTTGAAATCAGGACCTTATTATCAGGCTCAGTAAGTACTTCTTGTACATACTTGCTATGTTAAAGGTACTGCAATATGTTTTATAGTTGATCGATTGAGTGCATAGGAACTTAGATAGTTTTATATCTGACTAGTCGTTAGGGGTTTTTAAAAACTCCTATGGAATAAGCCACCAATCTGAGGAAAATTTTTGTGGCAAGCTGAAATAGTTCAGTGGCGTGAAATTTGGTTTTTCATAAATCCTGCGGGAAACGTAACAGGATAAAAAGAATCCTATGTCCATCTCCTGGTTCTAAGCTACCTCCTCATTGATTTTCAGCCAAATCGGTTTAGCCGTTCTAGAATTAACACAACTTTCTTATATATATATAGAATTATAAAAGTAATTCAAATTGTAAAAAAAACATTTTTTAACTACAATATAGCTAAAATTACAAAAAAATACTTCTTTTTATTGATTCTCTCCCAACTAAACTCTTTCAGGGCAGGTCAAAGACCATAGAGAAAAACATGACCCTTGATCTGCCCTGAAACAGTTGAGTTTTAGTTTGACTCAAATTTTATATAAACAAAGCTAAAGCCAAAAGATGTGCTTGTGTAATATCATTAAGGGCAAAGTAACAAAGTTGTGCAATCATAAACAGTTTTATCAATTTGTACTTTGGAGTAACCTTTTGTTATCATAATAATTATTATACGAGGTTTGACGACCTACGTGGCGCAGCGCGTGATCTGTCGCATTATAAAGTTGGAGGTCCTGGGTTCGATTCCCGGCTCGAGTCTGCTCTGGTGGGAGGCTTCGGCCGTGGCTAGTTAACACCCTACCGACAAAGAAGTGTCGCCAAGCGATTTTGCGTTCCGGCACGATGTCGTATAGAAACCAATTAGGAGTGTGGGCTTACCATAACAGGTTAGCCCGCTACCATCCTAGACTGCATCATCACTTACCATCAGGTGAGATTGCCGTCAAGGGCTAATTTGTAGTGTATAAAAAAATATATATTGTATAGTGTACAAATTTTATTGGAAATAGTAAACATTTTTACAACTATATTCCATTTTATTAAATGAAATTTTCAAGAGTGTGTGGGAGTTCAAAGTTTAATTTAAACCTAAGCATTGTGGTAAACCCCAATATATTATAAAATGTTATGCAGTAGTAAGCTTGGGTATATATTTATTGATCTAACAAAGTTGCTCCTAAATAGTTATGTGACAATATGAGATGGTGATAACAAAAATAATGCTTGCCTAGCTATTTTTGTTGTGGGCTTTCTCATTTGCTTTGTTTGCAAGTATTTAGTTAATGAATCACTGTCACTCACAACAAAGTAAAAAATTGAAAAGTCACTTGCATAGGACAATTTTATTAGTTTATTTTGATTGGAATTAATGTGGCTCAGTCATGCTTGTTAACGAACTTGGTGGTAAAACTTATGTTAGCAAAACGAAAACTTGCTATGTATGGAACAATTATATATGATTGTGGGTTCTCTAATGAATTATCATAAATAAAATTTTCATGTAATGGTTGACCATCTCTGGTACATGCCATATCATAATGATGCAAAAAGATAGTATTAAATTACTTGAAAAATATATTTGTTTACCCTGCCTTGTTACACACACTTTTAATTAATTATCAGCTCATTTTTTTTTATACACTACACATACCCTTGACGGCTATTTCACCTGGTGATGATACATCATCCCCTAGCTAGCCCCCTATCTTAGACTGTAGTCTAAGATAGGGGGCTAACCTGCAAGGGGTATGGTAAACCCACACTCCTTATTGGTTTCTACGCGATATCGTGCCGGAACGCTTAATCGCTTGGCGTCTTTGTCGGTAGGGCCATGGCTGAAGCCTCCCACCAGAATACCTCCAACTGAATTTCTGATTTGCCGTTTTATAAGGAATTAAATAACTTTATCTCGTGACACTGGCGAGTAATAGTCGACCTTCATCTCAATACCCTATCGACGTCCCACTACTGGTCAAAAGCGTCCTCTTTAATAGAAAATAGGGTTTTATAACTCCTTTCACATTTCCTAACTCCGGGCATTCGATCTTCTTTTGTAAGAGAAAAGCAATGCAAATTTTTGACCCCACTGCAATGAAACTGAACCTCTTGGCCCGTAGTTAGCTTGCTAAAAACTAGACCGATGTTAAATGGTGACAGCAGCGTCACGCGTCAGTTGTTCGGTAATGAACCTTCCGATTCTAGTGTTTAGGTTGAATTTCGATTGCACTAACGTAGTCTAGGTAAACAAAACGCGGATCGTGGAGCGCGGCTGCGTGCTACTTTCAACTTGCCGCTACTGAGTTAAAGTCTCTATTTCTTTAACAGTGTTGGTGAAGAGAACGCTCCGTATTATTTTATGATCTGTGTCCAAAAAAAAAAAACTATTGTCTATCTACCGTCACTTATGTTATGTCTACACGCGTGACGTATACATGCAAAAATAGATGTCTAACGTAGCGTGAGACGGTGCGACTTCGAGATCGCACCAAATGTAATTAACTGTAGCACGTGACATCGTTTAAAATAGTTATGCATTTCTGACAGCTGTTTATTTATATTTACTTTAAAAACCTTGCAAATAAACGTGTCATAACGTCGGAACATCCGTGAAGTGTTCTGTCACACTTCAAGTGTTAGCATCTTTTAAATGTCAGAGAGTGAAAAAGCACTGCATAGCTTTACCAATGTTATGACACGGGTATAATTGGCACTTATATTAATTCAAAAGAAATTATACTATGCAGGATGGACATCAAAATATCTCATGTAAAAGGCAATCTTATCCTCGTCACTCAACTATAATATATCAGGTATTCCGGAATAAAAACTTGCCTATAGCACTCGTTGGCATATAAACTATTTGTATGCAAAAAATAACCTCGGGTGTTGCTCTGTTACTCCGTGACTATCCTCCAGGATAATCTTTTACCTTTTTACTCAAAATAATATAAGTACTTCAGAATTTGAAGTCGTTATCACTGAAATCTTTGTAAAATATTTTTACCAAGTACAGTTAATAGCGTAGTGTATTTATAAATTCTCAATCGGCCTCATTTCAGTCACTGATTTACGTAATATTTATAAGATACGTAAATTAAAATCATTACGTAATTTAATACATTTCAGACGGGACGTGCCAAGTAACTTGTAAGTTCATAAAAACTATCAGGAAGTTAAAAAAGCAATCGCGTGAAATCCTTTAGTATCTTATTCCAAACGGATGCTTTATCATCATCATGATCAACCTATTCGCAGCTCACTACAGAGCACAAGTCTCCTCTCAATATGAGAAGGGTTTGGCCATAGTCCACCACACTGGCCATGTGCGGATTAGCAGATATCACACGCCTCAGAACTCTCCAGCGTGCAGGTTTCCTTTACCGTTGAAGCAAGTGATATTTTAATTGATTAAAATACACATAACTCCGAAAAGTTAGAGGTGCGTGCCTGGGATCGAACCCCGACTTCTGATTAGGAGGCGAACGCCCTAAACACTAGGCTATCACAGCTATTATGCTTCGGATGCTTCGGCAGGATATAAATAATGATTCTAATTGTGTAGGATATTCGTGATTCTTAGCCAGGGACTTTGTGCGTCGTATGCGGATACAAGTGTACCTCGAAACGATTTCTATTACTGAAGAGGACGTCTGATCATCCGGTGGGTGTCTAGCTGATGTAATCTTCATGGCTAATTGTGAAGGGCGCACGATACCGATAGTGTATTTCATCATCATCATCATCATGATCAACCCATTTACCGGCTCACTACAGAGCACGGGTCTTGTCTCAATATGAGAAGGGTTTGGCCATAGTCCACCACGCTGGCCATGTGCGGATTGGCAGACTTCACACGCCTTTGAGAACATTATGGAGAACTCTCAGGCGTGCAGGTTTCCTCACGATGTTTTCCTTCACCGTTGAAGCAAGTGATATTTTAATTGCTTAAAAACGCACATAACTCCGAAAAGTTAGAGGTGCGTGCCCGGATTCGAACCGCCGACCTCTGATTAGGAGACGCCATAACCACTAGGCTATCACCGCTTCTTCCGATAGTGTATTCATGATAATAAAAATACTTTTGTCCCACTTCTTTCTGGGGCTAAAACTTTAAGAGACTAGAAATTTTCATAGAAAATCAAGTGTAAGCAAAAATGGGGTCGAATAGACTTTGTGGTTACAGGTTTGAATGAATAAATACACATTTATTGTACATGTCGGCGCGAAGAAGTTATTAACTTTATTAAGCGGCGCCAAAAACCTCAAGAATTCAATAATTACCCACATTTTAACTATCGATGATTTTGCTAACACAATTTAGACCGTAACAATCAATTTTGTAAAGCATGCTTTGTGCTATAAATACGGGCGGTCGATGACTTTCGTGGCTAATTCTCGCTCGAGACGTCGGGCTGTTCGGACCTCTAGTTATTGTCGCAATAAAAGTGTAAACCCGCAAGTTGTGGTTTTAATTACTATGAGCGAAAGTAAACAAAATCGTGACGTCAGCAATGCTGATCTCACCCTTACCAAAAAACAACTCGGACGTCCTTGACTCGACATACACCATAGCTAAAAATGCAAATACAATAGATCGGATAGACAGTAAGTAGAATTTGGCGGCCTTATCGCTAAACAGCGACTTCTTTCAGGCAACCAAGCGATATACCCGTTCTATATATTTATAAATCCCGTTATAGGATATATTTATATATTCGTTCCTATATATATATATATATATATTCACAGATTAGTGGAATCAAATACAAATCAAACTTTTAGCTTAGACTTTGTTGAAACCAATGTGTGGATTGGCAGACTTCACACACCTTTGAGAACATTACGGAGAACTCTCAGGCGTGCAGGTTTCCTCACGATGTTTTCCTTCACCGTTGAAGCAAGTGATTTTTTTTTTTAAACGCACATAACTCTGAAAAGTTAGCGGTGCGTGCCCGGATTCGAACCGCCAACCTCTGATTAGGAGGCTGACGCCCTAACCAACTAGGCTATCACCGCTTCTATTATTAAATAAACACTATTATATTAAATTATTAAATAAATACTTTAACCACGCCAAATGTAATGCTCCTTATAACGCTGCGTTATTACATACTATATGTACCACTATTGTGTGAACAAATAAGATAATTTTAATGAAACGATATTCCCAAAGACGTTGTTTGACAAAATTAGCGTACTTAAAATTGTTTAGTGGCACTCACATAAATCGGTCGCAGTCGCGCAAAAATAGATTTCATCGCGGAAGTAAGTTGATACCCACTTTGAATGTACCTACTTAGGTTCATCCTTGGTCATAATACTATTGTTCAATGAACGTTAAGTTAAACTGTACTGTTTAAATTGTTTTTACTTTGTACGCTCCACTGTACCGATTTAAATTTACCATCGTACACGTTTAGTGACATTTGCATTAGATGGATATGCAATTGCTGAGATTCTTGCTGATTTTTCTTTAGTATTGTTTAATTTTATTTTAATTCATTTAATAAACATGAAGCGGTGATAGCCCAGTGGTTAGGGCGTCAGCCTCCTAATCAGAGGTCGGCGGTTCGAATCCGGGCACGCAACTCAAACTTTTCGGAGTTATGTGCGTTTTTTAAAAATTTAAATATCACTTGCTTCAACGGTGAAGGAAAACATCGTGAGGAAACCTGTACGCCTGAGAGTTCTCCATAATGGTCTCGAAGGCGTGTGAAGTCTGCCAATCCGCACATGGCCAGCGTGGTGGACTATGGCCAAACCCTTCTCATATTGAGAGGAGACCCTTGCTCTGTAGTGAGCCGATAATGGGTTGATCATGAATAAACATAAATAAACTTTATTATCAAACGGTCTAAATTTAAACTATTTCCAGTGGCCTCCACACTAGGTGACCTGTACAATTTTTTATACGTATAAAAAAATTATAAAATAACAATGTACATATAAAATAAATGAATAATTTTCTGTTCTGTGTCTTTAGCCATGTTTTTAGCCAGTCTGTGACGGTAAGATTTGCCTGTTTAGTTGTGAGGTGTTTCAGGCTGCAATACCTAGCAACTAAGTTGTAGATTGTGGCATCAATATAATGTTGTTGGTTTTGACAGAATTACTGTCATACTCTAGTGTGGCAAGAACGTATTGTAGTCAAATGAATTGTCAGCCAATCGGGAAACTATGCGATTAATAGATAAACTAACGCAGTGAAATGTTTGTTACGACCTACCAACCCCTTTAGTTTAAAATCTGATCTGTCTAAATCACGATCTGTTATATATGCATACTTAGACGTTGCTCAGCCAAAGTTTTTTTTTATACAGTCCAAGTTAGCCCTTGACGGCAATCTCACCTGATGGCAAGTGATGATGCAGTCTAAGATGGTAGCGGGCTAACTCGTTAGGGGTAGGTAAACCCATACTCCTAATTGGTTTCTACACGAGATCGTGCCGGAACGCGAAATCGCTTGGTGACACGTCTTTATCTTTGTCGGTATTTCGTTCATTTCGTAGTTATTTAAATATGTTGGTATGTAGTTCGTTTTGATGGCACTCATACAAATGAATCGATCTAACGATGAAGCGAGAGCGTGGGCTTTCCATCTCACTTTTGGACGCGTATAATTTAGAGCGTAATGCATAATGCAACGATAATTACAACTATTTTTGCAATGGTCGTGACATTATCTCGGCCAAGTCTGACCGCTTCGGGACCTAGTACTATAAGCGTAATTTAGTGCTTTGACAGTTTATGTGACGCGCGGGTGAATGTTTTATTCACTAATGAATGAAAATAGGAGGATTCTGAGGCGACAGCACTCGATTCATGGTATTTAAACGTTTGTTACTCCTCTCGTCGTTTTATTACGTAATATTCATGTATTGCGATGTTGTGATATAAAACGATAAAAATGCTTGCATGTGAAATGCTCTATCTACATAGGTACTATAATTTATTATTTTGTGAGATGGTGATCACGAAAAAAAATCCGGCTGAGTTTGTTTTGGGCTTCTTCTTAGACCGGGGCGCGTTTGGAACCCTCATAGCTTTAGTTTTAAGTTTACGAATGTAGTTATCACCATCTAATCACTACTATGTAAATTATTGACGCATCAAAAGTGCCTTTTAATTTGTGCTATATGTGAATTTTATAAGTTGGCTAGTATGTAGATAGCCCAACTAAGATAGCCTTGAAGCTATCACAGCTTAGTGGTTAGGACGTTCGCCTCCAAATCAGAGGTCGGGGGTTAGATCCTGGGCACGCAACTCTAACTTTTCGGATCACTAAAAGTTCGCCCTTGTCGGCTATCTCACCTGATGGTTAGTGATCTGTCTAAGATGGCAGCTGGCTAATTTCTTAAGGGTGTGGTAGACTCGTACTCCTTGGTTTCTCCGCGACATCGAAACGCTAAATCGCTTTGCGACACTTCTTTGTCGGTAGGGTGGTAACTAGCCACGGCCGAAGCCTCCCACCAAACCAGACTCGAGCCGGGAATCGATCCCAGGAGCTCCAACTTGATAATGCGACAGCGCAGTCGAGTTATATATAAATAATAATGATGTAAATCTGATCGACTTGTCCTATATTATCCTTCGGTGTAACATACTTACCTATTTACTTTGTTTCTATAGAGATATATACACGTTTGGACGTGTGAGAGCGTAATTAGACGACGGTACTTTCCATTTATGGTGCTTCAACGAAGAAGCACCATAAAAGAGGGAACCAATTAAAGGAAACACTCAGCTATTGTTCATTTGGTAGTATGTATTAACTGTTTGTACTCGGTTGTGTTATTTAGATAACAAGTTAGAAATTATTTCGTCATGATCAACCCATCATCGGCTCACTACAGAGGACGGGTCTCCTCTCAATATGAGAACGGTTTGGCCATAGTCCACCACGCTGGCCATGTGCGGATTGGCAGACTACACGCCATTGAGAACATTATGGAGAACTCTCAGGCGTGCAGGTTTCCTCACGATGTTTTCCTTCACCGTTGGAGCAAGTGATATTTTAATTTTTTTAAAACGCACATAACTCCGAAAAGTTAGAGGTGCGTGCCTTGTACCTTGATTACAGCACAAAGTTTATATAGTGATAAAAGATCCTCCAAGTTGAGACCGGACAAGGAACTAAAATAGCCTCTAAAACAATATATATAGATATCCCATGAATACGTAGAAGTGTAAAGCGCTTTGTTTTTAATACACATACCACAGATCTGTAACACCCTTCCATCTTCTGTTATCCCAGTCACCTAGTATTTTGGGCATCAGTAACCCTCATCAGTTTGTTTACATATCTGGTGTACTTGGATACCTTTACAGCATGTCATTTGGACGCATTAAACCGCCGCGCGGCATCATTATGAAACAACATTACGTTACCACACTTTATAGTTAACGCGGGTGAATCGCAATTACCTTTGATATAGCGAACTTTACTGCGTAATTTGACAATAAATAAATTCGCCTCAATGTTTTTTGTAGGCGTTTTTATCACAGTTTGTTTATCTTTGTCCGACAAAGTGTTGGTATATGATATACAGGCAATACACCAATAAAGATACGTACAACCTACGTACAGAAAAAATATGTTACGATACGACCATAGAATAATAAGAATATAAAATTATATGTTTATTGAATACTACTATAAATCGAATTTTATTTTTGTCCATGCAAATTTTCATTGAAATCTGTTTTGTAGTTTAGGCGCGAAAAGATAACGGACAAACAGTTAGCGATTTTATAATACAAGTTTGAATTGATTGGCTGCTTTCAGCTATTTTTTTTTAATTCTCCTCAAAAACCTGTTTTAGAAATGTGTTATTAAATACATTTTTTACGTCTAAAAAGGATTGAGTACGACTGAATTTGGTAAATTATTTATCATTGTTTTTTTTAATTATCAATGGGTTTTAATAAGGAAAAACTAGGGTTACCGATGCGCATTTCAGTCGAAGTACTGTACCCATGTGCCAAAAAATGGCGCGACGTAAACCGTTCATTCTATAAATAGATTTCTGTACAATAAATAACCCGTCCGACCCCCCCGTTATCCCAAACGTCGCCTAAGCCGAGGTTCGGCCTCAAAGGAGGCGCCCTTAGGCAGTCGTTCCCATAGTTTCTTCGAGCCCTAGAGCTCAAAATTTCTTCTGGCAAAGCTTTCGCCAAACAGCCCGGTTACGCTGTGGCAACCAATAGGGTTTGTACAGCTAATAGACAGTCCGAAAAAAAAAAATGTACAATAACTTCATATCCCATTGTGCTGTTTATAAATACAAATTTGTATGAAACAGCCGTTATCTGCGTTGTTTACTCTATTGTGATGACGTCATATACTCGTATGTAATATATCGGTGCAGTGGAATCGGTCCGAGCGTTACGCCTCTTTTTTCCCACCCACCGACCGATCGGGGAAGACCAGCACTCGGGTTTTCCAAGATGTTGACATACTAGTGTTTTCGAACGTAAACTGTGGTGCCACGTGACACGATTTTTTTTTTGTTTACGAGGGGGAAACTCCTAGTGAGATACCTGACTATGGGGAAGGTCTCGGGTTATGTCGGATATCTACCCACTAGATCCACCTCGGTGGCCACCATCAGCATAAAACAGTGAGAGGCTCCGGGATCTCCTAAGAACGCACCGGTGCCTCCCTTGTGCTCCTAAATTGCCTCCTCACGGACGTAGGTCCGTAACGTGACCCCTACCGCGGATGCGGCCAAAGCGCCATCTTGTTAAAATGTCATTAGATATGTCTTAGATAGTTTGACATCTTTTTTTTAACCAAAAACCATCCAGCTAAGAAATAGTGCAAAAAAATGTGTATTTTTTCTATCAATGCAAAGTACCTTTACTTAGCACTATTTAAAGAATAGTTAGCTGTGATAGCCTAGTGGTTAGGTTAGGTAATCAGAGGTCGGGGGTTCGATCCCGGGCACCTCGTATTTTTCGGAGTTATGTGCGTTTTAAAGCAATTAAAATATAACTTTGTTCAACGGTGAAGGGAAACGTCGTGAGGAAACCTCCATGCCTAAGATTTCACCTTAATGTTCTCCAAGGCGTGTGGAAAGTGGCGCTGTATTCGAATACGTTGGCCTGTTAATAATAGGGTGCATTATGATAAAATATTAAAAAAAAAAAATGTATGAATCTATGATTCTATACCTTCTGTGCGCCATTAATTAATCTATGGTAGTGACGTATCGGCTACGTCATTGCTTGCCTGAGTGGCCACAGACCGGGCGTGGTGCCGAGCCCTCTTCGGTTATGCTGGCAGCTTGCGTGGGGAAGGCATTTTTAATCGATGAAAATATCTTGGTGTTTGGCCGATATCTCAATCTCGTATTTAGATACTTTCTCTCAGAACTGTCATTGCCATACAAAATTGTAAACAATAAACAGCAAGTATAATTTGATATATTTGAGGTTCTAGTGGAAGATTTTGTGTCGTGTTATATTATACAAATCTCCCAGTGGTCGGCGGAATATAGCAAATTATACTTACTGTTTGTTGTTTATCATGGACTTCAGCAAAGTAACGCCTGCTTCTATTCATTATACAAAATTGTCGCTGAGTATTCAATTACCGCTGTCAAAATTCGTTTTGCATTAAGACTATATAACCAATCGGTAAAATACTGAATACGAAAGCTAATGGAAGAACGCTAATGTCATCATCATTTTCAACCGATTGACGTCCACTGCTGGACATAAATCTTTTGTAGGGAGTTCCAATGGCCACGGTCTTGGGCCGCTTGTATCCAGCGGCGGAAGAAAGCTAGTCCGGTCCCGGTGATAACTACATTCGCTAACTTAAAAGTAAAGCTAGCTAAAAGCAGTATACTGTCATCGATAAAAAGCACTATGTATCAAACAATTGCTCTATATAATAATATAGAATATGCTCAATTCTGAATGAGGTTAGCAACACCTGCGACATCTCCTGCAGTTTTGTGAACTCCTTTAAAAAAGCAAGTAAGACTGTTTATTACAGCATTATAGGTATTAATAGAATTATTCAGACGTAAGGTTAATTTTAAGGTGCTGCATGCTGTGATCATTTCTAGAAAGTCACTATCTCATGTTTGTTCTTCTGTTTTTGTTTTCTGTTGTTTATATTTTGATTGCGACTAGTTTAACGATCCATTAAAAAAAAACAAAAAAAAAAATTACTTTATTCATGTAAACCTGTTAATGCATCTCTATGAAGCGTCCATATCTATCTAATATATTTTAAATCGCAAGGTCACGGTGATAACTACACTCAACAACTTAAAACTAAAGCTAGTTAAAAAAAACGATACACTGTCATCGATAAAAAACCACGATATGTGTCAAACAATTGTTCTATATATTTATCTATATTTATTTTTTCTCTCGTTTTATGGCTTTACACAGATTGGCCAATGGCAAGTTTATAGCAATGGAGAATTGAAGTTAGGGTTCCTATTTTATAAAATGAACCGTAAGGAATTTAAATATTCGGATAGGAAATGGGTTAGGTTTTTTATATACATATATAAAAAAACCCATCTATAGTTTAATATCATTTTTTCTAGAAACATGCTAATTATTTTATATAAGTACATTATAAGAATTACTAAGATTCGATATGAGCAAGAAAGGAAGTGTGATCATATAGGATGCGTCCAAAGAAAACATTGTTTAAGTCCCCATACCCCACAGGTACATTCTATATATTGTGGTAGATGTAAACAACAAATCATTCTCCGTTATTTACTCTGTGGTAGTGACGTAATCGCTGCGTCATCCCGCGCCTGAATGGCCACAGACCGGGCGTGGTGCCGAGCCCCCTTCCAGTGCTTCATTGTTGCTCGTACTTTGCTCGGGGAAGCCCGTGTCGAAGCGAATTTAAAATTCGAACATCGCAGTTTTTCTTTATCTGTGACGCTGTGTGTTAAACAAAGTTTTCAGTGATAAAGTGCGGATTGTAGATAAAAATTACGATGGTGATAATGGATGAAGGTACGGGGATTTAACCTCGTTTTTTGATTTGATAAAAAAAAATTAAAAATTGATTTATATGGCGATAGTTTTAGCAGTCTGCGTATTTTATCTGTTTTCCTGTTAGACTGGAGCCCCGAAAATTTTTTTTTCGTTTTTTTTTCTTATTCCTTTATATCTACAATTTAAGTTACTTAAGTTACTATTCAGTCTTTTATATCGGTTGTCCAGAAAAAGACACAAAAAATGAGAGGTATGGATAACTTCAATATGGAACAGGTAATAACATTTTAGACTGCATAACCACTTACCATCAGTTGCAATTGCAGTCATTGACTACTTCCTAATGTAATTAAAAAAAAAAAAAACTCCCATTATGACAATAATTAGGTCGCATTCATTCATACTATTCGCGTACAAATACGGATTTTTCGTAAGATTTTAAGAAACTCTTAGATGTCATTTTTTGACTTCTTCATTAATTACGTTAATATATAACCAATCTTTCTCTAAAATATTATATATGTGAGAGTTTCTGATGACGAGTTTGTATTTCACTCAAAATCTACTAAGCTGATTTTCATGAAACTTTATCATTTTTTATACGCCAGTATAACATGGCTATAAATGATATAGAGTCAATATGACTTAATTGGCCAAATCATAACGATATCGCGATTTTGTTGCTCTGTCATTCCCGGCTCACGACAGAGCACGGGTCTCCTCTCAATATGAGAAGGGTTTGGCCATAGTTCACCACGCTGGCCATGTGCGGATTGTTAGACATCACACGCCTTGACGACTCACGCCACTCTCAGGCGTGCAGGTTTCCTCACGATGATTTCCTTCACCGTTGAAGCGAGTGATATTTTAATTGCTTAAAAACGCACATATCCAACTTGCAAAGAGGTGGGAGAGTTACATCAAAAATACAGACTTGACTTTGCATTAGATCCTACAATTTCCACTTGTTATTTATCTGTCTATTCTTAAAATACACGTGAAGAGTTTGCTTTGACGCACTATTATCTAGAATTACCGTTCAGTCGGATAAGAAATATCTATTTGATAATAATAGAGTTAAGTTATTAAGAAGTTCTCGCTAAGATCCTTAGGAGTCGCGTTAACGAGGTAATAGCAAAAGCGGGCGATGTGACGCGATAGGACGGGGTATATTATCAGCTAATTATAATTTATTACTAATTATAATTACATATTGAATGTGTGAGATTGTCATAACAAACAAACCGGGGCTAAGTTTGTTTTGGTCTATTTATGTTTATTTTTTTGGAATCCTCGTGACTTTAGTTTTAAGTTAACGAATTTTGTTATCACCTCACGAATAAAAATAATGGAACCAATGTTTATGATCGCTTCATAGATTATAAGGTTCATATTATGAATAAAACGTTTAAGTATTAATTGTGTTGAATAACGAATTATAACTTGTATGGTGAACTTATCAGACGTTGTTTTTTGTATTTTGATTTTCTTGTTTTACTAAATTGTTTTCACCCTGATTTGGAGGAAATATCAATATTATAAATTGCATACAAATTCAAATTCAAAATAATCTTTATTAAAATAGTCCTTAAAAAGGCACTTTTGACGCGTCAATAATTTACATAGTAGTTATTTCATGGTGATAACTTTATTCGTAAAATTAAAACTTAAGCTATGAGGGTTCCAAACGCGCCCCGGTCTAAGAAGAAGCCCACAGCAAACTTATCCGGGGTTTTTCTTTTCTTTTCGTTACATTAAAATGTATACTGAAACTTTTGAGATTGAACTCACATATCTCCGGGATTTGCGGCCTAAGCGCTTTGCCTACTTAGCAAAGGTCCACATACCACCGACACCGAAATAAAAATAAAAATGTTTTACGCACTTAACTCAGATACTTAGATATCTCAGTTCGCATTAAAACAATATTTTTCGTGCAAAAGAACTAGTGTATTGAGAAAGGTTATCGGAAGTAAAACATCATTTTACGGTCAAAATTAAGGCAGGTAAATTTTCGGGCGCAGTAGTATGTAACCATATAGTATATTGCGTTTATTTGTAGCGGTGATGTCTTGTACTTACATAAGATATATAATAGTTCATATGTAGGTACACCTATGAACTATTTTATTATGTATTGATTTTAATTGCCTACATACTTTTATGGTCTTTGGTCATAATTCAGAAACTCTATACAATTATGCTATACTCGTTTAGTAAGAATTGCAAAGTTGCAGTTTAATGCGTTTTTATTGGAACGAAGTTCCTTATCGCGCGTTGTGAAAGGGGGCTAGACGGAAAAAATTCTTACGAAAAGTTGTCACGACACTTTTTGTTATTGTAAGCTGTGCGGCGTCGCATGTTTCTCTGTCTGTCTCTCTCTCTCTCTCTTATAGAAAGCAAGCCAGATATTTTCATTTCTATTTCGCATTGAACAGTGTGGTGTCGCGAAGATTATTTTTGTTGAGTGTATACAGGTTTTTTGTAAATAATAAATAATGAATCCTGACAGTGTTTCTACACAAGTTCCAGATATTGCTGATGGAGTACAAAATTGAGCCTACTGATTAAGTTTTTATAACATTATATTTGTTAATAATAAAAAAAATATTATTATAAATTAAATAAACTAAAATTTTATTACAATTCCTTCACTAATTAATCGAAAGGAACTTCGTTACATCCGGGTGTCCCTTGACACCTCTCAAGTTTTTTGCACTATATACAACTATATTTATAGAAACTTATATTATCGGGTCACCTAATCTTAGTGTTTTAAATGTTTTGTATTATTATATTTACTTTCTGCTGTCTAAATACGATATTTATCGTCTAAATAATTATAGTCGTCGTCCATCGGGATCGGGAGGTCGTCCCTCCCTGTCTTACTTACTTACTACTTACTCGCCTTTACTGAGACGTACAGGATTCGATTCCCGGATTTATAATTTCTGAACTTTGTCTGGTCTGGTGGCTAGTTACTCTACCGATAAATACGTGTCGCTAAGCGATTTAGCGGTATGGCCTAGAAAAAAATTTGCACAATCTTACTACAATTATTCAATAGCTCTTTGAATTTCTCGTTTCCATGAATTGAATACCACTAACTTAATTGATGATTTAATGATAGAAGTATATATAGTTAACTACGTATGTATTGTTGACTGTATACTTTCAGGGATATATTAGATCGGGCAGATTAAAGGGGCCATCGATGTTAAGCATATTAAAGTCGCCATGTATTATCGAATTACCTTCAAACATCTATAGTTAGGTTACGAAAGTTATATACATTTAATGCTATATAAGATACGTTATTGTCATTTAATCAAATTAACCTAATAAAACAAACTACATATTAAACAATTAAAATATCACTCGCTTCAACGGTGAAGTAAATCATCGTGAGGAAACCTGCACGCCTGAGAGTTCTCTATAATGTTCTCAAAGGCGTGTGAAGTCTGCCAATCCGCACATGGCCATGGCAATATTTCTAAAATAACATATAAGGCTAAGGCCGCCAAATTGTACCTACTGTCTAACCGCTCTATCGAGTAAGCATTTTTTCTTGTTGTCTGTGGTGTATAATAAATGTGTATTCCTTCATTCATTCATACAACTAATTTTTTTATTAATTACATTTCGAGAGGGGACCCGTACTCTTTTGTGGCCGGCAATGTATTTAACTCGATTAGTTTCGTAACCCGGAAAGACGCCTTAACGTCTGGGGCATGTCGCTGGACAACGTCTACTTTTAAAGTAGGAAACCCCAAAATCAAACAAGTTTAGCTCAACCCGGAAATCGAAAATCCAAATTGTAACCCGAAGTCATTCATGCTAACCACTAAACCAACAAACAGGAATAATAATGATATAGAGCACAAACCGCAAACTGTGGTCGCATGTTGCCAGGAATTTCGATTACGAAACAAAACGGTGGTCGCCAATATGTTCTCTCCCAAGGTCTCCCAAGGAGCTCTCTCTCCATTTGCTTGATGTTTCATTGATCACAAAACTTGTTATCATCATTATCAACCAATAACCGATAACCTCTCAGCATTAGATGCGTTCAGGCCACAGTCCACCACAAGCGCCAAGTGCGTATTTTTAAACTTCAAACGCCTTTGTGACGTAATTTCAACGAAGACTTTAATAGTATCAATGATGTTTCATTGATTAAAAAACATTTTATCATCATTATCAACCCATAACCGATAACCTCTCAGCATTAGATGGGTTCAGGCCACAGTCCACCACAAGCGCCAAGTGCGTATTTTTAAACTTCAAACGCAACTTTAATAGTATCAAACACAGTTACATCAAAGTTTTGATCTTAAAATTTGTACTATAAAAGTTTATCTCATAATCTTTCTGCTAGGAGATATTAAAAAACTAAAATTTCTAATCAATCATGAACTTTATTCAAGTAATCCTTTAAATTCACTTTCGATGTGTCCATAAATTATATAGTAGTAAGTTTATGGTGATAACTGCATTCGTCAACTTAAAACTTTTTTTTTATACACTACAAGTTAACCCTTGACGCCTATCTCACCTGGTGGTAAGTGATGATGCAGTTTAGGATGGTAGCGGGCTAACCTGTTAGGGGTACGGTAAACCAACACTCCTAATTGGTTTCTACGCGACATCGAGCCGGAACGCTAAATCTCTTGGCGACACGTCTTTGTCAAAGACAAAACTAAAGCTACGAGGGTTCCAAACGCGTAATGGTCTAAGACGAAGCACATAACAAACCCAGCCGTGTGAAATACTTTAAAGTGATATTTTTACATCTGGCATTTCAATTTCTAGGTACCCGAAAACTATGACAATTGCCTAATTCCATTGCCATTAACCGTACTTTCTATTGGCCATTATCAAAATAAGGACTGTAGTTCCTACCTTAATATTAGAGTAATATAATGTCTCATTTTATGGGGCGCTGTGATAAATCCCGGCGAACGAGGTTTTTAAGCGCGTTTAGCCTTATCTCTGAATTAAGATACAGTTGAAACTAGCAAAGTTTTGAACCCTGCATAAACCCCGTTTTCACACTAGCCTTTGATAAGCAATGGCATAATACGTTCTAATGATTTCAGTCTTACAGAGTACACTGAGGTCAGATGTACAATTGTAATTGCTGACTTGAGTTAGGTTTTAGGGACTTGGTTGGGTGTTGCTGACTTGGTGGTAGTAGTACCACGAGGTATCTCGTGGTACTACCCCTAGGAGCACTGCCAGTACACCATGTGCCATAGTGAAGACCATATTACACCAAGTCGTTTTCTAGTAGTGTTTAACAAAACCAACACAAAGTATATATTCCGTAAATGCTTGTTTGTAACGCGTTTGTATAACAAAAGTGTTTGAAGTAGTATGATGGAAAATTACAAACTCACAACAATAATATGAATAGGAGCCGTAAAGATTAGAAAATTAGCGTAAAACTCTATTATCGTGTTAATTCCTCGGACGATTACTGATAAGTCAATGTCAAAGTAGGTAAATAGATAACTTCTATTGCACAAGTCTCTTATATAATTGAATATATTGTTTGTGCGATGCGAACATGAGATCAGCGCCATCTCTGAGAATACTCATGAACTATGATTACGAATGGGCTACGTCGTATTCTTGCCTATGATGTTGATCAACCCATTACCGGCTCACTACAGAGCACGGGTCTCCTCTCAATATGAGAAGGGTTTGGCCATAGTCCACCACGCTGGCCATGTGCGGATTGGCAGACTTCACACGCCTTTGAGAACATTATGGAGAACTCTCAGGCGTGCAGGTTTCCTCACGATGTTTTCCTTCACCGTTGAAGCAAGGGATATTTTAATTACTTAAAAACGCACATAACTCCGAAAAGTTAGAGGTGCGTGCCCGGATTCGAACCGCCGACCTCTGATTAGAAGGCTGACACCCTAACCACTAGGCTATCACCGCTTTCTTGCCTATAATAACGACATAATCTCGTATGAACTGTAATTTGATGATATGCATTACTGGTGATTTATCGACTGTTATACTCTTTTATATCGTTAGGTAAATTACTACTTCGTCGTTAAACGCTAAACGTTAAAAGAACGGTATGCAAGTGTTCTTTCAACGTATCAGTACCAATTAGATGATCTATATACGAGATAGTATATGTGTAGGTATGCAAAAAGCGTGATATTAAATTATAAGTTTTAGCTTTCCAAACTCCTTCCCATATATTAATAATTTCTAATTTTACACCCTTGCCTTGCTTTAATTTATATCTTGGGCTAGGTTGCCTGGCAGAGATAGCTCTTTAGCGATAAGGCCGCCTATTGTACCTCTTTTCTTTTTTGTGTGTGTGTTTCTTTGTTGTCTTGTATTTCTTCTTTTGTATGGTGCTCAATAAATGTATTTTCATTTCATTTCATATATTCTATAGGTCCTATAATATATTTAACTCTAGATAACATATCTTCCACTACGTACGGCCAGTTTGCTCAAAAGGGGTTATAAAGTTTTTCTTTACGTACTATTGTATAGATTCTACCTGTTAAAGCAACATAGTTATTATACCAAAATAAAAATTGCCACGCGCTTCGCGAAAGTGATAAGGGTTCATTTACCTCAACTAAAAAAAAAAATAATAATCTGTTTCGGAGAACGTTCCAATATATTTGGTATGTTGCGTACGATCGATTACTATAAATACTAATAATATAGAGGGCAAAGATTTGTTTGTTTATAATTGATAAACAGTAAAACTAATTAGCCGATATATATATCTCAGTTATATTTTTTTTTTAGTAACAAAGGTTACATATTGTAAACATATTGTGAAGAAACGCAAGAATATCTGCCTTCGCTGATTAAATGGTACGTTGCAAATACTATGTAATCATAATATCTGCTATTTACAACTTATCTACATTTTTGTATTAACAAAAATTCTGGTATTCAATAGATCTAACAAAAGACCGCATAATCATGTGCCTATTTCTTATTGATAAGCCTCAATAACGCATTTTATGTTTTTTTTTATTTGCTACAAGTTAGCTCTTGACTGCAATCTCACCTGGTAGTGATGATGCTGTCTAGGAAGGTAGCGGGCTAACCTGTTAGGAGTATGGTAAACCCACGCTCCTAATTGGTTTTCACGCGACATCGTGCCGGATCGCTAAATCGCTTGGCGACTCGCCTTTGTCGGTAGGGTGGTAACTAGCCACGGCAGAAGCCTCCCACCAGACAAAGAATTAAAAATAATTCAAAAAAAATATATATGACCTTTGAATAGTAGATTGAAACTGCAATATTTCCTACTAGATGGCGCTAACGGTAGTTATAAACTGGTAGAAGGCATACAGTTAATTCGGCATCGTTGGTATACGGTCTACATTAGACCGTTGCTTGATTGGTTAAGTTTCACTTTAAAAAGAAATATTCAAGGTTGTGTATATATTTGTCTTTAGTCGCTATACAGGAAAATATGGACTTACATTGTCTCATACAATGACCAATTATTTCTACGACGCAGAACCAAACCATAAGTCATTCACGTTTAATGTATCATTTACTGTGTTTACCACTACCTACACACCTCAGTGGTGGAAAATTATTAGTTACACATATTGCAAAACAAAGTCCCCCGCCGCGTCTGTCTTGTTTTTCTAAGCGCGTGTAACTGAAAAACTACCGAACACATTTTCAAACGGTTTTCACCAACGGACAGAGTGATTAATTATTGTATATTATGTATGTATACTCACTGAAATATGACGACGATTTTTGAAGATTCGGGAAAATATCATGCCGTCTGGGAGATTCACTGGTAGGTTAAGTAAGAGACTCACCTTTGTTTTTATCTTCTACTATAATTTATGTATGAGGATAGTTATTATTTTATGCTCAGGTAAATTTTACCGCGTATTTAGGTACCTTTAAGCTAATATTAGCTTTTATTATTGTAAATGTAGAGTGTCTATAAATTACTATAATACTAGGTAAATTAAATTAGATATATTAAAGTTTAGGAACGTTATAATGTTTATATTATAAGATGAATGCATCGATAGCGGAAAAATATTGCTATAAAATGCTTTTAAACATATCTTCAAGTTAAGCGATTTGTTTGGGTTAGTTAAAAAACCCGTGCGAAGTTTTTTTATAGTTCTAAGTTTACCGGTTTCTGGTCTAACATTGTGTTGCAAAAAAAAAGGTAAAGAGATGTCCTTTAGTTTAATTTTTAATCTAGGTCTCGTAAAAACGGTTTGTACATTCCAATCAGGTTTATTGCAATTGTAGGCGATTACAAATGAAACAGGTTTTTTAATAATGAGCTTGCTGAATTTTGTACCGTACGCGGACGGGTTTTTTTTGTAAGCAAAAGAGAATGTGACCCTGAGAACGGTATTTTCGTTAAGGATATATCTACATGTAAGCAATGCTCATTTTGGTGTACTCTATGCAATGCTTATGTAGGTATACTCTCAGTCAGTGACTACGGCAATGCTCATTGTGTCTGGCCAGTAGCATCCTTACATCCGTATTCTCAAACATTACTGTGAAGTCTTCGAACGCAAAATGTACTCATAAACAACGCTTGAAGGATTAACGACACGCGTCTATTCAACCGAGCGAACAGCTAAAGTACCTGGATAGCTTTAAGCTTTAATGTTTCGCGTAAATTCAAATTCAAATAGTCCTTTATAAGGCACTTTTGACGCGTCAGTAATTTATATAGTAGTGGTTTGATGGTGATAACTACATTCGTAAACTTAAAACTAAAGCTATGATGGTTCCAAACGCGCCCCGGTCTAAGAAGAAGCCCACTACAAACTTAGCCAGGTTAATTTTCTTTTTGTTATCACCATCTCAAATGCCACTTAAAATTATAATAAGAGCTATCTTATTAGAGCAATATTTCATACCCATGCTTGTTTATCATTTACGTAATCCTTTACACTATAGTAGGACTTTTCTACAAGCTTACGTTTTATATAAACTTTGAACTTATTGAGAGACATCCCAGAAATTTCATTTGGTGATTTGTTATAGAACTGTATACAATTACCTCTAAATGAATTTCTAATTTTTAATAGTCTAGTAGCGTAGTGTTGCAATACCCAAAATGTCAGACGATTACTTTTCTCATTTTAAGGAAACGTTTTTTATGTTTATTGCTACTAATTAGAATTTTAAAAATTAATTCGCGTTGTTATCAGTACATAACTTTATAATATTGCGGTGGATTACCGTACAGAAGATAAGTATTTTTATGAGTATATATATATCCTTTTGAGAATACCTAGCTAATGCTAATTGAAAATTGGGTTGACATTATACCGGTGGGTAATAAGGGTTAAGTTTTTATGGCAATGAAAAGGTTGTCACATAAAAACCGCGTGAACTTTGTCTTACGCGGTTTTTATGTTAGTAAACATTATTAATGAAAACCTGAAACAGTCATTTATGAGGCGTTTATATAATTTAATTTCCATTATTTTAATTCGTGATAACTACATTCGTTTGCTTAAAATTAAAGCGATGAGGGTTCCAAAAGCGACCAGGTCCACAAAAAAATTACCCGGTTTTTTATTTTTCGTTATCACCATCTCACATAGTCAATTATAAAATATTAGCTATTCAGTTGAAACATTTCATAACAAAGCGTTTTTTAACGTAACAGGATCTTTCTATAAGCTTGCGTCTTATAAAAACCTTGGAATTATTGAGAGTTAGGTTGTAGCTTATATGTAGGTACTTACATATATCTCTGGAAGTTAAAACATTCCAATAGTGATAACAATAGATACCAAGTTTACGATGTACCATTGTATATTATATATATCAAAATATTATGTCTAGCGCGTTAAGTTATGATTTGGTTTGAAATATATAGGATAGCGATAACTCGATAAGACGCCATATCAGTCAATAATTTGGCCATGAGACGCGATATTAAACAACCTGCGTTCTTGAGATTTATCCGGTATCTGCTAAAGACTTACGTTGATATATGGTGAAAATCGAGTAGGCCATAAAGTACCTATTATATTTTCTTTAACATTTTTAAGTCTAAGCCATATTAATAACCGTGAAACATACTGTGATGCGGTGATAGCCTCGTGGTTAGGGCGTCAGCCTCCTAATCAGAGGTCGGCGGTTCGAATCCGGGCACGCACCTCTAACTTTTCGGAGTTATGTGCGTTTTTAAACGATTAAAATATCACTTGCTTCAACGGTGAAGGAAAACTTTCACAGGAAACCTGCAAGCCTGAGAGTTCTCCATAATGTTCTCAAAGGATTGTGAAGTCTACCAATCCGCACATGGCCAGCGTGGTGGACTATGGCCAAACCCCTCTTATGTTGAGAGGAGGCCCGTGCTCTGTAGTGAGCCGGCAATGGGTTGATCATGATGATGATGATGATACTGTGATGTTTAGTCGAGCGGGAATAGGTATACCAGACTTAGGGATTTATTAATAAGAGACGTTGGCTTACTTCATTCTAAAACTATAATATCCACACGACTGACTTAGCTGACATTAGACACCAGGCAAAAGATATACAAAATATATACAACCTACATACGTCACACATATTATAAAACATACAAATAAAAGATTCGTAGAGACTTCGTATATGGCGGGCGCGGTTTGTTCACGCTTTTCTTGAATTAATGTTTGTTGGCTTATTTTGGAAGGGACTGGTGTTGGTTGTGTTGTGGGCAGTTTTGTGAAAGTGGCTGGTTTTCTGAATGGTTAACAGGTACTGATTTGGGAAAGGTTTGAGAGATCCGCGTCCGCAGAGTGCGAAGTTTCCGGCCATTTCTCCCTAACTTCTACATTGCTATAAACTTGACATTGGCTAATCTGTGCAAAGCCATAAAAAGAGAGAACTAATAAATAATAAACTTGACATTGGCTTATCTGTGTAAAGCCATAAAAAGAGAAAAAACAAGAGACTCGTACGCCTCGTCGAAGATTTTCGGTATCAGCACTAGCCAATCGTAATCTCAAGTAGCTGAGCTAAGTTAGCGATACATCATGTTATGACTAGTCAATGTTACCATTTCTTTTTTTTTATCCACTACACGTTAGCTTTTGACGGCAACCTGATATAAGTGATGATGTAGTCTAGGATGGTAGCGGGCTAACCTGTTAGGGGTATGGTAAACCCATACTCCTAATTAGTTTCTACGCGAAATCATGCCGGAACGCTATATCGCTTGGCGACACGACTTTGTCGGTAGGGTGGTAACCAGCCATGGCCAAACGCTTCTCATATTGAGAGGAGACCCGTGCTCTGTAGTGAGCCGGCAATGGGTTGATCATGATGTAGTGATAATGCAAATTTCGCGCAGCTTCCCCTGCGTGTTTTCAGCGTATGCCTACATGCTTGCTTATTGTGTAAATGTGAAAGTTGCCACGTGAAAGAGGTGTGTACAATCAAAGTTCCGATATGTCGACGACCTGGGCAAGGAATCCTCGAGAGATCTGTTTTTTTGTACACCCCAACCCTGTCTATCTGTGCACTATATCCTGGGCTAGGTTGCCTGTAAAAACTATTGTTAGCGATAAGGCTGCCTATGTACCTCTTTTCCTTTCTGTGTGTGTGTGTGTTGCTTTGCTGTCTTGTATTGTGTGTGTATAAGTGTATTTTCACTTCTTTTCATTACCTTTTTAATTTGAAAGTTTCAACACAATCTGAATCTGATTTCGAAGCGAATCGAGCATTGTTTTTATTTATATAGCTGCGATATTTCGCAGCTATATAAATAAAATCAACTACTACTATACTATAATATACTAACTACAGCATATATATATATTATGTTATACACAAGTAATTTATTAAGCGTTTTGTCGAATAAATAATATATGTTCTGTTCGAACTAATATCTTAAGCGTAGGCGATTAAAACCTAAATTTTATCACTAAACGCTTTAAATTGACATCCGTGAGATTACTTCGTAATTTTAATTTGCCGTTTGCGATTTGCTTAGCGCTAATGAGGTGTGGAAAATTTTATGCTGCTAGTTGGTTTACCTAGACTTTGATGATGGACTTTCCTTTTATTTATGACAAGCAACCGCTTTACGCTACAGCGTCTTTGGGCATAGGAAATACGGTGTGGAACAAAGAAAACAACTTATTGGCTTGTGCAATGAATAAGAACAGCATAAAATATAATTATATTAATCATCATCATCATCATGATCAACCTATTACCGGCTCACTATAGAGCACGGGTCTCCTCTCAATATGAGAAGGGTTTGGCCATAGTCCACCACGCTGGCCATGTGCGGATTGGCAGACTTCACACGCCTTTGAGAACATTATGGAGAACTCTCAGGCGTGCAGGTTTCCTCACGATGTTTTACTTCAACGTTGAAGCAAGTGATATTTTAATTGTATAAAAGCGCACATAACTCCGAAAAGTTAGAGGTGCGTGCCTAGATACGAACCGCCGACCTCTGATTAGAAGGCTGACGCCCTAATCACTAGGCTATCACCGCTTCCATTCATTTCCAATTATATTAGTTCATTCAATTCAATTATATTAGTCAATTTGAATTATTTTGATAAAGAAGGAAGGAAGGTTAATAAAAGTCAGTGCCTTGCACAGTTTTTCACGAATATTAAACTAAGCTAGAGCTAAAGTGAATGATTAGCTTTTTACAGGTTTTCGCAACGTTCACAAATAGCTTCAAAATAAGATATGTCCTAATTCATATATAATGACTTGGAAACATATTTCATTTGTCCTATATATCTATAGGACAATTGAATATGACAGATATGTCGAACAATTAATTACAAAGTTATCATAAGATTATATTATAATGAATGTGTCATATTAAATTTGCATTTTATTTTGTTTCCAGGTGACGATATGCCTGTAAGGGACGGCGCCAAAAGGTCCCTGATCGGCGTCATCGATGATGGAACAAAGACAGTTAGATTTGTGGTAAGGAATCCGTTAATTATAACCCTTATAGTGGTGTGGTATAGTCACCACTAGAAGAATTACCCTTCTAAAGTACTTGGAAAAAAGCTCAATATTATATGTATATATCATATTATTCTTTGTAATTTGAGAAGAATGGTAGTACTGACAGCGATGATAGCCTAGTGGTTAGGGCGTCAGCCTCCTAATAAGAGGTCGGCGGTTCGAATCCGGGCACGCACCTCTAACTTTTCAGAGTTATGGGCGTTTTAAAAAAATTAAAATATCATTTGCGGTGAAGGAGTTCTGCATAATGTTCTCAAAGGCGTGTGAAGTCTGCCAATCCGCACATGGCCAGCGTGGTGGACTATGGCCTAAACCCTTCTCATACTGAGAGGAGACCCGTGCTCTATAGTGAGCCGGCAATGGGTTGATAACTGTAGTACTGAATAGAACAGAGAACTTGAGGCAACTATATTACTTAGTTTAAATATTTATTGAAGCCTGTATCTCCTTATCGTATATACTGACTATGTTTAAACATTTATCCTTACTTTCCAAGATTAATTATTTTATAATCTAAGTTAAACAATTAATGTGAATTATTCATTATATTTTGATAAGGACATTTAGTATTTGGTATAGTTGTCCCCTAGTCAAGACATTTGGTATAGGCGTCTCCCAGTTTATGGAATTTAATTTGGTCTTTTGGATTTGTAATCCATTGTTTTTCAGGTATTATGTTGCCAAACCAATTTTGATCGCCCAATTCCTCTTTTTCCAGACAGACCAGACCATAGAGTGGACGCATGAGTCCAATATTTGTTATCGAATTCATCAGCTCATCTTCATTAAATATATATATGTAAAGCTCGTTCAAAGTCGTCTGTCAACCTTGTCTTCTTTCCTATTTCTATTTTTATACTTTATTTACTCTTCTTAACTCATTAATAATTTTTGCGCATTTCAATGCTCGATGAGGTCCATTTGACCTCCTACCTAACTTGCTTGGAGCGGAAAAGTGAGGCCAATTTAATCTGTTACCTAACTTGCTTGCAGTGGAAAATTAGTAATTGGTTCGCATTCTCTATTTACAGATATACGAAGCGGAACGCTCGGAAGAGTTAGCGGCGTACCAGTTGGACAAAACCGAGGCCCAACCCCAGGAGGGGTGGTACGAACAGGATCCCAGGGAGATTATACACCACATCAAAGCCTGCGCCGAAAATGCAATCGAACAGTTGACTGAACTAGGTAAGACCCTTCATCGGGGACGAGGCGTCAGATCGCTCATGTCCACAGGGACTACTTTCTATTGCTTGCAAGTGTCCTCTGACTCAGGAAGCATGGCGAGGTCGATAGGCTAATAACACAAACACTGAGTGGGCATGGTGTTTTCAATACCTAAAAGTACCTACCTAAAAGCAAAAGTAAAAAATGAAAAGATACGTTTATCCATGGGATATTCGAGAGCATGGAGAAGAGAGAATATAGCTTAAGAAAACGGAGAGCGTATGACAAAGGAAAATTTGTTTACTCAGATGTTGAAGAGCAAGGACAACGTGCCATAACGCTAAATCTGTTGGCAGGTCACAATCGTGGCTAAAGCCTCAAACGAGAGCAGACCAGAGAGAATTCAGAAACGATAAATTCCCATACTGTTCGGAATCCGGAACCCACTTATAAGACCACAGAGCTCAACACTGCGCACTGGGAGGTTCTTCTTCTCAAATGAGTTTTCAACGAGTTAAATTCTCGTTTGTAATAATAATAGTTTTAAGTTAACATTTAGTTATCATCATCATAGTCTCACCCCATTTAAAGGGGCCAAATTTCTTTAAAAATGATTTTGATTTTGACTTTATCACTAATCAATCAAAGCGTGTCCAATTATGTTAAATAGGTCAATGAAGCAGCTTTAAATACTTTATTAAAGTCTTGAGTAAGTAGCCATAAGGAAGTATACCAATTTTCTTTTCCCTACAGGTTATTCAAAAGAAGACATACTTACGTTAGGTATAACGAATCAGAGGGAGACGACAATAGCATGGGACAAATTTACCGGCGAACCTTTACATCCGGCAATATGTAAGTTCATTATTTTACAGGTACCTTTCATATATAGTGACACAATTATAATTAGAATGTATGAGAATCGAATAATATAAAAAAGTCCAAAAAAAGTGAATCAAATTCATCTATTGAATATCATAAGATAGCCGTGTGAGGTGGCGCGCTCTCTGAAAGGCCTATGTCCAGCAGTAGGTGTCTATAGGCTGATTAAGTGTCATAAATTAAGAATTCATTATTATATAGAGAGCATATTATAAGTTATATTGCAGTCCAATATTCCGAAATATATGAAAAACCAAAAAAAAACAAATGTTGTCTTCAAATTAGAAGCAGGAAGATAGATATAGCTTAGATAAAGTCAAAAAGAGATGGAAGATTTTCATTAATGTGTATAAAATAGTTTTTCTATGAGATTTTATTAAGGTTAACAAATCTATCCTTATATTATTGGTCAACAGTGTACACTCTTTTCTGAAACACCCCAGAGTGAAATAAGGTCGGTATCACTATGTACCCAATATCATCTAAACAATTGCATAATATTAGTAATTGTTCTATGGTAGAAAAGAGACAAAATTTAAAAGGGAAACTTGTAATAAATTTAAAAATAACAACAGTTTTGGTCAACTTTTACTTCACAATTTTTTACTATTCAGATAGGGCTTATCAAGACATTCGGTAGATTGGCTTATATTATCATCATCAATCATTCTTCATTGCTGAAGGTCGTGTCCACATGAAAGTGCCTTCGTCACGTTGGTAACTAATGCCTTCCACACTGTACGGTCCTCGGCTTTTCTAACAGCGGTTGTAATCGGAAGGCCAGTGAGTGATTTGACCTGATCAGTCCAGCGTCTAGGCGATCGGCCGCGCGGTCTTTTCCCCTCTACCTAACTATAAGTTTTTCCAAGTTACTTGGCAGCCGTCGGGCAATATGGCCAAAATCAGTCATTAATGATACATAAATATATCCACAGCATGGAACGACATACGCACAGACAGCACAGTAGACGCCATCTTAGCGAAAGTTCCAGACCGGAACAAGAACTATTTGAAGAACATATGTGGTCTACCGATCAGTCCCTACTTCAGTGCGTTGAAGATGCGTTGGTTGAAGGATAACATAAAGGCAGTTAGGCGAGCCAGCAGGGACAAAAGGTTGCTATTTGGTACTGTTGACTCCTGGATTGTATGGGTAAGTATTTTTTTGTAAATCTCCAGTTTAATTGAGGCGACAATTTCCCTCCAATGTGTTGATCGTAGATTTTTGGCCAGGATAAAGGTCATGCTTTAAAGTGGTAAAGATTATTTAGATTATTACTTAATAGGCATAATTAACAAGTTGATTATTACTTAATAGGCATAATTAACTTAGTGGGTTATAAGACTCTAGGCTTCCACACGGGATCTCCAGTTTAATTGAGGAGTCAATGTCTTTCCATTGTGTTGATCGTAGTTTGGCCAGGTTAAGAGTCATGCTTTTCTTTATCTAGCCCATTAAAGTGGTAAAGGAATCTTTTTAGCTTATTACTTAATAGGCATAATTAACAAGCAGTAGCTTAGTGGATTATAAGACTCTAGGCTTCCACACGGGATCTCCAGTTTAATTGAGGAGTCAATGTCCTTCCATTGTGTTGATCGTAGATTTTTGGCCAGGTTAAGAGTCATGCCTTTCTTTATCTGGGCCATTAGAGTGGTAAAGGAATCTATTTGGATTATTACTCAATAGGCATAATTAACAAGCGGTAGCTTAGTGGGTTATAAGACTCTAGGCTTCCACACGGGATCTCCAGTTTAATTGAGGAGTCAATGTCCTTCCATTGTGTTGATCGTAGATTTTAGGCCAGGCTAAGAGTCATGCTTTTCTTTATCTGGGCCATTAAAGTGGTAAAGGAATCTATTTAAATTATTACTTAATAGGCATAATTAACAAGCGGTAGCTTAGTGGGTTATAAGACTCCAGGCTTCCATACGGGGCGACGAAATTCATCCTACGGCACCTCCCAAGTTATTCGGAGTTATAAACATGCTTTTACGGTGAAAGGCAACATCGTCTAGAAACCTGCATGCATGAGAGTTTTCCATAATATTCTCAAGGACAAATCTTTTGGGCGTGCATGGTGGATTACGAGCTAGACCCTCCGAAAGTTACCGGTCATCGGTAGTAGGCTGGTGATGTGATTAGAATGATGATTTTGATGCAGCCATTGAAACTGTACTAGCTTACTGTAAGACTTTTTACTCTCGGCATTATTGAATTCAAAAAATATAAAGACCACTATACCATACCATAAAGATACATACCATATCACTATAACATAACAAACATAACAAAAGAATTGCCTAACTTACTGTATGATTACTAAATAAAATTATTTAAATATGAGCCGTGTCTTAAAAGTTTTCTGTATGTCATTAAATTGGGGCATCTATGGCTTCTTCTTAGCTTCAATTTCTATATGGAATCGAATGAGCGCTATTTATTGTGTATTAGTGCTCTGTTTCTAACATAACGAATTATTCGTTTGTGTAAACCTTTTTTTATTGTGTGCTATATGTTCTTCTATCTATTTTTCATTATAATGATATATACTGAGAATTAGAGTAGAATACTAAAGATTTTTTATTATTTTAGAATCTAACGGGTGGACCTCACGGTGGTCTCCACATAACTGACGTAACAAATGCATCAAGAACGTTGCTCATGAACTTGGAGACCTTGAACTGGGACCCTATGCTATGTAGGTACGTATTTACTTTACTGATAGTTTGGTTAGAAATTGAGGCAGGATTAATTTGTGGAGCTCCATGATACATAAAGCTTAAATTGCTACACTAGTGAATGAATCCATAAATACAATTTTATTATACTATATTATATTAACAGGTTAGCAAGATATGAGGCATTAATTGGGTTATTGCTATATTGATAAAATATACAATAAATCTGTACAAGATGAAATTGTGAAGAAATTTCGGGACTTTTAATAATTGTATATAGTCAGACATTGAATCGAAACTAGTCGAGTATCATCATCAATAGACCTTTTTCTTTTATACTTTACAAGTTAGCCCTTGACATCTCACCAGGTGGTAAGTGATGATGCTATCTAGGATGGCAGCGGGCTAACCTGTTAGGAGTATGGTAAACCCGCGCTCATAGTTGGTTTCTACGCGACATCATGCCGGAACGCTAAACCGCTTGGTGACACGTCTTTGTCGGTAGGTTGGTAACTAACTACGGCCCAAGCCTCCCACCAGACCGGACTCGAGCCGGAATCAAGCCTAAGACTTCCTATTATGTGACAGCGCCACGGAGGTCGTTATCTCACACACATGGGAGAGACTGATAAAATGATTAACCCACAAACCCTTCTCCAATATGTGTTTTACAATTAGCATCTTCATTCGGCTTTGCTTATCTCTGTGTTTTACTCATTTATTAATTGTTTCAGTAATTATAATAAAAAAAAACTAAGTTTATTTAAAATATTTGAACGGCAATTTTTTTAGAAAATTAAAATTAACATTAAAATTAAAATATCTTTATCCTTTTTGTTCAGGTTATTCGGCATACACAGGGATTCCTTGCCGCATATACACAGCAGTTCCGAGGTATACGGGAGAGTCAAGGATGAATCGATATTGAATGGAATTCAAATATCAGGGGTACGTTTGACTGATTGTCATTTGGTTCATCATGATCAACCCATTACCGGCTCACTACAGAGCACGGGTCTCCTCTCAATATGAGAAGGGTTTGTCCATAGTCCAACATGCTGGCCATGTGCGGATTGGCAGACTTCACACGCCTTTGAGAACATTATGGAGAACTCTCAGGTGTGCAGGTTTCCTCACGATGTTTTCCTTCACCGTTGAAGCAAGTGATATTTTAATTGTTTAAAAACGCACATAACTCCGAAAAGTTAGAGGTGCCCGGATTCGAACCGCCGACCTCTGATTAGGAGGCTGACGCCCTAACCACTAGGCTATCACCGCTTCCGTCATTTGGTTACTGGCTTCGTTATCGGTGCATGGTCGCAATTACTAAGCTCAAGCTGTCCTGGCCCTTCCCCTTTTAGCGCGGTAGGCTGGGGCGGCTGGTAGGGCTGGTCCGGGAAGTATACAACGGTACTTGCCGTGGTGGTTTTTAGTTCGGGTATATGCCCCTCCATGGGAGGGAGTCCTACATAATCTCCGTCCTGCCAAAGGGAAGGAGGTAGCCATAAAGCTTTTCCACCACGACAAAAAAAAAGGGGTAAGGCAGTTATAGTAAACCCATAAACTGAATAGGTTTCTACGCCGCATCCTTCCACCAGACCAGACTGGAGTACATTTTTAAATTAAAATTATTAAAGTGTTTTTACCTACACTTAAGAAAATATCAAATTTATAAATTTGAAAAGATCATGTGTGTACAAATCCAACCGGTTCTGTAATTTTTTGTATACATTTTAAATACATGAAATAATTATAGATTCTAGGTAATCAACAATCGGCTCTAGTGGGCCAGAACTGCCTCCAAGCGGGTCAAGCGAAAAACACATACAGAAGTGGGTGTTTCCTTCTGTACAACACTGGAACGCGACGCGTGCAGTCCACTCACGGGCTATTGACCACCGTTGCGTACAAACTTGGGCCAAACGCACCCGCTGTTTACGCTTTAGAAGGTATGTCAGACCATATTTGGCATCAAGTTCCTTAGAGCACTTCGCGGTAGGAGCTCTAGGAAATCGTCACGTAAGAAAAAAGTGTTATGCCGAGTCGTTCGTTTTCGTCCGGTATAATTTGGTCATTTATTGTAATAGCGCCCCAAATCCTTATAATTTTTTTTTATAATTCTTGATGGTGTATTTGTGACTATATTCGGTAATATATTATGAATGCGCTATTCTGATGTCTTGGTGTAATACTTACAATTTTCTATATGTATATAAATGTATGTTGTTCTTTATGTTTTCTAGGATTTAGTTTTTTTTTTATCTACAAGTTAGCCCTTTACAGCAGTCTCACCTGATATAAGTGATGATGCAGTCTAAGATGGGAGCGGGCTAACTTGTTAAGGGTATGTTAGATCCATCCTCCTAATTGGTTTCTACGCGACATCGTGCCGGAATGCTAAATCGCTTGGCGACACGTCTTCGTCACTAGGGTGGCAACTAACCATGGCCGAAGCCTCCCACCAGACCACACTCGCATTGGGAATCGAACCCAGGACCTCCAACTTTATAATGCGACAGCGCGCGCATTGCACCGCGGAGGTCGTCAGATTAAAATATTTTAACTATTTCTTCTTTTCTTTTCGTGTTTTACCTGGCAGAGTAAGATTTTTAGGCATAAGGCCTATTGTACCAACGTATTTATGAGACATTGAATATCTATTTATACGTTATATTTGTTTGTTGATGTAACAATAAAGTATTATAAACATATCATTTGAAATTCCAGGATCAATCGCGGTTGCGGGCGGTGCTATGAAGTTCCTCAGGGATAATCTAAAGCTCATCAAAGACGTAGCGCAAGACACAGAGCACATTGCCGGGCAAGTGTTCTCCACCGGGGACGTTTACTTCGTACCCGCCCTCAATGGACTGTACGCACCTTATTGGAGGAAGGACGCCAGGGGGTAAGATATGTTTGGGCATTTTTGAACTCCACCCATGTTTGAAGGAGTTATTTTATTACGTATTTATATATGTATGTAAATTTTATATAATGCAATGAATAACTCTTGAAATTCAAATGCAAAAACTTATATACGAGGTTTTTTTTGTTTGCAAGTTTTATTTTTTTAACTTTTATATTTGTTAAACGTAATAAATTAGTAGACCGTTTTATTGTGCCTGTACATTTGTCTTATAGATTTAAAAACTTTTACTTTAAATTAGCATCATCACACTGCAATAATATTATGGTGACCTTGAAATAATGCTGTTACTAGGAAATTCTGCTGACATCATCATAATCGGTCCATTTCCTCCTCTCAGCATGAGAATTGATTTGGCTTTAGTCCAGGACGCTAGCCTAGTGTGGATTGGTAAACTTCGCAACCTTTGTGAGCATTATGGATAATTCTCCAATCATAAATAGAACCAATAACGCACATAACTCCGAAAAGTGAGTCGTGCATGCATGCCGGGGATCTTTTTTAATCCCGAAAGGACTCGAAAGTGGCCGGAACTAGGCTGTCACTGCTCGTGAATAAATATGAATGAATGAATTAATAAATAAATGGATGGGATGGTAAGATAGACGGTACAAAAAGCGTAATCATGGTTCTTATACAATCAAGTTTATTTACCTAGCATTAAAGTGTCTTGTCCTGATAAGACATTTTGTTACAGAATTATCTGTGGTCTAACGGCGTTCACCACTAAGAACCACATCATACGCGCCGCTTTGGAGGCAGTCTGCTTTCAGACGAGGTAATATATTTTGTTGTGTGGTATCGTGTGTGAATTCTTCCCCTATTCGGCAGGTATTTGAAGCGAGTGAGAAGTGCCAACCTCTTACTATGACTTTTTGCCAGCGGAATATATCTTACGACTCGTACTATTATGAATCCCAAATTCCAATACTGTCCAATATAGAACAGTATTGGAATTTTAGGAATTCTTGTAAACCCGTAAAAGAATTCCTAAAATTCCGATAACCTTTTGTTTTTTGATGCTTTGATGTTAGCGGATATGATGTTTTATGAACTTAAGTTAAAATAGAAAGGTATGTACAAAAAAAATGCTCGTCACGATCGTAATCCGAAATCCGTGGAACAAAAAAGGGTAAAAGATGGAGTAAATAATCCACGAAAACACTATACATCCTAAATTGGAGACAATTTAGGAAAAAATAATTATAGACTAAAGACTCCTTTGTGGTAATTATTGATCTTAGATTTTAATTACTTTTATGACTATAAATGCCCGTATTGGGACTATCCGGTTGAACATTTGGGTTATTACGGGGAATTTACCCAGCAGTAGGTTTAATTAACACGAGGTTATTTTTACAATTTTTCTTAAACTACCCAGGCCCCCAAACTAGGTTAGCCCGTATCTTGGGGGTCAGTCTCTTCAAATTGAAAATATAGACTATTATACCTGAAAGTTAGGACTTAATCACATTCATACATGAGGTTGAACGGGTGAGTGGGTAGGAATGTGGGTGAGTGAGTGTTAATTCAAATACATTTTGTAGATGTATTTGTATAAAAGGATTGGTTTAAAAAACAGGGACATCCTCGAAGCGATGAACAAAGACTGCGGTATGCCGCTGTCGAAACTACACGTGGACGGCAAGATGACTTCCAATGACTTGCTGATGCAACTCCAAGCCGACCTGGTCGGAATTCCTGTGTGTAAGTAACTGACCAAATGAAGGGAGCTCGATTGGCTCAAATCAAAGCATACAAATAATGTATAACAAGAAACGAACGGTTCCACGCGTTGTCACATAATTTAAAGCTCACATTTTGGATTTCGGGTCGATGTAGGTATAGTTGAGCTTTAAGATCTGTGTACGTGCGATTCGATGCAGTGACCCTGAGATATGGCAACCCCAGTCGAACGCATCGTCATACAAAATGTTGTCAAAAAGTCATTATTTGTTCAAATCCTGAATTTATTTCTGTAACATTATGGTCGGGCACATCTCTCTAAAAAAAGTTATCGGCACATCATTCTAGTATTCATAATTATTGTAAGCTATCTAACGAATTCAAAAAATGCTGTGATAAGGTCTTATCTAGCTTTGTTTTAAATAGAAAAAATAATCTTGGAATGGTCGGCCGATAACTTCTTATGGAGAGGATCAAGGACTCAAATTTACGTCCAATTACGAAACGATGGTTAAAGCCAGAGTCGTGTCTTCCTGAGGAAGTTTTCAAATTATCTAAGTATATTTTTGTATGTAGTTTAAATGTTTAAACCTTGTTTGACCTATCCCACTTTATAAATTTCACCTTACTCACATCTAAGGGTAGCTGAAAGAGATCGCTTATAGAGATAAGCTTTCCTTTGTATACTTCTTTTGTAAGATTTTGATATCACGAATTTGGTACATAAATCATAAAAATAAATAAATAAAATAACTGTGATTGTAATTTGTCCATCTATCGGTCATTGTATTGTATCTAGCTGGAAACTATGTTTATTATTCTGTATGCGAAACTAAAATTCTAGCAATCACAAGTTATTTTTCGGTGCATTTCCAGTGCGTGCCCAGTCGTGGGATATGTCAGCGCTGGGCGTGGCCATCGTAGCTGGCCATTCTGTGGGTGTGTGGAGCTGCGAGCGGTGGCGCCACCACGCCACACCGGCGGACACCTTTTTGCCCACCACCACTGATGATGGTGAGTATACGCACGGGTTTCGTATATATGCTACCACTAAAAATACAATGTAATAACTAAATATGTACAATGAAATTCGCCCATCTAAGTATAATAATTTTGTAAATTGCAATGAAATTTTGTCTATAATTGATGAACATGAATTTGAAACGCTTGGTCATTCTATTCTTATCCATAAAGAACATAGTAAAAAGAAAATACTTCTAAATCATTAAATTAAGTTTAACTTAGAGATTTGGCACCATTATGGGATAAACTAGATCTACTATGACACGTTTACAGATTAGGTTTAAAGACATTTATTTCCATAAAAAGTCAGTTACGTGAAAACTTAATTTTCTGTAATAAATCAAGACACTACGCGATTAGAATATTATATTGCTTCATATACGTTCAGCTAATTTGGTGTTTTCTGTCAATGAGGTTAAACTTTTGAAGGATTGGAGTATATAAATATGCTAAGCTTAAATTATTACTTTGCATCTAAGTATATTTATAAGATAATTGTTTCCTTCTCCAGACCGCGACGCTCGGTACACGAAATGGAAGATGGCTGTGCAACGTTCCCTCGGTTGGGCGTCCACCAAGAAATCCATCACGATGACAGGTCAGAAAAGAAAATCTAGCATGTTCCAAAGCGCGGACACTTTAACCCCACCAGACAGCAGGAAAAACTCCTCCGACATAGATAACGTCATAGACAAAATAAACCCAGCGCCGGACGACGATTCCGTTAACATCGACGATATAATCCAACATTCCGCACGAAAGTTCTCCATATTTGTCCCCCTAAAGCAACCCAAAGACGAACATACAATATTAGACGACGCGGAGTATTACATGAACAAAAAAGAGTGCGATTACGGCATGTGCCAGTGCTGCCACAGCGAGAGGAGGCTGCAAACCGACTGGAAAACTATCGAGGAAATCATAGAAAATGATCCAGAAATCATTTTCGATAGCGAGGACCAACCGCAGGTTTGCGAAACTAAGCAAGAGAGCGTTTACGAAACGCCTGTAGGGGACGATATCGAAAAGCGGGTGCATATCAAAAAAATACCCGAGATTTTTCGAAATATTTGCAATAAATTCACCAACTCCTCGCCAACGTGATTAGACTTTGTACTATAATACGTTAGGTGGTATCGAACGTTGTTTTGTAGTGTTAGTAACATTACACTATACGCAAGCATCCATAAGACAAAAATGCACAGATTTTAATATATATGCTAGGTTTTTGAGTTGCAAAACACTGTCTTTCTTGTTCTTCGAATAAAATGTACTAGATGATACATTGTCATTATTACAAATAAAATATACGTGATAATAATCGTTCAAGCCCGTATACTGCCTTGGTTCTATGTGCTAAAACACTTTCCCCATTAAGAAAAGTCACTTCGTATTTCTGGGGTTCTGGGACACCTTGATTTTCTGCCTGTTTGACAGGCTAAAAGTCAAGGTGACCAATTTGAATCAGATTTTTCGTCGCTAGGCAAACTTGGGGCAGGATTGTCTATTTTATAAACTCTATCATAGATGTGCAAACGAAATACATCTTTAAATAATCAAAATAAATTCTATTTTAATGTTTTTTTTTGTGATCAAAAACTAAAATTGCTTGTGTACTAAGTGTACAGTCTAATAACCAGGGGTACATATTTTAAAAGATATTGATGATACCTTATGTTTCTATCGCTTCTAGATCATTAACAGTACTTGTTTTGATAGTTACGCGGTACGGGACTAGAAACTGCTATTTGACATTTTATTATAATATTATTTTTATTTTATTATTATTATAATATAACGAAACACCTTGACGTCAGAGTAAAATGGAACTTATGTCACTTGGTCTGAAGATCAAATCCGTCTGTGCTTGTACAATGAGCGCTTTAGAAATGTTTGAAACTTTCTGTGATGATAAAGTCCAATTTACTCTGACTGTAGACTGTTTCTTGCTGTTATACTTTGCGAGGTATTCAATTCAGTACCAGGAGTGCAGATCGTTACAGAATGTAGATCTTAACGGAATATTAATCTGTTTAGTGAATTTGCAACTCTAACACCAGTTGCATTAGATTCGTTTAACGTTGAAGATATTGTTTTGCCACTCGAATACAACTAATTCTTAATTGATTCGTGGGATTCGACCGTCGTAATGCAAACAGTCACCACGTGGTTTTGGTACTTAATGTCTTTCTAGTCATAGAAATTCTAAAGATGGAATTAAACATGCTTTGCGTGGTAAAAGTACGTTATTAATTGTTATAACACATCGAATATTTTCTTCTAGCTTCTTACATCGAATGTTACTGCATAGGTATTATAATTATTGTATTATACATGACTTTTTTGTCCTACAATGGTGAACTTCACTTCTATTCATTCGCTGCATTAAGAAACACTAATGCTAATATGTCATCTACCTTTATTCCATTTCGTAAATGGTATCAGCAGCGTCTCGCATATGCATGCCCTAAACATTCTATCTGGCGCTGTCAGTTCAGTGTGATATGACCCGTTGGGTATTGTGTTAAGGTTCAATTCGGCTCACTCTATCGTGACCTAGGTAAAATACCGCTCATGGTACGTACTTTACTAACCTTGTTGCTGTTATAGTGGCTACCAAGCTGTTTGACAGTTTTGGACATGAGATCCTTCTGAATTGTTAAGTAGTATTTAAGTAGTATTATCTAGTAGATAGGACTGCCGGTATAAGGCAATAAATAACGTTACTGAATATTTTGGGTTTTAGGTAATATAATTTCAAAGCTCTGAAATATAGTTTGTGATTTAAACCTCGCATCATAGTGGTTCAAATTACTATCATTAGCTGATAGAAGTATAACCGAGACTGAAGGCTTCGAATGCTCTAGAAACTCGAGAAAGTTCTTCTTCGAACCTCCCTCAGTCACCCACCCAACTTTTTAAATCAACATTACATAAATCTACTTAAAATGCATAATTGATACATGTAGTCCGGTCAATTTTGTGTTCCGATCATAAACACAAGTATTCTTTTGAAGTTTATATACTGGAAACTTTTGCCTGCAATGATTTCTTGTTTAAAAAAACGTTTATACCCACAAATAATGAATATTCACATTTTTTTTAAATATAAAATATTACAGAGACATATTATTTTACAATATTTCCAAAATGAACTTCGATTATGTTGATGATTCTCCGGATTTAGGGTATTTCGTATCTATTGGGGGATATATATTGACCTTGAGACTATTTCCCGAATGAACGTAGGTCAATTTGGGGTATAGTCAAGGATTTGTATCTCTTGCTTTGCGTTAACATAATGCCATGAGTAGGGGAGTGAATTAAGTATACGCAGTTAAGCGTATTTCTAGGCGAAAGGAGATTAGTAGGGATGTTTTATTGTCTTTTGTTCGGGAAAATGGGTACGTCGCCATTTTGCACACTCTCTGTTTCGTACTCTGCTACGTTTGGTGAAAACTTAACGAAACTTCCGGCTTACTCGTTCAACTTTAATGTGATCATCATCATCATCATAATCAACCCATTTTCTGCTCACTACAGAGCACGGGTCTCCTCTGATTATGAGAAGGGTTTGGCCATAGTCCACCACGCTGGCTATGTGCGGATTGGCAGACTTCACACGCCTTTGGAGAACTCTCAGGCATGCAAGTTTCCTCACGATGTTTCCCTTCACCGTTGAAGCTAGTGATATTTTAATTGCTTAAAAACGCACATAACTCCGAGAAGTTAGCTGTGCTTGCCCGGACCCCCGACCTCTGATTAGGAGGCGGACGCTCTAACCACTCGGCTATCACAGCTTTTAATGTGATATATACTATTGAATTAAACAAACTTCATCCATTAAACTATCCATTACAATACAGAGAATTGTCATGTTTTCCCTTAAGTACCTTTATTTATTACCGTATAAATTTGTTATATATGTAGTATCAAAATAATGTAAACGGCTCACGTACTTAAATTTTAAGACTTAATTTGAACTTAAAAATAAAAGTATTATTTTACCTAATAAAGGTTTTTAATTTATTTTAATTTTCCATACTTTTGCATGCTGCATGAATGCTATTAAACTAGATTTGTAAGGGCATGACAGTGGATGGAAAATAACTACCTATATAGTTACTACCTGCCAACCTACTTAATAATAATAAACTTTTAAATCCTTTTTATTTATTTCTTAGTGCCGTTTGCTTGTATTGAAACACTGTTATGTCAAAGCAAAATGGATCTTATTGCACTGGTTTTAAGCTTAATTTAGTGCACACTTTATTTGTAAAGCTAAAAAATCATCAGTACAATATTCGCGACCCTAAAACGAGTGACTAAGTCTATTTTACTTTGATATAAGTGTTTCTCTAGTCGAAAACAATTCCAAGAGTGCCAACGTAAAAATGTTATACTGTTGTTCCCGATTCTAAGGCATATTCCCGGTCTACGTCCCGGCATTGAAAACTTAACTGCTCACGTCGTAAATCTTTGATACGAAATCATGTTTTATTATTCACTTGTTCTAAGAACGAAATAGTTTTTTTTTTTTAATTTTGCTTTACGTTAAAATTCTGTGGGCCTTACAAAAAAGTGTTCTTACTTCGGAATAGTTATGCAGTGTTCTGTCACGCTCTGGCATTTGAAAGGTACTGCCAGTCAGTGATGGGTGACAACACTGTATAACTATTCCAACGCAATGCCATGTTTATTTAATAGGGTCTATATATAAAAAAAAATACGATATTCTCAATATTTTGAATGTGATCTAGAAAAATACTTCACACAAGAAAACGCAAGATAAGTTATCTAAAGAAATATATATTTTAATTTGCTATCAACTCCTTTTTAAGACAAGGCACATTCCATTTTGTTGATTCTTTTAATTATATTTTTATTTCATGATACGCTTCAATAATAATGTGGATTTTGAGGGTAGTTATAAGAAATCCATTGTGACGTTTTCATATTTCTATCATACCCACATTTTTCTTAACCCACTTGGTTCTTAGCACCGCTTGGTTGCGTATAGTTCACTTCGATATGGCTCGAACGAGTTGGTTTCATATCAAACCGCTATTAAACCGGTTACCTTTGAACCGACTCACGAGCATTGTAATATGATCTTTATTAACCTTTACGAAATTATTATGCTAGTACACGTCGTTTACTTTCAACAACACCATGACTATAGAGATTACATTTCAATGCTTATGTTTCAGTCGATATGATATGCCAAGGTCATAAACACAATTTTCTAACAATCGAAAATGGATATTACCGGAAAAAATAACCGGATTTCATTATCACTTAATTTTATAAGTTACCCACTGTAATATCATTTGTGCTATTTTCACGTTTCTCGGCTTGTAAAGTTAACTAATTTTTTTTTATTTTTTTTTTTCAGAAGAAAGATACAGCCTCCTGGCGTCGATCCCAGCGACTCTGTACCTGATTGGTAGCTTCACAATGCTAGTCGTTTCTAGTATGCTTAAGGATAGTTGATTGTAAGCTTTAAAATGTAAGGGATAAGTGTCAATTTACCATTTGTTGTATTTCCAAACAACTTTACAAATATATTCCCTTACAGCCAAAATTAATAATCAATCCAATCCAATATCTTCAGATAGCAGATGTGCCTGTCCTTTTTCTGCTCTTATGTGTCGACAAGGATGGCGCTACTAAATTCAATCTGTTATCTGAAGTTTTTAGATTAGATTGATTATTAACATCGGGCGTTACTATACAGGACTGCGCAATAATCGATATTATGTACTTCCATAAAGGAAATAGAGTTTAAAATTAGAGTCTTTAATATATTTTAACTTTATTACAGCTATTGTATACAACTCAATAGCTGTAGTAAAGTTAAAATATTCTAAGGACTCTAATAGGTAAGAGATTTTTTTCCCACAAGTAAGAATTTGTCATTGAATTATATATCCACTGGTGGTTAGTTATGAAGCAAGATGGAAGCTGGCTAACCTTTTAGGTTAGATTATTCCAACACAAATATTCCGATGTTATTCGATTATTTATAAAAACTTTAATCTGTAAATTAAACTATCTTTTACTTTCTAAATTCATCTTACTCACATCTAAGGGTAGCTGGAAGAGATCTCTTATAGGGATAAGCTTTCCTTTGTATACTTCTTTTGTAAGTTATTGTTATAACAAATTTGGTACAAAAATAATAAAAATAAAATAAAAAAATAAAATAATAACCAGTGGATATATAAGTCAAGGTCAAAGTCTTACTTGTGGGAAAAAATCTCTTACCCAAAGCTATACAACACAATAGCTGTAGTAAAACTTTTTTTACTCTTCGTTTATTATTAAGCTTTGTATGAAGAAATTATTACTTCTTTTTTTTCGGCGCGGTCGTGTATAGTAGGCGAAAATCGTAATACCATGTTCCTAAATTTTCATATTAAAAAAAATACATATTGATATTTTATTGTTTAAATTTTTGACATTTTAGAGGTGTATTCCCGTGATCGAATCCCCGATCTCTGAGTAGGAGGCTGTCCTAATCACACTAGACTAGACATTGCTCCTAAGAATTATCATGGAGAATTCCTTAGAAGGCGCGTGAATCCTTCGGTCTCCCTTTAATTACGAACGTTATACAATGCACATAAAGCTCATTTTGCTATGTACAATTTAGTTGCAAAAAAATCGCATCCATTAAATTTTAAGGCAGTTTTATTTAAGCCTATGGGATTGGAATAAAATCAACTGACGTACATTGTTTGTTATCCACTTTTCTGATGCGTATGGTTCCTATACTTTCGTACGTACAACTTGAGCAAGAGGGAATATGCATCTTCTTTTTATATAGCCATTGCTTTCTATCAGACATTACGTTCATCTAGCGCAAGCATATATAAGAAAATTTACTTTTAAAAAATAAATACATAGTATTTATAGAGGTTAAAATAATAAAAGTATGACAAAAGTTTCTCATTTTCCAAGTATCGCGTTTTAAAAAAATGATTTTACCAGTTAAAACTTTTTTATTCTAACCTCTTTGTTTAGTAAAATGATGTAAATATTTAAAACTATGTACATTATAAAAATGCTCAAAAAGTTATCTTTGTAGTCCTATTTATTTACATGTTTTTTTTTGTTATGGTATGGACAATTGTTATAACCCATAAACTAGGTATATCATTTTATCGCACTGCTTTTAAAATCTAGAACAATTCAAATTATTTCTCAACTTTTTGTAGTTTTTACCTTCATAATATCGTAAATAATAGACATTTTTAATATATATACTATGAAAAGGACATCTTAAATTTGTTTACATTTTGAAATCACCTAAACAGACAGAGAACGAAAACTACCATGCCGAACCTGGGCATGTTAGTTTTTTTCTTAATAAGTTCACTCTAACCGGTTTATTTATGGGAACGAAATTAATTCCATCCACTGGTTAACAAGCGTCGTCTCCAAACGTTGTCTCGGTTGAATGACCGCTCGTGTTCGATATCGCACTGTATACAAAATAACGTTTGCTTAAAAACTTAGGTATAGTTACCGCTTACCTTTTTACTACTAGAAGCCATCTCTATGCAGCTGATATTCCACGTTCGAAGCGCCTTGCCCAGCGCTTTCTCCTTTGTAATACGCACTGCAAAGATGGCCTACCGGCTTCCTTTTTCCCTACCACCTAAGAGTAATTAAAACAGAATTCATTCGCGCTCTACTCGCTATATTATTTCTATCATTAATTGTGAATCCAGTCAAGTTATTAAAAATAAACATTAATTGCGTGTGGGTCAAGTCTTGCAACTGAATTTCAAAAGGTATGGATAACACTGCATGGTAGCTAAGGGACATCGTTTTAATACCATATGGTATACTCTCAATATTAGCGGATCAAATTATGATTGCATAAGCAACCCCTTGATATACAATGAAGAGGGTACTGGGAAAAACGTGAAATGCAAGTCACAAAAGAGCGTAACATTTTAACGCATACAAATTGATCTAATTTCGATGAATTCCAAATAACCAAATATAAACCGATTAAAGCGAATTTTTCTGTCTGGCAATTCTTAATGGGTGTCATTGTAATTAATACTATTATTTTTCGTTATAACTACAGTAATTCCTATGACGACTTTTTGCATTTCAAACGTTATTACCTATTAGCGTAAGTGTTTATATTTATATAGATTAGCCATTGATTTACCACTAGCCGTAGATAGAGCGCGTCATACAAAAACAAGGCGAGAATTTGTCACCAACTATACATTTCTACATATCGGTATATCGATGTATTTCAACCCGTCTAATACACTAGACATCTGGCCGTTATATTATCTATAGCGGCGTGTAGTGCTTTGTAATTCATTCGGATTATACGGCTCGAGTGTAAGAATCGGTGACTTTCATCTAGCCTTGTCACACGCTGGCGGAAAGGAGTGCACCCGTCGCTATTTATGCACTACTTTTCTGTCACATTTTTTGAGCGTTATTGACTACGGCTAGTGGTAAATCAATGAGATTAGCAGTTAATTTATTGTGATATTGTTTTTATTCAGTAATTTATTTAACGAGGTTGGTTTTATGTAATTTTTTACTGTACTTAACTGGTGTTTTGGATTATTTGGTTATGATTTATGCTATATTTATTTTGATAGTGTGTAAGGAACCACAAGGTTTTTCTTTGTCGTTATTCATTGTTTGGTTAACGGTATAAGTGTATATGTGTGTGTGTAACCAATGAAAACGACACGAGGTAGCGACACACTGTGATGGGTTTTTTTTACTTTTATTTTATTTTATATTAGATAATTATTTTACTCCACCTTACACTATCATTACAGAACTTCCAATTCGATAGTGAAGTTATACTAGTCTATATATAATCTTACATCTACACATAGTTAGGTATAACAAATAGGCCACATTGCTGTCATCTTTTTTTATCCACAAGTTAGTTGATGGCAATCTCACCTGATGTAAGTTATGATGCAGTGTACATGGGTTTACCATACCCCTAACAGGGGTTAGACCGCTACCATCTAAGACTGCATCACCACTTTCCATCAGGTGAGATTGCTGTCAACGGCTAACTTGTAATGAAAGAAAAAGAAATGTTTCCAAAACACCGAACTTCTAACAGAGCATATTTGTGAACTTCTTCTTCTTTCTTCTTTTAGTGCCATCTTCTTTCAGAGGTTGGCAATCATTAAGGCTAATTGTATTTTGTTCACTACCACCCTAAACAATGATCTTGAACTCATATTAAACCACTGGCGAAGGTTCTTAAGCCAGAATGTTTGTCTTCGGCCAGGTCTTCGTTTGCCCTTTATTTTTCCTTGCATTATGAGTTGGAGTAAGTCATATTTAGAGTTTCGCATTATGTGGCCCAGACATTCAAGTTTTCTCCTTTTTACACTTTTGAGTAACTCAGTAGACTTCCCATTCTTTGCAACACAGTGGTATTGCAAACATGATCTCTCCATGATATTCGCAGCATCCGCCTGTACACCCACATCTCGAACGCTTCCAGCTTGTTACTTGTCGCTTGCGTTAGTGTCCAGGCCTCCAACCCGTACAACAGCACGGAGAAAACATAGCAACGCCCTACCCGCATCCGAAGGGATATTTTTTAATTTCGGTTACGGCCCGTTCACAAATGGGAGTCCGTTTTACTGGTACGTTTTTAACGGATACGTCATAAATTTATGCTTTGTTCACACATAGGCACCGTATAACGTTCAACGGATCCTTCATTACTGGATGCGATGTGTGAACTCGCGGTGTACCGCTGCTATTCTACAAGGTCAGACGCTGTCGTGTTGTATTGTTACTATCGTCGGAAACAGTATCTATCCGTTAAAATTCTACGTATCCGTATATTTTTACTGTTCCGTCGTCCAGTATTCGATTACAAAGCAGAATGTCATTTTTTAAAGGAACGATATTTTTTTTGTATTCAGAATACTGTGCCATGTGTGAAGTCGCTCATACAACTACATACGAAAAAAAAACGTACAAGATAAAACGGAAAAGTAAAATGGAGACATGTCCGAACCGGCCGTTACAGAGTACTCTCTTTAACGTCACTTATACCTGTGAACGCTCGGTCAAATAAATCGTCCATTTTGTACATTTATTACCTAACATGTTGTATTTACCTTCGTTTTGTTAACTTTTCATTTATTACATAACAACTTCAATACCTGTAGGTATAATATAATCACAATTTTATGGACATTCTAGCAATTTTGATTTATATACCTGCGACAATTCTATATTATATAATATATTTGCAATCAAAATACATTTATATTTCATTTCATTGCATTGAAATAAAGCATTTATTGTTGGTCTAATTTGTTTTATTTTATGATAATAACGAGTTATAGTATTAAGCTTGTAGAAAAATCATATTACGATATTAAGGATTATATAAAGGATAAAAAAGCTTGGGTGTGAATTGCTCTATCTCCATAGGTACTATAATTTATTATTCATTATGTGAGACGTGAGAGAACGAAAAAAAAAGCCGGCTAAGTTTGTTGTGGGCTTCTTAGACCGGGGCGCGTTTGGAACCTTCATAGCATTACTTTTAAGCTTAAGAATATAGTTATCACCATGAAATAACTACTAAGTACATTATTGACTCGTCAAAAGTGCCTTTTAAAGGACTATTTGAATAAAGATTATTTTGAATTTGAATTTTACGCTATAAATAATCCTCACAGTAATGAAACTGTGTCTGTCATACACCTATTGTCCGCTCCACTTGTGCCAGATTTGAATCGAAAAGGCCGTAGGTGCCTTTAGTTGGGCCGGGAAGAGGACGCAGACGTGCACCCTCTCCGGCGTCGTAGGGCGGAGCGCGAGGAGCTCCGGGTTATGGATGAGAGGCATTATCACCCGTCGACCCTAGTCCTCAAGTCGAACGGAGTTAGTGGGCCTCGATGGGGGGTCCGTAGGCTTGGCTGCGCGAATGGGGTGAAGTTTTCCGCAGTCCCAGCCACCTGATCTTTCAGCAGGAGCATCTTTGGTTTTAGTGGGTATTCATGTCGCCACTCTGACCGCTGGCGAGTCGAGAATGCAGGTAAGTTCATTAAAGTGTGTTGTTTTAGTTTTACAGTAACTACCCACAAATATAAAGGCGAAAGCTGAATGTGTGTTTGCGTAAATGTTTATTACACCTTCACACCGGATCTACTGCACCAATTGAGTTTATATTATGAATGGAGATATATTGAAAAAAAAAAAATGAAAAAAATCTTTATTGTGTATCAAATCTACAGAGGAATCTTAAATTTAATGAACGATAACATCTGTATTAGTTGAAAAACTGTGTCACAGACATTAACGCCCACCTCCATATTATACCATGGATTAACACATAGTCCACTCATTTGTGAAAAACTGAATTTCCTGTCGATGATTCCGAATAGGGCTATAGTAAACTTCGATTCGATTTATATATTGGATAAGAGAGCGGAAGTGGTTACATTAATGAGACATAGGACAGATAATCTTCAATTTGAAACGTTGATTATTCCACAGGAATTTCTAAAATTTACTATCGGATAGTTTATGATTAAAAGTAGCCTACGCACTCGAGTCTGTCACCTAGGCTGTATGAAAAAAGGATGCAGCGTCAAAGGAATTCTACAGCCTACATACAATATATAAAAAAAAACATATTTTTTTTCTCTTTTTATGGCTTTACACAGGTTAGCCAATATCAAGTTTATAGCAATGGAGAATTGAAGTTAGGGAAAAATGGCGGGCAACTTCGCACTCGGCGGAAGCGGCTCCCTTAAACATTAATTCAAGAAAAGCGTGAAAAACCGCGCCCGCAGAATACGAAGTCTCCCGCCTTTTCATATACCCATCTAAAAAAAACATATGTACTTAGTAGTAGTAAATAGATAAATTTCAATAGACAATTTGTCTCGCTATCTCTGAAAGTGCAGTAAACAGGTTTATTAGACGAAAAGTTTAGCAGTTGCGAAAGTAAGGTAACAAAATTTTATAAGTGGAAATTGAAAGACACATTTTGTGAAAATTTTAATTATAATTATTTCGGTTTTTATACGGAAACCTAATTAGTATTTTTTCGTTAAAAAAATTCAAACTTTGCGCTAATTTTATATTTTCCATACAGGTTTTAACAGTTGGCAGCCTGTAATCGCTTATCGTGAGATTAAATATTAGAATGAAATTAAGTATTCGTTTTAGTATTCGTTTTGGAAATAAGGCTCTTCTTTAGTTTTATTCGTTTATGCGATTTATCTCAATACTTTTGGTAAATTATAAAACGTTGAGTAATTTTAAGCATTTGACAGAAAAGCAGGATGGCCAACAAAAGAATACAGGACAGATTTGCGAAAAATCACGAGTTCGATAACTCTTTGAAGTGATGGCCTATTTTAGTATAAACTATCGCAATTAATCGACAATCGGACAATAATTTAAAAATAGATTGTGGTCTCCTTGAAAGAGTTAGAATTATAAAATTTTGAATAAAAAGAAGATGGTTATTAGTTAAACTAACTGAATACATTTTATATTTGGACCGCTGGCAGGCCTCGCCAATGGAGTTAATTATACTTTTTTTTCGCCAATTTAGGACTTATTATTTTTTTTCACTTTGTATGATAACATTTTGGGTTTCGTTATAAATGCCGTTCATGACTGCCTTTAGTATTAATTCAAGGAATTATAATCACGACCTGTGTCTTGATCGGCATACGGGAAAAAAATTGCTTGACCTAGTATCGTGATCAGTGGCTGAAGTATTAGCAACGTTTTTGATAAAAACCGTGGCTGCAGCGCGATAGCTTGACGTGCTCTCTAGCACTCTGCATGGGGCTAAATGTAATGGTACTCTGAATTTATCTAACCTAACCTTATAAGTTTTGGGCTAATCTGGGTATGGAACCTAAAGTGTCGACATCCGACATCATTGAATATTCTGACCGCTAAAACAAAGTGTCACATAGTTATTGGAACGAAGTTCCTTATCGCGCGTTGTGAAAGGGGGGGCTAGACGGAAAAAATTCTTACGAAAAGTTGTCACGACACTTTTTGTTATTGTAAGCTGTGCGGTGTCGCATGTTTCTCTGTCTGTCTCTCTCTTTCTTATAGAAAGCAAGCCAGATATTTTCATTTCTATTTCGCATTGAACAGTGTGGTGTCGCGACGATTATTTTTGTTGAGTGTATACAGGTTTTTTGTAAATAATAAATAATAAAAAATAATAATAATAATGAATCTTGACAGTGTGTCTGTACAAGTTCCGGATATTGCTGATGGAGTACAAAATTGAGCCTACTGATTAAGTTTATATAACATTATATTTGTTAATAATAAAAAAAATATTAAAAGTTAAATAAAATAAAAATTACTTTATTCTTACCTTCACTAATTAATCGAAAGGAACTTCGTTCCATCCGGGTGTCCCTTGACACCTCTCAAGTTTTTTTAGTTTGTTAGTTATGGCAATATGCTTCTTTAAATTAATATATTAATTTACACAAGCAACCAACCGAAGCAATCGAAACTCAATCAAGGAATAGTCCCGATATTACTCGAAATAATCGCTCATCTTTAAATCACTAGTCGCAAATTGAATCTGCTGAGTCGGTAATCGATAATATCACTTGCCAGTCAGTACTTCAGGTTCCTACTGTCAACTGTAGTGGGATAGGTCATGGGAGTTACTTCTATAATTATTATACCTTTACTGAAATAAAATGTTTGTAAATTACTGAATACACGGTCTTAAGATGTTCAATTAGGTAGTTCTCATCAGTAATCGGTCGGTAAGTAATATAACTATGTATATGAATAATCTTTTATATATATTGTATTTATAAAATAAAAACTCTCTTTTAGTGTAAAAGTTTAAAACATGACTGAAGAAGCGTATATAAATAATCTGCCTTTAGAAATTTTCGATATAATATTGAGACTTATCAGCGGATGTGACCTCGGGAGATGTAGAGGAGTATGCAAAGGTTGGAAAGAAGTGATTGATAGCTCAGAACATTTATGGCATAATAAATGCAGGCAGGAGTTCAAAAATGCGTCGATAATCGCTAAAAGAAAATCCGGTAACCAATGTACCTGGTACCATATATACAAAAATCTAACGCAATGGTCTGATATAAAAAAGTTTGAGCCAGGAGTTAGGCAATTCTACAAATTTTTTCGTAAAGACAAATCACATGCGTTAGACATTGATTATGGTCTACTACCTTTAAGGGCAGATAGATCCACACTTGTTTTCGATACCAGTGTCCTAGAAAATATCACTGTATTGCCCACCTATACATTACCCGATAGAACATGTGTCAAAGTTGCTAATAATGATACTGTATCCATCATACAAGTTAATATGGGTATTTATGTTCAAAGAACAGTTGACTCCCCAAATTTTGTGACAGAAGGCTTTTTCAAAGCGGACAGCTTTATTCTTTCACATAACCATTCATTCTTTCACTATGAAAGGAATGTTTTCAAACTTGATCTTAAATCTCAAGAATTGTCAGCAAAGTTTTTAGTGACAATAAAATATAATATTAAAGAAATGCAATACAGCGGAAACATACTATATTTATTTACCGATTATGGTTTCACCGTGGAATTAGATATGAATAAACATTCTTTTAATGATGTGAAATATACACTCATAAATTGTCCAGTTGAATGGACTAAACATATCAAACATATAACAGCAGTGGACGGAAAAAACTTTGTATGTTATTCCCGCAATTTGTTAAAGATTGAGGTAAGTGATACAGTTTAAATTTAAATAGCTCTTACCTCAGACATTAATAATCACTTATCTTCATCATCCATTATTAAAGATCCCTAGTCTATATATTTTTTTCATTTATCTTTTTTATTGCTTTCAAACACATCTCATATTTATAGGAATAAAACATGCTACTCCAGCATTTCATTCTTGTTAAAATTATTATATGAAGTATTTAGTTTAAGTACATTATTATATGTATATTTCTTTTTTATTCATTTATTTGTAATCAACAGTGTTTCAAACCATTGTACATTTAATTAAGCTTAGTAATTGTGCATTGTGGAAATATAATGGTATATTGAATTGTTATAAAACAAGTTAATAGGAGATTCAACTCGGAAGTAATGCTGATTACCGTTTTTGTCTTCGGAGGCGATTTTTTTATATGCTATAAAATCTAGATGCTTTGCTACCCTCAGGAGTTAATCTGAAATACCTCATTGTCATTAAGCTAAGCTTTATTCCCTATATTCATAGATTCCATACTGTAAGATATTGCACAAACAATTTTTTTTATGCTTTGCTTACACTATTATAGGTAGGCCAGTGCAAGCATCTTTATTTGGAGTTTCCACCTATAACTGCATTATTCTTCTATGTGGACATCATCTTACTCGGCACAATGGATGGCCGGATATTAATCTACCGACTATCAAGTCAAAAGCCAGGGAGTCACAAACCGATATTTCATTTGCTTGCCAGGTATTATTTTTGTATTTTTTATATAAGTAATTATAAGAATCGAGTTAGCCGGTCAAATTATGTTAAGTGATTACCATAATTACTGAAGCTACTGATGTTTGGCTAGCTTGTAAAGAATGTGTTTAGCCACTGAACAATTCCATATCATAGTTTTGAGTGATCACATGTGGAATTCACTTCGAGCATCTGTGTTTCCAGCCACGTATAACCTTAGTTCCTTCAAGGGAAGAGTGAATAGGCATTTTCTAGGCAAGCACGCTCCAAACTAGACCAAATCAGTGCCTTCTGGTAATAATTGTCGTCAAGCGCAAACCTTACTAAAAAAAAACATATATGGGGGATTATATGATACAAGAGTGCAGTAGAAATGCAGTAGAAATAGCGGTTTTAATGAAAACACCTCTTCAGAACCCTGTGGAAAGAATGTATGCAGAGGCTTGACCTCTCTGCTGCATTGTATCTTTCAAAGGTTTAATTTAATTTGGGATCCATATACATATTTGATTAATCAAAACTTTTAAAGTTTGTATGTTTAACAAGTATATATATATATATATACACATAGAATGTTTAAAAAGTTATATGGGTGCATATAAAATATTTGGTACATTTTAAACAAACTAGCATAAATGTTGGGCTATATCATTATGTCAACTCTGATTGTCTATGTTTTACTAGCGAACTGCCAATTTTTCAACTGCATATAAGTAACTTTTCAACTAAGGGTAAAAGTAATGGTCTTAATACCGATAATGATTATAGAGACCTTATGAATAGGACTATCAAATGCTTTTTTTTATACACTATAAGTTAGCCCTTGACGGCTAACTCACCTGGTGGTTAGTGATGATAATGTCTAGGATGGTAGGTATGGTAAAACTCCTAAATAGTTTCTACGCGACATCGCAAATAAAGGATTTATACGGCTGGTAGTTCACGACATTCAAACATACAAAGAAACAAACCAAAAATATAAATCTCCTGGTTTCTCTCTTTCAGGTTGCCTGATGGAGAGGTGCCACTGCAGTTGGACGTCTGCGAGAGGAAGACTGGTCCTATCATAGTGGCCTCTACAATTTTGCGGATGTACATCATAGAATTTCTATTTTTCCCTCACGTAAGTAATGTTTTCAACCGAATATCGAATAACTTTATTATCTACAGGGCTGTTTGGATAGGGTTATACAGGGGACCATCTAAGCACCATTCTTGTTTAAGTCTTTTTTTTTTAATTATATGATGTTAAGTGATAATACAGCACGGAGCATGCATGCCTATAACATGCCTATTCACTCTTGATTTAAAGATACATTATACGTGGTCTCGAAAATTTATACCCGGAGGGCATTCTAGATCTTTGCAGACTCAGTGAGTAATAGAAATGAGTAAGCAAAGCGCTTTGTTATTAGTTATAAATGAATAAAGTTTCGTATCAATTATTTGGGAGGAATGTAGTCGAAAATAAAACCACACTCATGAACTACTATGATGTTGAACTATATTAAATACATAAATGAGTATCATTCAGAAATCAGTCATTATGGGGTGATAGCCTAGTGGTTAGGGCGTCAGCCTCCTAATCAGAGGTCAGCGGTTCGAATCCGGGCACGCATCTCTAACTTTTCGAAGTTATGTGCGTTTAAAAAAAAAAATTTAAATATCAGATTCCACCACGCTGGCCAAACCCTTCTCATATTGAGAGGAGACCCGTGCTCTGTAGTGAGCCGGTAATGGGTTGTTCATGATGATGATGATATATGACGTTATTAGAGTATGGTAAACCCATACTCCTAATACCGTCATATATATTGTATTGAATCAAGACCCGGGTTAACTATTTCTATATGTGTGTGTTTTTTTTATTTCAGGAAAAGAGGAATATACAATTGACTTCGAAGAGGCTTGACATGCACGCAAGAATGGAAAAAATCAGTAATAGAATGACAATAATGGGTAATTATCGTGGCGAAAAGAAACAAATAACAAAAACCAACTGAATACGTGGCTTATTGGAGCGGTTTGTTGTTGGATATATATATCGCAGTAATATAGATAATGTCGTGTCTAATATAGTAATATCCCAAGAGATATAGTTATAAAAATACAATTCAACGATTAATTACTACCCAGATATTACATACTATCTTACTATGAATATCGTTTTAATATGGTTACAATCTATTCATGTTTGAAAATGAAAATGAAAAATATTTATTTGCCACAAAACAACTTTGCAAAGTTTAGTACATTCGTTGGGACCCACACTAGGTAATCCTGTGCCGTGGGGCCCAATTTTACACTTGACGCTCGGATGACAGACAAATAAATTGAGACTATATAAAGTAAATAAGTTACAAATTATAAAATTTTGGAAAAAAAAAAACAAATGTATCATTCCAGCTTAAGCTGGTTTGTCTGACTAAACTGGTTGGAAAGTAACTAACTTAGGATCAAATAAAAACAATACATTGGTTTCTATTTTTACTATAAAATCAGCTAGTTTCTCACTAAGTTACCATACTTTGAGTGAAAAAACATTTCAAAGTATATATTTATAATTAATAAAAACAATCATATTTTGCAACATCGTGAGGAAACCTGCACGCCTGAGAGTTCTCCATAATGTTCTCAAAGGTGTGTGAAGTCTGCCAATCCGCACATGGCCAGCGTGGTGGACTATGGCCAAACCCTTCTCATATTGATCCGAGATCCGTGCCTTGTAGTGAGCCGGTAATGGGTTGATCATGATGATGATGAATAGCTATGCTATTATATACTAAATCTCTTGGGATATAACACAATCTATCTTACTGAATCATAGGGTATTATGATAATGAAAAATTTTTATATTCAACTTTTACCTGGGAACATACTGTGTTTATATTTAAGGTCGATTGGGAACACAGACTACTATGCCAAATAAAATACAGTCTTAAATTTATATACTATACCAAAAATTTTGTATCGACATGCCAAGTCACCTGTTAGCGACTGATAGAAAAGTTACTGAATACCTCTTCAAAAAGGGAGTATTCCCTTCAGATAGATGGGGTCCATTACATTATAAGGTCATCACTACTGTATTTTTTTCTATATACTATTTAACATATGAATATTATATTTATTTGAACCGTACATAAGGCAAAATGTACATAGAAAGGAACATTGCGGGATCCTGAGAGATCAAGACTAATGAGATATTGACAAACAGCCACCTTTCATGATTGTATCAAACAATAAACACCCACCACTGGACACGGGTCTTTTGTAGGGAGTTTCAAAGTCTACCAGTTCCAGCTATGTCCTCAACTAGAAGCTTTGTTCAAACAAATTTTAATATAATATATTATTTATTTTTTAATTAATCTTAATTTATTGACTGAATCAGTATTATAACTTTTAAGTATTTAACGTAAACAATTTTTATAATAAATTAAGAATTTCAAAACATTTTAAAATAAGTAGTATTTATTATAAGTACATTCAAACAATATATATATATAAAATTTGATGTTGGGATAAATACTGTATGAAGTAAATTGATGAGACAAGCCAGGTAATATTTTTTGATTTTATTGTTAATATTAATTTTGTATGTTTGTTAATATTATTAACAATTTTGAAAACTTTTTAATAATTCATTTTGTATGGAAAAATATTTCAATGTCAAATGTTTGCCTCTTTAGTGATTTAGGAAAGTATAGCGAGGTACTTCCTAACGTTTACGGTTATATGACAGTGTTAATAAGTATAACTTAGACTTTCAAAACTTTACAATATATATATACTCAGATCTCCGGAACATTATCTGATGAGTAAGTTTTTTTCCGGACTGCCTTTTGGCTGTGCTAACCCTATTGGTTGCCACAGCGTAACCGGGCTGTTTGGCTAGCTTCGGAAAGAAGCTCTATAGGATGTTACTGCATTAGGTTTAGTTTAGTGTCATAGTTGTGAGTTTTGGTTTGGTTCTGGTTATAGGAACTGGTCATCTTTTATGAACCTGTCTCTTTCACACTCATTAGCGTTTATGGAGCGCGATAGCTAGCTATCATCAAATAAGTTAGTATATCTCTAGAGATATACTGACTTATTTGATGACGGAGGTGATAATATTAAGGTTTAACATTTTAACATTTTATATATCTCTGGATGTTTTAGTACAAGTAGCAATAGTATGGATGTTAGAGAGTTTCTCACAATATTTGATTGTTCAGATGGCCACGCCCACTTTGGGTATAAATATGGTATAGTAATAAGATATTATTTTAAGCACGTTGAAAAGGGATCTAGGACATACCGGGGTATTATACAGTATTATTGATAGTGAAAACTTGATTAATAATGCCCGGTGAACAAAAAAAAGTACGCGGTAACAACAAGACATTAGTCAATTATTATATAATCTCTACCATTAGTTAGGGTTGGCAATTTCTTTTTGTATATGTTGTTACTTGAAATAAGTATAACTTCTTAAAACATTACTATAACATAGAAATATTTGGAGAAATATACTTTGATATATTACTTAAGTATAGTTTTAGATTATCTGCTGGTATCCCCTTTCCAAATGACCTTGCCTATGTCCACTTTGAGACATCACAAGTGCGTTGTTGTAATGACAGTTGTAATGCTTTACAACTGCCATTGTGCCTATATATACAGTCTAAATAATTATTAATATTTTAAGAAAATTACAGCTATTGTTTGTTTATGCCTTTAAATAACGGCAGCTAGTCAATGATATTTGGAACTTTTACATAACGTTACTAGCTCTATTTAATAGTGTTTTTAGTAAACTTTTATCCCTAAGTTCCCACGGGAACGGGAAACAATTAGCAACAGACTGAGCCTCAGCGAAGATTCACTAAATTTAATTGTTAATTAACCAAAGTTAAGTCTGACGCTGTACTATTAACAGTTACTATTAGAAATTGTACATGTTAAGTAAAGTCGGTCCATTTCCTCTTACCCGTATCATAAAGTAAACAATCTATTAGTTCTCTCGGTGTAAAGTATGTTTAGTATAGCTATTTATTTTAAAAATAACAGAAAGTACTTTAGTATACAATATTAATTTATTTATTATATTTATAAGTGTTGATATTGTTTATCGTGTATTATTTGTAATTGTACACCTTGAGCATACTAGTCTTATATCCTGGTCTCTAGGTTGCCTGGCAGAGAGAGAATAATCCATTGATAACCATCTATTGTACCTGCTATTCTTAGTGTTTTTCTTTACCGTCTTGTATTTCTTCTGTTGTGTGGTGTACAATAAAATGTATTTTCATTTCATTTCATTATTTAAATAAAGAAAATATTTTTATTTTATTTGATTTGTTTTAATTTTAGCACACTTGTTTTTATTTCTATTTCAAAAACATAATATTAAAAAGTTTTTTTTTTACCATATTATAAGCTTTTAATAAAAAAAATTTACAGTAATTTTTTTTAAGGTAGTTATTATTTCATTCGACTTGATTTGTGTATATATGTGTATTTATATTTGAGGCCGCCTATTGTACTCTTCCTTATCTTTTCATGTATGTTTCATTGCTGGTTTTTTATGATGTAAAATAAACAGTATTTTAATTTTATTTTTCGTTTTATGTCATTTCATTATTTGTCACTATAAGCTCAGATTTCATATCTGTAACTAGCACCACAAAATATCCCATTTTATGTTCTTTTTACTTAGTAATAAGACAATTAACTAGTAGACGTAAGTATCTCACGGCGTGCATGTTTGCGCTACAGACGCGCAAAGACCATTAGAAATCATATGATAACAGATTACTGTATTATTAGAAAATTAAGATCTACAATTTTAACTCCATACATTTAAAAAAAACAATGCTTCTTCGACATATTGTAAAAGAATGAGAAACTTTTACCAGAACTTCATTTATGAAATATTATTTCCTGGTTCGATAACACAAAGCAACATTATTTTTTATCAAAATTATAGCATTATTGTTACTTGACATAATTATTTGTTAGTTATTCAAATAAATAATAAGTTATTAACGTAAATTCAACGCCACTACAAAGTTTTTCGTGCATTCGTATAATGATCTATCAGGGCGCATTTTTTAAACTGCCAAATTAAAATTTATAGATTATACGCAGGAGGAGCGGGAAAATGTCAAAATTTACAAGTATATTATAGTCTGTGTATTTTAGTCCTTTTAACGAAATATAATTATTGATGTCTGTAGAGTTGTTTTTCTTTGCCTTCCAGACTATACCAGTTTTGTTTTTGTTTGTTTTTACCCCTGCACCGAACTCGATGTTGCTTTGATAACACACATCTTATACTTCTACAGGTGTATACTTTTTGAAAATGCAAACAATCTTTAGCGTAAAGTCTGTTGTTGATAATAAAAAAAAAAAGTTAAATAAATACAAAAGAAAGGAAAAAGGTTTTGATAATGTGATGTTTTAATAATTTTTTAATATTTTTAAAACAAGCTTACTAGTAGATAGTATGCAACGAAAAGAATGTTTAAATTATAAGAATTTTTAAGAATTAATAATTACTTGTGAGCATACCTTCTAGGTCTTGCCTTTAAGGTACTAAGTAGGCACTAGGCAAAATGTGATGCGGACGAGTGCGCGAAAGTTTCCTTGACCCAGACCCCAGGCGACGCGAAGGAGCATCGTTGAGTTGTATTGGGTATTCTGGTCGCCACACTGGCCGCCGGCGAGTACCCGTCGCTTCCGGAGGGGATGCGTACACACATTTCCTAACGTTGATAAAAATAAACGTTGAAAAAGGCAAGCGTGATCTAGGACAAGGTGATCTAGATAGTCAGGTGCAATTTGAGACAGGAGTGATCGGTCGTATAAAGCCCTGGTGCGGTCGTAAAACTGGTATATTACAGTCCAAAACTTTTAACAAACAATGAAACCTTTCGAAGAGCGACAACTGTAATTCCAAGCTCATGCGGTGGAGTTCCCAGACAGTACTTCGAATATCTTAAAAGAATAAAACCTAATGCAGTACTGAGTCCATCCACCCAACCCCAAAATTCGTGATCTGTTTAACAGGGTGTTTGTTTGAGTTTATTGAAAATCTGTGCACAGCCTACGTTGGTAAAAAACAGTTCAAAATTTGGCAAGATCTTCCTGGTTGCTTTTAGCGGATAGGGTATTATCTACACCTTTCCAGGATGCAAGCTATGTACCAAATTGTATCAAGAGTAGTAAAGTAGATGAGTTGAATATAGGTATGAAACAAATAAACAAACATGGCCGATAGCCGGAAACCAGAGTTACGCAACCTGCGATAAAAATAATTTCTTATCACTATTTATATAATGTTACTAACGAGCAAATAAATTACCTCATGTTATTTATCAAGTTATCAGGTCTTTACCTAAGAGTCGCGGTTGTGTGCTAAAACGTTCCAGCAACATATACGACTTAGAACACCGTAAGAGAAGACCTCTTTCGCGACGGTATCTATAAGGATTTCCCACGCAACAAAAAAAACGTCGCCACATCCTCATTTCGGAGTGTTAATAAAAAAACAACGCTCTTCCAGCAATCGTATATAGCTCGATGAAAATAAAACCAACTGGATTGAGGATCAAGTTTAACTTTACCGTTAGAAATTAATGTCTCACTCACTTTTTGCGCATTAAATTTGCTAGTTGTTATAATCATCAGTTTCATAGGCTAAGTAGCATATGAGTTATTAAGTGAAAAGTGACGTTGTATGCGTGAAAAACCACAATCGAATTGTGTTGATAGGTACGTTGTGAAATGAGTTTTATAAATAAAGTTGTTATCATAACGGGAGCTGGTTCTGGAATGGGTGAAGGAACAGCAGTTCATTTCGCGACACTTTCAGCGAGCCTTTCACTGATTGATAAAAATGCGGAAAGCCTTCATAAAGTGGTGAAAAAATGTGAAAGTGTAAGCGAAGCAAAAGTTCTAGAATTCGCAGCAGACATATCAAATGATGAAGAATTGAAAAAAGCAGTTGACAATACCATCGAGGCATTTGGTAGAATTGACGTCGTAGTGAATTGCGCAGGTATAGTTGGATATAGAGGCATACTGGATTCAGATTTATTGGGTGTTTTTGATAACGTTATGAGTGTGAATCTAAGATCAATGGTTGCTATGACACATTTTGCTGCCCCAGCATTGATCGAGACTAAAGGATGTGTGGTTAATATAGCAAGTGTGATGGCTAGATTGGTCAGCAAAGACGTAATACCGTACAGCGTTTCAAAAGCCGGGATAGCCCATTTTACACGGAGCGCGGCTTACGATTTAGCGGAAAAAGGAGTCCGAGTCAACTCCATATCCCCAGGACCAGTGGAGACGAACATCTTGCTAGCCGCAGGAAAAAGTTCCGAGGAAAATGAACAATCGTGGAAATTGTTTGCTGATTCGGTACCACTTAAGCATAATATAAATGTCAACGAGATCGCAGAGATGGTAGCTTATTTGGCAAGTGATAAAGCTAAGAGTATAACTGGTGCTGATTTCGTTGTAGATTCTGGTTTGATGCTGTCTGGATTGCCGAATGTGACAAATTAATTTTACATATTGGATAGATTAATACCTAATTATGTGAAACCTGCATACATGATAATGTAATGAATGGACAGTCTATGATTGCAATTCAAAAACGCATCGCTGTATCAATAATAGTAAATATGTTATGACGACCTCCGTGGCGCGCGCTGTCGCATTATAAAGTTGGAGATCCTGGGTTCCGACAAAGACGTGTCGCCAAGCGATGTAGCGTTTACCATACCCTACTATACTAACAGGCTAGCTCGCTACCATCTTAGACTGCATCACCACTTATCATCAAGTGAGATTGCCGTCAAGAGCTAACTTGTAGTGGATACAAAAAATATACCTATGTGTTATAGTGCAAACAATGCGTTTAATTTTACGAAATCCGGCTAAGAAATAGCTTTCATCCTGGAGATGAGATGTTTGTTATTCTAGAAAAAAAAACAGTTTTCGCAGGATTTAAAAAAGAATACGAAAATTTGATTCGGTTTTTTAAATCACGTTTCTTCCTGCGGTACAAGTTGGGGAAACATCTGACTTTTGTGTAGAACCGAATTAGTTAGGGACAATCTCAAGATACTTGAAATTATGTTTTTATATACATTTAGTTAGTTTCTTTGCAAACATGTTATTTACATAATATTCAGATCACGCGTAGTGCACTTATGCCTACTTCGGTTTTGATTTTTCGGATTAATCGGCGGCAGTTGTCTATTTAGTACCGAATTAAAATTCAAACTACCTTGCTATATCTGTCTCTAGGGTGCCGGCTATATTTATGCGAAATGTTATCAAGATAGGTTTAGCTATCTTATTCTTGGATTTCTTATATCATGTTCAGTGACTTTTTTTTTTTCAATATAGATAATGGGATCAAAATATGTACAATGTTATTTAAATACTTAACGTATAATGTTATAACTTATCTTTATACTTATCACTGTTTATTATGTAATTTTACTCTAAGCGTTATCTCCTACTATTGTAATTATCCTATTTTGTATACCTATAGACTACTGGCATATTTGATAGAACACTTGTAAGTACTTGTAAGTAAAGATGCAATACCATATAACGTTTCGAAAGCTGGTCTGGTGAATTTCACGAGAAACGCTGCTTACGATTTAGCGGATAAAGGTGTCAGGGTCAAATCCATATTGCAGGGGTATTTTTATTTATGCTACTATCGATATCGATAGAACACTTGTAAGTATTTTTAAACGGATAGGCTTGCGTCTACATATTATACATGTTTGTTGTTAAGAATAATTTTGGAGAACATCCAATTATTTTGATCGTAATTAAATTAAATGGTATTTTCTCTAGATTTTCTCGAAAAACCTGACATATCCTATTGGGAAATAATTAATACTAATTTCTCAGTCTCAAATCATACTATTTGTGATTTCTGTGGTGTCGACCGACTTAACTGACCTCTATGCCGTTATGAGAAAGATGGCGTCATCCCTCCTAGCAAGACTGCGGTCGAGCTCAAACTTTTCCACGCTGAGCTAGACAAAGTCCGAGGTAAACGTTGCATTGAAATCTCTTCTTTTTCTTGCCCTTATCCCACATTATGTGGGGGCAAAACGTCGTTTTCCACTTACCTTACACGCATATCCTCTTTTACATAACCCATATATCTCTTCCCGCAACGTACCGGCCCACAGCATTTAAAAATTAATTAAGTTATGAATAGAAGCTGGCGTTACTTTGCGGAAGTCCATGATAAACAATAAACAGCAAGTATAATTTGCTATATTCCGCCGACAACCGGGAGATTTGTATAATATAACACCACACAAAATCTTCCACTAGAACCTCTACGCACGTTTCGACCCGACACCGGATCATCCTCAGGAGATGTAAAGTTACTTTACTTTTCGCGCTTGTGAAGTCAACATCTCCTGAGGATGATCCGGTGTCGGGTCGAAACGTGCGTAGAGGTTCTAGTGGAAGATTATTGTTTAATTAATTAAGTGTCCAGAGATACGTACAGAATTTGTTTAAGTCTTACATTATCTTTAAACACATATTAGAATTGGTTTTATAATTAAGTGATAACGCACGAAACCTATAATAATAATGTTTAGTTATCATTATTATAATGATATAATAATGATAACAAAACATTATTATTATAGGTTTCGGGTATTTATACTTACTAATGATAGTAAGTATAAATACCCGAAACCGTAACAGTAATATTATTATGTATAAAATGAGTTTTACAAACAAAGTCGTTCTAATCACGGGAGCAGGTTCTGGGATTGGTGAAGGGATAGCTGTTAATTTCGCCAAACTCTCAGCTACACTTTCCTTGATAGATATTAATGCGGTGAACCTTAGTGAAGTGGCAGAACAATGTGAAAATATTAGCAAAGGTAAAGTGCTTCAAGTTGTGGCAGATATATCGAAAGACGACGAAGTGGAAAAGGCAGTTGTTGAAACAGTACGGGTATATGGAAAGATAGACGTATTAATAAACTGCGCAGGTATTTCTGGCGTTAGGGGAATACTTGATGCAGATTTATTGAGCGTGTTTGATAAGGTTATCAGTGTGAATCTTAGATCTGCGGTGGCCATGACTCATTTCGCAGCACCAGCGTTGGTTGAAAGTAAAGGATGCGTGGTTAACATAGCCAGTGTGATGGCTAGAACGGCCAGTAAAGATTCAATACCATATAACGTTTCGAAAGCTGCTCTGGTGAATTTCACGAGAAACGCTGCTTATGATTTAGCGGATAAAGGAGTCAGGGTCAATTCCGTATCGCCGGGACCGGTCAAAACGAAGCTAATTCAAAATTCGGGAAGCAGTCAAGAGGAAAATGACAAGACGTTCGAGCTATTATGTAAATCAGTTCCTCTACAGCGTAATATTACTGTCAATGATATTGCAGACTTGGTAGCTTATTTGGCAAGTGATAAAGCTAAGAGTATAACTGGTGCCGATTTCGTTGTAGACTCTGGTTTTTTGTTATCTGGAATGCCGATTTTTACGACCAAGTAGTATGTTAACAAATACTCAATTTTGCCTCATTTATCTATCTATATCTAGTTACATAGTGAGTTAGAAGTTTGCTTTGATGTTACTTTAAATTTACGTACACAATAATTATAATAAACGCATTGTTATATACTATGTTACTATTCATGATCAACCCATTACCGGCTCACTACAGAGCACTGGTAGGAGACCAGTAGTTAGTAGTAGACCAGACCAGACAATTAAGTAGTAAGTACCATTGTATTCATCATCATCATCATCACCATCATCCTGATCAACCCATTGCCGGCTCACTACAGAGCACTGGTCTCCTCTCAATATTAGAAGGGTTTGGCCATAGTCCACCACACTGGCCATGTGCGGATTGGCAGACTTCACACGCCTTTGAGAACATTATGGAGAACTCAGGCGTGCAGGTTTCCTCACGATGTTTTACTTCACCGTTGAAGCAAGTGATATTTTAATGTTTTAAAAACGCACATAACTCCGAAAAGTTAGATTTGCGTGCCCGCATTCGAACCGCCGACCTCTGATTAAGAGGCTGACGCCCTTACCACTAGACTATCACCGCTTTCTGTTACTATTACTATTGATATATACGAAACTGCGGGCCACAGCTAGTATATAACAGATACGCATTTCCATAACCTTATGATTTCGCGAAGAATGCAAAGAAAAATGGCGTCGGACACGTTTACAAAGCGAGTCGGGATGATAAGGGTATAATTTAATTCAATAACGCGGCTGTGGATGCAAATTAGCCTTAATGCATCCCCTCCCACCCATTAATAGGGGTGTCAGCTTTGTTAGGGACCCCAAAGGTGTGTTGGAAAAAGTAAATGTGTAAAGAAATATTGTAACAACTATTACAAAATTTTTACAAAGTATAGATACTTATACTATGTACCTATATTTTCTTAACACAATAGCATGTAAGTTCAACGCAATTATAAAATTTGTGGGAATACCTGGTGGAATTGTGTGGGTTTCCTCAAGTTGTTGAAAATTTGCTCCCTCTCTTCTATTCATCGTGATCAACCCGTTGTCGGCTCACTACAGAGCAATATGGCTATGGAAGGGTTTGGCTATAGCCCACCACGCTGGCCATGTGCGGATTAGCAAACTTCACAGGCCTTAAAGAACATTACGGAGAACTCTCAGGCGTGCAGGTTTCCTCGCGATGTTATTCACCGTTGAAGCAAGTGATATTATGATTGCTTAAAAACCCATATAACTCCGATAAGTTAGAAGTGCGTGTCCGGGATCCCCCGACCTCTGATTAGGAGGCGGACGCCCTAACCACTACTACCACTACCACTAGGCTATCATAACTTTCTCTTCTACTAAAATAAACCATTTAATTATTTTAGGGGTGTCACTTTTATAAAGGCTATTTAAATCATTTTGCTCATTAATGTTAAACAGCTGGGCACAAAATAACTGGTGGGCCGGGGTGGACGACGAGCGTTCGCTGCGCTTGCCATCGGCGATGGAAGGCCGGGTGCGAGAGAGTGTTTCTCTTCCACCTCTCTTGGTCTTGTGCCTTCGGAGGACTTGTGGGCGATGGAAACGGGGCCGTACATCACGTACAGTACAGTCCTCAAGTTGGCTGGTTTGCTGTTGTGCCTGCACGGCAAAAAATGGGCACAAACATAATATTCTGCTGATGAGTTAAGATATTCTATTCGTTTCTACCCTCCCATACCCCTAATATGTTATAATTGTTAATGCAGCCAAACCACTTAGAGCAGGGGTCAATAATCAGCGGTTATTAAAGCAGATCAAGGTCGGTCTTTGGTTTCAAACCACCTCACCGATGAGAGGCGGTCTGTGGTCAGCAGTGGGAGTTTATGGGCTGATGCTGATGCTGATGCTGTGTGTATTAAGATTTGAATTTCAAGTAACCCTGGTGTCAACCCTACATCCGTAACGATCTCAGTGCATCCTTAAAAACGATTGATGTAGGCAAATTATGAGGAATTCTCGACATAACCGTATTGCCGTCGTTTTGTAAGTGGCTCATTAACAATCTAATTTATTGCTGTTTTATATTCACTTGAGCGATGATAGCCTAGTTAAGACACCGACTCCCCGTGCGGTTGGGACTCTAACTTTTGCTTTGTCCTCACCTCGTTCCAGCTTCATGTAGATCGCGTCCTCGTCTTTGAGGCTGACGCTGTTCCTATTAGGAAAGGAAAACGAAATGCAGTAAATTTCTTGCAGCCATGAAAATTCACTTCTTCTTCTTCTTCCTCTTCCTCTTCTTCTTCTTCTTCCTCTTCCTCTTCCTCTTCTGCTTCTTCTTCTTCTTCTTTTTCTTTTTCTTCTTCTTCTTCTTCTTCTTCTTCCTCTTCTTCCTCTTCCTCCTCTTCCTCCTCTTTCTCCTCTTCTTCTTATTCTTCTTCTTCTTCTTAACAATTTTGAATTTCGTCTTCGACTTCTTTAATAGCCAATAGGCTAATTTAGATTAGGTCTTCCTTCAAGATTTATTCTTACAGCAATGACAATCACAAATTCGTATACTTCCATCAAGAAAATATTGATCACTTATTAGTATATTAATTTTAATTTATAGTATATTAATTAGTATATGAATAGAGTCCATTTGGATGAAAAAAATTCTAGCCTTATACTTAGGCCCTAAAAGAAACCTATTTTCAAAATTTCAAGCTTGTAGACATAATAAAAAAATAAGCAAAACTATCATCCCCTCTAACTAAATTCTAAAAACAAAGAAAATTCGTACAAACTTCCAACCCCCCTTTTACCCTGTTAGGGGTGGAATTTCCAAATATCCTTTCTTAGCTGACATCTCTTAACTATCAACTACCTACTTGCTAAATTATAGCTTTATACGTACAATAGTTTTTGAGATCTCGTGTTTAATCAGTATGTAAGTATGTAGTAAGTGACCTTTTGCTTTTATATTTATAGATAATATAATATAATATAATTAAAATAGAATAGAATAGAACAGTCAATTATATAATTTGGAAAAAATTCAACACAAGCTCTCCTGCAAAAAAATATTGTAATTTTTTTTTTCTGACTGTCTATTAGCTGTACAAACCCTATTGGTTGCCACAGCGTAACCGGGCCGGTCAGCTTTGTGCCGTATAAAAGAAGCATTTCCGTATTTATATGCCAGAGGTGGACCACTCGTTGTCAACGCGTCACACATATTAAACAACACTAGGTTACGAGATAATAAGCTCACGTTGAATGTTTCCATTCGAATTGGGTGGGCGTCGAGGCTGGCTTTTCATGCTTTTTTTTTATCGACACACACACACAAGTTGGTCCTTGACGGCATCTTACCTGGTGTAAGACGACCTCCGTGGCGCAGCGCGCGTGCTGTCGCATTGTAAAGTTGGAGGTCCTGGATTCGATTCCCGGCTCGAGTCTGGTCTTGTGGGAGGCTTCGGCCGTGGCTAGTTACCACCCTACCGACAAAGATTTGTCGCCAAGCGATTTAGCGTTCCTGCACGATGTCGTGTAGAAACCCATTAGGAGTATGGCTTTACCATACCCTTAACAGGTTAGCTCGCTACCATCTTAGACCGCATCATCACTTACCATCAGGTGAGATGCCGTCAAGGGCTAACTTGTGGTGTATAAAAAAAAAAGTGATGACGCCTAAGCCTGAGCCTAAGATGATAATGGGCTAACCTGTAAGGAGTAAACCCATACCTGATGGGTTTCTACGCGACACCGTGCTGGAACGCGAAACCGCTTTGCGACGTCTTTGTCGGTAGGGTCGTAACTAGCCACAGCCGAAGCCTCCCACTAGACCAGATTCGAACCCAGGACCTCCAATTTGGAAATAAGACAGCGCACGCTCTTCGCCACGGATGTCGTCATGTTTTTACAGGTAAGCCGTATTCCGATGCGGCGGAGAACATTTCTTTCGCTAAACTTAATTTATGTTCAACGCACCTAAAACCAATTTCAAACTTTCCCAGCGCTCATGGTGGTTTATAACTTTTGTATCGTATTATCGTATTTCCTTATTTGGGGCTGTTGTTTTCATTATTAGAATATATGGCTTACTTGCTTCGATCAATAATTTACTGGATGAGCAGTCCCAAACGTAATATTTATTTATTACGGATAATTTAAATAAAATTTAGTTAGGAAACCTGCACGCCTGAGAGTTCTCCATAATGTTCTCAAAGGCAAAATTTGGTTAGGAAACTTGCATGCCTGAGAGTTCTCCATAATGTTCTTAAAGGCGTGTAAAGTCTGCCAATCCGCACATGGCCAGCGTGGTGAACTATGGCCAAAACCCTTCTCATATTAAGAGGAGAGCCGTTCTCTGTAGTGAGCCGGCAATGGGTTGATCATGATGAATGTCATATGTTTAATGCAATGTATTATTATAACACAATAACAGAGACATTATCACAGTTATAACAATGAGTATTTATGTTAATTAGCAAGAATTTTCGAATAGACTACCCACATTTAATTGACGGGTAAATTTACCCGGATAAATACAAAATAAACGCTCTTAACTACAGGCAGTATATATTTGACTAAGCCCAAACTAAAATACACTAAATGTTTCCAGATGAACTAAGCTAAAATGGCTTACAGAATTAGATTTGAAAATTGTCAATGCATATTGATTAAGCTATGCAAATGTGGTGGACTCCATAGTCCATGGCCATGCCAAACCCATATTGAGAGCAGATTCGTGCTCTGTAGTGAGCCGAGAATGGGTTGATTATGATGATGATGATTACGGAAAACTTTATAGCAAATACAGTTTTTCTTGACCATAATTTAACGTTGTGAGCTAATGTTAATGTTTAGCTTTTGTATAATAATAACAATTAAAACAAAAAAAAACGCAATATATAGATAAGATAGGTCGAAAATTAATCAAAAACTAATCACATGATATAATATAAGAGAATGTGTCAGTCTTTTCCTCATACTAATGCTTACTTAATATTTTAAATGTCAATGTAAGTTTGTATGCTACGGGTCGTGAGGCGCGTCCAATGGTCCTGGCGCGCCTCGGACCGAGTTCGGGGGTCATCATAGGCCCCCCGTGGAGGGTCTGCCTCGGCGGACGCAGCTGGGCTGGGCCGCGGTCGAGTGCACGAGTGTTCCCGTGACCCAGCCACCAGGCGACGCGAAGGAGCATCGCTGGGTTTTAGTAGATATTCTGGTCGCCAGTCTGGCCGCCGGCGAGTCCTACCTACCCCGTCGGAAGCGGCGCAGTCTTGCCTGTGTTGCCTCCGGAGAGGATGCGTAAAAGCATTTCCCAGAAAAAGAAAAGAAAAAAAGAAGTTTATATGTTACGTTTTTATGCAAAAACTACTCAACCTATCAGCCTGAAACTTTGTACATATATTGGAGGTATTAGAAGTAACATAGGATAGTCCTCCGTGACACATTATAAAGTTGCATTATAAAGTTGGAGGTCCTGGTTTCGATTCCCGGCTCGAGTCTGGTCTGAGGCTTCGGCCGTGGATAGTAACCACTCTACCGACAAAGACGTGTCACAAAGCAATTAAGCATTCCGGCACGTTGTCGCGTAGAAACCATTTAATAGCGTGGGTTTACCATACCCCTAACAGGTAAGCCCGCTACCTAGACTGCATCTTGACTTACCACCCGCTGGGATAGCCGTTAAGGGCTAACTTGTAGTGTATACAAAAGATAAGATATATACCTAAGATATAATCTGCAGTCCACAGAGGTAAAGGAACTCAATCAAGTACCAAGTTCAAGTGTTATTTGAATACAAATCTGCATGAGTATGTTTTAATACCATCCGATAATAACTAATTCTTCGTTTGGGTTATAATTAAAATGCTCGAGTGGGTACCTCCCGTTCGTGAATTCTACAAAAACGAACGCACTTGGCTCATCTCTCGTTGCTGCTTCCATTCAAAACTGACCGGCGGGTTTAAATTGTGTGTCTAGACTGTGGTGCAAGCGACAGCGGTAGTATTTTTTTTTTAATAATTTATTTCAATTTAAGACAATTTTTCTTAAACTACCCTGACCACCAAACTAGGATAGCCCATATCTTGGGGGTCAGTCTCTTCCAATTGAGCAATAGAAAATATTAATACGCCTTTCCCTTTATTGCATATAAACAGTCATTGGTCTAGCGAAAAATAGTGTTAAAGTGGCTGTAATCCATATCTTAAGCTTAATATTAAATATATATGCACTCACACGCATTCACACACACTTATTAAAACACACCCACACACAGTCTTTTGACGACCTCCGTGGCGCAGCGCGCACGCTGTTGCGTTTTAAAGTCCTGGGTTTGATTCGAAGCCTCCCACCAGCTTCTGCCGTGGCTAGTTGCCCTACTGACAAAGATTTAGCTCTTTCGTTTATTTAATCTATTGTCGTTATTATTTTAATAATGTTTACAATATTATAAAACTATAACAAAATGAAATCACTTGTTTCGGGGAAGACCCAAGCAACAAGTGGTTAGGGTTTCAGCTTGAAGAACCTTCTTACTATACGCGCCGTCCCAATAAATAATAAATACCTTTAATTCAACAGCCAAGCGAAAACTTCTATAGATGTTTTTCAAAACTTTTCTTTATTATTAAATATTCATTATTAATATAAAATATTATTAAATGGGTTAATAATTATAACTTTACAGTTCGTTGTGGAAATGAAGGCTGGCGTTTAACTCTCCCTCATCGCGTTACTTGAGGCGCACCGAACAATCGCGAAACAGGCCAAGTGGTCCCAGCACACTCTCAGTTCATTCCGAAATGGCAACAACCGTTCCACCAGTCCAACATTCGCAAAAATGTACATGCGAATTCATTTATATTAGACAGGAGCTGATGACGGCTTTTTCGATGCCTTCGTCGTCTGCGGAGATTAAGCGGTGTTTCGGAAAGGCTACAGCATCGTCGACCACATCCACTCTCTAAACCAGGTTCTGGAGAAGACCCAGAAGTATAATCAGCCTCTGTGTCTCGTATTTGTGGACTGTGAGAAAGCCTTTAACTCTATATATATTCTATCTGGTATATGTTATTCTAATATAAAATTATATTGATGAACTCAATTGAACACTAGCAATGTGAAAGAGATCAATGATGATAAATCTTTTATTTATTCCAGTACGAGTTAGCCTTTAATGATGGTTAGAAGATGGTAGCGGACAAACCTTATAGGGTTTCATCATCATCATCATAATCAACCCATTGCCGGCTCACTACAGAGCACGGATCTTCTTTCAGTATGAGAAGGGATGTGCGGATTGGCGGACTTCATACGCCTTTGAGAACATTATCGTGAACACTCAGGCATGCTGGTTTCTTCACGAGGTTTCCTTTCCCCGTGAAACAAGTGATATTTTAATTACTCTAAAACGCACATAACTCCGAATATATACGCTATCCGTAGATAATAATTACACTACCCGTAATATACGCTAATAATACGCTATCCGTAATAATTAAAATATGACAATATTATTAGCTTACATTACTTAGGCTTAATTACAATAATTTCATTTTTAATTGGATTTATAATAATAATTGTAATAATTTTTAAAAATTTTATTTTTGACTATCATAACATTGACTCATTGAATATTATTTATTATTTTTATTGAATTGTTTAACATTAGAATATTCATCAATGTATAACAATTGTACTGTTTGCACTCATGAGACCTGACCGGGTCTCATGAGTGTCTCATGTATGAAAGCAAATAAATAAACAAATATATATAATAAACCTGGTACAATAATTTATACCAGGTAAATTAAACCCCGTAATCCTAATCTATCTACTTTTATATAAATACGCTATTTTAATTTTTTTTCCCCCTATACAATCGTCTAAATGTAGGTAGGTACCTACTATATTATTCAACGGCCAATACCTGTAAAGCTTGTATTTTATAGTACCGCTAGTATGCAATAGTGCTTGGCAAAATGTCTGACCCCTTTAAGATTTCTACGGTTGTCGGGGTACGTCTGTGTGACGCGGGGGACGCCGGAACAACAACGGGGCACTTACAAGAAATGGATGTCCTGTTTCCGTTTCCGGTGGACGCGACACCTCAAAAGAGGCATGCGTCCATTACACTACCCTCGTTCTGAATATTTATAGGGTGCTGTTGATAGAAAGTCTATAACAAAAGATTTCACAAGGATTTATAGTGGCCGTCAGATTTATTCACATATTCTTTTAACTACATTTTGAATAATATAAAAATTGACGCACGATAAGGAGGACTTGGAAGCGGTGATAGCGTAGTGGTTAGGGCGTCAGCCTCCTAATCAAAGGTCGGCGGTTTGAATCCGGGCACGCAACTCTAACTTTTCGAAGTAATGTGCGTTTTTAAAAATTAAAATATCATTGCTTCAACGGTGAAGGAAAACATCGTGAGGAAACCTGCACGCCTGAGAGTTCTCCATAATGTTCTCAAAGATGTGTGAAGTCTGCTAATCCGCACATGGCCAGCGTGGTGGGCTATGGCCAAACCCTTCTCATATTGAGAGGAGACCAGTATTCTGTAGTGACCTGGTAATGGGTTGATCATGATGAAGGAGGACTTTGTATTATTTGTATTGTAATATATAGGATATAAGATTAATACAGTTATACATGTTTTAGGTATGACGACCTCCGTAGAGCAGTGCGTGCGTTGTCGAATTATAAAGTTGGAGGTCCTGGGTTAGTTTCCCGGCTCGAGTCTGGTCTGGTGGGAGGCTTCGACGGTGGCTGGTTACCACCCTACCGACAAACGTGCCGCCAAGCGATTTAGAGTTCCGGCACGATGTCGCGTAGAAACCAATTAGGTGCGTGTGTTTACCATACTCCTAACAGGTTAGCCCGCTACCATCCTAGACATCATCAACACTTACCACCAGGTTAGATAGCCGTCAAGAGCTAACTTGTAGTCTATAAAAAAATTTTTAGGCTTAACTTTTAAATTAAAGTATTGTAACAACCAAGAATATCCAATTGTATTATTAAAATCTACGTTTCTAATAAATCAATGTTATAAAAATTTAGACGGTCTTTATAAATCAGTCTTTTGGCCTTTCCAGTCCCAAAAGTGAGGTGCCAAAGAATGACTGTTAATAAAGATTGTAGGTCATCATCATGATCAACCCATTACCGGCTCACTACAGAGCACGGGTCTCCTTTCAATATGAGAAGGGTTTGGCCATAGTCCACCACGCTGGCCATGTGCGGATTGGCAGACTTCACACGCCTTTGAGAACATTATGGAGAACTCTCAGGCGTGCAGGTTTCCTCACGATGTTTTCCTTCACCGTTGAAGCAAGTGATATTTTATTTTTTTTAAAACGCACATTACTCTGATAAGTTAGCCCGTGCCCGGATTCGAACCGCCGACCTCTGATTAGGAGGCTGACGCCCTAACCACTAGGCTATCACCGCTTCATAAGATTGTAGGTACCATAGTCCAACCTACATACGTACTCCAGTAGGTAGGTAGGTGTCAGAAGGCACAATTTCTCGGGATGAGCTTCTTTAAGTGTAAGCCAATTCAATAAAGACGATCTCAGCAAGTGATTTCGATGACGTGGCACGCAATTCAAACCCTTTTCCCACATAAGGATAAGGCTCATAATACAATAAACAGCTAGTTAAACTTGAAGCCACGTAGTTTTCATGTACACTTAGGTGGAATAGGAACAAATCTTAGTCTACTTTTCAATTGGCGATTTATTTTCTTTTCTCGAAAGGAAATTTATTCGGAAGCTACATCCATTTATTACATAGAATTCCAACCTTGTACCTTGCGTCGATCAATAATGAATTAGATTTGCTGTTCTATACAAAATCTGTAATAGTCTAGTGGTTAGGATATCCGCCTCCTAATCAGAGGTCAGTAGCGGAGTTATGTGCGTTTTAAAGCAATAAAAATCACTTGCTTCAACGGCCCCTTCCCATCTACATAGAACCAACAACAGAGTTGGTGCGGCTTCTGAAGCGGCTGAAAAAGCTAAAGCATGCAAATACAGGGGTCTAGGCTCCGAATATGATTTTGTCCCTTTCGGTGTCGAGACCCTTCGTCCGTGGGGTCCTAGCGCTATAGGGTAATAGCAAAAAGGTTAGTCGACAGGAGAACGAGTTAAGTTTCAGTTGTTATAAATAAATAAATATCTCATTTAAAAAAAATAACTGTAAAATAATATGTTTCTTTATTTATCGATGTCATTTTAGTTTGTTTATTATAAATAATGTTTTAACACAAGCACACTAATCTTTTCCAGGTTTCTTTTTTCAGCATTTTAAGGTTTAGTTAAACCCATCACATTTATCAAAATGAGTTTGCGAACTATGACTATTAAAAATAATAAAATAACCAGATATGGCTGGTAACTTTTTTTCCAAATCATTAAAATCCGATGCCTAACAAACCTATTGCCTATTTTTAAACCTATTGATGCTTTCATAGGCAGTTTTAGAGGTAAGGATTTCAATAAAAAATAGGTTTTCGTAGACAAAAATCGGGTGGGTAGGTATTTCTCCGTATTTTTCTCATCTCCCCAGACAATACTTTTGTGTGGTTCTAACGAACCGTAAAAACCTATTGCTTAGGACCAGTGTACCTTCCTACGGTGTATCAATAAAATCACACGGGTCGGGTATTACAATGTAAGCTGATATTCATTCATCATTTATGACCAACCCATTGTCGGCTCACTATAGAGCACGGGTCTCCTCTCAGTATGAGAAGGGTTTGGCCATAGTCCACCACGCTGGCCATGTGCGGATTGGCAGACTTCACACGCCTTTGAGAACATTATGAGGAACTCTCAGGCGTGCAGGTTTCCGCACGATGTTTTCCTTCACCGTTGAAGCAAGTGATATTTTAATTACTCAAAAACGCACATAACTCCGAAAAGTTAGAGGTGCGTGCCCGGATTCGAACCGCCGACCTTTGATTAGGAGGCTGACGCCCTAACCGCTAGACTATCACCGTTTTTAAAGCTGATATATCTATACACTATTTGTGCATATACATTATGTTTCGCCTGAATACGAATTATCAAATCGTTCGCTCAAATATTTTACATGCTTTGTTAAGCCGACACAAAGCGGACCAAAAGGCGGCGTCGGTTACTTCAAAGACTCGACGCGTCCTGTACACCCGCAGTGTATATTGGTATACCATATTCTGAGAGTCAGAAGACTATAATTTTTTGATGACCTCCGTGGCGCAGTGCGCTCTGGTACTTTATATAGGTGGTCCTGGGTACGATTCCTGGTTCGAGTCTGGTCTGGTGGGAGGCTTCGACCGTGGCTAGTTACCACCCTACCGACAAAGACGTGTCGCAAAGCGATTTAGCGTTCCAGCACGATGTCGCGTAGAAACCAATTAGGAGTATAGGTTTAGACTGCACCATCACTTACCATCAGGTGAGGTTGCCGTCAAGGGCTAACTTGTAGTGGATAAGAAAAAAAGACTAGTCGGTACACAGTTTTTAAATTTTGCGTTGTTTTATATTGTAATGAATGTACAAAAAAATTGTTTTTTTTATTTTCTAAATGTTTTTTAAAGTAGTAATTATTTTCTTTATTCATTTTCACACAGTTACCAAACTACCTGGCGGTGTACTGCAAACTATTTAAGAGGAAGAGTTTGGTTTAGGTTTCAAAAAAACCTCGGAAAACTTTTGTTTTCCAGAGCTTAGGTACATTTCCTATGTCCTCCAAGGGACAATTTATCTCTATGCAATATTTCGTCAAGATAGGCTAAGCTGCTAAACCATTCGTAAGTCACAAAGGCAATTTTTTTTCAAATTCCACGATAACGGTTCCTGGGAGGTTTTCTGGTTCAAAAAATGCTATTCTACAAGACGAAATTCACGAATAATAGAAAGCGGTGCGGTGATAGGACTTAAGTAAGTAACAAACAGAAATAAATAAACAAATAACATAAATTAGTCTTTAATTTTATTTATTTATTTATACAACTTTATTGCAATATATAGGACATAAAAGTTTTCAATATATACACATCTTCGTGGGTAATTTGGGTAGACGTGGGTAGTTTCGGACAAAGAGACCAGATTCTCTTGGTAGAACAGAATTACAATTATAAGTATGGTAATTTATAAGGAGCAGACTGTACGCTCCACCAAGTACGACTATGCACTACCGCGACTCGACCACCGATCCGAACCGAACGATGAATGCCATGAATGCAATGCGCCGTAGTTTAGTTTTTCGAATTGACGTCGAATGCGTCTCCTGTGAGACTCGGACCTCGACTTAGGGTGACGTTGGGACTTGTTGGGTTTGTTGGACTGGTGTCTCAGTCCGAGCGCCCCCGTGACCGTGGATGAAACCCACGTCCGGATGACGACAGATATCGGGGACCTCGTCTTCGCCGGCGAAGACGCTGTGTATTGTTGTGTGTGTGTGTGTGACCTACTTGGGAAGCGTTGTCCAATGTCAGTTGGTCGTCAGGTTCGTCAAGGTCGCTCTTAGGTCTCCTCTTTATGAGAGGAGCGCTAGGGTCGGGGGTGTAATTACAGGCCTCAACCACTAGAGGGTTGGGGTGTCGGGCTGCTCTCTCAAAGTAGGCTTTGGAGAACTTTTTAAATAGTTGCTGCATCGTCGGTAAATCTAGATCGCGATGCAAATCTACGTTGCGCACGAACCACGGCGCTCCCGTGGCCATGCGCATGAATTTATTTTGTATAACCTGTAGGCTCTTGTAAGAGCTGGCAATGCGCCGTACCGCGCCGGTGCGTCTTTTAAGAACCTGCATAACATAACCTACTTAGTGTTGCGTAAAGAGATGGGGGCGATCCCACTCTCTTGTCTGTCGTACATGATTCTAAAACTAGATGGCTCTGTTCTCTGACTGCCGTCATATGTTAATGTACACAGCTGGCTATGGCCAGCTTATATGAAGTGGGGAATATGTTCCCCCACTTTTTATAAGATACTATTTAGAACCCGCTTAGATACGCTTTTGATATTCTGTGGTACAATATTTTAAAGTATTTAAATGTCCTTATTAAAATTTTCCAATTGCACACCAAAAGTTCACATGTTTTAAACATCAGACATTCTCTATGGATATATTTTTCATTCCGACTTCTTAGAAATCTTATAAATATAAAGAGAACGTTTGTAACTTAAACTTTTATAACCCTACTGCTCCGGAGATAGACATATCACAGTGAAACTTGTTGATGATCCATCCCCGAGACACCTGTAAAACCTGGCGAAAATGGTGGAACAATAAAATACAACCCTACTGCCCTACAAGCAAGCTTCCTTCTGGAGCAAAGCAAAGCAAAGCTTTACTATGACTTGAATAAATATTTTATGTAATTTAAACTAATGTAATTTTTTAAAGATATTTTGGTTTGTAAATTAATTCATAGTTTGAATTTGTTATAATACATACAATGCTGTAATATAAATATAATATATTATACTACAAACCAAAATATCTTTAAAAAATTACAACCGCGACCGCAACCCGCAGGATATATTATATCCCCCCCCCCCCCTCCCCCGGAATTTTATGTATGATTTTGTATGCGATATATAAATCAACCAATGACAGTTGCGTGTTGGTGGATAGTATGTTCTAGGTCATTGGCATGCTTTGAGTTTGCTGTGTGATTTGTAAGCCTGGACGGGATATTTATAAAAAAACCGACGAAGAAGTCGAGAGAGTGAAAATTAACTCTACACTATACATTAAACTTAATAGCTATAATACACTGACTGAACGAATTTTTTATGTAAGAATTTTAATTATTACTAAAATGTATGTTATATATTGCACACTATTTATTATAATTTATTTATTGATGTTATTTATTGATTTTATTGACAAATTGTATTCACCATCTCATTATATACAAAAAATCTTGCAAATAAATGATTAATTTTATTATTCTAGAAGGTGGTATCATCATCTCTCACTACGATGTAAAAAGTTTCTATTAAAATAGTCAATTTAAATACAGATTATATTTTGATTATAGTGTGACTGACTATGACTTTGACATTGAGTTTATTATCAGAAGAGGGCTAACTTTTAGTGGAATTAAATAATAAACTTCAGACGGTACAGGGTTCGTCTTACACCTTTTCGCCAGGTCGCTATTGTGACGCTATAAAGCCTATTCCTTATGTATTCCCCAAATAATCCTCTATCGTGAAAGTGGAGCCAACGAATCGTTAAAAGTGGGTATAGATGCTGGGGCAATCGCAATTTGTACAGTATCAATCAAATCACACAGGTCAGCTGATTCTTTGTGTGATATCAAATTCTCGCCCACATTTCCTATTATAAGAAATTGAAGTGGGTAGCCATTTCTTTCGTTAGTAAAAGAAATCCTTTTTAATCAAATACCAGACCAGCCCAAAGTAGTGTGTAGTTGGAAAAGTTTTTTTGTTACATTACAAGTTAGCCGTTGACGGCAATCTCAATGGTAAGTGATAATGCAGTCTAAGATGGTAGCGGGCTAACCTGTTAAGGGTATGGTAAATCCACACTCCTACGCGACATCGTGCCGGAACGCTAAATCACTTGGCGACTCGTCTTTGTCGGTAGGGTGGTAACTAGAGACGGCCGAAGTCTCCCACCAGACCAGACTCGAGCCAGGAATCCTACCTCCAACTTTATAATGCGACAGCGCACGGAGGTCGTCAAAATTTGTGGTTGGAAGCCCCGTTTATGTGTAAATTCTTATTCTTCTTAATCGTACAATTTTAGCAGAGTTACAGCAACTATGAGAGAATAACAAATCTGCTGCTGGTGAGAGAATAAATTATGCTTCGTTATAGAACTAGAATCTACATTGTCATCTGAAACAGCGGACGTCCATAGATGTTTTGCAGTGACTCGTTTTATGGGTTAGTCTGGGACGCGATGTCTCTAATCCTGCACCTTGGGATCCCCTCAGTGCTCAAGCTATGGGCTTGCCTACAGCTTCAGAGCTCGCTGATCTATATCCTCAATTCTGATTATTTTACTGACCTCCTAATTTTTTGGATATGATCATGTAGTACTTATTTTAGAATGAATTAATAAGCTTTTATTTTTTAAATTGCTTGATAATATTTTATTACCTTACCACTTTTTTATAATACGAATTAATTAAAATAAAACTTCATTAAACCTAAACCGTCGGCGATACCTAGAGAAACGAGGCAGAGTACCCAAGATGCTGGCAGCTTTTCACCTTTGAATGCGTATATTCATTCTCTGGCCAAGGTAACTGCCAGCTCTAGGAACTGTGGCAGATTCTACGAGATGAGAGACGAGAGAGTTGAGACGGCTCTAGAATATTCCTTTTTAAAATTAAGTTTTTATTGAATAGTACAGCTTAAAAAAATCTAATTGCTACATAGTAATCTCCTCTAGTAATCAAAATGGCGTAAAAGATAAATCATTTTACCTCCGTGGCGCAGCGCGTGCGCTGTTGCGGTTGGAGGTCCCGGGTTCGATTCCCGGCTCGAGTCTGGTCTGGTGGGAGGCTTCGGCCGTGGGTATTTACCATCCTACCGACAAAGACGTGTCGCCAAGCGATTTAACGTTCCGGCACGATGTCGTGTAGAAACCAATTAGGAGTATGGGTTTACCATACCCCTAACAGGTTAGCCCGCTACCATCTTAGACCGCATCACCACTTGCCATCAGGTGAGATGTGGTCAAGGGCGAACTTGTGGTGAATAAAAAAAAAAAAAAGTTTCCATGTAATAATCTATCATATTTAGTAATATAGTCATTATATATGTTAAAGTTAGTACCCTTCTGTTTTACCATTCAGTTTACTACCAATAGGTACATGTTTTTTTAAGCTTAAAATCAGAGAAAAACGTTAGGTTAATTTAACTTAAACACGCTAAATGGTTGGCTTTCATGTGATTTAGCTGTGAAAATGGTTAATTTAACATGATTTGTCGCTATAAAATAGTTCAATACGAGACATTGAGCATTTGGCCGGTTTCCCCGAGGCTGACTGGCTGTAGCAAAATCCTGAAATGGGAAACGTGATCGGGGTTCCAAATAGATATTTTCAATTTGTCCATTTGAAATGTTTTAGCAATGAACGTTGGACGCAAATATTTATGTATGCTTACATTATAAATGCGGAAGTGTTTCTGTTGATTTGTCACCTAAATAGCGTATTGCTATTCACATCCCTGGCATTTAGGAATAATGCATTTGTAACCTTTGTATTTTATTTTGCGATTGATTTAACTTTTAAATATTCATATATTTTACTGCTCGTAAATCAAAATTAATTTAAATTATAGCATTTTTAAAACCCACTTAATAGATGCATTCAAATTCAAATTCAAATAATCTTTATTCAAATAGTCCATTAAGAGGCACTTTTGACGCGTCATTAATTTACATAGTAGTGATTTAACGGTGATAACTACATTCGTAAATTCAAAACTAAAGCTACGAGAGTTCCAAACGCGCCCCGGTCTAAGAAGAAGCCCACAACAAACTAAGCCAGGTAAATTTTCTTTTTGTTATCACTATCTCACATGCCACTTTAAGTAAATAAATCAATAAATCTTATTAATAAATTTCAAACTTTGTGAGTAACATTTTATTCATACGTTTAAACTTTGAAAATTGTATATGATATATAAAATTATTTTACAAGGTGTTATTATGATTTCGACAAGGATATTTTTGTTAAAAATCATACTAACCTAATCTATTCAATTGAGCGGAAAAAATTCGTTCAGCGACCTTATATAAAAAAACAAATTGGGAAAACCATAAGTCTTCCATAGTAATAAGAAAATATTTTTTGGTATAAGATAAGCTTCTGAGCTTCATGCAGTATTAATGGCGTATAATATTATGACCTTTGTCTATCCTTGCATTATTAACGTTATCGAAGCCTCCTACCAGAACAGACTCTAGCCGGGATTCGAACCCAGGACCTCCAACTCTATAATGCGCGCGCGCTGCGCCACGGAGGTCATCTCAATAGCTTTTGACCGATTTAGCTATTGAGACGGTTAATCAAGATCAACCCATTACCGGCTCACTACAGAGCACAGGTCTCCTCTCGATATGAAAGGGTTTGGCCATAGTCCACCACGCTGGCCATATGCGGATTGGCAGACTTCACACGAGTTTGAGAACATTATGGAGAACTCTCAGGCTTGCAGGTTTCCTCACGATGTTTTCCTTCACCGTTGAAGCAGTGATATTTTAATTGCTTAAAACGCACATAACTTTTAAAAGTTAGAGGTGTCCGGATTCGAACCGCCGACCTCGGATTACGAGGCTGACGCCCTAACCACTAGGCTGTCACCGCTTCAAATTCTATTCATAAAGTCGCAAATCATTAGTTGCGGGGTGTAGTCCTTTGTGGAACGCTGATAATTGATAAGGACTTGATATGGGCTGTGTTTCTTTTGATAATGATAATGATATGTTAAATGGCGTGATGATATTGATAATGAGTACGTGTCGAGGGTGGCCCGGAGTGCACTCTCTTAGTTACGAGCATGAGACCCGAGGATGGAGTAACCTGCTTACGTACCGAACAGGAACTATTAAGAACATTATGAATAAAACTTTATTCATTCAGTTTGAAAATTATTAATGCAACTACCATCACTTGGTATCTTAAAAACGTTATAATTTAACTCTAATTTACGACCAGCAAAATATGTATGTATGAAGCGGTGATAGCCTAGTGGTTAGGGCGTCAGTTTCTCATATTGAGAGGAGACCCGTGCTCTGTAGTGAGCCGGTAATGGGTTGATCATGATAAATAGAATTTAATTCAAAGAGTCATCATCATCATCATTATGTGCGGTCATCATCAGCATCCTGGGCCACGGAGGTCGTTTCAATAGCTTTAAGTCGGTCGACTGACCGATTTAGCTAGCTATTGAGACGGTTATTACGGTTTGATTGGTTATATTTAGCGACAACCGTGTCCAACGTCGTTAGTACGTGTGTAGGTAGATACTGTCACTGTTTCATCTCCTCAAATGTAATGTTAAAGCGGATTCCAGCGAAAACTATTTCGTCTGTTTGCGGTTTCGTAGGGCTGTCAGCTAGTACAGTAGAATTTTACTAACTACTTTACTAGTTATTATTATTTATTTATTTATTGGAACGAAGTTCCTTATCGCGCGTTGTGAAAGGGGGCTGGACGGAAAAAAAACTTACGAAACGTTGTCACGCCACTTTTTGTTATTGTAAGCTGTGCGGCGTCGCATGTTTCTCTGTCTGTCTCTCTCTCTCTTATAGAAAGCAAGCCAGATATTTTCATTTCTATTTCGCATTGAACAGTGTGCTGTCGCGACGATTATTTTTGTTGAGTGTATACAGGTTTTTTGTAAATAATAAATAATAAAAAATAATAATAATAATGAATCCTGACAGTGTTTCTGCACAAGTTCCGGATATTGCTGATGGAGTACAAAATTGAGCCTACTGATTCAGTTTATATAATATTATATTTGTTAATAATAAAAAAAATATTATTATAACTTAAATAAAATAAAATTCCTTCACTAATTAATCGAAAGGAACTTCGTTCCATCCGGGTGTCCCTTGACACCTCTCAAGTTTTATTATTAATATAAAAGGAATATAATTAATTATACCATAAAGGCACCGAAAAAACCAAAGAGGTTTGTTTGTCCTTTTAGTTGTAACAAGTATTTCGGATTTATAAGTAAATAGCTTTTACCTGCGGCATAAGACATTAAATAAGTATCAGAGATCATTACAATGGATATGTCTGTGCGTTGTCGCGTTATAAAGTTGGAGGTCCTGGGTTCGATTCTCAGCTCGAGTCTGGTCTGGTGGGAGGCTTCGGCCGTGGCTAGTTACCACCCTACCCACAAAGACGTGTGACTAAGCGATTTAGAGTTCCTGCATGATCGCGATGTCGCGTAGAAACCAATTAGGAGTGTGGGTTTACTATACACCTAATCATCACTTACCACCAGGTGAGATAGCCGTCAAGGGCTAATAGTGCTTGTAGTGTATAGCTAGTTCCTTAGGTAATAAAAAGGCGGTTTTACTATGGAAACATTTTAAGTTTCAACAGAAATTACATAATATTGTATTCCTCCCACATTTTTCTCCCGGCTCAATCAAATCATGTCGCGAAGTGTAAGACGGTAAGAAAAATAAAAAAATTTAAAAGAAAATTGTCGTTGTTCAATGTGACAACCCTATCATATGTACCCAGGATTTCATCTCATACTTGCGGTCTCCGAGGGGCTAGGACTAAGTTGCAATTGCAAAATCTATATCGGAGGCTGTCTCACCAGTACGTCGGCGAAATACTCGTATAGAAATACACTTGCATTCTATACATGTCAGCTTTGGGTCAACTGTACGAAAAAAGCACGGAGCAGCATCAGGGTTCAGTATAATAATGCATACCGAATCCTGATGAGGCGACCAAAATACTGCAGTGCGTCGAGCATGTTTGCTGATGCAAGAGTCCCCGATTACTTCGCGATCATAAGAAATCGGATTGCAGCTTTCTGGTCTCGCATTCGAAATTCCACAAACAAAATCCTCAAAGTATGTTCTGAGGACCCAGAGAATCCCATCGTAAGGTACTGGCTTGCCGTACATCGTGACAGACACCCAGTTTTAGGATAATTTTGATTTACTGGAATGCCGTTTTACTTTTATATACAATTTTATGTTTTATGTTATGTTAGCTTTAAATATTGTGTGTCAATTATGGGTATCTAATCACCTGAAATAAATGAATATTATTATTCCCAGTATATGCTACCTCTCACGCCCGTGTGCAAAATAAATACATATAAAAACCAAAAGAGATATAATAAACTTAAATAGATAATAATAAATAAACTTACATATACAAGGTGTCTCAAAAGTAAGTTCACATTTGCTTATCTTATTACGCGAAAGCAACTATTCTGAGGGGCGCGGGGGGTATGTCAGTCGGTAGTCTGGCTCTTGGGAATTTAGTCGCTATGGAGCGTTTCTCTGGTGCGGACCGTGCGTTGTGCGTACGTGAGTTTTACAAAAACGGTAATTCGGCGACTGTAGCGCGTAGAAAATTCTGCAGTATTCGACATATTCGTCACTTAAATGATGCGCCTAGCACTCGTCTCATTGCAAAATGGGTTGAGAAGTTTGAAGAGAATGGGTCAACTCTGGAGAAACCAAAATCTGGGCGACCAAGAACATCAAGAACAGCCGAAAACGTGGACAGTGTTACTCAGTCTATTCGAGATGATCCAAACCTCTCGATTCGGAAGCGTGCTGTTGCTTTAAATGTGCACAGATCTTCATTATGCCGCATTTTACACAAAGATTTAAAGCTGCACCCGTACAAAATTCAGTTAGTGCAAGAACTGAAGCCTCAAGATGCTGGTCAGAGGCTTGCCTTTGTAAATCAGATGATTGAGCGCTTTCCAACGTTCACCAACATCTTGTTTTCCGATGAAGCCCATTTTCATCTGAATGGGCATGTAAACAAGCAAAATTGTCGTTACTGGAGTGCAACCAACCCAAAACAAAAACATCAGAAACCGCTACATTCACCCAAAGTCACCGTATGGGCAGCGATGTCGGCGCGAGGAATTATCGGCCCTTACTTTTTTGAAGATGGAAGGGGACGCACACTCACAGTGAATTCAGAGCGTTATGTGGAGATGTTAGACGAGTTTTTCGTACCCCAACTGCAAAACTTTCCTGGTTACAACCAAAGAACATGGTTCCAGCAGGATGGAGCAACTTCACACACGTCCAACAGATCTCTGCCTCGAGTTCGAGAAATTTTTCCGAACAAATTAATCTCCAGGCGAGGTGACATAAATTGGCCTCCACGGAGTCCCGATTTAACGCCTATGGATTTTTTCCTGTGGGGTTATGTCAAATCAAAAGTTTACGCTAATAAACCGACTTCCCTGGCACTATTAAAAGAAAATATCCGTCATGAAATGGCAGCCATCACGGAGACTACCTGCCGAGCTGTCATAGGCAATTTTAGTGCCCCACTAAATGAATGCCGAGAGCGCAACGGTTTACATTTGGACGATGTTATTTTTAAAAAATAAATTCCCAAACAGTGTACTTCAATATAAAATAAACATTTTTTCAATAAAGCTAAGACTTTTCTTTTAAAAAAAGATTTAAATGTGAACTTTCTTTTGAGACACCTTGTACATTACATAAATACATATTTGCACCGGGCGGAGGAATACGCCCCGGCAGGGGAGACCAAACGGCCGGGGGTCAGGGCGACAGGTTGAGAAACCGGCGGACTATCCTAGCCGAGTCCAGCAAGACCGCTTTTTGCATCCTGGCTGCGAGCGAACTGCCACGGAACCCCAGTCGCCTCAGATGGTGAGCGAGGCTGACTGGGATCAACCCATTCGCAGATATGACGATTGGGATGGTTTCAGCAGACTGCACATGCCACATGTCGGAAACCTCGTGAGCCAGATCGAGATACTTACGCTTTTTCTCCGTCTCAGCTCTCACGAGGTTTTCGTCATATGGAATGGTGATGTCCACCAAAAACACCCTCGACTGTGCCCGGTCCACCAACACGATGTCAGGCTTATTCGCGAGAATAGTCCTGTCCGTGATAATGGACCGGTCCCAATAGAGCCGGACTCCGTCGCGCTCAAGTACCGGCACCGGTGTGTACTGGTAATAGGGCAACCTCTCATCCAGGAGACCGTACTTCAGAGCAAGCTCTTGGTGAAGGATTTTGGCTGCTTGGTTGTGTCTGTGCAAATACTCAGTGTTGGCAAGCGCGGAACATCCCGAAAGCACATGTCTGAGTGACTCGCCGGGATGGCGACAGGCTCGACAGATGTCGTGAGTGCCATCCTTCAGAATATACTTTCGGTAGTTCCGCGTCTTAACCACCTGATCTTGTATCGCACAGACAAAACCTTCGGTTTCCCCAAAGAGGTCACCGAAGCGCAGCCACTGCACGGACGCTTTCCTATCCACGTGTGGCTCATTAAGAGCTTTAAAAAAGCGTCCGTGCAGTTCCTTCCCCTTCCATACGGTCTCCCGGTCAGAGGTGGTCAGTACCACCGGTTTCCGCCACTCGGCTTGGGCTAAGGATAGTGGAGTGAGTCCTTTATCACTTACTATGACCTCTCTATGCATGGGGGACTCCCTCATCGTCTCAAAGTAGGTTCTGAGGTTAGATATCTCCCGGTTATGCATGGTCTTGACGCTTAATACGCCTCGACCCCCACATTTCCGGGGGATATACAACCTCATCACAGACGATTTCGGGTGGTGCATGCGATAGAGAGTCATAGTCGTGCGGACTTTTCTGTCCAGGGCGTCAAGTTCGGTCTGAGTCCATCTGAGCACGCCAAAGGTGTACATGAGAACTGGCATAACCCAGCCGTTATAAGCTCGCACCTTATTGGCGCCCGACAAAAAACTTTTTAAGATTTTTGTCAGGCGGCCAAAAAAGGCCTCGCAAACAGACTGTTTCATGTCAGCCTCTTTCACCCCTAGGGACTGTGACATGCCCAGATACCGGTATGACTCAGCTTCAGAGAGGGTTCTAATGTTCGATGGCTCGAGATTAATCTCGGCCGAATGAGTAACCTGTCCCCTCTCCACGTGCAAGACCGCACACTTGTCCAGCCCAAGCTCCATCCTGATGGAGTTGCTGAATTCAGTGGTGATATTCAGCAGCTCCTGCAGGCGGATAGCATTGGGTGCCAGCAGTTTGAGGTCATCCATGTAGAGAAGGTGAGGCACTTTAGTCCCTCCTCTCCGAAACTGAAAGCCTGTCCCCGATCCCTCCAGTAGTGTGCTGAGAGGGTTCAGAGCCAGACAAAACCAAAGTGGGCTCAGACAATCACCCTGGAAGATACCCCGACCTATCCTTATCCGATCATCGGCAGCCGCCAGCCGCTCACCATGGAGACAAAGGATTGTACTCCATTGCCCCATGCATTCCCCGAGGAAGTCTCGAACTGTACCATCGACTTTGTACAGCTCAAGGACCCTCAGGAGCCATGAATGGGGCACCGAGTCAAATGCCTTTTTATAGTCGATCCAGGCGGCGGAGAAATTCCGACGGTTGCGTTTGACCAGTTGGCCCGCAACGGAGTCGATGAGAAGGAGCTCCTTAGTACCACGACTACCACCCCGACATCCGTTCTGAGCCCCAGATATGATGTTATTCCCGTCTACATGACGTGAAATCTTGAGGCTCAGAACGGATGTCAGTGTCTTATAGATGGTATTAAGACACGTAATGGGGCGGTACTTAGCCGGATCAGTAGTATCAGTGGACTTCGGAGCTAGGTGTGTGATCCCGGTAGTGAAAAGGCTCGGGAGTGTCTTCTGCTCGAGAGTCTCTTGGAATTGTCGAGCCAAGGTCGCATGGCAAACCGAGAAACCCTTGAGCCAGTAGTGATGCAGTCCATCGGGTCCCGGACTTTTCCAGTTCGGGGCCCGCTTCACTGCACCAGCTACATCCTCCGCAGAGATGGCAACTGGGCTCATCGGTTCAATTGTGGCACATGCTTCCTCTACCGCCGCAATCCAAGGGCCCTCCTCATGCTCCACCTCTCTTGACCACACGGCACGCCAAAAAGCGATGAGGTCAGCCGGATTCGGTCTCTGTGAGGTGGAACAGACTGCTGGACACTCCAGTCTTTTATAGAACCTTTTCTGATCACACGAGAAGAGGCGATTTTGCTGAAAGCGCTCGACTCTTTGCGAGTATCGCCGGATGCGGTTCCCCCATGCAGCGATTTTCTGCTTCAGGTCGTCGATGCGCTCTGTTAGCTTTTGCGTAATATCGGGCTGGTCCAACCTGACCCCACACCCGTTAAACGCAACTCCAACAGAGCGCACAATCCTTGGCCTAGTGTTGCCCGACCTGAAGCTTTGCAGTCTGCCAATGAGGACTCTGGCAAGAGTGATACGATGTTCTATCCTCTTCTTCCAGGCCGGTTCCGCGCTGCGTCTTGCACCCGCAGAACGCTCCGGTCCTGGAGTCTTAACTCCGATGAATCGGTGCACGGCTAGCGCCGCGCCGAAGAGGATAGAAGCCGTATCACTCAGGCCAGCGCTGCTCTCGAGGTGTTGAGGCAGCATTTTGTTTATGGCCTCAATGACATCCCGCGTCGCTACATTTAGCGTAAGTCGGGAGAGCCGCGGCCGACTCTCTAGAGGAGCGCTCCGGATTTCAGAAACCGCCTCTTCTAAAATCCCTCTCATCCGCTCTAAATCCAGGGAAACTGTTCCCTCAGTGCCTTCCTCCACAAGCAAATCTTGGTAGGTGGTAAAGGTCTCCTCGCGGACAGGCGCCGCCTGGGAGACGATTTGCTCTGTGGTTGGTACTGGCACTGCTGGAACAGCCTCACGTCGCAATCGTTCGAGCTCGGTAGCGTTGAAGATGTTAGAACGCTGAATATACCGAGCCCGGTCTGCCAGGTTCTGTTCCGTGACAGTTAAGTTCGGCTCGAGCAGCAGGAACTCGCGGTACATTGCCGCTCGGTAGCCAGTCCGTCCGGTTTCTCCCCCTGTCGCCCTGTAGTACGCACGCATGACATTTTCGTTCATTAGTGATGTCCAGCGCATGCGGCGTACACCACCAGCGGCGGGCGCCGAAGATTGGGTCCTGGTGGGCCCTGTCGTAGCCAAGCCATCTGGTGGGGATGATGGATTGGTCGACCGGCTAGGTGGTAGTGCCGGTCGACTGGAGGTACTGGCGGCCCGTATGCTGTCACGCCCAGCGCCAGCTCCAGGCGCGCCCTGGCGACCCCCAGGCAGCGGCCCTATGCGCTTACTTTTTTTTCCATCCATCATAAGGGGGGGGGGGGGGGGGGGGTGAGTGGTGGCTACATCACTCGGGGTCCACTCAAGTCCCCGAGGAGGCTGTTTCTACGGCCAGCGTGCCGGATTTCGGGGAACTTGGATGATATCAATTAGTTCCCCGGTTCCCTTAGTCGCCTCTTACGACACCCACGGGATGAGAAGGGGTGGCAACATTCTTCTCTGCCGGTGCCACACGGCATATATATTATTATTATTATTATTACTTGCCAATAAATGGGTCACTTTAAGGGATAGGACTCGACACTCCATTAAAATTTAAACAGAAGAGAAAGAAAGAAAAAGTTTTTTCATTCAGACATACAGTTTTGCATGCATAAGTACATAATTTGGCATACACAGATGATGATCACATAAAGGCAACCCACTCAGCATCAGCTGCGGCAATCCGCAGCGCTGGTTATCAGTAAAATCTTATTAATATTATTAATAAGATTTTACAAAATTCTCCCAAATATGACTAAGATAACCAAAAATAATTACGGAATATTGATGGAAGTTCATTCGTTTGTAACAGATGTAAAGCAAGTTGTTTTTTGACAAATAAATATTTATCTAGGTAATAGACAGTCCGAAAAAACTGTAATGGAAATTAAAAATACAGCATTCAAATTTGTTTAGCTGTAGTCAATGTTTAGTGTAAAGTTAGTACTTCAATTTCAATTCCGCAAAGTGACGAGCTGCTCTCAACCAATAACTTCAGCATGTCATACCAGCTGCCATATTATTACAGTTGAAAGCATGCAAAGTTTCCTGCAAAGAAACACATTACGGGGACGGCGCGCCGCGCTCGCTAGATAGCTCGCGTACCTATACTCGCACTGTCTGGAAGTTCAAGAGTGGTGCAAGATTGGAGAGGCGGAATCGGAACTTTTTTTTTCATATGTAATAAAACGAATTAACGAATTTTCATCCCCTACAAGTTAGACCATGACGGCAACCTTACCTGATGGTAAGTGATGATGCTGTCTAAGATGGTAGCAGGCTGCTTAGCCTTTTCTTAGACAGACAATTAGGAATATGTGTTTACCATACCCCTAACAGCTTTTTTAGAGGTATGGTAAACCCATACTCCTAATTGATTTCTACGCGAACATTATGTATTAAATAATAACAAATTCTGTGATAGGTTAGGACGTTAGCCTCCTGATCAGAGGTCGGAGGTTCGAACCCGGGCCACTCCTAGAACTTTTCGGAGTTATGTGCGTTTTTAAGCAATTAAAATATCACTTGCTTCAACGGTGAAGGAAATCATCGCGAGGAAACCTGCACGCCTGAGAGTTCTCCATAATGTTCTCAAAGGCGTGTGAATTCCGCTAACCCGCACATGGCCAGCGTGGTGGACTATGGCCAAAACTTTCTCAAATTGTGAGGAAACCCGCGCTCTGTAGTGGGCCTAGAATGGGTTGATCAGGATGATGTGAAAAATATAAATTGAAATGGTATATTTAAGCAATATTTATTTGCAAATATTAACGAAATTATTTATGATTGTTCTTTACACTTTAAAGACATACTTTTGGTAATTTTTCATGAATATATAACTATAATTCAATGATATAGAAAGGTTGGGCTCCAGTGTGTTTTGGAACATTGGAGCGAAATAAACGCCTTATTCTGTGCACATTATTTTTTATATCTGGACACCTTATATACACAAAAAAAAGGTCCATAATTAAAAAAAATATGGTTTTATATTAAAATCTACTTACTACACTTCTTTTGTTATTTAAAGTTTCATTTGTTTTACTTAAAATGAGATCACATTAAGAACAAATTTTGCGAGTAAAGGCTATTTGTAAATTGGTACAATTTTGAACTTTTCATGTAACCGGAAAAGTGAAAATTACAAGTATGTACAAACATTCTTATAGATATGTATATTTATTATTATCATTATTTGTATCGCGATACGCTTGCAATTTGCACCAGTCGCATATGAAATGACACGTTCGGCTCTGCTCTAGTACCTCATTACGGGTCGTGAACCGGGGCATTTGAGAACTCCCCATCCTTTCATTTCTATCTCGGTTCAGTCGCGACCAGTACTGCTTTCCGTGTTTGGGTTATACTTATGCCCCTCAAGTTTAGAGAAAACCCCTTTTCTTTTAAAAGTTAATCCTTGATGGCTATCTCACCTGGTGGCAAGTGATGATGCAGTCTAAGATGGTAGCGGTCTAAACTATTAGAGGTATAGTAAACCCTCCTAAATACTCCTAATTGGTTTCTACGCGACATTGTGCCGGAACCTTAAATCGCTTGGCGACACGTATTTGTCGGTAGCCTCTAACCAGACCAGACTCGAGCGGGTAATCGAACCCAGGACCTTCAACTGTATAATGGGACAGCGCACGCACTGCGCTTCAGAGGTCGTCAAAAAACCTATAATGGAACGTTTAATGTAACGTAAAAATGAAATATCATGGATAAGTTGTTTTACCTGCGTATATGTTTTTTCTTTACAGGTGAATGGCTTGCACTAAATTTACGCCAAAAGATATAAAAATATCTTTATAATCGTCATTATTAGCCCATCCTATTGGTTTTGACGACCTCCGTGGCGCAGCGCGTGCTCTGTTGCATTTTAAAGTCGGAGGTGTCTGGACTGGTGGGAGGCTTCGGCCGTGGCTGGTCACCACCCTACCGACAAAGACGTGTCACCAAGCGATTTAACCTTCCGGCGCGATGTCGTGTAGAAACCAATTAGGAGTATGAGTTTATCACTAACAAGTTAGCCCGCTACCATCTTAGACCGCATCATCACTTACCATCAGGTGAGATGAAGTCAAGGGCTAATTTGTGGTGAATAAAAAAATAAATAAAGTCTGAGTGGTAAGACGTTTGCATTCGTCGTCAATCGTACAATGTGATTGCTAATAGGATAAAAAAAGTTAACCATAAAAATTTACACTAGAATATTTGTAAAGGGGTTAGGTGTTCCACGAGTGTGCGTCAAGTCATTTGCGGAGACGGCAAACGAGGCGATTACTGTCAAGGCTCTAAAAGATACAATAATTAAAAAATGATTCACTTCATCTAAATATAGCAATTAAAAGAAAAAATTACCATACAACTAGGTAATTATATAATTTTTAATTTTTATTTATTTAATTAATGGCAACCACAGAATACTAAAAAGTATAAAAATACATAAGATAAATATATATAAGAGAAAGGCGGGAGACTTCGTATATGGCGGGCGCGGTTTTTTTCACGTTTATCTTGAATTAATGTTTGTTGGCTAATTTTGGAAAGGACTGGTGTTGGTTGTGTCGGAGCTAAGTGCGTTTGTAAGCAATTTAAATATCACTTGCTTCAACGGTGAAGGAAAACATCTCCCCTTAATGTTCTCAAAGGCGTGTGAAGTCTGCCAATCTGCACAAGGCCAGCTTGGTGGACCATAGTTTGGCCATAGCCAAAATGCTTCTCATATTGAGAAGAGACCCGTGCTCTGTAGTGAGCCGGCAATGCGTTGATCATGATGAATGTCATATGTTTAATGCAATGTATTATAACACAATAATAGAGACATTATCACAGTTATAACAATGAGTATTTATGTTAATTAGCAAGAATTTTCGAATAGACTACCCACACTTAATTGACGGGTAAATTTAACCGCATAAATACAAAATAAACGCTCCTAACTACAGGCAGTACATTATTTGACTAAGCCCACACTAAAATACACTAAATATTTCCAGATGAACTAAGCTAAAATGGCTTACAAAATTAGATTTGAAAATTGTCAATGCATATTAATTAAACTATGCAAATGGAAACCCCGCTTGATATCGTCACCTAAAATTCTGTGGCTTGAAAATGCACGGTCGGATATCGGGGTATCGCGTTGACCCGTTGGCTGATACTTCCATGATAGCTTATCAAATTCAAACTTTAATTTGATAATTTGAATTTTTGAGGATAAAGCTGTCCAGAAATGTTTTATTCTAGGCGAATTATAACAAATCGTATAGGATTCACAGAGTTTTAGTTTTAACCTGTCTTGTTTTAGGTTCATCATCATCATCTGCTCGACTTAGCCTCTTTGATGTAGTGTCAACTCATCCTGTCTCCGGCTTTTCGCATCCAGTCGATGCCTGCCACTTTTCGGAGGTCATCACTCCACCTGGCCGGAGGATGTTCTTTTAAGTTATTTACACTTTTTTGTCGTGAGAAAATCCTTATAGATGCTCCTAAAGGAGGCGCAGAGGTTATGTCAGACTCTCACTGACTTTTAGTTTGATCACTACTAGGCTATATACCACCACAGTAGATCCACTTCTGGTACCAGGCAGAAGCGTGCCGACATGAGTACATCAGAAAACGATCCTACTGTGGGTGATGGACAACCCCATTACCTCGACACACAAATCTTCCAGAAGGCCCCTGGAGCAGAAGAGTTGTCAGGATAACGCATCAACTGCCATCAATCCACTGGTGACAAAACAATGGGAATTCATTGCCCATGCACCCCCCACCCTCCAGTCGATTGTGTACACAACAATTAATCATGCGAGGTACTTGTTTGTATATATGACTACGGGGCGTGTCTTCGTCGGTAATTTGGGTAGACGTGGGTAGTTTCGGGCAAAGAGACCAGATACTCTTGGTAGAACAGAATTACAATTATAAGTATGGTAATTTATAAGGAGCAGACTATACGCTCCACCAAGTACGACTATGCACTACCACGACTCTACCACCGTTCAATGGAATGAATGCAATGCGCCGATGCGTCTTTTAAGAACTAGATGGCGCTGTTCTCTAACTGCCGTCATATAAATTAATTAATAATTTTTAGCAATTATAATTATAGATTTAATATCAAAGTATTGTTGCGCCGATTATGATGTATTTATTAATCAAGATATATTTGACAAGTTAAGAAGGGGCGTCAGCCTCCTAATCAGAGGTCGGTCGGTTCGAATCCGGGCACGCACCTCTAACTTTTCGGAGTTATGCGCGTTTTGAAATAATTAAAATATCACTTGCTTCAACGGTGAAGGAAAACATCGTGAGGAAACCTGCACGCCTGAGAGTTCTCCATAATGTTCTCAAATGCGTGTGAAGTCTGTCAATCCGCACATGGCCAGTGTGGTGGACTATGGCCAAATCCTTCTCATATTGAGAAGAGACCCGTGCTCTGTAGTGAGCCGGTAATGGGTTGATCATGATGATGATGATGATGATTTGACAAGTTGTTTGTAAGGGTTAAAATGTTATTAATCTGTATAAGTACACAAGAGTATAACACTTGACTAGAATACTATTATGAATGTATTAAGGAGGTTATCATGTCGTGCCGCCATGTTTTGGATCCCGCCAAAACAGTGGCCAGTGATTGGTCCACGCAAAATAGCAATAACAATGGACGCCACGGGAACATTGTTATAAGTTGAGTGATATTTTTGGAAGAAATTTTTCAATTTAACTGGGTAATTATCTATGTGTTTCTCGCACTTAAAAACTCCCAGATGCAAATACGTAAGAGCACATTGTGTCGCTTACAACTCTTGTTAACAACTGTACGAGAGCTTATATATCCCCAAAGAACCTGAAACAAACAGCTCCTACAAAGTGGCAAGTAGACAAAAGTGTCTAATGTAACAATGAGGCGACTCACTTAGAGACTGTATACGTAAATTCGTTTGCATTTTCGACATAACCCAGTTTTTGGTGCGAGCTGACATAAACTGATTTTTTTTTTTTTTTTTTTTTTTTTTGTTCTCTCTGTTGCATCTGCGATCAGTCTAAGACTATAAGCAAATTTGTTGGAGCTAATCGAGTTACGAGCGTAGCCCCCAATGGAGCTATCTACCCTTTACATTCAATTTGACATCTCGTCTATGTCTAAAATAATTCGCCGTTTCAATCGTGTGTCCCTTCTGCCGTATAATAGCTTGCAAGCCAGTTGATTTGGATGGTTAAACAATCTCTTTTTGTAGGCCACTGTGGAGTTTCGGATCTCTTCCTTTATGGTAGGTATAAGCAAATTTTCATGGATCTCTTTGTTACTTATGAACCATGGGACATTTGCTATTTTTCTTAAAATTATATTTTGAATTCGTTGGAGAACGCTTACATTCGAGTCACTAGCACTGCCCCAGAGCTGTATACCGTACATCCAACATGGCTTTAGTATGCTTTTGTAAATAAGAAGCTTATTGTCTATTGACAGTTTTGAATTTTTTCCCAGCAACCAGTATAGCTTCTTATATCTAATGTTTACCTCGTCTCTTTTTGTTTTTATGTGTGTCTTCCAAGTCAGGCGCCGATCTAACTGTAATCCTAGATATCTGACAGTATCATGATGTGGTAGTATATTACCAGCAAGACTCACTGGTGGACACTTATCACGTCTCAATGTAAATGTGACCTGTACAGACTTGCTAGCACTGGCTTTAATCCGCCATTTGGTAAGCCACTTATTTATTTCGTCCAGGCCTTTCTGAAGATTTTCTGAGGCAGATATTGCGTTGCTATTGCTTGCCAGAATGGCTGTGTCATCAGCATAGGTAGCCACTGTCGTGCCTTGTACTTCTGGTAGGTCTGATGTGAAGATAGTGTACAGTATAGGACCAAGGACAGATCCTTGGGGTACCCCCGCTGTTATATTATAAAATTGGGATGTAGAATCACCCTCTTTTACCTGGAATTGCCGATCTGACAAATACGATGACATAAGAAGGTAGTAGCTATGTGAGATACTTGTTTTTAATTTACAGAGCAAGCCATCATGCCAGACCTTATCGAATGCTTGTTGGATGTCTAAGAATGCCGATGAGCAGTACTCTTTCTGTTCCAAGGTACATCTTATCATGGAACATACCCTATGGACCTGCTCTATCGTAGAGTGATGTTCCCTGAATCCAAATTGATGGTCTGGGATTGTTTTGTTGACTGAGAGCATTGGCATGATTCTGCGTTATAAAATCATCTCAAACAATTTCGAAAACGTTGGGAGCAGGCTTATTGGCCGGTAAGAAGTAACTTCATGAGCTGGTTTTCCCGCTTTATGTATCATAATTATTTGTGATATCTTCCACACTGAGGGGAAATGTTGTGTGCGCAAAATCCCATTAAACAAAACTGTTAAGAAAGTGACAGCTTTTTTTGGGAGTTCTTTGAGAACTTCTTTCGTAATCATGTCAAATCCAGGTGCTTTTCTGTCTTTCAAACATTTTATCGAGGTCCAGACTTCCCGAGTCGATGTTGGTTTGGGTGGTAAGTCGAGTTGTAGCGCTTGATTCAATATGCCTTGTACATGTTTATCATCCCCAAATTCATTTGGCATGAAAACCTTAGATAAATGTTCAGCAAATACGTTTGCCTTTTCCTGTCTGGATCTTGCCCATTGACCTGTGTTGGTTTTTATGGGAGGTTTCGGTACTTGTGGTCGATCTAGTGAATTCGTGAACTTCCAGAGCGAATAATCGGTAGCAGCCGTAGCTGTTAATGACTCGAGTCGTGCTTGCAAGGTGTTATTTTGCAGATCGGATATTGCTGTTCTGAGTTCAAAAATAGCTTTATTGACAGCTGTTTTGTCCATCGGGTGCCTGCTTTGGTGCCATACTCTTCTCAGTCGCCTTTTCTCCAAAATTTTCTGTTTTATTTCAAGAGGATGGTTCGAGGAGTTATTCTTACTTGTCTCATCTGGGGTACATTTCCAACAAGCCTCTTGTATTAGGCGCGTTATATATAAAGTTGCTTCCTCGATATCTTCTGGCGATGTCAGTGCCATTTTCATATTTATCCTTTCTTCTATATAATCACGAAAGGCATACCAATCAGTGTGTTTATTACAGAGTGTAGCCTGAGTCTCATATTCAATAAGAGTAGTACTGACCGTGAGAATAACTGGTGTATGATCTGAACTACCATCAAGACAAGATTCGGCTTTAAGATAATGTCTAGAAAGGCCTCCCACTATAAAGAAGTCTAGAAGATCAGGGATTTTGTTGGGATCAGTCGGCCAGTAAGTTGGTTCTCCAGTTGATATCGAGTGTAGTCGATTTATTGTGATAGCATTCAGAAGTTGTCTACCTCTAGGTGTTATTGTTCTAGAGGCCCAGTGAGTATGTTTTGCATTCCAGTCGCCTCCCGCTATAAATCGGTGACCAAGTGTGGAAAAGAAAGCACTGAACATTGCATTGTCAATTTTGTGTTTCGGTGGGCAGTAGACAGAAGAAACGTTATACATAAGACCACATTTGTCTTCTACAGCGACCGTTGTAGCTTGAAGATATTCAGTCTTGAATTCAGGCATTATGTGGTGCTTAATTGTTTCTCGGATCACAACGGCTGTTCCTGCGTGAGCCGTTCCATCGGGATGGTTTGTATAATAAGTATTGTAGCCCTTAAAAATGATCTTGCTAGTTTTTGTGCAATGACTTTCTGTGATAAGTAATATATCTAGCTTGTGCTCATCGATCAGCAGTTGCACCTCTTCTTTGTTTGGTGCAAGCCCATTTGAGTTCCATGTTGCTAGTCTTATGCTATTTATTTTAACATTTTACTAATAAGTGTTGTCATGAGGCCAATCATGGTACTCATTTGTTGTAAGAGTAAGTCGAATTTTTCTGTTTGTTTGAGTAGTACTTCTTTTATGTCGTCACTGATTTGTTGAGTCTTTTCCAGTGTATTGTTAAATGAATTTTCTTTAGTCTTAGCTGCTCTAGTTTTTTCAGCATAAGATGGTCTGGGCTCGTTGTCTCTCTTGTCATTTTTGGCTGGGGGTGTCGGAGTATTAATTGGAATTATTGTTTCTGCTAGATTCAGTTTCTCCACAAACGGTTTTTTCTGCGTATGTATTTTTCGAAATGATATTTGTCTATAGACCTCACATCCTTTGTAGTTCGCTGGGTGTGGTCCTTGGCATAGTGCGCACATCGCTGGAGTACTTCGGTCACGTCGGGGACACTCGGACGTTTTATGCTGTTGAGCGCATTTAACGCATCTGTAGGGTCTCATACAATAGTTCTTTGTATGGCCATATTGTTGGCATCTTTGGCATTGTGCAATAAACTTCCGTTTTTTTGGATCTTCAACAGTGACTGATTGGTGATAAATATATTTAAGATCTTTCACGGCTTTATTTTCTGGACCTGCCAGGAGGTTAACAAAAAATGTAGAGGAAGGCTTTTTCTCTGGTCCGTATTTAAAATTGATTATCTCACCAACTACTGTATTTCCAGTGAGCTCTATTTCCTCCTTTATTGAACTAATAGGTGTTGTAGGATGTAAGTTTTTAATAACAATCCTGTAATTTCTTTTGTCCTTTCTGTTAAATGTATGACCAATTAGCCCATGCTCCCGTACTAGTGCAGTTAGTTTCTTATAGGTTTCTGTAGTTGTACTACTCAGTCTTAGCTGGTTTCTGTTTACAATTTTATATGTGAATTCTTTGGTCTCAGCTACAGTTTTTAATAGTTCTGTTAGTTTATTAACATCTTCGATGCCGTAAAGTACTATCGGTGGTGGCTTGACAATTTTTTGAGGTGGAGAAAAATTTTCTCCATCATCAGTAAGATCTACTGGCAGTTCCCCATATCTATTTGTGGTTGCTATGGATGGCGGACTCTCAGATAGCTTCTTCCGTTTTGGGTTTCTTGGCTCAGGAACTCTTTGCCAATTTGGAGGATTCCTTCTATCACTCTGATTATCTCTACTTTGCATATTGTTATTCGTGTTATCTGTTACAGCTTTATCTGGGATATTTGTCTTGCTGCTGCACAGAGACATGCTTCGTGTTCTACTTATAAACAAGCTAGGGTGTAACGCTTGTTGGACAAGTTTTTTATTTTTCGGAGTTTCTTTACTAATTACAACATCATCAAGTTCCATTTGCGGCAAAACTTTGCCCCCCCCAGAATACGCGGGGCAGCCGTGAGCTAGCATGGAGCTAGACTCAGGGAGGGATTCTCCAGCGTTAACGCTGGTACCCTCCTGGGGTAACGTCTCTTTAGATTTTGCTTCCATGGTTGTGTATTTTTTTTTTTTTTTATTTTTTGTTCGGGGTTGTTTTCCCTTAGCCAGTTGTTCGGTTATAGCGCCGAAGGCTCGCTTTTGCCCTTCACGTTCGCTATCAAAGTGTCAAATGGGAGCTCCGTTTGGAATTTGACATTCTAACAATGGCGGGGACGTGACGTGAATAGGACTGGCCAGTGCGCACCTATACTCTAGCTTAACCTAGACGTGCGTAAACGGCGTTTCTCGGCTTTTTGTAGAAGAGTGTTCCCTGGCAAGAACACACCCCACCGAGGCCAACACTAGCGTCGGGGAACTTGAATAATATTAATTAGTTCCCCGGTTCCCTTAGTCGCCTCTTACGACACCCACGGGATGAGAAGGGGTGGCAACATTCTTCTCTGCCGGTGCCACACGGCTAAAACTACTGATTTTGTTTATTTTTCTTTTGAGAATCACTTTAAAAAAAGATTTTTTTTATCGTGGGTAAATCCTCATGGATACCTGCGCCACGGGGGGTGGGGGGGGGGGGGGCACAGAGGTTAAGTCAGACTTCTCACCGCTGTATGGTGAAGGCACGGGAAAGCTTTCGCATACAACTCCACCAGCGGGTGTCCGCTGCAGCAGACCCTCCTTGGGCACGGCGTGCCCAGTTTCGCCGGTTAGAGGTATGCCGGAACAACAGCACACCAGCCAACTTGAGGACCATACTGTGAGTGATGGACGGCCCCGCTTCCATCGCTCTAAATTGTACAAAGGTTATATTATAGTATAAATATTTATGTAAATGATAAACTAGCTTGGGTATTTTTTTTTCGGACTGAATATTAGCTGTGCTAACCCTATTGGTTGACACAGCGTAACCGGGCTGTTTGGCGAACTTCGGAAAGAAGCTCTGTCAGAAAAAATTTTGAGCCCTAGGGCTCGAAGAAACTAAGGGAACGTCTGCGTAAGGGCGCCTCCTGTGAAGCCGAACCGCGGCTTAGGGGACGTTTAGGAAAACGGGGGGGTCGGACGGTGAGTGGTCCTTACGTCTCCGAGGACGTCGATGGAGCCCACGTCCGAATGACGTGAGATAGCGGGGACCTCGTCTTAGAGGCGGACGTCCTAACCAATAGGCTATTACAGCTTCACCCAAGACAGTGTTTGCCCTAATTCTGGATTGCAACTGAAAATTTCTCAACAGAAAAAGACAAAAACTTACTATATTCTATGTTCGTGAGCGGTATCGCTACATTCAGAACGGTAATTCGAATCAATTTCCATTCATAATCATTCGAAAGTTACGTCGTCAGGAATCGCGAATGCAAATGCAATTAGCTCTCAGTTTTTATCCCGACGAATAAATTACCGTGAGACTGCAATGCCAATTATGGGTTTCAAAAATTTAATTTCCACTCGTTCAAAGCGGGCGATATGAGGATCGGAATGGTACAGAAGGTGTATTATATCGCCGAAGTAATAATCATAATTCATAAATTTTAATAATTATCAGATCGACTAATCAATTCTTAATAATTATTTTAAGATGCTTCACAAACTAAAGCTACATTTGAATTTTTTTTAATACAAATTCAAATAATCTTTATTCAAATAGCCCTTTAAAAGGCACTTTTGATACGTCAATAATTTACATAGTAGTGATTTGATGGTGATAACTACACTCGTAAACTTAAAACTAAAGCTATGAGGGTACCAAACGCTCCGGTCTAAGAAGAAGCCCACAACAAACTAAGCCAGGTAAATTTTCTTTTTGTTATCACCATCTTACATGCCACTTAAAATTCTGTCAAGAGCTATCTTAAGAAACGATCTATTATATTACAATTATTACATTATATTGTCTTTGCATCTATTCTTGCTTCAAAGCCCTTCTTATCTTATCAGGATGGCTTACAGTTGAATAAGTGAAACTATATATAGTATAGCAGTATAGTAGCATAGTGTATCTATATACATGATCGACCCATTACCGGCCCACTACAGAGCACAGGTCTCTTCTCAATATGAGTAGGGTTTGGCCATAGTCCACCACGCTGGCCATGTGCGGATTGGCAGACTTCACACGCCTGTGAGAACATTATGGAGGACTCTCAGGCATGCAGGTTTCCTCACGATGTTTTCCTCCACCGTTGAAGCAAGTGATATTTTAATTGTTTAAAAACGCACATAACTCCGAAAAGTTAGAGGTGCGTGCCCGGATTCGAACCGCCGACCTCTGATTAGGAGACTGACGCCCTACTACCACTAGGCTATCACAGCCTTTTTTTTGTGTCTATATATATATATATATATATATATATATATTTAATGTACGTCTGTCAGAAATATGGTTGCTCATTCGAGTGAACTCTTTCCATTTGTTTCGCATTGGAGGAAAATCTAAATATATTCGGAAGGAAAATTCGAGAGATTTCGCAGATTTAACTAATGGTTCGAAAAATTTCTCGTACCAAGAACAAACATTGCCACCCCGTAAAGGAAAACCATGCGACCCCACTTCGCTTCTGACATTTTTATTGTTTTTTATTCACTTTATTAAATACTATAGAATATTCTAGCTGTTCCCCGCGGCTTCACTTGCGTAATTTCAACGACCCACGTGGCGCAGCAAGCAGATGAAGTTGGAGGTCCTGGGTTCGATTCTCGGCTCGAATACGGTCTGGTGGAAGGCTTCAGCCGTGGCTAGTTACCACCCTACCGACAAAGACGTGTCGCAAAGCGATTTAGCGTTCCGTAACAGTGTGGTTTTACTATACCCCTAACAGGTTAGCCCACTACCATACTCGACTGTATCATCACTTACCACCAGGTGAGATAGCCGTCAAGCGCTAACTTGTAGTGTATTAAAAAAAAATCGGGAAATAAATGAATTTAAGAAAGACCCAAAGATGCAAACGCGTTCAAGGTCGTGGTTGAATATAGTGTCACCACAATTGTTAAAACCTTATACACCCGCGTTTCCGTCCATCTAAACCATAGCTGGGACTCTAAGCTATAAATCACTCTCTCCCATAAGAGTCGACCCCAGTACTGGACATGATTCCAGCTAAAAATATTGCCAAATTTTTATATATTTGGAACGTGCTCCAATTTCCCGATAGGTATCACATTTTATGGAATGCCAAAGTCACGGCCGTAACAAACCAATAAAAACAAACTTTGGTTCTTACAAATTCGGAGTGTAGCAGAGTAGGAATTTAATACAACTTTGCTCATTTCAGTTGCGAGGAAGAAAATTCAATTTGACGGCACCGAGAGATGTTTCTTACTATATCCTTGTATTGACTTTTTAATAATATCACAAGATCCTTCGAAACCGTGGGTTCAAACTGGCTGCATTAAAATCATACTTCGTTGTTATCCCACATGAACATATCTATACAAATAAATAAAATTGGAGTGTCTGCTTGTAATATTGAAATAATCGTTTTTTACTACATGCATATGAAACACCAAAATAACATCTTTTACAATTTTTGTCTGTCTGTCTGTATGTTCCGGCTAATCTCTGAAATGGCTAAACCAATTTTTACGGGACTTTTATTGGCAGGTAGCTGATGTAATAAGGAGTAACTTAGGCTACTTTTATTTTAGAAAAAGTCTTTTATTTTAGAAAAAATAAGGTAATGTTGCAATGTCCAAGTACTGTCCAGTACCGCGCGCAGCTCACGCGCATGCCACCGCCTGTGCCATCACTTCTCGGGCGCCTTCCATTTTTTTTTTGAGAAAGCAGTTACTTTTATATTTATCCTGTAATTATTTCAAGTAATTCGGGTTAGTAATCTATTGTTTCGTGATTGAAAGACAAACAAACACACTAACTCAACGCCGACGAAGTCGCGGGCGTCAGCTAGTTAGGTATTATATAGATAGGTAAATAACACGGATGTCCGTATTATTATCAAAATTGTTGAGCCCTTGACGGCAATCTCAGCTGATGGTAAGTGATAATGCAGTCTAGGATGGTAGCGGGCTAACCTGTTATGTCTGGTATTGTAAAACCACACTCCTAATTGGTTTTTACGCGACATCTTGCCGGTGGAATCGCTTTGCCGGATTGTCTCCCGAAGAGCTAGGAATTGAACCCAGGACCTATCACTGCGCCACGAAGGTCGTCAAACAAAATTCAATATGAATATTATTTATATTCATTCCGAATACAAATAATTCATGTTTGCTTATTTGCTTCTTTAGATTTGCTTGTTTTGTTTAGGCGGTACATTTTTCAATATCACATTTCATTTGCTCAAGCAAACTGATTCAAAGCCACAGTAGGTAATCTATATATATAAAAGCGAAAGGTCACTTACATACTTACATACTGATTAAACACGAGATCTCAAAAACTATTGTACGTATAAAGCTATAATTTAGCAAGTAGGTATTTGATAGTTAAGAGATGTCAGTTAAGAAAGGAAATTTGGAAATTCCACCCCTAAGGGTATAAAATAGGGGTTGGAAGTTTGTATGAAAGTTCTATGTTTTTTAAATTTGAGTTTCTAACACGAAAATCGGCAATTTGACATTTGCCTGTAGCTTACTTTCTGAAGCAGGGCATTGGCCACACGGGTAACCTCAATCTCAAGGGAAATCAGCAATTCTACGCAGACGAAGTCGCGGGCAACCGCTAGTATAAATATATATTACTAAACTGGATGCAAGAAAAAAACAGAAGAAATAAATAAAAAAAGCAAATTTGACGACCTCATCGCGCGCTTCGCCACGGGTTCTGGTTTCGATTCCCGGCTCATATCTGGTCTGGTCGAGGGCACACGTCCACATGGTCATTCCCCTACTAGTTGGACGGACTCAATCCGTTTTTTTTATACACATTAAAAGTTAGCCCTTGACGGCTATCTCACCTGGTGGTAAGTGATGATGCAGTCTATGGTGGAAACGGGTTAACCTGATAGGGGCATGGTAAACCCACACTCCTAATTGGTTTCTACGCGACATCGTGCCGGAACGCTAAATCGCTTAGCGACACGTCTTTGTCGGTTCGTCGTTCTGCTACAGATTTATCAGTCTCAGAGTGCTCCCGTGATGCCACCAACAGAAATCGCTGGAAGGAGACCGTAAGAGCTGCTGTGGTGGCTAAATCATAACCACGACCACTCTGCCAAGAGTGAACGAATAAGAAGAATTTACTTAAGGTCGCGTCATCATCATCATGATAAACCCCCATTACCGGCTCACTACAAAGCACGGGTCTCCTCTCAACATGAGAAGGGCTTGGCCATAGTCCACCACGCTGCCCATGTGCGGGTTTGCAGACTTCACACGCCTTTGAGAACATTATGGTGAACTCTCAGGCGTGCAGGTTTCCTCACGATGTTTCCCTTCACCGTTGAAGCAAGTGATTTTATAATTGCTTAAAAAAACGCACATAACTCCGAAAAGTTAGAGGTGCGTGCCCGGATTCGAACCGCCGACCTCTGATTAGGAGGCTGACGCCCTAACTACTAGGCTATCATAGCTTAAGGTCGCGTATTATTGCGTATTTGTATAGCTAGGAAGGCGTCTATGTCGTGGTTCTCACAGTATTGGATTAAAGGTGCCAGCTCTGAGAAGGGTACACCAATCTTATTAGGATAAGCATTCCACTCTTAGATAGCTATTGGCTTTTGTGCCACCCGTTAGGGCATTTAATGTAGTATATGTATGTCGAGTCAAGGGGGTCCGAGGAGTTTTTTGTAAGGGTGACGTCACGATTTTGTTTACTTTCGCTCATAGTAATTAAAACCACAACTTGCCGGTTTACTTTTATTGCGATAATAACTTAGAGGTCCGAACAGTACGACGTCTCGAGCGAGAGAATCTTTGAAAGGCATCGCCCACCCGTATTTATAGCACAAAGCATGCTTGTACAAAATTGATTGTTACTGTCTAAATTGTGTTAGCAAAATCATCAATAATTAAAATGTGGGTAATTATTAAATTCTTGAGGTTTTTGGCGCCGCTGAATAAAGTTAATAACTTCTTCGCGCCGACATGTATATTGACATATATTTATTTATACATTAACCGATATATTTATTTATATATTTCTTTTTATTGATAACTTGTATTGTAACTTGTAAAATTGCGCCGTTACCCTCTTCTTTTATTTAATTCTTTCCCCAAGGTTTGTCTGGAAGAGATTGCTTAAGCAATAAAACCGCCTTTGCATACTCAGGTGTTAAGTGTTCCGTGTTGTTGTTCCTTTAAAATTTGTGTGCAATAAAGAGTATTTATCTTATCTTATCTTAATTTCGCCGAATTTGCCTACTTTTCCGCTCACTAACAAACAGAGCGTACAGTATTGTGACAATGATGATGATGATGATGATGATGATTTTGACGACCTCCGTGTTGGTGACGATAATAAAGTTGGAGGTCTTGGGTTCGATTCCCGGCTCGAGTCTGGTCTAGTGGCTAGTTACCACCCTACCGACAAAGACGTGTCGTAAAGCGATTTAGCGTTCCGGCACGATGTCGCGTTGAAACCAACTGGGAGTATGGGTTTACCATACTCTTAACAGGTTAGCCCGTTACCATCCTAGACTGCATCATCATTTACCATCAGGTGAGATAGCCGTCAAAGACTAACTTCTAGAGTATAAAAAAAATTACGGTGGGAACATCCGTAAGATGCACAGCTATAATGAAATAAAGAATTATTTAAATAAGTTTTTGATATAACTAACTTTATTCATACCTCTAACAGATTAGCCAGCTTCTATCTTAGGCTGCATCATCACTTGCCACCAGAAGAGATTGCTAACCTGTACCCATTACATTGGTTAATACAATATTAACTAATGCACTGAGTAAAGCTTATTTTTTTATTATATCTATATATATAAAAGCGAAGGGTCACTTATTTACTTACATACTTACTTATTAAACACGAGATCTCAAAAACTATTGTACGTATAAAGCTATAATTTAGCAAGTAGGTAGTTGATAGTTAAGATATGTCAAGAAGTTTGTATTAAATTCTTTGTTTTTAGAGTTAGAGACAAAAATTTGCATTAAGATTGATCTTAATGCAAATTTTATTAATAATAAATAAAAAACATGTACATCAATTTTTTTTAAATATTACCTGTTAAGGGTGGTACAATAGGGGATGATAGTTATTGCTTATTTTTTTTATTATGAAGTCAACAAGCTCGAAATTTTGACAATAGGTTTCTTTTAGGGCGTAAATCTACCCCGAAGGGGGTAAAATAAGGGTTTGAAGTTTGTATGAAAGTCCTATGATTTTTACTTTCTGAAGCAGGGTATTGGCCGCACGGGAAACCTCAATCTCACGAGAAATCAGCAATTCTACGCAGACGAAGTCGCGGACAACAGCTAGTAATATAATAAATCTAATTAATAAGTTATGATTTAACATTTCGAGTAGCTTATATTAGCGTGGCATGGAAAAGAACTAACATTGTGACATTAAAATTATCACGCAGAGATCGCTCTTTAGCGATAAGGCCGCCTACCTTCTTTCCTTTGTGTTTTTTTTACTGCCTTGTACTTCTTCTTTTGTGTGGTGTACAATAAAGTGTATTAGATTCATTTCATAATTTTTTTTACACACTACAAGCTAGCCCTTGACGGCTATCTCACCTGGTGGTAAGTGATGATGCAGTCTAAGATGAAAACGGGCTTAACCTGTTAGGGGTATGGTAAACCCACACTCCTAATTGGTTGCTACGCGACATCGTGCCGAAACGGTTAATCGCTTGGCGACACGTCTTTGTCGGTAGGGTGCTAACTAGCCACGGCCGAAGCCTCCCACCAGACCAGACTCGAGCCGGGAATCGAACCAAGGACCTCCAACTTTTTAATACGACAGCGCCACGGAGGTCGTTAAATCCATTCATTTCATTTATAATATTAGTAGGATATCTTCTTTAATTACGTAGGTTCACGGAATATAAGCGTATAACCGCAGATTACGTGATATATAGCTATATGTACAGCAAGGCGGGTTTGTATGTCACGGAGCTTTATGTATGATTTTTTTTTTTTTCGGACTGTCTATTAGCTGTACAAACCCTATTGGTTGCCACAGCGTAACCGGGCTGTTTGGCGAGCTTTGGAAAGAAGCTCTGCCAGAAGAAATTTTGAGCCCTAGGGCTCGAAGAAACTATGGGAACGACTGCCTAAGGGCGCCTCCTTTGAGGCCGAACCTCGGCTTAGGCGACGTTTGGGATAACGGGGGGGGTCGGACGGTGAGTGGTCCGTACGTCTCCGAGGCCGTGGATGGAGCCCACGTCCGGATGACGTAAGATAGCGGGGACCTCGTCTTCGCTGGCGAAGACGGTGTGTAGCGTATGATTGTGTGGTAGGTGGTACGAGTGTGTTGCCAGTAGTCATCTGATCGTCAGGGTCATGAAGGATATGTTTAGGTCTCCTCTTTCGGAGAGGAGCGCTTAGGTCGGGGGAGTAAAAAGAAGCCGCAACTACGAGAGGGTTGGGGTGTCGGATTGATTTATGTATGAGATTACAGCGTGAGGTGCGAGCGTTGAGATGGGTATAGCAATCTCATAAGGATAACCTTTACACTCTTAAATCAACTTTTTCGGCTATTCTCGTTTCGTGATCAACCCATTACCGGCTCACTACAGAGCACGGGTCTCCTCTCAATATGAGAAGGATTTGGCCATAGTCCACTTCGCTGGCCATGTGCGGATTGGCAGACTTCACACGCCTTTGAGAGCATTATGGAGAACTCTCAGGCGTGCAGGTTTCCTCACGACGTTTTCTTTCACCGTTGAAGCAAGTGATATTTTAATTGCTTAAAAAAAACGCACATAACTCCCGAAAAGTTAGAGGTGTGTGCCCGGTTTCGAACCCCCGACCTCTGATTAGAAGTCGGACGCCCTAACCACTAGGCTATCAAAGCTTCCTTTTATTCTCGTTTAATTTAGTAAAAAACTTCTTCTTCAACCTGCGACTATGTCTGCGTGGGCTTCAGAATTGGGTCCAAAATGAAATGAAAAATGTGAAAGTAATAAAAAATTGAAAAATATAATAATGGATTTTAGGGATTGTTTTTTGTCGGAAAAGTGGCATAGGCTACTTTTATCCCGGAAAAACATCGGAAAACACGTTTAGAGAGTGATAACCGAGTTACACGCGGATGAAGTCGCGGGCGGAAAGCTAGTATGTTACAAAAGAATAATTACATTATTAACAAATTTATGTATTAAATTTCAAGAATACATATATAACTTAAAATAAAACTAAAAATCTTAAAAAATAAATAAATATCTAATATCATAACTAAAATCTATTATTTAAAGGAGTCCCTTTAGGCAAGGTTCCGAAGATACTTCCAACGTACCCCTTTTGAATGGCTAGACTAATTCTTTGTCCGAGGTAGCTGGCAGCTCTTCGGTCCCCTGTGATGTCGACTAACCTTTTTGCTATTTTCTTAAAAAGTCTTAGAGTGCTAGGACCCCACGGACCAAGGGTCTCGACACCGAATGAGACAAAATCATAATCGGAGCCTAGACCCTTGTATTTGTATGAAACATTAACAAATTGTTTCGTCTGTGTGGATTTGAATTGTGGACAGTTTTTAAGCTTCCCACGGGGACTATTTGAGAGATGGGTATAGAAAGTACACTTTTCCATAGCATAGATGACATGCATACCAAATTACAAAGTTCTTTGCGGCGGCTTAGCTCGTAAACAATTTTCAATTTCCCTTCGGGAACCACTTAAGGAATCGGGATAAAAGGTAGCCTATGTTCTTTCCATGTCAAAGGCTGCATGCGTGCGAAATTTCATCTAAATCCGTTCAGCCGATTTTGCGTGATTGACTAACAAACATCCAAACATACACACTTTCACATTGATAATATCGTTAAGATTTACCCAAAACCTTCTTGAAAATATAGTAAGTTGCGTGCAACATATATATACTCATCATCATCATCATCATCATCATGATCAACCCATTACCGGCTCACTACAGAGCATGAGTCTCCTCTCAATATGAGAAGGGTTTGGCCATAGTCCACCACGCTGGCCATGTGCGGATTGGCAGACTTCACACGCTTTTGATTATGGATTATGGAGATCGCGTCTTACGCAGTAATTTTTGAAAACCTATTAATATCGCGGATTTACTTGCGGTCTTCAGCTATTAATAACATACGAGTATATCTACGAGTATGTTGAAGCGGTGATAGCCTAGTGGTTAGGGCGTCAGCCTCCTAATCAGAGGTCGGCGGTTCGAATCCGGGCACGCACCTATAACTTTTCAGAGTTATGTGCATTTTAAAAAAAAATCACTTGCTTCAACTGTGAAGGAAAACATCGTGAGGAAACCTGCACGCCTGAGAGTTCTCCATAATGTTTTCAAAGGCGTGTGAAGTCTGCCAATCCGCACTCTGCCATCGTGGTGCACTATGACCAAACCTTTCTCATATTGAGAGGAGACCCGTGCTCTGTAGTGAGCCGGTAATGGTCTGATCATGATGATGATGATTCATTTTGTCCCGCCTTAAATTTACTAAATACTTAATTACCATAGACCACCGTCAAGGGAACGCAAATCCTCGTTACGCACATTAAAAAAAAAATATATAATGAAATACAATTTAAAAAATAATACAGTCACGTAAAACGAGGAAATGGGAAAATGATTAACCGATCAGAGGTTGATGAGTGCTGACTCAGGATGGATGCTTCGACCTTTGCATACAAATAAGTAAACAATTTGGTAAAAAAAAAATATCGGACTTTATCGAATTTTATGGACTTTATTATATATATTAAAACAATTATTTTTTTTTAATCCTAGCTTTTGTTGACTTTGCTAAAGTAAAGTTTTTAATAGCATAGCATAGCATAGCTTCTATCGCGGGCCTTGAGCGTGGAGACCGAATCCAGAAATTCCGTAACGAAAATAATCTTACATCTCCCACTAGATGTATAAAGATACTTCGCCACGGTCATTATAGTTGCCGTGGAACAGCGGTTATCACGGAAGCTTTTTGTGTAGAAGGTCCCAGGTTCGAGCCTGGGGTACTAAATTTTTATTATTATGACAAGCATTTTTATTTAGTTTCACCTGTCCCTGTCTGTAATCAAATCTTGCAAGTTAAATTTTACTCACTTCCAGTTTTTTAATTTAATTTTTCAAAAATAACCTCAATATTATTACTTTTTTATTTTAATTGTTGTTTTTGAAATATTAATTATTAAAAAAAAATGCTATGCTTACTGCATTTTTTTACTTCGTCTTTTTCATTTATTTATTCTTCATTTGTACACCACAAAAAGTAAAAATGGAAATAATAAGAAAAATGGAAACAAGAAGAAGCAGGATACAAAAGGCGGCCTTATCGCTTAGTAGCGATCTGTGCCAGGCAACCAAAATATGCCAAAAGATATGCCAAATTTTATCGATCTTGATCGGTCCAGTAGTTTGAGAAACGTGATAAATCTGATGGTATAAAGTACTTTTATATTTCGAGATCATCATTTTATATTCGCTACCTATACGCATGTCACTATCTGTCATTTTACATAACAGATACAAAATTTTGTTTTGAGTAGTTTTAATTTAAATTCAATTAATAAATGAATAATTAACATGTGTTTTCACTTTAAGTTTTTAACATTAAAAATCACTACAGTTAGAAATTTACAGGAAACCAATATCAGGTAAGTAGGGGGTCTACCCAACACGGAAAAACATGACAAGGAGTCTACGACACAAAAAAGTTTGGGAACTCTGGTCTAGGGCAATGGGTTAGGTATGTACCTTTTAACTCCTGGCTAAGTTTGTTGTGGGCTTCTTCTTAGACCGGGGCAAGTATGGAACCCTCATAGCTTTAGTTTTAAGTTTACGAATGTAGTTATCACCATCAAATCACTACTATGTAAATTATTGACGCGTCAAAAGCGCCTTATAAAGGACTGTTTGAATAAAGATTATTTGCATTTGAATTTGAATTTAACTATACTTACCTTAACTATATTGAATTAAATAAACTAAATTTGTAGCATTTTTTTTTAATTCGTTGAAAAAGTTTTCACGCTGAGTTGTAAGAGTGCTTATGAATTAATTTTACCTGTTACATAAAAATGCCTAGAGCAATGCGTAGAACGAATAGGGTTGTCGATGTTAGAATCTAAATTAAAATAAATGCAAAATGTTTCTTTAAAGTAAATTTCTATTTCGGCTATAGGGAATAATCATCATCATCAATCAAAATTAAAATATATCTTGCTTCAACGGTGAAGGAAAACATCGTGAGGCAACCTGCACGCCTGAGAGTTCTCCATAATGTTCTCAAAGGCGTGTGAAGTTTGCCAATCTACACATGGCCAGCGTGGTGGACTATGGCCAAACCCTTCTCATATTGAGAGGAGAACCGTGCTCCTTAGTGAGCCGGCAATGGGTTGATCATGATGGTGATGACGATCGATTAGAGTTATCGATACGAATATTATAAAGGAAAAAGTGATTCTTTTAGACCAAAGTTAGCGTTCCTATTACCCGGAACCTTTATAGGAACTCTCTGTTGTCTGCCTGTGCGTCCATTTGTCCGTATACCTGTGTATTATATTTTTTTTAAACGGGTTTAGTTATCAAGGTATTTTTTAGTATTTATTATAAAGTGGACTTGTGACTTTGGACACGACTAGTTAATACTCTAATAGCATCATCCTAGACTGCATCAAATTCAAATTCAAAATAAGTAATCTTTATTCAAATAGAAGAATAATAAGTGGTATGGTATAATGTAAAAGGTATGATGGATAAATTCAAATTCAAATAATCTTTATTCAAATAGTCTTTTAAAAGGCACTTTTGACGCGTCAATAATTTACATAGTAGTTATTTCACGGTGATAACTATATTTGTAAACTTAAATTCAAATTCAAATAATCTTTATTCAAATAGTCTTTTAAAAGGCACTTTTGACGCGTGAATAATTTACATAGTAGTTATTTCATGGTGATAACTATATTTGTAAACATAAAACTAAAGCTGTGAGGGTTCCAAACGCGCCCCGGTCTAAGAAGAAGCTAACAATGGAGATAGAGCAATTAACACCCAAGCTTTTTTATCGTTTATATATATCATCATCACTTACCACCAGGTTAGCCGGCTTAGCTAACTTCTAGTGTATAAAAGGAGTGCCAGCCCTACGTAAGCGTGGCTGTGATGAATGAACACCCGATCTTGACAGTTCAATTGAGAAGCTCTTACACACTGTTCAGAACTGCGCGACTCCTTTGAGTTACGGCGACGTGCAAGTGAAATAACACCAATTTTATGTTTATTTCTCCCCAATGCCTTTGAAACGAAGTATTTTTCTGAACACTCAACTCCTCTGCGGTACTTCCAGTGAACTTTTCGATTAGGGAGTACCGGTTCAACAATTTTGCATGTATGCTGAATTTGTCTTTGCGCACTGTTACGTTTCTAAGACAGATCTATGACAGGTTTTTTTTATTTCTTGGAACGAAGTTCCTTATCGCGCGTTGTGAAAGGGGGCTAGACGGAAAAAATTCTTACGAAAAGTTGTCACGACACTTTTTGTTATTGTAAGCTGTGCGGCGTCGCATGTTTCTCTGTCTGTCTCTCTCTCTCTTATAGAAAGCAAGCCAGATATTTTCATTTCTATTTCGCATTGAACAGTGTGGTGTCGCGACGATTATTTTCGTTGAGTGTATACAGGTTTTTTGAAAATAATAAATAATAAAAAAAAAAAATAATGAATCCTGACAGTGTTTCTGCACAAGTTCCGGATATTGCTGATGGAGTACAAAATTGAGCCTACTGATTAAGTTTATATAACATTATATTTATTAATAATAAAAAAAAAATATTATTATAACTTAAATAAAATAAAATTTTATTACAATTCCTTCACTAATTAATCGAAAGGAACTTCGTTCCATCCGGGTGTCCCTTGACACCTGTCAAGTTTTTTTTTCTTATTTACAGGTTAGCTCTTGACGGCAATCTCACCTGATGGTAAGTGATGATGCAGTCTAAGATCGTAGCAGGCTAACCTGATAGGGGTATGGTAAACCCACACTCAATGTCACCACTGTCAATCTTAGGGCTAGTTATGAGCATTCTAAATACACTATCAAATAAAATTACTTTTAACCTAATCCAGTAATGATCACTTTATCGAGTTCCAATTTTTTTATACCCTACAAGTTAGCCCTTGACGGCTATCTCACCTGATGGTAAGTGATGACAGTCTAAGATCGTAGCAGGCTAACCTGATAGGGGTGTGGTAAACCTACACTCCTAATTGGTTTCTACGCGACATCGTGCCGGAACGCTGAATCGTTTGGCGACTCGTCTTTGTTGGTAGGGTGGTAACTAGCCCCGGCCGTAGCCTCCCACCAGACCAGACTCGAGCCGGGAATCGAACCCAGGACCTACAACTTTATAACACGAGATTATAAATGCGACATAATTAGTTATAATCATTCATTGGATAGCCTAGTGATTAGGATGTCCGCCTCCTAATCAGAGGTCGGGGGTTCGATCACTCGAGCACTCACCTCTAACTTTTCGGAGTTATGTACGTTTTAACCCCCGCACATGGCCATCGTGATAGACTACGGCCAAACCTTTTTCATATTGAGAGGAGATCTGTGCTATTTTTTTTTCTTCGTTTTATGGCTTTACGCAGATTAGCCAATGTCAAGTTTATTATTTTATTAGTTTTCTCCCTCTATGGCTTCACACAGATCAGCCAATGTCAATTTTATAGCAATGTAGAAGCTAGGGAGAAATGGCGGGAAACTTCGCACTCTGCGGACGCGGCTCCCTCAAACCTTTCCCAAATCAATACCTGTTAACCATTCAGAAAACCAACCACTACACAAACGACACCAACACTGTCCACGACACAACCAACACCAGTCCCTTCCAAAACCAGCCATCAAACATTAATTCAAGAAAAGCGTGAAAAAACCGCGCCCGCCATATACGAAGTCTCTCGCCTTTCTCATCCGTGCTATTATTTAAATTAAATGAAATTTAATAATTCTGTCACAGATAACTTGTGTATAAAATAAAAAGATCCCTTAATTTTTGTCGATATCACCGATATCGACAAAAATTTCCATTTCCAAATATCCAATTTTATCGCGAGAAGTCAAACGAAATCCGCGGAGTTAAAAAAAAACAGCTGGTTTCATACCATGGCTCCTATCTCCAGTCGTTCCTTCATTACTGAAGATCGTGGTCCTGGTGTCCTTGCAACCTCGTGCGGATTAATTGTTTCCATCGGCTTCTATCAGAGGCTAGTCTCGCAATAGTGTGAAATTTGCATTTAGAGTCCCTCAGCTGGTCTGCCCATCTGGTTGGTGAGCGGCCTCGCGATCTCTCACCGTCTGTCTGGCTCCTATCCTTAGTATATAGAATTACCTACACTCGTTATATAAAGGAGCCGATGCGCACATTTCATCTGACTTTATTGCAGTGGAAATATAAAAGGGAACGTCGGGAATCTGAAAGGTTTTTTCACGCGGCAGAAAGCCCCTTTAAATTTTACATTTGCATCCAAAAGAATTCACGTGAGCAATCTTATTACGGACGCGCGTGATCTGAACCCCGAGTGGTTTCGATAGGTAGCCGAAAATAATAGTACTTTACTATTGATACTCCATTTTATACAAAATAATATAAGATAAGGATAGGGAATATCGATTTTTGGGACCATTTATTTTCGTTTGTTATTAGATTGCAGGAAATACTCTGCATTACCTGGACACAAAACAAATTTAAGGCCATATAGTTATTTATACAATTTATTTATTTATACAATTTATTGCATACATATTGAAAGGAGGACAACAAGAAATACATAAAATAAAAGCAAAAGGCGACCTTATCACTTAAAGCGATCTCTTCCAGGCCACCTTTTTGTAAGAAGCTGACAGAAATAAAGACATCAAATCGCAACACTTATACATATATACATACTAATAATTACATACTATTAAAAATATTATAAATAAATAATTTCTATGTATGTTATGTATGATTAAAGCTGTGATATCCTAGTGCTTAGGACGTCCACCTTCCGATTCCGCAGAGTGATGATGCAGTCTTTGATGGTAGCAGGCTCACCTGTTACGGGTACAGCAGTTAAATTTTTTTTTTTTTGGAGGCTTTCGCCGTGGATAGTTACCACCCGACTAGTTACCGACAAAGACGTGGCGCCAAGCGATTTAGCGTTCCGGCACGATGTAGCGTACAAACCAATTAGGAATGTGGGTTTACCGCAACAGGTTAGCCCACTACCATCTTAGACTGCGTCATCACTTACCACCAGGTGAGATAGCCGTCACAGGCTAACTTGTAGTGGAAAAAAAATAAAAGAAAAATTTTAACCCGATAAAGTGATCATTACCGGATTAGGTTAAAAGTAATTTTATTTCATAGTGTATTTAGAATGCTCATAACTAGCCCTAAGATTGACAGCAGTGCTGTCTGAGGCTAAGGGTGTACACCCTTAGTTCCCGAAGTGGTCCAGGTGGTGTGTCCAAGCGTCCAAGGGAGACTTGAAGAGATTCTACGCTGGCGTGACAAAAAACGGGGCTTACAATTCGTAAGCCGAAAGTAGAAGAAACCGTAAGGGACAAATACTACTTGTAGCATCTGAGCTTGCAATCTTTCATGAACTTGTTTGATTCTTCACTATATTGGTCATCCACTCACAAAACAATCAATTAATTAATTAATTAAATAATTAAATTAACCAATCAATTAACAGTTTTGTTTCGAAATCTATTTATTCGTAATTGGAAAACAGCCGCAACGCAAATTTCTGTAGTTAGATCTAATCCTCTAATTTTTTGTTAAATTGCGGGTATTTTATCGAAACCAGCTACCTTTTGAAAGTGGTCTATTATAAAACCAGTCTGGGAACGTCTGGTATACACCATTTTCGGAAATCTGTACTGATATCGAGGATTTCTTAACAGAACACCCCAATACCCAGAAAACATTTGCTAACGAGGTAAAAATACAAGGTACAGATGTATTCATTAAAGGTATCGATTATGTTACTCTCCAGAACATCTATACCGAAAATATGTTGTGTAACTTTTTGGGGCTCCTTATGTAATATAGACTCGTAAATTCTTATTGTATATACAGGCTTCATTCTATTTTGTATGCTACTGGTGTCCTTTGGATACCCAATATATACATAAGGTCTTTTATGCGTTGGTTATTAGCAATAACTTGTACCTTTGTAATTATTGGGCCTACCGATGTCTATTTGTTTTTATTGATATTGAATTTTAATAAAGCGCCTGTCTTTGTCTACACCAGAATTGCCTAAACTGTTTGTTTCAAATACAATCTGCTGTGATTTGTCTATTTTCGTAAGACATTATATATCATACTAGTTGCGTCCCACGGTTTCACCCACGAAACTTCCGTTCCCGAAGGAATGTGAGGATGAAATATAGCTTATGTTACTAGCTCTTAATTTAACTTTCCATGAGTGAAAGAATTTTAAAAATCGGGTCAGTTTATCCTGAATATCTGAACCCATTTTCTTTCTTTACTTATATATTATTGGTTAGATGTTGATGAATTTTCGCATAACCAGTCTCTCACTTAGTAGTCCAATCTCCAACTTCAAGTGTGTTTTTAACAGCTGGTTTATATAATTGGAATAGATTTCTTGGAAGATAATAATAACCTTTTTTTCATGGAAAATCAAAAGTAAAATCTTGACCCACATAAACGAGATCCACTACCACTGACCCGCATTATTTATCTCTTGGACACCCAATTTTGTTTTCGCTGATAGGGTGCCCTTGTGGATCGTCGTTATCAATTTTGCAAAGTATAATTGGACGTAGCAAAAAGGATCCAATCCACATTGGTTGGGTTTAGTGATATTCAACTTGGATTGTGACGTGTTCCTCAAATTTGTTAAATTTGCCTACTATATAAGGTTTTTTATACTTTGTTGTACTTCAAAGTGTCGACTTGTGTTAATATTTTATAAGCCATAACTCATTTTTGGTGATTTTGTGGAGTTAATTTTTATTGGGTCTGCGATCGAGCCATGTTTGGGAGTACCGTAACTTCTCCTCCAAAGACATTTCATATCTTTTAAACTGTCTTTGTAACAGAAAGGAAGAAAGAAAAAGTTTTTTATTCAGCCCAACAGTTTTGCAAGCATAAGTACATAATTCGACATAATTTATATACTATATATATATATATATTATCACTTTTCTCCAAAATTAATAATTTAAACTGTATTTGAAATGAATAAACGTCCAATTGCCTTAAGGAGGTATTTTCCACTAGATTTCCATTAAAACAGCTGGTGACCGGTATCATATCAACTTCAAAACAGATAGAAAAAGCGGTGATAGCCTAGTAAATAGGGCGTCAGCCTCCTAATCAGAGGTCGGCGGTTTGAATCCGGGCCCCTAACCCCTAACTTTTCGGAGTTATGTGCATTTTTAAACAGTTAAAATATCACTTGCTTCAACGGTGAAGGAAAACATCGTGAGGAAACCGGCAAGCCTGAGAGTTCCCCATAATGTTCTCAAAGGCGTGTGAAGTCGGCCAATCCGCACATGGCCAGCGTGGTGGACTATGGCCAAACCCTTCTCATATTGAGAGGAGACCCGTGCTCTGTAGTGAGCCGGCAATGGGTTTATCATGATGATGATTGCCTTAGGAAATGAATTTTCGAAGATCCTTCCGTGGATTTGTTGTGATTGCCATCTGTATGCAAACTTTCAGCCATGTGTTGCATATAAGTAAAGATTATCTGAGCAAAACTTCATTTAGCTTAACCTCAATAGCCCTGTGAGATAATAATCCTCGCAGTTTTCCACTCTCAAATTTCGCTTTGGATTTCACGTGTTTGCTGGCTGCTTAGTGCTGGTACAATTTGCCGGTGCACTCGAGAGCATCTCGTCAAACACCTGTAAGGCTGTTTGCAAGACGTACCAGACGAGAACAAACACGAAAGAATACATTAGCTCCGCGTGGAAAGCCCTGAATAGGTCATGTACACCACTAGATCCGTCTGAGCTCTGGTCCACGGGACAAGTTACAAACCACCAGCGGGTAGGTAACTTGAACATCGAAACTTTATAACGGATATAGTTTGCATTAATTTAACATGGAACCCTAGAAGAAGTAATACTATACCGGAAACATAAAAGAAAATAGATTATTTATTTTATAGACTTGAATTAATGATCGCGATATCGTCCATTTTATTTTATTTGAACAATTTATAAAGATCGGTTTTGTTAAGTCATACATACCTAACAAAGTGTTTTATCTTTTTATCCCCGCAGGAACGGTTTCCGGGTGCTTATCTGGGATAATAACTATAAATCATGTATCCTCTAAGATATCAGTTGTTTCTTTGCCTATTACATAATACGAGAAGAATTGAATTAATGTAGTTATTGCCTCACAATAATGGTAAATAAGTATGAGCAGATAATAATATAAGTATGAGCGCTACAAATGTATTGAAATATAACTACGTAAATAAAGATTATTTTGAATTTTAAAAAAAAGCTGTTGAAAACAAAATATTACTTCTTATATTGCCCTTATCCGCAAATATGTCGTCGAACATATCATAATATCTTATCATTTTGTCGTATGTTTTACAACCGACCGTCATCCTAGATCCAAAAAATTGACCCAAAAAATTGACGAATGAATTAATACACTTTTATTATACACCACAGAATAAAAAACAAAACTTTTAAAACAATTAAGTGCTGTAAAGTGTCTGGCGACCCTATCGCTACATTTTTGACGATCTACATTATAGAGTTGGAAGGAGTTGGAAATCAAACTCAGGAGTATTTGATTTCCAACTCGGCTCCCTACTGACAAAGATGCGTCACGAAACGATTTATTGTTCGGGCACGATGTCGCGTAGAAACCGTTTAGGAGTATGGGTTTACTATACTACCAACAGGTTAGCCCGCTACCATCTTAGACTGAATTATTACATACCATCAGGTGAGATTGTCTATGGGCTAACTTGTAGTGTATAAAAAATTAAACAAAGCGATCTTCAGGGATCCAGATCTAGGGAACCGAAAGAAAATGCAGTGTCATGAGAAACCCGCTGTCTCTTATGACTTGTATACATTCATTTTGATGAAACGATAGTACCGAGGCTCCAGTGTTGCCGTACAACCGCCTGAGTGCAGCGTACAGGAAGACTCAAACATAGCGGCGTGTTTTGAGTATGTTTTCACATGTTCCTACGTTTCTACTTAACTGTTGTACAGGATTTTTCAGGCAAAACGTGGAATGTTTACTTTAAGTAATTATTCACAACTCATTAATAACAATAGTATTGATATTTTTTTATACCAGGCAAAGCCCTTCATCGTCATCATCATGATCAACCCATTACTGGCTCACTACAGAACACGGGTCTCCTCCCAATATGAGAAGGGTTTTGGCCATAGTCCACCACGCTGGCCATGTGCGGATTGGCAGACTTCACACGCCTTTGAGAACACTACGAACACTAGAACTCTCAGGCGTCCAGGTTTCCTCACGTCCTTCACCGTTGTCTGAATTGGCAGACTTCACACGCCTTTGAGAACATTATGGAGAACTCTAGGCGTGCAGGTTTCCTGGCGATGTTTTCCTTCACACTTGAAGCAAGTGATATTTTAAATGCTTAAAAACGCACATAACTCCGAAAGTTATAGGAGCGTACCCGGGTTCGAACCCCCGACCTCGGATTAGATTGACGTCCTAACCACTAGGCTATTATACAGCTTTATAATTAATATAAGAAGAAGATATATATTTTTTTATCTACTACAAGTCAGCCCTTGATGGCAATCTCACCTGATGGTAAGTGATGATGCAGTCTAAGATGATAACGGGCTAACCTGTTACGGATATGGTAAAGTTATACTCCTAATTGGTTTCCACACGACATCGTGCCGGAACGCTAAATCGCTTGGCGACACGCCTTTGTCGGTAGGGTGGTAACACGGCCGCAGCCTCCCACCAGACCAGTCTCGAGAATCGAACCCAGGACCTCCAACTTTATAATGCGACAGCGCTCGCTGCGCCACGGAGGTCGTGAAAAAATTTACATATATTAATTATATCATCCGCTAACTCTATATAAACGGAACTAAGCTAACTGGCTCTAAGCATAAGGCGTCTTTCACCGGCTAGCATAAAGCTGGCTTATCTTACACTGAACGTACGAAACCTGTGACTTTGTTTTAACGGCTTAGTTTACGACGGAGCTTTGCTTAAATTGCGCAATCGCTTTGCACTGGAGGATTACAACTCCTGTTTTTTTTATAGCACTACGAGTTATCATTTGACATCACCTCGTGGTAAGTGGTGATAGCGTTTAGTCTAAGAGGGCTATCTTATTAGGGATTTCGAAGAAAGGAAATTTATCTTTAATGTTACTAATGTTTGTTTAAGAGATATAAAAGGGGATTGATATAATGGATATAATTTATTATACATTAAACATTTTACATAAAACTTAAAACGAAACTTAGATTAACCTAAAACTAAAAATCTTAAAAAATAAATAAATATATAACATCATAACTAAAATATATTATTAAAAGGAGTCCCTTTAGACAAGGTTCCGAAGATACTGGCAGCGTTCCCCCTTTGAATTGTTAGACTAATTCTTTGTCCGAGGTAGCTGGCAGAGATATAAAAGAGATATTTTTCATAAAATTTATTAAAATTTGTCATAAAATGTGACGACCTCCGTGGCGAAGCGCGTGCGCTGTTGCATTTTAAAAGTGGGAGGTCCTGGGTTTGTTTCTGTTTTTCTTATTATTTCTTTTTAGTTAGTTAGTTGTTGTTTTTAGTATTATTTTTACTTGTGGTGTACAAATAAAGAATAAACACAAACAAAAATATTTGATGCATATAAAAATAGAGAGTGAAAACCTTATAAACCATTTTTTACATCTTGTCTCGCGTTTTAAATTAATTTGTGTAAATGAATCGTATTGTAATAAAATATAAAAAACACCTACAATAAGGTCAATATGCTGTAATTCGCGTAAAACTAAGCAATTGTTGGTTAGTTTTCTAAGCAATTGAACTTTAGCATCGTTCAATTGCTCAGTAAAGTTAACATCTCCTAAGAATGCTCCGGTGTCGGAGCGAAGCGCGTGTTGAGAAGGCATTCTGTGGGATCTTTATAAATTGCAACGTGCAGATTTACCTGCTTTACGCGGATTTAAACAAATTTTTTTTTTTTTTTAATTCTCCACAAGTTAGCCCTTGACTGCATCTCACCTGATGGCAAGTGATGATGCGGTCTAAGATGGTAGCGGGCTAACCTGTTAGGAGTATAGTAAACTCATACTCCTAATTGGTTTCTACACGACATCGTGCCGGAACGCTAAATCGCTTGGCGACACGTCTTTGTCGGTAGGGTGGTAACTAGCCACGGCCGAAGCCTCCCACCAGACCAGACTCGAGCCGGGAATCGAACCCAGGACCTCCAACTTTAAAATGCAACAGCACACGCGCTGCGCCACGGAGGTCGTCAAAGTTATTTTTAATGTTTATTGTATGCCACCAATTATCGCATAGTAATTGCTGCTATTATTAAATTTCCTTTAACATATATTTTGTATTTTATAAAAATAAAAAAAAAAACAATTTTTATTCGTTTTATACTATTCATGTAATAAAGAGTTTATATTATCATAAAATGTGATTTTCAAAACCTTCACTAAAACAGTGTGACGGTTTTAAGCTCTAATTTTCTCTGTTCTGTGACAGGCGGTAGTAGGACTAAGAAACTAAGGTCATCTTTTGATTAACAAGTCCGATTAACTTGAAGTTTACGACAAAAAACGTTAACTTTCTAGCCATATAGCATTTATAATGGGATCAGTCTTGAAGAGCCACTTGATCGAATACCAAACCGCGGCGTCTACCCTGCGTCTTTAACGGCGTAAAAGATTCAGTCCTGCGGTCGATAAATCACATAATTAATGATAAAGATCTTGAATGAAAAAAGAAAAGAAAGGAAGAAAATGTATTTATTTTTGTTTCAAAGATATAAAGAATTTGAAGACCGAGTTCTTCTGACACAGTTTTTACACTAAACAGATGGTCTCTGCTTTATCAGATACTGTAATATTATTTGAACAAATAAATTTGTATTTCATTGTCTGTCTGTCCATTTAGAATAGGTTACAGCTCAGCATAAGCCATGCGTGCCAGCAAATTAAAAAAAATAACAAAAAAGGCACGACTTGTGTCAGGACGCAAATTTGATCGCTGGTTTGACGCGACATATCGGCCATGCCTTTAAGGAAACATCCCTTGTAAATTCTCTCGTTAAAACAAATACACCAGTTGTTCTTGTGCACACGTCGCACAGGTTCCTACGTACAGTGTGAGATAAGCTAGCTTTATGTTGTAGGAAGACGCCGTATGCTTACAGGGAGCTCGCAGCTTCCGAGCATAGAGATACTGGATGAGATGATAATAAAGTTGCGTAAAAGAAAATCTTAACCTAAGTTCTATTTTACTGCCCTGCGCGATTCTTCAAGAAACTAGGTTGGGTTAAAAGTTTCTTCGCAACTTTTTAATGAAAATTGATTGTGTACCTACTTATTAACAAGTAACAGTTCTTTTGTTTCATTTATCATAAAATAATCTTACTCACGAATCAAAAAAAAAAAAAACTACTTTTAAACGCTTCATAGATGCCTGTAAATAGGTTTACATGAATAAAGCTATTTTGAATTTTGAATTAAGAATTTAAAATGTAAATATACGAGTTTTTTATGACAAACTAAGCTTGTAATCTTGTAGCTAAGTAAGGCTTGTGATCTCAACTAAACATAGACTAACTTGTTAGGGGAATGGCAGTTTTATCCTTGCTCCAAATTATTTCTACGGAACCCTGGACCGGAACGCCAAATCACGTGGCGGCACGTCTTTGTTAGTGGGAACCAGCCACGGCTGGAGCCTGTCCCAAGACAAGATTACGGAAAATTTAGATTAAATGGCCTACGTCGCATCCGGAGGGGCTGAAATCTTGGACCTCTTGAACCAATTAGGAGTATGGGTTTACTGTAACCCTAACAGGTTAGCCCGCTATCACTTAACATCATGAGTGATTAGGTGAGATGACGTAAAGGGCTAACTTGTGGTGTATAAAAAAAACCTATAAATTATCTCTATGCAATCTGGGAGCTTGTTACCATCGCTTACAACCGGTGTTTTTTCTTTGCTAGTGTTAGCTTTATTCTTGCGTAAAAGGTTACATAAACTTTTGCACATACATAGCAAGTGGGGATCGACATTGATAAAAAAAGAAAGATGTGGTGTCGTGGGACACCAGTTAGGAACGAAGTTCCTTCGGCTAATGTAGAATCGACACAATTTGCAAAAAAAAATCGTGCTCAATTTTATGTAGGTTTTCTTGATTTTTCTCTTAAATTTAGCTACACGCAGGTCTCATTTAACGGTTTTATTTCCACGGACTTTTTCTTACGGTTTTACTATCACATTTTTTTCAGTTCTGTCGCGCAGCATAATCCCTATCTCTTCCAAGCCTGCCGTAAGGAACTTCGTTCCAAAATTCGACGACGAAAATACTTATAGAGAACATGCACACAGCTTACCTCGCGATATTTTCCATAGCCTTAATGGCTAGCAAATGATATTTAATTAAAAAATGCTTAAAAAGTTAAAGATTGCGTGCCAGATATCAAACTAAGGCTGAAAGGACGGCTTGAATCTTTTCATAAGAAAGTGTGTTTGTTGTTTTGTTGTCTTTTTAAGCACCAATAGAGAACGAATGAGGGTTTATTTTGGCGGTGAGAGAGTTTAATAATAATAATCATTTATTTGCCAGAATGTATGTACAATAGTCAGATGTTATTAAGCGATATCAATTGGTTAAGAGGTCATTACATTCTACTAAATTAATAGTGTGCAAATTTTTCTATAAATCATTAGCATTATGAAAAATATTGAATGTCCAATCAAATTAAAATAAATACAATAAATTAGATGTCAGCAAAAATAATTAATTATACATTAAATATTAAGTTTTATCCATTAAATATTGTTTAACGTCATAATATGATTTTTCCAGAAGCATTATATACATTTTTTCTTAAACATATTTAAATTTAAATTTTCAAAGTCCGTTGGTAGCTTATTGTATATTCTCACTGCCATGCCGCTAGCACTTTTCATTTATGATGTGGAGGGTGAAATATAACTTTTCCAGTACACTTGTACATCTTTACGCCCGACACGTTTTGTGCTCAGTGCTACTCTGGAATGATCCCTGTCGTCTAATACCTGCGCTTAATGTCTAGTCCTAACTCCTTAGTACCCTTGTAGAAGATCAAGTTTCTTGTCAGAGCCACTTTCATCTTGCTATAGTAATCTAGTGGTTACTCCATAACAGGAAGAATAAATACGTTCAACTGTTTACGGAGTAGAAGCTGTGATAGCCTAGTGGCTAGGACAACGGCCTCCTAATCAGAGGTCGGTGGTTCAAACCCCGTCACGCACTTCTAACTTTTCGGAGTTATGTGCATTTTTAAGCAATTAAAATATCACTTGCTTCAACGGTGAAGGAAAACATCAAGGAAACCTGCACGCCTGGGAGTTTTCCATAATGTTCTCAAAGGCGTGTGAAGTCTGCCAATCCGCACATGGCCAGCGTGGTGGACTATGACCGAATATGAAGTCTCCCGCCTTTCTCCCTGTCAAACATATTGGCGCCATTTTTTTTTGACCACAGATTGTATACACAGGCAACATTGATTATTACTTTTCATATGTTAATTTATTATCTCATCATGATCAAAACATTACATCACCACAGAGCACGGGTCTTCTATCTATATGAGAAGGGTTTGACCATAGTCCACCACGCTGGCCATGTGCAGACTGGCAGACTTCACACGCCTTTGAGAACATTATGGAGAACTCTCAGGCATGGAGGTTTCCTCACGATGTTTTCCTTCACCGTTGAAGCAAGTGATATTATAATTTTTTTTTTTAAACGCACATAACTCCGAAAAGTTAGAGGTGCGTGCCCGGATTCGAACCGCTGATCTCTGATTAGGAGGCTGATGCCCTAACCACTAGGCTATCACCGCTTCTTATTATTATTATCTATGTGGTAAAAACTATTCGAGGATAATAATCTTGACGAGATTTATATGTTTACAGCGTACAAAATGTAGTATTATAATTGTGGTATGCATTTTGCATCAGAGCAATTCGAAGAGTTTTTCGCTTACGATTTTCACTTTTACCCAACACACCGTTATAATCTTTAGTGCGCAAGGAATAAATGCTGAAATCCTACGTATCGATACCGGTGGTCGGTCCATTAATTCAATATATTACAAGGTATCTGGGGGAGGATATTAATAATTCAAAACGCGAAAAGCTCTTGAATTAAACAGTCTTGGTGTATGACGAGAATAATAGGAACGGTACGCGTTTATAGGTTACTATGAGAAAGTTTTCTAAACTTACCCGGAGCTATCACAAAGAGACGTCCTAAATTGACCTTTTATGATATCAGTTGACAATCTGCGCAAATGCCCCAGCGCGAGCGTCACAAATGCTCATTTATTATGTAACAACAAAACAGGTACTAACCATATTATAATCGAAATAAAAACCCAAAGTATGTGTACACAAATTTAAACTTAAAAAATAAGGTATAGTAACATATAATCGCTTCGTATTGTTGGCGCGTGTAATGTTATTAAAGAAGTATTCAAATTCAAATTCAAATAATCTTTATGCAAATAGTCATTTTTGAGGGTTCCAAACGCGCCCTGTTCTAAGAAGAAGCCCACAACAAACTTAGCCGTTTTTTTGTTATCACCATCTCACATAGTCAATAGTAAATTATACTACCTATGAAGTGCAATTTATCCCCAAGCTTTTTTATCGTTTATACAATCCTTAATATCGTAATATGATTTTTCTATAAGCTTTCGTTTTATGAAAACTTTGAAATTAATGATAGACATCTCCAAGATATCAGTAGGTAATTTATTATAAAATAAAATACAATTTCCTTGGAATGAGTTACTATTTTTGTGCAGCCTACTAAACGGTAATACAAGTTTACTTATACTTCTAATGTTCAGTGCGTTACCGTCCATTTTTTTCTTGAATTTATCAATATTTTTGTGAACATACATTAAATTTTTATATATATATTGGCTATGAACTGTCATTATTTTATAATCTTTTAATTTATCTCTTAACGACTCTCTAGGACCTAATTTGTATTCTTTTAACAAATTGTATTTCAACAGTTTTTGAACAAGCAACTTTGGACAATGTTTTAATATACCTAGTTCGTTGTTATATTACTTACATTGAATGGAATTGGAGTTTTTGGTATGTTTTATATGTACGACCATAGTACCTACTGAAACCATATTGTACGTAAGTTTGAGCGAACGAGTTATATAGCATTAGATGGATTTTAAATGGAACCTGTCGACAGATTGTTTCAATTTATTACATACGTAGTCTATATGCAAACTTTAGGCCCTTTTGTAACCTTGGTCACTAGAATGTCGTAACTTTCAGGTGATTTGTTGTATTAAAAAAGATAAACAATATTGTTTGTGCACAATTTATAGTCACGCAATCAAGTGTATAGATCTGGCACATAAATCCCGGCCAGATAATAAATCATAGCGCACACCAACTGATTCTTTTATCCCTAAATCTGGCCGACTCCCGAGGGATAACTTATCATGACCCGTCCGTGAATCCGCACGAGATCGATTACAATTTAATGTCCCCAAATGTGAGACGGCCTTGAAGTATCTACTCACTATATAGTTGGACCCTTCCATTACCTATGCTCTAGATATGCGGTGCTATAAAAGCTATAGTAGTAAAAAATTTCGGTCGACGTCTATATTTAACGACTTCCGTGGTACAGTGCGTGTTCTGTCGTATTACAAAGTTGGAGTTCCTGGGTTCGATTCCCGATTATTATATACCACAAAATAAAAACAAAAATTCAAAAATAATAGCGCGGTAAGCTAGAAGGTATCGCTACATTTTTGACCACCTCGGTGGCGCAGCATATGCGCTGTGGCATTATAAAGTTGGAGGTCCGGAGTTCGATTCCCGGCTCGGTTCTGGTCAGGTTCGAGGCCTCGGCCGTCGCTAGCTACCATCCTACAGACAATGACGTATCGCTAAGCGATTTAGCGTTCCGGTGCCATAGCGATTTTAGTTAATTTTTACCCATGCTGTCGAAGTTGGGCGGCAACAGTTCGTGGACTCGAGCTGGGAATCGAACCGAGGACCTCCAAATTTATCGTGAGAGATCTTCAAAACTTCTACCCTAATATGAATCTTAGGGTAGACAGTGGTTTTAACCATGTATCAAGTCGATGCTAATGGGTCTAAGGAGGCAGATTTCTCACTTCGTGGAGTTTCGGATATGCACTGCTTTTATTCATGTACTAGCTATTGCCCGCGACTTCGTCTGCGTAGAATTGCTGATTTTATTTGAGATTGAGGTTACCCGTGCGGCCAATACCCTGCTTGAGAAAGTAAGCTACAGATTCAATTCAAATTGCCGATTTTCGTATCTCTAAATTAAAAAACATAGGACTTTCATACAAACTTCAAACCCCTATTTTACCCCCTTCGGGGTAGATTTGGATGAAAAAAATTTTAACTTTATACTTACGCCCTAAAAGAAACCTATTTTCAAAATTTCAAGCTTGTAGACTTCATAATAAAAAAATAAGCAAAAACTGTCATCCCCTTTTTTACCACCCTTAACAGGCAAAATTTGGAAAAAAAAATATGTACATGTTTTTTATTTATTATTATTAATCTTGATGCAAATTTTTGTGTCTCTAACTCTAAAAACAAAGAAATTTCATACAAACTTCCAACCCCCCTTTTACCCTCTTAGGCGTGGAATTTCCAAATATCTTTTCTTAGCTGACATCTTTTAACTATCAACTACCTACTTGCTAAATTATAGCTTTATACGTACAATTTTTTTGAGATCTCGTGTTTAATCAGTACGTCAGTCAGTCAGTATGTAAGTGACCTTTCGCTTTTATATATATAGATGATGTGCTGGTTATAGCAAATGTCTCCTCATTAAAAACAACAGTTGATAACTATCCTTAACTTACTATAACTTTGGCTCGCTCGTTTCAATTTTAATCGCTCGTTTCAATCGCTTATTTACTAGTACTTTTTTGTTATCACCGCCTCACATAATCAATAATAAATTCTGACTAGCTATGGATTTAGAGCAATTCACACCCCAGGTTTTTTGTCGTTTATATAATCCTTAATTTCGTAATATGATTTTTCTACAAGCTTTAGTTTTATAAAAACTTTGAACTTATTGATAGACATCTTCAAGATATCAATTCGTTTATAAAATAAAATATTGTACGTTTAATTATTTAAATACTTTAATACATCATCAAATCTATCTTCGATCTACTTTATAAGGAAACTGGTGGTTTCCGTATTACCACATTACAAGGAAATGCTTTTACATTGGGAAGGGGGTTAAATTCTGATAACTACTGTTCCGTAAGTATAATGTTAAACGCTATGTCGCTATGTTTTGATCATAGATTATGCTGTAGATGTAGCGGTGTATTTTGATTTCACCTCTTTTTTTGAAGTGAAAACTTCTTTAGCGGCGTTGAGCACTTTTTCTGTAATGGGTATAAAATCTTAAACTCGCGTCAGGACACGTGACCTGATCGAAAAAGCGTAAGACGGATGGAGAGTAGACAGCTATCCCCTCTCTACGGCGCGGCGAAAATGTATGCCTGGGCCTACTGTTTCGTTTAGGCAGCGCAGGGCGCTTGCGCGAATGTTCGTGTATGTTACAGCGTGCCACGCGCATCCATGGATGGTGACAGCTGATGGCTCGACCGTCAGTGTAGTGATCACATTGTTGTGTATTCGTAAAATTCGTGAATGTAAAGTGCTTAAAATATGGAAATTGATATAGATAAACTTTTTAATGTAAAATAATTGTAATAGTTTTAAAGTGTTAAATTTTTAATGTAATATAAATTGTCATGTTTGTGTACGATAGCGCAATAAATGAATATTGTATTCTACCACATAAATGATAGTACTTTTATACTGATAAAGCAATTGGTGCAAAATTATTCCCTAACCATTCCAAAATATCAAACATGCTCAACGTTAATAATCAAGTTTTCACTTCTGCCGGCACTCCCGGAGTGCAACCCGTCTTTTTTTTTTTTTTTTAACCACTACAAGTTAGCCCTTGACGGCAATCTCAACTGATGGTAAGTGATGATGCAGTCTAAGATGGCAGCGGGCTAACCTGTTAGGGGTATGTATGGTAAAGCCATACTCCTAATTGGTTTCTACACGACATCGTGCCGGAACGCTAAATCGCTTGGCGACACGCCTTTGTCGGTAGGGTGGTAACTAGCCACGGCCGCAGCCTTCCACCAGATCAGACTCGAGCCGGGAATCGAACTCAGGACCTCCAACTTTATAATGCAACAGCGCGCGCGCTGCGCCACGGAGGTCGTCAACCTCGCTCGCAATAGATTCTTTTCCAATAGTTTGTATTCTTATCTATGGTTGAACATCAACATGCAAGACTAGTTGTTGGAAATAGGGGGGTAAATATAGTACAGACCGATAGGAAATCACATCTATAAAATGCGAATGAAAAGCCAAACTACTTTTTCCCGGGACCAAAACTTTTAAACAAACGACCATACAGAGTTGTTACACAAAATACGCGGTGACAACCATGGTGTACTGTGCATGACGAGGTGGCAGTTTTATGAAAGCGGAATATGATATCAAAATAAATTTGAAAATAATATTGGAAAATTTAGAATGTATATCTATACATATAAAAATCAATTGCTATTCGTTGGTCTCGCTAAAAGTCGAAAACGGCTGAACGAATTTGTCTTATCTTGGTCTTGAAATGTTTGTGGAGGTCTAGGGAAGGTTTAAAAAGTTAGAAAACATCGAAAATTGCCGGGAAAACCCTAAAAACAGCCCTTTTCTTTTTCCCATATAAACGTTTTCTAAACAAAATATGAACTTTATTGCTATTCAATAAAGTTCATATTAAATTATAATCACTCACTGTTGTCTAAGAAATGTAGGTGTGTTCCTAACTTCAAAGAGAAAATTTGCAATTTATATTTAGGCAATATTTTATCCCGGTATTTCCACGGAAACGATAACTACGCGGGTGAAACCGCGGGTCTCAGCTAATGTATAATAATTGTTTCTATGAATTAAAGTATCTAGCTACTATTTAATTACCAGTTAAAGTTTGAAATAGGAGTGGTTTGTTGAACTCATTTGTATCTATATATATAAAAGCGAAATACCACTGACTGACTGACTGACTGACTGATGATCACGATATCTCAGGAACTATAAAACATACGATCTTTAAATTTGGAAGGTAGATTCCTTTTATGAAGTAGAGGTCAGCTAAGAAACGGTTTTGAGAAAATCTACCCCTAAGGGGTAGAAATGGGGGTTGGAAGTTTGTATGCAAGTCCTATATTTTCGAAGTTAGAGATGTGAAAATTGGCCACTAAGTTTTTTATTATAAATAATAAAGATCTGTATAATCAATGTTACGAAAATCTACCCCAAATGAAATGAAATGAAATGGGGGTGGGGCGTTTTCATGAGGATTCTATGTTTTCGAAGTTAGGGGCATGAAAATGGGCATTTAGGTAATTTGTTTTAAATAATAAAATCCTGTATACGCAATATTACAAAAATCCACCCCTAAGGGGTAGAAATGGGGGTTGGAAGTTTGTATGAAAGTCCTATATTTTTGAAGTAAGAGACATGAAAGTTGGCAACTAAGTTGTTAATTATAAATAATAAAGATCTGCATGATCAATGTTGCGAAAAACCACCCCAAAGGGGGTAAAATGGGGGTTGGAAGTTTTCATCAGAATTCTAAGTTTGGGACATGCAAACTGCCATTTAGTTTATTTGTTTTAAATAATAAAAACCTGTATATACGCAATATTACAAAAATTCATCCCATAAGGGGTGAGAGGAGTGAGGGGTTTGAAGGTTACATGTAAGTTCGGAGTTTTTGGAATTTGAGAAATGAAAAACGGCAATTAGACCGTTACTTTTCAGTAACTATGACATGTAGGTATAAGCTCTTTTGCAAAATCACACATTGAAAGTGGAAACATAAAGAATGTAAAGGAATTTGGAATTTAGGCCCTGCTCAGGCGTAGACATCCTCTAATAATTTGTGAAAATCCTCCGCAAAGAGGTTAATACCGGGGTTCATGTTGGTTGAAAATCTTATAAAGTTTTACTTCTTTGAATCCATTGAAATACTTGGTACTAAGAAATCCTTACTATCCAGACAAAATCATAGTAATATTATAAATGCGAATGTGAGTTTGTATATTGGTTTGTCTTTCAATCACGTCGCATGGATTGACGTGATTTTTGAAATTATAGTTGAGGACCTGGAGAGTGACATAGAAGAGCTCCCGTTGGAATTTTTACAACTTATTCTGACTGAATTTTAAAATCTTATTCCACGCGGGCGAAGTCGCGGGCGCCAGCTAGTATTATATATATATATATAGCTAAAATAAGTATATAGTTAAAAGGTTCTCAATAGCGTTTGAGACAGACTTAAACAACTAAACGTGAGACCAAGTACTGAAACCAAATCTAAAATGAGTTGGAATTATCTGACTTTATTTTAGATTTTCTTCCGTAACCTTGAAATTGCTATCCCATTCCTAGAATACCACTAAATATTAACATAATGTTTATAACTATAAGGAAAACACAGACAGTTAGTTGAGGACAACGGAAATCAGTAGGACAAATCAACACATGAAAAAACACTGCCACCGTGGGTAAAAAAAGAAAAAAAAAAGTACTCAATCCTTTGAGAACATTATGGAGAACTCTCAGGCGTGCAAGTTTCCTCACGATGTTTTCCTTCACCGTTGAAGCTTGTGTAATATTAATATATTTTTTTAAAAACTCAAATAACTCCAAAAAGTTAGAGGTGTGTGTCCGGATTCGAACCGCCGACCTCTGATTAGGAGGCTGACGCCCTAACCACGGGGTTATCACAGCTCAATACATTTATTTAATTAAAGTATTTACCATTTGCATTGCTATGTACTTTTGCCATCTTATAGGTAGTTCATTCCCTTTACAAAAGAAACCTTTCGGATGGGTATCAATTAAATCTTTGAAGGCGCTTTGGACCGCATCGCTTAAAAAAAACTAATATTATACACTAAGACAAATCAACCCATTCATGAAGAAAGCACTACTTCTGGTGATGGGTAAAAAGAAAAAAAAAAGTAATTGAAAACACAGCTCAGAACAAAGCAAAATATGAGAACGACATCGAAAAGGATTGGGAAATTGTATGAACTCAAATTGGAAATGTGAAATGTTTTCAATAGTTGCTCTTACGAATTAACGTATCGAGAGAATTTCCAGTTAAAGTTGGCACAGCTGCGGTAGCTTGGGGTCTCTTGTGTCAAGCGCACGATGTGTCGTTTAAATCGAATGCCTTTGGTTTAAAAAACTTTAGACCGGTTTTTTCTCATGCTACTTGTAGTTATGACGGAGACTCGTTGTAGTTTGTTGTGGGCTGTTTCTTAGACCAGGGTGCGATTAGAACCTTCCTAGCTTTAGTTTTAAGTTGGCGAGTGTAGTTATCACCATCACTTCACGAATATAAATAATGGAAAATGTGTTGTATATGAACGATTCATAGATGCCTGTAATAGGTTCACATGAATAAAGCTATTTTGATTTATGTTTCTGCCCAACAGCGACAAGGCATTTTCAAAGTTAACGGAATTTTTCTTACGGAAATTCTTACGGATAAAACGGAAACAAAACGGAATACCCTGTTACCGTCTCAAAGAAGATAAACAAAAAAATGTAATTAGACCTTGTTTAATGTGAAAATAATTACTTTTAAAATGGATTAATGATGTAATTAGATTTAGGGCGGGGAGAATCCACTTTGAGTAATAAAATTTTTATCATTACTTTTGCATAAAAAATGCTAAAGTCTGTTTATTGGTTTGTCTTTCTTTCACGCAGCGACAGAGCAAAGTATAAAAGAATGCTTCTTGAATAGAGAAAGCTATTTTTTATCTTTGAAAATTACCTACACAGTTTCATAGAACAATATTAATAATAGTTGTTTAGTTAAACAATGCACTGTTTTCTTCTGACAAATGTTAAATTATAGAAGACAAAGAAAGATAAACGGTGTGTTTGTGTCTATTTGGATTTATTTAACGTTAATTAATAAGGTCAAAAGAATCTTAAATGCAATTTCATTATGGCTTAATGGATTAAAAGTTCGTGTTCCGTAATCGGAAATACAGGTATTTTAAAACACTGTTTCTTTGGTAGGACGCTTCGGCCGTGGTTAGTTACCACTCTACCGACAAAGACGTGTCGCCAAGCGAATTAGCGTTCCGGCACGATGTCGCGTAGAAACCAATTAGAAGTATGGGCTTACCATAGCCTTAATAGGTTACTCCGCTACCATCTTAGACTGCATCACTTACCATCAGGTGAAATTTCCGTCAAGGGCTAACTTGTTTGTAGAAAAAAAAAAGTACGGATTTCATTCTCTTACACAGCATTTGACTATCTTATTTCCGAAAGTAGATTTGTCATCATTTGAAAACGTCTGAGTTGTTTGTGTCTCGAATTTAATATATAAGTAAAACAAATATATAATATTTTCAGCTGACAATTTTAGTATTGATTAAAGTGATATTATTCCGAGCAAATACGTAAGAAATGTTATATTAAGTCACTACTGAAATATGAAACCTGCATAAGTGTATATATTAGGTTAAGGACCTAATATATACCTATCTATAAATGAAATTGAGTCGTTTAGTAAAGAACATAAAGTTGATTTTTGTTTAATACAATCATCATCATGATAAACCCATTGCCGGCTCACTACAGAGCACGGGTCTCCTCTCAATATGAGAAGGGTTTGGCCATAGTCCACCACGCTGGTCATGTGCGGATTGGCAGACTTCACCTGCCATTGAGAATATTATGGAGAACTCTAAGGCGTGCAGGTTTTCCTTCACCGCTGAAGCAAGTGATATTTTTATTGCTTAAAAACGCACATAACTCCGAAAAGCTACAGGTGTTCGAACCCCCGACCTCTGATTAGGAGGCGGACGCCCTAACCACGGGGCTATCACAGCTCAATACATTTATTTAATTAAAGTATTTACCATTTGCATTGCTATGTACTTTTGCCATCTTATAGGTAGTTCATTACCTTTACAAAAGAAACCATTCGGACAGGTATCACTGAAATCTTTGAAGGCGTTTTGGAGTTGAAATTTCGAAAAAAAAAAAAATGTTAATTTTCTAGCTCATATTTTACGGTTTCGTGTGTAGCAGTAATCAAAGGCGTAATAAAAGATTTGCCAACCGATTGGAGGGAATTAAACTTTTAATTTCAAAATTTCGGTATACGATTTCATTATTTTCGGCCACTGTATTTCGTTCGTGCCGAATTATATTTCGTCCTTTTTCTACCTTGCACCCGAGATATTCACACTTTAGATGAAGGTAAAGGTGATTTGGTCAATTGGCATTTTTCCATTTTTTTTTATATACACTACAAGTTAGCCCTTGACGACAATCTCACCTGATGGTAAGTGATGATGCATTCTAAGATACTCCCATACTCCTAATTAGTTTCTACACGACATCGTGCCGGAACGCTAAATCGCTTGGCAACACGTCTTTGTCGGTAGAGTGGTAACTAGCCGCGGCCGAACCAGACCAGACTCGAGCCGGGAATCGAACCCAGGACCTCCAACTTTTATAAAGCGACAGCGCACGCACTGCGCCACGGAGGTCGTCAAAAAGTTTAACGTAAACTAGCTGTTATTTTAAAAATACTGCACTGTTTTTTTTTATCTGTGATCATTGGTGTAGGTAGATTATTGATTTACCACTAGCCGTAGATAGAGCGCGTCATACAAAAACAAGGCGAGAATTTGTCAGCAACTAACTATACATTCCTACATATCGGTATATCGATGTATTACAACCCGTCTAATACACTAGACATCTGGCCGTTATATTATCTATAGCGGCGCGTAGTGCTTTGTAATTCATTCGGATTATACGGCTCGAGTGTTAGAATCGGTGACTTTCGTCTAGCCTTGTCACACACTGGGGGAAAGGAGTGCACGCGTCACTATTTGTGCACTACTTTTCCGTCCCATTTTTTGAGCGTTAATGATCAATTTACCGCTAGTGGTTAATCAATGAGGTAGATACCTAGGATGATTATATGTGTTATCTGTGATAATCCATCATTTATGTTAATTATCCAGTATGCAAAGTATATCGCTTTGGTTCTAATAACTATTATAATTTAATTAAACTGATACCTACTTATTGAGAAAGAAATTACGTAGGATTTCTTAATGATAACCATACACATTTGACACCTTAAATCAAAACTTAAAATATCAATCTAATCACCGCAATGTTATCTTTCTCTATCATATAAAAAAGGGTTTGGCGACCTCCGTGGCGCAGTGTGTGTGCTGTCGCATTATAAAGTTGGAAGTCCCGGGTTCGATTCCCAGCTCGAGTCTTGTTTGGCTGGGAGGCTCCGGCTGTGGCTAGTTACCACCCTACTGACAAAGACGTGTCGCCAAGCGATTTAGCGTTCCGGCACGATGTCGTGTAGAAACCAATTAGGAGTGTGGATTTACCATACCCCTAACAGGTTAGCCCGCTACCATCTTAGACTGCATCATCACTTACCATAAGGTGAGATTGCCGTCAAGGGCTAACTTGTATTATTATTAATTATTTTATATATACTTTTTTTTTCGTGCGCCTACCATTACTTTTCTTAATGTTCCAAGGTTGACTGGTGGAGAATGCTTTTAGCATTAAGTTCGTCTTATGTACAGTTTTTTTTGGAATAAAGTTTAAAAAAAAAAACTTAAAACCTTTTTCTCCACTATTTCACACAATATACTGCCTGCTAGTTAGATTAGATAGCAAGACCACCAACAAATGCCACAAAATATTTAAAAATTTCTTACAAAATGTTGTCCTTTATTTATGGCGTAATATCTCTAGAAGTCTCTCTAGGCCGCTTCATATTTCTCGAATCTCCGCGACTAAAACCCAACAAAATGAGCTCAGTTCTTTGTACAAACAGAATGGAGCCCCATTTCATCTCAAATTAACAACTGTTCCTGTACTAAATCTCATGTATTATTCCTTTTAATTAACTTACCAGACATTTTTGTTTATTGTTACACAATTTCTTTTGTGTAACAGCGAATTTATTTTGTTTAACGCGCGAAATATTCAAATGAATTGCGTACGGTTTATTGGTTGTGTACAATTTCATTTATATTGTGAAAGCTTTATATCTTTGCAATGGGAATGGGTATCTTATATCTATCTATATATATAAAAGCGAAAGGTCACTTACATACTTACATACTTACTGATTAAACACGAGATCTCAAAAACTATTGTACGTATAAAGCTATAATTTAGCAAGTAGGTAGTTGATAGTTAAGAGATATCAGCTAAGAAAGGATATTTGGAAATTCCACCCCTAAGGGGGTAAAATAGGGGTTGGAAGTTTGTATGAAATTTCTTTGTTTTTAGAGTTAAAGACACAAAAATTTGCATTGCAAGATTAATAATAATAAATAAAAAACATGTACATGATTTTTTTTTTAAATATTACCTGTTAAGGGTGGTAAAATAAGGGATGTTATTTTTGCTTATTTTTTTTTATTATGAAGTCTACAACTACAAGCTTGAAATTTTGAAAATAGGTTTCTTTTAGGGCGTAAGTATAAGGTTAAAAATTTTTTCATCCAAGTCTACCCGAAATGGGAGAAAATAGGGGTTTGAAGTCTGTATGAAAGTCCTATGTTTCTTAATTTAGAAACACGATAATCGGCCATTTGACATTTGCCTGTAGCTTACTTTCTGAAGCAGGGCATTGGCCTCACGGGTAACCTCAATCTCAAGGGAAATCAGCAATTCTACGCACACGAAGTCGCGGGCAACAGCTAGTAATATAATAAACCGATCCGACTATCTGCTAGTAGTATTTTAGACAATTTTTGTTGACTGTAAAGAGATACCCACGCTATTTGGCATCCCAGGACATATAATACCTTGAATGAAAAGGGGGTTAGATACGAGATCAGCACCTTTTAAAAACCAATATGATACAATAAAATAAAATATTATCATTTTGTTAATTAACTTAGCCGGCTTAGCTTATATTAACCTTTATTTTGTTAACACCATCTCACAGCCCATTAATACTTAATTAGCAATAAAGTTAGAGCAATTCATACGTAAGCTTTTTATCGTTTATGCCTTTATTGGAATATGTATTTTCTATGAGCTTACCAAGCAATTTAAACGTTTTAATATTGCATTATCCTCGGATAAGTGTATTAAATTTCAATTTAATTTGGCATTTTGAAGGGGGTGAAAATTACGTTCAAAGTATCCCTTATTTTGGTATATATATATATATACATAGATACATATCAAGCTAATAAAAGCGTGTTAAAATAATTTGATATCATCATCATCATCATCATGATCAACCCATTCTCGGCTCACTACAGAGTACGGGTCTCCTCTCAATATGAGAAGGGTTTGGCCATAGTCCACCACGCTGGCCATATGCGGATTGGCAGACTTCACACGCCTTTGAGAACATTATGGAGAACTCTCAAGCGTGCAAGTTTCCTCACGATGTTTTCCTTCACCGTTGAAGCAAGTGATATTTTAATTGCTTAAAAACGCACATAACTCCGAAAAGTTAGAAGTGCGTGCCCGGATTCGAACCCCCATCCTCTGATTAGGAGGCTCGCGTGCTAACCACTAGGCTAATCACAGCTTTTATAATCGGATAAGTGTGTAAATTACAAATTAATCGGCCATTTTGAAGGGGGTGAAAATCACGTTCAAATTATCCCTTATGTATATATATCTGTATAATCCAATATATCATAATGGTTTAGGTACGCTTAAAGGGTAAATATACAAATATTGATTTTGATTTGTATAGGTGTATATACGTCAAATTGTTTTAACAAAGAAATGGTTAATTAGTGATTTAAAGAGTTCAAATGTGGGTAATTATTGTATTCTCTATTTTCTTGGCGCCGCTGAGTGAAGTTAATAACTCCTTCGCGCCGACATATAAAATAAATTATCATATCTTTGGTATAAGGTTTTCTGTTAAAATAACATAAATGCCTAGTACTTATGCTATTGCTCTTGCTCTAAAGAATGCATCTTTTTTCATTTCAAACCGATGAAATAAAATGAAAATACACTTTATTGTACACCACACAAAAGAAGAAATACAGACAGTAAAGAAACACACAGAAAAGAAAACAGGTGCAATAGGCGGCCTTATCGCTAAAGAGCGATCTCTGCCTGGCAACCCATACCAGGATATAATGTACCTATAGGTTTAGGGTCATTCAATCAATCAATCAGCCTTTAGACGCCCACTGCTGGACATAGGCATTTCGAGAGCGCGCCACCACACACGGTCCTCCGCCTTCCTCATCCACCCGCCACCAGCGATCCTTTTCAGGTCGTCGGTCCAGCGAGCAGGTGGTCGTCCTACGCTGCGCTTACCGGCACGCGGTTTCCACTCCAGAACACGTCTGCCCCAACGGCCGTCGGTTCTGCGACAAATATGGCCCGCCCACTTCCACTTCAGCTTGCTAATCCGTTGGGCTATGTCGATTACTTTTGTTCTCCTACTGATGTCCTCGTTACGGATTCTATCCCTCAGAGAAACACCCAGCATAGCCCTTTCCATAGCACGCTGAGCGATTTTGAACTTTTGGACAAGGCCTACCGTGAGTGTCCACGATAGGTTTAGGGTGCACAATTAGAAATAAAGCATATAAAAAATTAGGTTATTTTTGAAATTTTCTTCGCAAACCACCCACATCTACAATTTTCCATTATGCGCGCTAAGCCTTTTTCACGAGTTTCCACCCCAGTGAACCCGTTGACCCCAACTAATAAATATTTATGCCAGTGTCAAAGTAACAGTTCCAGTGAATTACTCCATCAATAAACATAATGTAATTTGGCTTCGCGGAAATGGCTGCAATGAAAACTTTGTTACACAGTAAAAACTTTTTGCTGTTAACTTCAGTGCTCTAACTTATATTGTTTTACCATTTAATGATTTACCTTTCGTCAGTTACTGACGCCATTTTATTTTAACTACCTGGTGACTTCGTCTGCACAGAATTAGTATTTTGTGTAGCTTATAATAACGTGGCGTGACTACTAACATTATGATGCGAAGACGAGATCCCCGCTATCTTAAGTCATCCGGACGTGGGCTCCATCCACGGCCTCGGAGACGTACGGACCACTCACCGTCCGACCCCCCCCGTTATCCCAAACGTCGCCTAAGCCGAGTTTTGGCCTCACAGGAGGCGCCCTTAGGCAGACGTTCCCTTAGTTTCTTCAAAATTTCTTCTGGTAGAGCTTCTTTCCGAAGCTCATCAAACAGCCCGGTTACGCTGTCGCAACCAATAGGGTTAGCACAGCTAAAAGTAAGTCCGAAAAAAAAATAGTCTCCCCCTTTTATATGATTCAGTTAAAAATACGCAAACGTATTATCGCTTCGAGCGATCTCTTACAAAATATTTCTATTGCGACTCCCTTTTCATGTTTTTAAATTTTTTATTTGTAAAGCATAAATAAATTCACAAAAACTCCATGCGAAATAAACAGAAATATTATAAACGGTAACATCACACGATTAATCTCTTAGAAAAATCTCTCAGAAAAAAGATTTAACGGAAAAACACTGAGAAAAATAAATGAAACTGAACAAATTAAAAAACAAACAACTATATGTTTATGCAATGCGTGCGTGTAATTATATATAATTGAGAAGCTGTGATAGCCTAGTGGTTAGGGCGACAGCCTCCTAATCAGATGTCGGCGGTTCGAATCCTGGCTAACTTTTCGGAGTTATGTGCGTTTTTAAAAAGTTGAAAAAGTCTGAGAGTTCTCCATAATGTTCTCAAAGTCGTGTGAAATCTGCCAATCCGCACATGGCCAGCGTGGTGGACTAAGGCCAAACCCTTCTCATATTGAGAGGAGACCCGTGCTCTGTAGTGAGCCGGTAATGGTTTGATCATGATGATGACGATGTTTTCCTTCACCTTGATATTTTAATTGCTTAAAAACGCAGTTAACTCGATAAGTAAGAGGTGCGTGCCCCGACCTCTGATTAGGAGGCGGACGTCCTAACCACTAGGCTATCACAGCTTTTTTTAGCTTTTTAATATAACTAACTATAATTCTATATACCTTTATTCTTGTGCTTAATCTTTGAAATTCCAATCGTATTTTGTCCTTTGTTATTTATGATGGACTACAATGGAAAATTGTACGAAAAATATGCACGGAAGATAGTTCAAAATATCTAACTACAGAGGCGGCTGTGAATACTGAACAAATTTAAAATTCATAATGGCGGTCTCTATGCATTTCGCATGGGTAATGCAATTCGGAAAAGCTTCGGAACCATTTTTAGTTCATAAATCACATCAAGCATTTGTGGTCCTTATTTCAACAGAAATAAGAACTATATTGTGTTCATAGAGCTAAGTGGGAAGAGCAGTGATAATCCAAAAGTTAAAGGTATTGGAGGGAGATAGGATAAAGTCAAATTAGTGAAGAAAATTGGCTAAATTGGCTACTTTATTGTCAAGTGAGGTTTTTTTACGTTAATTCAGAATTCAGGCAGCCTTCGCAGAATTATCGTAATTCGCATGGGTTGAGCTGATGGTCTCCTAAAGAAATTTATTTTAGGGGGTTCTGGCTAAAGAGGTGTTACAGATTATATGATAATGATAAACTCTTTATCCAAATTTTTTTCTTTAATAAACAAGCATGGGTTTGAAATATTGCTATAATAAGATAGTTCTTAATATAATTTTTAGTGGCATGTGAGATGGTGATAACAAAAAGAAAATTTACCTGGCTAACTTTGTTGTGGGCTTCTTTTTAGACCGGGGCGCGTTTGGAACCCTCATAGCTTTACTTTTAAGTTTACGAATGTAGTTATCACCATTAAATCACTACTATGTAAATTATTGACGCGTCAAAAGTGCCTTTTAAGGGACTATTTGAATAAAGATTATTTAAATTTGAATTTTTTGATTAAAAATTACGCGGTCACAACCATGATGCTAGATGATTAATTTACGGATTACTATGGGGACCAAAAAACTATGATTGTGATTTATATTGAATAGTTTTTGTCTCTTAGATTTCATTTGACGAAACGAGGACATTGCAATAAGGTTAGTGATAGTTTTCGAAGAAAGGTTTAAATTAAGTGGCGTATTTATCTATTTTTTTACTATATCCACGTAGCATCTTTGTATGCTCCATTATGTTAAATAATTTATGTTGTGTAATTTAATAAAATAATTACGAAATCACAATTTTTTTTTATAAATCAATAACTTTTTTTTTTTATCCACTACAAGTTAGCCCTTTGAGGGCAATCTCACCTGATGTTAAGTGATGATGCAGTCTAAGATGGTAGCGGGCTAACCTGTTAGAAGGTATGGTAAACCCATACTCCTATCGGTTTCTACGCGACATCGTGCCGAAACGCTAAATCGCTTGGCGACAACTCTTTGTCGGTAGGGTGGTAACTAGTCAGACAGACAAAAATAATATAATATAGAAAATTAATATTCATTTTATATCGCCAAACGACAATTGTTTCTTTACAATATTCAAATGTTTAGGTATCAAAATGTTTCCAATAACTCGTCTAAAGTTTATTTGAATATCTTTGAGTATTAATTCAATATCTTAAAGAACAAGGTATCTTTGGAGCAGATGACATTAATAATTCACAGCGCGGATGGTACTTCATTTAAACAGCATTGCGAGACCAGAGTAGCTTTATTAATAATCACTTTATTATATGATAATCATCATCATCATAATCATCATGATAAACCCATTACCGGCTCACTACAGAGCACGGGTCTCCTCTCAATATGACAAGGGTTCGGCCATAGTCCACCACGCTGGCCATGTGGGGATTGGCAGACTTCACACGCCTTTGAGAACATTATGGAGAACTCTCAGGCGTGCAGGTTTCCTCACGATGTTTTCCTTCACCGTTGAAGAAAGTGATATTTTATTTGATTAAAAACGCACATAACTCCGAAAAGTTAGAGGTGCGTGCCTGGATTCGAACCGCCGACCTCTGATTAGGAGGCTGACGCACTAACCACTAGGCTATCATCGCTTATATATATGATAATAAAGCGACTAAATGTAACTTTTGTTTGGTGGGAGGCTTCGGCCGGGGCTAGTGTCGAAACGTGTCGCCAAACGATCGAGCGTTCCGGCACGACGTCGCATAGAAAGGAGCGTGGGTTTACCATACTCCTAACAGGTTAGCCCGCTACCATCCTAGACAGCATCATCACTTACCACTAGGTGAGATAGCCGTCAAGGGCTAACTTGTAGTGTATAAAAAAAAGACTGGTTGTAGGTTCCGGGTCACAAAAAACCAGGCCAGGTACAGGCCGTGGTGGTTTTTAAACACATTCACATGTGTGTGTGACTGTTCCACATAACCTCATCCTGCCCAATGGAAGAGCTGGACGGAGGTGGCCATAAAGTTTTTGGCCAGCACAACAAAAAAATGAAGACTAGCTGAGTTCCATTTCTTCCAGGGAGTTTTCTAGAGTTGTAGGCATCAACTGAATTACAGAGATAAAATATAAGATAGCTTTAACATGGTACACTTTGTTTTCAACATATATATGAACCCATTTCGACGATGATTTGTTTTGACGATCTCCGTGCGTGCGCTGTCGCATTATAAGGTTGGAGGTCCTGGGTTCGATTCCCGGCTCGAGTCTGGTCTGGTGGGTGGCTTTGGCCGTGGCTAGTTACCACCCTACTGACAAGGGTGAGATATCCATAGATATAAAAAAATGCTTGGCCTTAGCCCACCATGTCAGCCAAGTGTGGATTGGTAGACTTAACTCGCTGCTGAGCACATTATGGAGAGCTCTCTTCCTTCACCGTTGTCATTTCAAACATCATTGATAACATCACTCCCTTTGAAAACCTGCAATTGCATTTTTTTTTTATTCACCACAAGTTAGCCCTCGACTGCATCTCACCTGATGGTAAGTGATGATGCGGTCTGAAATGGACCTAACCTGTTGCAATGATGTTTCAAAGCAAGTGTTATTTAATTTAAAACTTATCTACTTAAATTAGATAAAAAAAGCTCCGAAAAGTTAAAGGCGGATCGAACTCGCTTCCCTGCTAAGGATTTGAAAGTCTTAACCACTAGACTATCACAACTCAGACTTTCGTGTCTTCTATATTTGCTTGTAGCAATAAGACCGCCTTTGAGTTTCAGCATTGTTGTGTGCAATTAAAAATTGCTTCTGTTTCTGTATGGGCGAAGTTACGGGTTGTTTTCGGGAGCTTCTACTAAGAGATTGCTTGCAGCAATAAGGACGCCTTTGCGTGCCTAATTTTTTTTAGCCCATTTTGCGTGTTTTTTTATTGTTTCAATAAATGCGTGCAGTAAAGGTGTTTTTCTTTTTCTTGACGCTTTTATATACTTGTATGACGATATAATATATGTCATACAAGTAAGTAAGGATTACAGATAGATAGGAAAGTTAATAAATAAAGAGCAGCGTACGGCTTCTAATCAGATCTCCCCGCCCTCTCCCTCTGAAGAGGGTACAAGGACGCTGTCGCCTCTAATCTTATAACAGCCCTTTTTCCTACTGGCACAGAAAACTTGCGGTCAAATTATGAAGTAGGTCGATACTTACTTTTGTTCACAGTTCTGCCTCCCTTCAAAAAATTTCAATGAATTCTATTAATAGTTCAAGATAATATGTATTTATTTATTTTGCATCTCCTTACACTGTCATTATAGAACTTCCAATTTCATACTGAAGTAATACTAAAATTAATATATATTTAAAACTATATATGTAACAAAAAACCAAATCAACCAAAAGTTGCAAGCGAAGATTAGATAGAACTTAGCAAGTTACCACACAATCATACACACCATCTTCGCCGGCGAATACGAGATCCCCGTTATCTTACGTCATCCAGACGTGGGCTCCATCCACGGCCTCGGAGACGTACGAACCACTCACCGTCCGACCCCCCCATTATCCCAAACGTCGCCTAAGCCGAAGTTTGGCCACAAAATAGGCGCCCTTTAGCAGACGTTCCCTTAGTTTCTTCGAGCCCTAGGGCGCAAAATTTCTTCTTTGCAAAGCTCGCCAAACAGCCCGGTTACGCTGTGGCAACCAATAGGGTTAGCACAGCTAATAGACAGTCCGAAAAAAAAAAACTAAGCTAGTTGGAGATCATGTTAGTACCTTTAACTTGCCAAGTTAAAACTAGATGGCGCTAAATGCAGATTGGCAATAATTATATCGCGCTAGGGAGATCGCAGGCCGCTATTTGACCATCAGCACCCATCGGACATAAGACACTTAACCAGACACAAAACACCGTGACCTGATGTCTTAAAACGCAACACCGCTTCCTCGCTGGCTGAAGGGCGCCCACCGGTAAATCACTGGCAGGCTGACGTCAGCATTGCTGACGTTACGCTTTTGTTTACTTTCGCGTAATCCCGCAGTTGTGGTTTTAATTACTATTAATTAAAACCACAACTGCGGGATTACACTCTTATTGCGACCATAATTACGAGGTCCGAACAGTCCGACGTCTCGAGCGGGAATGCCACGAAAGGCAAAAATCGCAGGGATTTAAAGCAAAGCATGCTTGTACAAAATTGATTGCTATCTTCTAAATACACTGATTAGCAAAGAAATGATTAATTAGTTATTTAAAGAGTCCAAATTTGGGTAATTATTGAATTCTTGTTGTTCTTGGCGCCGCTGAATGAAGTTAATAACTCCTTCGCGCCGACAAATATATTAGACCACAGTGCGACCACGACTATTTGGCATGTGTTGATTGGAAGCTAAAAATAACGCGGCATATCTTAAAATAATTTATGGGTTTGATTCAGGACCCTTTTCATTTTTCAGCGAAATAAGTTGACGACGAAAACTTTTAATGCGTCCAAAGGGCAGACAAAAGGATGATAAAAGTTGTACGGGGAAAAGAAATAAACTGGAATAATGTACTGTCAACGACAGCAATGTTGTGATTTTTTTTTATACACTACAAGTTAGCCCTAAACAGCTGTCTCACCTGGTGGTAAGTGGTGATGGTAGTGGGCTAACCTGTTAGGAGTATGGCAAAACCACACTCCTAATTGGTGTCTACGCGACATCATGCCGGAACGCTAAATCGCTTGGCGACACGTCTTTGTCAATAGGTTGTTCCTTTATACACTACAAGGTAGCCCTTCACGGCTATCTCACCTGGTGGTAAGTGATGATGTTAGCGGGCTAACCTGTAAGGACTATGGTAAACCCACAGTCCTAATTCTTGTCTACACGACATCGTGCTGGAACGCTAAATCGCTTGGCGGCACGTGTTTGTCGGTAGGGTATTAACTAGCCACGGCCGAAGCCTCCCACCAGATCAGACTCGAGCCGCGAATCGAACCCAGGACCTCCACTTTATAATGCGACAGTGCACATTCTGCACCACGGAGGTAGGTAATTTATTTATTTATTTAATAAATTACCTACCTCCTACCTATTTTGCAATGTATTTAGTTGTTTGGGAAGTAGTTCTTGGGCTGAATAGTAATATTGTTCACCTTTGTATTTATTGTGTAAGTTATTATATAATTAATTAGTATTTTTCAATGTCTTCGACGATCACTGTAATTTTAATTAATTTGAAGTGTAAATAAAAAAAATATATATATTCGAGGCGCCACCAACAAAATTATTTGTAAAAATATGGACATTTTAATAACCTTAAGTGCAATTTTAATAACCTAGATACCTACCTAGATATAATTCAACTTAGAGGTAGGTAGCTCCAGCATGCATAATAACTCTAGTTGCTTGTAATTTAATACGCTAAATTGAAAATAATTTATAAATTAACTAACAGCAGAGAATAAAAAAAAAAATAAAAGAAAAGGAAGGAAGAAACATTTGTTTTATTACTATAATAACGAAAAACAGAGATATACATGGAGATACACTCTATGCAAAACAATTGTATAAAAAAAAAAAACTATTAGTACGTAATTTGATCATATTAATCAATTCTATCTATCAATCAATAAATATTAATCAATCTAATTCTAACATTGATTTGAAAAAAGGTTTTAGTGATTTAAATGTTGGCGTTTTCCATCCAGTTTCATCCCGAGAAGAATATGATTTGAATTTAGAAACTGGTTGATAAAGAGAAAAAGAAACAAGCCAAGTTTTTGTTGCAGGATACTTATTTTGGACATTTTGGTATAGAAACCAGGTTGTTTTAATAATTCCTATATAGGATAAATTTTTAGTTGTAATTTAGGTGACTTTTTTAATGTTAAAGATCTGAATATAGAATTATCATAATTGGAAACAGTGTTTTCTTTACACTAGAATAGTAATAATGATAACTGAGAAAGGTAAGAAAACTATAAATCGGCTTCCAAATTCATATGCGTTAATACGGTCAGGTTTGACGACCTCCGTGGCCAAGCGCGCGCGCTGTCACATTATAAAGTTGGGGGTCCTGGGTTCGATTCCTCGAGTCTGGTCAGGTGGGAGGCTTCGGCCGTGGCTAGTTACCACCCTACCGACAAAGACGTGTCGCCAAGCGATTTAGCGTTCCGGCACGATGTCGCGTAGAAACCAATAAGGAGCGTGGATTTACCACACTCCTAACAGACAGCATCATCACTTACCACCAGGTGAGATAGCCGTCAAGGGCTAACTTGTAGTGTGTAAAAAAGGTTTATTTCGCCAGTATGAAAAAAGTGTAGGCATATTCCAATATATATCTTTGGTATAGAACCTTTCCCTTTTTTCAGCGTAATGATTTCAAGACGAAAACTTTTAATTCGTCTCAAGGACAGAAGAAAGGATAATAAAAGTTGTACGCTCAACAGAAATGAAGTGAAATAACGTACTGTCGACGACACAAATGTTTGATATTTTTTTAATTCCACGTTGTCAGTTCATTTGGCAAAAAACCTGCAAATCCTTTGTTTCCTTTTTATATATTCCAACACTCTTTTTATAAAAGTCTCTTTCCACTGATAGTAAAAAATTCATCAGTGTGAACTTTCGAAAGACAAGTCAACTATTATTCTAAAACTCTCTGCACTCTTAGAGATGTTATAAAATATAATATAATATCCCTCCCTCAAATAAAGTACCTTGTTAGTCGGGTGGTAAACGTGATTATATAATGCTAGATTCGGTGCCTCGAAGCGAACTACATGAAAGAAAGAAGAAGAAGACGTGTTATTACAACACGTCTTCTTCTTCCAATGACTTATATAGACCTAGTAACTTTCACACAGTCAATTCACCTCTTCTTTTGCCTTGAAGAATATTAAGTGGTATGGTATAATTTAAAAGGTATGGTGGATAGATTAAGTTAAGACTAAGTTTTAGTTTTTTAGTACAAACAATAAAAATATATCTTTATTTAATCATTAATATAAATCTTCAACGTATTTTTTGCGCAAGTGTTCTTTTAAAATACTCACAGTGCCATTTCAGACTAACCATTCTCTCGCTACTTTATACACAAACAAAGGTTTCGCGTGCGTGGACGTGTTCGTTGAAAATTTACGGGCGCATTTATTTTTCTAAAATAGAAAAAAACAAACAAAATAACAAAAAAGGCATCTAGCACAAAACAATGCCATTTAGCTCGTGTGTCCGTAGTGGAAGGTAATGTGCACTCTGTAGCATTTACTATAACGCTTTGTTGGGAATTTATTTCGTTTTGTTTTTTATTTATTTTAATTGCAACATTGCGGCGAATACAGTGCCTTTGATTTTATGTTATGCTGTCTGACTGTCTATTAGCTGTGCTAACCCTATCAGTTGCCACAGCGTAACCGGGCTGTTTTGCGAGCTTCGGAAAGAAGCTCTGTTAGAAGAAATTTTGAGCTTTAGGGCTCGAAGAAACTAAGGGAACGTCTGCCTAAGGGCGCCTCCAGTGAGGCCTCGGCTTAGGCGATTTTTGGAATAACGGTCAGACGGCGAGTGGTCCGTACGTCTCCGAGGCCGTGGATGGAGCCCACGTCCGGATGACGTAAGATAGCAGGGACTTCGTCTTCGCCGGCGAAGACGGTGTGTAGCGTATGATTGTGTGGTGTGGTACGAGTATGTTGTCAGTAGTCATCTGATCGTCAGGGTCATGAAGGATATGTTTAGGTCTTCTCTTTCGGAAAGGAGAGCTTAGGTCGGGGAGTTGTTTTTTTTATGACTTCAAACGCCCCGCGGTTAGAAGTCTTTTTTGTCACAAAGTAATTTCATCTCCCATTCTGTATGCATCTTTAAAAATTGTTTTTATTGAAAAACTGTCTAGGACTATCGTGACCTGTGTCCAGCAGTGGAACGCTAATAAGTTGAAAACTTTGATGTTGATGTAAACATGAAAACGCGTACTATAGCAGTAGACTAATTCGCACTTAACCTGTACTAAAATCTTAAAGATACGTGAACGAGCCATTCATAAAATGTTATGATTCAGAAAAATGTTATGACCTATTTATTGATTCATCATCATCATTATCATGATCAACCTATTGCCGGCTCACTACAGAGCGCGGGTCTCTTCTCAATATGAAAAGGGTTTGGCTATAGTCCACCACGCTGGCCATGTGCGAATTGGCAGACTTCACACGCCTCTCAGAACATTATAAAATCTCAGGCATGCAGGTCCCTCACGATGTTTCCCTTCACCATTGAAGCATGTGATATTTTAATGGCTTAAAAGTTTAATGATACGGATAGCCACTGTGAATGACGAATTTCTATTTTCCATCAAAACTCCAAAGTTGGTCAACTATTTATTTCCTGCCAATATTTTTTCAAGTCTCAGGCACCAGCTAATCTTTAAGTATGTCTACAGGACTGTGTTGGACTTATACTAGTAAATTGTTATGTTTGATCCAAGATATTAATCTCCCTCGGGATTTAAATCCCAGCCGTCTCATTAGTAAGTATATGTACTATCAGATTTGAACCGTTGTTAAGCGGATGTATTGTCGGTGTTTTTGTATTTATTGTTGGATCCATTAAACGTGCCGCCGAGAGATTTAATACTTTATCTGAAATACCTTTACCTTTTATGTATCTCCCGAAAGTACTGAGAGAAAGTAATCTTGCTAATTCTCTTAAATGTGAAATTTTGTATGGTTTTTTTTTCCGGACTGTATTAGCTGTGCTAACCCTATTGGTTGCCACAGCGTAACCGTCTGTTCTGCCACAAGAAATTTTTGAGCCCTAGGGCTCGAAGAAACTAAGGGAACGTCTGCCTAAGGGCGCCTCCTTTAAGGCTGAACCTCGGCTTAGGCGACGTTTGGGATAGCGGAGGTCGGACGGTTGGGTGTTTGTTACATCTTAACGCTATGGTGAAAACAGGGCTAGCTTATACCCCAATTAACAAATAATCTTCAAAGATCTCGCAGATATTGTCTACAGCCGGATTCCACGTGGATACATCAAGGGCCAAACTTTGTTTTCTATGTATACCTACACGTCATCTGACTGACCATTTCCATTCAATCATTTCAAATCCCATCCCAAATTCAATCGTTAAGATAGGAATTCAGAAAGTCTATAGCTGCAATCTTCATTCCATAGTGGTGTAGTTTTTCGACGAATGTTTCATGTTGTACATAATCGAACGCTTTCGACAAATTACAGAAGACACCAAGTGTGTCACGTGACTCCCCCTCCTACATATATAATACTGCGTGTTAACTCAACAGTAGGGTCGGTTGAGCGACGCCGTGTATAATTATATTGCTATATAATTGAATTATTGTTATAAAAGTGGTTAAGTAATTAGTTTAATACAAGTTCAAATACTTTACTGAATCAAAAATAAAGCTACAAAATACAAGTGCATCTAATATAGGCATCTATTGATCTCTCAATATTTGGAGAAGGGTTTGGCCATAGTCCACCACGCTGGCCAGTGCAGATTAGCAGACTTCACACGCATTTGAGAACATTATGGAGAACTCTCAGGCGTGCAGGTTTCCTCACGATGTTTTCTTTCACAGTTGAAGCAAGTGATATTTTAATTGTTTTTAAACGCACATAACTCCGAAAAGTTAGACGTGCGTGCCCGGATTGGAACCGCCGACTTCAAACGCTTCTAAGAAGAAGCCCACAACAAACTTGGCCGGGCTTATTTCTGTTATCACCGTAACAAATATTCAATAATTAATTATAATAAGCTTTGAAGTTAGAGCTTTTTTTATCGTTTATATGATATTTAATATCATAATAGGATTTTTCTATAAGCTTTCGTTGAATGTGTGGGTTAGCTCTTGACGACGATCTCACCTAATGGTAAGTGATGATGTAGTCTAAGATGGTAGCGGGCTAACCTGTTAGGGGTATGGTAAACCCACACATCTAATTGGTTTCTACGCGACATCGCAATTGTGCCGGAACGCTAAATCGCTTGTCGACACGTCTTTGTCGGTAGGGTGCTAACTAGCCACGGCCGAAGCCTCCCACCAGACCTTGAGCCGGGAATCGAACCCAGGACCTCCAACTTTATAAAGCGACGTGTCGTCAAATTGATGATTCATCAACGAGAGAACAGTGTCTGAGAAAGAGTTCAATCGTTTTGCTGCGGACGTGGGAATATCTGTAAAGAAGGTTTCAAATGCAGTAGCAACCTGTTAATTGGAGATACTCTTTATTATGGAGATACTCTTTATTAAGAACACTTAAGTTATACAGACAGATGGCAAGGACGGCCCTGCATTAGTATAAACTGTGTTGCATGAGCCGCCGCCCACCTCCGAACCTTACATTAACAATTTTATGTTCTTCTTAAGAAAAAAAGACTAACTACTGTGTGCGTGTGTGTGTGTGTGTGTGTGTGTGTGCGTGCGTGTGTGCGTGTGTGTGTGCGTGTGCGTGTGTGTGTGTGTGTGTGTGTGTTTGTGTGTGTGTGTGTGTGTGTGTGTGTGTGTGTGTGTGTGTGTGTGTTGTCATCGTACGTAATATGGGCATTATTATAAGTTTTTAGGTAACAAATCCTCAGTTTGAATGTATTTTTTTTGTAAAAGCCATTGGGTTATTTTGGTTTTAACCAAATATTTCGTCATTGGATATATTTTTAACTCTTTGTTATATATAAAGGTCATAAAATTCGATTTTCGATTTTGATTATGTAATTTCAGTACTTCGAAGTTTCAATCAAGCAAATAGGGCGGATGGTTCCGCTTTATAACATCAAAATGGGGCTATTGGCTTGTCATTATCGTCTATAAACCAGCCAAGGTAACTTAATGATTGTTTTACAACTTTGGTATACCTATATAAAAAAAAAACAATAAAAATGGCACCGTAAACAATATGCCGAGTGGTATAATAAATTTTTACAACACAAAATAAGTGTTTTTATTTTCTGTGCTTACAATGTCGGGTATTCGTATGCTTTTTTTTCGGACTGTCTATTAGCTGTGCTAACCCTATTGGTTGCCACAGCGTAACTGAAGTAGCTCTGTCAGAAGAAATTTTTGAGCCCTATGGCTAGAAGAAACTAAGGGAACGTCTGCCTAAGGGGGCGCCTCCTTTGAGGCCGAATCGCAGTTTAGGCCACGTTTGGGTTAACGGGGGGGGTCGGATGGTGAGTAGTCCGTACGTCTCCGAGGCCGCAGATGGAGCCCACGTCCGGATGACGTATGATAGCGGGGACCTCGTCTTCGCCGGCGAAGACGGTGTGTAGCGTATGATTGTGTGGTAGGTGGTACGAGTATGTAGTCAGTAGTCATCTGATCGTCAGGGTCATGAAGGATATGTTTAGGTCGGGAGAGTATTCCTATGCGTAGTCTGCTCAACTGAGCGCCCATCGCCTGACATTTTAAATATTTAATAACTATCTAATCTAATAATTAATTTGTAAATTTTTATAAACTATTTAATAAATATTATTCGGAGAACTGATAAGTTGTAACAGCACCAGCACTAGCTTATTTAGATTGATATAACTGTAACTTGTGGCTACGCTCAGGACTCGGCGCAGCACACGCTGGAATCGTGCGTCCAGTGGTCGGTCGAGCGAGCCTTATTCGTGGCACAGGTGGGGCCTGACCTTTCGCTGCCCACTGTGGTTCGCACCATGGTGGCCAGCGAGACGTCTTGGGCCGCTGTCGCCTCCTTCTGTGAGGAGGTGATGATGCAGAAGGAGGCGGCAGGACGGCGCCGGGAGAATGACGCAGACGGGCACCCTCTCCGGCGTCGTAGGGCGGGGCGCAGGCGACGGGCGCACGATCGCCGCCTGCCCCCCTGACGAGGAGCTCCGGGTGATGGATGAGAGGCATCCCCACCCGTCGAGCCTAATCCTCGGGTCGGGAGGCGCGCGCGGGTCTGCCTCGGCGGACGCCGCTGGCTGGGCCGCTGATCGAGTGCATCAGTGTTCCCGTGTCCCAGCCACCAGGCGACGCGAAGGAGCATCGCTGGGTTTTAGTGGGTATTCTAGTCGCCAGACTGGCCGCCGGGGAGTCCCACATACCCCGTCGGAAGCGGCGAAGTTTTGCCTGCGTCGCCTCCGGAGGGGATGCGTAAAAGCATTTCCCAGCGGAAAAAAAAAATAACTGTAACTTACAACATGTCGCTGGCATGCCTTATGAATAAATAAAGACCTAAATTAAGGCCAACTAAAAAGGCCTTCATTTGATCTTATGATTGTCTTCCGAAGCCTGCACAGTCAGAATGGGGCTACTGCTGATTTTATTGTCGGATTCTCTAAATATGATAACCTTACAAAATTGCGTTTTGAATAAAGGTAATCTCCCACTTGGATGGACAGTAACTTCAGATTAAATATCACCTGCTTTAACGGTGTAGGAAAACATTGCAAAGAAACCTGCCTGAGACTTGTCCATTGCGTTTTAGCGTACCGGCACGATTTCGAGTCGAAACCAATTAGGAGTATGGCCATACCCCTAGCAGGTTAACCCGCTACTATCTTAGACCGCATCATACCATCAGGAGAGATGTCGTAAATGGCTAATTCGTGTTGTATAAAAAAAAAAGTGCGAAGACCGTGGAAAGAGATCCCTCCTCTCGAAGTGTGTCCTTGATGGGTTGATAATGGTACGAATCAATCAAAGAAAAAAAAACACACTATCCTATAAAATTATCACACTATCCTATAACATTATCTCCCGCCTGACCATCCAACGCATATGTAAATTTAGTTTGTATTTACTATTCTGGCAATGACCACTTATTCAATATTTACATTACTATTCGACAGGCAAGATTGAACCGACTAAGAGGCACTATTACTGCGTTATATAACAGCAAATTAATTGGATTTTATGACAAATAAGACACAATGAGGGGCATTGAGTCATATCAGTTGTTCACTTTATATTAAAGGGTCACCAAAATGTTGAGAAAATTATAGGACATCACATTATCAGGGCTTAATTTTTAAATACACTGTTATTCCGTCATATTTTTACGTAGTTGATGTCACACAGCCGCCAAAATCCGCGAACGCCATATTTTTTATGTATTTTTTTTTAATTTTTTTCTTAGACGTGGGCGCGATTTAAACCCTCTTAGCTTAAGTTTTAAGTTGGCGAGTGTATCACCATCACTAATAGAAAAATGAAAAATGTGATACGAACTATTCATAGATGTAAGGATACCTGTAATAGGTTTATATGAATAAAGCTATTTTTGATTTTGTTTTTTTTTAAATATTGCACCACCTTCCTCTTTCCGTTTTTGTTTTCTTGTGACGTCACTCTGGTCTCAGTTGAAAATAAGCATCGCGATTTTCATAAGAAACACGACATTACTGTGTGTAAATGAGAGTAAAATACATTTTCTTTCTTTCTTTCTGTCTTTATTTCTTTCTTTCTTTCTTTCTTTCTTTCTTTCTTTCTTTCTTTCTTTCTTTCTTTCTTTCTTTCTTTCTTTCTTTCTTATCTGTGTCTTCTACGTGTTTAGTTGCCTGGAACAGATCGCTATGTAACGATAAAGCCGCCAAATTGTATACTGTTTTGTATTGTTTTCAGTATTTAGTTTTCCTATTCTTTTGTGGTATACAATAAAAGTATTAATTTATTTACTAAAAAAATCAAATCAAATTACTTTAAACTACAAAAAACTAATAGAAAATAATACAATGGCTTCCTTTCAAGTGATTTCTTAAATGAAACCTTAATGAGTTGTCGACTTAAATAAACATCGAATTAGAGATAAAAAAAGAGGAGACTGGGACCAGGACTTCATAATTAAAAGTTGGTCTCCCTGACTGTATCTAGGACGGCGGTAAATCGCACGTGCTCTGAATGCCGCTCTAATCTTATATGGACTTGAAACGGCGCAATTAAAATGATCATTTATGGCTCAGTCTCACTGGGGTGTATCGTAGCTTTAATGCTATCGGAACTCGGTGATTGGGTAACTAGGAATTGTCTAAATCTATTGTGGTATTAGTAATATTGTTTGGAATATCATTCTATTGGCAATAGATAGTTATCTGATTAATCGGAGTTAAAATAAAAAAAAACTTGAGAGGTGTCAAGGGACACCCGGATGGAACAAAGTTCCTTTCGATTAATTAGTGAAGGAATTGTAATAAAATTTTATTTTATTTAAGTTATAATAATATTTTTTTTTATTATTAACAAATATAATGTTATATAAACTTAATCAGTAGGCTCAATTTTGTACTCCATCAGCAATATCCAGAACTTGTGCAGAAACACTGTCAGGATTCATTATTTTTTTTTTTTTATTATTTATTATTTACAAAAAACCTGTATACACTCAACAAAAATAATCGTCGCGACACCACACTGTTCAATGCGAAATAGAAATGAAAATATCTGGCTTGCTTTCTATAAGAGAGAGAGAGACACAGAGAAACATGCGACGCCGCACAGCTTACAATAACAAAAAGTGTCGTGACAACTTTTCGTAAGAATTTTTTCCGTCTAGCCCCCTTTCACAACGCGCGATAAGGAACTTCGTTCCAATATACAATATCGTCACTCTGGACATGACATATGCTGAGCTGTTCACCCTTTCTGGTTGGTGTTGCAGACATAAAATTTCTGATTAGAATAAGATGTACTGTGTGTAACACCATATGAGAATAAATACATTTTCTTTCTTCCTTTCTTCCTATTGTGTGTATGTAAAAAAGAGTTATATAATTATTCCCTTAAATCAAGAGTGAAAACAGAAAAAATCTAAGAAACATATTTGTGTGAGTCTAAATTTTAAATTAAAATTCTTATTGGTTTCATAAGGGTGAGTTCACAAACTTTATGCCATTTGTACTTGGCTTCTTTCTACATTTAATTCTGGAGAGACAGCATCTAATTTTAATTGTGTGAAATTATAGTTTGAATTAGTTTTTTTTTGCTGTCACGTTATTTATTACTGGAGTTAGATAGTTGGAGTTTTTATAATTGGGCTGGCATGTACCTAAGTATTAAAAGTCCGTGATAAATCATATCATTATTATAGTTCTCATTTGATTACATATCTCATTGACATAGTAATATAGTAATTATTAAGTCTCTAATATTTCTAAATTTGACTAATATTTCTGCTTCTTTTTAACCGGACAAACTAGAATGCTGTGTATACCTGTAATGATATACTCGGGACTAAATAATTTATTATAATGTAATATTTTTAATGTTGATACAGTGTACCGATAGTGTGTCATATGATATCAATAAAATAAAGAACATAAATAAAAACTTTAACACATAAATGTTTACCATGAAGTCACCATCATCATCATAATCAACCCATTACCGGCTCACTACAGAGCACGGGTCTCCTCTCAATATGAGAAAGGGTTGGCTATAGTCCACCACGCTGGCCATGTGCACTTGAGGAAGCTGTGATAGTGGTTAGGACGTCAGCCTCCTAATCAGAGGTCGGGGGTTCGAATCCGGGCACGCACCTCTAACTTTTCGGAGTTATGTGCGTTTTTAAGCGATTAAAATATCACTTGCTTCAACGGTGAAGGAAAACATCATGAGGAAACCTGCACGCCTGAGAGTTCTCCATAATGTTCTCAAAGGCGTGTGAAGTCTGCCAATCCGCACATGGCCAGCTTGGTGGACTATGGCCAAACCCTTCTCATATTGAGAGGAGACCCGTGTTCTGTAGTGAGCCGGCAATGGGTTGATCATGATGATGAATTATATAAGAACCCCGCTTAGATGGATGGATTTCTAAAACAAAACGTATTACTAACGTTGGTTAAGGAACTAGTAATAGATCCTATTATTTAGAAATCTCCCTAAGCGGCACCTAATAAGGATTTGATAGTTGAACTTGTCTGAGTATATAACATATACTTTGTTAAAGTTTAAGCATAACACCAGGTTTTTCATGAAACATCCTTAACTATCACATAAAATGTATTTTTATGTCACGATTTCCTGATCTATATGTAACTATGTATGAATTGGTATGCACTTTATAGTAATAAAAAAAATAAAAACTGTATTTATTAATATTTGAATTTATTTTAGTATAAATATATGTGCTGCACGCTGCTAGACTACATACAATAAGAAGATATTCATTTAAAGGTATAGAATGTATTTTCATAAAAATATTGATAAATTCAAGAAAAAAATGGATGCACTGAACATTAGAAGTAAAAGTAAACTTGTAGTACCGTTTAGTCGGCTGCAAAAAATTAGTAACTCATTCAAAGGAAAGTGATTTTATTTTATAATAAATTACCTATTGATATCTTGGAGATGTCTATCAATAAGTTCAAAGTTTTTATAAAACGAAAGCTTATAGAAAAATCATATTACGATTTTAAGGATTATATAAACGATAAAAAAGCTTGGGTGTGAATTGCTCTATCTCCATAGGTACTATAATTTATTATTGATAATGTGAGAAAGTGATGACCAAAAAACCCGGCTAAGTTTGTAGTGGGCTTCTTCTTAGACCAGAGCGCGTTTGGAACCCTCATAGCTTTATTTTCAGTTTACGAATGTACTCGTAGTTATCACCATTAAATCACTACTATGTAAATTATTGACGCGTCAAAGATGCCTTTTAAAGGAATATTCGAATAAAGATTATTTGCATTTGAATTTGAACAATCATTTTTGCTGAAGTAAATTTTTCATGCGAATGCTCTCAATGAACTGATTATAGTGCAAATTCAAGCCTGCTTTTAGCCAAAATTTGAAATTTATAAATCTAGTTATAAAATACAATAACATTCTTACAGAGTTCACACAGATTTCATCATCATCATCATCATCATTAACAACCGATTGACGTCCGCTACTGGACATAGGTCTTTTGTAGGGAGTTCCAACGCTCACGGTCTTGGGCCGCTTGCTTCCAGCGGCTCCCTGCGACTCGTTTGATGTCGTCTGTCCACCTAGTTGGGGGTCGACCAACGCTACGTTTACCGGTGCGAGGTCGCCATTGCAGCACCTTGGGACCCCAACGTCCATCGGTTCTCCGAGCTATGCGCCCCGCCCATTGCCACTTCAACTTCGCAACTCGCTGAGCTATGTCGGTAACTCTGGTCCTTCTACGGATCTCTTCATTTCTGATTTGATGGACGTAGAGATACTCCTAACATAGCTCTCTCCATTGCTCGCTGAGTGACTCTGAGCCTTCTTATGAGGCCCATAGTGAGCGACCATGGTCACACAGATTAAATAGGTGTAAAAATAAAAAGTTTAACGAATTAGGTAAGTATTTAAAAATCGTTTATATAAAAAACTGTCTAGACATTCTTTAGAACGGCGAAACTCCACGCTCAGACCGCTGCGAATTCAATCGTATTAAATTAATTACGCCGCGGGGAAGTACGAACTAATCGTGTTGGCATCTCCCTATCTATATCTAAACACTTGGATCACTGCATTTTATATATGTTCCAACGTAAGAACATTCATCACAGAAGGTGGAAACTAACCTATTATTATTTAGTTTGAGTGAGCTACACATGATTTAATATAAATCATATATTATCAAGTAAATACATAAGTACAAATATTAGATATGTCGGCGCGAAGAAGTTATTAACTTTATTAAGCGGCGCCAAAAACCTCAAGAATTCAATAATTACCCACATTTTAACTCTTGATGATTTTGCTAACACAATTTAGCCAGTAACAATCAATTTTGTACAAGCATGCTTTGTGCTATAAATACGGGCGGTAAATGCCTTTCGCGGATTCGCTCACTTGAGACGTCGGACTGTTCGGACCTCTTAGTTATTATCGCAATAAAATTGTAAACCGGCAAGTTGTGGTTTTAATTACTATGAGCGAAAGTAAACGAAATCGTGATGTCACCCTTACAAAAAATAACTCGGACGTCCTTGACTCGACAGATATGTTCAATATCTTATATTCATCCTCATCAATCCATTCTCGGTTAACTACAGAGCACGGGTCTTCTCTCAATATGAGAAGGGTTTGGCCATAGTCCACCACGCTGGCCATGGTGCGGATTGGCAGACTTCACACGCCTTTGGGAAAATTATGGAGAACTCTCAGCGTTCCTCACGATGTTTTCCTTCACCGTTGAATCAAGTGATATTTAATTGCTTAAAAACGCACTTAACTCCGAAAAGTTAGAGGTGCGTGCCCGGATTCGAACCGCTGACCTCTGTTTAAATTCACATTACTTAAGTCCAATTCGATAGGTAAACTGTCCAATAGCGAACCGTTAAATCAAGTGATATTTAATTGTTTAAAACTGCACCTAACTCCGAAAACTTAGAGGTGTGTGCCCGGGTCCGAACCCCCGATTAAGAGGGGGACGTCCTAACCACTAGGCTATCACAGCTTTTTCCGCATAGGTGTAGTGAAATATACCTAGTTGAATATGAATTTATCTGAACCAGGGATCGATGGAGAGGTCGGAAATATATAACGCCAGTTCATATCGCAGCCTGAAGTTAAATTGTTACCATGTACGCTATCGAACTAGATAAGACGTTCCGTTCGCTTGCGGGAAACATTACAAGCAATTAGCTATTGTGGGGAATTAATTGCCAGTTCATACACGCGAGCCTCGGTGTTGCCATAGTTTGCTGCAGGCAGTACTTTTACATGTGGCTTCGTACACTATTTCAATTATCCGACCCACAGGGTATAAAACCAGTATTTTGTTTATTTATTTTGACGACCTCCGTGGCGCAGCGCGCGCTGTCGCATTATAAAGTTGGAGGTCCTGGGTTCGATTCCCGGCTTGAGTCTGGTCTGGTGGGAGGCTTAGGCCGCGGCTAGTTACCACCCTACCGACAAAGACGTGTCGCCAAGCGATTTAGCGGTCCGGCACGATGTCGCGTAGGAACCAATTAGCAGTATCGGTTTACCATACCCCTAACAGGTTAGCCCGCTACCATCTTAGACTGCATCATCACTTATCATCAGGTGAGATGCCGTCAAGAGCTAACTTGTAGGGGAAAAAAAAAATATTACGGAAACAAAACAGCTAATTTATTTTTCATGACCATTTTTAACGTTGTGAGCTAATGTGAATGTTTAGCTTTTTACAGGTTTTCACAACGATCACAAATACCGCACAAAAAAATAAAAACCACAATATAATCAAGTACAAAAGCAAGAATCAAAAACTAATCACATGATATAATAAATTTAAAACATTCAAGTCAAGATTTCATTTACAAATGTCAATTAGTACTATTATAAAGAGATATCAATAATTTTACTGCTAAAATCAATTTGTTATGAAATAAATATATTTCCCCTTGTGTTTTTTTCTTCTTCTTCTTTGTCGTTACACTCTAGACAGAGTGGTCGTGGTCATCATGAAGCAGTGTCTTTGAGGACAGATGTTATACGCCTCTCGAGCATCCGCCACTTTTCTCGGCTGGCCGAAAGCCTGGTGCACTCGTGCAAAGGACCGCCCACAGCAGACTTTATCTGATCAGTCCATCGCATGGGTGACCTTCCTCGACCTCTAGTGCCCTCCACCTTGCCCGACGTAGTTGTTTTTTTACACAGTTATTATCTATGTCAGATATTCTTAGTAAGGGAGAATATTCACTTAGTTTAGTTCTATAGGGCCTGTGATAGAACAAATTACACGGAAACCGAGGAGTAATTTGTTGAAATTTAATTTTTATATTACGAAATATTTGATATTATATCTAAATTAAGATGACCCAGTTTTTTAGTTCCACTACAAGTTAGACATTGGCGATCTCGCAAGGTGGTATCATCATCATCATATAATACGACAGATCGTCCAATATAGGATATAGGATACCATGAAACAAGATGTCACTGTCTAGCCATGGGACGTCAATAATTTCACGCTGATGACGTAGGAAAAACCCATTCATCCAGTGCAATGAAAATAGAAACTAAGAATTTTCCAGAAAGTTCCACCATGCTTGAATGCTTAGGCTAGGTCCATGCTCGTTCATTTCCATTTCCAATCAACTTTAAACAAAGAGCCTTTGAACTCGATGGCCAGGTATGAAATAAAGTTATTCGCTCTTCTCTATTGAGCGGCGCAAACGTTTTGATGGTTTTCGAAATTCCCCTCGATTATTTCGACCATTTTGATCGAAAGCTCGATTACACCTTAAAATACTCGAAAGAAGTTTGTTTTAAATAATGAATAGAAGCAGGCGTTACTTTGCGGAAGTCCATGATAAACAATAAACAGCAAGTATAATTTGCTAACAAGTTACTTTTCGCGCTTGTGAAGTCAACATCTCCTGAGGATGATCCGGTGTCGGGTCGAAACGTGCATAGAGGTTCTAGTGGAAGATTTTGTGTGGTGTTATATTATACTAATCTCGGCGGTCGGCGGAATATAGCAAATTATACTTGCTGTTTATTGAAGTTTGTTTTGTTTATTTGGGGTTTTCGTTTATGGCAACATTAAATATTAAGAAACAAAATTAAATGTACTAAACTACTCAGTCGGATATCCCTGTCTATTCCGCGTGCACCCGTAGCTGTATATTATCAGATACTGTACATTTGCAGCATCAAAGAGAGATCGGAGTTGACTTTGTCCACAAGTTTAATGTCGCTCAGCTTGCTATGGAGAGGGCTATGCTGGGTGTTTCTCTGAGGGATGGAATCCGTAATGAGGCCATCTGTAGACCCAAAGTAACCCACATAGCCTAACGGTTAAGAGAGCTTTGGGCGGGTCATATATATCAACCGATAGCTATTGTACCAATAAGCACAATTATTGATGACCTCCGTGGCGCAGTGCGCGCTGTCACATTATAAAATTGGAGGTCCTGGGTTCGATTCCTGGCTCGAGCTGGCCTAGTGGAAGGCTTCGGCTGTGGCCAGTTACCACCCTACCAACAAAGACGTGTAGTAAAGCGATTTAGCGTTACGGCACGATGTCGCGTAGAAACCAATTAGTAGGGTAGGTTTACCATACCCCTTACAGGTAAGCCTGCTACCATGTTAGATTGCATCCTCACTTACCATCAGGTGAGGTTGCGTTTAAGGGCTAACTTGTAGTGGATAAAAAAAGGGCAGCGTAGGACGACTTGCTGCCAAAAAAAGGATTGCTGGTAGTGGGTGGATGAGGACGGCGGAGGACCGTGTGTGGTGGCGCGCTCTCGGAAAAGCCTATGTCCAACAGTGGACGTATATAGGCTAATTAAGTCAAGTCTTCGCCAGTAGGTTTAACTAATTCTTACCCTAGTAAGAACTAGTCAAACTCATGATTTCACTTCACACACACATTCAATTTTTGCTTTTTAAACTGTTGAGTCAAACCAATCACGTTGAATCCGTATTGCCAATTTCGGAGGAAAGATACCCTGTAAAAGGTCTGCCTCGTATAATTTCAAGCTCCAATAGCTCAATGGGTTAGAGCTTATGCAGACTCATTGGGCCTTTGGAATTCCAAATAATTGAAAGAGTTGACCGATTTCTGGACGCAGCGGGAAATCCCCTGGCAGAGATATTTTGAGACCTGCGCTGCAAAATCAAATATCGAATCAATAGTATGACGTTGGTTAAAGTAAGTTATTTTAGTTACTTCTTTGTCTATTGCTGGATCCATAGTTAGCTGGAACAGTTCTGCCTCTATGCAAGCTCTGTAAAAACGACTTCCAGTTGAATTTTAGGTTATTGTGTCATCATCATGGCCAACCGATTGACGGCTCACTACTGGGCCACCACCACTGGAGACCCTTGCTCTGTAGTAGTCCACCACGCTGGTCATGTGCGGATTGGCAGACTTCACACGCCGTTCAAAACATTATGGAGAACTCTCAGGTATGCTGGTTTCCTCACGATGTTTTCCTTCACATTTGAAGCAAGAGATATTTTAATAGCTTAAAAACGCACATAACTCCGAAAACCTAGAGGTGCGTGCCCGGGATCGAAGTCCCGACCTCTGATTAAGAGGCGGACGTCCTAACCAAGGGCTATCACAAGCGTAAAATTTCAATTAATGACACATAAATAGCTATGAAATGGGTTGATCATGATGATGATGATGACGCAGGCAACGAAACGGAATTTCTCGGAATTTTTTTCCACTTTTGCAACTATTTCCATTTATTCTCGGCTCCTATTGATACTGGCGTGTTATAAAGCCTTACTTGATAAATGGACTATCCCATACAAAAATATTTGTTCAATTCGAACCACTAGGTCTTAACTTCAGCGTGATCAACCAAACAAACTAACTCTTCAGGTTTATAAGTTTAGATATAGTGTTATTTGTATCAATACCTACCTTTTAGAACAACAAAAAAAAGTGAAATGAAATGATAAGAAAAGTACTAGGTCCAGTAATTATTATTAATAAATACTAATTAATCTAATATATAAAAGTCTCGTGTCACAATGTTTGTTCCCATACTCCTCCGAAACGGCTCGACCGATTCTTATGAAATTTTGTATGCATATTCAGTAAATCTGAGAATCGGCTACTATCTATCTCTCAAACCTAAGTGATAAGGGGTGTCCACAACAAAAAAAAAAAAAAATTGTATTATGTGGCATTGAAAAGTACATACAACCCCAAATTTTCATCCTTCTATCGTCAACCCCTATTTTTTTTAATAGTTATTTTAGTAATTTAATCATTTGTCATCCCGCTCGATAACTGAACAACTATCGTCTTTATTGTAACTAATTCTATAAATAAATACTTTTTTGTTAGATTTGAATTTATTCAAAGTAATTTTTAATTTCTTTTATAACTTATGATGCGTGTTGGTAAGTTATGATGCAGTCTAAGATATATATATATAATATCTGGTTAATTTTTCAATAACGGGTCACGTTTAAGGAGCGCCCCCTTAAATGTGACCCTGTTTGCATCCCCTTGATTCAGAGGTTAGAAAGGAAAGAATATTAAAAACTTATTAAAGTAGAACCGAAACTAAAAGGTAAAAGGAAATAAGCTCGAAATCAGGAAATTAATACCCACCGGAAGAAATTACAGACACTCCATTAACTTTCGGTTCTCCCACTCAACTTTGTTATAGAATCATCTCGTATTTCAGGCAGGTATTAGTGAATTAACTGCTGTGCCGCTATATTTATTTTATAGATTTAAAGACACAAGACACCTTATTCTATTATATTGCTTCCGCCAGGGACTTCCTCGGAGTGGTCTTACTGTTTAATCGCCGAACTAAAATGTATATCATCATGACATCAAATAAGAAAATCATGAGGATTATCTCATTTTTCCTGTACCAATAATCATTACCATCATGATCAACTAATTCTGGGCTCACTACAGAGCACGGGTCTCCTCTCAATATGAGTAGGGCTTGGCCATAGTCCACCACGCTGGCCATGTGCGGATTGGCAGACTTCACACGCCTTTGAGAACGTTATGGAGAACTCTCAGGCGTGCAGGTTTCCTCATGATGTTTTCCTTCACCGTTGAAGCAAGTGATATTGTAATTTTTAAAAACGCACATAACTACGAAAAGTTAAGAGGTGCGTGCCCGGATTCGAACCGCCGATCTCTGATTAGGAGGCTGACCTAACCACCGCTTCTAAATGTATATACATATATATAAATATATATATTATTAATCACCAGTAGTACCATAGTTACTATAACTTATTATAAGATGGTGATAACAAAAAAAAACCGGCTAACAAATTTACGAATGTAGTTGTCACCATCAACTTTAGCGTTACAACAAGAAACCTGGGCGAGTTTCATCATTATGCATATCATGTTTATATGTTTATACCAGCTGGTGCCCGCGACTTCGTCTGCGCAGGATTACTATTTCGAATAGCTTATATTAGAGTGGCGTAGAAAAGAACTTACCTTATGTCATTAAAATTATCACGCAGATAGTAGATTTTTTCCTATTTACGTGACACTTATCGACATATTTTGGACAATTCACACAATATCTTTATAAATAGTAGCCTAGGTGTTATTCTGATGCATAAGCTATAGTATTGTGTAGCTTCATAACAATCATTTCAGTAGTTTTGAAGTGAAAGAGTAACAAACATCCATCCATCCATACTTACTAACATTCGCGTTTATAATATCAGCAAACAATACTATCCCGTTATTGTCCTTAGTGAGATAAGGAAGGTCATTTATGTAAATGAGGAACAGAAAAGGTCCTAATATAGACCCCTGAGGAACCCCTATTTTCACATAATAATAACATTAGTAGGATTGTTTATCGAAAAATGTTTAAAAGTAAAAGTGAATAATTAATATGTAAAAGTTACCACCAGTTAAGATTTCGGGCAAGCGCTAGTCTTTGTAAAGAAAATAAAAGTCAAATAAATGACCTCTCCCAATTGAAAGTCAGTTGTAAATGCATGCGGCTGTTGGAACTCCCGAGGCTCTTATTGCAGTCCGCAATCAATTTTATGTGGATGAGCCCGGAATTCGCTGTCTGGTCCGTCCATCCCGGGTTTCATTTCCCGGGGAATAGATGCTTTTTTCGCTTTGGCACTGATTGGAAAATTTGAACAGCTGTACATTTTTCCCCGACTCAATTCGTTATTCGCCTGATTTTTGCGTATTTAGTAATCCAGGCGACTTCGTTAGTGAATGTATTATGTAATAGAAGATTGTATAACAAGCGCTTTTTTTATATTCTACGCTTCGGATGGGACGTCAGCCTAATCAGAGCCTAATCAGAGGTCAGGGGTTCAATCCAAGGCACGCACTTCTAACTTTTCGGAGTTATGTGCGTTTTTAAGCTTTTTTTTTATACACTACAAGTTAACCCTTGAGGGCTATCTTACCTGGTGGTAAGTGATGATACAGTCTAGGGTGGTAGCGAGCTAACCTGTTAGGGGTATGGTAAGCCCGCACTCCTAATTGGTTTCTACGCGACATCGTGCCGGAACGGTATATCGCTTGGCGTCATGTCTTGTCACGGGTGGTAACTATGACCGAAGCCTCCCACCAGAGCAGACTCGAGCCGGGAATCGAACCCAGGACCTCCAACTGTATAATGCGACAGCGCACGCACTGCGCCACGGAGGTCGTCAGATTAAAATATCACTTGCTTTTTGGTGAAGGAAAACGTGAGCATGCCTGAGAGTTCTCCATAATGTTCTCGAAGGCGTGTGAAGAAGTCTGCCTTGAAGGACGGTGAAGGTGAAGGCACTTATTTTTAATGTTTCTTCTTTATTACCAAGCCTTCGTCAATCCTCAAAAAGGAAGGAAAACATCGTGAACATGTCTGAGAGTACTCCATAATGTTCTCAAAGGCGTGTGAAGTCTGCCAATCCGCACATGGCCAGCGTGGTGGACTATGGCCAAACCCTTCTCATATTGAGAGGAGAACCGTGCTCTGTAGTGAGCCGGTAATGGGTTGATCGTGATGATGATGATGATTAAAACGATCCTCACAAGCCACAAGATTTAACTGGAGGACCTAACCATTGGTCTATCACCGCTTAGTTATAATTAAATTACTTAGTAATAACTAAATCCTTTTAATTATCCAACAGGACGGCGTATATAAATGAGTGTCACGCGCAAAATGACAGCTGACTGACACACAATGGCCCGGCATCCTTACTGTAACCACAAATTGTTTGCATATCCCTCCCTAATGCAGGAAGCCGTTGATATGCCTACACAAGTTATACCAAAGATATACATTTGTTTTTCGGACTGTCTATTAGCTGTGAAGCGGTGATAGCCTAGTGGTGAAGCTGTGATAGCCTAGTGGTTGGGGCGTCAGCCTCCTAATCAGAGGTCGGCGGTTCGAATCCGGGCACGCACCTCTAACTTTTCAGAGTTATGTGCGTTTAAAAAAAATATATCACTTGCTTCAACGGTGAAGGAAAACATCGCGAGGAAACCTGCACGCCTGAGAGTTCTCCATTATGTTCTCAAAGGCGTGTGAAGTCTACCAATCCGCACATGGCCAGCGTGGTGGACTATGGCTAAACCCTTCTCATATTGAGAGGAGACCCGTGCTCAGTAGTGAGCCGGTAATGGGTTGATCATGTGATTTTAGTTTAGCTTGAATATTAACTATTAACTATTAACTGTCAGTTCTAGATGACAGACCGTTAATTTTTTTTTTTAAACAATCAGGGTTTTTATCACCATCATTTTTCAATAATTTAGTTAGGGTAAAAACAAAAAAAAAAACAAATCGAGTCAGTAATTTTAATTGTAATATTTCTATCAATATAAATTTTTTAAGTTCTCTTATATAGGAACAGTGTGTGCCTTGTCATAATAAACTTTTTAAATGTAAACCAAACTTCCGGCGTAAAACTACACATATCTAGGGTCCCGTATATCAATACAGGATGCCCTAAATAAATGACGTAGCCGCTAATTGACTTCTGTACAACAAAAGAAGTAAGTATATTTTTATCTCCTTTGATGGGGAAAATAAAAGATTTTCACTCACGTGTAATGTTCGGCGGATACAAAAGTGGTGTCTTTTCCTTTCATCGGCTACGTCTTTTGACAGAATCCTATAAATTCTACGTACATAGCAAACCTTTATAAATAAGAAACTTAGTTACTAAACTACTTAAAATAATTATTTATTTATTTATTAGGAAACTCACGTTGTATACAATGTGACTGCTGACTTATATACTATAGTACAATTTTTAACTCAATATCTTTTACTGACATATCATACCTCATTTAAGGGCTCTCAACTCAACATGTAATTACAACCTTATTTTCACTAAAACGACTATTCTATTTACATACTACAAACTATAAAAAAAAAACACAGAAGAAAAGGTTCTACTCATTCTTACAACTATAAAACTATGAAAAATACAAGCTTCAAACAATTACAGAAAAAAAACAATAAGAATACAAATGAAGAGGCAACTATAAAATTATTATATTATATACTAGCTGATGCCCGGGACTTCGTCTGCGTTGAGTCAGTGTGTGTGAAAGTGTGTTTGTCTTCCAATCACGGTTTAGTAATCCATTGATTACTAAACCGACGACATTAAAATAATTATATCGTATCTCCTTTCTAACTAAAATAATGATTGAGTGAAATCGGAGTATTAATGAGTTACAACTAAATACACATTTTGACTTTCATCCCCTCTCCCAAAGGAACCGTGCTGAAGTCCGAAATAAAATCTATCCTTTATGTCGAACCGGAGTATCAGCTACTCTTATAGCAAATTACATTCAAATCCATCCAGTAGTTTCGGCGTGATGCCCAGCCAAGATACAGACAGACGGACAAAAAATAAAACAAATAAAACAATAAACAGAGTGGGGATTTTGTGTGGTGTTATACTATACTAATCTTCCGGTTGTCGGCGAAATATAGCAAATTATACTTGCTGTTTATTGTTTATCATGGACTTCCGCAAAGGAACGCCTGCTTCTATTCATTATATAAAACAAATTGTTTTGGGCTCAGTATCGATAGTAAAACATCCTCCAATTAAAATTTTCAAAATATATTTAATGTACAGAATTCGTCCTGTTGCAGTTTTATTATATAATATATAAGTAAATTATTGCAAATTAATACCAAATGACTTAGCAATTATTTTATATTGTTTGCGAAATGATTTAGCATTTGAAGATCTTCTACTATTGATCATAAGATCTCTGACACGTAATAGAAATACACGCGACATAATTAATTAGTAATAATATAAATGAATAGCCAATAGTTGCACATTATAACAATGTTCTTCCTGATATAATAATGTGATATATAAAAAAAAATATTTTTCCACCAACTATGGTACGCATGTTTACATTAAAATTAAATACGGAGTTCAGGAATAGATACAGATTTCTGAATATAAAAAACCTCTGATACAGTTTTTGCGCGGTGTTCATCACTTAACTTTCAGATCATCATCTAAGTTTGCTGTATCATATGCTATCACATATATCACTACTTCTTTGGCCTCGCCTTATCCTTTAGTATCCTCATCATTGAGGCAGAGGCATTTCATGTCCTTTTGGACATTCGTCAACCATGTGGTTGGGGGTCTTCCCCTTCCCCTTTTCCCTGCAGCCAAAGAAAGGCACTTTTTCACTACGTAATCGTGAGGTCTACGCATTACATGTCCGTACCATCTGAGCCCGGATGCTGTAATTTTTTGAGTTATGGATGCAACCTTAAAGCTTCCTCTTATATATGTAATGCTATTACATATATAAATTAAAACAAAAAAACATTTAGTCATGAAATCATCATCCAAAACCTCGATCACGAAAGTTTACGGTTAACGTAAATTTTTTCGCAAATTCGTCCCTGAAATCGCTCCGTTTCTTCGACATTAAGTTTTGCAGCCGAGGTGTATTGGGTCGAATATGGCGCGACCGATTTCGATAATAATTCATCATTATCCAGCCTACGTTACTGGATAGGAAGCGAACAGAGCATTCGACTCAACCGCGCGTCTCGCCGACTTGCGGAGTAAAACCATTTATCATTCCATCAAATTAAGCTGTGATAGCCTAGTAGTTAGGACCTCCGACTACTAATCATAGGACGGGGGTTCGCTCCCGGGCACGTACCTCTAACTTTTCGGAGTTATGTGCGTTTTTAAGCAATTAAAATATCACTTGCTTCAACGGTGAAGGAAAACATTGTGAGGAAAATTGCACGCCTTACTTCACCATAATGTTGTCGAAAGGTATGTGAATATTTGTGATCAACCTCCGTGGCGCAGCGCGTGCGCTTTTGCATTTTAAAAGTTGGAGGTCCTGGTTTCGATTCCCGGCTCGAGTCTGGTCTGGTGGGAGGGTCGGCCGTGGCTGGTTACCATCCTACCGACAAAGACGTCGCCAAGCGATTTAGTGTTCCGGCACGATGTCGTGTAGAAACCAATTAGGAGTATGGGTTTACCATACCCCTAACAGGTTAGCCCGCTACCATCTAAGACCGTATCATCACTTACCATCAGGTGTAATGCCGTCAAGGGCTGACTTGTGGTGTATAAAAAAAAACCATCAACGACAAGCTCAGTAGTGAATACAATTCCAAGCTCGAGTCTGGTCGCGTACCGGAACCATAACTAGTATGGATCCGGTATGAGCCCGTTTTCTTTACGAGGCTTCTCCGGCCCTGTAGATGTTCATGGGCCGCGGTAATCACTTTTTTATCGCTGGGAAATGCGTTAACACATCCGGAAGCGACGCAGGCTTCCGGCGGAGCATGTTGGTCACGCCGGCAGTTAGAGTGGCGACCAGCATACCCACTATTTGTCTGGTGGGAGGCTTCGGCCGTGGCTAGTTACCACCCTACCGACAAAGACGTGTCGCCAAGAGATTTAGCGTTCCAGCATGATATCGCGTAGAAACCAATTAGGAGCGTGGGATATTACCACACTCCTAACAGGTTAGTCCGCTGCCATCCTAGACTGCATCATCACTTACCACCAGGTTAGATAGCCGTCAAGGGCTAACTTGTAGTGTATAAAGAAAAAAAAAAACTAAAACCCAGCGATGCAACGGAAACGCTCGCGTACTTATCCGCAACCCAGAGGTGGTAATCACTTCACATCAGGTGAAAAGAAACCCCTTCACTTTTATCCCTTACGACTTTAGTGTAAAATTAATATTTTTACTCGAACTTACCTTAACCTATTTCGCTCTAATCGAATAAAAATATTAACCAATTGTCAATGTAGAAACTGGGTTACGTTAATGGCAGCTGGGACGATTTTCAAAGGAACGAAGATCAAATTATATATTAAATCTATTAATACACTAGCTGATTTTCACGACTTCGTCCACATAGTTAGGTAAAGGTTTAAAAAAAATAAGAATATCATGAGGATTATCTAATTTTTCCTGTACCAATAATCATTATCGTCATGACAACCCATTGCCTCACTACAGAGCACGGGTCTCCTCTTAATAAGAGAAGGGCTTGGCCATAGCCCACCACGCTGGCCATGTGCGGATTGGCAGACTTCACACGCCTTTGAGAACATTATGGAGAACTCTCAGGCGTGCAGGTTTCCTCACGATGTTTTCTTCACCGTTGAAGCAAGTGATATTTTTATTGCTTAAAAACGCACATAACTCCGAAAACTTATTGGAGCCCGGGTTCGAACCCTCGACCTCAGATTAGGAGGCTGACGTTACCTACCAGAGCTTACCACCTGTAATAAAATAAAAAATAAAAAAGCCATTTATTCAACTACCAAGTCAATAAAAATTATAAATTATGTCAATGTTTTTTTTTTCTTACAAGTTTCAGTCAAATTTTATATTATATTATCGTCACAAGTGTTTGGTAGAAGTCGCCTCTCTGGCGTAGGCCTCCCCCAGCTCTTTCCAAGTCTTCCTTCCCTTAGCTAATCTGGTCCATAGCGGGCCACTGACGCGAAGGAACAAGTCCGCCCACCGTCTTCTTGGCCTTCCTCTCTTCCTTTTGCCACTACGCGGAATCCATTCTGTGGCAATTTTTGTCCATTTTGTATCTGTCACCCTGCAGATGTGAGCCCATTTAAATTCAAGCAATCGTATTTGGCTGATGACATCTTTGACATTGGTTTTTTTTCCGAATATTTATGTTGCTTACCACCTGTATATATATATATATATATATTGGTATTGTATATATATATATATATATATATATATATATATATATATATATATATATATATATATATATATATATATATATATATATATATATATATATTGGTATTGATATAATTACCCGTAAGTTAAGCTAAATCGCTCGGCAGTATGACTTTACGATCAGCTATTAGATACTATACATAAATCTCTTAGAATTGAGTCTTAAAAAGATTATGGCACCTCAACGTGAAGTGTTAAAGAAAATGAACGCACATTACACCGATAAGATGACATTTCGTGTTACTTTCCGTCCATTCGAGTCACGACCGCCGTTAAGATATCGTCGGGACGAATTAATTCGTCCACCTGCTTCGTAATTAAAGCGATATGATTCATCCGACGAACGTTTTAACCGTTCGCCCAGGAAATGTCACTATGGCTTTGATTATACATTATCGATCACTCTGGTTCGTATGTGGAGGTAAATGGGGATTGCGTTGGACACAATTGGTGTCGCTGACCCCCTTTTCAGGGGTCCGTAGTCAACTAGGAATTAGTTGCAATTACAAAGATTAGAGACCTTTTGTGACGACCTCATCTTGTCTCATTATAACGTTGGAGGTCCTGGGTCGATTCCCGGCTCTGATTTGGGAGGCTTCGGCCGTGACTAGTTACCACCCTACCTACGATTCATCCGACGAACGTTTTAGCTGTTCGGCCAGGAAATGTCACTATGGCTTTGATTATTCATTATCGATCACTTTGGTTCGTATGTGGAGATAAATGGGGATTGCGTTGGACACAATTGGTGTCGCTGACCCCCTTTTTAGGGGTCCGTAGTCAACTAGGAATTAGTTGCCATGGCAAAGGTTAGGGACCTTTTGTGACGATCTCATCTTGTCGCATTATAACGTTGGAGGTCCAGGGTCGATTCCTGGCTCGAGGCTGGTTTGGGAGGCTTCGGCCGTGGCTAGTTACCACCCTACCTACGATTCATCCAACGCACGTTAGATGTTCGTCCAGGAAATGTCACTATGGCTTTGATTATTCATTATCGATCACTTTGGTTTGTGGGTGGAGATAAATGGGGATTGCGTTGGACGAAATTGGTGTCGCTGACCCCCTTTTTAGGGGTCCCTAGTCAACTAGGAATTAGTTGCCATGGCAAAGAGACCTTTTATGACGACCTCCGTGGCGCAGTGCGTGCGCTGTTGCATTATAAAGTTAGAGGTCCTTATACAGAGTGATTAAAATTTCATTCTAATAATTTTTTATAAAACGCTTATTTAAGATATTTGTCTTACTTAACCCACATTTGCCTTAATGCTATCATTTTCGCGTTCAATATGGTCCAATTTTGGTCTGGTGGAAGGTTCTGGTGGAAGGTTGACATGGTCGTGTCGCCAAGCGATTTAGCGTTCGGGCACGATGTCGCGTAGAAACCAATTAGTATTGTTAAACCATACCGCTAAGAAGTTGGCCCGCTACCATCTTAAACTTTATCATCACTTACCATCAGGTGAAATTGCAGTCTAGAGTTAACTTGTATGTATGAAAAAAAGTCACCTGAAATCCACACTAACACTTTATTTGAAGTTGCTTAACGTAAATTAATATTAATAGCTATCTACCTATACATTATATTATATTATCTATCTATATAAGCGGTTATAGCCTAGTGGTTAGGGCGTCAGCCTCCTAATCAGAGGTTCGAAAAGTTAGAGGTGCGTGCCCGGTTCGAATCCGGGCACGCACCTCTAACTTTTCGGAGTTATGTGCGTTTTTAAAAATTTAAAATATCACTTGCTACAACGGTGAAGGAAAAGATCTTGAGGAAACCTGCACGCCTGAGAGTCCTCCATAATGTTCTCAAAGGCGTGTCAAGTCTGCCAATCCGCACATGGCCAGCGTGGTGGACTATGGCCAAACCCTTCTCATATTGAGAGGAGATCCGTGCTCTGTAGCGAGCCGAGAATGGGTTTATCATGATCTATCTATATACAGATATTTCGTTACACACAATTTAGGTAAACAATACACGTCACGGAAAACCTGTAGTGGATAAAAAAAAATGGCCACCGCTTTCATTACTTATTTACATTAGACGTACTTTTCGCTATCCATATATTCCAATCGTTTAATTGAAATGTATTTACGCAACAAATAAATAATGATTAATGCATGACGCGGGTAATTGCATCGTTTTCCCCGCGGGTGCCTGCGTATATTCCATTCATTCGTTCATTCAATCAAATCAATCAGCGCGTACGTCCCGCCGAAGTATTTTAACAAGCAAAAAAGCGCGCGTGTCGACTCGCCCTTCCGTTAGTAAGGAGAACAAAATCTTTATTACTTAACGGTATAGGCCACTGGAAATTAAAACTACGTACGCTTTTATTTCGTACATTTATGAATAAATGAATGACTGAATGAATGAATGAATGAATGAATGAACGAATGAATACACTTTTATTGGACACCACAGGTAATAAAAAAATACAAAAACAATTGAGCGACTAGGCAATAGTGTGTTTATATTTATTTGAGATCAAATTTATGTCTTAAAAATATATATATAACGGAAAAAACACATTTTTTTTTGCAAGTTATCCCTTGACGGCAATCTCACCTGATGGTAAGTGATGATGCAGTCTAAGATGGCAGCGGGCTAACCTGTTAGTGTGTGAGGTAAACACATACTCTTAATTGGTTTCTCCTAATGGAACGCTAAATCGCTTGGCGATACATCTTTCCGGTAAGGTGGTAGCTAGCCACGGCCAATGACTCCCACCAGACCAGACACGAGCCAGGAATCGAACCCAGGACCCCAACTTTATGGTTTTTCTATAAACTTTCGTTTTATAAAAACTTTGAACATATTGATAGACATCTCCAAGATATCAAGAGGTTAACTTATTATAAAATAAAATAAAATTTCCTTTGAATGAGTTACTAATTGTGTGCAGTCATAATACAGTCCATTTTTTTCTTATAATCATAATCATAATCATTTATTTGCATGAATGTTATTAAATAATTAGATGGTGTATACAATTTTGTCAATAAGTCGAACATAAGAGTCAACTAAACAAATAGTGTGCAAAATACAAAAACATAAACTTTAGTACTAATTAAAATTTCATCAAATCTATTATTCAAAGTCAAATTATTATTAAGTGATAGTGAATTAAATTAAATTAACTTGAATTTATCATTATTTTTATGTACATACATTAAATTTTCATATATATATTGGCTATGCGCTGTCATTATTTTACTGTCTTCCAATTTATCTCTTAATGACTCTCTGGGACCTAATTTGTATATCGCACGAACAGCCCTCTTCTGCAAAACCAATACAGTTTTTTTTTTCGGACTGTCTATTAGCTGTATAAACCCTATTGGTTGCCACAGCGTAACCGGGCTGTTTGGCGAGCTTTGCAAAGAAGCTCTGCCAGAAGAAATTTTGAGCCCTAGGGCTCGAAGAAACTAAGGGAACGACTGCCTAAGGGCGCCTCCTTTGAGGCCGAACCTCGGCTTAGGCGACGTTTGGGATAACGGGGGGGTCGGACGGTGAGTGGTCCGTACGTCTTTGAAGGAATACAGTGTCATTACCCCATAATAAAATACCATGTGACATAATGCTGTGAAAGTAGCTAAAAATCTATTTATTATTGATTCTCTTTGTTGACTCGTAGTACAATCGACATCTACAACTGCACTAACTGCACGTTGGTACTCGTGCATACCTATACTACAGCCCGGTTACGCTGTGGCAACCAATAGGGTTTGTACAGCTAATAGACAGTCCGAAAAAAAAAAAAATACCTATACTCGTACATACAAAGCTTGGGTGTGAATCGCTCTATCTCCATAGGTACTATAGTTTATTATTCATTTTATTCATTATGTGAGATGGTGATAACGAAAAAAAAGAAAAACCCCGGCTAAGTTTGTTGTGGGCTTCTTCTTAGACCGGGACGCGTTTGAAACATCATAGCTTTAGTTTTAAGTTTACGAATATAGTTATCACCATGAAATAACTACTATGTAAATTATTGACGCGTCAAAAGGGCCTTTTTAAGGACTATTTGAATAAAGATTATTTTAAATTTTGAATTTTACCTTTTCTCTCTGATAGATACTATTATTATCGTTGGACTCAATGTTTTATTATCAAGGAATTTAGTGCTTCCGGTATTAAGATGGCGTAGTCCGAACAAAATAATTAATATCCGATCATTATCTTAACAACTCGATCCGGAGTTGTGATTAAAAAAGCCAATAAGCATCACTCGCATGGTTTGAAACTCGGCTGTAAGCGTTACCTCCTGACAAAGTACCGGACCACTGGGCCGATAATATAATATCGAAGGCTGTGATCGGTGCATTCAATGCTAAAGTTTTTTTTTTTTAAAGATGGGTACATGGCAAATGTATAGCTTCATCATGATCAACTCATTCTCGGCTCACTACAGAGCACGGGTCTCCTATCAATATGAGAAGGGTTTGGCAATAGTCCACCACGCTGGCCATGTGCGGATTGGCAGACTTCACATACCTTTGAGAACATTATGTAGAACTCTCAGACGTGCAGATTTCCTCACGTTAAAACGGTGAAGGAAAACATCAAACAGCAATTAAAATTAGAAGAAGAAGTTTATATAAAAGTTAGGTATTATACAAACTTCTTTTCTTTACATATATTAAATAGCTGTATGCACATGTTTATGTCAGACACTAATAAATAACGCATCTGTTAACCATAAGTATTATATTTAAATTTCTCCTCACTTGATATTTCAGAGTTCGTATCTCACGAGTTCGCTATGTCTTCTCTCAAGCTTATAGTTTATGAAAAAAAATCCAACCTGACGGCGCTACAGTACAAGCCGTTTCTACAATAAAAGTAAGAAAAATATAAAGGACCATGCATTTGTAGATGAAGGAACATCTACAAACAAAATTAAACTCTATTCCAAGCACAATTGAGTGAACATTTGATCAGCACGTCTAGTACATAGATATGATGTTTTGAAATAAAGAACCGCACGGAGTAGCCGTGTCAGACATTCATGTCAAGATTTTTTAAGCAGTTGCGACATAACCATTCAATTATGGCGGCATTCATTTAAAACCTATACGGTACTAAAGGCGTGTTTCGCTTGCATTTTTGCGCGGAGTTATCACATTTTGGGTTTGTATGGTGGGTGGTGCCATAAAGTTCTCTCGTGAACTGTTTAATGCTATTGGGTTCTGAGTTTTAATACACTTTTTACAAGTAGTGGCAACCTCATTATTATTTGCTCGAGTTTTAGCAGCTGTGAATTTTTAATCGCTCATTTCGAGTAAAACCTACTTGGTTAGGAAAAATGTGGGTATTTTAATAAAGTTTACTTATATTCTGGAGTAGTTTTAATTACATTAATCCAGTCGTGTTGTATGTATGTATAAGCTAGTTTTGCTATTTTTGTAAATTGATGATCAAAACTGGAACGAAATTTTTAAAATATCTTTTTTTATCGCTTTACACAGATTAGCCTAGTCAAGTTTTGAAGGGAAAAATGACGGGAAACTTCGCACTCGGCGGACGCGGCTCCCTAAAACCTTTCCCAAATTAATACATGTTAACCATTCAAAAACTAGCCACTACACAAACGACACTAAAACTATGATGTCAACACAACAAATACCAGTCCTTTTCAAAATTTGCCAACAAACATTAATTCAAAAAAAGCGTTATAAAACCACGCCCGCCGAATACCTTAGTATAACACTTAAACACATAGTTAACTTCACTTTACGAAACTTGACGACCTTCGTGGCGCAGGGTTCGATTCCCCGCTCGAGTTTGGTCTGGTGGGAGGCTTCGGCCGTGGCTAGTTACCGCCCTACCGACAAAGACGTGTCGCAAGCCATTTAGTGTTCCGGCACGATGTCGCGTAGAAATCAATTTAGATTATGTGTTTACCATACCCCAGGTTAGCCCGCTACTATCTTAGACATCATCACTTACCATCAGGTGAGATTGCCGTCGAAGGCTAATTTGTAGTGCATAAAAAAAAAGATATATCAAATACATAAAGACTATCATGATCAACCCATTGCCGGCTCACTACAGAGCACGGGTCTCCTCTCAATATGAGAAGGGTTTGGCCATAGTCCACCACGCTGGCCATGTGCAGATTGGCAGACTTCACACGCCTTTGAGAACATTATGGAGAACTCTCAGGCGTGCAGGTTTCCTCACGATGTTTTTCTTCACCGTTGAAGCAAGTGATATTTTAATTATTTAAAAACGCACATAACTCCGAAAAGTTAAAAGTGCGTGCCCGGATTCGAACCGCCGACCTCTGATTTGGAGGCTGACGCCCTAACCACTAGGCTGTCAAAGACTACAAAACCATACAAATAGTTATCTTTGGTTTATTATATCTATGTCCGGGCCTAATTATTTACACGTTGAACGTGCGTAATAAAACGAAAATATATGATTGCGATGCGCACAGCTGCTTCGTCTGTTGCCATGATATTTGCCGGCGGCTTGGAGATGTCGGGGTGACGGAGTAATAATGGACTTTAAATCATCCCACTTCTGATGTAAATCAGTTCATTTACCATGTATTTAAAATTCTTCTTCTTAACATAAATAAAGGTAACATTCAAGTGATGCTCACCGATTCATTCCTCAGGGTACATAGCTGGGTCCTTTGTTCTTTCTTGTTTATAAAAGTGATAGTAATTAGTGTGTTGTGTAGGATTTATAAAAATAATATTGTAATAGCTAAACAGGATTAAATTAAAAAATATTGGCCGCAAAATTTTGATTTTTATACTATTCAATTCAAATAATCTTTATTCAAATAGTCCTTTAAAAGGCGCTTTTGACGCGTCAATAATTTACATAGTAGTGATTGGATGCTGATAACTAAAGCTATGAGGGTTCCAAACGCGCCCCGGTCTAAGAAGAAGCCCACAACAAACTTAGCCAGGTAATTATGATAGTACGAAACTTACGCTATGCTAAATAATCTGCTTTGCTTTTGATCTTACTATAGTTACATAGTATTGTTAAAAAATCTTATGCAAGATTTATCTATATAAACATGAATTGTTTTTGGCAATCCAGATTTGTATTTACGTCTCTGTTCTACGGGAGTGGAGGTTTAATATAGCTAGCTCAGGTGTTCATGGATATTATACTAAACAATGTGATAAGTAAAAGATATTCATACAGTTTCATGAATTTCCTACTAATACTAATTTACCGAAGCTGTGATAGCCTAGTGGTTAGGGCGTTAGCCTCTTAATTAGAGGTCGGCGGTTCGAATCCGGGCACGCACCTTTAATTTTACGGAGTTATGTGCGATTTTAAACAATTAAAGTATCACTTGCTTCAACGGTGAAGGAAAACATCGTAAGGAAACCTGCACGCCTGAGAGTTCTCCATTTTGTTCTGAAAGGCTTGTGAAGTCTGCCAATCCGCACATGGCAAGCGTGGTGGACTATGGCCAAACCCTTCTCATATTAAGAGGAGACCCGTGCTCTGTAGTGAGTCAGTAATGGGTTGATCATGATGACTAATTTACTTAGTAGCCATCAAGCTGCATATAAACAAACATTATTGGAAATTTGCTGAATTTTTGCCGGCGTTTTTTCATCCAACATTACCCCATTATTGTTCTAGAATATAGACTATACAAACAGATAGACATACAACTTTCAAATTGCCTGTGAAGCAGTAAGTTGAACTTGAAATAAAATTGATTTTGTATTTCCATTTATTTGTTTTACTTCTTTGGTGTAAGTTACGATTAGCATCCCGAGAAAGGACGTTTACCACAAACCTTCTGACTTACTGGAAAGACAGAACAAAGTATTAAAAGGGCGGCGAAGTAATAAGAAAACAAGTGGAATATAAATCGATGCGGCAAAGAGATCGTTTTAAACGCGATAAAATAAGACTGGTCCGGCGAGTCTTATCTTAAAACGGACCCAAACATCCGGTAGCATTTCCAATTCTCACCGCCGGCCATACTAATTTATTTACGCGTCATTCGAGTAATAAAATGAAATGCAAGAGTATAATCGTTACGGTTTTATTAATATTTACTGGGTCATTATTAATACTCACTAACGAGGAAGGTAGAAGTAATTAACGCATCACATTGATCGGTTAACAAGCCTCCAATTCAGGAGTCGGAGGTTCGATCCCGGGCACGCACCTATAGCTTTTCGGAGTTATGTGCGTTTTTATTTTTTGACGACCTCCGTTTCGCAGCGCGTGCGCAGTTGCATTTTAAAGTTGGAGGTCCTGGGTTCGATTCCCGGCTCGAGCCTCGAGGAGGCTTCGGCCGTGGCTAGTTACCACCCTACCGACAAAGACGTGTCGCCAAGCGATCTAGCGTTCCGGCACGATGTCGCGTAGAAGCCAATTAGGAGTGTGGGTTTACTATGCCCCTAACAGGTTAGCCCGCTACCATCTAAGATTGCATCATCACTTACCATCAGGTGAGATTGCCGTCACGGGCTTACTTGTTGTGGATTAAAAAAAAACAATTAAAATAACACTTGCTTCAACGGTGAAAGAAAACATTGTGAGGAAACCTGCACGCCTGAGAGTTCTCCGTAATGTTCCTGTACCTTACATGAAAAAAAAAATGAAAAAAAATTTATTCAAAAAATACATAATTACTAGGTAACTTATGTATTTTGTAAATGCGAGTCCAAACGAGACATTCATGCGTTAAGCCCAACTTAAAAACGCGTTTAGGTTAACGGGCTACCAATGTAATCGGTTATCATTTATGTGTTTTTAAGCAATTAAAATATCACATGCCTCAACGGCGAAGGAAAACGTCGTGGGGAAGCCTGCATGCTTGAGAGTGCATAATGTTCTCAAAGGCATGTGAAGTCTTCCAATCCGCACATGGCCAGCGTGGTGGACTATGGCCAAACCCTTCTCATATTGAGAGGCAACCCGTGCTCTGTAGTGAGCCGGCAATGGGTTGATCATGATGTATATAATGCCGAAAAGTCAGAGAGGGGGATCGAACCCCCGACCTCTGATCAGGAGGCGGATGTCCTCACCACTACGATATCACAGCTGAATGACCGCATTGTATGACATTGATTGTCCATGACGGAGAACTTTATTTGTCATCAAATGGAACAAAAGTATTTAACATAAATTAAAAATTCGTTCAGATTATTTTGTTTATTACATATACAATCGGAACCTGTTTTCCGAACTAATTGAGATTTTATCACCGATAACAGGTTTTAGAGCCCCCGCTAAACAAATTTTCTCAAAGTTTTGCATGGAGATAGATTTTTTTTATACACTGCAAGTTAGCTATTGACGGCTACCTCACTTAGTAGTAAGTGATGACTGCTTCTAGGATGGTAGCGGGCTAACATGCTAGGGGTATGGTAAACACTCCTAATTGGTTTCTACGCGACATCGTGCCGGAACGCTAAATCGCTCGGCGACACGTCTTTGTAGGGTGGTAACTAGCCACGGCCAAAGCCAGCCCACCTGACCAGACTCGGGCTGGGAATCGAACCCAGGACCTCCAACTTTATAATGCGACAGCGCACAGACTGCGCCAAACAGGTCGTCAAATTCATACTAATAAAGTACATAATGCTTTTGATAAATAAATATTATTATCGGTTCATAGAAGCTGTGATAGCCTAGTGGTTAGGGCGTCAGCCTCCTAATCAGAGGTCGGCGGTTCGAATCCGGGCACGCACCTCTAACTTTTCGGAGTTATGTGCGTTTTTAAACAATTTAAATATCACTTGCTTCAACGATGAAGGAAAACATCGTGAGGAAACCTGCACGCCTGAGAGTTCTCCATAATGTTCTCAAAGGCGTGTGAAGTCTGCCAATCTGCACATGGCCAGCGTGGTGGACTATGGCCAAACCCTTCTCATATTGAAAGGAGACCCGTGCTCTGTCGTGAGCCGGCAATGGGTTGATCATGATGATGATGATGATGAAGAGCCTGTTTCCATATATACTATTAGATATGTACTTAGATACAGTTAGTTGCACGAAATGACACTACAAAAAAAATTGAATAACAAAAAGATAAGCGAAAAAGCGCTGAGCATATAATTTCGCTTATCGCGTACTGTAATTATCTTCCTAGTGGCGTTTGCTAAAAAATACATTATGAGAACTCACTTTGAGTTCTCTTGAAATAACTGTTTTTCTGTTAGTTTAGAAATTAATTTTTATCAGTGTTTTTTAATTTTAATTACTCTTACTTTTATAGTCAAAGTAATTACAATAATTACCGCTTAGAGATTATTATTTCTTCAGTAGTTATAAGAACAGTATTTTGTGTGTACTAGATTTATAATAATCCAAAATCTTTTTTGCAGCAAGTTTTTACGGAAACTGGATTATTTTTCATTGTCTATATGATTCGCGTCCTGACTGTCACGGCGTTTCTGTTTCTTTTTTTTTTTAATTAGTTCCGATTCCAACACCTAATAATTTTTAGTGCCAAAAAAATTAAGTGTATCAAAAACTAAGATGTAGTAAGCTATGTCCCTATATCGTAGCTACGAATAGTAGTTGACGTGTTTGGCATTACAGATCACGAGTTCGATTCGTTGGGTTCGATTTCTGGTAAGCTGTGGGTCCCGGTTATTGTCACTAATAAGGGATAATAATATATATTAAAGTCCACCAAACCGCCAAGGAGCAATGTGGTGGCTTTTTTTATTTATAAAATATTGTTCTAATAAGATATAAAATATTGTTTAAGAAGCGGTGACAGCCTAGTGGTTAGGGCGTCAGCCTCCTAATCAGAGGTCAATAGTTCGAATCCAGGCACCTCTAACTTTTCGGAGTTATGTGCGTTTAAAAAAAAATAAAAATATCACGTGCTTCAACGGTGAAGGAAAACTTTGTGAGGAAACCTGTACGCCTGAGAGTTCTCCATAATGTTCTCAAAGGCGTGTGAAGTCTGCACATCCGCACATGGCCAGCGTGGTGGACTAGGGCCAAACCCTTCTCATATTGAGAGGAGACAAGTGCTCTGTACTGAGCCGGTAATGGGTTGTTAATGATGATGATGATAATATTAGATTGTGATAACAAAAAGATAATTTACTTGGCTTAGTCAATTGTGGGCTACTTCTTAGACCATGGCGCGTTGAGAACCAACACAACTTTAGTTTTACATATGCATTTATCACCATCAACTCTTTACCACATCTCTTTACTATATAATTGACGCATCAAAAGTGCCTTTTAAAGGATTATCTGAATAAAGTTTATCTTTGATTGATTGATAGGTTCAATATTATACACTTGGAATTATGTTCCGTTATTTTGAACCGTATTTCTTAGTTGTCACTTCGTTTCCCGGCACAGCCCGCTCGAGAAGTTACGACGTGTAAGATACAGGCAGGTAGTTCTTCCGACAAACGCAGTCTTGCCCGGAGCGCATTAAATGCGGTCGATAATAATTGGTCTGGTAGCACAGGGTTCTCGATACTTACACTTTTATTGAGTCAAAACTCGAGACCCATTAAAATGCCTTGTATAACTTTACAAACAGCCGACGTCGGAAGTAATGATACCTTACATACATAATTACTAGGTAACTCCTGTATTTTGTGAATGCGAGTCCAAACGAGACATTCATTCGTTAAACTCAAATTAAAAACGCGTTGGGTTAACGGATTTTTTGACTGACTAAATCGTCACATTGGGGGCTACCAATGAATCGGTTAAAAAACTATCATTTATGTGTTTTAAACAATTAAAAAGTCACTTGCTTCAACGGCGAAGTTGCCAGTGGTTTATAATGAGCTCAAGGTCATTGTTTAGGGCGGTGGTGTACAAGATCCAATTAGCCTTAATGATTGCCAACCTCCGGTAGGAGATGGCACTAAAAGAAGAGCAACGGCGAAGGAAAACGTCGTTAGGAAATCTGCATGCTTGCAAATGCAATTTTGCACTTTGAGCCCCTCAGCTGATCTGACCATTTGATTAGTGAGCGGTGGTTATTATACATCATCATGATCACCCATTACCGGCTCACTACAGAGCACAGGTTACCTCTCAATATGAGAAGGGTTTGGCCATAGTCCGCCAAGCTGGCCATGTGCGGATTGGCAGAGTTCACACGCTTTTGAGAACATTATGGAGAACTCCCAGACGTGCAGGTTTCCTCACGATGTTTTCCTTCACCGTTGAAGCAACTGATATTTTAATTTAAAAAAACGCACATAACTCCGAAAAGTTAGAGGTGCGTGCCTGGATTCGAACCGCCGACCTCTGATTAGGAAGCTGACGCCCTATCCACTAGGCTATCACCGCTACTTAATCGGTTACTTATCTCGTTTTGTACTTAAGAAAACCTAGGAGGTGCATTTACAGTTTTAAATCAATACAGTTGTTACTATTTACAATTCTCTTGTAAATTGAGTCATAATAAAGTTTTTCATATTTTTTTTCTCCCTCTTTCCACCACAAAGGAGCGAGCTGGCTGCCGAGCGAGCCATTGTCATTGAAGCGCGCTTTGTTGACATTTACAAACGATCGCTAACCGTTTGATAACCGCCGGCCGCGAGTTTTTATGTACTCGTAGCTTGATTAGTGCTGAAATAAAAAAAAACAATCAATAATAGCTTTATTCATGATCAACCCATTACCGGCTCATAACTCCGAAAAGTTAGAGGTGCGTGCCCGGATTCGAACAGCCGACCTCTGTTTAGGAGGCTGACGCCCTAACCACTAGGCTATCACCGTAGTGAATAAAGCTTGAAGCGGTGAAACGAAAAAAAAAAACACCACATCTACAATGAACATTAGAAGTAACTTGTAGTACCGTTTAGTAGGCTGCACAAAATTAGTAACTCATTCAATGGAAATTGTATTTTATTTTATAATAAATTACCTATTGATATCTTGGAGATGTCTATCAATAAAATCATAGTTTTTATAAAACAAAAGCTTATAGAAAAATCATATTACGATATTAAGGATTATATAAACGATAAAAAAGCTTGGGTGTGAATTGCTCTATCTCCATAGCTACTATAATTTATTATTGACTATGTGAGATGGTGATAACAAAAAAAAACATGCTAAATTTGTTGTGGGCTTCTTCTTAGACCGGGCGCGCTTGTAACCCTCATAGCTTTAGTTTTAAGTTTACAAATGTAGTTATCACCATCAAATCACTATTATGTAAATAGTTGACGCGCCAAAAGTGACTTTTAAAGGACTATTTGAATTTCGTTTTTTTTTTTTAATTTACGTGTTTATACCAAAACTAACTAAACCAACTAAATAATTGATAATTCGTGCTCGTTAAATACTCGTACTAGCGTCCAATATTACGCCTGCTATATCTTTCATCACGATCAACCCATTACCGGCTCACTACAGAGCACGGGTCTCATCTCAATATGAGAAGGATTTGGCCATAGTCCACCACGCTGGCCATGTGCGGATTGGCAGACTTCACACGCCTTTGAGAACGTTATGGAGAACTCTCAGGCGTGCAGGTTTCCTCATGATGTTTTCCTTCACCGTTGAAGCAAGTGATATTTTAATTTTTAAAAACGCACATAACTCCGAAAAGTTAGAGGTGCGTGCCCGGATTCGAACCGCCGACCTCTGATTAGCAGGCTGACGCACTAACCACTACCTAACCTAACAGTAACGTGCAATATTGCGCCAGGGATATACGCCGACAAATATTTAAAAATATTGTTTGACCGATAGTATTTTGTGTTGTGTTGTGAAACGAAAAAGAGAACACATCCACACATATTTTTCGGTGGATACAATACCTTCAACAATAATCTCCATCTATCTTCCAAGGCCACCTCTCAGTATTCAACGGATACCCCACACAGCGCCATAAAACTACTACACAATGCATGTTACGCTCCGTAGAGCCTATAAATTGCCCGTTTTTTGCATATCATGGAGTCAAGTGAGTGATGTCACTACTGAACGGCATTTAGCCTCTATCTCTAACACTTTTATGATTTACGCACCATTTTGTCTCCATAATGCCACTGGAAACAGAAAAATTTGCAAAAGAAACTTCATTTTATTATTCTTATTTATTACTAGCTTTTACCTGCGGCTTCGCTCGCATTAAAGCCATTAAATAAGTATCAAAGATAGAAATGAATCAATATGATGACTATAGTTTAACAAACCATTTTTTTATCTCTCGTAAAACATATATTTTTATTAAAGATTACTTTATTTTTCTTAAATAAAAGTTACTCATTACATCAGCTATTGTTTTATGAATAAATTATAATTTTAAGACGATTTCTAAAAGAAATAAATATATATGCAGTAATATTATTGTGGACGAGCTACTATCTAACGATCTTTCGGCTACACGACTGAGTCGATTTTGACGTGAATATCACAGTCTGTTTTTTTTATACACTACAAGTTAGCCATTGACGGCTATCTCACCTGGTGGTAAGTGATGATGCAGTCTAGGATGGTAGCGGGCTGACCTGCTAGGGGTATACTAAACCCACACTCCTAATTGGTTTCTACGCGAAATCGTGCCGGATTACTAAATCGCTTGGCGCCACGTCTTCGACGGTGGAGGTAGTCTCAAGCTGGGAATCGATTCCAGCACCTCCAACTTTATAATGCGAATCATTGCAATATCAATCATTTTTTAGTAGTCAAAATGATAGACCATGTTGCAATAATTTCTCTAGGCTAAGCAAGAGTAAAACATTAAACAGCAAGTATAATTTGCTATATTCCGCCGACAACCGGCAGATTTGTATAATATAACACCCCACAAAATCTTCCACTAGAACCTCTACGCACGTTTCGACCCGACACCGGATCATCCTCAGGAGATGTTGACTTCACAAGCGCGAAAAGTAAAGCGTTCTAGTGGAAGATTTTGTGTGGTGTTATATTACACAAATCTCCCGGTTGTCGGCGGAATATAGCAAATTATACTTGCTGTTTATTGTTTATCATGGACTTCCGCAAAGGAACGCCTGCTTCTATTCATTATAAGCAAGAGTAGTTTGTATCGCGGAAAACGACAAATTTTGCGCGGTCTTGTTACTCCAATTAAAATGGTAAATTTGTTCAGACGTCACAAATTATACACATTTACCCAAAACGCTTCTCCAATGCAAATTAGCCTTTATTGGTGTTTTCGTTCGAGATATCATTTTGATGGCCCATTTCCTTAAATTTCCATTATATTTCTCGCTTCTTTAAGCTTATCTACTTACGGCATCGGATGCGTAGGGTTATCTTAAATATACCGTTGAAACTCCCAAAATTACTAAGAGATCTTTGCAGATAGTGGTCCACCTCACTTCATCATCATGATGCTTAGGATCTAGATCTATAGAATAGAATAGAATAGAATTTTATTTGCTGGAATGTGGTACATATTACATTATATTATACTCCGATACATTCAACTAATTAAATAGTATACAAACATTTTAACTACTATTTTTGAAAATTCTTAATCTTTATAATAGAATAGGAGGCTTCGTAAACCAGCAACAACATTTGCAGTTGTCATTAATTTCAACCAAAAAGAATTAACTCTACAACATTAAACCCAATACAATGTCAAATGAAAAATTATATTTTCATAGTATGTAATAATCTCTAGAGAGTATTGTCGCTTAACATTCATCATCAACATCATGAATTAACCCATTCTCGGCTCACTACAGATATATAATATAACAAGCAAAAACTGTCATCCCCTTTTTTACCACCCTTAACAGGTAAAATGTAAAAAAATATGTACATTTTTTTTATTTATTATTATTAATCTTAATGCAAATTTTTGTATCTCTAACTCTAAAAACAAAGAAATTTCATACAAACTTCCAACCCCCCTTTTACCCTCTTAGGGGTGGAATTTCCAAATATCCTTTCTTAGCTGACATCTCTTAACTATCAACTACCTACTTGCTAAATTATAGCTTTATACGTACAATAGTTTGTGAGATCTCGTGTTTAATCAGTAAGTCAGTATGTAAGTACGTAAGTGACCTTTCCCTTTTATATATATATATATAGAATGAAGTTTGACTTTTCTCAGCCTGTGTCAAAAAGGAAGGGACTTATGCGAGACACATATCTTTGTCTCGTTTTTTCTGTTTCTCAAGTTCGATTCATGTCATTCGTGGGCAGTTTTGAGAGCTGTGATATTTTAAGTGGATCATCCCAGGTTCGATCTAGAAAGATTTTGGAATCAATTAATTTTAATTTACCCGGCTAAGTTTGTTGTGGGCTTCTTCTTAGACCGGGGCGCGTTTGGAATCCTCATAGCTTTAGTTTTAAGTTTACGAATGTAGTTATCACCATTAAATCAACTACTATGTAAATTATTGACGCGTCAAAAGTGCCTTTTAAAGGACTATTTGAATTTGAATTTAATAATCTCAGAAAATTCTCAGCCCTAATATGACGGGAGGGTATGGTCGTGGCTTTTTGTAGCTATTAGTTAACACGGCTATGGTCATGGCTTTCTATAGTTATTAGATTGCCCTTCCAACAATGATCTGCAGCCAAGAGATTCAGCGTTTCGGTACGATGCCACGTAAAAACCGACAAGGAATGTAGGCTTCATTAACTGCCAAATCCGCTACCATCTTAGACTGCATCATCACTTATCTAGGTAAGATTGCCGCCAAGTTACTCGTAGTTAAACAAAAGGCGCCATTTCCTACATTTTCCATTATATTTATGGCCTTTTTAAGCTTATCTTAATTTCACATATGATACCGTAGAAGTTATCTTAAATTTCCCGTTCTAACTGCGTGCATAACTAAAAGGTATTTTGCGTTATGCGTTCATTATTTTCAGTATATTATACTACCAGAGATGGTTCTCATTTCTGTAAGCAGAAATGAGGTCTAACTCGTACTCCTTTCGGGTTCGTTGGATGGGAGAAAGAGATTTAGAGCATACTCTTTTTTTATACACTACAAGTAGGTACTACGATTGACCTTGACTTAAAATTACAACATGACAAATTAACTTTAAATAATCCTTCTGACCCGCCTGAATCTATTCGACGGTCGGTAGACGACTTTGAATTTATATATGTTGTAGGTGAAATACATATATAATGATATGTAATATATTTATTATGATTAATTGGTAAAGTATTATACATAAAACTTAAAATAAAACTTAGATTAACCTAAAACTAAAAATCTTTAAAAAAAATAACATCATAACTAAAATATATTATTAAAAGGAGTCCCTTTAGGCAAGGTTCCAAAGATACTGGCAGCGTTCCCCCTTTGAATGGCTAGACTAATTCTTTGTCCGAGGTAGCTGGCAGCTCTTCGGTCCCCTGTGATGTCGACTAACCTTTTTGAAATATATATAACGATATATTTATATATCTTTTTAAAAGACAAAGCAGGGTCTGTTACTTCGCATGAAATGGTAATTTTGTTAAGACCTCATAAAATGATCGTGAATATTTAAACTTAAAAATTAATATCTCGCCAAACTTAAAAGTTTTATGGCAAGCGTTCTGGAACAAGTAATAAAAAACCTACTGATAATCATTTCAATAAAATATGAAATTAACTTTTAAAAATAAACGCCAATGCGTTAATAATCTCTAATAAAAAAAGGTTTCTTTATGTTTCTCCTAAGGGCTTCTTCACTGAACCATTATATACTATATTATAATGAAATAATAATTATATACAATATACCATATTCAGCATTTTCTCTAATAAAACGTTTCGATAAAATTAACCTTCTTTTTGTTACACAGTAATTTAGATAACGTTTTAGAATAAAGGCACGCTCTTTCGCATAAAAGTAGTTAGATTTTTATATTTATAAGTAGATTTTTAAATCTGTCAAAGGTTTAAATTCTGTGTCAGTTTTCTTTAAATTTTCCCTTGGTATCACTTGCTGAATGCAATTTCTCCGAAGCACTTTAGGAACATCCATCAAACATAAATTCGTTATACGTCTTTACTTCGGGAATGATATAAAGAATGGTTATGCAGACCCAAAAAACCGTTAACATAGTCCCAACGGCATATATTGGACGCATTTGGCCAGAATCCCTCCCTGATGGGAATTAGATTTTATTGCTGTATCCGATTGGGATATCATTTTATGGGCCATTTCAGTAGTTTTGGCTTACGTTACACGTATTTATTAATTGTGCTTTACGGTTATGGAATATTGGAAGCCATAGTTGGCAATTTTGTATTGTTTAAATTATATTTTGGTTTAATTATATCTATTATTAATATAACTTTATTTTGTATTGTTTTAATTATATTTTGGTTTAATTACATCTATTATTGATAAATATATAGATGTTAGCGGGCTAACATGTTAGGGCCATGGTAAACCCACACTCCTAATTGGTTTCTACGCGACATCGTGCCGGAACGCTACATTGCTTGGCGACACTTTTTTGTCGATAGGGTGGTAACTAGCTACGGCCGAAGCCTCCCACCAGGCCAGACTCGAGCAGGGAATCGAACCCAGGATCTCCAACTTTAAAATGCAACAGCGCACGCGCTGCATATTTAATACCCAAGTTTTTTTATTATTTACATAATCTTTGACACTATAATACGACGACCTCCGTGGCGCAGCTAGCGCTGTCGTATTATAAAGTTGGAGGTCCTGGGTTCGATTCCCGGCTCGAGTCTGGTTTGGTTTGAGGCTTCGGCCGTGGCTAATTACTACCCTATCGACAAAGACGTGTCGCCAATAGATTTAGGATAAAGGCACAATGTCGCGTAGAAATAATAGGAGTATGGGTTTACCATACCCGTAACTGATTAGCCCGCTACCATCTTTGCATAATCACTTATAATCAGATAAGATTGCCGTAAGGTTGGATTGTCTATAAGGAAAAGACCTTTGATCTACGTCAAACAAATATTAACTATATTCTAAGTACAGAAGCCTGATTTTCCTTCACAGTTTATCATTCAGGATTCCCACGTCCGACATCTCACAGAATACGAAACAGGCTCCTAGGTACATTACACACTAGCTGGTGCCCGCGACTTCGTCTATGCAGGATAAGTATTTCGAGTAGCTTATATTAGCTCCAAATGATGTAGCGTGAAAGACATATTTTATCAACTTTAAATACCAGAAGCGATAAAAGTAACTATTTTCATTTAGGAATCAATTTATTACAACCAAATGTGCATCCTACTTAACATTTTAAACAAGCATGGGTTTGAAATATTGCTCTAATAAGATAGCTCTTAATATAATTTTAAGCTGTTAAGTTACTGATTAAAAAAAGCGGTGATAGATAAAAAAAGCGGTGATAGCCTAGTGGTTAGGGCGTCAGCCTCCTAATCAGAGGTCGGCGGTTCGAATCCGGGCACGCACCTCTAACTTTTCGGAGCTATGTGCGTTTTTAAGCAATTAAAATATCACTTGCTTCAACGGTGAAGGAAAACATCGAGAGGAAACCTGCACGCCTGAGATTTCAAAGGTGTGTGAAGTCTGCCAATCCGCACATGGCCCGCGTGGTGGACTATGGCCAAAACCCTTCTCATATCGAGAGGAGACCCGTGCTCTGTAGTGAGCCGGTAATGGGTTGATCATGATGATGATGATGAAGTTACTGATTAGCACCGAGGACAAACCTCTTTGGTTTTTTCGGTGCCTTTATTATATAACTAATTTTATTCCTTGTATATTAATAATAAATAAATAAATAAGTGGCATGTGAGATGGTGATAACAAAAAGAAAATTTACCTGGCTAAGTTTGTTGTGGGCTTCTTAGACCAGGAAGCGTTTGGAACCCTCATAGCTTTAGTTTTAGGTTTACGAATGTAGTTATCACCATTCAATCACTACTATGTAAATTATTGACGCGTTAAAAGTGCCTTTTGAAGGACTATTTGAATAAACATTATTTGAATTTGAATTTATGGATATATGGATGGATGGTTTTTTACTCTTTTAAGCAAAAACTACTGAATGGATTTTTATGAAACTTTACAATAATATAAAATTATCACAACAAAAAAATATGCCGTAACGTAAACGGCATGACGCTCCATTGCCATCATACGAAATATTACCAACATATTTTTTTTTTAATTTACTTATTACATCACATTTAACCTTAAGTTGAATGTGTAACTTTTAGTTAAGTAAATAGGTACCGTGTTAACTGAGGTGCAATAATTCTTCATGTCTTATTTATCTTGATGTTTCCAGTTGCCATGGGACGCCGTTTACATAGTAACGATTTGTTTATGGTAATACCATGGATTTAAATATACCTTACTTACTTGCAATAGCTATGTGCATATTTAAACGGCGCCAAGACAAACCGGCATTGATTAACGTGGGTTATTAAACTAGAAGCAAACCGGAAACTGGTGGTAAGAAAAAAATACTATGACATCTCTAAGGCTTGATGATCTTTAGGCGCAGTGTTGTGCGGGAGCTCCCAGGTTCGAAACCCGGCAGGAAAATTTAGAAATATAAGATACGGTTTCATAGCATACCCACTTCATTTAAATATTAGTCATCATCATGATCAACCCATTACCGGCTCACTACTGCGCACGGGTCTCCTCTCAATATGAGAAGGGTTTGGCCATAGTCCACCACGCTGGTCATGTGCGGATTGGCAGACTTCACACGCCTTTGAGAACATTACGGAGAACTCTCAGGCGTGCAGGTTTCCTCACGATGTTTTCCTTCACCGTTGAAGCAAGTGATGAAGCAAGATACTTGTATTGTACACAGCAAGATAGGATAAAAATATGATATCATAAGATGTAACCAAATAGCTTCTTATTACATAATATATAATAAGAAGCGGTGATAGCCTAGTGGTTAGGGCGTCAGCCTCCTAATCAGAGGTTGGCGGTTCGAATCCGGGCACGCACCTCTAACTTTTTGGAGTTATGTGCGTTTTTAAAAATTAAAATATCATTTGTTTCAACGGTGAAGGAAAAACATCGTGAGGAAACCTGCACGCCTGAGAGTTCTCCATAATGTTCTCAAAGGCGTGTGAAGTCTGCCAATCCGCACATGGCCAGCGTGGGGGACTATGGCCAAACCCTCCTCATATTAAGAGGAGACTCGTGCTCTGTAGTGAACCGGTAATGGGTTGATCATGATGATATAACCAAATGACAATATAATAAATAAATTAATCCTCAAAAGTTACACTAACATTGCCGCAGACAAAAAGTGATATTTGACCAATTTAAAAAGTTTGACGACCTCCGTGGCGCCGCGCGCGCGCTGTTGCATTATATAGTTGGAGGTCCTGGGTTCGATTCCCGGCTCGAGTCTGGTCTGGTGGGAGGCTGCGGCCGTGGCTAGTTACCACCCTACCGACAAAGGCGTGTCGCCAAGCGATTTAGCGATCCGGCACGATGTCGTGTTAAAACCAATTAGGAGTATGGCTTTACCATACCCCTAACAGGTTAGCCCGCTACCATCTTAGACTGCATCATCACTTACCATCAGGTGAGATTGCCGTCAAGGGCTAACTTGTAGTGGATAAAAAAAAAATGATTATGCCTCTCTAATTTCTAAAACCATCGGACGGCTACGTTGATAACTCTGCGGATGTCCTCATTTATGATACAAAAAAATGTTTTATATGGGCAAAATGAGATGTGCTGACGTTAATATTTATAAGTTATAGCCATTAACAGTTTCTTTTGCATTAAAATATTTAAGCGAAATTTGAACGTTAACGAGAAACCTTTGCGTAAACTCATTTTCGCCCCCGAGCTGAACCTGTAACGTTAATAATTAACGATTAAAAACATCGCTTTACGGTCTACCTAGATATACCAGGCAATCGCCCTGACTATGTACTGTCAGGCACGGATAAATTATTTTATTTATTTATTTATTTTCTCTTAATTCTTATAGGGTTATAAACCTAATTTGCTAGAGTTCCTAATATAAATACAGTAAACAAATTTATGGTCTATGGTAAATTTGGTTGGTAAACATATGAAAATTGACTAGATGGGTTAAATATTTGGCCTCTCAATAATTTAAATATATAATATTTAACTAGTGTAAGCTCCCTCCTAACTTTTAACTCGTTATTAGATTCGCACTAGTTGGTTTTGTGGGAATTCTGACCTTTTTTTTACATGAATTCCAAAAAAATTAGTGTGTGTGTGTATTTAAGTATTCAAGAGTTAAATCTAAATGCCTGAACAGATTTGGATATATTGGAAGCCCTACAACAAGGAAAAAACATATTGAGGAATGATCTGACATGTAAGACGCCATTTACTTACAATAAAATGCGGAGTGAAGTCCGTTTTTTAACATTTCAAGCAAGCAAGTGTTTAGGGCGTGTTTGGCTATAAATGCCAATTCACTCTTGCTACTCGACTTAAACGTGATAAGAAATACGGAATGAAAATTTTTTGCATACTTAAGATTTTGTTTCCGAGATATGAATGTTTTTTATGCAAACCTTAGTACCTATCTGTCATGGACCAAATAGTGAACAAATTCAATGTAATATTTTCTGAAACCAACTTTGTTGGTGCTGACGGGTACTGAATACACGTGGATCACTTTTGTGTTAAACTTTAACATCATTGATTTACCACTAGCCGTACTCCATCCGACCCCCCCCCCCCTCCCCCCGTTATCCCAAACGTCGCCTAAGCCGAGGTTCGGCCTCAAAGGAGGCACCCTTAGGCAGACGTTCCCTTAGTTTCTTCGAGCCCTAGGGCTCAAAATTTCTTCTGGCCGAGCTTCTTCTTTTTTTTTTTTTTCGGACTGTCTATTAGCTGTACAAACCCTATTGGTTGCCACAGCGTAACCGGGCTGTTTGGCGAGCTTTGGAAAGAAGCTCTGCCAGAAGAAATTTTGAGCCCTAGGGCTCGAAGAAACTATGGGAACGACTGCCTAAGGGCGCCTCCTTTGAGGCCGAACCTCGGCTTAGGCGACGTTTGGGATAACGGGGGGGTCGGACGGTGAGATAAATGGGTGTGGTTTACTTTAAGTGATAGGACTCGACACTCCATTAAAATTTTAACGGAAGAGAAAGAAAGAAAAAGTTTTTTTATTTAGACATACAGTTTTGCATGCATAAGTACATAATTTATGTCAAATTGATGATGACACAGATGATGATCACATAAAGGCAACCCACTCACTCTTTCCGAAGCTCGCCAAACAGCCCGGTTATGCTGTGGCAACCAACAGGGTTAGTACAGCTAATAGACAGTCCAAAAAAAAAAACTAGCCGTAGATAGAGCACGTCATACAACAACAAGGCGAGAATTTGTCACTATACATTCCTACATATCGGTATATCGATGTATTACAACCCGTCTAATACACTAGACATCTGGCCGGTATAGGTATTATTATATCTATAGAGGCGCGTAGTGCTTTGTAATTCATTCGGATTATACGGCTCGAGTGTTAGAATCGGTGACTTTCGTCTAGCCTTGTCACACACTGGGGGAAAGGAGTGCACGCGTCGCTATTTGTGCACTACTTTTCCGTCCCATTTTTTGAGCGTTAATGATCAATCTACGGCTAGTGGTAAATAAATGTTTAACATGTGTGCATTGGTATAAACTATCAAAATTATATACTAACGTAATCAGTAGTTACTAATGTAAACGCAAACTATTGTGGTTTCGGTATCCGGAAAAGTCAAAAGCCCTGACTATGGTATGTTTAAAGTGACCCTTATATAATGCCGATTTAAAATTAAACATTTTTGGTTCAAAAAACGTTTGCCATAATCGAATGTTTTCATTCAATTTTGTTATATTTTAATATTTTGGGTAAAAATATGTTTTCTTTTCATTAACAATATGGTAGATGAAATTTAACCCATTCAAGAATATTAAATAATTTATCATATATGATAAATATTGTAGACCAAATAAGAGATGGATGAATTGTGTAAAAGAGGATATGCGGGTAAAAGGTGTGGGTAGTGAGGTCACGGCTGATAGAAGTGAGTGGAAGAAGAAGACGTGTTGTGGCGACCTCACATAATAACGACCTCTGCGGCGCAGCGCGTGCGCTGTCGCATTATAATGTGTAGTTAGTTGTAATTCATTAACGCGTACTCCGATTTCACTTATTCTTTTTTTTTTTATAGAAAGGAGATACTTGATTGTTTATCCTGTAACTATTTCAAGTAATACGAGTTAGTAATCTATTGCTTCGTGATTGAAAGACAAACAAACACACTAACTCAACGCAGACGAAGTCGCGGGCGTCAGCTAGTTATAATATAAAATTGGAGTGTAAAACAAAAAAACGCTGACAATTTATTATTTCTCTTGACTTGGTAGTTCAATAAATGGCTTTTTATTTTATTTTTTATTTTTATAATTACGGCGTGATAGAAGAATAAACATACTTACACAAATCGGAATCGCTACAGCTAACCCCTCAGACCAGGCCGGGGACAAATCAGAAATTATAAATTCCTATATTGACTCGAAACAAGAACCTTAAAACACCAAAACGCTCACCACGCCAGGTAATCATACCCAGCGTGCGAGGCAGTCAGGGAACCTTCGTTTTTTCATCATGATCAATCCATTACCGGCTCACTACAGAGCACGAGTCTCCTCTCAATATGAGAAGGGTTTGGCCATAGTCCACCACGCTGGCCATGTGCGGATTGGAAGACTTCAAACTCTTTTGAGGACATTATGGAGAAGTCTCAGACGTGCAGGTTTCCTCACGATGTTTTCCTTCACCGTTGAAGCAAGTGATATTTTTAATTTTTTTAAAACGCACATAACTCCGAAAATTAGAGGAGCGTGCCCGGATTCGAACCGCCGACCTCTGTTTAGGAGGCTGACGCCCTAACCACTAGGCTATCACCACGTTTTTAATGATCCTTATTTAATAGAGCATGACGACCATCGGCCAGTGAATACATTATATGACAAAAGGCTTCAGAACAAATACTCTGTATAGTCCGCCATTGTACGTTATACTGATCGTTGACGAGCCCCAGGGCTCACCGCTTGTTGTGCATTAAAAAGTACTGGGTTCGGTTCCCGGCTCGATTTAGTTTGTTGTACCAAAACAAAAAAAACTGTTCCGTGAGAGGGTTCTACGCTTTTAAATAAGAGTACTTGAAGTCTTATGGTGCTACATAGCAGTCCAAGAGTGTATTTATTTATTGACGACCTCCAAAGCACAGTGCGTGCGCTGTTGCATTATAAAGTTGGAGGTCCTGGGTTCGATTCCCGGCTCGAGTTTGGTCTGGTTTCGAACTTGGCTAGTTACCAGTTGACAAAGACGTGTCGCAAAACGATTTAGCGTTCCAGCACGATGTCGCGTAGAAACCAATTAGGTATGTATAATACCCCAAATAGGTAAGCCCGCTACCATCTTAGACTGCATCATCACTGACCATCAGGTGAGATGGCCGTTAAAGGCTAACTTGTGGTGCATAAAAAAATAGCGAAGTAAAAGGAGTGTTGCGTGTATTTGCTATCTGGGACTGGTACAATACTGCGGTCTAGATTTTAGTCGTAAAATATAGAACACAGGTGTTTCGGCCTAAAAACGATGGCTTGTGTAAGCGTTCAAGCTACATCCTTGCCAAAATTCAAGTTTTCAACAACGGCCGTTTGCGTATTACGGTCGACCGATCCCGAAGCTTGCTTTAACAGGCGCGTTTTGTGATTGGTCGTACGCAAAACGCATATTCAAACGCTGTTAATCACCTAAATAGGAGCTCATGGTGTTGTTGCCTGACTATTTCAAGTATATTGCCTCCGCTTGACCTTTGTAATCGACTGCAGGTCGCAATATTTAACAATAAACAGCAAGTATAATTTGCTATATTCCGCCGACAACCGGGAGATTTGTATAATATAACACCACACAAAATCTTCCACTAGAACCTCTACGACCTTTCGACCCGACACCGGATCATCCTCAGGAGATGTTGACTTCACAAGCGCGAAAAGTAAACTTGACTTTACTTTTCAAATTATCATTTATTACAAATCTCCCGGTTGTCGGCGGATTATAGCAAATTATACTTGCTGTTTATTGTTTATCATGGACTTCTGCAAAGTAATGCCTGCTTCTATGCAATATTTAACGCCGCTTATAACGCAGGTTGGGTAGGGAAGAGTCCTGTACCCAACAGCAGGACTTTGATAGACTGAGGATTTTTTATACACTACACGTTAGCCCTTGACGGAAATCTCGACCGATGGTAAGCGATGACGCAGGCTAAGATGTAGTGCGATAACCTGTAAGGAGTATGGTAGACCCATACACCTAATTGGTTTCTACGCGACATCGTGTCGGAACGCTAAATCGCTTGGCAACACGTCTTTGTCGGTAGGGTGGTAACTAGCCGCGGGGAAGCCTCCCACCAAACAGGACTCGAGCCGGGAATCGAACCTAGGACCTCTAACCTTTATAATGCGACAGCGCACGCACTGTACTTTGAAGGTCGTCAATAAATAAATACACTCTTGGACTGCCGTTATTTTATGTATCAGCAAAATACTTCAAGTACTCTTATTTAAAAGCCTCAAACCCTCTCACGTATTTTTTTTGTGTTTGAACAACAGACTATAATCATCATCATGATCAACCCATTACCGGCTCACTACAGAGCACGAGTCTCCTCTCAATATGTGAAGGGGAAGAAGATTAATTTTTAAAAACGCACATAACTCCGAAAAGTTAAAGTTGTGTGCCTGGTTTCGAACCGCCGACCTCTGATTAGAAGGCTGACGCCCTAACCACTAGGCTATCACCGCCTTTTAACAGACTATAGAGGTGGATATATCAAAGTGTCAATTGTCATGTTTCATAACAAGTAGCTAACAAATGAAAGCTACCGCATTGAACGCGACGTTATCTCTTTAAGATCTTGTGTACGAATATTAATACGTCAACCGATAACATGCTGACGGCTTAATCGTAAAGAGATTGATTACGTGCTATGTTAAAGGTATATAATAATATTTGTATCTTCTTCTTCTTTTTCTTGTCCTTATCCCATATTATGTGTGGTCGGCACAACACGTCTTCTTCTTCCACTCTCTTCTATCTGCTGTCACTTCACTACCCACACCTACCCGCAATCCATTCGTCTCTTCTTTGGTCTTCCTCTACTCTTTTGCCCTTCCACGTTCATATATAACATTCTTTTGGTGACATCACTTTCTTTCCTCCGCATTATATGACCATACCATGCTAACCTGTTACTCTTCATCTTATCTGTCACTGGCGTTACTTTTAAACTTCCCCTTATGTATTCATTTCTTATCTTATCCATTCTTGTCACACCACACACCCATCTCAACATTCGCATTTCTGTCGCATGAACTCTTCTTTCATCCGTTCTTTTTGCCGCCCAACATTCTGATCCATACAACACGACAGGTCTTACGACTGTTTAATAAATTTTCCCCTTTAGTTTAAGGGGCATATAAAGGGGCATTTCAATAATATTTGTATACCAACCTCTATATAATAATTTACCCACTTTACTGTGATAAAAAGTTTATTTTTATTTGTATACATTACTAGCTTCTGTGTGGACTTCAGACTTGGGTCTAAAGCTTCGCTCGTTAACAAATTTCAATCTTCCCACGGGAACTAATTGAGAGATCGGTAAAGAAAATACGTGTCTATAATATATATTATTATATGTACCAAAGATACATCAGACAAGATGAAATAGAACCATCTTTCTATTGCCAAGCGACCGGTATATGTGCCTAAACAAATAAATATATGTTTAATTGATTTAAGGTATAAGTTTAACACCTTACTCAACCCGTCGCGATTTTATTGGCTCACACACTTTGATGTATTTTAAACGTAATTCAATATATTTGACCCTTTGACCGAAGTGATTAATCCTATTTTCAAGTCGAACGAGATTTATTACACGGGGTGAGATTTTGAGATGGGCTATGCATTTTGTTCTAATCAGAAATAGCCTATTTTTATTTATTCATCATGATCAACCCATTACCGGCACACTACAGAGCACGAGTCCCCTCTCAATATGAGAAGGGTTTGGCCGTAGTCCACCACGCTGGCCATGCGGATTGGAAGACTTTACACGCCTTTGAGAACATTATGGAGAACTCGCAGGCGTGCAGGTTTCCTCGCGATGTTTTCCTTCACCGTTAAAGCAAGTTTTAATAGGATGTATAGTTTAAATTATTATTGTTTTTTCTGTTTCAATGTCCCACTAGTGGGCAAGTGACTTTTTTATAAAGACCATATTTTTTGACAGTGTTTGACACCACCACTCTGGTTCAACACACACACACACACACACACACAGAAAATAAAAGGTGCGATAGGCGGCCTTATAACTCAAGAGCGATCTCTACCAGGTATACAATAATTTAATTAACCTTTGAGAAAAAAAATTAATAGCAGACACCTCAAGGCAGGGGAAAGTGCACCTTTTCAAAAACCCACCCTTTTTAATGTTTACCTCATTAATCAATACCAGCATAAATAACAGTAGGTAAATTATTACTTACCTAACAATATAAGCTCAGGTGGGGCCTCAATAAAAAGGTACACCGTAGCACAGTGATTCCCAAACGCTGAAACGCTGCCCAACGCTGGGCAAGGCTCCCTCTATAAAAATCTTATTAATATCCCATAGCTGCCCTCGGGCCGCCGCCTCAAAGAAGAATTATGTGTTATAACGCTGTTCCGATGTACCTATATGGTAATTGGGCGTTGGTGATTATTTTCCTATCATACGCTATGTGGTGTCTGAACAACATGTCTTCTTCTTCTTCTATATGTAATAATGATTTTTGCATGTTTTTTTTTTTGATTTTATGATGATTAGAGATTAGATTAGAGATTTGGTTAGAGATATTATACTAACTACTGAAATAGGCTGAATAATATGTACATAATAATAACAATAATGAGTTCGTCAGGTTACTTGCCAGTAAGTTGGTGGCTTCGGCCGTGGCTAGTACCACCCTACCGATAAAAACGTGTCGCCAAGTGATTTAGCGTTCCGGCACGGTCGTGCAGAAATCAATTAGGTGTATGGGTTTACCATAGCCTTAACAGATTAGCTCGATACCATTTTAGACCGCATCATCACTTACCATCAGGAGCATGAGCTAACTTGTGGTGTATAAAAAAAGAAAATAAGGGTCAGTATTTGCTAACGAAATCAGTGTTAGCTATTAAGAGTTTAGCCTTGCTGTCGGATAGTCTTAATTTGATCCCCAATATGCATTCTAAGCGGTGATAGCCTAGTAAGCGGTGATAGCCTAGTGGTTAAGGCGTTAGCCTCCTAATCAGAGGTCGGCGGTTCGAATCCGGGCACGCACCTCTAACTTTTCGGAGTTATGTGCGTTTTTAAGCAATTAAAATATCACTTGCTTCAACGGTGAAGGAAAACATCGTGAGGAAACCTGCACGCCTGAGAGTTCTCCATGATGTTCTCAAAGGCGTGTGAAGTCTGCCAATCCGCACACGGCCAGCGTGGTGGACTATGGCCAAACCCTTCTCATATTGAGAGGAGACCCGTGCTCTGTAGTGAGCCAGTAATGGGTTGATCATGATGATGCATTCTAACTTTTCAGGTCAAAGAAGTGATTTCAATCCATTCTTGCAACGAAATTAGAAATAAGCAGCATTAGGGTATACTGGACAAAGTTTGAAAAACACTGGAACGCACAATTGGTGCTGTCACAACCCTTCTCAAAGCTATCGAAAATTTGAAGTCGATTGCAATTTTTAAGTAAAATAATTGTATTATCTCGATCGGGATTAAAATCTTAATCAAACAAGTAATTAGTGAATATATGAAAAAATGAAAATGAAAAAATTTTATTCAAAAAATACGTTTTACATAACATATATATATACATAAATATATACAACATTATCCTCAACTCCATGGCAAACCCGCGGTCGAGTGCACGAGTGTTCCCGTGACCCAGCCACCAGGGGACGCGAAGGAGCATCGCTGGACTTTAGTGGGTATTCTGGTCGCCGGGAAGTCCCACATACCCAGTCGGAAGCGGCGCAGTCTTGCCTGCATCGCTTCCGGATGCGTAAACGCATTTCCCAGGGTACACAAACAAGTGAAACTGACACAGATCACGCATAGCCAGCACACACCCTGGCGGTAGACACCCCGTGGGATCCGATGGCAGTCAGCAGCACACCACACTCCGGAATAGCGGGTAAACGAAGACCGACCCGCTCCACGTACGAGTACGTCCAATCGCAAAGAGGTCCCGAGCCGACTTGAAGCGGATGCGCGTCTCGGTGTCAGTGCACGATAAGGAATGGAGGGTAGTTGGATAATAACCGTGGACATTGACCGAATTATTAAATCCAAAATACAGCTAATAATTGGCGTTACCAATAAGATTTAGTGCATGTTTTAGTATCTACCAATTGTAAACACTTAGATAAATAAGTTTTAAGCCAGTTAAATTTAAAACCCTTCTTCCAAAATATCACTAAACTTCTCGCGGCGTCCATTGTTGTTGCTATTTTGCGTGGACCAATCACTTGCCTCCGTTTTGGCGGGAACCTAAACTAAAAAATATTATGGATATATTTATTTATATGTACAACTTTTTTTAATTACATACTTGGACGTAACATAATATAAATATTTCAATATTCAATTATATATATATATAGCAGATTAACCCGCTACCATCTTAGACTGCACATTACTTACCGTCAGTTGAGATTGCCATCAAGGGCTAACTTGTAGTGAATAAAAAAATGGCATGTCTCATGATATGTAGGCTTTTCTGGAGGCCCGGGAATCCGTTGTACTCTTCCCAGACGTTCTTAAAAAAGTATCCCGGCGCAAAAGTATTTAATGTCTATCTTCAGGATGTCTATACATGTGCAAGTTAAGTAAATAAATTTCAATGTGTATTTTATATATTATATAATAATAAAATATACCATGAAATTTATTGACGCATCGACTGTATTTTGAAAGATTATTTAGATAAAGTTTATGATTGATATGTGATAGATTATATAGATAAAGTTTATGATTGATATGTAACGCTATGTGATGTACAATAAAAGCGTGTTAATCCATTAATTCGTAAAATTAATCATTCACTCGTTCACTTAAACCGAAGCTTTTACAAGATAAGTCGAAGTTTGTGCATTGCAGTGGTGGACCTCGTTTGTAGTTCAGTACTTGACGCGTTTATTAATGTCAAGGTCGGCCGACCGCTGCCAGTAACGGGCTGCCAAAGGCTTCTCAACTGTGCAGCCGAAGAGATTATGAAAATTACCCGAGTGGCTTTTCGTTACATCCTCACTCATATTATTTTTCATTCAAAGGAAATTGTATTTTATTTTATAATAAGTTACCTATTGATATCTTGGAGATGTCTATCAATAAGTTCAAAGTTTTTATAAAACGAAAGCTCATTATTAAGGATTATATAAACGATTAAAAAAAAATATCACTTGCTTCATCGGTGAAGGAAAACATTGTGAGGGAACCTGCACGCCTGAGAGTTCTACATAATGTTCTCAAAGGCGTGTGACGGGTCTCCTCTCAATATGAGAAGGGTTTTTCCATAGTCCAAGACCATGGTCAGCGTGTTGGACTATGGCAAAATTTTAAGTGATAATTTAATTGCTTAACACACAACTCCGAAAGTTAGAGGTGCGCGGATCGAACCCCCGACCTCTAATTAGGACGCAGACTTCCTAGTTCCTAGACCACTAGGCTATCACAGCTTACCAACCTAATTATATACCATTAATTTTGATGATATGACCTTCTACAGTGAATTGACGGTTTTGTCATGGTTAAACCAGAATATGTTTTCCGGAAAAGCGCATGGTTCGTTGAATTTAAAGGGTCATTAATATCACTCACTATTCATTCTAAAGGATTTGATGACATATGGTACTCATTAGGGTATATTATTTTACATAATTGGGTACATGGTATAACACACATTGTACCTTTTATGCTGTCAATCGAGTGTCATTTACAACATATTAAGATACTAGCTGTTGCCCGCGACTTCGTCTGCGTAGAATTGCTGATTTCCCGTAAGATTGAGGTTTTAAGCTACAGGCAAATGTCAAATTGCCTATTTTCGTGTTTCTAAATTAAAAAACATAGGTCTTTCATACAAACTATTTTACCCCCATCGGGGTAGATTTGGATGAAAAAAAATTCTAACCTTATACTTACGCCCTAAACAAAACCTATTTTCAAAATTTCAAGCTTGTAGACTTCATAATAAAAAAATAAGCAAAAACTATCATCCCCTATCCCCTATCCCCTATTCCCTATCCCCTATCCCCTATCCCCTATTTAACCACCCTTAACAGGTAATATTAAAAAAAAAATTGATGTACATTTTTTTTATTTATTATTATTAATCTTAATGCAAATTTTTGCGTCTCTAATTCTAAAAACAAAGGATTTTCCTACAAACTTCAAACCCCTATTTTACCCCCTTAGGGGTGGAATTGCCAAATATCCTTTCTTAGCTGACATCTCTTAACTATCAACTACCTACTTGCTAAGTTATAGCTTTATACGTACAATAGTTTTTGAGATCTCGTGTTTAATCAGTAAGTATGCAAGAAAGTGACCTTTCGCTTTTATATATATAGATTACATCTCTACCAATTTGACTAAAGTTATCTCGTTAGTAAGATAAGTTAAAGTTCAGCATTGAAGTGAAGACCTCGCTTGTGCCCACTTCAGCATTTGCCGCAGTTGGCCGACTTTTTAATGCCAAAGGCTTTTAGCTGTGTACAAAAAGATATGCGGGTAAGTTTGAAAATCTGTTAGCGCACGCATAAATGAGCTAATAACTCTCTTACCCTCATTTTACCAGTGGCTTTTGGTTGGGATTCTATTCGCGTTTATGGTATCTGAGCTACTTTTATTTTATCCACTACAAGTTATGATGGCAATCTCACCTGATGGTAAGTGATGATGCAGTCTAAGATGATAGCAGACTAAGCTGTTAGGGGTTAGCTCCTAATTGGTTTCTACGCGACATGACCCGTCTTTGTCGGTAGGGTAACTCGCCACGGCCGAAGCCTCCTACCAGACCAGACTCGAGCCAGGAATCGAACCTAGGACCTCCAACTTTAAAATGCGAACTTTAGTATTTTCTGTTCAGTTTAGTTCAGGCAAGATAAAAGGCGGGATAAAATTATAACGTTTTCAAGATCATAGACATAAATTGTGTGATTTTAGCACACAAGCACACCTTATTACTCGTATGTGTGCTTGTGTGCTAAAATTATTCCTTATACGGCGAGTTACCACTAACCCTGTGTTACAGTGCTAGTTGACACTTGGCTTCTTTAACAGGAGATTTTATCATCGCCCTGTCCAGTCTGTGCATCATATAAAGTTTAAATATTTCAACAAGTAGGTCATGTGCAGGACGAATCTTCTCTATTTACTTTGTTGGCAACTGACAGTTGGCATAAAAACAGTCTCCTGTATCTTTTTATAATGTCTTTTTAAAAAGTTTGACTGCACGAAAATCGTGTCACGTAAACAACGAGCTGTTTGTGTGAAAACAAAAATTCTTTTTTTTTTTTTTATCCACTACAAGTTAGCCCTTGACGGCATCTCACCTGATGTTAAGTGATGATGCGGTCTAAGATGGTAACGGGCTAACCTGTTAGGGGTATGGAAAACCCATACTCCTAATCGGTTTCTACGCGACATCGTGCCGGAACGCTAAATCGCTTGGCGACACGTCTTTGTCGGTAGGGTGGTAACTGGCCACGGCCGAAGCCTCCCACCAGACCAGACTCGAGCCGGGAATCGAACCCAGGACCTCCAACTTTATAATGCAACAGCGCGCGCGCTGCGCCACGGAGGTCGTCAACTCAAGTAAGTTTGTCTGTGAGCTAAGGATATTATGCATTTTTTTATACACATCTGATGTTAAGTGATTACGTCAACGATGAACATTTGCATCTCCAGAGAAGTCAGCTGAAATCATCCTTCTATCTGTTTCTACTCGGCATCGTACCGGTACGCTAAATCAATTGGCGGTTTCTTTGGTTTAGTGTAGACCAGACTCGAGCCAAGAATCGAACCCGGATACCTCGCGGAAGGTCCCGGGTTCGGCTTCCACAAGCAGGTTATAAAAGTGATGATATAGAGAAAGATTAAACGGTGAAGATATTATCGTCCCCAGTGGTTTGTAAATAAGGTACTATAATTTATTTTTGAATATGTGAGATGGTGATAACAAAAAAAACCGGCTAAGTTTGTTGTGTTCATCTTTTCTTCTTATACCGGGGCGCATTTGGAACTCTCATAGCTGTAGTTTTAAGTTTACGAATGTAGTTATCACCATGAAATAACTACTATGTAAATTATTGACGCGGCAAAAGTGCCTTGTAAAGGACTATTTGAATAAAGATTATTTTGAATTTGAATTTGATAAAAAAGCTTGGGTGTGAATTGCTCTATCTTCTTAGGTACTATAATTTATTATTGAACATGTGAGATGGTGATTACAAAAAAGCCAAGGCTAAGCGTGCTGTGGGCTTCTTCTTAAACGTGGGTGCGTTTGAAACCCTCTTAGCTTTAGTTTTAAGTTGGCGAGCGTAGTTATCACTATCACTAATAGAAATAATGAATAATGTGATATATATCATAGATGCCTGTAATAGGTTTATATGAATAAAGCTATTTTTGATTTGATTTGATTTGTATATAAATAAAGTTATTCCATCTATCTACTTTACCACTTAGCGTGAGTAGAACCCAATTTATCACATCAACACTTTGTTTTAGTTAAACAGTCCTTGTGCTTTATATAAGTAGGTGCTTGACTCCATGTTAATAAATGTTTACTTTATGAAAAATTCATGAGACGGAAGCAGACTTGCAACAGGTGACGCCACCTGTCTTCGCAGTTTAGTAATGTTAAGCAACATTATTACCAGGTAGTTAGTGATATGAATGACAGAATCTCCCTGATGAGACTGCCGTGCTCTCCTAAAGGTCTTCAGCCTTTATTTAAATTAGCCTTTACGAAGGTTTTTTTAAACACTAAAAGTTAGCCTTTGACGTCTATCTCACCTGGTGGTAAGTGATGATGCAGTCTAAGATGGTAGCGGGCTAACCTGTTAGCTGGATGGTAAACCCACGCTCCTAATTGGTTTCTACGCGACATCTTGCCGGAACGCTTGGCGACACTTATTTTTCGGTAAGGTGGTGACTAGCCACGGCAAAAGCCTCTCACCAGACCAGACTCGAGCCGGAAATCGAACCCAGGACCTCCAACTTTATAATGCGACAGCGCACGCACTGCGTAACGGGAGTCGTCAAAGTTAGTATGCAATATTTTAAACTCACGACATAGTCTATTCATAACCAAAAGTGTAAAAATTTAACCCGAATACTTTTTCTGCAAGATTTTGTACGAGACTGTATGTCTAATACATTATTATTGGACGGTCTCCAATTACGAGTCCATAATGATGTGTTGAACTGTAGAATGAACGAAAGAACCAATAAATGAGCGATTCATCACAATTGATAAATGAGTTGGGTGAATACCGTACAATATGGGTCGGTGTTGATTTTAAAGTAGTAAGACAATAATGTTACAACTTTAAGTAGGATATAAAAAAAAAAGATGTGGTGTCGTGGGACATCAGGTAGGAACGAAGTTCCTTCGGCTAATGTAGAATCGACACAATTTGCAAAAAAGAACGTGCTCAGTTCTATGTAGGTTTTCTTGATTTTTCTCTTAAAGTTTGCTGATTAGTTTTTATTTAAGTACAGGAAAGTATTTAGGAAATTCAGTATTTTGGGAAATAATAAATTACGTAAATAAAATAAAATCGTAATTCAAATTATCAACTAAAATAACAAAATATGTCTTATTATTTTTGTTTCACAACATAAAATTACCTAGAAATAGAAATAATTAAAGAGGGAGAAAGAGAAAGGTATTAAACACTAATCGCTTGTCTATACGCCTGCGCACGTCTCATTTAACGGTTTAATTCCACGGACTTTTTCTAACGGTTTTACTATCACATTTTTTCAGTTCGGTCGCGCAGCAAAATCCCTATCTCCTCCAAGACTGCCGTAAGGAACTTCGTTCCAAAAATGTTAGCTCTTTAATAGCCTAATTAAAAAAACTTTTCTTTCTGTATTATTATTATTTATCGCGACGAAACGAGTAGCCGGTTCAGCTGATGTTAAGTGATTACCGCCGTGGTTGCTGATTTGCCAGCTGAACCCACTATTTTAATCGGCATCACGTCTTTTTGACGACCTCCGTGGCGCAACGTGTGCGCTGTCACATTTTAAAATTGGAGGTACTGGGTTCGATTCCCGGCTCGAGTCTGGTCTGGTGGGAGGCTTCGGTTGTGGTTAGTTACCACCCTACCGACAAAAACGTGCCACCAAGCGATTCAGCGTTCCGGCACGATGTCGCGTAGAAACCAATTTAGACTGTGGGTGTATACCCCAAACAGGTAAGCCTGCTCCCATCTTAGACTGCATCATCACTTAAGGTAAGATAGCCGTCAAGGTGCTAGAATGGCGACCACGCACCGGTAAACGTAGCGTTGGTCGACCCCCAACAAGGTGGACAGACGACATCAAACGAGTCGCAGGGAGCCGCTGGATACAAGCGGCCCAAGACCGTCGCCATTGGAACTCCCTACAAAAGAGCTATGTCCAGCTGTGGACGTCTATCGGTTGATGAAGAAGAAGAAGAAGAAGCCGTCACGGGCTAACTTGTAGTGTATAAAAAAACCATCATATTATTTCTACACAGACTAAAAAACAACTTTCATTTCTATTCTAAGCTCGATAAAAAAATATCAAAGAAAAGTCGATAGGTACCAGCCACAACCTAATGAGGCGTATATTTTTAGATCATATTATACCCACCCACTTCCCTAACTTCGTTAGTATCTTGGAGAAATGAACAAAATATTTTCCGCACAGCATTTTCCTGTCCATTGTGTAAGGTATTGATGGCAGGACAAATTGTCGTATTACCGAGACGTAAAAACGTCCTCCCAAAGTGGCGTATTTCACTTTTACCAAAGTATTTGATCCCCTTTACCTTCCGTTTGATAGCTATTTTCGTAACATACTAGTAAATAGAGTTATCGGAATTCAGTATGAAATTTGATATAAAATATAGCTATAAAATGCGTGTTGCCAGTGATGACTTACGGATCCGAAACGTGGTTGCTCACTATGGGCCTCATAAGAAGGCTCAGAGTCACTCAGCGAGTAATGGAGAGAACTATGCTAGGAGTATCTCTACGTGATCAAATCAGAAATGAAGAGATTCATAGAAGGATCAGAGTTACCGACATAACTCAGCGAGTTGCGAAGTTGAAGTGGCAATGGGCGGGTCACATAGCTCGGAGAACCGATGGACGTTGGGGTCCCAAGGTGCTGGAATGGCGACCCCGCACCGGTAAACGTAGCGTTGGTCGACCCCCAATAAGGTGGACAGACGACATCAAACGAGTCACAGGGAGCCGCTGGATACAAGCGGCCCAAGACCGTGGCCATTGGAACTCCCTACAATAGACCTATGTCCAGCAGTGGACGTCTATCGGTTGAAATGATGATGATGATAAGAAATGAATATATAAGAGGAGGTCTAAAACTACAGACACACTACAGATTATATATCTTCAACGGTGAAGGAAACCATCGTGAGGAAACCTGGACGCCTGAGAGTTCTCTAAAGTATTCTCAAAGGCGTGTGAAGTCTCCCAATCCGCGTAAGGCCAGCGTGGTGGACTATGGCCAAACCCTGCTCATATTGAGAAGAGACTCGTGCTCTGTAGTGAGCCGACAATGGGTTGATCATGATGACTCCAAAAAGTGAAAAGACTATTGTACGCAATCTATTTTTCCTAAACTGACTCTGGTATATCTGGATTTACCATAAATTGTATTTAGAACGTCACAAGGACAGATTAGATTTTATCTATGACCGATAAGTGACATATCAAATGAATTCCTTGGATACGTCTACAAGGCAGTTTTATGTTTCCTGCTCACTAGATAATATATAACATTAGTAATTCTAAATGTTTATTTTTTATTGATACGAATCTAGTTGTGAATTTTATTTTTATCGTTATAGCTGCGATCTGGTTTTGACGGTATCGTGTAGTTTTTTTATCATTCTATGATGGGTTGGCTTAGTTGTGAATGTTGCTTCTCATTTTATTGCAAAGAGTGGTGACTTTGTACCATCTATTAGCAGTTGATTTCATATGTTGTCCCCAGGTGTTTTAAACAATTAAAATATCACTTGCTTCAACGGTGAAGAAAAACATCGTGAGGAAACCTGCACGATGTTTTCCTTCACGTTGAAGCCAGTGATATTTTAATTGCCTCAAAACGCACATAACTCTGAATAGTTAGAGGTGCGTGCCCGAGTTCGAACCCCGGGCCTCTGATTAGGAGGCTGACGTCCTAACCACTAGGCTATCACAGCTTTTTTTACATTTATTTGCATTCAATTAATCCATTCTAAAGCAATAAAAACACAAAAACATTTAAAACACACACATTCACGAAATACCACACATACACACACACACACACACTCACACAAACACATGCAAGCAAGTATGTTTGTATCACAGAGGGAAGATCCCGCTTACCAAGATATAGTATATACTAGTTGGAAAGTGGGACATCATAAAATTGTTTACCACTGTAATTGTAAGCAAATAAAAAAAACAATAAAAACAACAATAAAAAAAAACAAACCAGATCAAGATTTTAAATTGTGACGCGTTATTTCTTAGGTACATTTATTTTTTTTATTAACACAGATATTCGTCGTTCGATGTTTCTTTTTTTTTGTTTCGTATCTGTCGAATAAAACCTGTTTTATGTTGATTAATTGGGTGGCAAAGTTTAATTGGTAATAAATAGGGTAATATTATTGGCGGTATTATCTTTGCTGATATAATGAAATAGTTTGTTTATGTAGACAGATACCTACCTAGTTGCTTTTTTTTTAAGTTAAACAATTTAAATTTTTTTATTTATTTATTTGAAAGTAATCAACAGCGTTACATCACATTGGTATACAATTAAGAAAGTTATAAAATAAGGCCAAATAGATTTCACAATATATTCATTATTCATACTTATATAGATAAAAAATTAAAAATGTCACTTAGTATAATTGACACGGTAAACAAATATGACTAAGTTTAAAAGTAACCCAACTAATTATAACGTCATTTTTTTATTTATAATGATTAATATACATATAATACATAATAAAAAATACGAAACGAAAATCGGTGAGGTCTTTTTTTTTTTTTTTTCTTTTTGTGTTTTATGGCTTTACACAGATTAGCCAATGTCAAGTTTATAGCAATGTAGAAGTTAAGGAGAAATGGCGGGAAACCTCGCACTATGCGGACGCGACTCCCTCAAACTTTTCCCAAATTAATACCTGTTAACCATTCAGAAAACTAGTGGCTAGTTACTAGCACAAACGACACTAAAACTGTCCACGACACAACCAACACCAGTCCTTTTCAAAATTAGCCAACAAACATTAATTCAAGAAAAGCGTGAAAAAACCGCGCCCGCCATAAACGAAGTCTCCCGCCTTTCTCCTCGGTGAGGTCTATGATCACGCGCGAGCAAAGCCATATAGTCTGTGGTTCGGCGAGTGACGTAGGCTACTTTTTAATAAATAGATAATAAATGCACGGATCCTCTTGGATTATTCTTAATTGTAATTCCTTTATTACCTAGGTGAAGTAGGTACCAATACGTGAAATATACCTTAGTTTTAAATGGAAGAATGCACTTTGATGGAACTCCGTAATAAGGTATTTTTCAGTGAAAACATACGATTTTTCAACTGACATTACTGACATATAAACGGTTTGACAGCTACAACGAACATTACGAAAATAGTGTTTGAGATTATATTATTATAGTCCACTTAATTTAATTTATACTATACATATAAACTGTCAATCAAGACACACTAGAACTTTTTTTTTACACTACAAGTTAGGCCTTAACGGCTATCTGACCTGGTGGTAAGTGATGATGCAGTCTAGGATGGAAACGGGCTAACCTGTTAGGGGTATGGTAAACCAACGCTCCTAATTGGTTTCTATGCGACATTGCATAGTGCCGAAATTCTTAATCGCTTGGCGACACGTCTTTGTCGGTAGGGTGGGAACTAGCCACGGCCGAAGCCTCCCACCAGACAAACTTACTTCAAAGAAGAGACTACTTCCGTTTTTTTACAAAGACAAGAGTTGTTTTTTTCAGCAAGTGATGGGATCCGTCAAAAATTGTCACCACTAACGGATACTCATAAAGCGCCGTTGCTGTGTGAAAGAATACCAACAAACCATAACGCACATATTGTAATTTTGAAATGTGCAAATTTGTCAAAAAAATCTATACTTTTATAAAAAAAAAGAAGAAAAACCTCGTCGATTTCCCGACAAATATACTAACAAACTAACCCTCCCACCATCAAAGCTAAAACTCCACACCTGTAGTCCCTACGTAATGTCTGTGAAAATATATAATGGTCTGCCAGACTGCATACGAAACTTAGAAAAAGAAAATGAATTTTACACAGTATTAAAGAATTTTTGATTGGAGAAGTGTTATTACACAGTAAACGATTTTTTAAACGATGCAAGCAAAAATAAATGAAATCGGTCTCTCTACTACGCTCGATTCCAGACCAAGTTGCAACACCCAAAGTGGGTATGTGTACACAATATGCAACGAACGAAATAAATAAATAAATAAATTTACCAGTCGTTCAGGTTTACGAAATCTGTTTTAGCTTAAACCCACGGTTGGATTTGCCATTCCTTAATTTTGATATTAAAGGGAATTTTAACGTTCGTGATTAGAGGGATAAGCCCTTAGACGCCCAATGAAGCCACCTCGTGACTGAAATCCGTAATAAGCATTAATACCAGCAACCCTTCCTTAGAAATGTTATAAAATATCTGTGAAAATTCTGGGGGGGGAGGGGGGTCAAGTAGTAAAATTTACAAAGTTATGTTTAATTTAAGTACCCATTTACTTATTTCCCTCTTTGTAGGCATGATGGAATCGAACCCGGGACCATAGCTGAGAATTCCATCCATAAGGAATAATATCACCAAATTTACTATAATATATCAGATACGTGGCAGACCAAACTACGAAACAATTTCTACTAGATAACGAAAGGAACGTTTTGAACAACAAAATTTACAATTAATAGGCGGGCTCTACTAGTGAAAACGCATATATATATATATATATCATCATCATCATGAACAACCCATTACCGGCTCATTACAGAGCACGGGTCTCCTCTCAATATGAGAAGGGTTTGGCCATAGTCCACCACGCTGGCCATGTGCGGATTGGCAGACTTCACACGCCTTTGAGAACATTATGCAGAACTCTGAGGCGTGCAGGTTTCCTCACGATGTTTTTCTTCACCGTTGAAGCAAGTGATTATTTTTATTTTTAAAAACGCACATATCTCTGCAATGTTAGAGGTGCGTGCCCGGATTCGAACCGCCGACCTCTCATTAGGAGGCTGACGCCCTAACCATTAGGCTATCACCGCTTCTATAAGCATATAAATTTATATATAGGTACATATGTTACGATCCGGGGCGCTATGCCTCTGCCAATCGAAGATCGTGAACAACCGTATCGCTTCAATATTGACCTCAGATAACATTATGGTAGGTCTCTTCTTTGCAACTGAACTTTTCACCGTAGACAAATAAGTAGGTACATAGTACTTACCTATCTAACCAACATGAAAGGTATCCTAATCAATATAAAACAGAAACCGAATCTTGATATCGCAAAAAGGTTACACTCCGTACCTACGATATTCAAGATTGCCAGAATTGTTGAAATCTTGAAATTGCGTGGCTCTGGACTTATCGAGACGACGAAAAGCTGTGTGTTTTTTCATATCGTAAATGTAACATCTGTAAACAAACAACGAAATTCTTAAAAATTAAGATTAATAAACTATCTTCTTTTTTACGTATAATAGGGTCGTAAAACCAACCTATTAATAGTTTAAAATTATATACCTATTAATTTTGTGATAGTCACAATCTGCATTTGAAATTCGAATAATGAACATGAAAGGGATGAGGGGGCGGTGCGGGGAAGAGCACGGGATTCGCCAGTCGAGCTTCGGCGCTCATGCTATTCAGATGTGTAACGTATAGTAGAGCTTTCGTTTGGTACGGAAACATCGCAGCCGTTGTAATGTAACATTTACGATTTTTTTTCAAAGATTTTCAGTGTTTGTGATCAAACGGTTTATTGTGACAGGATGATGTGAATTTGGAAGAATTTATAGTGTGTGGTTTGTGTTTTTAAAACGTTTGTTATACTTGTAAACATTCTGTTTAATCTGTACTCTGGATTATTGGAATCGGCGCATCTTGGTAACGGTTTAGCTGGTTAGTGTAAACATTTATGATTTGATTTAGGTGTAATTCTTGTTAACACCTGTTAGGTTCACTGCTAATTAGATTAAAATAAGATTGTGTGAATGTAAGTTTCAAATTGTGGAAAAGAAACTACATTGGCCGGTAATTATTCTAAAAACGGTTGTTTTAAAATTTCGTTCGTTTTTCACATACCTACATAATTAAAATCGGTGCGGTAGGTGAAGGTACCTACTAAATGTCGATACATTTATACCTTATAAAAAACAATAAAACAGCTTGCTCTACAATAACTACTCTACCTAGTTGATAAACATTTATTAGCTTACAACTACATATTATGCTAGCAGATACCTCATTATTTACGAGCTTTTTTTTTCTATATTCCTTAACAATGTTTAAATAATAACTACAACTATCCATGCAGATTTACTAAGAATATAAATGCGAAATTAATGTGACTTGGTTAGGTAACTACATATATTCGGCTCAGTCAATGCATTTTAATGAAATTTCGCACGCACCTACTAATCCTATATTACTTTTATCACTCATTCGGTTAAATCTAACCATACCCTCAGGCAAAATATGCATACAAACCCATACATCAATTTGGGGTCCTAATGTATTTGGAAATCAGAATTTAATGTTACTCCTTACTCCCGACTTAAATTCTACCAAAATATCCATTAATTCTAGAAGCTGATGACGGACCTTATTTATACAAAAAATTTGAAACAAGTATTAAGTTGTAGGGAAAGTTAAAATAATATGATTACCTTCTAGTAGCTTCTTTCTAATAGGACCTTACTATTTCTCCATTAATGTTGTAACATACATAATTATGCGAAAAACGCTCCGCGAAAAAAGGACAAACTAACAGTTTTATTTTCGCATATAATATAAGTAAAAATCGGTGTTAGCGAAGTGGTTAAAAATTCGGTTTCTATTTCCCCGGCATGCTCGGTACCTTTTCGGAATTTGTGTTTCAATTTAAGTTTACTTAATGCTTTAAGGGCGAAGGTGCCCCGAGGTCGGTAATGGATTGATAATGATGAATCTACTATTTAGTTTTTTTTAGTAGTTTTATGGTACAAAGGGATAATCGTTCGAGATGTTTATCATTTGACTCCTTTAGAACATTTCATCATTTTTTTTTTTTCGGACTGTCTATTAGCTGTACAAACCCTATTGGTTGCCACAGCGTAACCGGGCTGTTTGGCGAGCTTTGGAAAGAAGCTTTGCCAGAAGAAATTTTGAGCCCTAGGGCTCGAAGAAACTATGGGAACGACTGCCTAAGGGCGCCTCCTGTGAGGCCGAACCTCGGCTTACATTTCATCAAAATCAGTGAGTCGGTATAGAGATTTACTGCCGCTGTAGATAATCAATGTAGGTACCTATTCCGAAAACTTTTTAATCTTATCTTTTCTTTTTATCTTTCTTTAATGCTTATTGTTATGTTTTGTGATTGGTTGTATGAATGGTTAATGTATCCTAAAGGAGCCGCGTTTTTTGCTGGATGATTTGCCTTTGCCACTCTTCGGTATATTACATTGCTTGTAGGACAAAAAAACACACTTGTAGTTAGTAATATTGATAGAGACTCGTAATACCATGCCTAAAGGCTGAACAGTGTCCATTTTTTTAAATTAATTATTCGTTGAAGTAGGTACATGGTAGACGCTTTTGGAGATAAAAATTGGGTAACCTTTTTCCAACGGGCAAAGGTGTGGTGATCAGATACGCTTTCTTTATCGTTTATTGTTATAGCGGAAATAGGAATTACACTCTGAATTTTTTAACATTCATTAAACGTTTCTTGAGTGAGGTAGAGTCCGCTGACAGATAGACAGACGTATTTAAGGGGACAGCGGACATTTTTAAGGGTTCGGGTACTGTGCCCTGGCTAGGTTAAGATAGTATAACATGTAGATCTTATATACTAGGTCAGTGATACGCAAATAACTTGAATTTACTTCTATGGCATAGTTATTTTAATCTTTAAGTAGGTAGATAATGTATATATGAACATATTCAAATTGTTATGCGTAATATAACTTTGAAAGCAATAATTCAATCCGACACCCTAACCCTCTTGTACCTAGTTGCGGTTTCTTTTTACTCCCCCGACCTAAGCGTTCCTTTCCGAAAGAGGAGACCTAAACATATCCTTCATCACCCTGACGATCAGATGACTACTGACAACATACTCGTACAACCTATCACACAATCATATATACACACAGTCTTCGCTGGTGAAGACGAGGTCCCCGCTATCTTACGTCATCCGGACGTGGGCTCCATCCACAGACGTACGGACCACTTACTGTCCGACCCTCCCGTTCCCAAACGTCGCCAAGCCGAGGTTCGGCCTCACAGGAGGCGCCCTTAGGCAGACGTTCCTTTAGTTTCTTCGAGCCCTAGGGCTCAAAATTTCTTCTGGCAGAGCTTCTTTCCAAAGCTCGCCAAACAGCCCGGTTACGCTGTGGCAACCAATAGGGTTTGTACAGCTAATAGACAGTCCGAAAAAAAAAAAAACATGTAGATCTTATATACTAGGTCAGTGATACGCAACTTACTTGAGTTGACTTCAAAGGCGTAGTTATTTTTATCTTTAAGTAGGTATGAATGAACATATTCAAATTGTTACGCGTAATATAACTTTGAAAGCAATAAATAACTTGACTTTTAACATAAACAAGACATGCACGTATGAGATGGTGCCAAGTACAGAAAAGTAGCTGTATTTCTGCTCTGATAAGGCAAGCTTTGGATTTGAACTGAATAAATAATATAATCTTTATTATTTATTCGTTATTTGTACACCACATATTAATAGAAATAATAAGAAAAACAAGAAGAAACAGGATACAAAAGGCGGCCTTATCGCTTAGTAGCGATCTCTGCCAGGCATCCTTAGGATTAGGAAAAAAGAAAGTAGAAGAAAGTAGGTGGCGTAAGTAGTAATATAAGCAAAAACCTGCATACTTATAACTACATACTAATACATACACCGGATTACATAAATAATACAATACATTCATAAATATCTTTATTTCTTTCCTAGGTCCCTAACACCCTGACTTAACTTTCCAATAAGTATCCTTTTACCTCTTTCACTTAAATGCCAAAGTTTTATTTTTCTGTATAACCAGTGAGTATTCTGCGGTTAAGTTTGGAAGACAAAAGTGTTTGTAAAGCCTACATGAATAAATCATAAAACTGAAATTGAATTTAGGATATTTTGGCGCTTTTCCTTTAGATGCCTACGCATGGTAGGATTATGGCTACCTATATGTACTTCTAAGGTTTAACGACCCTCTGTCTCAGTGGGGTGGATATAACATTTCATATGGGCGGTCTATAGTTCGTTTGAAGTTGTTGCCTGACGTTGATTTCGATAATATAATAGCGGTAAATACGGTGATATAAGATGAAGCGGTGATAGCCTAGTGGTTAGGGCGTCAGACTCCTAATCAGAGGTCGGCGGTTCGAAAACGGGCACGCACCTCCTAACTTTTCGAAGTTACGTGCGTTTTTAAAAAATTAAAATATCACTTGCTTCAACGGTGAAGGAAAACATCGTGAGGAAACCTGCACGCCTGAGAGTTCTCCATAATGTTCTCAAAGGCGTGTGAAGTCTGCCAATCCGCACATGGCCAGCGTGGTGGACTATGACCAAACCCTTCTCATACTGAGAGGAGACCCTTGCTCTGTAGTGAGCCGGTAATGGGTTGTTCATGAAACGTTAGGCAATAGAATGTGTCCAAAACAAAAATTTGAGGGCACATGCTTTGTCGGTACTTAATTTAAAGCAACACGAAGTTGGCTTTTTGAATAGTGTTTTTGTCGAACCAAATTCTTTTTCGGCTTAAATTCTATTTCATTTTTATATCGCAAGTGTAGAAAATAGATAGCTATAATATATAATAGGAAGCAGTCGATTTGTATATAAAGAGGTAGAAGAAAAGAATTGTTGTAGATATTAGTTTATAGTAAGGTAAGATGGGACTGTCATATTTATATAGTATTATACAAAAGTCCTGAATAAGAAATAAAGATAAAAAAAAATCTGGTGCATTCTAAGATGGTAGCGCATTAACTTGTTAAGGGTATTGTAGTCCCATACTTAATTGGTTTGTACGCGACATCGTGCCGGAACGCTAAATCGCTTGGTGACACGTCTTTGTCGGTAGGGTGGTAACTAGCCACGGCCGGGCTCGAACCCAGGACCACAAACTTATAATGCGACAACGCGCGTTGCGCTACGCAGGTTGTCAAAATTAAATTATATTATTTTTTATTATTTAGTTGTAAAATTTAATTGCATTGCATGGAAATTATAACGTAGTTTTCTCAGGCTTCACATCATTTTGAGTATGTCGGTTCGGATCCCGGCTGCCTGATTTTAAAGTATTTTAATGTGTAAGTACGTTTAAAGTTCTGGGCTGGTTATGAGATTACACTTGTAGGCTGCGATCTATGTTACAATAATAATTATAAGGTACGGAACCCAAAAAACTATACCCATAGCTTTTGGGTACACGAACAGCGCTGTCCGTCCTTCTGTCTGTCAGCGGGTTTTATCTCATGAACTGTAATATGGCTGTATGGCGTTGGTGCTCCTCACCCTGCGCATGAGCGATGCGACTCGTTTTCGCATGGTTATTAAAATCTGGCGTAAAACAGCATGTTTAGCGAAAGTCTGCACCTATCTCATTAAGGCATAGTTGCATTTTCGGCGTGTAGAGGGCAGGGTCGGCGGAATACTAAAAAGGCTGTGTACCATCAATCATCCGAGGTGCTCACTGACTTAAGTCATGTTTAATGAAGACGAATGACTACGCATGTCGATCGTACGCGACGTTTAGTGAACAAGACACGATCGCCGAGTGAATTATTTTTTTACCTACATTTACAAATTCAAATTCAAATAATCTTTATTCAAATAGTCCTTTAAAAGGCACTTTTGACGCGTCAATAACTTACATAGTAGTGATTTGATGGTGATAACTACATTCGTAAACTTGAAACTAAAGCTATGAGGGTTCCAAACGCGCCCCGGTCTAAGAAGTAGCCCACAACAAACTTAGCCAGGTAAATTTTCGTTTTGTTATCACTATCTCACATGCCACTTAAAATTATGTTAAGAGCTAAGTTATTAGAGCAATATTTCATAACCATGCTTTATTATTAAAGTACTGCATCCGTATATATCTTCTTGCTCATTTATGGTTTTAGTTGTTGGTCTTATTTTTTAAAGTAAGCCAAACAAATTACTAGCACTGTTTCTGTCAATATCATCATGATCGACCCATTCTCGGCTCACTATAGAGCACGGGTCTCCTCTTAATATGAGAAGGGTTTGGCCATAGTACACCACGCTGGCCATGTGCGGATTGCCAGACTTCGCACGCCTTTGAGAATGTTAAAGAAAACTTTTAGGCGTGCAGCTTTCCTTCACCATTGAAGCAAGTGATATTTTAATTGCTTAAAAACGCACATAACTCCGAAAAGTTATATGTGCGTGCCCGGATTCAAACCCCCGACCTCTGATTAGGAGGCTGACGACCTAACCACTAGGCTATCATAGCTTATGTCAGTATATAAATATATATATCAATAAAACTGCAATAAAAGATATGTCGAAAAATTTATGCATTACTATTCACAAGGTTATAATATAATGAGAAATTTTAAACGATATAGATATCTATATAAAAAAATGCAAAAGAAATATGTAGGTGTTTATATTGTACATATTTTCTTTTCTGTCTGTCTATTTGCAATCTCGTATTTCTTATTTTGTATGGTGTACAATAAAGTGTATTTTCATTTCATTTATATAAAGCTATGGGAAAAGTTGTTGAACTTTTCTTTATGCATGAAAGAAATAGTGTACGTATTTAGAATATACGCGACGTTTAGTGAAAACGGCACGATCGTCGAGTTGGTTATTTTTTGCCTAAGATACTTTATATCAATAAAGTACTGCATTCATATATATTATACAGCTTATCTTTTTTGTGTGCGTTTCTTCGCAATCTTGTTTTTCTTGTATGGTGTATTTTCATTTTCATTTTCATTCCATTTATATAAAGCTATGGGAAAAAGTGTTGAACTTTCTTTATTTTTTTGACGACCTCCGTGGCGCAGCGCGTGCGCTTTTGCATTTTAATATCGGAGGTCCTGGGTTCGATTCCCGGCTCGAGTCTGGTCTGGTGGGAGTCTTCCGCCGTGGCTGGTTACCACCCTACCGACAAAGACGTGTCGCCAAGCGATTTACCGTTCCGGCACGATGTCGTATAGAAACCGATTAGGAGTATGAGTTTACCATACCCCTAACAGGTTAGCCCGCTACCATCTTAGACCACACCATTACTTACCATCGGGTGAGATGCAGTCAAGGGCTAACTTATGGTGAATAAAAAGAAAAAAAAAATGCTTGTCGGAAATAGTTTATTCAATCTATGGCCACTTTTGGAGATGTTTTATATTATTATATTACAAGTTACACCTTAAGATAATTGCGAAAAGTATAACAGTTTGAAATAAAAATAATGCTACACTTACATACATATAAAATCCTACTTCCTCTTAATATTATAAACGCGAGAGTTTGTAAGTTTGGATGGATTTGTTTGTTACTCTTTCACGTAAAAACTACTAAATGGATTTTAATCAAACTTTACAATGATATAGCTTATACATCTAAACAACACATAAAATATATATATATATATATATATATATATATATATATATATATATAAAGATATTTTGTAAATTAGAAGAACTAACATTTTATGGGCCAATGGTCTGAAATAAACAGATTTTATTAAATTAATTTTATTTATTTTTATTTTGACCTACAAATTATATTGCGTCACATATCTGGCTATTTCAAACAATTTGTATATTGGAGTTTTTAACCAGTTTTGTAATGCAAATTGATTTCTATGCAATGGCTGAGATCGTATCGTGGATATCGGAGGTTGTAAAAGTCACTGGATTATTCCATTCGAGATCTTAGTTCATTGATTAAGAAAAAAAACAACCTGTTTTCTTTTTCAATTCCAACCTTTTATTGTTATTTATAATTAATATCATAGTTAGATATAGATAGAGATAGTGTTGCCAATTTTGATTAGAGACCTATGAGATCTTTTGAAACAGACTAAATAAAAAAAACGCGCGCTTTAAAACTTATATAATATATCGTCGTATTAACGGGTATTAAACGATTAGGCATTGTGATTTAAGATCAAAGTCAAACTGACGTCTTCCCACCTCCTGCGGCCCTGGTAGTTTCCATAACAAATAAGTAGATTTTTGAATGACTTAAATAGTACTAAAAATATAATTATTTATATTGAGAAAACTTAATGATATACAATACTGTTTAGAAGCTAGCCACTTAGTTTTCTTCTCTCAGAAGATAGGAAAATTGCTGTTTAACTGTAAAATTACGAGAAAGGGTAACTGCCTTCTCCATATTGTCTACTATCAAAGACAAACAGATATTTTGACCACCTCCGTGACGCAGCGCCTGCTCTGTAGCATTTTAAAGTTGGAGGTCCCGGGTTCGATTCCCGGCTCGAGTCTGGTCTGGTGGGGCTTCAGCCGTGGCTAATTAACAAACTACCGACAAAGACGTGTCTCCAACGATTTAGCGTTTCGGCACGATGTCATGCACAAACCAATTAGAAGTATGTGTTTACCATTCCCCAAACAGGTTAGCCCGCTACCATCTTAGACCGCATCATCACTTACCATAAGGTGACATGCCGTCAAGGGCTAACTTGTGGTGTATAAAAAAAAAAATTGACGTTTCAATAATGATAAATGAATTTTGAATTCATTGAAAAATTGGTAGCTAGGTTCATTTTCATTGCTTCCAATACTATACTGTCAAAGGTGTTCTGACAATGAAGCTACAAAACGAGATTTACGGTTTTAAGGTAACTATTGTTTCTATAAACCGTATTTTAATAGGTTTAAATGAAGATGGGAATACTGTATTAAAATCCTATGTCCCATCATTCCTATGACGACCTTCGACGACTACGGCCATACATTCTATTCTATCAATAACTTTGTCAAAAAGAAATATAGTGTAATTGTACAGAGAAGACAAATACGAACTCGAGAAGGATTCCGTGGCAATAAATCATTTATTATTCTTATCTAGATGAAAGATAAACCGAACTAATAGAGATTTATTTCGACCTCGAACTAAAGAAAGCGCTCAGTGAAGGCAAACTTGTCAAATAGTTGTTCAGCTTTTGTAAAAGAAAGAACTTTCACAATGAACACTTACCTTAATTTTGCCAATCTGCGACATCCGGACGTACAAGTTATCTGATTGTATGACTAAGGCATTTTGAGGTATTGTTAAACAAATAATCTTGAAGTTCAAAGATTTTATAAAACGCAAGCTAGTTTGTGATAACTCATTAAAACTCTTAAGGAAAATGTTAAACGTTATTAATAATTTAGGGGATTTAGTTGAAATGAAATTACATTGAAGCGGTGATAGCCTAGTGGTTAGGGCGTCAGCCTCCTAATCAGAGGTCGGCGGTCCAAATGCGAGCACGCACCTCTAAATTTTCAGAGTTATGTGCGTTTTATATCACTTGCTTCAACGGTGAAGGAAAACATCGTGAGGAACTCTGCACCCCTGAAAGGTCTCCATAATGTTCTCAAAGGCGTGTGAAGTCTGCCAATCCGCACATGGCCAGCGTGGTGGACTATGGCCAAACCCTTCTAACTGAGAGGAGATTCGTGCTCTGTAGTGAGAATGAAGTGCCGAGAATGGGTTGATCGTGATGTGCATTAGTTTTTATGGGTACACCAAAATCAAAGGGCACGAAAAAGATAATGTTTTCGCCATTACCATAGCTCCAGCCAATGAAGATATAAACACTGTTCCAGTAAAGTTTCCATGCAAAATGTTTAGGCCAAGGAGGATACAAACAGTGCTAACATACAAACTCTACCGTAGTACCATTACATAATCGTAATACAAACCAAGAGCACGATATAATCACAACGCGAGATCGTAATCCACCATTAAACGGAGCATCAAGCGGCAAGTTATAAAATCAAGGCCGGATTTGCGGTAACTCCGTTAAACGTTATAGGAAAATGTTTTCATTAAAGCGTGGTAAATAAAGCTTTAAAATTGTATGGTTTAGGGATAGTACTGAGGTTATGAAGTCTCAGTAGGTTCTCAATAATGCAAAGGTTCAATCCGACACCCCAACCCTCTCGTAGTTGCGGCTTCTTTTTACTCCCCCGACCTAAGCGCTCCTCTCCGAAGAGAGATGACTACTGACAACACACTCGTACCACCTACCACACAATCATACGCTACACACCGTCTTCGCAGGAGAAGACGAGGTTCCCGCTATCTTACGTCATCCGGACGTGGGCTCCATCCACGGCCTCGGAGACGTACGGACCACTCACCGGCCGACCCCCCCGTTATCCCAAACGTCGCCTAAGCCGAGGTTCGGCCTCAAAGGAGGCGCCCTTAGGCAGTCGTTCCCTCAGTTTCTTCGAGCCCTAGGGCTCAAAATTTCTTCTGGCAGAGCTTCTTTCCAAAGCTCGCCAAACAGCCCGGTTACGCTGTGGCAACCAATAGGGTTTGTACAGCTAATAGACAGTCCGAAAATAAAATAAAAAATAATGCAAACATCGTTTTTACTAGGAATAAGTAAATGAATGGCGGGATAACCATTCTAAAACTAGCTAAAGTTGAAAAAAATGTCGATGGCTGGTGTCGGGCAGCAGCGATACCAGAGTTAGTCAGGTTTAGTCCTGCGATCGCCAACCCGCCTGTCCAGCGTGGCGTTTAGGGCAAAATCCTTATGAGTAGCATAACAACAAAAAGGCCCCTAGTTCCCGGTAGCCCCACTTCTTTCGGCTTTGGTAGCAGTCGAAGAGATTGTGGGGCGGGGGGTGCTAAGAATCTCCGGGTGACGGCAGGCATGATGAAGTAAAAAAAAAGCATTCTGCACTGGGGCATAAAAGCGCTAACCAAAATCTAATGACCAAATAAAGGATTGCAAATAGTGAGTACTCTTTTATTCTATACAAAATTTCATCTACTATTCACAAAACACTCGATAAACCGCGTCGCTTTTCCCAGGTGCAGTCTTACTCCGTATGGAGGGTAGCGTGTCGTGAGAATGCATGTCAGCCACCCGAAATATACTACTACTACGGGAACTACTTAAGTAATCTGGATAAGAGGTAGCCTATGTTTTTTTCCAAGTCAAAGGCTACATGCATGCCAAGTTTCATCCAAATCCGTTCAGCCGTTTTGCGTAACAAACATCCACACTTTCACATTTATATAGGATGTAAGAAAAAGGAAAGGAAGGAAGCTGTGATAGCCTAGTGGTTAGGGCGTCAGCCTCCTAAGAAGAGGTCGGCGGTTCGAATCCGGGCACGCACCTCTATCTTTTCGGAGTTATGTGCGTTTTTTAACAATTAAAATATCTTGCTTCAACGGTGAAGGAAAACATCGTGAGGAAACCTGCACGCCTGAGAGTTCCCCATAATGTTCTCAAAGGCGTGTGAAGTACACCTGAGAGTTCCCCATAATGTTCTCAAAGGCGTGTGAAGTCTGCCAATCCGCACATAACCAGCGTGGTGGACTACGGCCAAACCCTTCTCATATTCAGAGGAGACCCGTGCTCTGTAGTGAGCCGGTAATGGGTTGATCATGATGATGATGAAGGAAAAGGCTGTCAAATACAAAAGGTTTTATAAAATAAGACATATTGTTCCGAAGATTACCGCGTTTAAACAAAAATTAACTTAGCTATTACTACACAGGAGCGACATAGCATATATTTACTACTATGTGGTGGATAACATACTGTCTTGACTAAATTATGCACAGTTAAAACGACTGGAGTCGACTTATTAAGCCGTAAATAATTCTATTTAAGAAATTTCCATTTACTGTCTTGTTGTACGCACCTGAAGTTTTTCCTTGAGATATTAACTAACAATTTTCTGTTCGAGTGAAAGTAAAATTTTAAACGTATTTCCCATTGAAAATTCGGGTTTATTTATTGACAGTTAACTACAAAAGAATTGCAAAGTGGGTGTATTATTGTTCTTTGAAGTGTTTCCAAGGGACATCCATTTTGTTTCTTGCCTTCCATTAAAAGTCTTTCGCTGGGAGTATGAAAGTGTATTATTAAACCGGGTTAAGGCCGTTCCAACGGTAGTAAACTCAACGGTAAAAGAACAAAGGTGGCTTTTAACTGAATTAATGAAGCAATCGTGAAAGTTGCCGACAATTTTCTCCAATTGCCGCAGCTGAAATTTTTTCGAATTTTCTACTCGGACAATGGTTTTTGATTCCCTATATCTACACTATTTAGTCTGGCTGTATATTGAATCATCATCATATCAACCAACATTTGATCAACAAACAGTAGTTTGGTTTTGTGTTCTGGTGGGAGGCGTCGGCCGTGGCTAGTGACCACTCTACCGAAATGACAGATTGAGCTCAGTATTGTTATCCTTTTCTCCAGAATTTCCTTTATGACCTCCGTAGCGCTCCAATCTGGTCTGGTGCGAGGGGTCTTGGCTACTTACTAACTTGTCGCCAAGCGATTTAGCGTTCCGAAACGTCGCGTAGAAACCGATTAAGAGTGTAAGTTGGCTATAACAAACCTTCCCCCCAACAGGTAAGGTGCTGCCATCGTAGACTCCATAATCACTAACCTCAAAAAGTAAGATTGCCGTCAAGGGCCTAATTTGTAGTCTATAAAAACAAAAAAAAAATGAAATGTATTTGTAATAGTTATTGCATTAATTACCTATGGTATGATTACGGGAAAATCTCGACTTAATTACGTGACTTCTTATTGTAAAAATTTTCAGCAAATGAAAGTGATTCTGAGTATGGTCACTACAATTCAACAGCGCAGTAAACCTTTGATGAAGATAATTGAACTTTATCGGTGGCCAATTAAGGTGCAAATTGGGCTATCATTGTCTAGAGCTCGGAAAAATCTGGACTTAATTACGTGACTTCTTATTGTCAAAATTTTCAGCTAATGAAAGTGATTCTGAGTATGGTCACTACAATTCAACAGTGCAGTTAACCTTTGATGAAGATAATTGAACTTTATCGGTCGCCAATTAAGGTACAAATTGGGCTATCATTGTCTAGAGCTCGTTATACTAATAGGCGAAAACACTTGCTGACTCTAATCACTCTAGATATTAAATTACTCGCCGTATAATTTTACCGCCGGAATTGTGTTCGATTTGATTTGCATCACATATTTTACTGTATAATTTGGAGAGTATAGTATGGATCTAAATTATACAGTAAAGTATCTTTTATTACAATCTTCTCAGTCCCAATCGCTCAGTTTAGGCCTGATTAAAATATACCTGATAATAAGGAGAAAGGTATATGATCGAATCTGTGTGAAGAGAAGTATCACAATAACCGATGTAACTCAACTAAAAGCGGAAGTGGCCTTATATGGTGGAAAATGGTATCCGGTTTAAAACCAGGAATGTTCGAACAAGAGCGAATTGACGACGTTCTCGAAAAGAAAATACCATACCTTGCAAGGTTTCGTTGGAGCTCCAATAGAATCCTGGGAATTTTTGACGCGCCGTCTTAGGGCAATATCTTATATATAAAATTCTCGTGTCACAATGTTTGTTGCCATACTTTTCTATGCATATTCAGTAAGTCGGAGCATCGGCTACTATCTATTTTTCAAACACCTAAATGATAAGGGGTGTCTACCGCAAATTTTTTATTTTTATTTTAGTTAAATTTTATATATATATATATATATATAACTAACTTGTAGTGGTTATAATATATATATATATATATATATAACCACTACAAGTTAGCCCTTGACGGCAATCTCACTTGTTTGTAAGTGATGATGCTGTCTAGGATGGTAGCGGGCTAACCTGTTAGGGATATGGTAATCCCATACTCCTACTTAGTTTTTACACAACATCGTGCAGGAACGCTAGACCGCTTGGCGACACATCTTTGTCGGCAGGGTGGTAACTAGCCACAGCCGAAGCCTCCCACCAGATCAGAGATTGCAGTCAAGGGCTAACTTGTAGCTTATAAAAAAAAAGGTCGCCGAAATATTTAAATATGCTCATTATATGTAATTTTGTGATGTAAAACTCAACAAACAAACATGTAATTTTCCAACGTAATTAAGTAATTAGGACTACAAACAGAATTGGCCTTGGTTGCCACAATAATTAGATATTACTATTATTGTGGGTGGGGCAAAGCTCGCAGAAACGATGGGTTTTTATGTACCAAGCTGTTACGTGAACGTAAAACGTGAAATTTTTTTTACTCACCACAACTTAGCCCTTGACGGCATCTCACCCGATGGTAAGTGATGATGCGGTCTAAGATGGTAGCGGGCTAACCTGTTAGGGGCATGGTAAACCCATACTCCTAATTGGTTTGTACACCATCGTGTCGGAAAGCTGAATCGCTTGGCGACACGGCTTTTTGTGGGTAGCGCGGTAACTAGCCACGGCCGACGCCTCCTAGCAGCCCAGACTCGAGCCGGGAACAAGAGCCAGAAATATCGGACTCTCTACAAAGTACATATGACCAGCAATGGACGTCAATCGATGATATAATGATGGGAAACAAGAAGTGGTAGTTGCATGACGGAATTCACCACATGATACAACCATAAGCTTATAGACAAATCATATTACGATATTAAGGATAATATAAACCATAAAAAGTTATGGTGTGAAATTGCTCTATCTCCATAGGTACTTTGAATTAACATTGATTATGCGAGATGGTGATATAAAAAAAAAACCCGGCTAAGATTGTTGTGGGTTTCTTATTAGACCTGGGCGCGATTTGAACCCTCTTAGCTTTAGTTTTAAGTTGGCGAGTGTAGTTATCACCATCACTTCACGAATAGAAATAATGAAAAATGTGATATATATGAACGATTCATAGATGCCTGTAATAGGTTTAGATGTAAAAAGCTATTTTTGATGTTGATTTTTTTTTTAAGTTTATTATATTTTTGATTTCGTTTTTATTTTATGTATATTAAGGGGGTCAATTACCAAAGACAGAAAACTATAATACGCACAATGCTTTTAGGTAATAAATTCGATATACACCATGTTTGTATACTCTTCGCAAGTTAAATATAGAAGTTACAACCTTGGCAAAGTCCTCATTTGACTCCTAGAGAAGAGGGACGAGGCGGGGGCTGCTGGTAGATGCCTGTTGGATGCTAAAACGTTTCTGTGTCCCAGTCAGTAGGCAACTTATTAAAAGACCGTGGGAGTCTTTTTTTTTTTACTACAAGTTAGCCCTTGACGGCAATCTCACCTGATGGTAAGTGATGATGCAGTCTATGATGGTAGCGGGCTAACCTGTGAGGGGTATGGTAAATTCATACTCCTATCGGTTTCTACGCGACATCGTGCCGGAACGCTAAATCGCTTGGCGACACGTCTTTATCGGTAGGGTGGTAATTAGTCAGGGCCGAAGCCCAGACTCGAGCCGGGAATCGAACCCAGGACCTCCAACTTTATAATCTGAAAGCGCGCGCGCTGCGCCACGGAGGTCGTCAAAATGGAATAATCCCCTCGCGTGCCTCTAGAGAGATGGGATCCATTAAGATTTTCCCATCCTGGTTTGCGTGCGGAAATAATTTTCATTCATTTTCAGACATAAAACTAATTTCGTAATGTAAATCCAAACATAATTAGTCCTCGAGTCTCTTTAGACTGTACTCGGCATCACAAAATTCGCTGCGTCACTCTTTCGCGCACAGAACTTCAAACATTAATTCCGACGCGTGTTCGTATCCTCTCCGGGATGTTTATTTAAAAAAACATATTTGACAGATGTTATTTTGTAAATGTTAATAAAAAATATATAAAATTTGGATTTAAGAATTTAAATTGTAATGTGTACGTAAACAATGTCGGACCCTAAAGTTTGGCCATTGCAAAACCCCGGGAGCCTCATCTCAAAGTGAGTAACTGCGGAAAGAACAAACTTTATTAGATGCCCCAAAATTTTTAAACATAGATCCTTAGACTCACTGATTCATACTTTAGGAATATTAAATATCATGGCTTCCAAGCGGAAGCTATTATAAAGAGCTACATTATAAAGATTATAAAGAGTTATATATTATGTTATTATAAAGAGTACAAGTAAAAAACAACAAATACTGTAAGAATGAAAGCAAAAGTTTTTCGTTCAGTCATAAAATCTTGCATGCATAAGTACATAATTTGGCATAACACAGATGTTGCCCAAATACAGGCCCACCCACTCAGCATCAGAAATGAAACCAAAACAAAAATTCTTTAAATTTATTATAAGTATACATAGATAAAATATATATTATACAAAGTGTAAAGGTAATCCGTAAAAAAATTCCAATCAATATAGTTTTATTTTATTTTATTATTCACTACAAGTTAGCCCTTGATGGCAATCTCACCTGATGGTAAGTGATTATGCAGCCTAAGATTAAAGCGTGCTAACCTGTTAGGGGTATGGTAGACCCATACTCCTAATCGGTTTCTACGCGACATCGCTTGGCGACACGTCTTTGTCGGTAGGGTTGTAACGAGCCACGGCCGAAGCCTACCACCAGACCAGAATCGAGCCAGGAATCGAACCCAGCCTCCAACTTTATAATGCGACAGCGCACGCGCTGTGCCACGGAGGTCGTCAAGTTTATCCCATTATCTACCTTCATACGACTTTAGCGATTCATTTCAGATTTCTTTACACAATGTACTTCTGTTCTCATACTATGTACCTTTACCGTTGAAGTCAGTTTTTTTTATATTATATGGAACAATTATTTGGGGCAGGTACCTGCAGAAAAGTAGAAATGGAGCTACCACGTTTACAGATATCGTGCAGCATCTGCGTGATGAAAACCTAAACGCTTGCAATCTACCACCTGAGGAATTGAACCAAACCGTGGAATCAATTTTGGCTGACGCGGCGACGTTCAGGTTTCTGGAGAAGAAAGGGTCCAGATTCATGCATTGGGTAGCAAAGGAGATGTGTAGGATGTCTCGTCGTTGTCCCTGCAGGCGACGCAAGCGACGACGTCGACGTTGCTCGCGTCGTCGACGCAGACGTTGCCCGCGTCGTCGACGACCCAAGTGCAGATGTAGATGACTGCCACAGCTTAATCCACCTGTATCCAGGTGATATCACTTATACTACCTACTTTGAAACCTTTGAAAACAATTCGGCATAATAAAGTCAAAATAATTACATTTATTTTTACCCACTATTATTTGAAAAATAAAGAAAAAGTATGATGTTTCAGTTGTGTGACAGAAGCGGTGATAGCCTAGTGGTTAGGGCGTCAGCCTCCTAATCAGAGGTCGGCGGTTCGAATCCAGGCACGCACCTCTAACTTTTCGGAGTTATGTTCGTTTTAAAAAAAAATTAAATATCACTTGCTTCAACGGTGAAGGAAAACATCGTGAGGAAACCTGCACGCCTGAGAGTCGCCTCCATAATGTTCTCAAACTCAAAGGCGTGTGAAGTCTGCCATTCCGCACATGGCCAGCGTGGTGGACTATGGCCAAACCATTCTCATATTGAGAGGAGACCCGTGTTCTGTAGTGAGTCAGTTATGGGTTGATCATAATGATGATGATGAGACATATAATTTAACCCTAATGTTTAACTGTCCAGTTCAATACTTCCTATTTTCGACTAAGGCACCGGTTAGCAAAGATCGATCTAACAGTTTTTGCTTCAAAAATTAATCAGAACTAGCTAGTAGGTAAAGCTTACCTTCATTCGTCCATTTTCTTATACATATTTTTGATAAACGAGCAGACCGACGAAGCACCTGATTGTGAGTGATTACCGTCGCTCATGCAACCAGCAAACAACATCTCCAGCACCAGAAGAAATACAAATGCGTTGGGGACTGATTCCATCTTCCTTATGTAAAAGCTTAGATATATGCCAGTTAAATTGAAACCCTTCTTCCAAAAATATCACTAAACTTATCGCAATGTCCTCGTGGCGTCCACTATTGCTATTTTGCGTTGACCAATCAGTGGCCACCGTTTAGGCGGGAACATGACGACATGATGACAACATTCATAATAGTATTCTAGTCAAGTTTTATACTGTATAGTACTTATTTAAATCAATAACATTTTAACCCTGACAAACAACATGTAAAATATGTCTTAATTATTAAATACAACATAATGCATATATTGCGTCTCGACATATTACCGGATCGCTGCATCGTTTCTTTTTACCCATTGATTTAGCACTAGCCGTAGATCGATCATTAACGCTCAAAAAATGGGACAGAAAAGTAGTGCACAAATAGCGACGCGTGCACTCCTTTCAAGGCTAGACGAAAGTAACCGATTCTACACAGCCGTATAATCCGAATGAATTACAAAGCACTACGCGCCGCTATAGATAATATAACGGCCAGATGTCTAGTGTATTAGACGGGTTGTAATACATCGATATACCGATATGTAGGAATGTATAGTTGGTGACAAATTCTCGCCTTGTTTTTGTATGATGCGCTCTATCTACGGCTAGTGGTAAATCAATGTCTTTACCCAATAGTGTTAACACAAAAGCCACTCGAACCAAGTCAATACTTGGTTCGACTCTGGTAGGGTCAAGGAAAGTAAGTTAACCCATAGTTACTGGTTATTTCCCGCATTAGACCAGCTTGGACGGCATAATACCTTCCTCTATGGAAGCCTCTTTACTTTGGCGCTGGGAGTTGTTACGTTTTAACGATTACGCATTCGCGATCACGCGATCTACTCCAGTAGTGATTCTCATAGGTTAAGGGTGATCATGGGTTACTATGTATATGGTACTATACAAGGACTTCGCATATAAATCCATCCATTTATGGAAACGTTTCCAAGTTTATATATGTATATATATATATATATATATATATATATATATATATATATATATATATATATATATATATGTCGAGTCAAGGGCGTCCGAGTTGTTTTTTTTAAGGGTGACTTTCGCTCATAGTAATTAAAACCACAACTTGCCGGTTTACACTTTTATTGCGATAATAACTAAGAGGTCCGAACAGTCCGACGTCTCGAGCGAGAGAATCCACGAAAGGCATCGACCGCCCGTATTTATAGCACAAAGCATGCTTGTACAAAATTGATTGTTACTGGCTAAATTGTGTTAGCAAAATCATCAATAGTTAAAAATGTGGGTAATTATTGAATTCTTGGCGCCGCTTAATAAAGTTAATAACTTCTTCGCGCCGACATATATATATATATATATTTTTTTTTTCTTTCTTTTTTCGGACTGGCTATTACCTGTGCTTACCCTATTGGTTGCCGCGTAGCGTAACCGGGCTGTTTGGTGAGCTTCGGAAATAAACCATGGGAACGTCTATCTGCACGTTTGAGATAACGAGGGGTCGGACGGTAACGTTTCCATATCCGTACCTAGTATGTATCAAAAGTTCAATCAATATATAACTATACTTACACCTTTGGTTAAGTTACCAACTTCACGTGCTTCGATTTAAAACTACAGGGTGCTTCAATAAAAACCATCCAGCAGTTTAGCGCACGAAATGGTCCGTGTTGTGACCGTGCGGGTAATAAATAACACGCTCCAATTTGTATAAAGGCTTTTGCGGTCACATACGAACTGTGTGTGTGTATGTGTTTATATTAACGATGTGGGTAAATTAATGTTGTGTTCATTTTATTTTAAATCTTGGCGAGGGAAATTAAATTTAAGGAATTTAAAATGCATTCTGTAGGTATATTTTGGTTAAGGCCCAGTTACACGAGGAGAGTTCCTAGAATGCGGGTTCTTTAAGGGGTATGGGATTATTTGTCGCATTATGAAGTTGGGGTCTGGGGTTCGATTCTCGGATCGAGTCTGGTCTTGTGGGGGCTCTGGCCGTGGTTAGTTACCACCCTACCGCAAAGCGATTTTTGTTGGCTTCTGTGAAGTACTACTTAGTAACCCATGTTTCTGCGGTAAATGATAATCCAGTAGCAGAAACTAAGACCTCATTTTCTGGAGACCTTGTAAATCAATAAAATATCTATATTTGACGACTCCGTGGCGTAGCGTGCGCATTGCTACATTATAAAGTTAGAGACTTCGGCTGTGGTTAGTTACCACCCTGCCGACAAAGACGTGTCGCAAAGCGATATAGCGTTCCGGCACGATGTCGCGTAGAAACCAATTAGGAGTACGGGTTTACCATACCTTTATCAGGTTAGCCCGCTGCCATCTTAAACTAAATCATTCCATACCATCAGGTAACATAGCCGTCAAGGGCTAACTTGTGGTGTATTAAAAAATTGAAGTGTAGGTGTAAGTTATCTGGTTTTGTCTTATAGTTAGGGCCTTTTATATAGAGTTCTTTTAATCTATGTTCTTCAAAAGTCCTAACGGCCTTAGCGGCAGAGTTAATCCAATCTCGTCTCTGCCGAGCAAGTTCCTTGGACATAGTACTGGACGAGAGAGTGGGTTTGTAAATGCGCACCGCTTGCTCAATTTATTTATTTACAACTGCCGTGCAGAAGGACCAAAGGTCCTCCAAGAGTCAGATTTCACATTGCGAGTGTCGAATGTGAAATTTATCTTTGAAAATTAGTTAACACCAGATGAAATTACTCTTAGTTCGCACGTTATATATAACAAATATAATATTACATGTATATATAATACTTGTCGAGGGCACGAGTCCACGTGGTCGCTCCTCTACTACGAAAGGACTCAATCCGTTCCGCTACAGCTTTATTTGTCTCCGAGTGCTCCCGTGATGCAACCGCCAGAAATCGCAGGAAGGAGAGCGTAAGAGCTGCTGTGAAGGCCCAATCATAATCACGACCACTTTGCCAAGAGTGAACGAATAAGAAGAATATATAATTATCGGAGCATCGCAAGCTTTGATGCGGATTTTTGAGGAAGAAACCGGTCCGCTCGCTCCAGAAACTGTCCTTGTGTAAGCGTACCCTCATTCACGTCTTAATATTTTTCCCCCGTCCGAGTAAATAACACTATTCCTCTGAAGTGGTTTATTCAAACATTATGTTATGAATAACATCGTGCATGCATTACGTACAAAGACACGGCGTTTTAATTTATAACATACATATGAAAGCATTAGAATATACGTTTTAATGCTTTCTTCATATGTTTTTCATACTTTTAGACGACCTCCGTGGCGCAGCGCGTGCGCTGTCGCATTATTAAGTTAGAGATCCTAAGTTCGATTTCCGGTTCGAGTCTGGTCTGGAGGGAGGCTTCGGCAGGCATCAGGACGTGACCTTATTTGGAATCTTATTCTGAATTGCCATGCTGAGCTGATGTTGCTTGTCACCGCGTCAACCTCTAAAAGTTGCACTCAAAAATGTTGTGGAGCAAAAGTTTTTCATTATCATGAACAGATTAACCCCATTGCAGTACCCCGTTTCTAAGTAATCTTATATATTATGTAGCGACGTCTCTGTTAATCAAGATTAACGGAAGAGTAACGTGCTATTATATTAACTTATCAGGAGGCGAGAATTTTCCAAGGTAAACAAAATCCCCCTACAGCCGCTAAGACGGTAGATGAAGCTTGCATTAACTAAAACTAATTATTTGAACAACCCCTATTCATCATCTTAATTGAAAAACTTCGTCGGCATTTAAAATTTGACATTAATTACTGTAATTACATTGGTAATTATGTCTTTAGCACTTTACACGTTTATTGCCAAACGCGTCCACAAAATTCCTGTACTTACAAGAGCGTAGAAGCAAATATAATCTATATAGATCTATACAAATAAATAAAATTGGAGTGTCTGTTTGTAATATTGAATTAACCGTTTTTTACTACATGCATATGAATATGTATACGGTACATACACCAAAATAACATTTTTTACAATTTTTGTCTGTATTTCTGTCTGTTTGTTCCGGCTAATCTTTGAAATGGCTGGACCGATTTTTACGGGACTTTGATTGGCAGGTAGCTGATGTAATAAGGAGTAACTTAGGCTACTTTTATTTTAGAAAAATAAAGTAATGTTGCAATGTCAAAGTAGTGTCCAGTACCGCGCGCAGCTCACGCGCATGCCGCCTGTGCCATCACGTCTCGGGTGCCTCCCACTTCTCCCACCAATTGTTTTAGTTTAGTAATTATTTCAAGTAATACGGCTTCATAATCTATTGCTTCGTGATTGAAAGACAAACAAACACACTAACTCAACGCAGACGAAGACGCGGGCGCCAGCTAGTCATTAATTCAGCTAGTCATTAATACTACTTGAATACAAAATGAAGCTAATTAAAATACAGAGAGCCCAGAAACAGGTGGTATTCAAATTAATATCACCTATCACTTCATTATATATGACACATATCACTTATTTTCTATCAATATAGAACGATACATGAATGATCTATCAATATAGAAAATAAGTGATATGTGTCATATATAAAGTATTGACTTTATTCACTTTCGTAAAACAATATCTGAATAACAGGTGGTGTTTAGATATTTTTCTCTTATTTAATATATTTTTTTTTATCTGTACTATTTTTAATTGGTAACCTTCTTGTCAGCCTCATCGTTTCACACTAATTTCAACCTAACAATACTTAATTCCAAAACAACGACAAATTCTGAGAATCTCACTAACAAATCTGTTTACTTTCATTACTAAAACACTGAAGGGTCAGTAAAAATTGAGTTAAGAATAACAATATTCTTTAAATTTTAATTTCGTTCATACATTTGTGATTATTTCAAATCTTTCTTTGTGAGGCTATTCGGAAGTATATTGAAAACATCTACCTATAATATAATTGAGAAGGTCAACTTTCTCCATTACTTCTTTAAACAAGCATGTATATATCCAGATAAAATTTTTAATGCTAAAACTAACTTATTTCTAATTATTTTGCTATTTACAAAGTATGTTATATGAGAAGGCTCGGATTGAACAGTACTGTACCATAAACCTTTATCAATTTATCTCACATTTCCAATCTTTAAAACAAATACTCTTGAATTTCGATATTTACTATTATTTATCACTTAATTTTAAATTAAATTATTTTAAAAACAAGTTAACATTTAGAATTTAACAATTTCTGCATTTAACAATGTTACGAGAACCTTACTATTTATCCGAACACTGGCGTTCCATCTTTACCCTCAATAATAACTAAAACAATACATATACATTATATCAGACAAAATACATACAACGCAAATCATACACTAAATGTGGGTAGTTTGGAATTGCTATGACCGTGTGAGTAACTGAGCACTAAACTACGACGAAAATAACTCCTATTACAATAAAAATTAACTAACCCTATTCGACATAATGTAACGTAAGGGTGATATTTATTTCAATAAGCATGATTGTTATTGGGTTACCAGTCAAAATACAGTCTAAATACCAAAGTATAACAAATGCCTCTTCACTAAATATAGTTGTATTGGGTATTGAAGTGTCATAAACGATACATGAATGATTAGTTAATGTGCTAACTTATAATTTAACCGGCCAACCTGACACCCTCTCTGCCAAAAAAAGACGGGTACTTAATATTAGGCCAGTTGTAGTCTGAGGAAGATAGTGATGATTATAATAAAGAAGGATAACATTTTCCAACAAAAACAGAATCCCCCTACAGCTGGTACGACGACAGGCATGCCCCTACAAAAACTAATTAACTGAACAACGCCCCTTCATCAACTTAATTAAAAACATCGTTGTCAAAAACCATTTGACATTACCACTGTGTAATTATATAGTACCACTCTACCGCGTATCTTAGACTCGTTTCGGTAAAAATAATCTTTTTTTTATTACACTTCAGTATTTATAATGTAGCAATTCAGTATTTATTTGAAGCGGTGATAGCCTAGTGTTTAGGGCGTCAGCCTCTTAATCAGAGGTCGGCGGTTCGAATCCGGGCACGCACCTCTAACTTTTCGAAGTTATGTGCGTTTTTAAGTAATTAAAATATCACTTGCTTCAACGGTGAAGGAAAACATCGTGAGGAAACCTGCACGCCTGAGAGTTCTCCATAATGTTCTCAAGGGCGTTTGAAGTCTGCCAATCCGCACATGGCCAGCGTGGTGGACTATGGCCAAACCCTTCTCATATTGAGAGGAGACCCGTGCTCTGTAGTGAGTCGGTAATGGGTTGATCATGATGATGATGATGATGATTTATAATGTGAGTATTATTTACTGAACATCTGTACCTTGGTACGGCCGAACGCACTAGGTCTATAGAAAATCCAATCCAAAAACTTCTGATAGCAAATCGAATACAGTACCACCGTCGTAATGGACAGGAAAAAGTAAGAAAAGGATCATCATCATCATCATCATCATCAGCCATCATTAATCCACTGCTGGACATAGGCCTCTTTGAAGTAGCGCCAACTCATCCTGTCTCCGGCTTTTCTCATCCAGTCGATGCCTGCCACTTTTCGGAGGTCATCAGTCCACCTGACCGGAGGACGGCCCACACACCGTTTGCCGAGACGTGGTCTCCACTCGAGGACCTTCAGACTCCAACGTCCGTCGGTTCTCCGACAAACGTGACCAGCCCACTGCCACTTCAGCGTGCAAGCCCTTCGAGCTATGTCGGTTATCTTCGTTTTTTGCCGAATCACCTCGTTACGGACTTTAAGAAAAGGATTGCGTTACTAAATTTAAATTCAATCTGCAGATAAAGTTATGAGATTGATTATTAATTTCCCTCCTCGGTACAGACACCCTTGTTCATAAAACTGGGTTTATTGAACGTAGACATAATGCGAGTTAGCTGGCTTAACCTACCATTCAATTAAAACTATTACAGTTTGTCTAACACATGAACTTTAACAAGTTTAAATTCGACCAAATAAATATAATGAATATTCAGTTGAATCACAATTTAATGAAGCATTTAGCTTCATTAGATTATGATTTCATCATGTTCATCATGTTCAACCCATTACCGGCTTACTACAGAGCACGGGTCTCCTCTTAATATGAGAAGGGTTTGGCCATAGTCCACCACGCTGGCCATGTGCGGATTGGTAGACTTCACACGCCTTCGAGAACATTATGGAGCACTCTCAGGCATGCAGGTTTCCTCACGATGTATTATGATTTAACCTTTCTGAATGTCAGCTTACACAGCCGGAAATCATTCTGAAATTTGCAATCCTACTGATATTATAAACGGGAAAGTTTGTAAGTATGGAAGGATGGATGTTTGTTACTCTTTTTTTTAAGGTTACATGATGTGTTGCCAATTCTCGTCTATCCCACTTGTATGTTGGAGATCACTCACACTCACAGTTCGGCACAGGTTTCTGAAATCTGTGGGACGAAGAATTTTATTTTTAAGTATTGCCTGTGATCCGTCGAATGTTCGATATCGAATAAAAAAAAATATGTATACTGTCGCCGATTCTCTTATCCCATTTCTGATGTTATGAAATGTTTACCGGTTCTATTCTTCTTATAAAACAATTAATCGTACACAAGTTGTGGCATTGGTCCAATAATGGGACCATATCTGATTACATAAACTACTTAACCAACTAATTTCTTCCATTATTATAGATACATAGTTTGCCAACGTAACTGTTTATGATATGAGCTATTTACGCGTTTTAGGGTTCCATTACCAAAATAATGAAAACTTTTAGAATATGACTTTATCCATTTGCCATCACTTCATATTTAATTACCAACAACCATGGATTTAAAGTCTTTAAACATTATTATAATGTAACTACATTATAACTTTAAAATAATTATTTCTCCCTTTATCGCCTAAGTTTGCAAACAACAAATCTTAAATGAACATAATATTTATTGGGGTGTACATAATATTTATTCAGGGAAATAATACGTACGTAAGTAACAAGCTCACTTATTTGGAAGTAAGCAAATATGTATCTCAGAACGTGGGTATGTAGTTGGTCGCTATCAAAAGTTGTCGAAAAATTCTATTAAACCAAATAGCTTTTTAATAATCCCCTCTAAAAGTACGGAGCCCAAAGCGCGAGATTCTCGAGTCGCGCTTGATTTGTTTTTTTTTTATATCATTTATTATAATGGCCAAATTAGTAACAACGAGAACGTTAAATAAAACACACACAATTTTTTAAAGGTGATCATGTTCTATTTGTGGGATCCCCGCACGCTAGCGCCTTGTTTGTTTGATTACGGTCATTAGGCCTTTGGCTGGGGGCAACTCTCAACGCTTCGGATGGCAGGAATTATCACTTCCACTTTTTGGGAACGTTATTTCGTTGGAACAGTTGAGTTTTACTTTTTCTCCATTTTAGGAACGACCTGTAATTTGTTCGGGGAATACTCTGTTATAGCTATGTTAGCCTGGTACTTTTTCTCCTCTCGCATACAGTCGCTGCTAATGTTAGAAGTGGGAAAGTTTGCTTCTTTGCCTGCTTTTGCTTATATATATATATATATATATATTATATCCTTGCCTGGAAGAGATCGCTCTTTAGCGATAAGGCCGCCTTTTGTACCTCTTTTCTTTTCTGTGTGTTTCTTTACTGTCTTGTATTTCTTCTTTTGTGCGGTGTACAATAAAGTGTATATTTCTTTGTCCTTCTTTCTTGCAGCAACGGTGCATCGGCTTTGCGCGATTTTTGTAAATATATTCTATTAAATTGATCTAGATCTCAGTTTTATCTCTTTAAGATAAAGTAGATGAATGGGTTTGAGATATTTCTCATTTCGAAATATAACCTACAAATGGAAAAGTTAGTTGATTGTTTCGCTTAGCAACTTTCGCAATTATAACGTTAATAGGGAAGTAGAGAATATATACGCACCACTTTATTGTCTATTGGGTAGGGAGTTATGTTAGTTTTATGCTATTAATAACAACTTTGACGTTAAAGAATGAATCGAAAAGGAATACTGCACGAATATAGATAATGGAAAACTCTCAGGGAGTTCTCCATTATCCTCTCAAAGTCGTCAACTCCGCACAAAAAGGATAAAATTAAAGAATTCTTGCTCAAAAAGCGATATTCCCCATAGAAGATACTGACAGTAATACAAATAGATTTAAAAATTAAAAAAAGTGTCTTGTCAAGGACTAATTAAATCTTTATTCAAATAGTCCTTTACAAGACACTTTTGACTCGTCAATAATTTACATAGTAGTGAATTGATGGTGATAACTACATTCGTAAACTTAAAACTAAAGCTATGAGGGTTCTAAACGCGCCCCGGTCTAAGAAGAAGCCCACAACAAACTTAACCGGGTACTTAGATTTAGTAAGGCGTTGTCTATTAATCAATGCAGAATAGTTTTATACATCTTTCTTAGTAGTGTTAATTAAAATAAAAAGTAAAACAGTTATGAAGGAAATAAAATTGCATGCCGCTCCATGGCCGATTATAACGCTAAAATAACATTTTTCCTTCTTGACGACCTCCGTGGCGCAGTGCGTACGCTGTCGCATTATAAAGTTGGAGGTCCTGGGTTCGATTCGTCGCTCGAGTCTGGTCTGGTGAAAGGCTTCGGTTGTGGCTAGTTACCACCGAAAAAGACTTGCCACTTCAAGCGATTTAGCGTAGAAACCAATAAGGTGTATGGATTTACCATACCCAGGTTACATAACAGGTTAGCCCGCTACCATCTTCTGCATCATCACTTACCATCAGGTGAGATTGCCGTCAAGAGTTAACTTGTAGTGTATAAAAAAAGAATGATAAAACATATAATTCTGTTAATATATAAATTTCATATTCTATTGGCCAGTATTATTTGTTTTTTTGTCTTCGTATGTTAATGTTAAAAAGCGGTGATAGCCTAGTAGTTAGGACGTCTGCCTCCTAATCAGAGATCGGCGGTTCGAATCCGGGCACGCACCTCTAACTTTTCGGAGTTAGGTGTGTTTAAAAAAATTAAAATATCTCTTGCTTCAACGGTGAATAAAAACATCGCGAGGAAACCTGCACGCCTGAGAGTTCTCCATAATGTTCTCAAAGGCGAAGTCTGCACATCCGCACATGGCCAGCGTGGTGGACTATGGCCAAACTCTTCTCATATTGAGAGGAGACCCGTGCTCTGTAGTGAGCCGGTAATGGGTTGATCATGATGATGTTAATGTTGTACCCAGTCTGTGACGGTAAGATTTGCCTGTTTAGTTGTGAGGTGTTTTAGGTTTCATACCTAGCAACAAAATTGGAGATTAAGGCATCAATATAGAATATACCGCCAGTCGGAATAAAAAATTTTGAATCATTTATGTTTTCCCTACTATCGGTGGCTTAAAAAGGTTAATTGGTAGCGTTTTAATGCCGTTTCTAGAACCGGTGTACCGTTAGAGCGGTTTGATTGGATCCTGTCAACTGTATCGAGATTGCCAGCTTAATATTGCAGCTGAACATCATAAAATTTATTTCGCTATTCGCTTCATGAAATTCATTGAAGGCTTCATTAGAACTAAAATGATGGCTTCTAAGATAGTGTTATCTTTTTTACTCAGAACATTTATTTTATTAATAGATACATAATAAAAATAAATGCACAACCACTTATATTATAGGGATCAGTACTGGCTGGCCTTGCTAGATTTTTTTGTCAATCTAGCGAGGACAGCCCGTTGAAGCAAGTGATATTTTAATTAATTAAAAACGCACATACCTCCGTATAGCTATAGTTCTAATTTATTCGTCCAATATTTCGCCCACACAAAGCGGCCAGTAAGATGGTTTCGGCTTGTTCAAAGAAGCGGCATGTGTATGTAGATATAATTAATAAGTAAAATTGTTTGATTTAAAAGCGCACATAACTCCGAAAAGTCAGGGGTGATCGAACCCCCGACCTCTGATCAGGCGGACGTCCTAACCACTAGGCTATCACAGCTTCATCCGGGAAGTATACAACGGGTCCCCGGGTGTCCAGTAAAACCTGCGAGAGGGACATGACGTGGTGGTTTTTAGTTCGGGTATACCCCCCTTCGGGGGTGGGAGTCCAACATAACCTGCTTCCTGCCCAAGGGTACCTTTTCCACCACGACAAAAAAAAAAGCTTTCACAACTTACGTACGCGTGCCCAATATTTCGGGCGGCTTAGTGGGATTTGCGGAAATCGTGTCACCAGTTACACATATCAACAATAGGTATTCTCACACATTATTAATATTAGCATGTTTACCATTGGAGCTATATCTCCCAACCCATAATTTGCCCATTACATCGATAGGTATGTTTGCACTGACATGCAGAAGAAATACAAACCCAATAATTACAGATCAACGAAACAGCGAATGCAAATTAAAACCTCCGACGCGTGATCCTCTGACTCGTATGCACATAGCAATTTAAGCAGCCTATTTTTATATCCTGACCGATTAGATTTGTCCAACTGCATAAAGAGTTAAACTAGCGTAAATGTTGAATAAACGACTGTGACATCGTGCATTTCGTTTTGGGACGTAGTTCCTAACTAGTTTTGACGACCTCCATGGCGCAGCGCGTGCGCGGTTGCATTTTAAAGTTGGAGGTCCTGGGTTCGATTCCCGGCTCGAGTCTGGTCTGGTGGGAGGCTTCAGCCGTGGCTAGTTACCACCTTACAGACAAAGACGTGTCGCCATGCGATTTAGCGTTCCGGCACGATGTCGCGTAGAAGCCAATTAGGAGTGAAGGTTTACCATGCCCCTAACAGGTCAGCCCGCTACCATCTAAGATTGCATCATCACTTACCATCAGGTGAGATTGTCGTCAAAGGCTTACTTGTAGTGGATAAAAAAAAAGATTTTTTTATACTCTACAAGTTTACCCTTGACGGCTATCTCACCTGGTGGTAAGTGACGATGCTGTCTAGGATGGTAGCGGGCTAAATGCGACATTGTGCCGGAATGCTAAATCGCTCGGCGACACGTCTTTGTTAGTAGGGTGGTAACTATCCACGGCCGAAGCCTCCCACCAGACCAGGCTCGAGCCGGAAATCGAACCCAGGACCGCCGACTTTATAATGCGACGGTTAAGGATTAAAAAATGATTTTTTTAAGCGACTTCAGTAAAAGAAACTCCTTTATATTATAGCGGTTATGGTATACTAAAAAAATTGTAACTTATACTGAAACAAAACCCAATATGACGATGATAATATAATTTATATTATGATTTTATTTATTTTGTGTTCCTACCAAGTTTATGTTTTCTGTGTGATCCAATGTTGACTGGTAGATAATGCTCAGCATTAAGTAAAGTTTAAAACAAGAATATAGGTGGTCACCGGAACTACTCAATAGTTCCATCAATATTATTATTTTACAGGTGCGACCTATATTCGATTACCTTACACCGAAGCTAAGCAGTTTATGCTCCTTATAATATATTTCTTGAACCATCACCAAGATGGTGAAGCACTAAGCGATCTTCTTAATAATTAACATCTCGATGCAGGGACGTTAATTGTTGAGAATTTCCAATTAAAATGAAAGTATGAATGATTTGAACATTAATGAAAGTAATTTACAAAGGGTAATGCAGCAGTTGTCATTAGGCTATATAGCTTAACTATATAACGACCCACAAAGAAATAAATTGAAAACCAACTAAAAAACTATAAATATATATTTTGTAGACCATTATCAGGTTGCTGCCAAGTAAAATATTAAAATCACAATAAACTTTTTGTACTATAGTTATTTTCGTTTCACTTGACACCGAATTAAATATTTTGTAGAAAATAATTTCTATTTTTATCTTTGTCAACTCAGAATGTTATCCTTTATTTAAACCGTTATAAAAAGAGAACCTTTTTTTATTATGATACCGTTATTTTAAGATTTAATCATAAAAAATCAAATTTCATGAATTTAAGGTTAAAGATTTATACGTTTTGAAATAAAAAAAAACGTTGTCGTGGTTAGGTTAGTTGAGTTATATACGCATAGTTTACCGAGTGATTTGCCAATCCAGCAAAGGTCCAAGTGTAGTTAAAAACAATTTAACAAAATACGACTTTATGCTCAAAATATGGGAACATTCCATGGGAACCTTGAATGTTTTCAGCATGCTTAAAAAGCATGTATCCATAAACAACTTGCTACGTGGCAAATGGATAAACCAACTAAACAAAATCGCATTTAATGTAACGACGTAACAGCGCTTCCAGGACATTTCTGAGTGATCAGACTGTATCGCGTTCACGAGAAAATTACGCTTCTGTGCAAGGAGTAACAAAAATAAACTGCGCAAATAAGATGGCTTTGGTATTTATGTTTACCATTTTTTTTAAAGTTAATGCGAAATAATTAAGTCATTATTCTTTAATCGTATCTTCTTCATTCAGTAATAAATATCAGATTCCTTTTATTTGCTCATGGTGGCAAGGGTTTGTAGGGTTGTATACCCGAACTAAAAACCACCACGGCATCTTCCTCTCGCTGTTTTTTCTGGACGCCTTAAGGATCCATTGCCGGCTCTCTACATAGCGCAGATATCCTCTCAGTTTTTTTTTTCACACTACAAGTTAGCCCTTGACGGCTATCTCACCTGGTGGTAAGTGATGATGTAGTCTAAGATGGTACTGGGCTAACCTGGTAGGGGGTATGGTAAGCCCACGCTCTTCATTGGTGTCTACGCGATATCATGCCGGAACGCTTAATCGCTTGGTCTTTGTCGGTAGGATGTTAACTAGCCACTGCCGCAGCCTCCCACCAGAATAGACTCGAGCCGGGAATCGAACCCAGGACTTCAACTTCATCACGGAGGTCGTCAGTATGAGAAGGGTTTGGCCGTAGTCCACCACGCTCGCCATATGCGGATTCGCACACCTTTGAGCACCGTTGAAGCAATTGATATTTTAATTGCTTAAAAACGCACATAACTTCGAAAAGTTAGAGGTGCGTGCCCGGGACCTTTGATTAGCAGACGGACGTCCTATATATATATATATATATCTTACACTCGCCATATATATACCACAGCTATCACAGCTTGTTATCTACAGATCACGACGTTGACTCTGATTATACTAACAACAAAACAAACATGGCAGGCCTACACATAAATAATAATGAATCACAATCATTTAACGTCGCAAACCGTGTATGTAGCTACATACGGCAAGGCACGACTATTCAAAGTATGATTTATATTCATATTTCATCCCGTTTCCTTTTCCGCGGTGAGATTTATTACGTTTGTCCAAAGTTATAAGAACATGTCTAATCTATTTTTTTCAGTTCCCGCTCATCTCCTTTCAGTGAGAAGCCTTCCCGTTATAAACGATAGCATGCTCAGTTTTGTCAAAGTGTAAGACCGTTCGGTCCAGAACTATACATCATTGTCCATAGCCTTTTGGCAGCCCATTGTTGGATAGGAGATCCTAGCTATGAACCCTAAACGCTGTTATAGGTGACCTTTAGTGGATTATTAATTGTATCTAATGGCTTAATTGAGTCTCCAAGTCGCCGGACTGATAAAGCTATTTTAAACTTCAAATCTATTAAAGTTATCAATAACTGAAAATTTCTAGCTGAGAGTTATTAATAAATCTTAATACCTAACAGTTACTGACCTGTCCAGGCATTCTTGCGCAAAATCTCGTGATCTGTAGTAGATAATGTTACAAACTAGACAAATGAGGCAGTTACAGAAACAAACGAAAGCAAAATCGCGGGCAGTTTTTATTAATATGTAAAAGAAAAAGACGGCGTACTGTCTAGCAGATTAATAGGCCAAAGAATTGGTGACTATCAACACAACTGATTTGCACTTGGGTGTTTAAATTTTATATTGAAGTCCTTAAATTTTAGAGTTTGACACATGGGAACGAAGAATTTATCGTAAGCTAATTTAAGTATCGATGAGATAAGCAAAAGCTAGTATAAATTACATCAGCGCACATTTAACCTATCATATAGGGGATGACATCTCTCATTATATTTATTCAATTCTAGTTTATCTTCCATTATTTTCATCTCTTAAAGATGCGGCTAATGCCTATACGTTCATGCTAAAAAAAAGTTGTAAAAACTTAAGGTTTATGAAACATAAATAATTGTACTACTATTAAGTGCGTAATTATTGTGTTTCTCGGATAAAGTTTATTAATATAAAAAATGTTTGTGTGTACTTATGTACGCGCGTAAGAAGCTAAACTTTTTTGGCATTTTTAAACCAGAAATATTTCGATAAATATTATTTATATGAAATGAACAGTGATCAGAGGCGACGAGCGTGCTAACATACGCGACTATAGAGAAGTTCTATTTCTATTTTGTTAGTAGCTTTTTTTCAAGACTTAATGACTTTAATGTTACAGTGATGCACGCGAATCTAATAATTTCCCTCTCATAATTTTTACAAAACGCGCCTAAAGAAGTATTTTCAGAAAATTATCGTAAAACTTTATATACCATAGACTTTAGAGATGTACCATAGACGTGATGCTCGATGCATACCCACGCGAAAGAGATCCCGCCCATTTCAACACGTCATGGCATGAAAACACGTATCTTATAAATCTCGCACGGATGCGCCCTGAATTTTTCATGTTAAACCTTAAGAGAGATCCTTCTCTTTGACGGTGTGACAACTTAGAGAACGATTGGAATTCGTTAGGGCTGTGTAGGATTCCAGATGGATCGAATAGAATCCAATCCTAATATATATGGAATATAATAATGGAAGAAATCGCTATGTAGCGATAAGGCCGCCAAATTGTACACTGTTTTTGTGTTATTTTCTGTTTTTTTTTTCCTATCTTGTGGTGTACAATAAAAGTATTCATTGATTCATATATTAACAATTCCTTAATCTTATTCCACGCTGTGTGGGGTCGGCTCAACATATCTTCTTCTTCCTCTAACTTCTATCAGACGTCACTTCTCTCCTCACACTTATATTACACTCCTCACATTAATATTAAAATATTAAAATTTAGATAATTTTTATATACATTATATTTACTTTTATATTAGGCTATTCTAGCAAATTAGGTTTTACTCCTGTCAAGCTAGAATTAGATATGGAGATAAATAAAATAAATAAATCCTCTTTCACACAATCCATCGATCTGCTAGATTCCGGTTTAAGAAAATTGTATTTTATTTTATAAAATCTTACCTTGTGAAATCTTGGAGATGTCTATCAATAAGTTTTAAGTTTTTATAAAACGTAAGCTTTTATAAAAATTCTATTATGATATTTAAATTAGCATAAACGATAAAAAAGCTTGGGTGTGAATTGCTATAATCATCATGTCATGATCAACCCATTACCGGCTCACTAGAGCACGGGTCTCCTCTCAATATGAGAAGGGTTTGGCCATGTGCGGATTGGCAGACTTCACACGCCTTTGAGAACATCATGGAGAACTATCAGGCGTGCAGGTTTCATCACGATGTTTTTTTTAAAACGCACATAACTCCGAAAAGTTAGAGGTGCGTGCCCGGATTCGAACCGCCGACCTCTGATTAGGAGCTACAAGTCACAGCTACTACTAGAATTGCTATAACTTCATAGCAAATTATAATTAGGTATTATGGACTATATGAGATGGCGATAACAAAAAAGCCCAGGCTAAGCTTGCTGTGGGCTTCTTCTTAAACGTGGGTGCGTTTGAAACCTTCTTAGCTTTGCTTTTAAAGTTGGCGAGTGTAGTTATCACACCACGAAATAAAATAATGAAAATTATATAAGAACGCTTCATAAATTCCTGTAATAAGTTTAATATAGCTATTAGTGTAAACTCTCAAATGTAGTATCAAACTATATTATATTCATGATCATAAATCTTATTATATTGATATATATTCCATTATTATTCATTACAGTAAGCTCACAAATATAGAATCAAACTATGTTACATTTCATCATCATCATAAACAACCCATTACCGGCTCACTACAGAGCACGGGTCTCCTCTCAATATGAGAAGTGTTTGGCCATAGGCTACCACGCTGGCCATGTGCGGATTGGCAGACATCACACGCCTTAGAGAAAATTATGGAGAACTCTCAGGCGTGCAGGTTTCCTCACGATGTTTTCCTTCACCGTTGAAGCAAGTGATGTATATATTTTTTTTAAACGCACATAACTCCGAATAGTTAGAGGTGTGTGCCCGGATTCGAACCGCCGACCTCTGATTAGGAGGCTGACGCCCTAACCACTAGGCTATCACCGCTTCGAAGGAACACATTATTTGTATTATGACTGATAATACAGGAAGTAGTATTATCAGTCATAATACAAATAATGTCATGATACAAAAATACATCGACACTTAAAGAGTCGAACTCACAACTTGCTAACGTGCAGTGTAACATTAGGTTTAAGAAAACGAGTGTGTAGAAAGTTAGGCTCGTCTTCACTCTGTGTTCGGGTACTAACAAGTGGGTTCTGCTTATTATTCAACAAGTCTCTCACCTTGATTATAAGATTTTCACGCTCAGCAACTTTGTTGTGAAGAAGAGCTAACAAAATTGCGAATTACGTTGAGAGAGCTGTGACCCTAATAAATAATCTATTTCCTCAGCGGCCCATGTACTGTCTATATATACAAATATCAGTTAAGATAAATCAATAAGCATTTATAACATAAGTAAGGAAAATTAATCAGTTTCAAATATAGACAGAGAACCCAACCGTTCCAATATCGCAATAGTAAATTCCGTAGTTCATAAAAACCCGATTAGATTATAAAGATCTCTTAGAAGCCGTGATAGCCTAGTGGTTGCAGCTTCCATCTTCTGTATTCCTTAATGTTTATAATATCTTCAAAGGGCGGATAAACAAATTACACAAAAGCCAGCAACGCATTGGCGGTTCCTCTGGTGCTGCAAATGTTCATGGGCGGCGGTAATCACTTACCATCAGGTGACCCGCCTGCTCGTTTGCTCGCATATATATATATATATTATTGAACAGTCGTGTTTCATCGATTCAAAAGTGATCTCCCACCCCTAGCGTTTACCAATGGTGAATGATAGACGGGATTTGGACGCGGAGGAATTTATTGGAACGTGTTATTAGTTATTCGAGTATCTGTTGAAGTGCACATATATGTTTGAAGTTGAAATATATATACATATACAAAGAGTCGCACTTTTTTTATTTATTGGTACGCGAAACTGATAAAAAATTACGTATGATACCGAATATTTTATGTATCAACATAGCTTGTTTGATGCAAGAACATTTTTTATAGATCAGAAGTAAACCCTTGATGGCAATCTCACCTCATGGTAAGTGATCTGTCTAAGAAGGCAGCGGGCTAACCTGTTAGGGATATTGTAAAACCGTTAACCTAATTGGTTTCTACGCGACATCGTGTCGGAACTCTAAATAACTTGGCGACACGTCTCTGTCGGTGGTAACTAGTCACGGCCGAAATCTCCCACCAGACCAGACTCGACCCGGGAATTGAACCCAGGACCTCCAACTTAATAATGCGACAGCGCACGCCCTGAGTTCAAGAGCTCGGCAAAGCATGAACTAGATAAGGTACAAACCGTTTAAAATTAAAATAATTAATTAAAATCAACCTAGATACTTATATACTTACTTTGACGTGATCATATGAAAAATGTACTAAATAAATCCTAACATCTTTTTATCCTGACTATTAACGTCTCAACTCTGGGTACAGACCTATTCTATTGCCCTCTCTTTTTCTCGCTTATATAGGTACCATGTCAGTGACAATATCAAGGTTCGAACTCAAACATTTTTGGTATTTATTGAAAAATTCTCAGTTGTAGAGTTAGGGAACTGCCAGCGTGGTAGGCTACGGCTACCCTACTTGAATGATATTGAGGAATGATCAATAGATAATGAGGAATAGATATTGAGGAATGATGAATTATCTGTTAACACAATAGAGCTATGACTGGCTAACTGACTGAGTACGGCTAAAAAGTCAAACCACTCAACAGTTAGGGCTGTTTTGTATTGATAGATGGACTATACCATAGATGCTAAGAAAGGGTTTTCGAAAATTCATCATCTCGGGCGATAACTTTTAAGACGACTCAACGTAGGCAAAGCAGCGGGCAAAAACTATCCTCGCATTTAAAAAACAACATTCTTCGTTTACAATTTCATCAAATTTGGCCATCTCTTAAATTGTTTCGCCAAAAGCCGGACCTAATCTCTATTTCAAGAGATCCCAGCTCTGAGTAAACTACCCTCGGAATTGCTTCCCTCGTTAATAAATAACGGTTATGTATTTCAGTCCGTTTTCATGACGTCACAGTCTAGTGAAAGTCTCATGTTTAGGATTTGATGCTTACGTAACGTATCTAGGATATTGTGACCAAGTTAGTATTTTAACTGTATCAATGCCTAAGTAAAACAAACCCTTAATCTATCAATAACTGTCGTCTAACTTATAAAATTAGAAGAACCAAATAAATAGTACATCCCGGCGATTTCGCGAGTAAAGCAAAATTAGTATTATGGATATGGACTGAATAACACATGTAAAAATTAATGATAAATGAGAATTTCAAATGGATAATTAATGATAAATAAACCACCTCACCTCTAACTTCTCGGAGTTATGTGCGTTTTTAAGCAATTAAAATACCACTTGCTTCAACGGTGAAGGAAAACATCGTGAGGAAACCTGCATGCCTGAGAGTTCTCCGTAAAATTCTCAAAGGCGTGTGAAGTCTGCCAATCCGCACATGGCTAGCGTGGTGGACTATGGCCAAACCCTTCTCATATTGAGAGGAGACCTGTGTAGTGAGCCGGCAATGGGTTGGTTATGATGATGATGAAAAATAAATTAGTAATTTTGAAATTTTAACTCTCAAACGTTTTTGTTGTTAAAGTCACATTCATTTAAACCGGAATTATTTAAAAAAGCTTTTCCGTTTTGCAAAGTTACAATGCTAATATAATAAATAAATTCTAACAATGGAATGTGGCTTTGTACACTCATACGAAGCCACGCGCAAATCTTGTATTCAAACATCGACATTATACATACATAACACACTTTTACACTGATTCATGTGAAGTGGTTGGTGAAAAAATGTTTTAAATTGAAAGCAGCGCGTTGTTAGTTGTTGGCACATTCATGTAAAATAGAATTATTTCTAGAAACTTTTCCGTGTAGCAAAGTTACAAATAATCCTTACTACCACTATGAATACGAAAGTTTCAATGTTGGTGTATCCTTTAATCACGCGGCAACAGAGCGATGGGTTACTGTGCATTTTTACAACGACAAAATTTTATTTCCATGCTCTGAAGAGTGACGTAGACTACTCTTTTCCCATAAAAAAGAGTTCCAGATAGAGAGATATAATGAAATTCTGGACACCTAAACAAATCATTGGCTTTTGCATGTACAACATAATTAGGAATAATAAATAATAGACGAATAGGAGTGGAAATATAGGCAAGAAGCAACACGGGGCAAGCTAGTATTTTATATATGGTCAGATTGACATTACTACTATTCCTTTACGCAACGGAAATTCATCTTAAATTGAAAATTGTTGGAGAGAGGCGCATTAATTTAAAATGGAATTTATTTAAAGAAGCTTTTTCCGTATCGCAAAGTTACAAAGAATATAATATAAAGTCCACTCTTTGTCGTAGCATTTCAATTTGCATGCTTTGAGCCGCTTGAAATTAAAATAAAGGGAAATAAAAGAAAATATCGGTCGGGGAATTTGTGGTTAGAATGCGGAAGCCTTATCTCCCCTGCACAATAATGTATAAAAGGATACCATAAAAAACTCTCCGTGCTCGTATTGATTAATGAATCAAATAAAAATCAGTTGTACATAAAGCATAGCTACTTTGCATTTAAAAGTAAATAGAATATAGGATAATATAGAATAGAGGACATTTATTTATCAGACCGGTGATAGCCTAGTGGTTACGGCGTCAGCCTCCTAATCAGAGGCCGGCGGTTCGAATCCGGGCACGCAACTCTAACTTTTCGTCGCTTTGTGCGTTAAAAAAAAAAAAAAAATTAAATATCACTTTCTTCAACGGTGAAGGAAAACATCATGAGGAAACCTGCACGCCTGTGGGTTCTCCATAATATTCTCAAAGGCGTGTGAAGTCTCCCAATCCGCACTTGGCCAGCGTGGCTATGGGCAAACGCTTCTCATATTGAGAGGAGACCTGTGCTCTGTAGTGAGCCGGTAATGGGTTGCTCATGATGATGATGATGATGATGATGATTTATCAGAACAACACAATCACATATACACAACACATATACACATATAACACAGATATGAAAACATAGTTTACCATTACCTTCGTTAACTATATATATTACCTACTGCTATGTAGCGTTAACAAAAAGGTACTGACTCAGCTTAATGTTGTGGATAATAAAGTACCCACAACGCTGGTATTCTGTCAGTACAGAAATAAATAAAACTATGACAATGATATTCTAGAATATTGTTATAGAAATGCTTTTTTTTAATTTCGCGAAATATTTGTCTGGTGGAAGGCTTCGGCCGTGGCTAGTTACCACCCTACCGACAAAGACGTGTCGCCAAGCGATTTAGCGTTCCGGCACGATGTAGCGTAGAAACCATTTAGGAGTATGGGTTTACCATACCCCTAACAGGGTAGCCCGCTACCATATAAGGCTGCATCATTACTTCAGGTAAGATTGCCGTCATGGGCTAACTTGTAATGTATTAAAAAAAACCCATCCAGGTTTTTGAAGTTCGCGATATCGTTGGGATGGGAAGCACTTGTGATGACTATGTAGCACATGCTTTGTTTTGGACCATAGTTAAAAAACCAATACGTTAACAAAATTTATGAAGTGAATAACTTAACTAAGTAATAAAGAAATGGAATAATTTTCTTACCTACTTTGCTCTGTATTGTATCTACGAGGTATTCCAGAAGGGATTCCTTAGTTATGATGGAGGCAGTATGATTCGATGGTTTGTCTGCCTCTGTTCTTGCCGGTACAGAGCTCTGTCAGTAAAACACCGTTGTCCAACGCTACTAGTGTTCAGTGTATTATTGTTACTCTTCTATCTATCCAGATACGTTTAATTACAAACCGAATAAATACGCATCTGATTTTCTACTTTTTTTTGACGGGGGCAGTAAAGCACTCAGCATTAAAAGTGACGAGGAATTTCTAAACATAAATGGAAACGTCCCATGTAGTTAACCGACTGCCAGAGTTTATGTTTATGATTCCAATTCTTTATAGTTGACGGAAACGGGCCATGCGTCAATCAATCTACGAATGCGGGACTTATAATAAATCTTTGACTTCCATAGGGCTTTTACTCTTAAGCGTTTTATCACCGCGTTTTATTAGCGTTTTTTTAGTATACCAACTGAGTGCTAAATGTCTATTACATTCTACGTCTAACAAACATTTGAAAATGTCTAACTTTATTTAATTAGAATGTAATAGGCTTACTGGTCAACTCGAAACACCGATTTGTTACGTGCGAAGATTTCTTTACTTGCTTCTGTCGATACCAATAAGCATAGAATAAGCAGAAAGGTATTCCCAGACATAAATGGAAACGTCGCAAACAGAGTTATGTTTATGATGCCAATTCTTTGTAGTTGGCGGAAATGGGCCATGCGTCAATCAATCTACGAATGCGGGACTTATCATAAATCTAGGACTACGTAGGGCTCGCACACTCAAAAGTTTTAGCGCTGCGTTTATACGTATAAACGTTTTCATAGTTTGTTCGAAGCCCTGAATCTATTAAATATGCTCTAATCATGACAAACTCTTAAGGACAATTATTAGAGTCGTTAATATTTCAGAGGTGTCAAAATTGACGTAAAAATATGCGCATGTTAGTTATGGACCAGTTTTATAGTTATGATTTGAACTCCATTCAGGGCCCTGAAATATGTCAAATCGTCCGCATTTGTTACTTATCAATGGATTTACTGCCTAATTCGAAGTAATTTATTGCCCTTCTCAAAGATCATCATATCATCACACACATCTTATCTACGATACGAAAATTATTTACGAAATGGTAACAACTAGTAAGTAACTAACTAATTATTGGAGTTTGTTTCAAATTAGTCTTTTTCGGAAACAGTAAGCCATTTAGCGTTCCGGTGTGATGTTGCGTAGAAACTAATTAACAGTAGGTATGGCTGTACCACGCTAACGTAACTGCGTAACTTGTTAATTTCTACAATCTTAAACTGCATCATCACTTACTACCAAGTGATAATGCCATCAAGGGCTGTAGTGAAAGAAAAAGAGAGCCATGCGCCAATATATCTACCGTAGTATTTCGACAGTGCAGGTCCTTTGCACTCGGAGGATTTCATCAGCAGTTTTATTCTTCAGAAATTTCGTTCACTAACTAGGCAGTGTTCCCTAATTTGATAATCAGTCTAATTAGTTAGTTAGTTGTTCCTGTTTTGATAGTCATCACTGACTAATTAAGACTAAATCAGAGCTGTACAGAGTCGCCGTTTGAACATGCAAAGAACTAAAAATTGAATTACGATATCTTTAGTAAATGAAATATTATTATAACTCTGCCATAGATACTAAATTTAAGAATTCGAAAATTCTTTCTGAGAGAAATTATTACCATCGGTATAGCACGTCGCCATACGCTGTTACGGCGTAATGAAAACTCGTGTTAAAATATTTAGAGTTCAATTACAAGAAAAGGAGGCTTTCATAAATCGGATCTATTCCAATGCTTTCGGAATAACATAAAGACATGCAAACTGAGGAAAATACTGTGTGTATAAAATTTGAACTCGTCATAAACTTTTGTATACCGTTAAAAACGCGTCCCAAAAACGCCCATGTGTAGACCAACCTAAAATTTTCATTGTTTACGTGTTCAAAATGGATGATTTCAAATTACGTAATAGCTTCCATGGAAAGCTGTTGTAAGCGTTTTTTTATTATTACACGCTATGCCGTAAAATGAAATGGTATAAAAGCTATAATTCCCTGGTGGGGGACTCGCGATACGTTACCATTGGCATAGTAGCGGACCAATTGGTCTAAAAAAATGTAGGCAACAAGCATTTAAATCATAATATTACGATCTGCTTTTGGTGAGTTTTTACTTGAATTGTTGAAAAATACCGAGGTATTCCTTTGATTTGTAAGACGCAAGCTATTTTTACGCTTAATAATGACATTTTTTTTTGTATTGAGTTATCAGTAACATAAAAATCATGCAGGAACTGTTGACTTATGGTTTTTCGTGATAAAAAAGATATCTTATGTACTACAGTATTCAGGCTACCTGAGGGCCTAAAAAAACCGGTTCAATGATTGAACCGATCATAGAAAACAAATAACTGGTAAATTCCTAGAAGGAATATATATTTTTTTATGGACTACAAGTTAGCCCTTGACGGCTATCTCACCTGGTGGTAAGTGATGATGCAGTCTAGGATGGTAGCGGGCAATCCTGTTAGGGGTATGGTAAACCCACACTCCTAATTGGTTTCAACGCGACATCGTGATGGAACGCTAAATCGCTTGACGACACGTCTTTGTTGGTAGGGTGGTAACTAGCCATGGCCGAAGCCTCCCACCAGACCAGACTCGAGCCGGGAATCGAACCCAGGACCTCCCAACTTTATAATGGGACACGGAGCTAAAAATATAATTGAGCGAAAGCGTTTCGTAGACGTGTTGCTTCTTGATGGTGATAATATAATGTTATCGTATACGGAGTAATTTATAAATCTTTATTAAATCAGTTAAAAATATTAAGATTACCAACTTTTTATATTCACCACGCCTAATTTACGTTAAAGGGTCACGCTATGTGAACTGTTAAAATAATATTATTTTAAAACGTTTTTTTTAAAGCTAAATTGAGGCAATGGCGTATCTAATGCATTGCTGTAGTTGATACTTTAATTAAAGTATTACTCTCCAAAACTCTTTGACGACCTCCGTGGCGCGGTGCGTGCAGTATTATAAAGTGTGAAGTCTCGGGATCGATTCCCAGCTCCAGTTAGATGTGGTAAAAAAATACCGCCTAGCCTGCCGCGTGGAAACCGGATAGGAGGGTTTAGCTGGCAATATGAAAGATTCTCTAGGTGCTGCAGATGTTCATAGGCGAAGATAATCACTTAACATCTAGTGGCCTGACTGATATAGTTAATTTAAACTTTTATTGAAAGTTTTATCCCAGCTGATATAATTTGCGTGGGCAAGGTGTTCCACTAGGGTAAGCATTACCTTGTTGGCTGCCGTTCTTGTGGTCCAGTCATCAAGTGAGGAGTTTTAACACCATTTACTTTTGGTCGGTAAAAATCTAACGTAACCTCTTTGCCTTCGTGTGGCGCTAGGTAGCTTATGAAGATATCCAAAAACAAAGGTAAAAATAGTCTACCTTGTTCGACACCCTATCCTACCCTAGCGAAGAAAGGAATGTTAAACTTTACCTTTGAGTGTTCTACAATGCAACAGCTTCTACAATGCCACAGCATTTACTTGCTCTCCGAAGCGGGGGGATTGAACGCCAATTTTCTAATTTCGGGTTGGTATTTATTGACGGCAAAAACCTATGATATATAATATTTCTATCGAAATCGAACTTAGGACCTCGTGATCATCAGTCGAGTGGGTAACCCACCAATGAGATGACGTTATTTCCATACCTTTGTACTTTCAGTATAATGGGCTCAATATAGGAAGGTGTTAAAATTAACGAATAGATAACTCACACTAAGCTTTTATAAACTGGGTTAAAGTTAACTGTAAAAGAACAAAGCTTGCCTTTTAACTGAATCAATGAACCAATTCGGAAAGTTAACTGCAACTTTGATGTTTTTGATTACACCGCTAGACAAATCTCGTACAAACTTTTATTTAATTTGGAGTTTCGAACAACAGTAAGAGTTTAAACTTTATTAAAGCTGTAATAATAAACTGTGAGTCATTGAAACAGTCCAAAAACTTATCTTTTCACGTAGACAATCTTTCCATTACTAATAAAAAGAAGAGAGAAAATAAACATGTTAAATAAATGAATTATAAAAAATGGCTAGATATTCTTTATTACACACAAAATGATTGAGAAACAATTACACTTAGTGAATTAATTAGATTTTTTTTTAACTTTTTTTTAAGACGATTTTTATAGCAACTAAGATCTTATAGTAACAAAGATATTATTTACATTAAAGGATTGAAGAAAAAATAGACAGATATTTCTTATCATGTAGTGTACATGATTATGATTAAATACACACAAATTTATGATTTTAATACCAGTAAATTTGTTTTATTTTCAAATCATTTCACATCTCCGCACATTGCGTTAAAAAAAAAGCTGTGATAGCCTAGTGGTTAGGACGCCTGCCTCCTAATCAGAGGTCGAAGGTTCGAACCCGGGCACGCAACTGTAACTTTTCGGATTTATGTGCGTTTTTAAGTAATTAAAATATCAATCAACATCAATGGTGAAGGAAAACATCTCGAGGAAACCTGCACGCCAGAGAGTTCACCGCCCGCCTGCACGCCGTAATGTTCTCAAAGGCGTGGGAAGTCTGCCAATCCGCACATGGCCAGCGTGGTGGACTATGGCCGAACCTTTCTGGCAATAGGTTGATCATGATGATGATGATGCACATTGCTTATATTGAATTTGTAACTTATATTTGTTTTTATTAAAAGCAAAGATCGAGTAAGACTCGCGCTCCGTAGGTTCCATTCCGTCATTATTAATAACGTTCTGTAATAACGGTTGAAGTCCACCAACCGGGATTAGAGCAACGTGGAGGATGTTTAGCCATCTCCTAGGAGGCCTGAGTTCAACAGTGTGACGCTAGTATGCTGAGGAAGTTGCTTATGAAAAGCCTACATTCCAACCAACCGCGTCGCATCGTCCGACCACGCTGTTTGTTTTTTCGGCTCCTAAAACTAGTAGTGTGATGTTTAATAGCTTCTTTCAAATTCAAATAATTTGAGCGGCAGTTTCAGAGATTAGCGCAATAAAAAAAAACGTGTGTGGTCGGCAAATTCGGAATATAGTCGCATATTTCTTACACATGACGTAAAGAAGCATGGCGGGCAGCGCTTGACGATAAAATCTTAACTAATCCAGACGTAGACGACCCACGCAAATCAAAATAGTATAACGCTTTCTACAAGTTTAATTCGACTACACTGACGAAGTTTTAAGTTTACGAATATAGTTATCACCATGAAATAACTGCTATGTAAATTATTGACGCGTCAAAAGTGCCTTTTTAAGGACTATTTGAATAAAGATTATTTGAATTTGAATTCGAAGGCGGCTTCCTTCCGACAGAAACAAACGCTAACTCCAGCTTTATCAAGGCTTAAAAAGAACGATAATTATAGAAGTTCGTCAAAAATTACCCCCCAAGGGACTTCACGATCGCGTAACAGTCACCACCTGTAACTTTATCTCACATTGTTTAGATACAAAATAGTAAGCGAGCGTGCGGCAATATTAAGGTATTTTTGTTATATGTATATCTAATTTTTACTTCTATTAATTCCGTTCTTCGAATTTTCGCGAGAACTTGATGTTTTCATAGGGTCATCATGATCAACCCATTACCGGCTCACTACAGAGCACGGGTCTCCTCTCATTATGAGAAGGGTTTGGCCACAGTCCACCACGCTGGCCATGCGCGGATTGGCAGACTTCACACGCCTTTGAGAATATTACCAACTCTCAGGCTTGCAGGTTTCCTCACGATGTTTTCCTTATTATTCAAATTCAAATTCAAAATAATCTTTATTCAAATAGTCCTTAAAAAGGCACTTTTGGCGCGTCAATAATTTACATAGTAGTTATTTCATGGTGATAACTACATTCGTAAACTTAAAACTAAAGCTATGAGGGTTATAAACGCGCCCCGGTCTAAGAAGAAGCCCACAACAAACATATTAACTAACGAAGTTGAGATTATTATATTTACGGTTAATAGCAACGTATTCCTATATACCCACCATGATCACTTCAACTTTTTTTTTTTTTAATCTACTACAAGTTAGCCCTTGACGGCAATCTCACCTGATGGTAAGTGATGATGCAGTCTAAGATGGTAGCGGGCTAACCTGTTAGGGGCATGGTAAACCCATACTCCTTATTGGTTTCTACACGACAGCGTGCCTGAACGCTAAATCGCTTGGCGACACGTCTTTGCCGGTAGAGTGGTAACTAGCCAAGGCTGAAGCCTCCCACCAGACCAGACTCGAGCCGGGAATCGAACCCAGGACCTCCAACTTTAAAATTCAACAGATTTTGATATTCCTAACTACATACCCACCATGATCTCTTCAACTAAAATAAGTCTCTTCAAAAAAATGCTTCCGCCTTGAAGCTTTCGCGACCACACGCTAATGTTTGCCATCTACATACAAAGTGGCGAGTACAAGACAGGTAGATATGTTATCAGGGCATCTGCCGCGGTTTCCTGCTCTTATCACGTAGCCTGCGGGGCCACCGCGGGAACTGCCTTCAATCTCAAGATCTAGGGCTCGGTATCGCGTAAATGTCGTTATAAAGTGTACTCCGACGTTCATCAAGATCAAACCATTGCCGGCTCACTAAAGAGCACGGGTCTAATCTCAAAGGGTTTGGCCAAAGTCCACCACGCTGGTCATGTGCGGATTGGCAGACTTCACCCGGCTAATTTTGTTGTGGGCTTCTTAGACCACGGCGCGTTTGGAACCCTCATAGCTTTAGTTTTAAGTTTACCAATGTAGTTATCACCATCAAATCATTACTATGTAAATTATTGACGCGTCAAAGGTGCCTTTTAAAGGACTATTTGAATATGAATTTGCCTTTAGAAACATTATCTACACGATGTTTTCTTTCACCGTTAAAGCAAGTGATATTTTAATTGCTTAAAAACGCACATAACTCCGAAACGTTAGAGATGCCTGTATTATAAAGGTGACGATTTATATTAGTCTAAATATCCACAATCATTATGCTAACTAAAAGAAGTCCCTTCAAAAAACAATCTTCGATTGTTCGAGCTTTCGCGTTTAAGCGCTAATATTTGTCCGCTGTAAAGTGTACAACCTCAGGTATTTTATCAGAGCATATTTCCTGCGCTTATCAAGCAGCTTGCGGGACCATCACGCGAAACTCTTCCTTATGACCTTCGATATAGCGCTTTTTATCCCGTAAATTGGGCATCAATGCGTTAAACTACTCGAGACTATGATCCCCTAATACCTACTGCTGGAAACTTGTAAATAATTAAATATAGAAATTATATCTAGAATTTTAAAGAATTTATTCTATCATTTTATTACAGAAGCGGTGATAGCCTAATGGTTAGGGCGTCAGCCTCCTAATCAGACGTCGGCGGTTCGAAACCGGGGACGCACCTCTAACTTTTCGGATTTATATGCGATTTTTAAAAATATTAAAATATCACTTGCTTCAACGAAGGAAACATCGTGAGGAAACCTGCACGCCTGAGAGTTCTCCATAATGTTCTCAAAGGCGTGTGAAGTCTGAAAATCCGCACATGGCCAGCGTGGTGGACTATGGCCAAACCCTTCTCATATTGAGAGGAGACCCGTGCTCTGTAGTGAGCCGGTAATGGGTTGATCATGATCTAGAATTTTAACAGTGGCGCCTGAACTTGTTTATTCAAATTTTTGCTGAACAGTAATTTCTTGAACATTAAACAAGATTCAAGAAATTATAAATTGCACCGTACCAAATTGCCTGTTTTAATTATATTAAATAATATAATATTATGCTTAATAATCACTGTATTAATTACTCGCTTTAAAGTTATTACCGTAATGCTATGAACTACACTTAGTACGTATGATTACAAATCCCTGGATAATCAAGATCCTGATTACTGATTTGATTATTGATCAATACAAATCACATTAGCTATTCATGGATTATCATTGGCATCTTATATCCTATATATGTATATATGTATTAAAGTGCGACAGGATGAATTGACATATAAGTTGGTTATCAAATCTAATGTCGAATATTATGGTTGGTAATTTAATTTGTGACAAAACATAACATTTATTAATCTACAAACAAAATTATCTGATAGATTAACAACTGAAATTAGCTAAAATTAAGTTTCGCAAAGCCGACCAAATTCAGGTGGGCCAGACCAGTGGTTCGCAACATGGTGGCCAGCGAGGAGGTGATGACGCAGAAGGGGCGGCAGAACGACGCCGCACCCTCTCTGGAGTCGTAGGGCGGGCAACAGGCGACGGGCGCACGATCGCCGCCTGCCCGCTGACGAGAAGCACCGGGTGACGGATGAGAGGCATCCTCACCCGTCGAGCCTTATCCTCGGGTCGTGAGGCGCGTCCAATGTTCCTGGCGCGCCTCGGACGGAGTTAGGGGGCTCCATCTTAGGCCCCCCGTGGAGAGTCTGCCTCAGCGGACGCCGCTGGCTGGAGTGCACAAGTGTTTCCGTGACCCAGCCTCCAGGCGACGCGTAGGAGCATCGCTGGGTTGTAGTGGGTATTCTGGTCGCCAGTCTGGAAGTCCCACATACCCCGTCGGAAGCGGCGTAGTCTTGCCTGCTTCGCCGAAAAAAAAACCCGACCAAATTGAAAATCAGTACTACTAATGATCTATTACATTTTGTGACTATACAATTTGGTCGCATTCGAGATATAATCACTTTTGTTGAGTTTCGGAACGCATTAGATCCTCCAACGCGCACGCGATGACTATTATGATAGGTATGATTGAAATTGAACTTTGTGCAGCGGTAATAAATTGCAAATTGATTCTTTGGAGTTAGGAACACACCTATATTGCTTAGAAAACAGTGAGTGATTATAATTTAATATGAACTTTATTGAACTACATTTTATTTAGAATAACAAAAAGGCTGTTTCTAGGGTTTTCGGCAATTATTCGAATTTTTCTCACTTTTTAAACCTTCCTTAGACCTCCACAAACATTTCAAGACCAAGATAAGATAAATCCGTTCTGTCGTTCTCGAGTTTTAGCGAGACTAACGAACAGCAATTGATTTATATATATATATATATATGTATATATATATATATATATATATATATATGGATAAATGTGAACGTGTGGATGTTTGTTAATTAATCACGCAAAAACGGCTGAACGGATTTGGATTAAATTCGGCATGCATGTAGCCTAAGACATGGAAAAGAATATAGGCTACCTTTTATCCCGATTTCTTACGTAGTTCCCGATGGAAAATTGAAAATAGTTTACGAGCTAAGCCGCTGGCAGACAGCTTTGAAATTTGGTATGCATGTCAGCTATGCTATGGAAAAGGACATGTACTTTCTATACCGATCTCTCGGATAGTTCCCGTGGGAAGATGAAAAATTGTTAACGACTTTTATTATACTATTCTGAAGTCTAAGTAGACGAAGTTGCGGGCAGAAACTAGTCTCCTATAAGTTTGTGTTCATATAGATGTAATTTGTTGCAGACTCGTGATATGATACGGAAAACAACACCACATCTGCGCATCTATAAAGTAAGTGATTTCATTATTTTAAACCATAATTAAATGCGTAAAAGAAACTTGTTATCTGTAAAAGCTAAAGCATTCCACAAATTAATAACATTCCTATGTTTTTAATTTGGCTTTAAATATCTTATGTCATATTTGTACAGAGCGTAGAAACCTATGGCACTCTAATCATAAAATGGATTTTGTCACGTAAATTATGACAGCACGGCCTACTTGGTGTCCCACGACTCCACATCTTTTTTATTCTAAAAGTCCTTAAAGGATACCCTTAATTTAATGGTTGAATTATTTTCGTATAACGTACACAACCGAGTTCTGTTATAAAACGTTACAAAGTTAAACATCATATCTCTATTGACACCCACCTTCAAAGCAAACACGAGCATATTAACCTGATAAAGTTCTCCAAACTAGTTTGAAATTGACGACGAATAGATAAAACTTTATATTCCCGGTTTATTATACTTCGTTTGTTAAACTATTATGTATTTGACATCGAAATTGTACCTTGGATTTAATAATTCAAAACAAATTTCACCAGATTTTTTTTTTATCCACTAAAAGGTTAGCCCTTGATGGCAATCTCACCTGATGGTAAGTGATAATGCAGTCTAGGACTGTAGCGGGCTAACCTCTTATGGGTATGGTAAACACACACTCCTAATTGGTTTCAACGCGACATCATGCCGGAACGCTAAATCGCTTAGCGACACGTCTTTGTCGGTATTTTAAATACATATCATCATCATGATCAACCCATTACCGGCTCACTACAGAGCACGGTCTCCTCTCAATATAAGAAGGGTTTGGCCATAGTCCACCACGCTGGCCATGTGCGGATTGGCAGACTTCACATGCTTTGAGAACATTATGGAGAACTCTCAGCTGTGCAGGTTTCCTCACGATGTCTTCCTTCACCGTTGAAGCAAGTGATATTTTAATTTTTAAAAACGCACATAACTCCGAAAAGTTAGAGGTGCGACCTTTGATTAGGAGGCTGACGCCCTAACCACTAGGCTATCACCGCTTCATATATATATATATATATGTATGTATGTAGGGTAATAAAAGAACCTTCTAATTAGTTTTTACATTTGGATGACCCTCCCTCTCATAAAGAGAGAGCAGCATTCGTGTCAAGTGGCCTTCAAGAAAATTTAGCCGTCATCCCTCTCGCAGACGGCAAAATGATGTAAACATTCCATTTCATAATATTCCGCAAAATAATCCAACTACAAATAAATGCGACAGTTTAAAAGCTTTTGTATTTGAACACTTGTCGTGTTTCATTGTTGATTTAAGTTATTCAACGATTGAAAGGTCAGCTCATAGTTATTTTAAAATCGATATGTGTTAGGGTAATTCTGTATGTTTCTATACTAGGGTATAATTAACATGTCAATTCAAATTAATAGGAGTATCAATCAAGTAATTGGCTGATATATTGATTTGGTCTTTATTAAAGAATACTGAAACGTCATCATCATCATGATCAACCTATTACCGGCTCACTACAGAGCACGGGTCTCCTCTCAATATGAGAAGGGGTTGGCCATAGTTCAGCACGCTGGCCATGTGCGGATTGGTAGACTTCACACACCTTTGAGAACATTATGAAGAACTCTTAGGCGTGCAGGTTTCCTCACGATGTTTTCCTTCACCGTTGAAGGGAGTAATATTTTAATTTTCAAAAACGCACATAACTCCGAAAATTTAGAGGTGCATGCCCGGATTCGAACCGCCGACCTCTGATTAGGAGGCTGACGCCCTAACCACTAGGCTATCACCGCTTCAATACAATACAATACTGACACAAAAGATCAAAATTCTAGAGACAGACAGACATCTATAAGTGTTTTCATATAATATGTTATTGGTTATTTTAATCCGTAAGGTTATGGTGATAGATCCTTTCGTCAACTTAAAACTAAAGCTAGGTGGGTGCCCAGGTCTAAGAAAAAACCGAAAACAAACTTAGCCTGGTTTTCTATTTTTGTTATCACCATATAAATCACATGTAAATAATAAATTATAATCAGCTATGTATATAGAGCAAGTGACACCCGAACTTTTTTATTATTTATGTAATCTTTAATATCGTAATAGAATTTTTCTATCAGCTTACGTTTTATAAAACATTTAACTTATTGAGAGACATCTCCTTTAGGTAATTTGCTGTAAGATAAAATATATTTTATATGGGAAACCTTTCCTAATCATTTAACAAAGGTTATATATAACGATGTCATAATAATCAGCTTTTTATAATAAAAGTTAGTAAATAGGCAATTTTGGTTTGAGCAAGAAATATTTACAATAGGTATTTGAGTCATTAGCGGGTTTTAATTAGGAGTATGGATTTATTATACCCCTAGGAGAGTTTGCCCGCTACCATTTTAGACTGCATCATCACTGATCAGGTGATATTTCCGTCAAGGGCTAACTTATAGTGTATTAATATATATATTTTCATCTCTCGAAGACCACTACTCTAATAAGAAGATAAAAATTCCTTACAACAAAATAAATTAAACATATTACTTATTTCCTTTTCTAAATATGACAAAGAATTTAGAAATTACAATTGATTAAAATTAATTTACTTTTATCTTTCTTGTATGTTATATTTCACTCATAATTTATATGTAATCATCGCATAAGAATAATCTAAAACACTAGTTAGGTTAAAGTCTCAGAAGAAACAATTTCACTTAATGAGAAATTAATAAAATAAAACAGTTTACAAAAAAGAAATAGTAGGCCAAAAGTGGCGTGTTTATAAATTTACACAATGCTTTTTAAGTTTCATTTTGAACGATGCAAATGACTTTTCGCTAAAAATATCTTTGGGTAAGCTTATATATACATTTGTGCTCCCTCAACCTGTATTGTTTTACTGCCATTATTTGTTCTAGTTTTGTATAATCTTAACTTATGTCTATTTCGTGTGTTTAGATGTGATTTGGTTTTAAAAGTAATTTGTGTGTGTATGGTTTCGGTTAATATTTTTCTAATTAGTATACATGTTATAATATATAATGTAAAATGACAAAAGAGTATTTGTCTTGTTTTCACGTGCAACTGTTTCTGTGTTAGTGGTTAAGAAATAAGTAGATCCTATTTTAGACAGGATTATTTCCATCTCTAGATTACCCTCGCTCCACCACGAAGCGTTCGTGTAAAGTGGTCTTTAAAACATCGCTCTCCTGAACCCCTAAATGATCCAGACAGTTGTTTCTTTTAATGTTATACTACGTTTCCGTCTAAGTAATTATGAAGAAGAATTAAACGAGAACATTTTCAGTTGAGTAATTTCAGTGTTTTTTAAAGGTTACGTACTTCAATGCTATTATAGCCTAGTAGTTAGGACGTCAGCGTCAGCCTCCTAATCAGAGGTCGGGGGTTCGAACCCGGGCACGCACCTATAACTTTTTGGAGTTATGTGCATTTTTAAGCAATTTAAATATCACTCGCTTCATCGGTGAAGGAAAACATCGTGAGGAAACCTGCACGCCTGTTCGTTCTCCATAACGTTCATAAGGCGTCTGAAGTCTGCCAATCCGCACATGGCCAGCGTGGTGGACTACGGCCAAACCCTTCACAGGTTTACCATACCCCTAACAGGTTAGCCCGCTTCCTGCATCACTTACCACCAGGTGAGAAAGTAGAACCGTCAAGGGCTAACTTGTAGTGAATAAAAAAACAATAAATTAAATGGAAATTATATTTTGTAATGCTTATTGCTTTTGAAAATTATGGTTCGACTGTACTGTTAATGAAAATATTATTTGTTGAAACAGTTGAAATAAAATGGCAAAAACTTTGCGTTAGGCAGTACTTGAAAGCAGATATGCACGCCATTGTCTTTTACGAATAGACATAGTAGACGCGCTTAGACAATTTAAAGGTCTCCTTTACATATTAGGTCTTCTCCCATTCAACGCCAGTCCGCCCATCCATCACTATTCCTTTAATCTTCCCACTTTATCTTTGGTCTTCGAAGTGCGTAGTTGCCAATTTCACACTGCGTGATGTCACTTCGAACAAGGCGCTAGTGTCGAATAACTGTTACCATTGGAAAAATTAAAAAAAAATAACGAACGAAAAGTAATTTTAGAAGGGAAGTTTATTCATAGTCTATCCTGCTCGCCTCGGATTTGAAGACTTCACAGGCCTTTGAGAACATTATGGAGAACTCTTAGGCATGCATTAAGGCAGGTTGAAGTAAGTGATGCTTTAATTGCCTAAAAACCCACATAATTCCGAAAAGTTCGGAGGTCGAACCCAAGACCTTCATCACAAGCTTCAAACTGAAACCATTCGCCTTTATAATATTAGCGTGATTAATTAAATGATAATGATAATCTAGATATTTGATGATAATCTACTAACTACTACAAGTTAGCCCTTGACGGCACCTCACCTGATGGTAAATGAGGATGCGTTCTAAGATGGTAGCGGGCTAACTTTACCATACTCCTAATTGATTTCTACACGACATCGTGGCGGAATGCTAAATTGCTTGGCGACACGTCTTTGTCGGTAGGGTGGTAACTAGCCACGGTCGAAGCCTCCCAGACTAGACTCAAGCCGGAAATCGAACCCAGGACCTCCAACTTTATTATGCGATAGCGCACGCGCTGTGCCACGGAAGTCGTTAAGATGCGATATACCACAGACAGGTGCGTGTGTTTGTGAAGTGGCTATGCAGCCAAAGATATTAGAATAACCTGTTAGATAAGCAACTTATATTAAAGCTTCATCATGATCAACCCATTACCGGCTCACTACAGATCACGGGTGTCCTCTCAATATGAGAAGGGTTTGGCCATAGTCCACCACGCTGGTCATGTGCGGATTGGCGGACCTCACACGCCTTTGAGAACATTATGGAGAATTCAGGCGTGCAGGTTTCCTCACGATGTTTTCCTTCACCGTTGAAGCAAGTAATATTTTAATTATTTTTTTTAACGGTTATGATGCACCCTTAAACCATGAATATGCAGATGTTGTATATTGTAAAAAATGCACAGTTTCGCATATGTTGAGATTGTCATAATTCTTTCAATATGCGAAATGTAAAATTCATTGTAATGAAAGCTTTACATGAAATTATAAAAATACTTTTCAACTTAGCAGCGGAGTGCTTTTGCATATTTTGATTAAATATCGCTGCTGTACGCTGAGTAAGGCCTATTTATGTATGAATAAACATACAAGGCATTCAAACTATGAACTCACTTAAAATATTGCAGTTAATTTTAATAAATTTGTACACAAACTATGCCAGTTTGATGCCAAGAACGCTAGCTGCATTTCCGCGCTCAATCTCTGTGATCGTTTGCTCAAAATAACCTTGTCTTTCCATTCCTTCCAACTTATGAGATCCTGGTGATTGTGTATCATCAATTTACGATTTATTACCACGGTATTAATTGTCACTCTCCCTGGCTAAGTGGTGTCTTATAAGTGGGAGAACACGAGTTCAATACCCGGTAGATACAATTGGGGAATGTTTAATTTTTTAATTTTCTAATATGCGATATACGGCGAACGGAATACGGACATAACACTTTTACATTACGTGACCATTTCTACTAGGTAACTCTTACAGAAAGCCTCGCTTTGAGACGTCGTAAAATATCCCAAAAATACTTCTAATAAAAATACAGCTAATATTAAATACCGCAATTATAACTCTCTCCTACAACGATTACGAATAAGCTATAAAGGGTACTTTCTTACTACTGACAGGTGTGACTGGCCCATACTGCACAACTGTATGGCGTACAAAATAATCAATTTTGTATTTTTAATGCATTAAAAACAATACTAACCTAGTAATTAAGGAAAAAATGTTACTAACAATCTATGGACGTTTCCATGTCCGAAGTAAACGTTTAAATAAAAATACAAGAATAACTAATAACTGGTTCATTGCAATCACATCAGCGCCCATGTGCAAAAAATTATATATACATGTATATAAATCTTTACTAACGTAATTGTTTGTATATTTATTTCATGTATATATTATATTTTAGATATGTATTACTTGTATTGTAATTATTTTATATATGTAGTAGCATGTAATTATTAGTGTATGTATATATATAGCTTTTTCTTTTTTTTTTTTTTGCAACTTCAGTGTAATTTTTAGTTCATCGGGTTCAACGAAATGGTTACCTGGAAGAGATCACTACTAGTGATAAGGTCGCCAGTTGCTAATTGTTTTTGCCCTTTTCATGTATGTTATGTCCTATAGATTGCAATAAAGTTATATATATATATAAATAAAACAAATTAATATATTAAAATCCTTCCAACAACTCCATCTGTAAAAATATTCTCAGAAAAAAAACCAAAGAGCACCACAAAAAGTAGATTTATTTAAATGATTCAAAGTTCAAAGCCCCATAGGCTGTTCACTATTAAAACGGCTCACAAACTAGTCCTTCAAATTGAACGGCCGCCGCAAAGGCCTTTATACAAATTGGAGCGTGTTATTTATTACCCACGAGCTTCCAACACAGGCCATTTGCTGCTAAAGTGCTGTGTTGTCACTAATTTTAATTGAACTATCCTGGAAATGAGATTAACTGCGCTGCGCTGCGAAACAATTCATGCGTTTCGTAAACATATTACATTCTTGTCGTCTCTATTGATGGATGTCTACTGTTTGACACGTCTCTTCTAGCCATTCCTACACTGTACAGTTTATCGTTACTTGCATCCAGTAATTCTGTTGATGCTGCTGTCCACATAGTAAGAGGTGTACAAAGTCTACCGATCCGAGGTTAGCTAGTGGCAAAACCAGAAAAAGTACATAAATGGACATGGTATTCTATAATGATTTTTAGTCACTCGCTTCAAGCTATCTGTGGACAGACAATATCAAATGAGACGAATGAAGTCGGTGGAAACAAGCGGCCCAAAGGCCTCCAAAACTCTAGAAGAGACCTCCAGCCATAGATGTAGAAATTACGTTAATTACGACACACCACCACACTGATTTGCCTAATTGCAGATTATACAAAAGTTCATTGTACTTCATATTTATTTCAATTAACTATACCAACCAAACCATAAGTTTCGCTAAAAAAAATGGGAAACCAACCTATAATTTACCTATTTCATTGACATAATACATCTGACAGCTATACAAGAAAGGATTCCGAAGCACCCCGTAATTACGACCGTGTTGCCAGTGGATGCAAATTAAAATCCTCGGGCTATAGGATCTTTGAGCACGGCAATTTAACAGCTTTCATTTTATTATATAATTCACTGTGAAATTACCATTTACAAGAACTAAGAAAGTCATTTCAATATATATTAATACGGAGCGCTCACCACTGCGCCAATGTCGACAAATATTAAACAATCAGCACATTTATATTAAAGAGCATATCATAGGAAAATCTAGAAACTTTTTTTTTTTTTTATACACTACAAGTCAGCCCTTGACGGATATCTCACCTGGTGGTAAGTGATGATGCTGTCTAGGATGGTAGCGGGCTAACCTGTTAGAAGTATGGTAAACCCACGCTCCTAGTTGGTTTCTACGCGACATCGTGCCGGAACGCTAAATCGCTTGGCGACACGTCTTTGTCGGTAGGGTGGTAACTAGCCACGGCCGCAGCCTCCCACCAGACCAGACTCGAGCCGGGAATCGAACCCAGGACCTCCAACTTTTAAAATGCGACAGCGCACGCACTGCGCTACGGAGGTCGTCAAAAACTGGCCCGCAACTTGTTTTATGTAGTTTTAAAAAACCTTTGTACTGAGGAATACATGAAAATAAAAGGTTTCCTGTTCAAAGTTCGACAAATGACCTTGTTTTCTCAACCTTGACCTTCAAACGCGAACAAAACCAATATTTGATACAAGCACAAAATTATACCCCCTGGCTCCGAGTTTGTAGAAAAGTTAAACAATGTACACACGGTTTAATTAGTACCGACCTTGACTTAACTTTATACATGCTTTTCCACTGTAGGATTAATACTCAGTTTAAAAGATTAGATAATTCTCATGCCCATATACAATAATCTCTCAAGATCAACTTCTGGCTGCTTGCTACGTTAGCAAACAGTATTTTTTTTTTTATATCCACTACAAGCCCTTGACGGCAATCTCACCTGATGGTAAGTGATGATGCAGTCTAAGATGGTAGCGGGCTAACCCGTAAGTGGTATGGTAAACCCATACTCCTATCGGTTTCTACGCGACATCGTGCCGGAACGCTAAATCGCTTGGCGACACGTCTTTGTCGGTAGGGTGGTAACCAGTCACGGCCGAAGCCTCCCACCAGACCAGACTCGAGCCGGGAATCGAACCCAGGACCTCCAACTTTATAATCTGACAGCGCGCGCGCTGCGCCACGGAGGTCGTCAAAGTATTATTTTACTATGACAGTTTGTTTTTTTTTTTTGTATTTACATCGCCGGCAATCGAGAACCTAATGTTAAGTCATTAACAACCAATACCATCTTCAGCACCAGAGAACTACCGATGCGTTGCCGGCTCAACCCATCCTCCTTGGGCTGACACGCCTTGAAGTCCCCAAAACAAGAATTATATTTCTGAAATAAAAACGTCATCAATATTAAAATAATACCCATTTATGCGATGGTATAAAGCCCCCAGGTGTAATCTTTAACTTTAATTCATCTCAAGGGAGGACAGGGTCTTTCAAGATGTCATAAGAACTTTCAATTTAAAAACGTTTTTATTTTGAAAACTCAGTTTCACAATTGGAAAAATCTAAAATAAATTGAATTCGCAGATTGTTTGAGTAACATTTATGAAACCATTTTTCAGTTTTCAGAAAGGCCTAAAAATGTTGAAATTTAATTACTCAATCAACAGAAATTCAAATGTTTGTTAATTCAAAATAGTTCTTTTGAAACATGAAAAATGACTGGTAGTGTGGTACTACTATTTCATTTATAATGTTTCCAATTTTTTTTTGTCTCCGAAGTTTCCAAAGCGAAAAATTTCGATAACAATTGGGCTTTTATTTGTGTTAATATAACAGGGAAATAAAATTAACCAGCATTGTTTGTTGGAAAGAGCAATCTCGCAGCTGTATGGTTCGGTTTTTGGAACGTTTAAAAAGTCATTTAACCAATAAAAGTGTTTTTCTGTTAACACTATACGAATTTAATTCAGTAAAGTAATTAATGCTCCTTCTCTATTTGTTTATTACTTAGGAAATATAATATACTATTAATATAATACTTAACTCTAAGCGATATTTCCGGTCATTTCTGCCACGCACCTGCAAATTGTGGAACCAGCTTCCATCTTCTGTGTTCCCTAATGGTTATAATATGGGGATATTCAAAGGGCGGATTAACAAATTGCTCAAGGGCCAGCAACGCATTGGCGGTTCCTCTAGTGCTGCAAATGTTACTTACCATCAAGTGAGCCGCCTGCTCGTTTGCTCGCTATTTATATATATATAAAAAAAAAGATATTCACCTGTATTATGTGGAATAAAAAAGGCCTTATCGATCTCTGCCAGTTTACTGTGCTTAATCGCCTGACAGTACTGTGGTTAATAGTGGATATGGTGTGCTAATGCCTTAACGCTGCCACGTGTATGGAAACTTTGCCTGTGTTGTTATCACTCACACACCACCGTTTTGATTACGGTCATTAGAACTCAGTCGGTCGCCGGAGGGTACTTTCCTCACTTCGGGTTCAGGGCATTATCGCTTCCAATTTTTTGGTTAAATGACGGGATATTTTGTTGAACGCTCAGTTTTTCTGCAAAATTATAACTCCCTGAGAGAGCTGTAATTTTGCCACCGTTTAGTACACTTTTACGAGTGAATAACGATAGAGTAATATCTGTTTTATTATAATAAAGTCGCTTATGGAGTATAAAGTCTCTTTTCATATGCTTTTCCTTGCCCTTATCCCACATTATGTGGGGTCGGCAAAACACGTCTTCTTCTTGAACTCACTTCTATCAGCCGTCACCTCACTACCCACACCTATTACACGCATATCCTCTTTTACACAATCCATCCATGTCTCCATTGGTCCTTCTCTATTTCTTTGCCCTTCCACATTCATATATAATATTCTTTTGGTGACATTACTTTCTTCCCTCCTCATTATATTCTTTATCTTTTCTGTCACTGGCGCTACTTTCAAAGTAGACATGATAGATTTATATTTCATCATCATTATGTTTAAGCGGATAGACATTGCAAGGACTTTTACAGCCTTAAACCTCTGCGATTCCTTTGATTTCGTCTTTCCAGTTTCCACATTGTGGGTGTCTACCAACACTTCGTTTTCATGTGCTGGATCACCACTTCAGAAGTTTTGAGTCCATTGTCATTTGAGCTGTGCTGCTCATTGAGCCATGGTTATTACTCTGGCTTTACAGCTTTCTTTATTTATGATGTTGCCATAGTATTCGAGCTCGTTTTGGAGACGTGAGTCATCACTGGGTATACAAGTTCTAGGACATTGGTCTTGGGAAGAACCAGCACACAAATTTTTTTGAAAATACGTCAAGAATGTTTAGGAACTAGCTATCCCAGTTTGATTCGGTGACTATGGTACCAAGTTTTTCAAATTGGACTTATCTTAATAGATTTTGTGTCCTTGGTATTAAAGTCATCTATTTCGAGTATTATACATGATTTTTGTATTCTACATGATAGTCTGCTGCGGTGATCAGCATTGTATTGAAGTTTTCCAAAGCCTATATAACATATAGCATAAAAACTAGGTATATCATTACCAGAACGTAGTTTCCTTTATTAACAACTTTTATTTGTACCGCAGTTAGTTTTTACTGGATCGCTTTCATTTATTTTACGCGAAGCGATCATCGCTAGCATTAATAGGATTGGGATACCAATAAAAATAGACAAAACCTATTCTTTTTACATTTAAAGTACTCACGTGCCAACATTCTATGAATTTCGTGATGTTTCTATTATTTTTATCGCACTCGTTACGTCGGCGTTTCAACAGAAAAAAAGAAAGACGCTATGACGGTACGGACTGTGAACGTATAGAATATATTTCGACCACGTTCACCGACGTTTTTGAACGTTATTGAAACGTTTTTGAAAAAGGATTCATTTTATACGAGTACCTAATAATAAAAAAGCTTATATTGACAGTTTTATTGTTTGTATTTTGATGATATTATATATACATATATTTTCATTCCTTTAAAGACATTACATTTCGTCATTCGGCTAAAGAAGGAGGTATCTATTAAAAATATTGATAACTGAATAAATTAAATGGAAAATTATACCTACATCGGAAAGAGAAAATCCCTTCGAGTTGTTTGCAAAAGTTGTGCGGAAAACTCATTACGTTTCCGCGATGGGGAGAAGTCTGGCAAACTAGGGTCCGCAACGAAAACAATCGCCTTTAAAATGTATAAGAGATTCTTGCAAAAACACCGCCTATTCAATTTCTTGGTATAAGATATGGTTATACCTATTTCTAGCGATGCGTAAATTATTCGTATTATATTTTGGTTGAAATAAAGAGGATATAGAATTTTTTAGAGAGAGATAGAGTATGACAAGGCTTTTTGTCCCACGCTGGCCTAGTGCGGATTCATAGACGTCACACGCCTTTTGTGCGTGCGTGCGTGCGTGCGTGCGTGCGTGCGTGCGTGCGTGCGGGCGGGCGTGCGTTCTCGTGTGTGTTGGTGTATGGGCATCATTGTTTAAAGCGTGCAAAAGGCTTAGCCAGCGTGGTAACCCTTCTCATGCTGTGGGCGTATTGTATTGGGCCGGTAATGGTTAGATAATGATGATGATGATGGTTTCCATCAATGAGTCCTGTAAGTAAATACATCATTGAATATTCAAACATTAAGGACGGACGGTGACACGAATTGCGGGTTACGGAATAGTTTGACCGTTTAAATTTTATCAATACTTAGGTATCGTGGGATATACCAGCTGGGATACTTTCGAAAGGGCAAAGTTGGACGATTCATTATTGGTTTTCTATAATAGTCTTGATAGGTCAGGCTTAGGGGGTGATAGTAAATCATAAAGGCCGTAAGTTTAAGTGTCATAGAAACATTATGGCTAAACAAATATCGCCTCATTACTCCAAGTCGATTATCAGGTGAAGCGGTGATAGTCTAGTGGTTAGGGCGTCAGCCTCCTAATCAGAGGTCGGCGGTTCGAATCCGGGCACATACCTCTAAATTTTCGGAGTTATGTGCGTTTTTAAAAATTTAAATTATCATTTGCTTCAACGGTGAAGGAAAACATCGTGAGGAAACCTGTACGCCCCATAATGTTCTCAAAGGCGTGTCAAGTCTGCCAATCCGCACATGGCCAGCGTGGTGGACTATGGCCGAACCCTTCTCATATTGAGAGGAGACCCGTGCTCTGTAGTGAGCCGGTAATGGGTTGATCATGATGATGATGATGATAAGCTATACAGAGACCCTTTGGATACAGATTTTTTGCATTTCACAGTCCACAGCTGAACTGACTTCTAAGCCAACACTCGCCTGAGCAAGCCTAAACTTTGTGATCCATGAATAATGAATTCAGAAAGGTATAAATTTTCGCTAGGATTTAAATATGGCTCTTAGAATCTCAAAAGCCCTTAGAGTGAGTTGTTGAGAATGAAATGGCCCTTCCAAGCCTTGTTGAGGGCCTGGCGACGGTTTTATTATGGTGCTGTTCGCCATTTTTATTCCGACGTCGAAAAAGGAGAAAGTTCTATGTTCGACTGGTACTTTTACGATTTGATAACAAATTTCGCATCTATTTATTGACAAGACAGCTTGCTGGGAAGAGTTTATTAAGAGGTATCAAATTTAAAAAAATCCTGTCCTAATTCAAATAAAATATTCAAATAAGACAGGATTTGAGAGTAGATAGTTTTATTTTTTATATTTTTTATTATTCGCGCATTTTGCTTAATTAATACTCCTAGTCTTACTTTCGGTTATCCTTGAGCAGAACTCAGACGTGCAGGTTTCCTCAAGATATTTTCCTTCACCGTTGAAGCAAGTGATATTTTATTTTTTTTAAAACGCACATAACTCCGAAAAGTTAGAGGTGCCCGGATTCGAACAGCCGACCTCTGATTAGGAGGCTGACGCCCTAACCACTAGGCTATCACACGTAGCTTATCAGGAAATACTTAAAATCAAATTCGCCCACAGTCATTTAATGTCATACTTTTATACATTTAAAATGCACACCAAAATTATTCGGAACCCATATCTCTCAGGTTATCGCGACCAACAAAGCAACAGTTCATACACCATCGATGCCGAAATTAGTGTTTGCCTTTCACCAATCTTTAAGCGACTGTAGCGACATCTAGTAGGATTCAGTTTCAATTTTAAGTCTTTCCTACGAATTTCATACCTTTTGTAAGTTTATTTTCCAAAATTCTTTCTTAGCAATGCCTACGCCATAGCTGTCTGTTATCGAACATTTTTCCGCCAGATGTCTATTGCTATGAGCTATAAGCGTTGATAGAATAGAGAGAGAACATAAGACGATTACACGACGATTATTACGACGATAACAGTAGACTATATCTCCGACATATTGTTCCCTGACACTAAGAATTAATTAACAGAAAATCCGATTACGTAGAGGTTATTTTGTTTAATGCGAAAGCTTTAAAGCCTCTTTCCCTATCGGTAGTCAAACATGAGGCAAACGATTGGAACCATAGCTGCTGTCAATAATAGTAGTTCAACCTGTCCTAACAAAACCAAAACCATGCCGCTGAGGTGTTAACATACGTAAAGTAAAAAACAGTTTATAAAAAAGATGATACTGAAAATAAAAACACAAAAACACAACCGCTAACGTCCTCTGTTCTTTTATGGGTAAGTAAAAAATACGACGCAATTTCACACACACTTGGTTATAAACATCCGTAATATTACATTTAAATGCGAAATGGTGCAAGTGTGTCATAATAAAAACGCCGCACGCCGTCACGCCTTGGATTGAACAAAGCCGAGGTTCGAGCTACCTTCGACCCGAGTTCGGTTTAGATTTACAAATAACGCGTATTTTCCAACCTTCGCTTTGTAAATGTTTGCCTTATATTCCATTGGGTGAACCCCTGTAAATACTACACTCCAGCCCTGAAAAGTTAAATACTTAAAATATACTACAAAATACACGTATGACAGTGGTGTCGTAAAACGTCATGTAAGCTAATTAGCTGTCTGTCCATTATGTGTCATTTTAAAGTGTGAAACTGTGTCGTAATAAAACACTCTCGGGTTATTAATGCCTGGATCCTAGACAAAGCGCGGGGCTGAGTGACCTTTGACCGGAGTGCTGTTTTAATGGTAGCACATATCGTTTAACCCTACGGCCACTTAAATATATAAGGGGAAGTCTAAAAGTAGCGCCAGTGGCAGAAAAGATGAGGAGTAATAAGCTAGCATAGTATGGTCATATAATGAGGAGGAAAGAAAGTGATGTCACCAAAAGAATGTTATATATGAATGTGGAAGGGCAAAGGAGTAGAGATGGATGGATTGTGTAAAAGAAGATATAGGTGTAAAAGGGGTTGTGAGAAGACGGCTGATAGAAGTAAGTGAAACGTGTTGTGCCTACCCCACATAATGTGGGATAAGGACAAGAAAAAGAAGAAGTACGGACACTTTAATCCTGCTGACAACGTGCACTACATCTAGAAAGAAAACACATATATAAAGAATGAAAGCATAATGTATTTGTCACCTAAAAACTAGAAACAGTTTAGGAATTTAATGTGAATTTAAAAATACTAAATAGACCACGATAATACCGACAAAAACGTGTCGCCAAGCGATTTAGCGTTCCAGCACGATGTCGCGTAGAAACCAATAAGGAGTATAGGTTTAACATACCCCTGACATGTTAGCCCGCTACCATCCTAGACTGCATCATTACTTACCACCAGGTGAGATGTCAAGAGATGAGCTGTCAAGGGCTAATTTTTGTAGTGTATAAAAAAAAAGACGACATCTACTAAAGGTGGCATCCAATGATGCACGTCTGTGATAAGCAATTTTAACAGAAAGTGTGTGTAGTAAAAAAACCCTTGCTTGCTATTGATATTGTCATGACCTTGACTATTATTTAAATATTTATGGGACACACAAAAAATAATTAAAAAAAGAAACATAAATTGTGTGTGCAAATGCGAGCGAGATCAATGTAATCAATAGGTTAGAATTTAGATCATTGACATAGGATAGTATGAGCGACCTTCGACCCAGTTTCGTATAGATTTACAAATGCTTAGCAGCTATACAGCCATGACTTTTCGAATGAATATTGCCCTGCATCATTACAAAAAAATAGACGCACTGGAAATGTGGTGCTGGAGACGTCTATTGCGAATAAGCTGGACAGCGCATCGAACAAACGCCTCCATACTCAAAGAGCTGAAAGTAAAACAAAGGCTTTCGTCGCTTGTACAACTGCGAATCCTTAAGTTCTTTGGGCATAGGAAGACTGGTACCATCGAGCATCTCGTGGTACAAGGTCGAGTCGAGGGCACACGTCCACGTGGTCGCTCCCCTACTAGGTGGACGGACTCAATCCGTTCCGCTACAGATTTATCGATCTCCGAGTGCTTTCGGGATGCTACGAACAGAAATCGTTGGAGGGAGATCGTAAGAGCTGCTGTGAAGGCTAAATCATAACCACGACCACTCTGCCAAGAGTGAACGAAGAAGAAGAATCATTACAGTGCTTAATCCGTCTATGATGAGCAGGATATTGGGTGATAACATCCTCCTCAGCACATTAGCTATTAAGCCAGACAGCCCTCTCTGGAGGTGCTGGAATGGTGCATATATTTGCGCTAGAAGGCTCCAAAGAGTATTGTAGTTGTGCCGAGGCTTTTAGTTAAAGTTTAGGTTATTTTTTTTACTAACATAGTTTTAGTGATTGTAACTAACAAATGGGCTGTTAGTTGGTCTGAAATAAAAAAGTTTTATTTATTTATTATTCTATCGTAACAAATGAAATTTTGAAGACATCAGTATCCACTAAAATTGTAAATATCTATAACTGTCAATATTTTTTTTTATACTCTACAAGTTAGCCCTTGACGGCTGCCTACCACCTGGTGGTAAGTGATGATGCTGTCTAGGATGCTAGCGGGCTGACCTGTTATGGGTATGGTAAACCCACACTCCTAATTGGTTTCTACGCGACATCCTGCCGGAATGATTAGGTAACTAGCCACGGCCAAAGCCTCCCACCAGACCAGACAGGAGCCGGGAATCGAACCCAAGACCTCCAACTGTATAATGCGACATTGCACGCACTTCGCCATAGAGGTCGACATTGATGTGCCAATACATTAGATGTCCACAAAAACACATAAATTGATCACCTCGATGAAAAGGACATTGTTATATAATGTATGATCAGTTTTTGAGAACATGGTTCACAAAAAATTTTGAAACGTTTCCATGTTGAAGCGCAAAGTCTAAAGGGAGTAATATTAACATCGTAAAAATATACGAGCTCGAATAAGAGTGTTTTGTAGCTACAAGGATATTAATGCTGACTACTGATATTACAGATTCGAGCTCGTTATCGAAAAGCAAGATTGAAGTGAATAAGAATTTTATTATACAATTTTTACGCCTCAGCAGATTATTAACTCTTGCTTTGGTAGAACCTGTTTTGTAACTCAATTGAATAGAATTTATATCTTAACTAGTCTATAGGAAACAAATGGTATTTTTCTTCAGAAACAGACATCATAAGCGTTCTCATTCCCTCTCATCATCATCATCATCATCATCATTTCAACCGATAGACGTCCACTGCTGGACATAGGTCTTTTGTAAGGAGTTCCAATGGCCACGGTCTTGGGCCGCTTGTATCCAGCGGCTCCCTGCGACTTTTGATGTCGTCTGTCCACCTTGTTGGGGGTCGACCAACGCTACGTTTGCCTGTGCGAGGTCGCCATTCCAGCACCTTGGGACCCCAACGTCCATCGGTTCTCCGAGCTATGTGCCCCGCCCATTGCCACTTCAACTTCGCAACTCGCTGAGCTATGTCGGTAACTCTGGTCCTTTTACGGATCTCTTCATTTCTGATTTGATCGACATAGAGATACTCCTAGCATAGCTCTCTCCATTGCTCGCTGAGTGACTCTGAGCCTTCTTATGAGGTCCATAGTGAGCGACACTCCCTCTCATTTGAATATAAAACTGTCAATATCCCAAACTAAGCAATAAACACAAAGTTATCACTAAAACTAAACCAATCTTTGGGATTAATAGTTATAAGTTTGATTTTAACAGAACTCGATACACTTTTTCTCTCGGATTAACTAGACCAAGTGTAACATCGGTTCATGGTTGAATTATACTACACAATTTTTATTCATGATAGTGAGTGAAACAACCAGATTATAAATATATAACTTTGTTTAGGGCGGACTTTGTAAGCTTTCTTTTTATATATTAAGCTAGTTACTTTGAATGCCGATTTCAGGTCTCCGACTTCAAGAGCCACTTAAGGGTGGATTTTGAAAAAAAATATTTACGTATGGATACTTACACTTTACGAGGAACATGCAATTCCAATTTCATGTATCTAGGACCTGTTGATTTATAAGTATATAAGTTGGTCAGTTCTTGGAATTTTATATACAAAGACAAAGGTACATACTCGTAAATCAATCAAAATGTATGTCTGTATAACCAGGACTTCAGTTCAAGACAGGAGTTCAATTTCAGATATATTTAATTTTACTTTTTAATTTTACATATTTACATTTCTGTATGCAAACTTTTTCAATGCAGACCGTATTTCTTTTATTTCTCATTAGATACAATTTATTTGTAGTTCTACTGTTGATATCTAGTTTTTGAAATGTATGTGCACTATTTCTTCTAAGATATCCGAATGTATAAAGCACAAACGATCTACATTCACCGTATTTCCTGGAACCGTTTCCTTGAATCGGTTAGATGTTACTGAATCCATTTGCGCCGTTTTCGTTTCTTATCTTAAACATTCATGGGAAAACCGTTTTCGGAGGAAGGTTGGAGGATTCATATCAAAATCATTAACTTTTATGAACTTGTTCGAATTAAACTGATATATGTATTACAAGGTATTATCCATTCATCTTATCCATCTTGGATGTTATTGCTTCTGTAACAATTGTACGCAGTGGGGTTTCCTTTATAATCGGGCTTCCAGAATTCTGCATAAACAACACATTCATAATCACGTGTTCTATCGGCTATCAACCTACCAATAACTTTGAGGTGGTTTTGGGCCACATTATTTACCTATGGTGTTCATCGCATTCGGTTTTTGGGCTATTTTCAATAGGTCGTCGAGTTTAAATAAAAAGTGAATTACTGTAGCTTACAGTTTTATAAGAGAAAGCTTATGCCTAGAAGTGTGCTGATGTTTTACGCTTTACAAGTGAATATTCCGAAAAAGTATTCTAAATCTATATATATAAAAATCAATTGCTGTTCGTTAGTCTCGCTAAAATTCGAGAACGGCTGAACAAATTTATCTTATCTTGGTTTTGAAATGTTCGCAGAGGTCTAGGGAAGGTTTAAACGTGAGAAAAAATCGAATAATTGCCGGGAAAACTCTAACTTGATGTTCGATAGTCCATTTATTGAAGACGGCTACAGATATTTAGGCAATATTTTATCCCGGTATTTCAACGCAAACGCGAACTACGCGTGTGAAATCGCGGGTCACAGCTAGTATATAATAAAACACACAGATTCCGAGTATTCCTAATTTTCGCCTTGTCGGACTTTTCCCTTGGGCTGATGACAGTTACATCGCCACCGTCCATTCCGGCTGTCTGAAATCCGCTAAATAAAGACATCAAACGGTTCCCATTACCGTATATCCTGAAGCTAATTTCCTTTTATCAGTGCAATGTTGGGGAGTATTATATTGCTCGTATCTCCCGCTATACTGAACTTTACCGCAAGAGCCGTTTCCACAATCAGCGGGCGAGGTCTGGGAGTCATATTGGCATCATTAACATTTACGAACTTGCATAGATTAAACTGGGATATTTTGTACGCTATGTTAGAGGTATTATTATTACCTATCCCTGCAATCTCTATGTTACTGGATTAGAATTAAATTTTTGTAGAGATTATGTTATAGACTGACTGTCGTTCCTGTGGAATTTTTTATGTCAACTCATCGATTATAAATACATTTATTATATTTATATATTTTTAGATATATATTAATATGATTATTACTAGTATGTATATATATATTCATTCAATAATTCATTCAATCTTGAAAAATAAATAAATTCAAATTCAAATTCAAAATAAATATATAAATAATAATAAATATATAACATCATAACTAAAATATATTATTAAAAGGAGTCCCTTTAGGCAAGGTTCCGAAGATACTGGCAGCGTTCCCCCTTTGAATAGCTAGACTAATTCTTTGTCCGAGGTAGCTGGCAGCTCTTCGGTCCCCTGTGATGTCGACTAACTTTTTTGCTATTTCCTCAAAAAGCCTTAGTGCGCTAGGATCCCACGGACCAAGGGTCTCGACATCGAATGGGACAAAATCATATTCGGAGCCTAGACCCCTGTATTTGCATGCTTTAGCTATATACTTTAGCTATTTATATCAATATATATATGTATGTATATATTATTGCACCACCCTTCCTCTTTCTGTATCTTTATATCTTTTTCATATTTTGTTGCCTGGAAGAGATGGCTATGTAGCGATAAGGCCGCCAATTTGTATACTACTGTTTCTGTTATTTTCTGTCTTTTTGTTTTCCTTTCCTTTTTTGTGGTGTGCAATAAAAGTGTGTTCATTCATTAAGTTTTCAGTCGCAAATTTCTTATAAAGGGCTTTATCGTATAACACTAACGATGGGCAATGTGGGTCATTACATTCTTTAGTTTTTTTGTATTATCTGTAATGGTATGAATGTAGTCTCTGGTAAACCTTGGTAGTTAGGTAGGCAGGTAAACTGACTTGTTCGGAGGTAGGAATTTTTCGATTCCAAGTTACTCCCTGTACCATCCTCGACCTGACTATGAAGGTCCTGACACAATACTTATACACATTCAAACCACCACTAGAAATATAGAAAGACAAACAGTTTAAAGTTTTGTTTGGGTTACACTATCGTTCAAACAATCTTCGGAGTTTATTAAGAGGCTGTTATTTCGAATTCATAGAACACTTCTTTAATTTATGTGTTTAAATGAGATATTTAAATAGCATTGGGGCAGAAAGATAAATCATATAAATTAATTATGTTTTTGCACGGACTGCTTTGTCTCTGTAGAAAACTGAAAAGATATAAATTAAATTTTATCAAATAAAAACAATGCTAAAAACTCTGAAGTAAAATAGGCTAGACGCCGTCATTTCTACTACCAATCATTTGACACTGAATGACTATAAAATATAAAAATGTATGACATGAAGAAAAATACTTTCCGATAGTGTGTTGGTTTGTTGCTTTTTCTTTTGATCGCATAGTAACAATAACGCCCCAGTTTGTCATTAGTTCCGAAAGACAAGCAATGGGATCTATCGATATCAAAAAAAAAACCCCGGCTAAGTTTGTTGTGGGTTTCTTAGACCTGGGCGCGATTAGAACCCTCTGTAGTTGTTATCACCATCACTAATAGAAATAGTGAAAAATGTGATATATATATATATTATGAACGATTCTTAGATGCCTGTAGTAGGTTTATATGAATAAAGCTAATTTTGATTTTATTAGTATGAGAGGAGCCGTGGGCAAATCTAGCACGATATTATTGTAAATATATAAATTTATTAATTTTAATATAAATACCTACTAATATTTTCGTAACCAGCGCGATTTGAACCCACCCTTTCTTCTCATTTTCAATTCGAATATTGTCTGCAGTAGCTGTTCAGTAAACAAAGGTCTTTCTTGGGTTTTTTAACTTCCAAGATCTTGAGCCGCAGATCCAGCGATTCCACGTGAGACTTGTGATTTTGTCCAACCACCTAGTGTGAGGTTGGGTCTTCTGCTATCATCTCATTTGTGAGATTAACCGCTTTAATTATTTTAATTCCTTTCTAAAGCTGATACAATCTTTTTTTTTTATCCACTGCAAGTTAGCCCTTGACGGCAATCTCACCTGATGGTAAGTGATGCTGCAGTCTAAGATGGTAGCGGGCTAATCTGTTAGGGGTATGGTAAAGCCATACTCCTAATTGGTTTCTACACGACATCGTGCCGGAACGCTAAATCGCTTGGCGACACGCCTTTGTCGGTAAGGGTTGTAAGTAGCCACGGCCGCAGCCTCCCACCAGAGCAGACTCGAGCCGGGAATCGAACCCAGGACCTCCAACTTGATAATGCAACAGCGCGCGCGCTGCGCCACGGAGGTCGTCAAAAATCTTAACAACACACTAATCCCTTTGCTGAAATGATTCGTATTTACCGACACCATTTTGATTTATCAGTATAATGTTACAAGATGTATTTCGTTTTGCGTTACCGCAAGAATAATTATCCCAACGAAGCCGGGCCAAGGTCTGGGAGTCATGTTCATATCGTTAACATTTACGGACTTGGGAAGGCTACTACTTTGTATGGTTTATTAGAGCTAGTTTGATTTTTCGACAAAATATTTGATCAACAAGGTCAACTATTGATTGGTGTGTCAGTCTCTTTCTTTACTCGTAAATTTATTATTTATTTATTTATTATTAATATAAAAGGAATATAATTAATTATACAATAACGGCACCGAAAAAACCAAAGAGGTTTGTCCTCGGTGCTAATCTGTAACTTAACAGCTTAAAACTAGATGAACTGAGTAAGCAAATTGGGCATGAAAAGGACATTTCCTAACTGAGTTAGACGGTCGACACAAATGAGTCAACCGTCCAACTCAGACAAAAAATATTCTTTTAATTTCTGTTCGACATTTTTAATATGTAATTTTTGGAACGCTAGAGGTAGTTCGTTCATGAATCGAGGAACCAAATACGCGGACGTGCGCTCGCCGTACGTATTGTTAGCGCCCGTAATGTTAAAGCGGTTGGCCGCCATCGCCCGCGTGTGTACAGGATGTCCTTTTTTAATGAGTATCTTCTCATTGAAGAACTCTTCTTTGAATATTGTGTATTTAAACAGCTTCTGAACAGGTAACAGGTAATGTTTGGCAATGTTTAAATAGCCCCAGTTCGTTACCATCGTACTTACATTTGATGGAATTGGAGACCATAGATTAAATGAAAGCATAGGTTGATTTTTAGCACTCCCTGGTTTTTGTAAAGGACGCGATGTTATAGGTATTATATTTCTCAATTGCAATTTTTAATGAGCCTAGCCATCCTAGCCGTGATATGATCCACTTCTGGTAACGGAACTTTAAAGAAAAAAAGGATATAGAGCCAAATCACGGGTTAACTCGGGTATACTCTACGACGCATGAGGTAGACAGCGTATTGTATTGAGATTTTTTACATAATAATTTGCTTAAGACATTTATTGACAAAAATAATTACCGAAACCACAAAAATGTGCAAATTAACATTACTCAAAATTAGAACTAAATATGGCAGAAAAACTATACAGGTCGAGGAGGCATATATGATAGTCTATCGAAAGAGATTTTCTGTGCGAGGTAGTTTGTTTAATTCAGAAATAAGCTTAAGAAGTATAGTCCTAAGTTTTTTATATTTATAAAGCTTTATTATTATTTTTTATCACTTAGACTGAATAACTTAGTTCTACTTGTTTATGTAATTTAATATCTCATTAAGTGAAACTGTTTCTTTTGAGAATAATGATCTTTAAACATTATTCTCAAAATTTGAGTTCAGGATATTATGATGCCTAGTTAAAAATGCTAACAGTTGACGACGAGTTTTTTTAACTACCCTCAATAATCAGTGTGAAATATTTTTATTAATTGTTTTTTTTTCCCCTCTACAAGTTAGCCCTTGACGGCAATCTCACCTGATGGTAAGTTATGATGCAGTCTAAGATGGTAGCGGGCTAACCTAGGGGTATGGTAAACCCATACTCCTAATTGGTTTCTATGCGACATCGTGCCGGAACGCTAAATAGCTTGGCGTCACGTCTTTGTCGGTAGGGTAACTAGCCACAGCCGAAGCCTCGAAAGCGTCGAAATTCGTAGATTAGGTTGAACAATCGTTACTAAGATCGATTTTTACCGTCTAAAACTTTTTTTTTTAAGAATTTCACTACGGCTTGTGTTATTTTGAACCGAATATGTCTTTGTCGGTAGGGTAACTAGCCACAGCCGAAGCCTCCCACCAGACCAGACTCGAGCCGGAAATCGAACCCAGGACCTCCAACATTATAATGCGACAGCGCACACGCTGCGCCACGGAAATCGTCGAAATTCGTAGATTAGGTTGAACAATCGTTACTTACATCGATTTTTACCATCTAAAACGTTTATTTTTAAGAATTTCACAACGGCTTGTGTAATTTTATCTCACAAACCGAATGTGTACTGTAAGCTCATGAAATATTCAGTTAAAAGTAACAGTGTATACTCATCAAAGTCAGATTATAACTGTTTGTTTACATAACGCCATTACGTTTCCAAATTGTGCATTAATCTAAATTAACATTGCCGTCTGTTTTGCTTTTAATTCCTTAAGCGTGCACTGGCAGTCTTTGATCTGCCGTATTCGTTGACCTATATGTGGCGTACGTGGTCAGGGACCAAGTGTATAAAACTGAGCTGAATTGAAACTAAGCTGCGATAGCCTAGTGGTCAGGGCGTCCGCCTCCTAATAACAGCTCGGGGGTTCTAACTCTGCAAAATTATGTGCGTTTTTAAGCGATCAAAATATCACTTGCTTCAACGGGGAAGTATTCAGTCTTGATTAATAAAAAATAAGCTTAATATCAAGTAATTTATACAGGATTATAAAAAATTGAGGCGGTGATAGCCTAGTGGTTAGGGCGTCAGCCTCCTAATCAGCGGTCGGCGGTTCGATTCCGGCCACGCACCTCTAACTTTTCGGAGTTAAGTGCGTTTTTAAGCAATTAAAATATCACTCACACAACGGTGAAGGAAAACATCGTGAGGAAACCTGCACGCCTGAGTCTTTATAATAAGCGCAAAGGCGTGTGAAGTCTGCCAATCCGCATATGGGCAGCGTGGTGGACTGTGGCCAAACACTTTCATATTGGTTGGAGACCCGTGCTCTGTAGTGAGCCGGCAATGGGATGATCATGATGAAATTGGAACCGGATTGAGATTCTATAGTGCCTGTATCCCACAGTAATATTTCCCACATGAACTTGAAAAATTTCTTGATTTTTTAATTTACACGATTTCACATTTTTTGCTTTCCACTTACTATTTATTTGAACTATTTTTTAATATCCAACTACACAACGACTCCCTGAAATAATAACAAACTTTAGGGGAATTTTAGAAATTTAACATTTCTGAATTGGTGGTGGCTAGTTACCCGAATAATTTGTGCAGCCAAGCGATTTAGCGTTCTGGCACGATGTCCTGTTTAGGAATATGGGCTTATAACTGCCATACGTTTAAAAGTTAGCCCGTTTTCATATAAGCCTGCATAATAACCACCAGGTAAGTTTGCAGATTGCTAAAGGGATAAAAAATATATAACAGAGATTTACAGTTCCTTTGTAACAAAAATAAGGCGTAGCTTAAAATGATCATCTTCGAAAAGCGTGTGCACGGAATCAATCCCGGCCTCGAGCTTTCATCTCATCCTTTTTAACGGAATCCATTCAACAAATTTACCTTGAAGCGGTAAAATCTCAGAGATCTATTGTATTCATCTTTCTTGTTGAATTTCACTACGGTAAACCTGTGACAGTTTCCTGCTTGTTCGACGGCAATATAATTTTAGAGTAAGCGGTGATAGCCTAGTGGTTAGGGCGTCAGCCTCCTAATCAGAGGTCGGCGGTTCGAATCCGGGCACGCACCTCTAACTTTTCGGAGTTATGTGCGTTTTTAAACAATTAAAATATCACTTGCTTCATCGTGAGGAGACCTGCACGCCTGAGAGTTTTCTATAATCTTCTCAAAGGCGTGAGAAGTTTGGCAATCCGCAAATGGCCAGCGTGGTGGACTATGGCCAAACCCTTCTCATATTGAGAGGAGACCCGTGCTCTGTAGCGAGCCGATAATGCGTTGATCATGATGATGATAATTTTAGCCACCCTCAGAACACAGTTTCTCATTCCTTCTACATTGGATGTAACACACAAAGTACCTATCTCTGTTGAAAAAGGTACATTAAAGGTAAGTAGCTCTTCATATACATGCCCCATATATATCTCTCGCCTCGACCTACTTGTGAAATACCGCTTTGATGCAAGTAAAAACATCCAGCGTAACCTGAACACCACGTTAACGATGCGCAAATTTTTCATACGAACTAGAAGCCAGTGCTGTAAATAGCTGATTGGCATTTTTAGAATTTCTTATTACAAGGCAGTTTCTTGCAAATTTTTTTATTTTATTTAATAGGTTTACTAGTGATTTTTACATTCACTTTCACTATAGTTACATAAAAAAAAACTTGAGAGGTGTCAAAGGACACCCGGATGGAACGAAGTTCCTTTCGATTAATTAGTGAATGAATTGTAATAAAATTTTATTTTGTTTAAGTTATAATATTTTTTTTTTTATTATTAACAAATATAATGTTATATAAACTTAATCAGTAGGCTCAATTTTGTACTCCATCAGCAATATCCGGAACTTGTGCAGAAACACTGTCAGGATTCATTATTATTATTTATTACATATTTACAAAAATCCTGTATACACTCAACAAAAATAATCGTCGTGACACCACACTGTTCAATGCGAAATAGAAATGAAAATATCTGGCTTGCTTTCTATAAGAGAGAGAGAGACAGACAGAGAAACATGCGACGCCGCACAGCTTTCAATAACAAAAAGTGTCGTGACAACTTTTCGTAAGAATTTTTTCCGTCTAGCCCCCTTTCACAACGCGCGATAAGGAACTTCGTTCCAATAATTTACATGCTTATTGTATGTAAAATCGTCTTGAAGTAAACACAACATGCAGTTTAAGTTACATTGCAATATAGCGATAGTTACAACAAAGTCAAGTTAATATTGTACATTAAACATTATAAAGAGAAAAAAAAAAATAAACAAATATACTTAACAAAATGCAGATTAAAAATAAACATCTGGTAACAGTAATGTAAACTTAATTTTATCCATTTTGTACGTGGAAATTTAGATTTTTGAAATGGCATTGGGAATTTTTACGGTTGAGAAGTAATTACGAACGTATAGCATAGGTGCTTAAAAATGTATTGTAATACTTACGTTAATTACCATAACACTTCTGATGGAAGTACATTAAATATTCAGAAATTATATTTCACTGCTTGTACCAGTATCTTCGGAACCTTGCATAAAGGGACTCCTTTTAATAATATATTTTAGTTATGATGTTATATTTTTTTTTATTATTTTTAGTTTTAAGTTATATATTTATTCTTGAAACTAAATATAAATTCAAATTCAAAATAATTTTTATTCAAATAGTCCTCAAAAAGGCACTTTTGACGCGTCAATAATTTACATAGTAGTTATTTCATGGTGATAACTATATTCGTAAACTTAAAACTAAAGCTATGAGGGTTCCAAACGCGCCCGGTCTAAGAAGAAGCCCACAACAAACTTAGCCGGGTTGATAGTTGATTAGCTCGGGTAGTATATTATTATTTACATAAATATACGTATATAATTCTTCGTTAAAGGTTTGATATGTATTTATGTATATTATGGTATATCATTTCGGTGTGGTCTATGTGAAATTTCAATTCATTCTTGTATTTTAAACTTCTGCTTGCTTATATAATTTGCCTTTATCAGTTGAAGAGTTGCTAGCTCTGCATTTTAAATTCTCCACGTCGTCTCATTCACGATGCAATATTGTTCACAATAAGAGAAGCCAATGTTGTATATTTCTGTATACAGAAATTTGTTTCTGCAATGCACTTCAGAAATAATGCACCTTTAACTGCGAAGCAATTATTAAGTAAACAAACGTGCTTTAGTCAAGGAGCGATTCTGCTTTCAATCGAATAGTTCCGTCGTTCTTTATCTTCGGATTTCCGCAGATTGTTACTTCAACAAGTTTTTTTTTATCCGCTACAAGTTAGCCCTTGACGGCAATCTCAACTGATCGTAAGTGATGATGCAGTCTAAGATGTTAGCGGGCTAACCTGTTAGGGGTATGGTAAACCCACACTCCTAATTGGTTTCTACGCGACATCATGCCGGAACGCTAAATCGCTTTGCGACACGTCTTTGTCAGTAGGGTGGTAACTAGCCGCGGCCGAAGCCTCCCACCAGACCAGACTCGAGTCGGGAATCGAACCCAGGACCTCTAACTTTATAATTCAACAGCGCACGCACTGCGCCACGGAGGTCGTCCGGAGGAGGAGGACGGATTTATGATTGGCGTTACGAAATGTTTTTCCAGAAGTTCTGAAACACCACTGCGGTTAAGTTGCAAAGTTCTTAAATCATGGTGCTAACTAAACCGTCTTCTGTGAAGTACTGCTTAGTAACCCATGTTTCTGCGGTAAATGGTAATCCAGTCGCAGAAACTTTGACCTCATTTTCTGAAGACCGTGGGATCTCTGGCATCTTTAATTTTAAGTGCGTTTAAATCAATAAATCTATTTATATTTGACGACTCCGTGGCGCAGCGCGCGCATTGCCACGTTGGAGGTCCTGAAAAATGGGACGGAAAAGTAGTGCACAAATAGCGACGCGTGCACTCCTTTCCCCCAGTGTGTGACAAGGCTAGACGAAAGTCTAGCCAATTCTAACACTCGAGCCGTATAATCCGAATGAATTACAAAGCACTACGCGCCGCTATAGATAATATAACGGCCAGATGTCTAGTGTATTAGACGGGTTGTCATACATCGATATACCGATATGTAGGAATGTATAGTTAGTTGGTGAAAAATTCTCGCCTTGTTTTTGTATGACGCGCTCTATCTACGGCTAGTGGTAAATCAATGCTCCTATACAACAACTTGGTTTATAGATAACATATTACGGGAACTGCATATTGCTTTCGCCAATACGCCGATCTCATATCATCCGTTATGTCACAGCAAGTTCGCTTGTCAACATCGTGTACCAATTTGCATCCGAAATGAGATGTAAGTCGATCTTACCAATTTTCATATTAATTTATCGCGGGTCGATTATTTAAATTTCAAAATGACTTAGTTAATACACTGACTAGTTACCGTACAGTTCAGAAACAGTTTAATTAAATGGAGCTATGGAAGTTGCTATCCTATTTAAAATTTATATATGAATATGAAATACTAACACAAAAATTGTAAGAAGACCATTTTGGCAATCAACTCGGAAGAGAAACATTAGACGTTATCACAGCCTATTAAATAAATAATTAAATAATTTGTAATACTAAGAAAAATTTAAATAAGATTTCTTGTTAATTAATTTTGAGATAAAAACATCAGTAATCTTCATTATCGTCCTTATTAATATCCCACAGCACAGGCTTTCTCTAGACATAGATTTGGAAATTACATACTGCTCGAAAAAGAGTTGGCGTTCTAAAACGGTTATTATCGTATATTCGTTATATTAAATGGGATCAACTGATTAGCGTGATCACGAGGTTAAAAGTGAATATTTATTAGATATCTTATACATATTTACTTTTGGGCACCACCTGAGATCGACTTAGTCGGTCATCGTACTAATCGATTACCAAACCACGAGGGTAACAACTGCCCCGATTTACAGACATATCAAATACCACCTGAGATGGCTATAGTTGGTGATTAATTACAATTTCAACTAGAAAAAGAATACCTATGGTATACATGAATTCAGATTAAAATTAAATTCAGTCACTTTAGTTAGTCTAAAACTAGAACAAAGCTGGGTGTCACGAAAACGAATAATTAAAGTCGTTTATGAAGACAGCGTTTTTTTTTTTAACCAACCTGTTTATTGAAGTCAATTGTGATGTTCACCATCATTAATGTACTTTTAATATGACGTTTTAAAATCTATATATATAAAAATCAATTGCTGTTCGTTGGTCTCGCTAAAACTCGAGAACGGTTGAACGAATTTGTCTTATCTTGGCCTTGAAATGTTCGTGGAGGTCTAGGTAAGGTTTAAAAAGTGAGAAAAATTCTAATAATTGCCGGGAAAACCCTAAAAACAGCCCTTTTCTTTTTCCCATATAAACGTTTTCTAAATAAAATGTAGAGTCAATTTGAACTTTATTGATATTCAATAAAGTTCATATTAAATTATAATCACTCAGTGTTAAGTCTAAGAAATGTAGGTGTGTTCCTAACTTCAAAGAGTCAATTTGCAATTTATTTTATCCCGGCATTTCCACGGAAACGGGAACTACGCGGGTGAAACCGCGGGTCACAGCTAGTAGCTTATAAACTAGGCCTACTTGAAAGGATTGAATTTGTAATTAGAGGGAGACAACTGTATGTTGGTTATACCGTGTAAATATAACTTACTATTCATCAAAGGAGGAAGCGGCCGTAGGTAGGCAATAAAGATAATTTTAATGTTGACATTTTGAACGGTTTTTAATTTAATTATAACTATTTTAAACGTTTACCAGTAAGTTATGGTATCGATTTCGTTTTATATCCCTTTTTTATTGGCTACCAGATGTCATTAAGGCGATCATAAAATATGGACAAGTCGTTGGCAATTTGTAAACACGATTTGTAGCCGCCCTGTTGACATCATTTGGAAATGTTTAACAAATACAAGCCTTTGTCCATTCCATACATTTGGACTTATACCCTATATCATCATGATCAACCCATTACCGGCTCACTACAGAGCTCGGGTCTCTTCTCAATATGAGAAGGGTTTGGCCATAGTCCACCACGCTGGCCATGTGCGGATTGGCAGACTTCACACGACTTTGAGAACATTATGGAGAACTCTAGGGCGTGCGGGTTTCCTCACAATGTTTTCCTTCACCGTTAAAGCAATTGATATTTTAATTGTTTAAAAACGCACATAGCGCCCGGATTCGAACCGCCGACTTCTGATTAGGATGCTGACGCCCTAACCACTAGGCTATCACCGCGGTTATACCCTATATATCTATACCCTAAAGGTTAGCCCTTGACGGCAATCTCACCTGATAGCAAGTGACGATGCAGTCTAAGATGGTAGCGGGCTAAACTTGTAGGGGTATGGTAAATCCATACTCATAATTGGTTTCTGCGCGATATCGTGCCGTATACTAAATCGTTTGGCGACACGACTTTGTCGGTAGGGTGGTAACTAGCCACGACCAAAGCCTCCCAGACTAAACTCGAGCTGGGATTCGAACCGAGTGAGGTCCCTCGGTTTGAATCCTAACTTTATAACGAATCAGCGTACGCGCTGTGCTACCGAGGACCTTAATATATATTTCACTTAATTATTGTTTGATTGAAATTGAATACTCAGAAATTTTACCCGTATGATGTAGATGGCAATCGCTTCAAGTACATAAGGCAATATGAACGTTTATATAAGAGCAGTTACTTAAGAAGTAAGATAAAAAGCATTCATCTCAGTGGTCCGAATGAGATTTTTCCTTTTGTCAATTGACTTAAGCTCCAAAGAACGCACGTAAAAGCATCCACGTTAAAATAAAGCTCATAAGATTCTGCGTACAAAGGGATTGTTGGGTTTTATTTACTCGAAAATCTTCATTATCTTAATGTTTCTTTTATATTCCATACCTACTTATAAATGCGAAAGTGTGTTTTTATCTCTATTCATCTTTCACGTAGCAGTCGATTGGAGAACTCTCAGGCGTGCAGGTTTCCTCACGATGTTTTCCTTCACCGTTGAAGCAAGTGATATTTTAATTGTTAGGTGCGTGCCCGGATTCGAACCGCCGACCTCTGATTAAGAGGCTGACGCCCTAACCACTAGGCTATCACAGCTCAAACTAAACTTATCGTCTATAGTTAATTGAGATATATACAGGGCGCGTTTGGAACCCTCATAGCTTTAGTTTTAAGTTTACGAATGTGGTTATCACCATCAAATGACTACTATGTAAATTATTGACGCGTCAAAAGTGCCTCTTAAAGGACTATTCGAATAAAGATTATTTGAGTTTAAAAATTTGAATTTATGCTTATACTTATTTTTATTCCGGTAAAATGTACGTTCAAATAGAACAAATCTAATCCTTCAATCCTCTGAAAAAGACTGCTGAGCGGAATTTGATGAAATCTTTGGGTTTGGGTAAGGTAATATTGATAGTTTGTATTTTGGTTCTGACTAAAATTTTAACGGTTATTGACCCAGAACAGTATCACGAAGATGGTACGATAAAGATAAGAAACCATATGAATCATTTACTCATTTGTGATTCTTTATTGAGACGTACGAGAAAAAAAAAGGTTGTGGTTTGTCATGCTTGACAGACTGCCAAAATCTGGGTTGTAAGTTAACCCAAGTTTTGGCAAGTTTATGGTGGGATTGGAAGGGCTTTGTTCATTATGCGCTTCTACCGCCGGGCGGAAGCATCGTTCCGGATCTATAAAGCCAACAACTGATGAGATTAAAATGAAATTAAATGTAAAAAAACGAGTTTTCATAAACATACGATGAAACTTTTATCTGAAACTCATATAGGTAAGGATATTTCGTTAATAGTACATGTGGGTGAAACCGCGAATATTAATTTTCTTCATGTATTATATTAAGACTATATTTATACATAACAGTTTATTAATTCTCTCATTTCATTCAAACCCAAACAACTGGCACATATTGGCTTTCTTTGCGTTAAAATAGAATATGAAATAAGATTTTTTCCCCTCAAAGGGAATAAATTAATTTGATTTCAACGTTACGGTTTCGAATATTTTTTTCTCCAAAGTCCAGTTAATTAGAAGCCCCTTCGAAAGATCGTATAATCCATAGTTCAAAGTGCTTTTCATTTTATTGCTTACTGATATTGCTTTCGTCAAAAAAAAACTTTGTTCCTTCGAATTTCGAAACATGTTATTTGAACGTAGTAGACGGTTAAATAAAACGAATGCTATCTGGGTTTTTGATTCAAAATTTGATCATAATTTACTTTCAGGGTTATGGCAGTTTTTGAAACCCAATTCTCCTTATCATTAAATCAATTTTAAACATTTATGTATTACTTTGTTTTGTGTTGCGTTTTTGTTACATTGTTCTATGTACAATGAAGACATTTGTCAATCTATCTATATACTCGTATCTCTGTGATTTCTGATATTATATGTAAACGATATTATTTTCTTATCAATAACGTCACAAATGTTAAGGCATTGCGGTATGTAGGGTACAAATTGCCTATTTTCGAGTTTCTAAATTTAAAAACATAGGACTTTCATACAAACTTTCAACCCCTATTTTACCCACTTAGGGGTGGAACTTCCAAAAATCCTTTCTTAGCTGAAATCTCTTAACTATAAACTACCTACTTGCTAAATTATAGCTTTATACGTACAATAGTTTTTGAGATCTCGTGTTTAATCAGTAAGTATGTAAGTAAGTAAGTGATCTTTCGCTTTTATATATATAGATAAGACTTATTGCAGATAGTAAATACTTGAGCGAAATATGACCCTTTGATTATTGTGTATTTGAACACAAAAGTATGACAAGCCTCTTGAATTGCGTACGAGATATAGCCCCGAAATTGTCCCATTGTTGTATGAGGGCGAATCAATTTGGGGATGGAAACGTGAGTTACGCGAACGTACAGAAAATAGAGATCGTTACACAGCCGGAGAGTGTTACAGGCTTATTTTACGGTCCACATTTAATTTCTAAGGGTCCACTGTCGTCTACCTTTCCGTTTGTTTATCACCGGGCTGTATCTTATGAACCGTAATATTTAGTCGTATGTCTATGTATACACATACGACTAAATATATACACAAAGTACGTATTCAACACTCTTATAATGGAATAATAATGATACGTATTTAATACTCTTTTATAAAAAGTGATTTAAAAAACCCAGACAGAGAACTGCAAAATGAGAGCCATGGAATTAAAAACTGATAAATGCCAAACATACAACAGAACGTAGAGGCATGACGGCACAGCAGAACGTTATGCCATAAACAGTTACGGCATATGGATCGATATTACGCATCAATAGATAGAAAAAAATTAGTAGAGTAACGTTGAGTGAATATTTTCAGCCATATCCGATATTAATGTTATAAATTCGAAAGCGTGCTTGTCTGTTTATAACTTTTATTCGTCTACTGCAACGATTTTAATGAAATATAAAACTTTTACTTTTCCCGGAAAACAAGCGTTCCTGTGGAAAAACACTTGTCATCGTACGATAACTTCGCTTCTTCGCTTAGACGGCAAATATAACGCATATGAATTTGTTATTGAATTGAATTTGTGGAATTTTTAAGGCACCCAATATTTTCCTGAGAATAGTATTCAGGACGTCGTCATTCGAATTCTAAAATATTATTAACTACACTAAAGAGAAAATTGTTTATCAAATTTAAATGTAATAAAGCTCGAACAAGTCTCTTATTAAAACATAAGCCTTTATCCAGAGTTCATCTTACGTAATTAAGTTCTAAAATATTTCAAGTGCGTAACTTAGGTACCTCGTGCGTAAGATGTTAATGTTAATTTTCTTTTAGCATAAATAGCAAGCTTATTTATGTTTTGGAGACCACCCATACTGGCTAACTGCATCAAGCTGTGATGTTGGGAAATACCCGGCAAGAGCAATTAGCGGGTTTATAATTCTGAATTTTGGTCTGTCCTGGGTGGGGAAGGCTACCACTGTGGTTAGTTACCACTATACGAACAAAAATTAGTTAGTTTTGAACTGATTAGGGATACCTATAGGTTTAATGAGAAAGGTTCTGATAAGAAAACATTCGAATTTAGAAACTGAATCTATACAAATAAATAAAATTGGAGTGTCTGTTTGTAATATTGAAATAACCATTTTTTACTACATGCATATGAATATGTAGACGGTACATACACCAAAATATTTTTTTTTTACAGTTTTTGTCTGTCTGTCCGTCTGTTTGTTCCGGCTAATCTCTGAAAAGGCTGGAGCGATTTTTACGGGACTTTTATTGGCAGGTAGCTGATGTAATAAGGAGTAACTTAGGCTATTTTTATTTTAGAAAAATAAAGTAATTTTGCAATGTCCAAGTACTGTCCAGTACAGTGCGCAGCTCACGCGCATGCCAGCGCCTGTGCCATCATGTCTCGGGCGCCTCCCACTTCTCCCACCAATTGTTTTAGTTAGTAATTATTTCAATAAGTAAGGTTAGTAATCTAATGCACACTAACTCAACGCAGACGAAGTCGCGGGCGTCAGCTAGTAGAAAATATATTTAGGCTATTTGTGAAACAAACTTTCATATGAAAATTCAGTGTTCTTTTAGCAGTGCCAGTGACATTTGGGTGCTATGAAATATAGTCGTTTAATATAGATTAGAACTAGAGTAAAAAGGTTCATTAAACTTATAGCCCGGCTCGAAGTGATGGACAACGTTGGTTTAGGGAACTGAAGGTGATGATATCGGTGACCCTAGGTGAGGTAGGCGAGTATTAGGCGGTTGATATTATATTAGTGGAAAACTATAATTTGAAAGTTATTACAAAAAACTATTTTTAGCTGCTGTGCGTTGCATACGCTATAAATAACCAATGAATTCTTGTATTAATAATATTGCAGTTTAATCATCAAATGCTAAATTGATTTCGTATGCTAATATTTATTTTAATTCATAAATAATTTACCTGGCTAAGTTTGTTGTGGGCTTCTTCTTAGACCGGGGCCCGTTTGGAACCCTCATAGCTTTAGTTTTAAGTTTACGAATTTAGTTATCACCATTAAATCACTACTATGTAAATTATTGACGCGTCAAAAGTGCCTTTTAAAGGCCTATTTGAATAAAGATTAGTTGAATTTGAATTAAAATTATTATCACTGGTAAGTGGCTAACTGCCTCGTTGGTCTAGTCGTTAGCATGTTCCTATTAAAAGAACTTGTGTTGAAAATTCCCTTTAGTGACCTGAGGAAATCTCTATTACATGATAATCTTTAAAGCCGCATTGCATTGGATTGACCCACATTGGAGCGTCATGGTTGTTTAAATGCTCTTAGAAGAGAGTAAGCCTGTGCCCAGATGTCGGTCGACATCTGGGATGACAATAATGAATATGATTTTCGCATGCTAATTTTTTGCCAAAACATTTCATTAAAACTAAAGTATCTCAATGGCTTTTACAAAAAAAATCTATTCAAACCATATTATGAACTTCGACTAAACACACACACACACATAATTTTCTATATACTTTTCGTTTTATTGTTATAATTATTTTAGAAGTACATTAAATTATTAATACAAGGTTCAGAGGAAGAAGAACACAGTTTTTACTAATGCAGGACCGTCCTTGCCATTTGTCTGTATAAGTCTTCTCAATAAAGATTTTTATTTATCATTATTAAAAAGCGATTTCCAAATATACAATAAACAGCAAGTATAATTTGCTATACTCCGCGGACAACCGGGAGATTTGTATTTGTACGTTTCGACCCGACATGTTGATTTACAGCTCCTGAGGATGATCCGGTGTCGGGTCGAAACGTGCGTAGATGTTCTAGTGGAAGATTTTGTGTGGTGTTATACTATACTAATCTCCCGGTTGTCGGCGGAATATAGCCAATTATACTTGCTGTTTATTGTTTATCATGGTCTTCCGCAAAGTAACGCCTGCTTCTATTCATTATTTCCAACTAATTTGCCACTAGTAATGAATGGCACTAACGAGAACGACCTCTAAATTAACTTAAAGTTTTACGTGATCTCTGCCTGAACCAACTGAAGTAACGAATTACAAATTGCAAACTTAAACACGCCTAAAGGCCCTAACTAATTAAGTTTTGTTGGCTTAAATGTCAGAGGCAGTTAGTATCCCAAGTTCGGCGTTATATTTTATCGAAATTTTACCCAGTTGTATTGTATTTCGCCTAGTCTCTGCGGGATATCGGAAAAGTTAAGTTTACCAAGTACGGGTTTCGTGATAACAACCCAGATGTTAAGCTTAAAAGGGAAAATTTGTAAGACGGCCGTTAAATCCATTGTGTTGTATGGATCAGAATGTTGAACGGTAAAAGCAGAGTAGTACGTACCTATGCAATCAAATGGGAAGTTATTATTTATTTCTGTCAGCTTCTTACAAAAAGCTGGCCTGGAAGAGATCGCTTCAAGTGATAAGGTCGCCTTTTGCTTTCATATTATGTATTTCTTGTTTTAAAATATCACTTGCTTTAACGGTGAAGGAAAACATCGTGAGGAAACCTGCACGCCTGAGAGTTCTCCATAATGTTCTCAAAGGCGTGTGAAGTCTGCCAATCCGCACATGGCCAGCGTGGTGGACTATGGCCAACCCCTTCTCATATTGAGAGGAGACCCGCGCTCTGTAGTGAGCCGGTAATGGGTTGTTCATGATGATGATGATGATGATGATGATTTCTTGTTGTTCTATTTTTCCTTTCTTTTGCAATAAAATTGTATATATAAATAAAATAATTTTCAATAGGCTTATAACTATCTGGCTTGCACAGATATTGAATTTTTATGAGGATTATCAAATGTATCCATAATAACATCGCTTAAAAATACATGTGTGGTTTTTTTCAGTCGTTCATAGAATATATTATGGCGCATGTTTAAATCACGCATGCATAATGACTTTCTCTTTCTTTCTTTTCCTTCTGCATAATATATTACTTTATATTTGTTTCTTTTTACTTTCTCATTTAACGAAATTTTCTTAAATGTGGAATGTCATTCTTGAAATATCACACCTATTTTTTATCTTTTTACTCTCTCATTTAACGACATTTACTTAAATGTGAGATGTTGTTTTTTTTATATACTACAAGTCAGCCCTTGACGGCTATCTCACCTGGTGGTAGGTGATGATGCTGTCTAGGATGGTAGCGGGCTAACCTGTTAGAAGTATGGTAAACCCACTCTCTTAGTTGGTTTCTAAGCGACATCGTGCCGGAACGCTAAATCGCTTGGCGACACATCTTTGTCGGTAGGGTGGTAACTAGCCACGGCCGAAGCCTCCCACCAGACCAGACTCGAGCCGGGAATCAAACCCAGGACCTCCAATTTTTTAAAATGCGACAGCGCACGCACTGTGCCACGGAGGTCGTCAAATGTCCTTGAAATATCACTCCCAATTTTTATGAAAAATAAAATAGTTTTACTTCAAATAAATGCTAGTATAATAAGCTGTTTAAATTCGATGAAACATGGAGTCACCTAAAATAAGAGATATTTTTTGAAAACTTGTCATTATCATGATCAACCCATTGCTGGCTCACTACAGAGCACGGGTCTCCTCCCAATATGAAAGGGTTTGGCCATAGTCCACCACGCTGGCCATGTGCGGATTGGCAGACTTCACACGCCTTTGAAAATATTATAAACTCTCAGGCTTGCAGGTTTCCTCACGATATTTTCCTTACCGTTGAAGCAAGTGGTATTTTAATTGCCTAAAAACGCACATAACTTTGAAAAGTTAGAGGTGCGTGCCCGGATTCGAACCCCCGACTTATGACGAAGAAGCGGACGCTCTAACCACTAGGCCATCACAGCTTTAAAAATTGTACTTGTAACGAAACAAAAAATTTAAATAACCTCCGAGGCATGTCATAATCAGCAATAGTTTGTAAAGCCCTGAAGCCAGGGCAACAAAAGATACCCGGCACGGTCGTTGACCGCAATCCGGGGGCGTCGTGGGGGAAAGCTTTAGACCATTGAAGTATCCTTTAGTGACAAAGACCCGTGTAATTAACTCCGGGCAAATATTGCGTCATTCTAATGGACAGATTATATCATGTGACCTATTTTTGCGGGCATATTTTTCTAGCAAACTATTGAAAGATCCTTTTTTTTAGTTACTTTTGACGACCTCCGTGGCGCAGCGCATACTGTCGCATTATAAAGTTGGAGGTTCTGGGTTCGATGCCCGGCTTGAGTTTGGTCTGGTGGGAGACTTCGGCCGTGGCTAGTTACCACCCGACAGAGACGTCGCCAAGCGATTTAGCGTTCCGGCACGATGTCGCGTAGAAACAAATTAGTAGTGTGAGTTTCATCATCACCTTGATCAATCCATTATCGGCTCACTATAGAGCACGGGTATCCTCTCAATAAGAGAAGGGTTTGGCCATAATTCACCATGCTGACATATGCGGATTGGCAGACTTCACACGCCTTCGAGAACATTACGAAGAAATCTCAGGCGTGAAGGTTTCCTTACGATGTTTTCCTTTTACCGTTGAAGCAAGTGATATTTTAATTGCTTAAAAACGCACATTACTCCGAAAAGTTAGAGGTGCGTGCCCGGATTCGAAACCCCCGACTTCTGAATAAGGGGCGAACGTTCTTAGCACTAGGCTATCACAGCTTTGTGAGTTTACCATACCCCTAAAGGGTTAGCCCGATTCCATCCTAGACTGCATCATCACTTACCAGGTCAGATAGCCGTCAAGGGCTAACTTGTAGTGTCTAAAAAAATTAAAAAATTACGTACCTTTTCTGATTTTTGTTTTCGGACTGTCTATTAGCTGTAAAAACCCTATTGGTTGCCACAGCGTAACCGGGCTGTTTGGCGAGCTTCGGAAAGAAGCTCTGCCAGAAGAAATTTTGAGCCCTAGGGCTCGAAGAAACTAAGGGAACGACTGCCTCCTTTGAGGCCGAACCTCGGCTTAGGCGACGTTTGGGATAACGGGGGGGTCGGACGGTGACCTTTTCTGAGTAACTCCATTCATGTACCACGGTCGTAGCTTATGCAATGGTTTGTAAAGTACTGAAGTTGGTATCCTTCGTCGCCAAGAGTTCGCGTACTAAGTTGGCACAAACGATAACTTGCTTAATTTTACTATTTTAAGTTAGAAAGACAGTGATAAAGTTAGCTTTATTATTAGTGAAGTGCTTTATATTCCCCTATGCAATTATTTTACTTGATAGTGACAAACTAAATTTCGTAATATCGTTATCAAATCAAATTAAATCAAAATAGCTTTATTCATGTAAACCTGTTACAACCACAGTAAACTACAAGTTAGACCTTGACGGCTATCACACCTGTAGGTAAGTGATGATGCAGTCTAGGATGGTAGCGGGCTAACCTGTTAGGGGTATGGTAAACCCACATTTCTAATTGGATTGTACGCGATATCGTGAACGTTAAATCGCTTGGCGACACGTCTTTGTTGGTAGGGTGATAACTAGCCACGGCCGAAACCTCCCACCAGACCAGACTCGAGCCGGGAATCGAACCCAACTTTAAAATGCAACAGCGCACGCGCTGCGCCACGGAGGTCGTCAACGGTCGTCATTCAATCAAATTAGCTTTACTCATGTAAACCCATGAAGCGTTCATATACGATAACAATTTTTCTATTATTTTTATTCAAGAAGTGATGATTTTAACTAGGCTTGCTAACGTAAAACTAAAGCTAAGAGGGTTCCAATTGAGCCCAGTTCTAAGAAGAAGCCCGCTACAAACTTAGCTTTAGGTTTATTTTTGTTGTTGTCACAATCTTACGTAATCAGTAAATAATTAAAATTTGCTATGGATTTAGAGCAATTAACACCCAACCTTTCGCATTATGAAAACTTTGAACTTATTGTACCTTATACCTAAAGCAGGGGCAGTAGATTATATTGCTCAAGTACATACATACATACTAACATACATGCATATATAATGCCACAACGCGACGCGATCAGCTGCGAATCGTTGCGACGCGACGGTAGCTTCCCCGCATTAATTTATTAGTTGTATTGTAATTGTAAGCCAAAGTGTTATGTTAATACTAAAACGAAATAAGTACAAGTAAAAAAAAAATGTAAAAAATGTTAAATGTTTTTTTTTTTTTTTTTTCGTTTTATTGCTTTACACAGATTAGCCAATGTCAAGTTTAATATTTTATTAGTTCTCTCTTTTTATGGCTTCGCAGAGACTAGCCAATGTCAAGTTAGGGAGAAATGGCGGGAAACCTCGCACTCTCCGGACGCGGCTCCCCCAAACATTTCCCAAATTAATACCTGTTAACCATTCAGAAAACCAGCCACTACACAAACGACACCAAAACTGTCCACGACACAACCATCACCAGTCCTTTCCAAAATTAGCCAATAAACATAAATTCAAGAAAAGCGCGAAAAAACCGCGCCCGCCATATACGAAGTCTCCCGCCTTTCTCCATGTTAAATGTTACAATTACAATGTTAAATGTTGTAACAGCTTAAATACACCCAACCGTATTCTGAAGAAAAAAAATTTAAGTTAAGGAAAAAATCATAATTAACATACTCACGGGACGCTTATCAGTTTTACATTACGTTATGACTCTTATATAAAGCTGTAATTTAGTTTCTTTTAAGATGTACTTAAGCTTATTTCTATAATGTTAAATTAAGGATCTTTGTAATTTATTGTTTTGATAAATAAAGTAATTATTGATAGGCATCTCCTAGATAATTTACTGTATAATAAAATTTAAATACAATTTCTTTTGAATGAGTAATCATAACGTATAACGTGATAAGGTACTGTAAATGTATTTAAAATAGTGTATTGTATGCCATTGTACCATACCTAAAAATACATAAATACAATACAGTACAGCGTTCTGTATAAAGCTTATAATAATGGCAACTGATATGCGCAGAACGTAACTCGTAGACTAGTTCATGCTACGCTGCAGTTAATATTAGAATATCTTTCATGTTATCGCAGTACGAGTTGTGTAGTACATGGAATATGTTCGGAAAACATGTCCGACTTAATATTGTACATTTTGAATATGTATTACTTGGGTATTTCTGTTTAAAACCCAACTCGTATTTTAAAGGTTTCAGGAGCCCACGTTAGAAATTACCACGCAAATTATACTGAATGAAAATTGAGTTTTAGTTTTTAACCACGATCCGCGTATATCTGAACTGTATAATTTAATCGATTCAATCTTCTAGAATTCACTGCGAGATTTTTTGATTTACATTTCAAGTTTTTGATATCTAGAAGTGTTTTATGATCAAAGTAATTAAATATTGATCCGTGCAGATTTGCCTGTATTCATGGGTTATGGCAAATTTATACGCTACAAATTCGTTCTTGACGGCAATCTCACCTTTTGATGACGCAGTCTAAGATGGTAGCTGGCTAACATGTTAGGAGTATGGTAAACCTACACTCCTAATTGATTGCTACGCTACATCGTGCAGGAACGCTAAATCGCTTGACACGTCTTTATCTGTGCTTCTATTTAAAATCATACTCACTAATATATTGGCCCAATGTCGGTCATACTCTCATAGAAATATTTTTAGTCGGAGTTTAAAGTTTTAAATCATAGGTCAGAGTACCCAGTATGAGATTTTGTACTTATTCAATCCGGTGAAATGTAATTCCAAGTTGCATTAAATGGAAAGGACTATTAAATGACGCTTCCCTATAAATTCAAGTTAATTTTAACGCGATAGAATAAGTAGAAAAATTCGCCCTAACCACTTAGTTATAATGATCAGCTTTTGAAATAGACACGAGGCCAATATCCTAAGGAAGACCTAAAAATATTCGATATTGAGAATTTATTAAAAGAAAAATCGAATTCTTATCTAACATTTTTGTCCGAGCCAGGGGTAAGCTAAACACAGAAATTCTTAAATTTTTGGCATACAAATTACTATAATAACGTAGGCATCCGCTAAGAAAACATTTTCGTAAATTCTTCTAAGGGAGCAAAGTAGGGTTTTGAAATCTATATGAAAGTCTCAGTTTTTCTGAAGATAGGAACACGATAAAAATAAAGTTAACGCGAACAAAGTACGTCAAATATAGGTCTTTATCACTTGCCAAAACCCTTACAATAATCAAGCCTCAAAATATTTTAAGCATAACCATCCTACTTAGATAAATACGAGTAGATAGCTAGATGGATAAAGTTCAGTAGTTTTATTGCACCGAAGCATGAAAAAAGGGGAAAAAAAAATGATCACGGAAAACCTATAAAAATTTGCATCGTTAGGTGCTTAGGTTTGCAACGCACTTTAACTGACTTCGGACTACACGCGGCTTAGGGTGCAAACTAATATTATCATCATCACGATCAACCCATTGCCGGCTCATTACAGAGCACGGGTCTCCCCTCAATATGAGAAGGGCTTGGCTATAGTCCACCACGCTGGCCATGTGCGGATTGGCAGACTTCACACGCCTTTGAGAAATTTATGGAGAACTCTCAGCCTGAGAGTTCTCCATAAAGGCATGCAGGTCTCCTCACGATGTTTCCTTCACCGTTGGAGCAAAAGATATTTTAATTGCTTAAAAAGGCAGATAAGGCCGAAAAGTTAGAGATGCGTGCCCGGGTTTTAGCCCTGACCTCTGATTAGGAGGCGGACGTCCTAACCACTAGGCTATACAGCTTCACCAATACCAACCGATATTATAATCATGTTTAACTATAGACCATCCTTATGCTATTTACTCGTTGGGCTCTTAGCCTACAGATTTTCATGTTGATGGTAACTATATTGTGGTTGTTCGGAAATGAAAATGCTACCGTTCCTCGATAACTTGAAACTTAAATGAACTCACTAACTTACGATATCAGATAGCGATTCTAAATTAAAGCCGAAATTTTGCTTCACGGAGTTTTTTGAAATATCATTGCGAGTTCGAAATTAGATTGTCAGAAGTTTGGATTTGTCAAATAATTGCCTTTTTTTTATAAATAATTGATTATTGCATCGTCTATTTGTAAATTGTTGGACGTCCGCTAGATTTCAACTGCTGAACTGGACTTTCCCGGCTAAGTTTGTTGTGGGCTTCTTCTTAGACCGGGGCGCGTTTGGAACCCTCATAGCTTTAGTTTTAAGTTTACGAATGTAGTTATCACCATCAAATCACTACTATGTAAATTATTGACGCGTCAAAAGTGCCTTGTAAAGGATTATTTGAATTTGAATTTGGACACAGGTATATTGTGGGGACATTCTCATTGCCTCGTGGGTCCATTGGTTAGCAAGTTGTACGGATCATCGGACCCGATTTCGATTTCTGGACCGAGCCAAGAGCGGTGATGAATTGTGTTTCTTAAGGCCATATTTTCAATATAGTGCATTGATTGGCGGATTACCACTTGAGACTGTTTTGTTGATTAAATCCTAATGGGTGTATTTTTGAATACACGTGCGACGTTTCGATTTCTTTTTTATCCTCTACAAGTTAGCCCTTGACGACTATCTCACCTGATGGTAAGTGATGATGCAGCCTAAGATGGTAGCGGGCTAACCTGTTAGGGGCATGATAAACCCACACTTCTAATTGGTTTCTACGCGATATCATGCCGGAACGCTAGTAGTAACTAGCCCCGGCCGAAGCCTCCCACCAGACCAGACTCAACCCGGTAATCGAACCCACGACCTCCAACTTTATAATGCGACACCCCATACACAAAATTTGTATCATGTACAAGTACCTACACGACATCATAAACTTAGAAATTTGGTAATAACATTTCCGTGGTTAAAATGTTCAAGCATACTATCACATTTTATCGTTAGGCAACCACTGACCACAAAAGGTAACACCCAAACATTTCCAAACAGGCATTGCACCGAAGTTTCACCCAGCTGTCGAAAATCAATGGGTTGCCGAATGGTTACCGAGAGGATACCCCAACACATATCCATAACTGGGACGTGGAGAAGGTTACCGATTATGGTCTGACCTATATTGGACATGGTGTATGCCAAAATGGATCTTATGCTACAAGAATAAGGGTTAAAGACGACTTTGGAGTTGCTTAGTATATCTGTCTAGGGTTGACATATATTTGGAGCCAATAAAAGTTGGATCAGAAAGTTATAATTGAGCTTCTGATAAAAATACCGTTTATATACCGGACATGAGTTGTGACATAATAAGAAATATAAATAGGGTAATATAGTAAAAAAAATGTGTAATTTTGTACAACTACTTGTTTGTACCTTATCATCATTGTGGTTTTGGCTTTGACAACTATATTGTTTTTTCCTAGTCAGACTCAAATTTATTTATGATTTTTTTTTAAATCAGCACCCCTTGCAATTTCCGGAGCATCAGATTTATCAAATTCATTTTATTACCAAACAAACAATCTGGGAAATTAGAGTGTTAATCTAATTTTGTGGTGTGTTGCCGTCCTCCGGCCAAGCGCAGCGATGACCTCCGAAAAGTGACAGGCATCGACTGGATGCGAAAGGCCGGAGACAGGATGAGTTGGCGCTACTTCAAAGAGGCCTATGTCTGTGGATTAATGTTGGCTGATGATGATGATGATGATGCATCTAATTTAAAAATAATCTCATGGAAGGCTTCGGCTGTGGCTAGTTGCATAGTGATTAAGCCATCCGGGACGATGATTCTGAATATGGGCTTAAAACAAGTGCTATGGTCCTAACATGATAGCCTGCTACCATATAAGTCTGATTCATCACTTATCATCGTAAGATTAGTTACATTTAAACTATTTGTTGAGTGGAGCCGTTTCAATGGACATGTTTTTTTTTTAAATAATTTAAGGAGTGTTATCCAGTACAGTATTGACACGTATTTATTAGTTTTTATGTTTAAAAAAAACTATTTCTTTATAAAATCCCAAGGTTATCTAGCAATTTAGCCGACATCGCTTGTAAGTTTTCGCTTTTGTTGGAGATGTCTTTAATTTTTGTTGTGAACAAAAAAAAAGAGGCATGTGACAACCCTAAATTCAGCCCTACTGTCACATTTCAACGCTTTTACGAGCGAATCCACACTTGAGGCGACTGGATACCTTGCAGATAATAGGCATTCCGTCAAGACGTAAGTGACGGACACTTCACTGATAAGAAGATATTGAATATATTCATCCGTTACTTTCCGGAAGTCCATGGTATAAAATTTAGCTAAATAAGCAGCAATTCTCGGCAAAACAGGCAAATCTACACGATTCAAATGAAAAATCACGATGCAAGTCTCACATGGCCAGCGTGCCAGCGTGGTGGACAATGTTCAAACACTTCTCATACTGAGAGGAGATCCGTGATTCGGCAATGGGTTGATCATGTTGATGATGTAACTGCTTAGGTGGTTTTTGACATATTAGGAGTTTACATATGTAGCTTAGGCTTAGGCTTAGGAAGCGGTGATAGCCTAGTGGTTAGGGCGTCAGCCTCCTAATCAGAGGTCGGCGGTTCGAATCCGGGTACGCACCTCTAACTTTTCGGAGTTACGTGCGTTTTTAAATAATTAGAATATCACTTGCTTTAACGGTGAAGGAAAACATCGTGAGGAAACCTGCACGCCTGAGAGTTCTCCATAATGTTCTCAAAGGCGTGTGAAGTCTGCCAATCCGCACTTGGCCAGCGTGGTGGACTATGGCCAAACCCTTCTCATATTGAGAGGAGACCCGTGCTCTGTAGTGAGCCGGCAATGGGTTGATCATGATGATATGTAGCTTACGAGCTCTTGAACAGCTGCGTACCACGTAGTCTCAGCACCGCTACGCAGAACTCAAAACTTGATTCCCCCGATCAATCACACGGACATTCGCACCGTCGCCTCGGCCCGACAGCCGCGCGTTCATTATTCTCTTCCAAAAGATTAAATTTATACAATTTTTCTCATTTTCCGCGTTATCACCCGGAGACGCCTTAACCCGGTAATGTATAACGGCAATATTTCCAAGTCGTGTTCATTTCTAGCCGAGGTGGGAATTTTAATGAACGGATCACCGTAACGCTGAAACACGATGAAAGTCCACAAATATAGCCTCGACAAGTAATTAAAACAGGAGTTTACTGGTTGAAAAACATCACGACCTTCTGAATTTGAGGACCTCCGTGGTGCAGTCTCCGTCAGTCACCCCCTGTGCACCCCCCCCCCCCCCCCCCCCCGTTATTCCAAACGTCGCCTAAGCCGAGGTTCGGCCTTAAAGGAGGCGCCCTTAGGCAGACCTAGAGCTCAAAATTTCTTCTAACAAACAGCCAAACAGCCAGCTTTATAAGGTTTAGGTTTAGGTCCTGGGTTCGATTGCCCGCTGGTTCGATTGGTCTGGTTAGAGGCTTCGGCCGTGGCTAGTTTGCACGCACTGTCAAATGCATACCGCTAGGCGTTTACGCGTTTCGGTATAATGCGGAGTAGAAACCTTACTTGGATGAGTACCGATATTTATGGGCGATTATGGTGATGACTCAACATCAGGTGGCCCGTCTGCTATTTTGCCTAGATTACCACCCTACCGACAAAGACGTGACGACAAGCGATTTAGCATTCCAACACAATGTTGCGTAGAAACCAATTAGGAGTATGGGTTTACCATACCCTAAAAGGTTAGCCCATTACCGTCTTAGACAGCATCATCACCTACCAGGTGGGATTGCCGTCAAGGACTAACTTGTAGTGGATTAAAAAATATATATAGAGAGCTTCGCCCAGTGAAATAATGCGGTATACTAAATAAAATACTGAAATCAACGATCTCGAAGATATTCAAATAGTAACAAATTTCTTGGTGACTTGGCAAGCGTGCTAGGTTAGCATGAAAGTTGTTTCATAATTCTTGTGGATTATGAAAAAATTATTGAGGTTGTGGCGGTTTCCGCATCAGCATTTATATGGTGCCTTGAGTGTACTACTATGAGATGTGTCGGTTTGTTACTTTATTCTTTTGTTGGTATGTTTTTTATATGATATTAGTATATAGTCTCTCGAAGAAAATAGCTACGAAATGTTTTAAGGTATTTGGTGAAGTATTGTTAGAATTTAAATGTAGGTATAAACTATAACTAAACTGCTTTATATATATAAAGAGCAAACGAAGACATGACCGAAGAAGAACATTCTGAAGCTTAAGAACCTTCGCCAGTGGTTTAATATGAGCTCAAGATCATTTTTTAGGGCAGTAGTGAACAAGATCCAATTAGCCTTCATGATTGCCAACCTCCAGTAGGAGATGGCACTAAAAGAAGAAGGTATAAACTACCTTTTGGAACGGCAGAAGCAAACTTGTGGGAATCCTTATATAAGGAATGTGGGAGTTCTGTTCTACGTAGTTTGGATATTCAAGGTCATGTGTTTTTAAGGCTTTTTACAGGCTGCTTGATGTTCAGATTAGAGAACATGAGTTTCACGTACCCATATTATTAAAGCAGTATTATTTTAATATTGTTGACGGTCATGTTGCGGGGTTATATATATATATATATATATATATATATTTTTTTTTTTTTTTGGGAACGTCAAGGAATCACATTAATATTATAAATGCGAAAGTTTGTATAAGTGAAAATTTCACACCATAAAATGTAAACGTGGTAGACGCGGTCCACTTTAGAGTTTTACATTGGCGCCAAGCGCCAGTATATTGAAAAGAAAAAATAACAATAAAAATTATTTGTGAAACTAAGTAAACTGTCGGTAAAAATACCCTTATAACGAAAAAAATTTCCGCGAAAGCCTAACTATTAAAGAATTTCTGGCATCTTTCTACTTTAGTAAACTTTATTGATATCATTCCATCATTCTAAGAATACCACAGCCTAAATTCTTTAGTAACTACCCAAGAGGTGCTCCCTTAAACTTGATCGTATGTTTTTCTAACTATTCTCAAGTCTCAGAGTAAATAACTTGACATTGACAGTGTTTAATTGGAATACAAGAACTTTCTACTGCCTTTCAACAAAACTGTAACACCAATTTTTAGACATACTTTTAATTAAATTTTGTACAGACTTTATCAGGAATACAAAGTCCTCCTTACCGTGCATCAATTATATATTTTACAAGTACTTAAAGTACAGGTCAGTAATATATTCAAATGAATACAAAATATTACTCAATCGTGGGGTTTTCGAGATCCCTATGCCTATAATGAAAACGCGTTGCTAGACGTTCCATGCCATGTGTGGAATCGTTCTATATATATTAAAAATTGGAAAATGTGAATGTTTGTTACTCAATCACGCAAAAACGGCTGAACAGAATTGGATCAAGGTTATCATGCATGTAGCCTTTGACATGAAAAAGAACTTAGGCTAGCTTTTATTCTGATTTCTTAAGTATTTCCTGAGCAAAAATTTAAAATTGTTTACGAGCTAAGCCGCGGGCAGAAACCTTTGAAGTTTGGTATACACGCCTATCCTATAGAATAGGACATCGGCTATTAAATATTTCGTTAAATATTGCTAACGAGCGAAGCTTTAGACCCAATTAGGAAGTCCACGCAGAAGAAGTCGAGGGCAGAAGCTATTTCATTTATAATAAAGTAGTAAGCATATGTTACATTATCACATAATCATTATTCGGTCAAACGCAAAATCAAAATTAGGCCCAGGGCTCGATTCCTAGAATTACGGTAAAACGGAAAATCTTTTCCTACATCTAACACTGTGTAATTGCTAATTCGTATTTAGATATATTATGTATAATATATATAATACAACGCAACAAAATTTTAACCTAATTTGTACCTTAATCTTACTTTGTAATCTTAGCTTAGTGAACTGAGCTTCAATTATTGTACCTATTATTTAAATTGTTAATGCGAACAAACGTACCCACGACCCTTTTTTTTTTTTTTTTTTTTTTCCCGTGGTGGAAAAGCTTTATGGCTACCTCCGTCCGTTGGGCAAGACGGAGGTTATGTGGGACTCCCCCCTTATTGTTGAAGTATACCCGAACTAAAAACCACCACAGCATGTCCCACTCGCTGGATTTGCCGAACACCTGGGGAACCCATTGTATTCTTCCCAGACATCCACCAGCCGCCCCAGCCTTAGCAACAGGGCTCCCGCGCTAAAACAGAGGATCAGGACAGCTTGATCCCCCCCCAGACAGTAAGGAGACTCGTGCAATGACGGGTAGTTAGCCCAATAGCTACCCGCCGCCTCCCAAGGGAATCTGACGAGCAGCGAAAAGCCGCCGTCTTCTTCCCCCCCGTCTACGCCGAAGTGGATGCGCGTCGACAGCCTCTTCGCGCACACGCTCCGCTGCCTCCTTCCGTGATATTACTTCTTCACAGAAGTTGGCTACGGCATCCCAGGATCTCTCACTGCTCAGCATTGCAGAAACTACGCCAGGCAGCGAGAGGTCTCCGCCGATCGTAACCATCAAAGTGCGACGCTGAGGATCCCAGTTCCTGCACACTTCTAGGGTGTGCTGGGCCGTGTCATCCGCAGCACCACACTCATGGCATGAAGTGTTTGGCTCCCTCCTCGCGACCCGGTGCAGATAATGGCCAAAGCAACCATGTCCAGTCAAAACCTGCACCAGGCGGAAAGAGAGAACCCCATGCTCACGCCGGCACCACTGATCCAAGACCGGGCGGATAGCCTCTATGGTTCGTTTGCCATAAACGGCATCCGTCAGGCCCGCCTTCCATCGGTCACGCATCCTTCGTGCAGCCATCCGCTGCATTCGGCCGACCACTTCAGGCGCTAGTCTTTCGCCTCTCGCACGGCTCTCTGCTGCGACGTGGTACGTGCTAGCAAGCACCCCCGCTTCTAGCTCCCAAGGGGGAGTGCCTGCCAACACGCAGGCCACCGCGAAGGCAACCGTCGCGTATGCCCGGCAGATGCGATTTGCCACCACCCTCTGTGGCCTTTGTAGAAGGGCCCTGGTTGGCGCGCGGAGAGCGTCGAACCAAATGGGGGCCCCATACGTCGCCATGCTTCTCACAACCCCTGCGAACAGGCGACGGCATGGAGCCCCTGGGCCGCCAACATTCGGGAGAAGCCGGCCAAGTGCGGCAGCAGTTCCCACCAATCTTGGAGTGAGCCGGCGGAAGTGCTCCTCAAAATTCCACTTTCGGTCCAAAATTAGTCCCAGATATTTCATGTGGGGCTTGATTTGAATCGCCTCTCCCGACACGGTGATGCTGGCACGTGCCGGGGGCCGCCACCCCATTCTCCTGAATAGAATGACTTCAGTCTTCGGAAGCGCCACTGTTAGCCCCAACATCCCAATTCGTGTGACTATCAATTCGGTGGCCACCGTGGCCCTCCTCACCGTCTCCCTATAGCAGCTTCCACGGACAACAACCAGAGTGTCGTCCGCATAGCAAATTACTGCCATCCGGGGCAGCAGTACCGAACGAATGGCCCAGTCAAACCCAAGGTTCCACAAAAGGGGCCCCAGGACCGACCCCTGTGGAACCCCACAGGCCATCAGTCTCTCTTTCCTCTCCCCATCCCTACCCTGATAGAGCACTAGCCTTTCCTTCAGGTAGTGCCCTATCATACGGCGCAGATAGTGGGGCACAGCGTGATATCGAAGCGCTTCCTCTATTACGCTAAATGGAAGGGTACCAAAAGCATTGGCAATATCTAACGATACCGCCAATACTCCCTCACCTCTCTTCTCCGCGTACTCACAAAAACATTTTAGAGCACCTACGGCGTCAATTGTTGACTTTCCCACTCTGAAGCCATACTGGTGCTCCGAAAGGTCGGGGCCCTGCATGGCAAGATGCTGGTTTATTCGAGAGGCAAGAATTCGCTCCAACATCTTACTAACCTCATCAATTAAGACGATTGGTCTGTATGCGGAGGGAGAGTCAGCAGATCGGCCATCCTTCCGCAACAGCACCAATCGCCCCTCCTTCCATACCCCGGGGAAACGCCCCGCCTGCAGGCAATCATTGAATAACCGCCTGAGGTGGACACCAAGGTGTATCAAAGCCATTGCCAGTACCTTTCTCGGTACTCCGTCCGGTCCCGGTGCCTTTTTCCCTTGACGCAAACGCTCACACGCATCTACCATCTCATCCTCCGAAACTGGGGGGCCCTCGACTGGTTCCTCCAGCTCCCGAGACGGGGTCACCATTATGGGAGGCGTAAATTCTGGTGGTTCGGGAAAGAGTCCGGAAACAACCCGCCTCAGGAACTCCGGTTCCATAGAATACATGGAGGTCGCACTGCGCATCTTGCCTCTGACCATAAGGTATGGCCGACCCCATGGATCCCTATCCAGAGCTGCCAGGAACTCCTCATATGCAGACTCCTTTGCCCTAGCAATAGCAACCTGGAAGGCTGTTTTCGCCGTGCGGAACTCCCTATAAAGGCGATCCTCATCGTTTGCGTTCACTGGCCTCCTGCGACGACAACGGGTGTAGGCCCGGCGTGCCCGATTACAGATGGCGCGGATAGCCGCGATCTCCCGTGACCACCAGTACACTGCTCTCCGCGGGGGTAAGCGCCTTGTCCTGGGCATTGCTGCATCGCACACCCTCATTAGTGCATCGCGAAAACGTCTCGCACTGTCTTCCACCGAAACCTGAGGTGCAATATTCCAGGTCTCGATGATGGCGCTCTCCTCCACCAATTCAAGGTCAAGGTGAGCCAATGCCCATCTGGGAAATACTGCTCCCCCTCTCCTACTCGGACTTCGCAAAGCTGGAAGCGACGCAAAGATCCTCCACCGTATATATCTGTGGTCAGACAGCGTCTCCACATTGTCAAGGACGCGCCAATCCTGAGTGCGTGCGGCAATGGCAGCGGTAGCGAATGTTACATCCACTATTGACCCCCCCTGCCGTCAAACGCACGTATTGACGCTTCCCTGATTAAGGAGTACCAGGCCAAGCATTGTGGCCCAGTTTTGAAGCTCGACTCCCCTCAAGTCAGTGACAGGAGACCCCCACGCAGCAGACTTCGCATTCAAGTCCCCCATCAAGATTAACTGCGTCGGCGCCGCACCTCGAATCACTGGCTCAAGGCTTCTTAGGAACGCCTCGAAGTCAGAAAATGGTCGATTGGGGGAGAAGTACACACCAATAAGAATCACCTCTCCCCACCCAACCGCCACAAAGCCCGGTCCACTGCGTTTTGGAATCAGTGGAGGAGAATCCGCATGTGCTGACACCACTATAGCCACAGAGCCTTCGGTGTCTCCTGCCCAGTTTGGCTGAGGAAGTACAAAATAGGGCTCAGCGGCCGTCACCACATCGATCTGCCACTCCGCCATATGCTGCATCAGTAAATCCTGAGCGCGGGCAGAATGGTTCAGATTAGCCTGCAAAAAGTCTCGTTGGCTTGCTGACATTAAGCTTCCATGTCCATTTCCTCCTGTGCCGGCTCATGCTGGCCTCCCGGTGATTCAGAGACCTGGGTCAAAGAAGCCTTTCCCTTTGTAGGTGGTGGTGTGCACTTCAGTCCACCCATGACATGCCCAGCCTTCCTACCCAGCTTCGCACAGATTGCACAGTTCGGTTCAGCCGAACACGAAGCCGCCTTGTGCCCTTCTTTGCTGCACCTGAAACACAGAGTGCTTCGGTCAATAAGTGAGGGGCAGAGTGCCCTTGTATGACCCGTCCCTAAACATCTGAAGCATCGCATCGGCAGGGGCTCCAGGAGAGTAACCCGGACCGAGGACCACCCAATTACCAACCGTCCAGCTGCAATGAGAATCTTTGCTGCAGTAACTGGGCAACGGATGAGGGTTGACCCGGTCCCACTGGATCCTACGCGTATAGCACCAACCCTCACTTGCTGCGACGGAACGCTCCCCTTATCTGCAATCACCCGTTGTATTTCCTCGGGTGTGACAGATTCATCTAAACCAACTAGTCGTAGACCGGTGGTTTTCGTGGGCCGGGAAACTGTCACCCATTCCCCGACCAGGCCTTGCAGCTTACTGGCAAGCTCATCCGCCGCTTTGGCACTGCCAGCTCCTGGGATCTCGATTATTCTAGACCCAGTTGCCGATTTTCGCACCCGAACGTGGTCTACTCCCACCTCCTTCAGTTCTAGGGCTGCGGTGGCCGTCTTCAATACCGTTGCGTAGCTCTGAGTGGCGGCGGCTTCCGGTCTCAAGGTCATAAGGACCGCTGAGGACTTTGGGGAATTCAACTTTCCCTTCCGGGTAGCTGGGGTCACCTTAGCGGATACGCGAGCCGAGGTGGTCGGAATGGTTGCATTGGACTTGCCTGCTTGGGTCTTTGTCTTCCTTCCGACCACCTTCGACCAGGCTGGTGGAATACGGTCCGTCCCGGTCCCCTCATTTTGAGTTGTATTCCCTAACACTGCTTCCAGCAAGGGGACATTAGGCTTGGCCTGTGGCACACTGTTTGGCTCGGCGGCTTTATCCCTAGCCGCTGTGCGCTTCTTTGCTGGGCGTGCTCGTGACGGACCCGCAGACGGTTCGTCGGGAGAACGGCCAGCAGCCTTCTCCATCTTTTTATCCGCCGCGAGCGGTGGTCTCAAGACGGGTTCCAGAGGGAGCCGTCTCTCGACCTCTCGAAGGCGATCGTTGACCATTCCTCCAATAGAAACAAAGAGGTCCCTCTTCAACGTCTCTAGCATTTCCACAAGCTCCGAAGGAATCGTCTCCCTATTGGGCGGACCCACTCGTGAAGGGGATTTCTCCTTTGCGGAGAAGGAGGACCGAAGGGCCTTGACTTCGGCCGTTAGAGCGGCCATCTCCTGTCTCATCCTCTTATTATCAGCCCGGAGCCTTCGGGCTTCCTCGTCCATTGATATCCCCTGGAGTGCATCCATGGCCGTGGCTATCTCCTTCGTAGCCCGGTTTATTAGCCCTCTGACGCCGCTCTTGAGGTTGTTGGACCTCTTTGTTTCAGTTACTATTGAAACAACCGCGCTTCGGGTTTTATCAATGAGTTCATCTCTAGTAGGGATGTACTCTGCGGCTTTCTCTGTAGCCCCCAGTGTAGGGCTCCCCTCCCGGATTTCTTTGTACGCCTTTTGAGACCGACTTCGAGATCTAGTCTCAGGGGGAGTTAGACGGTGCGAACCATCTGCCTCTGCCTCCTCCTCGAACGAGTATCCTTCCAACTCCTTAAGGCGGGCTTTGGCCGCATTAAGCCCGAGGAAAGCTCCCCTTCCCTTCACCTTCACTCGGGTTTTGGTGACCGGTTCGGGCTCAACGGCGACAGCCTTCTCCGAGGGCTCTCCCTCTTCCTCCTCCATACTGCCTGTAAATTCACGAGGCCGCTTTGGAACTGCTCCAGCTCCCTTCCTCGGGTCAGCCAATGCCTCGAATACTGTATCCGAAACTGCGACTTCTCTCTCTCCTATCTGGCCTTCCAGCCCTCTCATCAAATTATTTGTTTTATTGATTTCCATATTGAATCCCACGAGTATGGGGGAATTATGCGGTCCATCCCGGTGGTGCCCCCTGCACCGAGATAAGCCATATAAGATAACTCGCCAAAGGGTGTCGGCCGGTACCCTGGCGGGGGTGGCACTAGAGACTGAACTACCCATCAGCCATGCATCCCCTCACGGTGCGCCGCCGCTTGGGATTCGGGGTGTTTTTTTAGAGAGGTTTTCTTCCTCGCGATCCGGCCGGTTAAGGCAAGACCCTCGGCCCCGTGCAGGCCATGAGACATGACCACGACGCCTCACTACGGGATTACGAGCCCGACGGCGGCTAGATAAGAGATTACCATAGCCTATACAGTGGCATCGTAAGTGGACACTGTACCCGCCCTTGCTCCTCAACTGTGCCCTCTGTTGACCAGAGGGACACGCAGAGAAACGCCCTCCCATGGTCAGGTTATTCGCCACCATTCAATAACCCCCCGACGAATCGAACGGTTATTGACTGGTACCCAGGGTGCACCACGTGGAGGTTACCCGACCTAGCACCCCACGTACCCACGACCCTGGATTACCAGTGGTACCAGCGAAACAATGTAAAATTGTACAGTGATGTTCTGTTTAATAAATATTTTTCATATTCATTTTCATTTGTTTCAAATTTTTTTTAATTTTTATACAAAAAATCCCATAATATAACAGAAGTTAATTGTTTTTTTTCTAGAAGCCCTTTTCCCGTTGAACGTCATAATCACATCAACTGATCGATGTCCCTTTCTGGTGTTTTGTGGTAGATATTCCAATTGTCAAACTCACAGCGTCTATGGAGTACGTCATATGATTGTGATAACATTAAAAGAAAACTTCGTTTCCTTAAATGCGATCAAAATGGAACTGTTAAAATTATCTGAAAACCGATATCACATTAGACATTTAAACTCAATTTAGCAAAATGTGATTTTATTAAAATTACTTTACTTATAATTCTAAACTCCACGAGCCCTTGGCGGCAATCTGTCGCGGTGGTAAGTGATGATGCAGTCTAAGATCGTAGCACGTTAACCTGGGGTATGGTACATAACATACTCCTAATAGATTTCGCGACATCGTGCCCAAACGCTAAATCGCTTAGCAAGACGTTTATATAGGTAAGGTAACTAGAAGTCCTCAACCGACCACCAGACCAGACTCGAGCCAGAAATTGAAAATCCGGAGCCGGAGGTCGTCAAAATCTGGTTTCGAAGCCTGTAAGAACCCAGTTTTATATTAAAGTTTCATACAAGTCGTTAGGTGGTCTACTTTGTAGCTTAGGGTGGTAATTAGTTGAAATGATGAAGCCGGGATATCAGGCTTGCGAAACAAGTTATTGCCGGCGGCGTGCAGCCTTTAGTAAGGCATGGTACTTACTTATTTTAAACAAACCCACCCATCTAGAACAATTATTCTATATATATATATATATATATATATATATATATATATATATATATATATATAATACCACTTATAACCTTTATATTGATAACTCAATAACAACAAAGCGGTGATAGCCTAGTGGTTAGGACGTCAGCCTCCTAATCAGAGGTCGAGGGTTCGAACCCGGGCACACACCACTTACTTTTTGCAATTAAAATATCACTTGCTTCAACGGTGAAGGAAAACGTCGTGAGGAAACCTGCACGCCTGAGAGTTCTCCATAATGTTTTTATAGCCGTGTGAAGTCTGCCAATCCGTTCATGGCTAGCTTGGTGTACTATGGACAAACCCTGCTCATATTTAGAGGAGACCCGTGCTCTGTAGTGAGTGGGTTGATCATGATGATGATGATGATGTCTGTAACGACATCATTTATATTTATTGTGCTTAAGTTCAGATATTAATAGTATTGTGCAAAAGTTTGGTTAACTCTCATACTGAAATACTTCTTTATAACAATAATCGTCTTACATATTCGCATACCGACACGGGTCTTATGTACTTAGGTCTGAGCTAGCTTAGTTATAAGGTACTTAATTACTAGGCACTAATTAGGAGAGTGCTGAGGTTTGGGTTGGTATAAAAATACCTCTCTAAATTTCTGTGTCCGAAAACTTTGTATTCTAAACCCTAGCGTAACTCTTTAAGTTGATAAACCTCACATATAACGTTGTCGAATTATAAAGCTTTTTTTTTTGTTTTCCATAATTTACTCACTGTGGAGAACTCTCAGGACATGCAAACCTCACATTATATCTCTTCACTGTTAAATCAAGTTCAATTCAACACACCTGACTCCTAAATGAGAGGTGCGCGCCGGGTGTCGATCTTGTGTACGTCATTCTTAACCGCTAGGCTATCACCGCTTCGTCGTCAGGTAATCCTATAAGTAATGCAAAGTCTTACACCAAAATTATATTATCATCATCATTAACAACCGATTGACGTCCACTACTGGACATAGGTCTTGGGCCGTTTGCTTCCAGCGGCTCCCTGCGACTCGTCTGATGTCGTCTGTCCACCTTGTTGGGGGTCGACAAACGCTACGTTTACTGGTGCTGGGTCGCCATTCCAGCACCTTGGGACCCCCACGTTGATCGGTTTTCCGAGCTATGTGCCCCGCTCATTGCCACTTCAACTTCGCAATTCGCTGAGCTATGTCGGTAACTCTGTTTCTAAAAGGATATTGTCTACCCGATATTATTTTCGAAGTTAAATTTTGTTATTTAATATAACATCTGAAAAGTTATAATTCCGTCATATCACCGAAACAAGATCAACGGAGGATTTAGTGTTCTTGACCCAGAAAGAAAATATTGGACTCATAAATAATTCATACGCCATTTTATATGAAGGCATCCACTTCATCTCGGGGTAACATTCATTTCCCGCGGGCTTATTTCTTATCTTATCTCATCTTATCTATAAGGATTATGAATGCGAGTTTCATTAATGCAAAACTGATTAACGCGTTATTAAAATCTAGCTTCTGCCCGCGACTTCGTCTTCAGAAATGGGTCTAAAGTTTCGCTCGTTAATAATTTCGAATCTTCCCACTTGAACAATTTGCTGCTGCCTGCTGCCTGCTGGTGGGAGGCTGCGGCCGTGGCTAGTTACCACCCTACCGACAAAGACGTGTCGCCAAGCGATTTAGCGTTCCGGCACGATGTCGTATAGAAACCAATTAGGAGTATGGGTTTTCCATACTCCTAACAGGTTAGCCCGCTACCATCTTAGACTGCATCATCACTTACCATCAGGTGAGATTGCCGTCAAGAGCAAACTTGTAGTGGATAAAAAAAAAAAGTGACATGCATTTCACTGCAATTTTCAAAACTCAAGGAACTGGCATAAAAGGTAGCCTATGTTCTAAATCATGGAAAAATGATAGGTATATATCTCAGTATTTTTATTTATTATTGCAAAGGGTGGTTACTACCCTACCGACAAAGACGTGTAGCCACGGCCGAAGCCTCCCACCAGACCAGACTATTCTGTCTTTAATCATTATATAATCGAATGGTTATATAATTATAATCGCTGATTACGTAACAAACTTGAATTACGAACTTCATGGCGGCAATTTGTTTCGAAAAATCTGAGACTTTTTTGTTTCACTGAACAGTTTCTTAACTGAGTGTTTAGCGAGATACCTCTCATAACCAAAACGTCTGAGCGGGGTGCAAACAGCATTCACTCACTAGAAAGAGGGTAGATATAAATTTATCGCCTCCGAAGGAGTTCCCAACATTTTTCTCCTAATAAAGTTGAAACGGAACGGTTCTGGTATCAATCACATAACCATTCAGCCTTTTAGAACCCCCCTTACCGTATTTTACCCTTGATATGTTGTTACGCTCGCATTTACATACAAATGTTTCGGCGCCTATCAACTAAAGTAGTAGTGTAAGAGCTGACCGCAGGATTTCCGATATGATTATTGCATCGGTTATGTATTTTATTGCTCGCTTATTCGTAATGCTGAATCGTTTAATAACGAAATGAGTAGTATTATCATGACGTCATCAGAAAAAGGGACGTCAAATTTATGCAATATTGAGATTTAGGATAAATTTGAAATCATGATAAAATGGTAGGTATATGTCTCAGTATTTTTATTTTATATTGCAAATTTTTTTTGTATACATTTTAACTTAGCTAGTGACCTCACCTGATGGTAAGTGATCATGTTCAACCCATTATCGGCTCACTACAGAGCACGGGTCTCCTCTATGAGAAGGGTTTGGCCATAGTCCACCACACTGGCCATGTGCGGATTGGCGAACTTCACACGCCTTTGAGAACATTATGGAGAACTCTCAGCCGTGCAGGTTTCCTTACGATGTTTTCCTTCACCGTTGAAGCAAGTGATATTTTAATTGCTTAAAAACGCACATAACTCCGAAAAGTTAGAGGTGCGTGCCAGGATTCGAACCGCCGACTTATAATTAGAAGGCTGACGCCCTAACCACTGGGCTATTACCGCTGGTAAGTGATGCTGCGGTCTAATATGTTAGCGGGCTAACCTGTTAGGGGTATGGTATGGTATGGTACTCCTAATAAGTTTCTACAGGACATCATGCCGGAACGCTAAATCTTGGCGACACGTCTTTGTCGGTAGGGTGGTAGGGCTCGGCTCACTACAGAGCACGGGTCTCCTTTCAGTATGAGAAGGGTTTGGCCATAGTCCACTACGCTGGCCATGAACGGATTGGCAGACTTCACACAGCTTTGAGTACATTATGAAGAACCCTCAGGCATGCAGCTTTCCTAACTGATCCTTTATTTTATTGAATAATACTTTCATTTTACAAACTGAATCTGAATAAAATAAGTTTTGAATTTATTGAGCGTCATACCTGAAACGTTATTTTGTTATACATATAATAGTTAACATACAATTAAGTAAATTACAGTCATTTTGTAGAACAGCATTGTTTATTTTTGTCTAATGTTTGTTAGTTTAAAAGGGCTTGGTTTTTTTTAAAGCATTTTTCTCAACTTCAATGTTTTCATCTAAAAGTCGATTTCATTGCAGTCGCTTAGTCTGCGAAGTTACGTGTCAAAAGTTTGTGCAACAACGTGATAAGTGATCCGTGACCGAATTTATCCGAGGCACTTTGACCGTAATACCCGTGTAGTTCGAATCCCGTTGATACAACCATCCATACTTCCTAGTGATAGAAAGAAAAATGTTTTTTAGATCACATTGCTAAATGAATGTATCAGATGGTCTCAGAAAACAAGTAAACAGTTACCATAAGTCTGTAACAGACTTTTCTTACTTCATCATCATCATCATCATGATAAACCCATTCTAGGCTCACTACAGAGCACGGGTCTCCTCTCAATATGAGAAGGATTTTGGCCATAGTCCACCACGCTGGCCATGTGCGGATTGGCAGACTTCACACGCCTTTGAGATCATTGTGGAGATCTCTCAGGCATGAGGCAGGTTTCCTCACGATGTTTTCCTTCACCGTTGAAGCAAGTGATATTTTAATTTTTTTTATTTTCTTACTTATCTAGCATTAAATTGAGTGCAATCTTATAAGGTACCATAATTTATTATTGATTATGTGAGATGGTGATGACAAAAAAAACCGGCTAAGTTTGTTGTGGGTTTGTTCTTGGACCTGGGCGCGATTTGAACTCTCTTAGCCTTAGTTTTTTTAAGTTGGCGAGTGTAGTTATCACCATCACTTCACGAATAGAAATAATGAAAAATGTTATATATATGAACGATTCATAGATGCCTGTAATAGGTAGGTTTATGTGAATATAGCTATTTTTGATTTGATTTGATAGTGAAAATTTGTAAGATGACAAAAGCATGACTTATATCATTCCATACTGAAATTAATAAGCAATGCAACAGTAATTGAATTTTTAGTGCTGTTTACTCGACTACATTAAGTAATAGTAATTCGTTTAAAAGTAATTTTATATAAATACTGTTTTAGCATTTATACTTTTTGTTTATTTTTGGATAAAGTACCTACCTACTTTTTCCAAATTTTGTCAACCAGTCCAACATTCAGAGGAAATATTAAAAAATGTAATGAATAGAAGCAGGTGTTACTTTGTGGAAGTCCTTGATAAACAATTTGTCGAAGGAATATAGCAAATTATACTTGCTGTTTATTGTTTATTAAAAGATGTGATATAAGAAAGGAATCCTGTTTTAAATTTATCGTGAGGAAACCTGCATGTCTGAGACTTTTCCCTAATGTTCTCAAAGGTGGTGGAATATGGCCAAACCCATTGAGAGGAGACTCGTGCTCTGTAGTGAGCCGGCAACGGACCGATCACGATGAAGGACTCGATGTGTAAATCGCACTGTCTCTTTGCCTATAACTTAAATGCTACTGTTACGCCTCTAAGTAATGGGGCATCACATACGACGAAAAAAGGCAAAGCTGTAGGGGGACTTAGGAGAAAAGTGAATTATGGTTACCTACAATTTATTCGTCGTAATTTTTTTCATATTTTTTTTTAACAAACCGAGCCAGATAAATTTTATACTAAATCACAGTTCTGTCCATGAACGATCTCTATTTGAATAAACACAATTTTTTTTTTGTTTATATTTACTACAAGTTGACGGCTATGTCACCTGGTGGTAAGTGATTATGCTGTCTAGGATGTTAGGGCCTAACCTGTTAGGAGTATTGTAAACCCACGTTCCTAATTGGTTTCTACACGACATAGTGCTGGAACGCTAAATCGCTTGGCGACACGTCTTTGTCGGTAGGGTGGCCGTCTTTGTCGGTAGAGTGGTAACTAGCCACGGCCGAAGCCCCAGACCAGACTCGCGGACACGTCTTTAGGTAGGGTGGTAACAAGCCACGGCCCAAACGTCTGGTGGTCCGGTGACCAGACTCGAGTCGAACCTAGGACCTCCAACTTCATAATGCGACAGCGCACTGTGCCACGGAGGTCGTCTCGTCAAGTGGCGAGCATTATGTTATTAGTGGAAATGCCCATAAGCAATTTAGCCTCGGCACACAATAATGTTCAGAATATACGACTTTCATTAGTAAAACCCAAAGTAGAGCATGGATCTAAGCCAAATGGGCTCAAGTGAATATTAAAGATACTCATAACTATTCTGGTTCTAGTATTTTTTTTTTCTATATACATAAATATTTTCGTTTCTAGGTCGCCTTGGTTTCGCTGTGTTTGGTAAGCGCGTAAAGGACAGCGGCGACAATATGCCCACGTAATTTAAAAATGAACGACGCACCGTATATATGTTTATAATTCGCACATTGAAAATAATAGTGTCAATATCCAAAATTCTATATTAAAAAAAAAAACGTATTTTAAAATACTTTTTTTGTTTTTTAAATATTACTCAACTGTTACACTTAATGTCCTTCGTAGACTATTACATTAATAACAATTCATTCCGATTTTCACATAGAATTAGTCGTCAAAATCTTATAAATCTTTAAATGCTTCTACTGAAAAACATGGAATTATGCATAGTGACACTATTATTTTCAATGATTAGAAATTCATTTAAAGGTTATAAATTGTATACAATTTTATAATAAATTGCCAAATGAAATTTCTGGGAGCTCACATAACTCCAAGAAGTTAGAGATGCGTGCCCGGGTTCGAACCCAACCTTTGATTAATAGGCGGACGTCCTAACCGCTAGGCTATCACAGCTTCAAAAAAAACAGAGTAAGCCGTGTAAATATACTTTTTGGTATCACCGTCTCGCATACCACTTACAATTATTTTTATTTTTTTATTTTATCATAGTACCTTGTAGGTGGTCGCCACTGCAGCACCAAGGTGCTAAAAGACAGAACAACGATGGTTATTTTTTGACTGAGTTGGATGTTTGACTCATTTGTGTCGACCGTCTAACTCAGTTCGGAAATGTTCTTTCATGCCTAATATGCTTACTCAGTTCCTCTAGTTTTAAGCTGTTAAGTTACAGATTAGCACCGAGGACAAACCTCTTTGGTTTTTTCGGTGCCTTTATTGTATAATTAATTATATTCCTTGTATATTAATAATAAATAAAATAAACGGAGAAAAAGCGCAAGTATCTCGATCTGGCTCACGAGGTTTCCGACATGTGGCATGTGCAGTCTGCTGAAACCATCCCAATCGTAATATCTGCGAATGGGTTGATTCCAGTTAGCCTCGCTCACCATCTGAGGCGACTGGGGTTCCTTGGCAGTTCGCTCGCAGCCAGGATGCAAAAAGCGGTCTTGCTGGACTCGGCTAGGATAGTCCGCCGGTTTCTCAACCTGTAGCCCTGACCCCCGGCCGTTTGGTCTCCCCTGCCGGGGTGTAATCCTCCGCCCGGTGCAAATATGTATCTATGTAATGTATATGTAGGTTTATTTATTTTTATCTATTTAAGTTTATTATATCTCTTTTGGATTTTTATATATATTTATTTTGCACACGGGCGTGAGAGCTAATATATACAAATAATAAAATAAAAAATAAATAAAAACAAATGAGCACCACTAATTAAAAGTGTTGTGTTATGAAAGAATAATCATGCAGGCTTTAAAACGTCGAGTCGGCTTTAAAACTTCGAGTCGACTTTAAAACGTCGAGTCGGCTAGTCGTCGTTAAGGTGCGCGCTTGTCTGTAAATCTCGGACCATTTGCGAAGCGTGTCAAGTGTCCAATCGATGGCTCGAGGGCTTAACGCTTCCAGTTTGAGATCAATCTATCAGATTTGAGTGCGGAGCTGGGAGTTCCGATCTTGAAAATAACATGGTAATTTATAATGGAGATGTAGCTAATGATTAAGTTGATTAAAAACGTCAACTTAAAAGAATATTTTTTAGCTGAGCTGGATGGTTGACTCATTTGTGTCGACCATGAAACTCCGTTAAAAAATGTTCGTTTGATGCCATGCTGTTGTTCCGACACACCTCTAACCGGCGAAATTGGGCACGTTGTGCCCGAGGAGGGTCTGCTGCGGCGGACACCCGCTGGTGGAGTTGCGGTTGTATGCGAAAGCTTTCCCGTGCCTCCACCATACAGCGGTGAGTAGGAACACGTGGGGGTTTGTCAGTAGGAGTCTGTTATGACCTCTATGCCTCCTCGTGGCGCAGAGGTATCCATGTGGATTCACCAACGTTAAAAAACAAATACCTACGCTCTAGTTTTATAATGTAACCGTTAAGTTGCAGACTAGCATCGAGGACAAACCTCTTCGGTTTTTTCGGTGTATTTATTGTTGTATAAATTATAATTTCTTAATATTTTCCAAAATCCTTATTAGCCCTTCAAGTATACTAATATTTTTTTGATGAAAACTCGTGGATACGATGTTTGCTAAAAATTAATAAATTCTTTAATCGATCAATTAGACGGTAACATTGACTTTTGCATATGTAATAGGGTAATAGACTTGAGACTAGAGAGGTGACATAGGTTACTTTGTACCTCTCCCTGAATATAAATGAATAGCGGTGATAGCCTGGTGGTTAGGGCGTCAGCCTCCTAATCAGAGGTCGGCGATTCGAATCCGGGCACGCACCTCTAACTTTTCGGAGTTATGTGCGTTTTTAAATAATTAAAATATCACTTGCTTTAACGGTGAAGGAAAACATCGTGAGGAAACCTGCACGCCTGAGAGTTCTCCATAATGTTCTCATAGGCGTGTGAAGTCTGCCAATCCGCACATGGCCAGCGTGGTGGACTATGGCCAAACCCTTCTCAAGTTGAGAGGAGACCCGTGCTCTGTAGTGAGCCGGTAATGGGTTGATCATGATGAGGATGATGATGATGAATGAATAGAAGCCCAAAGCTTCTAATAATAAACTCTTCATGCTAAAATGGCTGAAAGGTGCTTCATTAATACCTTGGAATGATACACGAAAAAACATACATTTATCACCAAAAAAAAAAAGAAATAAAATTTTGAATGCAAAGTTGAGTTTCCTTTTAAATCACAGCAAATTGAGCATTACAAACATTAATGCATAGTTAGAAAATGATGTTCTGAGGATGCTCCAACTTGGAGCGAAACATGCTTAGAAAACACATACACTTGATTCATCTGGCTGTCGTTGATTGTAGAAAATTAGACTTAAGGCTTTAAAAAACAAGACGTAAATTTGAACTGTGTTGTATGTTAAAATGTGACAGAACACTCCATAGTAATTTGGCGTTATGCCACGTTAAATTGTGTGGGTTTTTAAGGTTTGTAATTGTGCTATCATCGTTGTAATTAATTTGTGTTTTTTTATACACTACAAGTTAGCCCTTGACGGCTATCTCACCTGGTGGTAAGTGATACAGTCTAGGATGGTAGCGGGCTAACCTGTTAGGGGTATGGTAATCCCACACTCCTAATTGGTTTTTACGCGAAATCATGCCGGAACGCTAAATCGCTAGGCACGACACGTCTTTGTTGGTAGCAGGCTAACCTATTAGGGTGGTAACTAGCCACGGCCGAAGCCTCCACCAGACTAGACTCGAGCAGGTAATCGAACCCAGGACTCCAACTTTATAATGCAACAGCGCACACACAGCGCCACGGGGATCGTCGAAAGGTAGATTGGGTTGCAGGGGCCAATGCCTTCTAGGCTCGAGCCGGGTAGCGAACCCAGGACTCCAACTTTATAAATCGACAGCACACTAGCTAGGCCACGGAGGTTGTCAATTATGAAGTTGCTAAGCGCACGTACGGTGATAGCCTAGTGGTTAGGGCGTCAGCCTCCTAATCAGAGGTGGGCGGTTTGAATCCGGGCACGCACCTCTAACTTTTCGGAGTTATGTGCGTTTAAAAAAAAATATCACTTGCTTCAACGGTAAAGGAAAACATCGTGAGGAACCTGCACGCCTGAGAGTTCTCCATAATGTTCTCAAAAGCGTGTGAAGTCAGCCAATCCGCACATGGCCAGCGTGGTGGACTATGGCCGAACCCTTCTCATATTGAGAGGAGATCCCTGCTGTGTAGTGAGCCGGTAATGGGTTGATCATGATGAAGTGCACGCACTGCGCCACGGAGGTCGTCAGGTGACACCAAAAACACTAGAACACACAATCTAGGTGGAGCATGAAACTCAAGGGTCACTCCTAACTTTTTATGCTCCGTATATCTGCAAACAGCGTTCAAGGAAAGCACAACGTAAGAAGTCCCATCGGGGAATCAACGACTTTTACTACTCTCAAGATGCAATAAACGTCAGAACGGTTCAAGGGGCACCCCTCTACATCCAATATCGTTGAGATGCTGACTCGTTAAACTTTTCCGGAACCTTGGACGTTTCCCCACGTGTAACCATAATAAACTAACTAGATAAAAGTTATAATATTATTATAAATTATAATATTAATTAAAAAATATTCAATGATCCATCTCAGAGAAGAATGCCTGGAAATGTTATTTATACACCACGAAATATTTGTTAAATTCGAACATTTCGTAGCTTTACAAGAAAAATGTAGACAGAAATAACCTTTTAGTTTTTTTCTATTTTTGAAGTTTTAATTAAGGATTTTGGATTATTTTAGATTTTTCTTAATTCTGTTCCGAAATTAGTTTCATATGTAGGTTATTATATTTTATTTTTTTATTTAAAATGGATCGTTTTTTTTTTGTTGTCAAAAAATATTTTAAATGAGTTCTTAAGATGCCACTCCAACCATGGCTGATTGTAATGCTAAATAACATTATACTAACCAACTCTGTAATTCAATTTAAATTATTTAAATTGATCTTGTGATTTTAAGATTGTACAAGCACTGCACTTTCATCTAGAGATCTAGAGAGACCAAAAAGTTGTAGTCCTATTGAATCTACTCACTATATCCGTATCATCGAGGCTTGCTTCGTTGATTACGTGATACCTAGGAAATATCATCATCAATCAATCATCATCATGTTCAACCCATTATCGGCTAACTACAGAGCACAGGTCTCCTCTCAATATGAGAAGGGTTTGGCCATAGTCCACCACGCTGGCCATGTGCGGATTGGCGGACTTCACACGCCTTTGAGAACATTATGGAGAACTCTCAAGCGTGCAGGTTTCCTCACGATGTTTTCCTTCACCGTTGAAGCAAGTGATATTTTAATTGCTTAAAAACGCACATAACTCTGAAAAGTTAGAGGTGCGTGCCAGGATTCGAACCGCCGACCTCTAATTAAGAGGCTGACGCCCTAACCACTGGGCTATCACCGCTTGGAAATATAGGTATAGCCTATCTAAATATATATGTAAATAAACTCCGGCATACTAATTAAATCATCATTGGCATTTAGGCTGTTCTATGCATCCGATCATCCTCAGTGGCCAGTGAGTATCCATCTTCCATCTTCTGCGTTCCCTAATGGCTATAATATGGGGATCTTCAAAGGGCGGATTAACAAATTGCTAAAGGGCCAGCAACGCATTGGCGGTTCCTCTGGTGCTGCAAATGTTCATGGGCGGCGGTAATCACTTACCATCAGGTGACCCGCGCGCTCGTTTGCTCGCTTTGTATATAAAAAAAAAAGAGTAATAGATAGGTCATCTTACATTATATTTTCTTATCCACATGCGCGAGATACAACTTAATTTGAGTGGACTTGTGACATTTATTTGTGCTCCGATATAATAAATTATCTGGCGAGTGGGTGGTCGTTCGTGCATTTGCCCATAAACCGATGTAGGTTATAGACCTCAAAAGAGGTTTATTATGTGCATCCATTGTGATCCCCTTTCTGAAACGATTTAGTGAGCAAGTATTGCTCAATCCGTATGAGTTTACGATGTTTACTTAGTATTCAGACATGATTAAGCTTTTGCCTTCAAATATTAATAATATTACTTATTCTGGTCTTGGATTCCGTAAGTGATTTTGAAAATAGTTGTAGAATTGTTTTTCAACCGATCTCTACACAAGTCATTACTTTTTCAAGTTATACATGTCATGATTTCCAAATGTTTTGACGACCTCCGTGGCGCAGTGTGCGCGCTGTCATATTATGAAGTTGGAGGTCCTGGGTTCGATTCCCGGCTCGAGTCTGGTCTGGTGGGAGGCTTTGGCCGTGGCTAGTTACCACCCTACCGACAAAGACGTGTCGCCAAGCGATTAAGCGTTCCGGCACGATGTCGCGTAGAAACCAATTAGGAGTGTGGGTTTACCATAGCCCTAACAAGTTAGCCCGCTACCATCTTAGACTGCATTATCACTTACCGTCAGGTGAGATTGCCGTCAAGGGCTAACTTGTAGTGGATAAAAAAAAATGTTTTAGATTTTAGTGTCTTCGAATTTACATACATATAATATGTTAATCATTAAATGAGAATATATAATTGAAATATGTGATTTGACTTAAACGATTTATGTTTACTTTTGACTATTTTAATGAAAAGTATCTCAATCGACTGTTTTCTTACGATACCGGATTTGAATAAGGCAAAACGGAAATCATGACGTTCGAATCGGACCTTTATAAGTTAGTTAGTCGTTGGTCATTGTTGGTTAGTTATTGTTTAGTGTTGGTACCGAAAAGTGGTCTCCAAGGTTCTGGTTTTACAAAGGTGTGTAAAATGTTATAGATAACAAGTATAGATATTGAAGAGCTGTGTTCCTTATCAATAAATTGTTTACCATCCTGTAAATAAATAAGAATAGATACTGAAGAAGTGTGTTTCTTAACATGCAAACCGTTCAAACATTAGTGATGATGGCTTTGATTCTTGTGTAGTAATGTTTGCATTCTATCTTGATTTTTTCATTATTTGCTTCGTATTTTGGTTGTTTTTTTTTCATAGTATATAAACTACCCCCTACTAGTGCTACGATCATATTGTACCGCAAAGTCGAGATAAAACTTCGTGTTCGTACAACGAGAAGTATTGACCCACTTTGCAGTTTACTTTAAAATAACCCTGTGTTGGCTGCTATTTAACTATAGCAACGTGAAGTGCATTTGATTTCGCGTATTTCGCCAAAGGAACCTCTTGGCCAGACTTAAAAGGGATAGCTTGAACATTCGCGTTATCGCGATAATGCATAATAGGTATTATAAATGTATTTTGTTGCAAAATATCCCTACAACAATCAAGTTTTTTTTTTTTTTTACGCTAACAGGGCAGCCCTTGACGGCTATTTCACCTGGTGGCAAGCGATGATGCTGTCTAGGATGGTAGCGGGCTCACCTGTTAGAAGTATGGTAAACCCACGCTCCTAGTTGGTTTCTACACGACACGTGCTGGAACGCTAAAACGCTTGGCGACACGTCTTTGTCGGTAGGGTGGTAACTAGCCGCGGCCAAAGCCTCCCACCAGACCAGAATCGAGCCGGGTATCGAACCCAGGACCTCCAACTTTTAAAATGCGACAGCGCACGCACTGCGCCACGGACGTCGTCAAATGCATGCAATGTGCAAACTCGGATCGGGGTAAAAGTCAAAGTCAAAGCTCTAAATCCCTCTCTTCCATGATAGAGATGACCTGTACCCAGCAGTGGTTTATTAGTAGGCTGAGGTCGATGATAATAATAACGTTAGTGCTGATGTCACGTAGTTAGCTTAAAAACTTGCATTAGTGGCCTAGACAAGTTTCAAGGTTTCCAAAATTTGAAAAGCGTTACTTAATTTTAGTAGCGAAGACATTTTTTTCCGTTAACTCCGGAGATTATAATAACTTTTTAAGTCCAGCTTTTCAGTGCACGGATAAGCGGATTATTCGGCCATCTTTAACGAGCCAGTTCTTGTCACAATTTTTCTCGCTCAGCCAAAAATATTTTCTTGCTTAATTCAGACGTGACTTTGCGAAATTGCGCCGACTTAGACGGCGTCTCTCAAAAAACCGAAATTAATCTCTCGTATGATAATGAAGACACGTCAGCATACTGTCATATTACAAGTATATTTTTTTAATGAAAATCTTTGTTATATCGTCGTTGAAATCGTGTATCTAATAGCAGTAATCCGGAGAGTTTCGCCTTCAAATATTCCATTGTTTATTTAGTTACAAACACAATCCTAAGGGATGCTGGTACTCTTTTTCTTGTATACAATTTTTTAACGAAACTAGTTTACAGTATTGCTGATCCTTTCAAAATGCTTCTTGAGAAAAAAGATTACAGACACGTCAATTTAGTTTGGAAATATTTTTGCAATAGCTGCTAGTAAGACCTCCACTTTAATTCATTATGGACAGTAGAAGATGCTACCAAGACAGAATTGGCACCATTATCGATTAGGAATAATTAATTTAATATGGACTAGTGTACCTTGGGACCAAAAACGAATGGTACTAAGCAAAAGTGAATTTGAAATATTTAGAGCAGCCTTGATTTATAATCTTCTTCGTTTTCTAGCCCTTATCCCACATTATGAGGGGTCGGCACAACACGTCTTCTTCCACTCACTTCTATCAGCCGTCACCTCACTACCCACACCTTTTACCCGCATATCCTCTTTAACACAATCCATCCATCGCTTCTTTAGTCTTCCTCTACTCTTTTGCCCTTCCACGTTCATATATATATAACATTCTTTTTTTCATTTTTCCATTATAACATTCAACAACCTTGATTTATAAAGCTTTGTAATTTAGTTTGTAGTTAGCTTTGATTGGGACAGATGTATTTCTGTAATTCTGTTATGGCATGCGGACGTGAACATGTGAAACTGGATCAATTGCCTCACTCAAATCATTAATGAGCCTATTCGTGTTCAATCAACACTGTTCAGATGCATTTGCAGCTTTCGCAGTTATTATTTACGGTTATTGTGTTTGGACGTTTAGTCGGAATGTTTTGAATCTCTACTTTGGTCAAACAGGCTCTATGACCTCAGGCCGGTTGGTGGGCACTGACGGGAAACAATGGACTATTTAACGTGTTTCTCCGAAGCACGTGAGTTGACACTGGTATTTCCCGGCGGTGCTGATAATTCTTTAAATAGAAAATCTCAATACATACACCTTCTCGACCTCATGGTCCGTAGTTAAGCGTGCTAACCACTAAACCAAGCAGAAATTTAGGGTTTGATCTATCAAAAATAAATTTAGTTTCATTACATTGAAATCATTGGGTAAAGTCTAGATAACATACAAACTGTGGTCAAACACAGACGAGATAACAAATATAATGTTAAATTCCTTTTAATAACAATTTTTATATTTTTGTTTCAGATCAAAGTCGCTTGCTAAGAAAAAGGACCACCGACTATGATGGAAAAACTTAAAAATAAATCTTGAAAGCAATCAGTGAACTTTATGATAAAACTGCGTCGTAATTTTTTCAATGAAATTGTGTTAAATACCTGTCTGTCTATAAACCCAAAATTTGCAGTCAATGTTTGTCGTTTATTCCTAAAATCGCGGTGAACCGGTTTTTCATTAAATCTATAGAATTATGATGTGAATGTGGCGTAGTTGAACATGTTAACCGGTTTATAGATGTGAACAATGGTGTGCGTGACGTGCTCTGGACTCAGGGTGATTTTGCCCCTCATGTGTTTCGTGCTCAGCCGGCAAGAAGTCCTCATCGAGGAGTCATGTGAGTATTAACCCAGCGTTTCACTCGCGTTAATGCATGGTGCCTCGAGAATCTATCCCCCTCCCCCTCTAACCCTCCCCCCTCTTCCGCTCCCCCTTACCCTTCTCGTTCCCCTCGATGACCGCCAGCCCTCACATAATGAATGCACGCGTGTTACTTGGTAATTATTTTGTTGTGGAGTTATTTTCGAACTATGATAATTATCCTAAGATAATCTATGCTAGGAGTATCTGTACGTGATCAAATCAGAAATGAAGAGATCCGTAGAAGGACCAGAGTTACCGAGTAGCTCTTCAGCTTTCATAGCTCAGCGAGTTGCGAAGTTGAAGTGGCAATTGGCGGGGCACATACCTCGGAGAACCGATGGACGTTGGGGTCCAGGTGCTGGAATGGCGACCTCGCACCGGTAAACGTAGCGTTGGATGACCCCCAACAAGGTGGACAGACGACATCAAACGAGTCGCAGGGAGCCGCTGGATACAAGCGGCCCAAGACCGTGGCCATTGGAACTCCTTACAAAAGACCTATGTCCAGCAGTGGACGTCTATCGGTTGAAATGATGATGATATCTGCCCCAGAACCGAAAGGCCTATCTCCAGAAGAGGGCGTCTATAGGCAGATTAAGTTAAGAATGATGTCATGGACGATTTCGTTCTAAATTAAAAAATAACTTTTAACGCATTCATTTGGATAAGGATCATAATCATATTTATAGAAACATCTACGCAAAGTTCGTAACCGTAAATCGCAAAATACCTAAGCAATATAAAGTTATTCATCAAAATTTTGGGATAAACTGGAGAAAAAAAAACTGTTCGTGAAGGCATACCTGATTATCATTATTAAGTTAAAATTTCAATTAAGTAACTAACTATCTTCGACTCGATGATTAGCAGAAAAGAATTAAATAGTTTTTGCTGTTTGACTACGAACCCCTGAATAGATTTAGTTTATGATGATATTATTAATTTTATATTAAAGTACTCCACTTTAGTTCTTCAATGTACACATTGCTAAATCATTAAGACGCCGCCCCTTAAACACGGTATTTAAACAATAAATCTCACTAACACTAGCTAATTTCGACTATAATTTTCCCAATATAAATGGAAGTGCTTGTACGATTTGTATAATCTGTGCCGTACGGAAGTACATGTTATATACGGCAGGGTGAACCCTCTTAGCTTTAGTTTTAAATTGACAAGTGTAGTTATCACTATCACGTCACGAGTAGAAATATTGAAAAATGTGATATATATGAACGATTTGGTGCGGGTATGTTTTGTGCTATGAGCACGGAATCTTGTATTAATTTAGTTTTACATTAAAAGTAAAACAAGTCAATTTTAGGTATATATTAAAATAAGGATAAGACTACCTGATTAAGATTATATTGTTTAAATATAAAGTAGAAATCACATAAATGTTCAATACTTTTGCCGTTTAAGCACGCTACCCTTAATAGTTTTTTTTTTAATGATGATGTGTTTTAATGTACTTTATTTTAGTACTTCAGATTGGAGAATAACTAACTCGCCGTATATTTATAAATAATTAAGACGCCGCCCTATAAACACGGCATTAGAATAATTAATCACTTTAACACGAGCTAACCATGATTATCAATAATTATTAATAGAAGTGCTTAATTTGTCCGATTTGGTGACTTTTTGTCTATTGATTACGGAAGCTCTTAATTTTTTTTTTTACGATGTTGTGTTTTAAAGTACCTAATTTTAGTTCTTGTATATCGGTAAATAATTAAGACGCCGCCCCATAAACACGGCATTGGAATAATTAATCACGTTAACACTAGCTAACCATGACTATCAAATTCCCCAATTATAAATGGAAGTGCTTAATTTGTATGATTAAAACAGCACTCCGGGATACCCGCGGTATTCAATTAGGGCTACGGATGCGGGCTTTGTTGAACTGAATTATAATCTATATTTTACCCTACTTTATGGAAATGAGACGCTCCCAGCTGTGCTGTTGTTTATACTATTTATGCCAGTCAATGGAATAAAAATTAAAATACGTGAACCTAATATGCCCGAATACTCCCTTAACTGTAAGTAAGATATTTGACTATTTCCTTTTGTGGAATTATTTTCTGTGGAAAAAATACCTTGGCTTTTTCAACAAACTGAAACTTTATTCAATATTGAGTATATACAGACACTTTAGTGTGTTTATCGCCGTGACTTCGCTCATTTTTCTTACACGGTTACAAGTTGGCCCTAAAACGCTTGGCGACACGTCTTTGTCGGTAGGGTGTAATAGCCACGGCCGAAGCCTCCCACCAGACCAGATGACATTTTAAGTTTGTTTTTACGACGCATATATTAAAGTTTAACCTGTAAAGTAACAACCTATAAGTATTTTTCCTTAAATTCATTATTAAGTCTAGTATAAAATGGTTATATATAATATGAACCTAAGAATGAAATTGCATTTTTTTATTTATCGTAAGCTTATGGTACTAATTATTATCAGTTTAATAGATGCCTATTTATATGCACGTTGGTGAGAGGGTCATAGAGTGAAGGGTTTCATCCTGCTTTTGTATTAAATCCTTTATTTTACCCTACTTTGCGACATTGCTTGTTCCATTATTTACACCAATCAAATGAAGTTTGCTTTGTTTTAAAATGCACTTCCCTTAACTTCTTGTTACTCATTTCATTATTTATGTTTACTAACTTGGCGATCGATAACACACCTACAAACTTTAGATAAAACTTTTTAGGTATACAAAGTTTTAAGATAACAAATTTATATATGACGGCAGTCAGAGAGCAGCGCCATCTAGTTTTGGAGTCATGTGCGACAGACAAGAGCCTGGCGCAGTCGGTAGGATTAACGGCCCGTAATTTAATTCGTTTATAAATAAATCGTTTGGCATAGAATAAGGATGATTTATGAAAACATGGGATAATAAATATTGAGGTAATTTCCGTTAGCACGTTGGCACGCTTACGGAATCCTGACTAAAACTTTATTGATGTATTCCCATTTAAGTACATTTTAAACTATTACTTTACGTATTTTTATTTTGAGGGTAGTTTGTTTAGCCACGTAACTTTGGCTAACGTGAGATGCCGTCAAGGGCTAGCTTGTGGTGTATAAAAAAAACATCCTGATCTGCAGTCAGACATCTTTATGAATAACCAAACGGAAAAGTCCTTTGTAATTTTGTATATTTTGACTACATACATTTTGACACATAGTATGTAATAAGCTGTAATAGCCTAGTGGTTAGGACGCCCGCCTCCTAATCAGAGGTCGGGGGTTCGAACCCGGGCACGCACCTCTAGCTTTTCAGAGTTATGTGCGTTTTTAAGCAATTAAAATATCACTTCCTTTAACGGTGAAGGAAAAACATCGTGAGGAAACCTGCACGCCTAAAAGTTCTCCATAATGATCTCAAAGGCGTGTGAAGTCTGCCAATCCGCACATGGCCAGCGTGGTGGACTATGGCCAAACGCTTCTCATATTGAGAGGAGACTCGTGCTGTGTAGTGAGCCGGCAATGGGTTGATCATGGTGATGATGTAATGTACAAATTATATGAATAAAATCTCATCGTTCGCGGGTGCACACACGGAAAAATATAAAACATAACTCCCGTACCCCAGTCCCGGAAACATTTGGAGTAATTAATGCCATTAATAAATAATCTTATTACCAGGCGTTTTTTAATGCGGGTCTTGCATAAATAAAGTCGGATTAAAAACAGCCCAAGTGCGAGTCGCTCGCGCTTCGGAGGGTTCTGTCTACCTCGAAGGAAAACGTCTTTATCTACATCTACGAGTCGTATATTCAATCTACATATCAATCATCTCGTATAATCAAGTTTGCGATATAGTTTAATAAAACTAAAAAAAATAACACACTTAGCCTAAGAAGCCGAGCAAAATGGAAAACAGTCGTTAAAGCATTAATCAAGAAATAATTGTAGCGGGCGATGCGGCGAAGTAGGTCGCAGTATACTACCGTATAACAGTTATCGTTTATAAATGTATCGTCGAAAATCCTCTAAATTTAGACATTTGCTTTCATGTTTATTGTGCGTTAACATCTTTTGTTTTTAATTTCGCACACCTATTAAATGGAATGAGAAACATATTCTTGACGACCTCCGTGGCGCAGCGCGTGCGCTGATGCATTTTAAAGTCGGAGGTCCTGGGTTCGATTCCCGGCTCGAGTCTGGTCTGGTGGGAGGCTTAGGCCGTGGCCGTGGCCGTACCAGCCTACCGACAAAGACGTCACCAAGCGATTTAGCGTTCCGGCACGATGTCGTGTAGAAACCAATTAGGAGTATGAGTTTACCAATACCCCTATCAGGTTAGCCCATCTTAGACTGCATCATCACTTACCATCAGGTGAGATACAGTCAAGGGCTAACTTGTGGTGAATAAAAAAATAAAAAAAACATTATTAATATGGAATTTCTGCTGTGTAATAAAAATAATATCATTAATTCTTACAAGTATTATAAAGTAACATGTCAGAAAAGAGGATAACATTCGTGATACAAAACAGTTTGAATTCAACTTTAGATACAATAAAAGATACATTTCCTATAGTGGAATCTCGCAATCAAGGTGAAAAGCGGAAAATTACTAAATCCCTAATTCACTACTGGGATTTGGTACAGCATTGTTCACCAAATATACAAATCTCAGAGCTGTAACTTTCCCCGTGTACGAGCTAGAAATAGTTCTGTGGCATGCAGACTTAAAAGTAGATGGCAGTTACATTAGTAAAACAACCATAGTGGACTTAATTCTAGTGTGCTTAAGTCTTAAACTCATTCGCGTACACCAGTATTCATTAACCACGATTTATTAAATCTATATATATAAAAGTCAATTGCTGTTCGTTAGTCTCGCTAAAACTCGAGAACGGCTGAACAAATTTATCTTATCTTGGTCTTAAAATGTTCATGGAGGTTTAGGGAAGGTTTAAAAAGTGAGAAAAATTCGAATAATTGCCGGAAAACCCTAAAAACAGCCCATTTCTTTTTCCCATGTAAACGTTTTCTAAAAAACTATGAACTTTATTGCTGTTCAATAAAGTTCATATTAAAATTTAAAAATTTAATCACTCACTGTTGTCTAAGAAATGTAGGTGTGTTCCTAACTTCACAGAGTCAATTTGCAATTTACACACAGTCACAGCTAGTTAATATATATATATATATATATATATAACAATTTATTTTTAATTTTATCCGCCTATAACAATTTATTTTAAATTTTTTGGATATTTGTTTTTCTGTATCAGAAATTCCCTAGAAAATTCCAAAACAACCGGGTCAGCTAGTGTTATATAATACTAATAAAATATATATATACATATATATAGGTGGACAAGCCTTATCACTTAGGGGTTTGAAAGATAGATAGTAGCCGATTCTCAGACTTACTGAATATGCATATTTATAAGAATCGGTCGAGCCGTTTCGGAGGAGTACGGGAACGAACATTGTGTACGAGAATTTTATATATTAAATTATAATATGTACCAATTTATATCTTTTTATAGCTATAATTCTTGCTGCTTCCTTCGGTTCTCGGTTATTTGTAATTTGTTTTTTTCTTTTAGCTTTTAATTTTTAATTATTATTATAACTTTTTTGTTGTTGTGACGTCACTCTGCTCTCAGCTGAAAATCAGCGACGTTTTCTTAAATAAGGCACGGTATATGATGAGCAGGGTACACCCTTTCTGGTTGGTGTTACAGACATACATAAAATTTCTGATAAGAATAAGATGTACTGAAATAACCCCATATGAGAATAAATACATCTTCTTTCTTTAATTCCGCTTACGAACTGGAGATCAACAAATTAAGCTCATATAAAAGGTAACTCAAATATGATTTAACCGGTTTGCTTTTTGTTTACGGAACTCCAAAAAGTTAAACCTCAGCACGCAGTTACTTGGGACGTGTGAAGCTTTCGCTGATTAAGTGTAATTAAAAAAGTACAATCTAGCCGGTTTAAAGCGCTTCGAAGTTACGACGATCCTGGTCTGCTCTTCGGCCTTATGATATCCTAGTAAGATGACCATGCCTTTTTTTTAAATTTACTATAGTCACGTTTTGAAGCCGTGATAGCCTAGTGGTTAGGGCGTCAGCCTCCTAATCAGAGGACGGCGCAACATCAAAGCGTGACTCATCATCATCGTGATCAACCCATTGCCGGCTCACTACAGAGCACGGGTCTCCTCTCAATATGAGAAGGGTTTGGCCATAGTCCACCACGCTGAAGCAAGTGATATTATAATTATTTAAAAATGCACATAATTCCGAAAAGTTAGAGGTGCGTAACCGGATTCGAACCCCCGACCTCTGATTAGGAGGCGGACGCCCTAACCACTATGCTATCACAGCTTCTAACAACCAACCAACCTTATGTTTAGGAAATTCGATGTATCCACCTCCAGTAACCGAAATCCAACTTGATTTTTTGTAGGATTATCATGGATTAAATAATTATTGGTGGTATATAAAAAATTCGATCGGGAAACAGTCAAAATATCGGTATAGCTGTGCTGTTTTTGGGATTGGGCTTAAAATATTTAAACCCAAGTGCATAATGACGGTTGGCTTGCTAATTAAGCGAATTCATAAGCGACACATCGCGTCCAGCGCTTCGACACACATTACTCACGGTTTAAGCGCTTTTGTGGCATGCTTTTATGAGCGCAAAACGTTGTAATCTGTCTTAGTGACGTCGATTGTGTTAACTTGATTAAAAAATGTATCGATAATTCATCTCGATTTATAAGTATAGCTGTCATCAGTTATAAGAGAGCTTTTTAAAAATCCCCTGCCTTATAAGTATTACTATGCAAAAACAGATTTTTGTTAAGTTATAAGAATATACAGAAATATTCGTGTATCGTAGAATTATTTTCCTCAGTACTTTAGTGTCCCACAGCAGGCCCAGTTCCTCTGTCTCATAAAGGAATAAAATTAAAACTTTGGCACTTTACGCTGTTCAACTGTGGGGTCACTAACTGGGTCATATACCTTAATATTCTTTCTAATAAGAAACCGAATATGTGAAGTTAAAAATAATTTTGACTCTCGTTTGATTTTAGAACTTTGAAGATCCAGTATAGATCCATTTTTCTATTAGGTACGTAAAACTACTTTCCACTTTTTGACCTCTTGCACTTACACTTTTGTACAATAATAATATATTAATAATACCTGCGAATGGGTTTATCCCAGTTAGCCTCGCTCACCATCTGAGGCGACTGGGGTTCCGTGGCAGTTCGCTCGCAGCCACATGCAAAAAGCGGTCTTGCTGGACTCAGCTAGGATAGTCCGCCATTCATCATTTATTTGCCAGAATGTATGTACAATAGTCAGATGTTATTAAGCGATGTCAATTGGTTAAGAGGTCATTACTTTCTACTAAATTAATAGTGTGCAAATTTTTATATAAATTATTAACATTATGAAAAATATTGAATGTCCAATCAAATATAAATAATAACAATAAATTAGATGTCAGCAAAAATAATTAATTATACATTCGATATTAAGTTTTATCCATTAAATATTGTTTAACATCATATGATTTTTCCAGAAGCATCATTTACATATCTGATATTTATTGATGAAAAAACTTAGTTACCAGAAAAAGATTATCTTCCATCAGAGAGATTTCCCAAGTAACATATTAAGTAAGTTGCCTTACCTGATCATTTAAACAAAAAAGCATAAAAAATCTTTTGATATCGTCACTGACTACACACATTGGTTTACAGTTGATAAAAAAAAACCTTAGCATAAGTTGATAAATCGCAGAGAATATAATTCCAAACTATCGATAGAACAAATTTCACATCATTAATTCTCATCAATTTCAGGCCACACACGCGTATCCAGTTACAAGGCGTGTCGCCCTCTTCAAACGTTTGAGATTTTTTTCTCGTCCCTATCACACCTAAACTTCTCATCACGGACGCGAGAGGGACGGAGGTAGGAAGGATAGAAAACCAACAAGTGTGTTCGATTGTAGGGATGTAATTAAGAAAGCCTATGAGTGCCTGATTAAATGTATCAAATTGGAAATGAGGTCGCTTTGGTACTTGTATTACTCCACACTTTGAATGTATGGAAATATCCAAGTTCATCCAAGAGAGTTTGACCTGCCACTCACTCACGGGTCACAGAGTTGATGTGAGTGAATGGTATCAAAGATGTGTGAAGGATTGGTTTTAGAAACCCCCCCTCCCCCCCCCCCCCCCCCCCCCCCCCCCTCCTCTCTCCCCATCAGTGCGGTGGACTATGGCCAAATCCTTCTCATATTGAGACGAGACCCGTGCTCTGTAGTGAACCGGCAATGGGTTAATCATGATGATGATGATGATAAACTAAGTAATACGACTTTCTTTTATTTATTTAGATTCATTCATATGATTTTATTCGTGTTACGAAGTTTGCCGACTTAACTAATCGGTTAATAAAAACGGTAATTATATTACCAAGGCAATCTTAAGCAGATAGGTAAACTAAAATAGTAGCACGTATGATTTAAAAAAATATATGAGAGTGTAGATAAGGTACGCGGCTCGTATTATCCTAAATAACATGACTAGCTTAAAATGCAAACAGTGCACCATATGTTTTAACGCACACATGCAATATTTTCGCTACGTTTAAAAACAGGACAAACAATTGTTCTGTTACAGAACAAACTATCGTCAGGAGATTTGAACTCCATAATCCACTTTTACGACTGCGTTTGAACAAAGGGTACTTTGATACAATCTTACTGGACGAAATGGAATGAGAGTGTATTTTCATTTTTGACGACCTCTGTGCGCTGTCGCATAATAAAGTTGGAGGTCCTGGGTTCGATTCCTGGCTCGAGTTGGAGTCTGATGGGAGGCTTCGGACATAGCTAGCACCCTACCGATGACGTGTCGACTACACTTTAACTCTCTAGATTAGTATAATTACTATCGAATTGGAAGTTCTGTAATGATAGTGTAGGTGGTGTAAAATAAATAAAACTTGAGAGGTGTCAAGGGACACCCGGATGGAACGAAGTTCCTTTCGATTAATAAGTGAAGGAAATGTAATAAAATTTTATTTTATTTAAGTTATAATAATATTTTTTTTTATTATTAACAAATATAATGTTATATAAACTTAATCAGTAGGTTCAATTTTGTACTCCATCAGCAATATCCGGAACTTGTGCAGAAACACTGTCAGGATTCATTATTATTATTATTTTTTATTATTTACAAAAAACCTGTATACACTCAACAAAAATAATCGTCGCGACACCACACTGTTAAATGCGAAATAGAAATGAAAATATCTGGCTTGCTTTCTATAAGAGAGAGAGAGACAGACAGAGAAACATGCGACGCCGCACAGCTTACAATAACAATAAGTGTCGTGACAACTTTTTGTAAGAATTTTTTCCGTCTAGCCCCCTTTCACAACGCGCTATAAGGAACTTCGTTCCAATAATAATAAATAATAATAATAGGACTTTTCTACAAACTCACTCATCCCGATCTAGTAAACGCGCCTAGACGCTATTGCCAAGACATGAACTCGACAATCCACTTTCGAGTGCGCTCAAACAAAGAACCCTGACTTCAACGCTATCTTACGTAATGAGAGCAGTTTTCATTAGATACAATTGTAAACTGTTTGTCTTACCCGTCCACGTCATAGTACTATAACTACGAATGTTTGTTTGTTAGTTGGCAATCCCACGTTTCACGCAGCAACGTATAAATATAACATGCGGATTGGCCGACTTAACACGCCTTTGAGAACGTTATAGAGAACTCAGGCGTGCAGGTTTCCTCGCGATGTTTTAATTCACCGTTGAAGCAAGTGATATTTTAATTGCTTAAAAACGTACCTAACTCCGAAAAGTTATAGGTTATTAGGTATTATTTACATAGAACGAAAGTTTACTTATTTACTAATGTACATAATTAGATCTAGAGGTTTTTTTTTCTGGACTGTCTATTGGCTGTACAAACCCTATTGGTTGCCACAGCGTAACCGGGCTGTTTGGCGAGCTTTGGAAAGAAGCTCTGCCAGAAGAAATTTTGAGCCCTAGGGCTCGAATAAACTAAGGGAACGACTGCCTAAGGGCGTCTCCTTTGAGGCCGAACCTCGGCTTAGGCGACGTTCGGGATAACGGGGGGGTCGGACGGTAGATCTAGAGGTTAGTAGGTACAAATGATAATAGCTGAATTGTTAGTGATAATACTATTGGTATAACTAAGAAGTATAGATAGTAACATTATAGATAGGTTATAGACTAAGCTTAGGACTAGGTAAGGTTATGTAACACGTGCACGGGTTCGAACCCCCGATTTCTGATTAGGAGGCGGACGTCCCAACCACTAAACTATCACAGCTTCAGTACGTTTACTTAATCACAGAAAAACAAAGTTGCTATATGTTAAGATTATACCATCATTACGTCCATCCACTCTTGAGAGACCTTAAACAAAGAGCACTGACTTTAATGTAATCTCAGGAGATGAGATGAAATGAGAGTGGTATTCTTCTAGACCCCTCAGGTTTATTTTCCCTGCAAGCTGTTTATCTTTTTCAACGTAAAGTTCGTTCGCTCAAGTAATATACAGTACACCCACAGGCCGTTTTGACGACCTCCGTGGCGCAGCGTGTGCGATTCCCAGCTCGAGTCTGGTCTGGTGTGAGGCATCGGCTGTGGCTGGTTACCACCCTACTGACAAAGACGTGTCGCCAAGCTATTAAGCGTTCCGGCACGATGTCGTGTAGAAACCAATTAGGAGTATGGACTTACCATAGCCCTAACAGGTTAGCTCGCTACCATCTTAGACCGCATCATCACGTACCATCAGGTGAGATGCTGTCAAGGGCTAACTTGTGATGTATAAAAAAAAACGAGGTCCTTGGTTCGATTCCTGGCTTGATTCTTATCTGGTGAGAGGCTTTGTCCGTGGCTAGTTACCACCCTACCGACAAAGACGTGTCGCCAAGCGATCTAGCGTGGCATGTACCTGTAGAAACCAATTTAGGAGTTTGGGTTCACCATACTTCTTTAGGTTAGGATTGTTAGGTCTAACAGGTTAGCCCGCTACCATCTTAGACTGCATCATCACTTACCACCAGGTGAGATTGCAGTTGCAAGGGGAAGACTGGTAATGGAATAAAAAAAATTTAGAATCTGCATTTATTTGAATTTTATCATATTAATTACAATAATGAACCAACAGATAACTAGAATACTATGTGCTAATCATCTGGATTCTCCGAATGACTTCCTTCTTCCAAGTTCAATGTCAGTTAATTGGGATGCGCCAATATACACTGCGGGTGTACATCACTTGCCGATTCTTTGAAGTAGCCGACGCCACCTTACTGGCTGCTTTGTGTCGGCTTAACAAAGCGTGCGAACTATTTGGACGAACAAACTTTAACTATATACATACGAGTACGTACAGTAATATCATCAAAGTGTGATTGGCGGGCACAAATAATTACCGAAAAGATTGATATTTTTGGTTGCTCTTTGAGTGAACGAAGGTCAGAAATGTGGACTATTTGTTATGGTATGTGAAGATGTAAGATAGTTTTAACTTTGTCATGATCAACCCATTGCCGGCTCACTACAGAGCACGGGTCTCCTCTCAATATGAGAAGGGTTTGGCCATAGTCCACCACGCTGGCCATGTGCGGATTGGCAGACTTCACACGCCTTTAACAAGATAATGGAGTGAGAGTACTCCAGGCGTTGAAGCAAGTGATATTTTAATTGCTTAAAAACGCACATAACTCCGAAAAGTTAGAGGCGCGTGACCGGATTCGAACCGCCGACCTCTGATTTGGAGGCGGATGTCCTAACCAATAGGCTATCACAGGTTACTAGGCTATCACAGCTTACTGTCTGGAAACGCAACCCATCCCCATTTGTGAACCACATCACTCACTGTGTCTTAGAGATCGCCGAGAATATGTTCAAGGCATTCTTAAACTAATATTATAAATAACGACCCACGCTGTGCGCCGTTCCACACCGAAAAAGGGTGGGCTCCCACAAAATACATTGTTCTTCGGATGCGAGATAAACCCAGTGTTGCGGGTACATTACGCACGACGCGTTCCGTGCATACCTGGTGACCGCCCATGGCGTCCAAATTATTGTAACACCGCGTAAAATTTATTAGCAAGGCCTCGGTAAAGGCTTCTCTTAACCAAAATAAAAATCAAAAATGTATTTATCCTAGCAAAATTATAAACGCGAAAGTTGGTATGGACGTTTGTTACTCTTTTGCGTAAAAACTACCGAATGGATTTTAATGAAACTTCACAATAATGTAGCTTATACATCAGAATGACATATAGGCTACAATTTATAAAGATATTGTGTGAATTGTCCAAAATATGATGATAAGTGTCAAGTAAGTAGGTAAAAATCTACCATCTGCGTGATAATTTTAATGTCATAATGTTAGTTTTTTTCTACGCTACGGTAATATAAGTTCTTTTTCTATTCTTTTATATACTACAAGTTAGCCCTTCACGGCAATATCACTTGATGGTAAGTGATGGTGATGTTATCTAAGATGGTAGCGGGCTAACCTGGTATGGTAAACCTATACTCCTAATTGGTTTCTACGCGACATCGCTTGGCGACAGGTCTTTGTCGGAAGGTTGTTTGTTTGTAGGGTAGATTGCCGTCAAGGGCTATCTTGTAGTATGTACAAAACAAAGAAAATACACCATTCGGGTACGAAACCATAAAAGCGACCGAAGTAGCGGGTAATATGCAGCGATCTTTACAGACAAAGCAATCAACGGTCAGTGGTGTTTTCAAATCCGTTTTTAATTGCGCAGCGTTGCTACCGGTCAATTTTCCATTTCGATTCGGAATCGCAATTTCTCACAACTGGAAAAAATTAAATGGAAAACTGTAATGCCCTTCCCGCCATTTTGAAGGCATTTTGCGTGTGACTTATTTTGCTTATTTTCGTGCTCTTTTGTTTGTTACGACTGCGTTTGTTTTTTAAATATATATAGGTAGACTAGCTGTTGCCCGCGAGTTCGCCTGCGTAGAATTGCTGATTTCTCGTGAAATTGAGGTTTCCCGTGCGGTCAATGCCCTGCTCCAGAAAGTAAGCTACAGGAAAATGTCAAATTGCCGACTTTCGTGTCTCTAAATAAAAAACAAAGAACTTTCATACAAACTTCCAACCCCTATTTTACCCCCTTAGAGGTGGAATTTCCAAATATCCTTTCTTAGCTGACATCTCTTAACTATCAACTACCTACTTGCTAAATTCTATATAGATAGATAGTCTCTTTATTGCACACAAATGATTGAGAAACAACAAAATGAGATACATAAGTGTGTAAAGGCGGCCTTATTGCTTAAGCAATCTCTTCGTAATACAACCCTTGTGTTAAGAAGTAAATGAAGGCTGATTGTAGCGGTGCAATATATAAACTAAGTATAATAAATATTATCAGTAAATATAATATGGGTAATATTTGTTATACTTTTTTTTTTTACACCACAAATTAGCCCTTGACGGCATCTGACCTGATGGTAAGTGATGATGCGGTCTAAGATGGTAGCGGGCTTACTAACCTGTTAGGGGTATGGTAAGCCCATACTTTTTATTGGTTTCTACACGACATCGAGCCGGTACGCTATATCGCTTGGGGACACGTCTTTGTCGGTAGGGTCGTAACTAGAATCGGCTGGAACCTCCCATCAGTCCAGCCGAGAATCGAACCCAGGACCTCCAACTTTATATGCAATAGCGCATGCGCATGCCACGGAGGTCTTCAAAAAACTCAAAATTAAGTAACCCTCTAAAATACGTAACCATAAACATTTTACAATCAATCAAAATGATTGATCCATCCAATCATTATATAATTTGTTCGATTGTAAACATAGCAAGCTTTATCGCTCCGAAATAAATTTATTACATTACAATCCCAGATGTAATGTAATGTAATAAATTATTTTGTTATTGTAACGCAATAAATTATTTTGTTACAAAAAAAAAAGACATCAATAAGAAATGTGGACCGTATCTTCGTTTGATAAATCAGGGGTGTCAAATATCGGATTACTTTTGAATTGGTCTGTTATTGACCGCTTCTGATTTGTAGATACCAAAAAATATGATGTCTATATGTTACGATTATAGTATAGTATGTAAAGAACTTATTATATTTTGTTTACAGTGCCTTTTACTAACTAAAACGGTTCACAGTGAGAACAAACAAAGCCAGTATTAACCTTAGATACAGAAAATGTTTAAAAATGTATCTATATGATTAAACTAAATTCAAATTCAAATAATCTTTATTCAAATAGTCCTTTAAAAGGCACTTTTGACGCGTCAGTAATTTACATAGTAGTGATTTGATTGTGATAACTATATTCGTTAACTTAAAACTAAAGCTATGAGGGTTCCAAACGCGCCGTGGTCTAAGAAGAAGCCCACAACAACTTTCTTTTCGCTATCACTATCTCGCATGCCACTTGAAATTGTAATAAGAGCTATCTTATTCGAGCAATATTTTAATATTTCATACCCATGCTTGTTTATCATTTACATATTTGCCAGTCGTTTTTAGGATGATATCTCTCTTAGTTAATACATTTATTTTGTTCGAATACTGACATTATCATAGATACATTATACACCACAATATATCTTTAAAGTATAAATATATTAACATCTTTTATTAATTGCAGGCTTATCACTATCTACCACATATAATTTAAGTGGGTGGTAGTAGGGCAAATACGTAGAATATCGGTTGAACATTGGAAACCAATAGCTTTATAATTAGTTTATGTATTTTATATTTATATTTATCTAAGAAAAAACATTTACACAGTTTTTTATAATAATCAGACGTAATCATAAACTCGTAACTTGACACTCGTTTTTCCGTTCATCAAAGCCTTCGACATTAGGTACTTACACGTAAAACGCTAATCTAGTGGTATAATACTTACTTAATAGCTAAATAACTACTACTTATAAACTAATATCAGTTGCAACATCTAGGTAACCTAGCTACATCCAAACCAACGCAACTTAACAACTCATTTAATGACGTCGCTTTATATCACTTCACTTATATCACACACGGGCAAACATAATAAGCAAGACAGAGTTATGTGCAATAAAGAACTTTGTGAACTGTAGTTATATAAAAGGTTGGATGCACAGACATGCAGTGCAAACTTGTTAACTATGCTAACGAGGTATTTCTCGTAAACGTGAGTTGCGTCGCCATTCGCAAACAGCGGCGCGAACGCGTAGAGGCAGCCCTGTAATTACTGCTTTTAAAATCATATATAGGAATGCACGTGGAAATGTATTTCTCTTTTTGTTCATTATTTCATTAATGTATTCGAGTTTATGATTAATACAACTTTGTATTTATGTAGTCCTGGTAACATTTTAATACAATTCAGTGGTTAGCGATACGTTATCCCATTATCATCATTACTTCCCACATGTAGCATACCACTGTTGGGAAAAGCTCTTGTTTTGCAAGAGAGAATAATTTTACCACATTTCTACATTGCGTCATATATATTGCGAGGAAGACAAAACCTCACCATATTAATCCCGTTTCAACTTTATCTTTGTATTTATGAAGTCCTGGTAACATTTTAATACAATTCAGTTGTTAGCGATACGTTATCACATTATCATCATTACTTCCCACATTCTTATAGCATCCCACTGGTGGGAAAAGCTCTTGTTTTGCAAGAGAGAATAATTTTACCACACTTCTACATTGTGTCATATATATTGCGAGGAAGACAAAACCTTACCATATCAATCCCAATTCAACTTCATCTTTGTACTTATGAAGTCCTGGTAACATTTTAATACAATTCAGTGGTTAGCAATACGTTCTCACATTATCATCATTACTTTCCTCATTCTTATAGCATCTCACTGCTGGGTCAAGCTTTGGTTTTGCAAGAGGGGATAATCCAACCACACTTTTACATTGCGTCATATATATTGCGAGTAAGATAAAACCTCACCATATAAATCCCAATTCAACTTAATCTTTGTATTTATGAAGTCCTGGTAACATTTTAATACAATTCAGTTGTTAGCGATACGTTATCACATTATCATCATTACTTCCCACATTCTTATAGCATCCCACTGGTGGGAAAAGCTCTTGTTTTGCAAGAGATAATAATTCCACCACACATCTACATTGCGTCATATATATTGCGAGGAAGACAAAACCTTACCATATCAATCCCAATTCAACTTCATCTTTGTACTTATGAAGTCCTGGTAACATTTTAATACAATTCAGTGGTTAGCGATACGTTATCACATTATCAACATCACTTCCCACATAAAGCATCCCACTGCCGGGAAAACTCACTTCTACATTGCGTACTATATATTGCAAGTAAGACCAAACCTCACCATATAAATCCCAATTCAACTTTACTACTAGTTTAATGACGTCACTTAATATTACGTCACATCTGCTGAACATCATAATCGCAAGACAGAGTTATGTGCAATACAGAACTTTGTCCGCGAACTGTAGTTACATAAAAGGTTGGATGCACAGACATGCAGCGCAAACTTGTTAACTATGCTAACGAGGTATTTCACGTTAACGTGAGCCGCAACGTAAACAGCGGCTAACGTCGCGGAGTGACAGCCCTGTAATTACCGCGTTTGAATTAATTTCAAGGAATTATTACAAATGTATTTTCTTTTAAATTAAAATATCACTTGCTTCAACGGTGAAAAAAACATCGTGAGGAAACCTGCACGCATGAGAGTTCCCCATAACGTTCTCAAAGGCGTGTGAAGTCTGCCAATCCGCACATGCCCAGCGTGGTGGATTATGGCCAAACCCTTCTCATATTGAGAGGAGACCCGTGCTCTGTAGAAAGCCGGTAATGGGTTGATCATGATGATGATGATTTATTTTAAATTCCTAAACGTATTAATCCTTTCGAGTTTCTGTCACAATAATCTTTTGATGTCGCAATATTTTTAATTGTGGAGTCTTGTAATAAAATGTATCAACAGTTTAAAGTTTTTACAAAACGTAAGCTTATAGAAAAACGGTAAAAAAGCTTGGGTGTGAATTTATCTAACTTCATTGTTAATTTTAATTTATTATTGACTATGTTAGCTCTTGGCCCCAATCTCACCTGGTGATGATGCGGTCTATAAGATGGTAGCGGGCTAACCTGTTACGGGTATGGTACACCCATACACCTAATTGGTTTGTACGCGACATCGTGCCGGAAAACGATTTTTTTAAACGCACATAACTCCGAAAAGTTAGAGGTGCGTGCCCGGATTCGAACCACCTCTGATTAGGAGGCTGATGGCCTAACCACTAGGCTATCACCACTTCTGTATATATATATGTATATATTAACATATATTTGATTTGATTATATACCCTAGACTACAGTAAGTAATGCATCCAACCTTTTGTTTTAAAGATTTCATCTACACTTTCGTAGTTAAAACAAACTCAACAGTGATTAAGTAAAAAAAAAGCCATACCGACTGGATCGCTTTATACGAACTCGTTTTATTTGCCTTAACTGGGATTGCTCTGCAGGGTAGAACAATAAGTTTCAAAGTTTACAGCTTTGTAGGTTGCATCCTGCTGGGATACCTATCCCCAAGCTCAGCGAGTTTAAATTAAACCGAATTGCATCCTGTTTTTACCAGCACAATCTATTTAACTATTTGTCTTGTAGCTTCGGCCGTGGCTACTTACGAATCTATAAAAAAATGCTAGTTAGCCCTTGGCGGCAATCTCACCTGATGGTAAGTGATGATGCAGTCTAAGATGGTAGCGGGCTAACCGGTTAGAATTATGGTAAACCCACACTCCAAATTGGTTTCTACTCGACATCGTGCCGGAATGCTAATTCGCTTGACGACAGGTCTATGTTGGTAACGATGGTAGCGGGCTTACCTATTAGGATTATGCTAAACCCACACTCCTAATTGGTTTCTACGCGACTTTGTGCCGGAACGCTAAATCGCTTAGCTACACGTCTTTGTCGGTAAAGATGGTAGCGGGCTAACCTGTTAGGATTATGGTAAACCCACACTCCTAATTGGTTTCTACGCGACATCCTTTCGGAATGTTAAATCGCTTGGTGACACGTCTTTGTCGGTAAAGATGGTAGCGGGCTAACCTGTTAGGATTATGGTAAACCCACACTCCTAATTGGTTTCTACGCGACATCGTGCTGGAATGCTAAATCGCTTAGCGACACGTCTTTGTAGGGTGTCTTTCGTAGGGTATATAATAGTAATGGCCGAAGCCTCCCACCAGACAAAATTATGAATGACAAAACGATGGCGCGTAGAAGCCGATTAGATGAATGGGTTTATGTTTTAATGAGGTGAGGTTTGTCCAGCTCTGTGACGTTGGACGGAAGCGGAAGAGACGCGCCGGCTACGAGCCGATAATGCCCGCCTCCGTAGCGAGGTAGATAACCTTAGGGCGGAGGTAAAAGCCCACCGGCGGGAGTTCACGGGGATGCGGACGGAGATAGCAGCGGCGAGGGGTGCGGCGGCAAGTAACGCTGCGGGCCCTGGTCTCAGCGTGAACGCAATGGAAGAGCTCAAAGCCTCCATTGTTTCTTCCGTTGGACGGATGCTGGATGCTCGTTTCGCGAGCATCGAAGGGCGCCTTCTGCCGGAGAGGATCTTACGCCCGCCGTTGGCGTCGGACAAGAGGAAATCTCAAGCCGGGCCTACGGAGGCTCCGCAAGTGGCCCAGCCTGCAAAGGCACCCCAGGGTGATAGTGTAGCTACTGCCTCCCCCGGAGCACCGGCGGCGACACCGGGACCAAGCAATGTAGCCTCCGTCGGAGATACTTGGTCGTCCGTAGTCCGGCGCAAAAAGAAAGACCAGGGCAAGAAGACTCCTGCAGGCACTCCCTCGGCGACCCTTCCAAGAGCTGCCCCTGCGTCGGCACCTAGACTGACTCTGACCCCCCCTAAGACGGCGGCGGTCATTATAACCATGGCCCCGGAGGCGGAGAAAAAAGGAGTAACCTACGCTCAGGTACTCGAGAGGGCGGAGAGCCGAGTTAATCTACAGGAGCTGGGCATCGGAGCGGGAATGAGAATCCGCCGCGCAGCAACGGGGGCCCGGCTTCTCGAACTCCCGAGTGAGCAGACGCAAGAGCAGGCGGACGTTCTGGCCGACCGTCTGCGTTCGGCGCTGCTAGGGCTGGCGGAGGTCACTCGCCCCACAAAGACGGTTACCCTCAGGGTCACCAACCTCGATGACTCCGCCACGCCGGAAAAGGTGGCGGCAGCGGTCGCTCGCGCTGGGAGCTGCCCTCTGGCGGCAGTCAGAGTCGGGGACTTACAGCTGGGTCCGCGTGATATGGGCTCAGCCACCGTCCATTGCCCGGTAGACGCCGCGAAGAAAGTTTGTGACGCCGGTAGGCTGCTTGTTGGGTGGAGCTCCGCAGATGTCCGTGCGCTTGAGCAGCGCCCTCTGCGCTGCTACGGGTGCATGGGCATGGGGCATACACGTGCCTTGTGTCCCTCTAGGATCGACCGTAGTACGCTGTGCTACCGATGCGGTGTCGAGGGACACAAGCAAGTGGGTTGCACGGGCGCTGTCCGCTGTGTCGTCTGCGCTGACGCGGGGCTCCCGTCGGACCATATCATGGGAGGTAGGACATGTTGCCCTCCCTCCACCAAAGGTGAAATAGTGTCCCACCCTCGGGTCGTTGGTGAGAGAGGTCAATCGCGGGAGGACGCTGATATGTCGTCATGAATTCGCAACATATCAGCATCCTCCAGGCGAACATAAACCACTGCGCAGGGGCTCAGGATCTCCTGATGCAGTCCTTCGCGCAGTGGCAGGTCGACCTGGCGGTAGTGGGGGAGCCATACTATGTTCCCCAGTGTGGTCCAAACTGGGTGGGTGACACTAGTGGTCTGGTGGCAATCGTTTCTGCGAATGGCGCTAGCCACTCTCTTACTGTCGCTGAGAGGGGACCGGGGTATGCCGTGGCGAAATGGGGGGAACATACAATCATCGGAGTGTACTTCTCACCAAATCGCCCACTGGCGGACTTCGAGGCTTTCCTCGACTCAGTTGGTGAGGCCTTTCGCAGGCACAATGAAGGGCGTACTTTAATTCTTGGCGACTTCAACGCCAAGAGCCAGGCTTGGGGTAATCGCACGCAGGACGGCAGAGGAAGGGCTGTCGAGGTTTGGACTGTGCAGCTGGGGCTCACGTTACTTAACAGGGGCACGGCCTACACCTGTGTTCGCGCGGGGGGAGGATCGAGGGTTGACCTGTCATTCGCGACGTCGCGGGTTGCTGACAGAGTTGCCAACTGGTGGGTGGAGGAGGATGTGGAGACCTTGTCGGACCACAATTACATAATGCTCGAGATATCTGCCCCTACTTCTGTCGTTGTGGTTCCCTCCCGAGGCCCGCACCACTTCCCACGTTGGTGTCTGGGACAGTTGGACCGGGAGATTGCAAGAGAGGCCGCCATCGTTCAGCGATGGTCATCTCCCAGCGCCCGTATAGGCGCCAGTGTCGGAGAGCTAGCGGAGCGACTGCGGTTGAGCCTGACAGAGGTGTGCGACTCCTCGATGCCAAGGGCTCGCGGATGGCGCCGCAGAAGGCGGGTGTACTGGTGGTCGGTGGACATTGCAGCCCTCCGCGCCGCCAGTAACAGAGCCCGCAGGGCCTATGTCCGATGCCGAAGGCGAAACGGCTTGGACGTCTCTCTGGAGGAGCAGCTGCAGGAAACCTATCGCCAGGCCAAGAAGGCCCTAAAACGGGCGATATACGACGCCAAAGAGCGGGCCCGAGAGGAGCTGCTGGAGAGTCTGGATAGGGACCCCTGGGGACGCCCTTATCGTACGGCACGAAGAAAACTGCGCAGTCAGGGTCCTCCGGTGACCCAAACTCTCCAGCCGGAGTCCTTACGCCGAGTGGTTGAGGAACTCTTTCCGGACACACAGGGCCACGTCCCTCCGACGATGGCCCCCTCGGTGAACGAAACTGACCGCGGTTCTGTCCCGATGGTCACTGGAGAAGAGATGGACGTGGCCCTGGACCGCCTCCGGTGCAGGAAAACGGCGCCTGGACCGGATGGCATTCCGGGGCGGGTCATACACATGACCCGAGAGCTCTTCGAGGTAAAACTTCGGGAGCTGTTCAACCATTGTCTCCAGGCTGAACAGTTCCCTGAATCTTGGAAAGAGGGGCTGCTGTGCCTCATCAGGAAGGAGGGGAGGCCGCTGGATGCCCCTTCAGCGTACAGGCCGATAGTCTTGCTCAGCGAAGTCGGAAAGCTGTTTGAGAAGATTTTGGCTGATCGGCTCGTTAGGCACTTGGAGACTGTCGGTCCAGGGCTCTCAGCAGCGCAGTATGGCTTCAGGGCGGGTCGTTCGACCCTTGACGCCCTGGAGTCATTGAAGACCTTAACAGATGAGGCAGTGGCCTCGGGTGACGTCGTCATCGCCGTCTCTTTGGACGTTACGAACGCCTTCAACAGCCTGCCTTTTGAGACTTTGCTAGAGGCGCTCCGGTTCCATGGAGTGCCAACGTATCTCAGGAGACTGTTGGAGGCTTACCTGCGGGATAGGTGGATATCCTGGGTGGGAAGAGACGGACGAAGGGAGAGGCGGCAGGTACTCAGGGGTGTACCGCAGGGTTCGGTTTTGGGGCCGGTGCTTTGGAACATCGGCTTCGACTGGCTTCTGCGGACACCTTTGCTCCCCGGAATGGGGTTGTTGTGCTATGCGGATGACACCCTCATCACGGCGCGAGCAGGCACCTTTGAAGAGGTGGCACTTCTGGCCGGGATTGGGGCCACCTTAGTGGTCAGAAGAATCCGTATGCTGGGTCTGAGAGTCTCGGAATCCAAAACCGAGGCCCTCCTGTTTCACGGTCCGCGTAGGGGACCTCCTCGGGGTGCATGCATTACCGTTCAGGGTGCAGCGGTGGAGGTCAAAGCCCATATGAAATATCTGGGCCTCACCCTGGACGGTAGGTGGAACTTCAGGAGACACTTTGAGCTCCTTGCTCCCAGGCTCGTCAGTGCAGCTGCCGCACTGGGAAGGCTTTTGCCGAACATCGGGGGGCCGTCCTCGGCCTGCAGACGTCTATACGCAGGGATTATCAGGAGCATGGCACTGTACGGTGCTCCCATCTGGATTCACGCCCTGTCTCCGCAGAATATGTCCCTTCTGCGGAGACCGCAGCGTATTATTGCGGTACGAGCAATTCGGGGTTATCGTACGGTGTCTTGGACGGCATCCACACTCCTAGCGGGTGACCCGCCTTGGGATCTGCAGGCTGAGGTACTCGCTCAGCTACACCGGTATCGGTCAAGGATGAGGGCTCGAGGGGAACGACCAGGGCTTGAGGAGATAAGAAGGTTGAGATCCTTAGGAAGTCAGGCCCTGATCCAAAGATGGCGGGATGATCTGGAGTCCCCGGTTGCCGGTATCTGGACGGTGGAGGGAATCCGGTCCCACCTGGAGCGGTGGCTGAGGCGGAGACATGGCGCATTGACGTATCGTCTCGTGCAGGTACTTACCGGGCATGGGTGCTTCGGCAGGTATCTGTACGGAATCGCGAGACGGGAGGCAGCGCCGGTCTGCCATGAGTGTGGGGCGGCAGAGGACACGGCTCACCACACTCTGGCAGAGTGTGCATCATGGGCTCCGCAGAGACATGCATTGGTGTCTCTCCTTGACGGAGACCTCTCGCTGCCAAGCGTTATTAATTTAATGCTTGATAGCGAGGAGGGCTGGTTTATTGTCGCCTCCTTCTGCGAAACCGTAATGGGGTTGAAGGAGGCCGCAGAGAGGGAGAGAGAGCAGGCGGCTGATGCTCCCCCTCTCCGCAGAAGGAGAACGGGTGGCAGGAGACGCCGATACGCGCACCTGTTACCACCCCTGTAAGCACTAACGAGTGCACGGATGAGCGCGTCGGGGTGTCAAAGTGCATGCTATCGCGATCCTTTGGCACCCCATCTGGGACGCAGGAGGCTGCGCTGGGTTTTAGTGGGTAGTGTGGTTCGCCGATTTGACGGCCTTGAGTCCCACATACCCGCCTGGAGCTTTGTTCCGGGCGGGATGCGTAAATGCATTTCCCAGCAGGAAAAAAAAAAAAAAAAAAAAAAAAAAAAAGCTCTGTGACGTTAATAGGCTGTTTGTAATTGTTTGATAACGATCAACTATCTATATATTAATCTGCTGGGGATAAGGAGGGTTGTATGCAATTTTATTTAGGTATCTTTTATATAGCCGTTTAGCGACCTGATCAAAACTGTCTTTATAAGACCAAGGAATCGCTCCTTATTAATGTTTTACGTTCTTCTCATAGGAGAAGAGGCGGGGGCCCAGCTGTGGTTTATAAATTGGTTGAGGATAATTTGGGTTGTATGCAATTTTGCGTAGGTACTAATCTTTTAGCCATTAAGCGACCTGATCAAAACTGTCCTAATAAGACCAAGCAATCTCTTCTTATCAATATTTTACGTTCTTCCCTATGGGAAGAAGCGTGGGCCCAGCTGTTTGATATAAATCGGTTGAGGATAATGTGGGTTGTATGCAATTTTGCGTAGGTAGGTACTAATATTTTAGCCATTTAGCGACTTGATCAAAACTGTCCTAATAAAACCAAGCAATCTCTTCTTATCAATGTTTTAAGTTAGTCCCTATGAGAAGAGGCGTGGGCCCAATTGTGGGATATAAATCGGTTGAGGATAATGTGGGTTGTATGTAAATTGCGTAGGTACTTATCTTTTTGCCGTTTAGCGACTTGCTCAATACTGTCCTAATAAGACCAAGCAATCTCTTCTTATCAATATTTTACGTTCTTCCCTATGGGAAGAAGCGTGGGCCCAACTCTGGGATATTAATCGGTTCGAGATAGTGAGAGTTGTATACAATTTGGCGTAGGTACTAACCTTTTAGCCCTTTAGCGACCTGATCAAAACTGTCCTAATAAGACCAAGCAATCTCTTCTTATCAATGTTTTACGTTAGTCCCTATGAGATAAGGCGTGGGCCCAGCAGTTGGATATAAATCGGTTGAGGATAGTGTGGGTTGTATGCAATTTTGCGTAGTTACAAATCTTTTAGGCATTTCGCGACTTGATCTACACTGTCCTAAGAAGTCCAAGCAATCTCTTCTTATCAATGTTTTACGTTCTTCCTTATGAGAGGAGTGGGCCCAGCTGTGGGATATAAATCGGTTGAGGATAATGTGGGTTGTATGCAATTTTGCGTAGGTACTAATCTTTTAACCATTTGGTGAGCTGATCAAAACTGTCCTAATAAGACCAAGCAATCGCTTCTTATCAATGTTTTACGTTCTTCCCTATGGGAAGAAGCGTTGGCCCAGCTCTGGGATATAAATCGGTTGAGGATAATGTGGGTTGTATGCAATTTTGCGTAGGTACTAATCTTTTAACCATTTCGCGACTTGATCTACACTGTCCTTAGAAGTCCAAGCAATCTCTTCTTATCAGTGGTCAAAGCTCTATCTTTCACGAAACGTGAGCCCAGCTGCGGAATATAAATCGGCTCGGGATAGTGAGGGTTTTATGCAATTTTCAATAGGTACTAATCTTTTGGCCATTTAGCGACTTGATCAACACTGTCCTAAGAAGTCCAAGCAATTGCTTCTTAACAATGGTTTAAGCTGTACCTGTCTCCTATGAGATAAAAGTGTGGACCCAGCTGTGGGACATTCAATGGCTAAATAATGATGATTGTTATCCAGCAATTTTGCGAGCTGACACTGCCCTAATTAGACGAAGCAATGGCTTCTAAACAGAGCAAGCAAACGAAATTACCATGCAGTAATTACTGTCTCGCAACACAATAATTTACCTCCCCAACTTATTAGCATCTCGAAATTAACTCACAAATCAAACAAATTACACACCAGCCATAAAATATAACCTCTAACGTGTAAAATATAGCCTTTATCGTGTAATCTTCAGGCGATGAACGATAAAATCCCATGAGATGTTACCCCCATGGATCCTTTCGTAACGATGGTGCAGGTTTTATGGCTAAATTATAATGTTGTTTAGAACACGCTTCTGCTTTATTTAATGTATCATATTTATTTATTTGAAGCAGGAAACAAAGACATACTTAATGAAAAAAAAAACTAATCTAAACGCTTAAGATAATTATATAACTTCAAATATTTTTTAATCCTTTAAAAGGCACTTTTGATGCACAAATTACTTGCATATTAGTGAATCGATGGTAATAACTACATTCGGAAACTTTAAACTAAACCTACGAGGGTTCCAAACGCGCCCTACTCTAAGGAAGCCAACAACAAACTTAGCCGGGTAACTATTATGCTATCACTATCTCACGTTCCACTTAAAATTATTTAAAAGCTAACTTATCTGTCCAATTTATAGAACATCGTAATAAAGACTATAATCACCTACCGTTATAGCAATTCGTCATCATGATCAACCCATTGCGGGCTCACTACAGAGCACGGGTCTGCTCTCAATATGAGAAGGGTTCGGCCATAGTCCACTACGCTGGCCTTTTGCGGATTGGAAGACTTCACACGCCTTTAAGAACATTATGGTGAACTCTCAGGCGTGCAGGTTTCCTCACGATGTTTCCTTCACCGTTGAAGCAAGCGATATTTTAATTGCTTAAAAACGCACATAACTCCGAAAAGTTAAAGGTGGTGCCCGGGTTCGAACCCCCGACATCTGATTAGGAGGCTGACGTCCTAACCACTAGGCTATCACAGCTTCTTGCTCTTCTAACAAAGCTCTTATAGAAATTACGATACATAATTTTATGTCACATAATATTGGTATATATTAGTATATTTGTTTAATATTTATTACTGTATTGTATTATTTATGTAATTTGGTTTATGTATTAGTATTTAGTTATTCGTATGCAGGTTTATGTTTTTATATTACCCCATCTACTTTCTTCTTCTTTTACTTTTCCTAATCCTAAAGTTGCCTGGCAGAGATTGCTATTAAGCGATAAGGCCGCCTTTTGTATCCTGCTTCTTCTTGTTTCTGTTTTTCTAATTAAATAATTATATTTTTCCTTTTTGTGGTGTACAAATAAAGAATAAATAAGTAAATAAAATAAAATAAATAATAAATTGGTAATTTAAGTATAGTTTTTTTTTAATGCAATGAACTATTACTATTATTGTTATACTAATGGTGATAAGGTTTGATTAGATAAATTACGAAACTCTCGTAATATACTAACTGTCTTAAATATAACCCTTCCGTTTAAAATATAGCCGTTATCGTCTAATCTCCAGACAGGAGCGATAAAACCCCATAAGCTGTGACAATGTAACCCCATGGATCCTTCAATCTGTCTTGATGGGGCTGGTTTATGGCTAAATTATAATATTGCTTAGACCGCGGCGTTACCGTTGAATCATTTCTTGTTTGTCGATCTAAACTCGAATTGTATTAATATATTGTGTCTTTTTTGACGACCCCTGTCGCATTTCCAGACCCCGGCTCGAGTCTGTTCTGATGGGAGGCTTCGGCCATGGCTAGTTACCACCTTACCGACAAAGACGTGTCGCTAAGCGATTAAGCGTTCGGCACGATGTTGCGTAAAAACCAATTAGCAGAGTGGGTTCACCGTACCCCCAACAGGTTACGCTACCATAACCACTCACCACCAAGTGAGATACCGTCAAGAACTAACTTGTAGTGTATAAAAAAAAATGTACTGAGTGATTAGTGCAAAATTTGCAACTCATTTGATAGCGTCAATGTTATCAAATGAGTATCCATTTCATACAAATTTAAGTAATTTGTATGAAATGGATGTATAGCGGCCTTCTATTGAGTAATATTCAATACACCATGGAGGTCGTCAACATATCAGTATATTAATTAAACAAGACTAAACTATGTTTTAAAACTAAAAAAAAAAAATATATTTTTTTAAAATGCTTATATCTTTAATACTCGAACATTCTCTGAACTATGATGACTTTAATAAGCATGATTGCAGTGACGAGACCATAACCAATAAAACCTGGACAATCCTAAACTTTACTGTCGAGTAGCGGTGGTAGTTGGTGGCGCGACGATCGGTGGTAACGAGTGGTCGTAAAAGGCCGACGTTTATTTACGACGTACGAGTATGCCGCGGTCGCCCCTATCGGGTTAACTATGCACCATCTGGTCGATCTTAATCCCGCAAATGGTTATGTCGTTTGTGTCATCCCAGCGTTTTAACGTGTTTGGCGATCGCGGTTCTCCTCTCTCGTAGGCTGCAACCGCCCTTTTTTTCACGCTGGGAAATGCTTTTACGCATCCCCTCCGGAGGCGACGCAGGCAAGACTGCGCCGCTTCCGACGGGGTATGTGGGACTCCCTGGCCAGGCTGGCGACCAGAATACCCACTACAACCCAGCGATGCTCCTTCGCGTCGCCTGGTGGCTGGGTCACGTGGACACTTGTGCACTCGACCGCGGCAAATAGGCTGCAACCGCCCTTTTTTTCACGCTGGGAAATGCTTTTACGCATCCCCTCCGGAGGCGACGCAGGCAAGACTGCGCCGCTTCCGACGGGGTATCTGGGACTCCGCGGTGGCCAGGCTGGCGACCAGAATACCCACTAAAACCCAGCGATGCTCCTCCGCGTTGCCTTGTGCACTTGTGCACTTGACCGCGGCCCAGCCAGCGGCGTCCGCCGAGGCAGACCTTCCACGGGGGACCTATGATGACCCCCGAGCTCCGTCCGAGGCGCGCCAGGACCATTGGACCACGACCCGAGGAAAGATAAGATATTTAAAGACAAATAAAAACCATAGAAATATTATTATGTTATGACGCGAAGGAGCATCCCAGCGATGCTCCTTGTTGATGTTTTAGTGGGTATTCGGGCTTCAACCGCCCTGCTCCAAAGCCTTGGCCGAATTAAGTTGGCGCTGGCCAGGCGCCATTAAAACTGTTTTTATTAATCTTAATGTATTTTTTTATTTATTTTTTATTTATTTAATTAAGGGCAACCAACAGGCTACAGAACACTAAAAACTACAAAAATACATAAGAAGAGGTTTAGAGATAAATATATATGACAATTCTGCAGACACACTTAGAGCTTACCACAACATGCTTAGAAACTACTTAGAGAAAAATATCGCATACAAAACCATACTATATATATAAACAAACAAAAACTATAAAAACTTATGTTAAAAAGAATACGAATCTAATTGAATTAGCCATATGACAACAAGAAATGCTTGTTTAAAATAAAATTTTAGGCAACTTATCACCCAAAATTTCTAAATCCTACTATGTTACTAATATTATTATGGTTTGTCAACATTCTCTTAACAGGCGCAGACATACCTAAATTATTTACTATTGATGTAAGCCAGCCATACCTTTATGTGAACTGAACGGGAATAAGAACTTCTAACAAAAAAAAAATATTGCTTTTTTTTATCCACTACAAGTAAGCCCTTGACGGCAATCTCACCTGATGGTAAGTGATGATGCAGTCTTAGATGGTAGCGGGCTAGCTTGTTACGGGCATGGTAAACCCACACTCCTCGGCTAAATCGCTTGGCGATACGTCTTTGTCGGTAGGGTGGTAACTAGCTACGGCCGAAGCCTCCCACAAGACCAGACTCGAGCCGGGAATCGAACCCAGGACTTCCAACTTTAAAATTCGCCTCGGAGGTCGTCAAACTACCTGCTGCTAACAAAATTTTGTCCCTATACTTACACGATATACTACCTAATGATGATGATTAATAGGAGAATGATCTGTCGATAATTTTCTCAAGCAGATGTGACTGGCCACAGCCAAATAAAATTTAAATCTATGAATTTTAAATTAGAATTAAGAAAGCTAGCGTACTCGCCCACATTGAATTTAACACTAAAACATTTCCAATATTTACATAGCTTCAGTGATGTCACTAAAAAAATCGCTAGAGAAATATCACTAAATATTTTTTTGTTTCATAAAGCGAGATATATTTGAAACATAAATAATCCGTCCTCCCTTCCACATAAAAGAGGGAGAAATCAAATGGCTGTTTGAGGGATTCGTTGTTTTTATTGCAGCGACGCGGCGTGACGGATTGTGGCATATGTCATGACGTTATAACGTATGCGTCATAACTTTAAAACACACTGGGATGAAAACAATTAATGTGTTAAATGTGGACATTGTGACCCGAGAGAAACAAAGCAATGACGTTTAAATATGTTAGCCGTATAACGGGGTAAAGGGACGAATGGGAAAAAATTAACCTGTGGTAGGTTACCGGGGCAATTGCAACTTGACTGCATATCACCTGATGGTAACTGATGATGCGGTCTAAGATGGTAGCGGGCTAACCTACCTATGTCAGCGGTATGGTAAACCCATACTCCTAATTGGTTTCTACACGACATCGTGTGGGCACGCTAAATCGCTTTGCGACACGTCTTTGCGGGTGGTAAATAGCCAGGGCCGAAGCCTCCCACCCGACCAGATTCGAGCCGGGAATCGAACCCAGGACCTCCAACTTTATAATGTGACAGCGAACGCGCTGCGCCACGTAGGTAGTCAAAAGTCGCTTCTTAAAGAAAGGATTTGGCCATAATGCTGATCAAGGCCTTTATGAACATTACGGAGAACTTTCAGACCGGTTCTCATGTTTTCCTTCAACGTTAAAGCATGTGATGTTTAATTAAAGATTGCTTTAATTAAAAACGCACATACCTCCAAGTCAGAGGTGCGCGTTAATAGAATAGTGCGTTGGAAAAGAACTCGCTCATTTTATTTTAATGCGGTGTCCTGGGCTTGAGGCATCGCATCATATATCATGACGCTTAAACGAATATGTCATAACTTCAAACGTGATTTGATCCCACACTAAATGGGATGTGATCCATTAATGTAATGTGTCGCACAGAGCAATTGGGTAGAAATGCACAATTAAAATGCGAAAGTTAATATCGCAGACAGCATGATCCATTTCATAGGAATTGTGCATTATCCGGTATAAAAAGTATCCTGTCACTCTATTCTATCCATAAAGTTTAACTGTGCATGAAATCAGGTCAATTCATTGCTGTGATACGACGTAAACTACTAACATTTACGATGGGACTCGCAATGGTGAACAACCATCCGACCCCCTCGTCACCGTCCGACTTCCGTTATACTAAACGTCGCCTAAGCCGAGGTTTGGCCTCACACGACGCGCCCTTAGCTTCCCTTAGTTTCTTCGAGCCATAGGGCTCAAAATTACTTCTGGAAAAGCTGCTTTCCGAAGCTCACCAAACAGCCTGGTTACGCTGTAGCAACTAATAGACATTAGCTTTGCTATCGAAAAAAAATGGCGAACGTTATAGTCCTATAAGTGGAAGGAGCAATTTGGAAACTTATAGTCCCTTAATTTTATCTCTGGTCTGGTTTGATAGGTAATCCTCATGTAGCTAAAAGCTACTCTACCGACAAAACTTTTTCGCCAAACAATTAAGTGATCCTGTAGGAACTGATTAGGAGGAATGTTTAACAAGTACTCTTTAACATCTTCGACTGCATCATCACTTCATCATGATCAACCCATTATCGGCTCACTACAGAGCACGGGTCTCTTCTCAATATGAGAAGGTTTTGGCCATAGTCCACCACGCTGACCATGTGCGAATTGGAAGACTTCACACACCTTTGAGAACATTATGGAGAACTCTCAGGCATGCAGGTTTCCTCACGATGTTTTCCTTCACCTTTGAAGCAAGTGATATTTTTTTTTCTTTATTATCATCACTTACCACAGATAAAATTGCAGTCAAGGACTAACTCGTAGTAATTAGAAATAAAACATACTTGCATTTACAATATTCGTAAAGCTTTCGATTTCTGGAAAATATAGGACAACAATGCGTTGCCTATAAGTCGATACTCTCCAGGATTTGCAGAGACAAGAGCTCAGAAAATATTCGATTTACCCTCAGCTCTGTACCACCGAACCGGGAAACATCGTTATTGATCACTTCGACACGTACGAAGTGCTTCGCTTCCTGGTTTCTTTTACGCAGCGAAAATATCTGAAACACCCTTCCGGCTTCCGTCATCTCCCTCCCTATACCTTTATACCTCTCTCTATATCTTATCCTTTAAATCAAGGTCGAGTAGATAGCAGAGCAGTTCACCCTCGGCTGTGTCTGTCCTATCACGGCCCCAGGACTAGTTAGTGTTAACAATTGTGACTAATAATGAATAGAAGCAGGCGTTACTTTGCGAAAGTCCATGATAAACAATAAACAGCAAGTATAATTTGCTATATTCCGCCGACAACCGGGAGATTTGTATAATATAACACCACCCAAAATCTTCCACTAGAACCTCTACGCACCTTTCGATCCGACACCGGATCATCCTCAGGAGATGTTGACTTCACAAGCGCGAAAAGTAACTTGACTTTACTTTTCGCGCTATATTATACAAATCTCCCGGTTGTCGGCGGAATATAGCAAATTATACTTGCTGTTTATTGTTTAATTGTGACTAAGATTTAATAGCGAGATTGGCCTTACTTAAGATCAGTTATAACGAGACAGATACTGATTGTTTCATTACTTTTAACATGAACTTTGATTAAGCAAATAACGTTCTATAAATCTAATGTAGTACAATAACAAAAGATAATCTATATATTATATTAAACACAAAAAGTTTCTACCTACATCCGTCGATGTAATGAAAGAACAGATATCCAGATAATAGAGAGGAATTTTGTTTCTACGAGTTACGGTTACAGAATAGGGATAGTGGAATCCATGCGAACAATTCTTCAGATAGTATTTATAAATTTCTTTGCAGACAAACAAATAAATGTCAAAATGTTTGCCCATTACATTTGAATCTAGACTGCTGCAGTACATTCCATAGCAGAACTGGAATCATCAAAGACCACAACCTTTTGACCTTTAGTTATGCTTATCGCTAAACCAACAGTTTGTGTCGTCATAGCATTTTTTTAATTTCACCGTTATTACAAACATTACTTCCAGATGTATCATTTTAAATGCCCATATAAAATGTATGACACATTCGTTAAACGTGCTCATATAAAATGAACGTGTCACTACAGTTTGTATGTGTAATAAAAACATTGGGATTGCGTTGAATCCGGACTTGACCAATATACGAAGTTATATTTTATGTTATGTTCTTTGGCTGGTTCAAGGGTCTCTTATTTTTGTGGTCACGAATTTTGCAACTCCCAGTTAAGGCTACTGTTTGACGTGATCCTTTGCATAAACTTTGTAGGCTGGAGAATGAATAAGACTTTACTATAGAAAAAAAATGTGGTGTCGTGGGACACCAGGTAGGAACGAAGTTCCTTCGGCTAATGTAGAATCGACACAATTTGCAAAAAAAAATCGTGCTCAATTTTATGTGCTGATTAGCTTTTATATAAGTACAGGAAAGTATTTAAGAAATTCAGTATTTTAGGAAATAATAAATTACGTAAATTAAAAAAATCGTAATTCATCATCATCTAAAATCATCATATCATCTAAAATAACAAAATATGTCTCTTTATTTTTGTTTGGCAACATTACTTTTATTACACAGAAATAGAAATAATTAAAGAGGGAGAAAGAGAAAGGTATTAAACACTACTCGCTTGTTTATACGGCTGTGGCGCCTGCGCATGTCTCATTTAACGGTTTTATTCCGCGGATTCCTTCTTACGGTTTTACTATAACATTTTTTTTCAGTTCGGTTGCGCAGCAAAATCCCTATCTCCTCCAAGCCTGCCGTAAGGAACATCGTTCCAATAACAGTGATTATTAAGAATAGTAATAATTATATAAACGATAAAAAAACTTGGGTGTAAATTGCTATGACTATTATAATATTATTAGCTATGTGAGACCTTCGCACGTTTCGAATCCTTTCAGCTTTAGTTTTAAGTTAGCCAGTGTAGTTATCACCATCACCTCACGAATTCAAATAATAAAAAAAACATATTATTATATATGAATGCTTCACATTAATGCTTTTGATAGGTTTACATAAATAAAGCTATTTTTAGAATTTTTAAATTTTGATGAGGAAATAAAAACCTTATTCTATTCATTATCTATCTTAAAAAAAATATTGGTGTAATTCGCTATAAGAGAATTGAATAAGGAAAATAAGGGAAAGCCTAGTACAATAAATGCGAAAATTTCACGTACCATAATATGTCACTACGCCTAGTAGATAGTAGTAGTAGTAGTAGTAGTAGTAGTAGTAGTAGTAGTAGTAGTAGTAGTAGATATATCTATCTAATTTGAATTTGAATTTGAATTTATTTAATACTAAATAGGGTTCTAGTCAATTTGCAAACCACTTAAAGACATGCAAATCTATTGCTATAACGTAACACAAGTAATGCTCCTAATGAATATAATATATATATATATATATATATATATATATATTTCGGACTGTCTATTAGCTGTGCTATTGCTATTGCTTGCCACAGCGTAACCGAGCTGTTTGGCGAGCTTCGGAAAGAAGCTCTGCCAGAAGAAATTTTGAGCCCTAGGGCTCGAAGAAACTAAGGGGACGTCTGCCTAAGGGCGCCTCCTTTGAGGCCGAACCTCGGCTAAGGCGACGTTTGGGATAACGGGGGGGTCGGACGGGGTACAATATACTACATATGTTCTTTCACACATAATATACGTACATTCGCTACGATACTCGTTAGTAACAACATCACACAGTACAGCATATCTACTGATAAACCTCCATCGAAATCTGAATATATTAATCTCTCATTATCTACTACTCTTACGTATCAAATAATCTCTGTATTCTACTACTGTTGCTGTTATATATAGAGAAATTAAGACCTGTATCAACCTTTGGCTCAAAAAAAAGATTACGAAGGAACAGAGAAAATACTTCAACAGAATATCTAACTAAAGTAATAAAAAAAAAGTAATAAATAAAATAAACATATGAATTCACACATACATATACACATACACACACGAATCCTAAAAATCATACATACAGACTCAGAATTGTTTAATTTAACTTTACTTTTCTTTGTTTAATTTTGGTTGTGTAAATTTATGTCAATCGCACATTGTTGTGCCATAGATATAGGGAAGACACTGTCTCATATATCACAGTTTAAACTAATGAATAATGAATAGAAGCAGGCGTTACCTTGCGGAAGTCCATGATAAACAATAAACAGCAAGTATAATTTGCTATATTCCGCCGACAACCGGGAGATTACTAGAGTATAACACCACACAAAATCCCCCACCATAACCTCCACGCACTTTTACTTTTACTTTTAGCAAATTATACTTGCTGTTTATTGTTTACAGTTTAAACTATCGCAGGAGACAGGGCTTCATACTTATGAAATGTAAATTATGCTTTTGATAAATAAAGAATATATTATATTATTATTGTTATATCGGTAGGTATGATATAGTGTGTGGTGTTGTTACTAACGAGTGAGTCGGTTCAGTGAACAAGATCGTGTTGCGGGCGGACTGTGAGGCGATGTGACGGCTGCGCTCATCTCCCCGTATCTGTATCCGCGATTAGCTCTGTTACGTGAGCAATCATCTCATAAGTATAAGGATAATAAGAAGGAAGCTGTGATATCCTAGTGGTTAGGACGTCAGCCTCCAAATCGGAGGCCGGAGGTTCGAACCGGGCTATACCTACCTATTACCTACCTCGTATAACTTTTCGGAGTAATGTTTTTGTTTTTTTTATATACTACAAGTCAGCCCTGGACGGCTATCTCACCTAGTGGTAAGTGATGATGCTGTCTAGGATGGTAGCGGGCTAACCAGTTAGAAGTGTGATAAACCCACGCTTCTAGTTGGTTTCTACGCTACATCGTGCCGGAACGCTAAATCGCTTGGCTACACGTCTTTGTCGGTAGGGTGGTAACTAGCCACGGCCGAAGCCTCCCACCAGACCAGACTCGAGCCGGGAATCGAACCCAGGACCTCCAACTTTTAAAATGCGGCAGCGCACGCACTGCGCCACGGAGGTCGTCAATGTGCGTTTTTAAGCAATTAAAATGTCACTTACTTCAACGGTGAAGGAAAACATCGTGAGGAAACATCTCAATCAACATACGTATTTACTTGTAATGTATTGTATATATTTATTGTTAATATTTATAGCACATATATGTTTTATAATAAAGATTGTATATGGCTCCGCTAAGCTATGATAGTGTACTGGTTAGGACCGCCTCATAATCAGAGGTCGGGGGTTCATTCCCGGGCACACGTTTAAATTTTTCAGAGTTATGTGCGTATTTAAGCAATTAAAATATCACTTGCTTCAACGGTGATGGAAAGCATCGTGAGAAAATCTGCATGCCTGAGAGTTCTCCATAATGTTTTTAAAGGCGTGTGAAGTCTGCCAGCGTGGTGGACTATGGCCAAACCCTCCTCATAATGAGAGGAGACCCGTGCTGTTTAGTGAGTCGAGAATGGGTTGATCATGATGATGATGAAGTGGGTAGTGAACGACCTCAGTGGTGCAGTGGTTGATTACGGATCACAGGTCGCTTAGCTTATTCACTTGGCCGGAACGGATAATTAAAGGTATTGCGTTATTACGTAAAGAATTTATGCGTAGGTAAATCCCCGATAATGAGATCGACGTTGACACGGTAATATTATATACAGTATTCCAACTTCATACAAACGGCCTAAACGCGGGCTATGCCTACGCGCCTCCATCTCGGGGTGCATTCGGCATGCAGACAGTCGCGACTGTGCCGCAGTGAAGAACGGACGGTGTTTTGTTTTTTTAAACAATAACCGCGCGTTTTTTTCTCTTAAAATAACTTCAAGTTTATATTTAATACGACGAGTAGGATATTTTGTGCTGTTATTGATTGCATTAATAAAAGTTGTTTATTGTACTGTTTGTATGAATAATACCAGAAAAAATAAATTTGACCGTCTGTCTGCCACTAGATAGTTGAAATTTGAACACAAAGGCAAATGTAATTAAAATGTTGGAGGCGGGTAGCCCTATCGCATGTTTAGGTACACCGCGGCTGTAGGTATTTATTTGAAAGATAAGCCGGAGTTACAATACTGTATACATATTACCGTGTCGACGTTGATTCTGTATTTAGCGTCAGTTCGTTAGTTAAGGATTAAATGTAGGTATTGCACTGCCTCATTAGTTGTGATTAGCATACACAGATAACGGTGTCCGGAACTCAATTTATTTTAAACTGTCTAGATTATCTTCAGTAATAGTTGGAAAATAGTAGAATAGTAGTAGTATTTATACCTATCTGTCGATATCCTGTATGATATAGGATATAGGATAATTTGACATATGTACTGGAAATTCTAGCAAATCTATATATATAAAAGCGAAAGGTCACTGACGTACTTACTTATTTACTGATTAAACACGAGATCGCAAAAACTATTGTACGTATAAAGCTATAATTTAGCAAGTAGGTAGTAGTTGATAGATATATCAGCGAGATATCAGCTAAGAAAGGATATTTGTAAATTCCACTCCTAAGGGATAAAATATAGGGTTCGAAGTCCGTTAAATGTAAAATAAATAATTTAATTAAACTAAGGAACTGATCATAAGGAAATTTGACATTTGCCTGTAGCTTACATTCTGAAACAGGGCATTGGCCGCACGGGAAACCTCAATCTCACGGGAAATCAGCAATTCTACGCACACGAAGTTGCGGGCAACAGCTAGTTAATTATAATTATAGGCATACGTATTTTGAATTCCCGGCGATTAAGTAACATCTTGTATTCATTTGAATATGATACTGACCTGTAACTACTTGTTTTCCTTCACCGTTGAAGCAAGTGATATTTTAATTGTTTAAAAACGCGCATAACTCCGATAAGTTAGAGGTGCGTGCCCGGATTCGAACCGCCGACCTCTGATTAAGAGGCTGACACCCTAACCACTAGGCTATCACAGCTTCGTACAATTTGTTACATATATTATTTAATATGTTTCTGTCAGCGCTTATCAAAACAAAACGAACAGTATCTGTCTCGCATTGCAATCATTAACAGACCAATGACCAGGCTGTCATAAATTGTCATCATATCAATTTACACATGTCGCGGCCACTTCTGCGCGACCCGAGTCACAGCGCAATTGCTTGCGATTTACTAATGCATTTGTTACTGCAATTACTTGCCAATTGTATAGCCAGACACTGAAAATTCTGTATAAATATGATATTAGCTATATCATAGTACAATACTCATTGCTAATATCACTAGCCGTAGATAGAGCGCGTCATACAAAAACAAGGCGAGAATTTGTCCAACTAACTATACATTCCTACATATCGGTATATCGATGTATTACAACCCGTCTAAAACACTAGACATCTGGCCGTTATATTATCTATAGCGTAGTGCTTTGTAATTCATTCGGATTCGGCTTGAGTGTTCGAATCGGTGACTATCGTCTAGCCTTGTCACACATTGGGGGAAAGGAGTGCACGCGTCGCTATTTGTGCACTACTTTTCCGTCCCATTTTTTGAGCGTTAATGATCGATCTACGGCTAGTGGCAAATCAATGACAATATTGGATAGGTGAGTGTATTATTTCTGCGAGGGACAATAATTTATGTGTATAATTTTGTTTGACTTAAGGTCGGTCTCTGTTTCTTATTTTTTTTTATTCCACTATAAGTTAGCGCTTAACGGAAATCTCATTAAGTGATTGTGTAGTCTAAGATGGTAGCGGGCGGCGTGGTCGCAGTGGGGCAGGGTATATTGTGTACGAAATTTTATATATCCGATAAATCGACCGTAGGATGAAATGGAACCTCTAGGCAAACGATAAAAAGCCTCACACCAGCAAATGGTTTGAATTAAATATTTAACAAGATTAATTCAACGTCATGTCCCTTTAGGAATTTCATTAAAACGCGTTCCGTAGTCTCATGAGGATATGCGACATTAAGAGCCTCGTCTCATTTGATATTAGAAATACGTCTTATGGGCTAAAAGCTTTTGTCTGTAACTCCATTCGCGTACGTTCACAAGTGTAATCAAGCCTTTTTTACTCACTTATCATTGCCCTGAAGTTACTAGATCATGCAAAGTATAAGCTGATTAATAGAATAGAAATACGTTTATTTATTACATCAACACAATTACAAATTAGTATTTTTTAAGACGCATTTTATTCACTAGTGCATAAAGTTAATATGTAAATCGGAAATAATGTCTTAATTATTTTTAAGGACACAGTAAAACTTTACATGAAACATTTTAACGAACTCCGTGACGCAGCGCGTGCGCTGTCTGTCGCATGATAAGTTAGAGGTCATGGGTTCGATTCCCGGCTCAAGTCTGGTCTGGTGAACCATATCGACAAAGACGTGACGCCAAGCGATTAAGCGTTCCGGCACGATGTCGTGTATAAACCGATTAGGAGTATAGGTCTATGTTTCATATTAGACTGCATCATCCATTACACCAGGTGAGATTGCCAACAATAGCTAACTTAAGCTGAAGCACAGGTATACCAAGTTTGGCTTCAGAAGCTAATTATAACTTTATATTAAATTATAAAATTCATATGGTTTGTTTTAGAATTTGTGTGCAAAATATTGTATAAAGGCCCATTTGAATAAAAAAAAATAAAGATTTTTATTATTATTCCCACTATATTCTACCTCTCACGCTCGTGTGCAAATAAATAGAATAACATACATTACTATTACTTGTAGTGGATAAAAAAACATGGATTGGGCAGAATATTTGTACGACGTCGGTCAATAAAGGCAACGCAAACCCGAAGCGTTTCAAGTGCATCAGATGTAGAGTGAAAATTCGCGATCCATTGAAGCCTTTAACTGTATAATAAAACACCAGTAAAACGGCGTGAATTAAAAATTTTAGCGCAATTTATTCACCGTCATGTCCGCTTCAGTTTCATTAAAACAAATTCGGAAGTGTATTAAGTGTGGTCTCATCATGAGGGTATATGAAATTACGAGTCACGTCTCATTTAATATTAGAATGACCTACAAACTGTCTGTGCAAGTTCGGTGCTCATAAAAAAGAATAATGAACAACGCAATTCGCCCACCACCCATATTTGTTGTTCGACAGTTAATAACTGATGCAAAATCAGAATTAGTTATTTTTTAAATATGTTGCTCACAATACAATGTAACAGTACGCAGGTACTTTTTTGCGTTCGCTTTACTAATAATACTCCTAAATTTACTTGTTTATGTTAGGTGTAAGCGGGCAAAAATTGTATTTTTATGCACTTGTGCACAAAATGAGTTAGTAAGAAAAATCTTTATCTGTAGTGTAGAAAGAATAAAATTTACATGGAATTGTGTTTTGCTTTATCAATATCGTGTTCTTATTGCTTATCTGATGATAACGATTCATCCTGAGCATAATACAATGCGTTTATTTGTGACTCGGTACAGGCCTTATTCTTATAGGACTAAAGGTATATAATAAGTTAAATCCACCATGAAATTCTAATGTTGGTTGGCTTCAACGCTACAGATATTACAGATTACCTCGTCTAGCCAGAATTACAATTTTTTATCACGGTTGTATGAACTATGTAGTATTGAGAAATGGAAATGCCTTTGCAAAAGAACTCTAAAAGGTACTAAACATTTTTTTTAACCTGACCCGCGAATCAAACCACAAACCTCATGATCTGTTGAACATACTAACCGCAATACAAAAGACACAGTTGTTCTAAACATAGCTGGATGCAATTTAAACTTAACTAACCAGACAAATGAAAACCAATAAATCCAAAACTTGACAAAAAGTTCGACCGCGCTTTCCTCTTTTTGTATTTTTTCTGTTCCATAGAACCGGCGTCAAAGGCGTACCTCGTTATTATTCCACAATAATAGCTCCTTCGATTCCGACCTCGAATTTTTGAGTTATAGAGGTGAGGTTTCTGGGAAACGTTGATTTAGACAGCGGAGGACCGGTGGACCCCAAAAAAAGTGTACAGGAAAATGCAGAGTTGGTAGACTCCCGAAAATACATAACAAAAAATTCGCAGAGTCCCTGGAACAACGTCGAGTCTGGAAATACCCATATCCAGCTGTGGACTGGACAAGGGTCGTCTGATTTAAGCCATTAGGTATATTATTTCATGTGCGTGCGTTGTTGAACAAGTCTGGGTAGGCATCACATCTTATTTAAGTACACGGTCTACCCTAGCATAATTCTTATCTAATAAATGAGGGCGAATCCCACTAGGCGGGCGTCCTAACCACTAGGCTATCACCGCTTCGGACGTATTGCACTGAATTTTTAATATTCATGCCGACTGTCGCGATCTGAACTGGACCATGACGCATTTTGTCTTCAACTGGGACTACGTTTTGTGTATACTCCATATCATCAGCCCATGGAGAATGCTCAGTGAAAACTTGAAAGAAAACTGCCAATATTTACTTGGCTCATTCGTTAATTTTCCAGCTACTTACTCTGGAATTCACTTCTCGAGATCTTTATGAGCGTTGCAGAGAATTTCTAGTTCCAAATTTAGGGTAAAAAAATTACTTTTTAATGGCTCTTTACCATTATTTCATACATAGTACTTACATACATTTTCTTTCAATCTATAACTCTTATGTTTGTATTTAATGTAAAAAAAAATTTGTTTTTGCTCCTGCCATGTATATTTTTGGGTGATTCTAGGTACGAGAATGCTTAGCATTAGTTCGCCTTTGAAAATCGTTTTCTTGTGCAACTTAGTAAGTAAAGTGTACATAATATAATGTTTGTTAATGTCTTGAATCGCCAAAGTCCATACCATGTTGAATACACCGGTTCTCGTCCGATCACCGTAAAACTGTCCGACCCCACCGTTATCCAAAACGTCGCCTAAGCCGAGGCGCCCTAGGCAGACGTTAGTTTCTTCGAGCCCTGGGGCTCAAAATTTCTTCCCGCAGAGCTTCTTTCCGAAGCTCAAACAGCCCGGTTACGCTGTTGCAACCTATAGGGTTAGTACAGCTAATAGTCAGTCCAAAAAAAAAAATGTTATGAATACTTACACGTCAATATTTTGCTAATACTGTACGGGGCTTTAAACGAATACCTATTTTCATTAACGAAATAGTAAAAAACATTATTTGTACTTTTTACTAAGTAAATAAAAAAAACACGAAGCTATTAATTCTTAACACGATGCTTATTTCCCTGCGAGCAGCGTCGAAGGCAGCTCGTTATTATTCCACAATAATGACTGGTTCGATTCCCGCGCGATTATCTAAGATTCAAGGAACTTTTGGGATTATGAACGGCCTCTTTGTTAAATGTTGATTCTGGATCAGATTGGAAACACCTGGCGTTGGACGTTTTTTTTTTCATCTACCTACAACCTTTTTCAACCGGCTAGTGATGCGGTCGCCTTTTGTATTGTATCGAAACAAAATGAATTTCTATTCGAGAACTTTTTTGTTTTTTTTTTATACACTACAAGTTAGCTACACGGCTATCTCACCTGGTGGTAAGAGATGATGCTGTCTAGGATGGTAGCGGGCTAACCTGTTACGAGTATGGTAAAACCGCGCTCCTAATTAGTTTCTACGCGACATTGTGCCGGAACGCTAAATTGCTTGGCGACACGTCTTTGTCGGTATGGTGGTAACTAGCCACGGCCGAAGCCTCCCACCAGACCAGATTCGAGCCGGGAATCGAACCCAGGACCTCCAACTTTATAATACAACAACGCACGCACTGCGCCACGGAGGTAAACACCTCACGGAGGTCAGAACTTTTGAACAAGCTCATATTTATATTATACGTTTATGTTAAAAATGGTAAATTATAATTTGTTTGTTTGTCCTTCTTTCGTGTAGTTTAAACGCGCAACCGATTTGACACATTTTTACTTAGAGATTTTTCAAATAGATCTTATGCGACATTTTTTAAATACTTCATTATCTACAAGTCATTAGGTCTGTAAACTAATTAAATTAGACTTAACTTACTTAATAACCAATGACGTCTAGAAAGAAAATAATCAAATGATAATTTTATCTAGAAAAACTTGCTAATATTAGCATTTTCAATAAATCTGACGTCATTAAATATCCAAATTAATATTGCGTAGGTAGTTTATGACTGTTTTAATCGAATTAAGTAATAACTTATTGGGCCTATTCCTCGAGTCTGATGAAATTTTAATAAACTCCACATTTTAATAAACATATAGTAACAGAAATATTTCAATATAGTGTTTGAGAGGTTCATGTAAACTTTTGGAGCCCTCTGTTTTCCACTTAATCATTATATTGAATAGAGAAGTGAGAAACTTATCGTTAGCAATATAGCAAGACTCAAGTACCTTTACCCCGTGGTTAACTGAAACTATATTAGAATGAACTATATTAGTTAGACATGGGATATTATTAATGATTGAAAAGTTTTGCCTCTCTGCATCGTCATCCTCATTACTGAGGGTCGCGATCCTTAGCATGGATCACCATCTTCCATGTATGATGTTTCTCCAGATGGTTCTGTTTTCACCTATTGAAAAGTTACCTACGCAATATCAATCTAGCCGAAATTTTTTCTTATAGGAACCGACGAAACAAACATATAAACAAATAATTTCCGTAATGATATCAAAGGTGACTGATGTTTCAGTCAACAAGTAATAACGATATAGACATTATTATTTTATTATTCAGGTGGAAGGCTTCGGTCGTGTCTAGTTACCACACTATCAACAAAGACGTGTCACAAAGCGGTTTAGCGTTCCTGCAGGATGTCGCATACAAACCCATTAGTTGGGTTTACCATACTTCTAGCAGGTTAGCCCTTTACCATCTTAGGCTTCATCATCACTTACACCAGGTGAGATTGCCGTCAAGGGCTAACTTGTAGTGTATAAAAATAAAATACAAATAAAGCAATCAGTATCATTGCACTAAAAATATCGATATCGAATAAACTACTTCGCCTTTCACTAAACTATGTAATCGATTAGGACCGTCCATACGATCGTAAACTTGTACAATGGCATTTCTAATCTTGGAATTCTGCAAAAGAAGCATACAGGTAATCTTTCTTTTTTGAACGAATACCGATATACTCGTAAGTTATTCTAAAATTTAGTAAATTCTAGATTTAAGAAGTTTTATGTCCTTGTATCCATTTTTATAATAAACAAACGTAGTTTCAACAAAAGCAACGATACTAAATGAATTTAGCAACAGTATATAGATAACCTTTCCAGTAACATTTAAAGATATTATTGATTACATAAACGATAAAAAAGCGTGAATTTGAATTGATCTAACTTCATAGGCAATTATAATTTACCGTGTGACAATGTCAGATAGTGATAAAAATTAAAACCCGGCTAAGTTTATTGTCGGTTCTTCTTAGACCTGGACGCGAATTGAACCCTCTTAGCTTTACTTTTAAGTTGGCGAGTGTAGTTATCACCGTTACTTCACGAAAATAAATTATGAAAAATGTTATATATTTATTTTATTTTTATTTACACACTTTTATTGTACACCACGAAAAGGAAAATTAAAACAAAAAAAGACAGAAAATAACAGACACAGTAGTATACAATTTGGCAGCCTTATCGCTACATAGCGATCTTCCAGGCAAACAAATATGTAGAAGATATAGAGATACGGAAAGAGGAAGGTGGTGCAAAATATATACATAAATATATACCCTGATATAAATAAATATATTTACATAATAATAATATAACCATATTAATATATATCTTAAAATATATAAATGTAATAAATATATATATATATATATATATATATATATATATAAATAAATATAATATATTAATCTAAATATAGTATAAATAAATAATCCTCAAAAATAACAATAATATTGGGCCGCAGATAAAAAGTGATTTTTAACCATGTTTTTAAATAATTTTATAGATTTTGCCTCCCTAATGTCTAAGGGCAAGATATTCCATAGCTTAACAGCCTGAATAGTGAAGGAATTGTGGAAGAAAGAAGAATTATGTGCAGGCACCCTTAGTTTCAGCTTCCTCGCTGTACGGAGAACTTCACCGGGGCGACCTACAAATTCAAATTTCTCCTTTAAGTAAGGCATATATATATGAACACTTATATGAAGGTATATATATATAAACGATTCATAGATGCCTGTAATAGAATTATATGAATAAAGCTATTTTTGATTTGCAAAGGAATGAAAATATTGCATATTATTTACCAAGTAATTTCATTTCATATGCATATTCTGTTTCTACTAAACAAACTGCACGCGTTTTCAACAATAGTATATGCTCAATGCTGAATGATCACAGGAATATCTGCGATATCTCCTGCAGTTCTGTGGCCTCCATTAAAAAGCAAGTTAGACTGTCTATTACTGCATTATAGGTATAAATTGAATTATTTAGATGTAAGGTTAATTTTAAGGTTCCATGCTGTGGTCATTTCTAGACAGTCACTATCTCGTGTTTGTTCTTCTGAAATGTTTTTTGTTTTTATATCGATTGTGACTAGTTTAATGATCCAATAAAAAAAAACAAATAAAGCAATCAATATATTGAAGAAATATCGATATCGATACTGTTATATTATCATTGCCCATCACTAGACCGAGGTATCGATTAAGACCGTCCGATCGTAAACTTGTACAATGGAATTCCTAACCAAAGTTCGTTCGTCATTGTTAAAACTGCAAAATTTTTAATGTGAACCGGCCCGTTTGGTTGAATATATTGTATTGACTTCGGATTTCGATGTTATTCAACATTCCTTTGAATTGTGAAATCTCGTTAGGTATGGCACTATTAGACCGAGAAGTATACAATACATAATAATAAAAAAAAAGGCATGCCATTATTATGGAATAGAGGTTTCGACGACCTCCGTGGCGCAGCGCGAGCGCTGTTGCATTTTAAATTCGGAGGTCCTGGGTTCGATTCCCGGCTCGAGTCTGGTCTGGTGGCTTCGACCTTGGCTAGTTACCACACTATCGACAAATTCATTTTAGACTGCATCATCACTAGGGAAGATTGCATGATTGGTCTTACTTATAATGGATCAAAGCCGAAGCGGTGATAGCCTAGTGGTTAAGGCGTCAGCCTCCTAATCAGAGGTCACCGGTTCGAATCCGGGCACGCACCTCTAATTTTTCGGAGTTATGTGCGTTTAAAAAAAAAAAACAAAAAAATATATATCACTAGCTTCAACGGTGAAGACAAACATTGTGAGGAAACCTGCGTACCTGAGAGTTCTCCATAATGTTCTCAAAGGCGTGGGAAGTCTGCCAATCCGCATATGGCCAGCGTGGTGGACTATGGCTAAACCCTTCTCAAATTAATAGGAGACCCGTGCTCGGTAGTGAGCCGGTAATGGGTTGATCATGATGATGATAATGGATCAAAGAAAATAGAAACTAAGAATTTGTGGAAAAAGCAAGTATCAAAAAATACTTTTTAAAAGGTCTTTAAAACGCGCGGTGAAGTCCACTTTCCTGTTAAACTCTATTGTGTATAGAAATTTCATTAAAAATTTCAAAGAATTTCTCAAGTACAAAGAAGGTGTTCTTAATGAATTTTGAATAATAAGCAAGCGTTGGAAATCAAAAATCAAAATAAAACCTTCGCGCCACATAACGCTTGGCTTAAGTATGTATTGTGATATGTTATAGGGTCACTTGGATAAAGCTTTCAAAAGAACTTTCAAGTAGACGTTATACGTAAGTAAGGACCATAGCATACTCGATACTTTTCGTGTGAGCGATGGGCGACTAACCCGTCGCATCGCGTCTATCTCTGTGTCATAAAATCGATAGACTCAATTCGGAGAGGCTATCGATTCCGCCTGGGTTCGATTCCCGGCTCGAGTCTGGTCTGGTCGGAGGCTTCGGCCGTGGCTAGTTACCACCCTACCGACAGAGACGTGTCGCCAAGAAATTTAGCGTTCCGGCACGATGTCGCGTAGAAACCAATTAGGGAGTGTGGGCTTACCATACCCCTAACAGGTTAGTCCGCTACCATTCTAGATTTATCTTATCATAACTTACCACCAGGTGAGAAAGCCGTCAAGGGCTAACTTTTAGTATATAAAAAAAGAGGCACTATCTTCCGCAAAAGTCGTTCCGTAAGCTAAGTTAGGATTTTTTAATCCTTTATTATTTATTAGGTTGATCATGATGATGGCCAAACCCTTCTCATATTGAGAGGAGACCCGTGCTCTGTAGTGATCCGGTAATGGGTTGATCATGATGAATCCTTTATTTATTTATTACGGAAAATCAAAAGCTACTAAATATTTTCGTAACCATTTCTTAACGTTGTGAGCTAATGTAAATGTTTCGTTTCAAAGTAAGAAACACCTCGTCATTTGCTTGAGTCAATATACAATATATAATAAAACTGCAATACAAAATATCCCATATAGCCTAATAAATTTGCGCTTTCTAATCTTGTCTTATTCTGTTTTGGCAATCAATTTGAAAACTATTGAAGAAAATAAGATCTATGACTTTGTGTCACATGATTTGTATTTCTTTATTAAATATACGCCTATGTTATGAAGTGTAAAGTAAAGTAATTAAATATACGCCTATATTATGAAGTGTAAGTATATCTATATTTTGAAGTGTCTAATTGCTTAATATAATTATACTAAGCAATTAGATACTTCAGCAATAAGCTAATTTTTATACAACCTTTTCTGTAATTAAAATATTCCAATCTTTATTTAAATGCTTTAATCAATTTATAGATTTCAATATATATAGATATTCAATTTAAATTTAATATTTATATTGGACTTTATTTCGTTAATACAGTCGCAGTGATTTAGTAAGGCTCTAATAATTGTAAAATAACGTTAATTCTCCATCACAGGCGATTGTTTTTCTTCCACTGCGACATGGCGAGATCTAGTCGCTGCTCCTTAAAGTCTCGAGTGTGTTGAGTCCCTTATATACCTTACTTTTGAATTGCCTTTATGTTACGAGGTAAAAATAAAATCTATAAGCCTAAAAAGCAATAATGGCGTTAAAAATCGCCACCATATTCTTTTCGCTCCAACGACTAATTTCACGCGAATAAAGTATAAGGCCAGGAATAAAGTAACAGGCTGACCGATTTACCTGGGTGGTGAATTGTTGGACACAATACATGTACATCTTCCGACAGCCAACAATCTGATTTGTCCCATTTTGCTATACGATATTATTTTTTGGTATAATACAGTATTAATACTCTTTTTTTTCCTATAATTTTGGCCTCAGAATTTAAGTTATAGTAAATTTATAGTTGGTAAGTAATTTATCTTTGTACATTATTGACTGTTTGTTGCACAGTTTTGTTGATTAGTTACGGAGTAACCGATCAAAGTATTTACTACTTAAACAAATCCACGCGTGGATTCATAAGCTCTTAATAACTGTCTCTTTGACCTAGTGATTGGCATGTTAGATTATGGATGGAGATTCATTATCTTTCCAAAAATCGTTATGTATATAGTTTTCTGTTCTATGTTCTCAGTACCTCGGATGGCATTATAAGTCGTCTAGTTCCAGTTATTATCATTACCTATTTGTGTTGTTACTTGTGAAACACTTAAACCTATATTGGAGCAGTGTGCGTGGGGCTATGCCCAAAAACTCTGCTCTATAGACGCTTTCTGTGCCCACGTTCAAAAGAACTTTATTGGGTAGATGACGACGATGTTGATAAAATAATATTTTAAGTTAGTTAATACTTTATGTATAGTTATATGACAACATAAATTAATGTAGAATAATATATTAAATTTTGTTGTCGCTTCGATACTGTCGATAGTTTGTAGCGGGCCTTAGTACATAATTTTTAAAACTATTCTTAAAATATAATTCTTCACAAAGTTCTATTCATAAAAGCGTGAATTTTTGTGGTGCCTTTACGCGCAGGCGTTAAAAATCGCCTCGGGGCGAGGACCGATTGTGTTCAGAAATTACTTCAAAAAACCCGGAGGTCTTTTCAAACTAAACACATTGTTATAATAGGGTGAGATTTTGAGTCGGGTCAGTAAGGTAAAAATTTAAAAAGCTTCAGAGACAGAGTATTTTCGTCTATTTAAAAACGTTATAATAATCTTCCCATTGCCGGCTCACTAACAGAGCATGGGTCTTCTAACAATATAAGAACGGTTTTGCCATAGTTGCATGCCCGGGATCGAACAGTTGACCTCTGATTAGGAGGCGCACGTCCTAATCACTAGGCTATCACAGCATATGTTACCAGCAACAGCGATGTCAACAATCAATCTAAATCAAAATCTTCAATAGTAGACAGAATTTAGTAGAGCTGTCCTTTTTCTACTTATTCCTTTAAATAAAGACCACGCTATGTATTGAATCTGCTACCTGAAGATTTAGGATTAGCATGGTTATTAACATGGGGCGTAAAAGAGCAGTTTTAGCGAAACATAGACCTGTTTTTATCACTAAACTTTAATCGCGGAGTCTATACTTATACTATTCGTATTCATGCTCCCGTACATCGCTTAAAACTTGCCTCGGAGCGAAAGTTGATTGTGTTGAGAGATGCCTTCAAGTAACCCGGAGGTGTTTTCATATTAAACATATTTTCATATTAGAGTGAGATTTTGAAATGGGTCACATAGCAAAACTGGAATAAATTTAATTCCAACAACAGTATTTGGTTCTTAACCTTGCCTTGGCTAATATAGGATTTAAGGTACAGGAGCGAGTGCGTGGCTTTCTAGAGTTGATATCATCAATTCTTTTTACATGTAAGTAATATCCAGTGTTTTTAACTTGTGTTGTTTTTACTGTCACTCTTAACTTCAAGGCAAAAGTGAATAGCAATCTGCGAAAATTTGCTCCAAACTAGATCTTATCAATATTATCCATCAAGCACTTATAATAAAGCATAAAACCGACTAAGATGTGTCGCCAAGCGATTTAGCGTTCCGACACGATGTCGCGTAGAAACCAATTAGGAGCGTCGGTTTACCATAACTCCTGATAAGTTAGCCCGATACCATCCTAGACAGCATCATCACTTACCACCGGGTGAGATAGCCGTTAAGGGCTAACTCGTAGTGTATTGAAAAAGAAAAGATATATTAGGCATATTCTAAGCGAGTGACACTATACTTTACTATACCTTGTATACATGATTAAGGGGGAAAAAATTCACCTCGGTAACCTTTTTAAAAATTTCACCCCATGCTTACTTATACCGCAAAGTACCTAGAATGGTGTAGGCATAGCGTGCCGCAAGGCTGGAGTTTAAGATTTTATCGCGTTTTTATAATCAATTTCGTTTTAACAGCGTGTCTAAAGGGTTGATGATAGGGCTGTGTCTCTCGGGTTATCACGAATTAGCACGAACATTAACGAATGCGAGAAAACTTTATTACAGTTTTGAGATTGACGCAGTGATTAATTAAAGAATTTCCCAAATTAGGTAGGTTGGTAGGTAATTGTTTTCGTTTTATTTCACCATTACTTTACAGTAAGTAATGCATAAGTTTTAAAGGTACTTGATGAAATTTGGCATGCATGTAGCCTTTGACGTGGAAAAAAGCTACCTTTTATTCCGATTCATTAGTAGTTCCCGAGAGAAACCTGAAAATTGTTTACAAGCTAAGCCGCGGGCAGACAGGTTTGAAATTTGAAGTGCATGTAACCTATGCTTTTTTTTTTCACGCTGGTAAATGCTTTTACGCATCCGCTCCGGAGGCGACGCAGGCAAGACTGCGCCGCTTCCGACGAGGTATGTGGCACTCCCCGGCGGCCAGACTGGCGACCAGAATACCCACTAAAATCCAGCGATGCTCCTTCGCGTCGCCTGGTGGCTGGGTCACGGGTACACTCGTGCACTCGACCGTGGTCCAGCCAGCGGAGTCCGCCGAGGCAGACCCTCCACGTGGGCCTATGATGTCCCCCGAATGTCACCTACGCTATGGAAAAAGACATGTACCTACTTGTACCTATATCAGTCTTGTTGTATGTGTTACACCCATCATTTAAAAAAAAATGGGAGTACTACCCAATTTAAGCTACGAAATACGCTTTCCAGATACGCGCTTCGCATGATCTTACTAATAGTAATTTTCTCTTTTCTTATATATGTATGTTGTGAGTTAAAAAAAATGTTATATTAAAATTAATAAATGTTAAACCAACCAGTAGGCAACCCTAGTCGCGTGTGGTATAAGCCAATGAGGGGTAGCAGAATTCGTAAGCTAAAACAATATTACCTTACACTTAAGTGTTTCTGCTCTTTCAAAAAAGTGGTTTAAAAGGGTTCGCACAGCGCGTTATAATTTCAAGTGAAGTGAACTTAAAGAGAAAACGACCAAGCACGAATCGGATTCGCAAATTCAGCAGTTAATAGATTTCTGATATGAGTTTCACACCGAAGTTCATGTTACATAATACTAATATCAATGAAGTGGTGACAGTAGTGTTTGTATTCTCATTGATTTTATGTATGGTACCAAGGAGTATACAAACACTACCTGCAATCATTAATTGCGGGAACTGAATAGGTACCGCCGCAAGTGTAGGTGACCCTTTGACCACACTGACTCACCATATTAATTATGCCCGCCATTGTTGTTTTTTTTTTTGTTTAATTGTCAATAAAGTTTTATACTAGTCAAGTTACGAGTATGTCTTATAACACTTTCGATTTAATATAATATTGCATTATACGATGCAAGTCTATATTCGAAGTCTATAGTTGCTTCAGGAAATTAACCACCACCACCATGATCAACCCATTGCCGGCTCACTACAGAGCACGGGTCTCCTCTCAATATGAGAAGGGTTTTGGCCATAGTCTACCACGCTGGCCATGTGCGGATTGGCAGACTTCACACGCCTTCCCAGAATTCTCAGGCGTGCAGGTTTCCTCACGATGTTTTCCTTCACCGTTGAAGTAAGTGATATTTTAATTGTTTAAAAACGCACATAACTTCGAAAAGATAGACGTGCGTGCCTGGGTACGAACCCCCGACCTCCTATTAGAAGGCGGACGCCCTAACCACTGAGCTATCACTGCTACGGGAAATTAACAAAACGAAAGTAATCATAAGTTTTTTTTTTAAGTAAACTAAATTATCAATTTAGTCTTCAAATTCATTTTTATAACCGTTTGTTATTTACAAGAAATGTCATTAAAGTGACCTTATCCTTTTTCATATACTATTTGGTTTACTTTCTAAATATTGTAGGAAACAAGTAGAATAATAAATTTTATACGTTTATATGTGTGACTAGCACACCCTTAAGTGGATCGGTGGAAGTAAGTAGTAGTAATACAAACATCGAAGCAATATATTAGATATGCATTTGAAATGAAACACAACTTTGAAAATCCGGCAATTATAATTTTACTTTTATATAGAGAAATAGGTTTTTATTGTAACTGTAAAGTCTAGCGCAACCTTAACTTTATAGCTGAGAGTAATATATGTATTTATTATAAAAAGAAACACTGGCAGACATTACAGTCCCCAAATTCTCACCACGGGACAAAATATTAGGAAATAATAATATAAAGTACAACAAAATATCTTAAGTATCATGAAGAGATACTAAAATCTCTTAATACTTATTAATAAAAAATAAAAAATAAATCAGAAGTGGGATACACAATTACGTTTGTTTTGAAAAATGCAAGGCTAGCGCAACCTTAACGTAAAACTAAGAAAGTACTTACTTTGATAAAAATGTAAACAACGACCCAGTAAATTACACGTTTAAAAAGAAACGCAACCTCCTAAATCCGTATAAATAAATGTTAATACGGCAATAAAAACTATCAAGTAACTCCGGGACACGAGGTTTGTTTTTTAAGCATTTAAAGCAATGAAGCTATTTGAGCAATAAACCCAGGTGCGGTCGTTTTATTGGGGAATTAGAATACGAATTATTTAACCGAGACCGCCCAATGGGAACAATTTGGCTGTCGCATATCAAAACTCAGTTTTGGTGATTTGAGGGTTTCCTTACCCGAAGCGTGCTATCGGGAACGGAACGGGATACATCGGGAATACGGGAATCACGGGTTCGATTCGAGTAGTTCTGTCTAGAAGTTGGTGGTTTTGACGATCACCGTAGCGTAGCGCTGACGCTGCTGCATTATAAAGTTGGAGGTCCTAGGTTCGATTCCCGGCTCGAGTCTGGTCTAGTGGGAGGCATCAGCCGTAGCTAGCTACCACCCTACCGATAAAGACTGGTCGCCAAGCGATTTAGCGTTCCGGCACGATGTCGTGTAGAAACCAATTAGGAGTATGGGTTTACCATACCCCTAACAGGTTAGCCCGCTACCATCTTAGACCGCAACATCACTTACCGTTAGGTGAGATGCTGGATATAACATCGGTCGTTTTTAGTGAGTTCCAAAATCACTGTCTACCTAGTCACCTAGTTTGCGATTGGCCAAATCTTTTAACTGCCCGTGGTCGCCATTTCGAAACCACCTTGACTTCCTTTCTTAAAACTTTTTTCTTTTGTTCCAGCTGCCATAGAGTCATTCCACGCGCCGACAGGGGGCGCGGTGGAGCTGCCCTGTGACGTCAAACCCGCCCTGCCCGACGATAGAATCGGCCTGGTCATCTGGTACAAGCAGGGTCACGATTCGCCCATATACTCGTGAGTATATTAACTTAATTGAAACGGTGGTAGCCCAGTGGTTAAGGTGTCAGCCTCCCAATCAGAGGTCGGCGGTTCGAATCCGGGCACGCACCTCTAACTTTTCAGGAGCTATGTATATGTATATTACTTGCTTCAACGGTGAAGGAAAACATCGTGAGGAAACCTGCACGTCTGAGAGTTCTCCATAATGTTCTCAAAGGCGTGTGAAGTCTGCCAATCCGCACATGGCCAGCGTGGTGGACTATGGCCAAACCCTTCTCATATTGAGAGGAGACCCGTGCTCTGTAGTGAGCCGGTAATGGGTTGATCATGATGATGATGATATTAACTCTTAACTGTAAAACCGATTGATTAACTCTTAGTTATATCTAAGTTTCTAGCAGTTTCAACTAAAAAATAAAACCTCAGTGCTTCATTTATTTTCGACGCATTGCCAATTTGAAGGTTCTGAACATCCCAGGGTTGTAGTTGCATCGTCTTATACCGTCTAGGCGTTATGTTTTTTTTTTTTTTCGGACTGTCTATTAGCTGTACAAACCCTATTGGTTGCCACAGCCTAACCGGGCTGTTTGGCGAGCTTTGGAAAGAAGCTCTGCCAGAAGAAATTTTGAGCCCTAGGACTCGAAGAAACTAAGGGAACGACTGCCTAAGGGCGCCTCCTTTGAGGCCGAACCTCGGCTTAGGCGACTTTTCGGATAACGGGGGGGGTCGGACGGTGAGTAGGCGTTTTGCCTTTACGCGTCATTAGGCGCACTTTTTACTAGTACTAGCATAATATGAACAGAGTTTGATTCAAAAAGAGATAACACCTTACTTGTTATCACAATCAAATTTGAAACATACCTATATAATTTACTTCTCCTGTCGTTTTTTGTCATAAAACTCGACTTGACTGATTGTTATGAAATTTTTTGTGTATATTATTTTAGCTAAGGAGACTAGGTGAAAAAGGCGAAAAGTTTTTTTTTTATAATTAATTTTTATACACTACAAGTCCTTGACGGCCATTTCATCTGGTAGTAAGTGATGATACAGTCTAGGATGGTAGCGGGCTAACCTTTTAGGGGTAGTGTAAGACCACGCTCCTAATTGGTTTCTACTCGACATCCTGCCGGAATGCTAAATCGTTTGGTGACACGTATTTCGTCGGTAAAGATGGTAGTGGGCTAACCTGTTAGGATAAACCCACACTCCTAATGGGTTTCTACGCGACATCGTGCCTGAACGCTAAATGGCTTTGCGACACGTCTTCGGTAAAAATGGTAGCGGGCTAACCTGTTAGGATTATGGTAAACCCACACTCCTAATTGGTTTCTACACCGTGGCGGAAAGCTAAATCGCTTGGCGACACGTCTTTGTCGGTAGTGTGGTAACTAGTCACAGCCGAAGCCTCCCACCAGTCAATAAATCTTAGACAGATATCATATCAACATCTCACGATCACGGATGGTTTAAAAGGCTTGATGGAGATATTAACCGCTTAGACTGACGCCCGGTATGCGGGATTATAAACATTGATTGAATCCGGTTAGAATCGTTAAGGCTGCGCTGTTTGTTGTTGTAAAGGTTAAGGCACACCGGACATCCTAGGTATATGAAATGAATGAATGTATGAGATTATAATGAAGTCTGGTCTGCTGTGTTATTTTCTGGAGGCGGTTGTCACTTGTCACCATCCCACAGGCGATTTAACGTTTCGGTATAATGCCGAGTAGAAACCGATTAGGTGACCAGCTGGGTCATCCTGGGTTCACGTGACAACGCATCGTTGGCTTCTTTAGTGCTGCAGATGTTCAAGGGCGACTGTTATCACGTAACATCCGCCGACCCGTCCGTATGCAAATTCAAATTCAAATATTCTTTATTCAAATAGTCCTTTAAAAGGCACTTTTGACGTGACAATAATTTACATAGTAGTGATTAGATGGTGATAACTACATTCGTAAACTTAAAACTAAAGCTATGAGGGTTCCAAATGCGCCCCGGTCTAAGAAGAAGCCCACAAAAAACTTAGCCAGGTAAATTTTCATTTTGTTATCGCCATCTCACATGCCACTTAAAATTATGTTAAGAGCTATCTATCATGTGCATTAAAAAGGCATACCATCTCACAGACAAATCTCAAACTACTTGATGAAGATACTAGCTTAGACTGCTATGCTTTATGTGGAGATTACAATAATTGAATCCAAATGTAGACGTCATGGAAGAACTGTTGTTGCAAAGGCTAAAAGGGGTTTGGGATCTATCGGAGACACAGTTATGCTAGCTCGGAGTTAGCGTGCCGTCGTCGTTAATATCTAGCATGGTATAATAATAAGTTCTAGCTTATATATAAAAAAGAAAAGCAAACGAGCCATTCAGATGAAATTTAAAAATTTAATTAAATATAATATGTAAAATAATATAAATTATAATTGTATAATCGTACATACCTCATGGTGTGTTTGAAAAGAGCAACTGTCCCACATTTTTCTCCCCCCAGGGTGTCCTCTTTCTATAAAAAGATACCTTTCTTGCTTTATTTGTCAAAAATCAGTACACTTCAACCATCTTCTTAGTTAAAAGATTTGCACTTAGTCATTAAAACGTTTAAGGAATTACAATAAAAGCAATAAAAACAATCAATTTTATTATATTGTGTATTTTTATTTAACTAACTAAGATATTACAATATTTTGAGACGATACATAGAAATTCTTACAAAAATTAAGCAATAACAGTATAAAGATCTACAGTATTTCCCTTAGAAACAGCTATATTAATTTTTTTTTTTATAAAAATATTTGCCAGTGGACCCCACACTAGGTGAATACCTGTATCGTAGGGGTAAAATTCCAATTAAAACAAATTAAAAACATTTAATTAAATTAATTTAAAACTCACAATAATTAACACGATAAAGCAACATTTTAAAAGGTCTATCAATAATTAAAAACAATAAAATCACTTAAACTAACTTAAGAATTAATCGAAGGTGCACTGTCCCACATTAGAACTTATGTATGCTAACCAACAAGTGTTATTGAATGCTATCTGTATTAGGTAAATCCGTCAAAACTGTAACGAGCCAATCAACACATTCATAACTTAATGCCTTACATCACATCATTTACCTTTTTGGTTTGACAAAACTAATAATATTTTACAAATTAATCTCGGCAACAGGCCGTTAATTTTACAGTTAACCCATTATTGGTCACATATTAACATTTTGTTTACGAAAAGCCGAAATAATTTACATATCATCACAATACACCAGTGTGCCCTGCTCCTAAAGTGTAATATGTCTATTGGTTCTTTTGTAAACGCCGCTCGTTGACAGCCGATTTAAATCTCGCCTAACGAAAGTTTTATATTCGTTTAATATAATCATGTCCTCTCAATATGAGAAGGGTTTGGCCGTAGTCCACCACGCTAGCCATGTGCGGATTGGCAGACTTCACACGCCTTTGAGAACATTATGGAAAATTCTCAGGAGTGCAGGTTTCCTCACGATGTTTCCCTTTACCGTTGAAGCAAAATATATTTAATTGCTGAAAAACGCATATAACTCCGGAAAGTAAAAGTTTCGAACCCGGGACCGAACCCTCAACCTCTAATTAGGAGGCTGATGTCTTTACCACTATCTAAAAGGTCATCACAGCTTTTTGTAGTTTATTAGTCTTTCGAGTCCTTAGAAAATACATAAATGCGGAAGTGTGTAGATTGGTTTGTCCTTCTTTACCACAGTGACGGAGCAACGGATTTATCTAGCAATAATTTAACACACATAGGTTACTTTTTTTTTGCATTAAAACGCACTTAACTCCGAAAAGTTAAGAGGTGCGTACCGGATCGGACCCCGAACTTTGATTAAAAGGCAGCGTCCTTTTTTTTGTCGTGGTAGAAAAACTTTAAGGCTATCTATATCCGTCGGGCAGGACGGAGGTTATGTGGAACTCTCTCCCATCGTTGGAAAATACCCGAACTAAAACCCACCACGGTATGTCCCACTCGCTGTGTTGATGTCCCTTAATAAGTTCAAAGTTTATATAAAACGTAAGCTTGTAGAAAAGTCCCACTATAGTGTAAAGGATTATGTAAATGATAAGCAAGCATGGGTATGAAATATTGCTCCAATAATAGCTCTAAATATAATTTTAAGTGGCATGTGACATGGTGATAACAAAAAGAAAGTTTACCTGGCTAAGTTTATTGTGGGCTTCTTCTTAGACCTGGGAGCGTTTGGCACCCTCATAGCTTTAGTTATAAGTTTACGAATGTAGTTTTCACCATTAAATCACTACTATGTAAATTATTGATGCGTCAAAAGTGCCTTTTAAAGGACTATTTGAATTTGAATTTGCTAGATTTGTTGAACGGCCGGAGAACCATTTTATACTTCCCGGGAGGCTGCGGACATCCTAACCACTAGGCTATCACAGTAAAACAAAATATACGGTGCATGATTTAGGAAACGCGTCAAACCCTCGTCCGTTGACTATGTGTTTAATTTTTCCCGAACAAATTAAACGTCTATTCTGTAACAAAAAGGGTTTTTTGGTTTGTAAAGCTTTAACTAGAAAAAACCTTGCATTCGAGTATTTTCAAAATTTGTTTAGAATTTTCTTTTAGCGTGTTGCTATAGCGTATACGCTATAGGATGGATATTATTTAATATTATAAAGGGGAAGGATTTTTTTTTTGTGCCATGGCGACACGTCTTTGTCGGTAGGGGTGGTAACTAGCCACGACCGAAGTCGTGCAAACTTTATAATTTTTTTTATACACAACAAGTTAGCCCTTGACGGCATGTCACCTGATGGTAAGTGATGATGTGGTCTAGGATGGTAGCGAGCTAACCTTTTAGGGGTATGGTAAACCCATACTCCTAAATAGTTTCACAACCTCCTAATTTGGTCTACACGACATCGCGCCGGAACGCTAAATCGCTTGGCGACACGTCTTTGGGTGGTAGCCACGGCCGAAGCCTCCCACCAGATAAGACTCTAGCTGGAAATCGAACCCAGGGCCTCCAAATTGACAACACGCGCGCTGCGCCACTGATGTCCTCTGTTTCGCAGGTCCAGGTATGCGCTGTATGTAATTTAACTCTGTAAAATATTAGTGCGATATAGACAGACATACTGCTTAAAATATTCATCATGATCAACCCATTACCGGCTCACTACAGAACACGGGTCTCCTCTCAATATGAGAAGGGTTTGCCCATAGTCCACCACGCTGGCCATGTGCGGATTGGCAGACTTCACACGCCTTTGAGAACATTATGGAGAACTCTCAAGCGTGCAGGTTTCCTTACGATGTTTTCGTTCACCGTTGAAGCAAGTGATATTTTAATTTTTAAAAACGCACTTAACTCTGAAAAGTTTAAGGTGCGTGCCCGGATTTGAACCGTCGACCTCTGATTAGGAGGCTGACGCCCTAACCACTAGGCTATCACCGCTTCGATGTCACTTAACTCTGTAAAATATTAGTGTGATAAAAATTAAATACAGACATACACACGCCTGAAAATACCAGATGGTTTTTGGTATCTCTTATAAATCTTGTACCGCCATCCTTTATGTGTATTAAGACATAACTGTTAAAGGTTATTTATTTATTCCACAAAATTAACTATAAAATATTACCAGTAAATCTATTGTATACCGCCTTTGACAGCGTTACTTTACATGTAGTTGATTAGATAAACAACATCTGAAAGCGTGTTGACAAATCGTAAAAATATGCAAATAGATGCAATCCACGAACTAGGCGTGGAGTTGTTTTCAATGGATCGATTTTATTTTAATTGTTTTCTAACGTGTTCCGAATAAATATACTTCTATAAACATGGCGATGTTTTTTTTTTAATCTATTTGTTTTCGGAGTTTTGTCCGAAATATGCCAGCTCCATCATCTCCTATTTAAATATAACAAACTAAAACAACTTTATAGTAACACTATTACGAATGTAACAAACCTAGCTATGAAACACAATCTAGTTATGCAGAAATATTTCAACAACAGATTTAAAAGGTTGGGAAAGAGTGTGGAAACAGAACGGAAAAAGGATGAGATTCGGAATAATCCTGAATTAGTAGGTCCTGGGTTGGATTACCGGCTAGAGTCTGGTCTGGTGGGAGGTTTCGGCCGTGGCTGGTTACCACCCTACCAACAAAGACGTGTCGCCAAGCGATTTAGCGTTCCGGCACGATGTCGTGTAGACCAAATTAGGAGTTCGTGAAACCATTTAGGAGTATGGGTTTACCATACCCCTAAAAGGTTAGCCCGCTACACTTCATATTTCATCACTTACCATCAGGTGACATACCGTCAAGGACTAACTTGTTGAGTATAAAAAAGTTTGCTTTTATACCATAGGAAATTTTTAAAAACCTTTTATCTATGCGGATAGGGTATTTATCACCCAGTGTTTAATTGTCATTCGAGATCTAACGTAAGAAGACGTTGCATTATATTTCTCCCCCGACCCAAGCGCTCCTCTCCGAAAGAGGAGGCCTAATCGTATTCTTCACGACTCTGACGATCAGATGACTATTATATATATTTGACCACACAATCAAACGTTACACACCGTCTTCGCCGGCGAAGACGAGGTCCCCGCTATCTTACGTCGCGTCCTAAGCCGAGGTTCGGCCTCACAGGAGGCGACGTTTAGGCAGACGTTCCCTTTGTTTCTTTCAGCCAAAATTTCTTCTGGCATAGCTTCTTTCCGAAGCACGCCAAATAGCCTGGTTACGCTGTCGCAACCAGTAGGGTTAGCACAGCTAAAAGACAGTCCCTAATTTCGAGAATGATTTCCTAATTTCGCATTTTCCACATATATTTTTGGAACTTTATATTCTTGTTATTAATGGTTGCTTTCAATGATTTACAATACATTCATCAGGGCTATTGTTTACCGCGTGTTGGAAATGTATAGTATTAGATAAATCATATATCCAAAACTTGTTGATAAATTGGAAATACATATATCCAAATGGCAGCCATCCATTAATCAGCACACGACCTCCCTGGCGCAGTGTAAGCGCTGTGGTCTTGTTAGTGGGAGGTCTATTTGTTCTCATGCGGAGGATTTCTGTTGTCTCCAATCTGTTTTGGTTGAAGTCTTTGGCCGTGGCGAATTATTACCTTTGTTTGTGGTCTGGTTACGGGGGGAAAATCTCTTGAGAATGAGATACCAGATTTCTTGGGAAAGGAAAGGGATTATGTGGGATTTTTATCCACTAAAACCCCATCAGTGGTCGTGCCCAACCCATATTGGGGGATTGGCTCCCTTTTACCTACCAACACCCCCTCCCCCCCACACTCCACAATGCCGACAAGGACGTGTCGCCAAGCGATCTAGCGTTCCTTTCATCGTGTCGCGTAGAAACCAATTATCTTGGACTGAAATTTATGTTTTGTTAAGTTTAGTTGATATATTGTTATGTAAATTACTAAAATATTAGACATCTGCGTAATTATGGCGCGCGAATGGTACAGAGTTCATTAAATTGTAGGATTTTGTTCTTCTACAATATATCAGAGTTATTTATGGACCTGATTGTTAAAACTTAACAATACGTACAGAACTTACTTGCATCAAAAGTTAGTTAAAATCAAATCAAAATCAATCAAAAGGTAGTTCTCGAGTATCTTATTAATAACACTACTTGGGACAAAGCTCTCCACGCTTTCTTTCTTCACTTACTACTACATATGAATATTATTTTGAAAATCTTAAAATAATCTTGGAAAAGAATAACTACAGAATTGCTGGCTGCTTTTAGTAGAATCGAACGTCGCTTGATAAGAAGGACTTGACGTACAAAAGGTCAGCATCATCATCATGTTAAAGTGGCAACCCTCAACCTATTACGGTTCATGATAAACATGCCATTGATAGACGGACATTTGGACATAGCGAAGACTTAGTCTCCTAAAAGGGAACATTCATCATCATCATGATCACCCCATTACCAGCTCAGTACAGAGCACGGGTCCCTCAATATGAGAAGGGTTTTGCCATAGTCCACTACGCTGGCCATGTGCTGGCAGCCTTCACACGCCTTTGAGAACATTATGGAGAACTCTCAGGCTTGCAGGTTTGCTCACGATCTTTTCACCGTTGAAGCAAGTGATATTTTAATTGCTTATAAACACATAACTCCTCTGATTAGGAGGCTGACGTCCTAACCACTAGGCTATCAAAGCTTGGCAAGGTAGATATTACACGTGTTAACTTAAATACGTACCTTAAAATGAATGCTATGCAGTGGCTGGTTGAAATCCCCGCTGTATCGCTGATACTGTTTCATGAGTTCGTTCTCGTAACCTATGTCCGGAAGGGGCACGGGGCCGGCGAGGGGCAGACCTAAGTTCGTCGTCAGTTGTAATGTTGACCTCAGATCTGTCTCTGACCCGTTGTTTGAGTTATCCTGGCTCTAACTCTCAGGCTTGCAGATTTCCTCACGAGGTTTTCCTTCACCGTTGAAGTAAATGATATTTAATATATACATATATAGTTGCTTAAACTTAGCCTGCTTGTATTAATATTGAATTTGAATTTCGTTATGCGTACACAGGTTGGATACGAGGGACGGCGTGACGTCACACTGGTCTGATCCTTCGACTCTGGGCACCCGGGCCACCTTCCGAAGCACCACATCACCCGCTGTTCTACTGCTCACTAAGTTAAGGTAAGCTACCCATCACATCTCCATTATTCTGGATGCCTGGTATTATTTTGCTACCCTTAATGCCAATCATTTCCAGTGCGTTCTTGCAAAATAGGAGTAGGCGATAGAAGGGTGAAAATTTAGGGTTGTATATATTTTTAATGCCACATAACACAAAAATAAATAAATAAAAAAATATCGAAAAAAATTTTGGGGTGGACACCCCTTATCACTTAGGGGGTTGAAAGATAGTTGCCAATTCTAAGACTTACTGAATGTGCATAAAAAAATTCATAAGAATCGGTCGAGCCGTTTCGGAGGAGTATGGAAATGAACATTGTGACACGAGAATTTTATATAATAGAATATATTTTGGTAATATTTATTATATTTAGTTTACATTGCGCCGCTACCCTCACCTATCATTTACTTCTTTCCCCAAGGGTTGTCTGAAAAAGATTGCCTAAGCAATAAAGCCGTCTTTGTGTGTTAAGTGTTCCGTGTTGTTGTTTCTCTATGATTTGTGTGCAACAAAGAGTATCTATCTATCCAACTAAAGTGCATAAAGAAAATCCAAATATAACATGAATTTGCCGCAAAAGCTTTTAGTAAACTGAACTGTAGTTTAAAGTTGAACTGCTTTGAAATCTAACCGCGGTTAACATCAAACCGGTATCACCCCCTGTCTTTGAGTTTAAATAAATAAACAAACGTGCTTTATAAGCCGCCATTAAGGTGTATACATAATGGATAAAATAAACTTAAGACGCTGAATAAAGTTATTTCAAACGATGGAATGTTTTTTTTGTTTTGTACTTTACAAGTTAACCCTTGACAGCAGTCTCACCTAATGGTGAGCGATGATGCAGTACAAGATGCGGGCTCACCAATTAGGAGTGTGATAAAATTAGTTTCTACGCGACATCGTGCCGGAACGCTAAATCGCTTAGCGACACGTCGCCGGTAGGGTGGTAAACTTAAGTAAGTAAGCCGCGGCCGAAGCTCCCAGCAGGCCATACTCGAGCCGGGAATCGAACCCAGGATCTCCAATTTCATAATGCGAGCGCACACGCTGTGCCACGGAAGTCGTCAAATGTCATTAACACCTAATCTTACGCAAGTAATTCAATTCTTACTTCTCTACTAGTATTATTAACGTGAAAGTGTGTCTATTTTTTCTTCCCCTTTTTTCTGTTCAAGCGTAAAATAAAATATTTTTAAGCCGCAATTAAGGTGTGTGCACACTGTACATATAATATACAAGACACCAAACACTAAGTCATCATCATCATCATCATTATTACAGATTTATTTTTTCCTGATTTTTTCCCATTAGTCCCGATTGCTGAGAACAAGCTTCTTCCACCTCTATAGTCTAACCATGCGGTTCCATTGTTTTTGATGGCTTAACGTTCTTTCAAAGGGGCTCACAAATGTTGACTATGATTTCAATCACGCTTAGTGGTAAGTGGTATTATTGATTTTTATTGAAGCGGTGATAGCCTAGTGGTTAGGTCGTCAGCCACCTAATCAGAGGTCAGCTGTGCGAATCCGGGCACGCACCTCTAACTCATCGGAGTTATATGCGTTTAAAAAAAAATTAAAAATATCACTTGTTTCAACGGTGAAGGAAAAAATCGTGAGGAAACCTGCACGCTTGAGAGTTCTCCGTAATGTTCTCAAAGGGGTGTAAAGTCTGCCAATCCGCACATGGCCAGACCCTTCTCATATTGAGAGGAGTCCCGTGCTCTGTAGTGAGCCGGTAATGGGTTGATCATGATGATGATGATGATTATGATGATTATGATGATTATTGAACAGCCTAGAAAATGCCTTTTACTCTTGAATTACAGGTAAAAATTATGCATTCTGATTAATCATTACATAAACTTCATAAGACAGAATCAATTCATAACTACAGTTAGACACTAGATATTTGAATGGATTTATCAAAGTTGAAACATATTTAATAGTTTTATTTTTTATTAGAAGAAGATACTTTAGTCTGTTTGTCAACGTTGAATCATATTTCTGACAGCTTCTAAATTAAATCCGCGTTAAGTTAAACACACAAACAATATTCCATCAGACGTCAGTTCACTCAAGCCGCCATTAAGGTGTGTGCATAAAAGATCGACGCAAAGAAAATGTTATCATATTTCGCAAACAGTTGATTTATTTGATCAACCACCCTTGTTGTATTAAGTTAACCTTTGTTTGTCAAGTTTACGTAAAAGTTAGCGTATTTAAACTCGTTTATCTAAAACAGATTGTACCGGGAATTTCTCAGATGTTAATCCAATTTAAAAGGCTTTAAAAATTCCACTTTCTACTGAGATTGAGACATCTACTAGACTGTATATATATATATATATATATATATTTTAATGTTATTTTGCCGTCAATTTTGGATTTTGAAAATTCTTTTATCGATTATACCGTTGAAATTATATATATTGAAATGATATATACAGATAGCGTAATTTGTCGTCTTTTACTTTATTTATTAGGTTGATGATTCAAAGCCTTTTTTGTATTTGACAACCGAAGCGTAGAACAATAAACAGCAAGTATAATTTGCTATATTCCGCCGACAACCGGGAGATTAGTATAATATAACACCACACAAAATCTTCCACTAGAACCTCTACGCACGTTTCCACTCGACACCAGATCATCCTCAGGTCGAAACGTGCGTAGAATTTCTAGTGGAAGATTTTGTGTGGTGTTATATTATACAAATCTCCCGGTTGTCGGCGGAATATAGCAAATTATACTTGCTGTTTATTGTTTATCACGGACTTCCGCAAAGTAACGCCTGCTTCTATTCATTATTCGAAGCGTAGAAGGTAAAAGTCTTAAATCTCTCTTTCCTGTGATGTGGGAGGACTATTTCCTCATGGTAAAGTCAGTATTTGAATAGCGTCTCATAGCGAATCACTAACCGCATTTATAAAGTCGCGTTATAAAGGGCTTATTCATAAATTTTACATGGCAAGTCGCTCGCGTGTGTCCTGACTTATCCGAGTAATAAGCTTCATTCAAAATCTTACATATATACGCGTTTTTTGTTCGTATTTGTATGGGAACTGGGCCGCGTAACGCGATACTCTTTGAGAATAAAAACCGTTGACATTACGTATGGTTTTTTTTTCCCCATATTTCTTTGTATTATTTTCGTAAACAACGGTCGTCGGACTGCGATGTTTGTTTCCGTATGAAATAGATATTCTTCACCGTTATATTTTGTTGGGAGTTGTTTTTAACTCGTATTGGAAATTGATTTTTCTGGAATGTCACAAAAAACCTTCGTCGACCTCGTTCGCTGTCGCGTTATAGAAGTTCGCTGTCGCATTAAATATGTTATAAAGCATATTTTTGTACACTTCTTATACAATTGTAATATTAATTGATTCGGATCTAACAAGCAGCTTTATCGCAATGTACAAACTTAGCAGAAATTTATTAACCTAATTGCTAATAGTCAATTTTTAACTGCAATATGTTACACAGGCAAAAAAATGGCGTCGAAAAAATTCTTAGTTACTGTCAAGTAGCTTTTTTGCATAGGGGAACAAACAACATTTGGTTGCTAGCAATAAAGGTAACCTTATCACTGATTTTACAACACACGATATTAAAAAGAAGTAGTTATTTTTTGTGTCTATGCAATGCCATGACAGCCACACAGTGATACTTTATTAAATTTACGTGATATTCCGAAATAAAAAGAAATAATAAAACTTTATCGTACATATCGTACACAATACTAACATACAAACAACCAGTAGTACAATTGGGCCTTATATATATATAATTGCTATAAGGATATAATATTACAAAATAGAAAAAACATTAAAAAATAATATTTTTGCTAGCATGTGGGTAGATAAATAAAAATACCTTATTGTACCTACACAAATAAATTTTTTGTAACATAAAGTAATATATATTAATTTAAGTATTAATATGCAAAGGCGGTCTTATTGCTTGAACAACGTTTGGGAAGAGTGATCAAAGATGATAATGGGTACCGGCACATACAGATACTACATGTTTTTTTTTATTCCATTACAAGTTAGCCCTTGGCAGCAATTTTGTGGTAAGCCTAGGTACCAGGTATGCCACAACCTCAGGTAGGTTGGTGGTAAGTGACGATGCAGTCTAAACTACCCTCGTGCTAACCTGTTAGGGGTATGGTAAACCTATACTTCAAAATGGTTTCTACGCTTCGGTGTTGCTTGAAACGTCTTGTCGATAGGGTGGTAACTAGCTACGACCGAAGCCAGACTCGAGTTGGGAATCGAACCCCGGACTTCCTAATTTATAATGTGACAGCACACGCGCTACGCCACGGAGGTAGACCAGGCTCCAATATAGATTTAGTACTGTCCAAGCAGCCCAGCATTCACTGTAAATTAATTGCCGAAACATTTTGAGTTAATCTGAGGACATTGGCTTATTATCCGATGAAGAGGGTAACTTTATTGAACGTTCCAAAACACAGAGAAACGTAAAGCGATCTTTAAGAAATATGAATAGCATCAAAGATATATGTAGTAAAATAAGTATGGAATTCTCGACGTAGTCTATAAGGAAGACACTTGAGACGGCCACGGTATTCACCGATAAAGTCGAATCACCTTAATCCAAAAATAAATGTAATACAAAGATTTTACAAGCGCTGAAACTTGTTCAGTAACTGCTCATTTAAATCTGGGTAGCTATCGTCAGCGTAATAAAGGTAAATGGAGTTTCAGCATATTTCAGTGATTTCGCCTTTATCAATATACTTATGTTTTTAACGAATATGCCAGTTCCACCATTTCCGAATTACTTGACTGAACCTAACAAGTATAAAACTGACTATTTGGAATGCTATGCAGGAATATCTCTCTCACATTTTAATATGCTGATTTTTATTGTAGGCCTGAAGACAGCGGTCAGTACAGATGTCGAGTGGACTTCATCAGGTCGCCCACAAAGAATACGAGGCTTAACCTGACAGTACTCAGTAAGTATACCAACCTACTCCTAGCAGCATCAATTGAGTTACACTTGGATTTCGTTTGGAACTCTCATAGCTTTAATTTTAAGTTTACGAATGTAATTATCCCCATCAACTCACTACTATGTAATTGACACATCAAAAGTGCCTTTTAAAGAATTATTGGAATAAAGTTTATGATTGATTGTAATTCGTTTGATATCTTCACGGTCTTGTGCCGGATACTTCCTGGAACTTAGATGTTCTCAGTCCATCTAGTGTTCCACCAAGTCTGGGTTTTGGGATCCACTGTCAATCGGCTATCCGAGCTATGAGACTCACCCAGCGCCACTTTAGCTTCGGCATTCATTAAGCGATCTGATAACTGTACGACAGTCTTATGCCGGATACTTCCTGGAACTTGAAATTTCTCAGTCCATCTAGTGTTCCACCAAGTCTGGGATTTGGGATCCACTGTCCATCGGTTCTCGGAGCTATGTGATTTACCCAGCGCCACTTTAGCTTCGGCATTCATTGTGATAACTGTACGACAGTCTTATGCCGGATACTTCCTGGAACTTTAATGTTCTCAGTCCATCTATATATGATCCTGCTTGACGTGTCTGTCAACGGCGGTCCTGGCTAGAGCCGATTATGTGAGCGGATATGGCTCGCGAAACCAAATTTGGTTTTGAAAATCCTATTGCACGGCGCATAGCGTTACTGGCCCAATGCATTAAGAGTGTAGAGGTAGAAGGTCCTTGGCTTGGTCTTTTTGGTAAAGCGCTTAGCGTCAATGTCTTTTAGTCGCTGCTCCTCAAATCGCCTTATCTATTGATTTGCGCCACTCTTGCCTCTGCAGCGCAAGTTCAGTCCATCTAGTGTTCCACCAAGTCTGGGTTTTGGGATCCACTGTCCATCGGTTCTCAGAGCTATGTGACTTACCCAGCGCCACTTTAGCTTCGGTATTCATAAAGCGATGTGATTATTGCACGGATCGCCTCCCTCCTGATTAGACTGGCTGCTGAGCGTCCAGCACCTTGGGACCCGAATATTCGACGCAACAATATCCAAGAGAAATTAACAAAGAAAATTACAATCAGTTGTAAGCCATCCATTCCCAAAGGGCATTTCGATATTAAACAAGGAAATTAAATCGTTCATCGAGAGGGACATATTTAATTTCATCGCTAAACAAGGAATCCATTATTTCAGAGAGCCAATTGAGTATCCTAATTGATTCCAGAGATATTGTTACGTCTAACAAATTGCTTTTACTAAAACAGATCTCATCAAAAACTAACCCCCCTTTCTTTGAGGGGGAGACGCTTTACGCAACGTTTATACAAGGTAGATGTGGGGCAGTATGGCCATATGGTCGTCAAGGTCATCGTTTCTAATGCTAATTTGTTGTATACAAGGGAATGCTTTAAAAAGTTTTGCTTCTTAGAATTAATTACTTAATGTTAATTGGAGGTAACAGGTTGAGGAAGTTATTGCATTTTGTACTTGCTTTTGCTTAGTACACGTTCTGTTTGATATTCTTCATACTTTTATATAGATTTTAAACCCCTTTCATCCCCACTTAGTGGATGAATTTTCGGAAGTTTTTAGGAGATGTGGATTATTTTGTAATGGCTATCTGTGTGTCAGTCAAATTTCAGGTCGATTGTTCTAATGATTTGTGCTCTGTACTGAAAAACAAAATATGCTGCCAACAAAATTTAGTTATCGAGTAAAATGTTTGCATAGCAACATAAAGCACTTTGTTTCTAGCAATAAAGCTAACTTCATTACTGATTTTACCTCTTAACATAAAAAGATAAACATGTTATCGTCTGTTTCAATACAATGTAGGCCTCACCATAACACTTAAATAAATAAGAGAAGATAAAATAAGAGATATTCCAAAATAACTATTTTTACTCGGTAAGCTACTATTTCTTTATTATTATATAACTATATGTATAGTTTATCGGCACTATAATTTTCTTAATGCAATCAAACATAAAATACTTAAACAAGTGAAATTACTCACTTGTTAGAAAATCTTTTTTTTTTAAGTGAACGTTACTTTATCGGTTATTCGATATCTTTTTTTGTTAGTTAGCCCTTGACGACAATATCGACTCGTAGTGATGATGCAGTCTATAATGGTAGGGGATAACTTGTTAAGGGTATGGTAGACCCGTACTCCTAATTAGTTATCTACCCAACATCGCGCCGGAACGCTAAATCGCCTGTCGGTAGGGTGGTAACTAGCCACGGCCGAAGCCTCCCACCAGACATGACTCGAGCCCAGGACCTCCCACTTAATTATATCTACTTCGAAGGTTTCTATATTAAGATTATGTTCTAATAGGTTCAAATAGAGATGGTTGAATATTTTTTATTACTTATAAATATGTTTTTGGAATCGTACGTTTATTTTGAGTCTACTTGAAAACGTGCGGCTCATTGTCCGTTTGCAAACAGATGCCCCAAAATACATGTTAAATAACATTTCTTGTGATGTAACTGTATTTTACATCCCAGTTCAAACGTGGGTTGACGCACAGATAAAGAAGTTTACATCTGGATATAGAAACTCGAAGTTATGTTGGTAATGCTCCTTTACGACTATAGAAGTGTAGGTGGAAAGAAATAATTGTACAGGTAATGTTGCCATGCTCAAATATGTTTCTTTTATTAACCTTTTGAATGGAGTCGACATCAAAGTTTTTCGATATTTTTAAGCGACATCGTAACGCTAAATCGCTAAACGCTAAGCTAAAATGAAGCGGTGATAGCCTTGTGGTTAGGACGTCAGCCTTCTAATCAGAGGTCGGCGGTTCGAATCCAGGCACGCACCTCTAACTTTTCGGAGTTATGTGCGTTTTTAAACGATTAAAATATCACTTGCTTCAACGATGAAGGAAAACATCGTGAGGAAACCTGCACGCCTGAGAGTTCTCCATAATGTTCTCAAAAGCGTGTGAAGTCTGCCAATCCGCACATGGCCAGTTTGGTGGACTATGGCCAAATCCTTCTCATATTGAGAGGAGACCCGTGCTCTGTAGTGAGCCGGTAATGGGTTGATCATGATGATGATGAACGCTAAATCGCTTGGCGACACGTCTTTGTCGGTCGAAATGCACATAAGATGCTATAGGTTTTTATTTCGTCGTTAAAATTAGCCCTTACGCTCACGTAAGGTGGTAAGTGATGATGCGGTCTAAGATAGGAGCGTGCTAACCTGTAAAGGGTAAGACATTTACCCATACTCCGGTTAATCGGTGTGTACGTGTCAGCTAACATCGTGCCGGTATGTAAAGCGTGCCCCCGAATGATTTACAGCGTCACGTCGGTGATAAATAGCCATGGACGAAACCTCCCATCCAAATAATTAGTTTGTGTTATCCTATCAATGAAATTCTTAGATAATTTAAGATGTGCACCCCCGTGCCTCGCAGAGCACGTTAAGCATCTTAACACGCTTTTCAACACGCTTATCTAATGAGAGATGCATGCGTCCCAAGCTGGGACATTAATAGTCTCATAATTATTAAGATAGTTTTTTTTAAATATACAGTATAAGTTAGCCCTTGACGGCTATATCGCCTGGTGGTAATTGATGATGCTATCTAGGATGGTAGCGGGCTATGCGGATGGTAACCTGTTAGGAGTATGGCAAACCTAAGCTCCTCGTTGGTTTCTACGCGACATCGTGCCGGAACGCTAAATCACTTTCCGACACGTCTTTGTCGGTAGGGTGGTAACTAGCAACGGTCGAAGCCTCCCACCAGAAATAAGAATTCGGTCGTAGTTTAGCGTAGCATAGCGTAGTTCGGCGATCTTTTCAACATGCTGATCTAATGAGAGCTGCATGTACCCAACGCTGGGACATTAATAGTCCTATAATGATTATTTCACCTGGTGGTAAGTGATGGTGCAGTCTAGGATGGTAGCGGGCTAACCTGTTAGGGGTATGGTAGGCCCACATTCCTAATTGGTTTCTACGCGACATCGTGCAAACGCTAAATCGCTTAGCGACACGTCTTTGCTGGTAGGGTAGTAACTAGCCACCAGACCAGACTCAAGACAGGAATCGAACCCAGGACCTCCAACTTTATAATGCGACACGCACTGCGCCACGCAGGTCGTCAGATTATGATATGGTTTTAACGATATTGAGATTAAGAGTGCCTCTTTTCCACAGTTCCTCCAGAGCGGCTGATTATCCTCAACCAGGATGGGGATGAGATCAAAGGGGGCGTCCTAGGACCCTATGACGAGGGGACCGAAGTCAATCTTACTTGCGTGGCCGTTGGAGGTAAGCTGTTATTTTGTGCTAACACTAATGTAAAAATTAATTATTCTAATTTCCGCTCAAATATCTTTCAGTACACCCACAGGCTGTATTTGCAACTGTGGGCTTCTTAGACCAGTGCGCGTTTGGAACCCTCATAGCTTTAGTTTTAAGTTTACGAATGTAGTTATCACCATCAAATCACTACTATGTACTACTATCACTACTAAGTATAATAATACCACTATGACTCTGTCATAAATCTTAAATATTTGTTTTTGTCTCTCTTGTCTGTTTTTTTGTTTTTAGTGCATATTTGTTTTGTTTAGACTTTGTTTTTGTTATAATGTTATTATGTGTAATCATTTAATTAGTGTTATTGGATTGTCCGTTCTAATTAAATTAAAAATTAAATTAAAAAATGAAAATTATTGACGCGTCGAAAGTGCCTTTTAAAGGACTCTTTGAATTTGAATTTAAAAAATAACACCAACATACTGCCACACAAATGTGAAATAGATGATGCTATACTAGGCTAGTGGGGGAAATCAAAGGGAAAGTTCGAAGTCCTAGCGACGGGGGCATTAAAGTCAATCTAACTTGCATCGTTCTGAACAACTTGCCTATAATCTTATCGCGCGATGAAGTTATAAATAACTTTGTATGAATTAACTTTTAACTTCTCCACCGAACTAAATTAATGTACGTGGAAATTATTAGTTCGGTAGGTAGATGCTATAAAATAATGAAAAATATATTATATATGAACGATTTAAAGATGAGGAGTAACAGGATAGCATGGTATGGTCATATAATGCGGAGGAAAGAAAGTGATGTCACCAAAAGAATGTTAGATATGAACGTGGAAGGGCAAAAGAGTAGATGAAGACCAAATAAGAGATAGATGGGTTGTGTAAAAGAGGATAAGCGGGTAAAAGGTGTGGGTAAAAGGTGAGATGACGGCTGATAGAAGTGAGTGGAAGAAGAAGACGTGTTGTGCCGACCCCACATAATGTGGGATAAGGGCAAGAAAAAGAAAAGACAGAAGATTCATAGATGCCTGTAATAGGTTTACATGAATAAAGCTATTTTAGATTTGATGTATACTACAATTTCCCTGCTCATACTTAGATGGGTTGGATGGATGGCTAATGGGTTGATAAATAATGAAAAATAAATATAAAAAAAAAATATATGAGTACGTTCGTAATTTTATTGTCTATTGCAACTTGTACTGCATAAAAAGTTCTTAAGTTCTTCAAGTTCTTTATAACTTAACAGCGAAACCGTTCTCCGTGAAATTATATCTATTAATATGGACGATAGCGACGACCTCCGTGGCGCAGTGCGTGCGCTGTTGTATTATAAAGTCGGAGGTTCTGGGTTCGATTCCCAGCTCGGTCTGGTCTGGTGGGAGGCTTTGGCCGTGGCTATTTACCACCCTACCGACAAAGCGATTTCGCGTTCCGGCACGATGTCGCGTAGAATCCAATTAGGAGTGTGGGCTTACCATATCCCTAACAGGTCACCCGCTACCATTTTAGACTGCATCATCACTTACCATCAGTTGAGATTGCCGTCAAAGGCTAACATGTAGTGGATAAAAAATATATATGTATGGGTTAATCATAATGGATTGTATTTTTTCCTCTGGTTGATATGCTTGATATTAGAAATTAAAGCCGAAATTTGGTGTCAAATAAACAAAAACATGAATACAGACACTATCGCGTTTTCAATAGACGAAGTACCTATAGATTTTGAATTCATTTCCGCTGGCACTGAGAGGCTGCCAGATATACCAAAAAGAGGCTGGGAATTGGCCTTTTCTAAAACAACCCTTACGTACAACAAAGGTTGATAGGGGCTGAACGAGTAGACAATGGCTGGCGTTTAATTCATTGGGGGTAATTGTTCGTTTAGGGGCGGGCGAAGCCGTTGGGGAGCCTTGTCAAGCACACTTCGGTATGTATTGTTTCCCAATTAACCGGGAATACGGTCTGTACCAAATGTGGGTTTTTATTTATATTGTCGTCGATGGCGTTTACAGTTACCCGCGTTACCTTTCCTCAATAATGCCTAGTATAGGTTCGCATATCTAGTAGGCTAGATATGCGAACTTATACCTATATGAAAATTTACATGTGGAACAAAAAAGGAGAAGGTCTTAAGGAAGGTTTTTTTTGTCTCATCATCATGATCAACCCATTACCGGCTCACTACAGAGCACGGGTCTCCTCTCAATATGAGAACGGTTTGGCCATAGTCCACCACGCTGGCCATGTGCGGATTGGCAGACTTCACACGCCTTTAAGAACATTATGGAGAACTCTCAGGCGTGCAGGTTTTCTCACGATGTTTTCCTTCACCGTTGAAGCAAGAGATATTTTAATTGTTTAAAAACGCACATAACTCCGAAGTTAGAGGTATGTACCCGGATTCGAACAGCCGAACTCTGATTAGGAGGCTGACGCCCTAACCACTGGGCTATCACTGCTTACACTGGGCTATCACTGCTTACATTTTTTGTCTTGCTTGCTTACTTTTTTTGTCTATTATCTTGAAATCCTATGAAAAATTGGGCAGAGATAATTATCTTGTGGCGTGCACTTATCTTATAGTGGAACAGAGACTTATACAAGCTACCTGATTTGAGATGCGTATATGCGACCAGAATACCCACTAAAACCCAGCGATGCCTGGTGGCTGGGTCACGGGAACATCCGCGCACTCGACCCAAACCCAACCAGCGGCGTCCGCCAAGGCTGACCTTCCACGGGCGGCCTATGATCGATGCCCCCTAACTCTGTCCGAGGTGCGCCTCATGACCCGCGGATTAGGCTCGATGAGTGAGGATGCCTTTCATCCATCACCCGAAGCTCTTCATCAAATCAAACTACCAACTTAAGCAACGTTGCTGAACCACCATTATTATTCGGTGTAAGCATTTCCTATACCCCAACCTCAACCGGTGTTTTTGTTCGAATTTATTTCCATTGTTTTATACGTGCACCCTCGTCCATTTTATTGAACCCTTTACCGCTGGGCCATATCGGTAACCCTTTTGTTTTTGTACTGCGCAATCTATGCGTAGTGTTTGGTATTGTTTTTTTTTTACCTTTTATCTACTCAATGCTAAGTTAACTTACGTGGATTTGATTTTAAGATAAATACTATGAATTCTTCTAAAACTTACTATGTTATTAATTAATACTTGGAAACAGGCTTTAATAAAAATATTATAAAAATAGAATAATTTATTATTGCGTATGGTGACATCTCACATGATCAATAATAAATTTTAATACCTATGAAGTTAGCCTATGTAAATTATAAATATGAAAGTAGGGATGTTTGTTACTCAATCACGGAAAAACGGCTGAACGGATTTGGATGAAATTTGGCATGCATGTAGTCTTTGAAATGGGAAAGAACATAGGCTACCTTTAATCCCGATTCTTTAAGAAGTTCCCGAGGGAAAATTGAAAATTGTTTGCGAGCTAAGCCGCGGGCATCTTGGACATGTTTGAAATTTGGTATGCATGTCACCTATAATATGGAAAAGGACATGTATTTTTATACTGAATTTCAAATAGTTACCGTGCGAAGATTAAAAATTGTTAACGAGCGAAGGTTTAAACCCAATTCTGAACTCGACGACGCAGACGAAGCCGCGAGCAGTAACTAGTATTATCAAAACAATAGCTGCAATAGAAATACTATACGTAAATCACATAATTTTGCAGCCGCAAGTTCGTATTTCCTAATTGTCAGTATTTTTCCATGTTCACTAACATTAATTGTCTGTGATAAAGTTGTAATTACGACGGTTTACTACCTATTATTATAATAGAAAAAAGGATAATGATGTCATAGTTCTTATACCGAATTAACAATTACCGATCTAATTATATTTCTATGTATTATATTATAATATGTATACCATAATTAAAACCTAAAACTCTCTGATAATATACGCGTATATTTTGCCACACACCTTTGTCGGTAAGGTGGTAACTGTCCACGACCGAAGCCTCTCACCAGACCAACCTTAAATAGGGAATCGAACCGAGAATCTCCAACATGAATATTCTGTAGTAGTATCTTATGGTGGAAGTAACCTCCTCCGTAATTACGACGGGTTATCCTACTGCATACTATCCTATGGATGGATGGATGTTTGTTACTCTTTCACGTCAAAACTTACTGAATAGATTTTAATGAAACTGTACAATAATATAGCACATATATCAGAATAACACATAGGCTACAATTTATAAAGACATTGTGTGAATTATCCAAAATATGACGATAAGTGTCCAGTAAGTAGGACAAAATCTACCATCTGCGTGATAATTTTAATGTCATAATGTATGTTATTTTCTACGCAACGCTAATATAAGCTAATCGAAATACTAATCCTGCGCAGACGAAGTCGCGGGCACCAGCTAGGTAGTTAGAAATAAATAATTTTCAAACTACCCACGATAGCGATGCTTTCGTCTCTTTACGTTCGCGTAATAAATTTTTTGAAGTACCAAACTCGTTTTGGGGCGTAATAATAATGCGGGTAGTTTATATGGGCTACAGTGTCGACATAATGTAGCCCTTTCAAGACAAAAGTTAACTTTTTCAACCAGTTAGCATAACCATCAAGTGTGGACAAATCTCAGAGTGCGGAGTACTTATGTTATGCGCATGCACAAACGTTAGCGCGATTCAAAACGGTATAGTGACATCTATGTTTCGCTTTCGGAAACATTTTATGTTCAACGCTTTCAGTTTTTTTTTTATATTTATACATTTTATATTATTAATACACGTACAATATACATTAAACAAATATACATATTACATATTAAGAACATATTACATATACATATTAAGAAGTAACGTGTTGCAGTCACTAGTAAAAATCAAATCAAATCTAAATATCGTTACTCATGTTAACCTATTATAGGCTTCTATGATTCGTTCATATCACATGGATTTCCATGTTCCAAGTTAATTGGAATTTTGCATTTAATGCAGCGCTGCGTTGTTGGGTTGAGATGGAAATTTTAATAAAAAAAAAAGTGAAACAAATTTTTCGCCAGCCTTTTAGGGACCTATTGTTGGGATTATAACTCTTATTCCTATGGTTATATAGCATATATAAAGAAATATAATTTTAACCGTTATGACCTTATTTAGCAATTCTATTATCTTTTTATATATTTTTTATTCCACTAAAGGGTAACCCTTGATAGCAATCTCACTTGGTGGTATGATCATGCATTCGAAGTAGCGGGCTATCCTGTTAGGGGTATGGTAAACCAATACGCCTTAGTTTCTACGGGACATGCCGGAACGCTAAATCGCTTGGCGGTACGTTTTTGTTGGTAGGGTGGTAACTAGGCACGGCCGAAACCTCCCACCAGACTAGACTAGAACTGGGAATCGAAGCCATGACATTCAACTTTATAATGCGACGGCGCACGCGCTGCGCCATCCAATCTAACATAATGAAGACCGCCTTGGTGCAGTGGCGAGCGCTTAGACCTTATAACTGTGTCCTGGGTTCGATCCCAGCAGGGTTAATTCGGAAATATACAACAGCATATATAATTGCTGTAAAGGGTTAATTAACTTATGGTGAAATAAAAATAAATGCTTTATTAAAAATGATTCTGTAAATTAGCGTTTTAAAATATACAAATAAGTATTTATTTGAATTTTTGGTAAGGAAAAAATATAATAGGTAATGTCATAAGGAAGCGGTTTGCTTCATCATTTCTAATATACACCGTAAATAGCTGCCATGTGCCAGTTGTTTTTTTTAGATATATAAAAAGGAAATAAAATTCTATGTTCAGCTTCTAAAAAAAATGAAAGTTGCTTCATTAAAAAAAAAAAACATTGTACGCAGGTCGTCCAGTCGCACGCGTGTCCTGGTGGAAGGCGCACGCGTTGCTGGCGAATTCGGAGGCGCGCGCTGCCCTGACTTTCACGTTACAGCGGAGTGACTACGGCACTGAAATTACTTGTCAGGTAATATATTTTTAAAGAGTTTTTAGAGTTCTATATAGTTGGTATATAGAACGTTTCCTTAGACGTCCGTCTGTCTGTCAGCGGATTTATTGTGATGAACCGTAATTAAAATATAGTTAAAAATTACAGTGAGTATTTCTTTTGCCTTTATGACGACATATAATAAAAATTAAAGCTTCCTGCCTATTAATTAGGCTTAATCAGACATTGTGTGTAATTTCAAATGGATATTGACTTAGATAATCTTAGTTAATTTTTTATTTATTTTTTAAGATTTTTAGTTTTAGGTTAATCTAATTTTTATTTTAAGTTATATATGTATTTCTAACAACTAATTGTCTAATTAATCATTAAATAAATTTTATCTTAGTTTCATGAAGCCTGGCCACTCAGATCGATCAGAGGGTGTCTTATTCTATGCGCATTCGATTGGAAAGTAAAGAAACAGACGAATTGACTATGTAGATAGTACACAGTTTCTATTCTACTAGTGAGTAGAATAGAAACTGTGTACTATCTACATAGTCGTGAGATAGTCGTAAAAGTTGTGAGATAGTAAGATAGCTAGAAACGAGTAATACAGTAGATTGTAACTTCGATCACGAAAAGTGCATACAGTAAGTTTGAAAGATATAGCGTATATTCCACTACGAGCGCCGAAACACATCTGTGTGCGTAGCCAGCAAATGTGCATGGATCGAACAGGTCAGCGATACATGGATAGTGTGTGTAGAAACAGGATAGCACGATATCGTCGTTGATCTCTAATTGACGAACGTCGTGGACGTGCGATACGCACACTAACAAATAGGTTGAATATTCTTTCTTTTGTGATCATAGGTTGTATATAAATACGAATTAAAGTGTTATATTATAAGAAAATTTTTAACATGATGGTAACATGACCTTTTTTTGTGACAGGCTGTGACGGATCCCTCCATAACACCGCTCTCAGAAAATCTTACCATAGATGTAAACCGTGAGTATTTTATTTTTATTCTTTTTAGTAAAATATTAAACACATCATTTGATTACTTACGTATCAACTTTCGATTGTGTCGTCATTTCGACAAAAAACTTATTAATTTTTTTTTTTTTATTAAATTATTTTATTTGTCTGAATATGGAAAAGGAGTAATGGAAGACTAAAGAAGAGAGGGATAGATTTTGTAAAAGAGGATATGATTGTAAAAGGTGTGGACAGTGAAGTGACGGCAGATAGAAGTGAGTGGAAGAAGAAGACATGTTGTGTCGACCCCACATAGCGTTAGAGAAGGGCAAGAAGAAAAAAGACTCGCTATATTAAATAGCGGTGATAGCCTAGTGGTTAGGGCGTCAACCTCCTAATCAGAGGTCGGCGGTTCGAATCCGGGCACGCACCTCTAACTTTTCGGAGTTATATGCGTTTTAAAAAATTTCAAATATCACTTTCTTCAACGGTGAAGGAAAACATCGTGAGGAAACCTGCACGCCTGAGAGCTCTCCATAATGTTCTCAAAGTCGTGCGAAGTCTGCCAATCCGCACATGGCCAGCGTGGTGGACTATGACCAAACCCTTCTCATACTTAGAGGAGACCCGTGCTCTGTAGTGAGCCGGTAATGGGTTGATCATGATGATAATGATGATGATGATATTAAATAAATAAAACGGTCATCCACGCTGTGAATCAACAATCATAATACAAAATGGTAAGCGCAGGTATAGATGATGAGGGTAGCTCGATAAACAACAAATGTTGGTAGATTAACCGACCCATTAGCATTTCATATCGCACACTTCCGAAGCTGATTAGCATTCCGCACCGCAAACCTATCCGATGTTCACGGACCACATTCAGCCAATTACACCTGGGGTTCAACCAGCAACCAACTACAATATCCTCCTCAGAAACATAATACAAACTATCTAGTTTACTAGATTTATATTACACATTGAAGCGGTGATGGCCTAGTCGTTAGGGCGTCAACCTCGATCAGCCTGGTCGGCGGATCGAATCCGGGCACGCACCTCTAACTTTTCGGAGTTGTGTGTTTTAAAAAAAATTAAATATCACTTGCTTCAACGGTGAAGGAAAACATCGTGAGGAAACCTGCACGCCTGAGAGTTCTCCATAATGTTCTTAAAGGCGTGTGAAGTCTGCCAATCCGCACATGGCCAGCGTGGTGGATTAGGGCCAAATCCTTCTCATATTGAGAGGAGACCCGTGCTCTGTAGTGAGCCGGTGTTGGGTAGATCATGATGATTAGAACATTAGTTTCGAAATAACAAACCGTTATATCAGCGCCGTCTTGTAGAAATAGCACCAATGCATTGGTGCTATTTAACTCCTGTGGCGACAATATCGCGACACAAATAAGCAATAAATTGTACTGCATTAGTGTCTGAGTAGTCGATCAATGAAATAACATTAAATTAAAAATAATGAAACTTTTATATGAATATATATATATATATATATATATATATATATATATATATATATATATATATATATATATATATATACTAGCTAACGCCCGCGACTTCATCTGCGTTAAGTTAGTGTGTGTAAAAGTGTGTTTGTTTTTCTTCCAATCGTGATTGATTCGCGCACGCGAAGACTATTTTGATAAATATGATTGAATTTGAACTTTGTGCAGCGGTAATAAATTGCAAATTGACTCTTTAAAGTTAGGAACACACCTATATTTCTTAGACAACAGAGAGTGATTATAATGTAATATGAACTTTATTATATAGCAGTAAATTTCAAATTGACTCTTCCTTTTTTTTTTTTAGAAAACGTTTATATGGGAAAATGAAAAAGGCTGTTTTTAGGGTTTTCCCGGCAATTATTCGAATTTTTCTCACTTTTTAAACCTTCCCTAGACCTCCACGAACATTTCAAGACCAAGATAAGATAAATCCGTTCAGCCGTTCTCGAGTTTTAGCGAGACCAACGAACAGCAATTGATTTTTATATATATAGATATATGTATACTTTTCGCTCGGAAACTTTCAATATGTAATTCACAAAACATATGGAAAAATTAGAAAATATATATTAGATATATATAAAGGTAAACACAACTTGTATAGGCGCGCATTTTACCTGTGCAATAAATACCAATGTCAATTTATTTCATTGTAAAATTGTTTAATAAACTTTTTTTGATTGCCATTTTTTATACCTAAATTGCGGGCGAGTACGGCTGGTTATTTGATATTAAATGATTGCCGCCGCATCTGCTACACAATCGGGTTCTCGCCATCATATCGGATTGCTAAATCTCTATGCGGTATATAGCATTTTTCACATAGCTTTGTAAAAAGCCACGAGCGGAGCCACCAGACTCGAGCCTTGAATCGGACCCTGGAATACATTACATTCGTGGGGTTTGTTTAAAAATATCTGTATGCAAAAGTTAAATAGGCCTATACTAAAAAAGTAAAATAAAAAAAAATCCTTTTATTGCAGTAACGGACCAAATCAAATTATCTTTATTCAAATAGTCCTTTAAAAGGCACTTTTGACGCGTTAATAATTTACATAGTAATGATTTGATGGTGATAACTACATTCGTAAAGTTAAAAGTAAATCCATGAGGGGTCGAAACGCGCCCCGGTCTAAGAAGGAGCCCACAACAAACTTAGCCAGATAAATTTTTTTATTGATATCACCATCTCACATGCCACTTAAAATTATGTTAAGAGCTATCTTATAAGAGCATTATTTCATACCCATGCTTATTTATCAATTACGTAATCATTTACACTATAGTAGGACTTTTCTTGTACTTCTATAAACTGTTTACAATTACCTGTAAATGAATTAAAATTATTTTGTAGTCTAGTAGCGTGCAACACAAGTGCACACATATAAAAACTGATTCTAATACAATAGCAAAAGCAAAGTTAATTACAACTAAAAGAAATTACATAAACAGATTCAAGACAATATTTCAATAAATAATGTATTAATATAATATTTGAATTATTATTTGAATAACGAATTTTTATTCATATTACTGTTCAGTCACTGCGCCTCGGATCATCATCATCATCATTTCAGCCGATAGGCGTCCACTGCTGGACATAGGTCTTTTGTAGGGAGTTCCAATGGCCACGGTCTTGGGCCGCTTGTATCCAGCGGCTCCCTGCGACTCGTTTGATGTTGACAAATTTTGTTAATACAAAATTGCCATCGATTCACGATTGAAATACAATTGTAAAAGCAGACTTGGGTCGTGATCGAAGCTATAATAGATATAATAGAAAAATATATAATCACTGCCATTTATTATAGAAACATCGCATTCTTATAAATCTTGCTAAGAAAGAGCCTCGTAAATCAAAAGCCGCTATGCCCGCCTCAGTACGGGATATAATGGGCCCATTTATATCCCGCGAAATGTTAATCCCAGGAACTTTGTAATTGACAGCGCGATGACGTGTGCCAACGTGACTTTACAGCCAAGTGAAATATGAACGAGTGTCTGTGACGGTTTTGATGTATATTTTAATATTAAACGATTCCTCTGTCGTGGGCTTAGAAAATTTTAGTACGGATCACTTCTTTTTTTTTTTTTTTTCAATCCGCTACAAGTTAGCCCTTGACTGCAATCTCACCTGATGGTAAGTAATGATACAGTCTAAGGTGGTAGCGGGCTAACCTGTAAGGGGTATGGTAAACCCATACTCCTTTCGGTTTCTACGCGACATCGTGCCGGAACGCTAAATCGCTTGGCGAAACGTCTTTGTCGGTAGGGTGGTAACTAGCCACGGCCGAAGCCTCCCACCAGACCAGACTCGAGCCGGGAATCGAACCCAGGACCTCCAGCTTTTTTTTATAATCTGACGTCGTTCTTCTTCTTCAAGTGCCTCTCCATTACACAGCGGTCAGTTTTTTGAAACGTTCCTTGTCCATGGCTAAACGGAATAGTTGTTCGACCGACTTGATGCCAGTCCACTCCCACGACACTCGACGAGCCACGACTTCTTTCGCCTTCCAACACCTCTTTTTCCAGCAATCTTCCCCATAACAATAGTTTGCAGCAGGCGGTACCTATCGTTACGCAATATGACCTAGGACGGATCGCTAGGTCCTGTAAAACATTGCGTAAGTATTTTATCTAACGAATTCTCAGTAATGGAAAGGAGTTAGGAAATTGGTGGCAGCAATTTAAACTTACTAAATATGTTGATAATCTTGACAGCAATTAGAAAGTAAACCAGTGTCCATTATCTAGACATAAATAGACTGGGAATATTTACGATGCTAATCAACTTTACACAATCGCATTCACACGCCTTTGAGAACATTATGGAGGACTCTCAGGCGTGCAGGTTTCCTCACGATGTTTTCCTTCATGCAAGTGATATTTTAATTGCTTAAAAACGCACATGACTGAAAAGTTAGAGGTGCGTGCCCGCGTTCGAACCTTCGACATCCTGATACATCGTCAGCCTCCTACATAGACATAGGTCTTTAAGGTGTGATTTGTATTATAGAATAGTGACGATTTCCATATTTTATCGTATCCCGCGTAACCTTCTTATTCTCAGACCAGGGCGCGTTTGGAACTCTCATAGCTTTAGTTTTAAGTTTACGAATGTAGTTATCACCATCGAATCACTACTATGTAAATTATTGACGCGTCAAAGTGCCTTTTAAAGGTCTATTTGAATAAAGATTATTTGAATTTATGAATTAAACCTAGTCAGAAAACCTGTGCACGCCCCTGTTAACATACCCCACATTTCTGAACTAAGTAGATCCACAACCCTCAACCTTTTCAAGCAAAAAAAGGGGCTCGTAAATCTAAAAACTGACTAACTGTGTAAAGAAAAGCTCTGAATTCCTTTCAAACCAGCCACAGAAAGGAGCTTGTTCACCTCAAAAGCCGCTATGCCCGCCTCGGTACAGGATATAATGGGCCCATTTATATCCCGCGAAATGTTAATCCCGGGAACTTTGTAATTGACAGAGCGAGGACGTGTGCAAACGCGGATTTGAAAGCCAAAAACTAAGCACATATTTTTTTTATTCACCACAAGTTAGCCCTTGACGGCATCTCACCTGATGGTAAGTGATGATACGGTCTAAGATGGTAGCGGGATAACCGGTTAGGGGTATGGTAAACCCATACACCTAATTGGTTTGTACACGACATCGTGCAGGAACGCTTAAACTAACTTGTGGTAACGGTCGAAGCCTCCCACCAGACCAGACTCGAGCCGGGAATCGAAGTCAGGACCTCCAATTTTATAATGCAACAGCGCCCGCGTTGAAGTCGTTTTTTGTATGATACACATATAAAGTACTACAAACATATATAGTATCTCATATATGAGTTGCTATGCAATACTCTTCAAAATCTCTAATCTGTTACGAAAAGCTAAACTTATTTTGAATTGATGATTTAAATCTACAATACGAATCGAATTCAATTGGCTCATACATACGCGAATTTCAATCTATAGCTGATTTTTTATTTCATCTATTTTCCCTGGCTAACTAGTATTCCGGATGCAAGCTATCCCTACGCAAAGCTTTTAAAAAAAAATTAATGCTAACTTTTTAAATCCCATGAGCACAGTATGCGGGTAGTTTTTCGGAATAAAATAAATAAGTTAAAAACGTTTTAAGTATTAAAATTTACTGCGGACTAGTTCGCGAGTGTTCCTGTGACCCAGCCACCAGGCGAAACCGAAGCAGTATCGCTAGGTTTTAGTGGGTTTCTGGTCGCCACTCTGGCTCCGGTCCCACATATCATATCGTTTGGGACGCTAACGCATTTCCCTATATTCAAAGGAAATTGTATTTCATATTATAACAAATTACCTATTGAAATCTTGGAGATGTCTATCAATAGGTTCAAAGTTATTATAAAACGTAAGCTTATAGGATAAATCCTATAACGATATTAACGATTATTTAAACGGTAAATTGCTCTAACTTCATAGCAAATTATATTTTATTATTGACTATGTGAGATGGAAAAGCGGTGATAGCCTAGTGGTTAGGGCGTCAGCCTCATAATCAAAGGTTGGTGGTTCGAATCCGGGCACGCACCTCTATCTTTTCGGAGTTATGTGCGTTTAAAAAAAAACAAATATCACTTGCTTCAACGGTGAAGGAAAACATCGTGAGGAAACCTGCAAGCCGGAGAGTTCTCCATAATGTTCTCAAAGGCGTGTGAAATCAATCCGCATGGCCAGCGTGGTGGACTATGGCCAAACCCTTCTCATTTTGAGAGGAGACCCGTGCTCTGTAGTGAGCCGGTAATGGGTTGATCATGATGAGATGGAAAAAAAAACCCCAAGAATTAAAATAATGAAAATTATATGAACGCTTCATATATTATGCCAGTAAAAGGTTTACATGTATAAAGCTATATTAAATTGAATTGAAATATTTCAACTGAAAATCAGTACCATATTGAAATGGCAGTATCGCGAAAAGCAAGCGAGTTCATTAAGCTTTCAGGAATTAACGTGGACTTATTGTGATTGAAAACGAGGACGCGCAATTCTCAGCTATTCGCGTGGCAGTCACAAACGGGCCATGTTCAGTCGACCTGCCAAATGATCCAGTTAGAATAGCACCAAGAATGATGACAACACAGTGATATGACTAAATTCGTCATGATACGTTTTTTGACGACCACCATGGTTGCATTTTAAAAAAGTTGGAGGTCTTGGGTTGAGTCTGGTCCAGGAGGCCGTGGCTAGTTCCCACCCTATCGACAAAGACGTGTCGCCAAGCGATTTAGCGTTCCGGCACAGTGTCGTGTTAAAGCAAAGAGCGTAGATCTTTTTCACTATGAAGTTAAAATGTATAGATACTCAAAAATCGTGTCTGAATTTTACTAGGCTCAGATTGCCAAAGAGAGCAATAGCTAGAGAGATGCGGGCTCGCTACTGAGTTCGTACAGACAGTTGAAAAACTCAGACGTTTTTTTTTCCGGCATAAAAGTGGCATATCACAGGAACTTTGTAAAGCGTTCACCATCATCATGATCAACCCATTACCGGCTCACTACAGAGCACGGGTCTCCTCTGAATATGAGAAGGGTTTGGCCATAATCCACCACGCTGGCCACGTGCGGATTGGCAGACTTCACACGCCTTTGAGAACATTATGTAGAACTCTCAGGCGTGCAGGTTCCGATGTTTTCCTTCACCGTTGAAGCAAGTGATATTTTAAATGTTTAAAAACGCACATAACTCCGAAAAGTTAGAGGTGCGTGCCCGAATTCGAACCGCTGACCTCTCATTAAGAGGCTGACGTCCTAACCACTAGGCTATCACCGCTCATACACATTTGTTTTTTCATTATTGTGCGGTGATGATGATAATTATGATGTGATCAACCCACTACCGACTCACTACAGAGCACGGGTCTCCTCTCAATATGAGAAGGGTTTGGCCATAGTCCACCACGCTGGCCATGTGCGGATTGGCAGACTTCACATGCCTTTAAGAACATTATGGAGAACTCTCAGGCGTGCAGGTTTCCTCACGATGTTTTCCTTCACCGTTGAAGCAAGTGATATTTTAAATGTTTAAAAACGCTCATAACTCCGAGAAGTTAGAGGTGCGTGCCCGGATTCGAATCGCAGACCTCTCATTAGGAGGCTGACGTCCTAACCACTAGGCTATGACCGCTCATACACATTTGTTTTTCATTATTGTGCGATGATGATGGTAATTATTCATTCGCTAAATAAAACAACTTTTTTTTTGTTTTCACCATCTGACAGTTAATTAGGTAGTACATAGATGACATTAAAGCAATTTACATACAAGCTTTTTTTATCTATAATATAATAAAACTGTAACAGTTAGAATTCTGTACATTAAATATATATTGAAAATTTTAATTGGAGGATGCTTTAATATCGATACTGAGCCTAAAACATTTTTTTTGTCTGTCTGTATCTAGGCCGCGCATCACGCCCAAACTACTGGATTGATTTGAATGAATTTTGGTATAGGAGTAGCTGATAATCCGGTTCAAGATATAGGATAGTTTTTTTCCTGGAATTTAGCACTGTTCCCTTGGGAAAGGGGATCAAAGTCAAAATGTGTATTTAGTTGTAATTCTATTGTAAGCTATTGCATAGCTTCTATCGAGGGCCATGAGCGCGGGAACCGAAGCCAGAAATTCCGTAACGAAAAAAAACCTCACGCTCCCCACTCCGACAAGCACAGCGGTGATACTTGTTACTATAAAGTTATTTCGCCATGGTCAGCACAGTCGCCGTGGAACAGCGGTTATCATTTATGTGAGAAAGGAGATACTTTCATGTTTATCCTGTAATTGTTTCAAGGTTTTCGGTTTTTTTCGTGATTGGAAGACAAACAAACACTTTCGCACACAGTAACTCAACGCAGACATATTCGCAGGCATCAGCTAGTTATTAATATAATATTTTGTGTTACAATAAAATTTTAATATCATAATTTGATTATGAAATGCATTTTTTTAAATCCCTCGGTTACGTTTCCCTATATAAATAGTACCCAGGATGTACCAAATTTAATTAAGATCCAGATGGCTTAGCTATACAAAGATACAAATAGAAACATCTATGTAGTAGTCGTTGCCAAACGATTTCCTCCGCCTTTAATTAGGTTTTAAAAAAGTCCTGCGGGACCCATTCATTTCAACGGGACAATATATATTTGTGTATACGTAAATAAAACTGTTCCTCCAGAACAGCCGCTTTGTAATGTATGAGACTATTTACGGTTCTAGGAACACACTGCGATAGCGCGATTTATTCTACCACTAACGCCATCTATTATAGCAAGAAAAATCACGACAAGCAATCATATGAATAACTTGGTTATTTTCTTGATTTCTGTGAAAATTCTCAGAAGTCTTCAGGAATGCCTGACGATACAAACACTAGAGCTAGAATAGCTCTAATAATATTGCCACATTTATTATTTTTCTCATCGTATATCGTACTCACTGACTTCTATTATAATACAGGTCAGTGATCGTACCAGATTTACCCACGGCTGTCAATGTCATACATTGTTTATATTTTTTAATTCTTTCATTAAAAACTACGGCGTCTAGCCTTTTTATTTATTGGGTTTTGATACGTAAACTTCTCGGTTTTCTACACAGAAAAAGTATTGGGTTGGTATCCTCATTGATTTAGTGATTGCAACAATATAAGAATTTCATGAATTTCATGAAATTGTATGTGTCTGCCTGCGGCTTCTAAAGAAATGCCTCTCTTTTTAAGCTGAGATGATATCTTGAAGAAAGCATAACCTAAGAAATTTGGTATCACTAAAGTGGCAATGGGCACATAGCTTGGAGAACCTCTGAACGCTCATCTCCCAAGGTAATGAAATAGCGATCCCACACTGATAAACGTGACGATTAATAAATTTCCCATATAAGGGGACGCAATTTAAAAACTAAACTACCTGCAAAGTAACAAATTCGCCAGAAGTTACCAGGTAGCACTGAACGGTGCTTTTTGCTCTGGACGAATCAAAAGGGACCCACAACACTCGGGCAGATGTAGAGGTGATCCAATCTGGTACTCCAACATGCTAACACCAACCGGGCAATTAAGTTGCTCTAAAAGCGTTGAAAGTCCAAGAAAGCAAATTTTTTGCGATACTTTTTCTACATTATTTCTGTATTGCTCCATGTTACCGGTCGCATGATTTACTAATACCATAAATAATCCCACCTAATTAACATACAAAGAGCGGAGAATCAAGGAACATATGAAGTTATCAACGTGAAATTTATATTTTCTTTTTTACACTTCCGTAAGCCTCGCTCTGGTATTCTGAATATTTTTAAAATTTAAATTCAGTTCCGCGCGGCAAATACCCATTTCTGATATATTCGGCTGCGCAGAGTTCGTGCTTTTTGCCTCGCTACGTTCACATTTTCAATATTTTATATTTCCAACGTCGATAATCTTGTATTTTGTATTTTGTTTCATCGATTTTGTAGGCTCATGGTTTTTTAACCGAGCTACATAAATTAAACCAGGCTTTCAGTTATATTTTTTATTAAAAATATATTCGAATATCGGCAGCGATGGCTATCGAAAATTAAATAATATCGGTATATGTGAACAGAATGATTTTTCAATGAGGGAGGTGTCACTCGGTATCGCACTGAGAGGCTCTTATCTTTGAAGTATTTTGCTTTTTGAGAGATTCTTTTGTAGTGTAAGATTTACAGTTATTTCTTCGAGGTTTCTTGCGCATTGGATAATTCTTTTTTCATTCAACAGAACGAGTGATTGTATTGGGGCTTTTTAATTTTCTTTCCTTTTTTTTGTTATTTATAGAAACTAGGGTTACTTAAGGTTTAGGTTAACTTAAGGTTTTTAAAATTTCTGTAGTTTAAGATTCATCATGTTCATCATGTTCAACCCATTACCGGCCCACTACAGAGTCTCCTCTCATTATGAGAAGGATTTGGCCATAGTCCACCACGCTGGCCATGTGCGGATTGGCAGACTTCACACGCCTTTAAGAACATTATGGAGAACTCTCAGGCGTGCAGGTTTCCTCACGATGTTTTCCTTCACCCTTGAATCCTAACCCCTGACCTCTGATTAGGTGGATGACTTGCTTACTTATAAACTTTCACATAATGCATGTTAAAACGCCGCTATGTATATAATGTTGTTGTATAATGTTACCTTACAAAAAACGTTTTTTATTGGGGTTTTTTTTTCTCGTTCTTAACAATTTCAATACTATATAGTATTTCATATTAAACCTTCGTACGGAAACCTTTATGCGCTTGTCCAACTCGGTTAAAGCCGTTTTTTATTTTGTTTGTTATTCTATTTTAAATGTGGGGCATACGGTTTCTCCGCGACAGCTGTGTGTTGTCTTTAATTAATGATATATTGGAATTTTCTTCTTTTGTTTAATGAATGTGTCGGCATTTTCGTTGACCCATTTAAATAAAGTAGGATTAAAAAAAGACTTTCTAGAGTGTACAAAGAATTTCATTTCCATGTGATTTATATCGGTATCATTATTGTTTTATTTAATTGGGTTTAGGTATTTCTATGCTGGTGTTTATTTTTTAATTTCTAGTTAGCATGACTAACTGGGCATCACGAGGTGAACCGTTAATTCCCGAGTTAGTCCCAAAAATTGATAGGTTAGGTAAGGTTGGTTTTTTTTGTAAAAGAAGTGTTGAGCATGTTTAACAAAATATCATGAAGTATTTTGCCCTTAATTTTGATCGTTATAGGTTTTTCTTTAAAGGAACTGTAACTTTGAAAGGCGGCAGTAGCTATCCCCGTAATTCAAAGAGCAAGTTGAGCCGTCAATACGTCATGTAATCTTTGCGGCTCGCCTCGACCTCGGTGTTTGCTGATTGACCTTGATTAGAAATCATCTACTTGTATTATAAAATAATCCTAAATTTATTTTTTATTTATATTACTACCATAATATATTTATATTACCAGTTTCAATTACATAGCCTGAAACTTCCATTAGAGGATACTCTTTAATGGATTTAAAAACAAATAGAACAGAACAGAACAAGTAGAACAGAACAGTAATAATCTATTGAATACTTGAATCACCTTTAATAAATGAATGAATACGCTTTAATTAACAAATATAACAGAACAGAACAAGTAGAACAAAACAGTAATAATCTATTGAATACTTGAATCACCTTTAATAAATGAATGAATACGCTTTAATTAACAAATAGAACAGAACAGAACAAGTAGAACAGAACAGTAATAATCTATTGAATACTTGAATCACCTTTAATAAATGAATGAATACGCTTTAATTAACAAATAGAACAGAACAGAACAAGTAGAACAGAACAGTAATAATCTATTGAATACTTGAATCACCTTTAATAAATGAATGAATACGCTTTAATTGTACATCACACAAGGGTACAGAACAGAAAAAAAACTGAAAAACCCATACATAATAGTGCACTTGGCCTGTCTTATCGCTAAAAAGCGATGTCTTCCAGATAAACAAAGGCTACGGTAAAGATGACAGTGCATTATATGTATATTCCAGCCTAACGTATGTTTAGAAGGTGTAGACTGCCAGAGACTGTAGGAGAAAATTTTCACCATCGTCGGTGTAAAAAGATTATTTTTTAGATGTATCTAATAGATATCACATGGGAGCAGACATTATTGTGTATTTTCCTTATAAACTGTGTTTACTATGAGCAGTTAAATATAAGTTGCATAATGACTGGAGGTATCTTCGCGCCTTCTGAGCTAAGCCTGTAAACTGTATAATCTACCTATTACTGGTCCACTAAAGGCTCGCACCGTTTATTGGATCGGTAATAAGTAGATAATCTCTTTACTTGTCCACAGTTCGTCCACTCTGGGTGCGACTGCTGGGAGGCAAGCGTCCTCTGGTAGCTGGACAGAGTACAGAACTGGTCTGCCAAGCGGTTGGCGCGCGTCCCAAACCCAGCATATCCTGGTGGAAAGGCGGCACCAGATTGAAGACTATCAGGGAAACCGTAAGTACCTAAAACATCGTTGTTAATAGATGAGTAAGTTTTTTAAAGACAGAGTGTGAATACTCAAATCTCAATAGTCGACACCATGGGTTGCAATGGAACTTTTTGTCCGATACATCTTCTATGGAGTAAATAGTTTGCTACCCTCTTTTCTTTTTCTTATTTATTTATATTTGGAGCTGAAATTTACTATAAACATTTTCTTAAGAATGATTTCCTAAGCCCAAATTGCTTATTTTAAACGAACTCGTTCAGCAACCGATCCTCATTTAATACAAAATATATAAGCTAAGGAGGAGTCACGTGACGCGCTTGGATTTTTTTGTGATTTATCTGAGGCGTTCGATAGTGTTCAACACAAAACGTTCGTAAGAAAACTACACCATTATGGAATTTGGGTCACCGCCTATTACCTAACTTCATTCTGGAGATACATTTATCTGACGATAGGTAGGTTAGGTAGGTATAACCCAGTAAACTCACTCTTTTTTCAAATAGCTTATTATATTTATTCATTTTATTTTTGGAGTTAAACATCCAAAAACAAAAACAAAATGTGAAAACGACAAATTTTTTTATTACCCCCTCTTGCGACTTTGATACTACTGTCATCATTTTTTTGTTAGTCGATTCTAGTGATACTTCTTGTATGATATTTAAAATTATAGAAGTATAAACACTTAATTAGGAATTGTGTTATATATTGGGCATAGTTTTAGCAGCATAATTAATTAACAAATTCTACAATGCCATTTCTTCTGTTTTGTTCTATCTCTTAATGATAAATTAAATAGTCGTTAAGTGGATTCTCTTATCTAATATTACTCTCTCTTTTGTTACAAGGAATGATATCTCATATCAAAAAAAAAATTAAAAAGATCGTTTCATTGAACTTAAAATCACGCTAGGCAAAACAAAACATATCATACTACACTTAAGGGGTTAACTAGTAGCCTCTGAAGAGTTCTACTATACATTTCTTGGCGTCATCATCAGATCAGCTCCAAGATACCAAGTTATAATATTGTCATACGAACTACATAAATATTCAGTTTCATTTCGAGACGAGAATCCAAAGTAAGTTAAAGCTAATTTTAAATTGCTAGTTACATGTACAATTAATTTTATTTACTAGCTTCAGTAAACGAAAAAAAATATGATAATATCTGATACATCAAAGTAATTGATTAATTTAAATTTGTCTCGTTTCTTTCTATACAATGTTTGGAACGAGTTTGAATAGTTCTGGTACCACGGTCTATTTATTCGATTAACTGTACCTTTTCTATGATACTAAAGCTATATATCCTTTAATGACTAATCCATTGTGATCAGATCAATTGTATTGAACGTCTGTATGTCTCGTTTACAATCATTAAGAAAGCTCGATCTGTATCGTGATTCATTTCATGATTACAATCACCGATGCCTATGAGAGATAAGCTATTGTCAATAGTTAAAAGGTCAGTATGCCTTACATGCGATATTTAATTGGCAATTGATATGAGAACAAATTTCTGGTCTCAATCGTATATGGACTTTATAATATGCTCATTCAGTGCACTAATTTGATCAGATCGGTTATTTGGAATAAGATAGTTATTCATTTGTATCCTACGTTTGGTTTACCGATTCATAAGTGGTTCATGATTCAAGAAATATTGCAAACGGCTTTCGATTACCGAGCAACGTGACGTCATGAGCGGTGGTATCGAATCAACTCGCTTGAAACGATTTTAATCTACGCTGTGGAATCCAACCTCAAAGGTGTAGAACGACCTCACGGCATCTACATTTTCCTTCCACGTATAACTTGAGTTCCTTGAAAGAAAGCGTGATTAAGCATTAGAAGACAAGCACTTTCCAACTTAGATCTTTATTCGTCAAGAAACGCACAGCATAACACGCGAAAGATAAGGTAGCTTATCAAGTTAAAAATAATTTCACAATATTTATTAACGTAAATAAATAACAAAACTACATTTAAAATATATTTCAATCCAGAAACTAAGTAACTAAATAAAACTTAATTTAAATCTAGAATATCTTCGATAGCATAGCATAGTACCCAGATTTTAATGATAAAACGAATTCTTTGGCCATAGTAAATGCCAGCTATATAAAATCCCCGGTATACACGACTAACCCTTTTTAAGGATTTTCTTAATGCCTCATATTCTCCGCTCAAACAATCATGCTGCTTTTAAATGATTGGTTTTTGGTATTTTAATCTTGATACGAAGAATAACTATATTCGGAAAACATTTTGTTATGCAGCAAAATTTCATAACTCTTTGAAAATCTTCTTTTTATTTTAAACTAGCTGACGCCCGTGACTTCGTCTGCGTAGAGCTAGTGTGTTTGTTTGTGTTTCAATCACGAAGCAATAGATTACTAACCCGAATTACTTGAAATAATTACAGGATAAACATTAAAGTATCTCCTTTCTAAAAAAAAAGAATGAGTGAAATCGGATATTGATTCGTTGGTGGGAGAAGTTGTGGGAGGCGCCCGAGACGTGATGGCACAGGCGCTGGCATGCGCGTGAGCTGCGCGCGGTACTGGACAGTACTTGGACATTGCAACATTACTTTATTTTTCTAAAACAAAAGACTTTTTCTAAAATAAAAGTAGCCTAAGTTACTTCTTATTACATCAGCTACCTGCCAATAAAAGTCCCGTAAAAATCGGTTTAGCCGAAAGATTAGCCGGAACAAACAGATAGACAGACCGACAGACAGACAAAAATTGTAAAAAAAATTATTTTGGTGTATGTACCGTACATATATTCATATGCATGTAGTAAAAAACGGTTATTTCAATATTACAAAAGACACTCCAACTTTATTTATTATAGATACATTTATACAGATTTATAGATGTATAGATAACCCAGACAGTTCTGAACTTCTTTTTATATCACGTATATGTTTTACAAACGTATGTTTGAGTTATGTTGTCTGTATTTTACAAAAGTATAAGGTGACTAACTAACTGACTGAATGATTATAGTATCAACGCACAAAACCAAACAGAGGAAGGAGCGGGTTAAAATTGGATTGTAAATAGCTATTATTAAGCGTGACGGTTAACAAAGAATTTCTTGAAATAGAAATACTAATTTTAAAAGAGGGCAAAATATTGGAGCAGTGTTTGTATCAGAGTTTGTTAGTCTTGAAATAAGTAACACGAGGTTGAAGAATTAAATGTTCGAATAAAGTCGCGTGTAGAAACTAGTCTTATACTAAAAGGCAGTGGCTCCGTAATCACTGACGTGATAGACCATAGATATTTATTAGAATTTTGCTTAAATGGTTTTATTTCTTCTCCAACAGACATCATCAGATGGCAACGTCACCAGCAGTATCTTGACGTTGGTGCCTTCTATAGAGGACGCTGGAAGGGTGTTGTCATGCAGAGCAGTCCAGCCTATGCTGTCACATGCCACCCATGAAGACGGGTGGAAACTGGAGATACAACGTAAGTCATCATCATTATCTCACCCAAGAATGAGAACTGTGGCTAACCACGTTGGCTAAGTGCGGATTTGTAAACTTCATACGCCTTTGAGAACTATAAGGCATGTAGGTTTCCACACGACGTTTTCCTTCGCCGTTAAAGCAAGTGATATTTAATTTTTAATTGCTTTAATTAAAAGGCACTTAAATCAACAAAGGCCATTATTTTTAATATTAATTTAGAAAAAAATACTTTTTTACTCTTTTTTTTTTTTTTTTAAGGAAAAAAATATTAGAAACACGGAGTAGAATACCAAAGACCTGTTTACAATAGGGCCTGTTAGATAGAGGGTACAATTTTGTGGCTTTATCGCGACATAGTGATCTCTTCCAGGCAACCAGGTTTTTATTAATCAACTACAAGTTAGCCCTTGGATGTAAAGACACCGATTCGATGCTTGCTTTTTTTTTTTTATCCACTACAAGTTAGCCCTTGACGGCAATCTCACCTTATGGTAAGTGATGATGCAGTCTAAGATGGTAGCGGGCTAACCTGTTAGGGGTATGGTAAACCCACACTCTTAATTGGTGTCTACGCGACGTCGTTGCGGAACGCGAAATCCCTTGGCGACAAGTCTTTGTCGGTAGGGTAGTAACTAGCCACGGTCGAAGCCTCCCACCAAACCAGACTCGAGCCGGGAATCGAACCCAGGACCTCCAACTGTTTATGAAGTCTTTGCTGGTGTAGTTTACCACCCGTTTATTATCTTATCGTGCTTCGTGATACCAGATGAGTCATGGCCCACTGTTACTTTTTGTACCTTTAGAAAAGATCCCAATGGTTTTGGACTTGTCATCCCAGAGCCAACATTACCCGACTATTGGATGAATTGACGTCACATGGATGTAAAGACACCGATTCGATGCTTGCTCACATTGTCTCACAATAAGTCGTTAATTGTAAGCTTCGTTAAGAAAAGCTCAGAGTCACTCAACGAGCAATGGAGAGAGCTATGCTAGGAGTATCTCTACGTGATCAAATCAGAAATGAAGAGATCCGTAGTAGGACCAAAGTTACCGACATAGCTCAGCGAGTTGCGAAGTTGAAGTGGCAATGGGCGGGGCGCATAGCTCGGAGAACCGATGGACGTTGGGGTCCCAAGGTGCTGGAATGGCGACCTCGCACCGGTAAACGTAGCGTTGGTCGACCCCCAACAAGGTGGACAGACGACATCAAACAAGTCGCAGGGAGCCGCTGGATACAAGCGGCCCAAGACCGTGGCCGTTGGAACTCCTTACAAAAGACCTATGTCCATATCGGTTGAAATGATGATGATGATGTTAAGAAAAGGCAACAAATTATTTAGTTTTCCCAAATAAAACTTAATTTCGGCATTTGTTTTAGTTTTGATTCTCCGCTGCGGTCTGTATGACTGGGTTTACATTTTAATAATCATATTCAGAATATCAGACTCTCTTTCATATTTTATTATTCATGAAGGTCGCTTTGGCCTCTTTTTAGACGGTAAATAAGTCTTGGAAGTTTCCGGATGAACGTATAAAGAGCATCAAGTTTAAATAAGTAAGGGTTTGGCGACCTCCGTGGCATTTTGCATTATAAATTTGGAGGTCCTGGGTTCGATTTCCAGTACGAGTCTGATGGCTACAAAGTATTAGGCCAACAAAGACGTGTCCAAATGATTTAGCACGATATCACGTAGTATAGGTTTACAATATCCCTAACATGTCCGTTACCGTCTTATACGGCATCAACACTTACTAGCAATAAGATCGCCAAAGGCTAAATTGTAGTGGATAAAAAAGGGGAAAATTTAATGGTAGGTAAAAAGCTGTGATAGCTTAGTGGTTAGGACGTCTGCCTCTTAATCCGATCCCGGGCAGGTCTAACTTTTCGGAGTTATGTGCATTTTTAAGCACTTAAAATATCACAAGGAAAACATCGTGGGGAAAAATGCATACCAGAGAGTTCTCCATAATGTTCAAAGGTTCCATAATCATCTCAAAAGGCGTGTGAAGCGTGGTGGACTATGGCCAAACAAATATAGCCGGCAATGGGTTGATCATGATGATGTATATTTATGCAGGTTTAACTTAACATCTTATCGTGAAATTTTAATGTCTGTTTGTCTATAGATCTGCCAGTAGTGAAGCTGGAGTTGGGGGCGAATCTGGACGCGGACAAAGTTGTCGAAGGCTCTGACGTGTATTTAGACTGCATGGTGCGAGCGAATCCGTGGCACACACATGTGTATTTCACTCATAATGTAAGTATTACTGGGTAAGCATCCAGGATATATTTTTTTATACACTACAAGTTAGCCCTTGACGGCTATCTCACCTGGTGGTAAGTGATGATACAGTCTAGGATGGTAGCAGGCTAACCTGTTAGGGGTATGGAAACCCCCTGAAACCCATAAATATAATTGGTTTCTACGCGACATCGTGCCGGAACGCTAAATCGTCTTTGTCGGTAGGGTGGTAACTAGCCACGACCGAAGCCTCCCACCAGACTAGACTCGAGAAGAGTATCGAACCCAGGACCTACAACTTTATAAAGTGACAGCGCACGCACTGCGCCACACAGGTCGTATATCACATGCTCGCGTCCCGCGGTTTCGTCCGCCTGGTTCCTGTTCTCGTAGCGATACGGGGATTAAATATAGTATATTTCACTCGTTGATAATGTAGCTTGTTGAAAGGATTTTCATAATCGGTTCAGCGCCACCACCGAAAATTACTCCAAAATCACAAACATTTTAACTCTTGAAAATACGGAATATATTTTTGACCTTAGCGAGCTATCAATCAATCTATCGCTCATAAGCATAATTCAAGTAATCTTTTCAAAGGCACTTTTGACGCGTCAATAATTTACATAGTAGTGAGTTGATTGTGATAACTCGCCACTTAAAACTAAATCGAAGAGGGTTCCAATCGCGTCCAGGTCTAAGAAGAAGCTAAAAACACTTAGCCGGGGATCTTATTTATTCGTTATCACCATCTCACATAGTCAATCATAAATTATAATTAGAGTTGAGCGATTAACACCCAAACTTTTTCTTCGTTTATATAATCCCGTAATAGGATTTTTCTATAAGCTTATTTTTGTTAATACCATCTCATATTTGTACATAAAACTAAGAGCAATCTAATGAATAGAAGCAGGCGTTACTTTGCGGAAGTCCATGATAAACAATAAACAGCAATTATAATTTGCTATATTCCGCCGACAACCAGGAGATTTGTATAATATAACACCACACAAAATCTTCTAAAAGTATTGACTTTACTTTTCGCGCTTGTGAAGTCAACATCTCCTGAGGATGATCCGGTGTCGGGTCGAAACGTGCGTAGAGGCTCTAGTGGAAGATTTTGTGTGGTGTTATATTATACAAATCTCCCGGTTGTCGGCGGAATATATCAAATTATACTTGCTGTTTATTGTTTAAGAGCAATCTTTTTAGAGCAACATTTCATACCCAAGCTCGTTTATCATTTAAAAATCCACTCTTTTACAATTTCTTATAACATCATTGTGTTCGGACCGATCATAAATATGAAAGTTTCACAATTATTCAACTCTCAAAGTGTCATATCACGCAAATTCAAATTGTTTAATTTCCTGTTTTAAAATATAAGTATTTTATTAAATACATTATTAATTGTACAAACAATAACTATTAAGATTATTGAAATGACGCACGTGGTAGCATATCGATTTCCTTTGTTCTGCGCCATCGGTATACTACGAAAGTCCCAATGTATTTTTCAATTAGCCCATTTGTTTTATACACTACTGTTAAAAAAAAAAGTTGCTTATCTATAGGCATGACAGATACAGTCATTTGTACAGGAGTGGGCTGGTATCATTCTGTTCAGCCTGGCGAGAGACAAGGCGAACTATGCCATTCTGACGATCAACCTTCTCTAGTTGGAGAGGCACCCAAAGAAGATGTCGTAATAATTACCCATCATCATCATGTTCAACCCATTGCCGGCTCACTACAGAACACGGGTCTCCTCTCAATATGAGACGGGCTTGGCCATAGTCCACCACGCTGGCCATTTGAGGGTTGGCAGAATACACACGCCTTTGAGAACATTATGGATAACACTATGGAAACACAGGCATGCAAGTTTCCTCACGATATTTTCCTTCACCGTTGAAGCGAGTGATATTTTAATTGCTTAAAAACACATCACTCCGAAAAGTTCTAGTTGCGTGCCCGGGTTCGAACCCCTGTTCCTCTGATTAGGAGGTGGACGGCCTGATCACTGGGCTAGCACAGCTTATAAGAAAATATGATATTTTATATTTTGTAAGATATGCTGTCTTTATAAATGTGGCAGAGAAATTTGTTCAGATATGTTATAAAAAACGCAAATAACTCCGAAAAGTTATAGGTGCGTCCCCGGGTTCCAACCCCCGACCTCCGATTAGGAGGCTGACCTCCTAACCACAAGGCTGTCACAGCTGCCTTAACATACATAATTTACATACATTTCCATGACATAATTACCCATGTCTCGCCTTAAAACAAGTAATTCCGTGTCATTTTTCACTAGCAAATAAATTGTGTTATTTAAGGATTTTTTGACGACAGCAAATCTAGTATTACTGATCGAAGGCATCGGCTATACACAATATTTTGACGACCTCCGTGGCGCAGCGCGTGCGCTTCCTTTAAAGTTGGAGGTCCTGGGTTCGATTCCCGGCTCGAGTCTGGTCTGGTGGGAGGCTTTGGCCGTGGCTAGTTACCACCTTACCGGCAAAGACGTGTCGCCAAGCGATTTTGCGTTCCGGCACGATGTCGTGTAGAAACCAATTAGGAGTATGAGTTTACTATACTCCTAACAGGTTAGCCCGCTACCATCTTAGACCGCATCATCACTTGCCATCAGGTGAGATGCAGTCAAGTGCTAACTTGTGGAGAATAAAAAATATATATATATATATATTATCGTGCATCGGCTATCAAATGACGGGCCATTGCAAGCATATCAATTAAGTTTGTATTACGTAAATAGCAATGTATTTTGCGTTGCTATTTAATTATTCGTTTCGCCGTATTTATGTTGTGAATGATAAATGAAAATCAAATATCAATAATTGATGAACACGCGTAAATTTTAAATGTAAATGGAACTAACTGTTTTATGTTATTTCCGGTGCGTAGCTTTTGCTTTTGTGTGGAAAATTATTTTTTAATTTCATAATGTTTCACGTTTCGTTTATCGAGCTGTGGAACTTTATGGAATTAAAAATAATATGCATACTTACTTTTTCTAGCAGCTTCGACCGCGTTTGCTACAAGTAAACTTACAACGAAGCGGTGATAGCCTAGTGGTTCGGGCGTCAGCCTCCTAATCAGAGGTCGTCGGTTCGAATCCGGGGTCGGTTCGGTCGGTCGGTTCGAATACGCACCTCTAATTTTTCGGAGTTATGTGCATTTTTAAACAATTAAAATATCACTTGCTTCAACGGTGAAGGAAAACATCGTGCGGAAACCTGCACGCCTGAGAGTTCTCCATAATGTTCTCAAATTCGCATATGGCCAGCGTGGTGGACTATGGCCAAACCCTTCTCATATTGAGAGGAGATCCGTGCTCTGTAGTGAGCCTGTAATAGGTTGATTATGATGACACTTACAAAATTTTCTACAAACGATGGATATTTATCATGGCACAGAGGTTATGTCAGACTCCTACTGACTAAAATCCCCACGTGGTACTACTCACCGCTGTATCGCGGAACCCCGGGGACGCTTTCGCACACAACCGCGACCCCACCAGGTCAGCTCAGGTTCTGGTTTTGTTTTACTAAAAACATCGGTCCTTCTAGATGTAACGTGATTTAACTCTGAAAAAGAAAATAAAGATGTTAATTTATTATTTTAAAAAAATAACCTTTTTTTGTTATGAGGACTATTTAATTTCAAACTTTATTTTATTGTTAAAGTGGCAATCCTCAACCTATTACGGTTCATGAGAAACATTCCATTTTACATACATTTTTTGGACACAGCGAAGACTTAGTCTCCTAAAAGGGAACATTCATCATCATCATCATGTGATCATGACATGTCATGTCGAGAATGGGTTGATACCCATTCTCGACTCACTGCAGAGCACGGGTCTCCTCTCAATATGAGAAGGGTTTGGCCATAGTCCACCACGCTGGCCATGTGCGGATTGGCAAACTTCACACGCCTTTGCGAACATTATGGAGAACTCTCAGCCGTACAAGTTTCCTCACGATGTTTTCCTTCACCGTTGAAGCAACATTAAAGGGCACATTAAAAAGAGTAAAGAATAAATAAAACATTTAATTTATTAAAAAAACAAAACTGCGTTTCACTTCAGTAAATAAACTAAATGAAATTAATTACTGAAACTATGAGCTATCATCATTAATTCGCGAATAGTTTTGCATTGGGTTTCAGGTATTTAATATTTTATTGTGAATGAATTTGTTAATTGGTTATACTAAAATGAATTTCTGACGCTCTCTGGCTCAGTGTTACCGCTGCGGTCTTATAAGTGGTTTTCTCTGGTCCCATCTAGTGGGAGGCTTTGGCCGTGGCTAGATACAACTGTTCCGATGCATGCCTAAAGCCAAGCGAATTTGATTTACCTGAGTTATTATTACGATTTATTGCTCGCGATTTTAGAATATCGAAACACACTGACGTCATAGAGAATAAGGACGTATCTAACTAAACTAGGTATAGATTTATGGTTTTCTCTGGTCCCATCTAGTGGGAGGCTTTGGCCGTGGCTAGATACAACTGTTCCAATGCAGGCCTAAAGCCAAGCGAATTTGATTTACCTGAGTTATTATTACAATTAATTGCTCGCGATTTTAGAATATCGAAACACATTGACGTCATAGTGAATAAAGACGTATCTAACTAAACAATGTATAGATTTAAAACTTAATTTCGTCGCCACTCCCATACCAGCACAAGTGTGTAAAACAAAAATAAGTTGTAAGGAAATTGCGACACTAAGTATAAGACGTTAAAATTTATTTTACTTTGACGTCACAGTGTTTTGATAGACGGAAGCGACTCCACTTTTGCGAGTGTGCAAACCTTGTACCCTCATAAGAGGGAGAGTGATTTTCTGATGCGGGTTTGCTGGCTTTAATTACTTTAACCGGGTGTATTGGACAACGCTAATTTCGTAATATCCGGGCTGGTATAAACTTAACACTTTATGTACCTAAAATTTTTGCCCGGCCCACCCGGAATTAAACCTTGGATGTCTCATTTCTATTACTATTATAAATATGAAAGTTTTAATGTGTTTGTTACTTATTTTCGTGTAAGCCATTATACTGATGCCGAGTTAACTATGTCTACCGTTTTCTTGGCCACTGTCTATGAGATAAGACGAGAAAACTTTAGAGATAATTATCTCATATTGTATATCTACTGCCACAGGATCGTAGAGATACCTGGAGCATAGCTCTCTTCATCGCTGAATGACTACAATCTTCTTCCAATAAGAAGTAATTCATATCCAATATAATTTGATCTCTCTTTCTCCTAGGGTGTAACAGTGAAACCAGGTCCAGGGGTCGTGGTAGCCAACCAGAGCCTCGTGCTGCAGAGAGTCTCGCGCCGTGTTGCCGGATCGTACGTCTGCATCGCCAGGAACAGCCTGGGGGACGGTGCTAGCGAACCATTGGTTTTGGATGTAAAGTGTAAGTAGCTCAAACTCTCGCTAATATAATGGGACGTTGGGTTCCCAAGGCCATGGATTCTCCACACCGGAAACCGCGGCTCTGATAAGCTAAGGAGACAAATGACGTCGAACATTTCGTATGGAGTTTATGGGTACAAGCAGAACGAGACTGGAGTATAGAAATTATTGCAAAACTATTTGTTTTGTTGGTTGAAATGATTGCTACAAGATTTTTTATTTATTTATTTATCTCCTCTTATTCTGGCTTTACAGGATAAAAACCTAATTTGCTAGAGTAGCCGAATATAAAAGTATATCTATATATATAAGCGAAAGGTCACTTACATACTTACTGATTAAACACGAGATCTCAAAAACTATTTTTTATGAAGTCTACAAGCTTGGAATTTTGAAAATAGGTTTCTTTTAGGGCGTAAGTATAAGGTTAGAATTTTTTTTATCCAAATCTACCCCGAAGGTGGTAAAATAGGGGTTGGAAGTTTGTATGAAAGTCTTATGTTTTTTAATTTAGAAAGACGAAAATCGGCAATTTGACATTTGACTGTAGCTTACTTTTTGAAGCAGGGCACTGGCCGAAAGGGTAACCTCAATCTCAAGGGAAATCAGCAATTCTACGCAGACGAAGTCGCGGGCAACAGCTAGTATATATATATATGTATATATATATATAAATTGCCTAAATTTACATATTCCGGTAACATATCATCCATGATGTCACTCTCGTGAGTTCACTCAGATTACAACTGAATAGGTCCAGTCTCTCTGCGACATCGTTCAGAGTGATAAGTGCGCGCGTCAGGGGCGCCTGGTTTAGCAGGTTGGTGTTGTTTCAACAGAATAATTTTATCGCTATTTCAACGCAACTGTAAAGTTAAATCGTATTTTCGATTGCAATCTGTCGGGAATGCCTTCTCAAAACTGTCGATTTATAATATCGTAAATGCGAAATAGTTTGTTTGTTTTTATTTCGCGCAGCAACAGAGCAAAACTTGAATTATTTTTTGCTTAAAGCCAGTGCGTAATGGTGTACTGTTAATATAATCTTGTATAAAATGAGCTTCTATTAAATGTGAAATTTGCTTGTGCTCTTCGCATTCCTGTGAGATAAGACGACAATTTAAGTAGGCATGATTGTCTAATTATCTCGCGACAGGCATGCTAGCCCAACAAGTCTCAAAATAATTCGACTACTGGAACCTAGAGAAGCCTATGAAAAAAAATTGCTGCATATTATTTTGGCTGATAGCAATCTCTATTTAGATTGAGAGCAAATAAATATTTGGGTACTGTATTATGAAAAAAAATGCGAAAAAAAAACCCAAAAAGCAATTCCATACAAAGTAAATTTGTATCATCCATACAAATCGCATGTCATTCGCACAAACACATCGGATCAATGTAAATATTTGGTTTACCGGCATCCCGCAAAATGTTTACAAACAAACATATACCTTTCGAACGGGCTAGAGTAAACAAATCGTTTTTAGATATAGGTAAATTTTATATTATACACATAAATATATATATATTTTATATCATATATGAAGCTGTGATAGCTCAGTGTTTAGGACTTCCGCCTCCTAATCAGAGGTCGGCGGTTCGAACCCGGGCACGCACCTCTAACTTTTCGGAGTTATGTGCGTTAAGCAATTAGAATATCACTTGCTTCAACGGTGAAGGAAAACATCGTGAGGAAACCTGCACGCCTGAGAGTTCTCCATAATGTTCTCAAAGGCATGGACTATGGCCAAACCCTTCTCATATTGAGAGGAGACCAGTGCTCTGTAGTGAGCCGGTAATGGGTTGATCATGATGATAATGATGATGAATGGTTAGTAACGTTAATTTTAGTATCAAAATGTACAGAGATTTAAGTGATACAGTTGTCTGTCCGTTTGTCGTATAGATAGCCCCACGTGCAGAACTCAGCAAGCTGGTGTGCTGAGGGCTGCGAGAGGAGAAATCGTCGAGATCGACTGCGAAGTGGATGCCAACCCTAAGGTAACGTGGTGCCTAATTTGTTTTTCTCTTCTACCTATATAGAAGCTCCCTGGATGGAAAGGACACCTAGGGAGTCAAAAATACAATTATCTGGTCAAGACACCAGTTGACCATAGTTGACTTCTTTCATAATAGTACTTCTATGACGGTATGTATCCATTTATCCTATATCCTAATATATATATTATAAATGTGAAAGTGTGGATGTTAGTTACTCAATCACGCAAAAACGACTGAACGGATTTGGATGAAATTTGGCATGCATGTAGCCTTTGACATGGAAAAGAACATAGGCTACCGTTTATCGCGATTCCTTAAGTAGTTCCTGAGGGAAAATTTAAAATTGTCTTCGAGCCGCGGGCAAACCGCTTTTAAATTAGAATTTGGTATGCATGTCATCTATGCTATGGAAAGGGAGATGTATTTTCTATACCGATCTCTCCGGGAATACCGGGATACCGGGAAGGGTGAAAATTGTTAAGGATCGAAGCTTTAGACCCAATTCTGAAGTCCACGAAGACATAGTCGCGGGCAGAAGCTAGTGTGTAATATATAGCTGATGCATCCCACCTCAAATTAAGGTTTAAAAAATTATATATTTTAATTTATGTACCGCAAAATTAGCATTTATATCAATCACCATGTTTAACGATTTATCTTATATAAACCATGTTTAACTATTTACTATAGATACATGCAATCTAAATCTAATAGAAATATTTTTCTGTACCAGGAGCCCATGACTTACCACTGGTGGTTCAACAGTACAACTCACTCGAAGCTCGAACTGAACACGTTTGCGATGAACGCACATAACAACCTTGGTAAAGTATTATTTACGTTTAAGAAAAAAAAATTAGCGGAAGGAATGTGAGCTGTCTCTCTCTCTCTCTCTCGCTCTCTCTCTCTCTCTCTCTCTCTCTCTCTGCGTCGTATTCCTCTAAATTGAGGGTCGTGACCCCTTCCACTGAGGACTTTTTTCAGGACGACGTAACGCAATGTTGTCCCCTCCCACAACCTAAGCACTCCTCTTCGAAAGAGGAGACCTAAACATATCCTTCATGACCCTGACGATCAGATGACTACTGGACTACTGACAACATACTCTTACTACAAACCACACAATCATACTTCGCCGGCGAAGACGATGTGTAGCGTATGATTTCTTTTAGTATATTCACTACAAGTTAACCCTTTAAGGCTATCTCACCTGTTGGTAAGTGATGATGCAGTCTAGGATGGTAGCGGGCTAACCTGTTAGGTGTATGGTAAACCCACACTCCTAATTGGCTTCTACGGGACATCTAACGCTAAATCGCTTAGCGACACATGTTTGTCGGTGGGGTGGTAACTAACCACGAAGCTTTCCACCAAACCAGACTCGAGCCGGGAATCGAACCCAGGACCTCCAACTTTATAATGCGGCAATAAAATATAGGAGATGATACTAACACACAGTTTGTTGTTTAGACAGATACTTGTACATGGTTAACACATCGTCTGACTACGGTTGGGTCCAATGTACCGCCAGCAACGCGGTCGGGCGTCAGAACACGCCATGCTTGTTCCACATCTTACCAGCGGGTAAGTTCTTCGTTATTTTTACTTTATTAAAAGTAAAATCATCATCATCATCATGATCAACCCATCACCGGCTCACTACAGAGCACGGGTCTCCTCTCAATATGAGAAAGGTTTGGCCATAGACCACCACGCTGGCCATGTGTGGATTGGCAGACTTCACACGCCTTTGAGAACGTTATGGAGAACTCTCAGGCGTGCAGGTTTCCTCACGATGTTTCCTTCACCGTTGAAACAAGTGATATATTATTTTTTTTAAAACGCACATAGCTCTGAAAATTTTGAGGTGCGTGCCCGGATTCAAACCGCCGACTTCTGATTAGGAAACTGACGCCCTAACCACTAGGCTATCACCGTTTATATAAAAGTAAAATGGATATGAAAAAACCATTTTCATTTAACATAATGTATTATTAGCATAAATAAATACAATCGGTAAACTTCTGCGACTATTTATCGTTACATTTATTTTTTTAATGACTAAGAAACCACGTATGATTCATCTTTTTTAAACCTCTGTTACAGAGGCAAAGGTCGATACACTCATAAAGCCTAATATACCAAGAAAAAGATTTTTGATGCTATTGTTCGTTCCATTTCTTTTTTTAATAACGGTAAGAAATCGCGTATGATTCAACTCTTTTAAACAGATAACACAGAGGCAAATGTTCATACACCCGTAAAGCCTAATATTAAAAAAAAAGATTTTTAACGCTATTGTTCGTTCCATTTCTTTTTTTTTTCTAATGACGTTACGAAACCGCGTAAGATTCAACTCTTTTAAACATCTAACACAGAGGCAAAGGTCGATACACTCATAAAGCCTAATATTCCATAAATAATAAAGATTTTTAATATGACTTAAATAATTTAAAATGTTTGTTTCTTATCACAGAAAAGCCTTCGTCAGTGAAGAACTGTGAGATAACAAACGTCACGTACGATTCGTTAACGCTAGGCTGCGTGCCCGGTCACGACGGCGGGCTCCGGCAGTCGTTTTTATTGCAAGTAAGTGTATCATCATCATCATTATCATCATCATCATGATCAACCCATTGCCGGCTCACTACAGAGCTCGGGTCTCCTCTCAATATGAGATGGGTTTGGCCGTAGTCCACCACACTGGCCATGTGCGGATTGGCAGACTTCACACGCCTTTGAGAATATTACGTAGATCTCAGGCTTGCAGGTTTCCTCCCGATGTTTTCCTTCAACATTGAAGCAAGTGATATGTTTAATTGCTTCAAAACGCACATAACTCCGAAAGTTAGAGGTGCGTGCCCGGGTTCGAACCCCCGACCTCTGCTTAGGAGTCGGACGTCCTAACCAATAGGCGTTCACAGCATTTCATATGCATCATATTAAACTTGCTTCAAACAATATTTGCTTGCAGGAAAAATATAACTAGTCAACGTTTGCTCACTCCAATGTTTGCAAGCTTTGTTAAATCGATACAGAACGGTCCAATACACGGCGTCTGCTACTTCAAAGGATGTAGGTACACCCACAGTGTATGTTGGCGCGCAAATTATATAATAAACACGAATTATTTCGGAGAACTCATATGAGTAGTACAGTGTTTTAATATTCCTATGAATTCTTATTTCAGCAAATATTTAATAAAAAATAGATTCTAAATGAATGAATCATGAAACAATTTGCTTTCACATGAATACCAAAATAGACTGCGGCTGTACTGCAAATCATTCGAGCGAACGATCTTTACTGGGCCTAACGTATATATGAGTTTTAACTATAAATAACGAAGTCCTGGTATTGATAAACGGGTTGGGCCAGTTAAGAGTTTTATTTTATAAGTTATAATGAAATGAAATCAATTTAAAAAATAGCTTTTTTTTGATACATTACAAGTTTCTGTTGTCGGCTACGGCTATCTCACCTGGTGATAAGTGATGATGCAGTCTCAGATGGTAGCGGGCTAACCTGTTAGGAGTATGGTAAACCCACGCTCCTAATTGGTAGGGTGGTAACTAGCCACGGCCGAAGCCACCCACCAGTACGGACTCGAGCTGGGAATCGAACCCAGGACCTCCAACTTTATAATGCGACAGAAAGAGGAAAAGCTTTATTCATATAAACCTATCACATCTATGAATAGTTCATATATATCAAATTTTCTGATGGTTATTAGATTGGCTAAAGATAAGTCATCATTGTTTTTTTTCTATAGGTATACGAAATGGCAACCGGCTTGTTACTTCGGAACATAAGCAGTGACGACCCCCAGTTCGTGGTATGGGGTCTCTCTGGCACCAACGCAGTCGGAATTTCCGTTCGCGCGTACAACAAGAAAGGGTTGAGTGAACCTTTTACACTGTCATCTAGTTTACTCAAGTACCCGCAAAGGCACACAGGTTTGTATTTTCTTTCATATCACTCGCAAGTTAAAATTATTTATAAGTTTAGCACATCAATACATATATAAAAAATGGATATTTATCAAACTGTCAAGTTATGAGGTAGTTTCATCTAGAGCAGTTTTTTTATACGAGGCTTTTTAAATAACAAAAAACAGCACTAAAACCAAATTAAATACAAGTTAATTTACAAATAAATACTTTATAACTGAAAAATAAATGAATGAAAGTGTATTCAACACTTTTATTGCACAGACAATAATACAATAGAGATAAAGCTGTCACGTAATGAGGGTAGTTTTATCTCGAGCCGTTTTTTAGATACAAGGCTGCTTTTCGAACATCAAAAAACAGCACTAACACCAAAATAAATAACGGTAAAACTACACATAAATACTTAATAACCGAAAACTAAATGAATGAATACACTTTAGTTGTACAGCACAGACAATAATACAATAGAGAGATCAAACTGTCACGTAATGAGGGTAGTTTTATCTCTAGCCGTTTTTTTGATACGAGGCTTTTCGAACATGCAAAAACAGCACTAACACCAAAATGAATAAAGGTAAACTTAACATAAATACTTAATAACAGAAAACTAAATGAATGAATGAATACACTTTTATTGTACATCACAGGTGCAAGTATAATAAATAGAGCTATTCCTAGAATTGTACCTTCTATCTAGAAGGTACAATTTGGCAGCCTTATCGCTGAATAGCGATTTTCTTCAGGTAACCAAACAAGCAAAAATAAATTGCTTCAGATTTGTGGTAGGTTGTATAACATTAAATACTCGTATATATAAATTCTTGATCGTTTGCACAGAGATATATAATTGACGGATGAAGAGTGCCATGGCCTCTTTCCTCTTTTCCGTCTCGAAAAAGTGCATGGAAATACGGAATCAATTCCTTCCTCAATAGAATGAATAAAAAAAAAAATCGTCAAGCAATTGGAGAGAGGTAATAATTAAAAAGCGTATCGAATTGGGCACTTGAGATCTTCCGCCATTGCAAAAGTCTGTTACAAAATAATTAAAATTCGCATACTAATTTCTCGATGCTACCGTGTCACGACGCCATTACTGGCATGATTTATTACATTTATCTTTTTTAATTTAAACGTAAACGAACGCAAACATTGCGTGCCGTTTGAAAAAACGAACGAAATGAAACGCTCGTGGTAATAACTTGAACCAACCGGTCTTTGATTTTAATCAACAAGTTATATAACAAATAAACAATTCAAAAAGTATCGATAATCGTTGCAAGTTGGGGAGGCATTTCAAAGTCATCATACATCAATAACTGGTATTTAATAGATACAAATTTAAATACACCATCCCATCTACATGGAACCAACAACAGAGTTATGATGCAAATACAGGGGCCTAAACTCCGAATATGATTTATTCCTATTCGGTGTCGAGACACTTGGTCCGTGAGGTCCTAGCACTCTAAGGCTTTTAATGGAAACAGCAAAAAGGTTAGTCGGCATCAGAGGAGACCGAAGAGCTGCCAGCTACCGCGCACAAAGAATTAGTCTAGCTGTTCAAAGGGGGAACGGTACCAATATCTTCGGAACCTTGCTTAAAAGGACTCCTTTTAATAATATATTTTAGTTATAGTATTATATTTTTAAGGTTTTAAGTTTTAGGTTCATTTTTTGCCAATAAATTAAAACACATCTGGATATATTTTATAAAATATAAATATTTGACGTCGAACGACGACGTAAAATTTTCCCCTTAAAATTTAAGGGGATTTTTTTTTATCCACTACAAGGTACAACAACTGCCCTTGATGGCAGTTTCTCCTGATGGTAAGTGATGTCTAAGATGGTAGCGGGCTAAACTGTTAGGGGTATGGTAAACCCACACTCCTAATTGGTTTCTACGCGGCATCGTGCCTGAACGCTAAATCGCTTGGCGACACGTCTTTGTCGGTAGGGTGATAACTAGCTACAGACGGAGCCTTCCACCAGACCAGACTCGAGCCGGGAATCGAATCTAGGACCTCCAACTTTATAACGCGACTCCGTGACCTTGGTAAGAGGTTATAGTGAGATTGGTAAGAGATTATTAGTAGTATGTAAATTTAGAAGGCCTTCCGCAAAGTGCTTCTATCCTAACATTGTTATAGCCAACGTCCCCGTCCGCGTGGAGTTGACCACTGTCCTGGTGACAGTCCTGTGCGCCGTGGCCATCATTGTGGCGGTCACAGCTGTGTCCGCCTTCGTCTTCTGCTGGAAGTACTGCAACAAGAGAGAGGGTGAGAACAAGCGTGAGTTATATAGCAATCGTATCTACTGTTAATAACGTTACTGAGCCCTAAATTAAAAACGAAAATCTGGAATTTTAGTTGTGCGCCCTATTAAACTAATACTCATATCTTAAAACTTGTCTTATACTATATATAACTTGTATTTATACCTTAAGTTGTTGGAGCAATGATGTCACAAACTAATTTCTTTACTTGGAAATATCATCATTGGCAGACCATAAAATACAGTCTAAACTAACGTCTTCATTCAAAAAGGGTTTCGTTAAAGCCCATACTTTTTCTTATGTTTCGTTGATAAGTTTTCTTTAAAGTTACCGTTTCACGCACTAGAATTTATCAGTTTGCACACTCGCAATAGTAGAGTCGCTTTCCAGTATCGAAACATTATAACGTCAAAGAAAAATGGACCTTATGTTGTCAGATTAGAGCAGCAATTTCTGTATTAATTATTTTTGTTTTACAAGCAACATTCTATTTTGAGTTTTAAAACAAGATAACCATACTATATTGTTCCTTGGTAGCTATAGTTCAATATGCAGGGTGAATTTTTATTAAGTATGCATATTTGATAGTAATTCGTTTACAGATAATATGAAAAATGAGAAAACGCATCGAAAACAAGACGAAATATCTAACATACCACTAACTGGGACAACTGAATGCGAAAGCGTTGACAGTTTAGGTAAGTTCTAATATTAAACTTACCAGATCATTTGAAAGGGCTTTCAAGGACAGCGTATGTAAAAATATCTCTTAAACTCGATTCATAATAACTACAATATCAACAAATCAACCCTAACTAGATATTATAATGATTTGAAATAACATGTTTATTTCAAGCATACAGGTTTCCTCACGATGCTTTTCTCATCACCGTTAAAACATGTGATAAGACAAACCGAAAAGTTAAAGGAGCGTAAAAAACCAATAAACAGCAAGTACAATTTGCTATATTCCGCCGACAACCGGGAGATTTGTATAATATAACACCACACAAAATCTTCCACTAGAACCTCTACGCACGTTCCGACCCGACACCGGATCATCCTCAGGAGATGTTGACTTCACAAGCGAGAAATGTCACTTTACTTTTCTCGCTTGTGAAGTCAACATCTCTTCTTCTTCCGCAAAGTAACGCCTGCTTCTATTCATTATTTAAAGGAGTGTGTTGGGAAACCGAAGTCTTACTCTCACATTCTAGGTATCATCGCGCACACAACTGCGTAATAAACAATTAAATTTATCATTCCGTTGTCACCAGATAAGAATCCCGACATAATTCCAATAGAGGGTAAAATTAGCGATAATTGCTCCAATAAATCGTCAGCCACCGACTACAGTTCAATAAGGCCGCTCCTCTCGAAGTCGGAACACGATAAGTATGATGCTGGCTGTGAGAGACATTACGACCATAACGAACCGTGCAGCCAATACGTCCAAGTTCGACCGCTTGACTTCCGAGTACACCAGTTCCAACACGGCATGCAGATGACCAATATGGGGCCAAGTATACAGGGCTACGCGGCCAACGTGGGCCACATGCCCAACGTTGGCCCGAACGAGTGCAGAGCGTCTTACGACAAAGTGTACGAGAATTGGCTGAAGTATAAAAACTCTTTGCCCCTGAACACTAGTGGACTGGTGAGTTATTTAGTTTTTAACATATACATATAAGAATATACATATTTAACATGTACACGAAGCGATGATAGCCTAGTGGTTAGCGCGTCAGCCTCCTAAACAGAGGTTGGCGGTTCGAATCCGGTCACGCACCGCTAACTTTTCGGAGTTATGTGCGTTTATAAAAATATCACTTGCTTCAACGGTGAACTTGCTTCAACGGTGAAAACATTACGGAGAACTCTCAGACGTGCAGTTTTTCTCACGATGTTTTCCTTCACCGTTGAAGCGAGTGATATTTTAATTGCTTAAAAACGCACATAACTCCGAAAAGTTAAGAGGTGCGTGCCCGGTTCGAAACCCCGACCTCTGATTAGGAGGCGGGCACCCTAACCACTAGGCTATCACGGTTTATTTATTGTTTAGATGTTAACATATTGTTTTGAACCATCCGTCTGCCTAACAGGTTTCCCCTCCTTGGATAAACATGGATTATCGAGCCATTATTACCGTTAATTACCGTCTAAATTAATCTCATTAATGAACCATCAAAGCTTAATATTAAACTGCAAACAAATAATTAAACAGTACCTAATAATTTCGTTGAACTTGGACATTAATTAATTCTATTATTTGCTTGTAGTAAACAGACCAACAGGTCTGTTTGTTAATTTATTTTTATTTATTTAATTTAAATTTAATTAGAACGAACAATATCCAATAACACTATTTAAATAAATTAAATGATTACACATAATAACATTATAACAGAAACAAAGTATAAATAAAAAAAAAAATACTTAAAAACAAAATAAAAACAGACAAGAGAGACAAAAACAAAAAAATAAAAAAAAAATACTTGAGACTGAGTCATAGTGGTGGTGGTTAATATGTTAAACACGATCAAGACGAAACACGATCAAGAGGTCTTGGGTTATATTCCCGGGTTGGTATGAATTATTGTTAGTTTCCGGTGTCAACCATCGTGCCTCGTAGAGACAGATAATCCGTATGTCCCAGCAGTTTTTTTTATACACTACAAGTTAGCCCTTGACGGCTATCTCAGCTGGTGGTAAGTGATAATGCAGTCTGGGATGATAGCGGGCTAACCTACCTAAGGGGTATGGTTTTGGTCTCCTAATTGGTTTCTACGCGTCATCGTGCCGGAACGCCAAATCGCTTGGTGAAACCTCTTTGTCGGAAGCCTCCCATCAGACCAGACTCGAGCCGGGAAATAGCTTTGAGGAGTATAGGATTTGCCATACCTATAACAAGTAAGCCCGCTACCATCTTAGACTGCATCAATATGATCACCGTCTAGGGCCAACCAATTGTAAAATTAAAAAAAAAAGCAAGTTCATATTATAACATACCATGAAACCAGTTAAAATATCAAACGAAAGTCGTCACTATTACGTTCACGTATAAATAACTATGAAGCTAATGAAGCTGTGATAGCCTAGTGGTTAGGGCGTCAGCCTCCTAATCAGAGGTCGGCGGTTCGAATCCGGGCATGCACCTATAACTTTTCAGAGTTATGTGCGTTTTTAAAAAACTAAAATATCACTTGCTTCAACGGTGAAGGAAAACATCGTGAGGAAACCTGCACGCCTGAGAGTTCTCCATAATGTTCTCAAAGGCGTGTGAAGTCTGCCAATCCGCACATGGCCAGCGTGGTGGACTATGGCCAAACCCTTCTCATATTGAGAGGAAACCCGTGCTCTGTAGTGAGCCGGCAATGGGTTGATCATGATGATAAATAACTAATTAAGTATTTACCTATTACTTTTGTTATTATTCTCAAGTACTGAGCTACCAACAAACCATAATCCAAACGTGCTGAAAATATTACCTCTTGAACCAAAAGTGCATCACATGGAGCCATATAAGCCTTTCAGTTTAAACCCATTATCACTTGGGAACTCCTCGCTACAAAGTACTTGATGATGATGACGAATTTACGCAAGGTCACGGGTATCAGCTGGTTAAGCCATGACTTTTTACAGTTACCAGTGGAGCAGTGTATGCCGCCAGAATTGTACCCACCAGCGATATACAGCGGGCTCCGGAACCCGTTACATCTAGCGCAGATGCCCGAGATTGATCCGTACCATTTGGAGCCGGGGCTGATGCAGGAATTCAGGACCAACACACCACCAGTGAGGGTGAACGCGGAGAACTCCAGCGTTTACTACAACAAAAGTTCTTTGGATCGGGGTTCCAGCACATTGCCGCATAGGAAAACCAGTGGTAAGTTATCGTACTGTTTCTAACATATCTTCTTCAGGTCCGCCAGTAACGTTGGCCTCCTCTGGTGCAACATCCGTACATGGGTGACGGTATTCACTTAACTTCAGGTGAACCGTCCGTTTATAAAAATTATATTATAAAAATTATAATAAAATGGTACCAGCATTTTGGATAATAACCTTGTTCCAATGGCATCGAACATAGCTCTGCGAGTTGCGAAGTTGAAGTGGCAATGGGCGGGGCACATAGCTCGGAGAACCGATGGACGTTGGGGTCCCAAGGTGTTGGAATGGCGACCCCGCACCGGTAAACGTAGCGTTGGTCGACCCCCAACAAGGTGGACAGACGACATCAAACGAGTCGCAGGGAGCCGCTGGATACAAGCGGCCCAGGACCGTGGCCATTGGAACTCCCTACAAAAGACCTATGTCCAGCAGTGGACGTCTATAGGTAGAAATGATGATGATGATGAATGGCATCGAAAACATTTTAAGATTTTAGTTTTATTTTATTACTCTATCATGTACTTAATTTTCTCTCTAAAACTATGTTAGTCTGCCGTGGCTAGTTTCCACCACGCGTAGAAACCGATTAGGAGTATGGATTTACCATACCCCTAACAGGTTAGCCATCCTAGACTGCATCATCACTTACCGCCAGGTGAGATTGGCATCAAGGGCTATCTTGTAGAGGATTTAAAAAATGCCGTTCAGTTTGAGTTTGTAATTCGGCCTCATTGTTCATGGTTAGGTGAGACGTTCAAAGTTAATTTAATAATAGACAAAATACTGAATTTATTTAACTTATCTTCATGTCATCATGATCAAACCATTACCGGCTCACTACAGAGCACGGGTCTCCTCTCAATATCAGAAGGGTTTGGCCATAGTCCACCACGCTGGCCATGTACGGATTGGCAGACTTCAAACGCCTTTGAGAACATTATGGAGAACTCTCAGACGTGCAGGTTTTCTCACGATGTTTTCCTTCACCGTTGAAGCAAGTGATATTTTAATTGCTTAAAATCCTTACATAAGCGTTATAAAATTTCTGGCTGAATGTTGGTTTAGAAAACATCTATTCGCAATAAATGATATCCTTAACTCATAGATTTAACCCATCCATAATGTACAAACTTCATTGCAAAGGTTTTGTACCGAGTACGAGTAGATATTTGCTTCAAAAGTTCGTCGAATTAAGTAACATTTCATTTCATATACAATAGAGGGTCAGTTGAGTAAATGTGGAAGGAAAAGTTTGAAGGTAATGTCCGAATTTAGTAGTGTACTCTGACTTTGTTGCTTTTTAGGTGAGTTTGGAATAGTTCAGAACGCTTATGTCCCTCTATACTTGATAACATTAAGGCTTACAGTAGTTGTGAGGGTTTGTATGTTTGTACGCGTCAATTAACTGTACTAAAATTCCGATTCTGAGATAACTTTGCGTGACTAAGTCCTTTTATAATATGAATAGGGGTATTTATATCATAAAGACTCAAGAGTAATTGAGCGTATATTTGAAGTTGGTATATTTTGCAAGGAAATAGTTGGTTTATATACCGGAATGTAATGTTTTTAGTATCGGGTTCTAGAACAGTGTTTCCCAATTAGTGGTACGCGTACCCCTAAGGGTACACGAAGTTGCATCAAGGGATACGTGCGGCTATCAGTATAAACAAGAACAATTTCCAAAATGTTATTGTTTAACGATCATCGTCGAAAAAGCACGGAGCACCGAGAACTATCCCGCGCCAGATTTTGAAGAGCTGTGCAAAGAAAAACGCGCACATTTGTCACATTAGCGTCTTCATACTTCCGCATAGCAACGCCTGCTTCTATTCATTATTTGACTTTTGTAATGTTTAATTGGTACATAATGCTTGTATATTTTGTCCTCAGTTACCTCAACGCAGCTAGATACGAAGCCCAACGCCCTAAAACCAACAGAGCCCAACACCAGACCAACGGATGAGAAGCACGAGGGCAGGTGAGATATCACCGACCACTATTTAGAAACGAAAATGTAGCTACCCAAAAAAGTGATCTAGTGACAAAAAAAAATGGACAATTTCTATTAGTAAAAACAGATAGAATAACAAATAATTCGGAAGTGATTCTATCATTAATCATTTAATCATAATAATTATTAATAAAGTGTCCTTTAATTATTTAAGTTTCATAGCATCTTTATTAACAAATGTGATTATTTAAACACTATACAGTTATTTTGATAGGTTATTTCAATGAAAGCAAATTAAATTATCGGGTTTATCTTGATTGGTTAAACTTTTATAGGATATCTGATTACTTAATTGTAACTCGAGGATGTAAAAGTTTAACCAATAAAATATGTGCAGGCTATATTGTGGTAAACGACTATGTTACTGGCATTTCTGACTGGCATGGCCGGTTGGCAATGCTTTTGCCAGTCTTGTAGCAGAAGAGCTGATGACTAATTATTTAGTGGCAACTTATACAATTTTTAATCATATATTGAACTCTATTAATGTTTATAAATTTTTTTATTTTAATATTATATATAATATGTATAATGTTAAAACCAATTTTTGGATTAGCACTTGAATTTACAATTGATGTCAAGTGGCAATGTATTCTAAGATTGAAAGCACTCTCATACAAGATGCATGCTAACACTTGGTTTTTACTTGGTATCTACCAATAATATATGTAGCACAAAAAAAAAACTACTGCAAGACTAGTCTAGATCTTTGCTGTGCGTGCTAGAAGCGAGGTTTTTCTCAAATGCATATTAAATACGTTACGACTAAAAATCCCGCCCTTTATTTAGGTCGGATTACATAAAATTCGGCCATTACAACGACGAATAGCTCTTAATTTCGTGCTTATTTTTCCAATTCGCTTAAGAGAATCAATCGCTCAACCAAACTACAGGCACCACAAAACAATAATTATTAATAATGATGTAATACATTGTTTTATTATTTTATATGGCTTTCTTGCCTCCTCCAAATTGGTCATCAGCTCTTAGACTAACAAATTGCCCGATAAATGTGAACTTGCATTAGTAGATAAAAATGTTAAATTTATACCCATACAAATATATAAGATATTTATCGTGAAAATGTATGAGAATATTAAAAATGAATATTATGTCAATTGTGCTTAAAAATTATGTAAAACTTGTTGTCTTAACTTCTTTCTAACGGCTTAAGACTGAGATTTTAATAGTATAGGTAATTTATCGATTGGTTATAATAATGCTAGGGACACATTTGCAACCCTAACCGACGCAACGCACGCTGGGTTGAATCAAAATCAAATCGTAGTACATAGTTTGTGAAATAATGTTGCAATATCTATACGATTTGATTTAACTCAACACGTGCGGCGTTACGTGCTGCTGCTGTGTCCGCGGCAAAGATATCTTAATTATTCATAACGGACGTGAATATGAAAATTGCATATTAAGAAAACATTATTATTGTTGTAAAATTGTAAATATTTATTGTAAATAGTTAAAAAAAAAAAAGTTATTGATGTACAGATAAATAATAATAATTGATAGAGAATGTTGCCATAATAGATAAGATTTTTTTGTATTAGAGTTTCTTTTTAAATTAGAACCGATTCGAGACGTACGAATTTAAATTCAGCAACTAGATTGAACCTTTTATTTAATTTACAAGCATTGAAATGATAACTTTCTTCAAGTTTCTTATTGCCTTATTAATGTAAACAGTTTGACAACAAAATAAATAATCTACATCCGACTGGCGAGCTCGATTCAATTAATTTTGATCTCTACTGTGTGGTTGTAAGGTAGATTTTGCCGTGAACTATCGAAGACTAGGTAAATACAACGCGAGGAACACTGCGGAGCTGCAAGCAATTCTGATTTCTCCGTGTTGCTGTTAGAGCTCATTTTTCTTTAACATTGTTGTATTGGGTTGGTCAATACATAAACATTGATTCTTTGTACATTTGCAACATTACGTGTTAAAGTGGCTCTCGACAGACGTTTCAGACTTGGTCATTTATGCTATTATTTTTTTATTTATTCCCAATAAAGTTTGATAAAACTTTACTTCTTAGTTATCTACGCTTAACAATATATAAAAGTTGTATTTTTATGCATTTTAGGACCATTAAATTGATCACAGTTCAATGATTAGTGATTAAATTTTGTATTAAGAAACTGCCCGCAAACGCCATCTTGGAAGAAATCTGTTAATTCATTATTATAATTTAAACATCTGTCTGTATTAATAGCACTTTATTTCTTTCAAATAATACTTATTGTCTCAAATCGCGGCCCCGCGAGATGACTCAGAAATCACGAGTTTCTTCAGAAGCTGTAAAATTACCTATTCGTCTATGTTACGTATATTAAGAGTCTATGGCGTACACAGACCGATTTTTCATTTAGATAGCTCGAAGCTGCGAAATGTGAAGCCGATTAAAGGCGATTTTATAATTAAATCGGCTTAAGTGGTACGCAATAGTTTTCTGCCGCGGGTGGTTATTTAATTACGTCCACAATACGAGATTAAAATCAAACTCAGGTGTGTGAATCTCGACAGAGAATCTCTTATGCAAATTTAATCCACGGATTGGTTTTTACCGTTAAAACTTATTTCATTAGATGAGATGATTTCGCATAGCTCCTACTAAATACCACCGACATACCAATAAAATGTGGCAACAAATACTACGCCGAAGTTGGCGTAGTTACTAAGCTACGTTCATAAGCCACTTAACTACTACGACGGTATGAAATAAGTTAATTTTTAACGGTTAGAAGCCTACAAACTTATTTGGTTAGGTTAGATGATTTAATTTCGCATAGCTCCAACTAAATATCACCGACATAATAATAAAATGTGGCAACAAATACTACGCCGAAGTTGGCGTAGTTACTAAGCTACATTCATAAGCCACTTAACTACTACGACGGTATGAAATAAGTTAATTTTTAACGGTTAGAAGCCTACAAACTTATTTGGTTAGATTAGATGATTTAATTTCGCATAGCTCCTACTAAATATCACCGACACTAATAAAATTTGGCAACAAATACTACGCCGAAGTTGGCGTAGCTATTAAGCTACGTTCATAAGCCACTTTGCTACTTCGGTATGAAATAATTTGTTCATGTTTTGCGGGTAGAAGTCTATTGCTGAATTCTATACCTATCGGTTGATACAATGACCTTGAGTAATAAATAAAATAAAAATACGACAATTTCCTTGTGTTTTATTGTATTGTGTTCTATATAATATAAGTCGTGACGTGTGCGTTTAGATTTAATTAGGAAAGACCTTAACGAAACGACAGCCAGTGCAAGTCTGTCGGATCGAGTGCTAGAGGCTACCAACTTAAGAGCATTTCTCCACATCCGCCGTTGCAAAATATGAAATATTTTCGGTCTTACATAGAAAACTTGTTTTTTATTTTTTATACGGGTGTCCTATTTCAGTAAAAGAGACCCTTTTTGCTTTATTTCTTAAAATCATTTAAATTATTACCTTCTTATTTAAAACAACAATTACAATTAAAAACTTACAATTATTACAAAATTCACAATTAAAACAATTTTAAAACATACAATTAAATTAATTTAAAATTCACATTCATTAACACAGTAACTTAAAAGGTCTATAATAATTAAAAACATTAAAATCACTTAAATCTATCTTAAAACTAAACGAAGGTGTGGTCTAAATGCTTCAAAGCTCGGAGCCCGGAGTATACTTGTTGGAAATAGGGTACTATTCTAATTGGTGATTCATTGCATTGAAAAACTTTAGTTTCACAACATTTTCACCACCTATTAGAGGTGAAATGGTTTTGGATTACTAAGGCAACAGAAAATGATTAGAAGCTAAATAATATAAAACGGCAGTTCTGCCAAGTGATACACCAGGTAAAAACTGATCAAGGATCCATGTTTCGATATATTCTGCACAGTTTATCCTGTTGTCTTATACATCATCATCAGACCAGGTGCGACTGCAGTCGAGGACTAGCTTACAGTTGAACGAAAATACACTCAAACTAAAATAACTATATTTTTGATAATTTCTTTAAGTTATGTATATTAAGTAATATTTTTATAGATGATTTCTTTGTAACCTCTTTCCAAATGACCTTGTGTATACTGAGGCAATGTCATTCGTTCTCTGTAACGGCAGTGGTGGAATACCTTACTGTTAACACATAAGGGACTCACAAATAAACGTGGCAAATAGTTATGCAATATTTTGTTAAACTACAACTGAGAGCAACTTTCAATTATCAGAGCGAGATAGAACACTGCATAACTATTCCGTGATTAAGTCACGTTAATATGTAAGCCCTTATCTTTAATTTTAACCTTTTTAAAATTAATTCAATTTGTAAAGGCGTGTTTATGTGTATTTTTTGTAAACAGTTATCGTACAAAACTGTGTTTTTCTACTTACATTGATTATATTTTTTGTGTTTACATCTGATTTAGTTTAATAAAGTCAAGGCACGTTTATGAGATGTAACTTTTCAGGCAGTTAACAACTTGCCGCCTCCATACAATATTCATGAGCGGTTGTACTACACTCCTTGAAAATTTGTATGGAAATAACAGGTCGATATTATACAGGTTAGTAACTGTCAGAATTCTGCTGCTAGATTTTTGTGACATCACTGTCTTAAACTCCATGTTAATAATGGCAAACGGAAGAGTTCTTGTATGAAGCACTGTCCGTTCTGACGTCACTAAATGCTATTCCATTTCATGTCATAAAGCCGATACTCTGTCGTGAAACGCAGATTCTAATTATATGAAAGTAACGAATTAAAATGTTAGTTAATTAAAAAAAATGATTGAAATTTTTTATGTTTGTATTAAAATTTAACAGATAATATTTAATAGTGTATCACAAAATATTACGTCATTGTTGAAGATATCTTTCGTGATAGTTTCGTTTCTTTTAAAGAAATAAATGTAATTTATATGTGTAAAAGTATTTTTATTTGCTCAACCCAGCTTATTTTTCAGCCTACCCACATTCCTGGTCTATTGATGTCCCATTGTTCAAAAACCCAATCTCTCATTTCTCTCTTTAAAGAAAGATATATATAGTACTAAAACTTTGCTCTATTTTCTTCGCGTATACAATATATACGGTATATGATAACAAACATAAAAAAACATGTTCTTGGTAATAATCGAGGCTGATTTATGTCGTTCTGTCTGATATAGATGGGCCGATTTGAATGTAAGATAGAGGTTTTCTTTTAATACTTTAAAAATGTATTAATTAATTTATTTAAACATCTTATTTGCACAATATAAGGACAAACGGCAGAAGTGAAAAATAAAAATATATAACATTAAAGCAAAAGGCGTAACCTTATCACTGAAAGCGATCTCTTTCAGGCTACCTTTTCGAACGAAGCCGACGTATATATAAAGGCTGGAAATCAACACGCAACACTTCTATATATATACATACTAATAATTACATACTGGTAGGGAATAATAATATCACTACAGAGCACGGGTCTCCTCTCAATATGAGAAGGGTTTGGCCATAGTCCACCACGCTGGCCATGTGCGGATTGGCAGACTTCACACGCCTTTGAGAACATTATGGAGAACTCTCATGCGTGCAGGTTTCCTCACGATGTTTTCCTTCACCGTTGAAGCAAGTGATATTTTTAGTATTTAAAAACGCACATAACTCCGAAAAGTTAGAAGTGCGTGCCCGGATTCGAACCGCCGACCTCTGATTAGGAGGCTGACGCCCTAACCACTAGGCTATCACAGCTTGTTATGATATATACATAATATAAAATCTATCCGTTTAAAGTGAAAATAATGGTTATCTTACTTACGAACAAGTAGATACTTGTTCATAAGTCGAGGTATGCAGAGGTATACCTCGACTCAATGTACGTGTAAAAGCCCTAGTTCCTACTGAAACTTTTTTTTTCGAACTGTCTTTTAGCTGTGCTAACTCTATTGGTTGCCACAGTATAACCGGGCTGTTTGGCGAGCTTCGGAAAGAAGCTCTGCCGGAAGAAATTTTGAGCCCTAGGGCTCGAAGAAACTAATCGAACGTCTGCCTAAGGGCGCCTCCTGTGAGGCCGAACCTCGGCTTAGGCGTAAACAAATTCAGTTAAGAAATATAGATTATAAAGTATGTCGAGTCAAGGGCGTCCGAGTTGTTTTTTGTAAGGGTGACATCATTAAGTAAGTAAGCATTGCTGACGTCACGATTTTGTTTACTTTCGCTCATAGTAATTAAAACCACAACTTGCCGGTTTACACTTTTATTGCGATAATAACTAAGAGGTCCGAACAGTCCGACGTCTCGAGTGAGAGAATCCGCGAAAGGCATCGACCGCCCGTATTTATAGCACAAAGCATGCTTGTACAAAATTGATTGTTACTGGCTAAATTGTGTTAGCAAAATCATCAATAGTTAAAATGTGGGTAATTATTGAATTCTTGAGGTTTTTGGCGCCGCTTAATAAAGTTAATAACTTCTTCGCGCCGACAAGTATTATTTTTTAAATACTCGAACGGGACTAATCCGTTCAGTATTAAAATCATGGCAACCTTGCTCGCGAACAAACTTCAATGTTGCCTACCAAGAAATTACTTGCTAATTTTGAAACAAGAGAACTCGTCCGGGCTCGGGGTGGATAATTATATGGCCAACGGCTTAAATCTACAGGGTGAGTTCTCGAGGGTGAATTTTCTGTACTGTGTTTTGACGACCTCCGTGGCGCAGCGCGTGCGCTGTTGCATTTTAAAGTTGGAGGTCCCGGGTTCGATTCCCGGTTCGAGTCTGGTCTGGTGGGAGGCTTCGGCCGTGGGTAGTTACCACCCTACCGACAAAGACGTGTCGCCAAGCGATTTAGCGTTCCGGCACGATGTCGTGTAGAAACCAATTAGGAGTATGGGTTTACCATACCCCTAACAGGTTAGCCCGCTACCATCTTAGACCGCATCATCGCTTGCCATCAGGTGAGATGCAGTCAAGGGCTAACTTGTGATGAATAAAAAAAAAAAAACTGGAGTATTTGAAAATGTGAGTGTGAAGATTGGTTCTTAAAAACACACTTTTGAGGGTCTCTTTTTAAGTTTAATCGCGTGTTAGAATACGTATAAGTCAGTACTGGCTCCAAGCAAGTTAATATAGTGACAGCGGTATCTAAAATATGAAAATCGGTGCATCCCGGTCGACGCAATCTGTATGTACGCAAAGACATACTGGCACGTCAAACAATTGAAGCAATCTGTGACCGATTTTTTTCAATTAAAATCAAAGATAGAAAACTCGCCCTACGCGAAAGCCTGTAGAAAATAAAATCGGTGCGTCCCGGCCGAACGGATTGTCCATGTAAAATTGAGAGCACGGAAATACTTCGATAAAAAAGCTTCGGTGTGAATTGCTCTATCTCCATATACATAATTTATTATTGATTATTTGAGATGGTGATAACAAAAAAAAAACCCGGCTAAGTTTGTTGTGGGTTTCTTATTAGACCTGGGCGCGATTTGAACCCTCTTAGCTTTAGTTTTAAGTTGGCGAGTGTAGTTTACACCATCACTAATAGAAGAAATGTGATATATATATGAACGATTCATAGATGCCTGTAATAGGTTTATGTGAATAAAGCTGATTAGATTTTATTTGATTTATATATATGATGAAATAAATGTTTTTTTTTAAATCCATCATCTTATACATATATCATATTTACATACGTGTATGTATATTTGTGTATTGTACATATTTATTGTTAACATGTATTACATCACCTATGTTAAACTTAACCGCTGCACTGATGTTGGTGAAATTGGGCAAAGAGATAGTTAGTATAGTAGATAGAAGATAGTAGCATAACAACTACTTCATGCAAATTCGCGAACAGCTGGTATTTTTCGACGACCTCCGTGGCACAGCGCGCGCGCTGTCGCATTATAAAGTTGTAGGTCCTGGGTTCGATTCCCGGTTCGAGTCTGGTCTGGTGGGAGGCTTCGGCCGTGGCTAGTTACCACCATACCGACAAAGACGTGTTGCCAAGCGATTTAGCGTTGCAGCACGATGTTGCGTAGAAACCCAATTAGGTGTATGGGTTTACCATACCCCTAACTAATCTTAGACCACACTCATAAATATTGGTTTCTACTAAATCGCTTGGCGACACGTTTTTAACATTAGAATGGTAGCTAGCCACGGCCGAAGCTGCCAGATCAGACAGACCAAGACACAGCGTAGGAGTCCGGGTGTACCGTAGCCCTCTACCATCCTAGACTGTATCACTTATCATTAGGTGAAATTGCCGTTGAGGGCTAACTTGTAGTAGATAAAAAAAAACTTATTATGCTCTCAAATGCAATGGCAATTTCCAAAAGAATAACCCTGAAATTGTCTACCAAGAATTCCTTGCTAATTTAGAAACATGAGAGCTCTCGGATAAACGTCGCCATAGGCGTCACGTCGCGTAAGTAATTTTGAGTTATGTGGTAAATAAAGTTGCTTTAATACTATAAATTATTCAGTAGCAAAATGGCGTCCCCGAGTTGTGTATATATGATATCTTGCTGATGGAATAAGTTGGAAAAAGTTTCAAAGAGCAAAAACAAAATTGCTTGAAAAAAATCCTAAAAAAAAATAACGTCATTAGGAAAATTTCATCATTGGTTGGTAGTAGACTGTCATCATCATGACCCATTATCGGTTCACTACAGAGCACGGGTCTCGTCTCAAAATGAGAAGGGTTTAGCCATAGACCACCACGCTGGCCATGTGCGGATGGGCAGACTTCACACGCCTTTGAAAACATTATGGAGAACTCTCAGGCGTGCAGGTTGCCTCACGATGTTTTCCTTTACCATTGAAGCAAGTGATATTTTAATTGCTTAAAAACGCACATAACTCCGAAAAGTTAGAGGTTCCGGGTTCGAACCCCCGACCTCTGATAAGCAGGCGGACGTTCTAACCACTAGGCTATCACAGCTTAGGACTAGGCTGTAATATACCCAAATTGAATTTCTCGCCATTTACCTATCTAACAAATTGCTTGTCACTCTAATTAATGACCCAATGCACGATTAAGGCTGGCATTTGCCAGAATTGGATTTGCTATCGTTTACCTGTTGAATCAATTCATCATCATTCTAATTGATGACCACCAAATACGGACTGGTGCTTGGCGATCATTTGCCAGACTTGGATTTGTCGTCATTTATCCACCGAACAAATTACCGTTACTCTAATGAATGACCCTCTCGGTTTATGCTGACATATTTTGCCATAGTTTGATTCGCCACTATATTCCTATCGAACAAATATTAACTTAAGTTAATGTGCGTTTTTAAGGCTGTTATTTGCCAAAATTATATTAGCTATAATTATCTTTAGAACAAAATCATCAATAGCCTAATTAACGAACCTGGCATTGCCAGGCTGGGGTTTGGCGATCATTTGCCAAAAATGGTCGTGTTAATAATCTTTCAAACAAATTGATTGGTCACTCTTATGACTGGCAAAATCAATAAATTATCCTACTTGTAGACCTTGCCAATGCCAAAGTTAGGCTACGCTGTCATTACAATGATGAGTAAATTGGTCTTCATTTATTGAACAGATTTATTTAAATAAATGGCACGGCTTAGGCTGTTATTTGCCAATAAAGTATTTGTAATCAAATGAAATTCCAAAATAGCTTTATTCATATAAAACTATTACAGGCATCTATGAATCGTTCATATACATCACATTTTTCATTGTTTCTATTAGTGATGGTGATAACTACACTCGCCAACTTAAAACTAAAGCTAAGAGGGTTCAAATCGTGCCCAGGTCTAAGAAGAAACCCACAACAAATTAAGCCGGATTTTTTTTAATCAGAGCAATTCACACCCAAGCATTTTTATCGTTTAAATAATCGTTAATATCGTAATATGATTTTTCTATAAGCTTTCGTTTTTTAAAAATTTTGAACTTACTAATAGACATCTCCAACATATCAATAGGTAATTTATTATAAAATAAAATACAATACCTTTGAAAGAGTTACTATTTTTTTAAGTTAGCCCTTGACGACACCTGATGGTAAGTGATGACGCGGTCTAACCTGTTAGCCGAAACGCTAAATCGCTTGGCGTTACGTATTTGTCGGTAGGGTGGTAACTAGCCACAGCCGAAGCCTACCACCAGACCAAACTCGGGTCCGGAATCGAAACTCCAACTTTATAATGCGAGAGCGCACGCACTGAGCCACGGAGGTCGTCAAAACATTCCGTCGGATTACTAAAATAAAAATACCTTGCTACTCCATTGCTGCGGGTAAACTCCATTGCCTCAATCCAGGAATCGAACCCAAGACCTCCAACTTTATAATGCGACAGCGCGTGCGCTGGGCCACGGAGGTCATCAAAGATTGATAGGTCATAGTGTAGTGTCGCACTTTTAAGAAAATATCTTCTGGAAAATGTTAATATATTACCCCCTTGGTGGGTGGCGGTTTTTCTTCCAGCGAAAATACAGGGGGGTTAAAGTCAAGCGGCCCCGGCGGCGGTATTAGAAAATGTGCCAAAACCAAAACATGTTTTCGAGTTTAAAAATAACATGTGTAGACATGTGTGCCGATCCAACATAAAGGTGGATAAAGAGTAGGAGATAAAACCTTCCATAAATTACTGAGTAGAAGATTTTATGGCAAATTTTCTACATACCTAATGTTCTTCTTTAGGTGCCTCTCCAACTGGAAAAGGTTGGCTGTCAGAATGGCATATTTTGCCTTGTCTCTCGCGAGGCTGAAAAGCTGGGTGGTACTTGCGATACCAGTCCACTCCCTGATGTTTCGCAACCAAGACTTCCTCTTGCGACCGATGCGCCTCTTTCCCGCTACTTTGCCCATCATTATGAGTTACAGGAGCTTATATCTGTCATGCCTAAGCACATGCCCTAGATGATAAAGATTGTATATTTCTCCGCTAAGCTATGATAGCCTAGTGGTTAGAACGTGCGCCTCCCAATCAGAGGTCGGGGGTTCGATCCCGGCCACGCATTTTAAATTTTTCGAAGTTTTGCGCTTTTAATCAATTATCGTGAGGAAACATGTATGCCTGAGAGTTCTCCATAATGTTCTCAAAGGCGTGTGAAGTCTGCCAATCCGCACATGGCCAGCGTGGTGGACCATGGCCAAACCGTTCTCATATTGAATCGAGACCCGTGCTCTGAAGTGAGCCGGCAATCGGTTGATCATGATGTTCTAATACACAAAATTCCATCCATGCTAATTTTACAAACAAAAAAGTGAGTATTTTACTACTTTGCCCATCATTGAGTGGCAGGAGCCTGTATTTGTCATGCTTAAGCTCATGCCCCAGATAGGCAACTTTTTTCTTTTTGACATTCTTCCAAAGTTCCCGATGACAACCAACACGTCGCAAGACTTCCTCATTGCTAACCTTTTGGGTCCAGCTGATCTTTAGTATCCGTCTATTAGCCCACACAAAACCAAAACATGTTTTCGAGTTTAAAAATAACATGTAAAGACATGTGTGTCGATCCAAAATAAGGGTGGATACAGGGTAGGAGATAAAACGTCCAATAAATTACTGAGTAGCAGATTTTATAGCAAATTTTTATAGCTAATGTTACAGCATTGAAAAACTGGACCGATTTTGATACGATTCTTAGCAAGAACAAACATAACTTGGTAAGTTCTAAGATTAGTGTAAGGTTAAGGTTATTTCGTGAGTAGGTATTATAATAGCGATAAGTAATAGATAAGATATCATTAATTTGGCCTACCGATGTTTTGGTTCATTTAATGCTTTTTTTATCCACTACAAGTTAGTCTTTGATGGCAATTTCACCTGATGGTAAGTGATGATGCAGTCTAAGATGTTAGCGGGCTAACCTGTTAGGGTTTTGGTAAGCCCTTACTCCGAATTGGTTTCTACGCGACATCGTGCCGGAACGCGAAAATCGCTTAGCGACACGTCTTTGTCGGCCGAAGCCTCCCACCAAACCAGATTCGAGCGGGGAATCGAACCCAGGACCTCCAACTTTATAATGGCGCACACGCTGCGCCACGGAGGTCGTCAAAAATGTTTATTCAATGGTTTAACTTTCTAAAAACTTTTTAAATGAAATATTTACACAAAAATTCATAACACTTAAACGATATTAATTAAAACTCCATTAGATGCGGCAATAAATAAAAACAGATGGACACATTTGACACAATTTCTAATTTATAGTTATTTTACAGTCCAATATAGGTCAATGCTTGAACCATCAACGGTTTAATTACTGTTTTATGGAACCCGGTCCGCTGACAAATAACGCAATAAATAATGCTAGTTTATCTATTTAACGTTTTAATCTGTATGTCGAGTCAAGACCGTCGGCGTTGTTTTTAGTAAGAGTGACGTCACATTGCTCAATTAAAACCACAACTAGCGGGATTACACTTTTATTACGACAATAACTAAGAGGTCCGAACGGTCCGACGTATCGAGCGAGAATGCCACGAAAGGCAACAACCGCCCGTATTTATAGCAAATCATGCTTGTACAAAATTTATTGCTACCTTCTAAATACACTGATTAGCAAAGAAATGATTAATTAGTGATTTAAAGAGTTCAAATGTGGGTAATTATTGGTTTCTTAATTTTCTTGGCGCCGCTGAATGAAATTAATAACTCCTTCGCGCCGACATGTACCTACTTGTCATTAAATTTAAGTTGCCTATATTTCAATGCACTATTTATTAAATAGAAGCAGGCGTTACTTTGATGACTTTGAAGTCCATGATAAACAATAAACAGCAAGTATAATTTGCTATATTCCGCCGACAACCGGGAGATAAGTGCGAAAAGTAAACTTTACTTTTCGCACTTGTGAAGTCAACATCTCCTGAGGATGATCCGGTGTCGAGTCGAAACGTACGTAGAGGTTCTAGTGCAAGATTTTGTGTGGTGTTATATTATACTAATCTCCCGGTTGTCGGCGGAATATAGCAAATTATACTTGCTGTTTATTGTTTAATGCACTATTTATAAATAAAATAGATGGAAATGAATATAATTTACTATTTAGATGCCCAATGTCTTATCTTATCTTTTTGGAGACAACCCAATATATGCAGGAAAGGCAAAGATCGGTGAAGATATTCCTGCAATAAAAGATTTGAATATGTACTTTCGACTAGTATGAAATGTTTTTTAGACTATGTAATTATATGTATAATATTTATAAATACTTATAGGCTTCCGGAGGGGATGCGTGAATGTGTTAACGCATCCCCTCTCGACGTAGGCAAGACTGCGAGGGTATGTGGGACTCCCAGGCGGCCAGACTAGTGACCAGAATACCCACTAAAACCCAGCGATGCTCCTTCGCGTCGCCTGGTTGCTGGGTCGGGAACAGCCGTGCACTCATGCGTGCGCAAATGTAAAATTGGGTCTAGTTGCTATAATAAATAAATAAATTAATAATTGAATAATGATATGGTGAAATTAAACGCGAATGTGTCCCTTTCTTTCAGCATAAAAGTTTTTTTTCGGACTGTCTATTAGCTGTGCTAACCCTATTGGTTGCCACAGCGTAACCGGGCTGTTTGGCGAGCTTCGGAAAGAAGCTCTGCCAGAAGAAATTTTTGAGCCTTAGGGCTCGAAGAAACTAAGGGAGCGCCTCCTTTGAGGCTGAACCTCGGCTTAGGCGACGTTTGGGATAACGGGGGGGTCGGACGGTAAGTGGTCCGTACGTCTCCGAGGCTGTGGATGGAGCCCACGTCCGGATGACGTAAGACAGCGGGGACCTCGTCTTCGCCGGCGAAGACGGTGTGTAGCGTATGATTGTGTATTAGGTGGTACGAGTATGTTGTCAGTAGTCATCTGATCCTCTGGGTCATGAAGGATATGTTTAGGTCTCCTCTTTCGGAGAGGAGCGCTTAGGTCGGGGGAGCATAAAAGTGAATCCCTCTCATGTTTTATTTTCGCGGTAGCTTTCGTTTTGTTATACATTATTCATCGTTTGGGCAATAAAAATTATAGCGCACTGTAATTTTATTATTAAAAAAATATATGTAGGAACGTAATCTCAGAAGGATAAAAATGCAAATCGTTGGATTGAGCTATGGCATAATAACAGGACGAGAAAGGGTATAAATAAAGTAAAACAGCATAAAATGGCTGTCATATTTTATTATTATATCTTTTTTGTGCCAAGGTTGGTAATTGGGCATTTACAGGCATGGACGACTTTGTGCAACAGTGAATTATTATCCCTAAAAACATCGACGACATCCCAACGACGACCTCCGTGACGCGCGCGCGCTGTCGCATTATAAAGTTGGAGGTTCTGGGTTCGATTCCCGGCTCGAGTCTGGTCTGGTGGAAGGCTTCGGCCGTGGCTAGTTACCACCCTACCGACAAAGACGTGTCGCCAAGCGATTTAGCGTTAAAACATACAAGATTTCATCTTAGACCAGGAAAATCAAAAAGTAATAGAATTTGGTGGTTAAAAGTACTGTACGTGGAAATTACATTGGGCCAGAGATAACTTTATAGTACATCGGCGCTCCTTCAATTATAATATTATTATTACCATTTTAGGTTTATGAAGCAATATATAAGAGTGGTATGTGGGTTAGAAAGAAGATTCTGATTTATAGCATTATGAATTAATATAGATCTATACGTCTTGCTTAAAGTATTCTATTAGAAATGGACGTTCTTTGCACGTGACGTGGAAAGTGAATTAGTCTGATTGTGATTTAAAAGCTATTGCATAAAACCGTCCACGTATCACCTAAATAATCGACGTCCAGTCGGATAACTTTATCACACCGATACAATCAGCGCGTACGCATCCAACGTCCACTATAAAATAACTTTAAGCTTTTCATATTTTGCTTAATATTAGGGATCCTCAATAGCTTAGTTTCTGTTCAACTTAAGTAGGCACAGTGAAGGGGTTTTTGGACTTTACACTTACCATTTTTTTTTTTTGTAATTCAATACAAGTTAGCCGACCCAATGAATAACTCATAAAATATAATTACCTTAATTGATGCTTGTTTCACAATCTCGCAAACTGTAAACGCTGGGTAAAGAAAAAATAATAAATTCGAATTTTTGATCTGTCTAGCTGTAAAAAGCTGTGATAGGTTAGGACGTCCGCCTCCTAATCAGAGATCGGGGGTTCGATCCCGGGCTCCTCAAATTTTTCGGAGTTCTGTGATTTTGTCTGCCAATCCGCACATGGTCAGCGTGGTGGACTATAGCCAAACCCTTCTCATATTGAAAATAGACCCGGGGTCTGTAGTGAGCCGGCAATGGATTGATCATGATGGTGATGATGTAGTTTTTTAAGCAATTAAAATGTCACTTACTTCAACTTCGAGTAAAACATCGTGAGGAAAACTGCATGCCTGAGAGTTCTCCATATTGTTCTCAAGGCGTGTGAGGTCTGCCAATCCGCACATGGCCAGCGTGGTGGACTATGGCCAAACCCTTCTCATATTGAGAGGAGACCCGTGCTCTGTAGTGAGCCGGCAATGGGTTGATCATGATGAATCTATCTATATTTCAAATTTATTCCGTTATTTATGAGACCAGATACTATAAACGTTAACTGTTGGATAAATTAGACAGTTAAAAAAAAAAATTGTCTTTATCATTATCCATCAATTATAACTTATCGGTAGATTGCAAAACAGGCCCTTATGTTTTATATCAACGATCTCCGGTCTATATAACCGATAGATCTGTCTGATAAACAAACAAGTTAAAATAAAATGAGCATGCAATCACTTGCCAATTAAAAGTTTTAACCGTGTACATTCAAGTTTGCTTGCGAAGTCTTCAAGTTAACTGCACGTTGGATGTTATTTTTTCGTTTTCAATATTTTATCTTCGCCAACTCTGCAACTGCAGTTTTTCTTCTGTTTATTTTATATTTCTCGTCTTATTGTGTCTATAAGCTCGCTAAGCTGTGATAGCCTAGTGGTTAGGGCCTCAGCCTCCTAATCAGAGGTCGGCGGTTCGAATCCGGACACGCTAGGAGTGTTCCAATCACGCCTAGGTCTAAAAAGAAGTTCACAACAAACTAAGCCGGGGGTTTATTTTTGTTATCACCGTACAATATTGTCATTATAATAAATTATAATTAGTTAGAGCAATATAAAACCAAGCTTTTTTATTGCTTATAATAATATAATCCTTAATATCGTAATGGGATTTTTCAATAAGCTTACGTTTTGTAAAAAAAATTACTTATTGATAGACATCTCCGAGATTTCAAGGTCATTTGTTCTGGAATACGAGAAAACCTGCATGTCCGAGAGACCACGATGTTATAGAAGGCGTGTGTTGTCTACCTATCCACACAAGGCCAGCGTGGTGGCCTCAACTTTTCTCATACCATGAGAAGATCCTCACTCCTGGTGGGTTAATAATTAGGAATTGACGAGAAGATAGGATCATGAATAGAGATTATTCTCCCTCCTAAACCACTTTTTATTAAGAGTAAAAACATCTTTGCCCATCTGTGCGACATTATTCGGCCGAAGAAGAATAAGGTATCTTGATATACCAACTCTACCTTTTCCCCTTTCAATATTTTATCTCGTCTTGTCATTTATCTCGTTATTCTTGTAAATAACTAACCTGGTTGTGCTGATGCTGCTTCATAATCATAACTTTAGTATCTGCGAGATGTAGTTTGAGAGACCATCTCAGAAAATATTTCTCCAATATTCAATATAAATGGTCTGTAAAATGAAATTATAGAACATGCATAGTTATAATTTTTATTTTTTTATTAACTATTGCTGAACACTATTTCAAAGACATCAAAGGAAAGTTGGATCAAAGGGCAACGTAGATTTTTCAATATATTAATAAATCGAGCTAAAACAAAACTGAACTGAAAAAAAAAGATTACCTACAAGTGAGAATATAACTTGCTTAAATATTTTATGTTTGATTTCGATAAGAAAATTGAAATGAAAACTAAAGCGTAGTAAAAATATACAGTTTTATCCATCCATCTAAAGCTAAATAATTGATGATAACTTTCTTCATTTGCTTGCCATGATCTAGTTAGCTTTTAAGTTTGTCTTATTATCCTATTTAACAAAAAAAACATTATTTTAAATTAAAATTTAATCAAATTAATTAACCTATTTTTAATATTAAAAATTACTTCCTTCAACGGTAAAGAAAAAATTCGTGAGGGAACCTGCACGCCTGAGAGTTCTCCGTTATGTTCTCAAAGGCATGTGAAGTCTGCCAATCCGCATATGGCCAGCGTCGTGGACTATAGCCAAACCCTTCTCATATTGAGAGGACACCCGTGCTCTGTAGTGAGCCGTTAATAATAAATAATAATAATAAATTCATTTATTTGCTATAAAACATGGGTACAGGATAACAGATGTAGTTATAAGATACATATATGGAACCAAACATGTTTTGCCTGTACAGGCGTGCAAAATATTTTAAGTCAATTATAACTGTTACATAGATAATACAAGGTGTCTCAAAAGAAAGTTCACATTTAAATCTTTTTTTAAAAGAAAAGTCTTAGCTTTATTGAAAAAATGTTTATTTTATATTGAAGTACACTGTTTAGGAATTTAATTTTTAAAAATAACATCGTCCAAATGTAAACCGTTGCGCTCTCGGCATTCATTTAGTCGGGCACTAAAATTGCCTATGACAGCTCGGCAGGTAGTCTCCGTGATGGCTGCCATTTCATGACGGATATTTTCTTTTAATTGTGCCAGGGAAGTCGGTTTATTAGCGTAAACTTTTGATTTGACATAACCCCACAGGAAAAAATCCATAGGCGTTAAATCGGGACTCCGTGGAGGCCAATTTATGTCACCTCGCCTGGAGATTAATTTGTTCGGAAAAATTTCTCGAACTCGAGGCAGAGATCTGTTGGACGTGTGTGAAGTTGCTCCATCCTGCTGGAACCATGTTCTTTGGTTGTAACCAGGAAAGTTTTGCAGTTGGGGTACGAAAAACTCGTCCAACATCTCCACATAACGCTCTGAATTCACTGTGAGTGTGCGTCCCCTTCCATCTTCAAAAAAGTAAGGGCCGATAATTCCTCGCGCCGACATCGCTGCCCATACGGTGACTTTGGGTGAATGTAGCGGTTTCTGATGTTTTTGTTTTGGGTTGGTTGCACTCCAGTAACGACAATTTTGCTTGTTTACATGCCCATTCAGATGAAAATGGGCTTCATCGGAAAACAAGATGTTGGTGAACGTTGGAAAGCGCTCAATCATCTGATTTACAAAGGCAAGCCTCTGACCAGCATCTTGAGGCTTCAGTTCTTGCACTAACTGAATTTTGTACGGGTGCAGCTTTAAATCTTTGTGTAAAATGTGGCATAATGAAGATCTGTGCACATTTAAAGCAACAGCACGCTTCCGAATCGAGAGGTTTGGATCATCTCGAATAGACTGAGTAACACTGTCCACGTTTTCGGCTGTTCTTGATGTTCTTGGTCGCCCAGATCTTGGTTTCTCCAGAGTTGACCCAGTCTCTTCAAACTTCTCAACCCATTTTGTAATGAGACGAGTGCTAGGCGCATCATTTAAGTGACGAATATGTCGAATACTGCAGAATTTTCTACGCGCTACAGTCGCCGAATTACCGTTTTTGTACAACTCACGTACGCACAACGCACGGTCCGCACCAGAGAAACGCTCCATAGCGACTAAATTCCCAAGAGCTAGACTACCGACTGACATACCCCCCGCGCCCCTCAGAATAGTTGCTTTCGCGTAATAAGATAAGCAAATGTGAACTTACTTTTGAGACACCTTGTACTTAAGGAAAAAATAATGAATAAAAAACATAATAATTGAATTGAAACTAATTTAAATCTAATGTTATTAAAGAAGAACATAATTACAGAATTAATAATAATTAAGTGGTAGACAGTATTGTCTAACTATGTCTAAGTGTATATATATATTTTTTTATGGAATTAATTATGTTGTTGTCATCAGTGAGGTTATTCCTTTACCGTATAATAATTCTTTTTGTTCAAAAATTCAAAAATTGCTCTTTTAAATTTTGAAAGTGGGAGTTTTTTTTACCATCTGGTAGTTTATTGAATATAGTAACAGCCATACAAAAAGAATTTTTGGAACTGACAGCCAACCTTCTTGGTGGTGCCCAGAGTTTATGGGTTGATCATGATGAATTCTTTATAGCAATTTAAAAAAATATATATCAAAAACGCATAAAGAGTGATATCCGAGGATCGAACTGTCAACTCTTCCGAAATTTCAACAACAAGGTTTTCACCGCACAATTAAGTAAAATTTAGGTAAAAATTTGTGATATCAGCTAGTAATGGGTAATATTTAATTCTACTATCGCATTTGCAAAAATATGTGTAAGGATTCACCAGAAAGAGATATCGATTATATACGGTGGTCTCTTGGCCTGTAGCATAAATAAAGGAGTAGATACAGCCCACAAATCGAAATGGCCGCATCTGTCAATTACCGTGCGCGAATAAAAACAAAAACCAAGATGGCCGACGAGATTTCCAAAACACATGAATGGAGGCGCAATATTGTTGAACAACTACCACGTTTCATGGAAAAACGTCCCATTCAAATACCATAGGCCTTCCTTTAAATGTACCGCGGCAAATAAATTTGTTTACTTTTAATTTTTTATAACTTTTATTTGACGTAAAAGTTTCCGATTTTTAGTAATAAAATTATGTTGTATACATAGCTTTAATTTTATTTATGTATAATGGATGATTTTATTACTAAAAATCCCGAGGAAATGGTGAATTTTATATTAGACACGGGGTTTTTTACCAATCTATTTGCAATCGTTGTTTTTTTAAACGAATAGCAATGATTTCGCGTCTTTATCTAGTTATTTTGTTAGCCCGAAGTTTTTCTTTTGTCTGGGGTGAGGCTTCGGCCGTGGCTAGTTACCACCCTACCGATAAACACTTGTCGCCAAGCGATTTAGCGTTCCGGCACGATGTCGGGTAGAAACCAATTAGGAGTGTGGGTTTACCATACTAACAGGTTAGCCCACTACCATCCTAGACTGCATCATCACTTACCACCAGGTGAGATAGCTGTCAAGGGCTAACTTGTATATAAAAGAAAAAAGTTAATATTTAATCTTATCCATAGTCTTTCTTTTTATAAAGAACTACTAAATCAATTCTGTCATCTGACAATTTTGTATTAGATGGATCTGATCTATATATATTTGTTGCAGTTGTTGCTATTTAGTTTACAGTCATTTTTAATCAGGTACATCATCATCATCATCATGATCAACCCATCACCGGCTCACTACAGAGCACGGGTCTCCACTCAATATGAGAAGGGTTTGGCCATAGTCCACCACGCTGGCCATGTGCGGATTGGCAGACTTCACACGCCTTTGAGAACATTGTGGAGAACTCTCAGGCGTGCAGGTTTCAAGTTGAAGCAAGTGATATTTTAATTGTTTAAAAACGCACATAACTCCGAAAACTTAGAGGTGCGTGCCCGGATTTGAACCGCCGACCTCTGAATAGACCTCTCAGGCTGACGCCTTAACCACTAGGCTATAATTTACCCAAATTGAATTTCTCGCCATTTACCTAAACAAATTGCTTGCAAATTTTTTAAACATTAGGTACAAACTTGAATTAATCAAATTCTCTCTTGAAAATCAATGAAATTATTCATTATTCTTAATGATTTCTGTGCTACTAATTAAAAGTAAAAAAAAAGTTGTCTTGATAGCCTTAGCTAACTTAACTATCATAGTTTACAGTTAAAAGTATAATTTCAATAAAGCTATGTTACACATGGAAATTAAGTTAGTTAAGCTGTTAAAGTAAATAGCATCAAATTTTGGTTTCTTTTCTTAAATTACCTTATCGATTTGGACAAAGATCTCTCGATACAACTTGTTTCAAAATGCACCTGCTCATTTTTTTGGAATAAACGAATACAATGGTCGATTCCAAGTCTGGTCCTTAGTTGTTTCGTTTTTAAATTACAAATTCGCTGGTACAAAATATCTTTTGTTTATTTTTTAACTGAATTTGTATATTTTGTATAAAATTTGCATTGGCAACACTGGATTAATAAAAAAAAAATTAATGAATAGAAGCAGGCGTTACTTTGCGGAAGTCCATGATAAATAATAAACAGCAAGTATAATTTGCTATGTTTAAAATTTTTTTTTTCCGTCGCTTATATTTTTAGGGACTCACTGTATAACGAAAATTATTGTACGATGAAATGGTTATTAATGCACTAGTCTACCTTTGTAGCAAATTAGGCAATTACTAATTACTTCCACTACTACTAAAATAAATGAGTTATCACCATCAAATCACTACTACGTAAATTATTGACGCGTCAAAAGTGTCTTTTAAAGGACTATTTGACTAAAGATTATTTGAATTTGAATTTGAGTTTAAAATTTAGCTTATTTGATAATGTAGCTTTTCAGAGGTGAAAAAAAAAAAAAAATCAATTAAGTGGGTATATCCGCGAAAACAAACAAACAAACTTACATTCGCATTTATAATTTTAGTGTAAGTTATAAAAATTACAGAAATTATCAAATGCACCGTGTTAGTGTATTTCGTGGATTATTAATGAAAAATTTTGTCATACTTGCGGTTGGAGTTTAAAAATCGTTGCGTTAGATAAAAGCGTTATGGCGTCCACGTCAGTCGTTCAGTTCTGATTCTGATTCTTCGGCGTAGTTAGGATTCTATCCAGAATGAATTGACGACCTCCGTGGCGCAGTGCGTGCGCTGTCGCATTATAAAGTTGGAGGTCCTGGGTTCGATTCCCGGCTCGAGTCTGGCCTGGTGGGAGGCTTCGACCGTGGCTAGTTACCACCCTACCGACAAAGGCGTGTCGCCAAGCGATTTTAGCGTTCCGGCACGATGTCGCATAGAAACCAATTAGGAGCGTGGGATTACCATACTCCTAACAGGTTAGCCCGCTACCATCCTAGACTGCATCATCACTTACCACCAGGTGAGATAGCCGTCAAAGGCTAACTTGTAGTGTAAAAAAAAAAATCCTGGCCGCCATACTTTTTCTACGTCATGTGACAGTCACGTGTGACTTTCTTCCGACGGTCGGAGTAGGTCAAGAACTGCACTTCGTCCTTGAGGGGGGTTCCCCTTTAACACTCGTTTCAGAACAATTGCATTCTGGGGTATGCTTTTTATCATGAAAAACCCGGTTTCGGTGCACCGAAATATTTATCTTCGGACGGTGAAGGTGAGGGTGACCTAGAGATCTTAAATGAACATGGAATGGTTAATAATGATAATTATCTTTTTGTTGATAATGTAGCTGATGATATTGATGATGGTGATGATGATGATGATAGTAACTAAGTGAAATTAACATGTAATCATCATCATCATCATGATCAACCCATTACCGGCTCACTACAGAGCACGGGTCTCCTCTCAATATGAGAAGGGTTTGGCTATAGTCCACCACGCTGGCCATGTGCGGATTGGCAGACTTCACACGCCTTTGAGAACATTATGGAGAACTCTCAGGCGTGCAGGTTTCCTCACGATGTTTTCCTTCACCGTTGAAGCAAGTGATATTTTAATCTTTTTAATACTCGCACATCCGAAAAGTTAGAGGTGCGTGCCCGGATTCGAACCGCCGACCTCTGATTAGGAGGCTGACGCCCTAACCACTAAGCTATCACCGCTTCGAACATGTAATATCGGACTCAATAGAGAAACTAATAGTTAAGCAATTAATAACATCAAGATAAGCATCTAACTAAATCGCTCTTAGCGTGAAACAATATCTAATACTTGAGAATTCTCAATTCCAAAATGGAGCCCATTCGTAAGCCTATTACAAGTCTCAATACCCATTGATAACTGAATAGTTATCCGGTTAGATATCTAATGCTGTGTGTTTTGCCGTTAGCTATAACTTTGGAATCTTAGGTTTAGGGAATATGTCCTGCAAAGAAAACTGTTTGACTCGTGGTGACTGATAAATAAATGATTTTTTTCTGAGCAAAGTAGGTTACAAATCTGGTGAAATATCCATCCCTGGGGATGTATCGTATATATACGTATAGGTTATGTGGGAAGCTGTGATAGCCTAGTGGTTAAGGCGTCAGCCTCCTAACTTTTCGGAGTTATGTGCGTTTAAAAAAAAAATATCACTTACTTCAACGGTGAAGAAAAACATCGTGAGGACCCTGCACAACTGAGAGTTCTCCATAATGTTCCCAAAGGCGTGTGAAGTCTGCCAATCCGCACATGGCCAGCGGTGGACTATGGCCAAACCCTTCTCATATTGATATGAGACCCGTGCTGTGTAGTGAGCCGGTAATGGGTTGTTCATGATGATGATGATGATGACTTCATTTGGCAATGTATTGTATAAATGAGCACCCTCACATAATATGTTTTTATTCGGTTTAAAGATATTTATTTTCTCGAAAAAAAAACATACTGTTTACTTAAAAAGAGATTATATATTTACAATTCTTAAACACTAAACAGAACGTATGCACTCGTTATGTTATGACAAACTTATCAATATGTTCAACTATATAATTCTTTAGCTTAATTCTAAAGATGTTAGTGTTATTACATTCTTTTACTTCATTTGGTAATGTATTGTATAAATGAGCACCCTCACACAATATGTTTTTATTACCCTAGGTTTTTGTTCTTGGGCTATAACTGTAGAATCTTAGATTTAGAGAATGTGTTCTGCAAAGAAAACAATCTGTTAAATTACAAATTCAAATGGTGACTCGTGATGTCCCCCTTCATCTTCCTTTTTTTCAGTTTTAAAGCTACATTATCAATTAAACTATAAATGTTTTTTTTGTGATCAAAGTCATCTGGTGAAATAATATCCTTGGAGATGTATCGTATATATACGTATAGGTTATGTGAGAATGGCGAAATCTTTGCTTGGGTTTGAGTTTATCACGTTCAAATTGTTTCATAATTGCACTTTACTTAGCTCGAAAGTTGCAAAGAAAGAAAGGCTTTTTTTGTCGTTGCTTTGTATGTACAAAAGATGAATACATTTAAGTCTTAAAAATCTCTTTCTCACTCAACGTAAAAAAAATATCATTATATTATGAACATTATATTTCAGTTGTTATAAATAAATATATTTACTTTTTATATGTAATATTAGTGTCAATAATCCTCTAATAGCCAGTTCAAGTCTTATCAAGTAAGTTATAGTTATATTATATAACTAGCTGTTGCCCGCGACTTCAAACTTCCGCGGCCAATGCCCTGCTTCAGAAAGTAAGCTACAGGCAAATGTCAAATTGCCGATTTTCGTGTTTCTAAATTAAAAAACATAGGAATTTCATACCAACTTCAAACCCCTATTTACCTCCTTCGGGATAGATTTGTATGAAAAAAATTCTAACCTTATACTTACGCCCTAAAATACCTATTTTCAAAATTTCAAGCTTGTAGACATCATAATAAAAAAAGAAGCAAAAACTATCATCCCCTATTTTACCCCCTTAGGGGTGTAATTTCCAAACATCCTTTCTTAGCTGACATCTCTTAACTATCGACTACCTACTTGCTAAATTATAGCTTTATACGTACAATAGTTTTTTAGATCTCGTGTTTAATCAGTATGTAAGTATGTAAGTGAAATTTCGCTTTTATATATATATATATATTATGTATGGAATCCCAATATGCTCTGTATTCCAAAACGTTGCACAAGTGCCCCTCTCAATCACCGTAACAATTAAAATAAAAAATGCATAGAGTATAGCTGAAAAATATGTGATAAACTACATACAAACTAGTAAAATATTAATTAAAACGTTCAGTAATAATAAATATAAGTGCTTATCTAAATGGTACTATGTATGAAAGAATATTTAACTAAACGGTTCATTATTAATATTTTATGTGATACTACAATTTGACTCTGTAATATAAAATGGAGAGTAATTAAATTGTTAACATTTCATTAAGTTTGATAGTGCTTAGGTTACAGGAAGCTGTGATAGCCGAGTGGTTAGGAAGTCCGCCTCCTAATCAGCGGGGGTAAATCAGTCGGGGGTTCGAACCCGGGCACGCACCTCTAACTTAGTTATGTGCGTTAAAATATCAAAATCAAATAATCAAAAGTTAATTAAGCAATTAAAATATCACTTGCTTCAACGATGAAGGAAAAAATCGAGAGGAAACCTACACGCCTGAGAGTTCTCCGTAATGTTCTTTCAAAGGCGTGTGAAGTCTGCCAATCCGCACATAGCCATCTTGATGGACTATGACCGAACCCTTTCATATTGAGAGGAGACCCGTGCTCTGTAGTGAGCCGAGAATGGGTTGATCATTATGATGTTACAGTAGACCATTAAGATATGATCCATCACTTGTAGTACAAAATTATTTAGTAGAATGTTTTGACCAATAAATTGATTAGAAAAACCAAATATGACAACCTCCCTGTCGCAGTGTTGGGTGATGTGTGTTTATAAGCGAGAGATCCCGGGTTCAATCCCGGCTAGATTTTTTTTTTAATTTATCATTTCTGAATCTGGTCTGGTCTGTGGAAGCCTTCGTTCGTGGCTTACTACCTTACTTATGAAACGAATGAGGTATCGTTCCTACGCGATATCGCGTATATAGTAATTAGGAGTAAGAGTTTAGCATACCTCTAACAAGTTAGACCAGTTTCATTTAAGACTGCAACATCACTTACCACCAGGTGAGATTGCCGTCATTGGCTTACTTGCAGTGGCATAAAACAAAAACTTTAAAACTAAAGTTGAGTTGTGCCTTCAAATTCAAATTCAAATAATCTTTATTCAAATAGTCCTTTAAAAAGCGCTTTTGACGCGTCAATAATTTTCATAGTAGTCATTTGATGGCGATAACTACATTCGAAAACTTAAAACTAAAGCTATGAGAGTTCCAAACGCGCCCGGTCTAAGAAAAAGCCCACAACAAACTTAGCCAGGTAAATTTTCTTCTTGTTATCAGTATCTCACATGCCACTTAAAATTATGTTAAGAGCTATCTTATTAGAGCAATATTTCACACCCATGCTTGTTAAACTTTTACATAATCCTTTACACTATAGTAGGACTTTCCTACAAGCTTACGTTTTGTATAAACTTGAATTTCTTATAACCATGAATTGGATTTTTAAATTCTGTTAACATTAGCAAATGTCAATCGGTCCATGACAAACAGACAGAGTAAAAGGATGAACGCAAATAGATAGACAAACATGACAAAACTATAAGTTACTCAAACAATGGTTCAAAAATTGGAAAATAGAAGTAGTACATTAACTACATAAACCACGATGTGACGGTAAATTTAGTTCGCGTTACGGGAATTCCTCGCTGTAGTTAGCTAATAACAGTAAATTGTTAAAAACTCCGTTATAATGCGGCGTAACTTGCAACACATGTGCAATCAACTTTAATACTTTACTAAGAGTCTGCACTAAAGTTGAGTTATGTCTTTAGCTTTATATTCTTCTTGCACTTGTGTAACAACGATCTTCCTAACGTACTAGTAGGCTGAAGTAGATTTACATATATAAGTATATACTTGTATATGTAAGTATGAAGGTCAACTCATATTGATGAAAATAACGAATAAATATTAATATTTACAAAGAGTCTGCAGTAAAGTTGAGGTATGTCTTTAACTTGATAATCTTCTTATTGAAAATGACTGAAGAAGTTTTCCTTTACATAATATATAAGTATAATAAAGTCAACTTATACGGAGGAAAAGTAACTCAATGAAAACATAAGTCAACTTAAGCCTACATGTACATATAGTTAACTATGTCTACTCGATATAATTAAAATGTGGTTTACGGTGTTAACGTCACGGTAATAATTATCTTATGTAAAACCCTTGAATAAGCATATACCGTGTCGTTGTTTGTGAACCTCAATAAATAAATAAAAAATAAAATAAGGCAAATAGACGGACAGGTACACAATATAGAACAACATATTATCTTATAATAAATATCATATTATATTATCAACAACTTATCACTGAACTCAGAAGAGTGGCATCGTGGATTATACTCGTATGTTACCGGTATATGTAGATTTAGGCAATTTTTATATGTTCATAAGTTTTATGATCATAAATTTTTATACTTTTTATATTAGTCTACTCCAGCAAATTAGGTTTATCATCCTGTAAGGCTAGAACTAAGAGGAAATAAATAAATAAACATAACAAAACTATAAACTACCCTAAAAATGGTCTAAACACTGGAAAGATGAAGTTATACATCAACTTTATCAACTACGGAGTGACAATAAATTTAACGAGCGCTCCGGAAATGCCCCAATGCAGTATGCTAACAACAGTTTATAGTTAAAAACCACGCGGTAACTTGTGGAAATTCGTCCTGTGTGTGCAATTAACATTCATACTTTATGAAGAGCCTGCACTAAAGTTGATTTATGCCTTCAAGTTAAAATTCTACTTCTGTTAGTCGACGAAAACGAAATATTTTATTGTATATATATGTTTTTTAGATTGGTCTGGATTGGATGTAATAGGAATGTTGGTAAAGTCGTTTGATGACCTCCGTGGTGCAGCGTTTGTCGTATTATAAAGTGGAAAGTCCTGGGTTCGATTGTCTGTTGTAGTGATTTATTACGCTAGTGTCAGATCAGCATGCATCTGACTACTACTAATAGCGTATCAAAAAATTAGAGCTTCCAAAACTACTTTAGAAACACGATCGTCCGTTACAATGCGCGACTACTTATGCTTTCCCAGTAAGACTTCCGATAGCGCGAGGTAAAATCGTACAGCGCCATCTATCGCCAAGCAAGCAACTAAAGACTGTTCGCCTGCTTTGAGTTCCACACTTTGGAGTCGCAACAAAACGTCAAAAAAAATTCATTCCGTGTACGCGTAAATTTTTAAATTCAACTTGTGTGTTCAAATAGTTTGGGAAATAAATCAGAAATTTGTTATAAAATAATTTATGTATTTTATTGCGCTTGTGTTTGGAAACCTGAGCTATAGCATAATAAATATTTTTTTTTTGTTCTGTAATTAAATATGAAGGTCAATGCAGGGTAGATAATAATGATCACTGCAATACTTTCATTAAAACGCAAGACTATCAATAGCGCGAGGTAAAGTCGGACAGCGCCATCTATCGTCAAGTTAGCAGCAAAAGACTTGTCGCCTGCTGGGTTAGAATTCCATTACTTGGAATCGTATCAAATCGCTTTTTACAAATCCAGTATTCGATTGGAATGCAAATGGAAATCAAACAATGATTACGGAAAAAAAGAAAAGACTAAAAAGAGAAGAAAAAAATGTACTAAAAAGTAAATAAGTTATTAAACCCAACTCGCCTTTAGTGTGCCTACAAAATTCGGAGAGCTTCTTGATTTCTCCAGAATCCTATCATCAGAATCACATCTTTTTAAAACAAAAATAAAATACATATTCCAAATCGTTTTCTAAATGTCACGAACCAATGAATGATTGCGGTAATAAATATAAAAAGAAGACAAATATGCCATGGTTCTGATTTATGCTAATTTTTTAGTGTCATCATCATCATCATCATCATCATGATCAACCCATTGCCTCTCTCAATATAACAAGGGTTTGCCTTGGCCTTATTTCACCACGCTGGCCATGTGCGGATTGGCAAACTTCACACGCCTTTGAGAACATTATGCACTCTCAAGCATGCAGGTTTCCTCACGATGTTTTCCACTGCACACTGATATTTTGCTGCCTCACTACAGAACACGGGTCTACTCTCAATAGGGAAAGGGTTTGGGCATAGTCTACCACGCTGGCCATGGGGATTGACAGCATTTGAAAACATTACGGAGAACTCAGGCGTGTAAGTTTCCTCACGATGTTACCTCTCGCTGAAGCAAGTGATATTGTAATCTGAGTGACCTCACAAGAGTGACATCATGGATGATATGTAACCGGATTTAAATTTAGGCAATTTTTATATATATATACTCTCTTAGGCTACTCTAGCAAATTAGGTTTTTATCCTGTTAAGCTAGAATAAGAGGAGATAAATAAATAAATAAATAAATAAATATTTTAATTGCTTAAAAACGCACAGAACTCGTTGAAGGTGCGTGCCCGGGATACAACCCCCGACCTCTGATTAGGAGGCGGACGGCCTAACCACTAGGCTCTCACAGCTTCTGTCTCCAATATAAGAGTATTAATTAATTTATTAATTTATCCAACCAAATAGAGACACTCTTTATTTTGAAGTTCGTTACCGTTTATAAAATTAGTGGGTAAATTAAAATGTTTGAAGTTTAAATTGTTATTTTTCGCCGCTATTTCCGCGGTATTATTTCATGTGCATTTGTGTTTGAACATTTAGCGAGTGTTTTTGTTTGTGTGACGTCGAAACTTTCCAAATTACTGCCTCGCAACTCCATAAAATATTGTTCTCATGCAAATGTCATTTACGAATATTGTTTCATTTGTGTTAAGGTTTTGGTGTTTTGTTTTTACACCTCTTCATCATCATGATCAACCCATTAGCGGCTCACTACAGAGCACGGGTCTCCATATGAGAAGGGTTTGGCCAACAGAGCACGGGTCACCTCTCAATATGAGAAGAGGCCCATAATCCACTACGCTGGCCATGTGTGGATTGGCAGACTTCACACGCCTTTCAGAACATTATGGAGTGAGTACTCCAGGCGTGCAGGTTTCCTCACGATGTTTTCCTTCACCGTTGAAGCAAGTGATATCTTATTGCTTGAACACGCACATAACTCCGAGAAGTTAGAGGTGCGTGCCCCGGTTCGAACCCCCGACCTCTGATTTGGAGGCCGACCTCCTAACCACTAGACTATCAGAGCTTCACACCTCCTTACTTCCTCCTATTGTTCCTTTTTCAGATGACATTGTAACGGTTACAACTACGAGTATTCCTCAAAAATCTCTATACATACTAAGTCCAGTATTATTTTCTCTTTACAATAGTACTCGTTGTTTAGACACTATTTATTTATTTGAATGTCTATATGATCTATTGATGTTTTTTTTTTCCTGCTATACTTTTACTCTCGCTCAGGTTAGCCCTCTACCATTCTAGACAGCATCATCACTTACCACCAGGTGAGATAGCCATCAAAGGCTAACTTGTAGTGTATAAAAAAAGAAAACCTAGCGTCCTATAAGATTTCTTTGTATCCGATATTGCTAATAACGAAGATAGGACTAGAAAACGGTAGACAAAATTTCTCGCGCGCGCATGTTAGACCTTCAGGGGTAATAGGTAAATAGGCTTTATTAATAATTTTGTTCACGTACCCGATTTATAATTATTTTAATAACTATGACTACTTCAATAGTAGTCATAGTTTTTAAAATAGCTTTAATAGTTTTAACCCGAGTACGGTCATCTGTACAAGGGTTAAAACTATTTCAATTACTGTAACCTTAAGTAAAATGAGTGTATACAAGTTAGTAAGTAAAGGTGTTTCGTTGAATTCTGGGAGAGCTTAATAAATTTTAATCCGGCCTGAGGCACTGATCCAGCTACAAATATACTAAATCCCCTTATCTTGTACGTAATTGTGTTATCTAACTTACGGAGATATTTATTTACTTACTTGTGACGGTAACTCTACTGGATTATTTTGGTACAAGCCTCCCCTCGCCCGTTTCACCCCATCCCTGAGGGGATGAATTCTTAACTTATTAGGCTACACAAAATTAGCAATTCATTTGAAGGATATTGTATGTTATTTTATTATAAATTCAAAAGTCAAATGAGCTTTATTCACGTGAACCTTTTACAGGCATCTGTCTAGCAAGCGTTCATATGTAACACATTTGCCATTATTTAAATTCGTGAGGCCGGATGGCGATAACTTCACTCGCCAACTAAAAACTAAAGCTAAGAGGGTTCAAATCGCGCCCAGGTCTAAGAAGAAACCCACAGTAAACTTAGCCGGGTTTTTTTATATCATCATCTCACATAATCGTGGGCATTTATTAAATTAAACTTTTGCAGTTGATAGAATCACCAAATTTTGGGGATGAAACATCAAAATTAGGTTTAAAGATCTTTATTCTCAGAAGAAACAGTTTACAAAAAAGAAATAGTAGGCCAAAAGTGGCGTGTTTATAAATTTACACAATGCTTTTTAAGTTTCATTTTGAACGATGCAAATGACTTTTCGCAAAAAATTTCTTTGGGTAAGCTATTATAAATTTGTGCTCACTCAACCTGTATTGTTTTACTGCCATAATTTGTTCTAGTTTTGTATAATCTTAACTTATGTCTATTTCGTGTGTTTAGATGTGATTTGGTTTTAAAAGTAATTTGTGTGTGTATGGTTTCGGTTAATATTTTTCTAATTAGTATACATGTTTTAAATTTACATAATTGGTTAAGGGAAAGTATGTTAGTTCTTTCATACAGTTCTTTAGTTGGAAAACGATAATCTAGTTGGAACGGGGTTTTTAATAGTTTGTTTTGAGATATTTGAAGAATTTTTTGGTTATTTTTTTTTTTTTTATTCTTATTTTTAATATAACACATACATCATTTATTATACATCAAACATTATACATAAAACTTAGATTAAAACTAAAAATCTTAAATCTTTTGGTTAAATTACGTTCATAAATCCTATTAACGCAAATAGCACGATGACAGTGCATGCCCTAAACTAGGGATCGGGTCAATTTATACATACACCCGCGTGACGTGTCCCCTGAACGTGACTAACTGGGGCGACGTGGCGCGAAGATAGATATTTAAATGTATTTCACTGACGCAACCGATATCCCTCTGCGAATATCCTGGTGACATTTCCCCATACGCAATACGCCACCGTTTACGTAATATGATTTGCAGTGAACGCCTCGCGCAGAGCAATTGTGCAAGGGTACTAATGGATCGTTAAAACATACAATCGGTCGTAGATTTTCGTACGTTTAACTAGAAATTTCATATGAATTACGTTTAATCAAATATTAAAAGAATACGACTAAATTTCAAAACAAGACTAAATATTTCTAGAGAGTATGGTCTTACAATTACCCAGTTACTTATTTACATAGAAACCAATTAGGGTTTACCATATCCCTTACAGGTTAGCCCGCTACCATTTAAAACTGCATAATTTCTTACCAGCACTTTTTTTTTATACACCACAAGTTAGCCCTTGGCGGCACTCTCACCTGATGATGCAGTCTAAGATGGTAGCTGGCTAACCTGTTAGGGGTATGGAAAACCCATACTCCCAATTTTTTTCTCAACGACATCGTACCGGAACGCTAATTCATTTCGCGACACGGCTTTGTCAGTAGGGTGGTAACTAGCCACGGCCGCAGCCTCCCACCAGACCAGACCCGAGCCAAGAATCGAACCCAGGACCTCCTACTTTATAATGCGACAGCTCGCGCACTGCGCCACGGAGGTCGTCAAATATACTGTAGTATATTGGGAATTTTCATTCATTTGTCTGCCAATCCGTACATGGCCAGCGTGGTGGACTATGGCCAAACCCTTCTCATATAGAGAGGAGACCCGTGCTCTGTAATGAGCCGATAATGGGTTGATCATGATATTGGGAATGAAATATGAAAAATACTCCTTAAATCCTGCAATGAGAGTAACACGATGACGTAGCATATCCTAAAAAACGGAACGGGTCAATTTATACATACACCCGCGTGACGGGTCCCCTGCACGTGACAAATAGGGGCGACGTGGCGCGAAGATTGATATTTTAATGTATTTCACTGGCACTACCCAGATCCCTCTGCGAATGTGCTGTTGAAATATTTGCCTACGCAATACGAAAAATCACTTCATCTATTAATGTCTAACACACGCAATATCTGTCAGTATAATTCATATCTATTCCTATAATTTTTTATCTATATATATATATAAATTATCTATATCTTATCTATATATATAAAAGCGAAAGGTCACTTACATACTTACATACTGACTTACTGACATACTGATTAAACACGAGATCTCAAAAACTATTGTACGTATAAAGCTATAATTTAGCAGGTAGTTGATAGTTAAGAGATGTCAGCTAAGAAAGGATATTTGGAAATTCCACCTCTAAGGGGGTAAAATAGGGGTTGGAAGTTTGTATGAAAATCCTATGTTTTTTAATTTAGAAACACGAAATTCGGCAATTTGACATTTACCTGTAGCTTATTTTCTGAAGCAGGGCAATCACGGGAAATCAGCAATTCTACGCAGACGAAGTTGCGGGCAACAGCTAGTATATATATAAAAGCGAAAGGTCACTGACGTACTTACTGATTAAACACACAAAAAAACTTGTTTTCATGCGTACTTGGGTAAAATGAAATATGGTATGAAACTCATAATAATTATTCGCACGTATGTGTGATCATTTCGTGCCATCAACAATTTGCATTGACTCGCGGTATGACGTAAATGGCTCCCCTAGGATTTACAACGCAATTATCATAACCGAAACCGAACCGAAATGGTAAAGAACAACATTAATTTGTGATAAATTCCGCAATGGACCACTGGCTTAAATAGATTGGCATTTGTCATATTAACAAGGAGGACGTGGACAATTTGATTAAGGTGCTTTTAAAAGCTTAGTTTTTTTAAAATACCTCAAAAAGCTTTTTTAAATATGCTTATTGTATTATATAGGAAGCCAATTTGATGAAGGTGCTTTTAAAAGTTTAGTTTATAAAAATACCTCACGAAGCTTTTTTAAATATGCTTATTATATTAAATAGGAAGCCATAAAGTCGCAATGTAATTACATTAAATTCACATTATAAATCATTTAAATTCAAATTTCCTTTAAAAGCATTTTTTATTTAGTTGTGTGATAATAATAACTTAATTCGTAATCCTACAACCAAACGCACCCTGAAAAAGAAGCCCACAGCAAACATAGCCGGGTATTGTTTTAGTTATCACCATCTCACGTCTCGTCAATATTAAGAACGTAGTGCAATAAATTAAAATCTTCAGTATACAACATGCTCACAGATTATTTGCAATGTCCTCAGCATTACCTGGCATCAGAAATGTCTATTGGATTCCGCAATACCATAGCTGGTTTCGCATTAGTGTTCGATTTATAGCTCTTTATCCTGAGTAGGTAAGTAAATAGGTTTTTAAATGATGAATGTAGCCCTAAGTTAGGGAACTTCACATTCATGAACATTCATGATTTAAAAACGTTGAAATTTGATTTAATTTCTATTTATTACTGGCAATCATTTAAGTTAGTCCAGCTTTATATTATTAATTAATTATTAAAAAACTAATAATCTTTCAGAAGCTTAACTTTACGAACTTTTTTAATTTTCCCCAAAATTGTGAGCAATTTCTTAGAACATTTTGTGCTCCATATATTACCAATGTTTTTTTTTTTTTATTTTCATAGATTTGTCTATGTGTTGTTAGTGAGTCAATGCAGTTCTGGTAATAATCAAAAATATGATATTATGTCGATAGCAGTTGCAACTTAAAATAATAAATCTATCACGCACCACGCTCGAGAGGTCGAGTTTGCCACGTTCGAGTAACGCATATGTTGAACTTAGTAAAAATTCAACTTTTATCAAGCACTCCCGAAATACTTTGTTCGATCTCTCGGAACTTTTATTTTATTTAGGTCACCGATGGAATATTCCTTCAGGAATATAAGTTAAATGCTGGCAGAGCGAGTCGAAATGATAAAACAATTAATTCAGTGTAACGACTTTAATAACCTTGCATGGATGGGTATAACTTTCTAAACTCAATTAGATTCTTGCGCATTACGTTCTCAGTATCTCTGTTCTACGACGAATGTTGATGAAATTGATTGAAGACCTAGATCTTTTCCATGACGAGGGTTTTGGTTAATTTGAAAATCTCAATTTTTTTTAACTATGCCTTCTATATATTGAGATATTAAAGCGTCTAAGCGTGACTGCAATTCCGAAAGATGAAAGAAATCTCGGGTAAGTAGATAAGCCAGAATGTTTAAATACATTTGATCATAATGAGTATACAAACACCATATCTGGTACAACATATCTGGTAGCAGGTTGCTTTTCAACGAACTTTAGTACAAACAGTATCAATGAAAAATCTCATATTTTTGTAACTATACCCTCTATATATTGAGATATTAAAGATTCTAAGTGAGACAGCAATTCTGAAAGATAAAAGAAATCCTGGGGTAAGTAGATAAACCAAAATGTTGAAATACATTTCATCACAATGAGTATACAAACACCATATCTGGTAGCAGGTTGCTTTTCAACGAACTTTAATACAAACAATATCAATGAAAAATCTCATATTTTTCTAACTGTACCCTCTATATATTGAGATATTAAAGCTTCTAAGCGTGACCGCAATTCCGAAAGATAAAAGTTATTTCATAATAAGCTAAAATTTATAAATATATTTGAGTACAATGAGTATACAACCACCATATCTGGTACAACATATCTGGTAGCAGGTTGCTTTTCAACGACCTGGGGTACAAACAGTATCAATGAAAAATCTCATATTTTTTTTAACTATGCCCTCTATATATTGAGATATTTAAGCTTCTAAGCATGACCTGAAATATAAAAGAAATCCTGGGTTAAGTAGATAAGCCAAAATGTTGAAATACATTTGATCACAATGAGTATACGAACACCATATCTGGTACGATCACAATGAGTATACAAAAACAATATCTGGTAGCTGGTCACTTTTCAACAACCTGGCTTACAAACAGTGCCAATGAAAAATCACTGAAGAACATCATTCTGATACCGGCATCAGAAGTATAATGCAAATCACACCGCCGCGTTTTCTCCGCTATTATCATAATGAGGGAAACGATGAAATACAATATTAATTTGTGATAAATTATGGAATGAGCAGCTGACTTAAATAGATGGCGTTTTGCCGACTGGTTTATTAAATCCAGGTCACCCGTGAAATGTTCCTTCGCGATATTATTGAAATGAGGCCTCATGTAAATTTACTTCGCTCCTCTTATTCTTTGCTGTCAAAAATTAAGACGCTCCTATTTTAATGCGTATTTCTAAAGCAATGATTCTTAAAGGCTGCTTTAAAAAAATACAGAAGAACAGAAGTAAATTTCATCACCTGCTTAGGTACATTCCTGACGCTACAAAGTGAGAGTTCGATGTTTGGGTCGCGACTGGTCTAGTGGGAGGTTGGCTGGAATAATTAGAAAATACTATTTTGAACAGTTTATTCACATCGTTCAAATGAGTATGAGATATGAGTTTTGTTAAATTTTGCTTTATATAGGCTTTATGAAGACAACCGTTTGGCAAGTTGTTGGCAAAATTCTGGCAGTTGGTTGCTCATCCAGCACTGCAAATATTATAAATAAAAATAAATAAGAAAGTAAATCTATTCTTAAAACTTAGATAAATACGCCAGTCAAAATTAAAACCTTTGTACCAAAAATATCACAAAACTGGCGTCCATTGTTATTGCTTTTTCGTGGACCAATCAGTGGCCACCGTTTTGGCGGGAACCAATAGCGTGGCGGCACGACATGATGAAAAAAATGAAAAAAAAATATTCAAAAAATACGTTTTACACAACATTTATCCGTTGTTGGGACATCCTTTTAAGTAATTATTTTACTTGTGCCAGCATGTCCCGCCTTCCGTCAAATGTATATAATATGTATTATATATGTATACATTCTTATATATATAAAATCAAACATCTTCATCATGATGACATCAGTAGTATTCTAGTCAAGTCAAGTTTCATACTCCTTTGTACATATACAAATTAATTACATTTAAGTCCATACAAACGTCTTATAAAATGTATATCTTATATATATTAATATATTATAGCTCCTTAGAATAGAGGCGCTAACACTATACAAAGCTAACAAACAATATCAATACAAACGATACAAAAGCTTGAGTGTGAATTGCTCTAACTTCATAGCTAATTATATTTTATTATTGACTATGTGAGATGGCGATAAAAAACCCGGCTAAGTTTGTTGTGGGCTTCTTTTTAGACCTGGGCGCGATTGGAACCTTCTTAGCTTTAGTTTTTTGTTGGCGAGTGTAGTTATCACCATCACTTCACGAATTAAAATATTGGAAAATATATTATATATGAACGCTTCATAGATGCTTGTAATAGGTTTAGATGAATAAAGCTAGTTGAAATTTGAATTATAATAAGGAAATAAATCAAAAAACATAGCGAATAGGTATATATATAACTCGTGATAGTTTGACACTGCCTAACTAGCTAACTCACGCTGGTAAGTACTGAGAGTTTGACCCAGACAAATTTACCAGTCTAAATAACCCAGGCCCGACCCGTGAATCGAAATATCGGCTATGGAAGTTGTCGAGTTGTTTATGAATAAAAAATAAGTCAATAAATGAAACGGGTTTCACTCGCACATATATGAAAATCTGTGTTTGGAGTGAGTCAAAATGGAATTGCCTCAAAAATGGAATTGCCTCAAAAATGGAAAGATTCTCAAAACCTGAATTGGAATCTGAATGGAAGAACTGGATCTCTTGCATTCGTTGTGTAAACCGTGGAACGGTCGTTAAGTCAACCGATGTATCAAGAGCTCGGAAGCCGTAAAAAACGGACTGAGCGTATATTTTCGCAACGTGTCAGCGCCGCGTTAGAATTCCAAACATATCCGTTCACGGTTGATTCTATCCTTGCTAGTCGGGTTTGTTCGATCAAAACTTTTGGCCACCGATTCCGGCATCTGTATATGCTGTAATAAAAAAAAACTCTGCTAAGTTTGTTATGGATTTCTTCTCATAGAAATAATGAAAAATGTGATATGAAAGATTCATAGATGTCTGTAATAGGTTTATATGAATAAAGCTATTTTTATGTTGATTTGCTGTGTGAGTTGGGAAGTTACTCACGAGTTTTGTTGGGTTTAGAATTACACGCACCGCGCACACATTTGCTTTTTTTTGCGTGCATTTACGCATTTTATTTTTTCAATAATTGCATTCATCATGATCAACCCATTCTCGGCTCACCACAGAGCACGAGTCTCCTCTTAATATGAGAAAAGTTTGGCCATAGTCTACCTCGCTGGCCATGTGCGGATTGGCAGACTTCACACGCCTTTGAGAACATTATGGATAACTCTCAGGACTGCAGGTCTCCTCACGATGTTTTCCTTCACCGTTGAAGCAAGTGATATTTTAATAGACGTTCGACCTTTGATTAGGAGCCTGACGTCTCAACCATTAGGCTATCACAGCTTCAATTGCATTCATGTACATCTATTTACTCACACATAATATCATGTCAATTAAACATGTTACGTTTCATTGTTTAAAATTACATATGTCGAATTTGAAGAATGTTTAACTATTGGAATTACTAGAAAAAAATAACCATTTAATGCGTCGTTCAATATGTCAAAATGGTTCGTCAATTTTTTATTTATTTTTTATTTTTTATATACTACAAGTTAGCCCTTGACGGCTATTTCACAGTTTTTTTTCTATTCCACTACAATCTATGCGATAGCCACCGCAATACCACCCGGTGGTAAGTGATGATGCAGTCTAGGATGGTAGCGGGCTAACCTTTTAGGGGTATGGTAAACCACACTTCTAATTGGTCACGGTCACGCGACATCGTGCCGGAACGCTAAATCGCTTGGCGACACGTCTTTGTCGGTAGGGTGGTAACTAGCCACGGCCGAAGCCTCCCACCAGATCAGACTCGAGCCGGGAATCGAACCCAGGACCTCCAACTTGCACTGCGCCACGGAGGTCATATTCCATCCCTTTAATATGCTGCGTAGTACAGTAGATAATAAGGCTATAGTAGCGATGTGCGTGCAAGTTCTCATTTTGTATACATAAACTTTGTACAGACAGACCCACTGGACGCAGCGGTCACTCCAAAACTCGTGGATTGCACTCGGGAGGGTCTGAGAGGTCCTTGACGCAACTTTGAGGACCCAAGAAATACTTGGGAGTTTTCGAAAATCCTACCACGATTTCCGTAACTTATAATCGACTTCAAAAACGAGAATATTGTGAACGAAAACGTAAGTTACGTCTTTTTCGGTAGAGTGGTAGTAGCAACGAACGCGCCCCACTCCCTGGATACATCACCTCTCAGATAAACTTACTATTAAAAATCTTAATTAAGAGATGATATTCTCCATACATCGATCGATTTCGTTCAGCAAAAGCATAAATTTTCACTCACTTCTTGAAATAAAAAAAACATGCTACCCGTAAAAACGCCTTTTAACCTTTTTTTTCTTTTACAGGATTCTGTAAAAGAAAAAAAAGGTTAAAAGGCGTTTTTCCTAAATTTTAACATATTCCGAATTTTTCGAAATTTTCCGGAGTTTTCTTCAAGACTCGTAGCGCTTCACTTCAGGCACCCGCTCGCAGCGAATCTAAAATAGGAACAGCCCCCATTTGCCTGGAACGTCAATATCTCAGCGAAATTTACTAAAAGTCTTAATAACATCCTATAGCCAAAGCCGTCCACTAGACTAGACAAGAGGATATATAATAAAAAGCAGAAAAATTTTCAAAATGTCAATATCAGTTATACAGATCTTCTAAATACCCACAGCACTTATACCGCGCCACAGAGGAAGTCAAAATGAAAAAAAAAAAATTACAAAGAGTATATACAGTCTCAGTTCTCAGTTTATATAACCTGAAACTTCACTTGAATATTCTCGGCGGCGACGAGTGAAATCTCGCAAAAAACATGGGCTCACGACAGCACGAGTCTCCTGTCAATATGAGAAGGGCTTGGCCATACACTGGCCATGTGCGGATGGGTAGACTTTAAGACTACTTAAAAAAAACTAACTCTACTGTGATAGCCTAGTGGTTACCCGTACAACTCTTCGGAGTTACGTGCGTCTTGAAGCAATTAAAATATCACATGCTTCAACAGTGAAGGAAAACATCGTGAGGAAACCTACATGTCTGAGAATTGCATAATGTTCTCAAAGGCGTGTGAAGTCTGCCGATCCGCACATGGCCAGCGTGGTGGACTACGGCCAAACCCTTCTCATATTGAGAGGAGACCCGTGCTCTGTAGTGAGTCGGTAATGGGTTGATCATGATGATGACTAAAAGAACTAACATTATGAAATTAAAATTATCACGCAGATGGTAGATTTTTTCCTATTTACTTGACACTTATATATTTAGGAAAATTTATACAATATCTTTATAAATTGTAGCCTATGTGTTATTCTGATGTATAAGCTATATTATTGTAAAGTGTCATAAAAATCCATTCAGTAGTTTTTACGTGAAAGAGCCATCTGGATGCCTGGTCCTCTTCCACCACCCGCTATTCCAGGTCATTTCTGCCACGCACCTGCAAATTGTTTAACCAGCTTCCATCTTCTGTGTTCCCGAATGGTTATAATATGGGGATCTTCAAAGGGCGGATTAACAAATTGCTCAAGGGCCAGCAACGCATTGGCGGTTCCTCTGTTGCTGGAAATGTTCATGGGCGGCGGCATCACTTACCATCAGGTGACCCGCCTGCTCGTTTGCTCGCTATATATATATATATATAAAAAAAAATACAAACATCAATCCATACTTACATACTTTTTTATAATATTAGTAGGATAAATGTATTATTAGGCCTAGAGTCGAGAGATGGGTCTTCCAAAGGTTTAATACATGAGAACGCATAGTAGCGTGCGGTACGTCTCAGTGGCCACTCGAGTGTCATTCTCCGATATATAAGGAGTTAGGACACGTCCCAAAGAATGAAGGACGTTGGATATTTGGTTTGTCATTTTCGTGCTTGAACATATAAAAGCCTACCAATGGTTCGAGCTTATTTTATATTCAGTTTGCATGATGTTAATAATGAAAAAGGCAAGATCTCTGTACATTTGTGTATTCGTTTTTCCTATTCGTTTGTTATAATTTTTTTTATTTACTGCAAGTTGGCCCTTGACAGCAACCTTGGTTGTAATTGCCAAATAAATAAATATTAATTAAAATACCGACCCCGGTAATTCAATTTATAGATAAATTGCGCGCTTGATAAGCACATAGGCTAATTGTCAGACCGTCTAAAAGAAAATGTCGGCTTGGCAAGCTTGAAAACTATATTATTAGTCTGTTGGGAGGTTTCAGCCGTGGCTAGTTACCACCCTTTTTTCTTAACGTGGGTAATCCTCATGGATACCCCGCGTCCGAGGAGACGCGGTGGTTATGTCTCTTACCGACTAAACCCCCACAATGCATTCCTTTCCCGCCGCCTGGGGGCCGGGTCATGGGTAACGCTCGCGCACACGTCTGTAACCAGGCTGGCAGAGTCCGTCCGTAGGACGGTGCCAACTCGGGGGCAATATCAGATGCCCCCCAAGGTTAGTTACCACCCTACCGACAAAGACGTGTCGGAAAACGATTTAGCATTCCGGCACGATGTCGCGTAGGAACCAATTAGGAGTATGGGTTTACCATACCCCTAACAGGTTAGCTTGCTACAATCTTAGACTGCATCATCACTTACCATCAGGTGAGGTTGCCGTCAAAAAATGACGGGTAAGTAATACGTCGTGTAAAATCAACAATAAAAATAAAAATCAAATCAAATATAAACGAAATTCCCCGGCTAAGTTTGTTGTGGGCTTCTTCTTAGACCGGGGCGCGTTTGGAACCCTTATAGCTTTAGTTTTAAGTTTACGAATGTAGTTATCACCATCAAATCACTACTATGTAAATCATTGACGCGTCGAAAGTGCCTTTTAAAGTACTATTTGAATAAAGGTTATTTGAATTTAATTTCCTTCCTTTCTTTAGTCCGCCACGACACAAGAAATGTCACATTTTGCTAACGTCAAAGCACCTAGCAGCAATTCTCAAAAAGTAGAAAACAAATTTGGTAGGCTAAGAGCCGGTGGGTGATTTCGTCATATGTATATTACATACAAATACCAAAATCATTTTGGTAATGTAAGTAGTTAGTTCTTTAATTATTGGATGGACAATAAAACCGTTAACCAAGTTGTTATGGTTGTATGATCTCACAGTGCTACCAATCGACGAAAATCGAGAAAACTTGCGTTGTAGACAGTGCGATCTATCATTTCTGGCTATTGAAGTGCATCCTCCCAGCATACTCGTACTCTACCATGAGTGCACGACTAAGAAAGCCTTTACGTCCGTTCTGATAATCACGTGAGAATCGTTTGTTGATCTACGTTTGACAAACTCCGTTGCGTAGCGCGGGCGCTGGCGCATTATAAAGTTTTAGTTCCTGGGTTTGATTTCCAGCTCGAGTCTGTTCTGGGAGGCTTCGGTTATGGCTAGTTACCACCCTACGAAAGAAGTCGTACAAAGTAACTAGCCACTTAGCGTTCCAGCACAATGTCGCGTAGAAACTAATTGGAATATGATTTTTCCATACCCTAACGGGTAACATGGTCTCCGGTATTCGTTTCAGAATAAAAATATCCATTGGCCATATATAGAAACAAAAGCTTCTCAAGTTCATTTTGATTCATCATAATCTACCCAACACCGGTCCACTGCAAAGCACTAGTTATTCTAGTAGTATACGCTGGATTACTGTGGATTAGTAGACTACATGCGCCTTTGAGAACATGATGAAGAACTATCAAGCAAGCAAGTTTCTTCAGCCCGCGATGTTTTTGTACCTTCACTATTGAAGCAATGGATATTTTATTCAAAATCAGCACTACTCGATTTAGATACACTCTTAAATTCAAGTAAAGTATATTACAGTTGCTGATTATTTTTGTCTTTTTCTTGTATGCTATTAATGACCTATAGATTGCAATAAACTTATATAAATAAATTAAATAAATACAGTTGTAGATAAAAGTACATAATATGTATTAGCGTGGCGTAGAAAAGAACTAACATTACGACGTTAAAATTATCACGCAGATGGTAGATTTTTTCCTACTTACTCGTACTTGACACTTATCGTCATATTATTAACAATTCACACAATATCTTTATAAATAGTAGCCTATGTATTATTCTGATGTACAAGCTATTGTAAAGTTTCATAAAAAACCATTCAGTAGATTTTACGTGAAAGAGTAACACAGTCATCAATCCATACAAACTTTCGCGTTTATATGAGTAGGATTTGTATGGATGTCGAACGATGTAAAACAGTAAACCGTCTTCCCCGGCCGGCTCTTAGACTATAATAGTGCCTGCATTTACGCAAATTTCATAAAACACATAAAAGAAACTCGCTCCTTTTATATTTACGTAACGTTGCATGTTGCAACTCGTTGAATATTATATTTTTGTGTCGACTGAAATAATATTAGAAATTTATTCATTTTACATGAATGTAAACATAAAGGGTTATTATGTTCGTTATTTATGTTTTTGTGTAAAACTAGCTTTTACTGCAACTTTTCACGTATAATTGTATCCAAGTGTTTTTTCTCTTTCGAGGTTATGCACGAGACTGTTTTTGTTCGATCTCTCTCCCCAGTCGTTTCTTTATTACTGAAAATCGTGGTCCTGGTGGTGTCCTTGCAACCTAGTGCTGTTTATTTAGGCAGGACACTGATATGTGTAGATGAGATTGCGTTAACTTGAAGTGTAAAGAAAATTTGTAATCGTTTGTTCAACTTAACTAGACGCGCGGAAGAACTGTCAATAGTGCAACATTACTCATTACTCATGATCACAATCCTCTTATTTTTCACAAAATTTATAAACTCAACACAATGGCTTATTTGATTGCAATGAAATTTGGCAAAATTGGCAATCAAAAATTAAGATGAAATTACAAAAATACCTACTATGGAATCCTATTACACTGAAAACAAGATGGCGACTAGAGCAATATTACAGAACAACGCTACCAATTCCTCACGCATCAAGTTAACTTGGATGGACTATATTTCATTTTAGTAACGATAACATTCGCTCAAAACAGGATGCTTTACAGGTATTGATGAGGATATCTGTCATATCGTCCGAAAGTGTCTTCGCAACGCGAGCCTTTCGGCGAACCGTTCCATCTCTGTTTATTTGATGTAACATCAACAGTTCGTGTTCCTAACAATGCCATTTCGGTCTATACCTATTTTACGGGTTTACCCGAGGGTGATAATGGGATAAAAGGATGGGGCCTAGTGATTCAAGGAACCTGTGATAGCCTAGTGGTTCAAGCGTCAGCCTCCTAATCAGAGGTCGGCGATTCAAATCCGGGCACGCACTTCTGACTTTTCGGAGTTATGTGCGTTTTTAATGAAATTAAAATATCACATGAGGAAACCTGTACGTCTGAGAGTTCTCCATAATGTTCTCCAAGGCGTGTGAAGTCTGCCAATCTGCCATTCTGTAGTGAGCCGGTAATGGGTTGATCTTGATGATGATAATGGGATAATTAAGAAGCCTCTAGTACCAGTAGAGATCTTTTTATTGGATCATTAAACTGCTGACAAAATAAAATGCCAAAGACAGAAGAAAGAAGAATATACATAACATTGTAAACTTCTGGAAATTACAAGAACACGCATAATTGAGTTACTACGCTAGCCTTTCAGATGTAAAGTTATAGGTATGTGATAGGAAATCCAGATGCGGATAGGGCGTTCTTAAAGAAGTAATCCTTTACTTATTTGGCACTTGTAAATAATTTATTGGTCCAAAGCTTGGCTGTATTGGTACAAAATTACTTTGATCAATTGTTATTGGTAGAGATCGCTCATTAGCGATAAGGCCGCATACTGCACCTATTTATTTTCTGTGTGTGTTTATTTCTTTTCTTTTTTTCTTTTTGTATGGTGTGCAATAAAGTATATTTTCATTTTTTTATTTCATTTTTCATTGGCACATCTCATCATCACCATCATGATCAACCCATTACCGGCTCACTACAGAGCACGGGTCTCCTCTCAATATGAGAAGGGTTTGGCCATGGTCCATCACGCTGGCCATGTGCGGATTGGCACACTTCACACGCCTTTGAGAACTTTATGGAGAACTCTCAGGCATGCAGGTTTCCTCACAATAATTTCTTTCACCGTTGAATCAAGTGATATTTTTTTTTTTTAAACGCACATAACTTCGAAAAGTTAAGAGGTGCGTGCCCGGATTCGAACCGCCGACCTCTGATTAGGAGTATGACGGCCTAACCACTAGGCTATCACCACTTTTTTTTTGGCACATCTAGTTGCACGTTAGTGTGATACGCGATAGATTCGATGTCTAATTTATAGCAAGTGATATGTTGAGGCGATAAACAGTCTCATATGAATTATTATCCAGGTGTTTATTGTACAGGTTGAAATTATTGATGTAATTTATTACGGGGTGATTATCGGTGGGTTTGCTTGGCACAACCTTCCCTTGATAATCTGAGAGATGGTGGGTGATATTGATTAAGTGCTTGGTGACGGTAGGCTGAAAAAAAAAATGCTACCATCGAAATTTTGCTAGACACCATTAAGTAAAATGTTTGTACAAGGGAAAATGAAAATATTTATTTATTTATTTTTATTATTCATGTACCAAATTTGTGATATCAAACTCTTACAAAAGAAGTATACAAAGGAAAGCTTATGTCTATTCACGTTTCGACCCAAAACCCGACGTAGAGGTTCTAGTGGAAGATTTTGTGTGGTGTTATATTATACAAATCTCTCGGTTGTCGGCGGAATATAGCAAATTATACTTGCTGTATACTTCCGCAAAGTAACGCCTGATTCTATTCATTATTTGTTATCAATTGTACTTTTATTTATTTATTTTTTCGGTTCAGCCACTCTTATACTTATTTACTTTGCAAATCTCCAGTCTAGCAAGAATAAAATGCTTTTGTAGTCAAGGGTACCATTATTATTATTAACGGTAAAAGTAATTCTTCAAAATTCACCACAGGCTCTCCTACTAATGTGTACGAAATATTGGCCACAAAACGTGTCTATTTGGGGTAACTGGGGGGTATCCTCTAAATGACCTCCGAGCCTAAATAAATATGCTTAAGCCTTTCGTAACGTAGGAACGGTTTATTTCACCATCTAACGTCCTGTTATGTTTCTATGTAGAACGATTTATTTTGTCTTATTGCCAATAATTATTATAGATAATCTTAATTACCGTAACACCATTAAAAGATTCATCTTCGGCCTAATATGATATAGCAACACAAGACGCCTATTCACTGTAAAGGATTATGTAAATGATAAATAAGCATGGGTATGAAATATTGCTCTAACAAGATTGCTCTTAACCTAATTTTAAGTGGCATGTGAGATGGTGATAACAAAAAGAAAATCTACCTATGTTTGTTGTGGGCTTCTTCTTAGACCGGGGCGCGTTTGGAACCCTCATAGCTTTAGTTTTAAGTTTACGAATGTGGTTATCACCATTAAATCACTACTATGTAAATTATTGACGCGTCAAAAGTGCCATTTAAAGGACTATTTTAATAAAGATTATTTGAATTTGAATTTATTTTATAGATAAAAAACAATGTTTATTCCTAGTGGTTAGGACCTCAACCTCCTAATCAGTGGTCAGGGGTTCGAACCGGGGCACGCACCAATATATATAAAACTTTTCGGAGTTATGTGCGTTTTAAAGCAATTAAAATATCACTTGCTTAAACGGTGAAGGAAAGGAAAAGTCGTGAGGAAACCTTCATACCTGAGAGTTCTCCATAATGTTCTCAAAGGCGTGTAAAGTCTGCCAATCCGCACATGGCCAGCGAGGTAGACTGTGGCAAAACCCTTCTCATATTGAGTGGAGACCCGTGCTCTGTAGTGAGCCGAGAATGGGTTGATCATGATGATGATTCCATATAAGTTCCGACAAACAACAATCAGCATGTATAATTTGCTTTATTCCGCCGACAACCGGGAGATTTGTATAATATTACACCACACAAAGTCAACATCTCCTGAGGATGATCCGGTGTCGGGTCGAAACGTGCGTAGAGGTTCTAGTGGAAGATTTTGTGTGGTTTTATATTATACAAATCTCCCGGTTGTCGGCAGAATAAAGTAAATTATACTTGCTGTTTGTTTATCATGGGCTTCCGCAAGGTAACGCCTGCTTCTATTCATTATATAAGTTCCGATAACAATGATCAAATTGCTATGAACAGATTGGTGGGGTGTTCTAGAGACACGAGGGTTCCTGGCTCAAAAACCTTTTAATCTATAAAAGTTAGTTTTATTGCTAGTAAATAATTTTTAGGTTTATAGCAAGTTAAGAAAAGATTTCGAGGCTTTCTATATTGCTTTCACTTTAATGTTTTTAATTTACCCTCATTATGAATATTTTTTTCGATAGCAAACCCAACTTAAAAATAACTTTAGTCAAACGTTACAAAGTTTAGAGCGTAAATACCATTTCGGACGCACTGGAGTGGAATTATCAGGTTTTATAACTTTAATAATCCAGTTAAAAACGTCGACGCTGACTTTGTAATAAGTTTCTTTTAAATAATTTTATCGCGGGTAGACAGAAATTTTTTTACATTTATTTTTTGACTGTACCTTTTTTCTTTCGTCTCGTTGAAAGTGTATCGGTATAAGCTCGGTAATTAAGGTAGACAAAAATGTATCGATAAAAAAAAGGAGAACGAAAAGTCTTCACGAGCTATAACATTTTGATGACAGGGCATTTCGAAAATAGAGTATAGAGTCGCATTGCAATTTCCCCGAAATCGCCATTTTAGATCTTGGCGTATTCAAATAGGTAACTTTAAAGTTTAAGTTCCTGTAATTTATCTTAATCGACTCTGCAGAAGTTGCCCAGTATCCGTGCGGACTAAATAAGTTACCTCGAAGTTTCTGGTAGCAAACCTAGAGAAGAGAATTTCATTAAGTTGTTATCTCCTAACTAAAGTCAATTAATTTGCCCGAAATACCTAACTTAGCACGGCACTTCAGAATAAATATGGTTAAATGGTGTTACCTAACATTTCCGTTATTATTGAAGCGATGTTTGCGATTGTTTAGCGATAATAAATTTAAATTATAAATTAATTTTGTTATTTAGTTCTGCAATGATATTTAGGACAATTTATAATAAAAAAATATTTTATTATTAATTTTTATTATATTTTATTAATATTAATACATCCATTAGTACCAGGTAATTCTGTGTTGTGGGTGATTATGAAGCATTTCCCAACATGATATAATCGGTCTCGGACGCTCTAAATAATTTCAGTTACTTTTTTTGACTTACTTTTTTTTAGTATAATTTTAACTAACTTTTTTCTGTTATGTATTTCCATATCGCAAATGAGCAGACGTGTCACCTGATGTTAAGTGATTACTGTAGCCCATGAACAACATCAGAAACAGACTAGCCGCCGATACGTTGCTGGCTGAACCCATCCACCAAATCGGTTTTATGTGTATTATTATAATATAATATTTTATACATAAAAAATATCTTTTTTAGTATTATTTATTGTGTATTAAAATTTATATATTGCGCCGCTACCCTTTACTTTCATTGACAAGGGTTGTCTACGCAATACCTTTCCATGCCAATAAATATATTTATGAATATATAAAAACTAAAGCTAACACTGCGTTTTAAGTGCACTGCCCTGTCTGTTATCTTAAGATAATGTTGGAGCGCTCTCAGTCCTACGAGGGGCGATATTTTTCCGTATGACTGCGTAGACGCTATCAGTTCAGTTCACCAAAATAATAAAATAAAAATAAAATTAAAAATATAGAGGCAGTCCCCAGCATTATTCGTTATATATTATTACTATATTGGGACCCCGTTTATTAATAATAATAACCTGTTCGGTAGACATGCAGTCACAGTTTATCACAAAAAATAATAATTGCCGCCAACAAAATTTGTTTAGTCTAAGAAGAAGCCCACAACAAACTAGCCGGGTTATTTTTTTTTTAATTACCATCTCACATAATGAATAATAAATTGTAGAGTAGTTAAAAATACCTATGGAGATATTGCAATGTAATATGATTTTCTATAAACTTTCCTTTTATAAACACTTTGAACTTTTTGATAGACATGAAGTTTGTTACATGTTTGGTAACATAAAATACTTAAACAAGGGAAATTTTAACTTTTAATATAGTATTTTTTTATTCAATGCATATTATCAGTGACAAAGTTAGCTTTTTTGCTGGAAACAAAGTGCTTTATGTTCCGCCATGTTTTTTTTTAATTCATAGTGACTAGCAAAATTTTGTTGGCAGCAATAACTTTTTTTCAGTTTTTCATTTACAACCTACAACCTTAAATAGTGTATTCGTTATATTAGATAATGCCTAGTATTAGGTCATTAAGGCTGAGGATATTTATATCTATACATAAATATAGATTCCTCTCTCCAGTCGTTCCTTCATTGCTGAAGATCGTGGGTCTGGTGTCCTTGCAACCTTGTGCGAAGTAGTTGTTTCTTTTATCGGAGCCAGTGGAAACAATTAATCCCTCAGCTGTTTTGCTCATCTGGTTGGTGAGCAGACTCTCGATCTTTTGCTATCTGTATATATATATCTTCAGCTTTAATATATATGTATATATATTAGGAGTGTGGGTTTACCATACCCCTAACAGGTTAGCCCGCTACAATCCTAGAATGCATCCTCACTTACCACTGGGTGAGATAGCCTTCAAGGGCTAACTTTGTAGTTTATAAAAAAACCTTATTATTATGATAGTCAAAGGCGTGTTGCCAAGCGATTAAGCGTTCTGGCACGATAACGCGTAGACGCTAATTAGGAGTATAACCGGTTAGGGGTACGGTGAACATACCCCTAAAAGGTTAGCGTTAAATCTTCGTAGATTGCATTATCACTTACCACTAGGTGACATTGGCGTCAAGGGCGGATATATAGCATCAATTAGGAGGATAACGTATATATATATACGTTATCCTATATATAAATATATACATACATATCATTTAGGTCGATAAGTTTAATTAGTACGTTGTAGTGTGAGTTGGCCGGTCGCCAGATGGCAACTACTCGGCTAAATGCATTGTGATGCGCTCGTTAACACCCTCTACGAGTTTAATTGTGTTTCTTACTCGTCCCCAACAAAGGGGTTTGATTATTACTTTTTTTAATTTCGTACCTTAAACGTACATTAATGTATAATTGAGCAAATCCGTAAGTACACATCTTTGTACTTATTGTATTATTTTTATTCCTTTTTAAGTTATGAAGCAGTATAAGATGAGTGCGGGCTAACCGGTCAGGGGTAATTTCACCATACCCCTAACCGGTTATACTCCTTATTAATGTCTACGCGATATCGTACCAGAAAGCTTTGCAACACGTCGCTGACTAATCACAAGGTTATAATATCATGAATAATTTGAAACATTCAAGTCGGAGGTTGGTTACCTAAACTTAATTATAAAATTATTTTAAAATAAGAAGTCAAGTATATACATATGGTAGACTAATAAACCAAAAATCTCAGTTTCTACGCATCATCGCTTCGCTGCATGACGGTAGTGTGGTATATAACCACGGCCAAAGCCCCCTCCCAGACCCGACTCGAACCGTCTTCTAAAATTATAAAAACTCATTTATTAATTATCATTATTTATAATTTATTAACCCAGTGCAGGGTCAAGGGTCTCCACTCACTCCACGCAAGGCGTAAGGTGCATGACGGAGAACTCTCATGCATACAAAATCCTCGCGATGTAGGTATTCCATCACCGTTAAAGCAAGTGATGATTAAATAAAATAGTTATATATATATAGTTATAGTAGTGATTAACAATGCTCATAACTCTGAAGCATGCTGGGGTTAGAACTTGAATGATAAACGTCGACTATTTCAAATTTATCCGCACCCACACCCAGACCTCCCGTCTCACAGGCATACCCACACCCACACCTACAAACAAATCCACACCCACACCTACACCCACACCCACACCCACACCCAAGTCACATCCAAAGCCAAACTCCAGTAAGGCTAACTAACATACATGGCACACGATTCTACAATTTTCTCTTTTATATTACTCTATTTATATTAGAAAAAACGACGAGTTGTTTATGTCAACAGATTTTCTCGTCTTCTTCATAAAAATAGACGAAAATAATCTCGCAGTGCACACACAGGATTGTCCGATGGATTCCGTACCTCGGAGCTACAAAGCGGTATTATACCCGGCAAACATCCTGAAACATTGCAGCGATATTTGTAGAGACGATTCCGCTGGCCTTTGCAACTGTATTTGCGTCCCAACCCGTTAAACAACGAACGCCATCTGGCCTTGAAATACTTATATATATAGTTATAGTAGTTGAGGTGTGTTGTTATTGGGAACGGGCGTATAAATGAAAGAACGACCGATCTAGTCAAAGGATCGTTTAATACTACTCAATACTCCACTACATCATCCCCCTAAAATTAAAAAAAAAAAAAAAACAAACAGTAAGTTTTTTTTTTTTTTCTGAATACATGCTTATAAAACTAACAATAGGTTTTTTATTTCAGTAAAATTACCTTTTAAAATGTTTCGTACGATTCTTATGAACTATCTCTTCCTTATTATTCTTAATTATCTTAACATTAGGCCCAACATCTTCAATTACTACATATGGACCGTCGTATAGAGGATTCATTTTAGTTTTACTCCCATTTTTAATTAAAATTAAATCATCTTTCTTATAACTAACTGGATTTTTATTTCTATCGTAAATTATCTTTCTAACTAACTTACTTTCCATTAATCTTTTTCTTGCATCTTTATGCGCAAGTTGCAATCTATACTTTAACTCTAGAGCGTAATTGTCCGAATTATACAATGGCTCTACGTCATCCTTTAATCGACTTGGAATATTACACGGCTTACCGTAAACAAGTTCATATGGGGTATATTGAGTTGATGTATGTATAGTTGTATTAAAAGCAAAACACCAAAATGGTAGCCAATAGCTCCATGTGTAAGTATTTTCTTCACATTGAATACGTAAAAAGTTTCGTAGGTGTTTATGGGTATTTTCTAAAGCTCCTAAACTTTGATGATGATATGCTGTAGAATGGATTTTTTGTATTCCTAATAACTTACACATTTCCGCCATCGTTGACGACAGGAACTCCATTCCACGATCAGCTCCAATGACCTTCGAAACACCATATCGCAATACAAAATTACTTACGAATGCTTTAGTTACCGTCTTAGTATCCTTTGTTGGCAATGGGTATGCCTCCACATACTTGGTAAGTTCACACTGAATGGTAAGTATGTATTGGTTACCTGCTTCATCTTTATCGAATGGACCAACAAGATCTAAAAATATTTTTTCAAATGCCGAGTTAGCAGTCGTTGTTATAACCATAGGTTCTTTATGACTAGGAGAATGTTTCATTATCTGACATTTACTACATTTACTCACATAGTTTCTTACATCTGCTTCTAGTCCTGACCAGTAATACTTACTCTTAATGTTATTTACCATTCGTCGAACGCCGGCATGTCCGCTCGAAGGTAATAAATGAAAATCATTAAGTATGACTGTTTTTTCGTCTTTATCAAATTCAAATTCAAATTCAAATTCAAATAATCTTTATTCAAATAGTCCTTTAAAAGGCGCTTTTGACGCGTCAATAATTTACAAAGTAGTGATTTGATGGTGATAACTACATTCGTAAACTTAAAACTAAAGCTATGAGGGTTCCAAACGCGCCCCGGTCTAAGAAGAAGCCCACAACAAACTTAGCCAGGTAAATTTTCTTTTTGTTATCACCATCTCACATGCCACTTAAAATTATATTAAGAGCTATCTTATTAGAGCAATATTTCACACCCATGCTTGTTTATCATTTACGTAATCCTTTACACTATAGTAGGACTTTTCTACAAGCTTACGTTTTATATAAACTTTGAACTTATTGAGAGACATCTCAGAAATCTCATTAGGCAATTTGTTATAAAATTGTATACAATTACCTTTAAATGAATTTCTAATTTTTTGTAGTCTAGTAGCGTGCAACACAAGTTTATTTTTACTTCTGATGTTAAGATTGTTGCAATCGCATTTTTTATTGAATTTTGTTATATTTCTGTGGACATACATTAAATTTTCAAATATGTATTGGCAATGCAATGTCATTATTTTTACTTCCTTAAATTTTTTTCTTAATGACTCTCTTGGAGCCATATTATAAATTGCACGAACAGCCCTCTTCTGCAGCACGAATATAGTGTCAATATCGGCCGCATTACCCCATAATAAAATACCATATGACATAATACTATGAAAGTAACTAAAATATACAAGCCTAGCCGTTTCTATGTTTGTCATATGGCGTATCTTTTTAACCGCGTATGCAGCAGAACTAAGTCTGTTCGATAAATGATCTATATGAGGGCCCCATTGAAGCTTTGCATCTAAAGTTATTCCAAGAAAAACTGTAGTATTTACCAGTTCTAATTCCTCATTTTTAAGCAGTACAGTGGTATTTACATGTTTAACATTCGGTAATGTAAATTTAATGCACTTAGTTTTTTTTTCATTTAGTGCCAAATTATTAACTTCAAACCATTCTACTACTTTAGCGAGATAGTTGTTTACATCGTCAAAAGCTTTCTCATGACGCTTAATTTTAAACATGAGTGATGTATCATCAGCAAACAATACTATCCCATGACTATCCTTAGCAAGGTAAGGAAGGTCAATAATGTAAATGAGGAACAGAAAAGGCCCTAAAATAGATCCCTGAGGGACTCCTATTTTTACAAATGAACCGTTAGACCGCTTTCCATTAACTTCAACTTTTTGAATTCTATCGCTTAGATAAGATATCATTAAATCTAGAGCAATACCCTTAATTCCATAGTGGTGTAATTTTCTGACCAATGTTTCATGTTGAACACAATCGAACGCCTTGGACAAATCACAAAAGACACCAAGTGCGTCACGTGACTCCTCCCAGGCTTCAAATATATTGTGTACTAACTCAACACCAGCGTCGGTCGTTGAGCGACCCCTTGTAAAGCCATATTGCTTATTGTGTAATAAATTATTGTTATTAAAATGTTTCAGTAATTGATTTAATAAAAGTTTTTCAAAGATTTTACTGAAAGTGGGTAGTACAGAAATTGGTCTAAAATTACTGGGGTCGGCTGTACTCCCCGATTTAAGCAGTGGAACTACTTTACTATGTTTCATTAAGTCAGGAAACACACCACAATCTATACAATTATTAAATATGATTGCCAAGTCAGTTGCAACAATATCAATTAAGGATGTAACAATGTTAACGGAAATGCCCCACAAGTCATTAGTTTTCTTGTTATTTATTAATTTAAAGGCCTTAATAACGTCACAACTGTTAACATGACTGAATGTAAAGATGCTACTACATTCAGGCACATTAACATTTAATAAAGAGAGAGCAGAATCTGGTGAAGAGTTCAATTGTTTTGTTGTGGAGACAGGAATATCGGTAAAGAAGGTTTCAAATGCATTAGCAACCTCTTCATCCGATGTTACACATTGATTATTTACATTCAGTTCAAAGTCCCTGTTTCGCTGTGTAACATTTCCTGTCTCCTCATTAATGATGTTCCAAGTGGTTTTTATTATATTAGAGCTATTTTTTATCTTATTTTGTATATATTGTGACTTAGCCAAGATACAATCACGTTTAAAATTCTTGAAACATAATTTGACATGTTCTTTGAACTCAACACCAGTATTGTATTGTCGTTCTGCATACAGTTCATATAATTCTTGCCTTTTTGTATGCAGTTCAACTGATGCCCACTCACTAAAAACTAATGCATTTCTTATCAGAACAGACTTATTCGTAAATATAGAATTAAATACAGAATTAAATACATTAAAGAATGAGTTATACATTTCATTAGGACCAACGGTTGAAGGTAAGAATGGAAGGTCCTTTACTAAGCTTGTCCTAGTTATCTGTAATTCTCTTTACGTTTCTCAATATATGAATTTGGGGACCGGTCCACGTATATCTATTTTTTATTTCTTCACATAACTCTTTTAAAAATAAACTGTAGTACATTTCTTTTATAATACATATTTCTTTTACATTTATTTTATTACAAAAATTACTCAACATACTCGCAAATACGTCTCGCGTGAATTGCGACATAAAATCGAGATTTATGTAAATTATCATTTGATTTTCTACATATGCAAAACATTGCTCTTCCGCAGTTATTTCTCTTTTCGCTCGTAATCTATCTAAATATTTTCCTTCAACTAATTTCATTTCCACGGAACCACTGGGAATACGTAATATTTCCGCTACTCTAGGTTGGCCTGACCTATCGTTGTCAGAAATATTTGGTAAACTTGGGTTTCCTAAATTACTATTCACATTACTTTCTAACTTCTTCTTTTGTGCTCGCGTCATTACCATAATTTTTTGATTAATATCCTTTAATTCGTCCGAAGTAATGGTCACCCTACTTAATGCATCAGCTACTACGTTATTTTTCCCTTTAATGTAGACAACATTGTAATCATACTCTTCGAGTTTTAACCTAAACTTTAATAATCGACTAGAGGGATCTTTAATGCTAAATAAATATATAAGTGGTTTATGATCTATCATAATGGTAAATTTTTTGCCGAATAAATATGGTCTAAAATATTTAACACTCCATACAATTGCTAATAATTCTTTTTCAATAGTCGGATAATTTAATTCTGCTTTGTTCAATGGTCTGCTTACATAAGCGATGGGTTTCATGTTACTGTTACATAGAACTGACCCGACAGCTATACCGGATGCATCGGTTTGCAAAACAAACTTGTTGTTCTCTGAAAAATTAGGGTACTGTAAAATAGGTGGAGAAACTAAACTTTGTTTTAATTTTTCAAAAGCTATTTGACACTCCTTTGTCCATTCAAAAATTGAATCCTTCCTACAAAGTTTATTTAATGGTACAGTAATTTCTGAAAATTTCGGTATAAACTTTCGGTAATAATTCGAAAATGCAACAAAACGTCTCACCTCGTCTGCACTTTTTGGAATAGGATAATTTAGTAACACGTCAATTTTATTTGGATCCGGAAGAACACCATCTGTGGTAACAACATGACCTAAATATAAAAGTTCGGTCTTTAAGAATTCACATTTGTGTGGATTTACCTTTAAATTTACCTTTCGAAGTCGTTCAAATATATTTATTAAATTTTTATTATGGGATTCTAAGTTACGCCCATAGACTATTAAATCATCCATGTAAACAAATGCCTTATCACATGTAAGTCCTGATAACGCTATAGACATGACACGTGAAAAAGCACTAGGGCTTATTTTAAGACCCATTGGTAATCGCATCATTTGATATTGTCCTGAATCTGTTGTGAATGCAGTGACTTTTCTACTATTATGATCTAAACTTGCTTGATAATATGAAGACTGAAGGTCTAAATGACTAAAGTACATAGCTCCAGATAAGGAATCTAAAATTTCGGTTATATTAGGTAAAGGAAATTTATCATCCTGTATGACATTATTTACCTTCCTGTAATCAATTACTAACCTCCATTTTTTGTTATTATCTGTTGATTTTTTAGGAACCAAAAGTACTGGACTATTCCAATCGCTATTTGACCGCTCTATAATGTTATCGTCTAGCATGCTTTTAATTTGCCTATCAACTTCCGATTTCAATGACTCAGGAATTCTATATGGTTTAACATAAACAGGTTTCGTGTTCGGTTTTATGCTGATTCTCTGTTCCATTATGTTTGTCGTTCCTAGCTTATCACCTTCAAAGAAAAATACATCGGCGTATTTAGCACATATGCATTCTACCTGGTTTCGCTCGTATGAATTTAAATGTTCCAACTTTAATGCTTGTAATAATTTTCTAACCCGTTCTGTAGAAGGAGTTAACTTATCAAAAGTACATATTCTATAATCCTCTAATAAAGTTAGCTCTGGTTTGAATATATTTAATTTTTCGTCTGTGTCGCTAGTATTAAGTAACCGCACTGGTATTTTTCCATTTTGAACTTTTACTAAACTTCCTGCTAAAAATATATTTTCTGAAAATTGTTTTGCGCTCAAAGCGTACTCATTTTCTGTATGGTATGATTTATCTATAGGAACAAAATGAATCGACTCGCTTCTAGCTGGTAAAATTAAATAAATTTTATTTTCATTACTTTTATGAATTGGAATCGAACACTTTTGTCCATGAGTATACAAAGTTAGCTGATTTGTTTGCAAGTTGATATTCGCACTGTAAGTTCGTAAGAAATCTAACCCGATAATTCCATCCGCCTGACACGGCATGTCGTCCAACACGTGGAAGTTATGACGAAATAATACGTTGTCACGTGTCTCTAAATCTAACCATGCTACGTTTTGTGAACATATTTTACCTCCTAAACCACAAATTTCCGTTTTGTTACTATAAAGTTTTATGTTACTAGGTATTCTGTCCTTATGTATGATTGATAGTGTAGCACCTGTATCCAATAAAAATGAATATTCTAAGTTACCTAACCTAAATTTTAAAATATCTAAACCATTACACGTAGATAGTATTTTATGCTCGAAAAAACTGACACGGTTCGTTTAATTCGCGATTTTCTGGATCTGCAGGCTTTTGACTTTCGCCAACATAAGCTTTATGCTGGGTTATGTCACGATTTTGACGTCGGAAGCCATGAAAACTATTTCGACGCCTGCGGTAACCCCTATTGTTTCTTCCGCGGTAGTAAGAAGTATTATTACCTCGATAATTATTATAGTTGTAATTATTACGAGAATAGTTACCTGGGTTGTAGAACTGACCTCTGTTCACGTAACTAAGGTCGAGGCGACCTGGGTTTTGCTGCCATCTTCCTCTGCCAAGGGACCTACCTCTCATATGCATTACTACTTGCCCAGCTGGTTGAGATGACTCTTCATCCTCTGCCGCACGGATTGCATCCTTCAGCTCCTTGTAGTTACGTGCTGCTATGATTGTACCTAGCCTTCTGTTACGTAGTCCGTCTGAAAATTGTTTTATGGCCAACTTCTCATTTATTGGTCTTAAAATTTCGCTAGCTGTGTGATTGGAATCTGCCTGAGAAATTGTTAATTCAACAAAAAGTTCTTCTAATTTATTACCAAACTCTGCTATTGATAATTCATTTTGAGATAATTTGTTCATCTGAATTAATAAGGAATTTGCTGATTTTTTCGTCAGTAAAAATTTTTTTGATATCCGAGATCAAATCATCAACCGTTTTGTATTCAGGTTTTAGTTTTAATTTAGCTATTTTAGTTAAACGCGTCTTAATTACAAAAGCAATTAACAATTTCTTATCATTAAGGCTCTCCAAACACGAATTATACATTTCTATCCCCTGTATGATCTTTTCGGTAGTCTCTTCCTTGCCATCCATAACAGGAATCAAGGCACTTGCCGTTTTTAAATCAAAACCTGCCATGTCTAATGATGACTTAGACTCACTGTAACTTAATATTTTACGATAACTTGCTTCTATATTCTTACACAAATTTTCTATGACTAACTTAATATTCAGGGTTAGTTTAGTTTTCTTTAATATTCAGTTGTTGTATTCTTTAGCATCAAATGACTTAATATATAATTTATAGTTCTCATATATTTGAAAACCTTTTCTAATTTTACTTTTACCTACTTCCTCTAATCTCCTACTGGGACCTAATTTTCTAAGACTTACCCTTAAATGTTCTAAATCATTATATAAACTATTTAATTCTATTTCCATTAAATTAAGTCATTAGATCAACCATCAGTTAATTTGTATTCACGAAGTTATGTTCATTTTGCTTACGCTATTCACTATTTCATCAACACACTAACATCGTTGCCAGGCTGCAAACTTCATCTTCAAACTCTATCTTCCTCCATTTGTCCTCTTACGCCACATGCTGACAATCGCTCTTGCAATCTTCTTATAAAATCAGCTCGCAGACTTTCATTTACCCAACTTTGATGACATCTTTTGTATTTGGATATTCCTATATATATAAGTGCTGCTGCGCATATGGCCTAAATTGTAGCCACTAGTATATTATTTATTTGTAATCGATTCTCTATACTTGAATCTCCATGCTGTATCACCGTCTCTTTGTTTTCACATATACATTTTGAACATTGTTTGCCCATTTTATGTATGTTAGTAAAGTTTGTAGCGCACGTAGGTATTGCCGCGTGTCTAATTAGGTAATGCCCAGCGCGAACCCCGCGCCCGCGCTGGCAGGGTCGCCATGAGGTGTGTTGTTATTGGGAACGGGCGTATAAATGAAAGAACGACCGATCTAGTCAAAGGATCGTTGAATACTACTCAATACTCCACTACATAGTGATTAAATAACTCTGAAGCATGCTGGGGTTAGAACTTGAATGATAAACGTCGACTATTTCAAATTTATCCACACCCACACCCAGACGCCCCGTCTCACAGGCATACCCACACCCACACATACAAACACACCCACACCCACACCTACAAATACACCCACACCCACACCCGCGCCCACACCCACACCCACACCCACATCCAAGTCACATCCAAAGCCAAACTCCAGTAAGGCTAACTAACATACATAGCACACGATTCTACAATTTTCTCGTTTATATTACTCTATTTATATTAGAAAAAACGACGAGTTGTTTATGTCAACAGATTTTCTCATCTTCTTCATAAAAATAGACGAAAACCTCGTAGCGCACACACAGGATTTGTGCGATGGATTCCGTACCTCGGAGCTACAAAGCGGTATTATACCCGGCAAACATCCTGAAACATTGTAGCGATATTTGTAGAGACGATTCCGCTGGCCTTTGCAACTGTATTTGCGTCCCAACCCGTTAAACAACGAACGCCATCTGGCCTTAAAGTGCCTCTTACTTTATTTTATGCCACCCTTGGTCTTACGTTTAAATTTTAGCTATCTAGGTACCTATACCTACAGCTAAGATTTTAAATTCTTGTTACCCCTACTTGTATTTTAATTGCGAATGTAGATACATTTCCTTACGTAACAACGACGTTTGTAAGTATGGATGGATGGATGGATGATTGTTAACAGGTAATAACTACTGAATGTATTTTTGTGAAACTTTACAATAATGTAGCTTATACATCAGAATAGCACGTAGGCTACAATTTATAAAGATATCGTGTAAATTTTCCAAAATATGACAATAAGTCTCAAGTAAGTAGGAAAAATCTACCGTCTGAAATGAAATGAAAATATACTTTATTGCACACCATACAAAAAGAAAAAAATAAAAGAATTAAACACACACACACACAGAAAATAAATAGGTGCAATAGGCGGCCTTATCGCTAATGAGCGATCTCAGTTTGCAGTTAAGGAGCTGGGGCAGCCTCAGCTGTGCGTTATTTTAAGTCAAATTTAGAAAATAGTTTGCAGGTATTATAAAAATTTACATAATTAGTTTTTATAATACCTGCAAACTATTTTCTAGCCTAGTAGTTAGGGCGTCCGCCTCCTAATCAGAGGTCGGAGGTTCGATCCCGGGCACGCTCCTCTAACTTTTCGGAGTTATGTCCGTTTTAAGCAACTAAAATATCAAACACATCGTGAGGAAAACTGCATGCCTGAGAGTTTTCCATAATGTTTTGTGCTTTTCCCAGGCGATTTTTTAATATCTCAGACTCAATTGACGCTGTAAAAAACATCTTCACTTTTTAAAATATCACTATTTTCCTACCTTTTTCAGCGCCTATTATTTTTCATCCTTTTTTTAAGTGTAGAGAAGAATGTAGGAAAGAAATTTCTTCAATGCTCTTGTGTCAGAACAAATTCTTCTAGTAAAGCGCACTTTAAATTGACGACCTCCGTGGCGCAGCGCGCGCTGCCGCATTATAAATTTGGGAGATCCTGGGTTCGATTACCGGCCCGAGTCTGATCTGGTGGGAGGCTTCGGCCGTGACTAGTTACCACCCTACCGATAAAGAGGTGTCGCCAAGCGATTTAGCGTTAGCGTTTAGAAACCGATCATGAGTATGGGTTTACCATACCCCTAACAGGTTAGCTGGCTTCCATCTTAGACTGCATCATCACTAATCATCAGGTGAGATTACCGTCAAGGGATAGGGAGTTAAAAAGTAATTTCTTTATCGCGCCGTTTTCAAGTTTTCCTCGTGTTCCCGGTTTTATGGAGTCATCTGAATGGCGGCTCGTTTTCCGACATCATAAACATCTTTGCACTTTTAAAATATCGTCGTCTTCCTTCCCTTTTCGAACGCTTTGTGTATTTTTTCCTCGACAGCCAAGTGGCCGTTTCAAGAGAGCACAGATGAGAAACTCTAAGGCCTTAGAGGAAGTATTTTATACCAGAATATTGAAAATGAAGAAGCTCGTGTTTAGTAGGTGTAATTTTATTTTCAACTTTATTCGTCTAACTTTACGATGCCGCTGTTGAACCATCGTATTTTTTCTTTAACTTTTCGATAGTTAACTGTTCAATATAGGAAAGAGGGCATGCCTTTCGCTACCACGTTTGGCTACAGTGTATTAGGAAGCCTTAATGAATAAACTAATCTAACACATACTCTTAAAGCTTTGATACCCTAGTAACACAAATTTATCATCATCATCATGATCAATAGTTGGGACGTTAGGCCTAGTGGTTAGGACTTCCGCGTCCTCATCGGAGGTCGGAGGTTCGATACCGGGCACGCACCTCTAACTTTTCGGATTTATGTGCGTTTTTAAAAACAAATAAAATATCACTCGCTTCAACGGCGAAGGAAAACATCGTGAGGAAACCTGCACGCCTGAGAGTTTTCCATAATGTTCTCAAAGGCGTGTGAAGTCTGCCAATCCGCACATGGCCAGCGTGGTGGACTATGGCCAAACCCTTCTCATATTGAGATTAGATCCGAGCTCTGTAGTGAGTCGGTAATAGTTTATCCTGATGATGGAGATGGTGATAACAAAAAGGAACCCCGGATAAGTTTGTTGTGGGCTTCTTTTTAGACAAGAGCGCGATTGAACCAAATTTAAAACTAATTGTCGAGTGTAGTTATCACCATCAATATCACCTCACGAATTAATCTATTGAAAAATATATAACATTAAATATGAACGCTTCATAGATGTCTACGGTTTAAAGCTATTTTGAATTTAAATTTGTCTGGTGGGAGGCTTCGGCCGTGGCTAGTTACCACCCTACCGACATTTAGCGATTTAGCGTTCCGGCACGATGTCGCGTAGAAACCGATTGGAGTATGGGTTTACCATACCCCTTACACGTTAGCCGGCTACCATTTTAGACTCCATCATCACTTACCATCAGCTGAGATTGCCGTCAAGGGCTAACTTGTAGTGGATATAAAAAAAATAAAGAATTTAGTTGTGAATTCTAAAACAACAGATAGAAATAAAATAACTCTTGGCACTTCAACTGAATCTTGTTAGTGAAGATATTTTTTTTTTTAAGAATGCAATTTATTGTTGCCTGAATGTCATTCCAACAAATACTTGGAGTCTTAAAGAAACTTGATTACGAGTTCTCGACTCGACTCCGCTACAATCCGCTCCACTCGATCCAACCGATATTTTGTTTTTTTTTTTTAATCCGCGCGGCTCAAAGAGGACAAATTTGAATGCAAAGGCAAAGAAAGAATACAGTCTATACTTCCTTTGTGAGTTTACAAGTAGCGATGACGCTTTCTTTCACAATAATATTTAAACTCGGAAAAGGAAAGGAAATATGCAGTGCTCGTAATGACGCCTATTTTTATTTTTTATGAATATCTTTTTATTGAACTCATTGCATCCACTTTCTGTAATTGCGAATAAATCTGCATTGGATGATGAGCATGCATTAGTTTTGTAACATGTTGTGTAACATTCTAACTTCGCGCAAGCAAGACTACGGCTCTAGGGTCTTCAAAACACTTACTTTTCCCAAACGGTTGAGTTCAAAAAAATCTTAGGTATACGAAAAGCTTGTATGGCAAATTTAGTAACAAAATAGCTAGTTCCAGAACAAATTATGGTTTACCACAGTGATAAATTGGTCCAATTTATTGCTCCTGCGAGAAACGACAAAAAATGGTCACTAAATTGCTTGAAGTTTTCACACCTGCTTAATGTTAAGCCAAACCGGCGGTAAAGTTGAATTCAGTTAAATTTTAAAATGATTTCATCTTCTTAAGTTTTTTTAGTACTTACTTTATGGCAGCGGGTTAACAGTCATAGTTATAGTTAACCAAAACTCGTTATCGATAACCACCCGAATTCGTACCGGAACGTTAAATCACGAGCTGCCAAAGCTCGTGTTTATCACTAAGGACGAGAGAATTCAGAAAAAACATGAATGATAAATTCCCCCTTCCGGGGATCGAACCCTCGACTTCGTACTATTCACAGCGCTCATAAGTAAGCCAGGGAATTCTTCTTAATTAGGTAAAACTATAAACCTTAACGAATAGTTAAGAACCTGCCTACTTACTCGCAGCTAAGACGAAATTATAATACAAAAAATTTGATCTTGATCCAAAATTTATGTTTTGTAGCTTAATATGAGAAGAAGTTGATAATTAGGAGCCAATATTCTGTTGTTCTGTTAGTCTGCCAATCCGCACATGGCCAGCGTGGTGGACTATGGCCAAACCTTTCTCATATTGAAAGGAGACCCGTGCTCTGTAGTGAGCCGGTAATGGGTTGATCATGATGATGATGATGATGATTCTGTTATTTCCAAACCAGGCTAAGTTCATTGTGGGCTTCTTCTTAGACCTTGGCACGATTGGAATCCTCTTAGCTTCAGTTTTAAGTTAGTGAGTGCAGTTATCACCATCACACTTCACTAATAAAAATAGTATAAAATGTGTTTATATGAATTTTTAAACTAGCTCGCAAGTCCCTGTTCACTTAAGAGGAGCGGAGATTTTTTGCAATCCTCGGTCATCTCCGGTGGACTGGCAGCCTCATAGATGCCTGTAACAGGTTTACATGTATAAAGCTAGTATTCGCTCAGGTTGTTTTTTTGGTGACAAATAAGAAGTGGGATAACCCAGTTATAAGCAAATAATTTTTTTTGTTAATAAATAAATATAAATAATAATAAATAAGAAGTGGGATAACCCAGTTATAAGCAAATAACACACACTCTGAGTATCCAATTTGTTTGAGGACGTGTCCATTCCATAGACGCTATATAGATTGTATTTGACCGTATCCGACTAATAGGAATTTCCCTACGTTTCCGGCATCAAAAGAAGTGCTTTGTATGCTTTTATTGCTCCGGATGTCGGCAGTACTCCTTTTGGGATGCCGTAACTTTCAATAATTTTTCGTGGACCTTTTGGGTTGGTGGGAAAAAAAATATTTTAATGCTGTAAAAAGGTCGGACAGTATAGTTGTATTTCTTAATATGTATAGTTTACAATAAAGTGTATTCTATATTATTGTTAGTAGCTACTGAATTCAATTGCAATTTCGATTATATTCTGTGCTGTGCTGTGATGTGCTGTGCTGCGCTGTGCTGTGCAGTGCTGTGCTGTTCTCTTCTCTTCTCTTCTCTTCTCTTCTCTTCCTTTCCCTTCCCTTTCCTTCCCTTCTCTTCTCTTCTCTTCCTTTCCCTTCCCTTCTCTTCTCTTCTCTTCTTTTCTCTTCTCTTCTCTTCTCTTATCTAAAACTGGGTTATGTCGAAAATACAAATAAATTTACGTATACAGTCTCTTAGTGAGTTGCCTCATTGTTACATTAGATACTTTTGTCTACTTGCCACTTCGTAGGAGCTGTTTGTTCTTTGGGGATACATAAGCTGTCGTATAGTTGTTAACAAGACTTGCAAGTATTAGAAACTGTGAGCTGGTGAAATTAAATAAGAGAAGAGAAGAGAAGAGAGCAGAGGAGAGGAGAGGAGAGGAGAGGAGACGGAGAGGAGAGGAAAGGAGAGGAGAGGTGAGGAGAGGACGCTTTATGAGCTGAATTTTGACTTCCGGTAGTTCTGACGAAATTATATATAATAGTCAATACCAGTTTTTCTTGATTCAACATTTTGAATTCAGTAAGGACAGAGAGCCTGCTCATTGAGCTGGCTGTCAGAATAAAAGTTATAAGGATAATAAAGTTCATTTAGCGAAGTGGGTGATTCTATTATTTAAGAACACAGAAAAGTTTACAGTTGGAAACGAGCTAACCTGTCAGGGGTGATGACAGTGATATAACCCAAATCCCTACTCTGTTTCTAAGCGATACCGTTCCGGAACGCTGTATCGCTTGGCGGCATACCAAATCAAATGAAATCAAATCAAAAACAGCTTTATTGGAACTATGAATCGTTCATATAAATCGCATTTTTAATTATTTCTATTAGTGATGGCGATAACTACAACCGCCAACTTATAACTAAAGCTAAGAGGGTTCAAATCGAGTCCAGTTCTAAGAAGGAACCAACAAAAACTTAGCCGGGATTTTTTTTATCACCATCACACATAATCAATAATAAATTATGGTACCTATGGAGATAGAGCAATTCACACTCAAGGCGTGTGAAGTCTGCCAATCCGCACATGGCCAGCGCGGTGGACTATGGCCAAACCCCTCTCATATTGAGAGGAGATCCGTGCTCTGTAGTGAGCCGGTAATGGGTTGTTCATGATGGTGATGATGACACTCAAGCTTTTTTATCGTTTATATAATCGTTAATATCGTCATATGATTTTTCTATAAGCTTTCGTTTAATAAAAACTTAAAACTTATTGATAGACATCTCGAAGATATCAATAGGTAATTTATTATAAAATAAAATACAACTCCCTTTGAAAGAGTTACTAATTTTGTGCAGCCTACAAAACGGTACTACAAGTTGACGTTTTGATTACAAGATGGCGGAATCGTAACACACTTATTTTAATCTGTTTAAAATGTGGTTTTATGTCTCCGTTAGATTAACTTTATGGCCATTTGTTATCGCCGCGATTCTAATAAGCTATTTATTTATAGATTATGATGTATTTATTAATTTAGACATATTTACAAGGTGTCTGTAAGGGTTAAAATGTTAATAATCTGTATAGTATAAAACTTGATTAGAATACTATTATTAACGGGGAGATTTCGTATTCGTTTTGTTATATTATAGGTTTGTTATTGTTTGTGCAGTGACTAGTTTTTTGAATGGTTAACAGGTATTAATCTGAGAAAGGTTTGAGGGAGCCGCGTCCGTCGAGTGCGAAGTTTCCCGACCTTTGGCCGAAGTCTTCTATCAGATCACCGTATTGGATTTTCCGGAGTTTGATTCCTTCAACTTACAAAAAAACTTCCGCCCCTCTGCTAATAAATAAGAGTATGGAAAAAAAAGAAAAACGCTTCCAACGCAGTGACTTTACAAGATAAAGTAACATGAAGTTTTTATAAGCTGAATCACGGTCTTTCTGTAGGGTGAAGTTATCGTAAAGTATTTGGTAAAAATCTCAACTGAGATTCCTTTTGCGAACGGAAACAGTTGAAGCGCTGGCGGTCTGCCAACTGCGATGAAAAGTCTAACCATTCATGAGAATTATTAGTGGATATATAAATGGCGGCGGCTGAGGTAAAGGACCCTTTATGCTTTGACGGCTGAAGGTCAAACCTTGCTATGTAGCTAACTATATTATACACTAGACGATGCCCGCGACTTAGTCTGCGCAGGATTAGTATTTCGAGTAGCTTATATTGGCGTAGAAAAGAACTTACTTTCATCATCATCATGATCAACCCATTCTCGGCTCACTACAGAGCACGGGTCTCCTCTCAATATGAGAAGGGTTTGGCCATAGTTCACCACTCTGGCTATATGCGGATTGGCAGGCTTCAGACGCCTTTGAGAATATTACTGAGAACTCTCAGGAGTGCAGGTTTCCTCACGATGTTTTCTTTGACCGTTGAAGCAAGTGATATTGTAATTTTTTTAAAACGCACATTACTCCGAAAAGTGAGAGGTGCGTGCTCGGATTCGAACCGCCGACCTCTGATTAGGAGGCTGACGCCCTAAACACTAGGCTATCACCGTTTCCGTATCAGTAGACAACAATCGGTTGATGATTAGATTTGTAAATTAATTTTGGTGATATAATTATATTATAATTTAATTCAGCCCCGATTCGATATTAAAGCAAACTATTACATATTTTACGGCGCGCTCTAATTTAAAGAGCTGAAATATGAAGTTTAATAGATCCATAACTCATAGCTGGGAAATAATCACCATAAAGAACGGTAATATAATTTGAATTTCACTTTCCGGAGTGGCTCTTTGCTCGGCGCCATTAAAAGAAATTAACGACGTGGCGGGAAAGTTGACGTTTTGATTACAAGATGGCGGAATCGTAACACACTTATTTTAATCTGTTTAAAATGTGGTTTTATGTCTCCGTTAGATTAACTTTATGTCCATTTGTTATCGCCGCGATTCTAATAAGCTATTTATTTATACATTATGATGTATTTATTAATTTAGACATATTTACAAGTTGTCTGTGAGGGTTAAAATGTTAATAATCTGTATACGTACAAAAGAGTATAAAACTTGATTAGAATACTATTATTAATAGGGAGATTTCGTATTCGGCGGGCGCGGTTTTTACATTCTTTCTTGAATTAATGTTTGTGTTGGTAGTGTTATATTATAGGTTTAGTGTTGTTTGTGCAGTGACTAGTTTTTTGAATGGTTAACAGGTATTAATCTGAGAAAGGTTTGAGGGAGCCGCGTCCGCCGAGTGCGAAGTTTACCGCCATTTTTCCCTAACTTGAATTCTCCATTGCTATAAACTTGACATTGGCTTATCTGTGTAAAGCCATAAAAAGAGAGAAAAAAACTTTATGCCAATTTAAATTTAGGTTAAATTTAGGTTATGTGGTTCGGCATTTAGTTCTTATAACTTACGCTCATGGCTAGATTTATTTTTATCGTGGATAAAATCCTCATGGATACCTCTTAATTACGATTTCAAGCACACGTGTCAAGTTAATTACTTGGGGTTGTGATTTATTTGTTTAATGCCACTTTTATATGAAAACTGAAATATGTAACTGTTAAAATTTTAATTATTTCTATAAGCCGAGTAATTGCCATAGTTTTTTTAAAGCTAAAGCATACAAATACAGGGGTCTAGGCTCTGAATATGATTGTGTCCCATTCGGTGTCGAGACCCTTGGTCCCTGGGGTCCTAGCGCTATAGGGCGTTTAGGGAAATAGCATAAAGGTTAGTCGACATCACAGGAGACCGAAGAGCTGCCAGCTACCTCGGACAACGAATTAGTCTTGTAATTCATTCAAAGGGAGAACGCTGCCAGTATCTTCGGAACCTTGCCTAAAGGAATTCCTTTTAAAAATATATTCCCGGCTCGAGTCTGGTCTGGTGGGATGGTTCGGCCGTGGCTAGTTACCGACAAAGACGTGTCGACAAGCGATTTAGCGTTCCGGCACGATGTCATGTAGAAACCAATGAGGAGTATGCACTTACCATACCCTAACAGGTTACTCCGCTACCATCTTAGACCGCATCATCACTTACCATCAGGTGAGATGCCGTCAAGGACTAACTTAAAATATATTTATATTATATTTTTTAAGATTTTTAGTTTCAGGTTCAGGAAGTAATGTTACGGCCTAACCTTTACCACCATACCTTGTATCTAGATATATTATGTTAAAGCTGCAAAAGGTCGTCAACCTCTTGTGAGAGATTCACGATTTTAGATGAAAAACTTTACTTATTACTTTCTTGCGTAAAAGTTTAATAGCATCCGATGCCCGCAACATGGCGGCGTTTGATACATCCCTACTATTGATTCTCCATTTGCCAAACAACTTTGTTTCCCCGAACTGACATTAGGATAACTAATGTTTTCCCGCGTAACTTCCTATGGGGATTTTCGTGTTATTGGGCCAGTTCCGCCATATTCAGTGTATTAACGTACTCTGACCGCAGTTTCTCCCGTTATCAACTACTGATATTACGCGCGATCTTTCCCATTACAATTTGTTATTGGCGGGAGACAGCATTAACAGTTTAATTTAAAGTGGTACCAAATAACCATTAGACTTCTTCTTCTTCAAGTGCCTCTCCATTACCGGAGGTAAGCAGTCAGTTTTTTGTAACGTTCCTTGTCCATGGCTAAACGGAACAGTTGTTCGACCGACTTGATGCCAGTCCACTCCCGTATGTTTCTGAACCACGACTTCTTTCGCCTTCCAACACCTCTTTTTCCAGCAATCTTCCCCATAAAAATAGTTTGCAGCAGGCGGTACCTATCGTTACGCAACCATTAGACAGTAAGTCATTTTATATAGACATAAGGGGTATTGTAAACCTATACTTCTAATTGGTTTCTACGCGTCAATGTGCCAAAACAGACCGCTCACGCGTTATATCAATAGTTGATAACGTTTTTTTTATACACTCCAAGTTAACCCCCGACCGCAATCTCACCTGATGGTGAGTGATAATGCAGTCTCAGATGGCTGCAAGCTAGCCTATTAGGGGCATGGTAAATCCATAATCTTAATAGGTCTCTACGCAACATCGTGCCGGAACGAGACACCTCTTTTAGTAACGGGCCACAAGTCAGGAATCGAACCCTGGATATCCAACGTTCTAGAATAGAATAGAATAGTACACCACGCTGGCCATGTGCGGATTGGCAGACTTCACACGTCTTTGAGAACATTATGGAGATCTCTCAGGCGTACAGGTTTCCTCACGATGTTTTCCTTCACCGTTGAAGCAAATGATATTTTAATTGGTTTTTAAAAAACGCACATAACTCCGGAAAGTTAGAGGTGCGTGCGCGGATCCGAACCGCCGACCTCTGATTTAGAGACTGACGCCCTAACCACTAGGCTATTACAGCTTCAAAGTGATCAAATTGACTTAATAAAAACAAGTAAAAATAACTTTTTTATTTAGGTACATCATTAACTGTCGTAATGTTAGCGAATTTGATTTTCTATTTATATATTTTAGTTATGATGTTATATATTTATTTATTTTGTAAGGTTTTTTAGTTTTAGGTTAATCTAATTTTATTTTAAGTTATATATTTAGTCTTGAAATTTATAGACCGCCAATAAATATATGTCGGCGCGAAGAAGTTATTAATTTTATTCAGCGGCGCCAAAACCTCAAGAATTCAATAATTACCCACATTTTAATTATTGATGATTTTGCTAACACAATTTAGACAGTAACAATCAATTTCGTACAAGCATGCTTTGTGCTATAAATACGGGTGGTCGATGCCTTTCTAAGATTCTCTCGCTCGAGACGTCGTACTGTTCGGACCTCTAAGTTATTATTGCAATAAAAGTGTAAACCGGCAAGTTGTGGTTTTAATTACTATGAGCGAAAGTAAACAAAGTCGTGACGTCAGCAATGCTCACCCTTACCAAAAAACAACTCGGACCCCCTTGACGCGACATATATAAAAAAAAAAATCTTCTACGCAAGAATTAGAATGATCCATTCAAAAGTCTACTGCTGAACTAGTGAGTTCGTCAATGCGGCTACGAAAGTTTCCCACATCTAGATGGAAAGATAATTTCCTTTATTTCACCCAACTGTGAATTTGGGACTGCAAACTTCGCTTGACCCCGAAAACGTTATCAAAACCCCCAACAACTACAATAAACTTCTCTATAAATCTCCAAGTTACTCAACTGTGATTATATAGAAGGGTTAAAGTTTCACACCCACGTTTCATGGTCTATCTAGATATATCAGATTCACCTACAGTATCCAGTCAGGGCAAAAAAACCTTGTTAAAATTGTTACGATATTTTAGCTAAAAACCGTATATTTTTAATATTCTTGAAACTCTCGTTTGCTCCTTATTTTATGGACGTTAAGGTTTGTGCGTTGGTAAGGTCTAGTACATTCCGCAAGGATACCTTAGTCGTATAGCAGACAAAGAAGCGCCCTCTACTTCTGCTGGACAGACGCTAATTGACCACACACCGTCTTCGTCGGCAAAGACGAGGTCCCCGCTATCTTACGTCATCCGGACGTGGGCTCCATCCACGGCCTCGGATACGTAAGGACCACTCACCGTCCGACCCCCCCCCCCCGTTATCCTAAACGTCGCTTAAGCCGAGGTTCGGCCTCACAGGAGGCGCCCTTAGGCAGACGTTCACTTAGTTTCTTCGAGCCCAAGGGCTAAAAATTTCTTCTGGCAGAGCTTCTCTCCGAAGCTCTCGAAACAGCCCGGTTACGCTGTCGCAACCAATAGGGTTAGCACAGCTAATAGTCAGTCCGAAAAAAAAGCTAATTCTTAAAGTACACAAACTTAATGAGAGCGCTTGGTCCATGCCTTGAAACCCCCCTTTATTTTGAAAGAAGAAAGAGTTCATTTCCCAGCATGATGTTAACAGGATGATGATTCATAAGTTATTAATAATGAAGAAAAAAGAAGAACCTACCCGAGGTGGTTATCCCCTTGTATAAATAATTGCGTAATTTTTTTTAGATATTTCAGCTGCCCCTTGGTATTTTCTAAAGACGACCTCCGTGGCTCAGATATGCGTGAGAAGAAACGAAGAGCATTTTACTAAGTGTGACAGTTTGCGCAGCCCGGACCATACAAAGCCCTGACTCCGTTATATCTAGGTGCAGCTTAAACCGGTTTGGACGGAGATCATTTGTCTTTGTTAAGTTCAGGTGGACATGGAGTACCTTGTTACCTTTGTGAAAACTTATGACGTATTTAAAAAGTTTGTTTCCGAAAGTGGTCGAGAATTGTGGGCGAGGTAAGAGATTTGGGGCGTAGAGGGTCCTGGGTACACGTAATGCTACTCTTAGCCATTTCTGATGCCTTAGTATAACAGCTATGTGACTATATTACATTGACTGACTGGCTGATCTTTTTTTTGTTCCACTACAAGATAGCCCTTGACGGCAGTCTCGCCTGATGGTAAGTGATGATGCAGTCTAAGATGGTAGCGTGCTAACCTGTTAGGGGGGGTATGGTAAAATCACACTCCTAACTGGTTTCTACGCGACGCCGTGCCGGAACGCTAAATCGCTTGGCGATACGTCTTTGTCGGTAGGGTGGTAACTAGCCACGTCCGAAGCCTCCCAAACTCGAGCCGGGAATCGAACACAGGACCTCCAACTTTATAATGCGGCCTTCCAAATTGTACACTGTTTTGTACTGTTTTCTGTTTTTACTTTTTCCTATTCTTTTATAGTGTATAATAAAAGTGTATTATTTCAATCGTTCTTTATTTTTGGCCGCGGTTTTGTTAATTTTCGTGTCACTAAATTCAAAGCCTACATACTTTATATAATCCACTCATTATATATCTGTTACAAATTATATATCCGTCCAGAAGTTTGACTGATTATTATTACTAGTATTTATTCTTTCGAGCCGTATATAGAATCCGAATGAATTACAAAGCACTACGTGCCGCTATAGATAATATAACGGCCAGATGTCTAGTGTATGAGACGGGTTGTAATACATCGATATACTGATATGTAGGAATGTATATATATAATGTTAGTTGGTGACAAATTCTCGCCTTGTTTTTGTATGATGCGCTCTATCTACGGCTAGTGGTAAATCAATGATTACGCCACCTACTTTCTTCTTCTCTAACTTTTCAAGAGATCGTTACTAAGCCGCCTTTTGTGTCCTGCTTCTCCTTTATTTTGTTTTCTTGTTATTTCTATTTTTACTTGTTGTGGTGTACAAATAAAGAATAAATACTAATAATAAACAGTCAAACTTCTGGACGGATACATACAAATAACTAAATAGATTGATCTAGATAAGTCATTCAATCAATATATTCGTAAATACTCGTGTTTTTTATGTAAGATTAAACGTTAGTACAAAGACGTTGTACTAGTACATGTTAATTAGAAGGAAGTACATCCATTCACCTTTGAGTTAGCTTGTTTATTGCTTTGTAGTTACAGTATGGGAATATGGTGCGATACAATACTAACAAAGCTGGAGTAGTTAGAAGCTGGAATTTACTATTGAAGCAAATATCCATTATTCTGGAACTAACTATTAATGTGAATTGAAGCTGTGATAGCCTAGTGGTTAGGACGTCTGCCTCCTAATCAGAGATCGGGTGTTCGAACCTCTAACTTATCGGAGTAATGTGCGTTTTTGAGCAATTAAAATATCACTTGCTTCAACGGCGAAGGACAATATCGTGAAAAGGCCTGTGAAGTCTGCCAATCCGCACATGCCAGCGTGGTGGACTATGGCCTAACCCTTCTCATATTGAGAGGAGACCCGTGCTCTGTAGTGAGCCGACAATGCGTTGATCATGATGATTTTGTCTAGAATAATCTTTTAGTCTAGAATAGCTGTAAAAGCAAAGGTCGGGTTTAGATCCCGTGTCTCTAACTTTTTGTGGTTATGTGCGTTTTTAAGCAAATAAAATATCACTTGCTTCATCGGTGAAGGAAGACATTGTGAGGAAATCTGCATGAGTGAGAGTTCTCCGTAATGTTCTCAAAGGCGTGTGAAGTCTGCACATGGCCAGCGTGGTGGACTATGGCCAAACCCTTCTCATATTGATAGGAGATCCGTGCTTTGTAGTGAGCTGGCAATGGGTTGATCATGATTATTTTGTCTTACTATCTAATGCTAGCGACTTTGTCCGCGCAGAGTATTCCTAATAATTCATAACACAGACCTTTGTTTTGCTTTTCTTTTTGGTGGCACATTTTTATATTATTGTTTTTTGTTAGCACTAGTTTTGGCCAAGCTTTATTAAGTTTTAAATAAAATTACACTCAAAGTACTTGAATTGAGAATTTGAAGCTGAAGCACAGGTTAAACCTAGTTTGGCTTCAGAAGCTAACTGTTTACTTTATAATACATAATAAAACTCATTAAAATTAAAAAAAAAAAAAAAAAATAATTCCTAAGTAATTTACGCTTGTAATTGAAGATTATCACAGGATGATCATGATGATTATCACAGGATATAGAATAACAGGATGTTCCAGACACCCGTTTCCAAACATAAAACCATTACGATGAAGCTATAAAAGCTTATAGCGTTATGTTCATATAAAATCACATACAAAATCCCCACTAATGTTATGTAAGTTTGTTTGTTTCACGCAAAAACTAGTAAACCAATCATCATTAAACTTTGTACACATAATATTGGAGGTATTAAAAGTAACATAGAATACTTTTTATTTACAAAAAAGAAACGAAAAAAAAAATATATATAGTTGTCATATTGATTCATTTCTATTGTACCGATCTCTGATACTAATTTATGGCTTCAATGCGAACGAAGTCGCGGGTAAAAGCTAGTAATTAAAGAAGGGAAATGTTTTTTAAATTTATGTTAACGATTTACTTTCGGCTCCGATATCCTTTAACTCGACTCAATTGAATAGCACCTGGCTTCTTTGTTTAAATTTAACAAATCAGGGAATCACCTTTAACGGGAGATACTATGAGCCACATTTCCCCCAGCCAAAGTACCAGACCACCCGGTCCAAAATAAAATTATCTCACGAATCATCATTGCCGTGTTCGTGATTTGTTTATGTGTTATTTTAATGTCAATCAAAAGGGAAATAGAGCTTCCATTTCAATAGAGTCGTCCTCAAAAACAACCTAGCGATAAATAGAAGAAACATTCAATTCAATTCAATTTACTTATTTGTGAATATCAGATACACACCCCGTCATATTTAGCGGAACACAAAAAAAAAGGTCCATAATTAAAAAAATATGGTTCTTTTGTTATTTAAAGTTTCATTTGTTTTACTTAAAATGAGATTACATTAACAGATTTTGCGAGTAAAGGCTATTTGTGAAAAATGGTACAGTTTTGAAAAAATCATGAAAGTACTGTTTTTTGTTAGTTTTTTTTTATCACGTATCTTTCTGGAGTTGAGGACTGAATTATACCTGACTTAGCCCCAACGGAGATTGCCAGGGCACTCGAAATGCGAACAAATGGTCAAATTTACAGAGTGATATCCAGACCTCTGAGGTTCGATTTATTAATGCCACACTACATAGTAAGACTAAATAAGCTTAGATAAATGTATAAGTATGCAATCATGTCTACTCTTATATGTGCTACTGTTTGAAGTGAATCAATACGTCGTTACTTTGCTCCTTTTGATCTAAATCAGATAACAAAAGCGTAAGATACAAGATGGCTTTTGTTCCATCGGAAATAATTTGGTCGTCTACTTAATCATGTGTAATTTAAAGGTAATTACCTGAATTACCTGTTAATCTAAGTGATTAATCATCATCATCATCATCATCAACCCATTACCGGCTCACTACAGAGCACGGGTCTCCTCTCAATATGGGAAGGGTTTGGCCATAGTCCACCACGATGGCCATTGGCAGACTTCACGCGCCTTTGAGAACATTTTGGAGAACTCTCAGACGTGCAGGTTTCGTCACTTTCGTTCTAAGAAGAAGCTCGCAACAAACTTAGCCGAAGGTTTTTTTTTTTTAATTACCATCTGACACTTTATTGACGACCTCCGTGGTAGTAAGGTCCTTGGTTTTTTTTACACACTCCAAGTTAGCCATTGACGGCTATCTCACCTGGTGGGAAGTGATGATGCACTCCTAATTGGTTTCTACGCGACATCGTGCCGAAACGCTTGTGGCGATACTACTGCGAAGATGAGAAGTTGCTTGGACCGCCAACTTGTGTGGCCTCCTTTGCCTTGGGCCACACACCAAAATCATACGATTCTTTTGTTCGCGTCGGTGCAAGTGTCCGCGCGCTTACACGCGCCGCCTGCACGCAGCGCGCGCGTGATATTCGTATGGACAGCGACCGCAACGACCTTCAGCTGCGGGACGAGCGCGGGCGCCGGAGCTGCGAACGCCAGTCGTGTTCTAACCAGCTTCTTGACTGCTCGCGCCGCGCTTACCTTAGCTGTTCTGCTTAAAATCATTTTGTACCTAGTTTATTTAATTTCAATATACAGAATATTTCATCTTGCAATATATCATTCATTTCTATCTTTCCGACTTCATTCTTTCTCTCGCCTGTCGCTCCGCTTTCGCCACGCATACGCTCCACATATATACGCTTACGCCTAAACCTCTTCGGGACGGGTTCGAGTCTCGTCAGTGGAAATCGACGGATTTCTACATTGGTGACCCCGACGTGATCCGGACCAAGAAGACCCAAGAAATAAGAAGCAGTAATAGTACCAGAACAGTGGTGTTGTTACGAAGACGAAAAGTTGTTTACCTGCATCAGGGGTTGGTACAAGTGAACAGCGGTGAGCGTTTTAATATTTTTATTTTAAAGAAGATGTCTCAGGGTGAGAGTTTTAGTGATGCTGAATGTAAAGACACAAACGTAGGGCCACACCGAGAAGTTGCGAGAATTACTGTGCAGTGCCCACCATTTTGTCTTGAAGAGCCTGCGTTTTGGTTCGCACAATTAGAAGGCCAATTTGTGCTTTCAAGGATAACTAGCGACACTAGTAAATTTTATACTGTCACTACGCAGCTAGAAACTAAATATGCATTGCAAGTTAAGGACATAATCACTAACCCTCCCGAGACGAATAAGTACCTTAAACTGAAGACAGAGCTGATCAACCGTCTATCCGCCTCACAGGAAAAACGCACACAGCAACTCTTAATTCACGAGGAGCTCGGTGATAGGAGACCATCTCAGTTTCTCCGCCATCTACAGAATTTAGCAGGTCCTTCTGGAGCATCTGATTTTGTCAAAAGTATATGGACAAGTCGCTTACCACAGAACATTCAAACTGTCATTGCTTCACAGATTGCGGATTTGCAGGTTGAACAACTAGCCGAAATCGCGGACAGGGTGCACGAGATAGCCCCGTCGACCCCGCAAGTTGCTTCCGCCGGCGTTCCCGCTTCCGACCTGGCTAAACAAGTAAGCGAGCTGACCAGGCAAGTAGCCCTACTGACATCGAAGCTCGATAAACAGGACAGAAGACATTCACGATCACGCTCACGCTCCCGTTCACAATCCAGATACAGAAGGTATGACCGCTCCGGTAACTCTAGACGTCAGCAACCACCTCCCGATCATCCGCATTGCTACTACCACTACACGTTCGGTGATAAGGCCAAAAAGTGTAAGCAGCCCTGCACTTATAAGTCGGAAAACGCAGTGGGCAGTCGCAAGTAGCGGCCAACGACTGTCCTTCTTCTTCATCAGGCCGTCTATGCGTAACCGACCGTGCGACTAAAATTCAATTCCTGGTGGATACTGGCTCTGACTTATGTGTTTTCCCTCGGTCGGCAGTTAAGACGCCAGTAAAACAATCAAAGTTTGATTTGGTAGCTGCCAACAACACAGTCATTCACACTTTTGGTCCGATACAGCTGCAACTTAACCTAGGTCTTCGCAGAACCTACACCTGGAGGTTCACGATAGCTGATGTGTCACGTGCTATCATTGGTGTAGACTTTCTCAGTTTCTACCACTTACTCGTCGACTGCAGGAACCAGCGCTTGATAGACAATGTAACGTCACTATCAGTTGCTGGAGTACATTGTAGGTCTACCGACGACATCGCATCCGTGAAGACCGTGGTAGGAGAGACAGACTACCATGAAATTCTGCGCGAGTATCCGGAGATAACACGGCCGCCAGGTACTCATCTACCGGGTAAGCATAACACTATGCATTTCATAAGGACGACACCTGGTCCTCCAGTGTCATGTAAGCCCCGACGTCTAGATCCCGTGCGTCACATGGCAGCTAAAAAGGAGTTTGAAGACATGCTTGCGAGCGGGGTGGCCAGAAGATCAGAAAGTCCTTGGTCAGCACCTCTCCACCTGGTAAGGAAGAAAGACGATGGATGGCGACCGTGCGGCGACTATAGAGCACTCAACGCCAGAACAATACCAGACCGGTACCCCATCCGTCACATCCATGATTTCTCTTACCAGTTGGCAGGGTGTACAACGTTCTCCACAATAGACCTTGTAAAGGCTTATAACCAAATAGCAATAAACCCCGACGACATAGCAAAGACCGCCATTACAACACCATTTGGCCTATATGAGTTCAAATATATGACTTTCGGTTTGCGAAACGCTGCACAAACCTTTCAGAGGTTCATTGATGAGGTATTGCTCGGACTAGACTTTTGCTATGGCTATATAGACGACATCCTAGTGTACTCACGAACCCCTGAACAGCACAAACAGCATTTACGGCAACTATTCCAGCGCCTGAAAGAATACGGCATTGTAGTAAACACTGCTAAGTGCAATATTGGACGCTCCGAAGTAACCTTCTTAGGATACCAAGTATCAGCCGCGGGTACGAAGCCCTTAGAAAGTAAAATACAGGCCATCCAAGAATATCCGGTCCCCACAACGGTAAAGGACTTGCGAAGATTTTTGGGCATGGTAAACTTCTACCATCGGTTTATACCTCAAGCAGCCAAACTTCAAGCCCCTTTAAATGCCATTCTCGCTGGTCCCAAAACAAAAGGTAACCATCCTGTAAGCATGACTCCAGAGCTACTCAAATCTTTCGAAGAGACCAAACATTCATTATGCAACGCAGCTCTACTGGCTCATCCAGATCCATCAGCTGAGTTGGCGATAATGACCGATGCATCTGACGTCGCCATAGGAGCCGTCTTGCAGCAGCGAAAAGGTAACGACTGGCAACCTTTAGCCTTTTATTCGCATAAGTTGAGCCCCTCTCAGAAGAAATATAGCCCCTACGAACGCGAACTACTAGCGGCATATGAAGCTGTAAAGTACTTTCGCCATATGGTAGAAACCAGGATCTTTGCTATATTCACAGACCATAAACCGTTGATGTTCGCCTTCAAAGCAAATAAGGAAAGCCTACCTCCCCGACAGTTCAGGTATCTCGATTATATCAGTCAATTTACGACAGACATCAGATACTTGCCTGGCCAAGAAAACATCGTCGCTGACGCCTTGTCACGGGTAGAAGAAGTGTCAACCGCCATCAATTTCGAGGAGCTTGCAAGATTTCAGAGCGAAGACTCAGAACTGCAAAACCTCATTCAAAACGGCTCGTCGCTCAAACTTGAGAAGGTTACCGCTCTGAATGGTAACAAACCCATATTTTGTGACACTTCAACGCCATTACCTCGCCCGTACGTTACACCACAGTTAAGAAGACAAGTTTTCGAGTCTTTGCACAATATACATCACCCTGGAAGTGCAGCTACAGTGCGACTGGTGTCTCAAAACTTTGTGTGGCCAGGGATCCGCAGAGACTGTAGAGAGTGGGCTAGACATTGTTTGAAGTGTCAAACAAGCAAAATTACCCGTCATACCATTTCCCCTTTATCCTCGTTCCCTATCCCATCATCCAGATTTTCCCATATTCACCTCGACATCGTAGGACCTTTAACGCTTTCTTATGATTACAGGTACTGTCTCACTGTCATCGACCGATTTACTCGGTGGCCTGAGGCGTACCCGCTTAAGGAAATCACCGCCGAGGCCTGCGCTGTTGCCTTGGTGTCTGGCTGGATAGCTAGATTTGGCTGTCCTGCGCGGGTGACTACAGACCAGGGTCGCCAGTTCGAGAGCCACCTTTTCAAGGCCCTCACTACCCTAGTTGGTGCGCGCCACTTTCGCACCACCGCCTACCACCCAGCTGCTAATGGCATCGTTGAGCGCTTGCACCGGCAGCTCAAGGCTGCCATCACGTGCCACTCAACATCACAGTGGACAGAAGCCTTACCTCTAGTACTACTCGGCATGCGGAGTTCTTGGAAAGACGATATCCAAACTACGCCTGCGGAGTTGGTTTATGGTGAACCTTTGCACCTACCTGGTCAGTTTATATCCCCTACAGAGCAGTTCACCGCAGCCGATGTCACACAGTACGCCACGCGACTCCGAGTCCACATGGCCAATCTCACTCCGAGGCCAACATCGTGGCACACGACTTCCCCTTTCTACATTCCTCGAGACTTGCATTCTGCTTCACACGTCTTCCTTCGCCGTGACGACGTTAGAAGACCCCTGGAGGCACCTTACACCGGGCCGTACAAGGTTCTTCGAAGGCAACCTAAGTACTTTACGTTAGAGGTAAAAGGGAAGAACATTAATGTTTCTGTCGACAGACTCAAACCAGCTTTTGTGATGCGTGAAGAAGTAAAAAGCCCAGAGGTACACAACGAGCCCAGAGTACAAAACGGTGCAGAGGCTCCTACATCAGACGTCGTCACCACTTCAGAAACGACGGGCAAAGAGAGAACAACCAGAAGCGGACGTCGTGTGAGGTTCCCCGATTTTTATCGACCATAGTCATGGTCTGGCAGGGGGGAACTGTGGCGATACTACTGCGAAGATGAGAAGTTGCTTGGACCGCCAACTTGTGTGGCCTCCTTTGCCTTGGGCCACACACCAAAATCATACGATTCTTTTGTTCGCGTCGGTGCAAGTGTCCGCGCGCTTACACGCGCCGCCTGCACGCAGCGCGCGCGTGATATTCGTATGGACAGCGACCGCAACGACCTTCAGCTGCGGGACGAGCGCGGGCGCCGGAGCTGCGAACGCCAGTCGTGTTCGAACCAGCTTCTTGACTGCTCGCGCCGCGCTTACCTTAGCTGTTCTGCTTAAAATCATTTTGTACCTAGTTTATTTAATTTCAATATACAGAATATTTCATCTTGCAATATATCATTCATTTCTATCTTTCCGACTTCATTCTTTCTCTCGCCTGTCGCTCCGCTTTCGCCACGCATACGCTCCACATATATACGCTTACGCCTAAACCTCTTCGGGACGGGTTCGAGTCTCGTCAGTGGAAATCGACGGATTTCTACACGCTTAATGTGTGGTAACTAGCCACGGCCGAAGCCTCCCACCCGACCAGAATCGAGATAGGAATGGAACCCAGGACCTCCAATTTTATAATGCGACAGCTCGCGCACTGTGCCACGGAGTTCGAATCGCATTTACCATGCCGCGCCTCGCTGTGCAGGACAAACAGTCGTAGTTGTTACCACAATCTCATATATAATTCTAATTAACTATTTCTCCAACGCAATTGTAAACGCATTAGGCATGGCTCATTGCTACTGCGCAATAACTCGATCGGACCATCCGATGTTCCGAATATCACCAATATATTTCCGTTGTAATCTATCTAATGAACATTTCATCCTGTCTGTAGTTAGATACAGGTAATGCCATTTTTTTTTTTTCGGACTGTCTATTAGCTGTACAAACCCTATTGGTTGCCACAGCGTAACTGGGCTGTTTGGCGAGCTTTGGAAAGAAGCTCTGCCAGAAAAAATTTTGAGCCCTAGGGCTCGAAGAAACTATGGGAACGACTGCCTAAGGGCGCCTCCTGTGAGGCCGAACCTCGGCTTAGGCTACGTTTGGGATAACGGGGGGGTCGGACGGTGGTAATGCCATTGATCAACTTTCGAAATACAATTGTTTAACTATTCGGACTTTCTATTCCATTCGGTCCAATTGTGCTATGTACTTTAGAGCGCACGTGATAAATCGGACGTCAATCTTTATTCAAATAGTCCTTTCAAAGGCACTTTTGACGCGTCAATAACTTACGCGTGATTTGATGGTGATAACTGCATTCGTAAACTTAAAACTAAAGCTATGAGGGTTCCAAACGCGCCCCGGTCTAAGAAGACCACAACAAACTAAGCCAGGTAACTTTTCTTATTGTTACCACCATCTCGCATGCCACTTAAAATTATGTTAAGAGCTATCTTATTAGAGCAATATTTCATACGCAATGCGGTGATAGCCTAGTGGTTAGGGCGTCAGCCTCCTAATCAGAGGTCGGCGGTTCGAATCCGGGCACGCACCTCTAACTTTTCGGAGTTATGTGCGTTTTAAAAAAATTATAATATCACTTGCTTCAACGTTGAAGGAAAACATCGTGAGGAAACCTGCACGCCTGAGAGTTCTCCATAATGTCCTCAAAGGCGTGTGAAGTCTGCCAATCCGCACATGGCCAGCGTGGTGGACTATGGCCAAACCCTTCTCATATTGAGGGGAGACCCGTGCTCTGTAGTGAGCCGGTAATGGGTTGTTCATCATGATGATGATGATGATTTCATACCCATGCTTATCATTTACATACTCCTTTACACTATAGTAGGACTTTTTTTACAGGCTTACGTTTTACACAAACTATAAACTTAAAATATCGCTAAATTACCTTCCATACAATTCAAAAGCATTGCAATTCAAACCACGTCCACTAGCGAGTATTTAAGAGGCAAATAAATTAAGAAAAAAAAAAGTTCTCGCCGCCCATTATCGGCGTGGTTACCAATTTATTTGAGGTCTGCTCTGAGAGGGTAATGTTATAAATAAACATAAAAACTAAAGGACTTAAGATTAAGTTGTAGATTTATTGCGAGCTTTCATTAATTAATTATCGAGATTGATTTATTATATTGGTTTGTGATATTTTCGGAATCTAATGAGACAGAGGGAAGTTTTGTTTTAGTTTATACACTACAAGTTAGCCCTTGACAGCTTTGGTACTTCGTGGTAAGTGATGATGCAGTCTAGGATGGTAGCGGGCTAACCTGTTAGGGGTATGGTAAACCTATGCTCCTAATTGGTTTCTACGCGACATCGTGCCGGAAGGCTCAAACGCTTAGCGACACTATTTTGTCGGTAGGGTGGTAACTAGCCACGGCCGAAGCCTCCCACCAGACCAGACTCGAGCTGGGAATCGAACCCAGGACTTCCAACTTTATAATACGATATCGCACGCACTGCGCCGGTTAGCATGCATAGATACATATGGCAACGTCTAGGATCTAGACGATAGGGTTGATCGAGCTTTAAATTAAAGTAAATTTGCAACTTTGCTCTTTTTACATGCTCGACGAATGTATGATTGGTAGACTTACGCGCTTTTGACATTCATTATCATCATCGTGATCAACCCATTCTCGACTCACTACAGAGCACCGGTCTCCTCTCTATATGAGAAGGGTTTGGCCGCAGTCCACCACGCTGGCCATGTGCGGATTGGCTGACTTCACACGCTTTTGAGAACATTACGGAGAACTCTCAGGCGTGCAGGTTTCCTCACGATGTTTTCCTTCACCGTTGAAGCAAGTGATATTTTAATTGCTCAAAAACGCACATACCTAACTTTGAAAAGTTATAGGTAATATCCCTTGACCTCTGATTAGGAGGCGGACGTCCAAACCACTAGGCTATCATAGCTTAGCAGAAGAATAGAGATAGTAAAACGCAGTCTAACAACCAACCAGTTTACCTGCAAACGTAAAGAACAAAAAAAAACACAATTACTTGCGCAAAGATAAAGTTTTATTCAAAACACAAAATTCTGAAACACCTGCTGCGAATGTCAATCTCGTTAATACAGATGGTTGAATTCCGAAGTATCTTCGTCTGAGAACTGGCTTTTATGCTTTTATGAACTTAAGAAAGTTCTCAAGTTTAACTATTGCGATTGAGACTGAAGTTTTGCTCTATTTCAATAGAAAATACCTATTGAATTTAAGTTACATTCTATGATGTTTTTATATTTGCTAGACGGCTACCTATATATTCTTATTCCGTCCAAATGGAAAGGTAATAAATTACCTGTTAATCATTTACATCGTTTAACCTTCAATCGGAAAAAAGCCCTAATGTCTGCTAATATACTAATTTATTTATACATCTTAGGGGAATTATCCTAGATCCCGGAGCCTCCCACTGTTTGATGCTGATGGTGGCCACCGTTTATTTATAGTGGGTAAAAATCCCACATAACCCGAGCTTTTTCCCAAAGCAATAGTCGGGTATCTCACAAGGAGATTTCCCCCCCGTAGACAAAAAAAAAGGGGAATTATCCCATGTTAGTCAATCAATCAATCTTAAACTTTTGTCAAATAATTCTAGAAAAGGTGCTTTTGATGCGTCAATTACATAGTATTGAGTTGATGGTGATAACAACATTCGTAAACTTGAAACTAGCTACGAGGGTTCCGAACGCTCTGCTCTATGAAGAAGCCTTAGAACTTAGCCGGGTAAGTATTTTTATTATTATTACAGTCTGACATTTTATTCACGACCTCCGTGGTAGTAAAGCTAAATCGCTTGGCGACACGTCTTTGTCGGTACGGTGGTAACTAGCCACGGCCGAAGCCTCCCACCAGACCAGACTCAAGGCCGACGGTCAAAGCGGCGAACCACACTACCCACTAAAACCCAGCGCAGCCTCCTGTGTCCCAGATGGGGTGCCAAAGGATCGCGATAGCATGCACTTTGACACCCCACTCTAAACAGACATCTAGGTCAACATCTGGGTTATATATAAAATTTGACTGACCAGACTCGAGATGGAAATCGAACCCAGGACCTCCAACTTTATAATGCGACAGCGCACGCAAATTCCAGAATTAGTATGGGAGTCATCTTCTCTCTATGCTGTTCCTTCGTTCCTGAACATTTGAAGTTATCCATGGGCTTCCATTAGAGGTAATTTTCGCAATAGCCCAATTTCTGGTCAACCTGTCTAGTTGGTTTCCGGCCTCTTTATATTTTGTTCAAATTATACTGCATTTGTGAAGCGCATTTTAAACCTTTATTATAATAGAATGTGAATTATAATTTCTTGTATTATTTACTTAATACTTAATGAAGCGGTGATAGCCTAGTGGTTAGGGCGTTAGCCTCCTAATCAGAGGTTGGCGGTTCGAATCCGGGCACGCACCTCTAACTACTCGAAGTTATGTGCGTTTTTAAAAATTTAAAATATCACTTGCTTCAACGGTGAAGGAAAACATCGTGAGGAAACCTGCACGCCTGAGAGATCTCCATATATTCTCAAAGGCGTGTGAAGTCTGCCAATCCGCACATGGCCAGCGTGGTGGACTATGGCCAAACCCTTCTCATATTGAGAGGAGACCCGTGCTCTGTAGTGAGCCGGCAATGGGTTGATCATGATGATGATTTACTTAATCTAGTTAAAAACCACTTTCATATTACGTGAATTATGATATAAGGGTTGTTCAGTGGAAGTGTAGCAAAATCCCAAAAAACTCATACACGAAATGGTAAATGAAGTGATTATCATTCCAGCGTAAGAGATCCACATTACACACTCGACGACCCACCCAGATAATGAGATGTCGTCATATTACGTAATCTTTGTATTGGAGTACGCTGGATGAATACCGAATGGGAATTCTCATCTCCGTGTTTTCGGTGCCGTAGTATTTATTATAATCAATATTGGCTGTAAAATATTAATGTTATAAACATAATATATTAATATTATGTTAGCGAAATTCTTTTTAATATGAATGTTTTTTCTTCCGCTACAAGTTAGTCCTTGACGGAAATTTCACCTGATGGTTAGTGATGATGCAATGCTAGACGGTAGCGGGCTAACCTGTTAGGATTATGGTAAACACACACTCCCAATTGGTTTCTACGCGACATCGTGCCGGAAACAAATCGACACACTTTCAAATTTTTTTTTATACACTACAAGTTAGCCCTTGACGACTATCTCACCTGGTAAGTTATGATGCGGTCTAAGATTGTAACGAGCTAACCTATCAAGGGTATGATAGACACGTACTCCTAATTGATTTCTACGCGTCATCGTGCCGGAACGCTGAATCGCTTGGCGACACGTCTTTGTCAGTAGGGTGGTAACTAGCCGCAGCCGAAACCTTCCACCAGACCAGACTCGAGCCGGGAATCGAACCCAGGACCTCCAACTTTATAACGCGACAGCACGCCCGATGCGCCACGGAGGTCGTCAAAGGACTTTCTAGGAAATCTCGTTAAATCGCTTGACACCAGGGTGGTAACTAGCCAAGGCCGAAGCCTCCCACCAGACCAGACTCGAGCCGGGAATCGAACCCAGGACCTCCAACTTTATAATGCGATAGCGCACGCACTGCGCCACGGAGGTCGTCGGTATAGACTCTGTAAATATTAAGAACTATTTATTGTTTCGTATTTTACTTACTCCTTATTTATTCCCTTTTATTTGCCCATCACAAAAGGCGAGGATCAAAGGAAAGTTACAAAGAATTTTAAATTGAATTCATGATAAATTTGCATACATTTATTCCTTTTCATTACGTTTATTGCTTCTATGATATATGTTACATAAACGTTAAGGCGATTTATTATAATGAGAATAGATATCTTAACCTTTTGCTAGTTACACATATAAAAAAATAGGTGTATCTACTTACTTACGTAAGCGCGTGGGAAGTTATAGGTACTTCTTAAGCATCATTTGCGGCCCGTCCAGGTATGGGACTGGCGGGCCGGGCCCATCCAGGAATGTGACTGGTGGACTTTCCCGTGACTCCACCATACAGCGGTGAGTAGGAACACGTGGGGGTTTTAGTCAGTAGGAGTCTGACATAACCTCTGTGCCTCCCCGTGGCGCAGAGGTATATCCATGAGGATTTACCCACGATAAAAAAAAGAATCATTAAATAATTTAATAATATTTAATAGTAGATAAGTAATATCTTAATTTATATCAATAAATAAAACATTCTCAATAATAAATTACTCGATTATATTGGAGAACTTGAAAGTATTGATCAAAATATTCAATTTAAATCACTACCGAATAAAATCTATTAGCACATGTATAATTCGCACTTGTATGAAACTGAAACACGTGTCGTGAATGTAGAAACTAGCAACGTATCACGTTGCTAATATTATGAATATTAAAAACAGTGATCAGAGGCGAGGAGTTTTTTTTCGGACTGTCTATTAGCTGTGATAACCTTACCATTAATTGGTTGCCACAGCGTAACCGGGCAGTTTGCCGAGCTTCGGAAAGAAGTTCTGCCAGAAGAAATTTTGAGCCATAGGGCTCGAAGAAACTAAGGGAACGTCTGCCTAAGGGCGCCTCCTGTGAGGCCGAAACTCGGCATAGGCGACGTTTGGGATAACGGGGGGGGTCGGACGGTGAATGGTCCGTACATCTCCGAGGCCGGATGACGTAAGTCGCCGGCGAAAACGGTATGTAGCGTATGATTGTGTGCTACGAGTATGTTGTCAGCAGTCATCTGATCGTCAAGGTCATGAAGAATATATTTAGGGTCCTCTTTCGAAGAGGAGCGTTTAGGTCCGGGGAGTAAAAAGAAGCCGCAACTACGAGATGCTTGGGGTGTCGGATTCATGGCGACGAGTCTACATGCGCGACTAATAGAGGTTCTATTTCTATTTTGTTGGTAGCTTGTTTTCGAGACGTAATGAACGGTTCAGCGGGCAGCTTCAACCTGTGACTTTTGTGTTACAGTGATGCGCGAGCATCTTAAAATTTCAATCTCATAAATTTTTATAACGCGCCTATAGAAACGATATAGTTGTAAAGTTATAACTTATAGAGATGTTCTATGACATCAGAACTGTTTGTGTCTAAGCCTAATTTCAAGGCATATTTGAAAGTAATAATTTCGATTGATTTCAAATTCAAATATCTAGTCCTTTAAAAGGCACTTTTGACGCGTTAATAATTTACTTAGTAATAATTTGATGGTGATAACTAAATGCTTAAACTTAAAACTAAAGCTATGAGGGTTCCAAACGCACCCCGGTCTAAGAAGAAGCCCACTACAATCTTAGCCAGGTAAATTTTCTTTTCGTTATCACCATCTCACATGCCACTTAAAATTATATTAAGAGCTATCTTATTAGAGCCATATTTCATACCCATACTTGTTTATCATTTACATAATCGTTTACACGATAGTAGGACTTTTTTCACAAATAATTCTACTAAAGACGCCAAGACATAACTGCGTGTGTTTAAGATTTTAAATATATTCAAGGGTTTAAAGGACGTCAGTTACGAAGGAGTCCCAGAGACTGACACAATTAACCATAAAGGAGTTGCTAAAGTGTTTCATGCATCTGTACGGAACCTGGAGATTGCGGTCCAGGAATTGAGTTCCAGGATTCAGCTCCGTAGAACGTGTATTAGTTAACGCGAGGGTATTATTATTAGAGGGTATTCGAGATATAAGAGGGACAAAGCATTACTTACTCTCCGTCGCTGACTGGTACTTACATAAACTTCGCGCGGAATTTAGATGTCATCGTATTTTTACATAACATTGTTGAATCGGATGCGAATTATTTTGTAAACATAAATGACATTGTTATCTTAAAAAAAACCTTAGATTATATAATACAAGATATCACAATTAAGAAAATAAAGCAAAACAAGGTAAGTTATATATTACGACAAGTATCTTCTCTCATTGGCAACAATTTTAATTTTGGATTTGATTCATTCTCTCAAACGCCTTATTTAACGAAATATTAATAATGAACTTTCATCATCATGATCAACAAATTCTCGGCTCACTACAAAACACAGGTCTCCTCCCAATATGAGAAGGGTTTGGCTATAGTCCACCACGCTGGCCATGTGCGGATTGGCAGACTTTACACGCCTTTGAAAACATTATGGAGAATTCTCAGGCATACAGGTTTCCTCGCGATGTTTTCCTTCACTGTGGAAGCAAGTGATATTTTAATGGCTTAAAAACGCACATAACTCCGAAAAGTTATAGGTACGGCCCGGGTTCGAAACCCCGGCCTCTGATTAGGAGGCGGACGTCCTAACTACTGGGCTATCACAGCTTCTGATAAACTTTATTCTACACCATAAATAGAAGATATAAATGTTACAAATTTTAAAAATACATAATTTTAATATTTAGACACTGGATACTGTAGAATACAATAGACATGAAAATCATAACCGTAATTAATTTTAATCAAGATATATAGGTTAATAAACTTGAAGTAATGAATCATCTTGCTGGTACTTTGCTTTAAGCTAGCTTATAATTAGCTAAACGTCATTTCACAAGCCGAATGCCTGATGGTGATCACGTTGTCAGATCCTCTCCCCTCTAGCGCAGGGACCAAGCTGGGGCGGCTGGTAGATGACCGTGAAGAGTACAACGTTGTTTCCTGGGCAACTAGAAAACCCAGCCGTGGTGGTTTTTAGTTTGGGTATACCCCCTTAGGGGGGGGGGGGGGAATCGCACATTACCTCCACCCTGCCTATGGGACGAAGGTGCCTTCCAAAACAAAACCAAAAAAATCTAGCTTATAACGACGGTGATTTCAGATTATTTTAAATACTTAACTGCTATATATTTTTATTTCAACATACGAACCAAAAAAAATATGCTTACTCTCTGGTATAATAAAATAATGAAGAAAGAGCAAAGTATAGTTTTGATTAAATTAAATAGTTCAATCAAATAGTTTGAAATCTTAACGTCAACAAGATTAATGTTGTACGCTATAGTCACTCAAACGGTTTATAGAAATCCATTCAACAGTAATCAATTTTCATAAAGGTACAGGTTAATCCAATGAACAGTGAATTAACAATGAATAGTAAATGAACAATAAACTGTTCATTGTCCGTTTTCACTCAATTCCATCAAAGCAACAATCGTGCTCAGATTCATTTGACACGAATTTCCAATTAAACGATCAATCGTGTATATATGAATTATTATTGTATATATCTATTATTATAACTATTATAATAATATTATTATTGAGTTAAATCCATTGTGCAGAATTGTTTACTCAATTATATATTAATTTATCAAACAAACGTGATTTCGTTACGGCATTAATTTATTTTACTTTATGCTTTCAATAAATACCTAATTAATGGTTGTATTGATTATTTATTGAAAGCATAATGTTTTGCTTTGATGATCATTTTTTGTTTATAGGATGACTGTCGGTAATTTAGGTAGACGTGGGTAGTTTCGGGCAAAGAGACCAGATACTCTTGGTAGAACAAAATTACAATTATAAGTATAGTAATTTATAAGGAGCAGACTATACGCTTCACCAAGTACGACTATGCACTACCGCGACTCGACCACCGATCCGAACCGACCGAATGCAATGTGCGTGAAGAGAGGGGCGATGCCACTCTCTAGTCTGTCGGACATGATTCTAAAACTAGATGGCGCTGTTCCCTGACTGCCGTCATGTTAATAATAAAAACACACGCCAATTCTTCATTTTAACACAAATTTAAGTCACGCATTGAAGCAAAATAGAGATTCTAATCTATGAGAGGAGTTAGGAGGTCAGTGATCATTTGTGGGGCACATTAAGTCTTAAGAAAGATTATGATGGTGAAGTGTTAGCCCATCGATCCACATTTGAGCAGCTTGTTGGGATAATGATGATGATGACCTTAAACACCAATTTTCAGCCTAATTCTGGAATCGAATCCAATAACTCATGATCCGTAGCCGAATAAGTTAGCTACTAGACACTATAATTAAAGTATTTAAGCGTAGAGAAATAATTCGTTTAACCTACAGGATTAAATTGTTAGAAAACTCGTCGAAAATTGAGTTAGTAAACTTCTCTGCTTTTGTTTAAGTGAGGTAGATATTTGATATTTGAATACCCCCATTTTGAGGTGTAGTGATCCCTCCCACATAGGTCTATTTACTTCTTGCGTAGATTTTGGAACTCTGTAAATTTAGGGAAACTTACCGGTTGATATGTTAATATATAAAAATAGACTTCTACTAAATTATCTTGCATCGATATTAACACAACTGTATCAACAGGGATTATTTTATTCTTCGGCTTTATATTTTTGTTCAAGTTATCTAAGTTTCTTGATCGATTTATTTTGGTATATTGGGAGAAGCTTGCGGAAGACAGGAAGGGCTGGAGGAAAGGCGTGGGTGAGGGGTGCAGAGTGCACGACGATGCTTGGTTTAAAGTGTTAGGGCAAAAGAGAGCGAGAAGGCGTTCCAGCGGCGGGACTGCGTCTGTGGTCATTGGGTTTTGCTGCAGTAAGTGCGGACGTAACTGTCGTTCACGGATTGGTATCCACAGTCACCGGAGAAAATGCCTCCGACACAACGTTTAAACCGTCTAGGTAGACGTATATATATATAGAGCAATGGAGAGAGATATGCTAGGAGTATCTGTACGTGATCAAATCAGAAATGAAGAGATCCGTAGAAGGACCAGAGTTACCGATATAGCTCAGCGAGTTGCGAAGTTGAAGTGGCAATGTGCGGGGCACATAGCTCGGAGAACCGATGGACGTTGGGGTCCCAAGGTGCTGGAATGGCGACGCCGCACCGGTAAACGTAGCGTTGGTCGACCCCCAACAAGGTGGACAGACGACATCAAATGAGTCGCAAGGAGCCGCTGGATACAAGCGGCCCAAGACCGTGGCCATTGGAACTCCCTACAAAGTACCTATGTCCAGCAAAGGACGTCTATCGGTTGAAATGATGATGATGATAATATATATATATATATATATATATATATAAATATATATATACTCTCACTGCCGTTGCGGCAACAGCGACCGTTTTTATAGATTTCAATAAGGGCGACGTTCGTGTGCCCTGATGTGGCTTATGTACCCTATCATTGCGCGAAATATCCGCGCGTAGTCAGGACATGACAGGGCACCATCGACGTAATTATAGATTATATAGGAGGGTGGTCTACTTTTCAGTTGATCTCTGTACAAATCCAGATCCACCCACCCTTTATCTTCAAAATTCGTGATAGCCTGCTGAGCCAAGTGCCTCCACTCCCCTCGGTTTCCAGCGAGACTTTCCTTTGATGATTATTTATATTAAATAGGCCGGAGACAGGATAAGTTGGCGCTGCTTCAGAGAGACCTTTTTTTTTACTATACACTACTTTTTTTTACTACACTACAAGTTAGCCCGCACGGCTATCTCACCTGGTGGTAAGTGATGATGATGTCTAGGATGGTAGCGGGCTAACCTGTTAGGAGTATGGTAAGCCCACGTTCCTAATTGGTTTCTACGCGACATCGTGCCGGAACGCTAAAATCGCTTGGCGACACGTCTTTGTCGGTAGGGTGGTAACTAGCCACGGCCGAAGCCTCCCCCCAGACAAACCTATGTCCAGCAGTGGATTAATATTGGCTGGTGATGATGATGATGATTTTTATCTTTTACGTTTTAAAGCAATGCTGTATACATAAGATATTTACTATAATAGATGGAGAAAGATAGCGCCATTTTTTTTTTTTTTTTTTTTTAAATATAATAAATAAAAAATAAAAAAATAAATATTCGTAGAAATTTAACGCTCGTATTCCATGGTTATTTTTAATACTAACAAAAAAAAATATCATAAACTGGCCTGTCTGCTCCTTTGCTATTTGCTATGTAATATAAATATAAAAAAATATTAATAACGTTTTTACAAATATTTAATTACAGACGATTCAAATGGAACATTCCACAAAGTATGTTCCAACAAAGTTATACCCGGAGTTGAATAAAAAGTTTTCATACAGTTTAATTGTATTATTTGAATGAAATCAATTACTTAGTAGTTATTCCATTATCGAAAGCAATTAATAAGTTCTGAAAAGTTTGAATTAAGCGGTGTGTAGGTAATTGTTTGTTGTATGGATTCAAATCAATTATTTTTTTTTATTCAAATAATCTTTATTCAAATAGTCCTTTAAAAGGCTCTTTTGACGCGTCAATAATTTACATAGTAGTGATTTGATGGTGATAACTACATTCGTAAACTTAAAACTAAAGCTCTCATAGCTTTCCAAACGCGCCCCGGTCTAAGAAGAAGCCCACAAAAAACTTAGCCAGGTAACTTTTCTTTTTGTTATCACCATCTCACATGCCACTTAAAATTATATTAAGAGCTATCTTATTAGAGCAATATTTTATTTAAAAGCTCTGATGGGCTAGTTAGGACGTCCTTCTCCTAATCAGAGGTCGGGGGTTCGATCCCGGACACTCGCCTATAATTTTTATTTATGTATTTATTTATTTATACAATTGTTTGCTTACATACGTACATAATCGAAAATAATAAAAGAAACAGCAACTGGCGACCTTATCACTTATAATGATCTCTTCCAAAGCTTCTTTTAAGCAATTTAAAATATTACTTGCTTCAACGGTGAAGGAAAACATCGTGAGGAAACCTGCATGCTTGAGAGATGTACATTATGTTCTCAAAAGCGTATGAAATATGCCAATCGGCACATGGCCAGCGTGGTGGACTATGTCCAAGCCCTTCTCATATTGAGAGGAGACACGTGCTCTGTAGTGAGCCGGTAATGGGTTGATCATGACGATGATGATGATATAACCAGGTATCTGCGTAAACTAACCCATTCGATTTGATATTTAACCTGAACTAGGCTATGTAAATTATTGACGCGTCAAAAGTGCCTTTAAGGACTATTTGAATAAAGATTATTTTGAATTTGAATTTGAACCAAAATGGTAGAATTTCGTATATCGTATTTTAAACTTTCCACACATTATTAAACTGGCCAAAGCTACTAAAAATTTAAAACCATCCCCTTTATTCGATGTTCAATTAATTATTCGTTAAGTCAACTTACTTAAACTCTTACTGGGACCCTCGAAGTACATAATTGCTTCCAACATTGTAAGAACTTTTAATTATTGTATGCGTACTCTTTAATTAATCCAACTAAAAATTTTAAAACACTTTTTAATTACTTTGTGAGGTTTATGTTTTTTGTTTTGTTTAGCCACTTATGGGGTTTACTTAAGGAATTTTGTAAAGTTTGCTTAAACTCTTTTAGCAGTTAATTGGTTGTTAAGTACATATTATGTGCTTTTAACCCAGTTAGAATGGTTACTTAGAATGGAATTATATGAAACGTGACATACATCTCGATTTGAACCGTTAACTAACTTTGAAATGTAATTAATATCAAGATTAGTATAACGTTTTTTGTTGGATCATCACCATCATCATGATCAACCCATTCTCGGCTCACTACAGAGCACGGGTCTCCTCTCAATATGAGAAGGGTTTGGCCATAGTCCACCACGCTGGCCATGTGCGGATTGGCAGACTTCACACGCCTTTGAGAACATTATAGAGAACTCTCAGGCATGCAGGTTTCTTCACTCCACGATGTTTTCCTTCACCGTTGAAGCAAGTGATATTTTAATTGCTTAAAAACGCACATAACCCCGAAAAGTTAAAGTGTGTAGGGTTCGAACTCCTGATCACTGATTAGAAGGCTGACATCCTAACCACTAGGCTATCACAGCTTCTTTTGTTGGATACCGACACTAAATAAATAATTAGAAACAAAAAATGTAACAACCATTATTTTGGATAACCCCAACTAATAGTCGATACAAATTATATCTTTTTACCATTTTACTGAACATGCAACGAATTAAAATAAATTATTCTCAATCCGACACCCCCGACCTAAGCGCTCCTCTCTGAAAGAGGAGACCTAAACATATCCTTCATGACCTTGACGATCAGATGACTACTGACAACACACTCGTACCACCTACCACACAATCATACGCTACACACCGTCTTCGCCGGCGAAGACGAGGTCCCCGCTATCTTACGTCATCCGAACGTGGGCTCCATCCACGGCCTCGGAGACGTACAGACCACTCACCGTCCGACCCCCCCGTTATCCCAAACGTAGCCTAAGCCGAGGTTCGGCCTCAAAGGAGGCGCCCTTAGGCAGTCGTTCCCATAGTTTCTTCGAGCCCTAGGGCTCAAAATTTCTTCTGGCAGAGCTTCTTTCCAAAGCCCGCCAAACAGCCCGGTTACGCTGTGGCAACCAATAGGGTTTGTACAGCTAATAGACAGTCCGAAAAAAAAAAAAAATCTTTAAAAGGAGCTGAAAGGATCATAGTGAATCAATGCGGGTTGGCGGGTTTACACACTTAATAACGCAATATCCCACCTTTATTATTAAAGTGACCTAATTAAAAAAATAAGGCCTAATTAAAAATAAGTGACCTAATTAATAAATACTTTCTGTTTAAGCTAAATAAGCTTACAATTATATATACGAAATGACATTGTGACGTATATAAGTACGTGTCAAAAGAGTGGCACCAACAAATATATTTCATACACTACAATTTTAAATGGCAGTGAATGTTTCATTATTTTAAAAAAGCGAAAGTTGAACCAAATTTGAATGGGCCACCAACCAATGATTATTTTTAATTGTATGTATATATATGTGTAAGTGTTGCGATATCCCGTCTTTTATTTCTGTCGGCTTCTTACAAAAAGGTGGCCTGGAAGAGATCGCTTTTAGTGATAAGGTCGCCTTTTGCTTTTATATTATGTATTTTTTTCTCTTTTCCTTTCTTTTGTATGCAATAAAGTTGTATAAATAAATAAATAAAATTCAAATTTCAATTTCAAATAATCTTTATTCAAATAGTCCTTTAAAAGGCACCTTTGACGCGGCAATAGTTTGCATAGTAGTGATGTGATGGTGATACATTCGTAAACTTAAAGCTATGAGGGATCCAAACGCGCCCCGGTCTAAGAAGAAACCCACAACAAACTTAGCCGGGGTTTTTTTTTGTTATCACCATCTCACATAATCAATATATTACCTGTGGAGATATAGCAATTCACACACACGCTTTTTATCGTTTATATAATCCATAATTTCATAGTATGAGTTTTCTATAAGCTTATGTTTTATAACTTTGAACTTATTGATAGACATATCCAAGATATCAATTATCACCATCTCACATGTCACTTAAAATTATGTTAAGAGCTATCTTATTAAATATTTGGTGGTAATAACCTTTTATTTTTATTTCTTTACATTAGTTTCTTTACAAGATTGTCTTCGATCTACCATTGAGATAAAATTTTAATTTCAGACTTCAGATCTTATCTCCGGAATCCTTGAAGCACCTTCGTTATAACTTTGCAATGTAGTAAATAGAATTTTAATGATGTAACTACGAGTAACTCGAGTTTTTTATAGTTACATCTATAACTTAATGAAGGAAGTTGGTAAACTTGGTTGTGCGCGTCGCTTCTTCTCCCATCTAAGATCGCCTTTCTTAAGTAACAAGTTAAGTTAAGTTAAGGATTAACGCGAAGTTTCCACGCTGTGTTAAGTTAAACTTATATCCGCACAAATTTAATCCTATAAAATATATACATTTATTAGACCTTACATATAGTTGCGATGTTTTTTTATATATTATTAATTAAACTTATATAATTTTTACTGTTTTATCGAAGCTGTGATAGCCTAGTGGTTAGGATTTCCGCCTCCAAATCAGAGGTCGGGGGTTCGAACCCGGGCACGCACCTCTAGCTTTACGGGAGTTATGTGCGTTTTTAAGCAATTAAAATTTCATTTCATGCTCTGTAGTAAAAAAGATTTTTTTAGGCGCTACAAGTTAGCACTTGACGGCAATTTCACCTGATGGTAAGTGATGATGGTAGCGGCTAACCTGTTAGGGGCATGGTAAACTCATTCCTGATCGGTTTCTAAGCGACATCGTGCTGGAACGCTAAATCACGTGGCGACACGTCTTTGTCGGTAGGAGGGTAACTAGCCACGGCCGAAGCCTCCCACCAGACCAGACTCGAGCAAGGAATCGAACCCAGGACCTCCATCTTTATAATGCTACAATGCTTTAAAATAATATCTTAACTCATATCATAAACACGATAGTTTCAATGTATGGATGATTGAGTATGAATGTTTTTCAATTTTTCACACAAAAACTACTGAAATTAAAAAACACATAGGTGTTATCCCTTGCCCTGCCCTTATCCCACATTATGTAGGGTCGGCAGAACACTTCTTCCAACTGCTATCGCAAGCAGCGATAAGAATCTTCCTACAAAACGGAACACGAAATTGTGACAAGTTTCGCGTTTATCGATCAAACGGTGGTGGTCATTTAAACCGATAAACAAACAGACAAACTATCTAATAACAATAATAATGATTATTTACACCGACTCCCTATAGTATTAAGATGAATCTGTCCCTAAACGCAACAAGATAAATTACACTTCCAAGTTTTGTTTTGGAGTAAACATTGAAAGCAATTTGAATTTTAAAACATGGGGAATACAGATCATAATATATTGGGAAACTAGTTTTGCCACTGGTTAATTTATTTGCGTTTAATTTTCCCGTTTTAAAGCATGAAACCATTTTAAAGTTTCAGGAAATACCTATAATGCGAAGAAATCATCAAAACGCACTCGTAAAAATAATCATCATCATGATCAACCCATTGCCGGCTCACTACAAAGCACGGGTATCCTGTCAATATGAGAAGAGTTTGGCCATAGTACATCACGCTGGCCATATCAGTACTGACTCCACACGCCTTTGAAAACATTATGGAGAACTCTCAGGCGTGCAGCTTTCCTCACGATGTTTTCCTTCACCGTTGAAGCAAGTGATATTTTAAAATTTTTTAAAACGCACATAACTCCGAAAAGTTAGGTGCGTGCCCGCATTCGGACCGCCGACCTCTGATTAGGAGGCTGATGCCCTAAACACTAGGCTATCACCGCTTCAAGAAGAAATACCTTTTCATTATTATGTACACGTTTCTAATATTTTTACCGTTGATAGGCTGTCTGGCTAGATGCCACGGCTGTCGTGCTTTGGCTGAGCTGGATTTATACCCGCCCATTACACGGATGGGTTTGCTGACTTGGTAACAGTCCAATGGATTCGTGCTTTTGATTTATTATTACGAAAAATTATGGGGGGTTTTGTTTTATTATTCAATCGCCGAAGCTTACAGAGGGGTTTTTTTTATATGTATGTTCCATCATGCGATCAGCTACATAAGCAGATTTCAGGTTTCGTTGACATGTGAGGCTGTAAATTGCAATGTTTGGTCTTCTAAATTCCATTGGGAAAATGAGTGCTGTAGCCAAATTGTTATGATGATAGTTTAACCGTTCGTTCTAGGTCTTTGCTCTGTGTTCAGCAGTTCCGAGATCTTTGCTTAAAGAGGGGTCGTATAAGTGTAAACATTTTACTGCGTTTTGGTATCTGTGTGTCATTTCCTCGTATGTCGTCACCTAGAGGATACGCAGATTGAACGTTATCAATGCAGTTTCCCAATTACGTACGTTCTTTTTGAATGGCCTTGTATATTGCAGAGAGCCGGTCAACGGACCCGTTTTAATTTTTAAATCCATCCAGTAGTTTAGTCGTGATGCGCGGCCATGATACAGACAGTCAGACAGACTGACAAAAAAATAAAAAAAAATGTTTTGACAGTCAGTATCCATAGTAAAGCATCCTCCAATTAAAATTTTCTAAATAAATATATGTTATGTACAAAATTCGTCCTGTTACAGTTTTATTATATTATAGATATATTCTGTGAAATATTTCAAACTTCTACCTGTTACGGTCCACGAGATCAAGCTCGTGCCAGGCAGACGTGCAGATGGCCAGTTAGACTTAGTTATATATCACTCTTCGGGTATGGAACCTGTTTTATTTAAACGTTAGGAAATGCGTTTACGCATCCTCTCCGGAAGCGATGCAGGAAGAACTGTTCCGCTTCCGGTGGAGTATGTGGGGCTCGCTGAAAGCCAGAGTGGCGACCAGAATACTCACTAAAACCCAGCGATGCTCCTTCGCGTCGACTAGTGACTGGGTTATGGGAACGCTCGCGTTCCGCAACCCTTGTATGGAACCCTAAAATATATAATCTGTATAAGCAATGTTGTTATATGATTGTGTGACGTCACCGTAGATGTTTTTTTCCGCGTCAATACCAACAGCACAGTTCTCATATAAAAACACACACAAGTCCCGAGGCGTAGATCATACGTTACAAAGTTTGAAGGGCGTTATTTACGCGCGACCTAAACTCGCTGCCATCATAAAACATTTTTATGTCCCCATAAGTTCGAGCGTTTCCCAAACAGGGGCGGTGGAGGTCGCGTACGCTGGCGCGTGTGGCAGGCGGTACTCAATATTGTTATAAAACACACTTTCTCAGTAACAACTCTTGTTTATTACAGGAATGTACACGCCTTTTTACAAACACACTTCTTCGATAGGTATTCTTGTACATCTATATGATCTTACACACCTCTTAAATATAACCTTGGAGATCATTTTTATTGGTACCAAAGCTGAACAAGAACTAAAAAAACAATGCACGTCTAACTAACTTATAAAGGGCCGATTCGAATGTCATGTTTTCCGTTTTGCCTCAATTATATCCGGTACTTTAAGAAAACAGTCAATTGAGATACTTTTCATTAAATTTAGTCAAAAGTAAACCAAAATCATTTAAGTCAAATCACGTACATTAATTTTATATTTTCATTTAATGATTAAGTTATTATATGTATGTAAATTCAAAGACACTAAAATCTAAATATTTGGAAATCATGACAGTACTATTGGGTTATGACTTTCACAGGATATTCAGAAATTTACCAGCGTATCCACTGCAATGCTCATGTACGAGTGGGTGTGTTTTGATCAATTGTTAATGCATTTTCGTGATAATTGCTCTCGAAACAAAGAAATCATTTGTAATAAAGCTGTTGAATTAAAACGAAGCTAATTACTAAGATCGATCCATTGCAATCATGTGTCGCAGAAACATAGTGGTCGCAATAATACCTCAGATTTTTTTTATTGTAAATGATAAACAAGCATGGGTATGAAATATTGCTCTAACAAGATAGCTCTTAATATAAATTTAAGTGGCATGTGAGATGGAGATAACAAAAAGAAAATTTACCTGTCTGTCTGTTGTGGGCTTCTTCTTAGACCGGGGCGAGTTTGGAGCCCTCACAGCTTTAGTTATAATTTTACGAATGTAGTTATCACCATCAAATCACTTGACGCGTCAAAAGTGCCTTTTATAGGACTAGATATTTGAATTTGAATTTGAAAACAGTCAAAATTATTACTTTCAAAAATGCCTTGAAATTTAGGCTTTGACACAAACAGTTCTGATGTCATAGAACATCTTTATAAGTTACAACTTACAACTATATATTTTTTTAGGTCGTGTTAAAAGTGCCTTTTAAAAGATTATTTTGAATATTTTGAATTTGAATTAATGTATTTATATTAAAGACAGTATTTATATACATTAAATCAATATAGCTGATCTATAGTGTGTTTAAAAATATTAACCATAACTTATATCTAGGTATGTTCTTTTTCACTCAATTCTTATTTGTTAGGGGCACCATTTGCTGACAGATATCTCCCGCACGTGCAGACGTCACCGCTGCCGCCCCTGTTTTGGCAACGCTTTATTCACGCAACTTCCTAACTTTAGGTTATTGCCTATGAAAGAAATGGACGGCCATAACCGCCGACTGTGCCGGTTAGGGTGAAATTATCGTAAAAGCGACGCGTTTGTAAGACTAGGGCAATGTGTGTTGTAAAGAAGAACTAGCAAATAGACCAAAGTGAATATTACCAGTAAAACAAGTCAGCTTTTAGGATTCCTAAAAATTTGTCTTTCTGTCCATCAATGTTTTACCACCGGCAGGTTACCACAAAAATCGGGTGGACCTCAATTCGGGTGGATTGTACTAAAAATGGTTAAAACATAATTTCTTACTTGTTTCTACGCGATATCGTGCCGGAACGCTAAATCGCTTTGCGACACGTCTTTGTCGGTAACTAGCCACGGCTGAAGCCTTCCACCAGACCAGACTCGAGCCGGGAATCGAACCCAGGACCTCCAACTTTATAATGCGATAGCGCACGCACTGCGTCAAAATATACCAGACCATTACTGACTTAAACCCAGAGCACAGTTTCCAGAGCCGTTTTTTACAAGCTTACCAGCTACCCAACAGGTTCAAGAGTGGTAGAGAAGAGACACCCTCCCGAAATTCAATCGCCTATGGTAAACGCAGGTAACACCGACCGTCCATCCCAGCCCACTAGACCCATTCCTGAACGGGTCGCAGACCTTTCAATGGGAGTGTCCAACCAGAAGTCAACCCCCAAAGTCACAAGTACAAAGTTCTCTTGTCTGGTGGGAGGCTTTGAACGTGGCTAGTTACCACCCTACCGTCAAATACATCAGGTGAGATGCCGAAAAAAGATTTTTTTTTTATCCACTACAAGTTAGCCCTTGACGGCAATCTCTCCTTATGGTAAGTGATGATGCAGTCTAAGATAGTAGCGGGCTAACCTGTTAGGGGTATGGTAAACCCACACTCCTAATTGGTTTCTACACGACATCGTGCCGGAACGCTAAATCGCTTGGCGACACGTCTTTATCGGTAGGGTGGTAACTAGCCGCGGCCGCAGCCTCCCACCAGACCAGACTCGAGCCGGGAATCGAACCCAGGACCTCGAGCTTTAAAAAGCGACAGCGCGCGCGCTGCGCCACGGAGGTAAGATAGCGTTAAATATAGCGTAGGATTGAATCCAAATAATTTATTTTAAAAAAACGTAGAGGTTATAAATCGCCTAGATCCTTATTAAACAGATCGCATAAAATATGGCGTCCGATTGGATCCAATCAATGTATTGTAATGCAAAGGAATGTTTTCCCACCGATCGATCACAAGAAAACAGCCGTGGGGGAAAAAATGGCGCCTCGTTAGGAAAATGTGTTGGATGATTGTATACTCTTTACCTTTCACCGTGAAATGTCGATGGGAAATTTATAACATGTTCATAAAGGTAACACAATATCTTTTCATTATAATTATAATATTATATCCATTGAGAAAGGCGGGAGACTTCGTATATTGTGAGCGCGGTTTTTTCGCGTTTTCTTGAATTAATGTTTGTTGGCTAATTTTGGAAAGGGCTGGTGTTGGTTGTGTCGTGGACAGTTTTGGTGTGGTTTGTGTAGTGGCTGGTTTTCTGAATGGTTAACAGGTATTAATTTGGGAAGGGTTTGAGGGAGCCGCGTCCACAGAGTGCGAGGTTTCCCGCCATTTCTCCCAAACTTCTACATTGCTATAAACTTAACATTGGCTAGTCTGTGCGAAGCCATAAAAAGAGAGAACTAATAAAATAATAAACTTGACATTGGCTTATCTGTGTAAAGCCATAAAACGTAAAAAAAAATCCCTGGTACGGTTTCGTGTACAGTAATATTTTATTTACATTATATCATATGATTATGAACAATATAAGGAACTAGTAGAATAATTGTTTAAATAATCCTGTGGAATGTGCAAGTTTGTAATTGAAGATCAATCATCAATGATCCTTCTCCAAAATCTAAAATTTACTTTTTTTTTATATATTTACGGCCCCAGATTCAAGACTAATAACAAAATCGCTTAAATTTTTTTCCTATAAATATAATTTCTTGTAATAATAATGTATCCAAAACAATTCTTTATTTAAATTTTATTATTAACAAAATTGTAACATCATAATTTTTTTACAATACATTTTAAAGTATAATAAATAAAATAAAAAATAGACCCCGTGAACTATTACAGATTAAAACTCAAAACTGATGAGACACGTCATCGTTGGAAGAGTAGATAAAATTACTGCTATATGTGTGAACGAGTCAAAGGATCTGTCACATTTGACGGGAACCACAGATGCATATGTACAACATCGTCAGTTTAAATATAGAACACATAATAATTTAAATTTATCTAAAATTTAACTTTGGACTCAATCACGAAATCCTAGCTCGTAACAATATTGTAGGTTGTTAAAATTAAGCCATGAGTGAAAAAACTTAGATAAATTATTATACTAGATACTATTTGATATTACTATGTCTGTGTTATTTTCTGTCTTTTTGTTTTTTCTTATCTTGTAGCGTACAAAAGTGTAATCATTCATTCATTCATAAATACGCCAATTAAATTAAAACCTTTCTTCCGAAAATATCACTAAACTTATCGCAATGTCCTCGTGGCGTCGATTGTTATTGCTATTTTGCGTGGACCAATCACTTGCTACCGTTTCGGCGGGAACCAATAGCGTGGCGGTACGACATAATGACAACCAACTTAATACATTCATTATAGTATTCTAGTCAAGTATTATACTCTTGGACTTATACAGATTAATAACATTTTGACCTTTACAAACAACTTGTAAAATATGTCTTAGTTAATAAATAAATCATAATGTATATATAATATATAGCTTCTTAGAATCGCGGCGATAACATGAGCTATACTCCACAATTAACTAGCTAATACATCTTAATGAATCCCGGATACTTGGAACAAAGCAACAAAAACCACCCTTTGAAATTGCTGCAATAAATAATGGGTAAGTGTGGAAACGGGCAATTTGGTGACCGAACATGTCTAGTAATGCGCTCGTTAGAGACCGATATAGTTCGGTTCTGGAAGGGGTCCCAATAGACAGGGTCATTAGCCAAACAGAGTTATCGATAGTTAAATCAGCGTTAAAATCTCTACGAGTATGTTTTTAATTTATGGATATGTACATTAAATTTGCTATGACAGACGATTTACAGTTAAAGATGGACTTCTTTCCAATATTATTTATCATCATAATCAACCCATTGCCGGCTCACTACAGAGCGCGGGTCTCCTCTCAATATTAGAAGGGTTTGGCCATAGTCCATCACGCTGGCCATGTGCGGATTAGCAGACTTCACACGCCTTTGAGAACATTATGGAGAGCTCTCAGGCGTGCAGGTTTCCTCACGATGTTTTCCTTCACCGTTGAAGCAAAGTTTTAAAAATGCACATAATTCCAAAAAGTTAGAGGTGCGTGCCCGGATTCGAACCGCCGACCTCTGATTATGAGGCTGACGCCCTAACCACTAGGCTGCCACCGCTTCTCAAATATTAAATATTATTAATAAATTACGCGAATTATTATTAGAGGATCACATAAATTATACCATCTATAGATTTTTTTTATACTCCACAAATTAGCCCCTAACGGCATCTCACCTGATGGTAAGTGATGATGCTGTTTAGGATGGCAGCGGGCTAACCTGTTAGGACCATGGTAACACAAGACTCCTAATTGGTTTCTACGCGACATCGTGCCGGAACGCTAAATCGCTTAGCGACACGTATTCGTCGGTAGCCTCCCACCAGACGAGACTCGAGCCGCGAATCGAACCCAGGACCTCCAACTTTGTAATGCGACAGCGCACGCACTGTGCCACGGAGGTCGTCAACCTCAGTATAAATATGATTAAAAAAATCATTACATGCATTTTCAAACTAGCTTTAATGCAACAGACTTTAATGTCAAAACATTTTTGAGAAAACTGGCCGCGAATCGAACCCAGGACCTCCAACTTTTTATACGATAGCGCACGCACTGTGCCACAGAGGTCGTTAACCTCAGTATAAATATGATTAAAAAATCATTACATGCATTTTCAAACTAGCTTTAATGCAACAGACTTCAATGTCAATACATTTTTGAGAAAACTGTTGCTACCGTATTTCTTGGAATAACAACAGATAAGTTTTTAAATTGAAAAGCTCAGGTGGAAGAATTGACAGATTCGTCTATGTTCTAACAAAAGCTATTGCAGGTTAGTAATAAAAGTACTATCTCACTAGCTTATCGTGGTTATCGTCGATTTTGCGATGCGGAATTTTACTGTGGGGATATTCAACAGACGTTTATAAAGTATTTATCAAACAGAAACCTTGTGTTCGATCTTTATACGAGGCTGATACTTTGGACAGCTACGAAATACGTGTTTAATAAAAATTGACCGCTACTGTGTAATTTATATGTCCTAATTTATTGTCTATATTAAATTAAATGTTACGAAATGGAAGGTAAGACATATCCACATTATAAACTATGGCCCCAAGACAATTTTTGAAATGTTTCACAAAAGCAAAAGAAATTATAATATAAACGAATACATTAATGACTCTAACGTACCATACTTTGTGTATATAATTTTTAATTGTTTTAATTTAATTAAATTAATTTTTTAGTTAATGTTTAGTTTTTGTTTACTGCGTCAATTTGTTGTTTACCGTGTCAATTTCACTTAGTTACATTTTTTTTTTTTACCTATATAAGTATGAACATATTTTGTGTATATTGTGTAATCTCTTTCGCCTTATTTTATAACTTTCTTAAATAGCAATGATATGTAACGCTGTTATGCTGTGATTACTTGCAGATAAATAAATAAGTAATGTATTACAAGTTATGTCATCACAGTTAATTGTGTAAGAGATTTTTGAATTCTATTTGTTATTTACCTACCCACATTTTGGCAAATAGATTTCTTTATTAATTTTTGAGATTAAATAAAGATTTAACGTATTTTTTTTGCACAGAGATCTGTCTATAAATCTGATAAAACGACGTTCACATGATTAGTAATAGGCATTGTTAGAGTACAAGTAGTTCAGAATAAAACACAGAAATCAATCAATTATTGCATGCACGGCACGTCCGTTGACGTCGACGTCCGTCAACGTAATGCCGATGTCTAGTTATAATATATATACACCACAAGCACTATTTATAAAGTACCCACATAAGTAAGCGTAACAAAATAAGTTTTAGGTACAGCTACATTATTTTATTGCTGGCTGTCGATATGGCTGTTTGGTAACCGTATTTGTCCTGTAATAGCCTAATTAGAGGCCGGGCTTTATAGCTCGTTTTGGGAAAGGACCGAATAGGAACCATAGATTAACGAACAATGGCTGATATAAACTGCGGAATGTAGTGATTAGCGAGAATTTAGACTCGACCGGACCGCTTCCACGCTGGAGAAATTCTAATACGTACTAGCAGCTGCTATAATTAATATATTAGAGTTGCAGTCCGATACAAACCCAGAGGAAAGTAATGGTAAAAAAAAAAATATGTTTTTATCATGATTAACCCATTGCCGGCTCAATACAGCGCACGGGTCTCCTCTCAATATAAGAAGGGTTTGGCCATAGTCCACCACGCTGGCCATATGCGGATTGGCAGACTCCACACGCCTTTTGAAAACATTATGGAGAACTTTCAGGCGTGCAGGTTTCCTCACGATGTTTTTCCTTCACCTCAACGGTGAAGCCAGTGAAATTTTAATTGCTTAAAAACGTACAAAACTTCGAAAAGTTATAGGTGCGTGCCCGGGTTCGACCTCTGATTAGGAGGCGGACGTCCTAACCACTAGGCTATCACAGCACATAACTTTTATGACACTATAATCATATCATCGCGCTGAGAGAGGGTTGATGAAAAGTTATGTAGAATTTAAGCTTAAACAGAATAACTATTTTTAAAGTCGATTGCTTGATTCCTTACTTTTAGTATTGATAAAAGAATTCCCACAAATTTTTATTTAGGAACAATAATTAATGTTACTGTATTTCTGTACATATGTTTTGTAATACTTAGATTATATTTTATTGTATGCCATACACCTCCTTCTAATTATTCCTTTCCGCAGAGGAAAGGTATAATTCTTCCTGCCTTCAGGATATCCTCTGCTAGGTCGCCCTTTTTTGACGCTGAGAAATGCTTCGCTTCCGGCGTGGTATGTGAGAATATAAATGATCATGAAATGTTACTTACATTGTACGGTTACTATGTGACAAATTCGTGTGCAATATGCTGTGTGTGTGTGAGTCATAATCATCATGACCAACCCATTACCACCTCACTACAGAGCACGGGTCTCCTCTCAATATGAGAAGGGTTTGGCCATAGTCCACCACGCTGGCAATGTGCGGATTGGCAGAGTTCACACGCCTTTGAGAACATTATGGAGAACTCTCAGGCGTGCAGGTTTCCTCACGAGGTTTTTCTTCACCGTTGAATCAAGTGTAATTTTAATTTTTTTTAAAACGTACATAACTCCGAAAAGTTAGAGGTGCGTGCCCGGATTTGAACCGCCAACTTCTGATTAGGAAGCTGACGCCCTAACCACTAGGCTATCACCGCTTCGTGTGTGAGTAATACATGATATTGATAAATAATGATTAAATGATTCCCGCCAAACTAATACCTAACTACAATTTTAATCATAACGAAGCTGTAACCGCGTATTACCGTAACTGGGAATTTAATCCGACATAAAAATTAATATCGCGTTATGAAACATTCAAAACACTTAATTTAGACGAAACTACCAGTTTCATAACTGTACATAAATCTATCTGCCATTCATTATGAGTTTCGGAGTTATGTGCGATTTTAAGCAATTAAAATATCACTTGCTTCAACGGTAATGGACCTTTTTTTTCCTAAAGGGCTAGCCACAGACAAAAGAGATTAGTCTTTGGCTAGATTCAAACCAGACAAGAGACAGGTCAGAAATTATAAACTCTCCAAACCCAGTCGGACTTCGAACCCGGGACTTCCCACTTAGAAGATCACAGCGTTCACCACTGCGCCAAAGTGTAATTGGCAACACCTCGCGTTTTGTGCCCAAGAATCGACGCCAGTTCCAACTTAAAAAATGTCTGTGGCCGGGATTCATGGGCAAAGAAGAAATGGCAGATCTGCCTCGGTGCTGAGATCACCCCATGCGGCAATTCAGCTGGGATTCGTGAGCGACCGAACTTTGAGCTTGTTGCTTAACCAACAAGCTCAACAAAGCTAAACCAATATACGAGTATACGTGTAAATTTCTCTGGGCTGGATTTAATAATAAACCCGACACCGGATCGAAGCGTGCGTAGAGGTTCTAGTAGAAGATTTTGTGTGGTATTATATTATACAAATCTCCCGGTTGTCGGCGGAATATAGCAAATTATACTTGCTGTTTATTGTTTTTTATGGACTTCCGCAAAGTAACGCCTGCTTCTATTCATTAATAAACTTCAGGTTTCAATTAAACTCGATTTTGTCTTTGTTTTATCTTCTTCATCACATATTTGGTCGAGATGTTTATCATATATACAAAACTCTTGTATAATATAATTCTCATTGTTAATTTTTTAGTAACTCGTGATTTTTTTTTAACGATAAATTTTGTTTTTATATATTACTTCAGCTGTAGCTGAAGTAATATATAAAAAGTCAGCCTTTCCTCCTTTTGAGGGTGATGAGGGATGAGATGTTTGAATCTGGGTGGAATCTCAGATGGTAGAATTAATTATTTTTATACTTTTTTTTTCTTCACGGTGAGAAATGCGTTTAATGCATACCCTCCGGAAGCGACGCAGGCAAGACTGCCCGGCAGCCAGACTGGCGACCAGAATACCCACTAAAACCCAGCGATGCTCCTTCGCGTCGCCTGGTGGTTGGGTCACGGGAACACTTGTGCACAACACAAATTGAGCCTGAGAGTTCTTTATACTGTTTTCAAAGGCGTGTGAAGTCTGCCAATCCGCACTAGGCCAGCGTGGTGGACTATAAACCCTTCTCATATTGATCATGATGATGATGACATACTAGAAACTGCTCTTGGACAACCAACCATGCTTTTTTATTACCTGTGGTGTACAATAAATGTGTACAATTCAAGAAAAAACTGGATTGTAACGCATTGAACATTAGAAGTAAAAGTAAAGTTGTAGTACCGTTTAGTAGGCTGCACAAAATTAGTAACTCATTCAAAGGTAATTGTATTTTATTTTAATAAATTACCTATTGATATGATGGCTATCAATAAGTTCAAAGTTTTTATAAATCGAAAACTTATAGAAAAATCATATTACGATTTTAAGGATTATATAAACGATAAAAATGCTTGGGTGTGAATTGCTCTATCTCCGAAGGTACTATAGTTTATTATTAATTTTATTCATTATGTGAGATGGTGATAACAAAAAAAAAGTTTCTTGTGGGCTTCTTCTTAGACTAGGGCGCGTTTGGAACCCTCATAGCTTTAGTTTAATTTTACGAATGTAGTTATCACCATTAAATCACTACTATGTAAATTATTGACGCGTCAAAAGCGCCTTTCAAAGGACTATTTGAATAAAGATTGAATAAAGATTATTTGAATATTCATTCATTCGGGTTACTGCCTTCGGCAAGTGCGATGATGAAATCGATTTATAACCTTTGATGTATTACAATTACCAGACATTGTTGTACATCAAACGGTGTATTAACAGTGGTAATTAAGATATGCAGATATGATGTGTCAATTGGTTGATTATAATAATTATAGTGAACATGGCTTTGCTGATAAGGCATTGGGTTACAACAAAGAGATATCATATCTGATAAGCAGATTGACATCCCTGCTAATACCCTGTATAAATGTGGAAGTACATTGGTTATTTGGGTTGCGGCACGATTTTGCCCCCCCCCCCCAACCTAAGTGCTATTCTTCGAAAGAGGGGATCATATGGTACAACTGAGAACACCTCACCTACACACACAAAGTCCACACACCGTCTTCGCCGGAAAAGAAGAGTTCTCCGCCATCTTACTTCATCTGGACATGGGATCAATACACGGTCTCGGAGACGTACAGACCACTCACCGTCCGACTCCCTCCGTTATCCCAAACGTCAGCCAAGCCGAAGTTCAACACATGAGAGGTGCCCTAAGGCAGACGTTCTCTTAGCTTCTTCGAGCTCTAGGGCTCAAGATTACTTCTGGCAGAGCTTCTTTCCGAATCTCGCCAACCAATAGGGTTAGCACAGCTAAACACAAAACAAAAGTCATTTGAGTGGGCTGTCGCCGTTTGTTGTTCGATAGCCGGGTAGGTCTGAATATAGTTAGATTTTACTGAAATTTCAACTACCTTCTAGTTTAAAAGCCGTGCCCTGTCCGGTTATGAGAAATTAAGAATTCAAGGTCATAACTCTAACATGGGATACTGGCTAACTAAAGACGCGCCGTTTCGTACGTCCGTACGTAAACCAATTAGAAATTCAGGTTAAATATGCCAGCCATACCTTTAATAGGTTGGCAAGCTACCGTATTAAGCAACATGTAACTGAAAATTTTCCACCAAAATCCCAAAATCAAATAGTCCTTTAAAAGGCACTTTTGACGCGTCAATAATTTGCATAGTAGTGATTTGATGGTGATAACTACAATCGTGAACTTAAAACTAAAGCTATGAGGGTTCCAAACGCGCTGCGGTCTAAGAAGAAGCCCACAACAAACTTAGGGCTTGTACACAAAACTGCGAAGCGACGTCGCATCGTAAAAACCTGCGAGCTCGCACGTCGCGTCGCCAGAACTTGCGAATTGATGCGCATCGCGCATTCTTGCGATGTGACGTCACACTTGTTGACAACACTTTACAGTCGGCTCTGAGACAGAGTCTGGGCAAGACGATCCCCTTGTACGATAGTTACTGAAGATGTGGTGATAATAAACTTAAAAGCTCCTTGAATGAAGATATGCTCATTCTACAATAATCGAAAACTTTTTTCTGTCGGTTTCATATTTTCGATCAAAATAGTTCTCTTCGGCGGTCATAATAGTAATAAATAGATGAACCCAAAACATAGCTAAGAATTTCATTTTAGTTATTGTTTGTTTTGCCCATATCTCCTAAGCAATAAAAAAGTGCACACTTCTTTTTAAGATGTCACGACCTAGTTTTCAAAATAGGTCCAGTACGGTCGTCGAAGGAATGGTCACCTTATCGTGGAAGGGACACGCCTTGCCGCACGAAATCGCATCGCAGCAATTCGTGTCGCAACTTTCTGCGTTGCGAATTCGCATCGCGTCGCATCGCAGTTTTGTGTACAGACCCTTAGCCAGGCAAATTTTCTTTTTGCTATCGCCATCTCACATGCCACTTAAAATTATATTAAGAGCTATCTTATTAGAGCAATCTTTCATATCCATGCTTGCCCGGTTACGCTGTGGCAATAGGGTTAGCACAGCTAATAGACAGTCCGAAAAAAAATTACCCATGCTTGTTTATCATTTACATAATCCTTTACACTAATGTAGGAAAATCCAGCCAGTACCTCGTGATCTGTACTGGCGCTCGTATGTACCGATTTAACATTACGCGCGTATTAATTTGGCTATATGTTAACTGAGTGGCCAGGTTCTCAACCGTAGCCCTATCTATTAACTGGTTCAAAAGGGTGTGGTTTTACTATGAAAACTTCTACTAGAACTGTCCCCGCTAAAATTACATTAGATATAATAGAACATAACTACCTGTAAAATATGATAGTGTGTGACACTGTTGTGATCTACACGGAATAAAGGTTACTTATTAAATTCACTCGTTTTTATTACTGTTCTAACCTCATAAAATTATCTAAGCATGGTAGTTTGTTAAATTAAGAGTTTTGCTGTTGCTAGGTAACGACCCTCTATATTCACCAACATCCCTTAATATTTATGTTGGTAACTATCTAGTTACTTTTTTTATCAAATCTCAGTCTCTGGACTCCCTATCTAGTAGCTAGGTTATATACAATAAAGGGAAAGACAAAACGGCATGGCATCAACAATTATTTGTATTAACATAAATCTTTGTACATCACAGTTACGATTATCGAAGAGTACAAATATAATTTACTATACTCATCTTCGGGTAACGAGTCTTAATAATCCGGCACCAGAATCACTTCACCTCGGCCGCCACCTCGGCCACCAGCTTTCCTTGTAGTCTTCACCACCAATCGTAACCTTCCCATCCGATCTCCACCGCGGACTATTCCGTTCTCTCCAAAAAGCCCACACTTATAAAAATAACGTTGATTGTTTAATGGTAAACAACTGACTTCCTATTTAAGAGGTTATTCATAAATCCTATTATTTATGGCTTTTAGACATCATCACTGATTCACATCATCATTTGTTCTATCGCCCCTTTTTTCCAATCTTGACGTCTATTCATCTTTTTTTTCTATTTTTAAATCTTTTTATCTTTTTTGTCGGCAGTCAATTGTTCAATCATTAAATCCTTATTTTTCCAAATACATATTAGAACTCCTTTATTGCATAGTTATAACATAATACATAGTATTTAGTTAGATTGTAACTAGTATAATAGTTACTTTATACTTATTTTTTGGTGTAATCTAACACGCGCTAACAATACGTACGGCGAGCGAACGACCGCGTATTTGGTTCCACGATTCATGAACGAACTACCGCCAGCGTTCCAAAAATTACATATTATATATCAAACCGAAATTAAAAGAATATTTTTGGCTGAGTTGGACGGTTGACTCATTTGTGTCGACCGTCTAACTCAGTTAGGAAATTGTAGATTTATTGTAGATTTATTTATTTATTTTATTTGCTAACAATTACAGTGACAAAATAATTTTATGATCTCCCACTTTCCAAACTAGTGTAAACTGTATCTTAGGAAGGAGGTGTAGTTAGGAAATGTTCTTTTCATGCCTAATATGCTTACTCAGTTCCTCTAGTTTTAAGCTGTTAAGTTACTGATTAGCACCGAGGACAAACCTCTTAGGTTTTTTCGGTGCCGTTATTGTATAACTAATTATATTCCTTGTATATTAATAATAAATAAATAAATAGATAAAATGTAGGCATCAGAAAAAAAAATATAGGGAAGTAAGTACGTAACGCTAAAGCGCTCGCGTAATTTTCAATTTGCCTCAAATTATTTTAAATTAGCTCCCCTGATGTAGAAATTAGGTATTCGTTAACGATGATTCGCAAAGTAATTTGGAGGAGCTGTTTCTTTTTCACATTTTGTTGTTCAATTTGGTATATTCTGTTTTATTTTCTTTCATAAATTAGTTTTTTATAATTCCACCTGATGAAGTGATGATGCAATCTAAGATGGTAGAGGACTAACCTGTTAGGGGTTTGTTCAACCAATACTGGTTTTAATGTGACATCGTGTCTGAACGCTTAATCGCTTGGCGACACGTCTTTGTCGGTAGGGTGGTAAGTTACCACGGCCGAATCCTCCCACCAGGCAAGACTCGACCCGGGAGTCGAACCCAGGACCCCCAACTTTATAATCAGATATAATCGATGCTTGATAAAAAAATATAACAAGTTGTTCCCCATTGACGAGGCTCCGAAGGGTGTCAGGGCTTTTTATAGGGCTCCGTTTTATGTCCATTCGACTGGCTGTCAGCGTGCTCTGTCATAAACCACGATGACAAAAGAGTTAAAAAGTTCCCAGAATATGTATTTCTATTATGAAAAAAAAAAGTTCCGAAAATTAAAGAAGGTAAACAAAACACAAAAAAAAAATTTTTTGTTTCAGTATTTTTTTTAAGGTAAACTGTCTCACGTACGAAGAGGAAGACCTGTGACCGCAAATTAGATAATTGTTTATCGGGTATAACATTTGGTAGATTCATAGGCATACTAAGAGTTTTAAGAGCTTATTAATTTGAACTTTATTAATTTTCTTCCCCCCAATGCTCTTAATGTTTCCGGCAAAGGTAGCTATTACTGGTAATTAATTTAGTTTCCCGTAAATTACGCTTACCAAGGTAGAGTAGTGCCTGAAAGTTATATAATAACATATTTCATACTGTATCGAGTTAATTTTATATCCAATTAAGGTATCGACGATCAATTAAAACAAGTTATTGGATTTACCTTTCTTGTGTTCATTCGTTATTTTTTCTATGGAATCTATTTATAATATAAATCGTCATTACCATGATCAACCATTGCCGGCTCACTACAGAGCACGAGTCTCTTGATATGAGAAGGGTTTGGTCATAGTCCACCACGCTGGCCAATGCGGATTGGCACGCCTTTGAGAACACTATGGAGAACTCTGACATGAAGGTTTCCTCACGATGTTTTCCGTCACCGTTAAAGCAAGTGATACTTTATTTGCTTAAAACCGCACATAACTCCCAAAAGTTAAGTTGCGTGCCCGTCCCGAGAATCGAACCCAGGACCAGGTTATTCAAATTAGAACATGACAAACACAGAAAACGATGCAGTTACGTAAAGACCCTTAATTACGTAAAGGCCTTATTTATCTATAAAGTACTTTCGCGGGAGTTTAAAATACCATAAAACCATAAAGACATTTCATTCTTGAGGAGAATCCTGATTGCTTACGTACTCTTTATCCCACAGGATATAAAGCGAGACTAGGCTCTGATAGAAGCCGCTGGAAACATTTAATCAGCACGACGTTGCAAGGATACCAGGACCACGATCTTCAGTAATGAAGAAACGACTGGAGGGAGAAAGATAAGCGTATAAACTCGAGGGCAAGTACAAAAATGGAAATTTTTTTAACTGGGAATATTTACGGTAATAACAGTAATACATTTTACATAAATAAATTACGCAGTGACAACCATTACGTCAGCTGTGTTCCTATTTCAATTTCAAACGAGGTCATGTGTCACTTTGGCAACAGAAAAAAGATTAAGGTTCTACATAATATATTAATGTTTCTTTTTTACTGATTAAAATACTGTCTTCCATTATTATTTAACACAGGTTTCCACTCTAATAACCATGTAAAGACCCTTCCACAAGAAGCGATTTTAAAATATCAAGAAGTCAACTTCGTCAAATACCCAGCAATTAGTTAAAAAAAAGAGTAAGTTTTCTTTTTTTCTCTTAAAAGCAACATCAAACGCGTTCCTTTGCCTTTCATAGTGGGGTTCTTTCTGCGAGGCAAATACGTAGGAACTAGCGGCTTTTCTGAATTGAACGGCATTGAAATGTACGTGGAATATTAATTCATAGAACTATGTTACAGTAGTATGAAAGAGCGCTATTTTGTAAGGAGAAAATTCGAACTCCTACTCGCCTTGTTTTCCTGGTACAGCGTCGAGTGTTTTCGTTAACGTCCCGTAAGCTAGAATTATTTACAACTAGAGGTAGCTCGTAATAAATGTACGTAATGTACCTACTTGGAGCAATAATTTATAGAAACACTGTATGAGTGTTTTTTTTTTTTTGTGAGAAGTACATTTTAACAGTTACTTACTCTTATGTTTTCCTGGTAGTTTAATACAATATTTATATTCTATACCGAAATGTTAGATAGTGATGGTAAAATTGATCAAGTTTTGATGTGTAATAATTCAAAGGTGAATGAAAAACTAGAGAAAATGATCGTAGAAGAAAGATAAATAGCTTCAGGAGAAAAACAAACAAGAAAGAGTAATTACTATTATAAAGGGTTCTCTGAATGTAACGAGAAACCAAAAAAATAATGAATAGAAGCAGGCGTTACTTTGCAAAAATTCATGATAATAAGCAATAAACAGCAAATATAATTTGCAATATTCCGCCGACAACCGGGAGATTTGTATAATATAACACCACACAAAATCTTCCACTACGCACGTTTCGACCCGACACCGGATCATCCTCAGGAGATGTTGACTTCACAAGCTTTACTTTTCTCGCTTTTCTGTCGGCGAAATATAGCAAATTATACTTGCTGTTTATTGTTTACCAAAAAAAATAGCCTAACTAACAAAAAGATAGGAAAAATCTTAATACCAGCTTCAATGAGTGTCTGTCAGCAGAATGTACCGTACATGAACCGTAATAAGTACAGAGCTCAAATTTTCATATAGAAATTTTTACAGAATGTCCATTGCCGCTAACAAATACCTAGTTAATTAGGCATGAAGCTTTACCCATGCTTCCTTTATTTTAAAAATTGCTAAAATTAAATTTAAAACGCACATAATCCGATAAGTATCTGGAGCGATCTAGAGTAAGTTATAACCACACATACTCGTAAATGAACCGGTGATAGCCTAGTGGTGAGTGCGTCAGCCTCCTAATCGGTGGTCGGCGGTTCGAATCCGGGCACGCACCTCAACTTTTTCGGAGTTATGTGCGTTTTAAAAAAATATATATAACTAGCTTCAACGGTGAAGGATAACATCGTGAGGAAACCTGCACGCCTGAGAGTTCTGAATAATGTTCTCAAAGGCGTGTGAAGTCTGCCAATCCGCACATGGCCAGCGTGGTGGACTACGGCCAATCCCTTCTCATATTGAGAGGAGACCCGTGCTCTGTAGTGAGCCGGTAATGGGTTGATCATGATGATGATACTCGTATATATAGAACCAGCAGTAAGTATGACTTATCATTGCATTGCTGCTCGAGTTATCATCTAATCAATATCTCTTATTAATTAAAATATTTCTAAAAAAGGACCCAATTACACGGTTCGCTCTTCTGTTACTCATTATAATCGAGAACGAACGTGTGCTTTTTGACGATCTCCGCGACGCAACACGTGCGCTATCGCATTATAAAGAGGGTAAATTCCCGGCTCGAGTCTGGTCTGGTGGGAGGCTTCAGCCATTGCTAGTTACCACCCTACCGACAAAGATCGCAGAGCGATTGAGCGTTCCGGCACGACGTCGCACCGATGTGGTGAGATTGCCATTAAGGGCTAACTTATACGTAGTGTATAAAAAAATGGTGATTCTTCGATTCTATTCAAATTAAAGTTTAACGCGATCGAAATAATTATTGGGTACTTAATCACGACCCTTCGCTGGAACCTTTTTTTTTTTTTTTTTTTTTTTCTCGCTGGGAAATGCATTTATGCATCCCGCCCGGAGCGAGCTCCAGGCGGGTATGTGGGACTCGCTGGCCACCAAATTGGCGGCCAGAATACACACTAAAACCCAGCGGAGCCTTCTGCGTCCCAGGTGGGGAGCCAAAGGATCGCGGTAGCATGCACTTTGACACCCCGACGCGCTCATCAGTGCACTCGTTGGTGACTACGGGGGTGGTAACAGGTGCGCGTATCGGCGCCTCCTGCCACCCGTTCTCCTTCTACGGAGTAGGGGAGCATCAGCCGCCTGCTCTCTCTCCCTCTCCGCAGCCTCCTTCAAACCCATTACGGTTTCGCAGAAGGAAGCTACAATTGACCAGCCCTCCTCGCTAGCAAGCATTAAATTAATAACGCTTGGCAGCGAGAGGTCCCCGTCTAGGAGTGACACCAGTGCGTGCCTTTGCGGAGCCCATGACGAACACTCTGCCAGAGTGTGATGAGCGGTGTCCTCCGTCGCCCCACACTCATGGCAGGCTGGCGCTGCCTCCCGCCTCGCGATTCCGTGCAGATACTTACCGAAGCACCCATGCCCGGTAAGTACCTGCACGAGACGATACGTCAGTGCTCCATGTTTCCGCCTCAGCCACCGCTCCAGATGGGACCGGATTCCCTCCACCGTCCAGATGCCAGCAATCGGTGACTCAAGGTCATCCCGCCATCTTTGGACCAGGGCCTCGCTTCCTAAGGATCTTAATCTCCCTATCTCCTCAGGTCCTGGTCGTTCCCCTCGAGCCCTCATCCTTGTCCGATACCGGTGCACCTGAGCGAGTACCTCAGCCTGCAGATCCCAAGGCGGGTCACCCGCTAGGAGGGTGGATGCCGTCCAAGACACCGTACGGTACCCCCGAATTGCACGCACCGCAATTATACGCTGCGGTCTCCGCAGAAGGGACACTATCTGCGGAGACAGCGCGTGGACCCAGATGGGAGCGCCGTACAGTGCCATACTCCTGACAATCCCCGCATATAGGCGTCTGCAAGCAGTGGCCGGACCCCCGACGTTAGGCAAAAGCCTTCCCAGAGCAGCAGCTGCACTGACGAGCCTGGGAGCTAGAAGCTCAAAGTGCCTCCTGAAACTCCACCTACCGTCCAGGGTGAGGCCCAGATATTTCATATGGGCCTTGACCTCCACCGCTGCACCCTGAACGGTAATATAAGCACCCCGAGGAGGACCCCTACGCGGGCCGTGAAACAGGAGGGCCTCTGTTTTTGATTCCGAGACCCTCAGACCCAGCATTCGGATCCTTCTAACCACCAATGTGACACCGACCCCAGCCAAAACAGCCGCCTCTTCGAAATTGCTTGCGCGTGCCGTGATGAGTGTATCATCTGCATAGCACAGCAATCTCATCCCGGGGAGCAGAGGTGTCCGCAGAAGCCAGTCGAAGCCGATGTTCCAAAGCACCGGCCCCAAAACCGACCCCTGCGGAACACCCCTGAGCACCTGCCGCCGCTCCCTTCGCCCGTCTCTTCCTACCCAGTATATCCATCTATCTCGCAGATAAGCCTCCAACAGTCTCCTGAGATACGTTGGCACTCCATGGAACCGGAGCGCCTCTAGCAAAGTCTCATAAGGGAGGCTGTTGAAGGCGTTCGAAACGTCCAAAGAGACGGCAATCACGACGTCGCCCCGGGCAACTGCCTCATCCGTCAATGTTTTTAATGACTCTAGAGCGTCAAGAGTCGAACGACCCGCCCTGAAGCCATACTGCGCCGCTGAGAGCCCTGGACCGACAGTCTCCAAGTGTCCCACGAGCCGGTAAGCCAAAATCTTCTCAAAAAGCTTTCCGACTTCGTTGAGCAAGACTATCGGTCTATACGCCGAGGGAGCATCTTGCGGCCTCCCCTCCTTCCTGATGAGGCAAAGCAGCCCCTCCTTCCAAGACTCGGGAAACTGTTCAGCCTGTAGGCAATGGTTGAACAGCTCCCGGAGTCTACCCTCGAGGAACTCTCGGGTCATATGTATGACCCGCCCCGGAATGCCATCCGGCCCAGGCGCTGTCTTCCTGCACCGGAGGCGGTCCAGAGCCACGTCCATCTCCTCGTCAGTGATCAGCGGGGCAGAACCGCTGTCGATTGCATTCGCCGAGGGGGGCATCGTTGGAGGAACGTGACCCTGTGAGTCCGGAAAGAGTTCCTCAACCACCCTGCGCAGGAACTCCGGCTGGAGAGTCTGGGTCACCGGAGGCCCCTGGCTGCGTAGTTTCTGCCGTGCAGTGCGATAAGGGCGTCCCCAGGGGTCCCTATCCAGACTCTGTAGCAGCTCCTCTCGGGCCCGCTCTTTGGCATCGCCTATCGCCCGCTTTAGGACCTTCTTAGCCTGGTGATAGGTTTCCCGCAGCTGCTCCTCCAGAGAGACGTCCCAGCCGTTCCGCCTCCGGCATCGAACATAGGCTCTGCGAGCTCTATTACTGGCGGCGCGGAGGGCCGCAATCTCCGCTGACCACCAGTACACCTGCCTGCTACGACGCCATCCGCGAGCTTTTGGCATCGAAGAGTCGCACACCTCCGTCAGATTCAGCCGCATACGCTCCGCCAGCTCTCCGACGCTAGCGTCTAACCGGGGTCTGGGAGACGACCATCGCTGAACGATGGCGGCCTCTCTCACCATCTCCCGGTCCAACTGACCCAAACACCAGCGCGGAAAGTGGTGCGGGCGTCGACGGGGGACTGCAACGACGGGAGTAGGGGCGGATATCTCTAACCTAATGTAGTTGTGGTCCGACAAGGTCTCCAAGTCCTCCTCCACCCACCAGTTGTTAACTCTGTCAGCTACCGAAGTCGTCGCAAATGTCAGGTCGACCCTCGATCCTCCCCCCGCGCGAACACAGGTGTAGGCCGTGCCCCTGTTAAGCAGCGTGAGCCCCAGCTGCACAGCCCACATCTCGACAACCCTACCTCTGCTGTCCTGCGTGCGATTACCCCATGCCTGGCTTTTGGCGTTGAAGTCGCCAAGAACCAAGGTACGCCCTTCATTATGCCTGCGAAAGGCCTCAGCGACGGAGTCTAGAAAAGCCTCGAAATCCAACAGTGGACGATTTGGTGAGAAGTAAACTCCGACGATTGTGTATTCCCCCCATCTCGCCACGGCATACCCCGGCCCTCTTTCAGCGACAGAGAGAAAGCGGCCAGCGCCATTCCCAGAAATGATCGCCACCAGACCACTAGTGTCCCCCACCCAATTTGGACAACTCTGCTGGGGAACATAATATGGCTCCCCTACCACTGCCAAGTCAACCTGCCACTGTGCAAAGGACTGCATCAGGAGGTCCTGAGCCCCTGCACAGTGGTTTATGTTCGCCTGTAGGATACTTATATTCTGCGAATTCATGACGACATATCAGCATCCTCCCGCGCTTGACCTCTACTGCCATCGACCCGCGGCTGGGACCTTATTCCACCTTTAGTTGAGGGAGGACAACATGTCCTACCTCCCATAATATGGCTCGACGGAAGCCCTGCGTCAGCGCAGACGACACAGCGGACTGCGCCGGTGCAGCCCGCTTGCTTGTGTCCCTCGCCACCGCACCGGTAGCACAGTGTACTACGGTCGATCCTGGAGGGACACAGGGCACGTGTATGCCCCATGCCCATGCAACCATAACAGCGCAGAGGGCGCTGCTCGAGCGCGCGGACATCTGCGGAGCTCCACCCAACAAGCAACCTTCCGGCGTCGCATACCTTCTTCGCAGCGTCCACCGGGCAATGGACAGTGGCCGAGCCCATGTCGCGGGGACCCGACTGTAGGTCCCCGACTTTGACTGCCGACAGGGGGCAGCTGCCAGCGCGAGCAACCGCTGCCGCCACTTTTTCCGGCGTGGCGGAGTCATCGAGGCTGGTGACCCTAAGGGTCACCGTCTTGGTGGGGCGACTGACCTCTGCCATGCCTTGCAGCGCCGCTCTCAGGCGATCAGCCAGAACGTCCGCCTGCTCTTGCGTCTGCTCGCTCGGAAGCTCCAGGAGTCGAGCACCCGTTGCCGCGCGGCGGATTCTCATCCCCGCACCAATACCCAACTCCTGAAGACTGACCCGGCTCTCCGCCCTTTCGAGCACCTGAGCGTAGGTCACCCCTTTTTTCTCCGCGTCCGGGGCCAACGTAATAATGACCGCTGCCGTCTTAGGGGCGGCCAGAGTTGGTCCAGGTGCCGACGCAGGAGGAGGTCTCAGAGGAGCCACCGAGGGAGTTCCTGCAGGAGTCTTTTTGCCCTGACCTTTCCCTTTACGCCGGACTACGGAAGACCAAGTTTCTCCGACGTGGGCCACACTGCTCGGTCCTGGTGTCGCTGCTGGTGCCAAGGGGGAGGCAGTTGCCCTACTATCGCCGTGGGGTACCCGTGCAGGCTGAGCCACCTGTGGAGCTTCCAACGCCTCGGCTTGAGATCTCATCTTATCCGCCGCCAACGGCGGGCGTAAGACCCTCCCGGGTAGTAGACGCCCTTCAATGCCCGCGAAACGAGCATCCAGCATCCGCCCAACGGAGGAAACAATGGAGGCTTTGAGCTCCTCCATTACATCTGCACTAAGACCAGGGGTCACAGCGCTACTCGCCGCCGCACCCCTCGCCGCTGCCATCTCCGTCCGCATCCCATCAAACTCCCGCCGGTGGGCTTTAACTTCCGCCCTGAGGTTTTCCACCTCGCTACGGAGGCGGGCATTATCAGCTCGAAGTCGGCGCGTCTCTTCCGCCTCCGACCTCGACGCCAGAGCCTCAACCATGCCCTGCATCCTGGCGGCCGCATCCTTGAAGCGCTTTACAAACGTGCCTTTGAGGTTGCCGGACTTGGTTGCCAGCAAAATAATTTCCGTCGCGGTTTTTCCAGCGGCGGCCCGTAGCTCCTCTGGGCTGAGCAGCGCTGGGTCCTCCTCAACGGGTGCCTCGCTGAATATCCCCTCCTCAGGGTCCAGAACAGCGCCCATTACCTCTTTCCGGACAATGCGGTCCCTGAGGAATTGGTCGAAGGCGACCTCCTTCCTCTCCTCCCGAGCAGCCCTCAGTTCCGCTCTCGCTTCGGCCATCCCTGTTTTTCCCACCGGGACCGGAGTCGATGACCTCGACATCGAGGACTCCCTCGAGCTCGGTGAAACCGAGCGCAACGTGCGTGAGCTCCGAGTTACAATTGGACTTCGGGTTCGAGGGTTTTCCTTCACAGTAACCGCCGAACGTCGACGCGACACCCGCGCCGTGAAGTCTTCCCCCGTGGAAGACCCCTCCATCTTTTCCTGCGGTGGTCTCCCCGTCTGGTACTCCAGACGGGTCGCCACTCAACGACCCAAGGCTTATACGCTAGCCAGCCACACAAAATAAGTATAGCCCGCAACAACAACAACAAACAAACAGCCCGCAATAACAATTACAACTAAAACAATAACAACCAACGAAAACAGCAATAAAATTCCCATAAACAAAATCACCCGTCAAACAAACCGATACAAAAAAAAAAAAAAAATAATACCCACCAACAAAAAAAAAAAAAAAAAACCAGGCCAAAGTCACCCTTAACACCCAGAAATCGGACAGTCTGAAAGTGAACCTTCGCTGGAACCTTGTCCAACCCAGATCGAAGTCGCGAGTAGAAACCAATTAGGAGTTTGGGTTTACCATACCCCTAACAGGTTAGCCCGCTACCATCAGGTGAGATTGCTGTCAAGGGCTAACTTGTAGTTTATTAAACAAAAGGTGCTATTTAATACATGGGTGCATTTTTCATCTCCACCTTGTACCGAAGATTTTCATGAGGACCCAAAAACCGATAAACCTACGTTTTAGTACGTAAAAGGAGTTTTGGTGAGCAAAGGCACATTTTCGTACATAATGGCGTGTTTCAGTATGTACTTAGTCGGCAAACGTGGCCCCTCACAAACGCTTCCCTGAATCTACCAGGAAAACTCATGAAGTATTCAACGCGTGTTGCAAAGCCGAGATTTGTAAGCGAGTATAGTATATTGCACCGCACCTAATACGAACGTATCGCTAGCGGGTAGTTTTAAATTTACGTACATTTTTGTACAGAAGTTTTGAATTGCATTACAAAGTCTAATCTTATAAATAATACTGAGAAGTGTAAAAAAGAGAAAAATTTAATATCTGGGCCACATAATGCGAAACTCTAAATATTTTTTTTATTTATTTTTTAATTTATTTATTTTTATTTCATAATCATAATTCTTAAAACCTTTCTCATAGGACCGAGGCGTATCTCACCACGCTACTCGAATGCCAATTCAAATGTCTTAGAGATAATGTTATAATCTACTTAATTTGTTATCCATATTACGCACATAAACTCTCAATCAAGACACCAGTCATTGAATTACCACTAGCCGTAGATTGATAGTTAACGCTCAAAAAGACGGAAAAGTAGTGCACAAATGTGCGACGCGTGCACTCCTTTCCCCCAGTGTGTGACAAGGCTAGACGAAAGTCACCGATTCTAACACTCGAGCCGTATAATCCGAATGAATTACAAAGCACTACGCGCCACTATAGATAATATAACGGCCAGATGTCTAGCGTATTAGACGGGTAATACATCGATATACCGATTATGTAGGAATGTATAGTTAGTTGGTGACAAATTCTCGCCTTGTTTTTGTATGACGCGCTCTATGTACGGCTAGTGGTAAACCAATGTCAGCAGTGCTGACTACATAGAAGAGACAACTTCGGTTTTTGAACGTAATGTGAGAATGAGTATGGCGAGAAGATAAAAAAAGAGCGGGAACTAAGATGACATTTTTTAGAGTACGTGGTACAAGCGCGGTTGATTTAGATTAATTGATAATAATTAATTATATTAGCTCGAAAAGTAGTTGTTTTAAACTAAATTTATATGAATTATAAATTGTTATAAAACTTATGTAAATTAAGCCCGAACATAATAATAATAAACAATTCAAATAAAAACTATTTGACGGCAATCAGAGAGCAGCGCCATCTAGTTTTGGAGTCATGTACGACAGACAAGAGAGTGGCATCGCCCCCTCTCTTTACGCAACACTAAGTGACGTATGCAGGTTCTTATAAGACTCACCGACGCGGGACGGCGCATTGCATTCGGTCGGTGGTCGAGTCGCGGTAATGCATAGTCTTACTTGGTGGAGCGTATAGTCTGCTCCTTATAAATTACCATACTTATCATTGTAATTCTGTTCTACCAAGAGTATCTGGTCTCTTTGCCCGAAACTACCCACGTCTACCTAAATTACCGACGAAGGCACCCGCCCCGTAGTCATCCTATGTATTGAAGAAAATCTAAAAATAAATAACAAATAGTAAACAACTCAAATAAAAACTATTGACGAAATCCAAAAATAATAACATCACAATGTACTTTCTAATAACAGTTTAATCTTCTTTCCAAGCTGGAGCGGCAAAATTCGAAAAAACGCAAATTGGGCGCCGACAAAGGTAGAATTTACAAACACATACAAAATACCTCGGATTTTATAAAAATAGATAATGCCATCTTGTGGCCGCACATAATACAGTAATAAACAACTTCACTTTTGTTTTTATGCAAAATTTTCCGTGCTACAATAAGAATACAAAATTCTATCGCATTAAATTCCAATTCAAATAATCTATATTCAAATAGTCCTTTAAAAGGCACTTTTGACGCGTCAATAATTTACATGGTAGCGATAATCCTTGTTATCGTAATATGATTTTTCTACAAGCTTACGTTTTATAAAAACTTTGAACTTATTGATAGACATCTCCAAGTTATCAATACATAATTTATTATAAAATAAAATACATTATGAAGTTGGAGGTCCTGGGTTCGATTTCCGGCTGGAGTCTGGTCTTATGGGAGGCTTCGGCCGTGGCTACTTGCCACCCTACCGACAAAGTCGTGTCGCCTAGCGATTTAGCGTTCCGGTACGATGTCGCGTAGAAACTAATTAGGAGCGTGGGTTTGCCATACTCCTAACAGGTTAGCCCGCTACCATCCTAGACAGCATCATCACATACCACCCGGTGAAATAGCCGTCAAGGGCTAACTTGTAGAGTATAAAAAAATTTAAAAAAAACTTATTTACTACGAGTAGATCAGGGTATTCAGTCACCAGTATTGCTTGGCGAACTTTTAAAGTTAGCCAGACGAAGATAAACCGGCACGCTGTATGAGACAGAACATACGATGCCTTGTCTCAATCTTCCGAACTGTTCAACATTCCTCACCGTTTCATGGCTTCATTTACTTAATCTGAACACAAGGCAGAATAAAAAGTAGACGAAAATAAACAACAAAACACGGCAAAACAAAATTGTACTCGAACGTTCGTCCTCATTAAATTCCTTTGTAGCACTGGGATGAGAACAATCTATACAAAAATATTATTTGCGTTAGGGCTGGAGATATATTTGAAGAACCTTTTTCATATTTGTGGCTTGATTGGAGATTTAGGCTGACTAATAATAGCGGTTGACTTCAACCTCGGATATTGAAAACACAGTAAGAAAATTGTGGGGGCAAATAGCTGGGATTTTTCTACCCCATACTCATAGCCCTGGAAGAATTTGTAGAATAGTGCTCTCGCACTAATATAAATCAAAACATTGGCTCAAACGTTAGGTTTTTTTATATACACCAAGTATGAACGAAGTTCCTTCGGCTGATGTAGAATCGACACAATTAAAAAAAAAAAAAATAGTGCTCAATTTTATGTAGGTTTTCTTGATTTTTCTCTTAAATTTTGCTGATTAGTTTTTATTTAAGTAAGGGAAGGAAAAAAGCATTAAGGAAATAATAAATTACGTAAAATAAAAAAAAATCGTAATTCAAATTATCAACTAAAATAACAAAATATGTCTCTTTATTTTTGTTTGACAACATAAAATTACATAGAAATAGAAATAATTAAAGAGGGAGAAAGAGAAATGTTTTATACACCACTCGCTTGTGTATACGACTGTCGCGCCTGCGCACGTCTCATTTAACGGTTTTATTCCACGGACTTTTTCTTACGGTTTTACTATCACATTTTTTTCAGTTCGGTCGCGCAGCAGAATCCCTATCTCCTCCAAGCCTGCCTGTAAGGAACTTCGTTTCAATAATAATTGTAGTGTTATAGCAACATGTATAAGTAGTTAGTTTTTAGTATGATTATGTGGTACGAGTATGTTGTCAGTAGTCATCTGATCGTCAGGGTCGGGAAGGATATATTTAGGTCTCCTCTTTCGGAGAGGAGCGCTTATGTCGGGGGAGTAAAAAGAAGCAACTACGAGAAGGTTGGGGTGTCGGATCTGAGCCCTAGGGCTCAAACTTCTTCTGGCAGAGCTTCTTTCCGAAGCTCGACAAACATCCCGATTACGCTGTCGCATCCAATAGGGTTAGTACAGCTAATAGTCAGTCCGAAAAAAAGGTCGGATTGATGAATATTTTTTGCGTTAAAAACAACAATATTAGTAAGAATATCATTTATTAAATCAAAAGTCAAAATTAATAATGAATGCAATCCAAATTGCCAGATAGCTGATAGAATTTAGTCGTTCTGACTTCTTCCAACTATTCTCAGTGAACGTTAAGTAACGTACACGGATAAAGCAAATCGGTAGTGCCTTATGCTATGGCTTCCTTCAGGAATACCCTTATTTCAGGCTGAACCCTTATTAACACTGACTGAAACAATCAAAATTATTATACAATGAAAATTAAGATTAATTTACTGTAATCTGCGTAAAATTCCTTGAGGGAAAATAAGCTCACAATTTTGATATGCAATTCGCAGAGCTATGCAGAGTCCTTAACTATGAAAGCGGTTAAGCTGTGGAATCATTAGTTGTTTTTAAATCCCGTGTTAGCATTATCTGTAAATTTAATTTATATTTATTCCTTCTATGTTTTTGTATTAGTATGTATTTATTATATAAACTTTTTATTTATAATATTTTTAATAGTATGTAATTATTAGTATATGTATTTATTAATATTTATTTATTTATTTATTATTAATATACAAGGAATATAATTAGTTATACAATAAAGGCACCAAAGAGGTTTGTCCTCGGTGCTAATCAGTAACTTAACAGCTTAAAACTAGAGGAACTGAGTAAGCATATCAGGCATGAAAAGAATATATATATAGATATATATAGATATATATATATATATATAAGTGTTGCGATTTCCCGTCTTTTATTTCTGTCAGCTTCTTACAAAAAGGTGGCCTGGAAGAGATCGTTTTAAGTGATAAGGTCGCCTTTTGCTTTTATATTATGTATTTCTTATTGTTCTCTTTTTCCTTTCTTTTGTATGTAATAAAATTGTATAAATAAAGAATTCAAATAAATAAAATGGGCAAATCTACGCAATTCAATTTATAATGTCTTTTTTCTTTATTATAATGTATATTTTGAATAAATATTTATGGTACGAGTATATTATATTTATATTAAACTGTACTATTTTATGTATGAGTAAACCTACCTTCTAGCGTTCTCTTAGTCTATCTTTTCTATAACTAGAAAAGGATTTCTAGAAGTAATCTCTCTAGGGATGTCTTTATACACGTCTAGACCTTTTTATGTTTAGTCGCAAGTTCTTTGTAAAAGAAATTTTTAGAGATACAAAAAGGTAGTTAATTTTATAAGTTAGCCCTTGACGGCAATCTCACCTGTCGTAAGTGATGATACAGTCTAACATGGTAGCGGGCTAATCTGTTAGGGGTATGGTAAACCCACACTCCTAATTGGTTACTACGTGACATCTTGCAGGAACGCTAAATCGCTTAGCAACACGTCGATTGGTAGTGCGGTAACTAGCCATGGCCGAAGCCTCACACCGGACAAGACTCGAGCCTGGAATCGAAATCAAGACCTCCAACTTTATAATGCGATAGCGCACTCAGTGCCACGTTGGTCGTCAAAAGTTATATACCAAAACTTCCAGAATGCGTACTCAACACACGCATCCAAAGGATATGTTGACTTCACAGCGTACATTTTTTTATCTATAAGCAATTCTAAAGCTGTGATAGCCTAGTGGTTAAGACGTTCGGCTCCTATACATATATATATCATAATGAGATAAATTTAAACACTTATATGAAAATTTAATGTCCATAAAAAAAGTTCAAGATGAAAGTGTACTGTAACGGGCTGAAGATTAGAAGTAAAAGTAAAGTTGTAGTAGCTTTTAGTAGGCTGCACAAAATTAGTAACTCATTCAAATGAAATTATATTTCATTTTATAGCAAATTACGTATTGATATGTTGGAGATGTCTATCAATAAGTTCAAAGTTTTTATGAAACGAAAGCTTATAGAAAAATCATATTACGATATTAAGGATTATATAAACGATAAAAAAGCTTGAGTGTGTATAGCTCTATCTCTTAGGTGTGAATTGCTCTATCTCCATAGGTACTATAATATATTATTGATTATTTGAGATGGTGATAACAAAAAAAAAACTCGGCTAAGTTTGTTCTAGGCTTCTTCTTAGAGCAGGGCGCGTTTGGAACCCTCATAGCTTTAGTTTTAAGTTTACGAATGTAGTTATCATCATTAAATCACTACTATGTAAATTATTGGCGCGTCAAAAGTGCCTTTTAAAGGACTATTTGAATAAAGATTATTTGAATTCGAAAATTTTACGTTTAAGTTACTCACTTCTCCGTACCTATCATGGAGTCTGGACGTGATAACCGACTGACCAACTTATCCTGTCCGATAATAGCAACCCACAATTTGTTACGCTGAGGGGGAGTTATAAAACTTTTTTCATTAAAATACAAAAGCCGTTTATTTTTGTCAGGTAACATTATATAGTAAAATCATGAATAGTCGTTATAAAATATAATACTTGAAGGATTTGATTGGATTTTGGATAACCAACAGGGTTTTATGGGTTGACGAGTTTTTCTGGGCTGAGAAGAGCGCTGCGGTGTAGTGGGAAGTCCCGGGTTCTTTATATAAATTTATAATTTCTGCTACATCTAAGTCTGGGTTGGTCGAGGCTCCAGCGTTGGGCCGTAATTCAGTAACCAATAATGTCTAGCTATTTAGAGTTCAGAGTGCTTGTTGTGAGATTTTTTACTAGTTCGAATGCGTGGAAGTTAATTTTTCATTTGAAAAGAATCGAAGTAGCACATTTTTTTTATAAAATTTAAATTCATTCATGCAATTTCACCGAATTGTTTTTTTTTCGGACTGTTTATTAGCTGCCCTATTGGTTGCCACAGCGTAATCGGGCTGTTTGGTGAGCTTTGGAAAGAAGGTCGGCCAGAAGAAATTTTGAGCCCTAGGGCCCGAAGAAACTAAGGGATCGTCTGCCTAAGGGCGCCTCCTGTGAGGCCGAACCTCGGCTTAGGCGACGTTTGGAATAACGGGAGCCGGACGGTGAGACCGCATCGGTGCAACATCGTGCAGGAACGCTAAATCGTTCGGCGACACGTCTTTGTCGGTAGACTGGTAAATATCCACGGCCAAATAATAATAATAATAATAATATATTTTAAGCATCCACAAGTATAGTTCATATTTTGTTAGTAAATTCTTAGCCTATGTTAGTAAATTAACTTTTAACTTTTTTTTTTAACTTTTAACAAAGCCTCGAAATCCTCTGAAAAACAAATTGTTTTTGAGTCGACACTAAAGAATCACTATCTTCATCACTTCTCAAATTCTAGAGAAGGGTTTCTTGTAGTAATCTCTCTAGAGATAACTAGTCTTTATACACGTCTAGACATTTTTTGTTTAGTGGCAATTTATTGGTCAAAGAGTTAAAACAAAAAACATATTTTTAGAGATACAAAAACATAGTTAATTTTACAAGTAAGAATTTGATGGCACGGTCACTTGGTGGTAAGTGATGACGCAGTTTAAGATGGTAGCAGGCTAACCTGTTAGGGGTATAGTAAACCCACACTCCTAATTGGTTTTTACGTTACAGCGCTTAGTGACATGGCTTTGGCGGTCGTTTGGTAACTAGCCACGGCCGAAGCCTCCCACAAGACAAAATACGCGACGTCAATTGCAAAAAAAAATATATATATTTTTTTTTTATTCACCACAAGTTAGCCCTTGACTGCATCTCACCTGATGGTAAGTGATGATGCGGTCTAAGATGGTGACGGGCTAACCTGTTAGGGGCATGGTAAAATCATGCACCTAATTGGTTTCTACACGACATCGTGCCGGAACGCTAAATCGCTTGGCGACACGTCTTTGTCGGTAGGGTGGTAACTAGCCACGGCCGAAGCCTCCCACCAGACCAGACTCGAGCCGGGAATCGAACCCAGGACCTCCAACTTTAAAATGCAACAGCTCACGCGCTGCGCCACGGAGGTCGTCAAAATTTTATTTTAGAAATGTATTTAAAAGTCATTTTTTGATTTAAAATACATATTCTACGGAAGAAGAATATGTATTTTACTACGGAAGCACGTAAAGTAAGTACGGAAGTACGTAAGTCCGGAAGTCTACGGAAGTAGAATATGTATTTTACAGCGCCATTTATCTTTAATCGACTCGAACTGTGCTTTGAAACTGACTTATTACCTGCCTTGCGAATCAATATAAACTTGGATAATCTATTATTCATGTCTTCGGAGTCAATGACAGAGCCAACACGATTCTATAATATTCCCACAGCTAATTTCCAATAGTTATATAGCAAATAGTACACTATAAAAGAAACTCTCCAAAAGCTATTTCGAGAAATCAATCCGACACCCCAACCCTCTATTAGTTGCGGCTTCTTTTTACTCCCCCGACCTAAGCGCTCCTCTTCGAAAGAGGAGACCTAAACATATCCTTCATCACGCTGACGATCAGATGACTACTGACAACATACTCGTTCCACCTACCACACAATCATACGCTACACGAGGTCCCCGCTATCTTACGTCATCCGGACGTGGGCTCCATCCACGGCCTCGGAGACGTACGGACCACTCACCGTCCGACCCCCCCCCCGTTATCCCAAACGACGCCTAAGCCGAGGTTCGGCCTCAAAGGAGGCGCCCTTAGGCAGTCGTTCCCTTAGTTTCTTCGAGCCCTAGGGCTAAAAATTTCTTCTGGCAGAGCTTCTTTCCGAAGTTCGCCAAACAGTCCGGTTACGCTGTGGCAACCAATAGGGTTAGTACAGCTAATAGACAGTCGGAAAAAAAATTTCCATTGAATATGGCGGTGAGATATCGACTTTTGAGCGGTTCACACAATGCTTTAATATTCTTATTTCGCTTATTTGACAGAACGTTATAGTCATTCATCATTCAAGTTCCAATATTGAAAACTAGCTTCAAGATAGAATAACTAGGTACTTTTTTTTGTTGTGACGTCACTCTGGTCTCTGCTGAAATCAGCATCGTGTTTTTCATAAGAGACACGACATAAATGGTTAGCTGTACACCCTTCTCGGTTGGTGTTACAGACAGACTAAATTGCTGATAAGAATGTATTTGTAGGATGACTACGGGCGGGTGCGTGTCTTTGTCGGTAATTTAGGTAGACGTGGGTAGTTTCGGGCAAAGAGACCAGACACTCTTGGTAGAACAGAACTACAATTATAAGTATGGTAATTTATAAGGAGCAGACTATACGCTCCACCAAGTACGAATGCACCATCGCAGCTCAACCACCGGTCCGACCCGACCGATTGCAAACACTGCAATGTGCCGTCCCGCGCCGGTGAGTCTTATAAGAACCTGCATACGTCACTTAGTGTTGCGTAAAGAAAGGGGGCGATGCCACTCTCTTGTCTGTCGTACATGACTCCAAAACTAGATGGCGCTACTCTCTGATTGCCGTCATATTATCACTTACCGGTGGTGCCGTCAACGGCTAACTTGTAGTGTATAAAAAAAAAAGAATCTATTTGCTTACATCTCGAGTTACTGAGTTTAAAGGCGAAATAACAATTAGACTTGAATATAGCATTAGTGGAAGCGGTGATAGCCTAGTGGTTAGGGCGTCAGCCTCCTAAAAAGAGGTCGGCGGTTCGAATCCGGGCACGCACCTCTAACTTTTCGAAGTTATGTGCGTTTTTAAATAATTAGAATATCACTTGCTTCAACGGTGAAGGAAAACATCCTGAGGAAACATCACGCCTGAGAGTTCCCCATAGTGTTCTCAAAGGCGTGTGAAGTCTGCCAATCCGCACATGGCCAGCGTGGTGGACTATGGCCAAACCCTTCTCATATTGAGAGGAGACCCGTGCTCTATAGTGAGCCGGTAATGGGTTAATCATGATGATGATGATAGCATTTGAGGTAATTTTTTTTTAGGTAACTCCGGTCCCTGTCGACGCAACGAATCAATCTGTCACTGCGTGAAAAAGACGAAATAGTAGACACTCCATAATATCATGTAAGGATATGTAGACAGAAATAGTTTTCCAGCAAAACACCGCTATAAAGAAGTCTATAATAAATAAAACGTTATCGGAAATCCTTATAGCCTGAGCGAATTCCATTTTCCGCTCGTCATAACGCCATAACTCTACAGTAATGGCGTTTTACATCAGCTTGTTGGGCAAATATCAGCACAAATATGGATTAAAATAACAAAGGTGTCGAAGTTTAAACATAAACTAGTCTTAAGCTTATGGGAGATAATAAGTATCCTTGAATAATAAGTATCATCTACTATTTTGCTATAATGTAATCTCTATGGGATTTTCTCAAGAAGACTGACCTCTGTGGTGCAGTGCGTGCGCTGTCGCATTAGAAAGTTAGAGGTCCTGGGTTCGATTCCCGGCTCGAATCTGGTCTGGTGGGAGGCTAACAGGTTTGATTAAAACAAGGATAGCATCGTCTTGGGAGGGTTTACGATATAATACTCAACATCATCATCATCATCATCATCATCACTGAAGAGATATACCGTTTCATCTTTAATCATTGTCTGTTAAAAGGTATGTTAGCTGAGAGAGAATATTTATCCTAAAATCCTATCCTTAATATCATTATCCTCTAAACACTACTGAAATGCTCCATTTAAAAGGCACTTTTAATGCGTCGATTACATAGTTGTAAGTTAATGGTGATAACTATATTTTCGGAAACATAAAACTAAAGCTACGAGGGTTTCAAACACGCCCAGGTCTAAGAAGAAGTCCACAACAAATTAACCAGGTAAATTTTCCTTCTCTCATTTGTTCTATTAAAATTATATTTTGCACCTAAGCTTGTTTGTCATTTACGTTTTCCTTTACACTGTAATAGGACTTTTCTACAATTTGACGTTTTATAGAAACTTATGAACTTATTGAGAGGTATTCTAGTAATTTGTTATGAAATTATTAATTTTATGTAGTCTAGTAGCGTGCGACACAAGTTTATTTTTACTTCTAAAGTTAACCAAAAAAGAAATTTAAATAAATATAATTAAGAATATTATGAACGGGAACGCGGGGGATTCATTGAATATTAATATCTAATAATTCAATCATCTATTCCTCAGCTGATTAATTCCAGGCACACTCTCTCTCATACGAAAATAATTGTTAACCGCGCCTTTTTTTCAACCTTAATTTATGCACTTTAAATACGTAGATGCCTTATTCAGACTATCAAGCGCCTTTAAAGCGATTATTTGAATAAAGTTTGTGGTAATTACATAGATTATGACGTCACACGAAATAATCTTTACACATTTTATTATATATATTCATAATCTTGTACTTTTAACGGAGCAGCGTGTGCTTAGACAACAAAAATGTTGTTAGCTCATATTTAAAAAAAGTATTATTTAATTTATCTGTAATGTATAGTGTAAAGTTAAATTCACTTCAAGGCAATATATATTTTTTTTTAATATTACTGCTGCACTACTTTTTTTTTAATATGCTTGTCACGAGGGTCGTCAAAATTAATATAGCAATCATCTGCCATTCTCAATTTACATAATGGCGTAGGATTTTATAGAGTGGCGTGGGCTGGCGTCGCATCGTATGCTTCATAGTAAATGTAACCACGCGCGGAGCATTGGACGTGATTTTCTATGAATAAAACAACTAAAGTATTAAAACAATACCCAAGAGTGCGTGCCACGGTCGTCGAAATTAATAAAGCAATCATCTGCCATTCTCAATTTACATAATGGCGTAAGATTTTATAGAGTGGCGTGGGCTGGTATGGCATCATATGCTTCACGGTAAACGTGACGTCGAGTGGTTCGTTGGACGTGATTTTCTATGAATAAAACAAGGAAAGTATTAAAACAATACCCAAGAGTGCTTGATTGTAATCCACGTAATGCAGTGGCCTACATTTTAAATGTAATGTACAAACAACTGGCACGAAACGCAGTTCATTACGAGCTATTACAATGTCTACAACGGCCTGCTTTCAACGCCATGTACGCTAAGAGATAGTGGTTAAACTAATCCTAGCTTTCGTACACATTATATTAAAAAATATATGTATATTACCGTATTTAAATAACGAACAATCGTCAATTTCTTCAATAGCAACACCGTGCAAATGTCTTCGAGAGCACAAGTTATAAACAGTATTTTTAATGAATAGAATCCGGCGTTACTTTGCGGAAGTCTATGATAAACCATAAACAGCAAGTATAATTTGCTATATTCCGCCGACAACCGGGAGACACACACAAAATCTTCCACTAGAACCTCTACGCACGTTTCGACCCGACACCGGATCATCCTCAGGAGATGTTGACTTCACAAGCGCGAAAAGTAAACTTTACTTATATTATACAAATCTCCCGGTTGTCGGCGGAATATAGCAAATTATACTTGCTGTTTATTGTTTAACAGTCTTTTTGTTTCTCCTTTTTTGTAGAACATTCTTCAACAACTCCTTTTTTATTTCTCGGAGGGCGATGATTACTGCAACATTAAACTAACTTCTTGTAATACTGTTACTAATAAAAAAATAACGCTTATTTATGACAATACTTTTACTATATTGCCAGAAATCATATCGTGTTAAAACATGTTAATCCTGCGGCGTCTATGGATTGTGTAAAAGAGGATCTGCGGGTAAAAGGTGTGGGTAGTGAGGTGACGGCTGATAGAAGTGAGTGGAAGAAGAAGACGTGTTGTGCCGACTCCACATAATGTGGGATAATGGCAAGAAAAAGAAGAAGTTAATTCTACGGCGGTCTCTTAGACTCGCAGCTTCGCTATAGCTTAAATTGAAAAGACTCATTTAATTCTGCTTCGGGGCATTTTTGTATTGTAATGTCTGCGAACGCATCTTAATTATTTTTTCGCGCAACAATAAAGATTCTATTCAATAACCAGACTTTGAAGCTACAACAAGTTTTAAAAAGTTTGAACAAGTCAGTTCAGCGTCAGGTAGAACCAGAAAAGTAATCTATATTTTCGACACGTATACAACCTCGGTGGTTTCCGTAAACCTATTTTTGTATCTGTGTCCACGTTGACAAGGTTTAACTAAGAATGTGAAAAAAAATCCCAACTGCCGAACGCTGCATCATTTATGATTTCCACCGAAAAATCGTGCCCCCAAGCAATTGGAGTGTATGATTTTTTAACATTTCTCAATACGACCATAGTCCCCCCCCTAAATTCTTAACTGTATATATTTTTTTTATACACCACAAGTCAGCCCTTGACGGCATCTCACCTGATGGTAAGTGATGATACGGTCTTAGATATAAACGTAAATAATATTTAACGGGAGCAAAAATACAATAAAAAGCGATTTTATGCAAAAAATAGTCATTTAGGGAAAATATAAATTGTTTGACCGTGTTGAAAACACCCGAACCCAAAACAAGCAATTTCTTGTTTAGCACTAAAAAAAAACTTCAGTTAAATATGCTCTCATGCAATTTTAAACAACGCCAACTCAATTACTTTTCAAAAGATTCACGTTATAGCTTTATTTTAGAAATATAAACATTATAACAGCTATTAGGGCCTGGCAGCGGTGATAGCTCAGTTTTTAAGACTTACGACTTCTTATCGAGTAAACAGAGTTAACCCCGGCACACACCTGTAACTTTAATAAAGTTTACAATGTTCAATTAATTATTTCTCGCTTAAACGGCGAAGGGTTTTCTTTAACCGTTGGAGCAAGTGATATTTTAATCGCTTAAAAACGCTAAACTCCGAAAAGTTAGAGGAGCGTACCCGGGTTTGAACCCCAACCTGTGATTAGGAGGCGGACGTCCTAACCACTAGGCTATCACACCGCCTCCTAAACAGAGATCGAGGTTTCTAACCCGGTGAAGGAAAACATCGTGAGGAAACCTACATGCCTGAGCGTTCTCCATGATGTTCTAAAACGCGTGTGAAGTCTGCCAATCCGCACATGCCCAGTGTGGTGGACTATGGCCAAACCCTTCTCATAATGAGAGGAGACCCGTGCTCTGTAGTGAGCCGCGAATGGGTTGATCATGATGATAGGTTAAGAGTATTTCAAGTTATCCATCAAGCACAGCAGAAGGAACCATGTACTAATAAAAAAACTCATGATTGTATTTTTTTATCCACTACATGTCACTTTGTACCCTTCTTATGAGAAGAGATTCATGATTCATTCATAATGATGAGAGGAGACCCGTGCTCTGTAGTGAGACTCTGGTTGATAATGAATGAAAAAATTATACCTTTTATTTATTTTAATGAAAAAAGTTTTATATAATACCCTCTTGGTAACAAATAGCGGGTATTATCGGACGCCGGGGCCGAGGGTTGGACGCTTATTACGTTCATACCATCTCTCCGACGGATAAATTGGATACCAGTAACTTATACTTGAGTTGCTAATCCTTTTTTGAAGATATATTTTCGTGATACAACGTATCCTTTAAACGAAGATAATATTATAAGCTATATCGGGTCTGCTGGAATTCTTCAATACATAACTTCATTCCAGATAAAAGGGTATTAAAAAGTGTACAATTTGAGAAAGACTATTTGATGACCTCCTAGGTACAGTTGTTACAGTGTTGAGTGCTTTGTTTCTTAGAAGCGGGAATGTCCGAGTTCGACCCCCGGCAGGGACAATTTAAATAAATAAATGAATATATTTGTCGGCACGAAGGAGTTATAAACTCATTCAGCGGCGCCAAGAAACTCAAGAATTTCATAATTACCCACATTTGAACTCTTTAAATCACTAATACCACAATTTTGGCGGTAGCAATCAATTTTGTACAAGCATGTTTTGCTATAAACACTGTCGGTCGATGCCTCTCGTGGCATTCTCGCTCGAGACGTGGGACTGTTCGGACCACTTAGTTATTGTCGCAATAAAAGTGTAATCCCGCAAGTTGTGGTTTTAATTACTATGCGCGATAGTAAATAAAAGCTTTAGTTTAGTAAGAGTGACGTCAACATCGCTGATGTCACTCTTACTAAAACAACTAAGGCTTTTAACTCGTCATATTTTAGTTTGACCAACTAGGATCATAGTGTGAGTAAGAAATAAAAACTTTAATCTCTATGTTAGTATGATTAAAATCTAAAACAACCTATTTTTTTAATTATCATCACTGACTTTTCCGGTCCGGTCTGGCGTTACCATTATTACAAAGAAGTATCGCCAAGCGTTTTAGCGTTCCGGCACGATGTCGCGTAAAAACCTATTCATCATGATCAACCCATTACCGGCTCACTACAGAGCACGGGTCTCCTCTCAATATGAGAAAGGTTTGGCCATAGTCCACCACGCCGGCCATGTGCGGATTGGCAGACTTCACACGCTTTTGAGAACATTATGGAGAACTCACAGGCGTGCAGGGTTTCCTCATGATGTTTTCCTTCACCGTTGAAGCAAGTGATATTTTTTAATTTTTTAAAAACGCACATGACTGCGAAAAGTTAGAGGTGCGTGCCCGGATTCGAACCGCTGACCTCTGATTAGGAGGCTGACGCCCTAATCACCACTTCAAAAACCTATTAGGACAGTAAAACTTATAAGTTTAAGATGTTATACCGAACGTAACCCCGAAAAGTTATTAGGAGGCGGACATCCTAACCACTAGGCTAACATAGCTTCAAGGATATTTATTATAAAGTAATAATTTATTTGACTGTCACAGTTGATTGCCATTGTATAGAAATAATGTTTTGACGACCCGCTAACCTGTTTTACGAAGGTGTCTATTTTGTTTCGCTTGGAAAAGCCTTTAGCGCTCCGTTCGAAATCAAAGATTGGAAATATTCCGCCCGGCCAACGTTTTGCAATTCAATTCTTTTGCGTTATTCAACGGCCGGCTTGCGGGAAGCTGTAACAGATTAGAGAAACGAGAACAAACACGGTAAACTTGCGGTAGGAATGGACAAAATTTACTTCGTTTCAACTGTATGTTCACTTTTCAAAAGGTAAATGAGTTACCTCTTGAAAAATGAATCATTATGAGTGCCTGTATCTGTCATGCCTAACACATGATAAGCAACTTTTTTCCTTTTTTTACAGTTTTCCAAAGTTTGCGATGACAACCAACACGAAATTAAATTTACTATTTTATCTATTTGTATTTATTAAAAAAAAATGTATTGTATATCTACCGGAAGCTGTGATAGTGTAGTGGTTAGGGCGTCAGCCTCCTAATCAGAGGTCGGCGGTACGAATCCGGGCACGCACCTCTAACTTGTTATGTGCGTTTAAAAAAAAATTAAAAATATCACTTGCTTCAACGGCGAAGGAAAACATCGTGAGGAAACCTGCACGCCTGAGAGTTCCCCATAATGTTCTCAAAAGCGTGTGAAGTCTGCCAATCCGCACATGGCGAGCGTGGTGGACTATGGCCAAACCCTTCTCATATTGAGAGGAAACCCGTGCTCTGTAGTGAGCCGGTAATGGGTTGGTCATGATCTATTATATTTACATGCAATAAATAAATCGCAGTTGTACATTGTTATAAAAGTGAATGCAAAAAATCACAGCTTCACAAGTTAGTCCGCAGTACTTTCGTAGCGCATAAATACGAGAATATGCGTAAAATTACATTTCAAATCGCTCATGAAGATGCGCTGAATTTAATTAGAAGCTAGAAGGTTAAATTTGTTATACATATGAAATTAAATTTGAATGCGAGAATAAACATCGTTTTTATTACGATTAGCAAGTAACTTAGCATTAGCATAGTGCGCGAGCGTACCCGTGATTCAGCTATCAGGCGACATGAAGAAGCATTGCTGGGCTTTAGTGGGTATTCTGGTCACCATTCTGGCCGCCCGCGAGTTCACACATAACCCGCCGGAAGCGGCGCAGTTGTGCCTGCGTCGCTTCCGGAGGGGATGTGTCGATAAATTTCGCAGCGTTAAAAAAAGTAGCTTAGCATTATTAATTAGCAGGTATTTACATAAAGCAAAAACATTACAAGTCTCGCTAAAGCCTTAAACCTTATATTTTAAAATTTACTTGGTATGCTGATGAACGAATTAGCAATCGCACAGTATACTTTAGCTTCAAACTATTATTTAGCATTAGAATAAACGAAGTTCATAGGTTAAGCACGTCACGTCACATCACGAAGCTGTGATAGCCTAGTGGTTAGGACGTCTCCTAATCGGAGGTCGGGGGTTCGAATCCGGGTAGGCACCTCTAACTTTTCGGAGTTATGTGCGTTTTTAAGCAGTTAAAATATCACTTGCTTCAATGGTGAAGGAAAACATCGTGAAGAAACCTGCACGTCTGCATATTGAGAGGAGACCCGTGCTCTGTAGTGAGCCGAGAATGGGTTGATCATGATGATAGGTTAAGAGTTGTAAATTGTTATCACAATCACTTTACGAATAGAAATAATATAAACGATAAAATGAACGATTCATAGATGACTGTAATAAGTTTATGTGAATAAAGCTATTTTCGATTTGATTTGATATTTATATATATATATACTAGCTGGCGCCCGCGACTTCGTCCGCGTGGAATAAGTTTTTAAAATTCAGTCTGAATAAGTTGTAAAAATTCCTACGGGAACTCTCCAGATCCTCAACTATACTTTCAAAAATCACGTCGATCCATTGCTCTGTTGCGACGTGATTGAAGGACATACCAATATACAAACACACTTTCGCATTTATATAATTCCAAAAACGCAAAACTTACCTACCAACCCTCACCCCTCTCACTCCTTTTGGGGTGGATTTTTTATAGGTTTTTATTATTTAAAACAAATAACCTAAATGTCAATTTTCATGTCCCTATCTTCGAAAACATAGAATCCTCATGAAAACTTCCAACCCCCATTTCTCCCCCCTTGGAGTAAATTTTTGTAACATTGATTGAAAGAGATCTTTATTATTTATAATTAACAACTTAGTTACCAACTTTCATGTCTCTAACTTCAAAATATAGGACTTTCACACAAACTTCCAACCCCTGTTCTAACCCTTAGGGGTGGATTTTGTAATATTGCGTATACAGGTTTTTATTTTTTAAAACAAATTACCTAAATGTCAATTTTCACGTCCCGTACTTCGAAAACATAGAATCCTCATGAAAACTTCCAACCCCCATCTTACCCCCCTTGGAGTAAATTTTCGTAACATTGATTATACTGATCTTTATTATTTGTAATTAACAACTTAGTTGCCAACTTTCATGTCTCTAACTTCAAAAATATAGGACTTTCATACAAACTTCCAACCCCCATTTCTACCCCTTAGGGGTGGATTTTCTCAAAACCGTTTCTTAACTGACCTCTACTTCATAAAAGGAATCTACCGTCCAAATTTAAAGCTCGTATGTTTTATAGTTCCTGAGATATCGTGATCATCAGTCAGTCAGTCAGTCAGTGGTATTTCTCTTTTATATATATAGATTAAAACTATTTATGTCATTTCTTTCATTTTTATTTAAATTTTATAAGTTTTTAAATGGGACCCTGACCTGCAATAAAAGGATATTTTTTTAAAATTTACTTATTAATACAATATAATTCCTATCTTCTCTTCCTGCTTAAAAATTAAGCTTAAAATCCAAGAATGGTAAATTGTGAATGGTAGTGTTTCGATCTTAATAATGCCATTAATATGTTTTATATTGCACCATGGTACTTGGTGCTTGTCCAACTTAAGTTGGACTTGTCAACTAAGCAAGTTTTTTTAAAAATAGAATGCAGGTAAAACCACAAATCACAACTATCAGCGGTTCTTGTTGATTTTCTATTATAAAAATATTATTTTACATTTATATAAATAAAAGCATGAAAATAAATATTACATCATGGATTATCATGGATATGTAAAAGCTTTTTAAAAGTACTGGTAAAGTTGATCACAGACTGCTACAAGACCTCGGATACCAAAAATTTTTTTAACGTCTTTCAAACTTCTGAATTAATCCCGTTATTTTTTTATATGTAGACAGGTTTGCGCTTGACGAAAATCAGTACCAGAAGGCACTGATGAGGTCTAGGTTGGAGCGCGCTTGCCTAGAAAATGCCTATTCACTCTTCCTAAAGGAACTAAGGTTATACGTGGCTGGAAACACAGATGCTGGAAGTGAGTTCCACACCTTAGCGGTTCAATTTCGTTATGGTCTAAATTAATTTGACGATGTCAATAGGCGCATAGTTAGAGGGTTTTGTTAACGGGGATAAGTCCCGAAAGCGATCCCAGGCAGGGACAATTAACAAAATCATAATTTTAGATTTTTTTTCTGGACTAGTCGGAGGCTACGGCCGTGGGTAGTTTAAAAAAATATCTATGTGAACTTAATACAGGCATCTATAAAGCGTTTATATATTCTTTTAATTTATTTCTTGGGGTTATGTTGAAAATAAAATTCGATAATTTAAAACTAGATCTAAAACTATTATTACAGGGTTCAGTAGTCGCCCACAACAAAGTAACCCGGGCTTTTATGAAATAATCAATTATGAAGTTAAAGCAATTCAAACCCAAGCTATTTTAATCGCTTATGTTCAATCCTTAATACAATTATAAGATTTTTCTACAAGCTTACGTTTTATGCCAACTTTTTTTTTATCACCACAAGTTAGCCCTTGATTGCATCTCACCTGATGGCAAGTGATGATGCGGTCTAAGATGGTAGCGGGCTTACTTGTTAGGGGTATGGTAAACCCATACTCCTAATTGGTTTCTACACGACATCGTACCGGAACGCTAAGGCCGTGGGTAGTTACCACTCTACCGACAAAGACACGTCTTTGTCGGTAGAGTGGTAACTACCCACGGCCGAAGCCTCCCACCAGACAAACACTCTTTTCTATTGCGTGCTAACTGCTTGGCGTCCTGCATCTTCAACCGTTTGTCTTCGTCTTCTCGATTCCTGAGCATATCTCTTCTCTTCTGCTTCATTTCTTCACCTCTTGAAATTGTAGCAGAGATAAAATCCGTCCGGCATCTTTGACTTACTGAGAGCGTAGTATAGTAAGTTTACCATTTGTGTAGTGTGCTAGTGGAAGTGTGCGATCAGTTTTATACATACTTTTTTCACTTCATTTGTTAAAGTACCCGTTAGTGCAGCCTTTCGCTTTGCCTTTTACTATGCGTATGTTTCTATTCCCTTTGTATATAATAATATCGTATGCCATTACCTATCCTATCTCCTTTAACTACTCGTTTCGCAGCGCTGTTGCATTATAAAGCTGTAGGTCCTGGGTTCGATTTCCGACTCAAGTCTGGTCTGGATGGAGGATTTGCCAACGGTGGCAAAGACGTGTCGCCAACCGATTTAGCGTTCCGGCACGATGTCGCGTAAAACCAATTAGGAGTTCGGTTTCGCCTCACCTCTGACAGGTTAGTTCGCTACCATTTTAGACTGCATCATCACTTACCACCAGGTGAGATAACCGTCAAGGGCTAACTTGTAGTGTATAAAAAAACCAGGCTGATCAAATTAAATATTTTAATTGAATAGTTAAAAAAGGTGCTAAAGGATTATTGAAACAAATTTTAAGATCGCCGCAACCACTAACTAGAAAAAAATATTCTATCTAGGACGTAGCAAAAAATGTGTGTCTACGTAATTTCCGCCAAAAATTCCATCGCGTCGCGAATAATTTATTCCAGTCGCACGAGCCACTTCCAGATAAGGCGCTGTTGGAACAATAAACCCCGTATCTATCTCCAATATTCAAATACCCCGAGGTGTTGCCAAGAACTGCATGTGGAATCAGAGCTCAATGGGTTTTGGCGCTGTTTCCGCGTTACACAGCATTATTGCTGCACCACTCTGTTTATTTTAACTTCGTATTCAATACTTAATACCGGTGCTGCGTCGGTGATGGGTTTTTTGTTGGGAATAATTTCATTCCATTTCCTTTCATTGAACATAAAACTAAATGTCGGCGCGAAGGAGTTATTAACTTAATTCAGCGGCGTCAAGAACCTCAAGAATTCCATAATTACCCACATTTGAACTCTTTAAATCACTAACACAATTTTGACGGTAGCGATCAATTTTGTACAAGCATGCTTTGCTATAAATACTGGCGGTCGATGCCTCTCGTGGCATTCTCGCTCGAGACGTCGGACCGTTCGGACCTCTTAGTTATTGTCGCAATAAAAGTGTAATCCCGCAAGATGTGGTTTTAATTACTATGAGGCTTTGAATTTAGGTGTTCACGCAAAACCTTTTTCAATACTTAATCGATCTTAATGAAACTTTATACACAATATATTCTTTGAGGCATTAGAAGTAACAAAGGACATTTTTTAATAAAAAAATAAAAAATACGAATGATAAAAAAAAGTTTGTTAAAATAAATATGATTTTCATGATCCCTTCTATTATGTTCTCTGATACTTATTAAATGGCTTCGATACGAGCAAAGCAATGCTAAAAGCTAGTACCTTATATTGTAAAGGGTTTTTTTATCTACTACTATATATACTACTGATCTTTTCATTGATAGAACTTTTTATATCCGAGTGCTATAGATTACTTTATATTTTGACAACTTATATAATATATTTTCAATGAATATAAAAAAAGGTCGACGAAATTCTATTAGCTGACTGAACGAAATGAAATAAAGGAATGAAATACATTGCAAAAATATTCAATACCTATAACTTTACAAAAAAGTCCGTGAAACCTTAAATCTTACTTTAATATCTCAGCGAGAAAAATGTTCTTTATATTATTTATGTGGTGTGCACAGAGTTTTTCATCATCATGATCTACCCATTGCCGGCTCACTACAGAGCACGGGTCTCCTATTAATATGAAAAGAGTTTTTCCACCTTTGAGGACATTATGGAGAACTCTCAGGCGTGCAGGTTTCCTCACGATGTTTTCCCTCACCGTTGAAGCAAGTGATATTTTAATTGCTTAAAAATGAACATAACTTCGAAAAGTTAGAGGTACGTGCCCAGAATCGAACCCCCGATCGGCGGAAGGCGTGAGAGGTGGACGTCCTAACCACTAGACTATTAAGATATACATTTTACAAGTTGTTTGTAAGGGTTAAAATCTGTATACGTACAAAAAAGTATAACTTGACTAGAATACTATTATTAACGTATTAAGTTGGTTGTCATCATGTCGTGCCGCCACGCTATTGGTTCCCGCCAAAACGGTGGCCAGTGATTGGTCCACGCAAATTAACAATAACAATGGACTTCACGTGGACATCGCGATAAGTTTAGTTATAATTTTGGAAGAAAGGTTAAATTTAACTGGTATTTATATAAGTTTTTACAGAAGGAGCGAAGATTTTCAGCACATATTCTTGCGATGTCACGCCAAATGCTCTCTGATTATTCGAGTGTAAATTTTCAGTGAGGTTTACGCACACTTCATGTTCCGTGATTAGGGGGTAGATTTGATAATACCAACGAAAGTAAATAACCTTCTCTCAAGAATATAATCCTTATTTTAGGGAGTTTAACGGATGCTTTATAAAACATTCATTTACTGCTTTTTTTTTGGACTGACTATTAGCTGTGCTAACCCTATTGGTTGCGACAGCGTAACCGGGCTGTTTGGCGAGTTTCGGAAAGAAGCTCTGCCAGAAGAAATTTTGAGCCCTAGAGCTCGAAGAAACTAAGAGAACGTCTGCCTAAGGGTGCCTCCTGTGAGGCCGAACCTCGGCTTAAGCGACGTTTTGGATTACGGGGGGGGGGGGGGGTGGGTTGGACGGTGAGTGGTCTGTACGTCTCCGAGGCCGTGGATGGAGCCCACGTCCAGATGACGTAAGATAGCGGGGACCTCGTCTTCGCCGGCGAAGACGGTGTGTAGCGTATGATTGTGTGGTAGGTGGTACGAGTATGTTGTCAGTAGTCATCTGATCATTAGGGTCGTGAAGGATGTGTTTAGATCACTTAGATCGGGAGAGTAAAAAGAAGCCGCAACTACGAGAGGGTTGGGGTGTTGGATTGAACATTTACTGCGAAGCCATGTTCGACCTCCGTGGCGCAGTGCGTGCATTCACATTATAATGTTGGAGGTCCTGGGTTCGATTCCCGGCTATGATATGATCTGGTGGGAGGCTACGGCCGTGGTTAGTTATCACCCTACAAACAAAGACATGTCGCCAAGCGATTTGGCGTTCCTTTACGATGTCGCGTAGACCAATTAGGCGTATAGATTTACCATAACTAACAGTTTAACCAGCTACCATCTTAGACTAACTTGTTGAGTTCAGAAAAAACTTTTTTTTTTAAAGAAAGAGTTTAATTTAGATGTGACCTAAAAACCTTCGCTACTCAATCACAATATTGAATATCCGGAATACCTCAATTTCGACGTCACAGATTAACGGGTTTTTCGCATAGAAAAAGCCACGGAGTTATTGAGGTTTCTATTTGTGTCGGGAAAACTAATCCATGCGGAAAGTAACATAGCTAACATGCTATTGTATATTTCGTGAAAGGATCCATGATCAACCCATTGCCGGCTCACTATAGAGCACGGGTCTCCTCTCAATATGAGAAGGGTTTGGTTATAGTCCACCACGCTGGCCATGTGCGGATTGGCAGACTTCACACGCCTTTGAGAACATTATGGAGAAAAGTTATAGGTGTCGGTTCGAACCCCCAACCTCTGATTAGGAGGCTGACGTCCTAACCACTAAGCTATCATACATATATATATATATATACATATTTTTTTGTAACTTAAGACTTAGATTAACCTAACATTAAAAATCTTAAAAAATAAATAAATATTTAATATCATAACTAAAATAATATACATATAAAGCGACGCGTTAGTTTATATATATAAACTAACTTATAATACTTAATACCGGGGCTGCGTAGCTGATGGGTTTTTTGTTGAGTATAATTTTATATTATTTCTCTTTTATATTTTTAATCTGTTTAAAGATAAATTCGCTTATACCTTCCTTACTTAATTTATAAATGTGAATGTAGGGATGTTCACGCAAAACTTTTTCACTACTTAACTTTCTCGTCTTTCTTTCGAACTTTATAAACAATATATTCTTTGAGGTATTAGAAGTAACAAAGGACATTTTTTAATAAAAAAAGGTTTGTTAAAATATAGATATCATATTTTCATGATTCATTTCTATCATGTTCTCTGATACTTATTGAATGGCTTCGATACGAGCAAAGCAATGCTAAAAGCTAGTACCTTATATTGTAAAGGGTTTTTGTTATCTACTACTATATATACTACTAATCTTTTCACAGTTAGAACTTTTTATATCCGAGTGATATAGATTACTTTATATTTTGACAACTTATATAATATATTTTCAATGAATATAAGAAAGGTAAAAAAAGGTCAACGAAATTCTATTAGCTGACTGAACGAAATGAAATAAAGGAATGAAATACATTGCAAAATTATTCAATACCTATAGCTTTACAAAAAAGTCCGCGCAACCTTAAATCTTACTTTAATATCTCAGCGAGAAAAATGTTCTTTATATTATTTATCTCGCGTGCACAGAGTTTTTCATCATGATCAACCCATTGCCGGCTCACTACAGAGCACGGGTCTCCTATCAATATCGCGTTAGTTTATATATATAAACTAACGTGTCGGTATGTCTTCTTATACTTATATTATGTAAACTACAGAAGAATCTTTGCGCGTTTCCTGACAATAGCTAAACTTTTACCATTACCCGACAACGAACTTACATACAATACACGTACACTATCGGCCACAAACAATGTACATTCTGAGATAACAAGACAATGTACGAAACTTTTGCAGTGAGTGAATGCATGAATGAATGAATGAATGAATGAATACACATTTAATACACACTACAGATAATAAAACTTAAATACAATAGAGCGGTTAGACTGTAGGTAAAAAAGGTTTGCGGCCTTATCGCTAAATAGCGATCCCTTCCAGGCAATAAAAAAATATACTGATCTACTTCTCTTACATGAGCAATCGATTGATTTTATAAGTTCTTTTGCAATCCAAAAGCTCTGAAGAAAATCAGCATATTCATATGAATTATATAATTATGTTCTAATATAATTCATATTAAATTATACAATTCTTATTTATACACTTTTGACTTTCATCCCCTCTTCTAAGGGGACCATCCTGAAACCCGGCATAAAAACTCAATTATGTTGAACCGGAGTATCAGCTACTTCTACATCAAATTTGATCCAAATCCATCCAGTAGTTCGCGGTGACGTTACAGACAGACAGACAATAAAATACGAAAAAAAATGTTTTGGGCTCAGTATCGATAATAAAACATCCTCCGATTATTACACTTTTTCTGGCCAGCGTTGTACAAGTGCGTGGAAAATGGATATTCTTATGAAAGTAGGCGAACCGTGGAGCGATGCCCCGGGTTACCGTTCAGCCTACAAAGTCATGTTAGTTCTCCCCAGAGAAAAACTCTTACACATTTTTACTTAGTTTATTTATGTACAGTATTGTTATGGCATTAGGGTTGTGTTGGGACGGAGCTGGTGTATTGGGACTGCTAAAGGCCCTTGTTCCGGCGTATTGTACTTCCATTATTACCGACAAAGACGTGTCGCAGAGCGATTTAGCGTTCCGGCACGATGTCGCGTAGAAACCAATAAAGAGTGTGGGTTTACCATGCCCCTAATAGGTTAGTTCGCTACCATCCTAGTCTGCATCATCACCTACCACCACGTAAGACAACCGTCAAGGGCTAACTTGTAGTGTATAAAAAACCTCGTTCTGGAAATGTAAATTCAATTATACATACAAAAAACTGTCTAACAGGAGATAATTTTATTTGTTTAATTATTTTTTAAGACCAATCGTTGACCTCGTAACCAGAGGTCGGAGGACCTATAACTTTCGGAGTTATGTGCGTTTTTAAGCAATTAAAATATTAGTTGCGTCAAAGGTTAAGGAAAACATCGTGAGGTAACGCCTGAGAGTTCTCCGTAATGTTCTTAAAGGCGTGTGAAGTCTACCAATCCGCACATGGCCAGCGTGGCGGACTACGTCCAAACACTTTTAATATTGAGAGGAAACCCGTACTCTGCAGTGAGCCGGCAAAGGGTTGATCATGATGAGGATGAAATATTTTATGTTTGATTCCAATAACAACATTGTAGTACCGATAAACCGAACTATTAAACATACAACTCACTCATCTGTGCCCGATTGAAAGTCAAACATAAGAGTATCACGCTCGCCAAAGCTCCCTGGTGACTCTGGACTAACAAAGTTATCAGCTATTGTCAATTCGAAACAACAACTTGCCAAACTCCCTGGAGATGGGGATGGGGAAAGACTATGCCCTAGCTTAAGACATAGGCTTTACTGTTTATGCCGAAAAATTGTATTATTTCTGTGGGATTTGAGAAAACCAAGAAACGCGGACGCTGGTGACGTCTATTACATAACATTTGTGGTGAGAGAACCATAATTCTCGAACCATTTTAATATACCAAACCTCGTGTGTCTTCTCAGCATGAGAGTTGTAATATTAGTCCACTACGTCAAAATGATGACGGCTTCACGGCTTCAAGAATATTTTGGAGAACACTTAGGCATACAGGTTACTAGACTGTGTATTCTTTCTTTTTTTTTATTCACTACAAGTTAGCCCTTGATGGCTATCTCACCTGGTGGTAAGTGATGGTGCATTTTAGGATGGAAACGGGCTAACCTGTTAAGGGTATGATTAACCCACACTCCTAATTGGTTGAACGCGACATCCCCAGAACGCTTAATCGCTTTGCGACACGTCTTGAGCCGGGAATCGAACCCAGGACCTCTAACTTTATAATGCGACAGCGCACGCACTGCGCCACGGAGGTGGTAAAAAAGTCGTCGTCTTTCACCGTGAAAGCAGAGAAAAACACAATAAAGACGTTCAGAGAATACAGCTACAAGTTTTTAAATATGTATCAGGTATTATTTGGAAGGTAATAATTAAAGGTATATACAAAGCGGTTAGAAGCTGTGATAGCCTAGTGGTTAGGACGTCCGCCTGCTAATCAGAGGTCAGGGGTTCGAGCCCGGGCACGGACCTCTAACTTTTCGGGGTAATGTGCGATTTTAATCAATTAAAATATCACTTGCTTCAACGGTGAAGGAAAACATCGTGAGGAAACCTGCACGCCTGAGAGTTCTCAGTAATGTTCTCGAAGGCGTTTGAAGTCCGCCAATCCGCACATGGCCAGCGTGGTGGACTATGGCCAAACCCTTCTCATAGATACCCGAGCTCTGTAGTGAGGAGATAATGGGTTGACCATAATAATGACAGTGCATAGCTAATATATATATGAAAATTTAATGTATTTTCATAAAAATATTGATAAATTCAAGAAAAAAATGGACTGTAACGCACTGAACATCCGAAGTAAAAGTAAACTTGTAGTACCGTTTAGTAGGCTGCACAAAATTAGTAACTCATTCAAAGGAAATTGTATTTTATTTTATAATAAATTACCTATTGATATCTTGGAGATGTCTATCAATAAGTTCAAAGTTTTTATAAAGCGAAAGCTTGTAGAAAAATCATATTACGATATTAAGTATTATATAAACGATAAAAAAGCTTGGGTGTGAATTGCTCTATCTCCATAGGTACTATAGTTTATTATTCAATATGTGAGATGGTGATAACGAAAAAAAGAAAAACCCCGGATAAGTTTGTTGTAGGCTTCTTCTTAGACCGGGGCGCGTTTGGAACCCTCATAGCTTTACTTTTAAGTTTACGAATATAGTTATCACCATGAAATAACTACTATGTAAATTATTGACGCGTCAAAAGTGCCTTTTTAAGGACTATTTGAATAAAGATTATTTTGATTTGATTTGATTGATTTGATGATGATTATTTCCAACCCATGACTTTAGCCGCGTTTGTTTCAGCTTTATATACCTACAGATAACTGGCTGATTTATCTATCCGTCGTAATTGATTTTGGGCAGCAGAATGCAGCTAACATGCTGGTCTTATTAATTACCCTTAAATTAAATTTAAGGATATTTACTTCTGTTCCATTTGCTAACAAATGAGATTTATCGCATGCTCAGGGAAATATTAAAAAAGATTATGTCTTAAATATTGGTATCGAAAATTGATAGAAACATTGAATTGAATTGAAAATAAGTAGATTTAAAGCAGAAATAATAGAACTATTTACTAATCGTGGGCGTTCATTTTGAGGCTTTTGGCGGGGTGTTAGTCCAGTTATCAGATGATCGCGATTGTATGTTCGAAGAAACATATAAGAGGCTGCCATGTCCGAAATAAGCGTGTGGTAAAGTAGGACGAAGGGCTTAATTCTATGAGAATGCATGTTTATAACATTAAAGGCAGAATTGTTCGCGGGCACACCATTGAAACATGATGGTGGCTAGAATCGGATATCGAGGTATTCCATGCATCACTGAATAGCTTTACGGATCGTGAGATGTAATCTGGTCCCAGTTTTTTTTTATACACTACAAGTTAGCTCTTGACAGCAATCTCACCTGATGGTGTGCAGTCTAAGAAGGTAGCGGGCTCAAACAAAAAACTCTGCATATTTATTAATTTACATGCAATAAACGACTTTGAATTTGAATTTGAAGTTTTGAATGGAACTAGACTAAATTCTAGATTAAGTGAAAGAGGAAATTTATTCCGGGATACTCCACGGTTACCCTGGGATTTATGATAAACTGATTTCACATCAAATAGCTACAACTAAAGCTACGATCAGCCTTTCTCGAAATTAGACTTCTCTTTCTCTTCTCATCATCATCATCATCATCATCAGCCAACATTTATCAACTGCTGGACATAGGCCTCTTTGAAGTAGCGCCAACTCATCCTGTCTCCGGCCTTTCGCATCCAGTCGATGCCTGCCACTTTTCGGAGGTCATATCTCCACCTGGCCGGAGGACGGCCCACACACCGTTTGCCGAGACGTGGTCTCCACTCGAGGACCTTCTGACTCCAACGTCCGTCGGTTCTCCGACAAACGTGACCAGCCCACTGTCACTTCAGCGTGCAAGCCCTTCGAGCTATGTCGGTTACTCTTGTTTTTTGCCAAATTACCTCATTACGGACTTTGTCTCTCAAAGAGATTCCAAGCATAGCTCTTTCCATGGCACGCTGAGCGACTTGAAGTTTGTGGACTAGCCTCGCTGTCAGTGTCCACGTTTCGGCACCGTAAGTCATGATTTCTCTTCTCGACATAGGATAATATTCCACAGGAGTTTTAAATCCTTTATCTACGCGTATCAGCTACTTACATATAAAATATTTTGTAAGCTCATAACAAAAAGAAAAGTTTAGTTGTACGTAGAACAGAGTTAGCGCATTCAAACAAAAAACTTTGCATATACCTAGACCGAAATTCGCAAAGTAACTTGGAAAACTTTGAACAGATGTAATCGAAGAGCAAGTGAACAATTGGTTTTGGGTGTTTGGTTTGGGTGGGTGATAGTTTTTATCCCGGAATTCAGCACTGTTCCTTTGGGAGAGGGGGTTAAAGTCAAAATATGTATTCAGTTGTAATTCATTAACGCGTGCTCCGATTTTACTCATTCTTGTTGTTTTTTTTGTTACAAAGGAGATACTTTAATGTTTATCCTGTAATTATTTCAAGGTCGTCGGTTTAGTAATCCATTGCTTCGTGATTGGAAGGCAAACAAACGCACTTTCACACATACTAACTCAACGCAGACGATGTCGCGAGAATCAGCTAGTAATATAATATATTTATATGTAGTGTATGTATATAGTATGAGTATATATGTAGGATTGTAATTTGTTTTATATGATTTACTGTGTCTTTGCACTTGTAATCTGTATCATTGATAATATACTATACAGTTCGGTTGAATGGAAGAGATCTATAGTTTTTTTTTACACTACAAGTTAGCCCTTGACGGCAATCTCACCTGATGGTAAGTGATGGTGCAGTCTAAAATGGTAGCGGGCTAACCTGTTAGGGGTATGGCAACTCTATACTCCTAATTGGTTTCTAGGCGACATCATGCCGGAACGCTTAATCGCTTGGCGACACGTCTTTGTTTTTTTTTTTTTTCTAAATATAAATTATAAGGTTTTATATGGGTGTAAAGCGGTGATAGCCCAGTGGTTAGGGCGTCAGCCTCCTATGGTGGTATAATGGTGAAGGAAAACATCGTGAGGAAACCTGCACGTCTGAGAGTTCTCCATAATGTTCTCAAAGGCGTGTGAAGTCTGCCAATCCGCACATGGCCAGCGTGGTGGACTATGGCCAAACCCTTCTCATATTGAGAGGAGACCCGTGCTCTGTAGTGAGCCGGTAATGGGTTGATCATGATGATGATGGTGATATGGGTATTTTTATTGCAAGTCAGGGGACCTGCAATAAAAATATATTTTTTTTATTTTTTATTTTTTTCGGGTGGTAACTAGCCACGGCCAAAGCCTCCCACCAGACCAGACTCGAGCTGTGAATCGAACCCAGGACCTCCAACTTTATAATGCGACAGCGCACGCACTGCGCCAGCAATTACAGAACTATATTGTATTATTTCATGTTAGTTTTGTTTTTAGGTTTGTTTCTCTAAGCTTTACAATAAAGTACTGTTTTTCTATCTTTCTTATCTTACATTCGCATTAGTTGAATAATTATATAAGGTATATCTGATAACGTATCTGTCTTGTTCACTCGCTCATAGACTTGCAGCCACCTCCGACATTCAAGTCATCCGAAGTTAATTACTCGAGGGCCTGAGGCATGTTTGAGTTTGAAATTTGAATTCTCCTGCTCGCAACAGACATGACAATCTTACAGTTTAAGTAAATTAGGGGGTTACGCTCTTACCTTGAAGCTTTGTATATATATATTTTTGGGTTGAACCACTTATTAACATCCCAGTCGCAACTTTAAGTGTCATAAATGAAAGTTCTTGGTTTTGTCATTGTCATCATAATCAACCCATTCTCGGCTCACTACAGAGCACGAGTCTACTCTCAATATGAGAAAGGTTTGGCCATAGTCCACCACGCTGGCCATGTGCGGATTGGCAGACTTCACACGCCTTTGAGAACATTATGGAGAACTCTCAGGCGTGCAGGTTTCCTCACGATGTTTTCCTTCACCGTTGAAGCAAGTGATATTTTAATTGCTTAAAAACGCACATAACTCCGAAAAGTTAGAGGTGCGTGCCCGAATTCGAACCGCCGACCTCTGATTAGGAGGCTGATGCCCTAACCACGAGGCTATCACGGCTTCACTAGGCTATCACGGCTTCATCATCACTTACCATCAGGTGAGATTGCCGAAAAGAGCTTGAAGATAAGTTCCAAGGTCATTTATCGCTGACTCCTTGGGACTCGTTTGATCTCTCTCGTCTATTCTAGGTCATTTAGGGTCTACCAACACAGTGTCTCGCAATGCGACGTCGTCGTCCCAGTGCCACTTTAACAAGAAACACAAAGAAAAGCTATTTATTATTTTCCCCTTTAATTTTCAACTGGCTTTCGCTTCATTATTTTTTGATATAACGGCATATATAATCTATGAAAGTTTTAGCGTTTTAACGAATACGGTTTTAGAGATTAGGTCCGCTGCAAAACAGATAGACAGCCGAGGTAACCGGGTCCCGTCGACACCCTGTTGTTACGAGACCCTAATATATATCAATTTTATTCGATTTCGAAACACACTAAACTCAATCGAAATATAACTACCTATTATTAAAACTCAAACTTCCACAGCCAAATAAGATTGTAATATAAAACAAGTAGTACAGAAAATGCGACTCTAACGCCAAATATATAAGGACCATTTTTCTTTAACGTTAAAGTTTTCCGATACTCCGAAGTTACTTCACGATTGCGAGGGTAAACATTACACGAATGTTACTGTTAAAGTAGTTCTTGTAAAGTGGGTAAATAATGAAACTTTTTATAACTCTAATACGATAAAATATCGATACTGCGTTAGATATCTTTCTTAATTGATTATCATTTTCACAAACGCGCTGATAATTTTTTTTTTTTAATTAAATTTTAATAGCTTACATTAAATAATGATAATCATATTTAACTTAGTAGATAAAACAAAAGTTTGATATATTGTGTCACCGGGTATTTTGATAATAAAGATTATCAATATAATAATAATATACCGCCCGACCCCCCCGTTATCCCAAACGTCGCCTAAGACGAGGTTCGGCCTCATAGGAGGCGCCCTTAGGCAGACGTTCTCTTAGTTTATTCGAGCCCTTGGGCTCAACATTTCTCCTGGCAGAGCTTCTTTCCGAAGCTCGCCGAACATTCCGGTTTTTTTTCCGGTTACGCTGTGGCAACCATTAGGGTTAGCACAGCTAATAGACAGTACGAAAAAAAAAAGAGTTGAACATAAGGTAAGATAAGATACTCTTTATTGCACACAAATTTTAGAGAAACAACAATACAAAACATTTAACACATAAGTATGAAAAGGCGGTCTTATTGCTTCAGCAATCTCTTCCAGACAACCCTTGGGGAAAGAATTAATTTAAAAATGAGGGTAATGGCGCAATTTAAAACATAAATGAAATTATTTATCTATGTTATTTCTTACTGGTATGTAATTATTATTATGTATATGTATACATGTATAACTATCGCTATTTGCCATCTTTCATATATGTGACTAGGTAGCCTAGAAGAGATAACTTTTAGTGATAAGGCCTTAAGCTTCTATGTATTTATTTTCATTTTTCTCTGTCTTTCCTTTATATGCAATAAAGATGTTTAAATAAATAAATAATAATTAATATAACAATTATAATGGTTGTATTACTGAGTCTTGTTGAGATACTTTTTTTTTTTTTTTCTGACTGTTTATTAGCTGTACAAACCCTATTGGTTGCTACAGCGTAACCGGGCTGTTTGGCGAGCTTTGGAAAGAAGCTCTGCCAGAAGAAATTTTGAGCCCTAGGGCTCGAAGAAACTATGGGAACGACTGCCTAAGGGCGCCTCCTTTGAGGCCGAACCTCGGCTTAGGCGACGTTTGGGATAACGAGGGGGTCGGACGGTGGTCCGTACGTCTCCGAGGCCGTGGATGGAGCCCACGTCCGGATGACGTAAGATAGCGGGGACCTCGTCTTCGCCGGCGAAGACGGTGTGTAGCGTATGATTGTGTGGTAGGTGGTACGAGTGTGTTGTCAGTAGTCATCTGATCGTCGGGGTCATGAAGGATATGTTTAGGTCTCCTCTTTCGGAGAGGAGCGCTTAGGTCGGGGGAGTAAAAAGAAGCCGCAACTACGAGAGGGTTGGGGTGTCGGATTGAGTTGAGAGACTCTCACATCGCGTTTGCGTGTGCGCCCACTGTTGGGGATACAATAGGTATAGGATACTGTGCTTAACTTTGTGATTTTAAAAGGCTGATTACGAAGAACACGATTGTATACTAAACCCCAAGACACGCACATCACTGCGAGTAACTGACACTCTGCTAAATTAACAGTGAAGCGACTTTCAACTTCGCCGCTGATATGATTTCTCACCAAAAGGCCCTGCGATGATTTCTATCTTAAATATAAAAACAAAAGCTACAGAGGTTGACTTAATTCGCTTGGCTCAGACAGAAAATATTGGATTCATAAATAATTCATACGCGATTTTTTTGAACAGATACCTACTGCGTCGTAGGTTTTATCGTCGATTCGGTGGATATATATATTTTTTTATGCACCACAAGATAGCCCCTGTCGGCAATCTCACCTGATGGTAAGTGATGATGTAGTCTAGGATGGTATGGTAGTCCTAATTGGTTTCTACACGACATCGTGCCGGAACGCTAAATCGCTAAGCGCCACGGAGGTCGTGAAAAATAAAGATAATCAATATTTAATTATGCTCATATTTAATTGCAATTAAAATATCACTTGCTTCAACGGTGAAGTAAAACATCGTGAATAAACCTGTATGTTTAACGTGCCATATATCTTGTCAAGGTCAAGGAGGAGTTGGAATGAGCTATATAGGTCTTATCAATTAAATATCATCATCATCATCATCATGATCGACCCATTACCGGCTCACTACAGAGCACGGGTCTCCTCTCAATATGAGAAAGGTTTGACCATAGTCCACCACGTGGGCCATGTGCGGATTGGCAGACTTCACACGCCTTTGAGAACATTATGGAGAACTCTCAGGCGTGCAGGTTCCCTCACGATGTTTTCCTTCATTTGAATTTCTTAAAAACGCACATAACCCCGAAAAGTTATAGGTGCGTGCCCGAGTTCGAATCCCCAACCTCTGATTAGGAGGCTGACGTTCTACCCACTAGACTAACACAGCTTCACGTCCTAGCCATTAGGCTATCACAGCTTCACGTCCTAACCACTAGGCTATCACAGCTTCACGTCCTAACCACTAGGCTATCACAGCTTCACGTCCTAACCACTAGGCTATCACAGCTTCACGTCCTAACCTCTAGGCTATCACAGCTTCACGTCCTAACCACTAGGCTATCACAGCTTCACGTCCTAACCACTAGACTATCACAGCTTCACGTCCTAACCACTAGGCTATCACAGCTTCAATTATTAATTACACTTTCTTTAATTATGACACTTTTTGACCTAAAACGTGAGCGTTTGGGGAAAAGTTACGCTGAAAGTGAGTAGCTCTTCAAACCTCACGTCCCATATTATCTCTCGCCTCGACCTACTTGCAGCCAGGGGCTTTGACGCGGGTGAAACGTCGGCCGCTGTAAATAGTAACAAAAGATAGAGGTGCAAATAATATCGTTTGGATATTCACCCTATAGTCAAAGACATACTAAGCGTATACTTGGGAAACCTCAGGTTCGATTTCCGGGTCGATTTACATTAATGCATGTGTTAATGTGTGTGTGTGTGTGCATGTGCGTGTTGCCAGTGATGACTTACGGCTCTGAAACATGGTCGCTCACTATGGGCCTCATAAGAAGGCTCAGAGTCACTCAACGGGCGATGGAGAGAGCTATGCTGGGAGTATATCTACGTGATCAAATAAGAAATGAGGAGATCCGTAGAAGAACCAGAGTTACCGAGATAGCTCAGAGAATTGCGAAGTTGAAGTGGCAATGTGCGGGGCACATAGCTCGGAGAACCGATGGACGTTGGGGTCCCAAGGTGCTGGAATGGCGACCCCGCACCGGTAAACGTAGCGTTGGTCGACCCCCAACTAGGTGGATAGACGACATCATACGAGTCGCAGGGAGCCGCTGGAAGCAAGCGGCCCAAGACCGTGAGCATTGGAACTCCCTACAAAAGACCTATGTCCAGCAGTGGACGTCAATCGGTTGTTAATGATGATGATGATGATTCATCCTATGGACAAAGACATACCACTAAGCGTATACTTGGGAAACCTCAGGTTCGATTCTCGGTTCGATTTACATTAATTCATGTGTTAAATAACCCTCGTTATTGCGAGATCAAAATTTTCGTATCTGTTTTTTTTATTCACCACAAGTTAGCCCTTGACTGCATCTCACCTGATGGTAAGTTATGATGCGGTCATAGATGGAAGCGGGTTAACCTGTTAGGGGTATGGGTAAATTCATACTGCTAATTGGTTTCTACACGACATCGTGCCGGAACCCTAAATCGCTTGGCGACACGTCTTTGTCGGTAGGGTGGTAACCAGCCACGGCCAAAGCTTCCCACCAGACCAGACTCGAGCTGGTAATCGAACCTAGGACCTCCGACATTAAAATGAAGCAGCGCACGCGCCGCGCCACGGAGGTCGACAAAAATCATTATAATGTGTGTCTAAATTACGTAAAAGTATTAACGTGGTAATGTGGTAGCCTAGCCACCGTGGCGCTGTCGCATTATAAAGTTGGAGGTCCTGGGTTCGATTCCCGGATCGAGTCTAGTCCGGTGGGAGGCTTTGGCCGTAGCTAGTTATCACCCTACCTTTCTCGGTAGGGACGTGACTTGACTTGACTATCTTTTTATAATTATTTTTATTCCCCACTACAAGTTAATTCTTGATGGCGATCTCACCTGATGGTAAGTGATGATGCAGTCTAAGATGTTAGCGGGCTAAATTGTTAGGGGTATGGGAAACCCACACTCCTAATTGGTTTTAACGCGACATCGTGCCGGAACGCTAAATCGCTTGGCGACCAGGAACCCAGGACCTCCTACTTTGTAATGCAACAGCGCGCGCACTGCGCCACGGAGGTCATCATATAGGGATGATGAATAGAAGCAGGCGTTACTTTACGGAAGTCCATGATAAACAATAAACAGCAAGTATGATTTGCTATATTCCGCCGGCAACGAGAAAAGTAAAATTACTTTTCTCGCTTGTGAAGTCAACATCTCCTGAGGATGATCCGGTGTCGGGTCGAAACGTGCGTAGAGGTTCTAGTGAAAGATTTTGTGTGGTGTTATATTATACAAATCTCCCGGTTGTCGGCGGAATATAGCAAATTATACTGGCCGTTTCTTGTTTATATAGGGATGGTCATAACGTCTTTTTTTTTGGAAGTAAATTTTGTACAAATTTGACCTGGATACCAAGAATATCAGCATGAGTCTTCCGAAGCATATAACTTCAGCGTTCGAAATTGGCACTTTGCGGAGTTGGCACCAAAACTTGGTGAACTTATGCGGGTGGGTTGGTGTATTTGTGTTATTCAACTTGGGCGTTCACTTACTAGTTGCGAGTTGCAATGGTATAATGGCATTCATTCACTATTATTATTAGCTGTTACCCGCGACTTAGTCTGCGTAGAATTGCTGATTTCCCTTGAGATTGAGCTTACCCGTGCGGCCAATGCCCTGCTTCAGAAAGTAAGCGACAGGCAAATGTCAAATTGCCGATTTTCGTGTTTCTAAATTAAAAAACAAAGAAATTTCATACAAACTTCCAACCCCTTATTTTACCCCCTTAGGAGTGGAATTTCCAAATATCCTTTCTTAGCTGACATCTCTTAACTATCGACTACCTACTTGCTAAATTATAGCTTTATACGTACAATAGTTTTTGAGATCTCGTGTTTAATCAATAAGTAAATATTTACGACACCTTGCATACAAGGACAATATATTGAAAAATGTAAACACCTACACTGATCTCCTAAAAATTTACAAAGCATTGTCATTGTCTAATCGCAGAGACTTTATTGATCTATCTTTCCTGAAAAATATTCTGGATGGAGGGATTGATTGTTCAAATCTTTTGAGCAGGGTGCGTTTGGCAGTGCCAAGGAGTAATGCTAGGCCGCATATTAAGAATAAGGTAACATTTAGACCTAGAATCACAAAAACTAACCTAGGCAGGTCTGCCCCCTTGTGCAGAGTTGTTGTGATTTATAATAATTTAATAAAGAGTACTGACATAAATATCTTCCGTAACTCCGCCGCATCTTTCAAAAAAGAGGTTAAAAAACATATAAGAGTATTGCAAGATAGTTAGTCAATTTTTGTTTTGTTTTGAATTTTTTGTGTTAATATTTTACCTATTTTTTTTTTTACGATTTTTAGTTAAGTTTTTTTTTTCTTTTTTACAAATAATGTCTTGTCTCTTATTACGCATGCTGAGTTAGCCTATAAGTGGAGTGTACAACATTGCAAGAGATCTGTAGAATGTGTCCTTAGATTAAGATAGTTGTATACACGTTGGCTTCCTAATAAATAAATAAATAAATAAGTATGTAAGTAAGTGACCTTTCGCTTTTATATATATAGATTGACTTGGGCGATAAAAAGATTAAATTAATAATATGTGTGAACCGCGGTAAATACGTCAGTGGCACTTCGAGCATTTAAAAAAAAAAGGATTTATTTAATTACTATATCAACCCATTCTCGCCTCACTACAGAGCACGGGTCTCCTCTCAATATGAGAAGGGTTTGGCCATAGTCCACCACGCTGGCCATGTGCGGATTTGCAGACTTCACACGCCTTTGAGAACATTATAAAGAACTCTCAGGCGTGCAGGTTTCCTCGCGATGTTTTCCTTCACCGTTGAAGCAAGTGATATTTTAATTGCTTAAAAACGCACATAACTCCGAATAGTTAAAGTTGCGTGCCCGGGTTCGAACCGCGGACCTCGGATTAGTAGGCTTACTTATTATTACTGACTTATTAGGATGAGGAGGGTTATTATAATGGTGATGAGGAAATAACTGTTTACGTAAACTTCACCCCGAAGACTTGATAGCTTCTGTCTTCCGGAGCGTCAAACTTGATGCTGTGAAATTGGCACTCAGTGGAGTTTCCGCCAAAATTTCGTGAACTTACATTAGGGTTATTCAACTTGGGCGTTCACTCAAAACTAGAAATGGCCTTTATCTACTAGCTCTATAACTCTATAACTCTTAAATTAGTATTACATTGGAAGGTGAATATATTTATATGATAACAGCTCGAAATTTGTATGGATGTACGAATAATGAATGTACGTTTTTATATAATATGTTCATTTATTTTGTATTATGAATAAACAAAAATAAATAAAATTATATAAATATTAATTAAACATTTTTTTTTATCCACTACAATTTAGCCCTTGACGGTAATATCACCTGATGGTAAGTGATGATGCAGTCTAAGATGGTAGCGGGCTATCCCGTTAGGGGTATGGTAAACCCTATACTCCTAATTGGTTTCTACGCGACATCGTGCCGGAACGCTAAATCGCTTGGCGACACGTCTTTAGGGTAGTAACTAGCTACGGCCGAAGCCTCCCGCTAGACCAGACTCGAGCTGGGAATCGACCCCAGGACCTCCAACTTTATAATGCGACAGCGAGCGCTGCGCCACGGAGATCGTCAAAAATAATAAAAATTTAATTAACTAAAATATATCATTAAAATAAATAAACAACGTAATTAATGCGAAACAAAAGTATCCCAACGTGATACGGAGCTGTTATAAAAGATACTACAAACAGTTTGTTTCTCAGTAACATCATCGCCGAGAGATTTGACGCTCGCGGAATAATTCCGCTTAAACATAAACGCTTAAACAAAGCGCTGCAGACTTAAATGATAATCTCACAACAGTTTCAGTGTTTTTACTTTTAAGACAACTTTATCGTCGCATTATAAAGTTGGAGGTCCTGGGTTCGATTGCCGGCTCGAGTCTGGTCTAGAGGCTTCGGCCGTGGCTAGTTACCACCCTACCGACTAACACGTGTCGCCAAGCGATTTAGCGTTCCGGCACGATGTCGTGTAGAAACCAATTAGGAGTATGGGTTTACTTTAACCCTAACAGGTTTGCCCGCTACCATTTTAGACCGCATCATCACTTACCATCAGCTGAGATGACGTCAAGGGCTAACTTGTGGTGTATAAAAAAAAAAGACAGTTACGAGTATAATACAATATACACTAGCTATACCCTACTTTTCTTTTATACTCACTACGGAACTGTTATATAGCCCACCACTTTAATAAACGAGATATAAAACGTCCGCGCCCTAAACAGAGGTCGGAGGTTCCATTCCGGGTACGCACCTCTAACTTTTCCGAGTAACGTGCGTTTTAATTAAAATATCACTTGTTTTAACAGTAAAGGAAAAGGTGAGGTAACCTGTATGCCTACGAGTTCTCCATTATTTTCTCAAAGGCGTGTGAAGTCTGCCAATCCCGTGGTGGCCTATAGCCAAACCCTGCTCATATTGAAAGGAGACCCGTGCTCTGTAGTGAGCCATCAATGGGTTGATCATGCTGAATTAATAATAAATAACTCCAATGCAAGTATGTTTGGGATGATTATCAAGAGTGACATAATGGACGATATGTTACCGGAATATTTAAATTTAGGTAATTTATATTTATATATTCTTTTATATTAGGCTAGTCAAGCAAATTAGGTTTTTATCCTGTAAAATTATAAATAAATAAAATTATGATGAATCATTCAAATCCTTCAGGTCGTTCCTAAAATTGGGTTTTGCAATTCACCGCGAAGTTTACGTTGTAAGCTACATAATGAATGCACAACAAAGCATAACAACGCAATACAACATTGTATGAAGGGCATTACAGACTGTTTGTTTCACAGCAATATAATCGCTGGGAGATTTGACGCTCGCGGAATAATTCCGCTTAAACAATAAACGCTTAAACAAAGCGTTGCAAACTTTAATGATAATTCAACGAATCTCCCAGCGCTTCCAGCTGTGTATCTTGCGAACACAGTTTGTTATGGTATTAAAAACAGTTAGATCATTTCGAACAGTTTACAATTTAAAATTTAAATTGCAAACTATTTAACAACCCGCTTCTTAATTTTAAACCGGTTATACCCACCAGGTGGAACTGAAATTTTGCATATCTGGCTTAGTTTGGATGATAATGGATTGTAGTTTAGTTACTTAGTTCCAAATTCTATAAGTTGCTCTTAATAGTGGCGGACTAATTATGCATTTCCGTTTATTTAATTACTGTCCAACATCATAAGAAAAGTTTTGCTGATAAGAATTCTAAAAGGTGTTTTTTCTGCTACTTAATTTTAAACCGGTTACTGGGTTGAAAGTTTGCATATTTGGCTTAGTTTGCATGATAATGGAATGTAGTTTAGTTACTTAGTTCCAAATTCTATAAGTTGCTTTTAATAATGGCGGACTAATTATGCATTTCCGTTTATTTAATTACTGTCCAACATCATAAGAAAAGTTTTGCTGATAAGAATTCTTAAAGGTGTTTTTTCTGCTACTTCATTTTAAACCGGTTATACCCACAGTACCCAGGTTGGGCTGAAAGTTTGCATATCTGGCTTAGTTTGGATGATAATGGATTGTAGTTTAGTTACACAGTTCCAAATTCTATAAGGTGGACTCTTAACCATGGCGGATTAATTATGCAACTCCATTTCATTATTGTCTAGCATCAAAAGAAAAGTTTTGCTGATAAGAATTCTAAAAGGTGATTTTTCTGCTACTTTATTTTACTTAATTTTTGACGACCTCCGTGGCGCAGCGCACGTGCTGTTGCATTATAAAGTTGGAGGTCCTGGGTTCGATTCCCGGCTCGAGTCTGGTCTGGTGGGAGGCTGCGGCCGTGGCTAGTTATCACCCTATCGACAAAGGCGTGTCGCCAAGCGATTTAGCGTTCCGGCACGATGTCCTGTAGAAACCAATTAGGAGTATGACTTTACCATACCCCTAACAGGTTAGCCCGCTACCATCTTAGACTGCATCATCACGTACCATCAGCTGAGATTGTCGTCAAGGGCTAACTTGTAGTGGATAACAAAAAAAAAAAAAAAAACGGTTATACCCACTTTGGTTGGGCTGAAAGTTTGCATATCTGGCTTAGTTTGGATGATAATGCGTAATGGAAATAACGTTTGGAAATCATTAAGGTTACATGCCGCATACATTATTTCCCCAGTGCGCGTAAAGAATGTTCAGTTAAAGGAAGATAATTAATACAAAAAAAAAAAAAGATCTTTGATAGAAAAATAATCAGCCTCCATTCGTTAGCCAATATTGCCAATCAATCACTTGAGAGGGGCCTGGAGGAAAATCTTCTTCTCATTAGATGAAACGTTCCTTTATATAATCTATTGACAGTCGATCCTTTGTAACGTCTTGGATTACTATTTGCCTGGGATTGAGTGTTTTCCTAAGATAATTGAAGGTTATATCGGTCTATAATAATATTATCTGGGGTTCCTATCTAGGGGTCTGGGTTTTTTATCTAGGGGTCAAGTCAGTTACGTCTCAGTTAGTCAATGTCAAAGATTTTTTTATCCACCACAAGTTAGCCCTTGACGGCAATCTCACCTGGTGTAAGTGATGATGCAGTCTAAGATGGTAGCGGGCTAACCTGTTAAGAGTATGGTAAACATATACACCTAATGGATTTCTACGCGACATCTTGACGGAACGCTACACCGCTTTGCGACACGTCTTTTTCGGTAGGGTGGTAAATAGCCACGGCCCAAGCCTTCCACCAGACCAGACTCGAGCCGGGAATCGAACCCAGGACCTCCAATTTTAAAATGTGACAGTGCAGCTTCCTTCTGTCACAACCATCCTGTGCTTTGATTTCAACAAACACCTACCTGCTCCAACTTTATCACACTAATTTTTCAAGTTTAAAAGGAATTTAACCCTAGAGTGGGCGCGTCTTTCTGCGTAACCTTAGTGGGCGCGTGGGGAGCATTTTGCCGCTACTCTTCATTAACTATTTTAAGTATGAATACTACATTAGATTTAATTTATTTTTTCAGGATATTTAGTAAAACACAAATAAGTAATGTAAAATCAACATATTTATTGTACTTTGTTCTAGAAACATTGGTTTATAAAAGTTTTTGGAAAATGTAACATTTTAATTAACTTCTTTTACTTATTCTATATTAAGCTACATTACACCAATTAAAATGGACAAATAATTACAAAGTTATATATTTTCTACATCTTCAGGATATGCTTTAATAAAACAGTCTTCAGATAAGTATGTGCAATGTTCATTGCACAGTAATTAGGAGAATCTGCAACACCATTTTTTCGATTTTTTTTTATGGGCATATTCTGCATTTGCCCTCCGTATTTGAAGATGATGGTTGTTCTGAAGGTACAAACTATTTGGTTCCTCAAGGGAATATTCAATGACGCAACGGAAGAACTTATGGTCATATAAGGCTTAACTAGATTCATCGTTATCTCTTTCAAATACTGTCGGCGTAGTATCATGTTTCCAGTATTGGCTTTTGTAAATTATTTGGCTATTTATGCCGACAATATTCATAATTGAAAAAAATAACCTCACTGGCCATCTCCAAGTGATTCTTCCAACAGAATATTCTTCTTTCAATTCATTTGGTTTTATGCGATCTTTAGTATTTAAAAAATTAGGGGGATTTCTTTTTTTATTTTACGTAAAGTCCCAACGATGGTCGTCTTATGTTCAGTTAGCAAATGATCTGCAAGAGGTAAAAAATTATTCATAGTGATGTTGCGACCAGTGTTGAGGACATTTTGGGGTAATCTTTTTACCAAAGCCGGAGTTATAAATATTGAACTGCCCTGGAGGTTGTCTCCCAGCATACACCTCTGATATTTCCTCTAACCAAGATATTATTCGATCACCCATATTATTAAATCACGTGGCACTTAAAAGCCTGAAACAATATAAAAGTTATTATAGTTTTTATTATAAATACATCATAAATAAAGAGTAAATTTAAATTTTGCAAGAAATAGTTGACACAATTTTTACTTACGTGACAAGGCGCGCGGTGAGCAAATTGCCGCCTTGCGACGACTGATGATATCAACCTCGTCCTGTAGCGGCTTCCTGCACACTTATGGTATCCTGCCTTTCCGCACGAGAAGTGAACGAATGTAGGGACAGCTACTAAAAAGCGTGTACTTAGCGAGCAACTATTTTACCACTTATTAAAGTTTTTTTGGTGAGGGCGGCAAAATGCTCATAGCGCGCCCACTCTAGGGTTAACAGCGTTCCTATACGGTAAAATCAAATCAAAAATAGCGGTATTCATATAAACCTATTTATTACAGGCATCTATAAATCGTTCTTATATAACACATTTTTCATTATTTCTATTCGTGAAGTGATGGTGATAACTACACTCGCCAACTTAAAACTAAAGCTTAAAAGGGGGTTGAAATCGCGCCCAGATCTAAAAAGAAACAAAAAAAAATTTTGTCGTTTTTTTTGTTATCACCATCTCACATTATCAATAAAAAATTATAGTTCCTATGGAGATAGGAGCAATTCACACCCAAGCTTTTTTATCGTTTATATAATCCTTAATATCGTTATATGATTTTTCTATAAGCTTTCGTTTTATAAAAACTCTCGAAGCGAAGATTTAGTTTGAGGGTCACGTGGCAATCCTAAAAATGCTCACATTCGGTCCACCTCGTTGTGTTGGCGAATTTAAATTACTGCCAACTTAATACGATTTAGTGACCTCTCGCTAACTGTAATTTAGAAACTAGAAGCGATCCGCAAATATTGTGTCGCCGAAGTTTTAACTAGTTGCTTAACTATTCCTCAACTAATATCCAACTATCGTTACTGAGTTACTTGTATTGAAATATATTGCATAGACATCTGTTAGAGTAGGCTTTAAAGCCTGTCTTTAAAAAATGCTGGCGCTAGATTTGCCCTGCCGTTTCATCCACGTTAATTTTAAGGACATTTGAAACATATTATTCCGTTATTTTAAGATTTTTTATCGGTGCATATTACTATCAGTAAGAGTGAAGATAATAATAATATATAGGATGACCACGGGGCGGGTGCGTGTCTTCGTCGGTAATTTAGGTAGACGTGGGTAGTTTGGGGCAACGAGACCAGATACTCTTGGTAGAACAGAATTACAATTATAAGTATGGTAATTTATAAGGAGCAGACTACGCTCCACTAAGTACGACTATGCACTACCGCAGCTCAACCAGCGGTCCGACCCGACCGAATGCAATCAATGCAATGCGCCGTCCCGCGCCGGTGAGTCTTATAAGAACCTGCATACGTCACTTAGTGTTGCGTAAAGAGAGGGGCGATGCCACTCTCTTGTCTGTCGTACATGATGCTGAAACTAGATGGCGCTGCTCTCTGATTGCCGTCAAGTATCGCTGAGTTCAGTGGGTATTTTTGTCACCACTTTGTCCTACATACCACACCGCAAGTGACGCAGTCCTGTCTGCGTGGAAGAGATTCGTTAATAGATTTTCTAGGTTAAAAAAGTGTGTAAGGGCGGCCTTATCACTGCAAGTGAACTCTTAGAGTCCACCGCTAGGAAAAGGAAACATGTTGCTTACAATACGTGGTAGGTGAACTTATAATAGTATCTAGCATAAAACAATAAACATATATAAAAAATACTACAGGACACACTTAATTACACCTCATGGTAACTAAGCTCGTCCGGAGGCCTTCTACTGAACTAGACTCAAGTCGGGAATCGAACCCAGGAATCCCCACTTTACAATACGACAGAACACGCGCTGCGCAAAAATAAGGTCACTATCTCATATTCGTTCTTATTTATTCCGCTTTTGGCCTTTATATTTTTATTTATATTACTAGCTGGCGCCCGCGACTTCGCCCGCGTGGCATAAGTTTTTAAAATTCTGTCAGAATAAGTTGTAAATATGCCAACGGGAACTCTCCTATGTCACTCTCCAGGTCCTCACCTATAATTTCAAAAATCACGTCGATCCATTGCTCTGTTGCGACGTGATTGAAGGACAAACCAACATACCAACTCACATTCGCATTTAAAATATTACTATGATTTTGTCTGGATAGTAAGGAGTAAAAAGTATTCCAATGGAATCAAAGAAGTAAAACTTTATAAGATTTTCAACCAACATGAACCCCGGTATTAACCTCTTTGCGGCGGATTTTCACAAATTATTAGCGGATGTCTACGTCTAAGCAGGGCCTAACTTCCAAATTCCTTCTCATTCTTTATGTTTCCACTTTCAATGTGTGATTTTGCAAAAGAGCTTATATATTGCCGATTTTCATTTCTCTAATTCCAAAAACTCAGAACTTACATGTCACCTTCCAACCCCTCACCCCTCTCACCCCTTTTGGGATGGATTTTTGTAATATGGCGTATATACAGGCTTTTATTATTTAAATCAAATAACCTAAATGCCAATTTTCATGTCCATAACCTCGAAAACTTAGAATCCTGATGAAAACTTCCAAGCCCCATTTTACCCCCTTTCGGGTGGATTTTCGCAAAATTGATCGTACAGATCTTTATTATTTATAATTAACAACTTAGTTGCCAATTTTCATGTCATGAAAACTTCCAACCCCCATTTTACCCCCTTTGGGGTTTTTCGCAACATTGATCATACAGATCTTTATTATTTATAATTAACAACGTAGTTGCCAACTTTCACGTCCTTAACTTCAAAAATATAGGACTTTCGTATAAACTTCCAACCCCCATTTCTACCCCTTAAGGGTGGATTTTTGTAATATTGCGTATACAGGTTTTTATTATTTAAAACAAATTACCTAAATGCCAATTTTCATGTCCCTAACTTTGAAAACTTAGAATCCTCATGAAAACTTCCTACCCCCACTTCACCCCCCTTGGAGTAGATTGTCGCATTATTGATCATACAGATCTTTATTATTTATAATAAACAACTTAGTTGCCAACTTTCATGTCTCTAACTTCAAAAATATAGGACTTTCATACAAACTTCCAACCCCCATTTCTACCCCTTAGGGGTGGATTTTTGTAATATTGCGTATACAGGTTTTTATAATTTAAAACAAATTACCTAAATGCCAAACTTCATGTCCCTAACTTCGAAAACATGAAATCCTCATGAAAACGCCCCACCCCCATTTCACCCCCCCTGGGGTAGATTTTCGTAACATTGATTATACAGATCTTTATCATTTATAATAAAAAACTTAGTTACCAATTTTCATGTCCCTAACTTCAAAAATAAAGGACTTTCATACAAACTTCCAACCCCCATTTCAACCCTTTAGGGGTGGATTTTCTCAAAACCGGTTCTTAGCTGACCTCTACTTCATAAAAGAAATCTACCTTCCAAATTTCAAGTTCGTTCGTTCTATAGTTCCTGAGATATCGTGATCATCAGTCAGTCAGTCAGTCAGTGGTATTTCGCTTTTATATATATAGATTAAAAATAAAAACTATGAATAAACACAGTATATAAAATATATTTTATTAAATTTATGCACTGACGAGAATTTCTCTATGCACCAAATAAATATGGACCGTCTCCTTTCGTTCTATTGATATCTCATTGAAGACCGGAAATCTACAATGTAAAATTTTTAGCGCCATCTTTATTTACGACCGTCCTACTCCGCTATGGGTATAAAACATTTTTACGCCCTCACAAGTTTTTATGCCCCTCTTACTGACTTTGCTTTATTGGTTGTAAAAATTGTTTAATTGTTACCGGTATGAAAAGACAAACATGTGCATAGAATAATGACGTTATCAGGAAGTGAATGCATTCTTTGCCTCATTTTCTTCTATTGCCATGGATTTGCTACGGTTTTTTGGAGTTTACACCTTAATAATCGTTTTTCAGTTTATTGGAGACTAGCTGTTGCCCACGACTTCGTCTGCGTAGAATTGCTGATGTCCCTTGAGATTGAGTTTACCCGTGCGGCTAATGCCCTGTTTCAGAAAATAAGCTACAGGCAAATGTCAAATTGCCGATTTTCGTGTGTCTAAATTAAAAAACATAAGACTTTCATACAAACTTCAAACCCCTCTTTTACCCCCTTCGGGGTAGATTTGGATGAAAAAATTCTAACCTTATACGTACGCCCTAAAAGAAACCTATTTTCAAAATTTCAAGCATGAAGACTTCATAATAAAAAAATAAACAAAAACTATCATCCCATACCACAATTAACAGGTAATATTGAAAAAAAAATTTGATTTACATGTTTTTTATTTATTTATTATTAATCTTAATGCAAATTTTTGTGTCTCTAACTCTAAAGTCAGCCTCCTAATCAGAGGTCGGCGGTTCGAATCCGGGCACGCTCTCCTCACATCTAACTTTTTTTAGTGTTAGAGTTACGAGTATGTGCGTTTTTAAACAATTAAAATATCACTTGCTTCAACGGTGAAGGAAAACGTCGTGTGGAAACCTGCACGCCTGAGAGTTCTCCATAATGTTCTCAAAGGCGTGTGAAGTCTGCCAATCTGCACATGACCAGCGTGGCGAACTATGGCCAAACACTTCTCACGTCGAGAGGAGACCCGGGCTCTGTAGTGAGGGTTGATCATTATGATGATGATGACTCGTAGTTTTAGTATGTTGTATCAAAATATAGAATAACTGGTGTTTTAACAAGTGTTTTCTTTTCACTAAATAGGCCTATCACAACATTTTAATACATTTCATTGTCCGACGATAATTCCTGTGAAACATGGTCCTTCGGGAATAATTGTTATTTCGTTGATTATTTCAGGGGCTTTTGTTATTTCCACCAATTAATAATTACGCAAAAGGTCCTATGGAACACTGGAATTGGAGTGAATTAAGGTCTTTTTAGATTGGTTGTATTTTCAGCGCCCATAAATCATAAACTAATTATAGCCATAAATACTGCTTAGGATCCACTTACCACATTTTTCATAGGAGATAATTGGATTGATTATGCAATAAGGGTCAAATCAAATCAAGTCCAGTCAAAAATAGCTTTATTCATATAAACCTATTACATTACTATTATCTATGAATGACATTTTTCATAATTTCTATTAGTGATGGTGATAACTACACTCGCCAACTTCAAACTAGAGCTAAGGGTTCAATATGATGATATCAACTAATCTGTATATGTTAAGTACAATTCAAGAAGTCGCCAAGTTGGCTGCCGCGGAGTCCGATATACTCCGCCGGAAGCGGCGCAGTTCTGCCTGCCGCTTCGAGTAAGTAATTTGTGGTAAAAGCAGCGCTCGCCTCAACACTATTCCGCTCACGTGACGCCGTTAACTCTGTTCCGATGCAACAATAATCAATTGAGAATCTCTTTTAGTCTATTGAGACGACATAATATATAATATATTATACATATATATTTTATACATATATTCGCTTTATCTATTAAATCATCATCATCATCATCAGCATGATCAACCCATCGCCGGCTCACTACTGAGCACGGTCTCCTCTCAATATGAGAAGGGTTCGGCTGTAGTCCACCACGCTGGCCATGTGCATTGGCAGACTTAACACGCCTTTGACAACATTATGGAGAACTCTCAGGCGTGCAGGTTTCCTCACGATGTTTTCCTTCACCGTTGAAGCAAGTGATATTTTAATTGTTTACAAATGCACATAACTCCGAAAAGTTAGAGGTGTACATCCGGATTCGAACCGCCGACCTTTGATTAGGAGGCTGGCGCCATAACCACTAGGCTATCACAGCTCGTGTTGTTATCTACTAAATAGTAATCAGGATATATAACATAAATATTTGTGTTGCGTCCAAAGATTTCGCCTTTTTATCTTACGTTCGGCATTTACGTTGAAATACTTCGCAAAGCGATACAGCCGCGCCGCTACATCAAGCTGTCAATTAAAGAGTTCCTTGGAACCTCCCACGGAATATAAACGGCTGGATTTTATCATACCGTGAGTTACGGTTACGCTAATTTGGCACCTATTAACATAATTCTGGGTATTCCGCGGTGACCATCAAAGACTTTTTTGTTGTTGTGTTAGAAAAGCTGTATAGCTACCTCCGTCCATTGAGCGAGGACGGAGGTTATGTGGGACTCCCCCCCTTATCGTGGGGGATACCCGAACTAAAAACCACCACAGCATGTCCCATTCGCTGAATTTGCTGAACTCCTGGGGAACCCATTGTATACTTGTCGGACGTCCACCTGATCTCCCACTTGATCCTCCCCCATCAAAGTTGCCTAAGCCAACTAGCTTGGATACCAAATAGTTGCGGGAAGAAATTTTAATAAGTTGACAGTCAGTAACGTTATCAGAAACGCTATAAGTTTCGAGGACCTCCTTTTTTTCGGACTGTCTATTAGTTGTACAAAGCCTATTGGTTGCCACAGCGTATCCGGGCTGTTGCTGCCAGAAGAAATTTTGAACCCTAGGGCTCGAAGAAACTAAGGGAACGCCTAAGGGCGCCTCCCTTGATGCCGAACCTCGGCTTAGGCAATGTTTGGGATACCGGGGGGGTCGGATGGTGGACGACCTCCGTGGCGCAACGCGTGGGCTGTTGCATTCAAAAAAAAAGTTGGAGGTCCTGGGTTCGATTCCCGACTCGAGTCTGGTCTGGTGGAGGCTTCGGAAGAGCTACCAGCCTACCGACAAAGTGTCGCTATCAATTTAGAAATCCGTTCTTGTACCTTGAAGCTGTTGCATTTGAAAAAAAAGTTGGAGGTCCTGGGTTCGATTCCCGGCTCGAGTCTGGTCTGGTGGAGGCTTCGGAAGAGCTAGCTACCAGCCTACCGACAAAGATGTGTCACCATGCGATTTAGCGTTCCGACACGATGTCCTCGTACCTTGTAGATTATATGCATACATATTTAATACAGAAATAACATTTGTTAGCCCGCTACCATCTTAGAACGCATCATCACTTACCATCAGGTGAGACACCGACAAGGGCTCACTTGTGGTGTATAAAAAAATGTTAGATATTTTAGTCTCTTGTCTATTTATGGCCCTACTTGCGCGCACACACACACACGCCTTTGAGAACGTTATTGAGAACTCTCAGGCATGCAGGTTTCCTCACGAGGTTTTTATTTCACCGTTGAAGCAAGTGATATTTTAATTGCTTAAAAACGCACATAACTCCGAAAAGCTAGAGATGCGGGCCCGGGTTCGAACCCCCGACCTCTGATTATCATATCATATGGCTATCACAGCTGCGGTTGACATAAAACTTAATATTATCACAGACAGCCCTGACTGGACTGAAAGTCAAACATTTTGAAACGAAAAGCGGTTCTCCCAAAAGGGAATATGAACTAGATTTCGGTACGACAAAGGATATCCGGAATTACAAGAATATCCGGAATAACAAAAATATCCGGAATAACAAGAATTTTCGATATCCGAATATTTTTGCTACGTTTCGGCAATGTCTACCCGAATGCTTGGGATTCAATGAACATTTATGAATATGCCCTCGGCTTTCATTCAAAAGGGATATTGTATGAAATCATATGCATACTTGCTTTTTGGGATTTCTAAGCTAAGGGCTGCCTGATATAATCAATGCTTAAGAGATTTTTTAACTGTCTGCCCTTGAACGTATTAGGACCCTTGATTTCAGTATATCATAATCCATATCATAATCCAAGACACCACTTATTACGTCTATAATTATTTTATAATTATAGAAAACCACATTTTTCCATAACCGTTTTTTAACGTTTAACTTTTAGCTTTTAACGGTTTAGCTTTTTTTAGGTTTCAAAACGTTCACAAATAGTTTCAAAATAAGATAGGTACGTCCAGAAACATTTGCTTGAGTTAACATAATATATGTATTAATAAACCTGTAATAGCCTAGTGGTTAGGCCGTTAGTTTCCTGATCAGAGGTCAGCGGTTCGAAACCGGGCACGCATCTGAAACTTTTCAAAGTTATGTGCGTTTTAAAATAATTAAATTATCACTTGCTTTAATGGTGAAGGAAAACATCATGAGGAAACCTGCACGCCTGAGAGTTCTCCATAATGTTCTCAAAGGCGTGTGAAGTCTGCCAATCCGCACATGGCCAGCATGGTGGACTATGGCCAAACCCTTCTCATATTGAGAGGACACCCGTGCTCTGTAGTGATCCGGTAATGTATATATTTATCATCATGATCAACCCATTACCGGATTACTATAGATATGTAAGGGATGTGGATAAAAACCATTTATTATTAGTCAATTTGGATTAATTTGATTTTACGCATGCCACCGCTTACAGACCGGTCGTTATTTTATCGGTAAAAAGGAAGCGCGAGGAACTGGCTCGCGAAGTATTTGTGCACGTCACAGGAACTTTATGCACTCTGCTATGTTGGCACCCCTGAATACCATTAATGAGGTATTGAATTGTAGCGCTCAATTATTCATGGCGCCAACATTTTCGGCACAGAAGCGGCGGCGCTGCGTTCCGAAATTTAAATTTACAATTTAAATCCTCGATACTTTGCGCGAGAACTCTTGAACATTTTGAAGTGTATTTTGACACATTCTTTGCTGTTGAAGTACACTTGGTACGCTGGGTTTATAGATGGAAGGATTTTTGCACTGCAACAGTCGTTTATCTTATATATAAAACTAGCTTTTGCCCGCTACTTCGTCTGCGTTACTCCAGAATTAGGTCTAAAGCTTCGCTTGTTAACAATTTTTAATCTTCTTCTTCCTCTTCCTCTTCTTCTTCTTCTTCTTCTTCGTCTTCTTCTTCTTCTTCTTCGTCTTCTTCTTCCTCTTCTTATTCTTCTTTTTCTTCTTCTTCTTCTTCCTCTTCTTCTTCTCCTTCTTCTTCTGCTTATTCTGCTTCTGCTTCTTCTTCTTATTCTTCTTCTACTTCTTCTTCTTCTACTTCTTCTTCTTCTACTCCTTCTCCTCCTCCTCATTCTCCTCCTCCTTCTCCTTCTTCTTCTTCTCCTTCTTTGTTCTTTCTTTCAACACTCTGTTACTTATTTGGGGTACATAATGACCAGAGACGGTATTCAGACATGCCCTAAGAAGGCAAGCAGTAAAGGAGATTTGGCCACCCCGAAATGTAACAGAGCTGCGATCGTTTAAGCAATGTTTATGTATTTATTATATGCTAAATTTATAAGAAATATTTTCACTATATTAGCTCCTCTTTATCGATTACTAGCTGTTGCCCGCGACTTTGTCTGCGTAGAATTGCTGATTTCCGTGAGATTGAGGTTTCCCGTGCGGCCAATGCTTCAGAAAGTAAGTTACAGGCTAATGTCAAATTGCCGATTGTCGTGTCTCTTAATTAAAAAACCGGATTTTCATAAAAACTTTAAACCCCTATTTTATGATGATGAAAAAAATTCTATCCTTATACACTATTTCAAGCTTGAAGACTTCATAAAAAAAAAATAAGCAAAAACTATCATCCCCTATTTTAGCACCCTTAACAGGTAATATTAAAAAAAAATGATGTACATTTTTTTTTATTATTATTAATCTTAATGCAAATTTGTGTTTCTCTTACTCTAAAAACAAAGAAAATTCATACAAATTTCCAGCCCCCCCTTTTACCCTATTAGGGATGGAATTTCCAAATATCCTTTCTTAGCTGAAATCTCTTAACTATCAACTACCTACTTGCTAAATTATAGCTTTATACGTACAATAGTTTTTGAGATCTCGTGTTTAATCAGTATGTAAGTATGTAAGTGACCTTTCGCTTTTATATATCGACGTAGGAAAGCATATTTGCTGTAAGTAGACAAAATACCTAAAGTGACTTTTTAATACTGTATAATAATATGAAAATGAAAAAAAAATTACTTACGTATTTGAAAACGCCCGTACTTATATATTTTTTTTTAAGATTAAATGCTGTATGTAGACCAAAATCTAGTCATTTAAGACATTTTGTACTTACAGCAATAGAAAGACTGCATTTTTTGCTTTACAAATACTCACTTCTTCCCATTTAAAAACTTAACGCTACTTACAGCATTTTTGCGGAGTATGATTTTTACATTCGTTTACTTACAGCAAGTTTAGGGAATACCACAGTTTTAGGTTTTGTTATTTACAGCAAATGATCACGTATTTGTTTTAAATGCAGTACTATGCAGAAAGTGCTTAATACTCCACACGGTGATAACATGGCCCTTTATTATAGCTGAAAAATATCAGTGTATAATTTCACAGTTTATGAGAGTAACACGCAGGTAGGGCTCCGTAATATATGGAATGAAACAGATGCCCATCGTGGAGCGAATGAGTAATGTATGTGAAAAACTCAATGTTGCCACAAACTAAAACAATTGAAGTTCAATTGAGCAGCCTCAATTGTGCAATGCCGAAATCAAATTTATATGCGACTAAGTTACCAATATCCCAACAAAAATATAATGACTTAAAAAAAATTGTGGAGAAAACAGTTATTCCAAATATGTACGCCAAAGAATATTTAGGTTTTAAGTACAGCTGTAAAAAAAATGACTGTTTACCTGAAACCGCTGAAGATGACTGAAAAAAAATGTTAATGATTCGCGATAGCATCATTTTAATATATTGGTTTATTTACTTTTCCTTAAATATGTTTTTGATTGCATACAATGTCTTCACGTTAAGTTTCTAATATAATTGTATTTTGTTACATCTTTCGTTCTAAAATAAGGCTTACTAATAAAATAATTGCTACTAAATTTCTGTTTTTTACTTTTAAATAAATATTTTTTGACTGGATACAATGTTTTTATTAACATCTTGCGGTCCTAATTAGTTTTGGGGCCTTAGTTTTTATTTTGTACATATTTTTTATGCTTTATCTCTTATATATGGGAGAAAAATACTTTTTTAATTCATTGTATTATTGGAACGAAGTTCTGGCAGTATAATTAGAGTTTCACATTTTGTTTCAACAATTTAAAAGACCATAAATTTTTTTACCATTTACGAGATTTTATTTCAACCAAACATTACATTACCAACTGACCTACTGCATTTCTAGATCTAATCATAATTATAAATTTAATCTTACATCTTGAATTTCAGTACCCAAATAAATAAATTTACTGCATACAGCATATTTACCGCCTGTAAATTGATAATATTTCCATCTACGCGTACATTTTTCTTCCTTAGTTACAGCGTTTTAAAGGTATGTGATTTAAAAAACTGTTTGCTGTAACTAGCCAAACACGTACTTATAGTAACTTTGGATAAAAAGTTTACATTGCAAATGGTGACTGGCAGTCAAATAAACCTACGTTCCAAAAATGGTAGCAATATCATGGATAGGTCAGACACTATAATTTTTTTTCCGAAATTAATAAAGTATTTTGGCTCTGGTGAACAACTGCAATATGTCTACTTACAGCAAATACGCTTTCCTACGTCGATATATAGATTCTCGTGTCACAATGTACGTTCCCATACTCCTCCTAAACAGCTCAACCTATTCTTCTGAAATTTTTTACTTATAGTAAATCTGAAAATCGACGTGATAAGGGGTGTCCACCCCAAAAATTTGATTTTTATTTGTTGGTTAAGTTTTTTCGTATTATGTGGCATTAAATAAAACATACAACCCTAAATTTTCATCCTTCTATCGCTAACCCCAATTTTTGAATAGTTATTAAACAATTATTGTGAATGTTTTTCACGATAAACAATAGGTCGATGCAGTGTTTGTTGTCATACAAACAAACAAACAAACCCTGGTGATTCCACCAGATCGGGACACAAGATAGGCGCACGTAATCAGTAATGGGATACTGTTATCGGACTTACCTATATCCTACATAAAGCTCAAATAGATACGAGTATGTCCAAAGTTAATAATAACCAATCCAATCCAAAATCATCGGACCTTATCGGCGAGGAAGAATGGAAAAAGAAAAGCTAAATTGTTCAATATACGAGCCAAAGTTTTGCAGTCTTCTTTTAAAATTAAGATAAAATAAATATTGCTTCATCATGATCATCATGATAAACCCATTGCCGGCTCACTACAGAGCACGGGTCTCCTCTCGATATGGGAAGGGTTTGGCCATAGTCCACCATGCTGGCCGTGTGCGGATTGGCAGACTTCACACGCCTTGTGGGTCTTAATTATTATTTATTATTTAGTACTTGTTTACACATACACAGCAGTGATAGCCTAGTGGTAAGGACGTCCGCCTCCTAATTAAAGGTCGGGGTTTCAAACCCGGGCACGCACCTATAACTTTTTCGGAGTTATGTGCGTTTTTAAGTAATTAAAACATCATTTGGTTAAACGGTGAAGAAAAACATCGTGAGGAAACCAGCACACCTGAGAGTTCTCCATAATGTTCTCAAAGGCGTGTGGAGTCTGCCAATCCGCACATGGCCAGCGTGGTGGACTATGGCCAAAACCCTTCTCATATCGAGAGGAGACCCTTGCTCTGTAGTGAGCCGAGAATGGGTTGATCATGATGATGATGATGATGATGAGTGTCTATATTGTTTTACTAACGTCTTTACAATACCTCATTTGAGGCACAGGTATTGAATTATGCACACGTAGAATATAGAGGGAGGGACAAATAGTCAGTCAACTATAAAGGTGGGTTTGAAGATATTTATTACAATAAAGACATGGACACACACAGCAATTAACAATTAATTATAATTATATTAATTATAGGTCATATCTAAGTGTCGATCGATGTGTAACTACGAGAAGTTGTTTCCTGAAAGGTTCTTAAAATCAAATCAAAAATAAGCAATTTTTACGAATATAGTGTCAATATCAGCAGCATTACCCCATGCTAAAATACCATATGACTTAATGCTGTGAAAGTAGCTAAAATACACTAGTCGTGCCTGTCTTTACGTTCATCTTAAAGGACAAGTAAACAATAGTTGGACGTCAAAGTCTAAAAGTGTAACGATTGTAAAAATACCCGGTATTATGCCAAATTGACCCAACTTTTTGCTTTGTATGAAAGCCATATTTTATTCTATTTTCTGCCATGAATAAGCAGATCCTTTTCTTAAGCCTGGTGCAACCACCCTTCTGCGTTTTTTCGGACGAGTCCTAAACGGAATTGAACCCTCGTTCTATTAAGAGTACGAATGGAGTTATTGCTATCATCTAACAATGTAAACAATTGTGGGAATCAGATAATCAAAAGTGCATCTAAGGGATTAATTGAATAATGCTTTTGATTGATTACTCTTCAATATAATTGAGGATTATCTTATGATTGAAATAAAAATCTTAATATGGCTAATAGTCACAAGTTTTTATAACCTCCTTGGCACGTGCAATGTCGCATTATAAAGTTTGAGGTCCTTCGTTCGACTCCTGGCTCAAATCTGGTGTGGTGAGAAGCTTTGGCCGTTGTTAGTTATCACTCTACCAGTGACAGAAAAGATAGATGACAGAAAGAGGAGTAACAGGCTAGCATGGTATGTTCATATAATGCGGAGGAAAGAAAGTGATGTCCCAAAAGAATGTTATTTATGAACGTGGAAGGGCAAAAGAGTAGAGGAAGACCAAGGAAGAGATGGATGGATTGTGTAAAAGAGGATATGCAAGTAAAAGGTGTGGTAGTGAGGTGACGGCTGATAGAAGTTAGTGGAAGAAGAAGACGTTTTGCTGACCCCACATAATGTGGGAAAAAGGCAAAAAAGAAGAAGTTACCACCACACCAACAAAAACGTGTCGCCAAGCGATTTAGCGTTCCGGCACGATATCGCTATAGACACCTATGTTGAGTATGAGTTTACCGTACCCAATACCCAAATCGCAGAGGCTTTTTGAGAAAATCAATCTAAGCTGTGGGATGGATGCAAACACAGGTTTTTCATTACATCAATAAGTTGAATGATTATCCATGGTAGGAGCTGTCAAGTCTTATTATTATGTTTTAAAGCTATTATAGATTCCGTTGTTGAACCTGTGATAGCCTAGTGGTTAGGACATCCGCCTCCTAATCAGAGGTTGAGGGCTCGAACCCGGGCACGCACGTCTAACTTTTTGGAGTTTTGTGCGTTTTCAAGCTATTAAAATATGAATTGCTTCAACGGTGAAGGAAAACATCGTGAGAAAACTTGAATGCCTGAGAGTTCTCCATAATGTTCTCAAAGGCGTAAGAAGTCAGCCAATCCGCATATGGCCAGCTTGGTGGGCTATGGCAAACTCTACTCATATTGAGAGGAGACCCGTGCGACGTTGTCAGCCGATAATTGGTTAATCATGAAGATGATGATGATAATAGATTCTTAAAATACCTATAATTATTTTTAAATTTATGATTTTTGTACAAACGCAGTTTGCTTATGCGCAAAAATCCTTGACTGTTCAAGGGTCTTTTGTCAGAATAAAACTGAAAAGTCACGGTCTTGAATGGTAGCATTACAACATGGTGACTCCAGTCATTGTGTAATGATGTTCGATTATGTATTGAGGGTTCCAGATAAAAATACATGCCATGGCTATTTTTAACCTACCCAAAAATGATGGAGGGTAGGTAATACATCCGTGTGTTGTATATTAATATGATTGTATCTTATAAGTATTTCGTATAGGTATACGAACGAATATTGTTACGTTCGAACTTATTTTTATACACAATCCTGTCAATAAAATTACTATCGAACGAAATGCTTTTATAATTGGCGAGAACTGGGTTTTCGAATTGGTATATGATATATTGCAGATGAGGCTATATGGAAAAATGTTCTATATTGTAATTTTATGGGGCTTTAGGTTAGACAGTGACAGACAGTTTATGCGTATCTTCGTAATTAGGATTTGACGACCTCCGTGGCGCAGCGCACGCGTTGACGCATTATTAAGTGGGAGGTCCTGGGTTCGATTCCCGGTTAGAGTCTGGTCTGGTGGGACGCTTCGGAAGTGGCTAGTTACCACCCAAGCGTCGCCAAGCGATTTAGCGTTCCGGCACGATGTCGCGCAGAAACTAATTAGGAGTACGGGTCTACCATACCCTTAACAAGTTAGATCGCATCATCACTTACCATCAGGTGAGATGCCGTCAAGGGCTAACTTGTGGTGTACTATATAAAAATTACAGTGCTTTTATGCTTGTATTCTTAATAAAAGGTTTTCATTTCTTAGGTGATCTCTGGTATGCACTGTTTTTATGCATATATTATGGCTCTCATTGAAGCACATATATAATAATAACAGTATTACTAGTATTGCATAGAATTACAAGTACAAGTATTTAGCATTATTACCCAGACAACAATTACCTAGTAATATTAAAGCGACAAAACAGTTTAACTTGCTAAACAAGTACCTAGCATCATTACAGCGATAATACCGCCAAGTTGTATTAGACTTAACATCTTATTAACTTGTGTGTGTGACATTGTGAACGTGTGTGTAATGTTTTGATATTATAGAGGAACTTGAACTTTTTATGATAGCGATCACTGCATGTTTTAAATGACAACACAAAGTTGAATCCAGGAAAAAGTATGATGTGATAGCCTAGTGGTTAGAGCGTCCGCCTCTTAATCAGAGGTTGGGGGTGCAAATCCGGACACGCACCTCTAACTTTTCAAAGTTATGTGCGTTTTTAAGCAATTAAAATATCGCTTGCTTCAACGGTGAAGGAAAACATCGTGAGGGAACCTGCAAGCCTGAGAGTTTATTATATTCTCAAAGGCGTGTGAAGTCTGCCAATGGCCAGCGTGGTGGACTATGGCCAAGCCCTTTATTGGGAGGAGACCGGTGCTCTGTAGTGATGGGTTGATCATGATAATTATATATATTATTTTGAGGGATTTTGGATAAAAACATGTTTAAAGCTTCTGAAAGCTGCCCATCTGAGTTAGATTGAGTAGCTTACATCATCCTGGAAATTCAAACTATCTAACTGAATGGTGTATCCTAGGTAATATATATGATATTTTTATTATATTCAAGTGTTTTTAGCTACATTACTAGGGTGACTTTACATAATATTGAACACGTGTTAAATTAATGAATAGAAGCAGGCGTTACTTTGCGGAAGTCCATGATAAACAATAAACAGCAAGTATAATTTGCTATATTCCGTCAACAACCGGGAGATTTGTATAATATAATACCACACAAAATCTTCCACTAGAAGCTCTCGATCCGACACTGGATCATCCTCAGGAGATGTTGACTTCACAAGCGAGAAAAGTAAAGTCGACTTTACTTTTCTCGCTTGTCAACAAATCTTTTTTTTTACTTTCTACTTTCGTTCTAATGTTTTTAACTTTATAATTGATAGACTATCATGTAAATTTCTTACCCCTATTACCTAACTACTAACCTACCTACCTACCTAATTACCTCATAGCGGTTGAATTTTTAATGACCTTTTTGAGTCGGCAGCCTTTGTTATGAAAGCTATTTGTATTTCATATTTCAACTCAGTCTGGTCAGTTTTAGTTTTTTTTTATTCACTACAAGTTAGCTCTTGACTACTATATCACCTGGTGGTAAGTAATGATGCTGTCTAGGATGGTAGCGGGCTAACCTGTTAGGAGTATGGTGAACCAACGCCCCTAATTGGTTTCCACGCGACATCGTGCCGGAACGCTAAATCGCTTGGCGACACGTCTTTGTCGGTAGGGTGGTAACTAGCCACGGCCGAAGCCTCCCACCAGACTAGACTCAAGCCGGGAATCGAACCCAGGACCTCCAACTTTATAATGCGACAGCGCACGCACTGCGCCACGGAGGTCGTCAAATCTCCCGGTTGTCGGCGGAATTTAGCAAATTATACTTGCTGTTTATTATTTACGTGTTAAATTTATTAAAGACTTATATTTCCAACAAGAAGAGCTAGTTAATGTTAATTGTTAATCCAACTAAAGCGTATCATTTGTCACTCTTATTACTGTTTATTTGAGAAGTTAAAACCGTTTGCACTCTCAGAACTCCCGTACAAAAGGCATTCCAAATTATGAAAAGTTAATTTGGCAACATTCCAGCGGCAGTGAGCAGTACTTCGTTACCTATAAATATACCAAATGGTAACCTATAAAGAAATTAAGCTACAGGCCTTTGGCTCACAAGAGATAGGTTTTGGTTTAAAGTCCACCGCGCTGCTAATTTGGATTGGTGGGTTATCTATACATTTTGTTACATGTTTGTTTGTAATATTGAAATATTCATTTTTAATATAACCGTTAATAACCGTTTTTTACTACATGCATATGAATATGCATACGGTACATAAACCAAAATAACATTTTTTACAATTTTTGTCTGTCTGTCTGTTTGTTCCGGCTAATCTCTGAAATGGCTGGACCGATTTTTACGGGACTTTTATTGGCAGGTAGCTGAAGTAATAAGGAGTAACTTAGGCTACTTTTATTTTAGAAAAATCTTTTATTTTAGGAAAATAAAGTAATGTTGCACTGTCCAAGTACTCACGCGCATGCCACCGCCTGTGCCATCACGTCTCGGGCGCCTCCCACAACTTCTCCCACCAACGAATCAATATCCGATTTCACTCATTCTTTTTTTTTTTAATGTTTTTAATGTTTATCCTGTAATTATTTCAAGTAATACGGGTTAGTAATCTATTGCTTCGTGATTGAAAGACAAACAAACACACTAACTCAACGCAGACGAAGTCGCGGGCGTCAGCTAATATATAATAAAAATAATGAATAAAAACTCAATTTTTCATAATCATTTATTTCAATTTAATACAATTTTTCTTAAACTACCCTGACCCCCAAACTAGGATAGCCCGAATCTTGGGGTCACTTGAGCAATAAACGGTCTCTTCCGAATGAGCAATAGAAACTAAAAATGTTTACTTTAAAATTCAACAATCAATATTTTAGTAAGTCATCATGATCAACCCCTTGCCGGCTCAATACAAAACACGGGTCTGCTTTCAATATGAGTAGGGTTTAGGCCATAGTCCACCACGCTGGCCATGTGCGGATTGGCAGACTTCACACGCCTTTGAGAACATTATGGAGAACTATCAGGCGTGCAGGTTTCCTCACGATGTTTTCCTTCACCGTTGAAGCAAGTGATAGTTGTAAGTTTAATCGGACTAGCGCGGCCTACGCCGGGTTTAAATAAAAAAAAATAACAGTAGCCAACTAGTTTTTAGTCCAATTAATAAATAAAAAACTGAACATTAAATAATAAAAAAAAAACAAAAAATTACTAAAACTATAGGTACCTTCATGTACATAAACTATGTTTTTGTTAATTTTTTCAAAAATATATAACCTCAACAGAATGACGGTATAAAAAGGAGTTAATTTATAATTTTTGCGTAATATTAATTAACATACAAATAAAATACACAGGCAAATTGAAATTCAAATAATCTTTATTCAAATAGTCCTTTAAAAGGCGCTTTTGACGCGTCAATAATTTACATAGTAGTGATTTGATGGTGATAACTACATTCGTAAACTTAAAACTAAGCTATGAGGGTTCCAAACGCACCCAGGTCTAAGAAGAAGCCCACAACAAACTTGCCAGGTTAATTTTCTTTTTGTTATCACCATCTGATATGCCACTTAAAATTATGTTAAGAGCTATCTTATTAGAGCAATATTTCATACCCATGTTTATCACTTACACTATAGTAGGACTTTTCTACATTTTATACAATTTGTATAACTCTTTTTGTTTAAAACTGTTCAAAATCTATGGCTTTACTAATATAATATCTCATGATACTTCTATTTAATATGGCAATTTGATTATAAAATAAAACACAGACCTGTGAAAAGCACAGTAGGAAATGGCGCGCTTACAAAATGCTACCTTCAGTTTACCGTTCCGTTTAGCGTTCGAAAAACACCTTACTTACTTCAGAGTACACGTGCAACTGAAAGTTCACTCCAATTTACTTCACACACCGACGGACACACAAACAACTGTGCTGGTGTTCTCAAAGAGAATGGAACAAAGGTTCGCAAAATAGTTAAAAGAAAACTTTCAAATGGTATGATTTTTGTTTTTATTTTCACTGCAATCTTCCTTTGCCTTTGACTAGTTTTTCACCTTATGATAATTGATGAAGTCTAAGATGGCAGCGGGCTAACCTGTTAGGGGTATGGTAAACATCATCATGATCAACCTATTACCGGCTCACTACAGAGCACTGGTCTCCTCTCAATATGAGAAGGGTTTGGCATAGTCCACCACGCTGGCCGTGTGCGGATTGGCAGACTTCACACGCCTTTGAGAACATTACGGAGAACTCTCAGGCGTGCAGGTTTCCTCACGATATTTTCCTTCACCGTTGAAGCGAGCAATATTTTAATTATTTAAAAACGCACATAACTCCGAAAAGTTAGAGGTGCGTGCCCGGATTCGAACCGCCGACCTCTGATTAGGAGGCTTACGCCCTAACCACTTCATAGAAGTGGTAAACCCACACTCCTAATTAGTGTCTACGCGGCATCGTGCCAGAACGCTTAACCGCTTAGCGATGCATTTGTCGGTAGAATGGTAAGTACCCACGGCTGAAGCCTCTCATCAGACCAGATTTGAGCTGGGAATCGAACTCAGGACCCCCAAATTTGTAATGCAACAGCACGCGGACTTACCTGTTACGATTATGACAGTGATTTTCAACTCTCAACTCTATCCGGTTTCTATTTGTAAAAGTATTAGTTACTTGTATGAAAGATGAAGCTTATTTATACTTTTAGTGTCTTTATGTTTGTTTATTACATATATGTCTATAATATAAGCGGTGATAGCCTAGTGGTTAGGGCGTCAGCCTCCTAATCAGAGGTCGGCGTTTCGAATCCGGGCACGCACCTCTAACTTTTCGGAGTTATGTGCGTTTTAAAAAAATTCAAATATCACTTGCTTCAACGGTGAAGGAAAACATCGTGAGTAAACCAGCACGCCTGAGAGCTCTCCATAATGTTCTCAAAGGCGTGTGAAGTCTGCCAATCCGCACATGGCCAGCGTGGTGGACTATGGCCAAACCCTTGTCATATTGAGAGGAGACCCGTGCTCTGTAGTGAGCCGGTAATGGGTTGATCATGATGATGACCCAACAGAAATATATTAATATATCTTGTCATCATGTCTTACATACTTAGCTTCCTTTCCTTGATTGTCTATACTCACTAAATGTTCAGATATTAATGAATGTGGGCTACATACATAATTTAACTCGAGTCTTAGAAGATACACGAAATTGGCTAGAGAAACATCATTGAATTTCAACTTGAATTAATACTATTTTGTTTATTGAATTGTTTAACACTAGAGTGCTGGCGCCCCATGATACAGGATTACCTAGTGTGGGTCCCAACGGATGTACTAAACTTTGTTAAGTTGTTTTTTGGCAAATAAATATTTTTCATTTTTCAGAGTATTATAATGTATATCAACAATTTAAGTGTTTGCAATGCCCTGACCGGGTTTCATGTTTGTAAAATATGAAAGCAAATAAATCTATCTTAATATATATAAATCTCGTGTCACAATGTTTGTCCTCAATGGACTCCTAAACCACTTAACCGATTATAATAAAATTCGCACACCATGTGCAGTTTGATCCAACTTGAGAGATAGGATAGTTTAAATCTCAAATAATAGTCGCAATTTTAATTTATTGTTAATTATTTGTCTGTTATTATTTGACAGTCACAATTATCTGTTAACTCCAAATGATTCTAACAGATGTCGATACCTTTCGACTGGGTTGAGTAAGTAATCAATAGATGGCGCTGCTATGGTAAATCTACGAACGTGTCACATAAGCTACATTTTAACAGCATAATTACCACGTGTTGTTGACGCTATAAAATTAATTAAATTTATTTTGTAGTAAACGAAATACGGTATAATTCAATTATTTCCACTTTTTAAATTTTTGGTGTTAGCATAGCCGGCCACGTGTTACTTAGACTGAAGTGTAAATTGAATTCATATTATAATGAAGATAATACAGTGAAATTAATTCTGTTTTTACTTATTTGTGCTTCATTGATCAAAACTTTATAATTCATGATTCAAATAATTGTTCATGATAATTGTTGCTAAACTTCCATGGTCATATTGATTTTCTCGGCTGGCTTATGGCTTAGTCAACGGGCGATTTTGGCAGCCAAAAACGTTGATGTTGACGAAATTAACTTCCAGATACAACAGTTGTTACCAGGCGATCTGATGTCTTTTAAATCAATCGATACTGTTGTTGATGAAAATGAAAGTGTAAATTTTCCGATTGAATTTTTAAATTCATCAGATATCCCTGGAATGCCACCACATAATCTTCGATTAAAGATTGGTTCCCCTATTATTCTCCTCCGTAATTTGAATCGACCTCATTTATGTAACGGTACGCGTTTGGTCATCAAAAAGATCACCGGAAACATTCTTGAAGCAACCATTTTTGCTGGGAAGTTTAAAGGAAAAGTGGTCCTGCTGCAACGTATTCCGATGATACCATCAGATTCTACCATACCCTTCAAAAGGCTACAGTTTCCAATTCGTTTAGCTTTCGCCATGTCTATAAATAAATCTCAAGGTCAAACAATGTCCATTTGTGGTTTAGATTTGGCAAATCCATGTTTTTCTCATGGGCAACTATATGTTGCGTGTTCAAGTGTTGGGAAACCGTCGAATCTATTTGTGTTAGCTAAAGACAGGTTAATCAAAAACGCACCGATTGGTGTAAAATTAAATTGAAATTGAAAGTATTTATAATTCAAAAAAATAGATATTAATGTTTAAAAGTATAAGACTGTCTGCCTTGCCTACCTCATTAATGAGTTTAAGCGTCACATGTTATTTACTGTATTATACTGTAATATACTTATATTTGTTATAAATTAAATGGAAATAATAAATCTGATAAATTTCTATTTTGTACCTATTGATTTCTGCTTAATATCAAGAGTAAGAACATTTTAATTAATTGTGTTCAACGTACTTCCCCTTCAAATCTCAATCCAGTGAATTTGTATACCAACATCAACATTTTCGTCTTTGTTCGTAAATAATTTCATTGTACTAAAGGGTTATAGTAGTAGAAAGTCAAATAAGGAGATCCATTTTTTTTTACAAATACCATCTGTGTGAAAAAGCATAGTGGACTCCGTGACTGATGTTCTCTTATTGTTCCTCTTAGATTGTTTACTATAATGTAATATAACAAAAACTTTAACCACAGCAACGCGTGGCCGGGTCAGCTAGTATCTATATATAAAAGCGAAAGGTCACTTACATATTTAGGTACATACTGATTAAGCACGAGATCTCAAAAACGTAAATTGTACGTATAAAGCTATAATTTAGCAAGTAGGTAGTTGACAGCTAAGAGATGTCAGTTAAGAAAGGATATTTGGAAATTCCACCCCTAAGAGGGTAAAAGGGGGATTGGAAGTTTGTATGAATTTTCTTTGTTTTTACAGTTAGAGACACAAAAATTTGCATTAAAATTAATAATAATAAATAAAAAACATGTACATATTTTTTTTTTAAATATTACCTGGGTGGTAAAATAGGGAATGATAGTTTTTGCTTATTTTTTATCATGAAGTCTACAAGCTTGAAATGTTGAAAATAGGTTTCTTTAAGGGCGTAATTATAAGGTTAGAATTCGTTTTCATCCAAATCTACCCCGAAGGGGGTAAAGTTAAAAAGAAAGGGGTTTGAAGTTTGTATGAAAGTCCTATGTTTTTCAATTTAGAAACACAAAAATAGGCAATTTGACATTTGTCTGTAGCTTAAAACCTCAATCTCACGGGAAATCAGCAATTTTACGCAGACGAAGTCGCGGGCAACAGCTAGTAAATAAATAATTCTTTCATCCTACCTTCCTTCTTTCGTTGTGCAGGGGTCAAGATAAAAACCTCAAATATCTCAATCTTAAGTTTCCATCAAAGTAACTGTACCTAGATAAAAGGTATCTCGTAGATTCACCTCTTAAAGTGACCCTATCTATTTCAGTTTTATCAAAGCCGAAAAGGAACTATAATCGGGATCCCTCACAGGACCCGCGTACACCGATAATGGAAGTTATATAATTCTATCGATTTACGCTTCGGGACTTCCTTAAAACTTGTGTTCATGTAAAAGATCTGTAGTACAGATCACCCTAACTCTTTACTTTTATTGCATAATATTGCACATAGCTTGGAGAACCGATGGACGTTGGGGTCCCAAGGTGCTGGAATGGCGACCCCGCACCGGTAAACGTAGCGTTGGTCGACCCCCAACTAGGTGGACAGACGACATCAGACGAGTCGCAGGGAGCCGCTGGAAGCAAGCGGCCCAAGACCGTGAGCATTGGAACTCCCTACAAAAGACCTATGTCCAGCAGTGGACGTCAATCGGTTGATAATGATGATGATGATGATTTCACAAGTTCACCTGAGGTTAAGTGATTGCCTTCGCAAATGAACATCATCAGCACCAGAGATTCTATCCATTATATAAGCCATTGGGCAGGATGGAGGTTATAAAGGCTATAAATCCAATCAAATGTATGTGTATAAAAGATAATCAATGTCGAAAAACACGGCCAAGATCCAGAACACGGAATCAATACAATGTTCTACCGCGAAGTCGAGTATTCCACCGATGGGACCACCGCAGCTGTCCCGTTTTTACAGAGACCGACCAAAGTGACCGTAGAACATTGACTTCATCATCATCATCATCATTTCAACCGATTGACGTCCACTGCTGGACATAGGTCTTTTGTAGGGTGTTCCAATGGCCATGGTCTTGGGCCGCTTGTATCCAGCGGCTCCCTGCGACTCGTTTGTTGTCGTCTGTCCACCTTGTTGGGGGTCCACCAACGCTACGTTTACCGGTGCGGGGTCGCCATTCCAGCACCTTGGGACCCCAATCCATCAGTTCTCCGACCTATGTGCCCCGCCCATTGCCACTTCAACTTCGCAACTCGCTGAGCTATGTCGGTAACTGTAGTCCTTCTACGGATCTCTTATATATATCTCTTATACCATGACTTACGTGATGCTATATTTCCCATAGGTCTTATAAAACTCTCCACAGCCTCAACTTGACTCAACTGAGGCTGAAATTCTCATCGCTTGATTTCAGGTTTGAGTATTACGTAAAAACTCGTTACCGATTATCAATATAATGCGAAAAAACTGATATTTTTATTTGTAGATGAGACACAAATAAAAATGCCTTTCACACATAGATGTAGTTCAGATTCAAGAATTTCGATGTCCCCCCCACTTATTTCCCCTATGCAAAGCGCTTAAATTACAGTGACCTGTTGGCTTAATGAGTGGAGAACACTGAACTTTTTAACATAAATTACATAACTTTGACGACCGCCGTGGCGCAGCGCGCGCTGTCACATCATAAAGCTAGAGATCCTGGGTTCGATTCCCAGGTTTTTTTTTTATACACTACAAGTTAGCCCTTGACGTCATCTCACTTGAAGGTAAGCGGCCTAAGATGGTTGCGGGTTAACCTGTTAGGCGTATAGTAAACCCATACTCCTAATTGGTTTCTACGCGACATAGTGCCGGACCGCTAAATCGCTTTGTCGGTAGGGTGGTAACTAGCCACGGCCGAAGCCTCCCAACAGATCAGACTCGAGCCAAGAAACGAACCCAGGAAGTCCAACTTTTAAAATGCAACCAGACAAAAGTATTCGAGGCCCCGTCATTTTCCTTGTGCAAAGGGGTAATAACGGGGATTGGCAAAAAGAACACAGATCTTTACGTTTTACCATAAATCGCATAACTCTTGCAATACTTACCATAGCTTTTTCATAATGAAAAATTTATGAATACCTCGGTATTAATGACGCCATAATAATATTCGCTGATGATGTCATAACATCCGTCCGTATACATTTTATTTACGCTGGAGTCACGTCACTCGGTTCTATGCTCCGAAAATTAGTTTTACGCACGGCAAGGGACAACGGCAGGGGCAAAATATTGCAGTGATGCCTCAGGGAATCTCGTAGCTTTAGGTTGGGTTTTACATTTTGTAGTTATGCTAAATAGCACGTTAATCACATTTTCATGATTCGTTTCGGCAATGCTTGCAGGCTGGGTCAATAGTTTACAAAAAAGTATCTACTCTTTTTTTATGAAGCATCCCAATAAAGTATTGTTTGAGGCATTTGTATGTACTCGTAAGTATATTACAATGTGATTTAAGCGCTCCTCGCTGAAAGAGGAGACCTAAACATATTTTTCACGATCCCGACGATCAGATGACTACTGACAACATATCGTACCACCTACCACACAATCATACGCTACACACCGTCTTCGCCGGAGATCCCGTCTATCTTAAGTCATTCGGACGTAGGTTCCATCTAAATGGCCTCGGAGACGTACGGACCGCTCACCGTCCGTTTAATTTTAAATATATAATATTTTACTACATTTTTTCCTAACAGACTCTTATTACCCAACTCCAGAACTGTATCTTTTAGTACAAGTTGTTACAGCATGTCTATTAAAATATATAACAAATTGCCTAAGAAGTTGAAAGAATTACCTTTAAAAGTTTTTAAAAGAAGACTGCACCAATTAGATAAATGCTTTTATTGCTTAAGTGTATTTTTGAATACAAAATGACATCATCATCATCATCATCATTTTTAAATCATATACATGTAATTACAATATTATTTTTGCACGCCTACCCGGCAGATTGTAATAAACTCTGATCAAATGTAATCAACTACACAATCTATACAAATAAATGATTTGATTGATTGATTGATTAACAGGTTAGCCCGCTACCATCCTAGACAGCATCATCATCATATGATCAGGTGAGATAGCCGTCATGGTCTAACTTGTAGTGTATAAAAAAATACTGACAATTTTTTTTAACGTAATTACGGATTTATTTATTTACCACATTAGTTATGACAGCTTTTCTTTGTCGGTTCGGTAAGATAGGTGTTTATTGTAGTACCTGCTGAAGTTTTTTGTGGCTCTCCAAATACCAGTTTTACGCGTCCTACGGGAGCGTAGAAGCGCTAAGTAGTAAAATACATGAATTTGGAGAGAGGGAAAACGAAGTTAGAGTACTCCTAGTAGAATTGTATATTTTATTTTATTTTATTTAATAGGTTTACTAGTGATTTTTACCTTCACTTACGCTATGGTTACATAATAATTTACATGCTTATTGTATGTAAAATCGTCTTGAAGTAAACACAACATGCAGTTTAAGTAACATTGCAATATAGCGATAGTTAGAACAGAATGAAGTTGATATTGTACATAATTTTAAACATAATAAAGAAGTATATACTTAACACATATAGCAGTGATAGCCCAGTGGTTAGGGCGTCAGCCTCCTAATCAGAGGTCGGCGGTTCGAATCCTGGCACGCACCTCTAACTTTTCGGAGTTATGTGCGTTTTTAAGCAGTTAAAATATCACTTGCTTCAACGGTGAAGGAAAACATCGTGAGGAAACCTCACGATGTTTTCCTTCACCGTTGAAGCAAAACGCCTAAGCACGCCTGAGAGTTCTTCATAATGTTCTCAAAGGCGTGTGAAGTCTGCCAATCCGCACATGGCCAGCGTGGTGGACTATGGCCAAACCCTTCTCATATTGAGAGGAGACCCGCGCTCTGTAGTGAGCCGATACTGGGTTGAACATGATGATGATGATGATATACTTAACAAAATGCAGGTTAAAAATAAACATATGGTAACAATAATGCTGCGTGGCGGCACAAGCGGGGTAATAGCAGTACGCGGGTATTCTCGCGGTACTCTGAAGATAATTTTACCGAGCAAACTTGGACAATCTATTTCGTATAGGTCATAATGCTCTTTTCTGGGAGGGTGGTGAGTTTACTGAGTGTTATCACATACCTGATTATAACTAGGACCGACGAAGAAGCTCGCACCTGAGGCAAAGGGCAAACCTGCCCCCTAGCGCCTTTGGAAAGAGGTGCGTGATTTTTTTTCGTATCCACTTCAAGTTAGTTGTTGACTGCGATCGCACCTCGTGGTAAGTGGCAATTCTGTTTTACATTTATATATCATATCACCTTAAATGTGATAAACGCTAACGATAAGGTTGTCACCGCGTAATTTTGATTTGAAATATATTAGCGTAAATCAAACCAAGATTTTATTGCTTTTGTAATAAAATCTATCTATTCTTTGATTTACGGTTGCCGTCACGGCAAACGGCATAACGCTAGCATGATCGCTGTAAGTTAATGTCAACTTACTTATGTCAACTTTGTTATTACACATCTGCCGAGCGTTTCCGTTAACGAAGTTATTTATTGACAGTGTTGCTCCCAGGAAAACGATGTTGCCATTTCCCCTTGTATATTGTATTACTAGCTGATGCCCGCGACTTCGTCTGTGTAGTTGAGGGTTTTTAAAAATACCCGTTGAATAAGCAACTCTTCTTCAACGCCTGCGTCTTACCGGTCATGACGTACTATGCAGAAACGTGGACACTCACAGCAGGCCTTGTCCAACAGTTCAAAGATGCAGCGTGTTATGGAGAGGGCTATGCTGGGTGTTTTTCTAAAAACCAAATTAAACGACATAGCCCAACGGATTATAAGATTGAAGTGACGATTGAAAGTGGTAATTGATTGAGGCGCCAGTCGACATTGCGAGCACCGATTTTCACCGTGGATTGATTGCTAATTACAGAGGATCGTGTCCTCCCACTTGATCGGAGATTGCCTCTTTAATTAAAGTAACAAAAACAACAGTACATGATCAACCGGAAAAAATCAACAAATCATTTACGACTCACTACAGAGCACGGGTCTCATCTCAATATGAGAAGGGTTTGACCATAGTCCACCGCTGGCCATGTGCTGAACGGCAGACTTCACACGCCTTTGAGAACATGAAGAACTCTCAGGTGTGCAGGTTTCCTCACTATGTTTTTCTTCACCTTTAAATAGAAATAGAAATAACTTAATTGCAATTAAGGACAAATAAACAATACCCGAAAATAAAACAAAAAACTAAAATAAAAAAAATGTGTTAGGTGCAAAGGCAGCCTTATCACTTCGAGAGTCTTTTAAAGTCAACCTTAGCGTAAGCAGCTGATAGTAGCATCGTACGTAGGTATGACTAGAGTGATTGTTATTCAATTCTCTTGCATAGTTTTTACGTTGCCTGCCGGTCTCTGCTGCAAATTGATTTCTCGGACCACAATAGATTAATTTCAGAGCAAAATATCAGGGCATTTCGAATTTATTGTGCATATTTCGCAACTCGCATACGGCGTGGGTGATTTATGATCATGAAATCAATTCCGGAAAAGCTTACCCACTCTATCTATTAGTGGATACATTTTTTTGCGAAAGAATTGCGCCATTTCATATTTCATTCAACAGCTATTGACTTAATGGGCAGGGTACAGGGATTCGAATTATAATAAACAATGTGATGCCAGTGATTTTATTTATCTAAATTAAGCCCCATCGTCCTTCATTATTACTTTACTTATCTATGGATCCTTCATTAATACTTTAATTATCTTCATTATTACTTATCTATGGTTCCTATCTATGGCTCCTAATACGAATTTGCCGCGCACGTGACTGTCAATATGACATTTTACTCATGCCCAGTGCATTGTCAAGAGTAAAATGTGATTTTATTCATCTAAGTCAAACCCCATCGTCCTGCATTATCACTTTACTTATCTATGGATCCTTCATTAATACTTTAATTATCTTCATTATTACTTATCTATGGTTCCAATCTATGACTTCTAATTTGAATTTGCCGCGCACGTGACTGTCAATATGACATTTTACTCCTGACAATGCCCAGTGCATTGTCAAGAGTAAAATGTCATATTCAAAATTGCAGGAACGTTATTAATTATACCGGTGTACAGTAAAGTTAAAAGTTAGAATAGTATTGTTAAAGTGAAATATTTTAAGGTTTATTTATTGTTTTTTTTTTTTTACAGAATAACGCAAATTAATTTTTATTTCACCAAGCTAGGTAATGCGAAAGTTTTTATAGACATATTATATTTATTGTATTTATTAAATTCCAATTTCAACGATTTATATCCCGGCATAAAAGTGTGCTATATCCGAGTCGAGTCTGCGATGGCATGAAAAATAAATAATAATCCCTTACGAGTATATGAAGTAATGAATGCTGAAATTTGAAGTAACTAATTCAAATTTTTTTACACGAAAGCTTATAGAAAAATCATATTACGATATTAAGGATTATATAAACGATAAAAAAGCTTGGGTGTAATAATTTATTATTGATTATGTGAGATGGTGATAACAAAAAAAAACCGGCTAAGTTTGTTGTGGGCTTCTTCTTAGACCAGGGCGCGTTTGGAACCCTCATAGCTTTAGTTTTAAGTTTACGAATGTAGTTATCACCATCAACTCACTGTTCGCGCGCTGACATGCTACGTCATGCGGTGGAAGAGGGGGCCGGGGGATCCGGTGTGCGCGGGGGGACCGCGCATTCATTACTCGGCACTTTACGATTCGCACGCGCAAACAGTGAACTCGCAAATATCATCTCTGTACAAATAAATTATTCAACGCAATCTGGATATTTCAATTTCTTATGTGCGTATCGCACATAAAGTGGCGACCGTGACAGGACCTGCAATCTTCGGATACGAACCTCGAGCGCCTGCCCGCGGGTTTGAAGGTCATCGCGGACATTCGCAAACAAAGGGAGCTAGCGGCGAGAAGATTTGCGCTAGCCCACCGCCAGCAAAAAGTGAGCCCGTTCCTTTACTTCTAAGGTCCTATCCCCTATCATAACAACGCATATTAAAAATTGCTAAACGATTTCAAATCAAATAAATACTTCTTAACCTTTAAGCTTTGTAACCTAAAATTGCATATTATTTCACATCGCTTACCTGCACACACGCACTACGAGTAATAGATAACGATCACTAGATTCTATTCACTAAAATTGACATCGCTACAGCTAAATTCTAGTCTAATTCATTATAATTATATTATTAGAACCTCGTAAACTTTCACTTTCGCCTTCGATTCAATATCGCCAATTATTTCTCGATAAACAAAGCCGTGAAACATTCCATTCCAGCCAAATCAACGGCGCGCGCCGGGGCCGCAGATTAGTGTATCATCCCGTATTTACGCGTGGACTGCTGAAAGTCATCGAGTTACGCCAGCCACTTGCCATCCCTGCCCCGCGCGCTTCTTATCAGCGGGTAAACGGTGCACCGGTACTGAGTGAGGAGCGTATTGTTTCATTTCATATCTTTAAACAGCTGATTGTGCCTAGCGTGTTGACCTTGAATTATGGAGCCTTCATTTAAAGCTTTGAATCTCAAACGCGCTTCAATAAAAGGACGCGTTACTAAATTTATCAATCAATTAGACGATTTACAAGGACGTAAACTTACGCAAACCGAGGTCAACATACTTATACAAAGATTGGCTAAAATTGAGGCACTATTTGTCGAGTTCGATGGCGTGCAAAATCATATAGAGGGAATAGACGAAAATAATCTAAGTTTAGAATTAGATACTAGGGAATCAATAGAACAAGCCTTTCATAAATCTATAGCAACCGCTCAGGAGATTATTGCAGATCACACCTCTAATAAAAAATCATCATTCGATCACGGGCATACAAGCTTCGCTACTGCTGACGAAGATGATCACGAAATCATTGGATTTCGGTTGCCAATAATAAAAATAAGCAATTTTGATGGTTCATATTATAAATGGCTGGAGTTCCGAGATACCTTCAGCTCGCTTATTCACAATAATTCTAAGATTAAAAATATACATAAATTTCATTACCTAAACTCGTATTTAGAGGGCGAAGCGGCCCGGATAATCAGCAATCTGCAGGTAACTGACAATAATTATCCTGAAGCGTGGGATCTCTTGTGCGAACGTTACAATAATGTTCGTCAATTGATTAACAATCATTTAAAATTGCTATTAAATATTGAACAGGCTCGTGAGTCTGACAAATCCTTAAGATTTATTGTGGATCACGTTACCAAGAATTTGCTAAATACTTTAAAGCAACCAACTGAGCATTGGGATACCTTGATCATATATTTGGTAGCGCCAAAGTTAGATAACAACACTCGAGTAAAGTGGGAGGAATATATCCATGCTAATGTGAGTATTTCGGAGATGCCTACTCTTAACGACTTCATGACTTTTTTGAAGGCTCGCGCTGATGTACTTGAATCTGTCTTTCGTAGCAAGCAAAATCAAAGCCAAAATATCAAGACAGCTCCGACCTACTCTCATGGCAACAACCAACATCAGAGTTCAAAATCAACAAAATCCTTTATTGCTGAAAGGGAATATGATTCAAGCGTCTCGAAAAATTATAAGTGCGTTGTCTGTAGCAAAAATCACCGAATTTATGAGTGTCCAGAACTTAAGGCTAAATCAATTGGTGAAAGAGTAGCGCTGGTAGCAAAATTAAAGTTATGTACAAATTGTTTGCGCTCTGGCCATACACAATGCAGGACTCTGGGATCCTGTAGAATCTGTAAAGAGCGTCATAACACTCTACTCTGTAAATCGTCTGAATTTAATATCAATCAAGAAAATTCAGAACCTGTCGCAATGTCAGCTACCACTACATCTGAAACTCTTTTATGTACAGCAATGGTTGACGTCATCAATCCTATGACTAATAAAACTGTTACAACAAGGGCCCTCCTAGATAGTGGAAGTCAATCTACATTTATTTCTAAAAAACTGAAAGATCAGTTAAACCTAATTTCATTGCATTCCGATACACAAAACGTTATCGGTATAGGTAATGTACCATTCAAGCTCGGTGCTGAACGTTGTAATATTCGCATTCAGTCAAAATTGAGCTCATTCAATGTTATTTTGTCCTGCCTAGTTATACCACAAATATCAGGCAAAATACCAAAAACTTTTATAGACACTACTAATTTAAATTTAAAGTCATTTGAGCTAGCAGACCCCAGCTTTTATGAGCCTGCTGAAATAGGACTACTTATCGGTGCTGATATCTTTTGGGATTTATTATTGTCCAAGCAGCATTCTTTAGGTAAGGGCAATCCTATACTACGTCAATCGAAATTAGGCTGGCTCATCGCAGGTCCCATGCACTATACTCATGACAACAATACAACAATCCAATGTCACTTCGCTAATGTGACACATAATGAGTCCAAAAATTGCTTAACCGATTTTCATAACGATTTAAAAAAGTTTTGGGAGCTAGAAAGTTTGCCACAAAAACCTCTGCTCACAGATCAAGAAAAGAATTGTGAACAACATTTTTTAAAACATACTACAAGAACTAAGGAAGGGCGTTTTTGTGTTAAGCTTCCTCTCAGCAACCTGCCAGATTGCCTAGGAGATACATATTTTATGGCAAAGAAACGGTTTCTGAATCTAGAACGTCGATTTCGAAAACAGCCTGAAGTTAAAAATGCTTATGTAGAATTCATAAATGAATATGCTAACCTAGGGCATCTGTCAATTTCAGCAGTTGACCGACCTGAGAATGGCTACTTCATCCCTCATCACCCCGTCATCCGCGAAAACAGTGAGTCCACACGCCTCCGCGTTGTGTTTGATGGATCTGCGCGCACTAAATCATCTAATTTGTCTATAAATGACATACAAATGATAGGTCCCACGATACAAGACTCACTTTTCAATATCCTAATTCGATTTCGTCAATATCGGTTCGTATTATCGGCGGATATTGAAAAGATGTACCGACAAATTTTAGTACACGAGTCAGATAGTAATTTGCAGCTGATTTTATGACGCAGTGCAGAGGACGAACCTTTAAAAACTCTCAGGCTTAATACGGTCACTTATGGTTTCGCAAGCGCTAGTTTTCTTGCAACACGCTGTCTCTGGCAAGTTGGAGAAGAATGTGATGACCCTGTCACTAAAAATATAATACAAACCGACTTCTATGTCGACCATCTTCTGACGGGTCATGACGATGAAAACCAGCTCCGACTTATTCAGCAGTCAGTCGCTGAAAGTCTGGCTGAAGCAGGTTTCAATTTACGTAAATATCGCTCTAACTTACCTACTCTGCTGTCCGCAGACACTATTCAATTTAGCGGTAACCTAATATTAAGTGAGAATTCTTAAACTCTAACGCCCACGCTATTCATGATTTTGCAACCAACGAGGGCATTGAATTCTGCTTTTCTCCACCATACGCTTCTCACTTTAATGGCTTGATGGAGGCTGGCGTTAAGTCAGATAAATTTCATCTCGTTCGAATATTAGGGAACACGCATTTAACATTCGAGGAGCTATCTACCTTGTTTACTCAAATAGAAGCTATCCTGAACAGCCGACCCCTCTGTCCAGTTCCTCATCCCACGATTTCTATCCCTTAACCCCAGGCCACTTTTTAATTGGTAGACCTCTCAGGGCGCTTCCATCGCCATGTTTGCAAGATTTTAATACTAATCGGCTCGACAGATACCAGCGCATACTGCAGATGCAACAACACTTTTGGCAACGATGGAGCCACGAATACATTGCTGAGTTGCAAACCCGCAATAAATGGCGCGTGAAAAGTCAAGACCTACGAGTCGACGATCTGGTTGTCCTGAAGGAGGACAACTCTCCACCACTGTACTGGCGTCTCGGACGAGTCCAGCCATTGTTCCCGGGACCCGACGGTGTGACTCGCGTCGTAGACGTTAATACGGCACGAGGCATCGTGCGTCGCGCTCTCAACTGAGTTTGTCTCCTGCCTAATGCCAACGCCCCGGAGGAAGAAAAGGAAGGAGCTGGAAAGCCATGAGCTTTCCAGGGCCGGGATCATGTTCGCGCGCTGACATGCTACGTCATGCGGTGGAAGAGGGGGCCGGGGGATCCGGTGTGCGCGGGGGGACCGCGCATTCATTACTCGGCACTTTACGATTCGCACGCGCAAACAGTGAACTCGCAAATATCATCTCTGTACAATTTACAAATAAATTATTCAACGCAATCTGGATATTTCAATTTCTTATGTGCGTATCGCACACTCACTACTATGTAAATTATTGACGCGTCAAAAGTGACTTTTAAAGGACTATTTGAATAAAGATTATTTTGAATTTGAATTTAAGGGTAGGCAGTGCTTTAGTACGGATATGTAGTGCACAAATTGTTATTCCCAGATACAATTTCTTGATAGAATACAATCAGTGTGTAGATTATAGACCTACAAAGTCCTGAGAACTACAGAAAACTGGAATATCAAATCGATAACATAAATCACCTCACCATTGTTAGTCCATAAAAAACGTACGACCCCAGAACGTTGCTTGGTTTTTAAAACAAGTATGGTGAAGTTACTCACAGAGTTATGGGATGTTTTGTCTTTTTCTATCGCGATGTCATTTCCTGTTCGAACATAGCAGAGTCACGTTTAGAACTTTGCGATTCTCGCGTTCAGATATCTTATTTTTGTTTTTTCGGTCTGTCTATTAGCTGTGCTAACCCTAGTGGTTGCCACAGCGTAACCGAGCTGTTTGGTAAGCTTCGCAAAGAAGCTCTGCCAGTAGAAATTTTGAGCCCTAGGGCTCGAAAAAACTAAGGGAAAGTCTGCCTAAGGGCGCCTCCTTTGAGGCCGAACCTCGGCTTAGGCGACGTTTGGGATAACGAGGGAGTCGGACGATGAGTGGTCCTTACGTCTCCGAGGCCGTGGATGGATTCCACGTCCGGATGACGTAAGATAGCGGGAACCTCGTCTTCGCCGGCGAAGACGGTGTGTAGCGTATGATTGTGTGGTAGGTGGTACGAGTGTGTTGTCAGTAGTCATCTGATCGTCAGGGTCATGAAGGATAGGTTTAGGTCTCCTCTGTTGGAGAGGAGCGCTTAGGTCCGGGGAGAGATATCTTAATGTAAGTGCATAAACTCAATTCTGCTTTTTGAATTTAGTCGAACAGTTCGTGTATTTAATATAGCTAAATCGTAATTAGAGAGTTATTTATTTACTGTTCAGTTTGTAAAGTTGTGTTAGGGGTCTTGAACGCTAATTTTAAGTTAAACGTTAATCATCTTATCTGTACTGATGGAATATCGAAGATTACGGATTTCTCAATAAAATTCGAAACGCCACCTCGGGGCGTCTTCACCGGCGCGTTTAAGCTGTCTCGAAATATTGAGCCAAATTATATAACTCGTCGCTCAGAAGGCATGTTGACCGTTGATCTAGAGAAAACTAGATTTAAAACCGACATTGTATAAAAATCAATTTAAAATTATAATTATTAACAAAATAAGTTAGGCACTGAACGTCAATGGCGACAACAAACTGTGTCGATTCCAAGACATAGTTTACTAAAACTATAGAGGAGTTGGAAAATATTTTCTCCCCTTAAAAAAAACGAAGTAGTGTGGGTTAAAATAGGGTACTGTTTTTTTCACAACTAAGATACTGGGAAAAAAACTGCATAATTTTTCGATCTATAAATAAATTGTTATTCAATAAACTTATGTTTATTTTAGAGATTTTGTACAACAAGTAAAGAACCTACGGTTATGTACCGTGTGTAATGGTAAAATAATAAATAATCGTAATCACTTACCACCAGGTGAGATAGCCGTCAAGGGCTAACTTGTAGTGGATAAAAAAAAAACATTGTGAAGTCTCTTGATCATGCTGAATATATTATAAATTGCATTACGTAGATAGCAGAATAATAAGCCTAATACTTATTATAAAACATTATCGGTTCGACATCTAAAGACTTTGCATCTTTTTTTTACTAATATCGATGGTTTAACTCCATAATTTAGTGCCAATTTTGTGAAGAAGGAGTGTTATAACGTGGTAGTCAGAGTGGTAATAGTACGGTGCGGCTTCTGGGCGATCCCTTTCTGATTTTATCTGATAAAAAACATAAATTAGTAGCGTTTTACACTGTGATAGATTGCTTTAAATTGTTGGAGACGATACGATGATGACTACTATGGCGCATCCACACATGCCCGCCGGCTCATGCATCTTTTACCTGCGGCACGCGCGGCTTTTGGTGCCGGCGGCAGTTTGCTTGCGGCTTCGATACGGAGTGGTAGTGTTGTCGTATTCATTTAAATAACAAAATGACAGAATTTAACTGGGATGATAGTGCTGTACTTTTATTAATAGAAAAGTATCAAGAAAATGAACTATTGTGGAACCCAAGGCATATGGATTTCAAGAATCGCAACAAAAGAAACGATGCTGTTAGGGATATTGCTTCTGTGTTCAACATAGCATCAACAGAAATTGAGAGAAAACTGAAGAATTTATCTAGCCATTATTTTCGAGAAAAACGCAAATTTGAAGAATCTAAAAGGAGTGGATCTGGACGGGATGATGTTCAATTGCCGAAATGGTTTGCTTATAAGGCGTTATCATTTCTTAATGACAAGAATGCACCGGTACCGACTCTGAACAGCCACACACCTAGTGTAAGTACCCATCAAATTCTTATAATTACCTAAGTAGACTAGTTGGTCGACCATAATAAATTTAAAATACATATTTCATTATGCAATATTTTCGTTAATAGGGGTAGGTACAAAGTTTTTGCTTCGCGTATTAATATTTTAGATACCTACTACCTACAACCCGGTAACAATACATAATACCACGGAGCGCGGGCGAGCATACTCTCGTTTTTGACCTTATGTAGTCGGCATAACACTTACCGAAAGCGAAGTATTCGGGAATAAGCGCTCGTGAAGAGTGTACAGGGTTACTGGTGAGACATTTGCAATACTTGAGGACGTGATATATGGCCAACTAGCTGATGCCCGCGACTTCGTTCGCGTGGATTAAGTTTTTAAAATCCCTTGGGAACTCTTTGATTTTCCGGGATAAAAAGTAGCCTATGTCACTCTCCAGGACCTTAACTATCCCCATGCAAAAAATCATGTCGATCCGTAGCTCTGTTGCGGCGTGATTCAAGGACAAACCAACAAACACACTTTCGCATTTATAATATTAGTATATATTAGTATGAAGTATGAAGTATGATATGTAAGATGAAAAAAAATATATAAAGAAATAATATCAATTATTTACTGAGTAAATGTAGCTTAAACTTACATAATTATTTGTATACACTATACATACATGTTATGTTTATAAGCTTGGTTTTTATTTAATATTTACATACTGATAGGATATATTCAAAATATAGTATTGAAGCTTGTTTGCAATTATTTATAAGATTTCCTTTTTATTTTCAGTCTTCTCAAGATAATATCACTCCCCAGACTACGCTACCTTCGACAAGGACTTCACGAAAGCGAAATATAGAGAGAGAACCTGAAGTTGATGAAGCTTTGCAATTACTGAGGGAGATCACGTCTAATGCAAGGCAACGCGATGATGCTGCTATATTTGCAGACTATATAAGTAGCAAGTTGAGGAAGATGGATCATTACACGATGTGTACAGTACAACATCAAATCCAGAATATTATCTATGAAGCAGAAATGAGAATGGGTTCGATGAATTTTGATACTAGTAATACTACTCAGCCTCTTCGTTATCAAAATGTTCGTCCAGGATACTTCACCGGCCAACCTACAACGTTAGCAATGTCACCGTCGCCCTCAACTTCGCGCTCTTACTCTGTTCAATCAGACTATGAAATGCAAAATAGCCCAGATGTCAATACAAGTGACAGTCTGTTACAAGTCTTGGAAAATAATTTAACCGAAAATAGTGTAATAGATTAAAATAAGGTTACATATTAAAATGACGAAAAACGCAATGCCTTTACTTAAAACTAAAATAAATGTTTATATTTTCGGTTAAATTATTTTATTTTAATAAAAGCTTAAAATTATTGATACATGTTTCTGATTCCTAAATAAAACAATTATTTGAATAATCATATTTTATTTCTTTCAAACATTATATTTGATATTGCCAAGGAAGCTGACCTTGTTCCGATAGAAAATAACATTTTAGCTCATTTCTAATTACACTTGGTTCTACATTTAGAGCGATCTGCGGTATATTTTGTTGCATTTCGTTCAAAACTCCATCAGTAGTTCTTTCATTTCTCTTCATAAAATTATGCAGATGCACACAAGCCATCACGACAATTTTTGCTTTCTCATTTTGTAAACCAATGCGTGAATGCAAAATTCTGAATTTATTAGATAAAATGCCAAACGCGTCTTCTACAACCATGCGCCCGCGACTAAGTCTATAATTAAAAACCCTCTCAGGTGATCCTTTTGCATGATATCCAGAAAACGGTTTTATTATATTCTGTGAGATGGGGAAAGCATCGTCACCGATGAAATAAAAAGGTACAGGTGTATTTCTCCCTTGTAATGGAATCGCTTGTGGCAGACTTAAAGTTCCATCTCGTATCATATCAAATAAAGTTGAATTTCGTAGAACTCCACCATCAGATATTCTGCCCTGACATCCAATGTCTACGTATAAAAAGTTATAATTGGCATCGATTAAAGCTAGCAAAACAATACTGAAATATGACTTATAATTAAAAAACTCAGAACCGCTATTAGTTGGACATAGTATACGTATATGTTTCCCATCGAGGGCACCTACGCAATTAGGTACATTCCATTTCTGCATGAAACTTCGAGCCACTGATAGCCATTCTCCATGTGTATTCGGCATCTGTAAAAAAAATTGTTTGTGATATTTGTGTGTTTAGTTCTAGTTATATGTATGTAAAATGTGTGTGAAGTTCCAGGTAGGGGAGAGTGGGTAACGGTGGATCAAGGGGTACAGTGGATCGAACGCGGCCTATATAATGCGCACATTTACACGATATAGCATTTTACGTTCTATTTTGTATTGCCCTTGACTCGCTACCGGGGTGCGACGGAAAAGTAAGTATGAAAGCAAAATATTTTGATGTTTTAAAAATGTAATGCTGCAGTTTGTAAAAAGTATTTAATATGAATCAAAAGTCACATGGCGTCATCAGATATGACTATTTTTTTTAAAGAAAGGGAAATCCTTTCTTTAAAAAAATAGTCATATCTATAAACCTGAGAAAGGTAGCCCTAAGATTGCTATGGCAGTGTGTACCTTATTGATTTTGCTCAGGCTTTATTATAAAAACACATTCTAAAAGTGTTAAATTGTGGCAATATTTAGCTCTACAAAAAAGTTGATTCACTGTTACCCATTGCACTCTCCCCTACAGTATAAAATCAAATATTATAATTGTGTCTTGTACATGCCGTAACTGTGTGAATGTATGTGGTCTGTTTTGTTTTCTAATGTAGGTGTTCAGTTTCTAACTACCTAATGTGTTACGGATATTTTGTACTTACCCTTAAATAATTGGATAATGTAGACACCAAAGTTTGACAAACATCTAGAATTATTAAAGAAATAACTTGTGGAGACACTTTAAACAGTGTACCGAGTGAAAAATAAGAGTCTCCTGTAGCCAGGTATCTCAAAGTAATTGCTAGTCGATCGGAAGCTGACACAGCATTTCTCCAGCGGGTGTCAGTTTTTGATATCATGGGTCCAGTTAAATTCAGTAATATTTCAAATTCTTCACTAGAGATCCTTAGAAAAGTGTTAAATTTCGAACGAATATTTCTTCGGTTTATGTCGTCCCTTCTAAAATCTTCAAGTATCGGGGACACATTAGGCCTATTTCGAAGACTTGGTCTGACCCAATATCTTCGTTTGATTTTGCGGTTCTTTTTATGAATAATGACATACAACACTACACTTGCGATACACGCAACTATATCATAGTCCAACATCTTTCGATTCTACGTACACGACTAATTTCAACGAAAGTCACAACACTACTGCGTAAATTGCAACCGCGACTGCAGGCCGCCGGTAAAGCCGGCGGCAAAGTCAGCGGCAAGGCGGTCTGAAAGTCGGCGGCAAACCCGGCGGCATAAGCCGGCGGCATGTGTGGATGCGCCACTAGAAAAGCAACTTAATTTTAGATTCCTTGAAAGTTAGATCTTGTGTTAGAACACACTTTGATAAAATATCAAGCCAACGTTTTGTTCAAACAAAAACACGATGGTAAACATTGAAGGAATGAATGAATGAATGACTGAATGAATGAATGAACAGACTTTTATTGTGCACCACCAAAATACACAGAGTAAAAAAAAAACTTAAAAACAATCCAGAGTTAAATCTTTAATTTGACGGCCTTAGCACTCATAGCGACCTCTTCCAGACAGACAATAGCGTAAAAGACTCAGTATGAAGAGCAATGGGATGCAAAAGTATGTACACACAAATATATACAAACATTATACACATAATAAAGTGTTGAAAAAGTTTTTTTTTTATTTTGTATAAGATAATTTTTTCACTAGTGATTGCATACTCTTTGTAAGATATATTGCATAAAAAACAGATACTAGGCATTCTTCATTCTTTAGTCTGAGACAATGCTTACCGTTATCTCATAATAAGTAAAACATAATATTAAGTACCGTGTTTTAAAGCCCAGTCAGGCAAATACAACTGAAAACTAAAATGTAGTTAACTAACTTTACCTTATCAAAATCACAAGAGTCGCTTTTTCATCACTAAACTAAATTTTATCATTTTTAATTATCAAGCAACTGGTTTTTTTAACTTAGGTAACGCCATAGATTACTAAGTTACCTTACTAATAGAGGTTTAACCTTTAAGTTAACGCTATGTTCCCATCAAGGAGGCACGATTGTATATTAAAGGTATATAGAAAAAATGCTTAATCACTTTGAGCTTGACCCGATAGTCTGTTTGCATGCGTACTCACTTAAGTTTAAAAATAACAAAAGAAAAGGATTTAATAGATTTAAAATTCGCGCAACATGGAGTACCGCTAGCAGGCGCGCTTTCACTGTGTGACGTCATTTTCTAACTCTCCGTTCTCACCTACAAATATTCCGTTTTAGTAGATATCACTGTCCAAGCGTTGTACTATGACGTCACAAAGGAGGAATCTCGTGTCGCGTAAATTTTTTAAATTCAATATCTCGGAAAAAAATATTAACAATTCTTTAACATACTTTTAAAACATTTTGTTATTTATTAGTTCGCATAACTAACTGCGGTGATAGTCTAGTAGCGGTGATAGCCTAGTGGTTAGGGCGTCAGACCCCTAATCAGAGGTCGGCGGTTGGAATCTGGGAGTTTTTTCAAAAATTAAAATATCACTTGCTTCAACGGTGAAGGAAAACATCGTGAGGAAACCTGCACGCCTGAGAGTTCTCCATAATGTTCTCAAAGGCGTGTGAAGTCTGCTAATCCGCACATGGCCAGCGTGGTGGACTATGGCCAAGCCCTTATCATATTAACCCACTTGTTACTATCGTTCCATAAAAAGAACGGCGCACAAAAAAAAATAATTATAACACTTAAGGGTTGTTGGTGTTAACAGTTTTAGTTTTAGTTGACAGGTTACAAGTGTACGGACTGATGTGTTAAGTATTTGAGTGTAATTTGAAACATACTGAATTTTTAAGATTTTTAAAAAACAGACGTATTAAACCTATCTTTAGGTAAGTGTAAAAATAATAAAATATTATAAATATTTTTTAACAAGAACAGAATTAAGTTATTTGTCTTGTCTATTATTTGATACAATATCTATAATTTTTAAATTACTATTATAAATGCGCATTTTTTACGATTTAAATTGCTGTTCCTTTAATCAAACGATAGGAATATGCACTACTATCACATGTTGATTTTATATTATAGCAATGAAGTGATGGTCGCAACCTTTGACGCTGCATGACATAGTTAGTGAGTGAAAAAGATGATGAAGAGATAGTACCTGAATCCATATCCATATTACCAACCGAAAACTGGAATTCGGATGTATTCGGATGATTCGGACGACGAAAACTTGGTGACTTTGAATAATTTAACCGGATCACAGTTACGAGCGCAAGCAGAGGTTTGTGTTCTATCAGCTGAAGTCAGTAATGAAGACGATAATGTGCTACTTATTAAGGTATTGAAACGCAGTCAAATACTTTCCCAGGAGTAAAACTATGCATTTCAAGTGGTACTTCAACACGTGGTTCGGCGAATGAGCTAATTCTGTTAAAAAATAAAACTTACAAGTGGGTCGCTCGTAATTTCGATACTACTTTTGATTTGTGAAGGACATGCAGACCTCTGCTGTATATTAGAGTTCATTAAAATATTTCAAAATGATGTTTGACGAAGATATTATCAACAAGTTGGTTCAATATACGAATTTGCATACATAACAAACCGGCCAACAAATCTACTCACTGTTAGTTCAGACGATATGCTTTGCTTTTCAATACTTCGTTATAGCAGATATGTCGTACTATCTAGATGGAACATGTACTGGAAAAATGCTTCAGCAGATAGACTGCGGTATGCCTCTAGTATATGTCCAGTGCCAGATTTATATTTATTATGGCAAATCTTCATTACTGCGATGCGAATGCGAATCAAAACCTACAAGTATTACTTGGTGACAAATTCGCGAAGCAAATTACTTTCTTCAGTCTTTATTATGCTGCCTTTAAGTCTTTAATATGTATTTAATTTGCTGCCTTCACTCTGCTGTTTCAGATAAACACAAATAAATTTTGAACATCTGCGTATTGTAAGACGACGCTAGCACCCAAATCGAAATTTTTCTGCAGTCTCGTTTAATTTTTTTTTACTTTCATTAACTTTTTTACATCAGCTCATAGATGAAGTGCGATTAAGAGAAATAAAAGCCATAGAAACTATACGAGTAAGTCGAGTTCACTGCCATCAAACAAAGAGATACAGAAGACAGCACGAGGTACGTACAAGTACCTGTCTACTAGAGTCTAGAGCTGAACAAAGATTTAGCAAAGGAAGTAATTTATACTTGTGTATAAACCTACTGTTAATAAAAAAAAATTAAAATATGGGAAGAGTCGGTAGATCCGATCAAAATACAAACACAAAACAACATCGGCCTGCACAAAATCGGACTTCAATCTGGAAGATACCATATTATTCGGCACCGAGATAACCAACTGAGATGTTCCGTGTGTCACAAAAATGCAAAATTTTACTGTGTTAAGTGTAACATAAAACTGCTTTAAAAAAAACATCTTATCCTCAAATAAATTCACCTAAAACTTAAACGGTGTTTTGATTTCATATCCCAGCTTCATGGTAGTACATTATACTATCGTTCCTTTTAAGGAACACCATTTTCCGAGCTTTCTATGGGACGAAAATTTTTTTTCGTATTTTTTATGTTAAATCTAGCTTATTATTAGCCTACGGTGTGAATTTCAAAAGGATCGGAGAAAAAAAGTTGGTTCAGGAACAAGTGGGTTAAGTACCCAACATTTTTTGGGCTAAAAAAATTATAATATCATTATAAATTCAGGGTATAATCTATCTTCATGCCAAATTTCAGCCAAATTGGTTCAGTAGTTTTTGCGTTAAAGACTAATAAACATCCATTTCAACCTTCGCTTTTATAATATTATAAAAGCGAAAGTTGGTATGATAAGAAAAATTATCCTTACTAATATAGTAAGCATCATTTTTCTTAATGGTGATGCCATTCCACTGTCTGTACCTCAAGTGACATTATCCAAAGCGCGTCAATCTTTACACCTACCTACCGCTGCGTTATTGAAGCATCGTAAAATGTTTTATTTTTGCGCTTTTTAGGGTTCCGTTCCCATAGCATACCCTACTTATTAATTAATTACTTAATTTATAAGGAAGCCCACGTTGTATACAATATGACTGCTGACTTATATACTATAGCAGAATTTTTAACATAATATTTTTTACTGACATAGTTTACCCCATTTAAGGGCTAACTCAACATGTAATTACAACCGTATTTTCACTAGGACGATTACACTATAAAATTAGATTCCGCTATTTTTGAACGCTGGGAAATAAGTTTACGCATCCCCTCCGGAAGCGAAGTAGGCAGAACTGCGCCGCTTCCGGCGGGGTATGTGGGATTCCCTAGTGGCTAGAATACCCACTAAAACCCAGCGATGCTCCTTCGCGTCGCCTGGTGGCCGGGTCACGGGAATACTAACGCACTCGTGCGCAACCCAGCCAAACTAAGATTCCGCTGCCTATTTGTTTATCAGCTGTCTGTTTTTGGTCTATATCTATATATAACTACTCTCTGTTATTATTTTTTTATACACTGCATGTTAGCCCTTGACGGCAATCTCACATGATGGTAAGTAATAAATCTAAATCGCTTGGCGACATGTCTTTTATCGGTAGGGTGGTAACTAGCCACGCCGCAACCTCCCATCAGACAGTCAAGCTGGGAATCGAACCCAGGACCTCCAACTTTGTAAAGCGATATATATATATACGCGCTTCGCCACGCAGGTCTTCTAATCTTCATTTTATTTTTATTGTATAAAAATTAATAATTACGCAATTAAAGATTATATAAACGATAAAAAGCTTGGGTATGAATTGTCATTAAAAAATCAAACTCCTCATCATTATCAGCTATATAAATTATTATTGATTATGTGAGATGGTGATAAAAAAAAACACATTTATATGAATAAAGCTAATTGATTTTGATTTAATCAAAATAAAATGAAGATGTAAACTAAAGGCGTCCCCATATAAATAAAAAAATCTTTTTGGTTTTTTTGGTCGATCTCTATAATTACGAAAATACTTTACGGAACCCTTCGCTTGTGACTGGAACTCGTGGAGTTTTTTTTAAAACAAAATCGACTTCCCGTTATCCTCGGCGAAACGTCGTGTTTCCATTATAAATTGAATTTTAATGATGTCGGGCGGACAGAAAAAAAGGCTGTTTCTTCAATTTCCACGCGCCAGGTGAAATCCATTAGCTTAAATTACTTCATAGGTACTTCTATAAATATACAGATAAGATTTATGCAGTTTTATTTTATCTATGTTATGTTTGAAACTTGCTGGGCAAATTTTGGTACGCCTTTTTAATAATTAATGTAATTTAACTTATAAGACATATACTACAAAAATAATCTGTAGTGTAAAAGTAAAAAAAGACACAATAGTGTTAGTTAAGAAATGGCCTTTTTTCCCGCTGGGAAATGCGTTTACGCATCCCCTCCGGACGCGGCGCAGGCAAGCATGCCCTGAGAATATCTGCACAAGGCGGAATGACAGAGCCCCGTGCTTCTGGCCCGTCCAGAGCTCGGTGCGGTGGCCGGCTGTCGGCGTGAGAAGCCTCTCCCGCCAAAGGGCGACGAGATTAGCCTCCGCCAACCGCCTCCACGCACGATCCTCCGCTGGCGTAGGGTGCTCACCCCGGAGTACGCCTCGGAGAGCACTCCAGCGTCCAGATCCCACGGCGATGTCCCCGTCAAGTTAAGAAATGGCCTACCAATAATACGAGTATATAAAACAAGAGGAGAACAGATAAATCCGTTAAAGAATAAAACTGGTGTTCCTGACACAACTTTGATTTAAACGGTTTTATATATAAAAATATTTGTGTTTAATCGTTCGATTAAACACAAACGAAATGCAAAGGCATAGAGATTCTTGCTTCCTTTCCTTTCTTCAGTAAAAAAATATATATATTTAGCTTGGTTAAATAGAGTTCAGAGATTATTATTTATTTATTTTAGTTATGATACCATATTTTTTAAAGTTTTAGGTTAATCTCAGGTTTATTGTAAGTTTTTTTTTTCTGTAACTCGTTTAAGCCTTTATGAATAAAACTAATGATTTGAAAACCAAAAAATACCTAATTCTAATACATTGACATTAAACCAAAATTTAATATATATTTGACTAACATCGTATATATAATACAATAATTTTATATAAAATATATACAATAAATTGCTAGTTCAGAGAGATTTTATTTTATCATTTACGTAAACCTATATTGAGTATAGGTTTAAGTAAATGATGTAAGGCCAAGAAGACGGTGGCTGACTTGTTCCTTCACGTCAGTGGCCCGCTATGGACCAGAGAAGCTAAGGAAAGGAAGACCTGGAAAGAGCTGGGGGAGGCCTACGCCAGAGAGGCGACTTCTACCGAACACTTGTAACGATATTATTATATAAAATATAAAAATGGACTGAAACTTGTAAAAACAAAACTTTGACATAATTATTTTTGTTATTGGCTTGGTAGTTGAATAAATGGCTTTTTATTATATTGATTATATGAATTTAAAATCCATACAAAAACATTTTAACTTTATAATATATTTTTTTTCATATTTAGGTTAAAACTTCAATGTTTAATTAAACGTTTCCATGAGCTTACATTTAATGTGAACTTACAAAAACAACAACCCAGTTACGGTATAGTTGGGTCAAAAAGTCCCATTTGGGACATTTCCACGAATATCAGAGATCCAATATTGATATAGCGCCGTGAGGTACACGGTCCAATGCTTCGGCGGAGGTATGTTTGCGTCTAAAAGTATTTGAACAGATCCCGCTTCTGATTTTATTAGTATACCCCCGACCTTTAATATTATTACCATTTTAATCTTATTTTATGTTTACCGCGACTGGCCGTTGAACTTACTGTACTTGTACTTTCCAAATAAGCACTTGAGTGCTTATATGAAAAGTGGATTTTGATATCGTATGAAATGAAATTTTGAATACTTACTTCATTTTACGTTTAATACTAAGATTCGTTTTCTTTTTATCGTTTTCATAGATAAGAAGCCGTGATACCCGAGTGGTTAGGCCGTCCGCCGCCTAGTCAGAGGTCTTTTTGGGTCTCTCTTTTCGGAGTTTTTTGCGTTTTTAAGTAATTAAAATATCACTAGCTTGTTCTATTGTGGTCCGAGAAATCAATTTGCAGGAGTGATGGCCAGGCAACGTAAAAACTATGCAAGAGAATTGAACAACAATCACTCTAGTCATACCTACATATGATCATACTATTAGCTGCTTACGCTAAGGTTGACTTTAAAATACCACTCTTTAAGTGATAAGGCTGCCTTTGCACCTAACACATTTTTTTGTTCTAGTAGTTTTTTGTTTTTTTTCCTGGTATAGTCTTTGTGTTTTATTCAGTTACAATTCAGTTATTCCTATATCTATTTAACGGCGAAGGAAAACATCGCGAGCGAAACCTGCATGCCTGAGAGTTCTCCATAACGTTCTCAAAGGCTTGTGAAGGCTGCCAATCCGCAAATGGCCAGCGTGGTGGACTAAGGCCAAACCCTTCTTATATTGAGAGGAGACCCGTGCTCTGTAGTGAGCCGTGAATGGGTTGATCACGTACTGTTGTTTTTGTTACTTTAATTAAAGAGGCAATCTCCGATCAAGTGGGAGGACACGATCCTCTGTAATTAGCGATCAATCCACAGTGAAAGTTCTATCGCTGCTCGCAATATCGACTCAATCAATTACCTCTTTCAATCGACACAGTCGAATAATGGTGAAAAACAATACAATCGGTGACATATTGATGTCGAGATTCCTGAACAAGACACCTTGAACTACAATTGAATTCTTAACTTAATCAGCCAATAGATATCAGCTGACAAAATTTTTTTTTGACTGGTGGGAGGCTTCGGCTAGTTACCACCCTACCGACAAAGACGTGTCGCCAAGCGATTTAGCGTTCCGGCACGATATCGCGTAGAAACCAATTAGTAGTGTGGGTTTACCGTACCCCTAACCGGTTAGCCCGTTACCATCCTAGACTGCATCATCACTTACCACCAGGTGAAATAGGCGTCAAGGGCTAACTTGTAATGTTATAAAAAAAATATATATGTTTTATGATAATCATTCATTAGTGAAATAAATAGGCAATAGAACAGTTATTGTAAATTAAACGCCCTTTCAAAGTTATCAATCAATCGATCAGCCCATAGACGCCCACTGCTGGACATAGGCCTTTCCGAGAGCGCGCTACCACACACGGTCCTCCGCCTTCCTCAACCACCGGACACCAGCGATCTTTTTCAGGTCAGCGGGCAGCGGCGAGGAGAGGGTAATTCCATTCATGGGAACTATGTCACAGAAGCTGTGATAGCCTAGTGGTTAGGGCGTCAGCCTCCTAATCAGCGGTCGGCGGTTCGTATCCGGGCACGCACCTCTAACTTTTCGGAGTTATGTGCGTTTTTAAACAATTATAATATCACATGCTTCAACGGTGAAGGAAAACATCGTGAGGAAACCTGCGCGCCTGAGAGTTCTCCATAATGTTCTCAAAGGCGTGTGAAGTCTGCCAATCCGCACATGGCCAGCGTGGTCGACTATGGCCAAACCCTTCTCATATTGAGAGGAGACCCGCGTTCTGTAGTGAGCCGGTAATGGATTGATCATGATGATGATGATGTCACAGTATCTGGTTCCAATAAAACTTTACCTTCCTGTCTGGGAGAGAGACGTAAAACCAAGTCACTCCCTTTTGCCCCGGTATCTCTGCCCTTTTAGATATCGCGTGGTAGTTTACGGGGCAGATGTATTTTTATTGAAACTTTGATGTCCCATTTGGAACTAGGGCATTTGCCCTTGCTTGTTCTAACTTCATAGCTCATTATAGACTATGTGGGATGGTGATAACAAAAAGGCAGTCCCGCCTGGTATGGTAGCGGGCTAACCTGTTAGGGGTATGTTAAACTTCTTATTGATTTCTACGCGACATCCTGCCAGAATACTACATCACTTGGCGACAGATTTACGTCGGTGGCGAAGCCAGCAGAATAGTCTCTAGCTAGCAAAGCTATTTTAAAAATATTAAAATAATTTACATAACGCACATACACAAACACACATTCACACTCGTTCACACACACATACATACACACACACGCTCATACTATAAAATGTTAGCTTTAGTTAGATAATTTATCTTTAAGATGTAATTTACTATATCCCTGGAAGGATCCCTCTGCAATACAGGTTTTCCTAGTGCAGAGGGTAGGGACAAATTATTATTGTAAATCGTTTTTGAACAATAAAATATTATCTATCTTATCTATTATCTAAGCATCGAATCCAGGACCTCCAAGTTTATAATGAGGGGGTCAAAGTAGATAATTATTTGAAGACAGAAGTCTGGGTCAAGTTTAATCGCCATTTGCTGGAAGCCACCGTAATTAGCGACCAAATGAAATGTCCTCGTAAACTCCATCGCCGCTCGCAATGTCGCCTGCCGACTCGATCAATTACCTCTTTCAATTGTCACAGTCGAATAATGGCGCAATTACATAGCCATCGGTGTCGTATTGATGTCGGGGTGCGAGAACAAAAATGCCAGTCTAAAATTCTTTCACACAATTTATGGTGTAGGTCGCGTCACGTTAAAACTGTTTGGAGCTGCAACTTAAGAACTTTAGCTTAAGAAAGTTAAAAGACTTTATTGTACACCACACAAAGAAGAAGAAATACAAGCCAAAGAAAAAAAAAAGACGTGTGGCACTCGGTGACTGCCGCGGTAAAGCTATTGCATAGCATTTTTTATCAACTAAATTATTAATATTTCAAAAACAACAATGAAAATAAAAATATTAAAAATATTGAGGTTATTTTTGATAAAATTAATTTAAAAACAAAAGCAAAAGGGAAATAAGTAAAATTTAACTCTAGATTTAATTACAGACAGACAACGGGACAGGTGAAACTAAATAAAAATGCTTGTCATGATAATAAAAATTAAAAAAACGTGATAAAAAAATAAAGACGTACCCCAGGCTCGAACCTACGACTTTCTGCACAAAAAGCATACGTGATAATCGCTGTTCCACGGCAACTGTAATGGCCGTGGCGAAATATCTATATGGTAAAAAGTATCACCGCTGTGCCCGTCGGAGTGGGGAGCGTGAGGTTTTTTTTCGTTACGGAATTTCTGGAATCGGTCCCCGCGCTCAAGGCCCTCGATAGAAGCTATGCAATAGCTTAAAAATACACAGAAAAGAAAAGAGATGCAATAGACGGCCTTATCGCTAAAGAGCGATCTCCACCAGGCAACCCAAACCCGGATATAATATAAAGATAAGCAGGTGTACAAATTAATCATATAAACACCTAAAAATATATTATATATGATCGCTTCATAGATGTGTAATAGGTTTACATGAATAAACCTATTTTAAACAATAAACAGCAAGTATAATTTGCTATATTCCGCCGACAACCGGGAGATTTGTATAATATAACACCACACAAAATCTTCCACTAGAGCCTCTACGCACGTTTCGACCCGACACCGGATCATCCTCAGGAGATGTTGACTTCACAAGCGAGAAAAGTAAAGTTAAACCTATTTTTAAGTTATTTGATTTTTGTACTGTGTGTGGGTGTTAGTTGTTTATGCTAGTTACTTGAATTTTATGGTATATCTAACTAAAAAAAAGACGGGTTGCACTCCGGGAGTGCCGGCAGAAGTGAAAACTTTATTATTAACGTTGAGCATGTTTGATATTTTGGAATGGTTAGGGAATAATTTTGCACCAATTGCTTTATCAGTATAAAAGTACTATCATTTATGTGGTAGAATACAATATTCATTTATTGCGCTATCGTACACAAACATGACAATTTATATTACATTAAAAATTTAACACTTTAAAACTATTACAATTATTTTACATTAAAAAGTTTATCTATATCAATTTCCATATTTTAAGCACTTTACATTCACGAATTTTACGAATACACAACAATGTGATCACTACACAGACGGTCGAGCCATCAGCTGTCACCATCCATGGATGCGCGTGGCACGCTGTAACATATTCATATGTCATTCAGGCATACATTTTCGCCGCGCCGTAGAGAGGGGATAGCTGTCTACTCTCCATCCGTCTTACGCTTTTTCGATCAGGTCACGTGTCCTGACGCGAGTTTAAGATTTTATACCCATTACAGAAAAAGTGCTCAACGCCGCTAAAGAAGTTTTCACTTCAATAATTATTTGAAAAAAAAAGTGTAATACCACGTTTGCTTAAAAGGCTTTACGAGAATGTTTCACTTGTATACAACGTGGTTGTTACAAACGTGTGATAACTAACAGTGTGTGCGGTTTGTAAGTTTTGTAATTAGCTACGTTTGATGTTAACTCATTTCTCGGTACTGAGAATAACTTTCTTACACTGAGATCTGTGGAGCGTAGTTTGGCTTTGCTAAGTCACGGTAAGTATTAAAACGAGATAACGTTGTATTCTTTGATAGGTGTACTAACCCTGGTAACTCTGTAGTTGCGATAGCGTTCCCGGGCAGTTTGCGAGCTTTGCAAAGAAGCTCTGCCAGAAGAAATTTTGAGCCGTAGGGCTCTAAGTTATTAAGGGTGATATACCGGTGAGTGATTTAACGTTCCAGTACGATTTATTCAATTTAAATATGTATTGTATTTTTTTAATATTGTTTGTGTATATGTATAATACATTGTATATAAAATATTATACTAAATTTATTTATATTTTTAGGTGTTTATATATTAACCTTTTATTATTTACAGTTCTAGACCGCAACCTTGCCATTCTTTGTATGTCATTCTCAGGTTGTGCTAGGTTGCCTGGTAGAGATCGCTCTTTAGCGATAAAGCGGCCTATTGCACCTACGAGACTCGTATTTTCATTTCTGTGTGTTTGTTTCTCTTTTTGTACGGTGTGCAATAAAGTATATTTTAGTAGAGTAGAAACCGATTGCCAGGATGGTTTCAGCTAGCAACGCAACGATGATTTCTCTGGTAGTCATTTAACGTCAGGTGACCAGTATGTCTATTTGTCCGCGATGTAAATACGTAGAAAAAATACGTATACATAAAATCAATAAATATATCATGTTAAAAGTTTGCAGTAAAATTTTATTTTATATTGGCGAAGCAACATTGTTGTTACGAGCCAATGAGAGAGGGAGCCTTGATGTATGTGCCGCGAAAATATTGATATGAGCCACTAATAAAACACGTTATGTGCTCACTAATTACACAGTAGTGAAAATAACAGTTTTAAATTTATAAATCTTACATATGGAAAGGACTTGAAAACTTACTTTTCATGTGGTTCAGAAACTTCGTAATTTAACCACTAATGAACAACGCATTTTGTTCACAACTATTGCGGTGGGGAGATTGAAGTTTTCAGTTGAATTATCTAACAAATAAAACCGACTATAGAAATCGCTTTTAGTTGTGATTACAGTATCCAACAGCTCAGAGGTTTGTCTAGCAGCCCAGTCATTATTTGTAAGGGCTAACAGTTCATGTGGTTTAGAAACTTCGTTATTGAACCTCTAATGAACAACGCATTTTGTTCACAACTATTGCGGTGGGGAGATTGGAGTTTTCAGTTGAATAATCTAACAAATAAAACTGACTGTAGAAATCGCTTTTAGTTGTGATTACTGTATCGTGCAGCTCAGTGGTTGCTCTAGCAGCCCAGTTGTTATTTGAAAGGGACAACAGTTCATGTGGTTTAGAAACTTCGTAATTGAACCACTAATGAACAACGCATTTTGTTCACAACTATTGCGGTGGGGAGATTGAAGTTTTCAGTTGAATAATCTAACAAATAAAACCGACTGTAGAAATCGCTTTTGGTTGTGATTACTGTATCTATCAGGTCAGAGGTTGGTGTAGAAACACAGTTGTTATTTGTAAGGGACATAGTTCATGTGGTTTAGAAACTTCGTAATTGAGCCACTAATGAACAACGCATTTTGTCCACAACTATTGCGGTGGGGAGATTGAAGTTTTCAGTTGAATAATCTAACAAATAAAACCGACTGTAGAAATCGCTTTTGGTTGTGATTACTGTATCTATCAGGTCAGAGGTTGGTGTAGAAACACAGTTGTTATTTGTAAGGGACATAGTTCATGTGGTTTAGAAACTTCGTAATTGAGCCACTAATGAACAACGCATTTTGTCCACAACTATTGCGGTGGGGAGATTGAAGTTTTCAGTTGAATAATCTAACAAATAAAACCGACTGTAGAAATCGCTTTTGGTTGTGATTACTGTATCTAGCAGCTCAGAGGTTGGTGTAGAAACACTGTTGTTATTTTTAAGGGACAGAGTTCATGTGGTTTAGAAACTTCGTAATTGAACCACTAATGAACAACGCATTTTGTTCACAACTATTGCGGTGGGAAGATTGAAGTTTTCAGTTGAATAATCTAACAAATAAAACTGATTGTAGAAATCGCTTTTAGTTGTGATTACAGTATCCAACAGCTCAGTGGTTAGTGTTGCAACACAGTTGTTATTTGAAAGGGACACATTTCATGTGGTTTTTGAAATTTCGTAATTTAACCACTAATGAACAACGCATTTTGTTCACAACTATTGCGGTGGGCAGATTGAAGTTTTCAGTTGAATAATCTAACAAATACAACCGCCTGTAGAAATCGCTTTTAGTTGTGATTACAGTATCTAGCAGCTCAGTGGTTGGTGTAGAAACACTGTTGTTATATGAAAGGGACAGAGTTCATGTGGTTTAGAAACTTCGTAATTGAACCACTAATGAATAACCCATTTTGTTCGCAACTATTGCTGTGGGGAGATTGAAGTTTTCAGTTGAATTATCTAACAAATAAAACCGACTATAGAAATCGCTTTTAGTTGTAATTACAGTATCCAACAGCTCAGTGGTTGGTATAGCAACGCAGTTGTTATTTTTAAGGGACAGAGTTCATGTGGTTTAGAAACTTTGTAATTGAACCACTAATGCAACAACGCATTTTGTTCACAACTATTGCGGTGGCGAGATTGAAGTTTTCAGTTCAATAATCTAACAAATAAAACCGACTGTAGAAATAGCTTTTACTTGTGATTACTGTATCTAGCAGCTCAGAGGTTGGTATAGCAACACAGTTGTTATTTTTAAGGGACAGAGTTCATGTGGTTTAGAAACTTCGTAATTGAACCACTAATGAACAACGCATTTTGTTCACAACTATTGTTGTGGGGAGATTGAAGTTTTTGAATAATCTAACAAATAAAACCGACTGTAGAAATCGCTTTTAGTTGTGATTACTGTATCTAGCAGCTCAGAGGTTGGTGTAGAAACACTGTTGTTATTTATTATGGACAACAGTTCGTGTGGTTAGTAACTTCATAATTGGGCTTCATAAGTGAACTACTATTGCTGTGGGGAGATTGAAGTTTTTCATTTGAATAATCTAACAAATAAAACCGACTGTAGAAATCGCTTTTAGTTGTGATTACAGCTCATTCAACTGTAAAACTAATGACTGTTTCCTTATAGCGGAGCAACAAAGTTGCTACAGTGGGTGTGGTTTAGAAACTTTGCTATTGTGCCTGTAATTAACTACTTGTTGATATGGTTTACGTTCAATCATTTGAAGTTAAATAAATAAGGATTAAAATAAATATCGTACACAATAAATACAAATAAATGTTGTTGAAAGTTAAAATGTAGTTAATGAGGAATTTCTATTTGTGAAGTGGCTACAGAACAAGTAGGGTTGTTCTGTAGACTCATAATCCAAGCTCCAGTTTTTAAATAATGAGAAACACAAGTACTATAAATAAAACATTGCATGAAAATATTAAATTTTCTTAGATAATAAATAATACATGTTGTAAAGAAGAATTACTAAGCATCAAAATACCTGTGCCAAAATGTACCTCTCTTCAATCCACACAAAAAGTTATACCCAAAAAAAAAATATTAAGTAGTGTTTCTTGGTGTATATGTGTAGGATACGTGCGTGCGCGTGCGTGTGTGTAGGTATGTGTGTACACAAATTAACAAAATTTAGCAAAGACAGCAAGTATTGATCCTAATAATATAAGTGTTTATGCATTTATTGTTATTAGGTATATATTTATGATTATGATTATGAAATAAAATTTTTGCTGGATTCGGCTACCATAGTCCGCCGGTTTCTCAAGCTGTCGCCCTGACCCCCAGCCGTTTGGTCTCTGCCAGGGTGTAATCCTCCACCCGGTGCAAATATGTATCTATGTAATGTGTATGTAGGTTTATTTAATTATATTTATTTAAGTTAATTATATCTCTTTTGGTTTTTATATGTATTTATTTTGCACACAGCCGTGAGAGTTAGGATATAATGGAAATAAATAAAATTATTATTATTATATTATTAATTTTTCACCAAATGATCTGACAGTCTTTTCAGAGGCAGATTCTTCTGCGAAACGCTTTAATTAAACTACAGTCATGTGAAACTGACTTTGAGTGCAGTATTATTCTATATTCATTGTTAGTTAAGTAGAAAATTCTATTTAGTATGTGTGTATATGTGTCACAGAGGAAACATGCCCGAAAGTCTCTTTGAAACTATTATGCTTGTTAATAAATTAAAGTAGAAAATCCCCTTACGGTATTATGCGAGTTGCCGTGCGGAGTGTGTTTTAAATTAATTCACAAAATGCGGGTGAGCAGAGACACCAGCATTTTCGGAATATTCGCTCGTGAGACGTTGATATATTTCACATATTAAGAGATAGACATAATTATTAAACATATATAAATAGAATTATTAAACATATATTAATAATCAGAGGTCGGCGGTTCGAATCCGCCGGATCCTCTAACTTTACGGAGTTATGAGCGTTTTTAAAAAAAATGTCACTTGCTTCAACAGTGAAGGAAAACATCGTGAGGAAACCTGCACGCCTCAGAGTTCTCCATAATGTTCTCAGAGGCGTGTGAAGTCTACCAATCCGCTCATGGCCAGCGTGGTGGACTAAGGCCAAACCCTTCTCACATTGAGAGGAGACCCGTGCTTTGTAGTGAGCCGGTAATGGGTCGTTCATGGTGATGATGATGATATTAAATAGACTAGGATTTCGTCACAAATTTGCCATTGATGATTGAATTACGATTAGATTATTTACGATTGATTTTTATGGTGTTTGTTTACTTTTGTATATTATACCGTAATTTTGTATGATACCTATTGTTCAGTATTCAAACTATGGTTGCACGATTTTGTGAAGCGGTAATACTGAGTTCACTCCTGGTACTATGGTTCCGTCCGCAGCGCTCGCTGATTGGCCAAAATGCCCGTTCGCGGAAGTCACGAACACCGCCACCTAGCGGGAGGAAGAGCGTCGCCACCTTTTCAGTATTGTTCGGGATAACGCTCGTTCTTAACGACAGCGACAATCACCTCTCTTTATTAAAAAACAAAAAAGATTTTTTTTTTATCCACTACAAGTTAGCCCTTGACGGCAGTCTCACTTAATGGTAAGTGATGATGCAGTCTAAGATGGTAGCGGGCTAACCTGTTAGGGGTATGGTAAATCCACACTCCTAATTGGTTTCTACACGACATCGTGCCGGAACGCTAAATCGCTTGGCGACACGTCTTTATCGGTAGGGTGGTAACTAGCCACGGCCACAGCCTCCCACCAGACCAGACTCGAGCTGGGAATCGAACCCAGGACCTCCAACTTTATAAAGTGACAGCGCGCGCGCTGCGCCACGGAGGTCGGCAGATCTACATTTATAAGCGACCGGCTAGTACTTCCTTATCCACCAAACATTGTGCCGTGCTCAAACAGCTGGAGGAAGATTGCTGCGTGACCTGGAGGTTCCAGTAACTGTTATTTTAATGCCAATAGCCAATTTTGTGTAATCTAGGTAAATCTGAACAATCTTAGGTCCTTCGAAAGATATAACCTACACCTATAAGGCTTAAACTTGCAGTTAGACGAGAATGTTAATTGGAAATTGTTAACGAGGTCTCTTCAAAATTAAAGTATTTTTTCGATTGGTACGTTAAGGCTTTTTATTAATAAATATTTTCCTCACGTTCTCAAGGTCAGGTCAATCAATCATAATTTTAAAATGCCAAATAATCCTTTAAAAATAATTATTTAAGAGCTATCATATTAGAGCAATATTTCATAAGCCTGTTTATCATTGACATAACCTTTACACTATAATAGGACTTTTCTAGAGGGTTACGTTTTAATAAACTTTGAACTAATATACCCCTAACAGGTTAGCCCCTATCATATTATAGCAATATTTCATAACCATGCCTGTTTATTATTTACATAACCTTTACACTATAATAGGACAAACCACAACTTAGTTATTGAAAAAGGCGAAAATAAGTTTAAAATGATTTTATTTGTACGGAGATGTTTCAACGACGTTAAGTACCCGAAGTGCGAAGTATGTAGAGTAACTTTGAACTAATATACCCCTAACAGGTTAGTTTGCTACCATCTTAGACTGCATTATCACTATCGCTAGGTGAGATTGCCGTCAAGGGCTAACTTGTAGTGTATAAATAAAAAAAGGTTAACACTTTTAGTAATCGCATTTCATGGAACTGTACATCTTCGGAGTTACATCGACGTCGTAAGCCGGAAAGTTTAATGCCACCGACAAAATAATCCCCCCACTTAATAATATTTTCCCCGTAAGTGCGGTGGTGTAACAAGGTTTTTAGGTATACCATCTGCTCAAAGCTTTAAGCGAGTGATTATTATAAAACCGATCCAGTAATTGTTAAAAGAGTAATCTTTACTAATTATTATAAAAGCGTTTCGTGTCGTATACCTAGTGAGAGATTTTGGAACGAAGTTCCTTATCGCGCGTTGTGAAAGGGGGCTAGACGGAAAAAATTCTTACGAAAAGTTGTCACGACACTTTTTGTTATTGTAAGCTGTGCGGCGTCGCTAGTTTCTCTGTCTGTCTCTCTCTCTCTTATAGAAAGCAAGCCAGATATTTTCATTTCTATTTCGCATTGAACAGTGTGGTATCGCGACGATTATTTTTGTAAATAATAAAAAATAATGAATGAATCCTGACAGTGTTTCTGCACAAGTTCCGGATATTGCTGATGGAGTACAAAATTGAGCCTACTGATTAAGTTTATATAACATTATATTTGTTAATAATAAAAAAAATATTATTATAACTTAAATAAAATAAAATTTTATTTCAATTCCTCCACTAATTAATCGAAAGAAACTTCGTTCCATCCGGGTGTCCCTTGACACCTCTCAAGTTTTTTTTTAAATTTATTTAAAAGTAACACTAACAATATACATATCATACACTCGCCACATAATTACACACTATTACACACACTGATACGTATACCAATAATAAGTGTACGCAACATTCACAATGCGCCAAGCAAACATTACGTTACAACAGATTTCAGAACAAAAAAAAGCAATAAACCTAATTAAATACAAGTAATTAAAACATAATTAAATTAATTAAAATAAGAAATAAAAAGAAAGGTTACGTTCTAAACAAACAATTAACAGTTACAGATGGGATAAATGGTCAGTCAGTTTTTTCTTGAAAGCAATAGCCGAGTCATGAAATATGTCGATGCCTGGGATCGTTTTAATTAAATTGCATTAGTATTTTATTGTATTATTTATTTGTACACCACGACATAATGAGAAATTATAAGAACAAACAGGAAAGAATCAGGATACAAAAGTCAGCCTTATCGCTTAGTAGCGATCTCTGCCAGGCAACCTTCAGATTAAGAAAGGAAATCTTATTAGAACGTTTAAATTAAATGTTAATCTATTAATATTCATCCAACACGTTATTGAACCTTGGACCTTTCCCGAACTTGCCAACTAACTGGATCAATAAGGTAGTTTAATAATTATCGATATATAACAAAAGAGTTTCAATGCTTTTATTATTTAGAAGGTATTGTGTTTCCGATGACAAAGCGCGAAAGGAATCCAATATACCAGAATTCCTTGTAACAAAGCATCAATATCAGATTTTTCAATATCGCTGACACTCGTACGTCCTATATTATGACACACGTAAGCGGTGATAGCCTAGTGGTTAGGTCCTCAGCCTCCTAATCAGTCGTCGGCGGTTCGAATCCGGGCACGCATCTCTAACTTTTCAGAGTTATGTGCGTTGTAAAAAAAATTAAAATATCACTTGCTTCAACAGTGAAGAAAAACATCGCGAGGCAACCTGCACGCCTGAGAGTTCTCCTTAATGTTCTCAAAGGCTTGTGAAGTCTGCCAATCCGCACATGGTAAGCGTGGTGGACTATTGAGAGGAGACCTGTGCTCTGTTGTGTTTCGCTTTCCTGTCCCTACTTCATAGTAGTACATTATACTATCGTTCCTTTAAATGAACCGCCATTTTCCGAGCTTTCCATGTAACGTAATTTTTTTTTCGTAATTTTTATGTTAAATCCAGCATATTATTAGCCTCTAGTGTGAATTTGAACAGAATCGGATAAAAAAGGTTGGTTCAGGAACAAGTGGGTTAATTGTACTGTGTACACATACGCGACACACATAAATAATATGTTATATACGAAAAATAATACAAGTTAGCATAGAATACAAATTTCAACTCGTCGTCTACTGTGATTTTTTGAGCACGTTTGTTTAAATAATTAAAATTTATGTCTTTTCAATTCAAATTTATGGCGAAAAAAAACTTCAAACACGTCTGCTCCCGGCTTTGTGAATTTACACCTCTTTTATGAATTAAGTATCGCACGAAAGCATTTCGGGTGCAGTGGCAGGTCAAGTCAAAAGTTTTCATTTTATACCAGCTGTTTGTACCCCCATTTCACCGAATGGGGTGATTTAATTAAACCCTTTTTTAGCTTATAGTGAACCTACCTTTAGCTATGATAGCCTAGTGGCTAGGACCTCCGTTTCGTAATCAGAGGTCGGGGGTTCGTTCCCGAGCAGGCACCCTGTTAAGTGATTACTATTAAGATATCACTTGCTTCAGCGGTGAAGGAAAACATCGTGATGAATCCTGCATACCTGAGAGTTCTGCATAATACTCTTAAAGGCGTGTTAAATTCAAAATTCAAATAATCTTTATCCAAATAGTCCTTTAAAAGGCACTTTTGAAGCGTCAAAAATTTTCATAGTAGTAATATGATGGTGATTACTACATTCGTAAACTTAAAACTAAAGCTATGAGGGTTCCAAACGCGCCCAGGTCTAAGAAGAAGCATACAACAAACTCAGCTAGGTAAATTTTCTTTTTGTTATCACCGTCTCACATGCCACTTAAAATTATATTAAGAGCTATCTTATTAGAGCAATATTTCATACCCATGCTTGTTTATCATTTACATAATCCTTTAGACTATAGAAGGACTTTTCTACAAGTTAAGTCTGCCAATCCGCACATGTATTTCCACTTGATTTTAATTCATTTAAGCTTTATTAATTTAAACCTTTTACAGGCATCTATTAATCATTCATAAATTTCATATCTTCATCTGTGATATCTTCCTTTTGATATAAAAAATATTCAAAAGTATATTTTTTATAGCTGGTAGGTTTTCAACAAAATAGATTAGGTTTAACCGGCTGGTTTAAGAATGAATTGGCTGTATAAGTGTTAGGTTTATTACCTATATTGTTTACGTTCATATGGAAACGCGTCAGTTAATACGGAGTCTACTAAAATTTGTAAATTAATTTTGTTGATATACATTTAATTCTGCCTTGATTCGATATTTACTATTTATTTAAACCAATTTTTGACGACCTCCGTCGCTGTCGCATTTTAAAGTGGCAAGTCCTGGGTTCGTTTCCGGCTCGAGTCTGATCTGGTGGGAGGCTTCGGTCGTGGCGGTTACCACCCTACTGACAAAGCGAGTTGGCGTTCCAGCACGATGTCGCGTAGAAACAAATTAGAAGTAGCTTATTTGTTTCTACGCGACATCGTGCTGGAACGCCAAATCGCTTACCCTAACAGGTTAGCTAATAAAAAACAATAATAAAAATTAAGGGTTTTTTTTGGTGGAGATGATGAATTTGGATCAAATTTGGCACATACATTGATTATAATCTAGATCTGACATATAGGCCACCTTTTATTCCGGAAAATGTTCGGTTCCCGTGGGATAGATTTTTTGATCAGGCCGTCAGTTCCGGTACATTTTCATCAACTGTACAAGCAAACGAAGTTGCGGGCAAGAGCTATTTTTACCAGAAATCCCTCGTTCTCCCAAAATGCATGACGTGCATCAGGAATTAAACTGAACTAAATAATCTAAATTCCTTAAAAGCAATAAGCAATAAATAATGTCGTAAATTCAATACGCAATAAGCAATTAATAAAGTCATTGTAAAAAAATTCAATGAAATAATGAAAAATATATTACAGATTCGATGCTTGTAAAATAGGTTTACATGAATAAATATCTATTTCTGAAATTTGAAAATTGAATTATATATTCATAATCCTGTAGATTTAAAAATATCAAACATGAATTAGTGTGAGTGAGCGTCTAACCACGGCTAACGCACTTCGCCGCGGAGCCTAGAGGTTGAATTCTCTGTGTCGCACCGAACTAGAACATAATTTTTTACTTGCCTACCTACATTTATTAAAAAAAATATATATGTCAAATAAAGGGCGTACGAGTGGTTTTTAGTAAGATTACGCTTTTGTTTACTTTCGCTCATAGTAATCAAAACCACAACTTGCGGAATTACACTTTTATTGCAACAACAACTAAGAGGTCCGACGTCTCGAGCGAGAATGCCACAAAAGGCAACAACCGCCCGTATTTATAGCAAAGCATGCTTATACAAAATTGATTGCTACCTTCTAAATACACTGATTAGCAAAGAAATAATTAATTAGAAATTATTGGATTCTTGATTTTCTTGGCGCCGCTAAATGAAGTTAATGACTCCTTCGCGCTGACATATATGAATTCATTATTCCTTAGTACATTTAGTTTTAAAATACATTAAGTTCAATGATGTTAGTTTATAAGTAGTAATTATTTAGCTTTTAAGTAAGTGTTATATAGATTAACGTGTACGTGTAAGTACTTATTGTCGAAGGCTCTGGTGTACGGAAAAACTCAAGTTACGAGTTTGTACACATCATGATCATCATGATCAACCCATTACCGGCTCACTACAGAGCGCGGGTCTCTTCTCAATATGAGAAGGGTTTGACCATAGTACACCACATTATGGAGAACTCTCAGGCGTGCAGGTTTCCTTACGATGTTTTCCTCCACCGTTCAAGCAGGTGATATTTTAATTTTTAATTATTACAAAATTATGTCAATGTTTTTCTTAAATAAATAAAATGTATAATAACAACTGAAACATGAAATAAACCTTATATTGAACCTAACCTAATCTAAAAATCTTGAAACAAAAAAATATAATTACTAAGTATATTATTACAAGGAGTCCCTTTAGGCAAGGTTCCGAAGATACTGACAGCGCTCCCCCTTTGAATAGCTACACTAATTCGTTGTCCGAGGCAGCTGGCAGCTCTTCGGTCTCCTGTGATGTCGACTAAACTTTTTGGTATTTCCCTAAAATGAGACACAATCATATTCAGAGCCTAAACCCCTGTATTTGCATGCTTTAGCTTAATTGGAATTGAATTATATATTTGTGTGTGTGTGTGTGTTGATGTTTGTGATGATTGTCTGATGCGTTGCTGGAAATACTCCTTCAAGTCGGTTTTTACTTGGCATACCGGAACGGTAAATCGCTTCGTGATATTTTTGCCAGTAGGGTGGTAACATCCCACGGCCACAGCCAGACCAGCCTGCGCCGTAAATCGAACCTAGGCCCTCCCTATTTATAATAGCGATAGGACAGATAGTAGGTGAGAAATAGGAGAATAGAGATAGACAGTAGATTGACTGCTTTGAAAGGTACCTTACAATTTTTATTTGTATTAGCGGAACGGTAAATCGCTTCGTGATATTTTTGCCAGTAGGGTGGTAACATCCCGCGGCCACAGCCAGACCAGCCTGCGCCGTAAATCGAACCTAGGCCCTCCCTATTTATAATAGCGATAGGACAGATAGTAGGTGAGAAATAGGAGAATAGAGATAGACAGTAGATTGACTGCTTTGAAAGGTACCTTACAATTTTTATTTGTATTAGCGGAACGGTAAATCGCTTCGTGATATTTTTGCCAGTAGGGTGGTAACATCCCGCGGCCACAGCCAGACCAGCCCGCGCCGTAAATCGAACCTAGGCCCTCCCTATTTATAATAGCGATAGGACAGATAGTAGGTGAGAAATAGGAGAATAGAGATAGACAGTAGATTGACTGCTTTGAAAGGTACCTTACAATTTTTATTTGTATTAGCGGAACGGTAAATCGCTTCGTGATATTTTTGCCAGTAGGGTGGTAACATCCCGCGGCCACAGCCAGACCAGCCCGCGCCCTAAATCGAACCTAGGCCCTCCCTATTTATAATAGCGATAGGACAGATAGTAGGTGAGAAATAGGGGAATAGAGACAGACAGTAGAGTGACTGCTTTGAAAGGTACCTTACAATTTTTATTTGTATTAGCGGATATCAAGAGGATGTGTTGGCCGCTATAAAAAGAATACCCAGAATAACTATCAAAAGCTTTCATGTTATTTGTGACAATTTTCGTGACAATTCCACGGAAGTGGGTCAGCACCGATTCAGCCGCCACCGTTACCCGCTGAGCTAGCTCACCGCAACTCTATTAAGACCCACTCTAACTATTACGGCGAAAATGACTCATTCCTCCGTGTTAAATTATTGTGAGTACTTAAGTACTTTTTCTGTTTTTACTTAAAGTAATGTAGGTTATTATATCATGATCAACCCATTACCGGCTCACTACAGAGCGCGGGTCTCCTCTCAATATGAGAAGGGTTTGGCCATAGTCCACCACGCTGGCCATGTGCGGATTGGCAGACTTCACACGTTTTCCTTCACCGTTGAAGCAAGTGATTTTTTTTATTTTTTTAAAACGCACATAACTCCGAATAGTTAGAGTGAGGTGCGTGCCCGGATTCGAACCGCCGACCTCTGATTAGGAGGCTGACGCCCTAAACAGTAGGCTATCACCACTGTAATATATATATATATATATATATTATTACAGTATACGTTTGCCCGGCAAACGTTGTTTTGCCATATAAATTTTTCTAGGGAATTTTTATTGTAAAAAAAATCAACTAACTTATTGTGGTATATGAGTGAAAGAGGCATGGAGCACTGTGAACAATGAGGGAATATAAAAATATCATACATATTGTTTATGTTCCAAAATTTTAGCTTTACAATAAGCTCAGGGAAATTTTAGTCGAATTAGAGTGAAAAACATTCACAATAATTGTTCAATTATCGAGCGGGAAGACAAATGATTAAATTACTAAAATGACTATTAAAAAATAGGGGTTGGCGATAGAAGTGTGTAAATTTAGGGTTGTATGTATTTTATAATGTCACATAATACAAAAATCAAATAAGAAAAAAATTTTGGGGTTATCACTAAGGGGTTTGAAAACTAGATAGTAGCCGATTCTCAGACTTACTGAATAAACATAAAAAAATTCATAAGAATCGAGCCGTTTCGGAGGAGTATGGGAACGAACATTGTGACACGAGAATTTTATATATAAGATTTATATATGTACATTTTTTCCATGAAAGCGACTCCACGTTTCTCGACCATAAATTTTGCCGACTTTTCAATTACAAATTGGGACCCTATTTCTTGTAAAATATCCAAAAAATCTTACCACATCAAGGAGCAAATAAAAATTACTTGTATTTATATATATAATCTATAATAATAAAGATATATAAATGTCAATCATTTAAACTAAACATTTTACTGTGAGTAAAAAAATACATAAATTGGACACAATATGTTTTCATATCTAGTAATAACGTGGATCAAGGGAACCAATCCGTTTGTTGAACAAAATCCAACCCTTTTCATCACGTGTCGTTCACCTCACCATATCTCCACTTATATTAGTTTTACCTCAGCCGCAAAGGTTTCACGGTCCATTCACGATTTTTTAAAAAGAGGGATTTCGGTAACTCCCTTTTAGATTGACGTTTGGTTGATGTGAATGACCTTACATAGGCTGTTAGTAAACCACGTTGACATTTATGTCATGTCTCATGTCTAATAATGTCGCATTGGGTACAGGCCTCCTTTCTCATAATAGGTTTTTGAAAATAGTTCCACTAGGCTGCTCTGTAGCAACTTCAATACATAATTTTTGACGACCTTCATGGCGCAGCGCGCGCTGTCGCTCTGTATAAGTTGGAGGTCCTGGGTTCGATTCCCGGCTCAAGTATGGTCTGGTGGGAGGCTTCGGCCGTGGCTAGTAACCACCCTACCGATAAAGACGTGTCGCCAAGCGATTAAGCGTTCTGGCACGATGTCGCGTAGAAACCTATTAGGAGTGTGGGCTTACCATACAATTACTAAAATTATTAATATTACTTGTTGAAGTTTTACTATTTTCTTAATCCAAATAGACAGAAAGCTACAATGCGTCACACACTGACCAATTCGCTCTAATTTACTAAAAGGTTAGACGTGATCATTCAGATAAAAATCACGCTGAAGATAAATAAGGTAACAATAAAATAGCCCAACACTGTCTAATAAAGGAAGATGTTTCGATAAACGTAAATGGAGTGAACTGATTTGAATGGAAATCGAACCCTTTGTATTCGAGTCACAATAAACTGTGATGATAATGAACATATTATGTTACTAATATAAAATGTTTTGGATTTTCTGACATAGATTTCTTTGTACAGATCATCTTCGCGTTGTTTGGGTTAGTCAGATTGTGAGGTCTTAATCATTCTCGTTGGGGTGACTAGCAAAAACATGATATTAAAAAAAACACGTAAAACATCCAACGTTGCGCTGAATTACCTCTCACCAGTACTTACGACATCGCATAGTATACAACAATATTTAAAGTGAATTTTATTTTTTATTGGATCATTAAACTAGTAACAATCTTTATAAAAACAACAAAAAACATTTCAGAAGAACAAACACGAGATATTGACTTTTTAGAAATGACCACAGCATGCAACCTTTAAATTAACCTTACATCTAAATAATGCAATTTATACCTATAATGCAGTAATAGACAGTCTTACTTGCTTTTTAAAGGAGGCCACAGAACTGCAGGAGATGTTGCAGATATTCCTGAGATCATTCAGCATTGAGCATATTCTATAGACAGATGCATGCTGACCAGCCTTTATTCGAGAAATCGGTAAATGAACGGTGAACTCTATACATCACAATATTTCCAGACATTGTATTTATCTTGATTCACAGCTCACTTCGATAGCGCGTGTTAAAATCCTAGTAACGCCATCTCTCGAAAAGTAACTTAAATTAATTGAAAGAAATGCTCTTAAACTAAAAATTTGAATTTCACTAACTTTGAACTTAAACGTTCGTTGGTGATTTTTTTTTTTCGTAAGAAAAGCGGTGTTTTTTATTAAATAAACACAAATAATAATAGAAAGACATAAAGTGACATAAAAAGTTAACCCAAAACATCAGAATAAATGAAGATGTCTGTAGCAACGCGAATTGAGTGGATTGATTAAAACGGGAATCCATAGCTTTGTATTCGAGTAACAATAGAATGTGACAATAAAAAACGCCTGAATAGCATCAAAAATCGGGAAAATGTTTATTTTTTTGCCTTTTAAGTCCGGTTCCGTAAGACACGGTGAGTTTTCTAATGTCGTCTTAGTTGAATGAATGAATAAATTAATGAATATATGAATGAATGAAGGAATTAATACACGTTTATTGCACACCACGAGATAGGAAAAAAACAAAAAAAGACAGAAAATAACACAGAAACAGTAGGTATACAATTTGGCAGCCTTATCGCTACATAGCACGCCTGAGAATTCTCCATAATGTTCTCAAAGGCGTAAAAAGTCTGCCAATCCGCACATGGCCAGCATGGTGGACTATGGCCAAACCCTTCTCATATTGAGAGGAGACCCGTGCTCGGTAGTGAGCCGGTAATGGGTTGATCATGATGATCATGATGGTGATCAACAAATTGACTAAATGATTACATAGTTAATCATACAAAATTATTAAAAAATATCTACGATTTTCTTATATTCCTACACTACCACACACACTACTTATTTTATATGTGAGAGCAAGATGCTCTGTCATGTCGTAGCCCGACTGATGGTTGGGCCCTAAGCTATTAGAATTACGAGGGTCAGGATAATGTTCAGGCACTGAGGCACTAGAACCCAAGATAGGTGACGTAGGGCGGCTATCCATTGGAGGGAAACGATTTATTTCAAAATGATGAAATTTCTTTGTTTTTAGAGTTAGACACAAAAATTTGCATTAAGATTAATAATAATAAATAAAAAACATGTACATCAATTTTTCTTAAAATACCTATTACCTGTGTAAAAAAAGGGGATGATAGTTTTTGCTTATTTTTTTATTATGAAATCAATTTCAAGCTTGTAAGCTTGAAATTTTGAAAATAGATTTCTTTTAGGGCGTAAGTATAAGGTTAGAATTTTTTCCTCCAAATCTACCCGGGTAGTATAGCGGTTTGAAGTTTGTATGAAAGTCCTATGTTTTTTTAAATTCAGAGACACGAAAATCGGCAATTTGACATTTGCCTGTAGCTTACTTTCTGAAGCAGGCATCGGCCGCACGGGAAACCTCAATCTCGCGGGAAATCAGCAATTCTACGCACACGAAGTCGCGGACAACAGCTAGTCTTTTATAAATATGGGAACACTAAATCAAGCGATGCGTCACACCGTTTTGTGTTGCCAGTAGGTACGTTGCGGTCGGCGCAATAATTTACATTCTAATTCCCTAATGAATCGGCCGCACCTGGCTTCTATTGGTTCAAACGCGGCTAAAATACAATTCCAGAGAGTTGGTAATAAGGGAATCATTTGAATAACTACCGTAAAACGTTTATCGACCTCACTACCATAAAACTCTAAATGTTTACCGACCTCAGTGGTAAAGTAGTTGGAGGTCCTGGATTCTCGACTCGAGTCTGGTTTGGTGGGAGGCTTCGGCTGTGGCTAGTCACCACCCTAATGATAAAGACGTGTCGCCAAGCGGTTTAGCATTCCAGCTCAATGTCGCGTAGTAAACAATAAAAATTAGGTTCCAATTTTCGAGTTCGAGTACGTATCAAAGATCAAATATTTTTTTAGCTTCTACCGGTTTAATTAGGTGAACATGCGCCTGTATACAGAATTGGCTCAATTTTGAATGATCTCAGGTAAACCTGCGACATCTCATGCAGATCTGTGGCCTTTAAAAACCGACTAAGACTGGAACTCACTTATATCTACTCACTTGTTTCATATATATATGTCGGCGCGAAGAAGTTATTAACTTTATTAAGCGGCGCCAAAAACCTCAAGAATTCAATAATTACCTGCATTTTAGCTATTGATGGTTTTGCTAACACAATTTGGCCAGTGACAATCAATTTTGTACAAGCATGTTTTGTGCTATAAATACGGGCGGTCGATGCCTTTCGCGGATTCTCTCGCTCGAGACGTCGGACTGTTCGGACCTCTAAGTTATTATCGCAATAAAAGTGTAAACCGGCAAGTTGTGGTTTTAATTACTATGAGCGAAAGTAAACAAAATCGTGACGTCACCCTTGCAAAAAAACAACTCGGACGTCCTTGACGCGACATATATTATTTTATTTTATTTCATTGTCCCATTACTGCATTATAGGTATTAATTGAATTATTTAGATTTAGATGCAAGGTTAATTTTAATTATGCATGCTGTGATCATTTCAAGAAGATCACTATCTCATGTTTATTCTTCTTTCTCCTGTTTTTGGCCTTTATATTTTGATTGTGACCAGTTTAATGATCCAATAAAAAAAAAACAATCTATGATTATAAATCTCAAATAAAATACGTCCTATCACGTTTCTTTAATATATCGTAGGAAACATTACATACACATTTTCTTAGTTCTCTAAAGCATTATCACGTTACATAATGTGCAAAAGTCAAGTTTACTAAATCTATAGTTACTTTATAAAGAGCGAGCTACATCTTATATTTGGAGTGTAACTTGAAGGTAGAGTTAATTAACTCTGATTCGACTCAATATCAGCTGATATTTGCTCTAGCTAATTAAAAGGTATTCATTGATTATTTCTTGCATAGAATTTCGCAAAGTGAATTCTAACCTTATCAGTGAATGTTTCTGTTTAATACTCATTTCTAGTTAATTTAACATTGATCTTCTATATCGATAGATAAATAAATTCTTTATTACAAATATTAATATGAATTAAAAAGAAATGAATTCCAAAAAAGAACAACAAATTAAACTAAAAATGCGCAAAGGCGGTCTTATCGCTAAAAGTGATCTCCTTAAGGCGCTGTGTATAGTGAAATTGAGTCGAATGAGTATCGTTTTCTGCAAAATCTATAGCTCACAACATTATGAAAAAAATATGGTTACACTTGATTGTATTTTTGACGTGATGGCCGATTTAGAAACACGATTTAACAAAGTTTACTAGATAAAAAAAAATTGCAATCGCACCTCTGAAAACCCTTTGCGTTCGTTTTTATAGGTGGCATGAATATGGCAATACGTGCTTGTTTTATCGCTTTAATATTAAGTCTAAATAAACTTCATATTATATTGCTTAAATCTAAACAAAAAGAAACCAAATTAATTTATTTTAAGCAACTTCATTCAAAATGATGAGTCCGTTTGTCTGTAGTGACTTATCAAACAATCAGAAAGGCAATTTTTACTACGTACAAAAAACTCACTAGGTACCCTATTTTTAGAGAGAGATAGATAGATAGATAGACGAATTAAATAATTAACGCTTCATAGATGCCTCTTAACATAATTATAAGCGGTATGTGAGATGGTGCTAACAAAAAGAAAATTTAATTTAGGTTTGTTGTGCGCTTCTTTTTAGACCAGGGCGCGTTTGGAACCCTCATAGATTTAGTTTTAAGTTTTCGAATGTAGTATCACCATCATATCACTACTATGTAAATTATTGACGCGTCAACAGTGCCTTTTAAAGGACTATTTGAGTAAAGATTATTTGAATTTTGACGTGAATAAAGCTATTTTTAATTTTGAAATATAATATGCTTTAGTGTAAAAGAAGTTCAAAGATCTCACGAATAAGGCACGATAATCAATACAGAACAGCTTTCGTGTTCCTCAGCCATTTCTACTATATTATTGTCATTGACCACGTAAACCTACAATCTATTTAACGACCTCCGTGGCGCAGAGCGTACGCTGTCGCATTATAAAGTTGGAGGTCCTGGGTTCCATCTCCGGCTCGGGTCTGGTCTGGGGGAGGCTTCGGCCGTGACTAGCCACCACCCTACCGACAAAGACGTGTCGCCAAGCGGTTTAGCGTTCCGGCTCGATGTCGCGTAGAAACCAATTAGGAGTATGGGTTTATCATACCTCTAACAGGTTAGTCCGTTACCATTTTAGACTGCATCGTCACTTACCACCAGGTGAGACAGCCGCCAAGGGCTAACTTGTAGTGTATATTAAAAATAAAGATACAATTACGGAGAAACCAAGTGGGTATACTATCAGCAGTATGAATTGAGCGTTTAGTCCGGAAAACGAACCGTCCGGACATCCGGAAACAAAATTACGGCAATTCAGACAAGTGAGAGTATTTGTTACGGATTCCGGCGCCTTTGTCAACATCACACAATTCGGAACAATGGGATTCCTTTGTTTATTACCAAAAAATATACTACAGAGAGTGCCGTTTCATACAATAGAACAGAAATTGTGTGGAAGGTATTTGTATTTAGGTATTTTAGGTTTTATATTAATCATCATGATCAACCCATTGCCGGATACCTACAGAGCATGGACCTCCTCTCAATATGAGAAATGATAAATTTACCATAAATTTGAACTATATATATACCATAGATTTGAATTGAAAAGACGTAATTTTTTATTATTTAATCAAACGTGCTCAAAAAATCACAGTTGACGACGAGTTGAAATTTGTATTCTATGTTGTTTTATGTATATAACACATTATTTATGTGTGTTGCGTATGTGTACACGGTACAATTAATGCTTTAAAAATAGGCGTGTGTGGATAATTAAGCTACAAAAGATCGCATCTCCACGCTGTCCACTAAACATCATCATGTTCAACCCATTGCCGGCCCTACAGAGCACGGGTCTCCTCTCAATATGAGCAGGGTTTGGCCATAGTCCACCACGCTGACCATGCGGGGATTGGTAGACTTCACACGCCTTTGAGAACATTATGGAGAACTCTCAGGCGTGCAGGTTTCCTCACGATATTCTCTTTCACTCTGAAGCAAGTGATATTTTAATTGCTTAAAAACGCACATACAAAGGTGCGTGCACGAGTTCGAACCCCCGACCTCTGATTAAGAGGTGGACGTCCTAACCATTAGGCTGTCACAGCTCTTATATTGATTATTGGTTATATCGCCAGGGTTGTTGTAGGTTCGTCTTAGACCTGGGCGCGTTTGGACCACTCCTAGCTGTAGTTTTAAGTTAGGGAATATAGTTAACTTTACCACGTCGCGAATTATAATTACAGAAAATATTAAAAATATTATATATATATATATATATATATATATACATATATTTGTTCATACACCACAAGTTAGCCCTTGACAGCATCTCACCTGGTAAGTGATGATGCGTTCTAAGATGGTAACGGGCTTACCTGTTAGGGGCATGGTAAACCCATACTCCTAATTGGTTTGTACACGACATCGTGACGGGAAGCTAAATCGCTTGGCAACATATCTTTGTCGGTAGGGTGGTAACTAGCCACGAAGAAGCCGACCAGACCAGACTCGAGTCGGGAATCTAACCCAGGACCTCCAACTTTTAAAATGCACGTCAAGTATATATTACAAGAACGCTTCCTACTGGCAAAGATTTACTGCCAAGCGATTTAGCGTTTCGGTATGATGCCGAGTAGAAACCAAATAGGAGGATGGGTTGAGCCGGGACATCTGGTGCTGAAAATGTACATGGGCGACTGTAACCGCTTAACATCAGATGAACCGTCTGTTGCTGCTGAAGTAATATTAAAAAAAAACCTACGACTTTCTGCACAAAAAGCATACGTGATAACCGTTGTTCCACGGCAACTGAAATGGCCGTGGCGAAATATCTATATGGTAAAAAGTATCACCGCTGTGCCCGTCACAGTGGGGAGCGTGAGGTTTTTTTTCGTTACGGAAAATCTGGATTCGGTCTCCGCGCTCAAGGCCCTCGATAGAAGCTATGCAATAGCTTAAAAACATAGGAAATTCTAGACACAAAACCGAGTGTAACCCACATTTCTGCACGTAATATAATAGGTTGCCAAAACTAGACTTTCGCAGTAGAATTTGAGAGGAAATTTTCACTAGTGCATACTGTAGAGCAAATGTTTGCTTCCATGAACTCAACGCCGGAACAGAATGAATCGCTTAGTGATACGGCATTTACGGACCAGCGAGGTCTATATACAGTACCTACTTACGTACTATAGTTAGGTTACCACAAAATTGTATCTTTGCTTCATTCGATTTCAAGTTAACTCTGTTATTTCACTGTCGATTGTGAAATACAAAAATTGAACCTTTATTTTATTCGACCACTATATCGTGATCTACTTGTATCATACAAATATGATGCATTCGAAGCTCTCATATAAGAGGTTGACTACTAACCTGGTGATTACCAATTAAAAGATTTTTTCTATTACCCTCATCCCACATTATGTGGGGTCGGTACAACAAGTCTTCTTCCACTCACTTCTATCAGCCGTCACCTCACTACCCACACCTTTTACCCGCATATCCTCTTTTACACAATCCATCCATCTCTTCTTTGGTCTTCCTCTACTCCTTTGCCCTTCCACGTTCATAAATAACATGCTTTTGGTGACATTATTAAACATGAATTCATGGTTTTTTAACCAATCATCAGTAATACTTTAAATATTAATTTAGAATTCAATTTTAAAATCCTTTACCTTGCTGTTTGTGAAACCTACAACTCTAATCGAATACTTTGTAACATCCTAGTGGAACACCCAATCGCGTGTAATCCTTACTTAGATAAAAAAATATCACAACCAAAATTTACCTCCACCGGTATTTTGATAAACTTCATACTTACAATATTCTATATAACACAATCATAATTTCAAAGATACATATATGACTAGTCAAGGGCCTCCGAGTTGTTTTTTTGTAACAAATGTTTTAACGATTAACGACATTTTTGTTTACTTTCGCTCATAGTAATTAAAACCACGACTTGAGGGATTACACTTGTATTGCGACAATAATTACGAGGTCCAAACGGTCCGACGTCTCGAGCGAGAATGCCTCGAAAGGCATCGACCGCCCGTATTTATAGCAAAGAATGCTTGTACAAAATTGATTGTTATTGTCTTAATTGTGTTAGCAAAATCATCAAGAGTTAAAATGTAAGTAATTATTAAATTCTTGAGGTTCTTGAATGAAGTTAGTAACTCCTTCGCGTCGACATATATAACTTAAAATAAATCTAAGTTTAACCTAAAACTAAGAACCTGAAAAAATATAATATCATAAATAAAACATATTATCAAAAGGAGTCTCTTTAGGCAAGGTTCCGAAGATACTGGCAGCGTTCCCCCTAGACTAATTCTTTGTCCGAGGCAGCTGGCAGCTCTTCGTTCTCGTGTGATGTCGACTAACCTTTTTGCGATTTCCTTAAAAAGCATTATATCGCTCGGACCAAGTGTCTCGACACCGAATGGGACAAAATCATATTCAGAGGCTAGACCCCTGTATTTGCATGCTTTAGCTTTTTCAGTCGCTTCACAAGCCGCACAGCTATGTTACCATAATAATAATGATGGTAGAATGTTAGAGGGTATTTGTCGTGAATATAGTCTATGTTTGCTTTGTGAGCACTGCACGGAACCACGGTTAATTGCTTAGCCAACGTCGACCACCAACCTACATAATACGTTTTGGTGTGCCATTTGAGACACTAAAACATTAGATTAGATAGGCATCTAATGTTTAAGAGTCTCTAAAACATTAGATTAGATAGGCATCTAATGTTTAAGAGTCTCTAAAATATTAGATTAGATAGGCATCTTATGATTAAAAGTCTCTAAAACATTAGATTAGATAGGCATCTAATATTTAAGAGTCAGTAAAACATTAGATTAGATAGGTATCTAATGTTCAAAATAATGACATTGCATGGCCAATACATATTTGAAAATTTAATGTATTTCCATAGAAATATAAAAAATATCAATAAAAAATGCGATTGCAACAATCAGAAGTAAAAATAAACTTGTGTTGACGCTACTACTACTACTAAAAATTTGAAATTCATTTAAAGGTAATTGTATACAATTCTATAACAAATTACCAAATGAAATTTCTGGGATATCTCTCAATAAGTTTAAAGTTTATATAAAACGTACGCTTGTAGAAAAGTCCTACTATAGTGTAAAGGATTATGTAAATGATAAACAAGCATGGGTGTGAAATATTGCTCTAATAAGATAGTTCTTAATATAATTTTAAGTGGCATTAGAGATGGTGATAACAAAAAGAATATTTACCTGGCTAAGTTTGTTGCGGGCTTCTTCTTAGACCGGAGCGCGTATGGAACCCTCATAGCTTAATTTTAAGTTTAGGAATGTAGTTATCACCATCAAATCACTACTATGTAAATTATTGACGCGTCAAAAGTGCCTTTTATAGGACTATTTAAATAAATTTTAATTGTGAATTTTATCAACTCCAACCAATATTATATAGTCAAATCATTTAATTGGAATCTCTGAGATACTTATGCGTCAAATCGTACTTTTGTTTTACTCTGTTACAAGTAAGCCTTACCGCTTTAATTCGTTCGCTTTGGAACGCCGATAACTGGCTTTAGTATAAATCAATATGTTCAAAGTTTTTATAAAACCGAAGCATATTAGTGTATCTTATCGTCTAGGTGGAGGTTTTGGCGAAACGAGAAAGAAGATATCATGCATTTTATTAAAAATGATAGTTAGCAGAGTAGGCTTTAACTCCGAATTACGACATCATCGTCGCATTATAAAGGTGGAGTTGGGTTCGATTCCCGGCTCGAGTCTAGTTTGGTGGAAAGCTTCGGCTGTGGCTATTTAAGACCTTAATGACAATGACGTGTCGCCAAGCGATTTAGCGTTCCGGCACCATGTCGCGTAGAAACCGATTAGGAGTATGGGTTTACCATACCCCTAACAGGTTAGCTCGCTAACATCTTAGACTGCATCATCACTTACCATCAGGTGAGATTGCCGTCAAGGGCTAACTTATAGTGGATAAAATAAAAATTAAATTATATTGGTTGGATACTATAAAACATTAGATGCCTATCTAATCTAATATTTAGTGTTACGATGTCGCGTAGAAACTAATTGGGATTATGGGAGTAACATACTCATAACAGGTCAGCTCGCTACCATCTTACACAGCATCATCACTTACCATCAGGTGAGTACGCCGTCGCTTACTTGTAGTGTTTAAAAAAACTCGTTCAACTTTGAAACGGTTAGGGTTAGACCCAAATGGTATAATGGAATTTTAAATAACGTTATATCTGAAGCTCTTAAGCATTTGTCTTTCCTTTGTGGAGTCTGCCTCCGCGCGATAACGTACCCATTTGAATAATTTAATTTCATACCTGGAACTTTCTAGACTGTTACAGTTAATCATTTTAAGGCTGAGGAATTGAGTTCTATATATGTTTGCTCCATTTCGTGTTAATTTATAGACCAGGACGCGTTCAAATCGCGTGGATACACTTCTTTGTTTGTAAAAACTAGCCATAGTCGAAATCTGTCACCAGACCCGACTCGAGTTGCGATTCGAACCCAGGACCTCCAACTTTACCACGGAGGTCGTCAATAAAATGTCAGATGGTAATAATAATATAAAAACTCACCCGGCTAAGTTCTAAGGCTTCTTAGAGCAGAGCGTTTGGAACCCTCATAGCTTTAGTTTTAAGTTGACGAATGTAGTTATCACCATCAAATCACTACTATGTAAATTATTGTCGCAACAAACGTGCCTTTTAAAGAATTATTTGACATAGACGTGAAATATCAGGCTGTGTTATAATACCACATGAGTCTGACACGAGTCAATACTCAAAGATTTTTTACTATAAATCTATATATCTATATATATAAAAGCGAAAGGTCACTTACATACTTACATACTTACTTACATACTGATTAAACACGAGATCTCAAAAACTATTGTACGTAGAAAGCTATAATTTAGCAAGTAGGTAGTTGATAGTTAAGAGATGTCGGCTAAGAAAGGATATTTGGAAATTCCACCTCTAAGGGGGTAAAATAAGGGTTGCTTAAGTTTGTATGAAATTCCTTTGTTTTTGGAGTTGGAGACACAAAAATTCGCATTAAGATTAATAATAATAAATAAAAAACATGGACATCATTTTTCTTTAAATATTACCTGTTAAGGGTGGTAAAAAAGGGGATGATAGTTTTTGCTTATTTTTTTTATTATGAAGTCTACAAGCTTGAAATTTTGAAACTAGGTTTCTTTTAGGGCGTAAGTATAAGGTTAGATTTTTTTTCATCCAAATCTACCCCGAAGAGGGTAAAAGAGAGGTTTGAAGTTTTTATGAAAGTCCTATGTTTTTTAATTTAGAAACACGAAAATCGCCAATTTGATATTTGCCTGTAGCTTACTTTCTGAAGCAGGGCATTGGCCGCACGCGTAACCTCAAGGGAAATCGGCAATTCTACGCAGACGAAGTTGCAGTCAACAGCTAGTCTAACATAAATATTGTATACCATTTGTTAGTACACTATTAATAAAGCCAGAAAGTATCCATAAGTAACTAAGTACATAAGTATAATCCCAAAAGTATTAGATAATAAGTCTTTTTAGGGTCTGGAACAGGTAAGCCATCTTTTCTTTTAGAAGACTTAACTCGCACGCTCAACTCGCTCGATGAACACATCGATCGGTTCAGTTGCTCACTGTACGAGTTCGTTAAGGCCACAACGTTTTTGTTAAGTTTTGTATAAAGTATTGAAGTGAAATTGCAAATTCAAATTCAAATAATCTTTATTCAAATAGTCCTTTATAAGGCACTTTTGACGCGTCAATAATTTACATAGTAGTGATTTAATGGTGATTACTACATTCGTAAACTTAAAACTAAAGCTATTAGGGTTCTAAACGCATTTTTTATTTTTGTCACCACCATCTCACATGCCACTTAAAATTATTTAAGAGCTATCTTATAAGAGATATCTTCTACCCAAACTTGTTTATCATTTACATTAACATTTACACTATAATAGGACTTTTCTACAACTTTACTTTTTATTTAAACTTTGGACTTATTGAGAGACATCAAAGTATCATGGTAAGCGAGATCTAGATCAAGTTTAATACTAGTATTAAACTTTGACGCGTCAATAAATAGTGAGTTAATGGTGACAGCTACATTCGTAAACTTAAGCTACGTGAGCTCCAATCGCGCTCTGGTCTAAGAAGAAGCCCGCAAAAAACTAAGCCAGGTAATTATTGCTTTTGCTAGCACCATCTCACATGCCACCTTAAAAATATTTAAGAGTTATACTGTTACCCAAGCTTGTTTGTCATTTACATAATCATTTACACTATAGTAGGACTTTTCTACAAGCTTACGTTGTATATAAACTTTGAACTTATTAACGATAAGTAACTTAGATACTTTAAGTAACTGTCAATTTTATTTGGTTTACTACCCTCACCATTAAAACAGCATAGATGTACAGCAGTTAGTAAATTTGAATTTTCGACGACCTCCGTGGCGCAGTGCGTCGCATAATAAAGATGGAGGTCCTGGGTTCGATTCCCGGCTCGAATCTGGTCTGGTGCAAGGCTTCGGCCGTGCCTAGTTACCACCCTACAGACAAAGACGTGTCGCCAAGCAATTTAGCGTTCCGGCACGATGTCGCGTAGAGATCAATTAGGAGTGTGGGTTTAATATACTCCTAAGAGGTTAGCCCGCTACAATTCTAGACAGCATCATCACTTACCACCAGGTGAGATAGCCATCAAGGGCTAACTTTTAGTGTATAAAAAAATATATATAACGAAATATCCCTAGTGTGGTGTAGTCCTAATCTTCGTTATTGACTTGAAAGGAGGATAAAATTCTTGCTTGTTATTCAGAGCCAATCGCCTCCAAAGGCCTAAATGTTTAGAACATTGGCTTCAACATGCCTTAAAAGTGCCCCGAATTTCTTAAAAATATCGTAAATTGTGCCTACTTAGTGTTGCCATGTATCATGTTTTTTGCAAGACATTTATAAGCTAAGTAAATTTAAGGGGTTTTTTTTTTTTCTTGTTTTATATGCCATCGAAAGTAAAACACAAAAGTTAAGGGTATATTATTATAGATATAAAATAAAAAAAATAATTAATTAAGATAAAATACGTATACGGTATGGCAGAACCGTACTCCTAATAGGTTTCTATGCGACATCGTGCCGGCGACGGTGCTTGGCGACACGTCTTTGTCGGTAGGGTGGTAACTAGTCACGGCCGAAGCCTCCCACCAGACCAGACTCGAGCCGGGAATCGAACCCAGGACCTCCCACTTAATAATGCGACAGCGCCACTGAGTTCATCAAAGTTGTTTATATATTTTCACAATATATAATCCTATTAGTAATTGGCTCAAAAACCTAACATACTCTGATAAAGAAGAGCTATTGCAAGTTACCAAATAGCATTTATACACATACATACACACACACACACACACACACACAACACACATACCTACACACACTTATTAATTAATTGCATGATAAGTTTTAAGTTTGTATTAGGCACTAACCGTTGTAACCTTTGATTTGTATAAAATAATGAGTCTCGGAAATGAGGGCATGTTAACTGCAACTCAGTTTTTACTAATGCAGTTATCAAGGTCATTTTTTATGTACTGTATTTTCATGTATTTTGTTCCGAATAAAAAAAAAACAAAAAATCGATTAGAATATATATGATACAAGTAAGCAAAACTGGTCTAGTAATCAAGGCTATGTTGGATACAAGTTAAGATAAGGCCTAATGAGGGATTCATAACAATACAAAAAACCCGTATACACTCAACAAAAATAATCGTCGCGACACCACACTGTTCAATGCGAAATAGAAATGAAAATATCTGGCTTGCTTTCTATAAGAGAGAGAGAGACAGACAGAGAAACATGCGACGCCGCACAGCTTACAAGAACAAAAAGTGTCGTGACAACTTTTCGTAACAATTTTTGCCGTCCAGCCCCCTTTCACAACGCGCGATAAGGAACTTCGCTCCAAAATACCTTTATTGTAAGATTTAAAAAGAAAGGAAAAATGACAATTTCTTCTACTGCAATAGAATATTCTCTTAGAACTAATCTAACAAAGTACTACGTATATCTATATATAAACGTATCCTACATTTTTGATATCAGTCATGGTAAACATCTATTTTCCTGAATGTTGGTATTTGCCATAAACATTGTTAGGTATAAACACAATGAAGATTAAATAACGTTTTTTTTTTTGTAAATATGTAAACAGAAACAATACACTTCACACGTCTTTGAGAACATTATGGAGAACTCTCAGGCGTGCAGGTTTCCTCACGATATTTCCCTTCACCGTTGAAGCAAGTGATATTTTAATTGCTTAAAAACGCACATAGCTTCGAAAAGTTAGAGGCACGTGCCGACATTTCAATAATTTTTCTATATCTGCACATTTATTTTCTTTTTTAAATCAAACACTGAGTTCTCGTTAATATCTTACAGTATCGTCTCTTTTTTTCAGTATTTTCAAGTTTAATACGAAAACCGGAATTATGATAAGATAAAAGTATAAATAATGTTTTTTTTTATTGTTTTTATCTGTAGAATAACTTTAGGACATGAGGTAGTAACAGATACAAATAGGTATTATATATATATATATATATATATATATATATATATATATATATATATATATATATATATATACATAACTAATACAATTTTACTAACAGATACAAATAGGTAAAGTATAACTAATACATTAACCGCTAATTTAAACCGTGCAAAGCTTTTCACTGCATATTAAAGCCCGTTACGTCCATTACTGGTCGCACTGTACTGTGCGGTAGTACGGAGTTTTATTAAAAACTATTTAACCGCGAGATTATCGTAAACCGTACCTAAATGTTGAACTATATGTATAAAGTAGGAAATACGGAATTAACTAACTAACAAAGCAACGCTAAACTACACTTGAAATGTACTAGAGGGAGATTTGTGAGCAAAGTTAAGGATTAATAGATTCTTTAAGAAGCAGTGATAGCCTAGTGGTCAGCCTCCTAATCCGAGGTCGGGGTTCGAATTCGGTAACGCACCTCTAATTTTCAGAGTTATGTGCGTTGTTAAGCAATTAACATATCACTTGCTTCAACGGTGAAGGAAACATCGTGAGGAAACCTGCACGCCTGAGAGTTCTCCATAATGTTTTCAAATGCGTGTGAAGTCTGCCAATCCGCATGGCCGCTATGGCCAAACCCTTCTCATATTGAGAGGAGACCCGTGGTCTGTAGTGAGTCGGTAATGGGTTGATCAAGATGATCATGACGAGATGCTTTAAGGATAGATTCTTTAACGAAGACGACGCTGAATAATATGTAATTAAAAAGGAATGAAAATTAGTTCACATATTATAATATTTTTAGTTTACATATTTTGAAAATATTCATCATTAATCTCATTTCAAATAATCTTTTTTCAAATAGTCCTTTAAAAGGCACTTTTATATAATAGTTTACATATTAGTGATTTAATGGTGATAACTACACTCGTAAACTTAAAACTAAACTGAGGGTTCCAAACGCGTCCGCTCTAAGAAGCCCACAACAAACTTAGCCAGTTAAATTTTCTTTTTGTTATCACCATCTCACATGCCACTTAAAATTATATTAAGAGCTATCTTCTTATAGCAATAGTTCATACCCATGCTTATTTATCTAATACATACCTTCCTTATTTAATTAATAAGACATTCGCAGGCAGAGTTCCGTTAAGCTTAAACCGGAATCCTGGGTTTTAATACCGGAATTACAATAACACCAAGGAGAATTATAGTTATTGCTTTTATGCCTAGAGTACCACATTCGGTGCTTAAGGAAGCAAAATATAGAAATAAACATGTATACATAAGGCTAAATGCAATACAATTTTACATTAACTGCAAATTTAATCCATGAAACGCGGTTAACTGCATATTAAATTGCAGATTGTTACTTCCATTAAGAGTCTTACTCCACTATACAGTAATGCATGGAGTTATTAAAAACGGTTTTACACGCGAAAAATGTAATTGTAAAATTTACCTACCGTTGCAATTCTCGTTAGGCAAGAATATTTTAACCGAGCACCTTTATTTAAACTTACCGATACCAGCTATTGCGTTCCGTAAGACTCACGTAAAATACACAAAATAAGCACTAGAAAGCGATTTTTTTTCAACTACAAGTTAGCCCTATTAGATATCGGATCACCAAATCCTACTAATATTGTAAATGTGAAAGTATGGATGTTTGGATGTTTGTAACTCAATCACGAAAAACAGCTGAACATATATGGAAAAGAAGATGTACTTTCTACTCGTATACTGATGTCTCAAATGGTTCCCGTGGGAAGATTAAAAATAGTTAACGAGCGAAGCTTTGTACCCAATTCTGAAGTCCACAGAGACGAAGTCGTGGGCAGAAGCTAGTATAATTATAATTGGCAGCTAGAAATAGCCTGAAATATGATAAAGATCGGTTTTTTACCTTTACCTGTGCAATTTTTTTCAGTTTTACTTTCATAACAAACTCTGTGGGACTACAAAGAATATTGGAAGATAAAAATAAACGAACCAGTCGAAACGTTCTTGAGATTTTTCTCTAAAAAATATTTGACGATTCATTGTTATTTTTATAAACTATCTTGCTAATTATCCGGGGACATAGCCCCTAAAGTATTTTTGCCAGCTTCTCTCTCAATGTTAACTCAATTTGTGTATAATTAATTTCAGCGTCTTGTTAATTTAACGTGAAATGTTAAAACCTTTACACTATGAAATAGAAACTGATATGTATTGAAAATATTAATATGAGAACCTTACGTGTAAACTTATATTATTTCATTTGAGACACTAAAACAATTGATTAGATAGGTATCTCATGTTATATAGTCTCCAACCAATATATATATATATATATATATATATAATGTCCACTAAAAGTTAGCCCTTGACGGCAATCTCAGCTGATGGTAAGTGATGATGCAGTGTAAGATGGTAGCGGGCTAATCTATTAGGGGTTTGGTAAACCCACACTCCCAACTAATGGTGATAACAAAAAGAAAATTTGCCTGGCTAAATTTGTTGTGGACACCTTCTTAGACCGGGGCGCGTTTGGAAACCTCACAGCTTTAGTTTTAAGTTTACGAATGTAGTCATCACCTTCAAATCACTACTATGTAAATTATTGACGCGTCAAAAGTGCCTTTTAAAGGACTATTTGAATAAAGATTATTTGAATTTGAATTTAACTGCGTTTATATGAGTTGTGATTTACCATAAACCACAATTAATACACTAAAATATCTCACAATATGGCCCACCAAACTACACGAGCTATACTTGGATAAAAAAGTGTAAAACTACTGCCACCTTTATTAACTTGGAAAGTACACTAGACGTACTGAAGCCTACATTTTCTCAAGTGCTAGTGGAATCGTAAAAACGTCAATGTACAGTTCTTTACGACATCAGAAACAACCACACGTAAAAGAAACCGTTGACTCTAGTTCTTATATTGTTTTAACTTAAAGGTTATATTCTTTCAACTGTTTTTTGATGAAATTTAAAGTGTTTCTGTAATCTGTCACCTACTTTATGACGCTGTAAAAAGAAATGCAGGAATACCTTGATACTGTATTCGGACACTTGAAGGCGTTCCGTTTTGCATTTCCCAAGTCGATTTTGTGACAGATTTTTCTTAGCATTTTTATAGACTACAAGTTAGCCCTTGACGGCAATCTCACCTAGTGGTGAGTGATGATACAGTCTAGGATGGTAGCGGGCTAACCTGTTGTGGGTATGGTAAACCCACACTCCTAATTGGTTTCTACGCGACATCGTGCCGGAACGCTAAATCGCTTGGCGACACGTCTTTGTCGGTCTTTGGTAGCATCAGCTTGGAAAAGTTTATTTATTTTATAATAAACTAGGCTCAATTGTGATCAATAAATTAAAAGGTCCTTTTGAAGCGCCAACAACTTACATAGTATTGAATTGATGGTAACTACATACGTAAACTCAAAACTGTAGCTAGTTCCAAACGCGCCCTGGTCTAAGAAGAAGCCCAGAACAACTAATTTTTTTGTTATCACCGTCTCACATGCTATTTAAAATTATATAGAAGCTATCTTTTAAAGCGCTGATAGCCTAATGGTTAGGGCGTCAGCCTCTTAATCAGATATCGGCGGTTCGAATCCGGGCACGCACGCATAACTTTTCAGGGTTATGTGCGTTTTTAAGCAATTAAAATATCACCTGCTTCACGCCATAGAGTTCTCCATAATGTCCTCAAAGGCGTTTGAAGTCTGCCAATCCGCACATGGCCAGCGTGGTGGACTATGGCCAAACCCTTCTCATATTGAGAGGAGACCCGTGCTCTGTAGTGAGCCGGTAATGGGTTGATCATGATGATGATTATGATCTTTTTAGAGCAATATTTCATATCTAGGCTTGCTTATCATTTACATAATCCTTTACACTATAATATTACTTATACACAAGCTTGATCATGAAATAATATAATACCTGACTATTTACTTGTTTATTGATCGAACAAGATCGCTGTTAAACATTTTTGTTTTAAGTAACACTGTAATTTGTAAGCATCTTAAAATAACAACCGCGAAAGAGTAAATAAGAACCAATACATATACATACAATAACAAATTGTTTATATGAAACAATCCTTCTTAAAAGGTACGTATCACGGTATCATTTAATATAAAAAGAAATCTTCCCGTACCGGGAATCGAACCCGAGCCTCCTGGGTGAAAGCCAGGTATCCTAGCCACTGGACCATACGGGATATATCATGTACTGCAAAATTGTTTTACGTATCTTAAAATGAATAGTTTGTTTATTTGATATATATCTTGGATAAGTACGCTGGATCATTCTTTTATCCTGGAACGAAACCGAAGCATTAAAATAAATATTTTTTTGCATGAAATTTTGACTCAATGAATCAATTTTGTAGAAATTTTGTAACACAGATTCTAGAAGGTGTGTGGGTTCTTTCAGGTGTGTGGGCCATCTTTCAGCCAGGTGGAGCGATGACCTTCGAAAAGTGGGAGGCATCGACTGGATGCGAAAGGCCGGAGACAGGAAGACTTGGCGCTGCTTCAAAGAGGCCTATGTCCAGCAGTAATTAAATGTTAGCTGATGATGACGATGATGATGGTGATTATCCTAGAAAAGTAAATAGATATATTACACCTCCTAATGAGAGGTCGGGGATCCGTTCACTGGTACGCACCTCTAGCTTTCGGAGTTATGTGAGTTTTAAGCAATTAAAATATCACGTGCTTCAACGGTGATGGAAAACATCGTGAGGAAACCAATGATGATGATGATCTCTGAAAATCCTGAAAAGATTTTTATAACTATGGCTATGTTTTTTTTTTATTATAACAATATTTCATACCCATGCTTGTTTTCGTTTAACTTTGCACTATAATGGGACTTTTCTACAAGCTTACGTTTTATATAAACTTTGAACTTATTGAGAGATTTCCCAGTAATTGAATAAAGAAATCTAAAATTGTATGCCTTCTTCTGATTTTATTTAGTCTAGTAGCGTACGACACATGTTTATTTTTACTTTTAATTTTAATATTGTTGCTTAAAATTTTAATTGGATTCTATTATGTTCCTATGGATATAAATAATATGCTAAATAAGAATTATTAGTAGCTAGCTAGTGTCCATGACTTCGCTTCGTTTCGATTAAGGGTTTATGGTAATAACTGCTGTAAGATAAATATGTTTAGAGTTTAAGATGTGTCATAGGGTTATTCTAGACAATACACCGGAATCTCCGACGTCGATGAGCTCCGTAGTGTAGTGCGCGCGCTGTCGCATTATAAAGTTGGAGGTCCTGGGTTCGATTCCCGGCTCGAGTCTGGTCTGGTGGTAGGCTTCGGTCGTGGCTAGTTACCATCCTACCACAAAGATGTGTCGCCAAGCGATTAAGCGTTCCGGCATGATGTCGCGGAGAAACCTGCGGAGTGTGGGTGTACCTTACCCCAAACGGTTTAGCCCGCTTCCATCCTAGACTGCATAATCACTTACCACCAGGTGAGATAGCCGTCAAGGGCTAACTTGTATAGTACTTGTATGTAAAATACAAACAAACCACTGCGTTATAGCTCCCTTTTGAACTTATTTATTTTAACCAAATTTACGTACAAACTATTATGGATTTAACTCCAAAAATTACGGAATTCCATACATAGTTTCATCCCCTATTTAACACCCGTACGGGTACGATATTGGAATTCCTGAAACTCGCTCAATTCATCACCGAATGGCATATACATGACAACTTTTTACAACAACCTTACATCTTGTCTATATCTTAAATGAAACCTGTGTGTCTATGTGTGTGTTAAGCTATCTATGTCAAAAACTGGGCAATAGTGAGTCAGTCAGTGAGTCATGACTATTTTTTATATGATAAAATTTGCAATGACAAGTGTTTTTGTACAGATAGTAGTATAGAATGCCGATCCTGCAGCACCTCGGGGGTGCTGCAGGATCGGCAAAATAAAACCCCCGGCAAAAAAATTTTTTTGGAGAAATTCTAATAAGATTCCAATTAGATTCCACTTCAACGATTTTCCAGTTAAACTCCTATGCCGATTTTGGCGCCTAGGCTTACCTAACCTAATCTAACCTAAACCTTACAGCCCCCCGGATTGATTCCACATAAGATTCTTGTAAGGGATAAAACTTCTAACCTAACCTAACCTAACCTACCCTAAACTTAACAGCTAGACGAATTGAACGATCTTTACGGGAACAACACGTTTGTACCGCGCCACGCCCTTAAAAGCGCGACTATAATCACGAGAATAAATCGCAAAAGTGAAAAATTTCAAGTGGCGCCTGGAGTGTCGTACATCAAAACACGCGGAATTAAACGGCGCACCTAATAGTGAAAGTGCTATTCAAATCGGGGATACCAGTGCCGAAAAAAAGTGGGAAAATAGTGAAAAGTGAATAATTAAAAATCTTTAAAATATTATGCTGCGCGATCGGTTGCGGCAACTCCTACTTATTTTTCAGTATTCCGGGGTCCTACCATCGCGGCTCACCTTCCGGCACCGAAAACCAAAATTTTCCGACCACAGGGGCGAAGAAAAACGCAGAAAAATAAAAACCACGTGGTGGCTAACTCTGCCCCTGGACCTGCGCAGAAGATTCGGTAAGCGCCGCCAGATTCTCACTAGAAAGACAAACCCAACGACATATCGCTCAAGAAACTGCCGCCAGCGGTTACTTAGGAAAAGCGGGGGAAAAATTCCAGTGTTGTTCAAAAATTAATTGCGGGTAAGGTTTAGGTTAGATTAGGTTAGGTAAGCCTAGTCTTACCTAACCTAATCTAACCTAGGCCTAGGCGCCAAAATCGGCATAGGAGTTTAACTGGAAAATCGTTGAAGTGGAATCTAATTGGAATCTTATTAGAATTTATCCAAAAAAAAAATTGCGGGGGTTTTTTTTGCAGCACCTCGGGGAAGAAATGCTGCAGAATCGGCATTCTATACTACTACAGATTAAGTTTCTATTAGAAACCTCACCGCGGCAACTGCAGATACCAGATGGATAACTAAGTTCGCAGTTTAGCTGATGACTAACTTAACTTCTAGTAACTCCGTGCGGAACGCTCAGCGTGTTCCACAAATCGAATACATAAAACTAATTATTGGAGTCGTGCTCTGAGCGGCGGATTAATTTGAAACTCTGCGAGTACGTCTCTATAAACGGCCTTTGATATTCATGAATCTACTACTAAATACTGAACGTTATGTTGAATGGGTAAGATGGGTAAGTTGGGTTTCGAGAAATACGCTTATGGCATTCCCATACTATATCGACAAAACGAAGATTTCGCTTAAATTATTGCACTGAAATTTAAGTTTTGTCATCTGTCATAATATGGTGTATGAAGGGTTAGACGCGTGGCCAACGCGTCAATCGATAATTCTCTCGTGGTATATATCTACTACTGGTGAAATCCTAGGGGGCTCCACCCAACAATGTGAAAAAATTACTTTTTGACTGCGTTATTGTAAGGAAAACCTTTTGCCTCTATAATAATTGATTACCCACAGGTAAACTAAAATTACTGCTTGTAAATGTGAATTAAATTTATATTCCTACGTATAAAAGGCACCCAGTTCAGAGGGTATTTAAAATAAATAAATTATTTTTAATTAGTTAATTCTAACTCTTATCAAATTATTATTTACGTTCAAATTTAACAGCTAACTTGAATCACGTAAACAATATGAAATTGAATATAATAATATATAAATATTTACACCGCTGCAATGGTCATCAAAGTATATATCGCATCAGCCAAGAATCGGACATGGTACGTAGGTATTAAGGTGCAATTTAGCTTGATCATTTAATGGTTAGGTATATTCATATTGGGTTACATTAACATGAAAAGAGTGCTATATCTGTAAATTACTAAAAAGTAATATAATCTATTCTGTCGTTAAATTAAATAGCTAAGAAAACGTTTATTGATAAAATTTACATGTTTGTCTCATTTCAATTCTCCATTACATTAGCTTTATGAGACTTTTTTTGATCGAGACATTTTCTAAAAAAACATATTTTCGTCACGATGAACTTGGTGACACGCCGTGAAGCTAAAAGCACACTCTCGCTAAGTGGTGTTCCAAAAGTACTTAGTGACAGTTTAACGTACCAATATTCTTATGCCTTTATACTTTTGCAAGTACAGCGAAGTGAAATGTGACAATTAATTGAAAAGTCTATGTAAGTTTGCGTACACTCAAAAGTCATTTTCTTTCTTAAAAAGAGAATTAATGCCGCAGGTTTATTTTGTGTTGAGGTGCCAGGTCGGGTAACCTCCACGTGTGCCCGGGTGCTGTGGGTCCCTCTTGGTTCGTCCGGGGGGAAGAGCGGCATTCGGGCCGGTGCAACCTTACCAGGTAAAAATTAACAATAACATCGGTTAACAATTTCTTTTGTAGGATATTGTTAGCCGATGGCTAATGACCCGACGCGGTGGGGGTCTCCACGCGTCTTTCAGACTCTCAGGAAGGTCTGCTACGTTGGACACCCGCTGGTGGAGATGCGGTTTTATGCGAAAGTTTTCCCGTGGCTCCACCATACAGCGGTGAGTAGGAACACGTGGGAGTTTTAGTCAGTAGGAGTCTGACCTAACCTCTGAGCCCCGTGGCATAGAGGTATCCATGAGGATTAAAAAATAAAATATAATATAGATTAAATAATCATGAAACATTACAATGCAAAAACATAATCATCATCATGATCAACCCATTGCCGGCTCACTACAGAGCACAGGTCTCCTCTCAATATGAGAAGGGTTCGGCCATAGTCCACCACGCTGGCCATATGCGAATTGGCAGACTTCACACGCCGTTGATTAAATTATAGAGAACTCTCAGGCGTGCATGTTTTCTCACGACGTTTTCCTTCACCTTTGAAGCAAGTGATATTTTAATTGCTTAAATACGCACATGACTCCGAAAAGCTAGAGGTGCGTGCCCGGGTTCGAACCCCCGACTTCTGATTAGGAGGCTGACGTTCTAACCACTAAGCTATCACAGCTGCGAAAAAATATACATATATATATATATATATAATTATTCCGTTAAAATTAATCGCTCACTCACACAATCACGCAAGCAATGTATAACGCAAGTAATATTATTGTAATATTGGCGACGTTCTTGTTTCAGAATTTTCAACCTTATTTTAGAGGCTTTACAAATATTATACAACACCGCCTCAAACGACTGAGAGAAGCCCTCTGTACTGTACGATAAAAGCTTATAGATTCCCTGAGTTAAGAATATTCTACATAATGAAAGTAAAATGTCACAATATTTTCATACTTGCGCGACGATAAAACATTTTGCTGGAGAATGAAATAGGTAAGTACTTGGTAATGAGGGCACTGTAGACAAAGGCAGACAACGGCTTTGGGTAAAAAATAATGCTTATCAAAATATTTCCCTAATCTGATTAGAGGTCTGAAGGCAAAAGGCACTTTTGTTAAATACGGTTTTCCTGCAATTGCGTCCATGTTTCTAGAAGTTTTTCATTTGTATTTCCGGAATAATTAATAGTCTAAAGATGTACAAGATTTCCAGTACAATACATCAATGTCATTAATTAAACCGTACTGTCATAAAATTGGTAATTTTTTTGTAATAGTTTTCTGGTAACACAATTTTGGGGATTTTTCTTTTCAAATAATATTTGATTTTCAGTGGACTTCGCTTAGAGTGCCATCTACCGGCTCCGTTAAAACAAACCGATGCAATGAATAAGTCACTGTAAATATATTGACATGATATGAAATGAAAATACGCTTTATTGTTTACCACACGAAAGTAATACAAGCCAGAAAAATAGGCTCAAAATTCATAAATAAATTTGTATTTCTCATAGAAACTTTTTCAAGACGATGTTGGCAACAAAAACGCACATTAAGTTCTCATGTAACGGTATGATATGATAATCTCCTATCAACGCTAATGTGCGGTAATAAGGTCTATTTGAGCTTGAACGTACAATGGTTAGGTATAAACTCGGTTGTATACTACGAAATTAATGCCTAACAGTATCTCATCTAAAAATCTAACGTTAATTAGAGGCTTACACGTGAAACTGTTAATAAAATTATTGTCATATCATCATGATCGACCCATTCTCGGCTACACTACAGAGCGCGGTTCTCCTCTCAGTAGGAGATGGTTTTGGCCATAGTCCACCACGGTAGACTTCACACGCCTTTAAGATCATTACGGAGAACTCTCAGGCGTGCAGATTCCCTCACGGTGTTTTCCTTCACCGTTGAAGCATGTGATATGTTAATTGCTTAACAACACACCTAACTTCAAAAAGTTAATTGTGCGGGTTCGAACTCCCGACCTCGCATTAGGAGGCTGACGTCCTAACCACTATACATTGTCATATAGCTAATCTCATTACATTATTTTTGTTATGTAAATCCGTCTGTATACCTGACCATTGTGCATTAAAAACTAAAAAGCATCAAAATGCCGCCTGTTTTATGAACACCTTTCTAATGAAATGAATGACAATAATAGATCTCCATTTTGCAGTACCCCAGAAAGACATAAAATAATGTTCAAGACTGAAGTCGTACTAAAACGTTATCATGAGTCAGGAGTTCCGGAACGATGTAGCAGCCGATAAGGAAAAGCCGTTCACAAGCGTTCCGAACTTTATTGCCTTTTGAGGGTAGGTAGTAAAATGTTGATTACTGCGAGTTGAAGTTTCCAACTGAACTTAGAACTGTTTGAACTAGCTGAAAATCTATTCTCTATTTTTCGTGCTGTAATTATAACTTTGACGTTTTCCGATTCACTTTTTTTATATGTTTAAATGAAGAATGAGCTACCTTTTTTTATACACTACTAGTTAGCCCTTGACGGCTATTTCACCTGATGATGATGCAGTCTGAGATGGTAGCGGGCTAACCTGATAGAGGTACGGTAAACCGATACTCTTAATTGGTTTGTCTTAATTAGTGGTAACTAGCCACGTCCGAAGCCTCCCACCAGATCAGACTCGAGCCGAGAATCGAACTCATGACCTCCAATTTTATAATGTAGTAAATTGACAATAGTATGACAGTAAATTATTAAACTTGTTAAGATTCTGTGCGCGATTGGCTATGGAAAGTGGACTTGTTATATAAGATCTTTTGAAACGTCAAGCTTGTTTATCTTTAGTGAAGAAGTTGACAAGAATCTCCGCTGTTGCTAGTCCACGTGACCAACATTATCTATTATAACTAATTCAAAATTCAAATTCAAATAGTCCTTTAAAAGGCACTTTTGACTTAATTTACATAGTAGTGATTTGATGGTGGTAATTACATTCGTAAACTTAAAACTAAAGCTATGAGGGTTCCAAACGCGCCCTGCTTTTAGAAGCCCGCAATAAACTTAGCCAGGTAAATTTTCTTTTTGTAATCACCATCTCTCATGCCTCTTAAAATTATATTAAGAGCTATCTTATTAGAGCAATAGTTCACACCCATGCTTGTTTATCATTTACATAATCCTTTACACTAAAGCTTTACACTATAGTAGGACTTTTCTAAAAGCTTACGTTTTATATTAACTTTGAACTTATTGAGAGACATCCCAGAAATTTGTTATAAAATTGTATACAATTGTACCTTAAAATGAATTTCAAATTTTTTGTAGGAGACTATGTAGAGTCTATGTGTGTATGTAGAGTCTGGTCTGGTGGGAGGCTTCGGCCGTGACTTATTACCACCCTACCGACAATGGCGTGTCGCCAAGCGATTTAGCGTTCCGGCACGAGTGGTGTAGAAACCAATTAGGAGTATGGATTTTCCATACCCCTAACAGGTTAGCCCGCTACCATCTTAAACTGCATCATCACTTATCATCAGGTGAGATTGCCGTCAAGGTCTAACAAGTACTGAAAAAAAAACGTGCAAAATAGAAACCCTGATTCTTCGTTCAAATTCTTTGTACAGGTTTCTTTACGGTCTTTTATCTCTCACGTTTCCATAACGTATCAATCACTCGACATAATCGTTCCGATTTGTAGACCCTTTTCAATTTTTTTGCCTTTCTTGATGTATTATAACTGCCGTATTTGCATAGGAGTGTTTTATCGCTTATGATGTAGGTTGGGCGGTTCTATTGGGAGCTGACTGTCTGAGCTTTATACGTTAAGAATAAAGAGTAGGTGCTTTATGTATACAGCTAATATTCAATAGTATAATCATTATTATACTATTGAATATTTTGAAGTGATGATAGCCTAGTGGTTAGGGCGTCCGCCTCCCAATCAGAGGTTTAATCGGGGGTTCGAAACCGAGCACGCATCTCTAATTTTTCAGAGTTATGTGCGCTTTTAAATAATTAAAATATCACTTGCCTCAATGACGAAGGTTAACATCGTGAGGAAACCTGCACGCCTGAGAGTCCTCCGTAATGTTCTCAAAAGACGTGTGGAATCTGTCAATCCGCAAATGGCTAGCGTGGTGGACTATGGCCAAACCCTTCTCATATTGAGAGGAGACCTGTGCTCTGTAGTGAACCGGTAATGGGTTGATCACGATGAACAGGTTAGCCCGCTACCATCTAAGATTGCATCAGGTGAGATTGCCGTCAAGGGCTTACTTGTAGTGGATAAAAAAAAAATAACATAGGCTGATGTGCAATTGGAACCGCAGTCGTCAAAATTGCATTGGTCATCACAATCTTTCACAGCCCCGTTAGATGAACCGTTGCAGCGTTTACGTTTATTATCCATTTGTCACACAAAAGTGCTGGTACTGCACATCTGCAATACAATTACCGCTGACAAATGAAGTTGGCAAACGTGTCGAAAGCACTGGAGCTTTGCAGTTACTTTTGAACGCAGAGTGCCTGAAATGCTACGACGTAAGTTGGGGGGTGGTACAAGTGGAGGTTACCTCGCAGTATATATATATATATATATATATATATATATATATAACCATTGAACGGTTAAGACTGCGAGGTAACCTGTGCGAGGTGCGAGGTAATATATATATATATATATATATTGGCCGTACGGGAAACCTCAATCTCACGGGGCATATATGTATATATAGCTAATCAGCAATATATGTATATATAGCTAATTTCCCGTGAGATTGAGGTTTCCCGTACGGCCAATGCCCTGCTTCAGAAAGTAAGCTACGGGGAAATGTCAAATTGCCGATTTTCGTGGCTCAAAATTAAAAAACATAGGACTTTCATACAAATTTCAAACCCCTATTTATCCCCTTCAGGGTAGATTTAGATGAAAAAAAATTCCAACCATATATTTTTACGCCCTAAAATCATCGTCCCCTATTTTACCACCCTTAACAGGTAATATTTAAAAAAAATTGATGTATATGTTTTTTATTAATCTTAATGCAAATTTTTGTGTCTGTAACTCTAAAAACAAAGTAATTTCATACAAACTTCCAACCCCTATTTTAACCCCTTAGGGGTGGAAATTCCAAATATCCTTTCTTAGCTGACATCTCTTAACTATCAACCACCTACTTGCTGAATTATAGCTTTATACATACAATAGTTTTTGAGATCTCGTGTTTAATCAGTAAGTATGTAAGTAAGTGACCTTTCGCTTAAAAAACGCACATAACCGAAAAGTCAGAGGTGCTCGGATCGAAGCCCCGACCTCTGATAAGGAGGCAGACGTCCTTACCACTATGCTATCACTTACCATCAGGTGAGATGCAGTCAAGGGCTAACTTGTGGTGAATAAAAAAAAAAAAATCATAGGTTTCTTTCTTTTTGTTTCAAGTAGAAGTTCAATATTTCGCTATATACAATATTAACAATTTCTGGGGTATATAAGTGAATTCTGAGCTTTGATCATGTGGCATACGCTTTACAGGATAAGCGCCGCTCGCGTCTGTGGCTTACCCCAAATGTACCGTGCACGTCACGTTTTCCACTAGACTTGCTGTCAGGAAACAAAGAGCAAAGTAGTCGTCTAGACTTCAAGTCCGCTGCACGCACGACTACTGCATTGATGCAGTTTTGTTACTCACCTCAATAATATGACAACATACTATATCAGCATGAAGATATTATCAAAGGCAACATAGTATATCGTATCAGAATGAAGATATTTTCAAAGACAACATAGTATATCGTATCAGAATGAAGATATTTTCAAAGACAACATAGTATATCGTATCAGAATGAAGATATTTTCAAAGACAACATAGTATATCGTATCAGAATGAAGGTATTTTCAAAGACAACATAGTATATCGTATCTGAATGAAGATATTTTCAAAGACAACATAGTATATCGTATCAGAATGAAGATATTTTCAAAGACAACATAGTATATCGTATCGGAATGAAGATATTTTCAAAGACAACATAGTATATCGTATCAGAATGAAGATATTTTCAAAGACAACATAGTATGTCGTATCAGAGTGAAGATATTATCAAAGGCAACATAGTATATCGTATCAGAATGAAGATATTATCAAAGACAACATAGTATATCGTATAAGAATGAAGATATTTTGAAAGGCCAAATGCTAGCTGTGATAGCCTTTTTTTTCCCCCGCTGGGAAATGCTTTTACGCATCCCCTCCGGAGGCGACGCAGGCAAGACTGCGTCGCTTCCGACGGGGTATGTGGGACTCCCCGGCGGCCAGTCTGGCGACCAGAATACCCACTAAAACCCAGCGATGCTCCTTCGCGTCACCTGGTGGCTGGGTCACGGGAACACTGATGCACCCACCCCTCCACGGGGGGCCTATATTAACCCCCGAGCTCCGTCCGAGGCGCGCCAGGACCATTGGACGCGCCTCCCGACCCGTGGATTAGGCTCGATGGGTGAGGATGCCTCTCATCCATCACCCGGAGCTCCTCGTCAGGGGGGCAGGCGGCGATCGTGCGCCCGTCGGCTGCGCCCCACCCTATGCTGTGATAGCCTTGAAGCTAGGATGTCCAGCTCCTAATCAGAGTGTCTCAGTCAGTTTCTGTCAGAGTTTTTTTTTAAACACCATTATTTTTTTTTAAATTATTTATTGTGAACAAAATACATGAAAATACAGTATAATTAAAAAAAAAACAAAATTCAAAATAATCTTTATTCAAATAGTCCTTAAAAAGGCACTTTTGACGCGTCAATAATTTATATAGTAGTTATTTCATGGTGATAACTATATTCGTAAACTTAAAACTAAAGCTATGAGGGTTCCAAACGCGCCCCGGTCTAAGAAGAAGCCCACAAAAAACTTAGCCGGGGACAACAAACTTAGCCGGGGATATATAAAAATAACCTTGTTAACTGCATTAGTAAAAACTGAGTTGCAGTTAACAGGCCCTCATTTCCGAGACACGTTATTGTATACAAATCAAAGGTAACAACGGTTAGTGCCTAATACAAACTTAAAAACTTACCATGATTTGGCCCTTGACGGTCTCTGAATATATGGTAAGTTATGATGCGGTCTAAGATGGTAGCAGGCTACCCTGTTAAGGGTATGGTGAGCCCAAACTCCTAATTGGTTTCTATGCGACATCGTGCCGGAATGCGAGATCGCATCGCTGGGCGTCACGTCTTTGTCGGTAGGGTAGGTTGTAGTGTAGATCCCGGAGCTTCCCACTGTTTTATGCTGATGGTGACCACCGCGGGGGTTTTAGTCGGTAAAAATCCCACATAACCCGAGCTTTTTCCCCAAAGCAATAGTCGGGTATCTCACTAGGAGATTTCCCCCCCGTAAACAAAAAAAAAGGGTAGGTTGTAGTCTAGTAGAGTAGGTAGGGTGGTAACTAGCCACGGCCAAAGCTTCCCACCAGACCAGACTCGAGCTGGGAATCGAACCCAGGACCTCCAACTTTATAATGCGACAGCGCACGCAGTGTACTACGGAGGTCATCTTCTGAATGCCTCTGTTAAATTGAGACACAATAATTTTTTTCAGTTTAAAAAGACAGAAAATTTATTTATTCTCATATGGTGTTACACACAGTACATCTTATTCTAATCAGAAATTTTGTCTGTCTGTAACACCAACTAAAAAGGGTGTACAGCTCAGCATATTATGTCGTGTCTTGTATGAAAAACACGTCGCTGATTTTCAGCTGAGACCAGAGTGACGTCACAACAAAAGAAAACAAATGACAAGTAACGAGGAACGAAAGAAATTGCAAAACATATAGCTATTAGATGATATAAATATAATTTATTGAAGGGATATAGGTGTATGGGTATGTATATCATGATCAACCCATTCTCGGCTCACTACAGAGCACGGGTCTCTTCTCAATATGAGAAGGGTTTGGTCATAGTCCATCACGCCGGCCATGTGCGGAATGGCAGACTTCACACGCCTTTGAGAACACTATAGAGAACTCTCAGGCATGCAGGTTTCCTCAGATGTTTTCCTTCACCATTGAAGCAAGTGATCTTTTAATTTTTTTTTAAACGCCGAACCGTCGACCTCTGATTACGAGGCTGACGCCCTAACCACTAGGCTATCACCGCTTGTATGTATATAAATAAATCTAAATATATAATAATTTAATATATCGTGTTTTTCGTCTTATTTTTGCAGGTACAACGCTGATTGCATCGGTTTAGCCTTCAGCTAAAAAGTAATTTAAGCGAACGTCATCATAATAAATCTGAATAAGAATATCTTTAAACCCCTCGAGGGTTTATGGAATAAAGCAATAAATTATTCATACAATACAATCAAGTATAAATTTGATATTATTTAGTAACTTTTTTGTTTTATTATATAAATTTAAATTTAAATTTTCAAATTCAAATAATCTTTATTAAAATAATCCTTTAAAAGGCGCTTTTGACGCGTCAATAATTTTCATAGTAGTGATTTGATGGTGATAACTACATTCGTAAACTTAAAACTAAAGCTATGAGGGTTCCAAACGCGCCCCGGTCTAAGAAGAAGCCCACAACAAACTTAGCCAGGTAAATTTTCTTTTTGTTATCACCATCTCACATGCCACTTAAAATTATATTAAGAGCTATCTTATTAGAGCAACATTTCACACCCACGCTTGTTTGTCATTTACGTAATCCCTTACACTATAGTAGAACTTTCCTACAAGCTTATATACAAACTACAAGTTAGCCCTTGACGGCAATACCACCTGATGGTGAGTGATGATGCAGTCTAAGATGCTAGCGGGCTAATCTGTTTACATTTGGTAAAGGCATATTCCTAATTGGTTTCTACGCGACATTGGAACGCTAAATCACTTGGCGACACGTCTTTGCTGAAATTCAAGTCTTCGTCATTGCTGAAGACTTGAGCCGGGAAGCGAACCTAGGACCTGCGATACCTAGTTGAACAGGTCAACCACTTCGCCTACAAAGCATTTAGTTACAATTAATGGATACCGCAAAATATTTATTTAATACACAGAATATTTCTTAGAAATTCTAAGATTTCTTTCAGTCATTCAGTATACCATAATACCCTTCCCCGTTTTAATATCAAAATTTTCTAAACGAAATACGGTCAACAACCTTCTTTTTATAAAACCCTGCAGGGCCACGACTTCGGTTCATAAGCGACCGCTTAGTGTCCTGTTACAATCGGCAATAAGCTCACAGTGTAACATGTGTATCGACGTAAGATGACAGAAGGTACATTCGCGTCATCCGAGTATCTCACGAGACTGAAATCACGTCATCATGATCAACCCATTACCGGCTCACTACAGAGCACGGGTCTCCTCTCAATATGAGAGGGGTTTGGCCATAGTCCATCACGCTGGCCATGTGCGGATTGGCAGACTTCACACACCTTTGAGAACATTATGGAGAACTCCCAGGCGTGCAGGTTTCCTCACGATGTTTTCCTTCACCGTTGAAGCAAGTGATATTTTAATTGCTTAAAATACGCACATAACTCCGAAAAGTTACAAGTGCGTGTCCGGATTCGAACCACCGACCTCTGATTAGGAGGCTGACGCCCTAACCACTAGGCTATCGCCGCTTCCCACATCACTTATGCGAATTTATCAAACTTTAACCCGTAATCATACTTAATATTATAAACGCGAAAGTTTGGAAGTATGGATGGATGGATGCTTGTTACTCTTTCACTTATAAACTACTGAATGGGTTTTTATGAAACTTTACAATAATATAGCTCATAAATCAGAATAACACATAGGCTACAATTTATAAATATTTGGATGAGTTGTAAATAAGTGTCATGTAGGTAGGGAAAAATCTACCATCTGCGTGATAATTTTATCATCTCATAATGTTAGTTCTTTTCAACGCCACGCTAATATGAGCTACTTGAAAGACTAATCCTGCGTAGACAAAGTCGCGGGCATCAGCTAGTTTAAGCATATTTATATCTAAATACCAATGGATGGAATAAATCTCATTGAAATTCGTCGCTAATGCGCATTTATTAAACCGTAAAATTATATGAAAATAACAATAAATGTCATGGACATTTACGGCTAGTGAAATAAAATTTGGATTCTCTTAATTTGAGAAAACCTTCATTGACTGTTGTACGACGTCTGTAAAACTAGTATACCAGCTTTTACGCGCCACTTCGCTCGCATTGAAGGCATTAAATAAGTATTAGAGATCATTAAAATAGAAATGAATCAATACGATAACTATATTTTAACAAACCTTTTTTTTATCATTCGTATAAAAAATATGTATATTTTTATTGCACAATATAAGGACAAACAAAAGAAAAGTACCAAAAATAAATTAAAAACAAAAAAGCAAAACCTTTTTTGTTTTTAATTTTTCGACCTTATCACTAAAAGAAATCTCTTGCAGGCTACCTTTTCTTTATTATTATACCTTTTCTTTGATTTTGACGATTTTTTTTTCTTTGGGAATAAAGAGTCCCGATCCTTTTTTCAAAAACTTGAAGAATAGATTATGACAGAGTGGTTCTCTAAATCAATCTAAAAGGGACGATGCTGTTTCTGGCATAAATAGCTGTCTACGTGCAATGATGAAGTAGATTTTGTTTTATGAAAAAATGCCTTCGAACTGTGCATTTACTGCTATAAGCTGTGGCCCCGGTATGGGACCGGGAAAAATACATTTTCCTATGAATGGTCCACGCCCGAAAAAAAATATCCGAACATATATTCAGTGATCTAGATTAATGAAAAGATACATAGTAACGACAAGATGTATTACTAGTAAACAACTGTCGATCCTCCCGATCCAGATATATTACGGCTTAGCCGCTTAACCGATAGGGCTATTTTTCTATTGGTTTGACGAAATATCGACAAAATGGTTCGGTTTTTCGTGATATTGTGATAGTTAGATAGGTTAGGACGTCAGCCTCCTAATCAGAGCTCGCGGGTTCGAATCCACGCACGCACCTCTAACTTTTCGGAGTTATGTGCGTTTTTAAGCAATTAAAATATCACTTGCTTCAACGGTGAAGGAAAACATCGTGAATAAACCTGCACGCCTGAGAGTTCTCCATAATGTTCTCAAAGGCGTGTGAAGTCTGCCAAACCGCACATGGCCAGCGTGGTAGACTATGGCCAAACCCTTCTCATATTAACTTTATTTTTTGCTATATTAATTTTAATTTTACTTAGTGGAAATATCAAATTATAATACAATAGTTTCCAATTATACGTTCGATAGCTACGGGAGTTTCACACTCAATATATTGGGATGGTAAGTCTCAAAACAAACTTTAAACTTTTTACAATCATTTGGTCAGCGTTATGTTTTGTCTACACTTGATTGTAGAGAATGAGTACCTTATAGATAAAAGATTAATTGACATTTTGAATAAATGTTTTTTTTTTGTTAATATATTTTTAATTTATAAATTAATTTAATGAATTAAATTAATTAATTAGGTTAATCTAAGTTTTATGTAAAATGTTTGATGTATAATAAATATTTATAAATTAACTTTAAATTTATTCTGTAATATTGCATGCCATAAAGCTTAATTTGGCTGGATGTAATTGTACCTATTAAATAAGACCTACCTATTGGAGAACCCAAATTCGCAATAAAAATTGATTGATTGATACAATATGGTGCCTGGTCTTGCTTCATTATATTTTTATTAAATACTTTGACTGAAACTATAAAAATAGTAACAGAAAGGCAGATAGCCGACTGAAGCTATAAGGTACCGTTAGTACCCCTAAGGTATATCACTATAAAAATGAAATAGTTACTTTACTGATTTAACAGAAGGTAAGAAAATTGGAATGGAAAAATTTAATGGAATTGGTGAGAGCCATGAAAGGCTTAGACTTTATCACATGCCCTTTGACCTTACCCGCTTTGGAGTTGAAAGGATTTCTAAATTTAAATGAAAGAATTGAATTGAATCCTTTTTGTGCTATTCATCTTAATACATGGTGGCATGCTACCGTATACAAAGTAAACGTAAATGTCCCATCAAAGTAATGTTTTATTAAAGGAATGTTCAACCACGGATTTCTTAGTTTAAATTTACTAATTAGATATTTGATGTGTTTAATAATAAATGAGGATAAGGAAGTTTTTTTTTTATTTACCACAAGTTAGCCCTTGACTGCATTTCACCTGATGGTAAGTGATGAAGCGGCCTAAGATGGTAGCGGGCTAACCTGTTAGGGATATGGTAAACTCATACTTCAAATTGGTTTCTACATGACATCGTGCTGGAACGCTAAATCGCTTGGCGACACGTTTTTGTCGGTAGGGTGGTAACTAGCCACGGGCGAAGCCTCCCACCAGACCAGACCGAGCCGGGAATCGAACCCAGGACCTCTAACTTTATAATGGAAGTAATAATTTCTGAGTACCAGTATGACTCGCATTCGCAGGGTTTGGCAAACATAAAAAGAACTCTTTTTTTGTATGGCGTTTCTCATACAAAACCAAAAGGTCTTCCGGCAATTTATGCTCAGGAGGTTAGCTTATTCTTGAACCAGCTGGCAGGTAGGAACCGGCTCCGTAGCTGGGCAGCAATTCGGTAAACACCAAAACGACTGAAGATTATCGTAATTAGACTGAGTTATAAAGAGACATCGCTGATGCGACTTAATTATTACGTAAAACAAGAATACTGAGTAAGCAATATGTGATAGCCTAGTGGTTAGGACGTCAGCCTCCTAATCAGAAGTCGGGGGTTCGAACCCGGGCACGCACCTATAATTTTTCCGAGTTATGTGCGTTTTTAAGCAATTAGAATATCACTTGCTTCAACGGTGAAGGAAAACATCGTGAGGTAACCTGCATGCCAAAGAGTTCTCCATAATGTTCTCAAAGGCGTGTGAAATCTGCCAATCCGCACATGGCCAGCGTGGTGGACTAATTCCAAACCCTTCTTATATTAAGAGGAGACCCGTGCTCCGTAGTGAGCCGGTAATGGGTTGATCATTATGAATATGTGTGTTAGTATTTTAGTGTCAATCGGTCGTAATGATGATGGTGATGAAATGAAGATGATAATCATCTTTTGATTATGAGTAGGTACCATTCGAGAATAAATCCCCGTGTAAATAGAGGATTACAAGTGACATATCACAAGGAAGACATGCCCTGAAGGGTCGACTTACACGCCCGGGAACCTTTTTGTGATCGATAGGTTATAGAAAGGGACGGGGAAATACATGTGTGGCACGAAACGCTGGCAGCCTCATATTTCTACCCCTTTTGGCATATTTATATCATTTATAACTGAAGATATTACCGGAAACGGGTTTTGATAGTTCTTTCTTTGAAGATTTATCATATATATAGTACACTTAAGTTATGATAGCCTAGTAGTTAGGACGCCCGCCTCCTAGTCAGAGGTTGGGGATTCGATCCCGGGCACGAACGTACCTCTAAATTTTTGGAGTTATCTGCATTTTTAAGCAATTAAAATATCACTGGTTTCAACGGGAAGGAAAACATCGTGAGGGAACCTGCATACCTAAGAGTTCTCCTTAATACTCTTAGATTCTTTGTCTGGTGGGAGGCTTCGGCCGTGGCTAGTTACCACCCTACCGACAAAGAAATGTCGCCAAGCGATTTAGCGTTCCGGCACGATGTCGCGTAGAAGCCAATTAGGTGCGTGGGCTTACCATAATCCTAACAGGTTAGCCCGCTACCATCCTAGACAGCATCATCACTTACCACCATGTGAAATAGCCGTCAAGGACTAACTTGTAGTAAATAAAAAAAACTTTATTTAAATGATCCTTTTAAAGGCACATGATGGTGATAATTGTAACGACAATCAAACACGGGCGTGGATGCTAACTGACTTTATTCTTATATTTACCTTAACACCTTATTCATCATCATGATCAACCCATTACCGGCTCACTACAGAGCACGGGTCTCCTCCCAATATGAGAAGACTTTGGCCATAGTCCACCACGCTGGCCATGTGCGGATTGGCAGACTTCACACGCCATTGAGAACATTATGGAGAACTCTGAGACGTGCAGGTTTCCTCACGATGTTTTCCTTCACGGTTGAAGCAAGTGGTATTTAAATTGCTTAAAAACGCACATAACTCCGAAAAGTTAGAGTTTAATTAATATTTAATATCTTATTATTTATTAATAATTATTAAGCATTAAGTGTAACGATCTTAATACTTTACCAAATAAAAATAACTACATTCGTAAATTTGAAACATTCACCCAAGTTACACAAATATTTATTCCCTATTTCCTATATTATTCCCACTGGCATCAGCAAGGATAGATAATATAGTCTACAGGATGCATCTAGATTAGAATATTAACCGGAAGCGGGAGGGGCGTCCCTCATCTACCCTGTGCATACTAGAAATGAGGAATCAAAGCACTCCGCACTCCGAATATCAATTAGGCTAGTTGAGGAAATATCAATATAAGATAACAGTACTATGTATTCTTTACATAGATCTTGTAAGCTGTGATAGCCCAGAGGTTAGGACGTCCACCTCCTAATCAGAGGTCAGGAGTTCGAACCCGAGCACGCACATCTAACTATTCGGAGTTATGTGCGTTTTTTAAGCAATTAAAATACCACTTGTTTCAACGGTGAAAGACATTGCTTGAGAGTTGTCCATAATGTTCTCAAAGGCGTGTGAAGGCTGGGAATCCGTACATGGCCCGTGGTGGAATATGGCCAAACCTATCTCATATTGAGAGTCAACCGGTGCTCTGTAGTGAGCCAAGAATGGGTTGATCATGATTGATATATTACCAAATATATCGAAAACGATAACGCACGTAAAAACGTGGATTTTGTATTGTATTAGAAACCGATGATTCAGAGATGGGTTCAGATTGCAACGTATATTTTTATACACTACAAGTTAGCCCTTGACGACTATCTCACCTGATGGTAAGTGATGATGCAGTTTAAGATGGTAGCGGGCTGACCTGTTAGGGGTATGGTCAACCCAGCAGTGTTCGATTAGTTTCTACGCAATATCGCGCCGGAACGCTAAATCTTCCGGTGGTAACTAGTCACGGCCGAAGCCTCCCACCAGACAAATGGCCACCAGCATCTCTTGTTCTGCAGATGTTCACGGCGACGGTGAAGACTTAACAGTGACCCGTCTGCGCTATTCCCCTCGACGTAAATATAAATTAACGAACTGCGTCATATAATTTTTTTTTTGACTGACTATTAGCTGTACTAACCCTATTTATTGGTTGCCACAGCGTAACCGGGCTGTAACTGCGTCATAGTGCAGTTGTCTCAAATATCGATATCGAAGCGGTGATAGCCTAGTGGTTAGGGCGTCCGCCTCCTAATCAGAGGTCGGCGGTTCGAGTCCGGGCACGCACCTCTAACTTTTCGGAGTTATGTGCGTTTTTAAACAATTACAATATCACATGCTTCAACGGTGAAGGAAAACATCGTGAGGAAACCTGCACGCCTGAGAGTTCTCCATAATGTTCTCAAATGCGTGTGAAGTCTGCCAATCCGCACATGGCCAGCGTGGTGGACTAAGGCCAAACCCTTCTCATATTGAGAGGAGACCCGGAGTAGACGGCTCTGTAGTGAGCCGGTAATGGGTTGTTCATGATGATGATGATGAAATATCGATAGAATGAAGGTGAGGAGAGAACCAAATCGAAAATTTCATGAGCAAACTCTCCGAAATACGTTTTGTGGGATACCGATAAGCAGGGCTTGTAACGAGGAGGTTTCAAAGCACCCATTATATTTTATTTATGGCAGAATGACACCAAAAGGCCCGAAAAACCCCCGCCATTTTGCCCATAAAACAATGCCCTCCCTCCCAAGTCATACATTATCCACTTAGAAACAAGTGTCTTTCGCTGTTTCTAGTCTTTTATGGAAAAAATACAAACTGGCTAAGTGCGAGTTGGAGCTTTTAAACGAAGAGTTCCGTATCTAGGTACATTGTGAAACAATAAATACTCGTAGTGTACGAGTCATGTATCGTACAGGGCACGCGCGCGCATTCACATCAGCACTTTTACATCACTTCACACGAAACATAGTTTAATGCCACAGTACACGTTCAGCACTCACATACAGCGGTACTCACCACATCAACATATATAGAATTAGTTACTTGTTAGCAAAGTATATTAAACAGATATTCTTTGACTATAAGTGATTTATTCCTATATAAAATCTAAAGTTGTGTGCGCCACACTCAGCAGCGCATACACGTAGTATTGTCTATTAACGATCGAATTATCAAATTTGACGACCTCCGTGGCGCACCGCGTGCGCTGTTGCATTTTAAAAAAAGTTGGAGGTCCTGGATTCGATTCCCGGCTCGAGTCTGGTCTGGTGGAAGACTTCAGCCGTGGCTAGTTAGCACCCTACCGACACAGACGTATCGCCAAGCAATTTATTTTAAAAAAAGCAATCAATTAGGAGTATGGGTTTACCATACCCCTAACAGGTTAGCCCGCTACCATCTTATACCGCATCATCACTTGCCATTAGGTGAGATGCCACCAAGGCCTAACTTGTGGTGTATAAAAAAAAAGAAGGTACGGTCCGCTGAATGACAGACGAACGGTGTCTTACTAATAAGGTAACGAACCCTCCGGTTACGGAACCCTAAATATAACGTATCGTAAAAGGTTCTTTCACCATAGAATATCCATGTTACAACGGATTAAGTTTACCTTTTTTCAATGACTTTTTACAGCCCCGTTGTATTTGCGTTATCGTACGTACCAAGTAGGTACGGGCTTGAATCCACAGTTGAAAGAAATTTTAGTATCAGTGTATCTATTATGAATCTATATATAATATACATAGTAACGGGCTCAAATCCAGAGTTAAGAGAAATATTCGTAACAGGGTATCTATTATGAATCTATATATAATATATTGTACATAGTACTTCTAGGGCATAGAGAAATTTTCTAAGTACCTACTAGAAACTTCTTTGTATTTTTGCTAAATTTAATTGCTTTGCTTTGGCCTAGCCAAGGAGTTGGACAGTTTGCTTGAAACAAGTGTTAGAAATAAACGAGGGACAATTTAGTTTTAGACGCGGGTTATTAGGGGTAATAGACCGATACGGCTTTCCAATAGTCAAATTTTTTTTTTAAATTACATGTAGATCGGGAACTGAAATAGAAATACTACTATAGAAAAACACTAATATAAAATAAAATACTAATATAGAAAATTAAACACCCGAGTGTTTAATTTTATTTATAATTTATTTTAAATTTTTATAATACGTATTTTATAGTGTTTTTAATCGTATTGTAAATGTGTTTTTTTTATATACATAGCCAGCAAACGAGCAGGTGAGTCACCTGATGGTAAGTGATTACCGCCGCCCATGAACATTTGCAGCACCAGAGGAACCGCCAATGCGTTGCTGGCCCTTGAGCAATTTGTTAATCCGCCCTTTGAAGATCCCCATATTATAACCATTAGGGAACACAGAAGATGGAAGCTGGTTCCACAATTTGCAGGTGCGTGGCAGAAATGACCTGGAATAGCAGGTGGTGGAAGAGGACCAGGCATCCAGGTGGTCCAGGAAAATTGGGTCTGATTGTCATAATAAAGAAATTATATGACGAGTTAAGGGAGTCCGAGTTGTTTTTTAGTAAGAGTGACGTGAGCATTGCTAACGTCACGCTTTTGTTTACTTTCGCTCATAGTAATTAAAACCACAAATTGCGGGATTACACTTTTATTGCGACCATAATTAAGAGGTCCGAACGGTCCGACGTCTCGAACGAGAATGCCACGAAAGGCATCGACCGCCCGTCGATCGATCGTATTTATAGCAATGCATGCTTGTACAAAATTGATTGCTACCGTCTAAATTGTGTTAACAAAATCATCGAAAGTTCAAATGTGGGTAACTATTGAATTCTTGTTGTTCTTGGCACCGCTGAATGAAGTTAATAACTCCTTCGCGCCGACATATATTATTATTAATATGAAATCAGCTTTTTAGATAAAGGTTGAGACGTATAACTAAGGAATGACGATATCAGAAAGCGTGATTTTTACACCTAAGCGTTTGAACAGTATCTAGTATATTATAAGAGGTATTATAGTGTTGTTGATGAATTCATTGAAAATATAAATTTGCTATATTATGAAAAATACTACAGCATCTAGATTCAATGAATATTTATTTTATAAAGAAATATTTTTCCTAGTGATAATAGCGATGTTATGAAAAATCAAATCAAAATAGATTTATTCATTTAAACCTATTACAGGCATCTATGAATCGTTCATATATATCACATTATTATTTTTTTCTGATCGTGAAGTTATAGTGAGTAAGAAGGTTCAAATCAACTTAATCACTCTTAGTTGAGGGTGATAGACAAATATTTATCCTCCCTCCTAAGACACAGGCTGGGAGTTTCCGTAGGAAGTAAAAAGGGAAATGATGTTGACATCATAATAAATCAATGTTGAGATTTTGTAATGTAAAACTTTTGTAAGGTTTCAGTAATTAAACGTATTTTTTTATTTGCTATACAAAAGGGTTTATAACTTTAAATAGCGACTTTGATATTATATTTTAATAATTTGAACTGGAAAGTTCAAATAAAACTTTCGTAACGGACCCGAATTAATTAATTCACGGTTTATGAATTTAGATTGATAACATTTTTGATTCACAAAGTTGATATACAAAATTTAAAGATATCATAAGGCAATCAAGATTTCACTACTTTTCAGTGCTATAAGACGCTAAGCAAAAAAAACCAACAACATCTTATTTATTACAATCAGCGTAACAGGTGCGTTATCATCATGATCAACCCATTACCGGCTCACTACAGAGCACGGGCCTCCTCTCAATATGAGAAGGGTTTGGCCATAGTCCACCACGATGGCCATTGGCAGACTTCACACGCCTTTGAGAACATTATGGAGAACTCTTAGGCGTGTAGGTTTCCTCACGATGTTTTCCTTCACCGTTGAAGCAAATGATATTTTAACTGTTTAAAAACGCACATAACTCCGAAAAGTTAGAGGTGCGTGCCTGGATTCGAACCGCCGACCTCTGATTAGGAGGCTGACGCCCTAACCACTGGGCTATCACCGCTTCATTATAAACGTAGGTATTCTTGGAGATATCTCTCAATAACTTAGTAAATAATAAACAGTACATATCATACTTTATTAAAAGTATAGATACAAAACTGTAATTAAAATATAAGAAATTTATTGTTTTCTTTAATCATATCATAATTATTTTTTTCTCATGAATTTTTTATCTGCAAGCCTACGTTTTATGGAAACTAACGTAAGCTTGTAGAAAAATCCAATTACACAATTAACAATTATATAAACGATAATAAAAATACGTATAACCCAAGCTTGTTTGTATGCGAAATTTAGAAACAAGCTTTGGTATGAACGTCTCTAATTTCATAAATAATTACAATTTACTATCCTACTATAATTATTATCCTATCCTACTAACATTATGACGACTTTTAGGCGCAGCGAGTGTGCTGTAAGTAAGTTGGATAATATTTCAACAAACCTTTTTTTTTTAAACTATCCTATTTTATTTCTCAATGAAGAAATTAGCTCAGAAGTGGGATCCAGATTAGCTGCGAGTATAGATATAGAGTATAGTTATAAACGTACTACGTACGTACGTACTTTTGATGATATCATTTCACTTATTATTAAGTTAGGACATCTTTGTACCCGTAATAAATTTCTCGAGAAAAAGTCTAGCATATAACATTTATCTCATACCGAATCGCTTATTCTATTTACAGCATCACTCCACCATATTCCCTCGTCACAATCATTGATATACATAAATCTAAAGATTCATTTGAGATTGATTCAAGAGTTAAACTCAATTTTTCATACTTGTTTTAAAAATAAAATAAATGAAAATATAAATATATAATTTTTATTTAAAAAAAGCTACAGGAAAAAGTAATTTAAACATTGTTTTAATTACAATCAATATAATGATTGTAATATTTAAATTGATTTAATCATCAATTATTTATGATTTACTAATTTTTATTATCACCATCTCACATAGTCAATAATAAATTATAATAATCTATACTTAGAGCAATTTACACCCAAGCTTTTTTATCGTTTATATAATCCTTAATATCATTTTATGAAAATAAACGTAAGCTTGCAGAAAAAAATAATGATATAATAGGATTAAAGAAAACATCAATATCTTATATTTTAATTATAACAGTTTTGTTTTTACACTGGTTTGAAAGGGTAATACTGTACTGTTTAAAAAACAACTGTCATTTCATAAAATTAATTACTATCTGGTTAGTTATTTTCTGAGGTACCTTTTTTATTATTTGCTACAAGTTAGCCCTTGACGGCAATCTCACCTGATAGTAAGTGATGACGCAGTCTAGGATGGTAGCAGGCTAACCTGTTATAGGGTATAGTAAACCCACACTCCGAATTGGTTTCTACGCGACATCGTGCCGGAACGCTAAATCGCTTGGGGACACGTCTTTGTAGGTAGGGTGGTAACTAGCCACGGCAGAAACATCCCACCAGAACAGACTCAAGCCGGGAATCGAACGCAGGACCTCCAACTTGATAATGCAACAGAACCGTACCTTCAAAGTTCGGCCCTATAAAAATTCAAAGTAAACACTTTCTTTATTTTATTTTAGATTCATATTTGTAAAACGTTTCAGCATTTTGTATCACTAAACACACGTTATCTAATCGACTACGAATAGACAATCACCTAGATCAAGCACCAGTAACAAGAATCTATGTATGTTTGTTAATATTTAATATCAACGGACACGTGTCAGATCTAGACGAGTTTTCCTCTAGAGAGGTTTCCCTTTACACATTCACGCAATGTTTTCACACCTGTGGTCGGTTTTCAGGCACTTGGCCAAATATAGTTTATGCGGGGAAAAGAAAACTACACTTTTACGTATTTTCTTTAGTGAACTAATATTTCGATACCCCTCACTCGACCTCTCGTCGAGACTGTTCAGGCGTTGAGTATATAAGGTAGAATAAAGAAACGTACGTACAATAGATAAACTCTGGTAACAGACTCTCTTTTTTTAGTTGTCGATCTAGTTACGGTGCCACAGGTGGGAAACAAAGAAAATTCGGATTTAGTTGTACTACAATTACATTTTATTAAGATATTAGAAGCGGTGATAGCCTAGTGGTTAAGATGTCAGCCTCCTAATCAGAGGTCGGCGGTTCGAATCCGGGTATACCTCTAACTTTTCGGAGTTATGTGCATTTAAAAAAAAAAATATCACTTGCTTTAACGGTGAAGGAAAACATCGTGAGGAAACCTGAACGCCTTAGAGTTCTCCATAATGTTCTCAAAGGCGTGTGAAGTCTGCCAATCCGCACATGGCCAGCGTGGTGGACTATGGCCATACCCTTCTCATATTGAGAGGAGGCCCTTGCTCTGTAGTGAGCCGACAATGGGTTGATCATGAAGATATTACACTCCAAATCTTACTAACTAACGCGAGTGGACTCTTCCGTCGTGCAAAAGCGTGACGTCACGCTTTTGTTTACTTTCGCTTATAGTAATTAAAACCATAACTTGAGGGTTTACACTTTTATTGCGACAATAAACAAGTGGTCCGAACGGTCCGACGTCTCGAGCGAGAATGCATCGACCGCCCGTATTTATAGCAAAGCATGCTTGTACAAAATTGATTGCTACCGTCTAAATTGTGTTAGCAAAATCATCAAAAGTTCAAATGTGGGTCATTATTGAATTCATGGGGTTCTTGGCGCCGCTGAATGAAGTTAATAACTCTTTGGCGCCGTCAGATATATATATCTATTTTAGGTACCCAAAGTTCCATTAACTTGCGGCTAGATCTGTCTGTGACATCCAGTGTTTCACTATAGAGTTCAGTGTTCGTATAACAAACAAGAAGTTTAATGTTAGTTCAGTTATCTAACTTGAGCTGTCGCATTATAAATATGGAGGTCCTGGGTTCGAATCCCAGCTCGAGTCTGGTCTGGTAGGAGGCTTCCACAGTAGCTAGTTACCACCCTACCGACAAGGACGTGTCGCCAAGCGATTTAGCGTTCCGGCACGATGTCGCCTAGAAATCGATAAGGAGTAAGGGTTTACCATATCCCTAACAGGTTAGCGTGTGAAGTCTGCCAATCCGCACATGGCCAGCGTGGTGGACTATGGCCAAACCCTTCTCATATTGATAGGAGACCCGTGCTCTGTAGTGAGCCGGTAATGGGTTGATCATGATGATGATGATGATTATTATTTAGGTCTTAGAGAATTCGAAGGCAACAGCTAGCACTAAATTCAGCAGGCACGATCACGAATCTTCTTATCTCGGTTATTTACTGAGTGGGTTCATAATCCCTAGATGGAACCCGATTCCGCAATCTAAGACTACAATTTCGAGCACGGGAATAATCCGTATTTCAGATCCCGACTCGGACGTGACCTGCAAGCAGACCTTCAGTTTATAAATAAGTCTCTCCTAGAGATTGTTTCGTGTCATTATCTGTTAGACCATTAAAGTAATGGTCTTTAAGACTGCTTAATAGCCGACTTTAAAGGATTTCAAGATGTAAATACTTGAATAGATTTTATAAGGGTTATCTAATTTTTTTAAGGCTGTGATAGTCTAGTGGTTAGGACGTCAGCCTCTGTTTTTTTTCCCCACTACAAGTTAGCCCTTGACGGCAATCTCACCTGATGGTAAGTGATGATGCAGTCTAAGATGGTAGCGGGCTAACCTGTTAGGGGTCGCTTGGCGACACGCCTTTGTCGGTAGGGTGGTAACTAGCCACGGATGCAGCCTCCCACCAGACCAGACTCGAGCCGGGAATCGAACCAAGGACCTCCAACTTTATAATGCAACAGTGCGCGCACTGCGCCACGGAGGTCGTCAAAAGCCTCCTAATCAGAGGTCGCAGTTCGCACCTTTAACTTTTCGGAGTAATGTGCGTTTTTAAGCAATTAAAATATCACTTGCTTCAACGGTGAAGGAAAACGTCGTGAGGAAACCTGAACGCCTTAGACTTCTCCGTAATGTTCTTAAAAGGCGTGTGAAGTCTGCCAATCCGCACATAGCCAGCGTGGTGAACTATGGCCAAGCCCTTCTCATATCGAGAGGAGACCCGTGCTCTGTAGTGAGCCAGCAATAGGTTCATCATGATGATGATGATGTTTACCATACCCCTAACAGGTTAGCACACTTCCATCTTAGACTGCATCATGACTTATCACCATTTGGGATTGTCGTCAAGGGCAAACTTGTAGTAGAATGATATATAACATCTCTATTAGATGTTTTGGGTTCCTTAACAGATGGTTAACCCATATGGTAAAAGGGTCCCATAATCTGTATCTTCTAGTCTCGGCTCTCTGTTTATGAGTCCGTCTGTCTGTAAATGGGTTATATCTAAAACATAATGAAGAGATTAGATTCAGTTCATATGAGAAGATAGCTCTTAACATAATTGTAAGTGGCATGTGAGATGGTGAAAACAAAAAGAAAATTTACCTGGCTAAGTTTGTTGTGGGCTTCTTCTTAGACCGGGGCGCGTTTGGAACCCTCATAGCTTTAGTTTTAAGTTCACAAATGTAGTTATTACCATCAAATCAATACCATGTAAATTATTGACGCGTCAAAAGTGCCTTATAAAGGACTATTTGAATTAGAATTTGAAATTTGAAATCGCTATAAAGCGATAAGACGGCCAATTATACCTATTTTCTGTGTGTCTTTTTCTACTAACTATTTGAATAAAGATTATTTGAATTTGATACGTAGTCAACCACGCTGCCCAATGGCGGCTTAGCAAACTTCACACGCCCTTAAGAATTTTTTTTTATTTTTTATTTTTATTTTAAGAAAATTTAAAGAATTCTCAGGCAGGTTTCTTACTATATTTTCCTTCTCAAGCAAGATATATTGGATTTAAATAGCTGAAATGTCATATCATCTCATACAATGTTTATTTTAAAATTATACACAATTTTCTTCAAACTAATTAATTTAATGTTTAGATACAGGTCTGTTTAAACATTAAATTATAATAAAATTTAATAATATGTAACTCTAATAAAATAAAACTATATTAAACCTAAAACGTCGTCGATGCAACCGTAACGAGGCAAATAAAATAAAGCTAAAATAAACCAATATTATCTTTCTCATTTCTCAAAGAACGTCTTAACTGGGGCAAACTCTAACATTTATTGAGGCATCCAGTACCCCACTGTCATCTCTCACTAATTAGTACTTCAGTGTAAAACTTTATCTTCTAAATATTTAAGGTCTAATTTTATTTTCATAGTATTATGTCATATTATGGTATTTTATTATGGGATAATGCTGCCGTTATTGACACTATATTCGTGCTGCAGAAGAGGGCTGTTCGTGCAATTCATAATATGGCACCAAGAGCGTCAAATTTAAGGAAGTCAAAATAATGACATTGCCATTACATAAATGTATGTATAGGACTATAATAAAATTCAATTAAAAATGCGATTGTCATAATCTGAACAGTATAAGTTAAAAGTACAAAAAAAATTTACTACCACTACAAGAGAGTGCGAGAGTGTTCCTCTTCCACCTCTCTTGCTCCTGTGCCTTCGGAGGACTTGTGGGCGATGGAAGCGGGGTCGTCCATCAATCCCAGTACGGTCCTCAAGTTGGTTGGTGTGCTGTTGTTCCGGCATACCTCTAACAGGCGAAACTACCAGGTGGACTACCGCTGGGTGAGTTGCGGTTGTATGCGAGAGCGTTCCCGTGGCTCAGCCATACAGCGGCGAGTAGGAACACGTGGGGGTTATAGTCAGTAGGAGTCTGACATAACCCCTGTGCTTCCCCGTGTTGTAGAGGTATCCATGAGGATTTACCCACGATAAAAAAAAACTGCTACAAAAATATATAGTTCTGTTACCTGTATAGTATTTTTGGCTTTCTATATTTTACCTCAACCGTTTTCGTTTAAAAACACGTGAGTGGTTCAAATCATAAGCTATGTCCTTGATCAGCGTTTTTTATTTTTCTTTATTTACCACGCGTAAATCCTTGACAGCGATTCACCTGGTAAGTGATTACAGTATAAAGTGGTAGCGGACTAACCGGTTAGGATAAACCCATACTTCTAATTGGTTTCTGCGCGACATCGTGCCGGAACGCTAAATCTCTTGGCGACACGGCTTTACATCGTAATCATGATCAACCCATTAGCAACTCTTTTCAGAGCACGGGTATCCTCTCAATATGAGAAGGGTTCGGCCATAGTCCACCACGCTGGCAGTGTGTGGATTGGCAGACTTTTCACACGCCTTTGAAAACATTATGGAGATCTCTGAGGCGTGCAGGTTTCCTCATGATGTTTTCCTTCACCGTTGAAGCAAGTGATATTTTAATTATTTAAAAACGCACGAAACTTCGAAAAGTTAAAGGTGCGTACCCGGATTCGCATTGCCGATTTCTGATTAGGAGGCTGACGCCCTAACCACAAGGCTATCACAGCTTCCCACGGCTTTACAAGTATGATTTATTACCCAAAAATCTTTATATAATTTTTTTTTTTCGTGTGGTATTATAACGCATATCATGTAAACATAAATGAATACTTGAAAACATAAAATAAAACAAAATTGAAAGCATGCATAAGCGATATCATTGCCGCGAGTAATCAATTACTGGCAACCTTTGTTCAAAGAACCTGCTGCAAGAGAAAGGAATAATGCCTGAAGCGTAGTAATGAAACTTATAAATAATAAAATGGTACAATAAATGTCCACATAAAAATGAATATTGGTTCAAAAATACTCGTATACAAAAAAGTAGTCTTTCAGACGAAATGTCGTCTCTAAATGATAAGATTTTTTTCTATCGTATTTTATATCTAATAAAGTTTTTTTTAATTGGACGAAAAGTAAAGCACAAATAGTATGAAAATATGGTACAGAACTAGATCAGGTATTACACAAATATAAAAAAAAAATCCGGAACTTTCCGTTTAACACAAGTAATGTAGTTATAGAGCCAGAAATAAACTACATTCTTCACATATTTTATGAGAAAAAACAGTTTTTATAAGAAAAAGCAAAAAATCCTGATTTATCACGTTGTTCCTGAAAAAAATCGACACAACTTCATTATCATCATCATCATGAAAACCTATTGCCAGTTCACTACAGAGCACGGGTCTCTAAATATGAGAAGGGTGTGGCCATAGTCCACCAAACTGGCCGTGTGCGGATTCGCAGACTTTACACGCCTTTGTGAACATGGAGAACTCTTAGGTGTGCAGGTTTCCTTACGAAGTTTTCCTTCACCGTTGAAGCAAGTGATATTTTAATTATTTAAAAACGCACGTAACTTCGAAAAGTTAAAGGTGCGTACCCGGATTCACATTGCCGACTTCTGATTAGGAGGCTGACGCCCTAACCACAAGGCTATAACAGCTTCCCATGGCTTTACAAGTATGATTTATGACCCAAAAGTCTTTATATAATTTTTTTTTCGTGTGGTATTATAACGCATATCATGTAAAAAAAAAATGAATACTTGGAAAACATAAAATAAAACAAAATTGTAGGCATGCTTAAGCGATATTATTGCCGCAAGTAGTCTATTACTGGCAACCTTTGTTCAAAGTGATATTACAGACCTGTTTCAAATTGTGTCAATAAATTAAAACACAAAATTAAACAGCTGCTCACAGTTGACACAATTATTTACTTTCCATAAAAATACTAACGAATATCTTTCTCATTTGAAAAAGGCCGTCTTAACTGGGGCAAACTCTAACGTTTACTGGGGCATCCACTGCCATCTCTCACTAATTAGTATTTCAATGTAAGAGTCTCTCTTATTAATATTTGAGTTTTTTTTGTTTTATAACAGTTACGTAGTCATTAATTCCGTGGCATCGTAAAATTCCACCTGCACCTTGCTTGCAGCGGAAAATCGGAACTACAATAGTATTTACTAGCTACTTTTACCCGGGTTTGTCTGTGTTTATTTCTGTGTTTTTGTTAAATTCTCCGCGAAATCTTTTCTTTAGCTAGATTAAAAAGTATTCATCGAAGTATATTTTTTATAATTAAATCTCTTAAGTTATATATTGTTGATAATTTTGTATTTTATTAAGTGTTTTTACCTTCTAGAGCAAATATCAAATTTGATAGTGTGCTATGAATGAAAGAAGGTCTTCCTTCAAGATTTATTCTTACAGCAATGACAATTACAAATTCGAGTTTTATACTTTTATACCTCCATCTTCCCGCTAAAATATCTCAATATTGACAACTGAACAAACATAAGATTCTAGCTAGCTTCTTAGCTTCCGGAATATTAAATAAAAATATAATAATCATTAATATTAAACAATTAAATTATAATTCATCATCATTATCATGATCAACCCATTACCGGCTCACTACAGAGCACGGGTCTCCTCTCAATATGAGAAGGGTTTGGCCATAGTCCACCACGCTGGCCATGTGCGGATTGGCAGACTTCACACGCCTTTGAGAACATTATAGAGAACTCACAGGCGTGCAGGTTTCCTCACGATTTTTTCCTTCACCGTTGAAGTAAGTGATGTTTGATTTTATTTAAAACGCACATAACTCTGAAAAGGTAGAGGTGAGTGCACGGATTCAAACCGCCGACCTCTGATTAGGAGGCTGACGTTCTAACCACTCGGCTATCACCGCTTATATTATAATTATAGTAATTAAATGAGAATTAATTGATAAATGAATAATATATTTCAATAATTGTGTAACTCAATCATAAAAGAAACTTCTAGTGACGTCAGAAGTTGTGTCGCTAAAATTATTAACTAAACAATAATTTAAATAAACTGAAGTATTAACTGATGCAAATAATCATAGAGGAAAATATTATTTACTTATTTACTAATTATATAATGAATAATCTCTAATTGATTAACCGGATGTAACATAACATTGGTGGTTGGTAACTTCACTATATTGATAAGCCGATGTAACACAAATTTACAAATTTGAAATGCATGAAAAAATTGCAGTTTCGGAAACTTCGGAATTTGTACCCACGTCTCTCGGATAATGGCAGCCTGGTGCTTTGCCAAAGAAGCAACGCAACGGTATGTGGAATACCGATGACACCGTAATTTATATTTGCCTTTCAGTCTTACAGCGACTTCAGCATCATCTAGTACAATAAATAAATTATTTCTTTATTACACAACAACACGAATAAAAATTAGTACATAAACAACTTTTAAGCTAACTTATAATCGCAATTTAATAAATTCAAATTCAAATAATTTTTATTCAAATAGTCCTTTAAAATCCGCTTTCGACGCATCAATAATTTACATACTAGTGATTTGATGGTGATAACTACATTCGTAAACCTAAAACTAAAGCCAGGTAATTAGCCAGGTAAATTTTCTTTTTGTTATCACCATCTCACATGCCACTTAAAATTATATTAAGAGCAATTTTTATTAGAGCAATATTTCACACCCATGCTTGTTTATCATTTACATAATCCTTTACACTATAGTAGGACTTTTCTACAAGCTTACGTTTTATATAAACTTTTAACTTATTGAGAGACATCCTAGAAATTACATTTGGCAATTTGTTATAAAATTGTATATGTCGCCGCGAAGATTACTTAACGTTTATTTACTTTTAATTTAGTAACAAAATATTATTAAATAATTATCAAAATTCTATTTATAAATCATTATCAATAATGATTTATAAATAGAATCAACTTCATAATAAATACCTAGTTTAATGATAGCCTTAAATGTAATTTAGTCGTGAATTTGTCTGTTGCCGCGAAGATTACTTAACGTTTATTTACTTTTAATTTAGTAACAAAATATTACTAAATAACTATCAAAATTCTATTTATAAATCATTATCAATAATGATTTATAAATAGAATCAACTTCATAATAAATACCTAGTTTGATGATAGTCCAAAATGTAGTTAGTCATGAATTTGGCTATTTGATGGCGCGCCAATGTGATTATTGTATTTGACTTATGTTTAGTTCTAATTAATTGTAAATGGTTTAAATAAAACCTACGTGGTTTTAGAATTACGTTTTGTAAATAATAGCTTCCCTAAATAAATTAAAATATAAAGAGATTGTAACATTGGTTGATACTATTGAGAAATGGTGGCGCCATCTGGTTGTGCTAGTTCGTAAAATGTGTTGACGGTGGGCGAATTGAACATGGAGTTCAGTTGGCTGCCGATTTTCGAAGAGAAAATATTGTAAGTAAAACCTATTTAAATATTGTTAAAACTATTCATTTGTAATTACTTTACTTTATTAAAAATTTAGCTGTTTAAATAAAAAATACTTGTAAGCTTTAGTTTGTGATTATTTATGTACCTCTCAGATAAACTCCTCTGGCTTGGTAGTTTAAAGTATTTAACATGCAGAGCCGATGACTAGGGAGTCAGCGGTTCTGCACTTATTTTTAAAATATAACCCCTTCTTTCTTCGACATCAGAAGCGTTGGATATGAACCCATTTTTCTGTCCGATTCTTTTAATTTCAGATACCGCTTGACTACATTTCATCCTGCGTGTCACGATGGCTGATCAAAACGAATCATCAGTACCAAGCGCTCCGACTCGTGCAGGTTCCGGCCGAGCCAGTCCCGGACCGAACACGCCCGCCAATGAGGCGCTGATACAGCAGGGCGGTAACGTACCTCCTGAATTTTACTTACACATGATAAAGATGATGCAAAATATGAGTGAAAAATTTTCAAAACAACGGGATAAGGTTAAAATTACCGACATTTTTTTACCCTCGTACGACCCTGATGGTAACGTTGGTGTCCGGGAATGGTGCAATCATATTTCGTCGGCTATGACCAATTATGAGCTAAATGACTATGACGTACGCATGAAAGTAGCTAGCTTGCTAAAAGGACGCGCTAAAATGTGGGCCGATAATTGGCTCGTGACAACGTCCACATGGGACGAGCTACGTCAAAATATTATCACCACATTTGAACCGGAAAACCGGTACTCGCGGGATGTGCTTAAGTTTAAAGAACATAACTATGATCCTTCCAAAGATATTGCAGAATTTCTATCGCAATCATGGATCTTGTGGAGACGTGTTACTAGAGATAAGCTTGATAATAACGATGCGGTTGAAGCGGTGATAGGAACAATTAGTGACGAACGTCTTCGGATTGAACTTATGAATGCCAGAGCTACCTCAGTGCCAGAGTTGATTTCGGTTGCCTCCTCTATTCGTGTACGGCGTCCCAGTAATCATAATTCAAACCAACCACCACCCAAACGGTTTAAGTTCGCTGTTGATAATCGGAACAATTCTTATTGTAACTTTTGTAGAAAGTCAGGTCACAATTTTCGTGATTGTCGTTATAAAAATACGCAGGTAGGTTCGGAAAAGCGAATACCTGAGGAATTTCCTAATACGTCATCAACGTCTATACAAAAACAGGTAGATAATAGGTTCTGTACATTCTGTTCAAAAGCTGGGCATACAATTGATACGTGCTATCGGCGGGAAAAACAGATAACCTCTAATATCAATACGTTTTTTAAGAATAAAACTAACTTGAACAATATGCGTATGCGGGTAGGTGACATGATAATTGATTCGGTATTTGATAGTGGCGCAGAGTGCTCCGTAATACGCGAATCCATTGCAAATCAGTTACCGGGAAGGAGGCGACTAGAAGTTAATTACCTACGGGGAATAGGTCCGTTTCCGGTTGTCTCCACGGGTACATTAACAACAGTATGTGTCATTGATGATATTAATGTTGAGATTGAATTTCACATCTTGCCAGATTACGAAATGACATCGGGTGTATTGATAGGTGCGAACCTATTAGGTGAATCAGGTTTAATTGTGATCGTAGACCAAAATAGGGCAACTTTATGCTACCAACCTCGTGTCATGCACATGCGATCGAAAGTCGGCCTGTTTGACAATATTAGTCATGACTTGGACAAAGCGTCCGAAGTTGATCAATTAATAACCTTACTCAACAAATATCATGATATTTTCACGCGGGGTTTTTCAAAGACTCGTGTTAGTACGGGTCAATTAGAGATCCGTTTGAAAAATCCGGACAAGTTTGTCGAACGAAGACCTTATAGGCTAAGCCCAGTTGAGCGTGAAAAAGTTAAGGAAATTGTCAAAGAGTTGATTGATAATGACATTGTGCAGGAAAGTAAATCACCATATTCAAGCCCAATTATCCTAGTAAAGAAAAAGAACGGCGACGACCGCATGTGCGTGGACTATAGGGAACTAAATTCGAATACTATACGCGATCATTACCCTCTTCCTCTAATCGCAGACCAAATAGATAACTTAGCCGGCGGTAAATTTTACACAACTCTTGATATGGCTTCTGGCTTTCACCAAATTCCTATCGCCCCGGATTCTATAGAGAAGACCGCCTTTGTCACGCCGGACGGTCTCTACGAATACAAAACCATGCCCTTTGGATTATGTAATGCACCTTCAGTGTACCAGAGGTGCATAAATCGCGCCCTAGGTTCTCTTTTAAGCCCAGGTAGTGCAGATAATACCAATAATGATAGTGTAGCTCAGGTGTACATAGATGACGTCATTAGCAAGTGTCGCGAGTTTACGTCCGGTCTTACAAACCTAGAAAGAATTTTTATAGCATTACGTGAAGCAGGGTTTTCGGTTAATATCGATAAATGTCTGTTTTTCAAACGATCAATCGAGTATCTTGGTAACGTTGTAGAAAATGGCCAGGTCCGTCCCAGTCCTAAGAAAATCGAAGCCTTATTGAAGGCCCCAGTACCTACTAATGTGAAACAGGTTCGCCAATTCAATGGCCTAGCCGGATATTTCCGCCGTTTTATTCCCGATTTCGCGAGAATTATGGTTCCCCTTTATGGATTAACGAAACAAGGCGCTCGATGGCAATGGACTCATATTCATGAAGAGACACGCCAAAAAGTCTTACATCACCTAACTTCTGCACCGGTCCTTACGATATTCCAAAAAGGAAAACCAATTGAATTATTTACCGATGCGAGTAGCCTTGGCTTCGGCGCAATATTAATTCAGATTATCAACGGACGACAGCATGTAGTGGCATATTTCAGCATGCGTACGACAGACATAGAAAGTAGGTATCACTCGTACGAGCTTGAGACGCTAGCCGTTGTCAGAGCAATTAAGCATTTCCGGCATTTCCTTTACGGACGTCACTTCAAAATTATTACGGACTGTAATGCGCTGAAAGCCTCTAAGAATAAAAAAGACTTGCTACCTCGAATTCATAGATGGTGGGCCTACCTGCAAAATTTTGAATTCGAAATAGAATACAGGAAGGGCGAGCGGATGCAGCACGCGGACTTTCTTAGCAGAAATCCAGATCCTCTGACTGTTAATGTCTTGTCTAGTAATCTAGAGTGGATAAATATTGAACAACGACGGGACAGTCAATTGCGGCCTATAATAGATGCTTTAGGTAATGGCGAAAACGTACCTGGATATCACCTCGAAGGTAATGTTCTTAAATTTGAAAGGCAAGACGCAGCCTTAGGCATACAAAAATTGATTGTGGTTCCAAAGTCTTTTCAGTGGAGCCTCATTAACACTTTTCATAGTGCTCTTAAACACCCCGGCTGGGAAAAGACTCTCCACAAAATTAGGGATAATTACTTCTTTGAAAAAATGAGCAGCATTGTCAGAGAATTCGTTGACAACTGCATCATATGTAGAACATCTAAACAAACATCCGGAGCTACGCAAGTACAGTTACATCCTATTGCCAAGCCTACAGTTCCGTTCGAAGTGATACACATGGACATCACGGGAAAGCTGGGAACTCCTAATGAGCAAGAGTATGTTGTAGTTACAGTAGATGCCTACACTAAATACGTGTTGTTGCGTTACACTAATGACAAGAGTCAACACAGCACTCTCGCGGCTCTAAAGCAAGTCATCCATCTGTTCGGAGCACCAAAACGAGTGGTGGTAGACGGCGGACGCGAATTTTTAGGCGAATATAAAAACTACTGCGACATGTTTGGTATAGAAATACACTCTATAGCACCAGGCGTCAGCCGAGGTAACGGCCAAGTAGAGCGGGTCATGGCAGCATTGAAAAATGGTCTCATCATGATAAAAAATTATGAGACCCCAAACTGGCATACGGCATTGGAAAGTCTTCAACTTGCTCTCAACTGCACCGTTCATAGAACCACTGGTGCAGCTCCACTCACACTATTGACTCGACGTCAAAATTGTGTCCCCGCAGAATTACTGAACTTGGTAAATCTTGACAATGCATTAGTTAATATTGAAGCCCTTGAACGACACGTTCAACAAAGAATGACTCAACTATCTGCTAAAGATAAAGCAAGATTTGACAGAGGTCGTGCTAAAATACAGCGGTTTCAGCGAGGCGATTTCGTCCTCATAAAAAACAACCCGCGAAATCAGACCTCCCTAGACCTTAAGTTTAGTATTCCTTACGAAGTTTACAGGGTACTTGAAAACGACCGCTACCTGGTGAAAAAGGTAGTGGGACACCATGGGCGACCTCGGAAGGTCGCTCACGATCAACTGCGCCGCGCCCCACAACCTGGTGAAATAACCCGCGAGGCCGTGTCGCCACCAGATGAGCAAGCTGGACCTTCCATTGTTGCTCAACTGCCAACCGTGTTGGATGAACCTCCACCATCATATGAACAGCAGTGAATAAAATTATAACGGTGAGCACATTCTTTAATAGATTTTAAATCCCCCAGACCATCTGCACAGCAGTAGTCTTATAAAAAAAAAAAAAAAAAACAAAAAAAAAAAGTAATAATAAAAAAAGATGCTATTGGCGTGTGGAGCCGTCCAATAAGCCAATTATAATCCTATCCTGAAAGAATAATAGTCCTCTGTGTACCACGGCGTACAAGACCGCCCAGAGCACAGCATCAAACCTATCTCATCATCCTTTAGAGCCTCTGTACAATACAGCATCGACCTTTCACCCCCCTATCCTTCCCTAATGCAATAAGCAAAATTAATTTACTGTTGTCATGTGGAATGAGCAGTACCTATATTAAATAAAGCCATATTTTACTGTTGTCATGTGGAATGAGCAGTATTATAAAACTAATCATGGCTATTATAACCTAAAAGCCTATAGAGGCCTATATAGGCTTGTGTGTACTGTGGAAGTGCCAAGCCTCAAAGTTAATTTCTCTATTACAGAAGAGACTAGGAGCAATGCAGAGCACGCATCGCATATCAGAATGGCCGTGTCGCCGCGAAGATTACTTAACGTTTATTTACTTTTAATTTAGTAACAAAATATTATTAAATAATTATCAAAATTCTATTTATAAATCATTATCAATAATGATTTATAAATAGAATCAACTTCATAATAAATACCTAGTTTAATGATAGCCTTAAATGTAATTTAGTCGTGAATTTGTCTGTTGCCGCGAAGATTACTTAACGTTTATTTACTTTTAATTTAGTAACAAAATATTACTAAATAACTATCAAAATTCTATTTATAAATCATTATCAATAATGATTTATAAATAGAATCAACTTCATAATAAATACCTAGTTTGATGATAGTCCAAAATGTAGTTAGTCATGAATTTGGCTATTTGATGGCGCGCCAATGTGATTATTGTATTTGACTTATGTTTAGTTCTAATTAATTGTAAATGGTTTAAATAAAACCTACGTGGTTTTAGAATTACGTTTTGTAAATAATAGCTTCCCTAAATAAATTAAAATATAAAGAGATTGTAACATTGGTTGATACTATTGAGAAATGGTGGCGCCATCTGGTTGTGCTAGTTCGTAAAATGTGTTGACGGTGGGCGAATTGAACATGGAGTTCAGTTGGCTGCCGATTTTCGAAGAGAAAATATTGTAAGTAAAACCTATTTAAATATTGTTAAAACTATTCATTTGTAATTACTTTACTTTATTAAAAATTTAGCTGTTTAAATAAAAAATACTTGTAAGCTTTAGTTTGTGATTATTTATGTACCTCTCAGATAAACTCCTCTGGCTTGGTAGTTTAAAGTATTTAACATGCAGAGCCGATGACTAGGGAGTCAGCGGTTCTGCACTTATTTTTAAAATATAACCCCTTCTTTCTTCGACATATACAATTACCTTTAAATGAATTTCAAATTTTTTGTAGTCTAGTAGCGTGCAACACAAGTTTATTTTTACTTCTGATGTTAAGATTGTTGCAATCGCATTTTTTATTGAATTTTGTTATATTTCTATGGACATACATTAAATTTTCAAATATGTACTGAGGTAATAATGAGGATGACGATGCAGAGAGAGTTTCATTTGTGGCCACACGGTGGCTTTATCTATTTGTGTTTAATCTGAGTTATGAATCATATTTTGCCGACATATTTATGGTCACTCCACACGATTACATTTGAAATTATGATTTGTGTTGTCTGTGATAAGGAAAATAAAAATATTTACTCGTATTTTGAATCTGTGTAAACGTACACAAGTTACGATGCGATGCGATGAAATCCTGTTTACGGTTTCGATTGGTCTATTGGCATCGCAAGTTCGATTTCTATATTATTCGATTATATAGTATATATAAGTTTATTATATATATGTAGTCGTCTGTGGAAGTCGCAACCTATCTGTGGTTGCAAAGGCGGCAAAATTGGACCAGTGGCGCGCGTTTTGGAAAAAAGAAAAAGAAATGAAGCAGTTTTTCAAAGAATGGCGGCAACGCTTAATTGTTATTAACTTCTTGCCGCCGTTTTTATTAGACACTTTTTTTACTGACTGTGAACAATAGTTAGTTTGTCGCAGTTCAGGCTCACTAGCGTTGATAGAGAATTATTACAGTAAAGTGTTATTCAGATAAACAGACTCGATAGTATTTAATATATCATCATCATCATGATCAACCCATTACCGGCTCACTACAGAGCACGGGTTGCCTCTTAATATGAGAAGGGTTTGGCCATAGTCCACCACGCTGGCCATGTGCGGATTGGCAGACTTCAAACGCCTTTGAGAACATTATGGAGAACTCTCAAGCGTGCAGGTTTTCTCACGATGTTTTCCTTTACCGTTGAAGCAAGTGATATTTTAATTGTTTAAAAACGCACATAACTCCGAAAAGTTAGACGTGCGTGCCCGGATTCGACCGCCGACCTCTGATTAGGAGGCTGACGCCCTAACCACTGGGCTATCACCGCTTCATTTAATTATATTTAATATTTATGGGTATCGATTAGCATATAGTTGTTCGTATGTATATGTTTTTTTTTATATCCCATATGCTAACTCTCTAATGTCTGTTTTTATTAAGCAAATTTTTGATTCTTTTGCCGTTTTATTGTATTTTGTATTATTAATTTTAGATCAAATCTAGCATTTGTAGAAAGATCAAATGATGTCTGATGAAACTTCACTTCGATATTGCGTAGAAATGCACTCACAAATACAAGAATTTCAATATGTTTTCTCGACATCGCCATAAAATAGTCGACATAATATACAGACCCGATCGAGCGGACGGCACGAAGAATTTATAGTATGTTAAATTATGTATTATATTATACGAACTAAAGTTTATATGTATATGGTGGTGAAAATGTATATATATAAAAGCGAAAGGTCACTTACATACTTACTGATTATACACGAGATCTCAAAAACTATTGTACGGATAAAGCTATAATTTAGCAAGTAGGTAGTTGACAGTTAAGAGATGTCAGCTAAGAAAGGATACTTGGAAATTCCACCGCAAAGGGGGTAAAATAGGGGTTTGAAGTTTGTATGTCAAAAAAGTAATAAAGTCCTATGTTTTTTAATTTCGAAACACAAAAGTCGGCAATTTGACATTTGCCTGTTGCTTACTTTATGAAGCAAAGCATTGGCCGCACGGGTAACCTCAATCTCAAGTAAAATCAGCAATTCTACGCAGACGGAGTCGCGGGCAACAGCTAGTACTAAATAAGTTTACAAAATTTGTCTCAACTAAACTAAACCAAAACAAAACATCATTCATTATTTTCTCCACTTAAATTTGTATGGGATCTTATGATTCATATTTTATATGACACACACTATTTTATCACGTTACTTTATCATGGGTTAACTTGCCATGGAATTTTCAAAACATGACTTTATATCAACGGCTTTGCAGCTAGCGGTTCACTTACAGTTTACGCAGGTACGACGGACATAGGATACTTTTTGTTCCGGGAAAACAAACAGTTCCCGGGGGATTTTCCAAAATCAATATAAACGCGGTCAAAGTTTCGGGTAACATTCATTATTATTTATTATCATTTCAATCTATGTCTTAATTAATAAAATAATTATGTTTTTGAAGCAGTGATAGGCTAGTGGTTAGGGCGTCAGCTTCCTAATCAGAGGTCGGCGGTTTGAATCCGGGCACGCACCTCTAAAGTTTCGGAGTAATGTGCGTTAAAAAAAAATTTAATATCACTTGCTTCAACGGTGAAGGAAAACATCGTGAGGAAACCTGCACGCCTGAGAGTTGTCCATAATGTTCTCAAAGGCGTGTGAAGTCTGCCAATCGGCACATGGTCAGCGTGGTGGACTATGGCCAAACCCTTCTCATATTGAGAGGAGACACGTGCTCTGTAGTGAGCCAGTAATGGGTTGTTCATGATGATGATGATGATTATATCTTAAAGATGCCTTAACAAAACCAATTTTATAGTATACCTACTCCAGAATGCTATCTCATGCTATCAAAGATAAGATCAAAAGTATGCTTATTAAAAAATCCAATCTTAATGGGACTTGGTTATGCGAAAAAGAGCCAGTCGCCAAAAATCACAATTGAGTTATATTATAAAGTGAACATACAAGTGATACTTTCGACAAACGGAAAGATCCCAGAGCTATAAGGAACCCTTCCCCCCCCCCCCCCCTCCCCATACTTTGCAAAGGTAGTGGCAAAAATATAATTCAACAATTTAATTCAAGTATACTATTCATTAAAACTATTTGTGTTTGATAGCATTTGGTGAAAAAATATTGGAAACAAAATCAATTGATATTTTATTCAAAACCACAAGACCTTTGCCAATTTTTAGTCAGTTATTATCAATAATAAAACACGAATGATGATTGGCACACTCATAGTCCTAGAGTATATTGGTCTGAGGTTAATCTAAAACATTATTATATGAGCGGTTACCGATTTAAATAGTGTTTATGGTCTTATTTTTTCTGAATAATGTAAGGTAAAGTAACACCCAAACAATTTTAGTTTAATTCATGAAATTGTTTTTTATGATTATACTTATTTGACTTCAGTCAGAGAACAGCGCCATCTAGTTTTAGAATCATATATGACAGACAAGAGATTGGCATGGTCCCCTCTCTTTACGCAACACTAAGTGACGTATGCAAGTTCTTATAAGACTCACCGGCGCGGGACGGCGCATTGCATGGCCACGGGAGCGCCGAGGTTCGTGCGCAACGTAGATTTGCAACGTGATCTAGATTTACCGACGATGCAACAGCTATTTAAAAAGTTCTCCAAAGCATACTTTAAGAGAGCAGCCCGACACCCCAACCCTCTAGTGGTTGAGGCTTGCAACTATACCCCCGACCCTAACGCTCCTCTCATGAACCTGACGACCAACTGACATTGGACAACGCCTCCCATGTAGGTCACACACACACAACCTTACACAGCGTCTTCGCCGGCGAAGACGAGGTCCCCGATATCTGACATCATCCGGACGTGGGTCTCATCCACGTTCACGGGGGCGCTCGGACTGAGACACCAGTCCAAAAAACCCAACAAATCCCAACGTCACCCTAAGTCAAGGTCCGAGTCTCACAGGAGACGCCCTTAGGGGGACGTTCGTTCTCTTCTCTCAGGCTGAGCTTCATGCTCGCCAAACCCCCCGGTGACGCAGTAATAATCACTATGGTTATCTGCAACTGTCAATTCGAAACAACAACAACGGCGCATTGCACTCATTGCATTCGGTCGGTTCGGAACGGTGGTCGAGTCTCGTCTTGCATAGTCTTACTTGGTGGAGCGTATAGTCTGCTCCTTATAAATTCCCATACTTAATAATTGTAATTTTGTTCTACCAAGAGTATCTGGTCTCTTTGCCCGAAACTACGCACGTCTACCCAAATTACCGACGAAGACACGCCCCCACCCCGTAGTCATCCTATATATTTAAAACATCACTTTATAGAATTACGTGTAACAATTGAACAGAAAGTAAACAAAAAATCTGTAAATATCTATAGCTAAATTTGTCTCTTTTATTCCGTAAATAGAAAATTATTTCTGGGCATTCTGTGACTGTACATACAATTCCCTTCCCTTTCAGTCAAACGTGTGAAACGTCACAATTCAAGTTGAATAATTCTTAACTTGATCTAAATATGAATTGGTTCCTTATTGCATAGCTACGTCCAATTAAGCGATAGAGAATTTTTAGACTGAAACTTAGACCTTAATTAGTTTTTAATTTGAAACCTATTGCTGTAGACGACACAGTGACAGCAAAAAGAATGAAAACCTAAGTGTGTTCTAGGTTTTTTTTTAATTAGAAGATATTATAAAAAAACATGATTAAAATTCAAATATCTATATATATAATAAAACTGTTTATCTATATATATAATGACATGTATGAGAATTTACTTTTCACACAACACACTCTGATAGCGGTTCGAATCCGGGCACGCACCTCTAACTTTTCGGTGTAACGTGCGTTTAAAAAAAAAAAAAATTCTTGCTTCAACGGTGAATGAAAACATCGTGAGGAAACCTGCACGCCTGAGAGTTCTCCATAATGATCTCAAAGGCGTATAACCACACATGGCCAGCGTGGTGGACTATGGCCAAACACTTCTCATATTGAGAGGAGACCCGTGCTCTGTAGTGAGCCGGTAATGGGTTGTTCATGATGATGATGATGACTCCGATAGCGCGATTTATTCTACCACTTACTCCATCTGTATAACTGCTACATGTCGGAAACCTTGTGATCGAGATACTTTCGTACTGGCTAAGTTTGTATAAAACCCATTACAATATTACTCATTTACAATATCCTTGATGATTACAAGCGAGAGCGCAAATAATGCAAATTGTAGGCCGCCGGGATTTGAACGGAATTATCATAACCACGGATCGACACTGGAATACATGAAATAAATTTTGTTAAAATTGGCAATGCGGTGGCATAAATAGACAGTGTTTACTCATCTACTTTTTCTTTTTCTTGCCCTTATCCCACATTATGTGGGGTCGGCACAACACGTCTTCTTTTTCCACTCACTAGAAGCCGTCACCTAACTACCCACACCTTTTACCCGCATATCCTCTTTTACACAATCCATCCATATCTTCTTTGGTCTTCCTTTAATCTTTTGCCCTTCCACGTTCATATATAACATTACTAGCTGTTGCTCGCGACTTGAGATTGAAGTTACCCGTGCGGCCAATGCCCTGCTTCGGAAAGGAAGCTACAGGCAAATGTCAAATTGCCGATTTTCGTGTTTCTAAATTAAAAAACATAGGACTTTAGAACTTTAAACATACCTTAGGGGTGGAATTTCCAAATATCCTTTCTTAGCTGACATTTTTTAACTATCAACTACCTACTTGCTAAATTATAGTTTTATACGTACAATAGTTTTGTGATCTCGTGTTTAATCAGTAAGTATGTAAGTAAAGTGACCTTTCGCCAAAATCTATATATTATATAAAAATATATAGATTTTGGTGACATCACTTTCTTCCCTCCGCATTATATGACCATACCATGCTAGCCTATTACTCCTCATCTTTTCTGTCACTGGCGCTACTTTTAGACTGTTTTAGAGCGGGTTTAAGTGGGTGTTTGCTCATCTACGTCATAAATTAATCGTTTAAACCTACGAAGTTACCTGATGTGTAACTAAACTAACTTGCAAATGCTGACTAACTATTGCTCTAATAGGATAGCTCTTAAATAATTGTAAATTGCATGTGAGATGGTTGAATGAACGACCTTCGTGGCGCAGTGCGTGCGCTGTCGCATTATAAACTTCGAGGTCCTGGGTTCGATTCCCGGCTCGAGTCTTGTCTGGTGGGAGGCTACAGCCGTGGCTAGTTACCAGCCTACCGACAAAGACGTGTCGCCAAGCGTATTAGCGTTCCGGCACGATGTCGTGTAGAAACCAATAAGGAGTATGGATTTAACATACCCCTGATAGGTTAGCCCACTACCATCCTAGGCTGCACCATCACTTACCACCAAGTGAGATAGCCGTCAAGATCTAACTTGTAGTGTATAATAGAAAAAAAATGACAATACATTTATTGCACACCATACAAAAACAGAAACACATGACAACCAAGAAACACACACAGAAAAGAAAAGAGGTACAATTGCCCGCCTTATCGCTATAGAGCGATTTCAAATTTCAAATTCAAATTCAAATAATCTTTATTCAAATAGTCCTTTAAAAGGTACTTTTGACGCGTCAATAATTTACATAGTAGTGATTTGATGGTGATAACTACATTCGTAAACTTAAAACTAAAGCTATGAGAGTTCCAAACGCGCTCCGGTCTAAGAAGAAGCCCATAACAAACTTAGCCAGGTAAATTTTCTTTTCGTTATCACCACTTCCACCACATGCCACTTAAAATTATATTAAGAGCTATATTTAACCAGTCTAGAAAAAAAAGAAAGATAATAAAAAGAAAATTTTACCCGGCTAAGTTTGGTGTGGGCTTCTTCTTAGAGCAGGGACTGTAGCGTTTGGAACCCTCGTAGCTTTAATTTTAAGTTCACGAATGTATTTATCACCATCAACTCCCTACTACGCTTCAACTGTACAAAAGCAAAAAGATTTTCATTCACCACTATATAAGCGAGCTAATGAAAACATGGCGTGTGATTTATGATCGCCAACTTACGTTTCAGCGTATATGTTTTAAGGGTATGTCACTCATCGTGATTAATGTGGCGCCTTTACCTCGCCGCGTAATCACCTGTGAAAATAATATGTGGTAAATCTTTTGGGGGTCTAAAACGATGAGTGTTTAACGATTAGGTTAGATTATTATGTATCTAATTATTAAATAGAAGCAGGCGTTACTTTGCGGAAGTCCGTGATAAACAATAAACAGAAAATATAATTTGCTATAATCCGCCGACAACCGGAAGATTTGTATGATATGACACCACACAAAATCTTCCACTAGAACCTCTACGCACGTTTCACAAGCGAGAAAAGTAATCTTTACCATTCTCGCTTGTAAAGTCAACATCTCCTGAGGATGATCCGGTGTCGGGTCGAAACTTGCGTTGAGGTTCTAGTGGAAGATTTTGTGTGGTGTTATATTATACGAATCTTCCGGTTGTCGGCGGAATATAGCAAATTATACTTGCTGTTTATTGTTTATGTTTCTAATTGACTTTACGTTAGAAATAATGTCTCATTAGCCTAATTAAAACGAGGGTTCAGGGTAAAGACTTAATAGTGACGATCTCAGTGATGCGTACGCTGTCATATTAAGCACAGTTGGAAGGCCTGGGTTCGATTCCCGGATTGAGTCTGGTCTGGTGGGAAGCTTCGGCCGTGGCTAGTTACCACCCTATGAATGATTGAATGAATACTCTTTTATAGTACTTTTTTTTTTTATCCACTACAAGTTAGCCCTTGACGGCAATTTCACCTGATGGTAAGTGATGATGCAGTCTAAGATGGTAGCGGGCTAACCTGGAAGGGGTATGGTAAGCCCATACTCCTATCGATTTCTACGCGACATCGAGCCGGAACGCTAAATCGCTTGGCGACACGTCTTTGTCGGTAGGGTGGTAACTAGTCACGGCTGAAGCCTCCCACCAGACCAGACTCGAATACCACAGAAAATATGTAAAATAGAAGGTAAATTTTGGCAGACTTATGTCTTTATCTTGAAAAAACGACCTCTGTGACGCAGTGCACTATGCCATTAAAAAGTTGGAAGTTTTGTTTGGCTCGAGTCTGTTCTGGTGGGAGGCTTTAGCCGTGGCTAGTTACCACCCTACAGACAAAGACGTGTCGCCAAGCGATTTAGCGTTCCGGCACGATGTCGCGTAGAAACCGATTAGGGGTATGGGTTTACCATACCCCTAACAAGTTAGCCCGCTACCATCTTAGACTGCATCATCACTTAGGTTAGATTGCCGTCAAGGGCTAACTTGTAGTGAGTAAAAAAATATGCGCCCATTTAATTTCGGTTAGTTTGTTATATATGACATTTGGACATACTCGTATATTCACGCAGTTCTTTGCTAAGGCAAATAAAAACGAGACAGATTTACGTCGGAAACATAACGTTGTCTCGTTTTAACCTTCTCGGCTTAAGAGTTCCACAGGAAAGTATCCCTAAAAACGTCTTTATCTTCATTTTCTTAGTAGGTAAATGAAGTATGCATATTTATTGCGGGTTCAGTCAGATGGAATGGGGCCATCTCGCGCTTGAAATACCGCGCCATGCCCAGACATTACATTGACATTTTTATGAGCCAGTATATCAGGTGTGAGCGAGATCCTGGAGAAATTACCTCCGTCCTTTGATTTGTTGTTTTATTGGTATAAGAATTACAATAATTATAATCAGAATTGCTTTTAAAGACCTTAACGACCTCCGTGGCGCAGCGTGTGCGCTGTTGCATTTTAAGAGTTGGAGGTCCTGGGTTCGATTCCCGGCTCGAGTCTGGTCTGGTTGGAGGCTTCGGCCGTGGCTAGTTACCACCCTACCGACAAAGACGTGTCGCCAAGCGAATTAGTGTTCCGGCACAATGTCGCGTAGAAACCAATTAAGTGGATGGCAAGTGATGATACGGTCTTAGATGGTAGCGAGCTAACCTGTTAGGGATATGGTAAACCCATACTTCCACCAGAACAGACTCCAGCCAAACAAAACTTCCAACTTTATAATGCCATAGTACCCACACTGTGCCACAGAGGTCGTTTTTTAGAATCAAGAAATAAGTCTGCCAAAATTTACCTGCTATTTTACTTATTTTCTGTGGTATACTATAAAAGAGTATCATTCAATCATTCATACATTCAATAAGGTACTACTGCTCCAAACACGCATAAAGCTTAAAATGCTAGACAAAATCTTGCGGCTCAAGAGACGTAAGAGATGGAAGAGCCATAAAACCAAGGCAGTTGCAAGATTGGGGCACAACTCCTAAAACTAGATGACTTCCAAGTATTATAAAATAGCCTGCATTGCAAAACGATTGCATCGAATCTAAAACCTTCCCTCAATATTCTTATATCAGGTAAAAGAATGAAAATATGATCGTACCCCTATCCCAAGGTTTTCTAATCTCAGAGAAACGCCAGTAGTTTTATTGCAAGCATTGCTTTGGTATCTGGATATAAGAATTGTATTTTATACGTTGCATTCGACGTTGGATTCGAAATAAATTTCACTTTGATTATCGGTGACTAGATGGTTGACCGACTTTGCATCTCGAGTTTGGCCTTGACTATTATCTCTTGCTACGGATGGATTTTGTAGCTATTCCTATTCAATCTACCTTTATTACTTTAACTGTCTTGAAATCACAGTAAGCGTGTTATCAGTAACATGTTATGATAATCTATAATATAATAAAATATTTATAATAAAACTGTAACAGGACGAATTCTGTACATTAAATATATTTAAAATTTTAATTAAAGGTTGCTTTACTATCGATACTGAGCCCTAAATAATTTAAGTCTGTCTGTGTGGTCACGCTACGGTGTTGCTACGGAGTTTATGCGTAGACTGCTACGTCGGTTGTTACTTTTCTGAACTTAAAAATATTTTGGCCTTCATCATAAGACAAGTTCAATGGTGAAGGAAAACATCGTGAGGAAACCTTTGTACGCCAAAATGTTTTTAGATGAAGTGTAACGGCGGGTATGAATACTGTAACGACGTTAGGCAAGATCATTGTTATCGGTTTAGGAATAGTGGGTATAAGATTTCCCCTCATGTTCAAGTCTGCTAGCTACGTACTAGTGGTGTAACGAATGTTGGATTTGTCACATTCGCGAATGCGAATGCGATTGCGAATATTTATCTTCAACATGACACAACGAATGCGAATATTTTAAAATTACAAAAAAAGCGCGCGTTGACGTTTCGTGTCGGCCATGTTTAAATTGAACATAGTCGAGCCGATATTGGTTAATTGAATGAATTTGAAGAAGCGATGATAGCCTAGTGGTTACGGCGTCAGCCTCCTAATCATAGGTCGGCGGTTCGAATTCGGGCACGCACCTCTAACTTTTAGAAGTTATGTGCGTTTTAAAATAAAATAAAAAATTAAAATATCACTTGCTTCAACGGTGAAGGAAAACATCGTGAGGAAACCTGCACGCCTGAGAGTTCTCCATAATGTTCTCAAAGGCGTGTGAAGTCTGCCAATCCGCACATGGCCAGCGTGGTGGACTATGGCCAAACCCTTCTCATATTGAGACCCGTGCTCTGTAGTGAGCCGGTAATGGGTTGATCATGATGATGATGAATGAATTTAGTCACAGAAAGTTCATTCTAAAAGTTTTGTTTTGTTTTGAGGTTAGTTTAATGTTATTTATCAAATTTAACTGATATTTTAATATTGAAAATCATTCGCTAAATATTAGCATAATTTTTGCGAATGCGAATGCGAATATCCGTTACATCACTACAAAGTACCTGTTAAGTATTTTTTTCACCTCCCCTTTTTATCCTCGAAACAGAATCTGTTTGCTTTGAACTAGCTTTCGTGCGGGAGAAGTTATATTGTTTTGTTGTATAGAGTTTGCCGATATTTCAACGGAGTAGATACGAGGCACCTCATTGTGGGATTGTTACAAGTTGTGTGTTTGTTTATTTGTGTATCTTTCATGGTTCACTAGCTGTGTTACACGGGAATTCACCGTATTTTTTTTTTATTTTTATTTATTAATACTTTTTTTATACTATTAATATACTAGCTGTTGCCCGCGACTTCGTCTGCGTAGAATTGCTGATTTCCCTTGAGATTGAGCTTACCCGTGCGGCCAATGCCCTGCTTCAGAAAGTAAGCTACAGGCAAATGTCACATTACCGATTTTCGTGTTTCTAAATTAAAAAACTAAGGACTTTCATACAAACTTCAAACCCCTATTTTACCTCCTTCGGGGTAGATTTTGATGAAACAAAATTCTAACCTTATACTTACGCCCTAAAAGAAACCTATTTTCAAAATTTCAAGCTTGTAGACTTCATAATAAAAAAATAAGCCAAAACTATCATCCCCTTTTTTACCACCCTCAACAGGTAATTTAAAAAAAAAATTTGATGTATATGTTTTTTATTTATTATTATTAATCTTAAAGCAAATTTTTGTGTCTCTAACTCTAAAAACAAAGGAATTTCATACAAACTTCCAACCCCCTTTTACCCTCTTAGGGGTGGAATTTCCAAATATCCTTTCTTAGCTGACATCTCTTTACTATCAACTACCACTTGCAAAATTATAGCTTTATGCGTACAATAGTTTTGGAGATCTCGTGTTTAATCAGTATGTAAGTATGTCAGTATGTAAGTGACCTTTCGCTTTTATATATATAGATAATAGTTCCTACGCCTAAGTAATAAATCCTGATGGAAAAATTCCCAGTTGTTTTCGGGGTGGAAAATATAGGATGCATGATTTTTTTTATACATTACAAGTTAGACGGCTATCTCATCATCACTTTCCATTAGGTGAGATTGCCGTCAAGGGCTAACTTGTAGTGTATAAAAAAACGTTATTACCGTCGCTCCTGAACCTCTTCAGAACCTATGCGTGGACAGCTGATACCATCATGAGGATAAGAGTTGACCATCCTGCTAACCAGTTTGTTTTTTGACTCATACCGGAACGGTAAATCACTTTGCGTTTATCTAATAGGGTGGTAACTATTGGGACATCCTGGCACAAGTAAAATAATTACTTAAAAGGATGTCCCAACAACGGATAAATGTTATGTAATAAAAATTTTTCATTTTTTTTTAACTAGCCGAAGCCTCCCGCCACCAACTCAGACCAGTAATCGAACCCAGAACTTCCCGCTTTACAATACGATACTGCCGACGGAGGTCGACAAACAATATTTGCGGGTAGGCCGTTATAATTTCATGCGATTAACATCAAACAGGTAATCTATCAGCGAGTTTCGCAACCGATGACAAAGCGTACCCGGTGACAACCAGCAGCTGATACATATCAATATTGGCTTGCAAAATGGCGTTTAAATAATTGAGGAAAGCCACACACACAGATAGGTCATAATATGCGGGGCGGTTTTGTCGCGAAAATTCGTTGGCGAGCAATTTTAGTATTGAATACTTTTTTATTAAGGTCAAAAGATAAAAACCGAACCCTTACAGGATAACTTCGCTGGCCGTCTGTCTGTCAGGACGTTTTATCTCGGAAACATATAGTTATGGAGTTAAAATTTAAACCATTTACTCAAGCCTACAGTCCCTAGAAGCTGTGTAAAAATCCACTATAATATGTACTAAATAGATTAATTTTAATTGTTTCTGTTTTTCTTTAGCTTTTTTTTTTCCCGCTGGGAAATGCGTTTACGCATCATTTTCGGAAGCGATGCAGGCAAGACTACGCCGCTTCCGAAGGGGTATGTGGGACTCCCCGGCGGCCAAACTGGCGACCAGAATACCCACTAAAACTCAGCGATGCTCCTTCGCGTCGCCTGGTGGCTGGGTCACGGGAATACTTGTGCACTCGACCGCAACCCAGCCAGCGGCGTCCGCTGAGGCAGACCCTCCACGGGGGGCCTATGATGGAGGCCCCCTAACTCCGTCCGAAGCGCGCCAGGAACATTGGACGCGCCTCACGACCCGAGGATAAGGCTCGACGGGTGAGGATGCCTCTCATCCGTCACCCGGAGCTCCTCGTCAGGGGGACAGGCGGCGATCGTGCGCCCGTCGCCTGCGTCCCACCCTACGACGCCGGAGAGGGTGCGCGTCTGCGTCATTCTCGCGGCGTCGAAAAGCGGTGCCTAGGGTGTGTCTAAGAAGAAGCCTACAACAAACTGAGGCCAAACCCTTGTCATTGCCTTGTGACCCGTGCTCTGTAGTGAGCCGGCAATGGTTTGATCATGATGATGTAGATTTTTATTTTTATAATAGTACGTGGATTAAAGTTGTCCGAATTAATGAATAAATAACTATAACCACTACACAGTAGTTTATTGCATTAAACTATTCAAAGCGTGGACTGTAAGCCACAAATCATTGCTAACTGTCGGAGAGTTCAGCGAAGAAATACAAATCCGAACGGCCCGAACAAAGCTTAGTTACCCAAAGTAATTTATCAGACGCAACAATATCTGTCGAAACAGAGAGACTCTTTGTTTTATTGTTGTAACATGAATTAATTAATTCAACAAGATTATAAAGTACTGTAAAAAGTATTTGCTATTCGTTGTTTCTTATATTAGATTGATACTTTATCTATATATATAAAAGCGAAAGGTCACTTACATACTTACATACTGATTAAACACGAGATCTCAAAAACTATTCTACGTATAAAGCTATAATTTAGCAAGTAGGTAGTTGATAGTTAAGAAATGTCAGCTAAGAAAGAATATTTGGAAATTCCACCCCTAAGGGGGTTAAATAGGGGTTTCTGAGTTAGTATGAAATTAATTTTTTTTTAGAGTTAGACACAAAAATTTATTATGAAGTTTACAAGCGTGAAATTTTGAAAATAGGTTTCTTTTAGGGCGTAAGTATAAGGTTGGAATTTTTATTCATCCAAATCTACCCCGAAGGGGGTAAAATAGGGGTTTGAAGTTTGTATGAAAGTCCTATGTTTTTTAACTAGAGCTTACTTTCAGAAGCAGGGCATTGGCCGCACGGGAAACCTCAATCTCACGGGAAATCAGCAATTCTACGCAGACGAAGTCGCGGGCAGCAGCTAGTTATTTATAAGGCTGACATAATATGTAAAGCGTGCTAAGTCCTGACGTAAGTACCGTTTTAAACTAGACGAAGGTACTTTACTGAGTTTATTATTCATGATTTATTAAAAGCAAGCACACATTTTAGGCCTCAAAGAGCTTAAACTAATCTAGGTAGACCTGTCCCTATAAATAGATTTGTCTATAATAATATATTTAAAAAACCACAGCTAGATATTTTTCAAAACTCCTTAAAATAATTTAAGAGATTGAAAGATTTTACTTATATTTCAATTTCATTGGTTTTATTTATTTTCTTTTTTATTCTTGTAAGGTCTGAACTAACTGAGCCGGGATTTTATTTGCTATCACCGTCTCACATAGCCAACATAGTGAAGTTTGAGAGCGATATGATCCTTTTTTCAAAAGGAAAAAGAAATTGAAATTATATTAAAAAAAATAATTATAAAAAATTAAACGTTGTAAATCTATCGAGTCGAGTTGGGGAATGCTCATTGTATTGTGTCCGTATCCCATTCTGCTGACCATCGCCGGTGTTTTTTTTTTCTTTTTTTTATACACTACAAGTTAGTCCATGACGGCAATCTTACCTGGTGGTGATGCTGTCTGAGATGGTAGTGGGCTTACCTTTATTAGTACGGTAAGCCCACGCTCCTAATTGGTTTCTATGCGACATCGTGTGGTAACGCTAAATCGCTTGGCGACACGTCTTTGTCGGTAGGGTGGTAACTAGCCACGTACGAAGCCTCTTAAAATGCAACAGCGCACACGCTGCGCCACGGAGGTCGTTAAGGTCTTCAAAAATAATTCTGATTATAATTATTGCAATTCTTATACCAATAAATCAACAAATCAAAGGACGGAGGTAATTTCTCCAGGATCTCGCTCACACCTGATATACTGGCTCATAAAAATGTCAATGTAATGTCTGGGCATGGCGCGGTATTTCAAGCGCGAGATGGCCCCATTCCATCTGACTGAACCCGCAATAAATATGCATACTTCATTCATACTAAGAAAATGAAGATAAAGACCTTTTTAGGGATACTTTCCTGTGGAACTCTTAGGCCGAGAAGGTTAAAACGAGACAACGTTATGTTTTCGACGTAAATCTTGCACAATAACTACCCACGGCCGAAGGCTCCCACCAGACCAGACTATAGCCGGGAATCGAGCCCAGGACCTCCAACTTAATAATGCGACAGCGCACGCACTGTACCACGAGGTTGAGGCCTGCAACTACACCCCCGACCCTAACGCTCCTCTCATAAAGAGGAGACCGAAGAACGTCCTTGACGAACCTGACGACCAACTGACATTGGACAACGCTTCCCAAGTAGGTCACACACACACACACACACAACATTACGCAGCCTCTTCGCCGGCGAAGACGAGGTCCCCGATATCTGTCGTCATCCGGACGTGGGTCTCATCCACGGTCACGGGGGCGCTTGAACAGAGACACCAGTCCAAAAAACCCAACAAATCCCAACGTCACTCTAAGTCGTGGTTCGAGTCGTGGTCAGGTGCTCTTCTCTCAGGCTGAGCCTCATGCTCGCCAAACCCCCCGGTGACGCAGTAATAATCACTATGGTTACCTGCAACTGTCAATTCGAAATAATAAAAAAGAAACTGTACCACGGAGGTGGTCTTGCTCGGTGGAAACGATTGTAACACTTACTTTACGAATGTTACGTAAGGCTGGGTTGAAACATCGGAATCGGTGCACATAACTACATAGTAAATAGATGAGTATACAAACAAACACGGCTGATGCATTGCGTACAAAAACGGCTTTTACCCGCCTATTTTTAATTGCAGTGACGTCCACTGACCAATTTCAATTTGGATTTGAATTTTTCACAACTACACTTCCAAGTGGGAAATGACTGGTGAAAGCGAATATTTTTAGGGAAATAAACGATACCAGTGCACTTTCCGATATTTTATGCGAGTGCAAAAACTTGTTTTAATGATTTATTTATTTATTTATATTTAAGAGGAGATATCCTCTTATTCTAGCTTGACAGGATAAAAACCTAATTTGCTAGAATAGCCTAATATAAAAGTATATAATGTATATGACGGCAATCAGAGAGCAGCGCCATCTAGTTTTGGAGTCATGTACGACAGACAAGAGAGTGGCATCGCCCCCTCTCTTTACGCAACACTAAGTGACGTATGCAGGTTCTTATAAGACTCCCTGGCGCGGGACGGCGCATTGCATTGATTGCACTCGGTCGGGTCGTACCGGTGGTTGAGCTGCGGTGGTGCATTCGTACTTGGTGGAGCGTATAATCTGCTCCTTATAAATTACCATACTTATAATTGTAATTTTGTTCTACCAAGAGTATCTGGTCTCTTTGCCCGAAACTAACCACGTCTACCTCAATTACCAACAAAGACACGCACCCGTATTCATCCTACATAAATATAAAAATTATCTAAATTTAAATATTCCGGTAACATATTATCCATGATGTCACTCTTGTGAGTTCACTCAGATTGCAACTGAATAGGTCCAGCCTCTCTGCGACATTGTTCAGAGTGATAAGTGCGCACGTCAGAGGCACCTGGTTAAGGTCAGTCAGGTGGTCGATGACAACTAGAACTACAAAGAATGATGTTACAAAGAACTGTTCGAAAGAATGATGTTACAAAGAATATACAAGAACTGTTCGAGATAGCTTAACTCATTTGAACCTATTACAGGCATCTATGAATCGTTAATTTTATTATTTCAATTCGTGAATTTAACAACTATTATAATTGAATTACATTTTCATTACACTACAATATAATTGAATATACATATTCAATTTACACACACTGGGATCAAAGAGAACTTCTCCGATAGGAATAGATAAAATGCGTTCCCGTTTGAAACTTCAGCAACTTAAGATGCCAGCATTTCTATTCATTGACATGGAAATACTCCGAATGAGTTCCAGCAAGCATTCTTAGTGAAGTCGATTGCGAACTAGACTATTATATAATACCTTTGATAGGAGTCGAAGCTTTTGTTGTACATTTATTTACTAGTATTCATTGTTGTTTTAGTTGTAACAGCTACCTCTATTGTTTATGAGATCCTGGTGTTTCTGCTCTTGTTCAACAAAATGGATCAATTTAATCAAAGCTACCACATATCCTTAATTATTGAGTGATCTCGCAATGGCAGCCAAAAATCATTGGATGGAGATCGCAAGCTATGCCCGCTATCTATGCAAGAGATACCGACTTAGAGGAAGAGAGTTTTTCTCTGTGTTTTTGACTGAGAGGCTAACTATTGCAGTGGCTAGTTACCACCATGCAGACAAAAAAGTATGATAGCCTAGTGGTTAGGACGTCCGCCTCTAAGGCTATGATATCGTCATCATCATCATCATCATGATCAACCCATTACCGGCTCACTACAGAGCACGGGTCTCCTCTCAATATGATAAGATTTTGGCCATAGTCCACCACGCTGGCCATGTGCGGATTGGCAGACTTCACACGCCTTTGAGAACATTATGGCTATGATATAATTATGAGTAATCCGGATTTGAAATAATTTACTATCGGGTACTGGAGACGTGGGTATGCTACGAGCTTAGGTACGCTACGGTGTTGCTACGACGTTTCTGCGTAGGCAGCTACGGCGGTGGTTACTTTAAGGGAAGAAAATATAGAAGTTCGATATAGACAAATTCGCGGCATCAGTCGTATTTATTTTTTTATAAACTTACCTCACCAAGTTACACTTGAAGGCGATCTCACCTGATGGTAAGTTATAATGCAGTCTAAGAGGATAGCGGACTAACCTGTTAGGAGTATGGTGAACATATACTCCTAATTGGTTTCTACGCGACATCGTGCCGGAATGCTAAATCGCTTGGCGACACGTCTTTGTCGGTAGGGTAACTAGCCACGGTCGAAGCCTCTCAACAGAGCAAAATCGAGCTGGGAATCGAACCTGGTCTCTCCAACTGTACTTAATACCATACCCATACTCCTAATTGGTTGCTAAGCAATCTTTGTCGGTAGCCTCGCACCAGACTAGACTCGAACCGGGAATCGAACCCAGGACCTCCTTCTTCGCACGCGCTGCGCAACTGAAGTGGTCAAAAATTCTAATCTTACATGTCTATCTAAGGTTAGACAGTGATTTTAGGCATGTATCAAGTTCATACTAATGTTTCTAAATACGTATTACAGCAACAGAAAGTCGAGACAGATTGATAACTTCCCGTAGTTTCGGGTATGTACTGCTTTTATACATGAAGCCTCCCACCAGACCAGACTCGAGCTGGGCATCGAACCCACAGCCTCTAACTTTATAATGTGCTATCGCAAGCGCTGCGCCACGGAGGTCGTCAAAAAAAGTAGAATTAGTAAATTCCCTGTTAAAAAATATACCAAAATTTTTGCGATGAAATAAAAGCAAATTTGAAATTCAACGCGACAAAGAGGGGACTTTACATTTGATGTGTGCATTTAAATACCCAGTAGATTTATTGGAAATATATATTGGGAAATTCTGTCTACACTAAATAACAACATAAAAGTATATTTTACTAGCTGTTGCCCGCGACTTCGTCTGCGTAGAATTGCTGATTTTACTTGAGATTGAGGTTACCCGTGCGGCCAATGCCCTGCTTGAGAAAGTAAGCTACAGGCAAATGTCAAATTGCCGATTTCGTATCTCTAAATTAAAAAACATAGGACTTTCATACAAACTTCAAACCCCTATTTTACCTCCTACGGGGTAGATTTGGATGAAAAAAAAATTTAACCTTATACTTACGCCCTAAAAGAAACCTATTTTCAAAATTTCAAGCTTGTAGACTTCATAATTTAAAAATAAGCAGAAACTGTCATCCCCTTTTTTACCACCCTTAACAGGTAAAATTAAAAAAAAAATTAAGTATATATTTTTTATTTATTATTATTAATCTTAATGCAAATTTTTGTGTCTCTAACTCTAAAAACAAAGAAATTTCATGCAAACTTCCAACCCCTATTTTACCCCCTTCGGGGTAGATTTGGATGAAAAAAAAATTCTAATCATATACTAACGCCCTAAAAGAAATCTAGTTTCAAAATTTCAAGCTTGTAGACTTCATAATAAAATAAAAAGCAAAAACTATCATCCCCTATTTTACAACCCTTGACAGGCAATATTTAAAAAAAATGGATGTACATGTTTTTAATTTATTATTATTAATCTTAATGCAAATTTTTGTGTCTCTAACTCTAAAAACAAAGAAATTTCATACAAACTTCCAACCCCCCTTTTACCCTCTTAGGGGTGGAATTTCCAAATATCCTTTCTTAGCTGACATTTCTTTACTATCAACTACCTACTTGCAAAATTATAGCTTTATACGTAAAATAGTTTTTGAGATCTCGTGTTTAATCAGTATGAAGTAAGTCAGTATGTAAGTATGTAAGTGACCTTTCGCTTTTATATATATAGATTTATAAGCTACCTAAAATAGTAGAATTAGAACGAAATAGTGTTTTCTTTTCAATTGTCTTTCAAAAAACGACGGAGATTTTTGTTGAATATTAGAACCTTCTACTGATTTGCTCAAGCTGATGTCTAAATTAACCCCAATACCTATTAAATAATAGTCGTAAGTTCGAGTACTATTAAATTAACGAGTTTTATTCAAATTCAAATTCAAATAATCTTTATTCAAATACTCGTAGTCCTTTACAAGGCACTTGTGACGCGTCAATAATTTACATAGTAGTGATTTGATGGTGATAACTACATTCGTAAACTTAAAACTAAAGCTATGAGGGTTCCAAACGCGCTCATAACTAAGAAGGAGCCCACAACAAACGTAGCCGGAGTTTTTTCTGTTATCACCATCTCACAAAATCAATAGCTTTAATTTTAAGTTGATGAGTATCACCATCACTTCACGAATAAAAATAATGGAAAATGTGTTATATATGAAACCAAATTAATTTTTTGTATTTTATTCTATAATAAATTAGCTATTGATATCTTGGAGATGTCTATCAATAAGTTCAAAGTTTTTATAAAACGAAAGCTTGTAGAAAAATCATATTACGATATTAAGGATTATATAAACGATAAAAAAGCTTGGGTGTGAATTGCTCTATCTCCATAGGTACTATAGTTTATTATTAATTTTATTCATTATGTGAGACGGTGATAACGAAAAAAAAAAAGAAAAACCCCGGCTAAGTTTGTTGTGGGCTTCTTCTTAGACCGGGGCGCGTTTGGAACCCTCATAGCTTTAGTTTTAAGTTTACGAATATAGTTATCACCATGAAATAACTACTATGTAAATTATTGACGCGTCAAAAGTGCCTTTTTAAGGACTATTTGAATAAAGATTATTTTGAATTTGAATTTGAATTTGATAGCCATCAGAGGGCTAACTTATAGTATATAAAAAAGAAAAATAAGAGATCTCCAAGATTTCAGTAGGTAATTAATTTGTCGTAAAATAAAATAAATATTCTCATTAAAGTTTTTGCCACATACGCGCGCATGGTAATTACGAGGAAGAGGAATTGCAGCACTCTAGCGAACGAGGTGTAAATCGTCAACGATACATTACTGAACTTCGTCAATTGGGGTGTAACTGGTTTCATTAGACGACAAATTGGGTGAGCGAATTGCGTCCCGCGCTCGAAGCGAATGACGGGCCGATTCTAAAGGCGTTTCTGATGTTTTGTTGTTTACTGTGTTCCGGGTTTTACTGTGGGTATAACGAAAAACCGGTAAAAACTCAAGCGATAACCCCAATATGGTTAGACGCAAAACTAACTGTTGACTAAGTTATATTGAGATCGTTACTAATTATATAAACGCGAAAGTTTTGCATGTTAATACATTCATACTTTTGCGTCACTTTGTCATCACAATTTTGTCATTATGTGTTTGTTATTATTTCATGCCCTAACTTATGAACTAATTTGACTGAAATTCGGAGCGAAGATGGATTTATTTATTACCTTTTAGCGTAAAGTGCATTAGTAGGACTAATTTAACGTAACTACTTTGTATTAATTGTATAGTATATAATACAAAAGGAGAGATCGAATTTACTTAGATTTATAAAAATTAATAGCCTTCTCTTAAAGGATTTTTTTTGTCTTTTGCCAATACATGCCTAATTAAAGGTTATCGTACCTATTCTCCTCTCAAAGAATGTGCCTAAGAGGGGTAAATAAATAAAAAGAGTATAAGTAAAAATCATCTGAATATCAATTTTATCTTAATGTACCTAACATAGGAAAAGTGTGAACAAGTGTGAGCTTCAAATCGTGTTTCACTTTCACGAAGGCGGGAGAAGTACATTCCAGCAAGCCGTGGCTGTCAATCTGTAACTTCCACAGAATGCTATAGTTTCGTATCGCGGCAAAAATATTTCCGAAGAACAAGAGAGTTTTGGTCTCTTGTGCATTTAGGTTTATTCTTCAAATTGTAATTGTAACTGTATTACGTTACTAATTATTACGTTACGTAATTGTAGCTGTATTACGTTACTAACTATTACGTTACGTAATTGTAGCTGTATTACGTTACTAACTATTACGTTACGTAATTGTAACTGTATTCGCCGCGATTCCAAAAAAACTATATTTATACATTATGAAGTAAAGTAAGTTATTAATTAAGACATATATTATACCAGTTGTTTGTAAAGGTTAAAATGTAATTAATCTGTATACGTACAAAAGAGTATAAAACTTGACTAGAATACTGTTATTTATGTATTAAGGAGGTTGTTATCCTGTCGTGCCGCCATGTTTTGGTTCCCGCCAAAACGGTAGCAAATGATTGGTCCATGCAAAATAGCAGTAACAATGGACGCCACGAAGACATTGCGATAAGTTTAGTGATATTCTTGGAAAGAAAGTTTCAATTTAACTGACGTATTTATATAAGTTTTTACAATTATTAAAGAAAGGCTTCATAAATTAGCTCTTATTTTTTTTTATACAGTACAAGTTAGCCCTTGACGGCAATCTCACCTGGTGGTAAATGATGATGCAGTCTGAGATGGTAGCGGGCTAACCTGTTGGTAATGGTGGTGTTGGTAATAAACCCACACTCCTAATTATTTTCTACGCGACGTCGTGCCGGAACGCTAAATCGCTTGGCGACACGTCTTTGTCGGTAGGGTGGGTGACTAGCCATGGACGAAGCCTCAGACCAGACTCGAGCTGGGAATCGAACCCAGGACCTTTTTTTTTAATCCACTACAAGTTAGCCCTTGACGGCAATCTAACCTGATGGTAAGTGATGATGCAGTGTAAGATGGTAGCGGGCTAACCTGTTAGGGGTATGGTAAACCCACATTCCTAATTGGTATCTACGCGAGATTTAGAACGCTAATTCGCTTGGCGACACGTCTTTGTCGGTAACTAGCCACGGTCGAAGCCTCAGACCAGACTCGAGCCGGGAATCGAACCCAGGACCTCCAACTTGCGACAGCGCCACGGAGGACGTCAAAATATAATATTTCACATTACATAATAATATTCTTTAAAACATTAATGTAATAAATAAAAAGGTTCGGTCAGAGTGATATACCACACGCTCCCAAAGGTACTATAAGTTTGCAACACGCTTAATAGGAACCATTATTTTATAACTATACTAGCTATTGCCCGCGACTTCGTCTACGTAGAATTGCTGCTTTCCCGTGAGATTGAGGTTCTAAACTACAGGCAAATGTCAAATTGCCGATTTTCGTGTTTCTAAATTTAAAAACATAGGACTTTCATACAAACTTCCAACCCCTATTTTAACCCCTTCGGGTTAGATTTGGATGAAAAAAATTCTAACCTTATACTTGCGCCCTAAAAGAAACCTATTTTCAAAATTTCAAGCTTGTAGACTTCATAATAAAAAAATAAGCAAAAATATCATCCCTTATTTTACCACCCTTAACAGGTAATATTTAAAAAAAATTGATGTACATGTTTTTTATTTATTATTATTAATCTTAATGCAAATTTTTGTCTCTAAGTCTAAAAACAAAGAAATTTCATACAAACTTCCAACCCCCCTTTTACCCTCTTAGGGGTGGAATTTCCAAATATCCTTTCTTAGCTGACATCTCTTAACTATCAACTACCTACTTGCTAAATTATAGCTTTATACGTGCAATAATTTTTGAGATCTCGTGTTTAATCAGTATGTAAGTATGTAAGTGACCTTTAGCTTTTATATATATAGATAGATTACGCGCACCGGCTGTGTACTCAGTCCTTGAAACTAGTTTCAGATCCAATATTTATGTTTAAACGCTCTCATTACTAATGTTTCGTTCGAACCAATTGATTTGGGTACGTCATCTCAAATTTATATATGTTACTAGCTGACCCGACAAGCGTTGGTTTGCGACAATTCACAATAAAGACGATAATTGTTCAGTTATCGATCGGGATGACAAATGATTGAATTGCTAAAATGACTTTTAAAAAATAGGGTTCGACAAGAGAATGTTAAGGTATATGATAGATAATAAGGTAGAAAGGAAGGGTTATGTGTATTTTTCAATGCCACATAATACAAAAAAAAAATAAAAAAAAATCGGGTGGACACCCCTTATCACTTAGGGGTTAGAAAAATAGGTAGTAGCTGATGCTCAGACTTACTGAATATGCATAAAAAAAAATCATAAGAATCCGTCGAGCCGTTTCGGAGGAGTATGGCAACAAACATTGTGACACGAGAATTTTAAATATAAGATATCTCCATTTAAAATTTCAGCTGAATTGGTTCAGTAGATCCGACGTGAATGAGTAAAAAATATATATACATACATACAAAATTTCGCATTTTTAATATTAGTGTGGATATTATCGGTACCGATGGCTTAACATACTGTCGAGTCATAGGGGTTGGGCATTGATAAATTTCCCAACTACCGACTACGTAACTACCTACGTAAGTAAGATGGTAAAGTAAGTAGTAAAATGACTAATTAAAAATTAAAATTATTAATTAAAAAAAAAATAAAAAATCGCCTCACCAGGCTCAAGCCGGGAATCGAACTCAGGACCTCCAACTTTAAAATGTGGCTGCGCACACGCTGCGCCATGGAGATCGCCAAATAGGTTTTGCCAACAAATAGACAGACATCATGATCAACCCATTACCAGCTCACTACAGAGCACGGGTCTCCTCTCAATATGAGAAGGGTTTAGCCATAGTCCACCACGCTGGCCATGTGCGGATTAGCAGACTTCACACACCTTTGAGAACAGTATAGAGTGCATTTTCTTTCACCGTTCAACGGTGAAAGAAAATCCGTGAGGAAACCTGCACTCTATACTGTGATATTTTAATCGCATAAAAACCCACTTAAGAAAAGTTATTCAAATTCAAAATCAAAATAATCTTTATTCAAATAGTCCTTAAAAAGGCACTTTTGACGCGTCATTAATTTACATAGTAGTTATTTCATGGTGATAACTATATTCATAAACTTAAGTTAGAGGTTTGAGGCCCAGGATCGAGTCCCCGACCTTTAATTAGGGGGCTGTTGTGCTAACCACTAAGCGATCACAGCTTCAGTAGACAGACATACTGGACAGAAAAGGGAGGGGAGGATTGAAAGGGAGGCTTTGTGTTTATGAATAGTTATGGGGTGGTTCTGAAACAAACACTATTTATCTCACAAAGCGGAGCGTTCGTTACACATCTCACGGATTTATGAAGCCACTGCATTGTGGTAAACGTTTTCAACTAACATTAATTATCCGTATGCAAGGAGGAGAATTTACCGTACATTCAGAACGTTACAAGTTACGCCTTATTCACTCCAGAGGTTTTTGCATGCAACGAATTACAGTTCACGACCTAAGCGCTCTCCGAAAGAGGAGACCTAAACATATCCTTCATGACCCTTTTTTTTTTTTTTTTTTTATCGTGGGTAAATCCTCATGGATACCTCTGCGCCACGGGGAGGCACAGAGGTTATGTCAGACTCCTACTGACTAAAACCCCCACGTGTTCCTACTCACCACTATATGGTGGAGTCACGGGAAAGCCTTCGCATACAACCGCAACCTCCTTCATGACCCTGACGATCAGATGACTACTGACAACACACCTGCACACCGTCTTAATGGTAAATATTTAGCTTGTTGGGAATATTTTTTTTGCTGTTTGTATGTTCCTTGAGCGGGCTAATGTTTGATATGGCTGAACATACTTGGATTTTGACTATCATAGGCTAACCGAGTGTTCTAAATTTATAAATTCCAGTAGAATTTTTTATTATTCTGGATCTTTCACCCGGACGTTTTATTCCATCTCTTAGGGGGTTTTCGTTTTGGTTTTATGCCTTTTTGGGTTGTGGGGCATCAACTGTATTTACTGCCAAAACCCCGCCCTGAACAAGACATTATTGTTGGGAGATTGTATGAGAAATTTGTAAAAGAAAGTATCATTTATCTCAATTTTATGTGGTGATATCCTGGATCTTTTCTTTGGAGGTTATAATCCATCTCTCAGGGGTTTCCGTTTGGACTGTATAATTCTCTATCTTTGCCATAACCCAGTTCTAAAGAAGACATTTTTTTTTATACACCACCAGCTAGCCCTTGACGGCATCTCACCTGATTGTAAGTGATAATGCTGTCTCAGACGGTAGCGGGCTAACCTGTTGGTATTGTATGGTAATCTCATACTCCTAATTGGTTTCTACACGACATCATACCGGAACGCTTAATCGCTTGGCGTCACGTCTTTGTCGGTAGGGTGGTAACTAGCGACGGCCGAAGCCTCCCACCAGACCAGACTCGAGCCGGGAATCGAACCCAGGACCTCCAACTTTATAATGCGACAGCGCACGCACTGCGCCACGGAGGTCACCAAAAACCTACATTAGGGTAGGAAGATTTTATGAGAACACTGTAATAGAGAGTTTAAGCTGTCACAATCGTTTTTGGAGTAGATACAACGAATAGTACGCAATAAATCCACATGTGGTCAAACGTCAGTCATTCCAACATGACAGTTTGTACGCCGGCAAAGTGAACACGTCGCGTTAGGCTTAAACACGATCTAGGGGATAAAAGGTATGAGCCATTCCGTTTCTACTTAAATGGATGTTTTGGAAGGATTTTTCTTCCAGGTTGATATTTTAATTTAGACCGGGGCGCGTTTGGAACCCTCATAGCTTTAGTTTTAAGTTTACGAATGTGGTTATCACCATCAACTCACTACTATGTACTACTACATAATTATTTTTTATGAAAATAAAGATTCGTGCGTCCAATTCGATGGATATTTTTTTCCATGTGCGGATTGGCAGACTACACACTTCTTTGAGAACATTATGGAGAACTCTCAGGCATACATTCCTCACGATGCTTTCCTTCACCGTTGAAGCAAGTGACTCCCAACCTCTGATTAGGACGCAGACGTCCTAACTACTAGGTTATCATAGCTTCCTATTGCATACACGCTCAAAATCTTTATATTAGGTGCCCCTGACGCATTATCACACTGAACGTTTTCGCAGAGAGTCTGGACCTATTCAGTTGCAATCTGAGTGAACTCACAATCGTAGTTTATATGTTACCGAGATATGAAATTTAGGCAATTTTTATATGTTCATAAGTTTCATGATCATAAATTTGTATAATTTTTATATAAGCTACTCTAGCAAAAGTTCATAATCGTGTAAGGCTAGAATTAAGAGTAAATAAATAATTATTTTTTATATAATTTATATATTATATTTATTAATATTTTATATTATGTTTTGAAAATTGCGCCATTACCCTCATATTTTAATTAATTCTTTCCCCAAGGGTTGTCTGGAATAGATTGCTGAAGCAATAAGACCGCCTTTGCATACTAATGTGTTAAGTGTTTTGTTGTTGTAAAAATTGTGTGCAATAAAGAGTATTTATCTTATCTTATCTTATTTTCATACTAAAAATTTACAAAGACTGAGTACTTTGAATTAAGACAAAAGTAATCCGAATAGCAAGTATAAATATAATTCTAAACATTAAAAAGAAACATCTTATTGAGCGCCCGACTATTCAAGTTTTTAGAAATAAAAAGTGCCTTTATAAATATCAACATATAACATATTTTTTAATCTTAAAACTTACGTGCAACGAAGTAAAAACGTTAGGAACCGACTTATACCTTTTATGACAAGTTCTCGTGCTAGACGAACGTGACGTGTGCATTTTCCGCGTCATACAAACTGTCATATCTTTATTTTTATTTACATTTAATTATGTATGTTCTTGTCATTTTTCAACTTTTATTTAATTATGTATTTTTTTTTATCAGTTTAGTTTTCTAGCGCTATAAGGCTTTTTAAGGAAATAGCAAAAAGGTTAGTCGACATCACACAGTGATGAGCTGTCAGCTAAATCGGATAAAGAATTAGTCTAGCTATTCAAAAGGGGAACGTTGCCAGTATCTTCGGAAACTTGCCTAAAGGCATCCTTTTAATAATATATTTCAGTTAAGATGTTATATTTTTATAAGATTTTTAGTTTTAGTTCAATCTAAAGTTTACTTTAAGTTATTATATATGTATTCTTGAAATTAAATATAAATTTATCAGTTTTATTTATATATCATCACTAGCTGACGCCCGCGACTTCGTCTGTGTTGAGTTAGTGTGTTTGTATGTCTTTCAATCACGAAGCAATAGATTACTAACCCGTATTACTTGAAATAATTACTAAACTAAAACAATTGGTGGGAGAAGTGGGAGGCCCGAGACGTGATGGCACAGGCGGTGGCATGCGCGTGAGCTGCGCGCGGTACTGGACAGTACTTGGACATTGCAACATTACTTTATTTTTCTAAAAGAAAAGTAGCCTAAGTTATTCCTTATTACATCAGCTACCTGCCAATAAAAGTCCCGTAAAAATCGGTCCAGCCATTACAGAGATTAGCCGGAACAAACAGACAGACAGACAGACAAAAATTGTAAAAAATGTTATTTTGGTGTATGTACCCGCATACATATTCATATGCATTTAGTAAAAAACGGTTATTTTAGTATTACAAACAGACACTTCAATTTTATTTATTTGTATAGATGATCAACCCAGCCGGCTCACTACAGAGCACGGGTCTCCTCTCAATATTAGAAGGGTTTGGGAGTCCACCACGTTGGCCATATGCGGATTTACAGAAAAAAATCCCGGAGACAATGGTCAGCTACGTCATGTAACCCTCGGCAATCCATTCAATAGATGCCTTTTTTTTATTATCCACTACAAGTTAGCCTTTGACGGCAATGTCACCTGATGGTAAGTGACGATGCAGTCTAAGATAATAGCGGGGCTAACCTACGCGACATCGTGCCGGAACTCTAAATCGTTTGGCGACACGTCTTTGTCGGTAGGGAGGTAACTGGCCACGGCCGAAGCCTCCCACCAGACCAGACTCGAGCCAGGAATCGAACCCAGGACCTCCAAATTTATAATGCGACAGCCACGGAGGTCGTCGAAAAAAATTAATTAAAATTACTTTTACCGTAAATGTTTTAGCCAAAAAAAATGCAAAACGCTGTTATTTCACTCAAATAGTTACGTTACATGTAAGAAAGTTGGAAGATCCTTGGCATTTCTGCTAACATTCCTGAAAATACCGAAGCTCGCTCTGTACTAATTTAGGTACTGGTGCATCAAATAGGTATATTCCTCCCGACCCACTTTGCACCCTAAACAGGATATCCTCAGGAAGTGTACAGGATATCCTTTATCAGCAGGTCGTAATACATTTAGGTGGGGTGAATACATTTCAGAATAACGTATATTTGTATCAAAATGTTAAACTCCGCACAAAAAAAGAGGGAAAAGATTAAAAGCTTAAACCTAACGAGATGTTTGATGACTGTCATATTTAAAATTTAGAGGTCCTGGGTACGATACCCGGCTAGAATTTGGTCTGGTGAGACGCTAAGGCCGTGGCCTTATGGTGTTACCACCTTACCGATAAAGAAGTATCGCAAAGCGGTTTAGCGTAGGCACGATGCCGCGTAGAAACCAAGTAGGAGTGTGGGTTTACCATACCCCTAACAGCTTCGCCCGCTACCATCCTAGAATGCATCATCACTTACCATCAGGTCAGAAAGTCGTCAAGGGCTAACTCGTAGAACGTAAAAAAATAAAAAGTATTGTCAAGCTCGAAAAATAAAGCATTTGCTAATTTGAATTCTGAGCCTAAGGCAAGGATTGCAATTATACTAGTCAGGCAATTGGCATTTCCGCCGAGGCTTATATTGCCTGACTTGTGTCATTTCAGTCATCGCTTAAGGCTCAGAATTGAAATGACACCAGCAATTGCTTTCTTTTTCATTGTATAAAGTTTTGTAGTAAACTTTTTTTTTTTTTTTATCACTACAAATTAGCCCTTGACGGCTATCTCACCTGGTGGTAGGTGATGATGCAGTCTAGGATGGTAGCGGGTTAACCTGTTAGGGGTATGGTAAACACCCCCTAATTGGTTTCTGCGCGACATCGTGCCGGAACGCTATATCGCTTTGCGACACGTCTTTGTCGGTAGGGCGGTAACTAGCCACGGCCGAAGCCTCCCTCCAGACAAATTTTATTTTTTAGTAAAAATATCTGTAAATACAAATATATTAATTGTGTATTACCAATGTGGCTCTATATTAAATATAAATAGGTAAAACCACCGTGTGGTTTGAATTAATGGCTGTTGGTTGTCCAATAGATATAAAATAAAATAAACGAAACAAATAGACTCGCTTTTGGATTTATTAGTAACTAGCTGTTGCCCGCGACTTTATACGTACAACAGTTTTTGAGATCTCGTGTTTAATCAGTATGTAAGTATGTAAGTGACCTTTCGCTTTTATATATATAGATAATTAGATCTATAAGATTGTATCTAGCAGAACCCAGTAAGAAAGAAAGAAAGAAAATGTATTCATTCTCATATCACACACAGTACATTCTATTCTAATCAGAAAATGTATGTCTGTCTGTACCAAACACCAACTCAACATATGTCATGCATTATAAATCAAATCAAATCAAAATAGCTTTATTCATATAAACCAATTACAGGCATCTATGAATCGTTCATATATATCACATTTTCCATTATTACATTCGTGGAGCGATGGTGATGACTACATTTCTATATGAAAAACACGTCGCTGATTATCAGCTGAGAACAAAATGACGTCACCTCAACAAAACAAAACAGAGTGTCATGCATTATCCAATATATTTTGTGTTATGATTTTGTCCCATTCGGTGTCGAGACCCTTGGTCCGTGGGGTCCTAGCGCACTAAGGCTTTTTAAGGAAATAGCAAAAAGGTTAGTCGACATCACAGGGGACCGGAGAGCTGCCAGCTACCTCGGACAATGAATTAGTCTAGCAATTCAAAGGGGGAACGCTGCCAGTATCTTCGGAACCTTGCCTAAAGGGGCTCCTTTTAATAATATCACCTCCGTGGCGCAGCGCGTGCGCTGTTGCATTTTAAAGTTGGAGGTCCTGGGTTCGATTCCCGGCTTGAGTCTGGTCTGGTGGGAGGCTTTGGCCGTGGCTAGTTACCACCCTACCGACAAAGACGTGTCACCAAGTGATTTAGCGTTCCGGCACGATGTCGTGTAGAAACCAATTAGGAGTATGAGTTTACCATACTCCTAACAGGTTAGCCCGCCATCGTAGACTGCATCATCACTTGCCATCAGGTGAGATGCAGTCAAGGGCTAACTTGTGATGGATAAATAAAAAAAAAAAAAAATATATATATATATATTTTAGTTATGATATTATATATTCATTTATATTTTAAGATTTTTAGTTTTAGGTTAATCTAAGTTTTGTTTTAAGTTTTATGTAAAATGTTTGATAAATAATAAATTTTGTGTTATAAAACCAATATTTCACCTTTGTGCTTCGTGAAAATTTGTCTTCAACTTGTTAGCAAGCTCTTCTCTATACACGACGGCTCCCAATTTGCTAGCGGTAAATTTAAACGCAGAGATGTATGCGTATTTTCCTTTGATATTATTCACGACGGTGCATAAGCAACCGACTCACTAGAGTATTATGTTATAAGCATATAACGAAGGCGATAATTAAAATGAACACAAATATCTTAAATAAACTAAAATGACGCGTCTAAAATAAGCGCAATGTTTTTGACTATGTTCTTTATGAAACAGTATGGTATTTCGAGAGATCTGCTTTTACTTATATCGCAGGACAAGGCAGTAAAAAATATTTATTACTAGCTGGTGCCCGCGACTTCGTCTGCGCAGGTATTTCGAGTAGCTTATATTAGCGTAGCGTAGAAAAGAAATAACATTCACCATCATCATCATGTTCAACCCATTACCGGCTCACTACAGATCACGGGTCTCCTCTCCATATGAGAAGGGTTTGGCCATAGTCCACCACGCTGGCCATGTGCGGATTGGCAGACTTCACACGCCTTTGAGAAGATTACGGAGAACTCTCAGGCGTGCAGGTTTCCTCACGATGTTTTCCTTCACCGTTGAAGCAAGTGATATTTTAATTGTTTTTAAAAACGCACGTAACTCCGAAAAGTTAGAGGTTCGTGCCCGGATTCGAACCGCCATTAAAATTATCACGGATATGGTAGATTTTTCCTACTTACTTGACACTTCATATTTTGGACAATTCACACAATATCTTTTTAAATAGCCTATGTGTTATTTTGATGTATAAGCTATATTATTGTAAAGTTTCATTAAAATCCATTCAGTAGTTTTTACGTGAAAGAGTAACAAACATCCATCCATACTTTCAAAAAACTTTCTTGTTTATAATATTAGTAGTATAATAACAGATAAAATTTTGTCCGTTTGTATCAAAAAAAGTCCAATATTACCTTGGGGTATTAAGGATTATCCCTATGCCAGGGTTTGACGTATTGGGACCGTGTTTGTGTGATCGAGATTTAGCACGGAAATCTGATTAATACTCGATTCGTGTGGAGATTAATAAGTTTCAAAACGCTAAATAAAAAACACTCCCATTAAAGTTTTTTTCATAGGTGGATACAGGCCAGGGAATAAAATTGACTCATCACCCTATTTTTAGCTTTTTTATGAATTATTATATCAATCAATCAATCCATCAGCCTATAGACGCCCACGGCTGGACATAGGCCTTTCCGAGAGCGCGCCACCACACACGGTTCTCCGCCTTCCTCATCCACCCGCCACCAGCGATCCTTTCAAGGTCATCGGTCCAGCAAGCAGGAGGTCGTCCTACGCTGCGCTTACCGGTACGCGGTCTCCACTCCAGAACACGTCTGTCCCAACGGTCGGCGGTTCTGCGACAGTATGATCCGCCCAATGCCACTTCAGCTTGCTAATCCGTTGGGCTATGTCGGTTACTTTGGTTCTCCTACGGATATCCTCGTTACGGATTCTATCCCAGCATAAGAGAAACACCCAGTATAGCCGTCTATATAGCACGCTGAGCGATTTTGAACTTGTGGACAAGGCCTACTGTGAGTGTCCACATTTCTGCTCCGTACGACATATCCGGTAAGACGCAGGCGCAAGACTTTTGTCGAATTATTATAAGTTGTTTTTAAATAGTTTTAATGAAAATATGAGATAGTGATACCAAAATGCTACAAGCTGTGATAGCCTAGGCTAGGACGTCAGCCTCCTAATCAGAGGTCAGGGGTGCGAACCCGGGCACACACCTTTAACTTTTCGGAGTCAAGTGCATTTTTATGCAATTTAAATATCACTTGCTTCAACGGTGAAGGAAAACACCGCGAGGAAACCTGCATGCCTGAGAGTTCTACATAACGTTCTCGAAGTCGTGTGAAGTCTGCCAATAGCCAAACCCTTCTCATATTGAGAGGAGATTCGTGCTCTGTAGTGAGCCTAGAATGAGTTGATCGTGATGATAACATAATGAAGTCCCGGCTAAGATTGTTTAAGGTTTATTCATAGACCAAAGCGCGTTTGGAGTTTTTAATTTAAGGAAATGTAGTTATCATAATCTCGCAATAAATTAGTAAAATGTAGCAAACCAAACGTACGCAAGATGTCTTTTAAGCATTCTTTTGTAATTTATAGTACGCCAGTGATTAATAACTTTGAAAGTGTGTATGATTGATCTGAGGCCAAAACGAGCCGCTCGGGCTTATGCGGTTATCCCCACGTCGGTCGACATTGACGTATTGGGGACGACTGCGTGAGGGGGGAAAGGGGGGAACTTGGTGGAATTAAACAGGGCATATGCAATGTAATTAATATCGAAAGGAATGGCGTGCCATTAAATAAATTTGTGTCAAAATATAGCCTTATTGAGATATCACAGAAATGTTTCACTGAAATTTTAATCATACGCTGTATTTTTTGTTATTCTTTACATATAGAGATAGTGGAAAATAATTAATATTGCTTATATTTACTTGCACGGGTTTTTCATCACACCAGGGTACCATAATTCATGTCGCAGTGATCTAAGTTCACACTGCTTTTTTAAAAATATGCTACAAGTTAGCCCTTGACGACAATCTCTCTTGATGGTAAGTGATGATGCAGTTTAGTATTGTAGCGGGCGAACTTGTTAGGCGTATGGCCAGCCCATACTCCTAATTGGTATCTACGCAACATCGTGCCGGAACGCTAAATCGCTTGGCGACACGTCTTTGTCGGTAGGGTGGTAACTAGCTAAAGCCGAAGCCAGGCCAGACTAGGGCCGGGAATCGAACCCAGGACCTCCAACTTCATAATGCGACTGCATCAAGGAGCTCGTCAAAACATTACATTGTTTGAACTGAACACTTCACAATATTCCCAGAACATTGGACGTGTATATAACATCTCAATTCGCACTTGGAGCGCGAGTTAAAAACTAGTAACGCCATCTATCGAAAAGTATCTGAATGAATTCAAAGATTAACTCTTGATTGAATTTATTCACATTTAATTTGAATATTTAATGTCTGCTTTGATACCGAAATCAATGAAAATGCTTACCTAGTGAAAATCGCAACTCTTTACCAATTACAGTTCATGACATTACTATATAACTGTTCACAGACAGACAGACGACACGATGGACAGCATAGACTCAGTATCTCAGTATAGGGAGGACCCCTGCTCTGGGACCCTACTGGTAGGTAAACGCAAAAAGTAAACTTTTTCATACCATGAAACAGTAGGTACAATTCATACTATTTGCTTGATACTAAACAAATAATAACCAATAAATACAGCTTATAGATACCTAAAAGCAATTTATAAATATTGTTAATACGTATTACCTCTATTAATAAACTAGAACAAACTTTTTTTCTGATATTTATTTAGAATTTTTTTGTAGCGTTTATAGCATCAAAACCCAATTATTCTTAAAACAAGGAGAAAAAGATATTCATAAACATTAGTGGGTCCTGCATATTACTGAAATTTTTTAGTTATATTTTTGAGTTACGATCATAGTAGCAATAATTTTTAAACTTTGGTTTACAATATTGATGATTATCTAGGGATCCCTAATTTATTTAGCCTATGTTACTCAAAGACAATTAAGCTTTCCAATAGTGAAAGAATTTTTGAAATCGGTCCAGTACTTTTGAGTTTATTCGTTACGAAAATAATGGCAAATTTGTTTACACCTTAGGTTACAGTTTAAGAATTTAGTAGAGATCCGTAATTTATTTTTGCGTTAAATATAGCCTATGATATTCAGGGATAACGTAGCATTCCAAGCACTTGTTGGGTGTACTCGTTATGAAAGTAATGGCAATTTTTTTTACACCTCGTGTTACAATATTAACCCTTTATAAGGCAGAGGAAACTAAAGGTGATAAGAATGAATATCAAACAAAAATTGAAAAATAATATTTATATGATGAAAATAATGTAAATTTTTTTTTGGAAAATCAATGGGAAATTTTTGGAAAATGTGGTGGCAATATAGTTGCCACGGCCCGTCAATAAAACGCCATTTTCAATAATAATCTCTTTATTTTATAAAAAAGATAAGCAAAGTAAATGCAGATCCATCTGGTAGTTCCCCGTTTTGGTATATTTTATATTTAGATCTGCTGACTATGAAATATATCAAAACAAGGAACCACACAAAGTGGCACTTTACATGTAGAGCATTGTATTTTCGATCTCTTGTTCCGTGTTTTTGTGCTACACACACGACAACGTCGCCATGAGTCCAACTGCTCATGTCGATGTTTGCCCACGTTTGCCAAGCGTATCTCTGCCGTCACGCCCACCATTTTTTGTCGATTGGTGGAGAGTTTTGGGCGTTTCATGGAATATTGTGGCTGGCTCTCCAGGCTTCTCTTTCTCGACGAATAATTGTTGATGAGACCACGGGCCAGACACAACCTAAAATGCAGTTGTGAAAGTGGATTGTGTACCCTTTTGTTTTTAGAGTAGAGTAAAAATGAATTTGTGATGGCCAAGTCTACACAAAAATAGAAAATTCGGAGCCACCACCTCTTGCTTCTCCTTCCAACTTCGTAAGTGCTCCGCAGCTGATCAAATCGGTCTACTCCGCCCATGCGCTCTGTATACTGTAGTATGGTTAGTGGACATTGAATAGCTTTTTTAGAACCATCTTTCTGAGTTCGGTCACAGAATGTTTTATTTATTTTTGGATGAAAGGCAGTAGTGAGAAGTGTAACAAGTTTTGTGTCTTGCCACATTACAAATGCAACATTATTTTTGGTGCGCCATCTAAAATCGCCTCTTGCCAAAGATATTTTTTGATTTCTTGGTAAATTCTTTTTTTTCTGATTTTTCAATAGGAGTGGTAGGTCTGATCTATTGCTGACTGTAGATGTGGCGTATATACCATTATTGAATAGATATTGCAATATTTCATAGGATGCGAAAAAGTTATCGAAAGTCACATGTCCACGGAACCCCTCATCTATTAGCTTCTGTGTAAGAGATTTGACAACATTGGCTCCTAATCCGAATTCTGTTGATTGGTCATCACGTTTCCCTGTGTAAACTTCGAACTCAAAAACATAGCCAGTTTCGCTGTCTGCTCTAGTCCACACTTTATACCCTCTTTTTATGGGTTTTAGTGGCATATATTGTTTTAGTGACGATCTGCCTTTGAATTGTATCATTGACTCATCTATAGATTGGGAAGTTGTGGTTTTCGCAGTACTTTGACAAGCTTTGTTGAGCATCTCAAGAAGCGGGCGAACTTTGTACAATTTATCATAACCAGGTGTTCCTCTCGGCGGCGCCTTCGAATTGTCGTTCAAATGTAAGTTTTCTAATACCTTCTTGAATCGTTTACATGTCATAACTGATGCTATCTCATTCACACGAAAAAATGGATCACTTGACCAATATAAATCTATAGTTGGCAGTGGGTGGAGTCCCATCAAAATAATAATGCCTAGAAAAGCCTTTATTTCAGCATCATAAACATGTGTCCAGCCACGGCTTCGTTTTTGCTCAGCGTAAATATTAGTTTGTTGTACAGTGTGATCTATTAGGTTGTGGTCAAAAATATGCGTAAAATAAGCAACAGGTCTGGTTCTACTAGGCATAAATTGTTTGCTTTCTAAGTGTACGCTATCAAAGTATTCTATATCGGGATTCTGTGGGTAAAGAACCTTCTTCCATTCATCTTCTTCAGTATCTGACTCATCTGTGTCAGACATTATGGCTGTAGTTGGTACTGAAGATATTGGTATTGGAGTTACGACACAGGGACGACAAAGGAGAGGAACTGCTGGAGACGAAGATTCGCTGACACGAAAGCGGCGCCTATCCAAATGAAGACCGGACATCGATGGTTGAACTTCAGCAGAGCTTGTTGAAGGCTGTTCAGTATTTATACTATTTGATGAAGCTGAGTCTACAAGCTCCTGACGCGGCGCCTCCTCAACTCCGGAACAAGAAAGGACAGTATCAATATCAAAATCATTCAATATATTTCTGATATCTATGTCGGTAAAAGTCTCTGGTTCAGGTTCACATTCATCGTCAGAAACCTCAGGATCATCAGGAAGACCAAATAAACGCTCTAATTCATCCTCGATTGCTTCATCGTCCAAAAATCGCGGCATTTTTATCTACAAAAGAAAAAACAAGAACTCGAACACCAAGCCAAGCACCACAAACCATAAGGCAGTGGCAATTATATTGCCACCTAAAGAAATTGCATTTTATTGCGAGCAGTCAACCCAAACTTGAAAAATACAGACTTATGTTATCGTTGTTGCCCCAATGCGTTGAAATAATGAATAAAACTTACCGAAACAGAAGCACAATTTCGAGATGGAACTAGCTTTGTAAAAATCTCTGAGAAACCGCCAACTTTCTAACTTACGTCAACTTCAAATGACAGTTATGACGTTTGACAATGTAAAAAAACAGGTTTGACACTGAAATATATTTCACAGTATTCCATACAGATAAAATAAATCGAATAAAATTCAAAATGTCACCAAATAATCGACTAAAAACATGGTGGCAACATAGGTGCCACTACCTTAAAAAGGGTTAAGGAATTAGTAGGGATCCCTCATTTATTATTGCAATAAGTATAGCCTATGTTACTCAGATATAATATAGCATTGTAATAATGAAAGATTTTATGAAATCGGTCCAGTACTTTTTAAGTTTATTCGTTACGAAAATAATCGCAATTTTTTTGCACTTTGGGTTAGAATATTAAGGATTTAGTAGGGATTCCTAATTTATTTTTGCGTTAAATATAGCCTATGTTACTCAAAGACAATTAAGCTTTCCATTAGTGAAAGACTTTTTGAAATCGGTCCAGTACTTTTTGAGTTTACTCGTTACAAAAATACAAGTCTTTCCACTTTACTGAGAGCGGAGTGGATCTTCTACTCTTCTACCTCTCTTGCTCCTGTGCCTTTGGAGGACTTGTGGGCGATGGTAACGGGGCCGTCTGTCAATCCACCCACCACCACCACCATCCACCATCACCATCCACCTCTAACCAGCGAAAGAAAGAAAGAAAGAAAGAAAGAAAAAGTTTTTTTATTTAGTCATAATATGCTATACATACTATCTCTACTATACATACATACGATCGACATAACAAATAAAGGCAACCCACTCAGCGTCAGCTGCGGAAATTGGGCACGTTGTACCCAAGGAGGGTCTGCTGCGGCGGACACCCGCTGGTGGAGTTGCGGTTGTATGCGAAAGCCTTCCCGTGGCTCAGCCATACAGCGGCGAGTAGGAACACGTTGGGGTTTTAGTCAGTAGGAGTCTGACATAAACACTGTGTCTGCCCCTGGCGCAGAGGTATCCATTTAGAGGATTTTAGAGGATTTACCCACGATAAAAAAAACAGAGACAATGTATCCTTCCTATAGTGAAAGAAATTTTGAAATCCAGTACTTTTTGAGTTTACTCGTTACAAAAATACAAGTCTTTCCTCTTTATAATATTAGTGTATACTAATATTGCATTAATAGCGGTGATAGCCTAGTGGTTAGGGCGTCAACCTCCTAATCAGAGGTCGGCGGTTTGAATCCGGGCACGCACCTCTAACTATTCTTTATTTATAGTTTTTAAAAATTTAAAATATCACTAGCTTCAACGGTGAAGGAAAACATCGTGAGGAAACCTGCACGCCTGAGAGTTCTCCATAATGTTCTCAAAGGCGTGTGAAGTCTTCCAATCCGCACATGGCCAGCGTGGTAGACTATGGCCAAACCCTTCTCATATTGAGAAGAGACCCGTGCTCTGTAGTGAGCCGGTAATGGGTTGATCATGATGAATATCGCATTCATAAAGGTAAATAGGTAACTAAGAAACGCGTAGTTGATAAGCATAATTAACAATTCACGCACCTCACTAGAGTGAAATTTAATTTATTGATATAAATTTATAATTACCTCTGATAGAACACGCGTCGGAGCTTACAGAGCTTTAATTGCCTGTCTGTAGAGTTAACTTTAATTATAATTATACAACGCAACGCGGAAGTTGCTTTAAATGAGAAAGAATCGTTTAAAGCAACAGCCCGAAAAAGAGATTTATTGTAATTGCTATTTATTGATTTTATTTAAATAGCTTTATTGCATATACAAAGGAAAAGTATAATATAAACGATAGAGATGACTTATGCATGGAAAAGGCGACCTTATTACTAAGAAAAAAAAATTACCTGGCTAAGTTTGTTGTGGGTTTTTGCTTAGGCCGGGGCGCGTTTGGAACCCTCCTACCTTTAGTTATAACTATACGAATGTAGTTATCACCATCAAATCACTACTATGTAAATTATTGACGCGTCAAAAGTGCCTTTTAAAGGCCTATTTGAACAAAGATTATGATTGATTGATTGATTGAATCATTCCTTCCAGACTACCGAACAGCAATTGCTTATTATATTATTATAATAATTTATAGACAGATAAATTCCAATAGCATAACTCTCTTATACAGTAAAAAGTGCCAGTGACAAAAAAGATGAGGAGTAACAGGCTAGTATGGTCATATAATGCGGAGGAAAGAAAGTGATGTCACCAAAAGAATATTATATATGAACGTGGAAGGGCAAAAGAGTAGACCAAAGAAGAGATGGATGGATTGTGTAAAAGAGGGTATGCGTTCAATGGGTGTGGGTAGTAAGGTGACGGCTGATAGAAGTGAGTGGAAGAAGACGTGTTGTGCCAACCCAACATAATGTGGGATAAGGGCAAGAAAAAGAAATGTTTAAATCATTAAAATGATCTATATTGGATTTTATTATACATCAAACATTTTAGATAAAACTTAAAATAAAACTTAGATTAACCTAAAACTAAAAATCAAAAAAAAAAAACATGATCTATATTTGACTTGCCTAGGCATGACTGTCTCAATTTTTTTCTCTTTTGGCTTTCTTAAAAGAACTTAGTTATTGATGCGTCAATTTTATATCTTTATATATGGATTAGATAATATCAAAACATTTAATCTTTACAAATTCGGTAACTACAAACCGCTAAGTGGATTAAATACCGGTTTAACATGACCCTAAAGTTTATGATTTCCTAGTCTACAAACGCTTTGACTTTATAATTACTCCTTAGCTGACTTCAAACACATGGGATTAGTATTTAACTAGAACTCAATATAGTAATTGACTAACTTATAAATGACCTTGGAAGGGGACATCATGCCTTTATCGTCATAAGCACAATAACGTCCAAAGCACAAACCCACTACAGTTCTTCAATGCTGGCTTGTGGGTTTCAACTGATTGTACATGAAACATAAATGTGCTTTTTTCTCATTGGTAACCAAACCAAAAATGTTTTTTTATACATTAAAAGTTAGCCCTTGACGGGAATCTCACCGAACGGTAAGTGATGATGCAGTGAAGTTAATACGGATATAGAGACTGCCAGACTTGTATATTTTAGCTACTTTCACAGCATTATGTCATATGGTATTTTATTATGGGGTAATGCTGCTGATATTGACACTATATTCGTTTTGCAGAAGAGGGCTGTTCGTGTGATTATAAATTAGGTCCCAGAGAGTCATTAAGAGATAAATTAAAGATTATAAAATAATGACAGTGCATAGCCAATAAATATATGAAAATTTAATGTATGTTCATAAAAATATTGATAAATTCAAGAAAAAAATGGACTGTAACGCACTGAACATCAGAAGTAAAAGTAAACTTGTAGTACCGTTTAGTAGGCTGCACAAAATTAGTAACTCATTCAAAGGAAATTGTATTTTATTCTATAATAAATTACCTATTGATAACTTGGAGATGTCTATCAATAAGTTCAAAGTTTTTATAAAACGAAAGCTTGTAGAAAAATTATATAACGATATTAAGGATTATATAAACGATAAAAAAGCTTGGGTGTGAATTGCTCTATATCCATAGGTACTATAGTTTATTATTAATATTATTCATTATGTGAGATGGTGACAACGAAAAAAAAGATAAACCCCGGCTAAGTTTGTTGTGGGCTTCTTCTTAGACCGGGGCGCGTTTGGAACCCTCATAGCTTTAGTTTTAAATTTACGAATATAGTTATCACCATGAAATAACTACTATGTAAATTATTGACGCGTCAAAAGTGCCTTTTTAAGGACTATTTGAATAAAGATTATTTTGAATTTGAATTTGAATTTAAAAGATGGTAGCGGGCTGACCTGTAACGAGTAATTAAAAAATCCATATTCCTAATAAGTTTCACGCGACATCACGTCTTTGTCAGACCAGACCAGATTCGAGCCGGGAATCGAACTCAGGACCTAAGACTTTATAATGCAACAGCGCACACGCTTACCACGGAAGTCATCTTACAAGTGAGAATTTCACTTGTGTATTTTATGTATGACTAGCCGATGCCCGCGACTTTACCCGCGTTAATTATTATTACTATCCTTACCCCCCCCCTTCCCCCCTTATGGGCTTCTATAAGCGTTTGGTGCCACCTGTTTGTTCGCAGTGTGGTTATAAGCTACAACCAAATCCTTCCATCTAACCAAGTCCCGAATTACCCGTTCTAGTTATCGAATCTGGGACCTTTCCTTTGAAATCGGCAGTAAACAGTTCCCATCGTATCCAAGCACTTCATAAATCAATGAAATCGCTCGGAAAACAATCCTGAAATGCTTTGGGGCGCTTGGGAACACGTGTTATGTTCCGGTGCAATTTCCTCGATTTTCCATTCCTTTGTTAAGTCGCTTCAAGCTCTGTAATTTTGCAGTTTATTATTATTTTTTAGCGAGGCAGTTTATTCTATAACGAAAATGTAATTCACAAATGTTATATGGGTATTTTTTTATTTTTTATCCACTACAAGTCAGACATTGACGGCAATCTCACCTGATGTTAACTGATGATGGGGTATGGTAAACCCATGTTGTTGATGTTAGAGATAACTACATTCTTTAACTTAAAACTAAAGCTAGCGGGGTTCCACACGCGCCCAAGTCTAACAAGAAACCCACGACAAACTTAGCTGGTTAGGTTTTTGTTATCAGTATCTCACATAGTAATAATATATTTATTAAAGTTCATATACCTCCATTGCCCTGGCTGGTAATCTCACCCTATGGTAAGTGATGATGCAGTCTAAAATAGTAGCGGGCTAACCTGTTAGGGGTATGGTAAATCCATGCTCCTAATCGGTTTCTACGCGACATCGTGCCGGAACGCTTAATCGGTTGACACGTCTTTGTCGGTGGGGTGGTAACTAGCCACTGCCAAAGTCTCCCACCACACTAGCCTCGAGCCAGGAATGAAACCCAGGACCTCCAACTTTATAATGTGACAGCGCGTGCGCTGCGTCACGGAGGTCGCCATCACATAATTTGTACCATCCAAACACTACTTTGTAAAGTATTGACGAGTCAAAAGTGCCTTTTAAAGGACTATTTGAATAAAGATTATGACTGATTGATTGATAAAAAAAAACTAAAAATGCACGTAATTAAAATGAAATCTGTCTGTCTTAAATTTGTCTGGTGGGAGGCTTCAGCCGTGGTTAGTTACCCTACCGACAAAGACGTGTCGCTAAGCGATATAGCGTTCCGACACTCTGTGTAGAAACCAATTAGGAGTGTGGGTTATACCATACTCTAGCAGGTTAGCTCGCTACCATCCTAGACTGCATCATCACTTACCGCCAGGTGAGATAGCAGTCAAGGGCTAACTTGTAGTGTATAAAAAAAAATCCAGCCAAGAAAAATAAGTTACAAAGTGCATAGGAAAAACGACTATAAAAATAATAAACAAAAAGTATAATTTGCTATATTCCGCCGACAACCGGGAGACCAGTATAGTAAAACACCACACAAAATCTTCCACTAGAACCTCTACGCACGTTTCGACCCGACACCGGATCATCCTCAGGAGATGTTGCCTTTCGCGCTTGTGAAGTCATGTCTATTGTTTGTCATGGACTTCCGCAAAGTAACGCCTGCTTCTATTCATTATTTGACTATAAAAAAACTTTTTTTTTATTTATTTGATTCGCCAACAGCCAAAACATTTTTACAAGTTTCAGTACCTTGCACTGAGGCACAGCACAAAAATGTTTAGCCACTTACAGGCAAACACCGCATGCAATTAAATGTAATGTAAATTAACTTATCCTAGTTATACTATGGTATCTAACAATAAAACAATAACAGAAAATGAATTAAACCAAACTAAACGCACTTAAACTACTAACTACAACTAACATGCACTTAAAGCTAAATCAATCGCCCTCCGGAATTTTGTCAGCGGTCCACTGTGTATGTCCACTACATTATTAACATTATTATACAGTTGACATATTCTCGGTATAGGCGAGTTTGAACCAGCAACAGTATACCGGCGAGGAATAGTTAAGGGGAAAATAATACTTTACAAAGAGTATAGGAAATACGTTTGTTTTTTGTTTGCCGGATTGCAGCAAATTGAACACCTAAATGATAAAAGGCTTGGATGTTTTACATAGCCTGAGGCGCGCACGTTCGTAAGGTATATGACATATCGGAAACGCTTTAACAGTACTAATGGTCGGAATAGTTGTTGCGTATTTCTTCGCTCCGAATCTGAAGCTTTAGTTCGTAGGAATTATGTGAGCAGCAATTTCGATAACAATGTCGCTTAAAGAAGTTTTAATAATAATAAATAAATCTTTTTCATAATTTTTTAGTACTTCTATCAATATCATCATCATCATCAACCCATTCTCGGCTCACTACAACTCTCAATATGAGAAGGATTTGGCCATAGTCCACCACACTGCGGATTGGCAGACTTCACACGCCTTTTGAGAACATTATGGAGGACTCTCAGGCGTGCAGGTATCCTCACGATGTTTACCTTCGTCATTGAGGCAAGTGATATTTTAATTATTTAAAAGCGCACATAACTCTGAAAAATTAGAGATGCGTACTCGGTTTTGAAATACCGAATAAACCTCTGATTAGGAGGCGGACGTCCTAACCACTAGGCTATCACAGCTACCAATATTGTATAATAAGATATTTTGTATGTAATGAAGTATGACTATGCAATTTTTGAAGGTTCACTAATAAAAAAAAATGTAAGATCTTATTCTACATAGTACTTTTAGTCGAAACAATTCCGGAAACTACATGGGTTTGGAATCGCAAGTTTTCATCCATACGAAGTCCCAGACCACGAGTCTTAAAAAAATATTCTATGTTTTTTTATACATTACTCGTTTGCCCTTGACTGCTATCTCGCCTGGTGGTAAGTGATGATGCAGTCTAGGATGGTAGCGGGCTAACTTGTCAGGGGTATGGTAAAGACACTAATTGGTTTCTACGCGACATCGTGCGTTCGTTAAATCGCTTAGCGACGTCTTTGTCGTTATACACCGACACCGTATGTCATCATCATCATCATCATTTCAACCGATAGACGTCCACTGCTGGACATAGGTCTTTTGTAAGGAGTTCCAACGGCCACGGTCTTGGGCCGCTTGTATCCAGCGGCTCCCTGCCACTCGTTTGATGTGGTCTGTCCACCTTGTTGGGGGTCGACCAACGCTACGTTTACCGGTGCGGGGTCGCCATTCCAGCACCTTGGGACCCCAACGTCCATCGGTTCTCCGAGATATGTGTCCCGCCCATTGCCACTTCAACTTCGCAACTCGCTGAGCTATGTCGGTAACTCTGGTCCTTCTACGGATCTCTTCATTTCTGATTCGATCACGTAGAGATACTCCTAGCATAGCTCTCTCCATTGCTCGCTGAGTGACTCTGAGCCTTCTTATGAGGCCCATAGTGAGCGACCGTATGTACACTATAATAAAACGTTTGCATCCAAAAATATGTTTCCTAAAAACCCTCTATGCAGAACGCATAGCATAAATCAGTTCGCCGAGCCGATAGCAATACAAACAGTATGTACTGGTATTCCGTGTCAACAGATTTTTGCTTTTACTGGTTCATTTGTTACACGAAACATTTTCCATGAAATATTTTATTTAAACTACGTTTTGGAAAAATGTATGTGATCGGTATTGCTGAAGTCACGCTTTTGTTTACTTTCGCTCATAGTAATTAAAACCACCACTTGCGGGGTTACACTTGCGACCATAATCAAGAGGTCCGAACGGTCCGACGTCTCAAGCGAGGATGCCACGAAAGGGAACAACAGCCCGAATCTACAGCATGCTTGTACAAAATGTAATTGCTACCTTCTAAATACTTTCTAATACTGATTAGAAAAGAAATGATTAATTAGTGATTTAAAGAGTTTAAATGTGGGTAATTATTGGATTAAAAGTAGTAGTGTTCGGTGTATTAAGAAACACCCTATATGGAGAATGATGATAAAAATACTTTTGCTAGGGATATAATAATTGCCGGCCTGGTTGCGGTTGTGTGCGCGAGCGAAACCCGTGACCCGGCCACCAGGCGGCGGGAAAGGATATGCACCGTGGGGGTTTAGTCAGTAAGAGTCTGACATAACCGCCGCGTCTCCTCGGACGCGGGGTATCCATGAGGATTACCCACGTTAAAAAAAAAGGGATATAATAATGAAATTATTGCTTGCGAAAGGTTTTAAGGAAACCCTCTATTCCTAGACTATTGCATAAATCACTGGAGCAAACTGGGTGCAACACAATCAGTTACTGGAATACCGCGTCAACAGATTTAGCTCACACTGCTTTATTTGTTGCTCTGGTAGACTGATACACCCGAAATATTTTTTCACTCCCTATTTTATTCGGTAAAGGCTCCATTTTTACGAAAGTAATCTTCCTAACTGTATCTTACGTACTGTAACAGTAAAAATACTAACTTACATAGTGCTTTTACATTTTTTTTATCTACTACAAGTTAGCCTTTGACGGCAATCTTACCTGATGGGAAGTGATGATGTAGTCTAAGATGGTAGCCGGCTAACCTGTTAGGGGTATGGAAAACCTTCGACCGGGAAGTATACAATGGGTCCCCCGGGCGTCCAGTAAAACCAGCGAGAGGGACATGCCGTGGTGGTTTTTAGTTCGGGTAGACCACCCATGGGTGGGAGTCCCACATAACCTCCGTCCTGCCCAAGGGACGGAAGTAGCTATAAAGCTTTTCCACCACGACAAAAAACCTATACTCCTAATTGGCTTCTCGCGACATCGTGCCGGAACGCTAAATCGCTTGGCGACACGCCTTCGTCGGTTGTACATTTTTATTGTTTTGTGTAATAATGACGTCGCATCAGCAATATGTCTCTATATATAATATAATATATTATATATAGCAATAGTTCTCTATATATAATATATAATATATTATATTATATATAGAGACATATTGCTGATATATAATAAGGCAGTCTAATTTCGATAATCGTCGTTCTGGTATTAGCCGAATTGATGCCTAGTTTCATTTTTCCTTTACCGTTGAAACAAGCGATATTTTAATTTTTTTTTATTGTTTATTGTTTGTTTTCAAACAAACGCACATAACTCCGAAATTTTTGAGATGCATGCCCGGAATGGAACCTCCGACCTCTGATTAGGAGGCAGACGTCCTAACCACTGGCTATCACTGCAATGAATATGAATGTTAACATAATTTAAGTGAAATATATTGAGTATGGTGATACAGTAGATTTATATATATAGAATATTGTATATTTCATCGAAGAAGCAGAGATTTTCTGAATTATATGTACAGAATTACGGACCATTCCTGTCGCTTTCCCTAGAGAACGCATACGTGAATAAATCCAACAATTTTGGTAGATTTGCGATACCACTATTCACATTGCATTAAGGCAAACGCACTTGTGAGGAATTTGCAGACATTTCATTGGGTAAACGCATTGAAGCTGTGATAGCCTAGTGGTTAGGATGTGTGCCTCCTAATCAGAGGTCCAGGGTTCGAACCCGGGCACGCTTCTATAACTTTTCAGAGCTATGTGCGTTTTTAAGCAATTAGAATATCACTTGCTTCAATGGTGAAGGAAAACATCGTGTGGAAACCTACATGTCTGAGAGTTCTCCATAATGTTCTCAAATTATTCTTTATTTTGTAATGTTGTAGATTATCAAATATAAAAACGAGATTTTGTTTATTGATACATCTTTCATCATCATCATGATCAACCCATCGTCAGCTCACTAAAGAGCACGGGTCTCCTCTCAGTATGAGAAGGGTTTAGCCATAGCGTAGAAACCAATTCGGAGCGTGGGTTTACCATACTCCTAACTAGTTAGCTCGCTGCCATCCTAGACAGCATCATCACTTACCACCAGGTGAGATAGCCGCCAAGGGTTAACTTGTAGTGTATAAAAAAAAAGATGGCCAAACATCAAACGCCTTTGACACCATTATAGAGAACTCTCAGGCATGCATTCCTCACGATTTTTTCTTTCACCGTTGAAGCAAGTGATATTTTAATTGCTTGAAAACGCACATTTTCCCGATTAATTAGAGGTGCGTGCCCGGGATCGAACCACCTCTGATTAGGAGGTGGAAATCCTAACCACTAGGCTATCACAGCTTCGCAGATCAACTTTTCAAGTGTACCCAATAGTGTGTTAAGAATGCTCCATATTGTTATAGCAAGCAGGTGAATAATTAGACAGATAGGTTTTACCGAAATATATTACACTATAAACAAGTCCGCTTTACCCCACAGCACTCTCCCACAGGGAAAATTACTACCACTGGATTGCGCCACGTACCAAATAAATCCAACAATTTGGGAAAATTTGTGGCATTAATACATATAATTACAGTGTTGGCTGTATTTATTACGTACTAGCTGCTATGAGGGACATCGTTCTTTCGGAAATTATGATGTCCATTCAACGTATTTCAAATGTATGAGGCAGCCAACACAACAGCCAACCTTTGGTTTGGATATATTTTGGAGAGTGCGCTCAAGAACTTTACAACCTCGTGCCCCCTTCACCGTTTTACCACAGAACTTCGAGGAATCGTGATCGCTGGCACCCTTACGTGGTTAAAATCCAACCTACTCGGACGAAACGATTTGGAACAACGTTTCTGAATCGAACCGCTAAGGTGTGGAACTCTCTTCCAGCATCTGTGTTTCCAGCCACGTATAACATTAGTTCCTTCAAGGGAAGGGTGAATAGGCATTTTCTAGGTAAGCACGCTCCAACTAGACCTCATCAGTGCCTTCTGGTACTGATTGTCGTCAAGCGCAAACCTATCTCAAAATAAAAAAAAAAAAACCTCCGACGACCTCCGTGGCCCAGCGTGCGTGCTGTCACATTACAAAGTTGGAGGTCCTGGGTTCGATTCTCGGCTCGAGTCTGGTCTGGTGGGAGGCTTCGGCCGTGGCTAGTTGCCATCCTACCGACAAAGACGTTTCGCCAAGCGATTACGCGTTCCGGCACGATGTCGCGTAGAAACCAATTAGGAGTGTGGGTTTACTATTCCCCTAACAGGTTATCCCGCTATCATCTGAGACTGCATCGTCACTTACCATCGGGTGAGATTACCGTCAAAGGTGGCTATCTTATGGCAGATAAAAAAAAAATTAAACGTTTTAAAGGCGTCCTCATAGACTCAGGCTCAGAAAAGTTGCTGATTATACTCTTAGATCTTCAGTATTATTTGCCATATAGTATTAATGTTATTGACGCTGTGATAACCTAGTGGAAGCTGTTATAGCCTAGTGGCTAGGACGTTCACCTTCTAATCAGAGTTCGGAGTTTTGAACCCGGGCACGCACCTCTAATTTTCGCAGTTATATGCGTTTTTAAGCAATCGAGATATCTCTTACTTCAACGGTGAAGAAAAACATCGTAAGGAAACATGCATGCCTGAGAGTTCCCCATAATGTTCTTAAAGGCATGTGAAGTCTGCCAATCCACACATGGCCAGCGTGGCGGACTATGGCCAAACTTTTCTCATATTGAGAGGAAACCCGTGCTCTGTAGTGAGCCAGCAATGGGTTGATAACATAGAAGTGCAATCAAAACCCCTTCATCAATTCGTTAGTAACGAACACGTAATCTCTGTAACTAAAGTCCGATCGACCGGCCCCTAAAGCCTTGGACTGGAGCACGGCCAGATTGCCAATTAGATACGGATTACCTTTGACGGAATACCCACATTTCATCAGCGTGAGGTGTTAGTTGAATATAGGTTGGTCTAACATTTGTAGTCTTTAGAATAATCGTGATCAACCCATTTTCGACTACAGAGCACTGATCTCTTCTCAATATGAGAAGGGTTTGACCATAGTCCACCATGCTGGTCATGTGCGGATTGGCAGACTTCACATGCCTTTGCGAATATTATAAACTCTCAGGAATGCAGGTTTGCTCAGGGTGTTTTCCTTCACCGTTGAAGCTAGTGATATTTTAATTGCTTAAAACGCACATTATTTTAAGTAAGAGGTGCCAGGGATCGAATCCCCGACCTCTGATTAGGAGGCGGACGTCCTAACCACTATCACAGCTATCACAGCTTCCAAAAAATATTACAATTCCTGAAATACGATACGTTAATAACGTACTCATAAACACTGTAACTAAAGCCTAAGCGAAAGGCTCCTAATGCCGTGAGTTGGATCCCGGCCAGATTGCCAAATAGATACGGATTACCTTTGACGGAGTACCCACATTTCATCAGCGTGAGGTGTTACTGATAGATTACGTTTTGGTCTAACAGTTGAACAGATCTCGAGTTCTACTACGAAAACAGTGTTTCCTTATCGTATGCGTTGAGTTAGTTTGTCTTCCAATCACGAAGCAATGGATTACTTAACCTTGAAATAATTTCAGGATGAACATTAAAGTATCTTCTTTCTAACAAAAAAAGAATGAATGAAATTGTAAGTAAATAAATAAATATAGTAGTAATTGTAAATCTCTTTGGCTATTGCAAATTTAATTAACAGTAGTGTCAAAAGCAGCGCATACCCTAATAGTTTAAAAAAAGGTTGTGTAAGACCTGTTTACAAAAAAGGGAAACGTACTGATTTCTCTAACTATCGCCCAATCACACTTCTATCATCGATAGATAAAATTGTGGAAAAATTTATCTGTGAACAAATACAAACATTTTATAAGCAAAAAGAAGTAATTTACTGCAATCAATATGGATTTCAGCAAGGAAAAGGAACAACAGCTCTTCTCTCTAAATTTACGGACCAAGTAAATGTATACCTAAATCAAAAAAAACACGTCCTTGCACTGTTTATCGACTTCTCACGCGCTTTTGACACTCTAAACCATGATCTACTGCGAAGTAAATTGGAAACATGTGGGGTTCGAGGTCCCTTGCTCGCTTGGTGCGCAGACTACCTCCGCAATCGTACATTCAGTGTACGAATTGATAACGCCTACAGCGACACCCGGGTCGTAAGTGAAGGCACGGCTCAGGGCTCCGTCCTTGGCCCGTTGCACTTCTTGTCATATGTCAATGACATGAGCAACTGTATTAAATATTGTTCATGCTATCAATTTGCGGATGATAGTTGCCTTGTTTTCGCTGACCGGGACCCTAATAAGATCTGCGATGCATTGCAGACGGATTTTAACACCTTGAACATGTGGTGTCACGATGTAGGTTTAGTTTTAAATGTTAAAAAAACTAAATTAATTCACATCAGATCACCCTATCTAAAATATTTTCCCTTTAAAAAAATAATAGCTCATGATCATTCTTGTCTACACAGTGCAAATTTTAACTTTTGTAATTGCCCATCGATTGAGCTAGTCCACCAATATACATACCTCGGTCTTATTATTGTCAGTAAATTCAATTGGAGTTTGCACATTGACTATGTGTGTAATAAACTGAGACAATTTCTCGCTAATATAACTATCCTGAATCGTCGGATTCCATTTAAAGTTAAACTACTGCTATATAACTCGTTCGCTCATACTTACGTACAATATGGTCTCAGTAGCTACGGTCGTACATATACAACATACCTTAATAATATATTCAAATTGCAATTCAGAATTTTAAAATCTATGGTCTCAAATTCCATTAAAGGTAAGTACGATGGTAACGAACTGGGGCTATTTAAACATTGCCAAACATTACCTGTTCAGAATCTGTTTAAATACACAATATTAAAAGAAGAGTTCTTCAATGAGAAGATATTCATTAAAAAAGAACATCCTGTACAGACGCGGGCGATGGCGGCCAACCGCTTTAACATTACGCGCGCTAAGAATACGTACGGCGAGCGAACGACCGCGTATTTGGTTCCACGCTTCATGAACGAACTACCTCCAGCGTTCCAAAATTTACACGTTAAAAATCTCAAACCGAAATTAAAAGAATATTTTTTGACTAAGTTGGACGGTTGACTCATTAGTGTCGACCGTCTAACTCAGTTAGGAAATGTTATTTTCTTGCCTAATATGCTTACTCAGTTCCTTTAGCTTTAAGCTGTTATGTTACTGATTAGCACCGAGGACAAACCTCTTTGGTTTTTTCGGTGCCTTTATTATATAACTTATTTTATTCCTTGTACATTAATAATAAATAAATAAATAAATAATAATAAATAAGTGTTAATGAATTACAACTAAATACACATTTTGACTTTCATCCTCTCTCCCAAGGGAACCGTGCTGAATTCCGGTATAAAAACTACCTTATATGTTGAACCGGAGTATTTTCTACTCCTTTGCCAAATTTCATTCAAATCTATCAAGTATTTCCGGCGTGATGCGCGGCCAAGATACCGACAGACAAAAAAAAATAAAAAATAAATATTTTGGGCTCAGTATCGATAGTAAAGCATCCTCCAATTAAAAGTTTCAAAATATATTTAATGTACAGAATTCGTTCTGTTACAGTTTTATTATAATATAGTTATTTTTTTGAGGGTAGGCAAGTAAATAATAAACACATTTTATAATATTTATAATAGCTTTATTCGCAGGCTTATTTTCTACTTCTCATCGAAAATTCACGTCGCGTTTATGTTTAATCTACTGTCCCAATAGAAAGACTATAAGCTCAGCATTTGCTGTTAACATAACATTGATATTAAATGCAAAAGTTTGTACGTTCGTATATGTGTATGTTTGTAGCGCATTCACGCCTTAACTACTGAACCAATTTGATTACAGGTTGGATTAACATAGCTACGTACGCAGGGATCTTTAAATACGGGGTTTAACATTTCAGCACCTTTTTTGTTCCGTCGTATTATAAAGTTGGAGGTCCTGGGTTCGATTCCCGGCTCGAGTCTGGTCTGGTGGGAGGCTTCGGCCGTGGCTAGTTACATCATACCGACAAAGACGTTTCCAAGCGATTTAACGTTCCGGCACGATGTCGCGTAAAAACCATTTAGTAGTGTGGGTTTACCATACCATTAACAGGTTAGCCCGCTACCATCTTAGACTGCATCATTACTTAAAATAAGGTGAGATTGCCGTCAAGGGCTAACTTGTAATGGATGAAAAAAGAAAAAACTACAGATCATTTCTGGTTTGATCACGTACTTCGATCATATCTCCCTCCAATGCCTTATGAGTGACTCTGAGGCTGCCTATAGGGCTCAAAATGACACTACAAGGATGAAAGTTGCAAAATTTCACAATATCATGATTACCAATCAATGGAATATCATTTTATGGCGTGGCAAAAAAAAGTTTCTAATTAAAACTTCCTTTTACACGATATCGGAAAAAAGGTTAAAAGGGCATGTACTGTAAAGGCAGTGTACTCATAGGCCCGACTTATGCCCTGACGTTCAATCCAACTTAATATTTTTTTGACGACGGCTCAGTGTGTGCGCTGTCGCATTATAAAGTTGAAGGTCCTGGGTTCAATTCCCGGCTCAAGTCTGGTCTGGTGGCAAGCTTCGGCCGTGGCTAGTTACCGCCAAAGACGTGCTAAGGGATTTAGCGTTCCGGCACGATGTCGCGTAGAAACTAATTAGGAGCGTGGGTGTACCATACTCCTAACAGGTTATCCCGCTACCATCCTAGACAGCATCATCACTTACCACTAAGTGAGATAGCCGTTAAGGGCTAGTCTTTAGTCATCATCATCATCATCACTTCAACCGATAGACGTCCAGTGCTGGACATAGGTCTTTTTTAAGGAGTTCCAACGGCCATGGTCTTGGGCCGCTTGTATCCAGCGGCTCCCTGCGACTCGTTTGATGTCGTCTGTCCACCTTGTTGGGGGTCGACCAACGCTACGTTTACCGGTGCGGGGTCGCCATTCCAGCATCTTGGGACCCCAACGTCCATCGGTTCTCCGAGCTATGTGCCCCGCCCATTGCCACTTCAACTTCGCAACTCGCTGAGCTATGTCGGTAACTCTGGTCCTTCTACGGATCTCTTCATTTCTGATTCGATCACGTAGAGATACTCCTGGCATAGCTCTCTCCATTGCTCGCTGAGTGACTCTGAGCCTTCTTATGAGGCCCATAGTGAGCGACCACGTTTCGGATCCGTAAGTCATCACTGGCAACACGCACTGTTCGAAAACTTTAGTCTTCAGGCACTGAGGGATTTTGGACGAAAAGATGTCGCGCAGTTTCCCAAACGCTGCCCACCCGAGCTGAATTCGGCGGCTGACCTCCTTCTCGAAATTGGACTTACCTAATCGGATTGTGTGTCCTAGGTATACATACTCGTCTACAATTTCAAGTGCAGAGCTCTCAACGATTACTGGGTAAGGCAGAACATTAGCGTTCGACATGATTTTTGTCTTGCTCATGTTCATACGCAGGCCTACCTGTTGAGAAACTCTGCTAAGGTCATTGAGCATTGCGTCGAGGTCTTCCAGAGTCTCTGCCATTACGACTACATCATCGGCAAACCGAAGGTGATTGATGTACTCGCCATTGATGTTGATGCCAAGTCCGTTCCAATCCAGAAGCTTGAAAACATCTTCCAACGCTGCGGTAAACAGCTTCGGGGAGATGACATCTCCCTGTCGCACTCCTCGCTGCAGTTGTATCGGCTTCGTCGTCTAGTCCTGTATACGGACTGACATAGTGGCGTTTTCATACAGACACTTCAACACTTGGATGTACCGGTAGTCGATTCGACATCTCTGCAGTGACCTCAAAACAGCCCAAGTTTCCACCGAATCGAAGGCTTTCTCATAGTCCACAAATGCTAAACAAAGTGGCCGGTTGTACTCTTCGGTCTTCTGTACAATCTGCCGCAGTGTATGGATGTGGTCTATGGTACTAAAGCCCTTCCGGAAACCGGCTTGTTCGGGAGGCTGGAAGTCGTCGAACCTATTAGCGAGACGATTCGTGATGACTCTCGAGAACAACTTATAGACATGGCTCAGCAGCGAGATGGGTCTGTAGTTCTTCAGTAAGGTATTGTCACCTTTTTTGAAGAACAGAACCACAACGCTCCTGCGCCACGCCTCTGGCGTTATGCCTTGCTGAATGACGGAATTGAACAATCGCTGAAGGACTATAAGTATCGGTTTTCCACCCGCTTTCAGGAGTTCTGCTGTGATTCCATCATCACCTGGCGCTTTGCCATTCTTAAGTTGTTTGAGAGCCCACCCAATCTCATATAGGCTGACGTCCGGGATATCTTCGGTGTAATGTCGGGTCAATTTAGCTCTCGGATCCTTGGCTAAATTTTCTACAGGCTTCTGTGTTGTTGTGTACAACTGACCATAGAACTTTTCAACCTCGCCCAAGATCTCAGGTTTAGAAGAGATGAGACTACCATTGTCCGTCTTCAGTCGCATCAACTGACTCTGTCCGATAGACAGATCTCTCGCGAACACTTTAGAGCCTCTGTTTTGCTCGATTGCATTTTTGATGCGCTCCGTATTGAAGTGCCGCAGGTCACATGTGTGTTGGGGTGTATGGGGAAGACTAGTACCAGTCGGCCTTCCCAATTGCCAACCTCACCTGCCTGTGGTGCACCCTGCCGAATTACCGACGAGGCTCTGGCGACCGATCAATGGCGGTATAACCATTAAGTATTAACTGGTCTTAAATTGACTGACAATAACGGGCAGCAGCGTTATTGGTGCGAGAGGACCAGCACTGCGATCACCAACCCGCATGCCAAGCGTGGTGATTATCGGCATTTTCTTTGTATGGTTGAAACAAAAAAGCCACAGCCCCTAGTCCCCGGCAGCCCCGCTATCCCTGGCTCTGGCAGCGGTTATGGTAACGGCGGGGCAGGGGGCGTCAAGAATCTCCGGAAGAGATTCCGCTGCCAACCCCGACGACTAGACCTGGCAACTTATAACGCACGCACTTTGAGGACCGACGAAAAGGTGATAGAGCTGGAAGAAGCAGTGAGCAAGTTGCGTTGGGATATAATAGGATTATCTGAAGTCCGAAGAGAGGGGGAGGACTCCATAATCTTGAATTCTGGCAACTTGTTCTACTACCGGGAGGGTGACCAGCAATCTCAGGGTGGTGTTGGATTCATCGTCCACAAGTCCCTCGTCAACAATATTGTACGAGTCGAGAGTGTGTCGAGTAGGGTAGCATACCTTATACTCAGAATCACCAAACGGTATTCGTTGAAGGTAATACAGGTATACGCACCGACCTCAGCACACCCGGACGAGGAAGTAGAGGTATTGTATGAGGATATTTCTAAAGCCATACATGCCTCAAACATCTATTACAATGTGGTGATGGGGGATTTTAACGCAAGACTAGGTGAGCGTACAGGTTCAGAGTTGAGAGTGGGGCAATTTGGATATGGGCAACGAAACCACAGGGGCCAAATGTTGGCCGACTTCATGGAGAAGGAGGGCCTCTATATGATGAACTCCTTCTTCAAGAAGCCGCCACACAGGAAATGGACCTGGATGAGCCCTCATGGTTCCACGAGAAATGAGATTGACTTTATCATGTCAACAAAGCGGCACATATTCAATGATGTCTCTGTGATCAACAGGGTGAAAACCGGGAGCGATCATCGTATGGTAAGAGGCACATTGAATATTAACGTCCAGCTGGAAAGGTTTAGACTGGTAAAGTCTACACTCCGGCCTACTCGAGCCCATATACAAAACCCCGAGAGCTTTCAACTGGAACTGCAGAACCGGTTCGATTGTCTTGCAAATTGCGACATAGTGGACGATTTGAACAACAGGCTGGTGGAAACTGTCCATACGGTCGGGTCCAAGTTCTATAAGACTCACCGTAAAAATAGATTAAGAAAGTTTTCAACCCATACACTCAAGCTCATGGAAGAGAGAAATGAGATGAGACTACAATCTTCAGTGGATGCGTCCGCCTATAGGAGGATTAATAGGCAGTCTTTAGTGTATAAATAAAAAGAAGACCTAATTCAAGTCTGCCAATCTGCTCATGGCCGTTTATGCACTATTGCCAAACCCTTCTCATAGTGAAAGACCCGTGCTATGTAGTGAGCCCGCCATGGGTTGATCATGATGATGATGATATATTTTAGTAGTGGCGCAGTGCCTTAGCTACAGTTAGTTACACTGGCAACGACTCACCGCCTAGCGATTTAGCGTTCCAGTATGATGCTGAGTAACGGAATTAGAACGATGGGTTCAGCGCACAAAACGTAGGTGGCTTCTATGGTGCTGAAGATGTTCATAGACGACGAAAATCAGTTTAAAAAATCAGGTGATCCATCAACTGGATTATCATCATGACATCATGATCAACCCATTCTCGGCTCACTACAGAGCACGGGTCTCCTCTTAATATGAGAAGGGTTTGGCCATAGTCCACCACGATGACCATGTGCGGATTGGCAGACTTCACACGCCTTAGAGGACATTATAGAGAACTCTCAGGCATGCAGGTTTCCTCACTATTTTTTCCTTCACCGTTGAAGCAAGTTGATATTTTAATTGCTCAAAAACGCACATAACTCCTAAAAGTTAAAGGTCCGTGTCCGGGTTCGAACCCTTGACCTCTGATTAGGAGGCGGACGTCCTAACCACTAGGCTATATCACAGCTTCAACTGGATTAACCACGTAGTAAATAAAACAAAAAAAAATAACAGATACTAACTTATTAAACATCAAATCGGTGGACTGAGTCATTGGAGATGTCATTAGCTATTAATTCGTTTAAAAGTGCTGCAGTTGAAGCAATAGGCTGTCATATAATTTAATTATGCTAGTGACAATATTGTTCTAAGTGAGTAACTGGATGGTGACCAAAATTTCGCCGTTTACCTAACCGTAAAAGCCGAAATTCTGGAGCGTAGATAATGAGAAAACAACAGCAGATAATTCTCGTGTTTTTGCATATAATTAACGTTCGTGTTCAGTGGGCAAGGTGAGTCAATTGGGTGGCCACTGCGAGTAAAACTGACTTTAGTAGGCTGCACAAAATTAGTAACTCATTCAAAGGAGGATATCTTGGAGATGTCTATCAATAAGTTCAAAGTTTTTATAAAACGAAAGCTTATAGAAAAATCATATTACGATTTTAAGGATTATATAAGCGATAAAAAAGCTTGGGAGTGAATTGCTCTATCTCCATAGGTACTGTAATTTATTATTGATAATGTGAGATGGTGATGACAAAACAAAAACCCGGCTAAGTTTGTTGTGGGCTTCTGCTTAGACCAGGGCGCGTTTGGAACCCTCATAGCTTAAGTTTTAAGTTTACGAATGTAGTTATCAACATTCAATCACTATGTAAATTATTGACGCGTCAAAAGTGCCTTTTTAAGGACTATTTGAATAAAGATTATTTGAATTTGAATTTGAACTAACAACCAGGTTAAGCTAACCGAAAGGTGTAACAAACTTACCGCAACACGTCATAAATATATATTATCTGACATAACATGTGATAAATGGGAGAATATATTACATTATCGGTTACAAAGCGGGTAGTATAAAAATAACAGGACCGTCTCTTTCTTTTGCGGCGGTGCATTCGGCGATCTCTCGTCAAAATACTGCCTCGAGTTCAGTGACCTTGTAAACTAAGTAAGCACTAACTTGTGGAAGCTAGTATAAGTATTTAGCAGTAAAGTCTGTATAATTATAAATTATTATTTTTATAGCCTAAAGGGTTAAAAAAAGTGTCTTCCGTCTATAAAAGATTATTGTGCCCAATGTTAAAATTAACACGTTAAAGATAGTGATGATGAAATAAGGCTAGAAAACAGAATGATAAGTAGACGCTGGTTATTAAATCTAAGGTTACCTATTAAGGTACCAAGAATGAACTAGAGCGAAAAATATAAAATTTATTGGAATTGAAATTGGAGTGGGGAATTCGTCCCGTGTGTAGCATCTAATAATGCTGACCTTCCTTTCGACTGAAGTCCGACCTTTCGCGTTTGAGTTGGTATCGATTTATGTAAATTTCCTTTTTTCTTTAAAACAAAAGAATAAAGGGAGAGACCGGATATTATGAGAGTTTTATTGTGTTTTACAGTTTTTTCAGTACAAGAAGAAATAAAACACCATTTTTTTAACGATAGCTATAATAATAATCTATACATATAAATAAAATTGGAGTGTCTGTTTGTAATATTAAAATAACCGTTTTTTACTACATTCATATTTATAAATATACGGTCCGTACATCAAAGTAACATTTTTTACAATTTTTGTCTGTCTGTTTGTTCCAGCTACGCTCTGTAATGGCTGGACCGATTTTGACGGGACTTTTATTGACAGGTAGCTGATGTAATAAGGAGTAACTCAGACTACTTTTATTTTAGAAAAATAAAGTAATGTTGCAATGTCCATGTACTGTCCAATACCCGTGCATGCCACCTGGGCCGTCACGTCGGGCGCCTCCCACCAATTCTCCAACCAACGCGAACGAATTAATATCACAAGGCTGCCTTTTAATTTTTTGTTACATTCCACCCGGACGAAGTCGCGGGTCTAGCTGTACCAATGTATTGTGTTATTTTTAATTAAATTAATCCCTGCTCCTCCCTCCTCTTTCAATTTCAATACTTATGAACATAAACCATTATTTAACATCATGTTACTTTTTTTTTTTAATTAAAAATATCACTATCAATGCTTCAACGGTGAAGGAAAACATTGTGAGGAAACCTGCACGCCTAAGAGTTCTCCATAACGTTCTCAAAGGCGTGTGAAGTCCGCAAATGGCCAGCGTGGTGGACTATGGCCAAATCCTTCTCATATTGAGATGAGACCCGTGCTCTGTAGTGAGCCGGTAATGGGTTGATCATGATGATGATGATGTTACTTGGTGATACTGGAGATACTTCAGGTGATGATGATGAATTAAAACGTAAATACATACGGGAAGGGATGTACCATATTTGAGCCTAACATATGGCATAATTTTGGAATAGATATGCAGTATTTTGTCTCACTTCAACAGACAGCACTTTTCGAAAATAAGTGTGATAAAACACTGCTTAGAGTTATGCCACGTTAAGACGACCTCCGTCACGCAGTGCGTGTACTGAGGTATTATAAATTGGGAGGGCCTGGCTTCTTTTTTTATACACTACCAGTTAGCCCTTGACGGCAATCTCACCTGGTGGTAAGTGATGAAGCTATCTAGGTTGGCAGCGGGTTAACTGGTTGGGAGTATGGTAAACCCAAACTCCATTAGTTTTACGCGATGTTGTGCCGGAATGCTTAATCGCTTTTGATAGAAGCAGCTTCTAACCCCAAACCCTAATATTCCTCACCACCCCACCTACCCCATGCTCTTTAAGTCTTACCCAGCCTTATATACCTCCGAATTTTTCACATTTACCTTTCATGTATACTGTTCTGATAAAATAATAGACTTTAGTAAATCTTTTTCTCAATGCACTCAGATGACTGGAGGTAGCGTGGTTTACTTACACGAGCAATTTTTTGAGCAATACAATTGCCGTAGCAAGTAATTGTTCGTGACGTAATAAATCTGCCTTAGAGTATTTTTAATTTCATTATATTTTAGTTCTAAAACAGCAGGTACGAGAATGTGGTTACCGTAGGAACGTTTGAAGTAGGGAATAAAACTCTAATGTAATTCTGTTTTTTTAGTTTCCCAGTGCTTACCTAATCACTAACATATTCATGGGTCTAGTCTGCTCTGGTAGGAGGAATCGCTCTAATTCTATAGCTAATTATAATCATATAATATTATCATCATATATTAGATTGATTGTGTGTAAGCTGTGATAGCCTAGTGATTAGGGCGTCAGCCTCGTAATCAAAGGTCGGCAGTTCGAATCCGGGCACGTGCCTCTAACTTTTCGGAATTATGTGCATTTTTAAACAATTACGAGTATAATATCACATGCTTCAACGGTGAAGGAAAACATCGCGAGGAAACCTGCGCGCCTGAGAGTTCTCCATAATGTCATGATGATGATATGAGATTATGGTAACAAAAAAACGCTCAGTCGGCAATATAAATAATTGTGCAACGTTGTTGCCCGTGTATGACAACATAAAGGCTTTACAGTCATTTGTCTTCATACAACGTACATCACATCACCAGCTAAAAGCGGCTTCTAGCGTCACAAATGATTGATGTATCACCTACAAGATCTCATAGAGTGCTGCATTAAATACTTAAGGCGCGTAACAGAGACAATGGTGATTGATAAAGCTCACTTTGAAAACCTCGTTACTTAAAAACTATAAGTTTCTGATAATTAAAAAAAAACAGCGAATTTTGCTGTAGGCTTCTTGTTAGACCTGGGCGCGTTTGGAACTCTCCTTAGGTTTAGTTTTAACTTAACATATGTGGAAGTTGTGATAGCCTAGTGGTTTGGATGTCTGCCTCCTAATCAGAAGTCGGGGGTTCGAACCCGAGCGCGCACCTCAAACTTTTCGGAGTTATATGCGTTTTTAAGCAATTAAAATATCACTTGCTTCAACGGTGAAGGAAAACATCGTGAAGAAACCTGCATGCCTGAGAGTTCTCCAATATTTTCTTGAAAGCGTGGTGGAAGTATTATGCAGTAAAGTCTGTATAATTATTATACTATTATTAGATAGGAGGACTATGGCCAAGCCCTTCTCATATTTAGAAAAGACCCGTGCTCTGTAGTGAGCCGGTAGGTTTATCATGATGATGATGATGATGATGATGATATGTAGTTATCAAGAATTAAAATAATGGTAAACATATTATATGAACGCTTCATAGATGCCTGTACTAGGATAACATAAATAAAATGTAGTGTTGAATTTGTATTATTCTTACCTCAGAAAAATAAATCTCCATAGAACAGCTATGGAGATTTAAATAAAAATTGTTATTAAGAGCAACATAAATCCGCCAATCCTTAGTTGCACATTGTCAATCAGTTAATCAATGCGGGGAAAAATGAAGCCACCACCGCCCAATTTCTAGGTACTTGACAGCTTTGAAAAATTCCAATCAAATTGGAATGAAAAAGTGTCATTCATCGATGCAATTAAAAACGGATTCAGCGTGCCAAGTGATTGGCCGACTAGCGCGCAGTAACAAAAAATGTTTAAACTGTATAATCTTCATAATTCCTATAATATTCTGGTGAATGGCTTCGGCCGTGTCTAGTTACCAACCTACCGACAAAGACGTGTCGCAAAGCGATTTGGCGGCGCGTTCTCTCATAGAAACCAATTAGGAGTGTGGGTTTATCATACTACTAACAAGTTAGCCCGCTACCATCCTAAACAGCATCACCACTTACCACCAGGTGAAATAGCCGTCAAGAGCTAACTTGTATGAAAATTATATATATTTTCCACTGCTGTTATCATATTTGAATGAATTCACAAGGACGATAATGTGGACTATTTGTTACAAGCATTTGAACATGTCATGTTTTTTTTTTTTTATAATAAATTACCTTTTTTACGCTGCCTCGTAATTACCATGAACGCATAAATAACATTCATAGGAAAATTAATTTTATTTTATCACAAATGACCGATATCTTGGAGGTGTCTATCAATTCGAGATGTCTACAAATTCGATATCTTGGAGATGTCTATCAATAAGTTCAAAGTTTTTTTAAAACGCAAGCTTATACAAAAATTATGGATTATATAAACCATAAAAAAGCTTGGAAATGAATTGTTCTAACTTCATAGCTAATTATTATTTATTATTGATAACAAATAAAACCCGGCTATCCAAGATGAAGAAGATCCATTACACCCCAACCGGGCTACCGGTGGGAAGAGGCAACAGCAGCCTTGGAGATCCTTGGAGCTCCTAAAAGAGCTGGTGCAGAGGGCAACGGGAAACCACTGCACTATTATCCCAACAGAGGAATGGTGGATCGTAACTCAATAGGTTTACATAAATAAAGCTACTTTGAATTTATGCTATTGCTATTTTACAGCTATCAAGCAATCTCTTCCCAACTAGCCGAGTATAATATCCATTTATTCATGACCACCACGCTGGCCGTGTGCGGATTGGCAGACTTCACACGCCTTTGAGAACATTATGGAGAACTCTCAGATGTGCAGGTTTCTTCACGATGTTTTCCTTCACCGTTGTAGTAGCAAGTGATATTTTAATTATTTAAAAAACCGCACATAACTCCGAAAAGTTAGAGGTGCGGGCCCGGATTCGAACCGCCGACCTCTGATTAGGAGGCTGACGCACTAACCACTAGGCTATCACCGCTTCACTAGGCTATCACCGCTACCATCCGCTTATCCATTTATAATCAAACTAAAAGCGAACGTTAGGTAGGCTTGATTCCAATGCCCGCCTCCCCTCTCGAATCACTTCAGCGATTTCCCACTTGGGTTGCGTGTTGTAAGTAAAAATGAGAATATCATTTTCCAGTGACAAACGGATTTACAGAAAAATTTAAGATTTCTTCTTTGGAAATTGGAAACATTAGAAGCAAAAATTATAACGGTATATCTATATTCAATAGCTGATGTCGAAAAAATATTTATATTAGATTTCGTTTTAATTTTTTTTTATACACTAAAAGTTAGCCCTTGACGGCTATCTTACCTGGTGGTAAGTGATGATGCTGTCTAGGATGGTAGCGGGCTAACCTGTTAGGAGTATGAAAAACCCACGCTCCTAATTGGTTTCTACGCTTGGTGACACGCCTTTGTCGATAGGGTGTTCGGTCGTGGCTAGTTACCTACGGCTGAAGCCTCTCACCAGACCAGACTCGAGCCAGGAATCGAACCTAGGACCTCCAACTTTATAATACGACAGCGCACGCACTGCCGACACTGCCGACTATGGCCGAACCCGTCTCGTATTAAGATTAGACCCGCGCTCTGTTTTATTTACTCATTAAAATCAAATGAATTCCAATTCCATTTTAGTACCAAAGTTAATAATTAATGTAGAGAGAAGCAGGCGTCGAAAATCTCATCCGCGGACATCCAGCCACTTCTCCGTCCCAAGCATCCTAAAACTTTAGTAAAAGGGTTATAAATCTGAAGAATCGTTTGAAAATCTCCCGGCGAACGGTCCCAAGTGCTTCGGTACACGTGTTTCTACTAACTCCGCATCGAATAATGTAAAATCGATGCCAATTGAGCATTATTCGCACATTTACCGCTCGCTTCTGTTGGTTGAACCGTTCATACGACTTTAGTTAACATTTCACTGTCGCGGAATATATTTCGAAGTCAATTAATTTCAACAGTATGTTGCCAGTGATGATTTATGAATTACTGATACGAAATACTGTTGATATGCTAACTAACTCAACTAGCTAAGAAAGTCAAATGAAAAGTGCGGTCCTGAAACTGAACCCATACTACTAATCGGTTTCTTACTAATCGGATAGCGTGGTAACCACGGCGAAAGCTTCCCGTCGGACCATACTCGAGTCGGGAATCGAACCCAGGACCTTTAACTTTATAATGCGGCACGGAGGTCGTCAAAAATCATACAAAAATTCTCGTTTACTCCATTTATTGGTTAAAAACTGAATGTGTAAAATGTAAATTGATTACTGGTAATTTATACTACTATACTACGAGTAATTTATACTACTATAATTTCAACAGTATGTTGCCAGTGATGATTCATAAGTTACTGATACGAAATACTGTCGATATGGAGCTCACTAACTCAACTAGCTAAGAAAGTGAAATGAAAAGTGCGGTCTAAGAACTGAACCCATACTACTAATTCCATCTTCTGTGTTCCCTAATGGTTATAATATGGGGATCTTCAAAGGGCGGATTAACAAATTGCTCAAGGGCCAGCAACGCATTGGCGGTTCCTCTGGTGCTGCAAATGTTCATGGGCGGCGGTAATCACTTACCATCAGGTGACCCGCCTGCTCGTTTGCTCGCTATGCATATAAAAAAAAATGGTTTCTGAGCGACATTGCGCCGGAACGCTAAATCGCTTGGCGACACGTCTTTATCGATAGCGTGATAGCCAAGGCGAAAGCTTCCCATCGGACCAGACTCGAGTCGAGAATCGAACCCAGGACCTTTAACTTTATAATGGGGCACAGAGGTCGTCAAAACTCATACAAAACTTCTCGTTTACTCTATTGATTGGTTAAAAACTGAATGTTTAAAATGTTAATTTTTATTACTAGTAATACTGTATATTATTATGTATGTATGTGGTAATATGTGGTGTAATGTATGTATGTGGTAATTGATAGCCTAGTGGTTAGGTCGTCAGCCTCCTAATCAGAGGTCGGGGGTTCGAATCCGGGCACGCACCTCTAACTTTTCGGAGTTATGTGCGTATAAAAAAAATTTAATATATCACTTGTTTCAACAGTGAAGGATGCTCATGGCCAGCGTGGTGGACTATGGCCAAACCCTTCTCATATTGAGATTAGACCCGTGCTCTGTAGTGAGCCGGTAATGGGTTGATCATGAATGTGGTAATAATATTAATGAGTAAATTGACGACCTCCGCGCGCGCTCTGTCGCATTATAAGGTTAAAGGTTCTGGGTTCGATTCCCAGCTCGAGTCTGGTCTGGTGGTAGGCTTCGGCCGTGGCTAGTTACCACCCTACCGACAAAGACACGAAAGCGATTTAGCGTTCTGGCACGATGTTGCGTAGAAACCGTTTAGGAGGATGGGGTTACCATACCCCTAACAGGTCAGCCCGCTACCATCTTAGACTGCATCATCACTTACCACCATGTGAGATTGCCGTCTAGGGCTTACTTGTAGTGGATAAAAAAACCGGTTCAAACTAATTAGTTAGTTCGGACTAAGAACAAAGAAACGTTCGAGTGCTCACAACCAGTAATGATATGCGTATACCCTCATCGTTCTCTGGTGGTTGAAAAATTCATACCCGAAAAATCATGCTAATATTCACAAGTAACAATAAATTTTCATGACCTGCCAACGGAATTAGCATTTTTATGAACTCCCGTAGGGCTCAGACATAAATTAGCAAAGTTTAAATAAAACCCGTTGACGAAACGTGTCTATCCTAATAATAATATTAATTAGCTTCTCTCACTGGATTATAAAATACAACCGAATTACCTACACTTCTACATTAATATTATAAAAGGCAAGGTTTGTATTTTTATTTATTTAAGCCGTCATGCTTAAGAGAGCAGTGCCATCTAGTTTTCGAATCATGTACGACAGACAAGAGAGTGGCATTGCCCCCTCTCTTTACGCAACACTAAGTGACGTATGCAGGTTCTTATAAGACTCACCGGCGCAGGACGGCGCATTGCATTCGGTCGGTTCGGATCGGTGGTCGATTCGCGACAGTGCATAGTCGTGCTTGGTGGAGCGTATAGCCTGCTGAAGGCACGCCCCCGCCCAAAAATGATATTTTAATTTTTTTAAACGCATGTAACTCCGAAAAATTAGAGGTGCGTGCCCGGATTCGAACCGCCGACCTCTGATTAGGAAGCTGACGCCCTAACCACTAGACCAACACAGCATTTTGGAATATCACTTCGTAAATTTAATAAAGTATCATGGTGAGGCTAAAATGGCATTGCATTGGCATGATAACTTGCTTAATTTCACTATGTTGGGGGATAAAATCGAGCTATGATAGCCTAGTGGTTAGGACGTCCGCCTTCTAATCATAGGTCCCCGATCCCGGGCACGCACCTCTATTTGGAGTTATGTGTGTTCTTTAGCAATTAATTTATTTTCCTTCACCTTCACTAGGCTATCAATTTTTCAACTTACTTTTTAGACAATCTTTATCCAACGCGCTATCCCATTCAAGCGATTGTCGTTAAATACATACAAGTCGATACACACAGGTGGTAATGACGTTGAATGTAATACATTACGCAACCGAAGTGACGTCCGCAAGCCAATTAGGCTTAATTAAAAGCGATGACACGTCGCGTCCAACCGCTTGACGATGCTTCAACATTAATCAAGGCTAAATGGCGCGACGATTTGTGGATCCAAATTAAGCGCTTTTTTTGCTATAATAAAACGACGAAAATTGCTTAAAGTGTTACTTTTTTTTATTTTTTTATTTGCTACTCGTACAAGTTAGCCCTTAACGGCAACCTATTAGAGGCATACCTCTAGGAGTGTGGGTTTACTATGGTAATTGGTTTCTATGCGACATCGTGCCGGAACGCTAAATCGCTTGGCGACGCGTCTTTGTCGGTAGGGTTACTTCTAAAATATAACATTTTTATGCATCCCCTCTGGAAGCGGCGCAGTCTTGCCTGCGTATGTGGGACTCCCCGGCGGCCAGGCTGGCAACTAGAATACCCAGTAAATCCCAGCGATGCTCCTACGCGTCGCCTGGTGGCTGGGTCACGGGAACACTCGTGCACTCGACCGCGGCCCAGCCAGCGGCGTCCGCCGAGGCTGACCCTCCACGGGGGGCCTATGATGACCCCTGAACTCCGTCCGGGACGCACCAGGACCATTGGACGCACCTCACGACCCGGTGACGAAGGACTGCCATATACACTCTAGGGAATCACCGTGTTTATGGTAGCAGAGAACGATTCGCCATCTTGGAAGTTTTGATAACTTTAAAGTTATTTGTAATAGAGATTAAAGCGTTTCTATCAAAAATAGAGATATAAGTATGAAATTTTATAACTATTATATAATAAAATAACGTTAACAAAATAGAGAGCTCTGTAATAGTTCCCTAACCTCTAAATAACGTTGGACCTGAGTAAATTTATTTAGGACTCCCGTAGCAAGCAAGTTTAGTAGGTAAACCTATTTATCATTATATACACAACAGATTATGGCGTATATATATATATTCATCTGTGTTGAGTTAGTGTGTGTGAAAGTGTGTTTGTTTGTCTCCCAATCACGAAGCAATGGATTACTAAACCGACGACTTTGAAATAAATACAGGATAAACATTAAAGTATCTCCTTTCTAATAAAAAAAAAGTGAAATCGGAGTACGCGTTAATGAACTACAATTGTAAATACAAATTTTGGCTTTCATCTCCTCTCCCAAGGGAACCGTGCTGAATTCCGGGATAAAAGCTATCCTGTACCGACGACCTTAAAATAATTACAGGATAATCTCTAAAGTATCTCCTTCCTAACTAAAATAGAATGAATGAAATTGGAGCACTCGTTAATGAATTACAGCTAAATACACTTTCATCATCAATAGAGGGGCTCTTAAGAGTACCATGCTGAATTCCGGGATCGGAAATCTATCCAGTGGTTTCGGCGTGATGCGTGGCCAAGACACAGAAGCGGTGATAGCCTAGTGGTTAAGGCGTCAACCTCCTAATCAGAGGTCAGCGGTTCGAATTCGGGCACGACCTCTAACTTTTCAGAGTTATGTGCGTTTTTAAACCATTAAAACATCACTTGCTTCAACAGTGAAGGAAAACATCGTGAGGAAACCTGCACGCCTGAGAGTTCTCCGTAATGTTCTCAAAAGCGTGTGAAGTCTGCCAATCCGCACATGGCCAGCGTGGTGGATTATAGCCAAACCCTTCTCATGTTGAGAGGAGACCCGTGCTCTGTAGTGAGCCGGCAGTGGGTCGATCATGAATCGATTGTAATGATAAGTAAATTTTACTTTAAAACCCAGCATTAATCATTACGCATCTGTACTTATCGCTTGGCAAAAAAGAGGGTTTTTAAATACAATAAAGGCCTCGTTTGGCCCGCAGCCATGTCTGTCCTTACATTGATGGACAGGGACTTACATATTTGGGTTGGGATTTCTTGGCAACACTCCAATGGATTAATATTCCCCTTTTCAGCGACCATTTTTTAACATATTTCACTAATGCTCACGAGTGTTTTAAAATATATTGGATGAAACTACACACCCCGGCATATTTAGCGGCGGTTACATGAAAGTTTTTTTTTTGGAACGAAGTTCCTTATCGCGCGTTGTGAAATGGGACTAGACGGAAAAAATTCTTACGAAAAGTTGTCACGACACTTTTTGTTATTGTAAGCTGTGCGGCGTCGCATGTTTCTCTGTCTGTCTCTCTCTCTCTTATAGAAAGCAAGCCAGATATTTTCATTTCTATTTTGCATTGAACAGTGTGGTGTCGCGACGATTATTTTTGTTGAGTGTATACAGGTTTTTTGTAAATAATAAATAATAATAATAATGAATCCTGACAGTGTTTCTGCACAAGTTCCGGATATTGCTGATGGAGTACAAAATTGAGCCTACTGATTAAGTTTATATAACATTATATATGTATAAATGAAATATTATAAAAAAATATTATTATAACTTAAATAAAATAAAATTTTATTACAATTCCTTCACTAATTAATCGAAAGGAACTTCGTTCCATCCGGGTTTCCCTTGACACCTCTCAAGTTTTTAGTGTAATGTAAAATATTTTATATACATAGTGAGCAAACGAGCAGGCGGATCACCTGATTACCAAGTAGAGATTGATTAGTAAGTGATTAGTAAGTGATTACCGCCGCCCATGAACATTCGCAGCACCAGAGGAACCGCCAATGCGTTGCTGGCCCTTGAGCAATTTGTTAATCCGCCCTTTGAAGATCCCCATATTATAACCATTAGGGAACACAGAAGATGGAAGCTGGTTCCACAATTTGCAGGTGCGTGGCAGAATTGACCTGGAACAGCGGGTGGTGGAACAGGACCAGACATCCAGGTGGTTCAAAAATGTACCATTTTTCACAAATAGCCTTTACTCGCAAAATCTGTTCTGAATGTGATCCCATTACCACGCTTTTATTAGCTTCACCTGTATGTTTGTTTGTTTGTAACCGACTCCTTTGGACTCGATTTTGACCCACTTTGAACGGTCAGATTTCATTAAAACTCGGTAGGTGTATCGAGGACCGATGACAATACAATAATTTAATAATTTTATTATTCTATTATCCTAATTAGGATCTTCAGGATATTATTAACATGTATAGCGTACAATGCCCACGCTTTTTTACACTAAAATAATTTCTTTTATTTATCACTGTTATCCATAATTTGAATTATTAAAAAAAAAGTATTTTCTTCTTTTTAGTTCGGTTTATTCGTTAAAGCGTGGTTTCTTAGTTTTTTAAACTATTATTTATTTTAGGTAAAACAAATGAAACTTTAAATAACGAAAGAAGTGTACTAAGTAGATTTTAAAATAAAACCATATTTTTTTAATTATGGACCTTTTTTGTGTTCCGCTAAATAAAGGGGTGTACATTTTACTTATATTTATTTTGGTGCATAAGTAAGAGGTATTTGTTTTGCCGCTTTTTATCCCGTAAAAGCACCTGTAGAGTTATGGCGAGGGATAAAATCAGTTAATCAATCACTCATAATCTTTTTACAAATTAACTTTAAAAGGCACTTTTGACGCGTCAATAACTTACATAGTATTTCATGTATATTCGAAAACTTAAGACGAAATTAAAAAACTGACAAATACGTGTCGCAAAGCGATTTAGCGTTCCGGCACGATGCCGCGTAGAAACCAATTAGGTGTGTGGGTTTACCATACCCCTAACAGGCCAGTTAGGTGAGATAGTCAAGGGTTAACTTGTAGTGTAAAAAAAAAACTATGAGGGTGCCAAAGGCGCTTTGGTCTAAGAAGAAGCCCACAACAAACTTAGCCGGGTAAATTTTATTTTTGTCATCCCCATCTCACATGCCACTTTAAACTATATAAGAGCTATCTTTTAGAACAATATTTCATACCCAAGCTTGTTTATAATTTACATAATCCTTTACACTATAATACGACTTTTTTACAAGCTTACTTTTTATATAAACTTTGAACTTATTGAGAGACATAAAATCGAGTATTAAATTGACATAAATGAAAACTGACTATAATCTGAATAACACACGAACTAGGGAGAGTTGAAACCTACAGTTCAGTGAACCCTTTAAAAGCTATGTCCAGGTCAAACCTCTGTTATTCTATGCCCTCTAACACAACATTGGTTTGATATAAGCTGTACCAATAGAAGCGATTACCTACATCATAAATTAAGCCGTAATTCAACGATCGCTCGTTATACCGTGTATTTTACTATCGTTACTATGCTATCTCGATTTTGCGTGTACAAAGTGTGATGTTTATATTTTTAACAAGACTGACCCCCAACTATATGTTATTTCATATAATATGAGACGAAGCGATGATAGCCTAATGGTTAGGGCGTCAGCCTCCTAATCAGAGGTAGAAATCAAACCCTTCTCAGATTGAGAGGAGACCCGTGCTCTGTAGTGAGCCGGCAATGGGTTGATCACGAGCCGTATAGGACTTCAGTATCGTTACTATACTATCATTTAGAATTTGCCTGTACAAAATTAAGTTCCCCTGATGTTTATATTTTTAACAAGACTGACTCCCAGCTATATGTTATTTCGTATAATATGAGCTGTACGGGATTTTAGTATCGTTACTATGCTATTTCGATTTTGCGTGTACAAAATTAAGTTACCGTGATGTTTATTTAGTTAGCAAGACTGACTCAGAACTTTATGTTATTTAGTATAATATGAGCCGTACGGGATTTTAGTATCTATTCTATGCTATGTCGATTTTGCGTCTACAAAATTACGTTACCGTGATTTTTATATTGTTAGCAAGAATGACTCCTAGCTTTATGTTATTTCGTATAATATGAGCCGTATAGGATTTAAGTATCGTTATTATGCTATCTCGATTTTGCGTGTACAAAATTAATTTACCGTGATGTTCGTATTGTTAAAAAGACTGACTTCTAACTTTATGTTATTTCGTATAATATGAGCCGGATACCTTGTTTAAATATTTTATCTTCTGATAAATACGTCAAATTAACTGGCTATAAAGGCTAAAGAATATACGTAAGATAACAAAAGTTTGTCTTGATAATTAAATTACTTCTAAGATCACAAAACACTTATGTAAAATAGATCTTAGATATTAATAATGGAATACCATCAAATAATCCATTTCCATTGTAATTGAGTGAAAGGGGTCTGTTTCTATCCTAACAGATCCTTTGTATTAAGTGATTTGAACATCTGTGGAAACAGCCTCCTAATTTGCAAATCGTAACAATAACTCAAATATCAAAATAACTCATAAACAATATATAATATGGTAGCGGGCTAACCTGTTAGGGGTACGGTAATCCTACACACAAGCTGTGATGGCCTAGTGGTTAGAGCGTCCGCCTCCTAATCAGGGCTTCGAGCCCGGGCACACACCTCTAACTTATCGAAAGTTATATGCGTTTTCATCATCATCATGATCAACCCATTACCGGCTCACTACAGAGCACGGGTCTCCTCTCAATATGAAAGGGTTTGGCCATAGTCAAACGCTGGCCATGTGCGGATTGGCAGACTTCACACGCCTTTGAGAACATCATGGAGAACTCTCCGGCGTGTAGGTTTCCTCACGATGTTTTCCTTCACCGTTGAAACATGTGATATTTAAAATTTATAAAAACTCACATAACTCCGAAAAGTTAGAGGTACGTGCTCGGTTCGAACCGCCGTCCTCTGATTAGGAGGCTGACGCCCTAACCACTAGGCTTTCACCGCATATGCGTTTTTAAGCAATTAAAATATCACTTGCTTCAAAGGTGAAGGAAAACATCGTGAGGAAACCCACACGGCTGAGAGTGCATAATGTTCTCAAAGGCGTGTGAAATCTGCCAATCCGCACATGATCAGCGTGGTGGACTATGGCCGAATTCTTGTCTAACTGAGAGGAGACCTGTGCTCTATAGTGAGCCAATGGTTTGTTCATGATAATGATGAAACCCACACTCCTAATTGGGTTCTACGCGGCATCGTGCCGGAACGCTAAATCACTTGGCTTTCGCAAAATATAACTACTATATAAATTATTGACGCGTCAAAAGTGCCTTTTAAAGGACTATTTTTGAATAAAGATTATTATTGATTGATTGATGTACATGAATCATCATCATCATCATTTTCAACCGAATGACGTCCACTACTGGACATAGGTCTTTTGTAGGGAGTTCTAATGTCCACGGTCTTGGGCCGCTTGTATCCAGCGGCTCCCTGCGTCTCGTCAGATGTCGTCTGTCCACCTAGTTGGGGGTCGACCAACGCTACGTTTATCGGTGCGGGGTCGCCATTCCAGCACCTTGGGACCGCAACGTCCATCGGTCCTCCGACGTTTATTTTTTTTTTATTCACCACAATTTAGACCTTGACTGCATCCACCAGATAATAAGTGATGATGCACTCTAAGATGGTAGCGGGCTAACCTGTTAGGGATATGGTAAGCCCATACTCCTAATTGGTTTCTACACGACATCATGCCGGAACGCTAAATCGCTTGGCGACACGTCTATGTCGGTAAGGTGGTAACTAGCCACGGCCGAAGCCTCCCACCAGACCAGACTCGAGCCGGGAATCGAACCCAGGATCTCCAACTTTAAAGTGCAACAGCGCACGCGCTGCGACACGGAGGTCGTCAAACGTCGGCGACGTACTAGAATATATATATGAATTTATATTCTATGCAAACGTTTCCAATAGTAACGCTAGGATTAAAGCTATATCACAATATCAGCTATAAACTATCGCTTGGCACTATCGCACACAATGAGAATTCATGGGGTGACAATATCACACTTTATGGGGTTTTCTCAGTCTTGCGCTGAATGCAAGGAGCGGTAGGTGGATCTGTGAGTTACCTACTTCAAGATTATCTGAATGCAGGTCAAATATATAGCGTTATTTAACCATCATCATCATCATGATCACCCATTGTCGGCTCACGACAGTGAACGGGTCTCGTCTCAATATGAAAAGGGTTTGGCCATAGTCCACCAAACTGGCCATGTGGCAGACTTCACACGCCCTCGAGAACGTTATAAAGAACTCTCAGCAATTGACTTTTAATTGCTTAAGTTGCTTAGCCGTGATGTCCTAGTGGTTAGGGCGTCCGTCTCCTAATCAGAAGTCAGGGGTTAGAAACCTGGCACGCCTCTCTAACTTTTCAAAGTTATGTGCGTTTTAAAACAATTAAAATATTACTTGCTTCAACGGAGGCGAAAAACATCATGAGGAAACCTGCAAGCCTGAGAGTTTATAATATTCTCAAAGGCCTGTGAAGTCTGCCGATCCGCACATGGCCAGTGTGGAGTATGGCCAAACCGTTTCACATTGGGTGGAGACCCGTGCTCTGTAGTGAGCCGGCAATGGGTTGATCATGATGATGATGATCTGAGAAGACGTACTAAACGATAGTAAATTTCTCTTGCGATAATGGCGTCGGGCTCTGTGGTTAAATAATTATCGAACTACCCTCGTAAAGTAATCGCCCGTGTTTAATTACCCAGCTTATAAAATTCTAGGATTCTTTTATTTGAGGCTAGGGCAATATAGGACGACGGTAGAAACAGGCAACACATATAAACTTAATTTAGACTATAGTTAAATAAGTCATTATGATGAAACCACATCTTGGTTGGCGACCGAACTACATACCTCCAGATTATATTTAACCTAATTTCTCCGTAAATTTCAGTCCCAGCGCTTCAGAGTTCAGAACATTTCAGACTATAATTAGTAAAGCGGGCAATTTCTGTAATAGCCTTAAATTAGGACAGAAACGCCCCATTTTTTGAATGGGTAAATTATTACTGTTTTAGAATTCTGACAATCACATAAATAGGTAAATTTTTTTTAGTTAATTTTATTATCTTCAAAGGAATATAAAATATAACTCATTTTCGGGTTTTCAAGATTACTGTGCCAACAATTGAAACTTATTTTGCTAGACGATTCAGTCTTTATATGGAATCATTCATTTACAATAAAGTGGTAAGCATATCAGACATTAAGCATTGTTCCGTAAGGAACTTAATGTCTGTCTGGCAAGTTAAATAAATTTTCGGAACATGGCTCGCTTCCTTAAATTACAATGAAAAGGAGCTTCTTTTACTGTACCTAACATAAGGGGTCTTTGTTATTGATATTTCCTAGTGAGATGTAATATACTCGTATATAATGCATTTGCAAAATAATGCCAACCTAAATTGTAACTTGAATTTGCTTTATATACTTAAAAAACCTTAGTAGATATAGCTTAGTGAACCGCGCATCAACTTTTTTTTTCTTGCCCTTATCCCACATTATGTGGGGTCGGCACAACACGTCTTCTTCTTCCACTCACTTCTATCAGCCGTCACTTCACTACCCACACCTTTTACCCGCATATCCTCTTTTACACAATTCATCCATATCTTCTTTGGTCTTCATCTACTCTTTTGCCCTTCCACGTTCCTATCTAACATTCTTTTGGTGACGTCACTTTCTTTCCTCCGCATTATATGACCATACCACGCTAGACTGTTACTCCTCATCTTTTCTATCACTGGCGTTACTTTTAGACTTCCCCTCATATATTCATTTCTTATCTTATCCATTCTTGTCACACCACACATCCATCTCAACATTTGCATTTCTGTCGCATGAACTCTTCTTTCATCCGTTCTATTTGCCGCCCAACATTCTGATCCATACGACTGTTTTATAAATTTTCCCCTTAAGTTTTAGGGGCATTTGTGGGTCGCATATCACTCCTGAGACCTGTCGCCATTTCATCCGTATATTACGAAATATATTATATTAAACAATGTAACAGATAATTAAATACTTTATTAATTAAAATGATAGGCGGTGTAACGGGTTGCAAAAGGGTTATTAAAATGGTAATTTTCCACCCTTCTTACTATTCCGCTCGCGCCGAGGGGAATGGAAAATTAATTACTTAATTTTATAGTTTATTTCATTTCATGATCTTTATAGCACTGTGTCAAGAAATTGCTTATCTTGTTATATTTATTTCTGAGTTTATTTTCTCACTACTATTTCGCCTAGACAAAGAGTTATTACGAAGATTTATCTGTGTTTAAAATTAAACTTAACCGTTTGAGAATGGTAACAGTAAAAAAAAAAATCACATACACTAATTCTTAACAAATTTAATCCGTACTAATTTTATAATTTATTTAAAAGTATGTCAGTTTGGTGGTTTCTTACCTATTTCCGGCTAAGCCATTCGAATGCGTTTTTGATAAATTTAACTCGGAGATATATCGTAGAGACGGGAAAAGGATATTTTTCATACCAGGACAGCATGTAGAAATCTTTCCCACGGGAATAAAATAAGCATTTTTCCGACAATTTAACCCAGAAGTTATTTATAAGGTGTTATTTATATAATCATTTTATGACTTGGAACTCTCATATATCATGTTTTAAGTTAACAAATGCAATTATGATATGGTGGTGATAATATCACAAATAAAGAAAAACACAAATAAGATATATATACATATATACATATATATATATATATATATATATATATATATATATATGTATATATATATATATATATATCTTATTACAAACATTACATACATGATTAAGACATCTGTATTTGACAAAACTTTACTTTTTGCAACGTGTCACAGTTTGTATTTGATCGTCAAATATTTCGGTACATTATCAACGCATCTTGCACGCAAAATGCCTTGAATGAATGAATGAATACACTGAAAACGAAAACCCAGCAAAACAATACGTATGCAATTTAATGGCCGTACCACTGCATAGCAATCTGTTCTCATCAACCAATGGTGGTAAATATATTCATGCAAGCTTTGCTCAAAATTCTTGCAATATACCACGATATATTACCACGGTATATATGTCGCTTGCTGCTAGATCAAGCACGGCCTAGCCAGTGCACTTGCAGTGCTTCAGTTGCGACTTATTGGCACTAGCTACAGTTACAAGCTACTGGCACTAGCTATTCAAGCTACTAGATAGGAGCGAGTTGAGTGTTGAGCATTAAGTACAGTAGCGAGCTATTGGCAATAGGTATTCAAGCTACTGGGTTGATGGGAGCGAGTTGAGTGTTGAGCATTAGGTACAGTAAGTAGCAAGCTATTGGCACTAGCTATTCGAGCTACTTGGTTGAAGCGAGTTGAGTGTTGAGCATTAGGTACAGTAGCGAGCTATTGACACTAGCTTTTCAAGCTACTGGGTTGATGGGAGCGAGTTGAGTGTTGAACATTAGCTACAGTTGCAAGTCACTAGCACTATTCAAGGTACTTGGTTGATGGCAGCGTGTTAAGCATTAGGTACAGTAGCGAGTTATTGGCACTAGCTATTCAAACGAGTCGCAGGGAGGCGCTGGAAGCAAGCGGCCCAAGACCGTGAGCATTGGAACTCCCTACAAAAGACCTATGTGCAGCAGTGGACGTCAATCGGTTGATAATAATGATGATGATGATTCAAGCTACTGGGTTGATGGGAGCGAGTTGAGTATTGAGCATTAGCTACAGTTGCAAGTCACCGGCACTAGTAACTCAATCTACTGGATACATGTGTGCAAGTTGATTGTATGAATTTAACTCCTTTTTTTGCTACAGTGACGCATTGCTTTTAAGCTCATAAAAAGTTTTACGCACAAAATCCTTTCTTATCAAAAGAAAAGGATTTCGTATCTCATTATTCTATTCCGGTAGATTTAACTTAAACATTTCTTTTATTTTCCGCGTTATCACCCGGAAAGGCCTTTATCTGAATATATGACCACATTACAGCAACCGCGCTTTCGTCGACCGACGGCGCGATTGTCATTCAACAGTCGGAATCGTTTTGGATTTAAAACACACTAACTCCAACTCGCGACTCTGTATATTATGCAGTCCCAACCCAGAGATGCTTCTACGAACTTTTTTAAGAGTGATTAGTATAAGTATTAGTTTTGACAGCCTCCGTGGCGCAGCGCGTGCGCTGTTGCATTTTAAAAATGGAGGTCCTGGGTTCGATTCCCGGTTCGAGTCTGGTCTGGTGGGAGGTTCGGCCGTGGCTAGTTACCACCCTACCGACAAAGACGTGTCGCCAAGCGATTTAGCGTTCCGGCACGATGTCGTGTAGAAACCAATTAGGAGTATGGGTTTACCATACCCTAACAGGTTAGTCCGCTACCATCTTAGACCGCACCATCACTTACCATCAGGTGAGATGCCGTCAAGGGCTAACTTGTAGTGTGTTAAATAAAATGGTTACTGATCATTTTTTGTCTAGGGCCTAATTTTAGTTAGGGACCAATTAACATTGGTGGTGGATATAAAATCTTGTATTTTGATCCCGATCCCGATTCTACATACCAATCACAATTGGGCCATATTAAAAGAATTTAGATTAAAAATACATTTTATGGTCCTGGTACGACTAGTGCGTCGGATTTGAACTTTGAACTAAACGGCGTATAAATTTTTGTGAGTTATTGTCTTTTTTTTATACCACAAGTTAGCCCTTGACGGCTATCTCACCTGGTGGTAAGTGATGATGCTGTGTGTGCAGAGCACGGGTCTCCTCACAATATGAAAAGAGTTTGGCCATAGTCCACCACGCTGGCCATGTGCGTAGCATACTTTACACTACTTTGAGAACATTATGGAGAACTGTCAGGCATGCAGGTTTTCTCACTATGATTTCTTTCACCGTTAAAGCAAGTGATATTGTGATTCCTTAAAAATGCACATAACTCCGAAAGTTAGAGTAGCGTGCGTGCCCGGATTCGAACTCCCGACCTCTGATTAAAAGGACGTCCTAACGACTTAGCTGTCACAGCCAAAAGAGATATAATATACTTAATTAGATCAAAATAAATAAACCTCCATACACATTACATAAATTCATATTTGCATCGGGCGAAGGATTACACCTCGGCAGGGGAGACCAAACGGCCGGGGATCAGGGCGACAGGTTGAGAAACCGGCGGACTATCCTAGCCGAGTCCAGCAACACCGCTTTTTGCATCCTGGCTGGGAGCGAACTGCCACGGAAGTCCAGTCGCGTCAGATGTTAAGCGAGACTAGCTGGGATCAACCCATTCGCTAATATGACGAATGGGATGTTTTTTTTTACATGTAAGTTTACAAAACAATATTTATAGCATCAAACGACAACTTTTGACGACCTCCGTGGCGCAGCGCGCGCGCTGTCGCATTATAAGGTTGGAGATCCTGGGTTCGATTCCTGGCTCGAGTCTGGTCTGGTGGGAGGCTGCGGCCGTGGCTAGTTACCACCCTACCGACAAAGGCGTGTCGCCAAGCGATTAAGCGTTCCGGCACGATGTCGTGTAGAAACCAATTAGGAGTATGGGTTTACTATACCCCTAACAGGTTAGCCCGCTACCATCTTAGACTGCATCATCACTTACCATCAGGTGAGATTGCCGTCAAGGGCTAACTTGTAGTGAATAAAAAAAAAAAAACCCGGGTTTGTAATATGAGCTAACATAGAGCTAACACTAGATACAACTACCGAACACTAATTGCCAGGTACATGTTGTTTAATAACCAATCAAAAGTAAGACTTACATTTTTTAATTACGAAGATTAATATGGTCCCGTACATCACTGGGTAATTCATTAAATATACTCATTAAAGTATTAAGTTTAACAAAAAAGTTCCATTAATTAAAAAATTCCCATCCCACAACCCAACTAACCGAAAGTTGTCCTCTTGAAAGGGAAACTTTGCAACAAATAAAATATAAAAAATGGCCGGTTTTCGTACACGAATCCTTACTTTGTAATCAAATTAAGACGCATTTATGATTAACGAAATTTCCCACTTAAGTAAAATATTTTATTAAATATGACATAAACGGCTCAATTAAGTATTTCTCATCAATACCAGCTTATTAGGCCTCTACTACATGAAAATGGAGTAAGAACCCACCACGCTTTTGAAATGCCTTTTACGCGAGCTTTAAATTGTTAACGATAGTTAGTGATAATTACGGCGGAGAGATAGGCATGACCTGAGATGTCTATATTCTAATTCTGTACTGGTACTTACAAATTGATTCGTACAGATTTTGAATCGAAAATCCCAGTAGGCATATCCGTAATGATCGTATCCTCTTTGGCATAATCATAGATGCATCCATAGATAATGTTTTTTTTTTTTTTTTTAAATCTTGCTATTAAATATAATTATAAAAGAATAAATACTTTTATGTACGAGAGCATAAAATGCAGATTCAGAGTCAAAAAAAAGTGAAATCCTTCAATAATTTTCAAACGTTAGTTTTAAACCACAGAATAAAAAAGTTATTTGCGAAAATATCATAAAAAAATTGTCGTAATTCTGATCTTAATACTGGCAGAACTGTAAATAAGAAATCGTTTTCATTTACTTGTTTATTTATATTAAAATAAGGTAATTTTAAACATTCAGTAGATTTAAATTGTAGATTAGAGTTAGTTGGAGTCAGAAGATTTCTAACACACACTGAACACTGGAGTTTTTGATTATTATCCCTTCAAATAGTTTACCCTTAAGAAAAGGTTCTATAGGTCTATTTCTTCATAAGGAAGTCACATTCAATAAGGAAATTGTATCAGTCACATTCAATATCCTGCCCTTTGTATACGCAATACTTACTGTTTCATAACGATCTATTGAGTGTAGGCAGGCAGGCAAAATCAAAAGTATTATATGTTTACCTCCAGTCTAGGAGCTATCCCTGTGTTATTTTTGAAGTGAAAACTTCTTTAGCGGCGTTGAGCACTTTTTCTGTAATGGGTATAAAATCTTAAACTCGCGTCAGGACACGTGGCCTGATCGAAAAAGCGTAAGACATCATTTCCATGGCAACGAATGTCAACCTACACGCTACTAACGCGCTACGCTTTATAATTCAAAAAGTATCGTTTTTACCTGCAGTACTGTTACAGAATCATAGTTTTTGTATTATTAAGTGATAGGAGAATCGTGTAATGTGATATTTCAAGAGATCATTATGGTTTTCTTCTATTAAAACTTGTTTAACTTGAGCATCGGAGTGGTGTCAAAACGAAAAAGTCAAAACGGTTGTCATAAATATCCACATAATATAAATATGAATTGCGGTGCCTGTAACTCCAGCATTTCTGTCACTCAAAAACGCGTGAAGTGCTCAAGCATCGATTGTTTACTCGTATATCATTCAGATTGTGTTAATTATGGTGAGACTTCAACCCATCGGTCTAAGTGGATATGCCCAACGTGTATTGTCAAGCGTCCTAAGGCAGATAATATTAATACTCCAATATCCAATAAAAAGAAAAATGTGCAGCGTGCGGACGTTAATAGCTCACCTACATCAGTAGACATGTCCCTTGATTGTCTTTTGAGCGAAATACGTAGTTTTCGAACGGAGATAAATCAAAAGCTTGAAAACCAGCAATCTACCTTGGGTAATTTTAACATAGCCATAATGAAATTACAACAAGAAGTTACCGGAGTTATAAAAAAATTTACTACTATACAGGATGAGCTAAATGAGGCTATCAAATCTCTTAAATTTTTGTCTGACTGTCACGACGAACAGAATACTTTAAATAAGGACTTGTCTGCCAGAATATCTAAACTGGAAATTGAGAACTTGGAACTACGATCTCGGTCGACTGAATTTGAATTTAAAATATCTCAGATGGAGCAACAGTCTCGTGACAGCAACTTAGAAATTCGATGTGTTCCCGAGCATCGATCAGAAAATCTGCTAACATTGATTTCTCAATTGGCCAAGGTGGTTAATTTTCAGCTTGGACCCACTGATATAGTAAACTTTCATAGAGTTGCTAAAATGAATAACGAATCCAAACGCCCACGCAGTATCATTTTTAAACTATCTAGCCCACTTAAGCGAGATAACTTTTTAGCGGCTGTGAGAATCTTTAATAAAAAACATGCAGCTGACAAACTCAACACTTCTCACCTAGGGATTGCCGGTACTAAGCAGCAGGTTTATGTCGCAGAGCACTTGTCCCCAACTTACAAACGTCTGCATGCATCAACTAGGCTTGCCGCACAGGAAAAACACTATAGATACGTATGGGTTCGAGGAGGCCGTATTTTTGTGCGCAAGAACGATGAGTCACCGTCAGTTCAGATTAAGAATGTAGATGCTCTACATTCTTTGTAAATTTTTCTTTTTCTTCCATATTTTGTTACCACGTTCTTTAGGTATAAAAAATTTAAAGGTTATTTTAACATATTTTATCAAAATGTAAGAGGTCTTAGAACGAAAACTGATGAGTTATATAAATCTATTCTACAAACTGAATATGACATAATTATTTTTACAGAAACTTGGCTAAATGAAACGGTTTTTGACTATGAATTTATTGATGACAGATATATAGTTTTTCGGCGTGATCGTGCGTCAACTTCTTCGTATTTAAATAAACAGGATGGTGGCGGAGTACTATTAGCAATTCACAAGAAATTCCAAGTACATAGAAATTTTGAGCTAGAATCTACTTGTGAAGACCTGTGGGTTTCTGTCAGCGTTGGAAACAACAAATTTTTATATATTTGCACTGTTTATTTACCTCCTCCAGTTGACTATAAATATCTTGAAGTATTTCTAAAAAACTTAACAAATGTATGTCAAAACACAGTTTTAACATCAAATTTTTTACTTATAGGAGAGTTTAATCTGCCACACATAACCCGGATTCCTACATATAACAGTCACTCTCTCACCCCTCAGCCCACTAGTCATGTAATCGTTCATGATTTTTTGGACACATTGTCCTTTTGTAACTTACTCCAATTCAATTCTATTTTGAACGACAACGATCGAATTCTCGACTTAGTTATTTCTAATAATCCATTTTTAACTGTAGTCAAATCTTCTTCTCCATTACTGCCCATTGATTCTCATCACCCGGCCTTGGTTATTGACTGTGGTAACTCCATTGAAAGATTGCTAAAAAGTAACTCTGCTTCACATCTTAATTTTAATTTGTGTGATTTTGAGGCCATTAATACTGACTTAGCTCAGGTTAATTGGGAAGTTTTACTAAAGGCGGCCGAGTCAATAGATACTGCCGTTGATGTATTCTATGAAACTCTGATGCCAATTATCTATATGCACACACCGATGTCTAAAAGGAAAGCTAATAATTATCCAATTTGGTTTTCGTGTAGTTTAATTAGTGCTCTTAAAGAGAAAGCTAAATATCATAATAGATATAAAAAATACAAAAACGAAAGAGATAAACTTTCATTTGATACTATAAGAGATCGTTGTAATCTTTTACTCTTGAAATGTTATGCAAAATTCAAAAATTCGGCCGCCAATCATTTGCGTAAAAATCCTAAATATTTCTGGCGATTTTGTAATAATCAAAAGACTAATAGTACTCCAATTCCAAATATAATGTTTTTTGGAAATGCATCTGCTAAAGAAGGTCAGGAAATATGCGATTTGTTTTTATAATATTTTCAATCGGTTTATGAAAAGCGACCATCGACTTCCCAAAACGGTCCTACGTACGATTGCAATCTGAGTACTAATGAAGCTATATCAGCGTCCTATGTTCTTGTGAATAGGGATGAGGTTCTTAAATACTTGATAACTATAGATGTTAATAAAGGCATGGGTCCTTGTCCCTGCAATTTTATTAAGAAAATGTGCAAAACATCTTGTGTTTCCACTTACATTTATATGTAACTTATCATTAAGATCTGGTGTATTTCCCACTAAATGGAAACTTGCTCACGTTACTCCAATTCAGAAATCTGGGTCTATTAACAATGTCGACAATTATAGGCCGATATCTATTTTGTCATCATGTGCCAAAGTTTTTGAAGCGCTCATACAGGGAAAAATTCTTTTTCTTTTAAGAAAGTATATTCATTCCAATCAACACGGCTTTCTGCCGCGAAAATCGACGACCTCTAACCTCATTGGATATGTAGCTGACATAGCTGAAGCTTTGGAAAATAGGTTAGAAGTGCACGCAGTTTATACTGATTTCAAAAAAGCCTTTGATTTAGTGAATCATGACTTATTATTACTTAAACTCAATCATCTGGGAATGCATGGCTCTCTGTTAAGGTTGTGTGAATCATATTTAAAAAACCGATCTCAACTAGTTTCTCTATATGGTTTCAGGTCTAAAATTAAGTCAATTCCATCCGGAGTTCCACAAGGGTCTCACTTGGGTCCCCTTTTCTTCCTTATTTTTATTAATGACCTTAGTCAAACTCTCTCCTCAAATTTCCGCTTTTATGCTGATGATCTTAAAATTTATCGCACCGTTTCTAGTGAAGATGATTGTGTAATGCTTCAACAAGATATGAATAAGATTATAAACTGGTGTGATAACAATTTAATGGCTTTAAACTCTGATAAATGTGTGCATATTAAATTTACCAAAAAAAAAATCTACAATTAATAGGATTTATTATGGATGCAATGACATCCCGCTGCAAGAGGTAGATGTTGTCCGTGATTTAGGTGTATTTTTTGATAGCACATTGTCTTTTCGTTACCATTTTGATACAATTGTAAAAAAAGCATCAAAGTTGTCAGGTTTCATTTTGCGTCAAATGAAATTGTTCCGAGATTCAAATCTTTCAATAACTATCTATTCTTCTTTAGTTCGCAGTATTATGGAATACTGCAGCCCAGTCTGGTGCCCTACATATAACGTACACTGTGACAGATTGGAACGTGTTCAAAAGCGGTTCATTTACCACCTAGCGTACGTTGATAACAAATGTCGTGACTTGGTCTCGTATGATTCTCGGTTACTATCCTATAATCTTATGTCACTAAAGAACAGACGTAAAATGTTAGACATGGTTTTTTTTCTACAAAATCATTAATGGATACACTGATTCACCGGAAATCCTGGAGCGTCTGAGGTTTAGTGTGCCGCGTAAGGGTAGTCGCCTCCGGAATCGAAAACCGTTTCATTTACCGTTTTGTCGAACCAAGGCAGGTCAGCATGCGCCTATCTATAGAATATGCTCAATGCTGAATGATCACAGGAATATCTGCGACATCTCCTGCAGTTCTGTGGCCTCTTTTAAAAAGCAAGTAAGACTATCTATTACAGCATTTTAATGCTGTAATAGATAGTCTTACTTGCTTTAGGTATAAATTGAATTATTATATATCTAGTAAGGTTAATTTTAAGGTTGTGCATGCTGTGGTCATTTCTAGAAGGCCACTATCTGGTGTCTGTTCTTCTGAAATGTTTTTTGTTGTTTTTAGATAGTGGCTAGTTTAATGATCCAATAAAAATAAAAATAAAAATAAAAAAATAAAATAAAATAAAAGACGGATGGAGAGTAGACAGCTATCCCCTCTCTACGGCGCGGCGAAAATGTATGCCTAGGCCTACTGTTTCGTTTAGGCAGCGCAGGAATGTTCGTGTATGTTACAGCGTGCCACGCGCATCCATGGATGGTGACAGCTGATGGCTCGACCGTCTGTGTAGTGATCACATTGTTGTGTATTCGTAAAATTCGTGAATGTAAAGTGCTTAAAATATGGAAATTGATATAGATAAACTTTTTAATGTAAAATAATTGTAATAGTTTTAAAGTGTTAAATTTTTAATGTAATATAAATTGTCATGTTTGTGTACGATAGCGCAATAAATGAATATTGTATTCTACCACATAAATGATAGTACTTTTACACTGATAAAGCAATTGGTGCAACATTATTCCCTAACCATTCCAAAATATCAAACATGCTCAACGTTAATAATCAAGTTTTCACTTCTGCCGGCACTCCCGGAGTGCAACCCGTCTTTTTTTTTAAAGATCATTGTATATAGTTGCTAAGCCCAGGGTAACAAACTAAAACATATACGTTCGCATTTATTGCTAATTATGGATGAAATACCAAAGTCAACGCCTACGCGAAATCAAGAGTAGTTTAATGATACCTATATTCACTATTAGTTTTCTGCATTGGACATATTACGTCGGGGAAAAAGTCTTTTCGCATTTTTGTATGTACAAAATTGAAATCACATAAAGCATAATAAGGTTACATTTAAAAAAATGATTAGAATTAGTAAATTTGTTTTTCAAATTTTGTTGTTTATTTTCGATAATGCTGCATGTATGTAGGTAAAATCTACATACATGCAGCATTATCGAAGGGCATTGTTCAATATTAGCTTTTGCTGCTTGGTATCGATTTGGATCTCTACTGGCAATTCCCGATGAGATTAAAGTAGCGGCCGGAAAAATTAATAGAAAAGGTGTGGTGGGTCTTTCATCTCGTCAACGCTAGAATACTTAGTCAACATAAGAAATGCATCCGCCATATAGCCCATATTTTGAACCATGAGCTATTTACCTGGTTCGGTCTCTTCAGAACCGTTTAAGGAATGTCAGGTTAACATCAAAAGAGGACCGCCAAACTAGTCGTCACCTTCCTTGATCACAAGTCCCAACATCTACCGCTACAAGAGCATGTCATTATTTACAAGATGGCTACAAGTCTTTGAACAAAATGGCACAATACGCTGTGGTCAAATGTAAATAAACTTCGAATTAAAAAGGCTTTCAGTTTTATATAAAAATACGAAGAAACATTTTCCCCAATTATTTTGACCTGACAAAGGCAGTGGTAGATGCAGCGCTTTTGGGTCGATGATTTTTAATTTTTTAGCTTTGAACTGCACGAATATAGAGCAGTAATGAGAAACATAGACGTGTGCTTCATGATTAAACGAAAATAGGAATTTGTGATTTATCTGGACACGAATAAAAGAACTGTTGGAATTCTTAATAATATAAGAAATGTGAAGTATTATATAAAATTTCGAGCTATTGGAGTACCCATAGTCTATCGTTAACTCGACCTTTTTCCGGGCTTAGGTTGTTGTACGTTCTTAGCCCAAATCCTTAATGCGAGATTATCCTTACCTATGACTTACGACAGTCCCTTTTGTAGAAAATTTGTTAATATTATGTGTATTTATGGTTAACAAAACCAGTATCACCAAATTACTTCTTTACTTTTCTAACGGTGAGAAATGAGTTTAATCATCCCCTCCGGAAGTAACGCAGGTAGAACTGCGACACTTCCGGCGGGGTATGTTGGACTCGCCGGCGGTTAGTGTACCCGATTACCTGCTAAAACTCTTCGATGCTCCTTCGCGTTGCCTGATGGCTGGCTCACTGGAAAGCTTGCGCAATCGTCCATAAAAGGTTTGGCCAAAGTCCACCACGCTGGCCATGCGGATTGGTAGACTTCACACGCCTTTGAGAACATTATGGAGAACTCTCAGGCGTGCCGGTTTCCTCACATGTTTTCCTTTACAGTTGAAGCAAGTGATATTTTAATTGCTTAAAAACGCACATAACACCGAAAATTTAGAGGTGAAACCCTCAACCTCTGATTAGAAGGCGGACGTCCTAACCACTGTGCTATCACAGCTTGCATAATAAAAACAATAAAATTCCATTCAAGAACTGATCTATCCTATTCTTCATGCCTATACACTACGCTATTGGCACAATAGATCTTCTGCAAAATCGAAGACACTTGTTTTGGTTCAAGCATAATTCATCTTTGGTTGCCTATGTAGCGATAAGGCCGCCAAATTGTTTACCGTTTTGCGTTGTTTTCTGTTTGTTTTCCTATCTCGTGGTGTAGTACACTAAAAGTGTATTCATTCATTCATCCATTCATCCATTCATCCATTCATTCATTCATTCATTCATCCATTCATTCATTCGTTCATTCATTCATTCATTCATTCATTCATTCATTCATTCATTCGTTCGTTCGTTCATTCATTCATTCATTCATTCGCTTCATTCATCCATTCATTCGTCTTATTTTACCTTGGAGAATATATTTTCCAATTAATAACAAATTTATAGCTACACGTCACCACGGGTAAGTAACTGGGAGAAATGTTACCAACCAAGTGTGAGTTCCGAATGTAAACTACAGATTCAAACTGCACCCATTCAATGGGCGAAGAGTAATTCATAGACAGTATCTTCAAAGCCTAGCAAGCAAGGCAGGTACGTGATAACAAAGGGCTTTCATACAATTTCATACAAATTGGAGTTGTTATGTATTGGTGACGCGGTCACTCTCCGCAACAAGGTCCTCGGTTAACTTGTGGGGTGGGGTTATCAAACTGTTCTAAGCAATTCTAGGTTATTTGGTTAGAATTATATCAAAATGGGTTATGACTGTCATTTTAGCGGCGTGGAGTTATTTTGTGCCACTATTGATTACTATTCGTGCCAAAATGAAAAAAAGCGATTCGACCCGAAAATCAAACGCAGGACCTTCAATTTTATAGTGCAAAAGCCACGCCTGCCACGTAAGTCGAATTGACATCCAAAATTCCACTAGAATATCTAGTTTAATATAAAATATTACTTTTCCTTTGAAAATACCAAAAACTACAATAAACCTTTATATTTTTTTGTTTCAAATATAATTCCCAATATTAAATTAAGCTAGATAAATAGCGAAGAGCAATTATCATGCGTAACCGAAATGGTATTTCATGCAAATAGGGTTAATTTAAATTTGTATTACCAATAAGTTTGCACTGTGAAATTACATAGGCCTTTTAGTGCACTTAAGTGATTTGCTGGTGAAATTGTTAATATTACTGAATTTATTATGTATTATGAATATGACGCTTAATTTAATGATTTTTATGACATACTAGCTGACGCTAGCAACTTCGTCTGCATTGAGTTAGTGTGTCTGAAAGTGAGTTTCTTTGTCTTCCAATCAAAAAGCTATGGATTAATAAACCGACGACCTTGAAATAATTACAGGATAATTTGTAAAGTATCTCCTTTCTAAAAAAAAATAATGACTGAAATCGAAGTACGTGGTAATGAATTACAACTAATTACACTTTTTGAGTTTTAAAGTCAGGAACACACCTACATTTCTTAGACAACAGTGAGTGATTATAATTTAATATAAAGTTTATTGCATAGCAGTAAAGTTCAAATTCACTCTACATTTGTTTTAGAAAACGTTTATATGGGAAAATGAAAAGGGCTGTTTTTAGGGTTTTCCCGGCAATTATTCGAATTTATCTCGCTTTTTAAACCTTTCCTAGACTTCCACGAACATTTCAAGACCAAGATAAGGTACATCCGTTCAGCCGTTCTCGAGTTTTAGCGAGACTAACGAACAGCAATTGATTTTTTTATATATAGATACATAGATTAACGACTTATGTCACAAAACTTTTTGAAAATATTATCTTACTAGCTTCTGCACGCGACTTCGTCTGCGTAGACTTCAGAATTGGATAGAAAGCTGCGCTCGTTAACAATTTTTAATCTTCCCACGGTAACTATTTGAGAGATTGGTACAGAAAATACATGTTCTTTTCCATAGCATAGGTGACATGCATACCTAATTACAAAGCTGTCTGCCCGCGGCTTAGCTCGTAAACAATTTTCAATTTTCCCCCGGGAACTTAAGGAATCGGGATTAAAGGTAGCCTATGTTCTATTCCATGTCTAAGGCTACATGCATGCCAAATTTCATCCAAATCCGTTCTGCCGTTTTTGCGTGATTGAGTAACAAACATTCAAACGTCCATCCATACTTATAAACTTTCGCGTTTATAATATCAGCAGGAGTGGGAAGTAATAATAAATATACCAAGATAATGCATGATTCATCATCATTACGATCAACTCATTACGGGCTCACTACAGAGCGCGGGTCTCCTCTCAATATGAGAAAGGTTTGGCATAGTCCACCACGCTGGCCATGTGCGGATTGGCAGACTTCACACGCCTTTGAGAACATTATGGAGAACTCTCAGGCGTGCCGGTTTCCTCACGATGTTTTCCTCCACCGTTGAAGCAAGTGAATAAATCCGAAAAGTTAGAGGTGCGTGCCCGGATTCGAACCGCCGACCTCAGATTAGGAAGCTGACGCCCTAACCACTAGGCTATCACCGCATATCATGCATGATTAGTCTCGCCCAATAAACACGAATTAATCAACTCAACCAAAATAGCCTTCAATACAATTTAGTGTACATACATAATTATTGTACTGCCGATCCGTTCGTTCATTCATTCATTGGAATGAGTGAGGTCCGCTTAGTGCGGAGTGCATTTCTGAGTATCTAATCGAATAACGCTTTGATTGAAATTCTCCACGCGGTTTCAATTCTAATTCACTCCCGTTCATTCGAATAAAAGCGATATCACAAAAGCATGAGCAAGAGGCAAAAGCGAAGCGCGCTCGCTTTAAAATTACTGCGTTATAAAACGTTATTTGGATAGGGGTACTGAGCCAACGGGGTATTGAGTTTCTCCACGCGGTTTCAATTCTGATTCACTCGCTTTCATTCGAATAAAAGCGATGTCACAAAAGCATGAGCAAGAGGCAAAAACGAAGCGCGTTCGCGTTTAAATTGCTGCGTTATTTGGATAGGGGTACTGAGCCAACGGGGTATTGGACAAACTGATTTTCCATAACTATTTTTTACAACAATATATTCGGAGAAGTCCGCATTAAAAATTCAAATTCAAAATAATCTTTATTCAAATAGTCCTTAAAAAGGCACTTTTGACGCGTCAATAATTTACATAGTAGTTATTCCATGGTGTGGTAACTACATTTGTAAACTTAAAACTAAAGCTATGAGGGTTCCAAACGCGCCCCGGTCTAAGAAGAAGCCCACAACAAACTTAGCCGGGAACGGCAACCCTACCATAAATGTAATTTTGACGACCTCCGTGGCGCAGTGCGTGCGCTGTCGCATTAAAATGTTGGAGGTTCTGGGTTCCTGGGTTCCTGGGTTCGATTCCCGGCTCGAGTCTGGTCTGGTGGGAGGCTTCGGCCGTGGCTAGTTACCACCCTACCGACAAAGACGTGTCGCAAAGCGATTTAGCGTTCCGGCACGATGTCGCGTAGAAACCAATTAGGAGTGTGTTTACCATACCCCTAACAGGTTAGCCCGCTACCATCCTAGACTGCATCATCACCTACCACCAGGTGAGATAGCCGTTAAGGGCTAATTTGTAGTGTATAAAAAAAAAAAAATTAGAAATTGCTACAGTATACAATGTATGTATGTAATGTAAATAATAATAAATAAATATATATATATATATAACTCTTAGTATAGATGTATAATCTGATATCTGCATACTAAGGCACCTGTTACCCCTAAAGTCCTGAACAAACACATTCGTCTCACGTTGCGCGCTGCCCGTGTAAGATTTATTGAGATCCATCACTACGTGCTTACTGCTATCCCTTTAAAAACGGTGTAACGTCAAAGTGAAATATACCTTACCATATTGGTTTTAGAGTCGCAAACTCCGTAACTGTAAATTTCATTTACCACACGTTCCGCCAGGAGCGCTGACTGAAGAAGTTTAGACGAATTTGAGCTTTATATTTACGTATATAGAGTACAAATTACTTGAGTAATAATGTATATACTCGAAAACGGCTATAAATGCGTTAATAAATCTACTAAGGGTAAAAGAAGATGACTTAATAAAAATAATAGGTCCATTAATTAATGAATGATTGAATGAATAAATGAATGAATAAGTATAATAAAAGTGTATTCATTAATTCATTTCTTGCTTACCTTCGTATACTTCTTACGTTACCGCTTCTCTGAAAGCGGTAACAGATAGATCGATAGATAGATAGAAGTAGAAGAGAAACATAACCTGCAAAGGCGGTCTTATCGCTTATAGTGATCTCCTCTAGACAACCTTTTGTGAAAGGAACAATTTACAAGGAAAGGGGGATAGTGCAATAGTTAAGATTTATTGTAGTAATCAAAATTAACAGAGTAACGAACATTGAAAATAAGATTATCAAACAAGTAACGAATTCACTTCTTTAAGTATTTTGATTGATACATAAAAGATGATTATTTTATCGATAAGCCTAATATATATTTCGAACCGTTGATAGCCTAGTGGTTAGGGCTTCAGCCTCCTAATCAGAGGTCGGCGGTTCGAATCCGAGCACCCACCTCTAACTTCAGAGTTATGTGCGTTTAAAAAAAAAAAAAAAATATCACTTGCTTCAACGGTGAAGGAAAACATCGTGAGGAAACCTGCACGCCTGAAAATTCTCCAAAATGTTCTCAAAGAGTGTGAGGGCTGCCAATCCGCACAATCCAGCATGGTGGACTATAGCCAAACTCTTCTCATACTGAGAGGACACCCGTGCTCTGTAGTGAGCCAGTAATGGGCTGATCATGATGATGATATTTTGGAATATAACTTTGTGTATTAACACAGTATCTAAATGAGGCTGATATGCTATAACGTAGACGCAAAATTCGATAATAATTTTACTATATATATTTCATATAATTAAAGAGAAAAATAATGCATAACATCATTAAAGAGAAATCAAAAAAAATATCACTTCAGTTAGTTTAGAAGTTAAAGCGTAGCAAACAAACAAACTCACACACACTCACTCATTCGCATTAATAATATAGTAAGGATTAATTAAGGCTGTAATAGGGTTATCTGTTACTCTTGCAGTCTTGAACAACATTCATCGCACGTTGCGACACAGCGTTGCAGATTTATTAAGCTTCTCCGTTACCGCTTATGTAATCTATCTACTAACTCTACCACTTCGGTAACAATCTCTTCATATAACATCCGTAACGAGTTCAAACATTTTGGTATAATATATATTAAAAAAAAAGAAAAATATTATGCCTGAGAGATCTCCATAATGTTTTCAAAGGCCTGTGACCTCTGCCAATCCGCACATATCCAGCGTGTTGGACTATGGCCGAACCCTTCTCATATTGAGAGGAGACCCGTGCTCTGTAGTGAGCCAGTAATGGGTTGTTCATGATGATGATATATATTATATAAAACCTGGCTAAGTTGGTTGTGGGTTTCTTCTTAGACCTGGGCGCGATTTGAACCCTCTTAGCTTTAGTTTTAAGTTGGCGAGTATAGTTATCACCATCACTTCAAAAATGTGATATATATGAACGATTCATAGATGTCTGATTCATAGGCTTATATGAATATAGCTATTTTTGGTCTGATTTGATTTAACAATAAACAGCAAGTATAATTTGCTATATTCCGCCGACAACCGGGAGATTTGTATAATATTGTTTATCATGGACTTCCGCAAAGTAACGCCTGCTTCTATTCATTATTATTTAATTTGATTTAAATAGCGCGCTCGCTGTCGCATTATAAAGTTGGAAGTCCTGGGTTCGATTACCGGCTCGAGTCTGGTCCACCACCACCCTAGCGACAAAGACGTGTCGCCAAGCGATTTAGGCAAGATGTCGTGTAGAAACCAATTAGTAGTATGGGTTTCCCATACCCCCAACAGGTTAGCCCGCTACCATCTTAGACTGCATCATTACTTACCATCAGGTGAGATTGCCGTCAAGGGCTAACTTGTAGTGAATAAACAAAAATACACTGTCTGTTTCTGATGACTAAGAGCACATCTTGTATAATCGATTGAAGGTATAAAGTGTTAATTTTAGGTTAACAAATTCGGGGAGAGTGGAATTAATTTTCTCCCCATACGCGTTAATGAAAACTTCGACCTCATTAGCGAAGCACTTGGAGGGTTAAAATGAATGCTTTCCGCATTGCGTGCGTTAAATTACCCGTAAAGAGGTTCCGTACGTTTATCGGACAGAGCAGAATAATCGCAGAGCATCTTTCGTCAATATAAGCTTGTAAAGAAAGCTAGAAGCTAGAAAAGTACTATTAAAGTGTTAAGGATTATGTAAATATGACGACCTCCGTGGCGCAGCGCGTGCGCTGTTGCATTTTAAAGTTGGAGGTCCTGGGTTCGATTCCCGGCTCGAGTCTGGTCTGGTGGGAGGCTTCGGCCGTGGCTAGTTACCACCCTACCGACAAAGACGTGTCGCCAAGCGTTCCGGCACGATGTCGTTAGAAGCCAATTAGGAGTGTGGGTTTACCATACCCCTAACAGGTTAGCCCAGTACCATCTTAGACTGCATCATCACTTACCATCAGGTGAGATTGCCGTCAAGGGTTGACTTGTAGTGTAAAAAAAAAAATGATAAACAAGCTTGACTATGAAATATTGACCTAATGAGATAGCTCTTAAATAATGTTATATTTATACATATATTAATAAAATATCACTTACTTCAACGGTGAAGGAAAACATCGTGAGGAAACATGCACGCCTGAGAGTTCTCCATAATGTTCTTAAAGGCGTGTGAAGTCTGCCAATCCGCACATGGCCAGCGTGGTAGATTATGGCCGAACCCATCCCATATTGAGAGGAGACTCGTGCTCTGTAGTGGGCCGGTAATGGGTTGATCATGATGGATACATATAAATATGAAATATTAATACCCAATTTAAGAGCTATCTCATGATAAATAAAAGAAAATTTACCCGGCTAAGTTTTTTGTGGGCTTCTTCTTAGACCGCGTTTGGAACCCTCATAGTTTTAGTTTTAAGTTATCGAATGTAGTTGTCACCATGAACTCACTAATATGTACATTATTGACGAGTCAAAAGCGCCCTTTAAAGGATTATTTGAATAAAGATTATGATTGATTTATTGATCGATCGAATTTTATACCTTGGGGTAGTATTTTTATTGCCTAAAATAATATCAAAATTTAGAAACCAATAAAAATGCCGCTCTAGCCACTCGGATACAAAGTGTAGATAGGTCTGACCTTCCAAACACATGTAGATTCCCGAACATTTAAAAAATCGAATATCGTCCAAAAAGCTGGTTCGCGCAGCAGTTGTAAATTAAAAACATTATGTCGATAAAATGTATTATCGATAATAATAGATATCTGTTAATTTTTTCCAAAAAAAAAAATTTTTTTTTTTATAAATATTATACTAAATTTACTTCTCATACGGAAGCGGTGATAGCCTAGTAAAGCGGTGATAGGCTAGTGAAGCGTTGATAGCCTAGTGAAGCGGTGATAGCCTAGTGGTTAGGGCGTCAGCCTCCTAATCAGTGGTCGGCGGTTCGAATCCGGGCACGCACCTCTAACTTTTCGGAGTTATGTGCGTTTTTTTAAACAATTAAAATATCACTTGCTTCAACGGTGAAGGAAAACATCGTGAGGAAACCTGCACGCCCGAGAGTTCCCCGTTCTCAAAGGCGTTCAGAAGTCTGCCAATCCGCACATGGCTAGCGTGGTGAACTATGGCCGAACCCTTCTCATATTGAGAGGAGACCCGCGCTCTGTAGTGAGCTGGTAATGGGTTGATCATGATGATGATGATGATGACTTCTCATACCTCCAAGAATAAGTGTACAAAGTTTCATCATGATCGGTTGAGTAGTTTTCGCGTGAAAGTGTAACAAACATACCTACATTCACATTTATAATAAAGTAACGATATACCTATATATTGTATTACAAGAATTGCATGAGACGCCACTATGTGTAAGAACGAGAAAAATCGCCCTTATGCCAGATTCCTTTACTTATCACAAACTAATATCACGAGTCTCTGTACGTAACTTACCTATAGGTCCCTTCTCAAGGTTGCTTTATTTGTTAGTTTTAAGCCGTACCCAAAACATATTAACTCTTTTCAGGGAATCGAACCCAGGGCCTGTTATTATATATAAGTCATGCATTTGTCCGCTTCTTTTTTGCATAACTCCGCAATCATCATCATGATCAACCCATTGCCGGCTCACTACAGAGCACGGGTCTCCTCCCAATTTGAAAAGGGTTCGAAAACAGTCAACCACGCTGGCCATGTGCAGATTGGCAGACTTCACACGCCTTTGAGAACATTACGGAGAACTCTCAGGCGTGCAGGTTTCCTCACGATGTATTCCTTCATTGTTGAAGCAAGTGGTATTTTAATTGCCTAAAAACGCACATAATTTTAAGTTAGAGGTGCGTGCCAGGGATCGAATCGCCGACCTCTGATTAGGAGGCGGACGTCCTAACCACTAGGCTATCACAGCTTCACCACTAGGCTATCACAGCTTCAACTCCGCAATAGCCGATTTAAAATCTATTAAGAAACACTCACCGTCCGACCCCCCCGTTATCCCAAACGTCGCCTAAGCCGAGGTTCGGCCTCAAAGGAGGCGCCCATAGGCAGTCGTTCCCTTAGTTTCTTCGAGCCCTAGGACTCAAAATTTCTTCTGGCAGAGCTTCTTTCCAAAGCTCGCCAAACAACCCGGTTACGCTGTGGCAACCAAATGGGGTTTGTACAGCTAATAGACAGTCCGAAAAAAAAAAATATTAAGAAACTCTATAACAAAGCATAACGTAAAAGAGTGAAACTTACATACTCCATTAAAATCAGATTAAGTTTAATTAAGATGAACTCGCGCGTTTACACGGCTAATGCTCTCTGTCTAAGCCGGAAAGGTCCAGACAAGATTCCCTTTCACATCCTTGGCCCTTTGTGCACTGATAATGGACCGCTCATAACCCCGTATTGAATTACGCTTCAAGTATCTCTCGTAAAACTCTTTTGTTAAAAAAAAGGGCTTTTCCATATAAATGTGATAGACAACCATTCAAAGGCACTGGACGAATGTTAGAATATCGTAGGTAGGTATTTTTTAAGAAATATAAAAACGAATGAAGATTATAATTTTTACTTAAGCTGTTGCCACTTCGGTGGTTGGAACAGGAATGAATTGCCTCGTTGATTCTCTAGTAAATAAAGTTCTACCCCCACTTAATTCCTATACCTATAAAAACATAGACAAATTAGCAATATCATACACTTTGTAGGTAGGTAGCTGTGATATCCTAATGGTAAGGACGTCAGCTTCTTAATCAGAGGTCGGCGGTTCGAATCCGGTCACGCACCTCTAACTTTTCGAAGTTATGTGCGTTTTTAAACAATTAAAATATCACTCGCTTCAACGGCGAAGGAAAACATCGTGAGGAAACCTGCACGCCTGAGAGTTCTCCGTAATGTTCTCAAAGGCGTGTAAAGTCTGCCGATCCACACATGGCCAGCGTAGTGGACTATGGCCAAACCCTTCTCATATTGAGAGGAGACCCGGGCTCAGTAATGAGCCGAGAATGGGTTGATCATGATGACGATGATGATGATAGGTAATGAGTATACAAACACGTGCTACATTTGCATAAATTAATATTAATACAAATATATAAGCTTTGTCTATTGAATAGTAATTAGGATATCTAACTCGAAAGGATATAATGATCTTAACGTTGACCACGATTTCAACGTGACCCTGATTTGAACTGCGACGGTAGATATAGATTTTTGAAAACAAAACTAACTGCAACGGTAGATTTTTGTTTTCAAAAATCTGTATATAGATATGAAAAACGTGGGACATTTAAAAAAAAACAAATATTACTCGCTTGCTTCTGCCCGCGACTTCTTTCGTCTGCGTGGGCTTCGGAATTGGTTCTAAAGTGTCGCTCGTTAACAATTTTTTATCTTTCGTCGGGATCTATTTGACAGATCGGTATTGAAAATACATGTCCTTTTTCATAGTATAGGTGACATGCATACCAAATTTGGTAAAAAACTTAGCCAGGTAAAAGAAAATTTACCTGGCTAAGTTTGTTGTGGGCTTCTTCTTAGACCGGGGCGCGTTTGGAACCCTCATAGCTTTAGTTTTAAGTTTACGAATGTAGTTATCACCATCAAATCACTACTATGTAAAGTTTGACGCGTCAAAAGCGGTTTTTCAAAGAGCTATTGGAATAAAGATTATTTGAATTTGATTTTTTTGATAATATATGCCTTCATACAAAAATCTACGGCGCCCTTTAATATTGTGAGCCAATGTACACTGGCTTTAAAATCTTAATTACTATTTCACGGTATTGCGAAAATTTTCATTTGAATTGAAAATGGCTAAATGGCAACATGGATTTGTATGTACCTACCGTCTGTATGAAACATTTTTAACTCACTATGTAAAAATATTTGTTAAACATTTCAACGCTTTGGTTGTCCATTAATTGTAGTATTGTAACATTAGTAACCCATTTGCCTAAAGTAGCAACGGGGTTTAAAGTGTAGCAACGTATTTGGTTAAATTATAGCAAGAAAATAGATTGTATCCGGACAATTGTCTCTTAGGAGGCTTCGATCGTGGCTAGTACCACTACTACCACAAAAACTTCCCGCCAAGTCTATACAGTTGTGTAGAAAAAAAGCCTAAAATAATTGACAAAAAGCCCTAAACAAATAATATACAAATTATATATGTCGGCGCAAAGGAGTTATTAACTTCATTCAGCGGCGCCAAGAAAATCAAGAATCCAATAATTACCCAAATTTGAACTCTTTAAATCACTAATTAATCATTTATTTGCTAATCAGTATATTTAGAAGGTAGCAATCAATTTTGTACAAACATGCTTTGCTATAAATACGGGCGGCTGATGCCTTTCTCGGCATCGCTCGAGACTTCGGACCGTTCGGACCTCTTAGTTATTGTCTCAATATAAGTGTAATCCAGCAAGTGGTGGTTTTCACTACTATGAGCGAAAGTAAACAAAAGTGTGACGTCAGCAATGCTGACGTCACTCTTACTAAAAACAATTCCGACGCCCTTTATTCGCCATTTATTTAAAAACCAATTTAATATAAATTTTATCGACCTCTCTAGAACAGTGGGAAGGACTGTGGTGTTATAACTGGAAGGTTCCGGATTCAATTTGTGAATTTATTATTTCTGAAGTTTTTTTTTATACACTACAAGTTAGCCCTTGACCCCAATCTCGCATGATAGTAAGTGATGATGCAGTCTAAGATGGTAGCAGGCTAACCTGTTAGGGGTATGATAAACCTACACACAATTGGTTTCTACGCGACATCATGCCGCAAAACTAAATCGCTTGGCGACACGTTGGTCGTCTTTGTCGGTAGGGTGGTAACTAGCCACGATCGAAGCCTCCCACCAGACCAGACTCGAGCTGGGAATCGAACCCAGGACCTCCAACTTTATAATGAGCACCGCGCGTCCTAACCACTAGGCTATCACAGCTCACAAAGGCAAGATAAGAAGAATAATCTTTTAGAATTTCTCTGCTTTGTTAGTTGCTTGATCAGGTAAATAACTAAAGTTTAAGCTAGAAATTAAAATCACGGCATACCGTAAATTAAAATCGTAATTATTTTACCGGCAGCCTTCAGTAACGTGAGAATTTGACTTGGCGCGGCGCCAAACGTACGTTGTATTGCAATTAAGCTATCCATACTAATATATAAATGTTACAGTGTTCGTTTGTTTGTCAAGCTTGTCACTACACTGGTCTTGGTGAATTAAGGATGCAGATGTAACCATCCTAAAGGACCCGAAAGGACCCTTATACTACGTACAGTATAAGGGTCCTTTCGAGTATTAATATAGGGCTTCAAATAAGGAATATTTTAAGTGAATTGGTCTAGAGTTTGTTACATTTACGAGCTCGTTTCACTATTTGCCGGCTTCTTCAAGTTACCATTTGTATACCATGGTCATAATAATAGGGTTTTAACAATGTTGAAATTATGCATACACAGATAGACAGACCCAAAATTACTTTGGTTATCATAAAATCAAAATCTAATTTACAGGATTTTGATTTTGATGAAAAGATTATTTAAGAGTAAGACGATATGATTTTTTAATATATTTTTTATTTACTACAAGTTAGCCTTTGACGGCAATCTCATCTGGTAAGTGATGATGCAGTCTAAGATGGCAGCGGGCTAACCTGTTAAGGGGCTGGTAGACCCATACTGTTAATTGGTTGCTAAGTGTCGGAGGTCGATTTAAATAATTACTTGGTACATCCTATTATGATTATTATTATATTTCAGTACACCTCAAAAACGTTCCGTTACACTTCTTCTCAATACTAGTTGATCAATGACCCCCACCGTCACTGAGCTGTGATTGGTCGACGTTTCTGAGCATCGAAGTCATTGGTCGATATCAGCCAAGTGAAATTAACGTCTTTTAAATATACAAATCTATCAGAACCTAACATAAGCGGCATCGTGCCGGAACGCTAAATCGCTTTACGACACGTCTTTGTCGGTAGGGTGGTAACTAGCCACGGCCGAAAACCAGACTCGAACTGGGAATCGAACCCAAGGCCTAAAATTTTATAATGCGACAGCGCACGAACGGAGCTCGTCAAGCAAATATAATGTGATGTAAGCAACAAATTCAGTAATCACAAATTACAAAAGATTCTTTAAAACTGTATAACGCGTCCAATTTGCCCTCATGCTACTTTCTGTAATTTAATAATGAAGTTAAAAATAAGCTTAAACTAAAAAATAACACCTGGCCATACCTGGATAAATGTAATTATTTTTCAAGCGGTTTCTACAATACCGTGAGAAAATTTAACTTGGCGCGACTCCAGCCGTGGCTGTTTTGTAATCAAGCTTGCCGTTTTAAGACTGTTAAATAGGATTATAATAAAAATAAACTAAACAGACATAAATATAATATATGTCGGCGCGAAGAAGTTATTAACTTTATTCAGCGGCGCCAAGAACCTCAAGAATTCAATAATTACCCACATTTTAACTATTGATGATTTTGCTAACACAATTTAGACAGCAACAATCAATTTTGTACAAGCATGCTTTGCTATAAATACGGGCGGTCGATGCCTTTCGCGGCATTCTCGCTCGAGACGTCGGACAGTTCGGACCTCATAGTTATTGTCGCAATAAAAGTGTAAACCCGCAAGTTGTGGTTTTAATTACTATGAGCGAAAGTAAACAAAATCGTGACGTCAGCAATGCTGACGTCACCCTTACAAAAAACAACTCGGACGCCCTTGACTCGACATAATTATATATAAATAATATTTTACTTTACTTTACTTACAACCGTTTTACCACAGAACTTCGAGGAATCGTGAGCGCTGGCACCCTTATGTGGTTAAAGTCCAACCTATTCGGACGAAACGATTTGGAACGTTTCTAAATAGAACCGCTAAGGTGTGGAACTCACTTCCAGCATCTGTGTATCCAGCCACGTATAACCTTAGTTCCTTCAAGGGAAAGGGGAATAGGCATTTTCTAGGCAGGCGCGCTCCAACCTAGACCTCATTCTATATATATATATATATATATATATATATATTGGTGGCGCCGAATCTGGGACAAAACGCGTCCGCAAAAGTTGGTATGACCATATGCGAAGCAGACCGGTCATCTGTCAGGATCTGGACCTGACTACAACTAGGGAACCGTTCTCAAGGGAACCGTGCTGAATTCTGGGATAAAAACTATCCTATACATTCAACCGGAGTATCAGCTACTCCTATACCAAATTTCATTCAAATCCATCCAGTAGTTTCGGCGTGATGCGCGGCCAAGATACAGACAGACAAACAAATAAAAAAAAATTGTTTTGGACTCAGTATCGACAGTAAAGCATCCCACAATTAATATTTTCAAAATATATTTAATGCACAGAATTCGTCCCGTTACAGTTTTATCTTAATATATATAAATCTCGTGTCACAATGTTTGTCCTCAATGGACTCCTAAACCCCTTAACCGATTATAATAAAATTCGCACACCATGTGCAGTTCGATCCAACTTGAGAGATAGGATAGTTTAAATCTCAAATTATAGTCGCAATTTTAATTTATTGCTAATTATTTGTCTGTTATTATTTGACAGTCACAATTATCTGTTAACTCCAAATGATTCTAACAGATGTCGATACCTTTCGACTGGGTTGAGTAAGTAATCAATAGATGGCGCTGCTATGGTAAATCTACGAACGTGTCATATAAGCTACATTTTAACAGCATAATTACCACGTGTTGTTGACGCTATAAAATTATTTAAATTTATTTTGTAGTGAACGAAATACCGTATAATTCAATTATTTCCACTTTTTAAATTTTTGGTGTTAGCATAGCCGGCCACGTGTTACTTAGACTGAAGTGTAAATTGAATTCATATTATAATGATGATAATACAGTGAAATTAATCCTGTTTTTTACTTATTTGTGCTTCATTGATTAAAACTTTATAATTTAATTTGAATATATGTATGTAAGTATTATCACATAATTATAAAATTTAATTAAAATGTCAATGCAAAAATGATACACAATTTCCTACACTTTTTCAATAGTTACACAAATATTTTTATTGCAAGATTTAAACAGCAATAATAAACTTTTCGGTGGTGCTATCTTACTTTTGTCTGGTGACTTCCGGCAGACCTTACCGGTTATACCTCGCTCTACTTTCGCGGATGAGATTAATGCATGTTTGAAACAATCATTCTTATGGCGAAGTGTTGAAACACTTCGATTGACCATAAATATGCGAGTACAATTGCAAAATGATCCATCAGCACAAATATTTTCCGAACATCTACTAGATATTGGGAACGGTAAAATAGAACTGCAACCAAATAGGTAATGCATTAAACTACCAGACAATTTTTGCACTGTTGTTCAGGATAAAAATGAATTGATTCAGAGTATTTTCCCGGATATACAGAATAATTATTTGAATCATGAATGGCGTTGATGAAAATGAAAGTGTAAATTTTCCGATTGAATTTTTAAATTCATTAGATATCCCTGGAATGCCACCACATAATCTTCGATTAAAGATTGGTTCCCCTATTATTCTCCTCCGTAATTTGTATCCACCTCAATTATGTAACGGTACGCGTTTGGTCATCAAAAAGATCACCGGAAACATTCTTGAAGCAACCATTTTGGCAGGGAAGTTTAAAAGAAAAGTGGTCCTGCTGCCACGTATTCCGATGATACCATCAGATTCTATCATACCCTTCAAAAGGCTACAGTTTCCAATTCGTTTAGCATGTCTATAAATAATTCTCAAGGTCAAACAATGTCCATTTGTGGTTTAGATTTGGAAAATCCATGTTTTTCTCATGGGCAACTATATGTTGCGTGTTCACGTGTTGGGAAACCGTCGAATCTATTTGTGTTAGCTAAAGACAGGTTAACCAAAAACATTGTGCACCGATTGGTGTTAAATTAAATTGAAATTGAAAGTATTTATAATTCAAAAAAAAAGATATTAATGTTTAAAAGTTTAAGACTGTCTGCCTAGCCTACCTCATTCATGAGTTTAAGCGTCACATGTTATTTACTGTATTATACTGTAATATACTTATATTTGTTATAAAATTAAATGGAAATAATAAATCTGATAAATGTTTATTTTGTACCTATTGATTTCTGCTTAATATCAAGTTTAAGAACATTTTAATTAATTGTGTTCAACGTACTTCCCCTTCTCTCTAAATCTCAATCCAGTGAATTTGTATACCAACATCAACATTTTCGTCTTTGTTCGTAAATAATTTCATTGTACTAAAGGGTTATAGTAGTGAAAGTCAAATAAGGAGATCACCATATTTTTTTACAAATACCATCTGTGTGAAAAAGCATAGTGGACTCCGTGACTGATGTTCTCTTATTGTTCCTCTTAGATTGTTTACTATAATGTAATATAACAAAAACTTTAGCCACAGCAACGCGTGGCCGGGTCAGCTAGTTATATTATAGATTTCTAAAATGTTATTCGGTAATAAGTATAAATTTTCCAACAGTAAAATAACATTGTATTTAATAAGTCACTCATTCATCGTTTAACCAATTTAGCGTCTAATGTCACTATAATGACTGCAGCATTTCCTTTCTTGCCATAAAACAAAACAAAAGTAACTACCTAGTGAGTTAAATAAAAACAACTCAAAGAAAATCTTCGCGCTTCGGTTGTTTTAATTTTCTATAGACAATCTTTTCTATATTACTCGCCTACGCTACCAAAGACAAACTTGAGTAAGCTCTCCATCCAAGTTTTTCTGTAGTTACAAAGTAGCATTCTAAATCTTATACCAAAGCCACTCGAAGCCGCGAGAGCGTGAAGTTCTACGGATTCTTAGCAACAAACTTTGGATTGCCGGCTACATTTCGCTCCGTTTTCCCCGCTCACCTCATTAGATAATCGCGTGTCTTTAAAACATTTCGTATTTGTAGCACTTTGCTGAAGCCAAGTCATCATCTCAACTAACACATTGAGATCAATGCAAGATTTTGACGACCTCCGTGTCGAAGTGCGTGCGTGTGAAAATATATTGACTTTAGAAGTAAAATCATTGACATATCTTATTATAGCCATCGTCATCATGATCAACCCGTGGCCAGCTCACTACAGAGCACGGGTCTCCTCTCAATATGAGAAGGGTTTGGCCATAGTCCAACACGCTGCCCATGTGCGGATTGGCAGACTTCACTCACCTTCGATAACATATGGAGAACTCTCAGGCATGCATGCATTTCTTCACGGTGTGATATTTTAATTGCTTAAAAACGCACATAGCTCCGATAAGCTAGAGGTGCGTGCCCGGGTTCAAACCCTTGACCTCTGATTAGGAGGCGCACGTCCTAACCACTAGGCTATCACAGCTTCACCTCATCTTTGTAATAGTACTAATTGACATTTGTAAATAAAATCTTGACTTGAATGTTTTAACTTTATTATATCATGTGATTAGTTTTGATTCTTGCTTATGTAGTTGATTATATTCCAGGTGTAATTGCCGTCAAGAGCTAACTTATAGATATAAAAAAAACATTCAATCCGCCCCAAATATGATAATATTCTATTATTATTATTTCAAACAAGCAGGTCAAGAATAATAGTAATATACTCGTAATCTCCAGTCAAGAAATTATTTAGAAATGAAACTTGTTTAACTCCTTAATAATTTCTTGACTTACAACATATCGCCAAGTAATATCTCCTGAGAATGCTCCGGTGTCGGAGCGATACGTCTGAAGATATCGTATTATGAAAAGTTTTTCTAGTGTGGCGTATAAAGTATGATGAAATAAATAACGCTGTATACTGTAAAGTTTTGCCTAGCTTCCCTGTCTTAGAGCACAAATTCTTCGCTGATATTAATTATCAATTTCATACTTCTCAAACCCCAATAAAGCAACCTGACGGATGTAATTTTCAGAAATCCTTTCTTATTGTAATCTATGAAACGTGGTAACTTCTGATATAGAATCAAATGATATAAAAATAATGGAAAATAATATTCTCAAATGCGTGTAAAGTCTGTCAATCCGCATGGCCAGCTTGGACTATGGCCAAACCTTTCTCATATTGCGAGGAGACCCGTGCTCTGTAGTGAGCCGGCAATGGGTTGATCATGATGATGACTCAATAAAAAGGCATCCAATGGATAACAGAAAACCTACGGCTATAATATTCAAGAGTGACTCGAAACTCAAGCGTAAATGTAAATTCTTTCGTAACCGCACACTAGGTGTGGAATTTTAAAATGCGAGTACCACGTGTCGGATATATAGGTGTTTAAGCTCAGAAGTGGGAAGCGAGAATTTGGTCATATAAGCACGAGATCTTAAGAAGAAATCCTATTGTGGTTAGATTAAAATACCTTTGTCCGGGCGGAATTCTCTCCTTGCATTCGGGCTAAGGTGTGCTTTTAAAAGGAATGTAAAGTATTAATGTGTATGCATTTTATCGCGCACCATAAACATCACAATAATGGTATAGATTTATATGTATGTTTGTTACTCCTTCACATCGGAACTCCTAAACCGATTTATCTGAAATTTAGAGCAGACATTGATTAAACCCTGGATTGAGACATAGGCTACTTTTTATCTTAAAGTAATCCATGGGTGCACCGGAATTTGAAAAACTGAATCTACATCGATGATCTAATAAGATAGCTCTTAATATAATTTTAAGTGGCATGTGAGATGGTGATAACAAAAAGAAAATTTACCTGGCTACAACAAACTGTTGTGGGCTTCTTCTTAGACCGGGGAGCGTTTGGAACCCTCATAGCTTTAGTTCTAAGTTTACGAATGTAGTTATCACCATTAAATCACTACTATGTAAATTATTGACGCGTCAAAAGTGCCTTTTAAAAGACTATTCAAATAAAGATTATTTGAATTTGAATTTGACCTATAATTATACCTTTAGTTAGACATAGCAGACGTTCTCGAAATTTGATTTGGGAAAATAGGGAGTGGATAGAATATAAAAGATTCAATAGATGAAAATGAAAATTGTTTATTTGTAAGTCAGATTTCCTTTCAAGTTGTGCAGATTTTGCAATACCACGAAAAATCACATCCGAGATTTTACACCCAGTGATATAAAATAACGAAACCATGAAATTGCCGAAGATTGCCTGAGGCCATGAAATTTTAACGGAAATCCGTAAGAGAATTATAGTCCAATATAACTTGGAGATTGCAGCACCGCTTCAATGAGTCGTCAATTCTCTTTACTGCGTCTTATAAGTTAACAACCGTACTGGTAGTTGGTTTAGTGGTTCGCATTGAGCTTTATATACTTGCGTAACTGAAGATGGTTAAACATAACTGAAAGGTCATTAAACTGATCCATAGCGTTGAAATTTAACTGTAGTTTGTTTTGCTACATTACTTCTACTTATAAATTTGATATTTTTTTATGATTTCGTATCACGAAAATAATCCGTTTTTTTCCACTTCAACTTAGTGACGGCAATCTCACATGGTAAGTGATGATGCAGTCTAAGATGGTAGCGGTCTAACCCGTTAGGAGTATGGAAAACCCGTACTCCTAATCGGTGTCTACACGACATCGTGCCGGAACGCTAAATCGCTTGGCGACACAGGTAGGCGCGGCGGTAACTAGGCGTGGCTGAAGCCTCCCACCAGACCAGACCAGAATCGAACCCAGGACCTCCAACTCTATAATGAGACAGCGCGCGTGCTGCGTCGCGGAGGTCATCAAATCGTTGCTACGGGTAATTTGAATTTACGAATTTAATATTTATTAAAAAAAATATATTAACTGACTGCAATCTCACCTAGTGGTAAGTGATGGGCGATGTTTTTCACTGGCGAATTTTTGTCTGCCCTCTCTAAGGTTACTAACGATGGCCAAAGAAAGCCTCCCACCAGAACAGTCCAGAGAAAATTCGGAAATAAAAAATTGCCATGTTTTCCCTACCGGGAATCGAACCTGAGACCTTACTCAAAAGAAAACAATGCTTATAACTTCGCCAGGGAGGTGGTTAAAACTTATCACTGCAACTTATAAAATTCCTTTACTATCAGGTAATGGTTAGCACATTTATGCACAAGGTCATAAAATATCATTTTAGCCCGGTTGCACATATAGACAATAATCAAGGACAAAGATTGAACCCGAGATCTCTTAGTAATAAAACTACAGCGCTCATATGAAAACGCCTCAGAGCATACAAGATTTTGAACAGAGGCGTCTTGAAAACCTAGACGCCAAACGCCAGCTTCGAAAATCTCTGCCTAAGCCCTCTTACAATTACACCTACAATGCGCAAGGACAACTTTACTGCGCTACTTGTGACCGCGTGTTCAAGGCTAAGTTTGGTTTTGCGAGTCATATACGATCGAAACCAAGCTGCCAGTATTTGCCAGGGTGTCGCCGTCGACGGAAACGTCTAGGAGGACATCATCATCATCATGAAAACGCCAGGTCGTCAAAAACTTGACACTGTTATTGTACTTATACAAATACATATAAAGGTTTGCACATTTATGCACAAGGTCATAAAATATCATTATGCCCGCTTGCACATACTCGTATATACAATAATCAAGGACAAAGATTGAACCCGAGATCTCTTAGTAATAAAACTACAGCGTTCATTATGAAAACGCAAGGTCGTCAAAAACTTGTCACTGTTATTGTACTTATACAAATACATATAAAATTCTTTTACTATCAAATAATTTAATCTAGTTTTGATATAAACATTTTTGCACGAGTTCATAAAGTATTATTTTCGCTCGCCTGCACATATAATCAAGGACATAAAGGGCATAAAAAGTCTAAGAAGCGAAATAATGTATTCTTTCCTCATCATCATCATGATCAACCCATTACCAGCGCACTACAGAGCACGGGTCTCCTCTCAATATGAGAAGGGTTTGGCCATAGTCCACCACGCTGGCCATGTGCGGATTGGCAGACTTCACACGCCTTTGAGAACATTATTTAGAACTCTCAGGCGTGCAGGTTTCCTCACGATGTTTTCCTTCACCGTGATATTTTAATTTTTTTAAACGCACATAACTCCGAAAAGTTAGAGGTGCGTGCCAGGATTCGAACCGCCGACCTCTGATTAGGAGGCTGACGCCCTAACTACTATCACCGCTTATTCTTCCGCGTATTCTTTCCTATTGATACAAAATTTAAATGTTCATTACAAAATACGAGAACATGGAATTTGTAATCAAAATTTAAATGCATCATCGGAATTTCATTTACACTCGATGTATTGAATTGCTGCTTCATTTTGTCGCTTCGCAGTATTGCTTCGAATTGATCGACGCATTCATTAATTAATAAATCTGGTAAATGAAGCGGGCCGTGGATCTGTTTGTCTTTTGTGTTTGACAATAATTAATATTGGATAGACGCGAGCGTTGCTTTGTCCATGATATAGGTGCAAAATTCAAATTTATGTGAATAATGGTGCTACATTTTTGCAACTATATTAGGTCGGGGAAAAAGTATTTTCGCTTAAATCATATCAACTTGTAAATTAATACTAGGAATACTCCTATTATTAAATTACAAGTATACACCTGTACTATTTGCTACATTACAAAAAGAAATTGGTTCTAACTAGTTTTCATTTGTTTCTTGTTGTCAAAATTTATTTTAATTTATTTATTACAAGAATGAAAATGAAGCTATGATAGCCTAGTGGTAAGGAAGTCAGCCTCGTAATCAGAGGTCGGGGGTTCGAACCTGGGCACGCACCTCTAACTTTCTTGAACATCGTGAGGAAACCTGCATGCCTGAGAGTTCTCTATGAGGTTCTCAAAGGCGTGGGAAGTCTGCCAATCCGCACATGGCCAGCGTAAAGTATGGCCATTTGGCCATATTGAGAGAAGACCCGTGCTCTGTAGTGAGCCGAAAATGGGTTGATTATGATATGATGATTATATAAAAAAAAGAAAACTTGAGAGGTGTCAAGGGACACCCGGATGGAACGAAGTTCCTTTCGATTAATTAGTGAAGGAATAGTTATAAAATTTTATTTTATTATTAACAAATATAATGTTATATAAACTTAATCAGTAGGCTCAATTTTGTACTCCATCAGCAATATCCGGAACTTGTGCAGAAACACTGTCAGGATTCATTATTTTTTTTTTTTTATTATTTATTATTTACAAAAAACCTGTATACACTCAACAAAAATAATCGTCGCGACATCACACTGTTCAATGCGAAATAGAAATGATAATATCTGGCTTGCTTTCTATATGTGAGAGAGAGACAGACAGAGAAACATGCGACGCCGCACAGCTTACAATAACAAAAAGTGTCGTGACAACTTTTCGTAAGATTTTTTTCCGTCTAGCCCCCTTTCACAACGCGCGATAAGGAACTTCGTTCTACAACTGGCGTCTATTATTTGCAAATGTACTAGTAACTAGTTAGTACAGAAGTACCCACTTATTTAAAAATTAAAGTGGTTCCGCGTGGCTGACGTCACAGCCGTCCGCTATGCCACAATAAAATATACACATTAACGGAAACAGCGCTGCGATTCATTATAGAAATACAGAGGAGTACAAAGTGGGGCGGGCGCCACGTCGCGATAACGTCAATTATATAAGAAATACGGCGTTTTGTGTACCTACGGTGTTCTGACATAATTATGGTTGAATTTACATTGATAATTCCTTTTTCAATATATCGCCTAGTAAAACGGTTTGATATTCCACATATTGTACATGTCGAGTCAAGGGGGTCAGAGTTGTTTTTTTGTAAGGGTGACGTCACGATTTTGTTTACTTTCGCTCATAGTAATTAAAACCACAACTTGCCAGTTTACACTTTTATTGCGATAATAACTTAGAGGTCCGAACAGTACGACGTCTCGAGCGAGAGAATCCACGAAAGGCATCGACCGCCCGTATTTATAGCACAAAGCATGCTTGTACAAAGTTGATTGTCACTGTCTAAATTGTGTTAGCAAAATCATCAATAGTTAAAATGTGGGTAATTATTGAATTCTTGAGGTTTTTGGAGCCACTTAATAAAGTTAATAACTTTTTCGCGCCGACATACATAATTGGGTGTTTTTTTTTATTTTGCATTTCAAATTGAAGTTAGCCCTTGACGGCAATTCCAGCTGGTGACAGTCAAAGATGGTAACGGACTAGCCTGTTAGGGGCATCGTAAACCTATACTGACACTCACTGACAAATGAATTATTTCACGATTATGTCTGTAAACACTTTATATATAAATACATTATATAAATACACCAGTTAAATTGAAACCTTTCTTCCAAAAATATCACTAAACTTATAGCAATGCCCTCGTGGCGTCCATTGTTATTGCTCGTTTGCGTGGACCAATCACTGGCCACCGTTTTGGCCTCTGGTTAAGAGGTGGACGACCTAACCACTAGGCTATCACAGCTTCATAGTAATATTATAATTATAGAAATCATCATCATCATGTCAACCCATTACCGGCTCACTACAGAGCACGGGTCTCCTCTCAATATGAGAAGGGTTTTGGCCATAGTCCACCACGCTGGCCATGTGCGGATTGGCAGACTTCACACGCCTTTGAGAACATTATGGAGAACTCTCAGGCGTGCAGGTTTCCGCACGATGTTTTCCTTCACCGTTGAAGCAAGTGATGTTTTAATTGCTACTACACTATCACAGCTTCATAGTATTATTATATAGAAATACTCGTATTAATCTATTATTCATAAATATTTAGTCGAATCAAAACAGAACCTTTGTGCGAAGTAAATTTCAACATAAATTTAACGAGATTTTAAACAAATTATACATTAAAACGAATAAATTCAACATTGTATCGGAAAACCCGGTTGCGCAATATTTTAAGCCCCGAAAGAGTTAAGTATTTGATCCTATTTTTACCCCGATCAATATGGCCCCGTCCGGGGAAATGTCACAAAACAATTTCAACGATCCCAGATTAAAGTGACGCTACGCTGGCCATCTGATTTGTACATTTATTAAGAGCAACAACTGCCGTTATGTTTCCATGTTTAGCGATGTTTTATTAGTTCACCTTTGAAGCTTTGATAGCCCTTTGGTTAGGACGTCCACCTTCTAATCAGAGGTTGGGGGTTCGAACCCGGGCAAGCACCTCTAACTTTTCAGAGTGATGTGCGTTTTTAAGCAATTAAAATACCACTTGCTTCAACGGTGAAGGATAACATGGATAGGAAACCTGCATGCCTGAGAGTTCTCCATAATGTTCTCGAAGGCGTGTGAAGTCTGCCAATCCGCACATGGTCAGCGTGGTGGACTATGGCCAAACCCTTCTCATATTGAGAGGAGACCCGTGCGCTGTAGTGAGCCGGTAATGGGTTCATCATGATTAGTTCACCTAATTGGTGTCGTTATCAAAAATAAAAAATAGCTTTATTCACATAAACCTATTACAGGCATCTATGAATCGTTCATTTCATTATTTCTTTTCGTATAGTGATGGTGATAATTACACTTGACAACTTAAAACTAAAGCTAAGAGGGTTCAAACCACGCCCCGAACAAAAATAAACCCGCAATGTTACTTATTCTATTACGGATAACAGTTGTTAGTTGGAGGTCCTGGGTTCGATTCCCGGCTTGAGTCTGGTCTGGTGGGAGGCTTCGGCCGTGGCTAGTTACCACCCTACCGACAAAGACGTGTCGCCAAGCGATTTAGCGTTCCGGCACGATGTCGTGTAGAAACCAATTAGGAGTTTGAGTTTACCATACCCCTAACAGGTTAGCCCGCTACCATCTTAGACCGCATCATCACTTACCATCAGGTGAGATGCAGTCAAGGGCTAACTTGTGGTGAATAAAAAAAAAATCGCTTTACTAACTTGAACTTATTGATAGACAGCTCCAAGATATTAATAGGTCATTTATTATAAAATAAAATACAATTATTATTTTCACCTCGCACTTCTAGAAGAGATGTTATAACAGGGTGTTATAAGATCTCGTACTGCATATAAATATAAGTCTATTATTCATAAATCATGATCAACGCATTACCGGCTCACTACAGAGCACGGGTCTCCTCTCAATATGAGAAGGGTTTGGCCATAGTCCACCGCGCTGGCCATGTGCGGCAGAGTTCACACGCCTTTGAGAACATTATGGAAAACTCTCAGGCGTGCAGGTTTTCTCATGATGTTTTCCTTCACCGTTGAAGCAAGTGTATTTTAATTGTTTTTAAAGCGCACATAACTCCGAAAACTTAGCGTGCCCGGATTCGAACCGCCGACCTCCGATTAGGAGGCTGACGCACTAACCACTAGGCTATCACCGCTTATTCATAAATATTTAGTGAAATCAAATCTAATCAAAAATAGCTTTATTCATAAAAACCTAATACACGCATCTATGAATCGTTCATATATATCATTATTTTTCAGCGGTTCATTATTTCTATTCGTTATAGAAATAATGAAAAATCACTTCAGTGATGGTGATAACCATAATCGCCAACTTAAAACTAGATCTACTAACTAGAGATCTTATAACACCCTCGGAGTTAAGTCAAGTAATACCCTCTGACTTTTATTAAAAATTCCGAACAACTTTAGTGCGTTGGGAATGTTTTCAGACGCTGGTATCCCTGACTACTAAGCTGTTATACGAAATAAAATTACAGGTCTCTGTGAAAATGTCCGCATTTCTAGGAACACACTAATGCAAGGCGTCGCCCGGGCATTGCTTAAGAGTGGCCCTAACTCCGGGGACTTTTGACGACCTTCGGTGCTGCGCGTGGCTGTCGCATTATAAAGTTGGAGGTCCTAGGTTCGATTCCCGGCGCGAGCCGAAAGCTACGCCACACCATAAATATCTCTTAGGTTCCCCTCTCAACGCACTGTTACATCCCTAAACTAACATACATATAGCTGATACACTATTATTGTTTTGCGTAATACTAAGGTCTAGTTGAGACTGTGTCTCGGAAAAAAGGGCCACCAGCTCTGCACCAGCTAGGAGTCACTAAGAACTAAGTCACTAGGAGTGCGAGAAAGTGAGAAGAAGAGAATAGATGCTCTCGAGATGTGGATGTGGGCTGGAGAAGAATGTTGAGTGTCCTGGAGTTCCGGACCAATAAGTCCATTCTCGAAGAACTCAGCATCAACCAGCGTCTGTCCTGTCGGCGTCGGTCACGTATCAAGATGTCGATTGAACGTCTAGTGGTCACCCTGTTATAAGATGTCTTCTACAAGTGCGAGGTGAAAATAATGATTGTATTTTATTTTATAATAAATTACCTATTTATATCTTGGAGATGTCTATCAATGAATTTAAGTTTATAAAGCGAAAGCTTATAAAAAAGTCCTATTACGAAATTAAGGATTATATAAAAGATAAAAAAACTTGGCTGTGAATAGGTTCATAGTATAATTATGATTAATTATTGACTAAGTTTTTTCGTTGGCTTCTTCTTAGATCTGGGAACCCTCTTAGCTTTAGTTTTAAGTTTACGAATGTAGTTAGAGTTGTTCAAGTCGTTGTCGAAGTTTGTGAGTTGAGTTATTACTATCATGCCACGAATAGAATTAATGAAAAATGTGATATGAAAGATTCAAGATACCTTTAATAGGTTTATATGTATAAAGATATTTTGATTTAATTTTATTACAATAAGCTTAATTCTATGTTATTTTAACATCCTCAGAGCACCGATTTGCACTGTAAAGCTAGTGAGCTCCGCACCCATTATAGGTTGATCATGATAATGATTAACAAATATAACAAACGTCGCTGATTTTCAGCTGAGACCCAAACGATGTCGCAGCGAAATAAACATAAAATAACAGAATATATATAATAGAGCGGTAATAGCCTAGTGGTCAGGGCGTCAACCTCCTAATCAAAGGTCGGCGGTTCGAATAAGGGCACGCACCTCTAACTTTTCGGAGTTATGTGCGTTTTTAAAACAATTAAAATATCACTTGCTTCAACGGTGAAGGAAAACATCGTGAGGAAACCTGCACGCCTGAGAGTTCTCCGTAATGTTTTCAAAGGCGTGTGAAGTCTGCCAATCCGCACATGGCCAGCATGGTGGACTATGTCCAAACCCTTCTTATATTGAGAGGAGACCCGCGCTCTGTAGTAAGCCGGTAATGGGTTGATCATGATGATGATGATGAGTGCACAGGGAGGGCAGCTGTCAGGGAGGAGTGGAGGCGTATAGGAAAGCGTGCCACAATACCCAAGCCAGACCACGACCACTCTGTCAAGAGCGTATCGACTAAGAAAAAGAGGAGTCACTAAGTACTGAAGACAATTATAAGCGTCTGTAAACAGTGTATGCGATATGTTTTATAATCTATATATATAAAAGCGAAAGGTCACTTACTTACTTACATACTTACTGATTAAACACGAGAACATAAACTATTAAGCTAAAACAAAAGCTATAATTTAGCAAATAGGTAGTTGATAGTTAAGAGATGTCAGCTAAGAAAGGATATTTGAAAAATCCACCCCTAAGGGGGTAAAATAGGGGTTGGAAGTTTGTTTGTATGAAAATCTTTGGTTTTTAGAGTTACAAACACAAAAATTTGCATTATGATTAATAATAACAAATAAAAAACATGTACATGATTTTTTTTTTTAATATTACCTTTTAAGGGTGGTTAAATAGGGGATGATAGTTTTTGCTGCATTTCTTTATTTTTAAGTCTACATAGCTTGAAATTTTAAAAATAGGTTTCTTTAAGGGAAAAAAGAATAGTAATAGTAAATTTTTCATTGTCTGTTTGTAACCATCCACAACTAATGAACTTATCTTAAGAAAATTTGACATTTGCCTGTAGCTTACTTTCTGAAGCAGGGAAACCTCAATCTCATGGGAAATCAGCAATCCTACGCAGACGAAGTCGCGGGCAACATCTAGTGAGCAAATATATCTGTTTTACCATATCCAGTTGCTAATTATAATTGTCAACTTTACACACAAATTAGGGGTTTTAATCTCGTTTATTTCCATCATTCCAGCGCTGCGGGATTAACGTTAAATTGCATTAAAACATTAACGATAGGAATCAAAATTTGAAACATTATTTTGCACGGTAATCACTGGTATCACATTAGCCGTAAATTGGAAATTATAATTATTCAAGTTAGTACTTGTGCAATTTCGAAATTATTATTTAATAAACGTGGATGGGACCGGTCATCTGAAATTCCAACGTAAAATGTTTGATCACTGTTCGACATTCTTCATGGCGTGATTAAACATGTTTGATAGACAGTTGACGAGTATATATATATAATTATGTAGGTATGTATGTTTGTTGGATCAAGCTGTTTTGATCCTTCCCTTTTAGCGCGTGATCCCCGGCGGTAGGCTGGGACATACCCAGGTTACTAAATGAAATGAAATGAAATGAAAATACACTTTACTGTACACCACACAAACAGAAGAAGGCAGTAAAGAAAAATAACACAAAGAATAGAAGGTACAATAGGCGGTCTTATCGCTAAAGAGCGATCTCTGCCAGACAACCTATAGAGCAGGATATAAAATATATACAGCAGGCTTAGGATGTACAATTACGAAAATATAATATAATACATACAATATATTACACATACATATAAATAAATAAAAAAAAATATATGTCATAAGTTACCAAGAAGATAGAATAATAACTATCAAACAAATAAAAAAATAAGAAATATAGTAATAATAATAGTGTTAACAAAATTAAAATGTACTACTACCCACTAAAGGTTAGCCCGCTACCATCTTAGACATGCATCATTACTTACCATCAGGTGAGATTGCCGTCACGGGCTAACTTGTAGTGAATAAAAAAATTGTCACTTACCATTAGGTACAAGTGCCGTCTTATCCTGGTGTATAGAATATAACCTCCGTGGTGAAGCGTGCGCGCTGTCGCATTACAAAGTTGGAGGTCCTGGGTTCGATTCCCTGCTCGAGTCTGGTCTGGTGGGAGACTTTGGCCGTGACTAGTAACCGGGTGGTTACTCGCAAAAATGTGTCGCCAAGCGATTAAGCTTTCCGGCACGATGTCGCGTAGAAACCAATTAGGGGGTGGGTTTACCATTCCCCTAACAGGTTAGCCCGCTACCATCTTAGACTGCATCATCACTTAACATCCGATGAGATTGCCATCAAGGGCTGTCCTGTGGTGGATAAAAATAAACTATCTTTTTCAATGAATAGGTAGGTAAAATAAGAAATATTCATGGATAGTTAGTTTAAGCTAATAAATAAAATATAAGTCACACAATTTATTTGCGATGTAAAATTGTGAAAATAGTCGGAAAATAGTGAAACGTGTCACACCTGAAGTTTTAATTACTCCCCAAGCGTTGACTACCCAGACAACGCGAGAGCGTTTTACTTAGAGACACCATGATTTGCTTCGGATAATTTTTTAATTACTTATGCTCTAAGAGAACTTAAAAATTTAACCAAAAGCCTAAAGTGAATAGGTAGAGTAGTTCACAGAACTTTATATTAAAGTTTTGTTGAGAAACAACTCGCAGAACTAACTTTTTAACAAAAAGTTGCACAGTAAATTTAAAAAAGAAAAAGCATTAAAAAAGAGAAACTGCGCGCCTTCTATCATTTAGAATGTTACATTATATTTAATTTAATGTAATATCGAATTTGGACTGCAGGGTAAATAGGAAATATATAAGTAAAGGGTGACTTTTACATATTCCTTCAGTGTCTTAAAACTCATCAATTTATTTAATAAATAAAATTATAATATATTAGTGGTTATAACACTTTTTCTAATATTTAAAAGGTCCGTAATTCTAATCGCTGCGACCTCACAGGGTTTCAAATTAATTGTTGTATATTATTTAGTTTTATGTGATATGCATTTAAATAAACGTAATAAAATAACATTTCCAAAACATATATAGAGCTATCAGGGGTCAAAGCTTTGTGCTTGGCAAGCAGTGGGACACGAATATAAAAAAGAAATTGCCACATTACCCCGATGGAAACTCAAAGGTGAAGCATTTCTTAACTTTATCCTTTTTACTTCTTTTATGTTTGGGATGTCTCTCAATAAGTTCAAAGTTTATATAAAACGTAAACTTGTAGAAAAGTCCTACTATAGTGTTAAGGATTATGTAAGTGATAAACAAGCATGGGTTTGAAAGAAAGCTCTTAACCTTATTTTAAGTGGCATGTGAGATGGTGATAACAAATAAGTTTGTTGTGGGCTTCTTTTTAGACCAGGGCGCCTCATATTCTCACTTATATTGGAACCCTCACAGCTTTAGTTTTAAGTTTACGAATGCAGTTTTCACCATCAAATCACTACTATGTAAATTATTGACGCGTCAAAAGTGCCTCTTAAAGGACTATTTGAATAAAGATTATTTGAATTTGAATTTATCTAACGCTATGCAACACAGCTGCAATAAACCAATTCAAAAAGGTCCACAAAACTGGGAGGCAGTCTCAAAAATACTGTAAAATTCCCACCAATATCCCAACAATAGCGATAGTTAGGCCACCCTGATTTGCCTTGGCTCGCAGCCAGTCGCTTTGTATGACGAACTTCATTGTGAATTGCGTGAATTGTAACTACGTTGTCCTTGTTAGTTTTCATAATTCCGTTTATACGGTGCTGAGGCAATTTACCAGTTGGTTAAATTTTTCGTACTCCCTTTCATACGGGAATGTGGCCTTTTCTACGTTATTCTTTCCACGTCTTCGTAATCCAACTTTTCCAGGTTTGTTTTCGTAAACATACCGCTAATTCCATTTCGTAAATATAACTTTGAACACGTGTAAAATTAATATATAGGAGGCATGTCTTCGTCGGTAATTTGGGTAGACGTGGGTAGTTTTGGGCAAAGAGACCAGATACTCGTGGTAGAACAGAATTACAATTATAAGTATGGTATTTTATAAGGAGCAGACTATACGCTCCACCAAGTACGACTATGCACTACCGCGTCTCGTCCACCGATCAATGCAATGAATGCAATGTGCCGTCCCGTCATTTAAGAACCTGCATAACCCACTTAGTGTTGCGTAAAGAGAATTGGCGATCCCACTCTCTTGTCTGTCGTACATGATTCTAAAACTAGATGGCGCTATTCTCTGACTGCCGTCAAATAAATCAAAGACAAACATTGTCTTTCAAATGCTATATTATTTAACATATTCATAAGCTACTGTAGTTCTTTAAATTTTTTCGCGTCTATCTTTCGTATCTAAGTATAACTCTTAGCTGTTATGTAAATATACTCTCTGTATCCGCCGCTTTACCCTATAACATCACATAGACAGCGTAAACTTTCTTGTTTATTTGACTGCGTAGACAAATAAGCTGAGTTTTGACGACCTCCGTGGCGCAGTGTGCGCGCTGTTGCATTATAAAGTTGGAGGTCCTGGGTTCGATTCCCGGCTCGAGTCTGGTCTGGTAGGAGGCTGCGGCCGTGGCTAGTTACCACCCTACCGACAAAGGCGTGTCGCCAAGCGATTTAGCGTTCCGGCACGATGTCGCGTAGAAACCAATTAGGAGTATGGCTTTACCATACCCCTAACAGGTTAGCCCGCTACCATCTTAGATTGCATCATCACTTACCATCAAGTGAGATTGCCGTCAAGGGCTAACTTGTAGTGGATAAAAAAAAAAAAAAGACGGGTTGCACTCCGGGAGTGCCAGCAGAAGTGAAAACTTGATTATTAACGTTGAGCATGTTTGATATTTTGGAATGGTTAGGGAATAATTTTGCACCAATTGCTTTATCAGTATAAAAGTACTATCATTTATGTGGTAGAATACAATATTCATTTATTGCGCTATCGTACACAAACATGACAATTTATATTACATTAAAAATTTAACACTTTAAAACTATTACAATTATTTTACATTAAAAAGTTTATCTCTCCGAAAATCAACTTTCATCCATAATTTCAACGACTTTTTCACCATCATCATTACCAGAACTATCCATGGATGCGCGTGGCACGCTGTAACATACACGAACATTCGCGCAAGCGCCCTGCGCTGCCTAAACGAAACAGTAGGCCCAGGCATACATTTTCGCCGCGCCGTAGAGAGGGGATAGCTGTCTACTCTCCATCCGTCTTACGCTTTTTCGATCAGGTCACGTGTCCTGACGCGAGTTTAAGATTTTATACCCATTACAGAAAAAGTGCTCAACGCCGCTAAAGAAGTTTTCACTTCAAAAAAAAAAAAGTTTCATCTCCTTCTCTTGGGCCTTTCTCCGTACTTGGTTGGTACTGGAACTCTCGCGGGGCCACTAATCCAGCCAACAATATTCCAACTTCATACAAACGGACGAAACACGAGCTATGCCTACGCGCCTCGATCTCGGGGTGCATTCGGCATGCAGACAGTCGCGACTGTGCCGCAGTGACGAACGGACGATGTTTTGTTTTTTTAAACAATAACCGCATGATTTTTTCACTTAAAATTACTTCAAGTATATTTTTAATATGGCGAATAGGATATATTGTGCAATTTTTGGTTGCATTAATAATAGTTGTTTATTGTACTGTTTGTATGCATAATACCAGAAAAAATAAATTTGACCGTCTGTCTGTCACTAGATAGTTGAAATTTGAACACAAAGTAGGAAATGCAATTAAAATGCTGGAGGCGGGCAGCCCTATCGCATGTTTAGATGCCACGCGGTTGTAGGTATTTATTTCAAAGATAAGCCTGAGTTACAATATACATAATATTACCGTGCCCTTGTTGTGTCACTCCGCCTGCCGAGGTCACTCCAGGTGTATTAAACTGTTGAGTTTACCCGCTAGTCTCTTAATGGGTACCATACTTAAGCTGGGTTGTAATTCAAAGACAAGCCCAAAAAACTGGTTTTTTGAGATTGTCTTTGAATTAGTTATCATCATAATCATCATTATCAACCAATTACCAGCTCAGAAATAGACTTCACGTTACTTTGATATCATTATGGAGAACTCTTAGACATAAAGGATTTCCCAAGATGTCCTCCCTTTACTGTTAAAGATAGCTTAAACCTACTTTCGTGTTGATTACCATATTATTCTTTATTCCTCGCGCATTAAAATAAATAAAGCGTGTCTAAAGTTTTTTATTAAACTAATAAAGAATATCAAACAGTATTTTTGTCTAGATCTAGAAACAGCGCACTATTGATTTTTAATGGTATTAGGGAAAATGAACAGTAAAAATATTTATATCTTTTTTATACTTATTTTTTTATAGTTTTGTAAGTTTGTTTGTTCAGGTTTAGGAGATAATGGGACTGACATGTTCGTTTCGGACAAAAGTCCCAAAAAAAAACAATAGATTAATAAAAACGAAAATATTTTTTATATGTAGTAAGTTTGCGAATTATCAGGAGTGCATTCTGCAAACGTTCGATCTATGATTAACATTAGTGTGGAGTGAAAGGGACGCTGTACTTGCGGGCTTACTTTAAATCCACGGGCTGATGTAGGTACATCTACAAAAAAATCTATCAAAATCACGCTTAAAAATTATATTCATACCATATTGCTTTATTCCAGAGCACTTTAGTCTTGAACTAGTTTTAACTGGGGTGAACTGGTTTAAACTGGTTGAAAGCTGAATTGTGCAACGTGGCACTTGTTTGACTCCACTCGATATTTATCCGTGAAGTTTGTACGAGCCTGTTTATATTCTCTACTGAATACAACATATAAACTTTATTCAATTAGTAGGAACTTCATGTACTAATAATTGTTTTAACTAATAAAATTGTTACGTACAAAGTGTTAATTATTTTAAAATATACTGCGCATAATTAGGTATTATAATACTTTTAAGATAATGTTAATTTAGGCTTATTCTCAATGCTTTTGAATAAACATTTATATGTGTAAACAGTTATATGAGTTTTCTATACAATTTATAAAGAGATTTCTCATTAATGTTCATACAGACCTAAAGCAAGTTTATAAATAAATATACAGCCGATATGGTTGTTTCACAACCTCCCCTAGTATTAGGCATAATATACTGCGATCAGTATGCTATGATATTGTCTTCAAGTTTAAAGAAACGTCTTTAAACTTGTGTCTTCAAGTTTAAAGAAACGTCTTTAAACTTGAAGACAATATCATAGCAATAGCCACAGTCAGTGTCTCTTCATCATCAGCATTATCAACCCATTACCAGTCTACTACAAGGTGTGTCTTCTCTTAGAATGAAAAGGGTTATGGCCTTAATCCACCACGTTGGTCAAGTGCAGATAAGTCGACTTCACTCGCCTTACATAGCATTACGGAAAACTGCGGTTTCCTTAATAGCTCGAGGGTTTAAGTTAAAATGCACATAATTTTTTTTATCCACTACAAGTTAGGCCCTCACGGCAATCTCACCTGATGGTAAGTGATGATGCAGTCTAAGATGGTAGCGGGCTAACCTGTTATGGTAAACCCATACTCCTAATCGGTTTTTACAAGGCATCGTGCTGGAACGCTGAATCGCTTGGCGACACGTCTTTGTCGGTAGGGTGGTAACTAGCCACGGCTGAAGCCTCCCACGAGACCAGACTCGAGCCAGGAATCGAACCCAGGACCTCCAACTTTACAATGCGACAGCGCGCGCGCTTCGCCACGGAGGTCGTCAACAATATAATTATGCAAATTTAAGTAATATCTAATTGAAGCTGTGATAGCCTAGTGGTTAGGACATCCGCCTTCTCATCAGAGGTCGGCGGTTCGAATCCGGGCACGCACCTCTAACTTTTTAAAGTTATGTGCGTTTTTAAGTTATTAAAATATCATTTTCTTCAACGGTAAAGGAAAATGTGAGGATTCTTCAATCGTGAGGAAAACTGCACGCCTACGAGTTCCCCATAATGTTCTCAATAACACACTCCTCTCACACTCTTACATTTTTTTCAAGTTAATTACGATAATTTTAATTTTAATTACATTTATAATAATTGTAATAATTTTTAATAATTTTATTTTTGACTATCATAACATTGGCTAATTGAATTATTATACTGTTATTATTTTTAATTATTATTTTATTGAATTGTTTAATATTAGAATATTATAATGTGTATAACATTTTATTAAAATTGTACTGTTTGCAATGCCCTGACCGGGTCTCATGTCTGTAAGATATGAGAGCAAATAAATAAATGTTCTCAAAGGCGTGTGAAGTCTGCTAATCCACACATGGCCAGCGTGGTGGACTATGGCCAAACCCTTCTCATATTGAGAGGAGACCCGTGCTCTGTAGTGAGCCGGCAATAAGTTGATTATGAAATAATATCTAAGCACACTAGACTCACAAGTAACAACCGCCTGTACTTCTCAATATACCGATATGAATTTATGATTTCTATTCGGTACTAAATATTTCTTCACATCGCCACCGGATTCCAGATTTACCGATGAGTAACGTTTACCCGTATGTCTGTGTACTGAAGGCAAATATCAATCCGAGCCTAAACAAACAATCTCTCATATACTAACCGGTAACCTAATTTCGACGTGCGTAGTATTTACCTTTAACGCTGTTGTCCGCTTTATAAACTAATATTTCCCCCATCAGAGATGATTGGCAATAATTCTTCTTCGTTTTTCTTTTTTCTTGCTCTTATCCCACATTATGTGGGGTCGGCACAACACTTCTTCTTCTTCCACTCACTTCTATCAGCCGTCACCTCACTACCCACACCTTTTACCCGCATATCTTTTACACAATCCATCCATCTCTTCTTTGGTCTTCCTCTACTCTTTTGCCCTTCCACGTTCATATATAACACTAGCTGACGCCCGCGACTTCGTCTGCGTTGAGTTAGTGTGTTTGTTTGTCTTTCAATCACAAAGCAATAGATTACTAACCCGAATTACTTGAAATAACTACTAAACTAAAACAATTGGTGGGATAAGTGGGAGGCGCCCGAGACGTGATGGCACAGGCGGTGGCATGCGCGTGAGCTGCGCGCGGTGCTGGACAGTACTTGAACATTGCAACATTACTTTATTTTTCTAAAATAAAAGTAGCCTAAGTTACTCCTTATTACATCAGCTACCTGCCAATAAAAGTCCCGTAAAAATCGGTCTAGCCATTTCAGAGATTAGCCGGAACAAACAGACAGACAAAAATTTAAAAAAATGTTATTTTGGTGTATGTACCGTATTGTATACGGTACATACATATTATTCATATGCATGTAGTAAAAAACGGTTTTTTAAATATTACAAACAGACATTCTAATTTTATTTATTTGTATATATTATCTACACTTAGGCTACGTATTATAATCGAGCTGTATAAACCACTATAATATGCTAATGATGCGTACTACAATACCAACTTTTTAAATTTTCGCGGAAAAACAGACAGTTGAACTTGTTAACAAGTAATAACCAAGGTCTCTAGAATATGAAAAAGATTGTGTTTCAACATTATAACGAGCTCTGATAGCCTAGTGGTTAACACGCCCGCCTACTAATTAGACTTCGGTGGTTCGATTCCGGGCACGCAACTATAACTTTTCAGAGTTAGGTGCGTTATTAAGCAATGAAAATATCACTTGCTTCAACGGTGAAGGAAAACATCGTGAGGAAACCTGCACGCCTGAGATATCTCCATATAGTTCTCAAAGGCGTGTGAAGTCTGTCAATCCGCACATGGCCAGCGTGGTGGACTATGGCCTAACTCTTCTCATATTTAAAGGATCTCATGGATGGGTTGATCATGATTGTTTGACGACCTCCATAGCGCAGTGCGTGCGCTGTCGCATTATGAAGTTGGAGGTCCTGGGTTCGATTCCCGACTCGAATCTGGTCTGGTGGGAGGCTTCGGCTGTGGCTAGTTACCACCCTTCTGACAAAGACGTGCGGATATGAGCAATTTTCCTAGCAACAAGACCAAAGCAATATAAAGTAGAAACTCGGTGTCGTTTAAACTCGATGCAAATGAAATGATCGTTGTGGACTCTGGACCATGGCTGTGACGCGTCGAAACCGAATGCAATCAACAGCCGGTGTGAAGGGATCATCCGATCTGGAAACCCAATGGATCGAGTCCCGAGATGTACCCTGCGGCCACAACATAAACCGGTTCACTCGGTATTTCATTACAGTGTGTAGTCGTATGTTGAGAGCGATGAAATTCATTCGAGTTCTGGTTAAAATACGAAATATTAATTGTAAATATAAATATTCCTTTATAGTGATTTTAATCTTATTAACTATATGATTTTGTTTAATATTCACTAAAAGTTAGCCCTTGGCGATATATACTGAGTAAGCCTGTTGGGGTATTGAAAACCCATACTCCTAATTGGTTTCTTCTTCTTTGCCGTTACACTTTTGACAGAGTGGTCGTGGCCATCATGAAGAAGTGTCTTTGAGGATAGACGCCTCACGAGCATCCGCCACTTTTCTTGGCTGGCCGAAAGCCTTGTGCACTCGTGCAAAGGACCGCCCATAGTAGACTTTATCTGATCAGTTCATCGCATGGGTGACCTTCCTCGACCTCTAGTGCCCTCCACCTTACCCTGTACGACAAGACGCTCTATGGAGTCACTCTCACGTCGAATTGGTTCCTACACGACATCTTTGTCGGCACGGTAACTAGCAACTTCCGTAGCTTCCCACCAGGCTAAATAATAAGATCATATTTGAGTGTCAACCTTTAGCAGAAGAGGGTTTTTGCGGCTAAAGCATAGGTACACCTAGTATGGCTTCAGAAGCTAACTATTTACTTTATATTAAATTATAAAATGAAAACGTAAAATGTGTTAAATAAATAAAGAAAATGTTTTAAATATAAAAAAAAAATTGCAACAATAACTAAGAGGTCCGAACGGTCCGACGTCTCGATCTCAAATGCCTGTGTTTGTAGCAAAGTATGCTTGTACAAAATTGATTGCTACCGTCTAAATACTTAATCAAAGAAATGGTTAATTATTGATTTAAAGAGTTTAAGTGTGGGTAATTATTGAATTATTGATTTTTTTGGCGCCGCTGAATGAAGTTAATAACTCCTTCGCGCCGACATATATTATTAATTTAATATTTTCAATTTATTTAAAAGCGACATCACGATTGCAAGCAAACAAATCTTATACGTTCTTCGTCAACGAAACTGTTCTATCTCGTCACAATAATATCAATATTTCGTCTATATTAAAATTACTTCAAGTTTTTTTTTTTCGTTGGGAAATGCGTTTACGCGTCCACTCAGTATGAGGGACTCCTCGATGGCCAGACTGGCGAACAGGATACCCACTAAAACCCAGACCCTCCATGGTACTTCAAGTATGTATGTATGCCTTTAAAAGTTAATTGGTAAGTATAATAAAAACAAAAAAAATGAGCAGCATTATCCTAAATTATTCATACGGCAGGCCGTAAACTGTGTTAATAGGCAAAGTTTATAACTTGTCGCCAAATTACTGGACTGTTGCCGACGCAGTTGTTTTAATAAATGGAGGTTCTAATAAATAGTGTGAACAGGGTTTATGTGCGCCGTGAAAAATGTCTATGGGCAATACATGGGCCCGACCCTTTGAAGTTTGTTTTGGGATATGGGGTCAACATATAGACGTTTTGTGTGTCTATTAAACCTCGCACTTTACAATACTACAGGTTGACACCACCAGTTTAGGAATAACAATAATGAAAAGTGTGATATAATGTTACAAATTCCGGCCCCCTCGACTACGATGTCATCCAACTAACGTACTACCATGACATTAAATTATTAATTATTTATATTTGTAACTATTTTAGTAAATTATTAATTATTAACCTTATTATACTAATACTTAATTATGTTTGGTACTAATTGTTTTTTTTTCTGTTAGCTATGCTTACCCTCATCATGATCAATCCATTGCCGGCTCACTACAGAGCACAGGTCTCCTCTCAATATGAGAAGGGTTTGGCCATAGTCCTCCACGCTGGCTATGTTCGGATTGGCAGACTTCAAACGCCTTTGACAACATTATCTCAGGCGTGCAGGTTTACTCACGATATTTTCCTTTACCGTTGAAGCAAGTGATATTTTAATGTTTTAAAACGCACATAACTCCGAAAAGTTAGAGGTGCGTGCCCGGATTCGAACCGCCGACCTCTGATTAGGAAGCTGACGCCCTAACCACTAGGCAAATGTATATATACATAGTTTATTACATAAGTGAATTGGGTTTTACGTTAAATTTACGGCAACCTAGTTGTAGTAAATTTAATGCAGCAAAATGGACTCATTTACTGTAATGTACCTACTTATTAATTAACACATAGCTATATTATGCGAATTCAATTAGCGATCGCATGTTCTCTTTGCAAAATTTTAATTATGTTCAACGTTCAGCGATTTTAATCAATATAATTAATTATCTATAGACATAGTTAGTTGTGGCTAAGTTTGTTGTGGGCTTCTTCTTAGACCGGGGACGGTTTGGAACCCTCATAGCTTTAGTTTTAAGTTTACGAATATAGTTATCACCATGAAATAGCTACTATGTAAATTATTGACGCGTCAAAAGTGCCTTTTTAAGGACTATTTGAATAAAAATTATTTTGAATTTTAAATCATAACATTTATACAACACAAGTTAGCCCTTGACGGCAATCTCACCTGATGGTAAGTGATGACGCAGTCTAAGACGTTAGCGAGGTAACCTGCTAGGGGTATGGTAAACCCATACTATGCCTCGCTCCTACCTCCTACGCACTAGAGGTCGAGGAAGGTCACCCATGCGATAGACCGATCAGATAAAGTCTGCTGTGGGCGGTCCTTTGCACGAGTTCACCAGGCTTTCGGCCAACCGAGAAAAGTGGCGGATGCTCGTGAGGCGTATAACATCTTTCCTCAAAGACACTGCTTCATGATAACCACGACCACTCTGTCAAGAGTGTAACGACAAAGAAGAAGAAGGAGTTAACGAACAAATTTTACTTGAGTGCAAAAACGGAGTTTTGTTTACTTATACATGAATGATCAAAAAATACATTGCAAATAAATATCTATGCCCTTGCAAGAAAAGAAACAAACAATTGGCTCACTTCTCTCACAGCAAGAAATAAAAAACTACAGGAGCGTACTTTTAAAATCCCGCCGGAGATATAATTTCAGCCGTCATAAACATCTTGTCGCTTGAAAATAATAAAAAACTTTTAGTTGTTCCTTTATTCATGCGGTCGCAAAAGCTCGTTTAAGTTATTTTATGATACGTAACAGGATTAAAAAAAACAGTTGACATTCTATGTATGTTTTCTCCCACTTATTTTGAGTCTCCCACTTAGTTAAAATTATTATAAACTGAGAAGAACAGAAAAGTTGAGAGAGCTGGCATGGTATGGTCATATAATACAATGGGAAGAAAGTAATATCACCAAAATAATGTTATATGTGAATGTGAAAGGGCAAAGGTTTAGAGGAAAACCAGAGAAGAAATGGATGGATTGTGTAAAAGAGGATAGGCGGGTAAAAGGTGTGGGTAGTGAGGTGACGGCTGATAGAAGTGAGTGGAAGAAGAAGACGTATTCCGTGGGATAAGGGCAAGAATTCTTAAGACTGAAAACAAGGCGATAGGTAAGTTCGGCTCACCTTTTTCGAAGGCACAAGATTGTTAGCACGAGCTCGTAACGTTTCTGAGTTATGTGCGTTTTAATTTACTCTTAAGTAAATATTCGTTGTTTCTATGCATGGATCCCATTCCCGTGGAACGCAGGGATAAAAATAACTGTAGCTTTCCATTGACGAAAGAATTTTCAAAATCGGATCTATACCTAGTACCGGAGATTAAAAAAAACATCCGTACTTACTAAAATTACTTACTAAAAAACCGGCAGACTTCACACGACTTACTCCACTATACTCCTAACAGTTTAGCCCACTACCATCCTTGATAGCATCATCACTTACCACAAGTGAGATAGCCGTCAACGGCTAACTTGTAAGTGTATAAAACAGTGTAAAAAGACATTTAGGCATGCAGGTTTTCACGATGTTTTCCTTAACCGCTGAAGCAAGTGATATTTTAATTGCTTAAAACGCACATAACCAGGGTTCGAAACCCCGACCTCTGATTAGGAGGCGGACGTCTTAACCACTAGGCTATCATAGAGTTTTTATACTCTCTGTTAATTTATTATAAATGCGTATGGACATACACGTTAAATCATGAGTTAAATATCAAGTTAATAATCATCAGTTAAATGTTATACCAACTAACTAATTAGTTAACCATTGTATAAACAGTCAAGTTATTCACGGTTTTGTTTATAAAATCCAAGTTCGTTACGCGGCTTGCTTCATCAGAACTAAAAGTTAGCAGCTATCTTTTAAGGCTCCCACGAGATTTAATATCTGCCATCGTAAACATCTTGTTGCTTTAAAATATTACACTCTTTTTGAAATTTTCGCTTTGCTGCCAGCGTTTTTGTGGTGGACATTTTAATTATTTTTAACTTGCTTTAAAAGAGTTTTGGAACGAAGTTCCTTATCGCGCGTTGTGAAAGGGGGCTAGACGGAAAAAAATCTTACGAAAAGTTGTCACGACACTTTTTGTTATTGTAAGCTGTGCGGCGTCGCATGTTTCTCTGTCTGCCTCTCTCTCTTATAGAAAGCAAGCCAGATATTTTCATTGCTATTTCGCAGTGAACAGTGTGGTGTCGCGACGATTATTTTTGTTGAGTGTATACAGGTTTTTTGTAAATAATAAATAATAAAAAATAATAATGAATCCTGACAGTGTTTCTGCACAAGTTCCGGATATTGCTGATGAAGTACAAAATTGAGCCTACTGATTAAGTTTATATAACATTATATTTGTTAATAATAAAAAAAATATTATTATAACTTAAATAAAATAAAATTTTATTACAATTCCTTCACTAATTAGTCGAAAGGAACTTCGTTCCATCCGGGTGTCCCTTGACACCTCTCAAGTTTTTTTATGACGTGTTTCTCCTGAGTTTGTGACGCGTTCATGTAATAATTCATTACTTACTATATGGTACTTCAATTGTCCCAGTTTTTAATTTATATCCCGGAACCCTGGCTTGTGTGGATCTTACAAGACCTTGGAAAAGGAGAACTCCATATGGGAATATGGAAAAGGAGTTCTATCCTTTTTCATTATGGGCTACAGATACGTACTTAAATCTTGGATATTGTTGTGGATTGTATATTTAATAATTATTATTAATATTTATCTTGCTCTGTATAAATATGTAATATACAATTGTTGCCCCAAATAAATAAAAAAAATAAAAGATAATGATAGTGAAAAACCTTCGTAGGTACCTAAACTTTTATATGGGTTAACTGAAAAAATGAAAAAAAAAATGTATATATATATTGGACCAAAAACACCATTTGTACAGTTTTCATTTTTCCGATGGTACCCACAATAGGTAATCCTGTCTCGTAGGTTTTCGTAGCAAACGAGCAGGCGGATCACCTAATGGTAAGTGACACCGCCCATGAACATCTGCAGCACCAGAGGAACCGCCAATGCGTTGCTGGCTTTTGAGTAATTTGTTTATCCGCCCTTTGAAGATCCCCATATTTTAACCATTAGGGAACACAGAAGATTGAAGCTGGTTCCACAATTTGCAGGTACGTGGCAGAAATGACCTGGAATAGGTACCTTATTCACATTAACAGTTGAAATAATACAATAATGACGCTCGGTGAACTAAACAGTATTTTTATCATAAACAATACGCGGTGACAGCTATAACATTAGCTATGGATAGATAAAAGTCAAATGGAACAATAATTACTATGGCAACAGACACAAATATGTTTACACTCACAAACAGATGTAATTTCACACCATTATAACAAGTTAGGGTTAAACTTTGTTTCATTAGCCGCACCTTATCACATATCAGACTATCATCTCTGTTATCAGCACCAGTATAATCTCAAGATCGTAGTCAAGAATAAACCCTACATCTTTATGGTCCTTCGAGCCGGATCGGATATGACGAGTCAAGGGCCTCCGAGTTGTTTTTTGTAAGGGTGACAGCATTGCTGACGTCACGATTTTGTTTACTTTCGCTCATAGTAATTAAAACCACAACTTGCGAGCTTACACTTTTATTGCGACAATAACTAAGAGGTTCGAACAGGCCGACGTCACGAACGAGAATGCCTCGAAAGGCATCGACCGCCCGTATTTATAGCAAAGAATGCTTGTACAAAAAGGATTGTTACTGTCTAAATTGTGTTAGCAAAATTACCAAGAGTTAAAATCTTGGCGCCGCTGAATGAAGTTAATAACTCCTTCGCGCCGACAGATAAATATACAAATTTAATCTATACTTATTTATAGCAACCCTGTATATAAGTATCGATTTAATATATACTCAACCTAATTAGCACTATTGGCTTGGAAAGGATTACGTGAAAGCCTTTTATCGTAGCTCAGAAAAACAAGTTAGGCACACATCATAAACCTGGAACAATCGCCCTTATCTTTAAGAGAAATTGGGTCGAATTAGTCAAGCTTAAGACCATATCAGCCTCTTAAGTAAATCGGCACTCGGAGATAATGCTCAAGTATATTTGGGACTCCTTGAATGCGGGGTTTCGTTTGTAGATAGATAGCTATATGTGTGGATTTTGACGACCTTGCGCAGAGCAATGCGTACGCTGTCGCATTATAACGTTGAAGGTTCTGGGTTCAATTCCCAGCTCAAGTCTGGTCTGGTGGGAGGCTTCGGCCGGAACTAGTTATCACCCTGCCGACAAAGACGTGTAGCCAAGCGATTTAGCGTTCCTGCACGATGTCGCGTAGAAACCAATTAGTAGTGTCGGTTTACCATACCTATAAAAGGTTAGACCGCTACCAACCTAGACTGCACCATCACTTAGCACCAGGTGAGATAGGCGCTGTCGCATTATAACGTTGGAGGTTCTGGGTTCAATTCCCAGCTCGAGTCTGGTCTGGTGGGAGGCTTCGGCTGTGGCTAATTACCGCCCTGCCGACAATGACGTGTAGCCACGCGACTTAGCGTTCCTGCACGATGTCGCGAAACCAATTAGGTGTGTCGGTTTACCATGCCCCGAACAGGTTAGCCCGCTACCATCCTAGACTGCATCATCACCTACCACCAGGTGAGATAGCCATCAAGGGCTAACTTTTAGTGTATAAAAAAATCACACATATGGTAGATTTTTCCTAGTTATTTGACACTTATTTTTATGTTTTATGCTGATGTAAAAGCTATATTATTATAAAGTTTCATTAAAATCCATTCTGCACGCCTGAGAGTTCTCCATAATGTTCTCAAAGGTGTGTGAAGTCTGCCAATCCTTAATGGCCAGCGTAGTAGACTATGGCCAAACCATTCTTATATTGAGAGACCCGTGCTCTGTAGTGAGCCGGTAATGGGTTGATCATGATGATTACAATCCATTAAGTAGTTTATACGTGAAAGAGTAACAATCATTTTGCCTTTGCGTATTATGTTTGTTTTTTTATTTAATTTTTTGTTTTAGTTATTTTGAATTCATGTTTGTAGTGTGCATAAAGAGTATATCTATCTATCTATCTAACATTCATCCATCCATACTTCCAAACTAGGATACTAGTTAGGAGGATAGGATAAGCGTGGATGGTACCATAATATTCAAATCACGTTAAAGTAGAAGATATACAGTTCACAGCTGCCTCGGTTCAGTAGTTCACTTTGCCAGAGACAAATAGTGCACAGCTGCGGACATCGCTTGCTGGCTACAGTTTATTTAAATTCCGTACACTTGTTTTCTTCAGCAACTATCCGCCTTAGTATATTTGGCCTTAACTCGAAACAGTTAAGGTAAAAATCAACTTGTATAAAAACTTTTATAGCTGATTTTGAACTTTGCCGAAGCCGTCAGTTAAAAGAACACGTTTCTAACACGGTTCTCTGTGCTGTGCTGTGCTGTGCTTTGCTGTGCTGTACTGTGCTGTGCTGTACTGTGCTGTGCTGTGCTGTGCTGCTGTGCTTCTAACGTTAATAAAACGAATACGTATTAAAATACATTGGACTATGTTACTTTTACACGCATTTTTTTATCTTTCGTTAAAAATATTTTGTTTTTTAAATAAAAAGTATCCCATGTTACTTCTAAAGCCTCGAAGAAAGTGTAAGAAGTTTCATGATGATCGGTTAAGCAGTTTTCGCGTGAAGTTGTAACAAACAAACTTACATTAATTCATTCATTCATTTGTAATATTAGTATAGCAAAACATCCTATATATATAAAAAGAGCTTAGTAGCCCAAGAAAAAGATGAATACCATATCAAATGGTAAATAAACGAAACAATGAATGAAAATACCTAAACAGTGTTCATCAGTTCTCTTCTCTTCTCTTTTCTTCTCTTCCCTTCCCTTCCCTTCTCTTCCCTTAAACTAGCTCGCAAGTCCCTGTTCACTTAAGAGGAGCGGAGATTTTTTGCAATCCTCGTCATCTCCGGTGGACTGGCAGCCTCATAGATGCCTGTAACAGGTTTACATGTATAAAGCTAGCATCGTAATTAACCCATTGCCGGCTCAGTACTGAGCACGGGTCTCCTCTCAATATGAGAAAGGCTTAATAATAATAATATATCTCGCGAATAAGCCTGACATCGTGGTGGTGGACCGGGCACAGTCGAGGGTGTTTTTGGTGGACATCACCATCCCATATGACGAAAACCTCGTGAGAGCTGAGACGGAGAAAAAGCGTAAGTATCTCGATCTGGCTCACGAGGTTTCCGACATGTGGCATGTGCAGTCTACTGAAACCATCCCAATCGTAATATCTGCGAATGGGTTGATCCCAGTAAGCCTCGCTCACCATCTGAGGCGACTGGGGTTCCGTGGCAGTTCGCTCGCAGCCAGGATGCAAAAAGCGGTCTTGCTGGACTCGGCTAGGATAGTCCGCCGGTTTCTCAACCTGTCGCCCTGACCCCCGGCCGTTTGGTCTCCCCTGCCGGGGCGTAATCCTCCGCCCGGTGCAAATATGTATTTATGTAATGTGTATGTAAGTTTATTTATTTTTATCTATGTAAGTATATTATATCTCTTTTGGTTTTTTATATATATTTATTTTGCACACGGGCGTGAGAGCTAGTATATACTGATAATAATATTCATTTATTTCAGGACTTGATACCCATAGTTGATACATAATATTAAATTTAACCTAATATAAAAATGTACAGTACAGTACCTTATTATTTCTTATTTAGAACTGTACGTATCTGTCGCTCCTTATACCGCCGGTATACCAGGCCCACAGGCCAAAACGCGGTATCTAAAAATGCATTAATTCTACTAGCACGTATCGTTACCTTAAACGAGTTAAAGGAGGTTTCTCTGTTTTGAGTAAGGCGCTCAACACTCAAACACTCCTCACCCATGTCATTTATGTGTCCCTTAATATCAATTTCGGAGACCGTTTTTGAAGCGCGGGAAACATATATAGAGCATACTGGATCGGCGACCTGTATTTTACATTGAGCCACCGATGTTCCCCTCATGTTTGTATTTTTTGGTTTACGTTTTTTGTATTCAACAATTTTAAACGGTTCATCATTTGTGGGTAGGTCGTTAGATTTGGTCAACGCATCGTGCCTAGTCGAGCAGTTCGCAGTTTCGCCTAAATCAGCCGAACTTCTAGTATGCACACGGGCGCTTTTCGTTTGGCGCGAGCATTCCTTGTTCACTATGTCTCGGTAGGTAGGTGTATGCGAACTCCGTGCAACTGCATCATGTTGAAGTGTAGGTTGCGGTGCACTCACAAGCGGGGTAAGAGGTGCTAAAGATTGTTCTCTATGCGCGTTAAGAGATGACCGGAAATCCGCAAGCTCATGGCTAAACTTTGTCTTAAAATCCATCAATTCTGTTCGCATCATGGACATATCTTTAAGCAAACAAGTTACATCCACATAGTCAAAGGTTACCGATGGCAGGCGACTCAAGTCCCTCGCAACAAAAGTTGGTTGGGCATCAGGATCGACTTCCTTTAGAAGTTTTATGATATCTTTTATGTTTTTCTACCGTTTGTCATCGCCTTTCCTTTGTATATTCCTAACACCGTCGGCACATGCACTGTATAGGGTAGTTTTTGCTTCTTCTACTTCGGCATCCGTAAAATGCGTGGCACAGATTTGAACAATACTTAATTCGTCTAATATATCAATTTTATTTTGTACAAAAGTCAAAAATTCGTTTATAATAACCGTCATTTTAGTGTGCTTAGCCATAGTGCACATTACAATCATTATTAAAATAACTAAATAAATGCGTAGATGACAAACATTTTCGACGTAACTTCGCGCAAGCAAAGACTACAGCTCTGGGGTCTTCAAAACCATAGACTTAGAATGTACAAGACCAACAGTGACAGATTACGGTGTTACAAAAAATGAAATGTAAATGTGTGCGTGAAATAGTGTTGTCTTGACTCTAGCATAGTATTATCGATAGTCTTACTGGTGAAATCAAAGGACTCTAATAAGTTAGTTCAACGAAAGAAAATAAAACTTTTAATTAAAAAAAAATCAAATACACAAATAGCAACAAAGCTGATTTAAATATGGGTCAAATATTTTTTTTTGTTAACTTTATTATTCGAGAATTATAATAAGGCTACAATTTTTTTATTTATAGCTTACTAGCTGATGCCCGCGACTTCGTCCTCGTGGATTAAGGTTTTTTAATTCCCGCGGGAACTCTTTAACTTTCCGGGATAAAAAGTTAGGCTACTTTATCCCGGCTATTATGTTATTCCAGATTATAATCTATGTTTGTGCCAAAAAGCCGAATTTCAGAAAAATCGGTTCATTCATTGTCATGTTATCAGTTTTTATGAATTATTTTTCATTAATTTAAAACATTTCATATTTATTTATTTTCAATACTAAAGCGAAGTAAAGTATTAATTAAATTAATTAAATTTAAAAAAATAATTACCCTGTTATTACATAGAGCTGTTGGGTCCGATAATAAACTATGTCCAGTCTTCACACTTAACTCTTTTAATAATCCTTATAATACGTACAAATAATTAATCCGTAACCATTTATTACGTAGCAAAGAATTGGTTGGAATCCTAGAACATAACATTATAAATATTTGCGATACTTATAGTTATTTTAGCCCCACAAAAGATTTCTTTTTTTTTTTGATATTTCCTACCGGCCTACCGGCAGACTATCGATACTTATGACTTCATCACTTTTTCAATCCCTATCGTAACCAAACGTTTTTAAGTTTTACACAAAATATCTAAAAATTCTCCATTTAGCAATGTAATTTGATGAAAAGACTTAAGGGAAACCTATTATCTAAGCTTTTAATAGTTATTTTGCCTCATTTTCAAACAAAAAATGACGATATAATGATTATGAATAATTCCGAAAAATATTCAGTAATTACCTGTGAAACGTGTATTTATGCGCGTTATTACGTCTTGTAACGTCGCATTCACTCACTCATCAAGACACCTTGGTGGCAGAACAAAGATTTTAAGTTTTAATCGTAAGACTATTAATTAAAAGCACAAAATTCCCCTCGACTTGGAATAGGCCGGTCGCTATGGCCTCTTACTCGCGTAAAAAAAATGACATACTGGCCTTTTGTTTCGCTATCTCGTTTTAGCTCGCGGCAGTGTCTATTAACTAAATACCTCTCGCTCCCACGCTTTATCAGTCTATTGAGCGTAGCGAAAAAATTCTATGTCTATGTTCATAACACATCCCAAACAGATAATTTCCAAAAAATCTTAGGTATACTAAAAGTTTTTATGGCAAAGTTAGAAACAAAATAGCTAGTTCCAGAACAAATTATGGTTTACCACAGTGATAAATTGGTCCAATTTATTGCTCCTGCGAGAAACGACCAAAATGGTCACTAAATTGCTTGAACTTTTCACACCTGCTTAATGTTAAGCCAAACCGGCAGTAAAGTTGAATTCAGTTAAATTTTAAAATTATTTTATCTTACTTTTTCTTTAGTACAATTTAAATAAGCACTTGACTGCAATCTCATTTTATGGCAGCGGGTTAACAGTCACAGTTATAGTTAACCAAAACTCGTTATCGATAACCACCCGGCTTCGTACCAGTACGCTAAATCGCGAGCTGCCAAAGCTCGAATTTGTCACTAAGGACGAGAAAATTCATAAAAAAACATAAATAATAAATTCCCACATCCGGGGATCGAACCCGCGACCTCCTACTATTCACAGCGCTCATCAGTAAGCCAGGGAATTCTTCTTTATTAGGTAAAACTATAAACCTTAACGAATAGTTAAGAACCTGCCTACTTTCTCGCAGCTATGACGAAATTACAATACCGAACATTTGATCTTGCTGCAAAATTTATGTTTTGTAGCTTAATATGAGAAGAAGTTGTTAATTAGGAGCCAATATTCTGTTATTTCCCCGATACATCCACAGAATACTTGTAATCCCGGAAAATTACCAGAGAAACCTATTGAATTTTCCCAATTTTGCACAGAAACAGAATAGGCAACAGCTAATGATTTTTATTTTATTTTATTTTATTTTATTTTGTTTTGTTTTGTTTTGTTCTGTTCTGCTCTGCTCTTTTCTATTCTATTCTATTCTATTCTATTCTATTATATTCTATTCTATTATATTCTATTCTATTCTATTCTATTCTATTCTATTCTATTCTATTCTATTCTATTCTATTCTATTCTATTCCATTCTATTCCATTCTATTCCATTCTATTCCATTCTATTCCATTCTATTCCATTCTATTCCATTCCATTCCATTCCATTCCATTCCATTCCATTCCATTCCATTCCATTCCATTCCATTCCATTCTATTCTATTCTATTCCATTCTATTCCACTCTATTCCACTCTATTCCACTCTATTCCACTCTATTCCACTCTATTCCACTCTATTCCACTCTATTCCACTCTATTCCGTTCTATTCCATTCCGTTCCGTTCTATTCCGTTCCGTTCCGTTCCGTTCCATTCCGTTCCATTCCGTTCCGTTCCATTCCGTTCCGTTCCATTCCGTTCCGTTCCGTTCCGTTCCGTTCCGTTCCGTTCTGTTCTGTTCTGTTCTGTTCTGTTCTGTTCTGTTCTGTTCTGTTCTGTTCTGTTCTGATCTTTTCTGTTCTATTCTGTTCTATTCTGTTCTATTCTGTTCTATTCTGTTCTATTCTGTTATATTCTGATCTATTCTGTTCTATTATATTCTATTCTATTCTATTCTATTCTATTCTATTCTATTCTATTCTATTCTATTCTATTCTATTCTATTCTATTCTATTCTATTCTATTCTATTCTATTCTATTCTATTCTATTCTATTCTATTCTATTCTATTCTATTCTATTCTATTCTATTCTATTCTATTCTATTCTATTCTATTCTATTCTATTCTATTCTATTCTATTCTATTCTATTCTATTCTATTCTATTCTATTCTATATTATTTTATTTTATTATTTATTGGATCATTAAACTAGTCACAATCTATATAAAAACAACAAAAACACATTTCAGAAGAACAAACACGAGATAGTGACTTTCTAGAAATGACTACAGCATTAATTAAAATTAACCTTAAACCTAAATAATTCAATTTATACCTAGAATGCAGTAATAGACAGTCTTACTTGCTATTTAATATAAATTTATTTGAAGCGGTGATAGCCTAGTTGTTAGGGCGTCAGCCTCCTAATCAGGGGTCGGCGGTTCGAATCCGGGCACGCACCTCTTTTCGGAGTTATGTGCGTTTAAAAAAAACATTTTAAATATCACTTGCTTCAAGGTGAAGGAAAACATCGTGAGGAAACCTGCACGCCGGAGAGTTCTCCATAATGTTCTCAAAGGCGTGTGAAGTCTGCCAATCCGCACATGGCCAGCGTGGTGGACTATGGCCAAACCCTTCTCATATTGAAAAGAGACCCGTGCTATGTAGTGAGCCGGTAATGGGTTGATCATGATGACTTGCTATTTAAAGGAGGCCACAGATAATAACTTTTCTTCTTATGTTACTTAAACTTATCCCACGCTATATCGCTTATCCCTACGGTCGGCACAACACGTCTTCTTCTTCCACTCACTTCTATCAGCCGTCACTTCACTACGTTTTTTTTTACACGCATATCCTCTTTTACACAATACATCCATTTTTTCATAATATTCTTTTAGCTAATAAGACATTTATTAAAAATAATTATTATTATATGACTACGAAAGAAGTGAGTAAATATTTCAATTGAATATCTAATTATAGCACCAAATAAGAGACAGAAAATGACTCATACATAACCATCTTTAAACTGAATAATATGATATTGCTTTTTATATTATATTTCTTAAGATTTTTAGTTTTAGGTTCAATATAAGGTTTTATTCTAAGTTTCAGTTGTTATAAATATTATATAATCGGTTTATCTACATTTACATTTACAAACAAAAATCTATTTAATAAAAATACCTTAAAAGACGCGACCAGAAGAGAAATTAAGTCACATGAAATTGTGGCTAAAAAATTATTAATAATATATAAAAGAAAATACAGAGAAAAATGTCATATAAGTAAACTGAAAGAAAAACCTTTCACTAATTTCTTATACATTTTATTATCATAAACATAATGTCGTACCAATTGTAGGTATACGTAGATTAGAATCTTTAGTGGTCGCCACACAAACGGGAATATTGTGGGAGAAGCTGGCATAATAAGTACGGTCAGCGAAAAAATACTTTTTAAGAAAAATGTTAATGAGCGCATCTTTTTCGATTACTGAAACAATTTTAAACAGTGGAAACATTGATTTACCACTAGCCGTAGATAGAGCGCGTCATACAAAAACAAGGCGAGAATTTGTCACCAACTAACTATACATTCCTACATATTGGTATATCGATGTATTACAACCCGTCTAATACACTAGACCTCTGGCCGTTATATTATCTATAGCGGCGCGTAGTGCTTTGTAATTCATTCGGATTATACGGCTCGAGTGTTAGAATCGGTGACTTTCGTCTAGCCTTGTCACACGCTGGGGGAAAGGAGTGCACGCGTCGCATTTGTGCACTACTTTTCCGTCCCATTTTTTGAGCGTTAATGATCGATCTACGGCTAGTGGTAAATTAATGACTGGAAAACATAAAATAATAACAAAGTACACAGGTAATATGAATGTCTTATATGGACATTGTACCCAACGAGTTGATGCTATTGTGCCAAATTACTAGTTGTTGGGCAAAAGATGAGTCAGTTTTTGGATCCCCAGATTATCCGTGTATATGAAACCAAAAACTAACGCATTTTAGGTTCTATGTTATGTTTATGACAAGATTTTATTAAGTGCTGCATGCCCGATAACCTTGTAGACCCAAAATTAATTGGTTTCTACGCGACATCGTACCGGAACGCTTAATCGCTTGACGACACGTCTTTGACGGCAGCCTCCCAACAGACCAGACTCGAGCCGGGAATCGAACCCAGGACCTCCAACTTTTTTTTTTTATACACCACAAGATAGCCCTTGACGGCTTCTCACCTGCTGGTAAGTGATGATGCGGTCTAAGATGGTAGTGGACTAACTTGTTAGGGTATGGTAAGCCCACGCTCTTAATTGGTTTTTACACGACACCGTGCTGGAACGATAAATCGCTTGGCGACACGTCTTTGTCGGTAGGGTGGTAACTAGCCACGGCCGAAGCCTCCCACCAGACCAGACCAGACTTTATAATGCGCCAGCGCGCACTGCGCCATGGAGGTTGTCATCGCCGATGCAATTAATCCTCAAAGTATTTTTTTGCGAACGGTACGCTTATGAATACACAAGATTTGCTGTAACCTACGATGTTGCCAGTAATTGCATGTGGTCTAGTTAGGGCTGCAGTATAAAGGGAATATTCCAGACTAAAATGGAAAATTGACTGCGTATTTCTCATAGGAAACTCCGCCAAAGTTATGCTAGTTGTTATGTAATTTCGGTATATTATGCATTGATTTACCACTAGCCGTAGATAGAGCGCGTCATACAAAAACAAGGCGAGAATTTGACACCAACTAACTATACATTCCTACATATCGGTATATCGATGTATTACAACCCGTCTAATACACGAGACATCTGGCCGTTATATTATCTATAGCGGCGCGTAGTGCTTTGTAATTCAGTCGGATTATACGGCTTGAGTGTTGGAATCGGTGACTTTCGTCTAGCCTTGTCACACGCTGGAGGAAAGGAGTGCACGCGACGCTATTTGTGCACTACTTTTCCGTCCCATTTTTTGAGCGTTAATGATCGATCTACGGCTACGGTAAATCAATGATATTATATACTAGATAATGCGACTTTGTCCCTTTTTAAATTCGAAATAAATAATTTAAATTTGCCTTTACAGAGCCTTGTAATGCGTACAATTATTTACATTTGTACTGAAACATCCCTCGGAAAGACAGACAAACAAAAAAACCGACGGGCGGACTAAGAAAAGTATGGGTCTAGCTGTCGATCATTATGGCCGACGAATCCCATGAATCCCATTAAAGCACTGCTATATTGTATTGGTTTTGTCAGTTTTTATTTTACTCTGTTCTTTTGTGGTGTACATCATCACCATCATAAACAACCCATTACCGGCTCACTACAGAGCACGGGTCTCCTCTCAATATGAGAAGGGTTTGGGCATAGTCCACCACGCTGGCCATGTGCGGATTGGCAGACTTCACACGCCTTTGAGATCATTATGAGGGGAACTCTCAGGCGTGCAGGTTTCCTCACGATGTTTTCCTTCACCGTTGAAGCAAGTGATATTTAATTTTTTCTTTTTAAACGCACATTACTCCGAAAAGTTAGAGGTGCGTGCCAGGATTCGAACTGCCGACCTCTGATTAGGAGGCTGACGCCCTAACCACTAGGCTATCACCGCTTCACAATACAATACAAGTGGTGTACAATGAAAATGTATTCATGAATTCATTGATTCACGTAAATCCAAAATGGTACCGCTTAAGGCATTATTTAGATAAATACACTGAACAAAACACATTTCCAATGTGTACCCTTTACGTTTCACATTTTTTAAATTTCAATCCTTATCCTAGTGCTGTTGATGAGATAAGGAAAGCGGATTCTTAATCTAAGAGCATACTTTGATTTTGCTTAGCCAAAGTTCGTGTTAAAGCAAAACAGATAAATGTAGAACAGATAACTGTCTCGCTTTACCATTTCTTAAGTCAGAGTAGGGTAGTTCAGAAAAAAAGGCGGAAGACTTCGTATTTGGCGGGCGCGTTTTTTTCATGCACAATGCACATGGCCAGCGTGGTGGACTATGGCCAAACCCTTCTCATATTGAGAGGAGACCCGGGCTCTGTATCCGTAGTGAGCTGGTAATGGGTTGATCATGATTGATGATCATTGTTTTTTCATGCTTTTCTTGAATTAATGTTTGTTGGCTAATTTTGAAAAGGATTGGTGTTGGTTGTGTTGTGGACATTTTTATTTTATTTTATTATACACTACAAGTTAGCCCTTGACGACAATCTCACCTGATGGTAAGTGATGATGCAAGTCTAAGACCGTAGCGGGCTAACCTGTTAGGGGTATGGTAAACCCACACTACTAATTGGTTCCTACGCGACATCGTGCCGGAACGCTAAATCGCTCGGCAACACGCGTCTTCGTCGGTAGGGCGGTAACTAGCCACAGCCAAAGCCTCCCACCAGACCAGACTCGAGCCGGGAATCGAACCCAGGACCTTTTTTGTGTCGTTTTAGTAGTGGCTAGTTTTTTAAACGGTTAACAGGTATTAATTTGGGAAAGGTTCGACGGAGCCGCGTCCGCGGAGTGCGAAGTTTCCCGCCAATTTTGCCTAACTTCAATTCTCCATTGCTATAAACTTGACATTGGCTAGTCTATGTAAAGCCATAAAAAGAGAAAAAATAAAAGGGTAGCTCGTTTCGCGAAGGAAATCTTACAACATTAAAAACGTTACTGGCATATCACAATAAGTACGCAAAAACAAATTGGAAGCGTCAAAATTTGACATTGACATTTTTCAATTTCCACGCGTGTTCAACATATTGATGTTTAGCACATTTAAAAGCCAAGCAAATAAACAAGAAGATTATTTAATTTATTTTTAGTGAGAAGAGTTCTCTTAGAGGTAAAAGTAGATAGCGATGCACAGCAGAAAGAAGAAAATCCAGCGCCACGATATCGTTTACGACAACTTGGACCGCGATGCGATCCCCAAGAGGGGATATTACTCCGAACTGGTCTCTAATATGACCAAGGACGATGGCTCCAAGTTGGTTTTCGCTAAGAAACGAATAAAGCTTTTATTGCAGGTTAATATTAAAAAATTAAAAAATACCTTATGAATCAGTAAAAAAAAAATTACATAAGCATATGGCTTGTTTTAAATTTTTTATTAATTGTTAGTTAACATAAAATTAGTATTTTGGCTTTTTAATTAATATAATTTTACAGTTGTAGATTATTTTAGTTTTTTTTTGGCAAAAAATTTTTTAGTTTAAGATTATTATTTTAAGTTTTATATTATACATGTCGAGTTAGCCTGTAAGTGAGTATACATTGAGAGTCTTAAGTATAAATATTTTTTCCTAAAATATATATAAATATTTCTTTGTATACCGTTGGCCAACGGTATATTAAAATTTTTATACATTTTTTTATATACTACAAGTCATCCTTTGACTGCTATATCAGCTGGTGATGATCTTAGATGGTAGCGGGCTAACATGTTAGGGATATGGTCCGAACGCAAAATCGGTTGGCGACACGTCTCTGTCAGTAACTAGCAACGGCAGCGTCCCACCAGATCAGACTCGGAACCCAGGACCTCCAACTTTATAATGCGACAGCGCACGATATATACCCGGTGCGTCACTCAGATATACCTAGTGTAGGTTTTAAATAAACTTAGTTTTAGTTACGTATGTACATGCATCAAGCGATGATAGCCTAGTGGTTAGGGCGTCAGCCTCCAAATCAGAAGTCGGCAGTTCGAATCCGGGCACGCACCTCTTAACTTTTCGGAGTTATGTGCGTTTTTAAGCAATTAAAATATCACTTGCTTCAACGGTGACGGAAAACATCGTGAGGAAACCTGCACGCCTGAGAGTTCTCCATAATGTTCTCAAAGGCGTGTGAAGTCCGCCAATCCGCACATGGCCAGCGAGGTGGACTATGGCCAAACCCTTCTCATATTGATCAATGAATGCCTCGTACAAAATGTTCCGTACCTACTCATTAGTGCCAAAAACCTTGAAAGATTCACAATATACTTGTATCGTTAAACTGTCAAAACGAACGGACTGGTAGCATATGCTTTTTCACCCCTTTATAAACTTCGCTTTATATAAAATTTTGCGCACATATCAGAGACCGATAACCAAGCGATAACTTAAGTAGGCCATTATCGTGGTCTTCAGGATTAGCGATTTGTTATACCAAATTCAAATTCAAATAATCTTTATTCAAATAGTACTTTAAAAGGCACTTTTGACGCGTCAATAATTTACATAGCAGTGATTTGATGGTGATAACTACATTCGTAAACTTAATACTAAAGCTATGGGGGTTCAAAACGCGCCCCGGTCTAAGAAGGAGCTCACAACAAACTTAGCCAGGTAAATTTTCTTATTGTTATCACCATCTCACATGTCACTTAAAATTATGTTAAAAGTACAATATTTCATACAAAACAATATACAAAACCGGGTCTTGTACTCGATATGAAATGGTTTGTCATTTATCTACGAGCGCATTATTTTTTTAGCTATTCTATTTACTATTTTGTTTATTTATCTACTGTGGTGTGATTGTACGATTCTCAGTAGTACTATCAATTACTGTAACTACAGGCCAAGACGGACAAATTGGCTCCAATGCTGATGTCACTGCCGAGACCACAGAAACCAAAACTTCTACTGCCGCCAGGGAGGTGGACTACATACAACGAGGATGACAGTATTGTGAGTTATCAAAGAGTTTTTATTTTTCTCCAAATTTCTCCCCCCCCCCCCTAAAAGTTACAACTACTTGATAATATGTAAAAATTGTCATGAGATATATAGTTCAACTAATAACGCGACTACCTCCTGTTTTAAAATTATGTACCCACATTTTAAAAAAATTGTTTTGAAGAATAATAATTGTACTGCTTTCTACGTTTTTTTTTTATTCAACATTCATGCAGTGTGGTGTCATTAAAAAAAAAAATATATATATATATATATATTAACTGCTTTTTATCTTGCCGTGTGACCTTTGGTGTAACAATAATCATATAAGTGGAGAAGTGGACCCTAAGAAATAAACACTACGACATTCAAAGGTAGCTTACATATATTTATATTATCACTATTTGACCCGGCGTTGTTCTGCGGACATGTTTATACAAACATACTAAAATTACTATTGATGATTTTTTAAAATATTGATATTGGTAATAGAAGAGTGAACAATTTAGGATTGTATACATTTTTTAGTGCCAAATCATAAATCGTAATCAGAGGTCGGGGGTTCGAACCCGGGCACGCACCTCCAACTTTTATCGTGAACATCGTGAGGAAACCTGCATGCCTGAAGCTTCTCCATAATATTCTCAAAGGCATGTGAAGTCTGCCAGTCCGCACATGGCCAGCGTGGTGAAGTATGGCCAGCGTGGTGAAGTATGGCCAAACCCTTCTCATATTGAGAGGAGACCCGTGCTCTGTAGTGAGCCGAGAATGGGTTGATTATGATATTGATTATATAAAAAAAAAAAAAAAAACTGGCGTCTATTATTTACAAACGTACTAGTAACTAGTTGATACAGAAGTACCCACTTAAAAAAACTTGAGAGGTGTCAAGGGACACCCGGATGGAAGGAAGTTCCTTTCGATTAATCAGTGAAGGAATTGTAATAAAATTTTATTTTATTTAAGTTATAATAATATTTTTTTTATTATTAACAAATATAATGTTATATAAACTTAATCAGTAGGCTCAATTTTGTACTCCATCAGCAATATCCGGAACTTGTGCAGAAACACTGTCAGGATTCATTATTATTTTTATTTTTTATTATTTACAAAAAACCTGTATACACTCAACAAAAATAATCGTCGCGACACCACACTGTTCAATGCGAAATAGAAATGAAAATATCTGGCTTGCTTTCTATAAGAGAGAGAGAGACAGACAGAGAAACATGCGACGCCGCACAGCTTACAATATCAAAAAGTGTCGTGACAACTTTTCGTAAGAATTTTTTCCGTCTAGCCCCCTTTCACAACGCGCGATAAGGAACTTCGTTCCAATAATTTGGGTGGATTACCCTTTTCACTTAGAATTATGGAAAATTATTTACGTCCTATTGAATATAAACAAAAAAATCATGTCGGTCAAGCCATTTTGTAGCAGTTTTGTTACAAACACCAAAATGCACGACAATTTTATATATTAGACAGGAAAACACTAGGAAAACACATAATTTACATATTTAAATTAATTTTCTGTAAATTTTATTTTGACGTTAATAACGGGCTGACACAAATCTCCAATATTTTAGTCATTTTTACCATGACTAGTAATGACGTATTCAATTACGATGTCTAATTGAATTTTATCATGCGTCGTCTACTCAAGCTCATCTACCATCTAATAAGGAAGCAATCAATCCGTGTGCTGAAGTTCTTTATGGCACTGGTGAACATGATGGCACTGGTGAACAAAATTAACTTAAAAAATATATTTTACAGCAATTCCCATTTGAGACATTTGTGCCGAAGCTACAGTTTTTGAGCGTGGTACTACCCAAGGAACTACCGCGGCTCGTCAAAATCGAGAGACTGCGAAGAAAATTTTTGGCTGCAAATATTAAGGTCAGTATATAAGTATATTAAGGTCATATATCGAATTACTGTTAAATGATACGTGACGGGTTAAGGCCGTCCGAGTTGTTTTTAGTAACAGATATGTTTTGTTTACTTTCGCTCATACTAATTAAAACCACAAATTGAGGAATTGAGCAAAAGAAGGAGGAAAAGGTCCGAACATCCGACGTCTCGAGCGAGAATGCCTCGAAAGACATCAACTGCCCGTATTTATAGCTAAGCATGCTTGTACAAAATTGATTGCTACCGTTTAAATACACAGATTAACAAAGAAATGATTAATTAGTGAGTTCAAGAGTTCAAATGTGGGTAATTATTGGATTCTTGATTTTCTTGGCGCCGCTGAATGAAGTTAATAACTCCTTCGCGCCGACATACGAGTTCAATAAATATTTCGAGCAATATAATCATAAATAGCTCATAATAATTGTTGAGCATTGAGTTTTGAAAGCTTGAAGATGGCCGACTTTGGCCCTAGCCGAATTGGAGCAGAATAGTGTATACAGATTCCTTCTCTCTAGCATTAGTTAAGAACTGAAGTCTTGAGAGAAAAATCAGGAAACTATGGGCCGAAGTAAACACGTTACACACGTCAATTTTAACGAGGATTTCGTTATAATTAACTTTACCTCACCTCTTCTTTCATCATCATCATCAAAGGTGCAATACCCTTTGTGAGCCCGCACATGCTGCTAAGGACCCATGCTAGCTGCTAAGGATGCAGGAGAGGTCCTGATCTTTGACTCACGTTCTTTAACTTCCTTAACTGACGTTTCTTATACCAGCATCATCAACGGCGCTACTGCTTTTAGGAACCCGACATGCTCCTTAAGATTCCTTTACTGATCTTTAACGTTCATTTTTTAACTTTCTTACATCATCATCACCTACAGCGATATACGATTTGAGAGGCCGGAAGTTCTCCGCAAGATTCCTCCGGTGTTCTTTAACATTTACGCTTGATCTCCAACTACGTAAACCAATGCGTTGGGCCTCTCGATTCGGATTTATTTGCTAGTTTGTCAAACGTCATCCTGAAATCTTTTGGATTCATTATGGGTGTTTTCATTTCTCTTATATTATATATTACATGGAATTTTGATATAGAAAATGTTGCGGGAGCGAGGAATACAACCCTACATCCTAATACCCCCTGCCGAGTATCCACTGCCGAATGAAGAGTACTACAGCCTGTACAGCATCTACCCAAAGATGGACTTGGAACCATTTGACAACACTGATTATGACTGCAGGTACGGGTAATTAAGTGTCTGTCTGATAATCTATTTTTCGTCTCTTAATGTGACATTAGGAAAAGCTGTGATAGCCTAGTGGTTGGGTGTCATCCTCTTAATCAGAGGTTGGCGGTTCCAATCCCGGCACGCATCTCTAACTTTTCGGATGCATGTGCGTTTTACAGAAATTAAAATATCACTTGCTTCAACGGTGAAGGAAAACATCGCGAGGAAACCTGCACGCCTGAAAGTTCTCCATAATGTTCTCAAAGGCGTGTGAAGTCTGCCAATCTGCCCATAACTCCGAAAAATTAGAGGTGCCTGCCCGGGTTCGAACCCTCGACATCTGATTAGAATGCTGACGTCGTAACCACTAGGCTATCACAGCCCGGAACCATATATGATATTAATTCCTTGCCTCTTGTATGAATTCTCAAAACTATGAAATGTTTGTCTTTATGAAACTGGTTTATTTTGTTTATTATAGGATTCCGGAAGAATGGCTTAACCTCGGTTATATCGAGGGTGAACAGCATCCATGCCCAGGATTAGCGTTCATACCAAAACTGGAGGGGAAAGCAACCAAACCTTACTCAGATATGCTGCAGATGCTGAACAACTCTTACGAGGTTATCTATCATATTCATCATCATCATCATCAGAAGCACGTTACTTCTGTCTCAATTAGAAGGGTTTTTACCTTGTCCTCTATGCTGGCCAAGTGCGGATTGGTAGACTACAAACCTTCGAGAACACTGAAGACCTCCGTGGCGCAGTGCGTGCTCTGTCGCATTATAAAATTGGAGGTCCTGGGTTCGATTCCCGGCTCGATTCTGGTCTGGCGGGAATTTTCGGCCGTGGCTGGTTACCACCCTACCGACAAAGACGTATCGCAAAGCGATTTAGCGTTTTCGGCACGATGTCGTGTAGAAACCTATTAGGGCTTACCATATGCCGAGGTCCTGGGTTCGATTCCCGGCCCGAGTCCGGTCTGGTGAGAAGCTTCTGCCGTGGCTAGTTACCAACCTACACACAAAGACGTGTCGCCAAGCAATTAAACGTTCCATGTTGTCGTGTAGAAACCAGTTAGGAGTATGGGTTTGCCATATCCCTAACAGGTTAGCCCGCTATCACCTTACACCGCATCATCACTTACCATCAGGTGAGATGCCATCAAGGGCTAACTTAAGCAATCTTTACCTTTACCATTAAAATAAGTGATAAATTAAATTTTAAATTGCTCTAGTTAAAACGCACATAAATCTCTAAAAGTTAGGGACGCTCGCTGGGGATTGAACTCGAAAAGGTGGTTTAAAAGTTATTGTTTGAGGTTATTTATTTTAAATACCCGGCTATGTTTTTTGTGGACTTCTTCTTACACCTGTGCGAACACACATTTTACACAGTATTCAAGATTTTTTATTGGAGAAGTGTTATTATACAGTAAGCGATTTTTTAAACGATGATATGGTAAAAATAAATGAAATCGGTCTCTCTCTGATCAACCCATTACCGGCTCACTACAGAGCACGGGTCTCCTCTCAATATGAGAAGGGTTTGGCCATAGTCCACCACGCTGGCCATGTACGGATTGGCAGACTTCACACACCTTTGAGAACATTATGGGAAACTTTCAGGCGTGCAAGTTTCCTCACGATGTTTACTTCACCGTTTTATTTTTAAAAACGCACATAACCCCGAAAAGTTAGAGGTGCGTGCCCGGATTCGAACCGCCGACCTCTGATTAGGAGGCTGACGCCCTAACCACTAGGCTATCACAGCTCTCTACTACGGTCGATTCCAGACCAAGTTGCAACACCCAAACTGGGTATGTGTACACAATATGCAACGAAAAATAAATAAATAAATAAACACTCCTGGCTTTATTTTAACTTAACGAATGTAGTAATCACCTTCATGAATATAAATGATGGAATATATATTATGGATCCAAGTTTGGGGGTCAGGGTAGTTTTTTTTAATCCACTACAAGTAAGCCCTTGACGGAAATCTCACCTGATGGTAAGTGATGATGCAGTCTTAGATGGTAGCGGGCTAACCTGTTAGGGGCATGGTAAACCCACACTCCTAATTGGTTGCTCCGCGACATCGTGCCGGAACGCTAAATCGCTCGGCGACACGGCTTTGTCGGTAGGGTGGTAACTAGTCACGGCCGAAGCCTCTCACCAGACCAGACTCGAGCCGGGAATTGAACCCAGGACCCCCATCTTTAGATCAGAACAGATCAGAACTGCATCTTTAAAATGCAACAGCGCACGCGCTGCGCCACGGAGGTCGTAAAAAAAAAGAAAAATTTTATTAAATTAAAATAAAAAATAATATTATTATAGATGGAAGGATGTATTAGATTTACATGAATGAAGCTAATATTCTTGTAGAAAAAAAAAAAGATAAATAATACCCCTCATAATTTTGTAGCAGCTCGCTTATTCCCTATTACAGCGTATAGAGTCTTAACAAACTAAATCTACAACAAGAATCATTAGAGCAATATTGCTATACTAATCCACTTTTTTTTATTGTATAGCATAAATCCTTATTTTGTTTTAGTGGACCAACGTAGCGGCATTCAGTTATGACAAAGCGACGGATAAATGGGAAATCATGGCATTAGACGGATCCAAACGGCGATTTAAGTAAGGCAAAATATGTCCTAAAACTTTTTGAGATCGCGAAAGTTTTAGTAGTAAGACTTAGTTCATAACATAATACTACCTTATTATAATGAAACACCTTTGTTCGCCTTAAATTTCATCATCCAATCATTGTTTCTATCATCATCATCATCATGATCAACCCATTACCGGCTCACTACAGAGCACGGGTCTCCTCTCGATATGAGAAGGGTTTGGCCATAGTCCACCACGCTGGCCATGTGCGGATTGGCAGACTTCACACTATGGAGAACTCTCAGGCGTACAGGTTTCCTCACGATGTTTTCCTTCACCGTTGAAGCACGTGGCATTTTAATTGTTTAAAAACACACATAACTCCGAAAAGTTAGAGGTGCGTGCCCGGATTCGAACCGCCGACCTCTGATTAGGAGGCTGACGCCCTAACCACTAGGCTATCACCGCTTCAATTGTTTCTATATAACAATCAATTTTAATATTACATAAATGACTTCGTACTCGCAGATTAAGGATTCTAAAAATTCCTATGAAATTAGCAACGTTTGTAATTGAAGATTATAGCATGTCTAATTCTTATATATAAATCTTATCTCGAGGTAGTTTTTTACGGCAAAGTAAAGCTATAGTTATATATATCATCATGTCAACCCATTACCGGCTCACTACAGAGCACGGGTCTCCTCCCAATATGAGAAGGGTTTTGGCCATAGTCCACCACGCTGGCCATGTGCGGATTGGCAGACTTCACACGCCTTTGAGAACATTACGGAGAACTCTCAGGCGTGCAGGTTTCCTCACGATGTTTTCCTTCACCGTTGAAGCAAGTGATATTTTAATTGTTTAAAAACGCACATAACTCTGAAAAGTTAGAGGTGCGTGCCCGGATTCGAACCGCTGACCTCTGATTACGAGGCTGACGCCCTAACCACTAGGCTATCACAGCTTCGCTAGGCTATCACAGCTATATATATATATATATATATATATATATATATATAAGTCGGAGGAAGCAGTCAAATAAGAGTTGATTGTTGGCTATAATATGCGAGATATTGGTTTTTAACTTAGAATACTTTGTTAAATTTTAATCCTATTTAATTGATTTATAAGATTTTAACGTTAAACTCATTATTTAATTTAAAGTCACTATATTGAATGACTAGCTACGTCCAATCAGAGTGGAGGTTAGTCCTCAAGGCGCCATCTTGTTTTTAACGCGGAAAACAAACAGGTGGATATTTTGCAACGTTCGTTGTTCGAGTTGGATCATTTTTGAGAGTGTTTTTAGTGATAATTGAAAGAAGGACATAGATGTGTGTCGCGAATCCGCTATTCTGATTTAATTGTTTGATTTAAGTACTTAATTATTAATTGTGGTGTAATTATTCGTATAGTGAGTCACAGCATTGTAAAAGTTGGATTAATAAAGTGTACGAAACTGTTAATATTTTGTTAGTGCTTGCATTTAACCCTGTTGACGCCCGCTGGAAACGTGTACGATAATAATTGATGACAATAAAGATCGCCTTCCTCCGACATATATATATATATATATATATATATATATATATATATATGTCGGAGGAAGGCGATCTTTGATGAAATTCTATTTTTAACAAATCCCGCGGGAACCATAGATTTACCGGGATTCAAACACAATTTTTATACAAACTTTCGGATTATCTATATTAGTGTCATATAAATAATCGTATCATAAAAACTACATTCGCATTTTCAGTAAGTTAAAAACTGCGATGTGATCAAATTAATTGGATAATGCAAGACAACGTTCTCTTTCCGTTCGTCGATGATGTTGATGAATCATTCAGGAAATTAGTTCCAGCGTTGGACCGTGATAAAAAAAACAAGCAATACCATTAGCAATCTAACGTTAAATTTGAACGCTAAACTCTTATCTATGGATATACCTGATTGCAAACAGCTTTCGGGATAAAATAGATATCTTCAGTGACAGCATCTCTAGTATTAAGAATAAATTAAGAAACTACAATTAGTTTTTGTAGTATTGTTATTTCTCTTTTGTTAATTTATCGTCCAGATTTTAAGTCATTTTTATTTTATTATTTTTAATGGTTTGTACCCCATCTTATCAATGTTGAAAATTTAAAATATTTTTGTATTCTAATGACTATGAATATGCAATTGTTGACAGATTTACGAACTAATAATAAAAAAAAAATACCTAATGTTACCTTCTAACTTTAATAAGGGTTGTGCTGATAATTATAAACACAGTAAATCAGGGTACCACTAATTTCAGTATTCCACGTATACGATTGATGTTCAAGGCTGATGATCCGGAAACTTTTGCGGAACGTGTGAAGTTTGCGGTCAATTTGCGTAAAGAAATAGAAAACAATTTCAGGTAAACTTATAAATCTTAGTTCTACTTGATCATGCACTCCTGCTAGAATATTTGCCAGTTTGTTGATTTATATGGCATCAGTCGTAATTGGCTTAAAATTTAATAGGGTAAGTTTAAGATTTTTTTTAAATTAATATTTAGATATCGGTTGACAAGTCATTATCATCATCATGATCTACCCATCACTCACTACATAGCACGGCTCTCCTCTCAATGTGAGAAGAGTTTGGCCATAGTCCACCACGCTGACCAAGTGCTGATTGGCGGACACACGACTTTGAGAACATTATGGAGAACTAACATGCAGGTTTTCTCGCGATGTTTTACTTCACCGTTGAAGCAAGTGATAGTTTAATTGCTTAAAAATGCACATAACTCCGCGACATCGTGCCGGAACACTTAATCGCTGGGCGACACGTCTTTGTCGGTAGGATGGTAATTAGCCACGGCCAAAGCCTCCCAACAGACCAGACTCAAGCCGGGAATCGAACCCAGGACCTTTTTTTTTAATCCACTACAAGTTAGCCCATGACTGCAATCTCACCTGATGGTAAGTGATGATGCTGTCTAAGATAATAGCGGGCTAACCTGTTAGGGGTATGGTAAACCCACACTCCTAATTGGTTTCTACACGACATCGTGCCGGAACGCTTAATCGCTTGGCGATACATCTTTGTCAATAGGGTGGTAATTAGCCATAGCCAATGCCTCCCACCAGACCAGACTCGAGTCGGGAATCGAACCCAGGACCTCCAACTTTATAATGCTACAACGCGAACGCTGCGCCACGGAGGTCGTCACTTAAAAATATAAAACGCATTTATCAATTCTACAGATTCTACTTATATTTGGATTGCCTAATCCTGGAGGGGCTGCCCAGAATGCCACTGGGTTTTATGCCGAACATATTAAAGATGGTGCTAATTCACCAACAAGCCAACGATGTGGACCAGGATCATCTTCAAGCTCTCAAACAAGAGGTACTGCATTTGCACATCATGCAAACAAATTATGTTCTACAGAACAATTTATGAATTCCTAGTAAGATTTTTTTAAAGTCTACATACATAAATTTGAGTTAATGATGAAATTGGCGTAAAAAAAATCTGATAGTGGGGTAATTACACCAAATACAGCGCGATTAAGCCAAATCTAATTGAAAGCCTAGTGGTTAGGGCGTCCGCCTCTAAATCGGAGGTTGGGGGTTCGAACCCGGGCACGCACTGCTTACTTCTTGGAGTAATGTGCATTTTTAAGCAATTAAAATATCACTAGCTTCAACGGTGAAGGAAAACATCGTGAGGAAACCTGCATGCCTGAGAGTTCTCCAAAATGTTCTCAAAAGCGTGTGAAGTCTGCCAATCGGCACATGGCCAGCGTGGTGGACAATGTCCAAACCCTTCTCATATTGAGAGAAGACCCGTGCTCTTTAGTGAGCCGAAAATGGGTTGATCATGATGATGAGAGGTCCTAGATGATCCCAGTCCCAGTGATGCTGTAATAACTTATTGGGTCGAAGCAGGATCGGAACTTCATACGTTTACTTAAATTCTTACCCTGCAGGATGTTTCCTTGATGGTGAAAATTTACCACGGAGCTTTGATAAAATCTTGTATGTTTATAATATACGACGACGTTGCGATGAGTTCGTGTGTGTGAAAGTGTGTTTGTTTGTCTTCCAATCACGAAGCAATGGATTACTTAACCGACGACCTTGAAATAATTACAGGATAAACATTAAAGTATCTCCTTTCTAACAAATCAAAATGAGTGAAATCGGAGTACGCGTTAATGAACTACAACTAAAGACACATTTTGACTTTCATCCCTTCACCCAAGGGAACCGTGCTGAGTTCCGAGATAAAAACTATCCTATAATTATGTTGAACTGAAATATCAGCTACTTCTATACCAAATTTCATTCAAATCCATCTAGTAGTTTCAGCGTGATGCACGGCCAAAATACAGACCGACAGAAAATAAAATGTTTTGGGCTTAGCGAAAGTAAAGCATCCTCCAATTAAAATCTTCAAAATATATTTAATGTACAGAATTCGTCCTGCTACAGTTTTATAATATAGATTTTGATTTTGTGCCGAACAGCAATGAATATATTTATATATGAATACTTATTAGCTTCTTAAGCTTAGGTTATCTTTTCAAATACAACTTAGTGACAGGGCAGAGTGGTGATAGCTCAGTGGTTAGGGCGTCAGCCTCCTAATCAGAGGTCGGCGGTTCGAATCCGGGCACGCACCTCTAACTTTTCGGAGTTATGTGCGTTTTTTTAAAAACAAATAAAATATTGCCTGCTTCAACGGTGAAGGAAAACATCGTGAGGAAACCTGCACGCCTGAGAGTTCTCCATAATGTTCTCAAAGGCGTGTGAAGTCTGCCAATCCGCACATGGCCAGCGTGGTGTACTATGGCCAAACCCTTCCCATATCGAGAGGAGACCCGTGCTCTGTAGTGAGCCGGTAATGGGTTGATCATGCTGACAGGGCAGCCTTTTTCCCGGTGCTGGCCTTACGCCTAAACGCGGTTTTATTTCCTTGTATTTGACTCATTTACAATAAAGTTATTCTATCTATCTTTCTACTATATTTTCGATTAATATTCATATTTTCAATAGGAATGATCTTGTTCTGTTAGATTTTGTATTCGACTTCATAAATATGCAGATCCATTTACATTATTGATGGATAAACTCCCCAAGTATAAATTAAGCCCTGTGAACGTAATTTCTCACCGACCAGCCTGGTTCAATATAATCCTTTATTGATCCAACATAAAAAGCTACAGAATATATTTTTCACACAAGGTGGAGAACAACTACCGGAAAATTGAAGGAAAAATGAAAATTATCAACACGATTCTGAAGTATCCCGCTTTGTACAACTTCATAAACCCACCATCTGCGGACTACGTCCCTCCTGTACCGGATTATGGTAAATATCAATATGAATTTTAAGCTATTGCATAGCTTCTTTCGCGGGCCTTGAGCGTGGAGACCGAATTCAGAAATTCCGTAACGAAAATAATCTTACAACCCCCACTAGATCTATATAGATATTTTGCCACGATCATTACAGTTGCCTTGGAAAAGCGGTTATCAAGTATGCTTTTTGTGGAGAAGGTCCCAGGTTCGAGTCTTGGTTTCTTTTAATTTTTATTATTATGACAAGTATTTTTATTTAGATTCACCTGTCCCGTTGTCTGTCTGTAATCAAATCTTGCAAGTTAAGTTTTACTGACTTCCCGCGGCAGTCCCCGAGTGCCACACGTCTTTTTTTACCAGTTCTGGCTTAAACACGCTCGGATCCCGAAGCAAAATCTTACGAAAGCCTGCCGTGTATTGTTTTACGTAAAGGTGTAACATTGCCATCGAGTATGGATATACTACGTAAGTAAAATAGCCAAAATACTCAGAATGTGCTAGTTTGGATAAATGGCCTTTAATTAAAAAAAAAAAAAACAATCAGCTATGGCGTTGCAAGTGAAGATATTTTCCTATTTAGTCGATCCCGGGTACGCACCTCTAACTATTCGAAGTTATGTGCGTTTTTAAGCAATTAAAATATCGAGTTATGTGCGTTTAAAAGCAATTAAAATATCACTTGCTTCAACGGTGAAGGAAAACATCGTGGGGAAAGCTGCATGATTGAGACGTCTCCATAATGTTCTCAGAGGCGTGTTAAATGGCGGACATTGGCCAAACCCTTCTCATAACCTTCGACATATCAAGAGGAGACCCGTGCTCTGTAGTGTGCCGGCAATGGATCTGGGTTGATCGAGATGACAATGGCTATTTGGAAATCTATTCATGAAAATGTCTCAACTTTTAAACTTTGATATAACAGGTAACTATCCGTGCGATATGGTGGACTTCTCCGGGAGGCTGCAACACAATCAGTGGTACTCGCTTTACGTGCTCACGGAATCCGTCACTTGTATCCACATGGTCGTGGATGAATGTCTCAAGGTAAATCGAACTTTTCTTTATATAACGGAGCTGTATATATATATGGAAGCAATCGTTTCATCATTACACTCCCCCGACCTAAGCGCTCCTCTCCGAAAGAGGAGACCTAAACATATCCTTCATGACCCTGACGATCAGATGACTACTGACAACATACTCGTACCTAATACACCTACTACACAATCATACGCTACACACCATCTTTAACGGCGAAGACGAGGTCCCCGCTATCATAGGTCATCCGGACGTGGGCTCCATCCTCGGCCTCGGAGACGTACGGAACACTCACCATCCGACCCCCCCGTTATCCCAAACGTCGCCTAAGCCGAGGTTCGGCCTCAAAGGAGGCGCCCTTAGGCAGACCTGCCCTTAGTTTCTTCGGCCCTAGGGCTCAAAATTTCTTCTGGCAGAGCTTCTTTCCGAAGCACGCCAAACAGCCCGGTTACGCTGTGGCAACCAATACGGTTAGTACAGTTAATAGACAGTCCGAAAAAAAAAGAAAAAAAAATCATTATTTTCAACTCACCCAGCTACTATAGGCTAGGTTGAACGTCACGCTGAACAAGTGCGGTTTTTGTTTTTCTTATATATTACAAGTTAGCCCATGACGGCTATCTTACCTGGTGGTAAGTAATAGTAGTGAGCAAACCTGTTAGGGGTATGGTAAGCCCACACTTCTAATTGGTCTCTAGGCGACATCGTGCCGAAACGTTAAATAACTTGGCAGCACTTTTTTGTCGGTAACTGCCACGGTAGAAGTCTCCCACATGACCAAACTCGAGCTGGGAATCGAACCTAGGACCTCAGACTTTATAATGGGACAGCGAAGGCACTGCGCCACGGCGGTCGAATTCTAACGGCTTTGTGAGTAGTCTACCAAACCGCACTTGTTCAGCTATAAATATGGAGAATTACTTTACCGTAATCAAAACAGAGCTATGTGCGATAAATTAAATAATTAAAAATGGATACCACTCCAAAATGATAATGATGAAGATGACCACTCCAAAAAGGTAAAGTAAAACTCCCAACTGTCATGTCCTTAAACTCAGTCTCTGCGAAAGACAGGTATAAGATCCTATAATTTTTTTTATTTGTTATAAATTTCATATCTATTGAATAGCTATGAATAAATAAGGATGATAGTTTTGGCAGCTAGTACCATGACATCTTATGAATTGATTTTGAGATAAGTAAATTTTCAGGTGGAATCCATGCTGTTTTTCACAGCGAACTACGGGAGGAACGTTAGCCTAGCCGAGTTTGATGCTGTCCAACAACACTGCACATCCATGGTTAGAATTGTTATCTGATCCCGTCTCCCTACCAGTTTGACTGTGGTCTTTTTTTTAAAACTAATTTATCCGCAATCAACAGCGAACAATATTATTTTTACAAACATAATCTACGTTTTCTACATAAAGCCACAAAAGATTACCTAAATTTTACATAAGAGAAATTATATCAAAAGAATACAATTTAAAAAAATGTTATAATTACTAACAACCAAAAGATTACGATGTCTGTGTGTATGTGAGTGTGTGTGTGTGTGTGCGTGTGTGTGTGAGTGTGAGTAGGGACGTGTGAGTCAACTATTTCTTTTTTACGATGATGTTTTACTATTTCCATTTTTAACTTAATTTTTGACAAATGAAACCGATCAAACTCAGCATACTGTTGTACTTTGTGGGCACTAGCCGGTCAAAACCTCCCACCAGACTAAACTCGAACCCAGCACCTCCAACTTTTATATTGTGACGGCTCGTGCGCTGCGCCACTGAAGGCTTTAAAAACTCCTCCTCTATTGTTTTTGCAATTTGTATAGTTATAATCTGTGGTATGCCATAAAAAACGTGTTAATCTTAATGTACTATAGTGTAGTGTAATGTGTAGTACTAAGAACTTTTTTACTATTTTCAGATGCTAAAATACCTGAATATAACGTGGTTGAATAATACCGCGCATGCGATTCGCATGTCTTACAGAGACGTTGGCAAAGGGTAAATATATTATTTTCTGTTCAACTTTATAGTACAAATTATCTTCAACCTTTCGATGTGACAGGGTTCCTTTATTTTTAAGGATAGGCTTATGAAGGCCTTTTCCCATAATTTGTGTTTGAATGTAATGCATGTATGACCTTTTCTCAAAATGTCTTTTTAATTTGGGTCAGATTAGTCATTTAAAAATAAACTAGATAACCTACTATTTAATCTATAGCATGAACAGGGGCGTGTCCGTCGGTAATTTGGGTAGACGTGGGTAGTTTCGGGCAAAGAGACCAGATACTCTTGGTAGAACAGAATTACAATTATAAGTATCGTAATTTATAAAGAGCAGACTATACGCTCCACCAAGTACGACTATGCACTACCACGTCTCGACCACAGATCTGAACCGACCGAATGCCACTCTCTTGTCTGTCGTACATGATTTTGAAACTAGATGGCGCTGCTCTCTCATTGCCGTCAAATCGATGAGAACAAATATTTTTGTTTTCGCATCGCGTACCTACCGTGTATATGAAATGTAATAAAGGAATATTTAAATAAAAAATGTCTTTTTTTGACTTTGGCATTACAATACATTAAAAAAAACATATTTAATATATTATTTGCTAAAAACTAGTACTGCACGAGCCACCACACGGCACGATAATATCAACGAGTAAAACGTTTTTATGAACCGGTTGACAATTCAATTACAGTTTACAGCAATAGTACGAAGCAACGTTTTACAGTCTACTTTTTGGCTATGATGATGACACCGCTTAAGTATTACTTAAACAATACGGTACTTTATAATATTAATTCAAAAGGAAGATATTCCTCATGTCATCATAGTCATTATACTAATACGACGTCTCAGGTGTACGAAGTTGTAGTGAGTGTGATTTCAAAAAATGATAAAATGATTGGATAAATAAAAATAAAAAAAACCTGTAAAAATACTACCATTGTTTATAAGAACTGTAGAACTAACATTTTATGGGCCAATGGTCTGAAATAAGCAGATTTTATTTTATTTATTTATTTTCTAGTCAACAATCGAGAGTAGTAGAGAGTCGGTGAGCGACGCTCTCAAGTACAATATAATAAAATATAATTAGAACGACTTTAGGCCAAGTACGGTTGAGCTACTGTTGATAATCGGTAGAGAGATAATAAAGTACCAACGTAACATCGTGACCCTCTTGCAGCGTTTTGCATATCGTTTGGCCGCAAATCGTGTCGTGCTGTGGCTCTTGTAAAAACGATCTTATAATAAATTGAATGTTCTATCTTCATTTAGGTGGTTTAATATCTATGAGAAGAAATGGGACTTTTACGGAATCAGTAAGCTGTGTCGATTTATGCAACTCGTCAGGTTTCGTATGCAGGTAAATAGAACGTATGTGTGGATTTTTGAGGGCTCTCTACTTTAAGGGTGCAAATGGGATCGTATGGTTAGCTTCCACTGCCTATCTATCTGAAGCTGCGATAGCCTAGAGGTTAGGACGTCAGCCTCCTAATCAGAAGTCGGGGGTTCGATACTGGGCACGTCTAAGTTTTCGGAGTTATGTGCCTTTTTTTAGCAAATAAAATATCACTTGCTTCAATGGTGAAGGAAAACATCGTGAGGAAATGCATGCCTGAGAATTCTTTATAACGTTCTGAAAGGCGTGTGAAGTCTGCCAATCCGCACATGACCAGCGTGGTGGACTACGGCCAAACCCTTCTCATATTGAGCGGAGACCCGTGCTCTGTATTGAGCCGGCAATGGGTTGTTTATGATGATGATGATGATGATGTCTACCAGAAAACTGTACAATTTGGAAATTGTCCAATACTGCAGTTTTTTATTAGTTAATGACAAGCTAGCCAGCGGAAGCAGGATTCGAAAACAATAATAATCTCTTGTAATTATCTCCACACTCCACGTGGTATCTTTTCAGATCTGTCTAGGGTCTGAAGTTTAGGGTCCCGGGAACGATCTGTTAGACTGGTTATCTTGGTTCTGGTTTAAAAAGACGAATTTCCGAGTCGTAAAGTTATATAGTATACTTAAATAATTTATTTATTAATTACTGATTTATGAAATACGGATATGATAACCACGGATTAGCCATGTAGCGGCTGTGACGGTCAACATACGACTAACTCTATCTGGAACTCTCATGGAGATGGTCATGTGTGTGGGTGCTGATATGGCATATCGTGTCAGCACTAATCCATGCAGAGCCAGGGTCTGACGGATCGTCCGAGCAAGGAAATTTGGGAGTTAACAGTTTTTTTTTCCATCACAAGTAAGCCCTTGATGGCATTCTCACCTGATGGTAAGTGATGATGCAATCTTAGATGGTAGCGGGCTAACCTGTTAGGGGTATGGTAAATTCATACTACTAATTATTGGTTTCTACGCGACATCGTGCCGGAACGCTAAATTGCTTGGCGACACGTCTTTGTCGGTAGGGTGGTAACTAGCCACGGCCGAAGCCTCCCACCAGACAAAGTTTCTGAATTTTCTAAGGTCTTATCTGGTCTACCATGGCTTCGGACGTGCTATTTAGCACCCTTCCAATCAAGAAGCGGTTCCTATACAATACCTAATAGAGTTATAGTTTATAATATGGATTGAATTTTCAGTACGCGCTACGTTACTCCATAGAACAATCCATGGCGATGTTTGTCGCACTGACAGAAACGCCTTGCCTTTGCACCTACGTGTGCGATGATGACTTCAAGTGGGACTCCAAGGATCTCATCAACACCCCCTTCCGCTCACCCACTATCACCCTCTTCTATTTCTACCTGATGATGTCTCCCGAGGGACCTTATTACACCACACCACCGGAACAGTTTGAGGTACAGTTTTATACCATAAATGGTTTTTAGTACACCGGCAGGCTATTTTGGTACCCATGTAAAAAATAAATTAAGGCAACATTATTAAATCATTAATTAAAAAATACTAAATTGCTAGTCGTGTGAAATCTTCGAATAACTTGTGTATTTAATTTAAATATTTTGTTGTTAATTAATAAGCGCACTGCACAACGAAACGATATACACTGCGGCTGTACCTCACCTGCAGGGTCAATAAAAAAATACGACGGTGCCTCTATGTATCTACTAAATATGACATGCAAAATATTTAAAAGAACCATCTATACTGCGAAATTTTTCAAATCTCAATTTCAAATTCAAATAATCTTTATTCAAATAGTCATTTAAAAGTCAATAATTTACATAGTAGTAATTTGATTATGATAACTACATTTATGAACTTAAAACTAAAGATATGAGGGTTCCAAACGCGTCCCGGTCTAAGAAGAAGTCCACGACAAACTTAGCCGGGTAAATTTTCTTTTTGTAATCACCATCTCACATGCCACTTAAAATTAGATTAAGAGCTATCTTATTAGAGCAATATTTCATACCCATGCTTGTTTATCATTTACATAATCCTTTACACTATAGTAGGACTTTTCTACAAGCCTATTTTTATGCCTTGTAAGATTATTTGCATGTTTAGTTCGAAAAGCAAATTCTACGGAATGACAGGCAAAGGACGCTATGCGCAGTGGCATAAATATAGTGACATAATTCTCAAGGCCATTTATACTAGGAATATATGCAGGATACGTGCTTGCGACACGTAAGAGTTAAGCTCTGCTCTACTCGGTATAATGCTAGCTACGTGTAGTTAATATTATCTACTACACTTCGTTTTTAACGTTTAAATAGTCGTTAATGTTAGTAGGTAATTCAAATTCAAATTCAAAATAATCTTTATTGAAATAGTCCTTAAAAAGGCACTTTTGACGCGTCAATAATTTACATAGTAGTTATTTCGTGGTGATAACTATATTCGTAAACTTAAAACTAAAGCTATGAGGGTTCCAAACGCGCCCCGGTCTAAGAAGAAGCCCACAATAAACTTCGCTGGGGTTTTTTTTTCGTTATCACCATCTCACATAATGAAACACTGCTAAAAGGTGCTACAAGTTTATTTTTAATTTTGATGGTCAGTGCGTACAGACCATTTTTTCCTTGAATTTATCAATATTTTTATGAACATACATTAAATTTTCATATATAAATTGATATTACGAAAGTTCTACTTTCGCAAATCGCTTGACTTATTCCAAACTTATTAACTAGGAGGTTCATTAGATCACTAGCTTTATCATCCGATCATTCGATGAAGCCAGTGATCTGACGAACTTGATCGAAGAAAACGGTAAGTAAAAACTTCCGGTGAGATAACCGAATTCCTTGGGGTATTACCGGTTTATGTTGGATTCATAGCCAACTTGAATTCCGTCAGTGGCTTCCCCCAGTACCACGAAGAGGGTATGGGGGTTGAGAACTTAATTAAATAGTTCTGTGCTCCTTTCACTTTTGCTGTCCTAATCTCAATCTAATATACTTCATTAATGATTTTATCTCGAAACAGATTGTTATCCAACGGCTGTTCCGGGAAATGCTGTACCGCTGCCACTTCATACCGCAAGTGCATCCGAAGATCATGACCGGTCTCGTTTTCGATAAGGAGTTGTTCTTAACTTCCATCGGTGACAGTTATTTCGATGTTTCTCTCATAATCATTACCATTAACATTATGACAATTAATATCAATATCACTATCACAATCACAATCACTATGACTATTACAATCACATTCACTATTACAAGCGCTATCTCTATCACAATCGCTATCACTACCGCTACCACAATTGCTATCACAATCACAATCGCTATCACAATCGTTAACACATTCGATATCATAATCGCTATCATAATCGCTATCACAATCGCTATCACAATCGCTATCACAATCGCAATCACAATCACAATCGCTATCACTATCATAAACGCTATCACAATTGCTATCATAATCGCTATCACAATCGCTATCAGAATCGCAATCACAATCACTATCACTTTCAAAATCGCTATCACAAGCGCTTTCACAATCGCTATAACAATCACTATCACATTCACTATTACAATCGCTATCACTATCGCTATCTCAATCGCTATCACTATCACTATCACAATCGCTATCACAATCACAAACACAATCGCTATCACTATCGCTATCACAATCACAATCACTAGCACAATAGCTACATAGATTCATATAAAGCTTTTACGTGCCTTGTTTACCTATTTTTAATAAAATAAACATTTTAGGTCTTATGGAGCCAAATGTTGTGGATTACAGAGAAAGATTATTAAAGGCATATAGGAAATCGATTATACCGCTTATTGCGTACATGCATGAATATGATTGCTATAGAGACATTTATGTTTTGGATATAGAAGAATACGTTGAGTAAGTGATTAATTTTACTTTAAGAATATTTTCTGCCTTAATAACTATCTATAATTGAATTAGCGATAGAATAACCTTTTGTTTTTTGAACCTTTCCATTCGCGTAAAGAAAATTATATCTTTGAATTTTTGTATTCCTAAATCTCAGCTGAAGCCAGACTTAGAGGTAGTAAAGTATACGAGTATTTTAGGTATAAGTAATTGGATAAAAATCAAACTTTAATAATCTCAAATTTAAATTTAGTCCTGAATGTAACATTTTTTGCGTGGCCGATAGAAATTTTCTTAACGCAAACGCATATACTATTAGCTTTATTCTGCAATCTCTTTTTTTTATTGCGGGTCAGGGACTCATATAAAACCTTATAATTTAAATTCAAAAAAAATATTAAAAGTAGAGTTAATAAAAATGAAAAAAATTAACTTAATAGATATAAAATAATTTAAAATAATTCCTGAGTTATCCTATGTTATGTTTGCCACGGTCGAGTGCATCAGTGTTCCCGTGACCCAGCCACCAGGCGACGCGAAGGAGCATCGCTGGGTTTTAGTGGGTATTCTGGTCGCCAGACTGGCCGCCGGGGAGTCCCACATACTTCGCCAGAATGAAATGCTTTAGTTTTTCTTACACACAATAAACACCTGGAAAGAATTTTAACGACATATAATGTATATCTTTTAAAGTTGATTTATAGAAGGCCTTTAAAATATGGAATTAAATCGGAACAGTTGTGCAGTGTTTTGTCATACATCTACTGGCATACCTTTGAAATGTCAAATGCGCGACAAAAAACGCATAACTATTCCGACGTTATACCACTTCATTTGTAAGCCCCAAACGCTGGCTTACCCATAGGACAGAATGGAGCCTGATTGTAACTAAAGAATTTTATTACGTGGAACTTTTTAGGGCATTCCGTGAAGAGAAGCATTCGGCAGCTGAAACGCGTGAAGAAGTCCAAATGCATTACGACGCAAAAATCGATTTGATCTGGCGCCTTCCTCAATACATTAATATTGGGCCGTTTGCTATCAATGTCGACACGTTGAAGGTTATTTCCAGTTATAATAACCGTCATACTAATAAACGTTGCATAATATCGGAACCGTTGTGGAGTGTTTGTCAAACTTTAACAGATAGTAAGTTTGGAACGTTAGAGTGTGACAAAACACTGCATAACTATGCGACGTTTATATAACCTTTTTTTTCTTTGATCAAAACTAATCATTTTCAGAAACAATCCCATGCCCATCTTCAGTATAATAGATAGCTTTTTTAAATAGTTTATATTGTTTTAAATAGTTTTGTAAATATATAGATATTTACGTATTTTAATGATCATCGCTTTAATAGTCAAGTCAAATCGCGTGAAATAATTAAAACAAGGAAACAAATTCAGTATTATTGGAATGGAGTTAATTACGGCAGGCTTGGAGGAGATAGGGATTTTGCTGCGCGATCAAACTGAAAAAATGTGATAGTAAACCCGTAAGAAAAAGTCCGTGGAATAAAACCGTTAAATGAGACGTGCGCAGGCGCGACAGTCGTATACACAAGCCAGTAGTGTATAATACCTTTCTCTTTCTTCCTCTTTAATTATTTCTATTTCTTTGTAATTTTATGTTGTCAAACAAAAATAAAGAGACATATTTTGTTATTTTAGTTGATAATTTGAATTACGATTTATTTTTATTATACGTAAGTTATTATTTCCTAAAATACTGAATTTCCTAAATACTTTCCTGTTCTTAAATAAAAACTAACCAGCAAAATTTAAGAGAAAAATCAAGAAAACCTACATAAAATTGAGCACGATTTTTTTTTTTTGCAAATTGTGTCGATTCTACATTAGCCGAAGGAACTTCATTCCTACATGGTCCCACGACACCACATCTTTATTTATTATATAAAGTAAAGATATTAATCTCTCATTAAGTATTAGGACACACGTTATCTAATTCGTCATAATTAAGAGTACTTGCATTTTTTTCATAGGTTACTAGACATAACCTTGCAAGAACGACTTTTTTTAATACGTACCTATGTTAAAATAAAATGTCAAGTCAGTAATGAAAGGTTAACTCTTTTGCCGCATGATGCTTTGTTAACGTTTTATCAATAACCTAGTCGATTCACAGTAAGAGTAAGGTATAAATCGATTGTTTCCATTGCATTCCAGCAAACGCTGGTGACAAAACGTTCGGACATAATAAAAGCTTTATTAACAATGTGGGCCGAAGAAGTGCGCCTCGTTGTGGACGATGTCCTCCAAGCTTACAAAAACATCATGAGGAAACTAGGAGAGAAACCAAACTCTATAGAACACGTCTTTGAAATCAGGGAATGGATGGAATCCATACCTTTTGCTTTAAAGACGCAAGAGGATATAATGAAAAAAGTCAACACAGTAAGCTCCTATGGTATTTTATCGTAGTTTCTATGGGCTCAAATCGAATATTCGGGATTAGAACACTAGATTTCTCTAGAGAGACTTAAACCATTATCTGTCCAAAGTTCTAGAACACACTTTGTATCACAGGCCAATCGTAGTCACACACAATCACATTTAATCACTTTGGAATTGCCTCAAAACCAAGTGACTCCAACCACGAAGCACACTTACCTTTATACCATTTATCTTAGGCAAAGAACCTTTGTACGGAAATCATAAAAATGGGAAGGTTCCAAAAATATTAAGAGGAAAAAGATTGTGACATAACGTCACAAGTCCATTTTAGAAAGAGTATTCCAACTTAATGTAACTTTAGTTGAGCAAATCGGAAACAAAACTATCTATTCGTGTTAATATGAATTTAAGCCTCAGACCGTCCACCCAGGTTAGAACAGCGTGGATAGTCCATCCACGCTGTTCTAACAGACCATCTATCCTCTGACTCCCTCTTTTCTATGAGTCACAAGATTTATGCCAGTACAGGAAAATATTAAGAGGCTTAGGTCAAAAAGGATTTGACTATTATTATTGCATATGAGTCTTTAAAACGGGAACCGGTGGCTGAACATGTTCCCCGAAACAGGATGTTCTAGCTCCGAACGGGGGAAATGTCTGAGACGACCTTTAGACCCATAGTTGAACATGACCAATGAACCATTATTATGACTAAGTGCTCTTTTATTTCCATTAGGATTATGAAGTGCTGGACGTATTCTTCTTTCCTCTTGAAAATGAAGATTTTAGAGCTCTATGGGAAGCTGTTGGATGGCCGTTGAATATAACGAAACAGGTTGGAACAAAATATGTGTTTATAAAATATTTTTATTCGCAATTTATTACCACATTTCTATGACAAGAATATTCCGTACAAATTAACAGTCGCGGAAATCGATTTTGCAACGTAAGTGAAGATAAAAGGGTAATAGCAAATATGATTCATGCTTGTGTTCGTAAGAAATCTTAGAATGGCTTAATGATTAGTGATTAATAAATTCTAATAAAGCGTTAAGCTTAAAAATGTATTCGACAACATAAGAATATCAAATTTAAATCAAAAACGGTCTAAATCCCAGATTTTCACTCAGCACACGCTAAATGATATTAAAAGAACTATACAGAAAAACTGTTTTAATTTTTTAACCTTGTCGTATTTAGGTAGTAGTTACAACAGATTACCTTGAAGAGGAACAAGAGAAGTTCTGGAAGCTTCATCAGCAAGATGAGCAGACTCTGTTCGATAAAATTGATATGTTCACCGCTCAATGCATGGCGCTTACTTTGCAAAGTGACTTTGGAAAGGTAACATACTAAACTATTGGTCTTTCTGGTTTTAATAGACTTACTTATAAATGCAATCAAATCGAAAATTTCGATGAATGGATGTTTGCTAATTAAGAAAAAGAACGCAACGTATATACGGTTAACGGAAGAACTATAGTCGTTCTACATTCAATTTAGATTAAATTTGTCACAAAGATAGATCATCCCAGCAAAATGAACATGTCTTGTTGGATACAAATGATTTGTATTTTTTTTGCAATATGGTACCTTACTTTGATTGGGCAGTCAGCTCTCATATATGCACACAAAAATTGATACGCGAACGCGCGAACGAAATTTGTCAAATTTTCGAAATTTCCTGTGTATTTATGAGACAAAACATCTCGTATTATGAAATGTGCACTAGAATATATCTGCATCTAAAAATACGCGATGACTCTTAATGATGTCTTAGGTACGCTTGCCTAGAAGATGCCAGATGGTTAAAAGGTGTTTTACCACACATTATAATTGTCATAATTTACCTACAGGTCCACGAAATAGCCAACGACATAAAAAAAGCTTGGAAGGGTATGAAGGATTCTCAAGACTGGGGCCGCATCCTCAATCAGAGACAGAAGCTGTTTGGTCAACCAGTGGTGCCTTTCGCTGATCTTAACCGATTGGTGAAAGAGTTTGAGCCTTACAGGAATTTGTGGGTCACTGCTTCTGGTATGCAACTTCGCTATTTTTGACTAGAATAAAACTTTTGTACGGTAATTAACGTGAAAATAGAAGTTAGTCTCTTAAAAATCCCAATAAAATTAGCACCTTTTTCACTGACAACACAATAACACTGCTCCAATCCAATCCATATTGTTTAAATGTTAAGTTACATGTTTTTTCAGATTTCCTGAAATCAAAGGAGGTTTGGTTCGACAACCCCCTCATGTACGTGGACGCGGACACAATAGAGCCGACGATCAACGAATATTACAAAACCATTATAAAGTGTATACGCACTTTTGCCGACTTGCCGAAAGTACAACACGTTGCACTAACAATAAGGGTGATTATATTTATTTCGGGTCTTAGGATTTTATCGTTATCACCATCACTACCACTACCATCTTTATCATCATCATCATCATCATCATCAGTAGATGTTAATCTTATGTATGATTACTACATTCCACGGTAATGCGCCGCTCGTGTACAGCTGCTCTCTGAGACTCCACTGGTGTCATCTGTCCTCACCTAGTGTGGGGTCTACCAAGTCTACGCTTTCCCATTGCGGGGTCACTGTGAGCATCTTGGAACCCCAAGTCCACCTCAATTGCTACTTTAGCTCATTGAGCTCTATTGGTAAATCTGGTTCTTCAAGAGATGTCCCCATTTTATATTTATATGCCGTAGAAAATCACTTATCACCGGTATGTGAGCTTTTTATGATGCCTATACTAAGGTAAAACATTCATCATCATTCTCGAAAAAGAGTAAGAATCGGTGCAGATCTTTAAGAATTTTCAGTGGATTTCCGGCTCGAGTCTAGTTTGATGGGAGACTTTGGCTTTTGGCTTTACACCACCCACATTACTATTAGCTACTATCAATGTTATGACCAAGATAATTTGCAGGACGACATGGATGAATTTAGACCACTAATACCAGTGATACAGGCTGTCAGAAATCCTGGAATGAAAGAACGCCATTGGAATGAGTTTATGGAGAAAGCTGGTGAGATTAAAACACATTTTAGTCATCATCGAAACTAACTAACTAACTGTTGAGTTTGTCTAATTATCTAGTTAAGGGCTAAAAACATATATATATCATAGATCAGCACTTAATTGTTCAATATTCCTGAATCCAGTGATGATACATTTTTGCAGACATACTTATAAATAAAACTTTAACTAACCAACAAAGGTTAAAGATTAATTAAGACAAAACTACAAGGTCAAGTGCAGATTGGTAGACTCCACTCGCCTTTCAGGAAATTATGGAAAACTTCACTTTAATTAAATTAAAAACGCACATAACTCCTTGAATTCAAAGGAGCGTGGCTGGGATAAAACTCGATTCCTCCAAAGGCTTCACCTGATCAACAAGTTAAACATAAACTTACTTTATAGGAATAACAGTGACGATGAACGATAAACAAACTTTCGCAATGTGCCTGAAGCAAGGGGTGGATAAGCACGCGGAGCTGATAGCCGAGATCGGAGAGCTGGCGAGTAAGGAGTATGTAATCGAACAGTCGTTGGACAAGATGCTCAACGACTGGGCCACCAGAACCATGGAAGTAACTCCTTATAAGAATACTGGTTAGTTTTGCCTTAATAGACGATTGTTTAGGTGTGAACATCGCGGTACATTTGCCAACTTCAATTAATAATAACTCTATACGTCTAAATTATACACAGCTGGACTCTGTACATCAAATCAAATCAAAAATAGCTTTATTCATCTATGAATCGTTCATATATATCACATTTTTCATTATTTCTATTCGTGAAGTGGTGGTGATAACTACGCTCACCAACTTAAAACTAAAGCTAAGAGGGTTCAAATCGCGCCCAGGTCTAAGAAGAAATCCACAACAAACTTAACCAGGATTTTTTTTTTATTACCATCTCACATAATCAATAATAAATTATGGTACCTCTGGAGATAGAGCTTTTCACACACAAGCTATTTATATGATTTTTCTACAAGCTTTCGTTTTATAAGAACTTTGAACTTATTGGTAGATATCTCCAAGATATCAATTGGTAATTTTTTATAAACTAAAATATGATTACCTTTGAATGACAAACTGTAGTCTTAAAATTATTAGTAGAAACAGAAGTAGTGAATGAATAATTAATATGTTGTACATCTTATTTATTAGAGGTGAACTTGCAAAGGAGCTATTTTGTCATACTTTATAGTACATCTTATAGATGAATCACAAAGTATGAATTCGAGACTAACAATTGTTGGTTTGACCTCGGATTTCCAAAGGAAAATCAGGACCATGTGATCCATGCATATATATGCTAATTTATAGACGAAAAAGTCATAAATATTACATAATATTTTTTTATTTGGGACTTCTTTGCTTTACTCTAGTTCTTTTAATCTTTATTACTTCGACGAACATCATAGTATTACTGACCGAATCACATTTCTGTATTATAAAACAGGTACCTTTATTATGAAGATAGCTGACGAAACTCTTCAGCTGCTAGATGAGCATCTCCTTGCAACCCAACAACTGGGTTTCAGTCCCTTCAAAGCGGCATTCGAGCTTCGCATTCAAGAGTGGGATGACAAAATACGCCTTACACAAAAAGTTGTTGAAGAATGGATGGAGTGTCAAAAGTAATTTATTATCATCACCATGTTCGACCCAAACTCAATAATTAGTGATCTATAAGAGTTGTATGGCAAATCTTTAAATTTGACCTTGAATTTGGGGACATTTCGTCTGTGGCAACATGTTTTATCGTGGTAGATGTAACTAAAGCCGCAATAGTTTCATTCATCATGATCAACCCATTGCCGGCTCACCACAGATCACGGGGCTCCTCTAAATATAAAAAGGGTTTGGCCATAGTCCACCACGCTGGTCATGTGCGGATTGGCAGACTATACACGCCTTTGAGAACATTTTTTAGAACTCTTATGTGCATACATGAGAGTTCTACATAATGTTTCCATAAGGTTTCGTCACGATGTTTTCCACCACCGTTGAAGCAAGTGATATTTTATTGGCTTAAAACGCACATAACTCCCAAAAGTTATAGGTGTGTGCCCGGGATCGGACCCCCGACCGAATGACTGCTCACAGAAATGTATTTTACTTACAAATTTCAATAGATTAGTTCAACTCCATTAATTTAAACACGACATTAAAATAGATTATTACTAATGGATGGATCTTTTGTCTTTTTGAAATTGACTACTCAAACTTCGCCAAAACGATTATGGTAATCAGATCAGTCACTGAGATTGACTCTGAACCGTAGTGTTTATTTCCACAAAAAAAAAAAAAACAAAAGATGGTCCACAAATTAAGGTTCAATAATGAATAAGTATTTATGTACATATGATTTTTATGATAAACAAGATAGATTAGATAGGCAGCCATTTGTTATAATATTTTATATACACCAAAAGTAATCCGGTGACGGCATCTCACCTGATGGTAAGTGGTGATGCGGTCTAAGATGGTAGCGGGCTAACCTGTTAGGGGTATGGTAAGCCCATACACCAAATTGGTTTCTACGCGACAGTGTGCCGAACGCTAAATCGCTTGGCTACACGTCTTAGTCGGTAGGGTGGTAACTAGCCACTGCCGATGCCTCCCAGTAGACCAGACTCGAGCCAGGAATCGAAACCAGGACCTCCAACTTTATAATGCGTCACGGAGATCGCAGTGTAAAAAAAAAGCCATAGGTAAAACAACATGTCTTCAAATTTGAACATGACATACTGTGCCGACTCCAGATATCAGGGAAATCTGACTCCAAAAATCAACTTCCATTACAGGGAATGGATGTATTTAGAGCCCATCTTCACATCAGAAGACATATCACGGCAACTACCACTGGAAGCTAAGAAATACGGCACTATGGAAAGAATATGGAGGAGAATTATGTCTGCGGCGCAAGTTTGCCCAAAGGTATCGTCAGTTATTTGTAGATATTAATTACCAAGTTTACCAAGAATGAGACTAGAAGCTGTGACAGCCTAGTGGTTAGGACATCTGCCTCCTAATCAGAGAACGGGGGTTCGAACTCGGCACGCAAAAGATAGACTTTTCGGAGTTAAGTGCGTTTTTAAACAATCAAAATATGACTGATAATGAATAGGATTGGCAGTTTTCACACGCCTTTGAGAAAAATATGGAGAACTCTCAGGCATGCAGGTTTCCTCACGATGTTATGATTCGCCGATGAAGCAAGTAATATTTTAATGGCTTAAAAACGCACATAACTCCGAAAAGTTATAGGTGCGTGCCCTGGTTCGAACCCCCGTCCTCTCCTCTAGGCTATCACAGCTACCCTGTAAAGTTCATTTAACTTAATTTTCTTAGTTTTGTATTCAATACCCTCACAATAATCTTCACGGCAATATGAAAAGTTACTTTGTATCGTATTATTGAAATAAATAATATAGGTGTTCACACAAAAGGAGATAAATACCAAATCGTGTCAGCTTTCTTGGGCAAAGTTTCATAGATATTTGTATAAAAGATTTTACTTGACAAAATTGTGAACAGAAGTAGGAATGCTGAAGACTGACGCCGACCATTTTTTATGCCGTGAGAATGCTTCAAATACCCATTTGAGTAGAAATTCCACGCGGCTTTTATTTCGCGCATCATCTGACATTGTCTTATATTTAAGTGTAATAATAACTTATAACTAGCGGACCCGACAAACGTTGTTCTGTATACATTTTAATAACAAATTATCGTTAAAAAATGAATTTTATATTTGAATAAAAACTATTCTCGAATCCACTTGAAGTCACACAAAAAATTTGATCATAATTGGGACAGTCATTTAGGCGGAGTTCAGTGACATACACAGAAGAAATAATAAGAAATATAAAGATATTCGTATAAGCCATCACTTTCCACAGATAATGGTGATATGCCCAGACAGCAGACTCCTGGACAGTCTGATAGAAGCTCGTCATCTCCTAGCAGTGGTGTCCCGTGGGCTGAATGAATACATGGAGCTAAAGCGGCTCCGTTTCCCGCGATTCTTCTTCCTCAGCGATGATGAGCTTCTGGAGATTTTGTCGCAGTCCCGAAACCCCAAAGCTGTACAACCTCATCTCAGAAAATGCTTTGAGAACATTGCCAAGGTCATTAACCCTTCAACGTTTTACCACAGAACTTCGAGGAATCGTGAGCGCTGGCACCCTTACGTGGTTAAAATCCAACCTACTCGGACGAAGCGATTTGAACAACGTTTCTGAATCGAACCGCTAAGGTGTGGAACTCTCTTCCAGCATCTGTGTTTCCAGCCACGTTTAACATTAGTTCCTTCAAGGGAAGGGTGAATAGGCATTTTCTAGGTAAGCGCGCTCCAACCTAGACCTCATCAGTGCCTTTGGTACTGATTGTCGTCAAGCGCAAACCTATCTCAAAAAAAAAAAAAAAATTAAGAATTCAAATATGCTTGATTCTTTTGTTGCTATTTTCCATAACAATCTAACAACTACTTACGACTTATTTATTTTTATTGTTTTTGTACCAAAATTTGTGACGCATTATAAAGTTGGAGGTCCTGGGTTAGATTCCCGGCACGAGTTTTGTCTGGTGGGAGGCTAGTTAACACAACAAAGATGTGTCGCCAAGCGATTTAGCGTTCCGGTGTCATGTCTCGTAGAAACTAATTAAGAGTGTGGGTGTACCATACTCCTAACAGGTTAGCCCGTCCTAGACTGCATCTTCACTTACCACCAGGTTATACAGCCGTCAAGGGCTTACTTGTAGTGTGTTAAAAAAAATATATATTAGACATATACTAAGTAAAGCCTATCTCTATAAGAGATCTCTTCCAGCTACCCTCAATACATTATCATGTCCATCGACTTGTTAACATCTCACTGCTAGGCACAACAAACCAGCGTTGGATACGAGGATCTGTCCAACACCCAGAAGTTGCTCGTTGCCTCGAGCACAGGGTGCGTCTTCCAGCTCGAGGCACGAGGCTCGAGGACCTAACTCCTGGGGCGTCTTATGGCGTTCAATTGGGGGGCATCTGATATTGCCCCCGAGTTGGCACCGTCCTAAGGACGGACTCTGCCGGCCTGGTTGCGGTTGTGTGCGCGAGCGAAACCCGTGACCCGGCCACCAGGCGGCGGGAAAGGATTTGCACCGTTGGGGTTTAGTCAGTAAGAGTCTGACATAACCGCCGCGTCTCCTCGGACGCGGGGTATCCATGAGGATTACCCACGTTAAAAAAAAAAAAGGCACAACAAACCAACCAGGTTTAAAAGCACAGGCTCATCACCTATCTCCAATGCATTTTGGTGGGCGTTATTCAGGATCATCCTACTAATTGGTGTCTACTCCGCAACAAAGCTGACCGCAGCATATCTTTCTGGCGTAAAAAAAGCTTCGGCTGAAGCCTCCCACCAGACCACTCACGCTGAAAATCTAACCTTTTTTTTGACGCTGTTTCCGTACGTTTACGCATCCCCTGCGTAAGTGAGGCAGGCTTATACTTGGGCAGTTATCAGCACCGGTTTCGACGGGGTATGTGGGGAGGACACCCCGGTGGCCAGATTGGTAACCACAGAATACCCACTAAAACCCAGCGATGCTCCTTCGCGTCGCCTGATGGCTGGGTCACAGTTACGCTCGCGCACTCGTTCGCAAACGCTGAAAATCGAATCTAGGACCTCATAAGCGACAACGCACACACTGCGCCACGGAGATATTCAAAATTCAAATCACGAATTTCCGTGATAATTATTTCATTAAGTACAAATAATTAAATGCAATACGAATCGCTAGCTCCCTATGAAACCAAGTTTCAGCAATTCATCCGCGTTTCTAAGCTATAGTGAAATGCAAATGTATTATTTGGTAGCCGGAAAATGTTAGTTCGCAATTTCGGAACTATCAGAATATTGCATTAATAATTGGATACCCAGTATGTTAGCTTGGATAAACTTAACGATACAGACCGATCTAAGATTGCCGAAGTTTGCCGGCTATTTAATTAAGTGCAGGCTAACTATGACGTGCTAAAGGGCTTATACCTTCATACACACAATTCATACAATAAGAAAGAAGATTTATAAAGCTAAACCCTTAATACAGAAAAGACAAATGGTATGAATAGTTTCAAGTGAGACATTTTTCAACCGATCAATCGATTAAAAACTTTATTAAAATATTCTTCTTCTTCTTTGTCGTTACACTCTTGACAGAGTGGTCGTGGTCATCATGAAGCAGTGTCTTTGAGGACAGATGTTATACGCCTCACGAGCATCCGCCACTCTTCTCGGCTGGCCGAAAGCCTGGTGCACTCGTGTATAGGACCGCCCACAGCAGACTTTATCTGATCGGTACATCGCATGGGTGACCTTCCTCGACCTCTAGTGCCCTCCACCTTTATTCACATAATTGCCTTTAAAAGGCACTTTATGCGTTAATAACTTGTATTGAGTTGATGGTAACAAATACATTCGTTAATTTACAACCGAAGCTGTGAGGGTTACAAACGCACTCTGCTCTAACAAGCCCACAACAAGTTTAGCCGGGTAAGTATTCGTTAAAATCGGCAAAACCGCGTTAAATCTACGTTAACGACCTCCGTGGCACAGCGCACGCACTGTCGTATTATAAAGTTGGAGGTCCTGGGTTCGATTCCCCGTTCGAATCTGGTTTGGTGGGAGGCTGCGGCCGTGGCTAGTCACCACCCTATCGACAAGCCAAGCGATTTAGCCTTACGGCACGATGTCGCGTAGAAACCTATTAGGATTGTTTCTACCATACCCTTAACAGGTTAGCCCGCTACCATCCTAGACAGCATCATCATTTACCACCAGGCGAGATAGCCGTCAAGGGCTAACTTGTGGTGGATAAAAAAAATGTGGAAATAGTATAATCCAATTCAGTATAAGACTAAGCTATAACTGCCAATGCCACTTTTTTCCACTCTTACTAATAAACGATGAATAGCGGGAATTGGCAACTATGCACTGAAAAAGAACAAAGTATCCGTCAAATGAGAATTTAACTTGAATAAGTATGTTAATTTCGACTCCAACAAGAAAATTATAGTATCTATAATCCACACATGTTACTAGCGATAAGTTCAAAAAGATAAAAATATTCTAAGTGAAGATAATCATTATGGAATATCACATGGTATTGCATTGAAATGTTAAATTGCATAATTTTACTATGTTAAAACAAATATAAAGTTAACTTAATTGCTAGATACAAAATTTCCAATATGCACATTTGTAGTCTAGTGATCAAATAAAAATATGTTTAAACAGGTCACTTTCGAACCTGATCTGAAGATAACGCAGATGCATTCCAGCGAGGGGGAGATTGTGGATCTCAAGTACAAATTTTACCCATCATCCAATGTGGAACAATGGCTCTTGCTGCTGGAAGATACTATGCGACATACCAGTTAGTGGAGAAGATTCATCATCATCATCATGATCAACCCATTACTGGCTCACTACAGAGCACGAGTCTCCTCTCAATATGAGAAGGGTTTGGCCATAGTCCACCACGCTGGCCTTGTGCGGATTGGCAGACTTCCCACGCCTTTGAGAACATTATGGAGAGCTCTCAGGCGTGCAGGTTTCCTCACGATGTTTTCCTTCACTGTTGAACCAAGTGATATTTTAAATTATTAAAAACGCACATAACTCCGAAAAGTTTGCGTGTGAAGCCGGATTGGTGCGTGCCCGGATTCGAACCGCCGACCTCTAATTAGGAGGCTGGCGCCCTAACCACTAGGCTATCACCGCTTTTTTAGTAGAGAAGATTATTGCGTACTAAATAGTATTAGATCTAATGGTAATCTTTTGGTTTTTCTGCTTACACAATCATTTATACTTTTTAACTGCTTACTTTCGTATTAAATAATATAGAGGATGAACAGGGGCGTGTCGGTCGGTAATTTGGGTAGACGTGGGTAGTTTCGGACAGAGAGACCAGATGCTCTTGGTAGAACAGAATAACAATTCTAAGTATCGTAATTTATAAAGAGTCCACCAAGTACGACTATGCACTACCGCGTTTCGACCACCGATCAATGCAATGATTGAACTATTTTACAATCGTTAACTTAAAAGTAGCTAGGAGGGTTCCAAACTCGCCCGGGTCTAAGATGACAACTAACTTATCCGGTTTTTTTGCTACCACAATCTCACATATTCTTCTATTAGTCAATATTTTTTTTATCGTTTATGAAATCATTAATATATGTTATATAAAGTCTCGAATGTCCGATTATGAAAATAAAGCACGTCGCGCAAATCTGTTATGTGGCGTTAAATTACCAAATAAAATTTCTGGGATGTCTCTCAATAAGTTCAAAGTTCATATAAAACGTAAGCTTGTAGAAAAGTCCTGCTATAGTGTAAAGGATTATGTAAATGATAAACATAGGTATGAAATATTGCTCTAATAAGATAGTTCTTTATCCGATTTTATGTGGCATGTGAGATAGTGGTAACAAAAAGAAAATTTATCTGGCTAAGTTAGTTGGGCTTCATCTTAGGCCGGGGCGCGTTTGGAACCCTCATAGCTTTAGTTTTAAGTTTACGAATGTAGTTATCACCATCAAATCACTACTATGTAAATTATTGACGCGTCAAAAGTGCCTTTTAAAGGACTATTTTAATAAAGATTATTTATAAACTTCATGATTACATACATGATTGTATTACTCACTAGACCGACAAAGACGTGTCGCCAAGCGATTTAGCGTTCCGGCACGATGTCGCGTAGAAACCAATTAGGAGTGTGCTTACCATACCCTTACAGGTTAGCCCGCTACCATCCTAGACTGTATCATCACTTATCACCAGGTGAGATAACCGTCAAGGGCTAACTTGTAGTGTATTAAAAAAAAGACCATTCATGTGTGATGTGTTCCTTTAGTTCGTCTAACACTAGTAGCAGCGATGGACGAAATATACACAATGAAACGTGCTGAGTGGGTGCTGCGTTGGCCAGGTCAAGTCGTCATAGCGGGGTCGCAAACCGCCTGGACTGCTGGAGTCGAAAACGCCATCTCCGAGTACCAGATGGACGTATTTTACGAAGAAAATTTGCAACAGGTTGAATGAAGTTACTAACTTATTATATACTAGCTGACCCAGGCAAACGTTTTGCCATATAAATTATTTCTAGGAAATTTCTAGTGTAGAAAAAAAATAACTAAGTTTAATTTAAGGAATTCACAATAAAGACGATAATTGTTCAGTTATCGAGCGGGATGACAAATGATTAAATTACTAAAATGACTATTAAAAAATAAAAAATAAAATTTGGGGTGGACACCCCTTATCACTTAGGGGTTTGAAAAATAGATAGTAGCTGATTCTCAGACTTACTGAACATGCATTAAAAATTTCATAACAATCGGTCGAACCGTTTCGGAGGTGTATGGGAACAAACATTGCGACACGAGAATTTTATATATTACTAGTTGACCCGGCAAACGTTGTTTTGCCATAAATTATTTCTAATTTTAGACGAATTAGAGTGAAAAACATTCACAAATAGACGAAAATTGTTCAGTTTTCGACCGGAGAGGAAATATGATTAAATTACTAAAATGGCTATTAAAAAATAAGGGTTGATCGTAGAAGGGTGAAATTGAGGATTGTATGTATTTTTGTATGTTGTATCATAAAAAAATAGAAATTAAAAATAAAAAATTAAATTTAGGGGTGGACTACCCCTAACATTTAAGGGGATGAAAAATAGATGTTGGCCGATTCTCATAGATACCGGATAAGCCCAAAAAATTTCATCAAAATCGGTCAAGCGGTTTCGGAGGAGTATGGCAACGAAAACTGTGACACGAGAATTTTATATATTAGATAATATATTATTAATATTTTTAGTTGCTTAAAAATTTAACCTTCTGTATTTAACCTTTTATTTTTCTATTTATAATTTTACACCCCATCCTCGCTTTACTGCCTAGAATATTAGCGATAAGGCCGCCTATTGCACCTATTTTCTTTTCTGTGTGTGTGTTGTTTCTTTTTTCTTTTTGTATGGTGTGCAATAAAGTCTATTTCATTCATTCATTAACTTAGATAACATTACCCCTTTATTGTCGTGGTGGAAAAGCTTTATGGCGTCCTCCGTAGATTGGGAAGGACGAAGGTTTTGTGGGATTCCCCCCCCCCTCCGGTGGGGTATACCTAAACTAAAGACCACCACCATACTATACTTCTTGGGTGAGATAACCTTACCCTAAATGAGCATCTTGGGATCTGTAACATTAAAATGCCAGACTCCCATCTTACTTCACATTCGAGAACTAAAAGGTGAATCCATCATGGTCTCAATTATAACATATATTCTATAGATTTACTCGTTACATTAATTATTCTTACTGGATATAGATGGAGGGTTAAAGATAAAAATATGTTTTTGGGTTGCGGGATTTTTTGTATATTTGTGATTGGATGTAGTTTTTTTGGAGTGTTTGTTTTTTGGAGTGAGTGTTTTTAGGTCTAAACTTCTTTGTTCTGGTAAAATTTCTTTTTTATAATGAATAGAAGCAGGCGTTACGGAAGTCGGAAGTCCATGATAAACAATAAACAGCAAGCATAATTTGCTATATTCCGCCAACAACCGGGAGATTTGTATAAAGAAAAGTACTTTACTTTTCGCGCTTGTGAAGTCAACATCTCCTGAGGATGATCCGGTGTCGGGTCGAAACGTGCGTAGAGGTTCTAGTGGAAGATTTTGTGTGGTGTTATATTATACAAATCTCCCGGTTGTTGGCGGAATATAGCAAATTATGCTTGCTGTTTATTGTTTAAAAAATTTTTTGTATATATAACATTTGTTAATTCTTCTTCTTCTTGTGGCCATCAGTTGGACAGTCTGCGGGCGTTGGTGAAGGGAGAACTGACTTACTTCCAACGGGAGGTGCTGTGTGCTCTGATTGTAATAGAAGTGCATGCTAGAGATGTGACGAGGACGCTGGTTGATGAAAATGTCAAGAATGTTTCGGACTTTCAGTGGATCTGTCAACTAAGGTATTATCGATACAATAAACAATTTGTCTGGTGGGAGGCTTCGGCCGTGGCTAGTTACCACCCTACTGACAAAGACGTGTCGCCAAGCGATTTAGCGTTCCGGCACGATGTCGTGTAGAAACCAATTAGGAGTATGAGTTTACCATACCCCTAACAGGTTTGCCCGCTACCATCTTAGACTGCATTATCACTTGCCATCAGGTGAGATGCAGTCAAGGGCTAACTTGTGGTGATCTATGTAAATAGATTAAGCCAGCAATTCACTTGTACAAGATGTTGGATTTTAAGTGTTTATCAGGGATAGCGTTTGTATACAAATCATGTTTATTATGTAATGCAGAAATTGCCAAGCGCTATGTTGGTTGATTAGGTATAATTGCAGAAAACGAAGTTAAACATGTCACTGCTGTGATAGATGTGCTATGACAGCTTAGTAGTTAGGACGCCCGCTTCCTAATCAGAGGTCCGGGGTTCGAACCCGGGCACGCTCCTCGTGAGGAAACCTGCATGCCTGAGACTTCTCCATAGTGTTCTCAAAGGCGTGTGAAGTCTGCCAATCCGCATATGGCCAGCGTGGTGGACTATGGTCAAACCCTTCTCATATTGAGACGAGACCCGCGCTCTGTAGTGAGCCCGCAATGGGTTGATGATGATAATGATTATAGCTACACAACAGCATTTGATAGTGTGCGGTGTGAAATTGCTTAACTGAAATCCGACAAGTATCTATCCAAAAAGAAATATCTCTACATAGTTTTTTTTTTAAGTCTAAGTAGATGTAATGTTAAAAGATTTTTTACCATTTCATTTGTAATATCGTTTCTCTTGCCGTTTCACCTGTGTCTAATTTAATCACATTCCATATTTTTTAGATACTACCAAATAGTGAAGGATATGATACCACTGGAAGATGATGAGTTACCAGAGATATATCAAGATGAGAATCGTTTGGACACATCCATGTATTACAGACAGTTCAGCCAGAATAATTGCGACGTACGTGCTCTCAACTCGGTGTTCACGTATCAGTGCGAATATTTGGGGAACAGGTACTCGAATTTCATTATACCCTGGTACTCGTATATTGAAGATAGTGTGAATGCAATAGCGCAAATCATTGGATTTATTGGAATGTCTATACTTATATACTTTATAATATATGTCGAGTCAACGGCGTCCGAGTTGTTTTTTGTAAGGGTGACATCAGCATTGCTGACGTCACGATTTTGTTTACTTTTGCTCATAGTAATTAAAACCACAACTTGCTGGTTTACACTTTTATTGCGATAATAACTTAGAGGTCCGAACAGTCCGACGTCTCGGGCGAGAGAATCCGCGAAAGGCATCGACCGCCAGTATTTATAGCACAAAGCATGCTTGTACAAAATTGATTGTTACTGTCTAAATTGTGTTAGCAAAATCATCAATAGTTAAAATGTGGGTAATTATTGAATTTTTGAGGTTTTTACGGCGGAGTTTGTACGACGACCTCCGTGGCCCAGTGCGTGCGCTGTCGCATTATAAAATTGGAGGTCCTGGGTTCGATTTCCGGATCGAGTCTGGTCTGGTGGGAGGCTTCGGCCGTGGCTAGTTACCACCCTGCCGACAAAGCGATTTAGCGTTTCGGCACGATTTCGCGTAGAAACCAATGAGGAGTATGGGTTTAACATACCCTTAACAAGTTAGCCCGCTACCACCCTAGACTGCACCATCACTTACCACCAAGTGAGATAACCGTCTGATAAATGTTTATTTGTTACTTTATTACCGAAAGTTAGCTGATAGGGACAGTTGGTTTTGCGGGAATAGAACCGTTACCGTGAAATTCGAATAATATTTTTTGTCGGCTTTCATTCATTCATACATTAATTATATTAATTTAGTTGTAAGGTTAATTTTAAGGTTGTGCATGCTGTGGTCATTTCTAGAAGGCCACTATCTGGTGTCTGTTCTTCTGAAATGTTTTTTGTTGTTTTTAGATAGTGACTAGTTTAATGATCCAATAAAAATAAAAATAAAAATAAAAATAAAATAAAATAAATAAATACATACATACATTAATTTGTTCATTCAAAGCCTTACAGCTGAAACAAAATGAACTGGTTAGAATTCTGACACGGCTTTAGATTTTATTCTAGGGCTATTCATTGAGTCTTCTAAAGCAAACAGATCCACTGAGATTTTTGAAAACCCAAGTTCGATTATGATGCCTGCAATGATATATAGATAGAAAAATAAATCTCGGTTTGTTTTTTTACACACAATAGCACACATCCTATAGTGCATTCAATATTAACTGGCGTCTTTCCACTTGAACCTAAACAATAGGGGTAATAAACCAAACACTCATAGAGCCTTTCCTTTTTAAAGAAGCCGTTTCGGCCTTATCTATTTTGTTGCAAACCAACCAGTGTTGATACTTTTGAATAACCATAGAATAATTAAAAAAAATTACGTAATTTACAGGTATGTTAAATAAAATACAATTACAAAAATTATTTATTTATTTTAAAGTAATAAATCAAAACATGTGGGTTTTAAATTATGACGACCCACGGATTTCTTCTGATTCCGAATTATTTTCCACGGTTTCATTGTCCGATGAGTCCCTTCCAACATTTATTATAAAGTTAGTGCATGGTGTTTTTAAAAATCTTTGTTCAATTTTCTTACAGTGATTGTAAGAATCTCTCGCTCTTCAAAGTTTAGTATTTCTTTTCGATATTTAAAGGATCTTCTTTTAACATAGGGAAAGTATCAAAAACGTTTGAAACACCGTTTGAACGCCGCACGTGTTTTGCAATACAAAGAATTCAGCCGCAACGACTTAATCCTATTGTTATTGCTAATGACGGTCTCAAGTGGAAAGACGCCAGTTAATATTGAATGTACTATACAAATAATTCGCTCTAACACCGCTACTAGATACAGTGGTGCAACCTCAGGACATATTGATTTCACGCAAAATTCTTTACTATAGTTTTTTATCTTCGTTTTCCCAACATACAAATCAAATTACGATGGAGTTTGCTATCGCAACCTTAAACTGTAATGATTATTTTTTTAAAACAAATTCCGCGGTAACCATAGATTAAAGTAAGCATATGGGTTAATGAATTTCATTTCATATGAAGCTTTCATCAGTAATACCTGACTTAGTTTTCTTTTTGGAACGAAGTTCCTTATCGCGCGTTGTGAAAGGGGACTAGATGGAAAAAATTGTTACGAAAAGTTGTCACGACACTTTTTGACATTGAACAGTGTGGTGTCGCGACGATTATTTTTGTTGAGTGTATACAGGTTTTTTGTAAATAATAAATAATAAATGAATCCTGACAGTGTTTCTGCACAAGTTCCGGATATTGCTGATGGAGTACAAAATTGAGCCTACTGATTAAGTTTATATAACATTATATATGTTAAGTTTTTTTTTCTTATTACAGTGGTCGCCTAGTCATCACGCCGTTGACGGATCGCTGCTATTTGACGCTCATGTGCGCGATGCACCTCAAGTTTGGTGGAGCACCGGCGGGACCCGCTGGCACTGGCAAAACGGAGACCACGAAAGACCTGGCAAAGGCTTTGGCGGTACAGTGCGTGGTCTTCAACTGCTCAGACCAACTCGACTTCATGGCTATGGGGAAGTTCTTCAAAGGTCTCGCAGCGTAAGTTGCCCACTCCATCTCCATCAGGATGAACAGGGGCGTGTCCTTTTCGGTAATTTGGGTAGACGTGGGTAGTTTCGGTCAAAGAGACCAGATACTTAGATAGATAATTAATCGGTTTCATTCTTGGTAGAACTTTCTCTGATTGCCGTCAAGTATATTGAATTAAAAAATATATATATCACTTATGCTTCAACTTAGACCGCATCATCACTTACCATCAGGTGAGATGCCGTCAAGAGCTAACGATTGGTATATAAAAAAACTGTTCTACTAAATAATTTCACGGCTCCCCTCACCGGTTACTTTAAAACATCTCTTATTTTGAAGTAACCCACCATCGGAAGATTATTCTAAATGGCGCATAATAGGATCTTTGCTAAGGAACAGAGAGTCGTTCAATAATTTGACGGTAAGACTACTTAAAAGTTAACTTTTTTTTTTTTAAATCTTTATTTATTATTAAGGACTTTTATATTATAAATATATATGACAGTCCTATCGTACCTTACTATAAACTTATATCTACGACAATTTTTTCTTCTACCTCTGTATTACTATTTAACTTAAATTCCTCAGATCCGGTGCGTGGGCCTGCTTTGACGAGTTTAATCGTATCGATATAGAAGTATTGTCCGTGGTCGCTCAACAGGTGAGGAGTATACAAACACTACTATCGTAAATACTTGGCTAAGCTCTAAAATAGTTATACATTTATTATTTATAAAGGGGTAATTCCCGGAATATGACGATGACTTCTTTACCACAATTTGAGCGCTGTGTCTGTCTTTAATATTGGAAGTCGTGGATACGATTCCTGTCTCTTTAATTCATATCTGAGCTATCTCTCTATAGCTATAGTCTGAACTGAGAGGGGCTGTCGCCCTGGCTAGTAACCGAACATACAGGTATAAATAGACGCCAGAAACAAAATGAAATGAAATATTAAAGATTACTCGCATTAAAAGTGCTTAAAGTGTTAAATTTTCAATTATTTAAATATTTAAAGCTGTGATAGCCTAGTGGTAAGGACGTTAGCCTCCTAATCAGAGGACAGCGGTTCGATCCCGGGTACGCACCTTTCGGAGTTATGTACGTTTTTAAGCAATTAAAATATCACTTGCTTCAACGGTGAAGAAAAACATTATGAGAAAAAGTGAATGCCTGAGAATTCTCCATAATGTTCTCAAAGGCGTGTGCACAAGCAGCGTGGTGAACTCTGGCCAAACCCTTCTCATATTGAGAGGAGAACCGTGCTCTTTAGTGTGCCGGCAATGGGTTGATCATGATGATGATAATTTTGTAATATCTATATACTTTACTTCGTGATTGTGTCACTTTTCTAATGCCAGTTTTGTGAGGACTAATCGTCTGCTATGGATGATGAGTAAATATTAAAAATGCCTTGGAATTGTCATAAATAGCTTACGCACAACTCTTCAGGTGGTCACAATTCAGAAGGCTCAAATAGCCCGACAGGAGAAGTTTATGTTCGAAGGCGTGGAACTGCCTTTGAAAGCTTCTTGCTCCGTGTTTATCACCATGAACCCCGGCTATGCAGGTAAAGTAGTACCTACCAGCAAAGCTATCTGTGTACATAAAATTCAAAGTCCTGAATGACTTATAGAGTCACTTATATATATCAATGCTCAACCGCTGCTCGTAGAAACATGAAATCTGGATGATGTTCTTTCAGGGTAAGTTTTGCTACGAATAGATTTTTCAATAGTTCAATAGTTCACACCTAAGTGAAACTAAATGCGGGTTGAATGGTTGTATGAAAGTACGTCATTTTGACATCATTAACGTATTATAAATTTTAAGTGACTGAAGACGGCGACGGGCACGTACCTATAACTTTTCGGAGTCATGTGCGTTTTTAAGCGATCAAAATATCACTTGCTTCAACGGTGAAGGAAAACATCATGATAAAACCTGCACGCCTGAGAGTTCTCCATAATGTTCTCAAAGGCGTGTGAAGTCTGCCAATCCGCACATGGCCAGCGTGGTGGACTATGGCCAAACCCTTCTCATATTGAGAGGAGACCCGTGCTCTGTAGTGAGCCAAGAATAGGTTGATCATGATGATGATTATTCAGCTTTATACAGAGTTTAATTGAGAAACTTACGGCTCGTGAACACCAAAGATAAAACTTCTTGATAGAAAACCATGCATACCTTGAGTTTTGAGTTAATACAGTGAATTAATTTCGCAGGTCGCACAGAATTGCCGGATAACCTGAAAGCGCTTTTCCGTCCGATCGCCATGATGGTACCAGACTATGCTTTGATAGCTGAAATTTCGCTGTTCTCTTACGGTTTCTTTGAGGCCAAGATCCTCGCTGGGAAAATAACCACAACCTTTAGGCTGAGCTCTGAACAGCTATCATCTCAAGTAAATTGTACCTTTATGCCTTTATTTATCTGCATATACTTGTATATTGTTAACATAAAACATAAGGGTGGAAAAAAAAAGGCGGGAGACTTCGTATATGGCGGGCGCGGTTTTTTCACGCTTTTCTTGAATTAATGTTTGTTGGCTAATTATGAAAAGGACTGGTATTAGTTGTGTCGTGGACAGTTTTGGTGTCGTTTGCGTAGTGGCTGGTTTTCTGAATGGTTAACAGGTATTGATTTGGGAAAGGTTTGAGGGAGCCGCGTCCGCGGAGTGCGAGGTTTCCCGCCATTTCTCCCTAACTTCTACATTGCTATAAACTTGACATTGGCTAGTCTGTGCAAAGCCATAAAAAGATAGAAGTAATAAAATAATAAACTTGACATTGGCTAAATGTATATGGTAATGCTAATCTTACTATATGGCTAAGTGCAAAGCCATAAAAAGAGAGAGAGAACATAAGGGTTTTTTTTTATTGTAAGTATTTGTCTATATGAAATCAATCACTTGTAGCTTCTAATCTAAGCTTGTAGAAAAGTCCTTCTACAGTGTAAAGTATTATTTAAATGATAAACAAGTATGAGTATAAAATATTGCTCTAATAAGATAACTCTTAACATAATTTTAAGTGGCATGTGAGATGGTGATATCAAAAAGAAAATTTACCTGGCTAAGTTTATTGAAGGCTTCTTCTTAGACTGAGGCGCGTTTGAAACCCTCATAGCTTTAGTTTTAAATTTACGAATGTAGTTATCACCATCAAATCACTACTATTTCAATTATTGACGCGTTAAATAGCCAAAAGGCTATTTAAGTCTTGTACATCCATTAATGTAGCATACCTTTGAAAATAATTGGGCTAAACATATGCATATCACTGAAATATTTCTATAGTTTGCATCGTTAAAGCTTACATACCAGGAGTTGAAGACGAACAGAATCGATGGGCTATTTTTAAGAGCAGTATTATTTTAACCATGTCGCTCAGCAATTTAGCATTCCGGCACGATGTCGCGTAGAAACCAATTAGGAGTGTGGGTTTACCATGCCCCTAACAGGTTAGCCCGTTACTATCATAGACTGCATCATCACTTACCACCAGGTGAGATAGCCGTCAAGGGTCAACTTGTAGTGTATAAAAAAACATGTTCTCAAATATTCATGACAGCTTTTACGTTTTTCAGGAGCATTACGATTTTGGAATGCGTGCGGTTAAAACAGTCATCCTAGTAGCAGGCAACCTGATCCGCCAAATGCCAGATGGTGATGAACGTCAGATAGTACTCCGCGCTTTGCGTGACGTCAACGTGCCAAAGTTTCTTGCAGACGACCTTGTACTATTTAACGGTATAATAATAATTATATATTCGTCACTTCATTCTTGTCATATTATAATATTATATTTACCACGTAGTCCCTTTAACCAACCGCCAACTTCGCACTACTTTAGACAGTAGTTCAATACTTTTTTTTCCCTGGAATATGGTCTCTAGATAGTCGTCTTACCTTGTGACATTATTAATTCTTTTTAAAGATTCAATGAAAACAAAACTTTTCTGGATTAAGAACACTAATATTTATTCAATGCGGTCTTTTTATGGTATTTATATCTTAATAAAATAGTTCTAATTATAAATGAATTGATTTTCATCATCTATTCGTACTTTCATATATTGGATAATTTATTTTTGTTTTTAATAAAATAAATACATTTTAGCTTCTTGTTAGTTTCTTGTACTGTTTAACGGTATGTTTCGTTCTTTAATTGACGGGATTGTTAATTTTTGCTGCTTTTTATGAAGTGAATATATTTTTTAAAGAGGAAATGGATCCTGTCCGCTTATCTGCAGAGAATTTCCTGATAATCAGCTTCTTAAAAAAAATTTTATGGCCACATAGGTTCTTGTATTTTTATTTCCTTGATTCTTTTATTTATTTATAAATTTTTTCCAGTGAATATGATGTACAATATTTTGAGAATTGTATACAAGGGAATCAGATGTCGCCTAAGCTCGAATTTAAGTTGAAGTTTCACTTCTATCACGTGTACCATGCTGCATGTACAATTGTTCACTCAAAACTTTCAATCTCACACTCCTTTCCTTCATTTTTTTCATATACCTAAATGTGTTCTTCTTCATATAGTTTGACCTTGATATTTAAGTTTAAAAGAGACGAGGTGATGAACAATAATAACAAAAGGACAAAAAGTTACTGGTGCAAACTTCCTATAAATAAAAGCATTACTTTTAGCCCTGTTGATTAAGTTTGGATTTACATTGATAAGTGTATGAAAGAATTAATACCTTAATTCTCATATTGTATATTTTATTTTATTTAGGTATAATATCAGATTTATTTCCACGAGTGGAGATCCCGGTAGTTGATTACGGTATAATGGAGCAGTCGATCAGAAATATACTTGTCAAGAGAGGGTACGACGATCTGTACAGTAAGTTTATGAATGAGTAAATTTTCAAGGTCATTTTTTTAATCCACTGCAAGATAGCCCTTTATGGCAATCTAAATAAGTCCTTTAAAAGACACTTTTGACGCGTCAATAATTTGCATAGCAGTGATTTGATGGTGATAACTACATTCGTAAACTTAAAACTTAAGCTATGAGGGTTCCAAACGCGCCCCGGTCTAAGAAGAAGCCCACAACAAACTTAGCCAGGTAAATTTTCTTTTTGTTGTCACCATCTCACATGCCATTAAAATTATGTTAAAATTATCTTATTAGAGCAATATTTCATATCCATGCTTGTTTATAATTTATATACAGTATAGACTTTTCTACAAGCTTACGTGGTAAAACTGGTGGTATGTGATGATTCAGTCTCAGATTGTAGCGGACTAACCTTTTAGGAGTATGGTAAACCCAAACTCCTAATGCTATCTAAGTATTCAGTTCATTATATTAATTTAAAAGCAGTTATTATCTGTGCCACTTTTTATCCTGCATAACATGTCTCCAACTTATAGGCATTTTTTGTGGGATTTGATATCGGTTTAAAGATTTCTCAAAAAGAACATACTTTTCACTTAAAAGAGGTAATAGGTTCACAATTAATTTTTAAAATCTACACAGAACGCAACTTAACTCCTAAAGCTTCACGGTTAACGATGTGTGGCATGATTAAGGGATCAAGATATTTTTCTTTCTATATTTCTTTCTAATGTAAATGATGGTAAATTCTATGAAGAACCAATTAAAACAAAACATTTGTAACTCTATGCAGCCTTTATATTCAAGATCATCCAATTGTATGAGACGACGGTGGTGCGACACGGCCTGATGTTGGTAGGACCTGCCGGAGTCGGTAAAACAAAGGTAAAGAAGTAATCTTATTTATTTTTAGATTTGAAACAAAAAAAAAAAACATTTATGTATCATGTGAATATATTTGAGAGATGATATATAATAGAATATATAATAGACCTAGTGGTTAGGACGTCCGCCTCCTAATCAGAGGTCGGGATCTACAACCCGGGCACGCACCTCTAACTTTTCAAAGTTATGTGCTTTTTTAAGCAACAAAAATATCAGTTGCTTCAACGGTGAAGGAAAACATCGCGAGGAACACAAACAAGCAAAATAAAACCTGCATGCCGGAGATTTCATAATGTTCAAGGACGTGTGAAGTCTGCTAATCCGCACATGGCCAGAGTGGTGGACTATGGCCAAACCCTTCTCATATTGAGAGGAGACCCGTGCTCTGTAGTGAGCCGGCAATGGGTTGATCATGATGATGATGAATATATAATAGCGAATAATGTATAAAAACGAAATATCAAAAATAATTAATTGTTCTAAACTTAAATTTACAATTTGGTACATTCTCTGTAAAGGCATCTGACTTATCGTCTATTATTTATCGCTAATGATACTTCGACACTGGATATCTAAGATAATTCTAGAATTTTCGAAAGATTTACCGACAATATCTCGATTATATATAAAGTTGGGTTTTGACACATACGATTTCTCTCTTCGTCACTTGGTTAATAAATATTAATCAGTCCTATAACAGATTCAGCATAATAATTACTGCGTTAATTAGGTATCACGCATCAGTAAACCTTCCGAATTTATTTCAGTGCTATGAGATTCTCCGGGATGCTTTAACAGCTATCAAGGGAAAACTGGCACCGGATGGTTTCCCCTTCACGCCTGTACACACGTTCGTTGTTAACCCCAAGTCTATCACCATGGGACAGCTCTATGGTGAATTCGATTTGAACACTCATGAATGGTTTGTTATTTTATTTGTGTACCTTTCTTTGCATCTTTCCGAGAGTTTCTTCTCTGAATAACTAATCTGTGAGTTTTATATCTGCTACCTTTTGAATGAAATGAATTATAAATTTCATTCATATTTGTTTTTTTCTGAAAATGTGGGTAGAAACACATACAATTTATTTTAAAAGCAATGTGTCATCTCTCATTCAGATGTGTCTCTTTGTAATATTACGATATATGTCTAGCTTACAGATTGGCATTTAAAATAGACCAGTTCAGTTAGACCTAGAATTGAAATTACAATGTTTCCTACTAGATGACGCTAGCAGTCGCTATAAATTGGTGAATGGCATACATTAATTTCGGCGTCAGTGCTATGTAACACTTGGCAAATCAATCTGCCATTGTTAGAGATGTAGATTCAAATCCTGCCGGGTCCGAAATATTTGTATGCATTTTAAATTTATGAATTGAGTATTTTCACCATGTAATAGTAAAACATCTTGCTTTAATGTAAAAATATATCTACAATGTTTTGAATTTAGTAATGCTACCTTTCGATAAGGAAAGCGCCACAAAATTGAATCTTCTATCTAAAGTGATAAGTAAAAGGAAGTGATAAGATAACTCTTAACATAATTTTTAGTGGCAAGTGAGATGGTGATTACAAAAGAAAATTAGACCAGGGCGCGTTTGGAACCCTCATAGCATTTATTCTAAGTTTACGAATGTAGTTATCACCATCAAATCACTACTATGTAAATTATTGACACGTAAAAAGTGCCTTTTAAAGGATTATTTGAATAAAGATTATTTGAATTTGAATTTAAAGTTTATGGATTATATTGATTATTAACTTCGGGCAATAGAGTATATAGTTCGGAAAGTGGCTGGGTATTTTTTATCCCGGAAAAAATGCTCGGCTGCTGTGTAATTTCATGATGATTTTGTTCATCTTACATCAGGACTGATGGCATACTGTCCAGCTTGGTGCGAGCTGGTATAGCGGTGGAGGATATGGATAAACGTTGGTACGTTTTTGATGGTCCGGTGGATGCTGTTTGGATTGAAAACATGAATACTGTAAGTGTTGATGAACTACGTGGCGCAGCGATTGCGCTGTCACATTGTAAATTTGGAGGTCCTGGGTTCGTATCCCGACTCGATTGAAAGCGGATGCGGAAGATGATGCGGTCTTCATAGACCGCATTATGTTAAAGAGCTTACCTGTTAACCCCCCTTACAGGTAAGCTCGCTGACACGCGACATCGTGCCGGAACACTAAATCGTTTGGCGACACGTTTTTGTCGGTACGGCGGTGACCACTAGACCAGACTCGAACCGAGAATCGAACCCAGGATCTCCGAATTTACATAACGGCAGTGCATGCACTGCGTCATGGAGGCGGTCAAACCCCAGAAGTTAAATTAAAAACTAGTCGTCCAAGAGTGGATAGTCGTACTTTACAAATACATTCTCACAGGTATTGGACGACAATAAGAAGCTATGTCTGTCAAGCGGTGAGATCATGAAGCTGACAGACCGACAGCGTATGATCTTCGAAGTGGCAGACCTGGCTGTGGCATCGCCCGCCACGGTGTCGCGATGTGGCATGGTGTACCTCGACACGCAGGTGGTTGGGCTCCCACCACTGGTCAGCGCGTGGATGAAGAGCAACCTTCCACCGGTATATGGACAAAATGAGAAAACTTTGAAAAGTTTATCGCCTCAATTTTTTTTTGTTTTTTACAAATATATTAAATTAGTGTCGAAATTAAATTCTATCCCACATCCTGTACAGTTTCCAGGATAATTTATGCTATATCTCTCCTTTTGACAAATCTCATCCATATCCGTTCGGTTTCTGGTATGACAAACATCCGTCTTTTTTTTATATAATTATATACATCGCGGGCAAACGAGCCGACATCATCATCATCATCTTAAGTCATCTTAAGTTAAGTGATTACTGTCGCCTATGAACATCTGCATCATCAGAGGAGCCACCTTTTTGTTACCAGCTGAACCTCCTCTTCCTTATATGTTTCCGGCTACATCATCATCATCATCATGATCAACCCATTAACGGCACACTACAGAGCACGGGTCTCCTCTCAATATGAGAAGGGTTTTGGCCATAGTCCACCACGCTGGCCATTTGCGGATTGGCAGACTTCACACGCCTGAACAATATAGAGAACTCTCAAGCATGCAGGTTTCCTCACAATGTTTTTCTTCACCGTTGAACCGTTGAAGTGATATTTTAATTGCTGAAACATTCCGGCTACATACCGGATTGTTAAAGCACTTGGTAGTACGTTTTTCCAGTAGAGTGGTATATGGAAGACTCCCAGCAGACTACACCAACTGAATCAGGAATCGAACTATAGCTACTAACTAAAATTCACAGCACCCATCACTTCGAACTCGCAGTTATTCTAGTAAGAGTGATGTTTTTCAGATTGCTGACAACATACGCAAGATACTCCCCGGTCTCATCACAACTTACTTGTATCCAGCGCTGGAATTCCTACGTTCGAGTTGTATCGAAATCGTCGCGTCCATAGACTCGGCTCTCGTACTAAAGTTTCTTGAGCTCTTAGACTATAGACTGAGACCCCTCACTGGTAAAGATGATAGACCACCGCCGGGAGGGCCATTTCTCGCAATGATGCGTAAGTGGCCTTGAATTATTTCCCACCTCTAGAGGGCGATATGAGAATTAGAGAAGTACAAAAAACCATATTTACGACATCCGTATGGAGGTCCTGGGTTCGATTCCCGTCTCGAGTTTTGTCTGGTGGGAGGCTGCGGCCGTGGCTAGTTACCACCCTACCGACAAAGGCGTGTTGCCAAGCGATCTAGCGTTTCGGCACGATGTCGTGTAGAAACTAATTAGGAGTATTGGGTTTATTACCATACCCCTAACAGGTTAGCCCGCTACCATCTTAGACTGCGTCATCACTTACCATCAGGTGAGATTGCCGTCAAGAGCTAACTTGTAGTGGCTAAAAAAAATTTAACTGCTTGGAATCGCACACGAAGGGTTCCGGTTCACGATATGGAGACCCCCTTTTTGGTGGTTAAAGTTTTGGGTTTTACAGTTTCTTTTTCATTATTTGTCATTAAAGTGGCAATAAAAAATGCATATACTGTTATTACAACTGACACTAAAAAAATAGCTTATATATAATTACCTATTAAGCATAAAGAACGTCAACAGACAAATGCATGGATAGGCAATTGTCTTAGCAATAAGGTACCATTGATCTGTAATCCTTTTTTTTTTTTTTTATCTGTTTTTTTTTTTTGGGACTTTGGTCCGAAACGGACATGTCAGCCCCATCATCTCCTTAATAGATAACAAACAAAATTATATATATATAAAAAAAAAAAATAACTCTTAACAAACTTATAACAAAAAAATAACAAAATTATAAAAAAAAAATAACAAAATAAAAGTATGACTACTACAAATGTAACAGACAACATCTACTTCTGCAGAAATATTTCAACAACAGATTTAAAACCTTCTGTTGTCGGTAGACAGAGGAGGCTCGAAAGACCGCCTACGTCAAATCTGCTGATGCTATATTTCCGCACAACATGTTCTCGTTGCACGTTGTATCTGCTACACTCCGCTAGTACGTGCTGGACATCATCCGTCGTACCGCAAATGTCACAGTTAGCTGAGTTAACTTTCTTCATCAGAAATGCGAATTTATTCGATGGATAATGTCCAGACCGCAACCTATGAGCTAATACCATATATTTCCTACTTAATTTAACATTAGCAAACCAAGGAAAACGAGGAGGCTGACATTGAATAGTTTTATACCAAATACCTTTCTCTCTACTTCTTAGGTCAAAATATTCCTTAAATTTATCATAACACACGACTTTGAAATTATTTAATAATTCGGTATAAAACGGTAAAATAGGTAACCGTGACCCATCTGATACAGCTAATTTGGCTAGTCTGTCAGCCTCTTCGTTTCCCCTTATGCCTATATGAGCAGGAACCCATTGCAATCTCAAATTTATGTCATTAAAATTATATATATGTTGTAAAATTTCGTAAGCTACTGGCAGGCCTCTGCTATATCCAGAGGCGCATCGAGCTAAATGTTGCAAAGCGCTTTTGCTATCTGAAAAGATAACAAAATTGTACCCGCTTATAGTACCAATATATTTAAGAGCTTCTGAGATTGCCACGAGCTCCATGGTCATTATACAAATTTGTTGATTGGTTTTAAACATAGCCGACTTTCTAAGACTTAAGTGCCAAAAGGCTGCCCCTAATCCTACATTATTTTTAGATGCATCTGTGTAAATGATCTGTAATCCTAAAAACACTTAATTATGCTTATTTTTTAATTTTTCATAATTGCTAGAATATTTATATTTTATTTCCCAGCCGGTTTTTTTTTTTTTTTTTTTTTTTTTTCCGCTGGGAAATGCGTTTACGCATCCCCTCCGGAAGCGATGCAGGCAAGACTGCGCCGCTTCCGACGGGGTATGTGGGACTCCCTGGCGGCAAGACTGGCGACCAGAATACCCACTAAAACCCAGCGATGTTCCTTCGCGTCGCCTGGTGGCTGGGTCACGGGAACACTTGTGCACTCGACCGCAACCCAGACAGCGGCGTCCGCCGAGGCAGACCCTCCACGGGGGGCCTATGATGGAGGCCCCCTAACTCCGTCCGAGGCGCGCCAGGACCATTGGACGCGCCTCACGACCCGAGGATAAGGCTCGACGGGTGGGGATGCCTCTCATCCGTCACCCGGAGCTCCTCGTCAGGGGGGCAGACGGCGATCGTGCACCCTTCGCCTGCGCCCCGCCCTACGACGCCGGAGAGGGTGCGCGTCTGCGTCATTCTCCCGGCGTCGTTCTGCCGCCTCCTTCTGTGTCATCACCTCCTCGCAGAAGGAGGCGACGGAAGCCCAAGACGTCTCGCTGGCCACCATGGTGCGAACCACGGCGGGCAGCGAAAGGTCTGGCCCCACCTGTGCCACGAGTTGGGCTCGCTGGACCGACCACTGGACGCACGATTCCAGCGTGTGCTGCGCCGAGTCCTGAGCGTAGCCACACTCATGGCACTCCTCCGTGAGCTCCCGCCTTGCGACCTTGCACAGATACCTCCCGAAGCAACCATGCCCCGAGAGGATCTGCACAAGGCGAAAGGACAGAGCCCCGTGCTTCCGGCCTGTCCAGAGCTCGAGGACGGGCCGGATCGCCTCGATCGTGCGGTGGCCGGCTGTCGGCGCAAGAAGCCTCTCCCGCCAAAGGGCGACGAGATTAGCCTCAGCCAACCGCCTCCACGCACGATCCTCCGCTGGCGTAGGTTGTTCCCCCCGGAGTCGGGCGTTCACCCTACGCCAGTACGCTTCGGAGAGCACTCCAGCGTCCAGCTCCCACGGCGGTGTCCCCGCCAACACACAGGCTGCCTCGCACGAAATGGTGCGATACCCGCGTATCATTCTGACCGCCATGACCCGCTGCGATCTCCGTAACAGGGCCTGGGTTTGGGCGGTCAGAGCTTCCGCCCAGATGGGCGCTCCATAGAGCGCCATGGATCGCACCACGCCCGTGTATAGGCGCCGACACCGCGAGCTCGGTCCGCCCAAGTTGGGCAGAAGCCGACTAAGGGCTCCAGCGACTCCCACGAGCTTCGGGACCAGACGCCGAAAGTGCTCCCCGAAGGTCCACCGGCTGTCAAGGACGAGTCCTAGGTACTTCATCGTACGCTTAACACCGATGGACACCCCACCCACCACCAATTCGGACCGAGCGGGAGGCGCTCTCCGAGGCCCATGAAAACACAGGGCCTCGGATTTGTGCAAGGCGACCTCCAAGCCCAAGGCCCGAATCCTCGCTACGATGTGGGCCACGCCGGCTGTGGCCCTACATCTAGCCTCCCGAAAGGTGCTGCCGTGAGCCGTCACTAGGGTATCGTCGGCGTAACAAATGACGTCGACGCCCCCCAATACGGCTCCACGCAGCACCCAGTCGTACCCGATGTCCCACAGGAGGGGCCCAAGTACCGAACCCTGTGGGACACCGCACGACACCGCCCTCTCCGACCAGCCTACGCTGGTCGGAAACCTGACCGATCGCTCGGAGAGGTAGGCCGACACGACCCTCCGGAGGTATAGAGGGACCGTGTGGTACCTCAGTGCCTCTCGGATGCAGCTCCAGGGCAAGGTGTTGAATGCGTTAGCGATGTCGAGTGACACCGCCACCAACACCTCGTCTCGGGACACTGCGTTTTCCACTAGGGCCCTCACCCGTGCTATTGCGTCGATGGTGGATCTGCCCCTGCGGAAGCCGTACTGGTTGGCACTGAGATCAGGGCCAACACTCTCCAAGTGGTGAACGAGACGAGCAGCTATTACGCGCTCAAATAGCTTGCTCACCTCGTCCAGCAACACGATCGGTCGGTACGCCGAGGGCTCGTGGGCCGGGCGCCCGTCCTTACGGAGCAGGACCAGTTTCCCTCTCTTCCACTGCACCGGAAACTGACCCTGCTCTAGACAGGCTCCAAAGAGTGCCCGGACCCACGGCTCGAGCGGCCCTAGGGCTAGAGCCCAGGCGCGCCCAGGGATGCCGTCGGGGCCTGGGGCGGTGTTCTTCGCGCGCATGCGCAACACCGCCGCCCGCAACTCTCCCTCAGTGACTGGGGGCACGCCTGGGTTCCAGACTTCCTCTACAGTTGGAGGCGCCATGCGAGGCGCCACGCCTTCGGTTCGGTCCGGAAATAGTGCCTTGACCACAGACTCCACGACGGATGGCTGAAGACTCTGAGTAAGGGGTGGGGTCCAAGGCCGGAGTTTCCCCCTTACCGCCAGGTAGGGCCTCCCAAACGGGTCCCTATCCAAAGTTGCCAGCATCCTGTCGTCGGCCCGGTTCTTAGCCTCACCGATTGCTGTACGCAACGACCTCACCGCTTCTCTATAGAGGGAGTAGAGCTGCTCCTCCTCGGCCGGGTCCCGTCTCCTCCGTCGGCGACGACGGGTGTATTGGCGTCTCGCCGCCACGCAGGATCTGCGCAGCAGCGTGAGCTCTTCAGACCACCAATGCACCGCCCGCCTGGGGGGGATGAAGCGCACTCTCGGCATGGCCCCGTCACATACGCGCATCATGGTCACACCGAGACGTGCCACTTCAACCCCTACCTCCCCCAGATTGCCCTCTCTAGGCGCGCAAAACCACGCCTCGACGAGAGCAACCTCGGCCATGAATTCCCGGTCCATTCGCGACAGCGACCAACGAGGACCATCCCCTCTCAAGGTTCTGTCCGAGCTTATTGGGATAGCCAGACTGGCGCAGACGCCGAACCTGATATATCGGTGGTCCGACAGCGTCTCCACGTTTTCCAGCACCTCCCAGCCCTGAACACGGCGCGCCAGGGTGGCATCGGCAAACGTAACGTCCACGATGGAGCCGCCCTGTTTCCGCACGCATGTGTTGACCGACCCTTGGTTCAGGACCGTGAGTCCGGCCGCCGTCGCCCACTCCAGGAGCTCTCGCCCGCGAGGAGTCGTCGCCGGGCACCCCCATGCCTCAGACTTGGCATTAAGGTCCCCGGCGAGGAGCACGTGGCTAGTGCCACTTCTGCCTATCAGAACGCCGACTTCAGCAAGGAACTGCTCAAAGTCGGCGAGACTCCGATTTGGCGAGAAGTAGACTCCAACCACCATGACGTCACGGACGAGAGCCGAAACGTACCCCCGACCTCGGACTACGTCTACGAAAGCCGGAGATCCAACTATGGACCGGGATACCATGGCCACCACTCCATCCTTGTCCCCCACCCAACCGTCCCCTGCTGGAACGCGGTAGGGCTCGGCCACTACGGCTATGTGGATCGACCACTCCGCCATGCTCTGAAACAGGAGGTCCTGAGCTCTGGCGCAGTGGTTGATATTCGCCTGGAGGAGATTGAGGGCCATTAATCTTCGGCCATCGGAACCTCCTCAGCCCTATCTTGCTGGGACGGGCGGGGACGCTGCTCGGCCTCTAGGCCAGCGCCCCCTCTCCTCCTCTTTCCCTTGGGTGGGGAGACGCAGGACTTCGTCCCCACGCGGTGCTCCGCTGGCGCGCCGGCTGCCGCACAGACGACGCAGTGTGGTGCAGCCGAGCATCCGCGGGCCAAGTGACCTGGTTGACCGCAGCGGTAGCACAAACCGCTGCGATCGACCCCCGCCGTGCACTGGGCGCCCATGTGCCCAGGTGCCAGGCACCTGTAACACATCAAAGGCCGGGCATCCAGCAGCTTCACGTGGGCGGAAACCCAGCCCACTCGAAGCCTTCCTCCAGCCAATATTTTCTTGGCGGCTGTCACGGGACAGTGCACCAAGACTGAGCCTAACCCGTCGGGGCCGCCAGAAACCTCTCCAGCCCGCACCTGTTCGGAGGGACATTCTCCTACTACAGCTACCGCGGCAACCACCTCGGCTCCAGTGACGGAGTCGTCCAGGCCTGAGACCCGCAAATCCACGGACTTTATGGGTCGCGAGACCCGGACGACTTCGTCCCCGAGGACATCCCTGAGCTTTTTTGCTAGAGAGTCTGCCTTTTCCGCGCTGCAGGCCCCGGGGAACTCGAACAGACGGCCTCCCGTGGCCGCCCTCCTAAGTCGGACTCCCTGGGCACCGAGGTCCGTCACGTCGATGCGCGACTTCGCGAGGGCGATTACTTTTGCGTAAGTCGCACCTCTCTCTTCCGCCCCCGGCTGCAGCGTCAGGACCACAGCTGCCGACCGGGGTGTGCGAAGCTTTGCGGCACGACTCTTTGAATCAGGCCGCTTCTTAGGACCCACCTTCGTCCATCCCAGAGACTGCGGTTGGGACTGCCCATTTACCTGGCGCTGTCCAGGCTGTTCGCCTCCACCGCTTCCTTTTCTCTTCTTCTTCTTCCTTTTCTTTTTTCTGGTCCTTCCCCCAGAAGGTAGGGAAGAAGAGGAAGGAAAAGGAGCTCCTGCCGCCACCCGCGCCTGAGGCGTCACAGAGGATTCCTGCCCGTGGAGCCTGCTGGGTCCAGCTTGAGCCACTCCACCTCCAGCTGGCCTTGAGGCACCGGAACAGGGCCCCGCAGCCGCAGCCGCATATGTGCGGCCATCTCTTTTTTTATCAGACGCCAGGGGCGGCCGGAGTCTTCTCTCCGGGAGGAGTCTGTCTTCCAGTGAAGCCAGGCGGGCATTAACCTGGCTTACCATTATCCTACATATTTCCTCCACGGAGGGCGCGGTCCCTTCTGAAGGCCGCGTCCTAGGGGGCGCCTCCTTAGACATCCGGGAAACGGGGTCGGAGCCCTGCCTCCGCATCCTCTCCATATCTTGCCTCAATTGGGCCAGCTCTTTCCGTAGGCTGGCCATCTCGGCTTGCAGGCGAATATTATCCTCCTGCAGCCTTCTTGTTTTTTCTGGCACCGTGCCTAACCCAAGGACCTCGATGGCTCCCTTAATGGAAGTCACGGCATCCTTGAGGTCACGCACATAGGTGCCCTCGAGATGAGAGGACTTGGTCGCCACCTCATTGATCAAATCCAAGCCCTCCTGTACCTGAGCCTGCAGCTGGGCAGCGGTCTCCTTGTCAACCCGCTGACCAGTCGGGGCTACCACCTCCTTCCGCGCCTCCCGTCGGAAACGGGAAACGGCTGTCTCCCTGAGGAGTTCCCCTTCTTCTTGCCGTTGGAGTTCCTCTCTAGCCTTCCGCAGGCCAACATAACGCCCGTGGATTGGCGGACGTCCTCGACCTCTCCTAGGCACTGGGGTGACTGGTCTGTCCTCGTCCGTTGACATTTCATTGTCGTCCTTAAGGCGAGGTCGCTTGACGCCCGACGCGTTGCGGATCGAGAACACAGCCGAAGATCCTGAACCCAATCTTCGTCTGGGCTCGGCCGACATGAGGCTGTCTGATTCAGTCTCAGTCTCCGTTCCGCTCCTCTTCTTCTTCTTCTTCCCCCCCTCCACTTCACCTTCTTCTGCTTCACTCACCCCCCAAAACTTCCCCCCCAAATTTCCCTCTCCCCCCTCACGCTGGTTGGCCCCCCCGTATACACGGGGCCGATGCGCCGCCTCCGGCGCACCACGGGATTCCCCCTTTCGGGGACCCGCCCGGGTAGATATTTCGACCGGCGTACTTTCCATAATTTTTTATTTTATCCCCATTCCCCCCCATTGTGACGCCCTTGGGACTGGTTTCCCACCAGCCATTCATCCTATCGGCAGGCGCCGGACCTTAGGATTGGGGTAATTTTTTATAGAGGTTGTCTTCCTCGCGGCCCCCACTCCATGTGAGGAACCTCCGGCCCGCTCAGTGCGGGTTACGGGTTGCCCGACGGTGGCCGAAGCCAATGCCCACCAGCCATAAAGACAGGAGGGCCCGCCGCGCAGGGCGTTTCCACCCACAACTGTAATTTTTTAAAGAGGTTTTCTTCCTCACGGCCCGAAAGCCACCAACACCCGACAGGGCACTGGTTCCCTCCCTCATGTCACCACCCAGACGCTCGCACAGTCCACTCTGATACGCAGAGAAGTACCAGGAGCACCCGGATGGCAACCCCCGTGGCAGCACACGAAAGCGCCCCGCCCATGCTAATTTTGGTTCGCGCCAGTTAACCGGTACCTCCCATATCTGGGAGGCGTTCCCCAATCCACCACCCGGGGACGCGCCCGATAGGGGATTAGCAACCCCGCACGGTTAATCCCAGCCGGTTAATCTAGCCAGTCCTTCTGAAATATAAAACATCAAAAATTGGAATATTATAAATTTTCATTAGAATTTGGCAATATTATTTTTGTATAGTAAAATTTCATACGTCTTTAGTGATTTAAGTTGTTTTTTTTTACAGCAAGACTGGCGCCATGTTGGGTCATCTGGTCGGTGATTTGGTCGGTCGGTGCGACATGCGACCATAATGGTCGAGCAAAGTTCTCGGATTTCTTGAGGAATCTTATGAATGAAAATGGAATGAAGCCACTCTTTCCCAAAGAAGGAAGAGTTTATGATTACACGTGAGTATCGGTGTTTTAACACTTGCAATTGTTTACTAGAAGTATAAATATTCTTCATGTTAACTTACTTTTTATACTTTTCTGAAACTGTGTTATATGATATCATCAGATCATAACATAAATGTTACCCAACTAAAGAATGATTTGATGAATAACTTATACATAATCAAAGAATTAAAAAGAAAACACAGTGACACACAGAGTTCAGAATACTAGACTAATTTTCATATATGACGGCAATCAGAGAGCAGCGCCATCTAGTTTTGGAGTCATGTACGACAGACAAGGGAGTGGCATCGCCCCCTCTCTTTACGCAACACTAAGTGACGTATGCAGGTTCTTATAAGACCCCCGGTGGAACCCCCGCGGGACATTAGCATTCGGTCGGTTCGGATCGGTGGTCGAGTCGCGGTAGTGCATAGTCGTACTTGGTGGAACGTATAGTCTGCTCCTTATAAATTACCATACTTGTAATTGTAGTTCTGTTCCACCAAGAGTATCTGGTCTCTTTGCCCGAAACTACCCACGTCTACCTAAATTACCGACGAAGACACGCCCCCGCCCCGTAGTCATCCTATATATTTTAAAACTCAGTACTCTTATTTTTTTTAAAAACAAAATATAGCTTCTTTAATATAGAGATGTAAAAAATCCGTGGTATGAAACCAGATCATTGTAAAGAGACCAGCGTTATTGAAATAAACGATTTAATATTTTATATATGGTCGTTTTTTCGATAGCTGAAACTGGAAAGATGAACGTTGAAATGTAAAAGCTGAATACGTGATATGAATTTTGAAATACGATAGTGCTTACATTATTTCAGACTGCACGATGGTGGATTCACTGATCTGACAGAGGATGGTGAACCGGCGAATCCATATTGGTACAACTGGATGGATAACCTTGATGAGTACGAAGTGGATCCTGAGTGGCAGTACGCAGGTGATGTTTGATTCGGTTCGAATTATAAATCGATTCTATACGAAGCCTTCTAAACAAAAACATTTAACTGAATTAAGAAAAGGGCACAAAATTACCCAAAATATAAATTAAACACATTTTTCTCGTAACAAAAATAACTAATACTAGCGAAAGTATACATAATTACATCTTCATGCAACCCATTGCTGGCTCACTACAGAACACGGGTCTCCTCCCAATATGGAAGGGTTTGGCCATAGTCCACCACGCTGGCCATATGAGGATTGGCAGACTTCACACGCCTTTGAGAATATTATGAACTCTCAGACTTGCAGGTTTCCTCACGATGTTTTCCTTCACCGTTGAAGCAAGTGATATTTTAATTGCTTAAAACGCACATAACTTTGAAAAGTTAGAGGTGCGTACCCGGATTCGAACCCCCGACCTCTGATTAGGAGGCGGACGCCCTAACCACTAGGCTATCACAGGTTTCGATACATATATATATATTCTCTTATATTTGCTGGTATCGAATACTCCTAAACTATAGTATTATTTAATTTGGCTACAAGTGAAATTTTAACTAAATTGATTTAAAATAAACAAGAAGGTTAATTACAACGTAAGATTAAAGATTAAAAATGTTCCTCGAAATTTGATTTAAGTGGGGCCATCTGGATAATTTTGAGGGTACCAACATCACAAAATCTTTAAAAAAACACGTTTATTAACTAATTCTAAAAATCATTTTATTTACCCTTAAATATTTATACTACAAAACGAAGGTAACCGACATAGCTCAAACGGTTGCACGCTGAAGTGGCAGTGGGCTGGTCACGTTTGTCGGAGAACCGACGGACGTTGGAGTCGGAAGGTCCTCGAGTGGAGACCACGTCTCGGCAAACGGTGTGTGGGCCGTCCTCCGGCCAGGTCTCATCGACTGGATGCGAAAAGCCGGAGACAGGATGAGTTGGCGCTACTTCAAAGAGCTTATATCCAGCAGTGGATTAATGTTGGCTGATGATGATGATGATGATGATGATGATGATTTATAATACGTTATTATATCTAAAAATCAGATAATTATCGTGCTTCTTTGATTTGTCTTCTTTTAATTTTATGCAGACTTAAAACTATGGTAAGCTTGTAGAAAAGTCCTACTATAGTGTAAAGTATTACGTAAATGATAAACAAGCATGGGTGTGAAGTATTGCTCTAATAAGATAGCTCTTAATATAATTTTAAGTGGCATGTGAGATGGTGATAACAAAAAGAAAATTTACCTGGCTAAGTTTGTTGTGGGCTTCTTCTTAGACCGGGGCGCGTTTGGAACCCTCATACTCGTAGCTTTAGTTTTAAGTTTACGATTGTAGTTATCACCATCAAATCACTACTTTGTAAATTATTGACGCGTCAAAAGCGCCTTTTAAAGGACTATTTGAATAAAGATTATTTGAATTTGAATTTGATGTTTCTTAACTTCACGAATATAGATATCGAAGTGCCAACGTTAGACAACGTACGGAGCGCTGCCATCCTCGGATACAAGATCACGAACTATAACCACGTCATCTGCGTCGGCCCCACAGGCACTGGGAAGACTGTCACAATTTCCTCGAAGCTATCTAGAGGACTACACAAGAAGTTTATCTGCGAGTTCCTAGTTTTCTCTGCTAGAACTTCCGCTAACCAAACTCAGGTTACGAGATTTAACTTACTACAATACTTGGATATGTCTTTAGTTTCATCTACTTGTAGCGTACCAAAATAATGTGTTGTCTTTAGGTTTATCTAGTTATTTATCTAGCCGAGAATTGGTTGATCATGATGATGATGATGATGATGAACAGTGAGACGTTACGAGGCTTGGAATTTACCTAACATCTACTTATTTATCCGAGCGACCATGACAAATTGTCATAATGGTTTAGATTGTTAATTTATTAAGCCCATTGTTTTTTTAATTAGTACATTAAATATTAGATAGCAATGATGCAAGAAAAGTTTTTGTTTTACTGTTTGCCTGAGGGTGAATTAAATTGTACCATCTAATTTTAGAGATTCTTGTTTCGCAAATTTATTTATCGAATATTGATCAATCTAATATATATATATATATTGGTACTTTTGTCCGAAACGGATATCATCTCCTTATTAAATATAACAAACTTAAACAACCTAATAAAAAATAAAACTCCAACTATTACGAATGTAACGAACACATCCTTCTGCAGAAATATCTCAACAACAGATTTAAGACCTTCTGTTGTCAGTAGACAGAAGGCTTGAAAGAGCGCCTACGTCAAATCTGCATTAACTAATTTTAAGATGGAATCAAGCTATCATTTTATTTGACTATACATTTCTATGTGAATAGGACGTTATTGACAGTAAGCTGGAAAGACGTCGACGCGGAGTGTTCGGACCCCCGCCAACCAAGCGTCAGGTGTTCTTCATTGACGACCTCAACATGCCAGCACTGGAGGTGTATGGAGCGCAGCCACCTATCGAACTGTTGCGTCAGTTCATGGACTTCTCTGGTAAATTCATTAAATTCTAATTCATAAAGGATATCAATCAATCAAATTAATCAAAAATTGTTTTACTCATGTAATAGATTTATATGAGTAAAACAACTTTTGTTATAATTATATAAATATATATATATGAAAATATGTAATATGTGTTCTTCTTCTTATATGTCGAACTCTCCTAAATATATATTCATAGATTAAGGATTGATATATTTTATTCGAAAAAAATATATATTATATAATATATTATCTTATACATATTTCCATTTTCGTATTCGAAAAAAAATATTTATTTATTTCATTTATTTATTAATATAACTTTATTGCAATCTATAGGACATAACTTATTACTTTTTATCTGGTGTAAGACGTATCGCCTTAGCGATAAGTGATTTAGGGTTCCACCACATTGAAACCAATTAGGAGCGTGAGTTTACCATACTTCTAACAGCATCTGCATCTTCACTTATGAGAACTTCACTTTGCGTACACCAAGTGAGATTGCCATCAAGAGCTAACTTTTAAGTAGATAAAAAAAAACGATATGAAATCAACCTATTTTAAAAATGCACGTGATTTTCTCCTTATAGGTTGGTACGACCGAACCAACATCGGCGAGTTTAAAATGCTAATAGACGTCGGTATGGTGGCAGCGATGGGACCACCGGGCGGCGGCCGGAACCCGGTGACCATGCGGCTGATGCGTCACTTTCACTACGTATCTTTCACAGAGATGGAGTATAACAGCAAGGTCATAACCATTTCCTACTCATCATCATTAACAACCGATTAACGTACACTGCTGGACATAGGTCTTTCAAATTCCAATTCAATTTCAAAATAATCTTTATTCAAATAGTCCTTTAAAAGGCGCTTTTGACGCGTCATTAATTTACAAATTCAAATTCAAATTCATAATAATCTTTATTCAAATAGTCCTTTAAAAGGCGCTTTTGACGCGTCATTAATTTACAAATTCAAATTCAAAATAATCTTTATTCAAATAGTCCTTAAAATGGCGCTTTTGACACGTCATTAATTTACAAATTCAAATTCAAAATAATCTTTATTCAAATAGTCCTTAAAATGGCACTTTTGACGCGTCATTAATTTACAAATTCAAATTCAAATTCAAAATAATCTTTATTCAAATAGTCCTTTAAAAGGCGCTTTTAACGCGTCAATAATTTACATAGTAGTTATTTTATGGTGATAACTATATTCGTAAACTTAAAACTAAAGCTATGAGGGTTCCAAATGCGCCCCGGTCTAAGAAGAAGCCCACAGCAAACTTAGCCGGGGTTTTTTTTTCGTTATCACCATCTCACATAATGCATTGCACATCTCGCAATTCACACCCAAGCTTTTTTATCCTTTATATAATCCTTAATATCATAATATGATTTTTCTACAAGCTTTTGTAGGGAGTTCCAATGCCCACGGTCTTGGGCCGCTTGCCTCCAGCATCTACATTTCCTGCTACACATCACGAAATTCTATGTTCTTAACCCAGCTCTTCATCATCATCATGATCAACCCATTATCGGCTCACTAAAGAGCACGGGTCTCCTCTCAATATGAGAAGGGTTTGGCCATAGTCCACCACGCTGGCCATGTGCGGATTGGCAGTCTTCACACGCCTTTCAGAACATTATGGAAAACTCTCAGGCATTCAATTAGGCGCTATAGCTGTGATAGCCTAGTGTTTAGGACGTCGGTCTCCTAATCAGAGGTCGGGGGTTCTAACCCGGGCACACGCACCTCTAACTTTTCGAAGTTATGTGCGTTTTTAAGCAATTAAGATATAACTTGCTTCAACGGTGAAGAAAAACATCGTGTGAAAAGCTGCATGCCTGAGAGTTCTCCATAATGTTCTCAAAGGCGTGTGAAGTCTGCCAATCCGCACATGGCCAGCGTGGTGGCCAAACCTTTCTCATATTGAAAGGAGACCTCAATTGAGGTGCTCTGTAGTGTGCCGAGAATGGGTTGATCACGATGATGATGATGATGAACATTGACGTTACTAGGTTTAGAATTCACCTAGCATCAGATTTCGACGCATTAAGACACCAGTTATTTTAAATCAATAATTCTTTTTACAGTACGGAATCTTTAATACAATACTGAAATCATGGACTCGCAATTTCAATAGCGCGGTTACCATCCGAGAAAATGCATTCCTCAAAAGTTCCATTGAAGTTTTCAATTCGCTGGTAGAAGAACTTCTGCCTACCCCCACTAAGTCGCATTATACATTCAACCTGCGAGACTTGAGCAAAGTTTTTCAGGGCATACTGATGGTCGATCCCACTTTTATCAAGGTATTTGAACGATAATTTCTCGAGCTATTTTCAGATTGAACGTAGTGTTTATCTCACGAAGCGACGATTATAGAAAACGGCTCGACAATTTGTGCGTATAGAAATTAGTTGGTTACCGATTGCACGGTAATATTATGTATACAGTATTGTAACTCGGGCTTATCTTTGAAATAAATACCTACAGCCGCTCGGCACCTAAACATGCGGTGGGCTACCCGCCTCCAGCATTTTAATTACATTTGCCTACTTTGTGTTCAAATTTCAACTATCTAGTGACAGACAGACGGTCAAATTTATTTTTACTGGTATTATTCATACAAACAACATTTTTGACGACCTCCGTGGCGCAGCGCGCGCGCTTTTGCATTATCAAGTTGGAGGTCCTGGGTTCGATTCCCGGCTCGAGTCTGGTCTGGTGGGAGGCTGCGGCCGTGGCTAGTTACCACCCTACCGACAAAGGCGTGTCGCCAAGCGATTTAGCGTTCCGGCACGATGTCGTGTAGAAACCAATTAGGAGTATGGCTTTACCATACCCCTAACAGATTAGCCCGCTACCATCTTAGACTGCATCATCACTTACCATCAGGTGAGATTGCCGTCAAGGGCTTACTTGTAGTGGATAAAAAAAAAAAAACAAACAGTAAAATAAACAACTATTATTAATGCAACCAAAATGTGCACAATATATCCTACTCGTCATTTTAAAAATATACTTGAAGTAATTTTAAGTGAAAAAATCGCGCGGTTCTTGTTTAAAAAACAAAACACCGTAACTGCGGCACATTCGCGACTGTCTGCATGCCGAATGCACCCCGAAATCGAGGCGCGTAGGCATAGCCCGCGTTTCGTACGTTTGTATGAAGTTGGAATACTGTATACATAATATTAGCGTGCCGATTGTCTGACATTGTCTTTGGAGAAAAGCGTGTAACGTTTCACTATTATGACGTGATATGAATTCAATACATCAAGGTTAATAAATTTCACTCAAAAAATTACGGCGTCAGAGATGAGCGGATTGCTACTCTTGGTAAATTCGGCACTGGCATTAGGGTCAACGATATCTGCGAGTTTAATAGGGAATCCTTGTAAAATGTACGTGCAACTCTTTCAGGATGAGGATGACGTGATACGGTTGTGGTATCACGAGCACCAGCGGGTATATCAGGATAGATTGGTCAACGACGACGACCGAAAGTGGTTTGTGACGTGAGTTTATACGCTTTGTTATTTATGGTACAAAGAATTGGTAGTTTATGAAAGCTCCAGTGATAAAACGATTTTGTATTATTTATTTATATGCTGCTGTTCGGAATTTGATTACAAAATGTTTGCATCCTGATTCCATACAGTTTTCGCTTAACGTATTTATCTACATATAAATACTTGAAGCTATATTTTGTATGGATTACGTTAATATATTTTTAATTTATTATATTTTTATTATTTTTGTACCGAATTTGTGATAACAAATTCTTATAGAAGAAGTATACAAAGGAAAAGGATCTCTATAAGAGATCTCTTCTGATGTAAGATGATTTTGTAAAGTGGAATAGGTCAAACAAGGTAAGATTAAACTACATACTAAAATATACATAGATAAATTCAATTTATCTTATATTATTTATTATAAAAAATTACATATGTATATATATGATATGATATACTATAAATAAATAATAAGTAAATAAATATACTTAAAAATATTATATAAGGGGTAGTTAAAAATAAGTTTAGTATTGACAGAAAAAATAAGGAGTAATAGGCTAGCATGGTTAAACAACGAATATAAATAATAATGCTATAATGCAGAGGGAAGAATGTCACCAAAATAATGTTAAATATACAAGTAACTGTAAGCGGTGATAGCCGGCACGCACCTCTAACTTTTCGCAATTAGGTGCGTTTTAAAAACATTAAAATATCACTTGCTTCAACGGTGAAGGAAAACATCGTGAGGAAACCTGCACGCCTAAGAGTTCTCCATAATGTTCTCAAAGGCGTGCCATGTCTGCCAATCCGCACATGACCAGCGTGGTGGCCTATGGCCAAACCCTTTCTCATATTGAGAGGAGACCCGTGCTCAGTAGTGAGCCGATAATGGGTTGATCATGTTGATGATGATGTAAGTGTTGATATATGATGATAAATTTGTTTATTTTTCTGTCTGTTACATACTATGTTTAAAGTTAAAAGAGTGTTTCCCTTAATCAGTTCTTTGCAGAATTGTTCCAATACGCTGAAGGTAATCAAACAAAACATTAATGTTAGGTACCTTTTGTTTTAGTTTGTTGAATAAGAAAATTCAAACGGAGTTTAAGAAGAAATCAGTTGACGTTATCGGTGGAAGGCTGATGCTGTTCGGAGATTTCATGGACATTGGTGCTGACGATAGGAAGTATATCGAGATAACCAATCAGGAGGAGGTAAAAATGTTTCAGTAATATATAGTTAGAAAGTGATAACCCAGGTGATTAAGACTCCGGACTCCCTTTTCGTCAAGTGATTTAGCGTTCCAGCACGATGTCGTGCAGAAACCAATTAGGAGTATGGGTTTTCCATACCCCTAACAGGTTAGCCCGCTACCATCATCACTTACCATCAGGTGAGATTGCCGTCAACGGCTAACTTGTAGTGGAAAAAAAACTTTTCTGCGATAATTATGTGCCCATAATTTTTACAAAAAATTAGGTTGTAGAAGAGTCCTATTATAGTGTTAAGGATTATTTAAATAATAAACAAGGTTGGGTATGAAATATTAATCTAATAAGATAGATAGCTCTCTAATAATTTAAAGTGGCATGTGAGATGGTGATAACAAAAAGAAAATTTACTTGGCTTAGTTTGGTATGGGCTTCTTCTTAGAGCAGTGCGCGTTTGGAACCCTCATAGCTTAAGTTTATAGTTAACTAATTTAGTAATCACCATCTAGTTACTACTATGTAAATTAGTATCTTTTAAAGGATTTTTTGGATAAATATTACGATCGATTGATTTCGCTGTTTTATAGCCATATATCACTTACTTTAACTGTGAAGGAAATTTCGAGTTAGCTTGTACGTCTGAGAGTTCTCCATAATGTTCCTAATACTTCATTTAGCCAGCGTGGTGGACTACGACAGAATGAAAGCTCATTCTGAGAGGAGACACGCGCCTGGTAATGATGATGATGATGATGATGACGAATATCAATATTTCATAGCAGATGTACAGTACCTTTACATTATAACATGCAATACACAGATAGCATACGCATAATACATAGATAGATGACGCATAGGTTAATACCAAGACCAAAATGCAGCGACCAACCTGCTGTCCTAGTGGCGTTCAAGATGGCGTCCAATATCTGACCAATCACATAACGCGCACGCTTGAGCTAGGCTTGTGATTGGTCCGATGCTGATTCATCTTTGAACGCCGCTCAGGTCGCAGTTTAGACTTGGCGATGTGATTTAGGGTCCAGACCTTCTGCATTAAAGTTTATTGAATACAAATCATCATCATCATGATCAACCCATTACCGGCTCACTATGAGAAGGGTTTGGCCATAGTCCACCACGCTGGCCATGTGCGGATTGGCAGACTTCTCACGCCTTTGAGAATATTATGGAGAACTCTCAGGTGTGCAGGTTTCCTCACGATGTTTTCCTTCACCGTTGAAGCAAGTGATATTTTAATTGTATGAAAATGCACATAACTCCGAAAAGTTAGAGTTGGGTGCCTGGATTCGAACCGCCAACCTCTGATTAGGAAGCTGACGCCCTAACCACTGGGCTATCACCGCTTCAATACAAATATAAAACCGCTTGAATACAAATGTGTGTATAAAAAATGTTTAACAGCTGAATGAAGTCCTCTCTCATTACCTGAACGAGTACAACCTGTCCACGACGGCTCCTTTAGACCTGGTATTATTTGAGGATGCTGTGGCTCATTTGTGTCGTCTCTCGAGGATCATGAGACAGCCCATGGCCAATGCTTTACTGCTTGGCATGGGAGGATCAGGTATGTTATTTTAAAGAGACTGTAAAGAAGAAAGACCCAAAGTAATTATTGTTAAATAGCTGTGACCCGCGGTTTCTCCCGCGTAGTTCCCGTTTCCGTGGTAATACCGGGATTAAATATTGCCTAAATATCTAATAGCCGTCTTCAATAAATGAACTATCGAACATCGAGTTTGTTTGAGTTGAAAGAGTTTTTCACATCGGACCCGTATTTCCTGAGATAACCGCGTTAGATAAAACAATTTAGACATGATTGAATATTTAAAATTTGTGTGGCGGTAATAAATTGCAAATTGACTCTTTGAAGTTAGGAACACACCTACATTTCTTAGACAACAGTGAGTGATTATAATTTAATAAGAACTTTATCGAATAGCAATAAAGTTCAAATGGACTCTACATTTTATTTAGAAAACGTTTATATGGGAAAAAGAAAAGGGCTGTTCTTAGGGTTTTCTCGGCAAATATTCGAATTTTTCTCACTTTTTAAACCTTCTCTAGACCTCTACAAACATTTTAAAACCAAGATAAGATAAATTCGTTCAGCTGTTCTCGAGTTTTAGCGAGACTAACGAACAGCAATTGATTTTTATATATATAGATAGTAACAAAGTCAACAAAGCTCTCTAACCTAAATTTGAGTGAATAGAAAATAATTCACCCAAAATTAATGATTCCGTTTTTCATTAATTTTGAAGTAAGGAGATCTTAGGATGCCTTAAGATGGCTGGAAGAGATTTCTGATAGATAAGCTTTAATTTTATACCTCCTAATTTTATAACAACTGTTTATTATCACTGTTTCGATAATCCTATATATACTATAAATGTGAAAGTGTGGATATTTGGATGGTTGTTACTCAATCACGCAAAACGTCTGAACGTGTTTGGATGAAATTTGGCACGCATGTAAACTTTGACATGGAAAAGAACATAGGCTACCTTTTATCCCGATTCCTTAAGAAGCTCCCGAGGGAAGATTGAAAGTTTACGAGCTAAGCAACGGGTAGACAGCTTTGAAATTTGGTATGCATGTCACCTACGCTATGGACATGTATTTTCTATAACGATCTCTCAAATAGTTCCCGTGGGAAGATTAAAAATTGTAAACATAGCGATGCTTTAGACCTAATTCTGAAGTCGCAGATGCAGACGAAGTCGCGGACATAAGCTAGTTAAATATTATAAATGAAACTTGACGACCTCCGTGGCGCAGGGCGTGCGCTGTGGCATTATAAAGTTCGAGGTCCTGGGTTCGATTCCCGGCTCGAGTCTGTCAATTGGGAGGCTACGACCGGGGCTAGTTACCACCCTACCGACAAAGACGTGTCGCCAAGCGATTTAGCATTCTGGCACGATATCGCGTAGAAACCAATTAGAAGCTTGGGTATATCATACTCCTAACAGGTTAGCCCGCTACCATTCTCAACAGCATCATCGCTTACCACCAGGTTAGATAGCCGTCAAGGGCTAACTTGTAAAAAAAAACAAGTCTTTGCAAAAAATTTATGCAAGGTATATTATGAAAAAGGTATAACACCAGTTAGAGCTGTACAAATCGGAGTTAAATAAGATAGATAGAGATAATTTTTAACTGTTAATGATTGATAGGTCGACAATCACTGTCGCGATTGGCGGCTAATATGGCCGAACTGCAGTGTATGCAAATTGAGATCACTAAGGCGTACGGACAGGCCGAGTGGCGGGATGATCTCAAGAAGACCATGCTGAAGGCTGGCGCTGAAAACCGTGGCATCGTCTTCTTGTTCTCTGACGCTCAGGTTAACTTTCAATATGATCCTCCTCTCAATATGATAAGGGTTTGGCCATATTCTACCACGCTGGCCATGTGCGAATTGGCAGACTTCACACGCCTTCGAGATCATTATGTTCTCCATAATGATCCTCTTAGGTATGCAGATTTCCTCACGATAATATCCTTCACCGTTGAAACAAGTCATATTTTAATTGACTTAAAACGCACAGAACTCCGAAAAGTTAGAGGTGCGTGCCCGGGATCAAACCCCCGACCTCTGATTAGCAGGCGTACGCCCTAACCACTGGGCTATCACGGCTTCTATTATGCAAAGGTGTTGGAAGCTTACCAATTCCCACTTGCCCAGCGTGGTGGATACCAGCCAAAATCTTTCTCATGCTAAAATGTGACCCGCGCATTGTTTTTTGGCGAATAATGTATCGCATATGATGATTATGATGATGATATAGTTTTTTTTTTTTTAATATCTTTATTTATTATTAAGGACTTTTATATTATAAATATATATGACAGTCCCATCTTACCGTACTATAAACTTATATCTACGACAATTTTTTCTTCTACTTCTTTATTAAATCTAACTATATATACATGTAAATCGTCTGCTTTTCATAATATACGTATCTATTTTTTACACTTTCGATATAAAAAGATGATATAGTTGTAAAGACGTAGTCCTACATTCCAGCAAAGTTTGATAGTGTGCAATCAAATTACGTAAAACCTACTCAACTAGTCGTGAAATATGAAAGAATGTGAAATATATATAGTATGAAAGAATTATTAAGTAGTTAAACTGACTTCATAGAGAAAAAAATTACCGAGTCGACATTCCGCAGATAAAAATGGAGTCATTCCTCGAAGACCTGAATAACATTCTTAGTTCGGGAGACGTTCCGAACATATATGAAGCTGAAGATTTGGACGGCATTTTCATGTCAGTTAGACACGCTGTGATGGAGATGAATTTGCCGGCTACAAAGGCGAATCTTTTCGCTTGCTATCAGAAACGTGTGCGAAGCAATCTGCACATAGTGGTTGTCATGAGTCCTGTAGGAGAGGTAAGTACAAGAACATTCTGCCTTTGGCTTGCTAAAAAAATCATCATCATCATCATGAACAACCCATCGCTGGCTCACTACAGAGCACGGGTCTCCTCTCAATATGGAAAGGGTTTGGCCATAGTCCACCACGCTAGCCATGTGCGGATTGGCAGACTTCACACGCCTTTTGAGAACATTATGGAGAACTCTCAGGCGTGCAGGTTTCCTCACGATGTTTTCCTTCACCGTTGAAGCAAGTGATATTTTAATTTTTTTTTTAAAACGCACATAACTCCGAAAAGTTAGAGGTGCGTGCCCGGATTCGAACCGCCGACCTCTGATTAGGAGGCTGACGCCCTAACCACTAGGCTATCACCGCTTCAAAAATATGTTTATAGAAATAATACGAAAATGGGTATAAGTATCTTGAGGCACAGTGTTTAGGATAAATTACAATATTTTACTTGTTCTTGCCACTGTTACTGATACAACGCTTGCTTGATTTGCCGATTACTTACGTATACACAGGCTCGATGTAATTTCTTCATCAGCTCAATTATTTATCAGCTGATAAAAGATAACTTATAATAATCGTTTTAAAAAACAATTAAAATATTTATTTATTTATTTATTTGCTTTCACATCCAACAGACATGAGACCCGGTCAGGGCATTGCAAACAGTACAATTGGTATACATATTCATCATATTCTATATAATGTTAAACAATTCAATAAAAATAAAAATTAAATTAAATTAAAAATTAAAAATAATAACAATAATAATTCAATGAGTCAAAAAAAAAAAGAAAAATATTAATATTTTAATTGTTACGCATAGGCTGATGTCCAATTGAGGCCTTAAGTATACTTATATTGGAATAGTTAGTAGTTAATATCACTTGCTTCAACGGTGAAGGAATCGTGACGAAACCTGCACGCCTGAAAATTCTCCGTAATATTCTCGAAGCGGTATGTGTGTGAGCATTTATTATTTTATCACACGAATGTATTATAGTTGTTACTTTAGCAATATTTGCAAAATTTATTTATTATGTTCATGTTGAGAACATGGTACCCGACACGCTGACGCTAACCATCTTCTTATTACTGGTCTTCTCATTGCTAAACTAAACTGTAAATTAACGCGCACCAATAACCGTATTACACCTGATTACAGATCTTTAGAGCTCGTCTCCGACAATTCCCTTCACTCGTTAATTGTTGCACCATAGACTGGTTCAGCGAGTGGCCGAAATCCGCTCTGGAGTCGGTGGCAAGGCATTTCTTCTTTAACATGCCTGAACTACAAACCACTAATGAAGTTATTGAGTCTTTAGTTGTAAGTATTCCAGAGACTTATTCAATTAATTGAGCAGAATAAAAGGCAAGTTGTATTGTCAATACTTCAAATTCAAATTCAAATAATCTTTATTCAAATAGGCCTTTAAAAGGCACTTTTGACGCGTCAATAATTTACATAGTAGTGATTTAATGGTGATAACTACATTCGTAAACTTAAAACTAAAGCTATGAGGGTTGCAAACGCGCCCTGTTCTAAGAAGAAGCCCACAACAAACTTAGCCAGGTGAATTTTCTTTTTGTTATCACCATCTCACATGCCACTTAAAATTATATTAAGAGCTATCTTATTAGAGCAATATTTCATACCCATGGGTATGAAATATTGCTCTAATAAGATATCTCTAATAAGATAGCTCTTGTTTAACATTTACATAATCCTTTACACTATAAACTTACTTTTACACTATACTTTAGGGAACATTACCAGAAAATAAAAATAAAATGTGTAAACGTGAAACTGACCAGGAGCTTTACAAATTCGAGTGTAAAGATGACAAAATTTTAGTAGATACAATTCTATAAAGACATATAGCGTGGCTATGCAGTATCATGAATTTTAATTTGATGTTCCGTGCACTTAACTATTAGTTACGAGATGGTTATTTATTAACCGAGAAAGGGTAAAAGAAATACATCTTTTTGATACAACCGGTAACTACGTAAAATCATATTAAAATCTTAATTTGTAAAAGTAAGACTACTTTGAAATCGCCAATAAGAGTTCTGATTAGATTTGGCCTTGATATCTTGACTGTGCTCTTAATGCATTTTGAGATAAGATTAAACCCCTATTCACTGGGACTGAAATTTTTAACTGTCGTTTAATGCGTGTTACAATTAGGACACAATTCACAATAACTAGCCCCAATTAGAGACTTTTGATACCTTCAACACTATTAACTCAATATCAGCGACTCTTGTGTGTGACTATTTTCAGCTTGAACAGGGATAATAAATTTAAAATTGCAACAAACTAATTTAGAAATTATTCGTTCCATTAATAATATTCCAAAAATGTATGTCGGCGCGAAGAAGTTATTAACTTTATTAAGCGGCGCCAAAAACCTCAAGAATTCAATAAATACCCACATTTTAACTATTGATGATTTTGCTAACACAATTTAGCCAGTAACAATCAATTTTGTACAAGCATGCTTTGTACTATAAATACGGGCGGTTGATGCCTTTCGCGGATTCTCTCGCTCGAGACGTCGGACTGTTCGGACCTCTTACTTATTATCGCAATAAAAGTGTAAACCGGCAAGTTGTGGTTTTAATTACTATGAGCCAAAGTAAACAAAATCGTGACGTCAGCAATGCTGATGTCACCCTTACCAAAAAACAACTCGGACGTCCTTGACTCGACATGTATGATTGTATTATATTTTGTTCTTACTCATAGTGTATTTTGATGTTTCTTAATTAGTCTGTGTGCTGCTTTGCCCACCAAAGCGTTGTCGATGCGAGCAGCAAGTTCCTCGCTCAACTTAATCGCCTTAACTACGTAACACCCATGTCGTACATGGAAATGCTTGGAGCTTACGCTGAGATGTTCAAAAAGAAGCAAACGTCTATACTCACCGAGTCCAATGCTCTTAAAACTGGTAAGAACTCTATTAAGAAGACTTATAATAGTGAATTAATATCCTAGGTGATTTGAGTATAGGATAAATACTTAATTCTTAATATAGATCAGTTGTTTAATTTTTAAAACATTCCGGAACTTTTGATTAATTTAATCTATACATACAAATAAATAAAATTGGAGTGTCTGTTTGTAATATTGAAATAACCATTTATTACATGCACATGAATATGTATACGGTACATACACCAAAATAACATTTTTTACAATTTTTGTCTGTCTGTCTGTCTGTCTGTTTGTTCCGGTTAATCTCTGTGATGGCTGGACTGATTTTTGCGGGACTTTTATTGGTAGGTAGCTGATGTAATAAGGAGTAACTTAAGCTACTTTTATTTTAGAAAAAGACTTTTATTTTAGAAAATAAAGTAATGTTGCAATTTCCAAGTACTGTCCAGTACCGCGCGCAGCTCACGCGCATGCCACCGCCTGTGCCATCACGTCTCGGGCACCTCCCACAACTTCTCCCACCAACGAATCAATATCCGATTTCACTCATTCTTTTTTTTTTAGAAAGGAGATACTTTAATGTTTATCCTGTAATTATTTCAAGTAATTCGGGTTAGTAATCTATTGCTTCGTGATTGAAAGAAAAACAAACACACTAACTCAACGCAGACGAAGTCGCGGGCGTCAGCCAGTTTTTTTTATAAATATGTTGTGTTAATGCCAAAAAAAAGGACTTAAAAAATATATTGGATATTATTTTATATTTTTTTAGAAATCATGTTAAATTTTTAAAAATCATCAATTTGTAATTATTTGAAAACTTTTAAGAAGGGTTTTTCATATTTGTATTAAATTAAATTAGTTAAATAAATTCAGGTATTCATTTCAACATTCTTACTACTTTACTTAAAGTTAATTGTTTTTATCCCAATTCGAAAAGGTCTAAACAAACTAAACCAAACAGAAGTTGAAGTGAAACAACTGCAAATTGAACTGGCTGAACTGAAACCGTTAATGGAAAAGGCAGCTGAGGAAACTAGAAAAGTGATTGAACAAATTGCTATTGATACCGTGAGTGACTTCATTTGATGTAAATTATCTTCTTATGGACATACGATTTACAAATTATAAAATAAAAGAAAAATGAGTACGGCTCAAAGAATATAGTAGGTATCATCATGAACAACCCATTACCGGCTCACTACGGAGCACGGGTCTCCTCTCAATATGAGAAGGGTTTGGCCATAGTCCACCACGCTGGCCATGTGCTGATTGGCAGACTCCACACGCCTTTGAGAACATTATGGAGAACTCTCAGAGGCGTGCAGGTTTCCTCACGATGTTTTCCTTCACCGCTGAAGCAAGTGATATTTTAATTTTTTAAAAACGCACATAACTCCGAAAAGTTAAGAGGTGCGTGCCCGGATTCGAACCGCCGACGTCTGATTAGGAGGCTGACGCCCTAACTACTAGACTATCACCGATATAGTAGGTATATTTGAATAAAATAAATGATAACTCCAAAAACCTGCTAATATATCCTTCCATCTTCAAATAATAAAAAAATATAACGAAATAGGTCTATAATCAACTCTTCAATAAAAACCCACGAAAGCATTAAATTTAAATGGTTGTAGTCTATTTAAAGCATATAAATAGAAACTACCGGTCTCTGATTATGTGCTTTAATGTTACGTATTATCATAGATAAATATAAAAATATAATTAAAACAATAAAATAACTTTCAATAATTCAGGAAATAGCCGAAGACGCTAGAATCAAAGTAGAAAAGGAACAAGGTATAGCTGAACTAATGGCTAAGGAAACTACTGCTATGGCTGAGGATGCCCAGAGAGATTTAGGTGAGAAGCTTTTATTATTAGAATTGACTAGTGAAAAAAATACACTTAACGCAAAATGAATGTTGAGTACGTATGTTAATACTTAGGAAGTAAGTTTAATATATACCATAATAAAACTTGTCGCGTTAAGGGCGTCCGAGTTGTTTTTTTGTGAGGTGACGTTAGCATTGCTGATATGTATTTATAGCACAAAGCATGCTTGTACAAAATTGATTGTTACTGTCTAAATTGTGTTAGCAAAATCATCAATAGTTAAAATGTGGGTAATTATTGAATTCTTGAGGTTTTTGACGCCGCTGAATAAAGTTAATAACTTCTTCGCACCGACATACTTGATTTGCCATATTTCGTGGTGGTAAATAAAAGTGGATTTTGGTGATAAAAATTGATAAAAATCATTTATTAGGGTACTAGTTATATAGGATCCTAGGACTAATAGAATACAACTATCACATGCATAATTACTTTTTTGCTATCTGCAATATTAGATGAAGCAATGCCAGCGCTAAGGGCAGCCGAGAAGGCTCTGCAAGAACTGAACCGCAATGACGTGGTAGAAGTGAAAGCTATGAAGAAGCCACCAGCAGGTGTCCTGCTGGTTATCGAGTCACTATGTGTGGTGTTTGACATCAAACCTGTTAAGGTTAGTAATTATAGCAATAATGAAATCAATATTAATTATAATATAACAAAAGTATATGTATAACAAATTTTTCACGCGAAATAAAACTTGATAAACGAGAGTATCTGTGAACTGTTGAAGATGTAGTTAGTTATAGGAGGATTACTTATCTAGGGTGAAATAATAAAAGGGTCGATGTTGGTGACGGCAGTTTATAATTATTATACTTTCCTTTGCAAAATTACACATTCCAACATTTCAGGACTATGACTTTCATAGCGAATTTTCACGACCTCCATGGCGTTCCTTCGCATTATAAAGTTAGATGTCTTGGGTTCGATTCCTGGCTCGAGTCTGGTCTGGTCGGAGGCTTCGGCCGTTGCTAGTTACCACCCTACCAACAAAGACGTGTCTTAAAGCGATTTAGCGTTCCGGCACGATGTCGCGTAGAAACCAATTAGGAGTATGGGTTTACCATACCTCTAACAAGTTAGCCTGCTACCATCTTGACTGCATCATCATTTACCATCAGGTGAGGTTGCCGTCAAGGGCTAACTTGTCACTACAAGTGATCTATGTCCCTCTAGTTTCAATTCTGTTTCTATAATGTGTAACTATGTCCCTTATCGCTTTTGCATGTTATACTTATATTGATCAGGAACCAGGACCTGGTTTGGGTCAAAAAATCCTAAACTATTGGAAGCCAGGCTCCCAAATGTTGGCAGACCCTACCGCCTTCTTGGACTCCCTCATGAAGTACGACAAGGAATCTATTACTGAGGACATGATCAAGAAACTCAAAAAATACGTCACCGACCCTAACTATGAGCCTATGAAAATTTTGAAGGTATAATATATTATAATTTGACTTTCAAATTTAAGCTGTATTTGTATTATTAAATATAAGGCTCTTACCTGCTCATAGGGGAGACAAACTTAAATGTCTTTATAAAGTAAAGGCTGTCCCCCTCTAAAAATTTAGCGGACATTTAAGCCAAGTACAGGAAACAAGATCCAGCCGATCAGTTTTTTTTTTTTCTAAACCGATTCACAGCGAACTACATTACATTGAAACTTAAATTTAAATCGCCCGAATAGTTTTATGGCTGTACCATAATATTCAGTTATTATGGCTAAAAATCCGTAAGCCTTCCCAGATATAAGTTAAAATCACTTTCCAAATTTCCCCACCTAGGCATTAGAAACCTATTACTTGCGTTAAAGAATTACGTTAATACAAATTTATTTTTCAATTTTTTTTAACACAACTATTTTTATTTTTATTGGAACATTAAACTAGTCACTATCTATATAAAAACAACAAAAAACATTTCAGAAGAACAAACAACAGATAGTGACTATCTAGAAATGACCACAGCATGCACAACCTTAAAATTAACCTTACATCTAAATAATTCAATTTATACCTAAAGCAAGTAAGACTATCTATTTAGCGAAACCTGTAAGATATTTTTTTTCCAATGCAGGTCTCCAAAGCGTGCATGTCTCTATGCATGTGGGTGCATGCAATGTACAAATTCTATCACGTGAATAAGGCAGTTGCGCCCAAGAAAGAAGCCCTTGAGCGTGCAACGAAGGAATTGGCGGCTGTAGAAGGTTGCTTAAATTTCATTTATTAACGTTTGGAGTTAATAACTCCTTGTTAATCATTTTATTGGGTTTTATTACATAACATATAGCAAAACGTTTGAAACGTAAAAGAACCTTGCTTCACCCTATGATAATAAAAAGATTCTGAAATTTGTTAGCTTTCGCCTGTAGTCAGGAACCAAAGTAGAAAGACTCCGTGTTGCTAAAATACTTTAAATAACTTTTCTATAAAAATTCCATTAACAATATTTTCCGTCAAGTATTTGAACTCCAACCGCCATCATGTCATCTGTCAAAAAAAGACCAGGCTCTAAAGGCCTTGGAGGAAAGCATTCTTAGTAATCCTTATTTTGCAATAGCAATGTTGGCAAACGCCAAGGCGAAAATGCAAGCTCTCCTCGAAGGCATTGCGAAACTAAACGCTTATCTGCAAGAGAAGGAAGATGAAAAGAGAAAAATGGAGGATGATATCAACCAGTGCTTAGCAAGAATGGATCGTGCTAACAGGTGTAGTTCCAAAGTTGACTTTTGGTCAAGGTTGAGCAAGGTCTTCAAACTTGCTTTGTGGTTACTGCGTATTATCTGTCTGTCATTACATTCCCCGTTATTAGATCCGGGTGGTTTTTTTTATACACTACGATTTAGCCCTTGATGGCTATCTCACCTGGTGGGAGCGAGCTAACCTGTTAGGGGTATGGTAAACCCACGCTCCTAATTGGTTTATACGCGACATCATGCCGGAACGCATAATAGCTTGGCGACACGTCTTTGTCGGTAGGGTGGTAACTAGCCACGGACGAAGCCTCCCACCAGACCAGACTCGAGCCGGGAATCGAACCCAGGACCTCCAACTTTATAATGCGACAGAGCACGCACTGCGCCACGGAGGTCGGCAAAATCCGTGTCTGAAATAAGAATATAACGTGACGTGTCAATAAAATGTATGGTGGTCTGTCTGGTAGATGGGTTACGGAAACGCGGTTTGACGACCTCCGTGGCGCAGTGCGTGCGCTGTTGCATTTTAAAGTCGGAGGTCCTAGGTTCGATTCCCGGCTCGAGTCTGGTCTGGTGTGAGGCTTCGGCCGTAGCTGGTTACCACCCTACCGACAAAGACGTGTCGCCAAGCGATTTAGCGTTCCGGCACGATGTCGTGTAGAAACCAATTAGGAGTATGAATTTACCACACCCCTAACAGGTTAGCCCGCTACTATCTTAGACCGCATCATCACTCACCATCAGGTGAGATGCGGTCAAGGGCTAACTTGTGCTGAATAAAAAAAAAATTCTCTGGCATTCGTCCCCAATTGTGTAGGGAACCTTCTCTGTTCGAGTCCAACTCTCAGTTAGCCGGTTTTATTAGGTCAACTCTCAATAGAATTAGGAGTAGGTAACAAGGTATGAAACTAAAAAAGGTATCATGAATAAATTTATCAACGGAATTAAAATTAGTCTATATGTTTTAGATTGCTAAATGGACTGTCAAGTGAACGCGTGAGATGGATTCGAACAATCAAAGATTTGGATATAGCCCAAGTGAATCTTATTGGAGACATCATGCTTAGTGCTTGTGAGATACAATAATTTACTTATAATTAGGAATTATTTTTATTTACAATTCAAAATTCAAAGTAGTCTGTATTCAAATTATCCTTTAAACTTTTCCTTCTGCCAACATGTAAACATTATCGATAGTCAATAAAAAAAAAAAATATAATAATTACAATTTAAGTAAGAGCAATAAATTCTCCAAGCAGGAGTCGACAAGTTTAAGACAGGATAGGAAAGAATTCATAACAGGTGTCTTACAAAATAATATAGAGTCATGGGCTCATGATACGCAAAAGATTTTAAAAAATTTACGTCAATATTAAAGAATTTTGTTGTAAAATTACCTATAGCTTTAAGAGACAGACTTGAAAAGCATTCAATCGTGACGGGTTTTAAATTCATTAGACTCTTAATCTGTACAAATAACAAATCTATACAAAAATAATTGTAATACAATGCCGAAAGCAGAATAAAAATGCGTATTCTTTTGGGTAGTCGCAACATGTTTCCAAAAGTTTCCAATACCCAAGTAATTCTATTTTAAATTATTTATATTCTTGAAGGTGCTGTCGGCTATGTCACGCCATTTACTGATGAATTCCGAAGGGAACTACTAGATCAGTGGATAAATCATATCGTGGTAATTGAAAATTAATACAAATCTATTGATACGGTAGACTTTTGTATCACGTATATAAACATTTGGGCCGATTTCTGTAAAGCAAACATTTGGAAACTCAATCTTCTTTTTTTATTTCTTGCCCTTATCCCACATTATGTGGGGTCGGCACAACACGTCTTCTTCTGCCACTCACTTCTATCAGCCGTCACCTCACTACCTACACCTTACATATCCTCTTTTGCACAATCCATCCGTCTCTTCTTTGGTCTTCCTCTACTCTTTTGCCTTTCACGTTTATATATAACATTATTTTTGTGATATCACTTTCTTTCCTCTGCATTATATGACCATACCTTGCTACCCTGTTACTCTTCATCTTTTCTCTCACTGGCGCTACTTTTAGACTTCCCCTTATATATTCATTTCTTATCTTATCCATTCTTGTCACACCACACATCCATCTCAACATTCGCATTTCTGTCACATGAACTCTTCTTTCATCCATTCTTTTTGCCGCCCAACATTCTGAACTCAATATTGGTAATAAAATCTAAATATTCTTTACAGGAAGTAGAAGTACCGCACACTGAAGGTGGAACGCCTCTTACGATTCTCGGTGATGCAGTTGTTATAAGGTAATATTATGAATATAACTGTAGTTCAGCCTCGGCTAGTTACCACCCTACTGTTAAAGATGTATCGCCAAGCAATTTAGCGTTCCAACATGATGCCACGTAGATACAAGATCAGAAGGCGGGTTTAGCAGGCAATAATGTTATACAGATGTCCAGGAGCGACGGTAATGGTCACCTGTTATCAAGTGATGATGATGTTTTGGGTTTTGGTGCCGTTTATTTTATTTTTTATTTTTCTGGTCGCTATGATATCTCATTAGCAACTGTACGTAATAATCAATCAGCACCTGAGGTTTCATTACCCTCATCAAGTAAGAGTTGCATAAATAGCGATTAAATTTATCATCGAATTTATGAATGAATGAATAAAATCATTTCTATTGTACACCAAACATAAATACAACAAAAACTGAAAAATTATTTTAGATTATATATAATAAGTAGTATACAATTCAGATATAGCGCTCTCTTAGGCAACCAAAGGCATATACTATAGTCGCAGTTATCATAATTTTATAATACTAATGTCTGTAATTTTTAAGAAATTGGCAAATGTACGGGCTGCCGCGTGATCCACTGTCAGTTGAATCCGCAGTGCTGATGTCAAATTCGAGACGCTGGCCTCTCATCATTGACCCTCAAACGCAAGCTAACAAGTGGATTCGAGCAATGGTTAATTTTGGGCATACTCATTAGTTATTTAACATATTATCCATAGTAAATATATAAAGTTTGGCAGCTAAGGGTTTAAGCCAACCAATATGCATAGGTTGTTATCATCAACGAGTCAACCAAGTTTACTGCTGGAAAAAAGTTTTTCGGGATCTAAGGTTGGTCTCGGGGATCTTTGCGACGTCTTTGATGTGATCTGTCTATTTGGAGAAGTTTTATCAATACTAAATTACCCGGTGCCGAGTTACTATTCCAGCACCTTGAAATCCAAAGTCAATCACGTATCATTTATAAATTGTATTAAATTTAATACGCTAAAACGATAATCACTCAGCATTTTCATAAACCTAATGTGCATGTGCATTAATGTAGGTAAATATTTCAGGGTAAAATAGAAGGTTTAGTTGTTTGCAAGCCAAACGATAGAGATTTATTGAGGAATTTTGAATCTGCTTTGCGATTTGGCAAACCAGTATTACTGGAAAATGTTGGGCAAGAGCTTGATCCTGCGTTAGATCCCGTTCTTAAGGTATGTCATTAGGTTACACATTCCTAACTTCTGTGCCTGATGAAAATGTCATAATTCTATGTGGACTTTTCTTTAACGACGATATATATTTCTTTACTTATTAATAGAAATATGTTTTACTATGTGGTTCAAGAAGTCCAATATTAAACATATAACGCATTATAAAAGTGCATGTTCGTTCAATTTGTCAAGTAAATGATAGTACCGTTGTTCTTTTCTCTTCCTTCTCGTCTGTATTTATTTTAATCTGTAGTCTCTATTTCTGCATTTTTTGATAATTTAAAGCCTCAGCAGAAATGGCAACTACCCGACTCGTATAAATTTACTATCAACGATTTCTAATGCTCATCTGACTTGACGAAGTTGCTGTAGAAACGTTTTAAGCAAGATGTCACTTTATATATCTAGAGATTCTGTCGGAGCTAACTTTAAACTCCTAATTTTGCATTGCGTGTAATTTATCTATTTATAATTTTTAGCGACAATACTTCCGCCAAGCTGGACAATTAGTACTAAAACTGGGTGATTCACTCATCCCCTATACGAAAGGTTTTCGACTTTATATCACAACTAAGCTACCGAATCCAAAGTATACGCCCGAAGTTTCTGTTAAAGTGCAAATTGTGAACTTTGCGCTAGTACCAAGGTTTGCTTTATTTATAATTACATTATTAGTTTAATGCAAATTATAGTTGTTTCTTAAAAAACCTGAGGTAGTAAATAATATGATTAAACTTTGAAAATAATGTAAACTTGAATTATGTATTTAATAAACTGTAAACTTCTTAACAGCGGCCTAGCGGAGCAATTGCTATCAATAGTAGTGGCGCAAGAAAGACCCGATTTAGAAGAACTGCGTGGTCAACTGATTGTATCTCGAGCTCAATTATCAACCCAACTAGCGGAAATGCAAGCTGATATCCTATATGGTCTTTCCAATAGTGAAGGGTCTCCAGTAGATGATTTGCCCCTCATTCTCACACTTGAGGCTATTAAAATTAAGAGTGCTGAAATATTAGTAAGTTATGTTATATCATTAAAATATATTTTGAAAGAAAAGGTCATGTATGTAATTTAATGCATGTAATTAGTTTCGAACACAATAAAGTCAACTCTTAAGTGCTAACTTTAAAAGAACTGCGTTACATAACTGCGTCTGCTAAGATATAACGCAAAAAAAATAGATTTGGGAAGATTAATTCCTCGTTTCTCGTCCTCATTTGGGTTAAGAATAATTGGAATATTCAAATTTAAAAATCCATAAAAAAATTGTATTTATATTTATTATTATAACAACTAAAATCATAACATTAAAATCGTACATAATTGTATAATATCAAAAAATCTTAAAATCCCAAAAAATATTTCAGATTAAAGTAGATGACATAGAGCGTACTTCAGCTGAGATAGATGATGCACGTCAGGGTTATGTTCCTGTAGCTAATCGTGGACAGATACTATTCTTCTGCCTTTCCGGCATGGCCACGGTGGATCCTATGTATCAATACTCACTGGAGTGGTTCGTCAAATTGTTTATCAGGAGCATGTCTGAGACTGAACCTAATGGTAACTCGACCTTTCTTATATTTTTTTTGTTAGTACAAAAAACTAAATTCTCTGCTGAATTGCTCTTTGATTTTGGGTAAACATATGATCTTTTGAGCAGTCAAACGCATGAACGGTACTCAAACCCTTATCTTAAAACTGATAATAACAAAACTTGCATTTGCCAATGCACCTTCGAGACCTTCGACCTTCGAGATCTTTTTTAGCATGGCAATGTTACTTAATTTGGCCTTCATATTTCGTTTGAAGTTTCATGATGCTATATCACTTGGATTTTACATTTTTATGACTTTATCAGATATTTTCCAAACAAATCATTGTATACATTGTCAATGATTGATTTTCTGCTCATATTACAGAGGATATATTCGAACGTGTTGAAACCATAATCAACCATTTCACCTTCCTCCTTTATCAGAATGTGTGCAGAAGTCTTTTTGAGAGGCACAAACTTCTTTTTGCTTTTCTACTCTGCGCTCGGATATTACTTGACAAAGGAATCATAAGAAGTCAGGAGTTTAACTTCTTGTTGAACGGAGCTAAGATTGAAGAGGTAAAGGAAATTCGAAATATAAATAGAACTATATCTGTCCCAGATAATCCATATTAATAATATCTTTTACAAAGGAATCAAGCAACACTGTAAATAATTTTCCTGTTAAATTATTTCATTAAAATAAGATTAGGCCTTCCTTCTCTGCATCCCAACCGCTGACCTAGCACAGTCCGTTGTTAGCTTTACCGTGAAGCATTATATTTAGAGTACCTAAAGGGATAACATATCTCGTGAAAATTGTTTCGCTTATCATTTTTGCAGTGGGATCTTTAATCATTAGGGGACTTTTTAGATAATGATGCAGACCATTTTCTTTATGTTTTTAGGAGTTAGACAACCCTGAACCCAAGTGGGTGTCCACTCGAATGTGGCTAGATATGCAGCAGCTTGCTTCGTTGCCGACCATGTACCAGTTTGTTATGGACTTTCCCAACCAAATCAAATTTTTCAAATCATACTACGACGCGTGGAACCCTCACAAGTACTTTTTTATTAAAATGAAACATGAGTAGACATAATTCTAGATAGATAATTATAAATATATAAATACTTTCTGTTTATTCCAAAACTAAATAAAATACAATCACAATGCGCAAAGGCGGTCTTATCGCTTAAATCAGATCTCCAGACGCCCTTTTGTGAATAAAACCATGTTAAAGGAAAGGGGGATGGTGCAATAAATTGAGTTTTACTAGTAATTAAAAAATAAACATTAAATAAGAATGAAATTACATATACTTGCGTATGTATTTGCACTCGTTGATTTTACAATGGATTCAATAAATATTTTTATTCAAAAAATATCATCAATTAACCGTTAATTTCCATAGAAATCTATTTCTAGCATTTTAATCAAGAATCACAGTAAACCTTTCTATTTCAGGTTACCTTACCCTAAACCATTAGATTCACAGCTGGATGCTTTCCAAAAGCTGCTCGTTTTAAAATGTCTGCGACCAGACAAACTTATTCCTGGACTTCAGGTGAAATATTTACTCCTTTGTACAGATACAGTTTATGTTAAGGCAGCAATTCAGCAATTTCTATTCAGGCGTACGAAAATAGACAGCTATCACAAATAATCTTTTCAAGCTGATGCTTATACTGATACTTTATAATTTTTTTAGGATTATGTAGTTACAGGTTTAGGAGCAAGATTCGTTGAGCCACAACCAGCCGATTTAGCTGCTTTATATGCGGAATCTGATCCTCTAGCTCCAATCATATTTGTTCTGTCAACTGGTACTGATCCCGCTGCAGGTTGGATGTTACATTCTAATACTACGCTATGCATTTCTTTAAACACTTTTTCTATTACTTCTTTTACTATAGACACTAAAAGCATTTAATTTAATGTAACTTTTAAATTAACATTTAGCTGATCTAAAATTTAATGCGCTATGGTGATTTGTTGAAGCGGTGATAGCCCAGTGGATAGGGCGTCAGCCTCCTAATCAGAGGTCGGCGGTTCGAATCCAGGCATGCACCTCTAACTTTTCGGAGTTATGTGCGTTTTTAAACAAAATATCACTTGCTTCAACGGTGAAGGATAACATCGTGAGGAAACCTGCACACCTGAGAGTTCTCCATAATGTTCTCAAAGACGTGTGAAGTCTGCTAATCCGCACATGACAAGCGTGGTGGACTATGGCCAAACCCTTCTCATATTGAGAGGAAACCCGCGCTCTGTAGTGAGCCGGTAATGGGTTGATCATGATGATGGTGATTTGATTTATTTTCATTTTGACTTTAGTCGGCTAACTTCTGTAACTGTGAATTTTTATTTCAAACTTTTTAAGCAAATTACGATATTTCTAGATTTACTTAAATTTGCTGATAAGATGAAAATGGGCAAGAGGTTTGAGAGTATCTCCTTGGGGCAAGGTCAAGGCCCGATAGCTGAAGCTATGATGAGAGTTGGTTGTGATTTCGGAAATTGGGTCTTCTTCCAGGTGATATTCAAATAAATATTTTATTTATTTTATTTTTATTCTTTTTTTGTACACCACATATAGATATAAATAACAAGAAAAACAAAAAGAAACAGGATACAATATGTCTGATATATTTAAAAAAAAAATACTAGATGATCAGAAGGCATTAAAAGCGACGCAGAAACATGTTGGTCATACACACGCACCACAAGATCTGTTTTTGTAGACCCCTACAAATTTAAGCCTCTAATATAGCCAACCAATGATATCTATATGATCACATCGATATGATAAAATTGAAATCTTCCAAAACGACGGTAATATTGACCGAGATGTGTACAATAGAATGAATGCGGGATGGATGAAATGGCGACAGGTCTCAGGAGTGATATGCGACCCACAAATGCCCCTTAAACTTAAGGGGAAAATTTATAAAACAGTCGTATGACCTGTCGTGTTGTATGGATCAGAATGTTGGGCGGCAAAAAGAACGGATGAAAGAAGAGTTCATGCGACAGAAATGCAAATGTTGAGATGGATGTGTGGTGTGACAAGAATGGATAAGATAAGAAATGAATATATAAGGGGAAGTCTAAAAGTAGCGCCAGTGACAGAAAAGATGAGGAGTAACAGGCTGGCATGGTATGGTCATATAATGCGGAGGAAAGAAAGTGATGTCACCAAAAGAACGTTATATATGAACGTGGAAGGGCAAAAGAGTAAAGGAAGACCAAAGAAGAGATGGATGGATTGTGTAAAAGAGGATATGCGGGTAAAATGTGTGGGTAGTGAGGTGACGGCTGATAGAAGTGAGTGGAAGAAGAAGACGTGTTGTGCCGACCCCACATAATGTGGGATAAGGGCAAGAAGAAGAAGAAGATATGATAAAATTGAATTGTAGGTATAAAGTAGTTTAACTTGTGACTAACAGAACATTAAGTGAGCTTATAAATGATATTCCAGACATCGATTTTGAAATTACTTAAGTAACATTATTGCATTAAATAACGTATATTATTATAATAGAATTGTCATCTATCGCCATCCTGGATGCCTGTACTGGAATTAAATGTGGAGCAAATCATACCAGAAGTAGTACATAAGGATTTTAGACTCTGGCTAACCTCCACACCTTCTCCATTTTTCCCTGTGGCTCTCTTACAAAATGGTAATGTACTTTTTCCAGACTTAAGTAAGGCACAAGAGATATCCTATAGTTTTTAGGAATAAAAATGAGCCTGATATCGGGTTTATGTTTGTAAATTGTATCTACGACCATCTCGCAGAGCCAGCTTTACCCCAACCGAGTATTCGTAGTCAAATCGTTTATTGTTGTTTATATCATAAAATATACAGACCAGAGCTAAAATGGAATGTATATCGTACCTTCAAAACGCAGTCGTTTCCAATGCTTAATAAAAAAATAATCGTTATATTCCTATTAGAAGAAACGGGATTTAAGTTTCATTCATTCCGCATAGCGAAATTTTGAGCAAAACGAAAATGCAAATTTATATATTTATAAGAAAGTCGTGTTAGTTGCACTATTTATAAGTCAAGAACGGCTGAACGGATTTGGCTCAAAATCGGTGGGGAGATAGCTTAGAACCAGGATATGGACATTTCCCGCAGGATTTATGAAAAACTGAATTTCACATCAAACTATAATTATAATTTCAGCTTATCATAGGAAATTTTCCTCTAATTGGTACCTTATTCCACAGGAGTTTTTAAAAACTCCTAATCTACGTGAACGAAGTCGCGAGCATCGTCTAGTTACCTATGGAAATGCCATGTTTTGTCTGATCCATAGGTATTTATTAAATGATTTTTTATGTTTCGGAAATGCCAGGTTACAAAATGACTGTGGAGCCGCCGAGAGGTATCAAGGCTAATTTGTTAAAGGCGTATATGAATCAAGTTCCAGATTTCATGGACTACTTCAACTCTTCGGATAACAAAGTTCCCAATTTTAAGGTTTGGTTCTATCTAACTATTGTGCACATAGTCAATGTCTTGCATTTTTACCTCTCTATTCATCTATTTCATTAAATATGTACACGCCCTTGTGGTAACATAGAAATTCGCCTAAAGTGCTAGTTTTTTAGCATTTGCCTTAACTAATTACAAAATGTTATAATTACTAAAGACATAACTAACAATCATTTTTTATACTAATCTGTTTGCTAAATTGATGCACCATATAAATAATTGAATTCACCTTTAATTACTGATTTTACATTAATTTTATGATTTTTAATAACTTCATTTATTTATTCAGTGCTTTTATCCAATAGTATGCATATGACAGTATTATCGTACCTTACTGTAACCTCATCTAGACGACAAATACCATGCTAGCTTATTACTCCCCATCTTTTCTGTCACTGGCGCTACTTTTAGATTTCCATCCATTATGATAATACGTTGTTTTATTTGTTTGCAGTGGCTTCTTTTCTCACTATGTTTATTCCATGGCGTTGTACTAGAGCGACGAAAGTTTGGTCCACTTGGATTCAACATTCCCTACGAGTTTACTGATGGTGATCTACGGATCTGCATTTCTCAACTGCACATGTTCCTTACGGAATACACTGAAGTACCTTTAAGGGTTAGAATTGATTAATTCGTGTTATTCTTTTATTCACTGCATCTGCTTTTATGTATGGAAAGCCTAGCAACTGTAGCACTTTAAAAGTAATATTTTTGAAAAAATATAAATAAGTACATTTCAATTTTCGCTTTTAATAAGATTTATTTGTGCATCTGTGAATTCAGTTTTCCATTTTGATAATAAGGCATAGATAAACGATCGGCAAACAGTTTAAATAGGTCCAAGAGTCCTTCATTAATACCACTATTTAAAAAAAAAAAAAGATGTGGTGTCGTGGGACACCAGGTAGGAACGAAGTTCCTTCGGCTAATGTAGAATCGACACAATTTGCAAAACAAAAATCGTGCTCAATTTTAAGCAGGTTTTCTTGATTTTTCTCTTAAATTTTATTACACTTTATATTATTTACACTGATTAGTTTTTATTTAAGTACAGGAAAGTATTTAGGAAATTCAGTATTTTATGAAATAATAAATTACGTAAAATAAAAAATATCGTAATTCAAATTATCAACTAAAATAACAAAATATATCTCTTTATTTTTGTTTGACAACATAAAATTACATAGAAATAGAAATAATTACAAAAGAGAAAGAGAAAGGTATTATACACTACTCGCTTGTGTATACGACTGTTGCGCATGCGCACGTCTCATTTAACGGTTTTATTCCACGAACTTTTTCTTACCGTTTTATTATAGCATTTTTTTTTCAGTTCGGTCGCGCAGCAAAATCCTTTTCTCCTCCAAGCCTGCCGTAAGGAACTTCGTTCCAACAATACGGCACTATTTCCAATATATAATTTATAATTCCAGTATTAGTTCAAGACATACTTTATTCTTCACTATATATTTTTTTTATATTTCACTTTAAATTATAATTATGTTAATCTTGAAAGTTTTCACAAATCCGACAATTAGTTTCAAAGAATAACGCGTTGAAACGGAAAACTAACTATTCAGGTGTATTACTAGTAAAACAGATGTACTTTCTATTCAGATGTTGACCTATACAGCGGGCCACATAAACTACGGCGGGCGTGTCACTGACGACTGGGATCGAAGGTGCTTGCTGTGTTTGCTATCGGACTATTATACAACTGCTGTTCTCAATGATCGTTGTATCTTCGACGAAAGTGGTGCTTACAAGCAGGTAATTCTCTATGGCAAGGCATTAGGCCTCTCACAGGCGTTTTCAGTGGCTTTAAAGTTATTTTTTTATTTCTAAGAAACTTTCGATTTCGAAAGATGCGATTTCGATAAAACAATTACAGCTAAGATGTACTATTGAAGAATTTCTTAATTATATCTTGCCATCTCATTACATGATGAATGTTAGATTCTATAATGCTGATATTAAGAAAGTTTAGAAAAAAACTGCAGTGTCTTGCTAATAGAATCTGTCCTATGGACCGTATGGTAGAGTAGCTAAAATCAAACCGGCTAGATGTTTCAAAAGCGCTTTCTCTGTCTGTCCGTCTGTGGATCAGTCGGTTGATCGGTAGGTCGGTCAAACAGTCGGTCGGTTGATCGTTAGGTCGGTCGATTAGTCGGTCGGTCAGTCGATCTGTCGATAAGTTGGTCGACCAGTCGGCAGACCAATTGGCATACCAGTTGGTCGACCAGTCGGTCAGCCAGTCGGCAAACCAATCGACAGACCAGTTGGTCGACCAGTCAGTCAACTAGTTGGCAGACCAGTCGGCATACCAGTCGGCAGACCGATCGGTAGACTAGTCTGCAGACTAGTTGGGCGACCAGTCGGCATACCAGTTGGTCGATCAGTCGATCAGTCGGTAGACCAGTCGGTCAGTCGGTCGGTCAGTCAATCAGTCCATCAGTCGGTCGGTCAGTCAATCAGTCCATCAGTCGATCAGTCAATCAATCAATATCTTTTTTCAAATAGTCCATTAAAAGGCATTTTTGACGCGTCAATAATTTACATAGTAGTGATTTGATGGTGATAACTACATTCGTTAACTTAAAACTAAAGCTATGAGGGTTCCTAACGCGCCCCCTGTCCAAGAAGAAGCCCACAATAAACTTAGCCAGGTAAATTTACGAGCAATAATGATTAATTGTTATTTAGCAACCATCCTGGTCTACGATCGAGGATTACACAAAATATATCCGCACCTTGCCGTTAAACGACGATCCATCTCTGTTCGGACTTCATAGCAACGCTAACATCAGCTACGCAACGTCGGAGACGAGGACTTGTATCAGTAAGTTGGTTTGCAAAAAAATAGTTAAGCTATCACAAGCGGTGATAGCCTAGTGGTTAGGGCGTCAGCCTCCTAATCAGAGGCCGGCGGTTCGAATCCCGGCACGCACCTCTAACTTTTCGAAGTTATGTACGTTTTAAAAATTAAAATATCACTTGCTTCAACGGTGAAGGAAAACATCGTGAGGAAACCTGCACGCCTGAGAGTTCTCTATAATGTTCTCAAACGCGTGTGAAGTCTGCCAATCCGCACAGGGCCAGCGTGGTGGACTATGGCCAAACCCTTCTCATTTTGAGAGGAGACCCGTGCTCTGTAGTGAGCCGATAATGGGTTGAACATGATGATGATGATGAATTAGCACTCTCTTTTACAGCATAACATCATATTGAATAGAACACCCCTTAAGTTACTTAGGCAACATAAATATCTGGGACATACTGTAACCGAGGACCTTAGGGATGATGTAGACATTGATGGGGAACGTAGGGTGTTGGCAGTGCGGTGTAATATGTTGGTCCACAGGTTTGCCCGTTGTAGTCAGGAGGCAAAAATTAGTTTACTCAAGGCCTTTTGTCAAACCTTTTATACGGGATCCTCATGGACCAGGCAACACTGAACGCTCTACGAGTTAAATATAATAACGGTTTCAGAATGTTATTGGGCTTGTCGCGCTTTTGTAATGCATCCAAAATGTTCGCTCACTGATGAATTTTTTGCTATAAGATGAAAGTGCATCATCAAAACATCTTTGAGAAGAGCGTCGGTAAGTTCAACGACATTCTGAGAACTGTATTAGACCGATACGACTCTCCAATCTACAAACAGTTTTTAAAACTACATGTAGATCGAGAACTATTCGGGTGGTTAATTTAATGTTTAATTTATTTCTATTTTTTTATATTTCACATTTTGTAGTGTAGGTATTGTGTCATTTTGTAAATGTAAATTGGGCCTAGTTGCCATAATAAAGAAATTATATGACGAATTAAAGCCTTCAGAGTTGTTTTAGCAAGAGTGACGTCAGCATTGCTGACGTCACGATCTTGTTTACTTTTGCTCATAGTAATTACAACCACAAATTGAGTGATTACACTTTTATTGCGACAATAATTAAGAGGTCCGAACGGTCCGACGTCTCGAGCGAGAATGCCTCGAAAGGCATCGACCGCCCGTATTTATAGCAAAGCATGCTTGTACAAAATTGGTAGCTACCGTCTAAATTGTGTTAACAAAATCATCAAGAGTTCAAATTTGGATAATTGTTGAATTCTTATTGTTCTTGGCACCGCTAAATGAAGTAAATAGCACCTTCGCGTCGACATATATTATTTGAATTAAAAATTAAAAATCCGTTTATTAATGCATGAACAGAACTTAAGATACTAAGGGACATGGCATATCGTACATGGCTCATAAAAAAGATATCTCTATAAATGCAAAAAGATTTCCTTGGTCTGTCCTTTTTTGCCATTTATATCATGAGTAAAGAACCGTTTAGAGGTTTTTAAACAAAACACCTTCAAACACAACTAAATCTAAATCTCTTCTAACACTAAATCTCTAAAATTAACAGAGACCTAGTCGCTCTTGCCGAAACGGCAGTGAGAAATAAGAAAGAATTGTTCAGGCAGTCGCTTGCAAATTTCATCATCATCATCATCATGATCAACCCATTCCCGGCTCACTACGCTGGCCATGTGCAGATTGACAGACTTCAGACGCCTTTGAGAACATTATGGAGAACTCTCAGGCGTGCAGGTTTCCTCACGATGTTTTCCTTCACCGTTGAAGCAAGTGATATTTGATTTTTTTAAAAACGCACATAACTCCGAAAAGTTAGAGGTGCGTGCCCGGATTCGAACCGCGGACCTCTTGATTGGGAGGCTGACGCCCTAACCAGTAGGCTATCACCGCTTTTTTGTAAATTTAATAATCAATAATAAGATCTCTTTTATAGATATTCTAAGCAATCTGCAACCCAAAGAAGTAAGCGGTGAGGGTGGATTATCCGCCGAAGAGATGACTGAACTGGCTGCTCAGGATATTTTGAGTGTACTACCACCTATGCTTGATCAAAAATTGATTGCCACAACGTGAGCACGATTCTATTCATTACTAGATGTTCCCGCGAATTAGCCCACTTTTTTTTTTTATAAAGTTATTCTTGTTTTGATGGCTTTGACCGTGGCTAGTTACCACCCTTATTTTTTTTTTAACGTGGGTAATCCTCATGGATACCCCGCGTCCGAGGAGACGCGGCGGTTATGTCAGACTCTTACTGACTAAACCCCCACGGTGCATATCCTTTCCCGCCGCCTGGTGGCCGGGTCACGGGTTTCGCTCGCGCACACAACCGCAACCAGGCCGGCGGCTAGTTACCACCCTACCAACAGAGACGTGTCGCCAAGCGATTCAGCGTTCCGGAACGATGTCGTGTAGAAACCAATTAGGAGTGTGGGCTTACCGTATGGTAATGGGCTTGGCTCCTAATTGTAATGGGCTTAACTGTTAGGGGTATCTCTAACAGTTAAGTCCATTACAACTCTAGGGCTAACGGAAGTGGAATAAAAAATAAAAACACAAATATACATAATCGAATTTGTGATATTATATGATTTTTATATTACGATGATAAGCGTAAAAATTTTATTTCGGTTGGGAGTTTTATAAAGTTTTCATTTTATTTTATTTTATTTATAAATGTGTTTTATTTATACCACTACACAAGAAAAATAGAGCAATGGATAAAATTATTGTGACATTAAATCGTTTACCAGATATCCTGTGTCATACAAAGAATCCCTGAACACCGTACTCATACAAGAAGCTATAAGATACAATAAACTGCTGACTGTCATAAGCTCATCTCTGAGGTAAGTTCATTTTCTGTGCTAATATTTCGAGAGAATAGATTTGTTTCTTTGCACCCAATAAACTCTTAAAGTACTGAAGCGATTTTAATAATTCTTTCACCATTATAAAGCGATTTTATTCCAATCAATCTAATCATAATCATTATTCAAATGGTCCTTTTAAAGGCACTTTTGACGCGTCAATAATTTACATAGTAGTGATTTGATGGTTATAGCTACATTCGTAAACTTAAAACTCAAGCTATGTTCCAAACGCACCCTGAATGTCGCGTAGAAACCAATTAGGAGTATGAATTTATCTTACCCCTAACAGGTTAGCCCGATACCATCTTAGACTGCATCATCACTTACTCGTACCATCAGGTGAGGTTGCCGTCAAGGGCTAACTAGTAGTGGATAAAAAAAAAATCCGGACGAAAAATATGTCAACCTTATAATTAAAGCCAAATTAAGCAAACAACATTACGACACCCTCAGTTAACGCGGGTTAAAATTGCTCGAAAAAAAGCATGAAAGCAATCATTAAATTCAAGTAAATAATTAAAAATTTCGTTACAATTGGTTAATTTTTTTTTTTTTGGTTTTTCTGACACTGATGAGGTCGCAGTTAGCTGTTTAAAAGAAAAAAAACTAAGCCACGGACAAAAAGTACACTGTAGTTAAACAATGAAATGAAATTAAAGATCTTAACAAGTTAGACATAAAGCCAATTTACAATTATGTATAGGATGGAAAAAATATATATTTAGCCTAAACCAAAAAAAGAAAGAAAGGCAACCAAACACGTACTCATGCGCACGCGCACACACCCTCACACACTAAAGGAGCGCTTTCCCAGTCACTCTGTGATATCAGCATGGGTTATGCCTGAAAATCAGCGCTGCAGTCAATTTTGACGCAGCATCAAGCTGAGGCAGCGCCCTGTTCAGCCAATGTCTAGACACATACGTTTTTAGATGAGATGTACTTTTTTTTTAAAGGCTGAATAGACGCAATTTTGATTTTGAAACACTGAACACTTAATATTCAGGGATCTTCGGAAGGCGCTGAAAGGGCTGGTGGTGATGTCAGAAGCGCTGGAAAGCATGTCCAACAGCTTAGCTCGTAACGCTGTACCGACCATGTGGAGCGCACGCGCGTATCCCTCTCTTAAACCACTGGGTGAGTCTTAAGTAAAAGGGAAAATCCCTCTTATTTCTATTTCTATCAAAAAAGTTTTATTTTTTTATTTTATACCACTTTATTGCAATATGTACTTATAAAGCACATACGTGAACATAGCAAAACAAACAGCAATTGGCGAACATCACTAGTGACCTCTTCCAGGCAAACATTTCTTTGGAGCCAATGAGTTAAAAGTTATAAGAGAAGTTGCAAAAGTTAAATATAGATACACTACTACTAAATATGTAAAATAATAACAATACAAATAATACATATCTAAAATACATATACGTGAAATAAATATACACAAACATAATAATAAAACATAATAAGTCCTTACGATAAAAAATATTTACAGCTACAGATAATGTTGTCTTACGCGGGCTTTAAATAGGGTTTTAGTACATCAGTGGAGGGTCTGCCTCGGCGGACGCCGCTGGTAGGGTTGCTGTCGAGTGCACGGGTGTTTCCGTGACCCAGTCACCAGGCGACGCGTAGGAGCATCGCTGGGTTTTAGTGGGTATTCTGGTCGCCAATCTGGCCGCCGGGGACTCCCACATACCCAATCGAGGGTATGGGAGGGGAGGGGATGCGTAAACGCATTTCCCAGCATGAAGAAAAATACTATAGTACTTTGAATAAAAACATAATGCGCATGAAGCTTTATAGCAAGTTTATGTATGGATGTTCTAAATTTTAAAACTATTTCAAAATATTTTTTTGTTTCAAATTAAATCCGTCAATCTTCAACGTCTTTGTACTTCAAACAACGTTGTTTAGAACTTGTGAACTCGGTTGAAACACATTACACCAATGGTGTAATATTATACAAATCTCCCGGTTGTATTACACCAATGGTGTAATATTATGCAAATCTCCCGGTTGTCGGCGGAATATAGCAAATTATACTTGCTGTTTATTGACTGTATATCCAACATCTCATACTATTGCAGCGGCGTGGGTGAAGGACCTTTGCATACGGGTCCAATTCATGCAGCAATGGGCAGATGGTGGTATCCCCAAGGTCTTCTGGATATCTGGATTCTATTTCCCACAAGCGTTCCTGACTGGCGCTTTGCAAAACTACGCTAGGAAGCATGTTATTGCCATTGATACTGTGTCTTATGCTTTCGAGGTACCTGGTTAATTATTGTTACAAATAACTGTATTACTAGAGAGCTACTGTTCATGTCCGCTAACCATCATCATCTTCATGATCAACCCATTGCCGGCTCACTACAGAGCGGTGTCTCCTTTCAATACCAGAAGGATTTGGCCACAGTCCACCACGCTCGTCATGTGCGGATTGGCAGACTTAGCACGCCTTTGAGAACATTATGGAGAATACTCAGGCATGCAGATTTCCTCACCTCCACCTGACGAGCTCAGTGGCGCAGAGCGCGCACTATCACATTATGAAGTTGGAGGTCCTGGGTTCTATTCCTGGCTCGTGTCTGGGCGGCTTCGGCCGTGTACCGACAAAGACGTGTCGCCGAGAGATTTAGCGTTCCGGCACGATGTCGTGTAGAAACCGATTAGGAGTATGCGTTTACCATACCCCTAACAGGTTAGCCCGCTACCATCTTAGACTGCATCATCACTTACCATCAGATAAAATTGCTGTCAAGCGCTAACTTGTAGTAGATAAAAAAAAAAATTCCTTCACAGTTGAAGCAAGTGATATTTTACTAGCGAATATTTAAACATATCCGCTAATGACAACATTGAATTATTTTACTACATAAAAATAACGTATCAAAGCCAAAATACCCTCTTTCTCGGTTCGGGAATAAAAATCATCTACTTACGCTGGCATTCCTACTTGTCATCTATAGCCCAGAATTTTTACTCGGAATTCTTAAACAATAGGATAGTAGTCAAAGGCACGAGGGCAGTCTATTTATTCGGGGAGCGAAACGAAGTGAATGACTTCGGTTACCACTAGCCACCATAACTAAACGAACTGAACATGGAATAACACGGATATGTGTACTGCAACCTTGAACTGTCACAGATTAGTCTAACAGTCTCTTTGGTAGGGTGGATCTAGTTAAAATTGTGCGTAGCTCATAATATACGCTGGACATCCTCACCGCGATTTTTTTGCACCCCATCTGGGACGCAGAAGGCTCCGCTGGGTTTTAGTGTGTATTCTGGCCGCAAATTTGACGGCCGGCGAGTCCCACATACCCGCCTGGAGCTCGCACCGGGCATAAATGCATTTCCCAGCGAGACAAAAAAGGCTGGACATCCTTCGAGGGTTTACTTTATTTTTTATCAACAGGCACTCCAACTTCCTCCTCAAAAGAAGCCAGATGACGGGTGCTGTGTGAGTGGCCTATTCCTGGAAGGTGCTCGATGGAACGGCGTTGACATGGCTCTCGAAGAGAGTCGACCGAAGGAGCTTCATACTGGTAACGTCATGATCTGACACGCACGCACTTATCAGCGCCTCGCGTAAGAGTTAAAGCTCTTCGATGGGGGTTTGATTCATATCCCCCCTACCCCTTTTAAAAAACATTTTTTTTTGTCGTGGTGAAAAAGCTTTATGGCTGCCTCCGTACCCTTGGGCGGGAAGGAGGTTATGTTGGACTCCCATCTCCGAAGGGGGGTATATTCGATCTAAAAACCACCACTGCATGCCCCTCTTGCTGGTTTTACTGGACACCCGGGGGACACGTTGTATACTTCCCGGACGCCCTGGCCTAGCGCCGGGTCTCCCGCGCTACAAGTGGAAGAATCAGGACAGCTTGATCCCCCAATGCAATGACGGGCAACTAGCCCAATAGCTACCCGCCATCTCCCAAATTGACATACCCCTACGAGGTTAGCCAGCTACCATTTTAGACTGTGGCATCAATTAGCATCAGGTGTAATTGCAGTCGAGTTCTAAATTGCAGTGGCATATAAAGAAACCTTTGTAAGTATTTTTAAAACGCTTTCATTCAGTTTCATTTACTTATAGCTTACAACACTTTCCTCACGCATCAATGACGACTTTTATTTTTATTTATTTCTTTTTATTAATATTATAAGGTATTTACTAGTATATTTATTTAATATGTATTGATGTATTGTGTTTATGTAATCTAGTGTATGTATTAGTATGTAGTTATTAGTATGCAGGTTTTTACTTATTATTGCCTGGCAGAGATCGCTACTAAGCGTTAAGGCCGCCTTTTGTATCCTGTTTCTTTTTGTTTTTCTAATTATATCTATCTACATGTGGTGTAAATAGAAATAAAGAATGAATAATAATAATAATAACACTTTTATCATAGTTACCAAACGTTGGTTAAGCCAATTCGAGTTCGATAACTGAATGGGTATATGACTGGAGTTATAATGCTTTCTATCTTCCGCCCGTCGACTAACACTTTTGGTCACCTTGGCAGTATATAGTAAACCTGTAGTACCGTTTAGTAGGCTGCACAAAATTAGTAACTCATTCAAAGGAAATTGTATTTTATTTTATAATAAATCACCTATTGATATCTTGGAGATGTCTATCAATAAGTTCAAAGTTTTTATAAAACGAAAGCTTGTAGAAAAATCATTACGATATTAAGGATTATATAAACGATAAAAAAGCTTGGGTGTGAATTGCTATATCTCCATAGGTATTATAATTTATTATTCATTATGTGAGATGGTGATAACCCAAAAAAAAACCCGGTTAAGTTTGTTGTGGGCTTCTTCTTAGACCGGGGCGCGTTTGGAACCCTCATAGCTTTAGTTTTAAGTTTACGAATATAGTTATCACCATCAAATCACTTGATGGTGAATCACTATCAATCATCAAAAGTGCCTTTTTAAGGACTATTTGAATAAAGATTATATGATAATATTAAATGACAGGAAATTGTTAGCAATAAAGCCTAAGGCTGAGATCTATCGCGTTTATATTATTCTAGAAGCACCTAGCCTTTTTTTTTATCCACCCAGTTAGCCCTTGACGGCAATCTCACCTGATAAGTGATGATGCAGTCTAAGATGGTACCGGGCTAACCTGTTAGGGGTATGGTAATCCCACACTCCTAATTGGTTTCCACGCGACATCATGCCAGAACGCCTAATCGCTTGGTCACGGCCAAAGCCTCCCACCAGACAAAGCCTTATCTTACATTAAGACACCTTCCCATGACCTCCAACTTTATAATGCAACAGCGCACCCGTAGCACCACAGAAGTCGTCACAAGAAACTGCTGTCTAATCATCCCAATTTCTTTTTCCGCAGAAATGGCGATAATCTACATGAAACCGGAGCAGAACCACCGCTTGGCGTCCGGCCTGTACGAATGTCCAACGTACAAGACCCTGGTGCGAGCCGGTACATTGTCCACCACTGGGCATTCCACCAATTACGTGATGACCATTGAACTGGTTACGCATAAGCCTCAGTCGCATTGGATCAAACGTGGAGTGGCTTTGTTTTGCGCACTTGACTATTAATCCAGTGCCTTTAAACTTACTGGCAATTTCGTGTTAGTCTCGTTCTGATGGAGATCACATATCTTATTCCATTATAATAATATTGTTTGAAACTCATTCAAATAATGAATAGAAGCAGGCGTTACTTTGCGGAAGTCCATGATAAACAATAAACAGCAAGTATAATTTGCTATATTCCGCCGACAACTGAGAGTTTAGTATAATATGACACCACACAAAATCTTCCACTGAAACTCTACGCACGTTTCGACTCTACACCGGATCATCCTCAGGAGATGTTGACTTCACAAGCGCGAAAAGTAAAGACTTTTTTGTCGGCGGAATATAGCAAATTATACATGCTGTTTATAGTTTTTTGAAACTCATTCAAGCAATGTTATTAACTATTAATTAATAATATTACACTCTTATTAATAATTGTTGTTACATTTAAGTTGTGTCCTTAAAATATACGAGTATATTATTGATAACAAGATTTTTATTTCTTACCGTTCCCGCACCGTTGAACCCACAAGTGACATGCCTTGAAAAGAGGCGAAATGTTTAATCGGTTGCAAATTCTCTTCATGCCGCCATTATGCTTTGGTACGTCAAGCTAGCCAAAGCGTTTTTATGTCGTGGTGGGAAAGCTTTATGGCTACCTCCGTACCCTTGGGCAGGAAGGAGGTCATTTTGGACTCCCATCCCCGAAGGGGGTATCATCATGATCAACCCATTACCGGCTCACTACAGAGCACGGGTCTCCTCTCAATATGAGAAGGGTTTGGCCATAGTCCACCACGCTGGTCATGTGCGGATTGGCAGACTTCACACGCCTTTGAGAACGTTATGGAGAACTCTCAGCGTGCAGGTTTCCTCACAATGTTTTCCTTCACCGTTGAAGCAAGTGATATTTTAAAAACGCACATAACTCTGAAAAGTTAAAGGTGCGTGCCCGGATTCGAACCGCCGACCTCTGATTAGGAGGCTAACGCCCTAACCATTAGGCAATCACCGCTTCTTTTATCAAGGGGGGTATACTCGAACTAAAAACCACCATGGCATGTCCCTCTCGCTGGTTTTACTGGACACCCGGGGGACCCGTTCTATACTTCCCGGACAAGCTAACCAAAGCCTGCCATTTTAATGAAAACAATAAAAATATTTCGTGTACCCGTTTTGTCTTTTCATTTTTGTATCTACTACAGTAGTATATTTTATTTCTACTGTGCGAGTTCTATTTGCCTCGACCCATATTAGTTTATGTGAAATGCGGTCGCAATTTAGAAGCAATGAATACAAATTACAAACTTTAATTCTAAATATGTAATAGTTAATGTACTTTCATTTCTATTTAAACTTTTTAATTACGTTTTTAATTCGATAGGATAGGACTAGGTTTTTTTAAATACACTACAAGTTAGCCCTTGATGGCAATCTTACCTGATGTGATTATGCAGTTAAAGGTGGTACCAGGCTAACGTGTTAGGGGTATGGTAAACCTATACTACCTTATTGGTTTCCACGCGACAGCGTACCGGAACGCTTAGCGACACGTCTTTGTCGGTAGGGTGGTTATTAGCCACGGTCGAACCCACCAGACCAGACTAGCCGAGAATCGAACCCAGGACTTCCAACTTTACGATTATAATGCGATAGCGCACTGCGCCGTGGAGGTCTTCGAAAGCTTTCGTTACAATCTATAAAATTATATATAAAAAGTAAAAGAAGATTATTTTTTTCTTACCCTAACAAAGTGGGTCTACAGCTTAACAGGTATTCCACTTATTAGATGCTGTTGAGAGAACCTAAAGTTAGCAACCTACTAAAAAAAATGCATTCGGGGAACCCCCATCCCCCCATCAAGAACTAAACTATTTACCCCAGTCGGACCATCGGAGAAAAATCAAATTTAAATAAGATTGACGATAATATTCAAACTGCTGTAACTCGCGATAACTGACAGAGCGTAACGCTTTTTAGTTACGTGATGATTTCTGCCAGTTGAAGATTTTCATTTCACGAGTTATTTGAGCTGTCCGAACTCGGCAGGAGTATTTATTTATAAATGTTTTATAATAATTAATGTTAAACCTCCGCCATTTTGGAGGTTAGTTGGAAACAACAAATTATTTAATTGAACGCAATGGCATAATAAATGAACCCTTTATACGCGTTTTATAGCCATTACTCGACCATCGCATAACGGAATTAATTAATATTTTGCGGTCCGGTAAAATTTATATTTGTTTAAATGTAAATTTAAACGTATTTAGTACTCTAACATCTCAAGTAATAATTAATCATCATCATCATCATCATCATCATGATCAACTCATTGCCAGCTGCCATTATGAGAAGGGTTTGGCCATAGTCTACCATAAGCATTTGATGTTAAAGCTAGTTGTGGGAAAACTCTTGCATATACTGAATTTAACTACTTTTATAAGTTCTACCATGGTTATTAGAATTTAATATATTAATATAAAGTTTTACTGATAAAATGTCGGCTATCCGTTAAGGAGAAGAGCACGGGTCTCCTCTCAATATGAGAAGGGTTTGGCCATCGTCCACCACGCTGGCCATGTGGGGATTGGCAGACTTCACAGGCCTTTGAGAACGTTATGGAAACTCTTAGGTATGCAGGCAAAAAGTTAGAGGTGTGTGTTCGGAATCTGGAATCGTCACGTCTTTGTCGGTAAGGTATTTAGCCATGGCCGAAGCCACCCACCAGACCAGACGAGCCGAGAATCGAACCCAAGTCCTCCAACTTTATTATACGACAGCGGACGCGCTGCGCCACGGAGGTTGTCAAAATAATAACCCGACTAAGTTTGTTGTCGGCTTCTTCTTAAGCCTAGTCGCGATTGGAACCCTCTTAGCTTTTTAGTTTTAAATTGCCGAGTGTAGTTATCGCCGTCACCTCACGAATTAAATAATGAAAAATACATTTTATTTAACGTTTCATAGATGCCTGTAATAGGTTTACATGAATAAAGCTATTTTGATTTTAAATTAGAATTTAAAATTAGTTAGTAGGTGAAGATGTGTTTTTTGAAAGATTTTATTGTATATATCTAATTTCGGTAACTATTGGATACTATATCCATGCGAAAACACAAAATAAAGTGCCTGCCTGAACAGACTTGTTATCTTTGGAATCGATTTTTTTTTTTTATACACTACAAATTAGCCCTTGACGGCTATTTCACCTGGTGGTAGGTTATGATGCAGTCTAAGATGGTAGCGGGCTAACCTGTTAGGGGTATGGTAAACATACTCCTAATTGGTTTCTACGCGACATCGTGCCGGAACGCTAGGGTGGTAACTAGCCACGGCCGAAGCCTCCCACCAGACCAGACACAAGCCGGGAATCGAACCCAGGACCTCCAACATTTTAATGCGACAGCGCACGCACGCGCCACGGAGGTCGTCAAAATTATAGTTGGAAATCTAATAATTCGACTTAAAAGTTAGTAGTTCACAACTTAGGTGGCTTTGGTAAACTGACAGGCTCTTTGACTGGCCGCACGGTAGTTGAGAAACATTGAAGTTTCCAGAGGAATAATTCATAAATGATAAGACAAATATTTAGTTAGTTAAGATAGATAGATAGATAGATAGATACTCTTTTAAAAAAGTACTTGAATATATTTTTTTTCAAATCAAATCAAAATCAAAATTGGGTCATACACACATCCCACATTCGATTTTTTACTCTGCCTCTAATGGGAAAATCTCTGTCTGCTGAATTTGGTCTGGTGGGAGGCTTCGGCCATGGCCATACCACACTACCGACAAAGACGTGTCGCAAAGCGATTTAGCGTTCCGGCACGATGTCGCGTAGAAACCAATTAGGAGTGTGTTTACCATACCCCTAACAGGTTAGCCCGCTACCATCCTAGATTGCATCATCACCTACCACCAGGTGAGATAGCCGTCAAGGGCTAATTTGTAGTGTATAAAAAAAAATCTTTTAAGTGTATTGAAAAGACTACAACTCTGACTATGACTCAATAATTACTTGTCTATGATGGCTTGCTTGCTTGTCTATGAAGCTGTGATAGCCTAGTGGTTAGGGCGTCCGCCTCCTAATCAGAGGTCGGGGGTTCGAACCCGGGCACGCACTGCTAACTTCTCGGAGTTATGTGGGTTTTTAAGCAATTAAAATATCACTAGCTTCAACGATGAAAGAAGACATCGTGAGGAAACCTGCATGCCTGAGAGTTCTCTATAATGTTCTCAAAGGCGTGTGAAGTCTGCCAATCCGCACATGGCCAGCGTGGTGGACTATGGCCAAACCCTTCTCATATTGAGAGGAGACACGTGCTCTTCTCCTTAACGGATAGCCGACATATTACCAGTAAAAAAAGTAAAACTCTATATTAATGCATTAAATTCTTATAACCATGGTAGAACTTATAAAAGTAATTAAATTCAGTATGTGCGAGAGTTTTCCCGCAACTAGCTTTAACGTCAAATGCTTAACTTGAATATAGCAAACAAGTAAATAAGGTTTTCTTGCGAAATTATATTTTAATTCAGACCCAGCAAAATGAGTTCCTAGTTAAAATGGGCACCATACCACCAGTTCTATACACTACAATTTGATTCTTTCTTTTTTTTATACATTACAAGTTAGCCCTTGACGGCTATCTCACCTGGTGGCAAGTGATGATGCTGTCTAGGATGGTAGCGGGCTAACCTGTTAGGGGTATGGAAAACCCAAACTCCTAATTCGTTTGTACGCGACATCGTGCCGGAACGCTAAATCGCTTGGCACTTCTTTGTCGATAGGGTGGTAACTAGCCACGACCGAAAACGAGATACACCTTTCTGAGATACTGCGAAACAATCGCAAAAATAACAACAATTAAAAATAAAAACGGTATAGATCCAAAATTTTGCGACTATTATGAGAATAGCGGCATTAATCTGGATAAGCAGTAAAACAAAGTGTGTGAAACATGTAAATTAAATTGTATATTTGACAGATTTTCAGTAAATAATTACAAAATAATGGAAAATGAAAAGAAACTCAGAATTGTAAATAATGCAAACCGAGCACAATAAGACTGCGATACATGTAGGGGTTTAGAAAAAAAAAATTAAAAAAAAAAAAACTAGCCACGGCCGAAGCCGACCTGACCAGCCACCAGACCTGACTCGAGCCGGGAATCGAACCCAGGACCTCCAACTTTTTTTTTTTTTTGAACGGACATCGCACGCACTGCGCCACGGAGGTCGTCAAAACGTGCCATAAAGTGTTCGAAATGTGTGACACGTGGGCGACGAATGGGCAACAAACGGCATAAGCTACTGGCAAATAAGTATTGAAAAAAAAATTTGCTCAAAAAGTGATCTTATAGTATAAAGCTCGGATTAAACCGAAAGTTTCAAAATTCAAATTCAAATTCAAAATAATCTTTATTCAAATAGTCCTTAAAAAGGCACTAAAGGTTTCGTAAGCCAAACCATTTTTTACCAACCCCGCCGAAGTAAGCGTCTAACGTGAAAACTTATGAATAAATTACCCGACAATCCGTCAAAGTTCGCGCGTGTGATAGTTCGGGCAACCGCTTTAAAACTGTGCAACTTTGTAGATTTCGAACTTATACTCTTTGCGTTCTTTGCGAAGTTCGGAATAGAGTTAAGATACCAGTATTGTAACTTTCCCTTTTAAGGATTCTTTTATTTTCATTATTGAGGTTCCCTAGCACATTGGTACTGTTATTTCGTTATGCCTATTCTTTATGTATATGTTCGTCGTTATGTAACGATCTCTTTAACTTTACCAGTAATTATGTATGCTTTGTCTTGTCTTGTCTTTGCTCCCAATTTTCTGGTCTTTGATTGTCGGATCAGGCCGTTCCTTCTCCAATAGGAGGCGTATGTATATATTTTTGTATTTAATGGAATTTAAAAAAAAAATAACTTCTTTTCATTTCTAAATTAAAATAATTATAAAACTTTTATTTATTTCGTATTTTTTAAATTTATGGTAGCAAAATTGTTTTTTTTATTTTATTAAAACTTACTTTTTTGTTTGTGACTTCAAGCTGTGAATCTCAAATAAAAAATAGGAAGAAGAAAAGATTGCCTAGAAAAATACTTGCGTTTGGAGACACGTCTTTGTCGGTAGGGTGGTAACTAGCCACACTCAAGCCTCCCACCAGACCAGACTGGAGCCGGGAATCGAACCCAGGACCTCCAACTTTTTTTTTTAATGCGACAGCGTACGCACTGCGCCACGGAGGTCGACAAAAAGTCGTCGAAATTCAAAATTATATTTCTACAAGTGGATTAAAGAGTTGTTTAACGCCTTGAGAAATGGAATACGGAGTCAGGTTTTATTTCGTATTTTATGCAACAGTTCAAAATGTGCAAGGTGGAAACACATTTCCTTGGAACTGCTCCACCGAAAATGTGTCACGTGCATGCATTGGTCCGAGTCACGAGAAACGAAGAAACAAAATTTTCTTTTAACATTCCTCAGTTGTTGTCTAGCGCTGGTTGCCAAGTCACCAAAATCAGTGGAATTCCTTCGATCGATTGATAACCTCCGTGGCGTAGTACGTGCTCTGTCGCATTATAAAGTTAGATGTCCTGGGTTCGATTCCCGGCTCGAGTCTGGTCTGGTGGGAGGCTTGTGACGAGGCTTCAGCCTTGGCTCGTTACTACCTTACCGACAAAGACGTGTCACTAAGTGATATAGCGTTCCGGCATGATGTCGCACAGAAACCAATAAGGAAAGTGGGTTTACCATTCTCCTGACAGGTTAGGAAACAAACGAGACCGGAGGAAAATATTGCTCTAATAGATAGCTTTTAAATAATTTTAAGTGACATTTCAGGTGGTGATAACAAAAACAAAATTTACCTGACTAAGTTTGTGGGCTGGGTCTGTGGGCTTCTTCTTAGACCGGGGCGCGATTGGAACCCTCTTAGCTTTAGATTGGCGAGTGTGGGCGGGTTTATTTTGTTATAGTACCTATGGAGTTAAAGCAATTCACATTCTTTCCGCTTTTTTATCGTTTATTAAATCCTTAATTTCGTAAAAGGATTTCGCTTTTTACAAACTTTGAACTTATAGACATCTCCAAGATATCAATAGATAATTTGTTATAAAATAAAATATAATTTCCTTTGAATGAGTTACTAATTTTGTGCAGCCTACTGAACGGTACTACAAGTTACTTTTACTTCTAATATTGAATGCGTTACAGTCCATTTTTTTCTTGAATTTATCAATATTTTTATGAACATACAATACATTTTCATAATATATATATTGGTTATGCACTGTCATTATTTTATAATCTTCAAATTTATCTCTTAATGACTCTCTGCGACCTAATTTGTACATCGCACGAACAGCCCTCTTCTGCAAAACGAATACAGTGTCAATATCAGCAGCATTACCCCATAATAAAATACCATATGACATAATGCTGTGAAAGTAGTTTAAATACCCAAGTCTAGCAGTCTCTATATCCGTCAAATGACGAATCTTTTTTACCTCGTAAGCAGCAGAACTAAGTCTGTGCGATATTTTTTTTTATATGTGAGCCCCCATTCATTGATTGAAACGTATATTTAAGTTACAGAGCTCTGACAATCTCGGACCTATAGACGGACAGTTACGGCTTAGTAATAGGATCTCGTCGAAACCTTTCGGATGCGAAATATTAAAAAGAATCCGCTTACTGCCGTGCCTTACACCACTCACGCCTTTTAAATGCAGCGTATAAAGGAATGCCTTTACTACCTACACAAAATTGTGTACATTTTTGGCACTATAACTGCTAAAGTATTGTACTAAACACAGGTACCTAAATACCTTATTTGTATGAAATTAACACTTTGAAAGTTTTCTCACTAGTTATAAGTGAGAAATGCGGAAGAGAGAAACGTATATATAGTTTATGTATGAAAATTGAGACAAATCATTTTCACGTAGAAATATACATAGCAGTGATTTAATGGTGAAACTACATTCGTAAACTTAAAACTAAAGCTAGGAGGGTTCACAAACTTAGTCTGGCAAATTTTGTTCTTTTTAACACCTCTTTGACGACCTCCGTAGCGCAACTCGTCGCGCGCTGTCGCATTATAAAATTGAAGGTCCTGGATTCGATTCCCGGCTCGAGTCTAGTCTGTTGGGAGGCGTGGTCGTACCACCCTACCGACAAAACGTGTCGGAAAGCGATTTAGCGTTGCGGCACGATGTTGCGTAGAAACCAATTAGGAGTATGGGTTTACCTTGCCCCTAACAGGTTAGCCTCAACATCATAAAAAAAACATCTCACATGCCACTTTAAATTATTTAAGAGCATACATAAGTTAATGAACTTACATTGATGAGTAATAATTAAAAAATGTGTAAAGACTTGAAATGACGAATTTTCCACAGAAGACAGTTTCAGGGTATTACAGCTTTTATGGTAAATGTTTCACTATAGCATAAATACCCACATAGCATTAGTAACATATAAATTACCTACCTTACTCCATTATTACCCACATTCCTTCCCTGATGTTTACACCCGTGGGCAATAAAATCATGATGTTTATTGACCTTGGTGGGAAAAAACCGACCCATAAATTTCATTCCTTACAAAGTTATTATTTTGCGTCATAAATCACGTAAATATATCACGTGACACGTAAATATAAAGAGTCTTTTAGGGAGCCTTTACATTCAACGGCGGTCGGTTTGAAAACCGCATACAAAGACGTAATTATTTAATTTAATCACTATAGTAGTTTTATTCTAAGTAACTTAACCTGAGTATTAAATGATTCATTTAAATAAAATTAATGTCATTGGACAGTTGAATAATAATCATTTCTACGTACTGTAGTACTACTTACATTTTTTTTAACAATCGTACTGTAGATAATAAAAATAATGCACGAATAATTAGTCAAAGATTTCAGATTTTTATGACACGTAAATATTATTGGAGTAATTTAGGGATTTAGGGATCTTTACATGAAACTCGGTTGGTATAAAAAGCGATATATCAGGAGCGAAATTCTTCATGCTAAAAATACTAAACAGATTCTAATTAATTAAGATTAAGGGTCTTGAGTAAGTTGGACTTCAGTCTCCTTTTCTACTATGAGTATAGTAGAGAGCACAATCTTGAAGAAACCTGTCTGAGAGTTCTCTTTTATATTCTCAAAGGCGTGTGAAGTCTACCAATCCGTAATCGATCAGCTTGATATACTACGGCCACAACCCTTCTCATGAGGATAAATTATTATTTATATTAATATATAATAAGATAAAAAAAATAGTATTCCATCTATACTATATTTTTTTATACACTAAAAATTAGCCCTTGACGGCTATCTCATTTGGTGTTCAGTGATGATGCAGTGTAGGATGGTAGCGGGCTAACCTGTTCGGGGTATAGTAAAACTACACTCTTAATCGGTTTGTACGCGATATCGTGCTGGAACGCTAAATCTTTGTCGGTAAACTAGCCACGGCTTAAACCTAATCATACCACTGGCAGGCATAACGAGTAGATTCATTGAACGAAAGTACCTGGTAAATTGTATCACTATCGCAGGTAGTTTAAACATTATAAAGTTAATTCGAAGCAGTTTTCCACCAATGAACAGGTGCGTTAAGGAATCTCGCACAACAGTAGTTCCCTATTTTCATTTTATGCCCCGCCGTAGAAAGGAATAACCATAAAAACAGTAAGATATAGTACGAAATAGCAGCAAATAGGCACAAATAGGTATACATCTGACATAGAGATTTCGATATGCCGATGAAGCCGTAAAAACCGAATAAAAATATAACTTAATAAAACAAAGGCTTGCCACACAACTGTCCGGTATTTTAACACATCTGACCAAACACCGAACGTGCATAATTCGGAAGAGAATCTCATTATAATATTAATATTTCTAGTGATAATATAATTTGACACAACATTTTCGAACAAGCTGCGATAGCTTAGTGGTTAGGGCGTCGTCCTCCTAATCAGAGGTCGGGGGTACGAACCCTGGCATGCACCTCTGACTTTTCGGAGTTATGTGTGTTTTTAAGCAATTAAAACATCACTTGTTTCAACGGTGAAGGAAAACATCGAGAGTAAACCTGCATGCCTGAGAGTTTTCCATAATGTTCTCAGAGGTGCGTGAAGTCTACCAATCCACACATGGCCAGCGTGGTGGACTATGGCCAAACCCTTCTCATATTGAGAGGAGACCCGCGCTTTGTAGTGAGCTGAGAATGCGTTGATCATGATGATGATGAATATAATTTGTTTCGCTTTTGTCTCCATTGTTAATCATTTGTAACCTCAATATGTTAGGTTATATTTTATAGTTATGTTAGTCATTACTACATTTTGAATATTTTGTCATCGCGTGATTTTACCTATATTTAGGCTGCCACTGAAAACCAGCGCTGTGGCTTGCAACTGATGCTGAGTGGGTTGCCCTTTACTTGGTCGATATCAATAAAAGGTATCTACCTTCCGTCAAATTATGTTATGTACGCCTGTATATCGCACCAAATAAATATCTTTTTCTTTCTTTGTTTATAATACTTATTGATAGTTTAAGTCAATTTTACAATATAAATAAAAAATATATGTATGGTGGCAGTCAGAGAACAGCGCCATCTGGTTTTTGAATCATGTACGACAGACAAAAGAGTGGGATCGTTCTCATCTCATCCACTTAGTGTTGCGTAAAGAGATTACGCAACACTAAGTGGGTTATGCAGGTTCTTAAACGACGGCGCATTGCATTCATTGCATTGATCGGTGGTCGAGACGCGGTAGTGCATAGTCGTACTTGGTGGAGCGTATAGTCTGCTCCTTATAAATTACCATACTTTTAATTGTAATTCTGTTCTACCAAGAGTATCTGGTATCTTTAACCGAAACTACCCACGTCTACCCAAATTATCGACAAAGACACGCCCCCGACCCTGTCCATCCTATATATAAATAAAAATTTTGGACAATTTACACAATATCTTTATAAAGAATAACACATAGGCTACAAGCCTGTTATTCTGATGGATAAGCTATGTTATTGTGAAGTTCCATAAAAATCCCTTCAGTAGTTTTTACGTGAAAGAGTAACAAACCTCCATCCATGCTTACAAACTTTGGCGTTTATAATCGGATATAGAGTCGGATACATATCAGAATATACAACATAAGGTATATGTTTTTCTTTTCGCTCTAAACAAATGCCGTATCAGTCTGGAAAGCCTTAAGCCTGGTTGTTTCATGCATAGTCTCTAATTCACTTTTACAACCTTCGAGAAAAAACATTTTGATGTTGTAGAATGTTTTCTTGTAACAGCGATTTTTCGTGTTCGCACTAAAGAAGATAACGGAAAGAGATCTTTCTTGTATCTATATTTATATATTTTATATATATAATTTTTATATTTTCTGTCACTCGTTCAAGCGTATATGAATATAGATACTATAGTAAACTATCACTCGCTTCAACGGTGAAGGAAAACATCGTGAGGAAACCTGCACACTTGAGAGGTATCCATAATGTTCTCAAAGGCGTGTGAAGTCTGCTAATCTGCAAATAGCCCGCGTGGTGAACTATGGCCAAACCCTTCTCATATTGAGAGGAGATCTGTGCTTTGTAGCGAGCCGGCAATGAGTTGATCATGATGAACTATTATAAAGGTACATAAATCATACTGAGGACGGAAAAGTTTTAGGAATTAGTTTTTCTTTATTTATTTTAATAATTAAAACTTAATTAACTTAACTTAATAACTTTTTTAATAATAAACAAATGCTTAATTTTGCAAATGTGTTAAGAATTTTATTAAATTCTTCTTGGGGCAATTTTTGATATTTTCTTCTGTATTATTTGTACCTACTTCTCTAACTAATTAAGTCATCAAATGTCATTCTGTGTTTGCTGTAATATAAAATATATAAATATTATAAGTAATACATTTGGACATAATTGAACTTGGAAAGTTGAATTATGGCTCGGAAAGGACAAGTAACGATACAGGAGACGGTGGAAACCAACGAGGAATTCGCAGAGGCTTTGACGAATTATTACAATGTTCTTATATGTAAGTCAATTCTACTTCTGGTCACGTAGAGTTCTGGACAGAATCATAGCACCAAATCTGCATCCTCGGGAGATGTTAGCTTACACTAGTTACATATATATTCAAATTAATGAGAGGCCAAATATTTAACGCAGATGTGTTAGTGCAGGTGCGGCTCAGGGTCCCAGATATGATGATGATGTCCTCCTAGACGTTTCCGTCGACGGCGACACCCTGGCAAATACTGGCAGCTTGGTTTCGATCATGTGCTCGTATATGACTCGCGAAACCAAACTTAGCCTTGAACACGCGGTCACAAGTAGCGCAGTAAAGTTGTCCTTGCGCATTGTAGGTGTAATTGTAGGAGGGCTTAGGCAGAGATTTTTGGAGCTGGCGTTTGGCGTCTAGGTTTTCAAGACGCCTCTGTTCAAAATTGTGTATGCTCTGATGAACAGCTCTTCGCCACTCAGGTCTTTGAGTAGATAGCTGTTCCCAAGAGGTTGGTGACAAGCCCACCGATTTCAGATTGCGCTTCAGTACGTCCCTGTATCGTAAATACTGCCCTCCAGACTGGCGTTTACCGGTACTTATCTCAGAGTAAAACAAGGTTTTGGGTAGTCTGGAGGACTCCATCCGAACAAGGTGACCGCACCAGCGCAATTGACCCTTCATTAGGAAGCTCAAACCAGCCTGCTCAACCAGGCGCCCCTGACGCGGTTATCACTCTGAACGATGTCGCAGAGAGGCTGGACCTATTCAGTTGTAATCTGAGTGGACTCACAAGAGTGACATCATGGATTATATGTTATCGGAATATGTATATTTAGGCAATTTTTATATGTATACTTTTATATTAGGCTACTCTAGCAAATTAGGTTTATTATCCTGTATAGCTAGAATAAGAGGAGATTAATAAATAAATAAATGTTACGTTGTGAAGCAATTACAGCAACTTAAGTTTAAGGTTCAAGGAGGATACAAACACACTTGCCAAACAAACAGTTTTTGCATCAATTTCGCTAATGAATTTGAAATTCATTCTATGTTCATTGCTTATAATAAAAATATGTTGAAAAGATTAGTTAGTGTATACGTGCAAATAATGAAGCCGTGATAGCCTAGTGGTTAGGGCGTCCCCCTCCTAATCAGAGGTCGGCGGTTCGAATCCGGGCACGCACCTCTAACTTTTCGGAGTTATGTGCGTTTTCAAGCAATTAAAATATCACTAGCTTCAACGGTGAAGGAAAACATCGTGAGGAAACCTGCATGCCTGAGATTTCTCCAAAGGCGTGTGAGGTCTGCCAATCCGCACATGGCCAGCGTGGTGGACTATGGCCATACCCTTCTCATACTGAGAGGAGACCCGTGCTCTGTAGTGAGCCGGCAATGGGCTAATGATAATGATGATGCAATGATGGTCCAATCTATAAAAACATAATTATTTGTTCAAGGCTTTTTGTCAAAGCTTTTATACGGGATCCTTGTGGACCAGATGTACACAGGCGTAACTAAATGTTATACGAGTTGATGATGATGATGATGATGAAACGTGCAACGCAACCCAGACTTTAAAGTCAAACTTCTGCAAAGCCTGTACCTTAGCGATATAACCTTTTTGACGACCTCCGTGGCGCAGCGCGCGCGCTGTCAGATTATAAAGTTGGAGGTCCTGGGTTCGATTCCCGGCTCGAGTCTGGTCTGGTGGGAGGCTGCGGCCGTGGCTAGTTACCACCCTACCGACAAAGACGTGTCGCCAAGCGATTTAGCGTTCCGGCACGATGTCGTGTAGAAACCAATTAGGAGTATGGGTTTACTATACCCCTGACAGGTTAGCCCGCTACCATCTTAGACTGCATCATCACTTACCATCAGGTGAGATTGCCGTCAAGGGCTAACTTGTAGTGGATAAAAAAAAAAAAAAAAAAAATTAAAAATTTCCAGGTCTGGAAGTGTATTCAGAATACTGTGGATATTGCTTGGCGACCGGCAACGCAATAAGGAAAGCCAAACTGGAGATAGGTCAAGACCGCATCTACATGGTCAAGGTGATGACCTAATTACTTTACCTCCACACTAGATTTAACTGCATTACTTCGCACTATCCGATTTCCTTAACTTGTATATTCCACTAAAGTTTGCCTTAAAGCCTAAAGATAGCTTTTTAGCAATAAGACTTACTTCGTCGTTTTTAAATGACTGACTTAAAAGGATTTCTTTCTCATATAGGTTGCATTTTTATCTTTTTTTAAATATTTTTCTATATATTTTTGTAATAAGTTTGTTACTCCAAAAATATTTTGAAAAAATTTTTTTAATTGAATAATATACCCCATATTATCAAGTTCCCACTGTTGTCAAATCATCTGATAATAGGATCCTGAAGAAAGCGAGAAAACTATTCAAATAAATTAGACAGTAGTTAATAGTGACCTTTATATTTACTCCCGGTCCTTATTTGGTTAAGTGGAACTAATAATGAAGACCGGAGACGGTCACCGGAACTATTTAACAATAAGTATTTTACTGGATGCGATTTCATTAATTTGGTATCGTTGGAAAGCAATTTATGCTCGCGAAGTATTTGTTGAAGCGGAGCTGATGATGAAGTACCGGAAAGCTTCTCGACCAGTTTTTTTTATAGCAAACAGTTTTGAATTAATTTTTATTTTTTCTTCCAATTTTGTTTGATAAAGATTTCATCTATTTAGATGAGCAATATCTTCGAATAATTTCAATATACTAATAGTCAAGTTGAATGTTTGATTTGGCAACTCGATTCTTTTTTCCTTACAGGCCGTAGCAGATAATATAGATGTGTTATCCAGATTCAAACAACGAAGTGAACCAATTTTCCTGTTCATATCGGTGCGATATTTTATTAACTTCTATCCTACTAAATATTTGTTTGTTTTTGGGATGTTCCAAGGATTTTTCCAAGTGATTTCTCTCTTTTCCTTACCTAGATTCTAATAGTTATTTACATTCTATAGTTTTTTTTTTATTCCATTACAAGTTAGCCCTTGACAGCCATGTTATCCGGTGGTAAGTGATGATGTTGTCTAAAATGGTAGGTACCCTAACCTGGGGCTGGAACGTTAAATCACTTGGCTAGTTGTACGTTGTGGTGGTAACTAGCCACGGCCGAAGCCTCCCAACAGAACAGACTTGAGCCGAAAATCGAACCCAGGACCTTCAAGTTTCTAATCCGACAGTTGCCAATTTTACATATATAATGTATCGTTTGTATGTTAATATTCTGTATTTCCTGTTATCCAAACTATACTTTATTTTCTTACATTGCACTGCTTCTATTCTTCATTTCTTTGCGCAACACTGTTATCCACCACTGATGGCTGGTTAAACACTTAATTATTTATTATACTCTCTAGAAAGGCAAGCTCGTGCGTGCAATGTTCGGCGCGAATGGTCTAGAGCTTTGTCGGATTGTTGAAGAGGAACTGGGATTGATGCAACGAGAGATCGAAACAGGAGTTGAGCGACCGAAACAAGAAATCAGTGAATTATTGCCGGAGGAAGCCGTTAGTTTCTTGATAATATCATATCTGTGATAAAGGATAGCCTCGTTGGTGGTTCACCATGTTTTGGTTAAAGTCTCAGATCACATTTTTTAGGTATTGAAGTATTGATCTTGAAATTTTCTATATAAAGGTGTTACGAGGTCATTCACAAAAATCTATTAAAAGGCGTCTTATATTTCATCTAAGTGATGCTCATTCGCTCCTAAAGTGTCTAGTTTGCCTTCGCCGTAGTTAATATCTTAGTACATACATATATTATAACAATAATTATTAGCACTTTTTAGTTTTAATGCTCTACATTTGTAACCCTCCCCCCCCCCAATGTGACACTGTATGACCATAATACACCTTTCCCCTCTATCGTATGATGTACTTTACGGATGAAGTTGTACATAGCTTATGTACAATGAGGATACAGTAAACACACGTTTATATCGATGTTCGAGTTGTACTCACAAAAGTCACTAAGTGGCCAAAGATCAAAGGCCATGGAAGATGTCCCACCATCAGCCACTGTCGTAGACAGTTGAGTTAGAACTCTTCCGACGACTGTACGGGGAGCTGAACTCGATCCTGGCGTCCAACAACTAGATGTACGCAGTACGTTCTGATGATGCACTGGAATAAGATGCACAGTTCATTGCATATCAGCAAAGTAATATTCTTTCAAAAGATTTTTAAAGATGCTTAGTGATTTAGACTGCCTAACGTATCATGGTTATCCACAGATGAAATTAGAAGAAGACTTAAAAATGGAGGAGGAGTATCGTGATACGCAAGAGAGGCTGAGGGTATTAACGATCGCGGCGAGGAAGAAGCGCGTATGCGAGCGTCTGTCGGTACACGTCAGACAAATGAACTTCATACTATACTGGCCGCATTGCCATCAGGCACACTTGGATTTGTACGAAAAGTGGGATTTGATCAGTAAGCTTGTCAACAAACTTTTATACTACACCTGATCGGAAAGCACCTTTATGCTTTTCTGAGAACGAGGCAAAAAGTGTCGTTACTGTCACACAAATATGAAGAAAAGAAGAAAATGCGTATTTTTTTATAAATTAACATCGTTCTAATTTAATTTACTTCGCCCTTCACTTCACTAAATTATTACGATCTCATTAGACAGAGGGAGTTAGGTAATATTTAGTTTATCGTACGTAAGTATCCTTTACCATATTTACTTTCTTGGTAAAATTGATGACTGTAAATTACTTGTCAACAAACCCTAATATGTAAGAACTATAAGAAATGGACCCAAATCATCCGTAATAATTTATTTGTTTCTAGATATTTCCGTAGCCGCCAAGGAAACTATCCAAATGACAGAAGAGGCGATAAAGGAAGCCCTGTACATGAGCGACGTGGAACCGAACGAGGCGTGTCTGCACGCCCTGATGAAAGGAGAAGCGCTGGTAGTGATGTTTAAGATGATGGAGAGTGATGCAAGAGATTTTGTCAGTACGTAATTTTGTTTCTTAGTTTCTATCAATGATTCTGTCGCTATATCATAACTAAAATTAAAAAAAGAAGATCAAAGAAGGCTTCGTTTAAGAGAAACGCCTAACGATAAAGTTAGGTTTAGGTTAGAGTGGCCAATCTAATAGAATCAGCACTATTAACTAAAATACGATACTAAAAAATCTCATATACGAAAGTGAAAATACCGTGACCATTTAATATTAATCTAAAATAACCTGTTCTTGATCGTTACTTATTACAGAATTGATGCGTCATACAATATATGAAGAGATTCCGGTACCAAAAGAGGACGTGCCACCAGAGAAGCAACTCCCACCAATTCCGGCGTTTGAACGATACGCTACTATAAGTAAAACAGCTAGGGAAGTTAGAAGAGAGCGTTATGAAGTTAGAATGCAGAAACTGGTTGGTCATCAGCGAGTATCTTGTAGACAAAGAAATATATGAATAGGTTATAAGTATTTAAGAATTAAAAGTGACAAAATCGGTTCCATGTATGAATTTTTAAAGGGATATAGCGAACCTTAGAACAATTCATATGTTTAGGATAAATATTACATAATATATATTAATTTGAGGTACTATTTTCTAAAAATCAAAAATACAATTAATTTGAAGAACATTTGTCGTAACATATCAAATAATATGCTCTCTGAACGATGTCGCAGAGAGGCTGGACTTATTCAGTTGTAATCTGAGTGAACTCACAAGAGTGTCATCATGGATGATATGTTACCGGATTTAAATTTAGGCAATTTATATATATATATATATATACTTTTATATTAGGCTACTCTAGCAAATTAGGTTTTTATCCTGTTAAGCTAGATTAAGAGGAGATAAATAAATAAATAAATAAAATATATTATGAAACCTCGCAAATGAAATTTCATTGTAATACGTGATATTAAACTAATATAGCGCGAAGAGAGAGAAGAAAGGGAACGTTTAGCAGCAGAACAAGCACGTCTTGCAAGAGAAGCAGAAGAAGAGAGACAAAGACAGGAGAAACAAAGGCAAGATGAGGAAAGAATGGCTAGAATTCAAGCTGGGGTAAGATCCTTATTTCAACTTTGCTTATTAAATCAATTACATCTTTAAATATATAGAGAGAGATATTTTTTATATTTACATCGTGAGCAATCGATCAAACGTGTCTCGTGATATACTTGGCAATATACCGGAACAATTAATCTATTAGTGGTATGTCTTTGCCAGAGTGGTAACTAGCCGTTAACGCAGCCTTCCACTGGAGACTGGAGTTTGATATTTAACCCAGGTTCCCACTTTGTAGTTATTTATTATTAATAATAACGTCACAAAGCTTTGCAGTTGCCCGCTGAACCAGAACCGGAACCAGCTGCTGAAGAAGAAAATGAAGGAGATGATGGTGAAAAAGCCGAAACTGTAGTGACAGAAACAACGGAAGCAACAGTGGCGGCTGAAGAAGTAAAAAAGTTCTTAACATATTTATTGTATTTTTAAATGACTAAAAAATTTGAGACATTATGGTGCCTGCAGGTAAAAAAATGATTTCTAAGGAGCATGTGATATGGCTCGATCGTAATATATGATGAGCACATAAAATTAAGGAGTTTACTGTGTGCTGCATTGTACCTGTCCAAGTTATATTGGAATGTTGATATTGATTTTCAGCTACCATCTTAAGATTTACAAATTTGGACTTCACTTCTCTATCGTATCGTTATCTTGCGTTTGTTCTGCTTATTATCACTGACCCTTGATAATATCTTTTAACTAACAGTCAGATTTGATTTGTACCAGAAAACTGGTGTTGAAATTAGTGTGGTCTAACTTACTCAATCCGGGACGTTTGTTCCCAGCAATCGAATATTGAATTAAATTATAAGTAATAATTAGTAATTACAAACAAGGATTTTTTATATAGTTTTTAATTAGTCAAATTCAAATTCAAATTCAAATTCAAAATAATCTTTATTCAAATAGTCCTTAAAAAGGCACTTTTGACGCGTCAATAATTTACATAGTAGTTATTTCATGGTGATAACTATATTCGTAAACTTAAAACTAAAGCTATGAGGGTTCCAAACGCGCCCCGGTCTAAGAAGAAGCCCACAACAAACTTAGCCGGGGTTTTTCTTTTTTTCGTTATCACCATCTCACAAAAGTAGTTTAGTTATTATGGGCATAACATTGTTTAATGTTTTCTGCCAAGTATCTTTCTGCACCAGTTAAGAAATTGGCTTTAGAAGTCCCTTGCCTCATAAAACAGATTATGCTATCGTTCCTGATATCCCTATTACTTGAGTCTACGTTCTAAATCCTTCTCCTATGAAGGAAAAGGACTTGCTCTAATAGGCTGAAAATATTATTGATAAACTAAGTTATTTTAAATATGGTTATGTTCAGCCTGAAAAGGTAGATGATGAGCATGTAGAAGCAGAAGAGGACTTTCATTCGGACGTCTCTATAGAAGACGAGGAGTACATCCCGCCTGGTGGACTCTTCGTGCCAGGATTGTACACACCACCTAATGATTTGGCCAAAGCGAATGGGTTGGCTTTCTTTTTCCCCAAGGTACGAGTACATATGCTTCATATTACATAATTTTATTCAAGAGCGAAGGTTAGCTTTGAAATATCAAATCAAGTATATACAAACTGAGAATCCAAGACCACGTATATTTAGTGAAACAGTAATTTTTGGAAAGTTTTAATTCCTAATAATTAAAACCTTTTCTAACTAAAGCTTGACATAATCTATCAGATAATTAATTTCATTGATAAGTATTTTTATTAATTCGATGATACTTTTTTATACATCTACTATTTTATTTATTGAATAGTGCACAAGAAATATTAAAATACACTTCAGTCTTGTTGACAGAAAAAGATATTATCTCCTAGTGTCTTAAGGCGCAATATCAGTTTAGAAAATAGTAGCGAGATTTCTTTCTTGGAAACGAAAATAATAAAAAATTGTTGTAAAATTTCGTTTGATACCAAACACCCATTTCTACTTTCTTTGATTATTTTTTCCTTTATATCCGATATTGGATCTAATAGCGTCGTAAAGCCTACTAGATCTTCCTGCGGCTTTGTTCGCCTGTACCGTATCCCTACTTACCGACTAATTATATTTTGTTTTGGTTACAATTGGTACAACAAATTTGCTATTAGAATTGTGTCTCAATAGATCTATAAAAGTTTTTTTATTACATACAATATTACGAGGTAGCTTAAAAATATATAAAAATATGTTCCGGCATATTTATAGACTGTGTGATTGGATGTTGATTAATAAAAATTTTGTACTAACAAAAAAATGTGGAAATGAAAACTATACACAATGTGATAGTCAATAAAATTTCCGCTTATAACACTAGGTAAGTGTGTTTGAAATTTTCGCCAATTATCGCACAAAATATTTTGATATTGTGTAAAACGTAATTTTCTTTAGTCTTTACGATTATGCAATTGATCGCATACTATGAAATGAAATGGTGATGAAAAAAACCGGGTGAGTCCACCAGGATCCCCAGACCCCATCCCCGAAGGGATCTCCATGAACTCATCTGTTCATCAGGATCCCCTCTAAATAAAAGTAAATTTATAAAGATGCTATTACAAAATGTTTAAAGCGCGCTGAGCCTTAACTCAGACTTAAGAAACAATTGAATCGAGGCACCGTTATGAGTCCAACTTAAGTCTATCTTGTTGTAACTTTAACTTAAGTAAGCTCAATAGATATCAGCCCTAGACACGTTTGCAATAGCAGACTTGGTCCTCAGATTGCAACAGATGATCCAGTCTAAGATGCGAGGTATCCGGTGAGACTCATATTTTTTACCCTGTTGGTAACTAACTCATTTTTTGTAATTGTCCAGGCGGTGAGTCAAATAACAACAATAGAGTCTGAACATTTGCCGCAACACCTGCTGGTGATGTTCTCCATCGATAAACGTCATGATGTCAAGGAAATTATGAGTCAGTTCCCAGGCGAAGTTATTAATGTGAGTGACTTTATTAATAAAGACTAGAGTAAAGTAGCCTATTGATTTGAATAATTTTGCTCTAATAAGATAGCTTAACACATTTTAAGTGGCATGTGAAATGGTGATAACAAAAAGAAAATTTACCTGGCTGTTTGTAGTGGGCTTCTTCTTAGACCGGAGCGCGTTTGGAACCCTCATAGCTTTAGTTTTAAGTTTACTAATGTAGGTATGACCATCAAATCACTAAACTATGTAAATTATTGACGCGTCAAAAGCGCCTTTTAAAGGACTATTTGAATAAAGGTTATTTGAATATGAATTTTAATTTTAATATAATTAGGAAAATTGGGAATATATTTTGTACCAGTTTAGGTATGTTTCTTGGATGAAATGTAACATTGGTATTAACCAGGTTATAATATGAAATTGTAGAATTCTTATGCATATAATAATACAACGTCCCTATTGTGATGAAATTAAGTAAAAAAATAATGGCAACATAAAATTTATTACTGACTGGAAATATAGATTCTAATGTATATTCTCTCTCAAAATAGATAACAAATATAAAATAATTTATTCAAAGAGGTATATACTTAAAATAATTTATTTTGTTCACAGTACGGAATATTCGTTGGCGATGATCCAACCTCCGCAGAAAATCTCGCTTACACAATAAAACAGTACGACAAAATGTCAAGACATAAACGAAAGTGAGTACTGGTGCTCTTTGCTTTGCGGACGAGCACCAATTGACGTTTTCTCTAGCAAGCTAACGTGAATTCGTACCAAATTTCTGAGGGTATTCTTATTTTTCACGGACACGGCATATTCAGTAAATGAATGGAATTGAATTCGTTTATCAAGCGAAGATTCAATTCCAATCAGTTACGATTTGGCCATAATCAAGAGCTTCACGTTGCAACTATACTTCGTATAGTCTCTTGGGCCACCGTCGCCTCCTTCTGCGAGAAGTGATGACGCAGAAGGAGGTGGCGATTTGGCGACAGGAAGACCACTCAGACGGCTATCATCGCACCAGCGACAGGAGCTCCGGGTGATGGATGAGAGGCATCCTCACCCATCCAGTCTAATCCTCGGGTCGTGAAGCGCGCCCAATGTTCCTGGCGCACTATGGACAGAGTTATTGGAGCTCGATCATAGGCCGTCCGTGGAGTCCGTGGACGCCGCTGGTTGGGTTGCAGTCGACTGCGCGAGCGTTCTCGTTACCCAGCCACCAGGTGACGCGAAGGAGCATCGATGCGTCGCTTCCAGAGGAGATGTTTCAACGCATTTCCTAGCGTTAAAAAAAGGAAAAAATAAAAAAGATAAATAAATATAATTAGATAGATAACAATTTATTACAAAAAAGGGTAAATGCTCTGTTAGAGATGACCACTTTATGAATATTATGCGTTTGGCTGCGGTCGTGTGCGCGGGTGTTCCCGTGACCCAGCCACCAGGCGACGCGTAGGAGCATCGCTGGGTTTTAGTGGGTATTCGGGTCGTCAGTCTGGCCGCCGGCGAGTCCCACATACCCCGTCGGAAACGACGCAGGCTTGTCTGCGCCGCTTCCAGAGGGGATGCGTAAACGCATTTCCCAGCGGAAAATAAAAAAAATGAATATTGTGCATTCGTTAAACGATCCGGAAGGATATAACAATATCTTCTCATACGACAGCAAGGATCGCTTGGCCCTCATGGTTTCTCGACAACGCAGTCTGCCGCTCCTGCAGCTGGCGGGCTTAAACCCCTGCTACATCAGCATCGACGTGGAGGCGGGTGAACGGGACTGCCTCTCCTTATTCCCCGTGGGATACGGGGATGAATATGAAGAAGAAGAGAGCGTTGTGGAGGAGGAAATACTGGTAAAGAGAGAGAAACACTAAATCGCTAGGTTGCACGTCTTTAGGGTGGTAACTAGCCACGGCCTACCGGGGGTTGATATCTTCTTCTTCTTTGGCATGGCCTTATCCCGTTACGCGGGGTCGGCTTTTTTATCATTCGGCGCCACGTCGGTCTTACTTTAGTATCCTCATCAGTTGTTGACCGGGGGTTGATATGATGATGATAAAAAAATAAAAAAAAAAATTACAATTATAAAAACAACTCTACAAATTTTAGTACATCCGTTGGGACCCACACTAGATAACCCTGTATCCCGGCGCCCAATTCACCACTATTAACAATTTATGTTTACAGTTGGATGAAGAGACAAATAAATTAAGACTTAAATAAACATATAATAATATAACAAATTTATTTATCAAAAGCATAATTACATTTTATAAGTGTAAAGCCCTGTCTCCTGTGATAGTTTAAACTGTGTTACGGAGACAGTGTCTTCCCTAAATCTATTGGTACAATAATATGCGATTGACAAAAATAACAAAAATTAACACAGCCAAAATTAAACAGAGAAAAATAAGGTTAAATTAAACAATTATGAGTGTGTATGTATGATTTTCAGGGTACGTGTATATGTATGTGTGTATGTGTATATGTATGTGTGAATATATTTTCCATTTTTTTATTACTTAAGTTAGATAGATTACAAATTATAAAAGTTTAAAAAAACAAATGCAGCATTTCAGTTAAATCTAGTTAGAACAAGTTCTGATTCTAATGCCCTTATTTCAAAGACATGAGTAGTTTTTCGATTTTTCGAAGCGAGCCAGGGAACAACTTTCGTTTTCGATGATGATGATGATGATGGGTATCGTATAACTGCCATATACTCCTAACTTCAGACTGTTAAGGACGCTTATACCCCACCGCTTGCGAACTAAAGTTGTGAGGTCAACATTTTTAACTACGGAAAGACCAACGAGCCAGTTTTTTTTATTTTACCCTCATTCTATTTTACAGGAAGTCATTGCTGAACCGGAACCGGAACCAGAGGTAAAAGAATATTTTTTATTTGTTGACTAAATGGTAATTTAACAGTGCATATCAGCAAAATAAAATAAAAAACTAAATCCGAGACTAGTAACAAATGACTGGTAGGCAATGCTTATTTTTAATACACTACAAGTTGACAGCAATCTCACATGGTGGTGATAATGAAGTATAAGATGGTAGCTATGGTGAGACCGTACTTCTAATTGGCTTTTTACGCGACATCGTGCCGGAACGCTCAATCACTTGGTGACACGTCTTACCAGACCAGACTCGAGCCGGGAATCGAACCCACGACCTCCAAATTTGTAATGCACACAAAACAGTGCGCACGCTGCGCCTGGGAATCGTCAAAACTAACGTCGAATGTTTTACGAATGTATTAACACCTCACCCCCATCCTACTTTGTTTGTATACTCTTTGTCCTTTGGTACTAAATAAATCTAGAAGCTAAAGCCGATATGTTTAATAAAATAACCCCGGCTAAGTTTGTTGTGGGCTTCTTCTTAGACCGGGGCGCGTTTGGAACCCTCATAGCTTTAGTTTTAACTTTACGAATATAGTTATCACCATGAAATAACTACTATGTAAATTATTGACGCGTCAAAAGTGCCTTTTTAAGGACTATTTGAATAAAGATTATTTTGAATTTGAATTTGAATTGATATGTACCTACAGCGTAGATCCACCACGCCGCTTCGGTGTAAGATGCAGAGTACACTTACACAGTTCTACAAATATCTTGTGTATCGAAGGCGCAGGCCTCCGCTGCTGGCAGTGCCGAGGGGACGCACCAACCTGCTCAACCAGGCGCCCCTGACGCGCGCACTTGTCACTCTGAACGATGTCGCAGAGAGATTGGACCTAGCCAGTTGTAATCTGAGTGAACTCACAAGAGTGTCGTCATGGACGATATGCTACCGGATTTAAATTTAGGCAATTTATATATATATATATATATACTTTTATATTAGGCTACTCTAGCAAATTAGGTTTGTATCCTGTTAAGCTAGATTAAGAGGAGATAAATAAATAAATAAATAAATCTTATTTCGTTCCAGGTTATAGAAGATGAGCGTGTTGCAGACGAAGAAGTCGAAGAAGATGAAGATTAATTTTATTTGCATTATACCTACTGTATTCGTTTTTATAAATAAACTAACTAATACCCACGAATTCGCTCGCATTTAGTTTTTACAAAATCCCGTGGTAACTGTTTATTTTTTTAGGATAAATATTGTCCTATTTCCGATTCGATCTCTTTTCCTCAAATTTTATCAGAATGTATTCAGTAAAAAGGTAACATATAAATGCCGTTACATATTATCGAATTTACATTTACACTGGGTTCGACGGGTGAGGATGCCTCTCATCCTTCACCCGGAGCTCCAGGCCAACAGGAGACACGCCCTACGACACCGGTAAAGTCTCACTATGATTTTCATCGACTATACCAGTCATCATCATCATCATGATCAACCCATTACTGGCTCACTACAGAGCACGGGTCTCTTCCCAATATGAGAAGGGTTTTGGCCATAGTCCACCACGCTGGCCATGTGCGGATTGGCAGACTTCACACGCCTTTTGAGAACATTATGGAGAACTCTCAGGCGTGCAGGTTTCCTCACGATGTTTTCCTTCACCGTTGAAGCGAGTGATATTTTAATCGTTTAAAAATGCACATAACTCCGTAAAGTTAGAGGTGCGTGCTCGGATTCGAACCGCCGACCTCTGATTAAGAGGCTGACGCCCTAACCACTAGGCTATCACAGCTTACTAACTCACTATACCAGTATTATTTTAATATTGTTGAGATGACGCTTTTTTATACACTACAAGATAGCCCTTGACGGCTATCGGTGGTAAGTGATGATGCTGTCTGGGATGGTAGTGGGCTAACCACTTAGGAGTATGGTAAACCCACGCTCTTAATTGGTTTCTACGCGACATCGTGCCGGAATGCTAAATCGCTTGGCGACACGGCTTTGACGGTAGGATGGTAACTAGGTAGCCGAAGCCTTCCACCAGACAAGACTCGAGCCGGGAAGCGAACCCGGGACCTCCAACTTTATAAACGACAGTGCACGCCTTGCACCACGGAGGTCATCTTTTTAAAGGGATTTGTGTTCAGCAAATAGTACATTGTACCTATTTTTTTTTCTATTTTTAGATAATTTTTTTTAACAAATGTCTTGTCTCATATTACGCGTGAGTTAGCCTATAAGTGTAGTGTACAACATTACAAGAGAATTGTAGAATGTGTCCTTAAATTAAGATAGTTGTATGCACGTTGGCTTCCTAAAAAATAAATAAATAAATAAAGCAGTTTGAAGTAATCTACATTAACTCACTATAATGTAAGTTATTGACGCGTCAAAAGTGCCTTTTAAAGGATAAGCTGATTAAAATATTTTTTTTTTCTTGCCCTTATCCCTCATTATGTGGGGTCGGCACAACACATCTTCTTCTTCCACTCACTTCTATCAGCCGTCACCCACACCTTTTACTCGCATATCCTCTTTTACACAATCCATCCATCTCTTCTTTGGTCTTCCTTCTACTCTTTTGCGCTTCCACGTTCGTATATAACATATTGAAATATTGATCACATCTATTCCGCTAATTCAATAGCGTTGAACTCTCGAAACCATTTGTAGACAAAGCTAAATATGCTGTAATATCCGCTTGACAATATGGAAATCCAAACCGCGATGTTTGCATTCAACCTACATTGTAAATAACTCAGTTAATCAATAATATTTTGAAGCTGTGATAGCCTAGTGGTTAGGGCGTCCGCCTCCTAATCAGATGTCGGAGATTCGAGCCCGGTCACGCGCCTCTAAATCTTTGGAGTTATGTGCGTTTTTAAGTATAATCACTTGCTTTGAAGGAAAACATCGTGAGGAAACCTGCATGCCTGAGAGTTCTCCCTAACGTTCTCAAAGGCGTGTGAAGTCTGCCAATTCGCACATGGCCTAGGAATTATGTGCGTTTTAAAGCAATTAAAATATGACTTGTTTCAATGGCGAATTAAATTCTTCATTCTTCAATTACCGGGGAGTTCAGGTTTCAAATCCCGCTATTACTAGCTTTTGCTTAAGCTGACAGAAAACTGAACTTAAACTGTTAAAAAATCCTTTAATTACTACAAACAATTATTATGTAATCATATAAAATATAATGTAAGCGCGTCAATAACTTTTATAGTATTGAGTTGAACTACATTCGTAAACTTAAAAGTTAAGCTATGAAGGTTCCATGAAATGAAAATTCCGCACCCTGGTCTAAGAATAAGCCCACAAAACTGAAATCATCTGCGAATCTTAAACAAAATCGAAGAATATGCATTATTATTAAATTCAATTATATAACAAATATAAAATAAATAACTAAGCAATGAAATCTTCATTCTTTCGACTACTCCCCGCACCCGGCGTTACGTGTCTCACGTTCATCATTCTCTGCAACTTCTCTGTCATGTACTTCATGGTACTTTTTCTGATAGATTCTGGCTGCAGCTGAACAAAACATAAAAGATAAAAAAGGATAACATAAAAGATAAAAAAACAAGTTTTTTTTTATCTTCTATGTTATCCTTATATCGTAATAAGCTTACGTTTTATGAAAACTATGAACTCTTAGAAATTAGATAGCTCCAAGATTTCAATATGCTATAAAATTAAATACAAATTTTCTAAAATTAAATAAAAATAAATTTATTTTCAATGCAGCCTACTAAACGGTACTGCAAGTTTACTTTTACTTCTAATGTTCAGTGCGTTACAGTCCATTATTTTCTTGAAATTTAAAATATGTTTGTATATTGGTTATGAATAAAAACCTTATAATTCTTAGCTTGGCTTGTGAATTGAATCTAGTACCTTCATCCATTAACACGCCAAACATTTCATCAACGCCAAAGTCAATTTTTTTTTTTTATCCACTACAAGATAGCCCGTGACGGCAACGTCATCTGATGATAAGTGATGATGCAGTCTAAGATGGTAGCGGGCTAACCTGTTAGGGGTATGGTAAAGCCATACTCCTAATTGGTTTCTACACGACATCGTGCCGGAACGCTAAATCGCTTGGCGACACGCCTTTGTCGGTAGGGTGGTAACTAGCCACGGCCGCAGCCTCCCACCAGACAAAATAACACCTAACCTCTATGTTTGGAGGAGCAATCTCTGATCCATCTTTATCCGGGTTACCATCTAAATCGTAAAGGTTCTGCTCTCTTTCAGTTGTTATTTGTGACCCTTCTGTATCGTTTTCTGATGACACACTGCCAAATAACTGCAAGGAAAAGGAGATTAGAGATTCATCGTGCTCAACCCACTCACTACAGAACACGGGTCTCCTCTCAATATGAGAAGGGTTTGGCCATAGTCCACCACGCAGGCCATGTGCGGATTGGCAGACTTCACATTGATATCATTATAGAGAACTCTCAGGCGTGCAGGTTTCCTCACGTTTTCCTTCACCGTTGAGGCAAGTGATATTTTAAATGCTCGAAAACGCCCGTAACTCCGAAATTTGTAGGTGCGTGTCCGGGTTCGAACCCCGACCTCTAATTAGAAGGCTGGCGTCCTGACCACTAAGCTATTACAGCTTCTAACGGTTTAACATATAGGATAGTTTTTATCCCGGAATTCAGCACGGTTCCCTTGGGAGATGGGATGAAAGTCAAAATGTGTATTTAGTTGTAATATCGTACTCCGATTTCACTCATTATTTTTTTGTTAGAAAGGAGATTATTTTAAGGTCGTCGGCTTAGTTATCCATTGCTTCGTGATTGGAAGACAAGCAAACGGACTTTTACACATACTCAACGCAGACAAAGTCGTGGGCATCAACTAGTCATTAAGATAAGTGTACACATTATATATATAATTATATATATAAAAAAAACACACACACACACTTACAAACACACACCTGGTTATTGATTTGATTTTATATATATAAGAATACATACATATATGTCGCGTCAAGGGGGTCCGAGTTGTTTTTTGTAAGGGTGACGTCACGATTTTGTTTACTTTCGCTCATAGTAATTTAAACCACAACTTGCGGGTTTACACTTTTATTGTGATAATAACTTAGAGGTCCGAACAGTCCGACGTCTCGAGCGAGAGAATCTTTGAAAGGCATCGACCACCCGTATTTATAGCACAAAGCATGCTTGTACGAAATTGATTGTTACTGTCTAAATTGTGTTAGCAAAATCATCAATAATTAAAATGTGGGTAATTATTGAATTCTTGAGATTTTTGGCGCCGCTGAATAAAGTTAATAACTTCGCGGTGACATATATAATACATATGTGTATTTTACAGAAGGCGGGACATCCTGGCACAAGTAAAATAATTACTTTTAAAAGGATGTCCCAACAACGGATAGATGTTAAGTAAAACGTATTTTTTGAATAAAAATTTTTTCATTCATAGTATATAGATATATGAAAAAACACTCACCGGTATAATGGACACCCGCTTGGCGGTGTCAATGCTGGGTGCTGGCCCTCGTGGCACGAGCACAGGGTCGATGCAGAGGCGATTGTCCTCGTTCTCGTTGAAGATGAAGAAGGAGTTCGCGTGGGGCGGCAGGAGTCGCAAGAGTGCATGCCCACCGGCCACGATGGCGCACACCATTGCAGCTATCACGGTGACTATGGGCGCGTAGCCGAGCCTTTGCACCGGTAAAGTACACTGGGACTTCCTCTCATCAAACCTAGAGATTCAAATTCAAAATCTTTATTCAAATAGTCCTTTAAAGGCGCTTTTGACGCGTCAATAATTTACATAGTAGTGATTTGATGGTGATAACTACATTCGTAAACTTAAAACTAAAGCTATGAGGGTTCCAAACGCGCCCCGGTCTAAGAATAAGCCCACAACAAACTTAGCCAGGTAAATTTTATTTTTGTTATCACCATCTCACATGCCACTTAAAATTATATAAAGAGCTATCTTATTAGAGCAATATTTCACACCCATGCTTGTTTATCTTTTACATAATCCTTTACACTATAGTAGGACTTTTCTACAAGCTTACGTTTTATATAAACTTTGAATTCATGAAAGTAACCTGTTCGCGTAGTTAGAATTATACGTAGTTTTTTTTTTTATTCACCACAAATTAGTCCTTGACGGCAATCTCACCTGATGGTAAATGATGATGCAGTCTAAGATGGTAGCGGGCTAACCTGTTAGGGGTATGGCAAACCTATACTCCTAATTAGTTTCTACACGACATCGTGCCGGAACGCTAAATCACTTGGCGACACGTTTTTGTCGGTAGGGTAACTAGCAACGGCCGAAGCCTCCCACCACACCAAACTCGAGCCGGGAATCGAACGCAGGACCTCCAACTGTATAATGCAACAGCGCAAGCGCTACGCCACGGAGGTCGTTAAGTTATGCAGTAATGCTGTGATAGCCTAGTGGTTAGGACGTCTGCCTCCTCAGAGGTTGTAGGTTCTATCACCTCTAACTTTTCGAAATTATGTATTTTTAAGCAATTAACAAATTACCTACAAAGACGTGTCGCCAAGCAATTTAGTGTTCCGGCACGATGTCGCGTAAAAACCACTAGGAGTTTGGGTTTACCATACCCAACAGGTTAGCCAGTTCCCATCCTAGACTGCATCATCACTGATCACCAGGTGAGATAGCCGTCAAGGGCTAACTTGTAGTGCGTAAAAAAATAACATATTCAACAACAAATGTATAAAATTTCCATTTTCACCCACACTAGCTAAACCAGTATCGAGGTGTGAATATACGCAAACTTAAACAGTTATCTCGAATCCTGTATAAACCAGGTTACCAATCATCGACACCGCAGTTCTTGATGCCGTCGCAGACCACGCCGGTGGTGAAGCAGTAGTCATCCTGGTCGACGGTGCAAATGGTCTCGTTCCTCCTGTTACATCCCTCTGAAGGCGCCTGGCGAGCCGATGTTATGGAAACTTGGTAGAAGTTGGCCTTGAAATAAAAATTCCAGACAAGTAATTCCAGAACAGGCTTGAAGAAGGAAAAATGAAGAATTGTCAATATAACCGACGCTTATGTTTATAATTTCAATAAATTAATGAAATGAATCTATTCTTTCTTCTTTTTCTTGCCCTACTCCCACGCTATGTGGGGTCGCCACAACACGTCTTCTTCTTCCACTCACTTCTATAAAACGCATATCCTCTTTTGCTCAATCCATCCATCTCTTCTTTGGGAAAATGAAACTAAACTTTATTGTACATCATACCAAAATAAGAAATACAAGACCGCCAAGAAACGTACTCAAAAAAGTAATAAGGCAAAATAGGATGCCTTATCGTTAAAGAGCGGTATGTACCAATCAACTTAGACCAGGGTATTAAATTAATACTTGACTTCTATTTCTAAAATAATTTTAAGGTTTAATTAATCTTAGGTTTAGTTAAAAGCATTTTTGAACATGAATGGTTAAATTTTTTTTTAATATATTATACGATTTGTTTATTTTTAATTTTAGACCTATATTTCATATTGTCGTTTTATTATTATCATATATTGTACGAGTATATTGACTTAAGCAAATCTACTAGTTGTGAACGTTGCGAAAACCTGTCAAAAGCTCGACGTTCACATTAGCTCACAACGTTAAAGAATAGTTATGATAAAAAGTATTAGCTTTTGGTTTTTTGTTATAAATAAATATATATGATGACTACGGGGCGGGGGCGTGTCTTCCTCGGTAATTTGGGTAGACGTGGGTGGTGTCGGGCAAAGAGACCAGATACTCTTGGTAGAACAGAATTACAATTATAAGTATGGTAATTTATAAGGAGCAGACTATACGCTCCACCAAGTACGACTATGCACTACCGCGACTCGACCACCGATCCGAACCGATGCCAATGCAATGAATGCAATGCGCCGTCCCGCGCCGGCGCGTCTTTAAAATACCTGCATAGCCCACTTAGTGTTGCGTAAAGAGAGGGGGCGATACCACTCTCTTGTCTGTCGTACATGATTCTAAAACTAGATGGCGCTGTTCTCTGACTGCCGTCAAATATAATATAAATACAAAGGGTTAGAATATATAATTTAAAATAAAGTATGGTCAAATATAACGATATCTAACATAAAGTGACGTATTAAAGTCGCAATATTTCTCCTAATTGAGACCGCTCGAATTTAGAGGACAGTAAAAAAACAAGCACTATATACCATATTACCCCCTGATAATTTGACAGCGTTATACTAAAAAAACTCTACGCCTATACTAAAAACAATTGGATGGGAGATATTTGAAGACATTAACACTGATTGGGAGTTTACAATATCTTCCGCAACGCGGGTAGTATAAAAACAATAAATACGACAGACGGTCTTTTCCCCTTTCTGGTGCATTCGGCGATCCCTCCAAAAACACGGTCTCGAGTTCAGTGTCTCTTTAAACTAAGGCGTGGAAAGTTATAAGTGTTCTGCAAAGTCTATGTAACAACCCGCTACCGTTTATCATTGAAATAATGAGTAACACAATCAGTTCTGATAACGCAATCATCATTATGACTTAAGATTCATCTCCATCACCTATCTGTTTGAGTTGGTCTAACTGAAAACCTTTTGACCCATTTAGTTTGAGTTTCCACCTCAATTCAGTTTAAAGGTAAAGGTTTCTTTGCTACATAACAACATGTCCACCAAGGAAGGGTTAGCAAAACTGATTACTTAAATGACAGCGAACAAAATTTCAGTTTATCTCTAGTTGGTCTCCTAAAGTGTACGTTTTCACCAACGCAAAGAGTAACCGAGCGGAGGCATCATCATCATGATCAACCCATTACCGGCTCACTACAGAGCACGGGTCTCTTCTCAATATGAGAAGGGTTTGGCCATAGTCCACCACGCTGGCCATGTGCGGATTGGCAGACGTCACACGCCTTTGAGAACATTATGGAGAACTCTCAAATAATTTTCAAATAATGAATAGAAGCAGGCGTTACTTTGCGGAAGTCCATTATACTTCACAAGCGCGAAAAGTAAAGTCTAGACTTTACTTTTCGCGCTTGTGAAGTCAACATCTCCTGAGGATGATCCGGTGTCGGGTCGAAACGTGCGTAGAGGTTCTAGTGGAAGATTTTGTGTGGTGTTATATTATACAGATCTCCCGGTTGTCGGCGGAATATAGCAGATTATACTTGCTTTTTATTGTTTAAAAAGTGTTCAGCAAGTCTGTATAATTCTGTCACTGAGAAGCTGTTAGAGCTAGGAGCCTTTTTTTTTTTTAACGTGGGTAATCCTCATGGATACCCCGCGTCCGAGGAGACGCGGCGGTTATGTCAGACTCTCACTGACTAAACCCCCACGGTGTATATCCTTTCCCGCCGCCTGGTGGCCGGGTCACGGGTTTCGCTCGCGCACACAACCGCAACCAGGCCGGCGGAGTCCGTCCTTAGGACGGTGCCAACTCGGGGGCAATATCAGATGCCCCAGAGAGCTAGGAGCCTAGAGTACCACTCACATTAATATCAGAATTTATGCTGCTATTGCTCTTGAACAAGAACCTGAGGCGACTCCGCACGGTGAACGTGAAGTAAGGAGAATACACTGCACCAGCCAAGAGATCGCACAGCCTCGTGCAGCGCCATCTCTTCAAAACAGTCACAGCATCACGGTTGACTTCGCAGTTCTTGGCTATCGTAGTGGGATAGCGTACCACTACGACAAGGTACTCGTCGGTCTTCGTTACAATTTCCACTAAGCATTCGTAGTCAATGTCGTTTAGAGTACGGAACACCTAGCACAGAAGAAACCTGTAATTTTATTTATCCCTTGATGGCAATCTCACCTGATGGCAAGTGATGATGCAGTCTGAGAAGATAGCGGGCTAACCTATTAGGGGTATGGTAAGCCCATACTCCTAATTGGTTTCTACGCGACATCGTGCCGGAACACTTTTGTCGGTAGGGTGGTAATAAGACACGGTTGAAACCGCCCACCAGGCCAGACTCGAATCGGGAATCGAACCCAGGACCTCCAACTTTTATAATGGGACAGCGCGCGCACTGCGCCACGGAGATCGTCGAAATAATAATAATCTTATAAGTAACTTCTCTGACAGTTCATACCCGGAGTCCTGAGCTCTCAGTATAAGATTTTTTAGCTATAAATTGTAGGGTAGTTTACGAATAACGACATTAACTAAGGTTGTAAATTTAAAAGTATTTTGTCATCGCGTGCGCTATCGCATTATAAAGATGAATGTCCTGGGTTCGATTTCCGGTTCGAGTCTGGTCAAGTGGGCGGTTTCGACCGTAGCTACTTACCACACTACCGATAAAGACGGGTTGCCAAGCGATTTAGCGTTCCGGCACGATGTCACTTATAAACCAATTAGGATTATGGGTTTACCATACCTGTAACAGGTTAGCCCGGTACCATTAAAGACTGCACCATCACTTACATCATGCGAGATTGCCGTCAAGGGCTAACTTGTAGTGGATAAAATAAAAAATAAAAAACAATCTACTTTTATGGCATTAAAAAAAGGAAGTGAAGTTATACACTACAAGTCAGCCCTTGACGGCTATCTCACCTGGTGGTAAGTGATGATGCTGTCTAGGATGGTAGCGGGCTAACCTGTTAGAAGTATAGTAAACTCACGCTCCTAGTTGGTTTCTACACGACATCGTGCCGGAACGCTAAATCGCTTGGCGACATGTCTTTGTCGGTATTGTGGTAACTAGCCACGGCCGAAACCTCCCACCAGACAAACCTAGAAACTAATAAGGAGTATGTGTTTACCATACCTGAGACAGTTTAGCCCGGTACCATCTTAGACTGCATCATCACTTACATCATGCGAGATTGCCGTCAAGGGCAACTGGTAGTGAATTTTAAAAAATCTGGTAATAAAAAACTGGTAATTAATTTTAAAAAATTATGACTAACTAGATTAAATAGCAGAAATAATTCTCTTACCAAAGTAATAGTATCAGACATCCCCATGCCAAATGATATGTCGAAACGCAAGTGTCTGGAGAAAGCGCATTCGTTCGTGATATCCTTCGGTCGGTAGAGAAGCAACAACCCGTTACCGTTTATCAATGAAATAACACATATTAACACAAACAATTCTAATAACACAATCATCATTATGACCAAAGATTCAACTCACCAAATCTCACCTAACTATTTGAGTTGGTCTAACTAAAAACTTTTTAAGCCATTTAATTTGAGTTCCCCCTCAATTCAGTTTGAATTAAAGGTAAAGGTTTCTTAGCTACATAACAAGATGTCCACCAAGGAAGGGTTCGCAAAACCGACTACTTAAATGACAGCGAATAAAATTTCAGTTTATCTCTAGTTGGCCTAATATAGTGTGCATTTTCACCAACGCAAAGAGTAACCGAGCGGAGTTATTTGACTAAACCATTAAAATGTGAGATGGTGATGACGAAAAAAACAAAAACCCCGGCTAAGTTTGTTGTGGGCTTCTTCTTAGACCGGGGCGCGTTTGGAACCCTCATAGCTTTAGTTTTAAGTTTACGAATATAGTTATCACCATGAAATAACTACTATGTAAATTATTGACGCGTCAAAAGTGCTTATAAAGAAATATTTAAATAAAGACTGTTTGAATTTGAATTTGAATTTAACGATAGAAACAACAAAATGATAATAAAAATGGAAATTTCTTGGCTATGTAAACATCTGCGTAAATGTTATATCCTAAGCTTCATGGTAATTCAGTGTTAAGAACTGTGAAAGACGAATATAATATAGGTCATTTTATTAAGCTCTCTACACTTTAGGATTAGACAGTGACAGACACTGTAAGTTCGAGTATGTTCAATCATACTGTCTTATAACGTAATGTTTGCATACTCTTTGAATTATTGAATAGAGCAATAGATTCTAAACTGGCTTATAAACAAAATTAATAAACGGCGCGAAGGAGTTATTAACTTCATTCAGCGGCGCCAAGAACTTCAAAAATTCAATAATTACCAACATTTGAATTTAGACGATTTTGTTAACACAATTTAGACGGTGGCAATCAATTTTGTACAAGCATGCTTTAATACGTGCGATCGATGCCTTTCGTGGCATTCTCGCTCGAGACGTCGGACCGTTCGGACCTATTAGTTATTGTCGCAATAAAATGTAATCCCTCAAGTTGTGGTTTTAATTATTATGAGCGAAAGTAAACAAAATCATGACATCAGCAATGCTGACATCACTCTTACTAAAAACAACTCTGACGATCTTAACTCGACTAATATTATTAGGTTTTTTTAAAGTGAAAAGAGATTTAACTACCCAATAAATCGGTGACGTAAAAATCTTAGAAAAATAAGAAGAATCAATAATAACGATTGTCAAATGAAAATGTGACAGATGTTTGTAAAGAGGCAAATTTAATTTTTTTTATTGTTATTTATTTTTGTAATGTTTTTAAATTTCTCTGCTGTTTAAACATATACTAAATATGTCGTTTTACAACCTTTTAGTAAAGAACTGCGTGAAACATTGATGCAATATAATTCAAAAATGTAAGTGCTAACGATACATGGGTTTTATGACGATACGTCTCTTAAAAATAATGAATATTAATAATACAGTTTAGCAATTAATTTAGATTAATCATTTTCAATCAGTATATTCTTATATTGAGAGGAAACCCGTGCTCTGTAGTGGGCCGGCAATGGTTTAATCATGGATTTTCAATCAATCAGTTCAGTTCAGTCAAAGGATTAATGATTTACCCTCAATTAAATCAAAGTTAGTTTAGTTTTTAATCTCTAAAAGTAATTACTCTTACTTTTTGAGATTAAGATTATAGAACCAAGGCTATTTTTTACTTCATTTAAAATGATAGTGATATGTTAATGTTAGCATAGACAAACGAACAGACAGCTAAACGGTTCGGAAATTTGCCCAAATAAACCTTCGAACACTAAAGAAACATCGTTTAACTCGCTCAGTAACACTTAAGCTAACACTATCACAAAATAATAATACTTTCGCACATATTACTTTATGAATCTGCTAAAACAAATGTTTATTACAAAATATAACGTGAGGAAACCTGCACGCCTGAGATTCCTTCGTAATGTTCTCAAAGACGTATGAAGTCTGCCAATCTTCACACGGCCAGCGTGGTGATGTATGCCCAAACCCTTATCACGTTGAGAGGATACCCGTGCTCTGTAGGGATAGCCAGCAATGGGTTAATCATGATGATGAATAAATGTATATACAGCAATATATATCACACAAATTTTGAAACACATAGTAACAATTAATTATATAAGAATTTGAAGTTAACGCAGAAAGATACTCATATTTTTGGTTACAGCAAAGAATCGTGTAAAGATCTGAACATTAAAAAGAGTCTCACTCTACGCATCAAAATGCCTAAATCGAAGATCGATCACATAGGGAAAACAAAGTTGTTATACAAAAACTCCAGAAACACAATGAATACATGCTCGAAAACTTACACTGGTGCATCGCAAATTTTCACGAAAAGTTTGATACTACAATTAAAACATAATCTCCCCAACGAAGACTATTATGAAGAAAATGGTACAGTTAAGCGTGATTTAAGCATTGAAACGGACATTTGCATTTTAAGGGGATATTATAAGAAAAGAAGAAATAAGTTTATTTATCGAGAAACCTTATCCACTAAATCTAAATATTCTCTTAATCACACCGAAATAGACACTATAGATGAATTTAAATATGACGGCAGTGCCTGCGGCGACAGCGATGGCAGTGTGAAATATAATAACACACATTTAAATGTAAACCTTTCCTCATTAGTTATACGAAATCTCAAGAAAATGCTGAAAGACTGGGTTAAGATACACCTGTTGGATAGTGATGAAACTAGACAAAAAATTGAATCTGTGCTTGATTCATTACTGCACAAGCTATATCTAAAAGGAAATAAGACAGCCTCTTCATGCACTTACACAGTAGATATAGAACTATTTAAAAAACAAGTTGGGAAACAACTAATATCTCATTCAATGAATTCTCAAGCTATTAAACGTGGAAGTTTCAGTGTACCACTAGGTGGTAGACGCTGTAGAATTTGTTCAACTCTTAGTGTCCCGAAAAATATCCACAAACATAATATATCAAAAGACTCCTGGAACAAATTACAGAAAATTCGTTACAGAAAGATATTGTTGTCTACAAATGGATCTAGCAAGTATCTTTTTAATTCCTCTAGTTTAAATTTTTTAACACTGCCAACGAAAATATTGACTAAATGTTGTGCTACGTATGAACAAGATTCTAGAGAAAAAAAGAAGAAGAGTAGGAAAAAAAATCTTGTGCTTCCTAATGAACTTTATGGCGTTGAAAATGTAGATAGTTTCAAGACAATACAATACAATGATACTATAAAAAATATTAACATAAGCAATGCAAGAAATACTCAAATTACGATTCCAAGTATTTATAATAATATGTATAATGGCCTTAGTCAAAACGAAGTTCCTCAAAGAAATGATTCCAAAAATTCAAATCAAAGTACTTATAATGTTTATGAAAAAGATATCAGTAGGCCATTTTTGTTACCACCTCCTGATATTATAAAGAAGAAGAGTTTATCATGCGCAAAGGAACAAAATGAACATTTGAAGAACTGTGATCAAATGAGAGAAAATGTTAATAACAACCCCAAGAAGGTCAGAAGGAGAAAAAGTAAAAATATTTTAAGATTGGCTAAACATAAAAGCATCAAATCAAAAGTGAGTTCTTCACCCAAACGTGGAGACTATGTTAAATTAGACATCCAAGTAAATGTTTTTCCATCAAATGAATGTAGAGCTGACAAAAATGCAGTTTTAACGCGTGAATATTCACATCCCCTCATCAGCGCTAAGGCAACAATGGCTGATACAGAAATTATAGATGACAATTCAGTTAACCATGATCATATTATACCTTTGCTTGATGGAGCTATTAGTCAAGCCAAATATTTGGTGAGTGAAGAAATATCAATAAATAGTTCACAAAATAATAACAACGTAGATATCTCAGCAATTGATTATAAGGCGAAAGAATCACAAATTGCTAAAGAAATAGGTGAAATTAAAGTTATTATAAAAAAATTAGTCAATACCACAGAAAAGTTAGTTAACGAGCAATTTAATATATCAAGTCTTAGTAAAGATATATCGAAAGTGCGTACTATTGATAACATGAAAATGTATGAAGATGTAGAAAAAATATCAAAACCATCGATAGGTGTACAATTTTCAAACAAGTTCTTAAAAAATGGTGGTATCGGTTCTGGGATTAAATTAAAAAAAGATCCGAAAAAGAAACATAGGGAATACAATCCCCGTCTCATGAAAAGAAGTACGTCATATAACATTATAGACAGCGAATCAATACTTAAAGTAACAGATATGACTTCGGCAGCGCAAGGTGAAATTAATGAGAGGTGCAGAATAGATAGAGCTTTGACCTGCTCTTTAACAAAAACAAAATCATTATATGAAGTGTCTGTAGGAACATATGATGAGTCAGGAGCTTATCGGTTTCCAGTAAATAATTGCAAAGAAATTTTCCGCGATGTGACGAAACCAGGAGAGTTTATTTATAATGTCTGTGAAATTAAGCCTCGAACATCAAATCCAGCAAAAATTCAACATGCAAAATCACAGTACAATGATACTAAAACAAAAAGTGAACCAAAAATTGAAATCCCAGATCTGGTACCCGTAAATGGATGCAACAAAAAATCTGACTCATCTGTTTGTATAGACATCGATACCAAAACTCACGATAAAAAAATGACTATTCGACATAGTGGGGTAACATTTTGCGGAGGATGTCTATATTGCATTTGCCTTTGGATACCGCTGCTGGCAATTTTATGGTTATTCTATGACTTTGTTTTAAAAGAGTTCCTACCAGAATCCTTTTCGCTTCGTAAAATAATATGGACAAAAGGAAATATTATTAATGACTCATATTTTCGTCTTACGCTCGCTGATTTAGGTTTTTGATATAAATGTCATAAGAAGTGTGCGTGTGTCACACCACACAATGTAAGTTATACTATGTGGTGGGATAAAAACATATAATTCATAACGTAACTCTTGGAACTTGCAATTTTATACTATTATATATAATTTAAAAGCATAAAGTATGTCATTCCCTTAGTATGCGTACAATTTTCAAACACAGTTTTATATCACATGACAAAAAAATCTACTTCATATATTAATACCTTTCTTAACATTCTACTTCTTGCACTTCATCTACATCTTTGTAACATATCTTTCACGTCTTTTACACACATATCCTCGTTCACACATTTCGTCCACCTATTATTTGATCTTATTCTGCTTTAAACAAAACGCCATTCTCATATTGTCTTTTAATTCAATCCATGAGAGTGTCATATAGAAAGTTCTGGAATATTCGTCGTACTTATCGTAATTGTGTTTGTTTTAGAGTTCAATCTGCAAAATCTTAAATGGAAATGGAAACCAAAGTTCAAAATATGAAACCTGATGATATTAAAAACACTAATTCGAATCCATATTTGAGCAATTCATTATCACAGAAGATTAATTTGGAAAAATATATATTTTACGCTGTTACTCCAATAGGCAGTAAAATAAACGTTATTGAAGAAAAATCTAGAACACAATCATTGATCACGTTATCAGATCTCACATACATAAAATCAAACCAATGTTCTATTAGTAGTATCAACGTTAGCAGCTTTGGCAGCGAGAAGAATTTCACCAGTAATATTGCATTGGCAGAAGATCTAGCTGAAAATAATTGTGATGTGACATCAACTAATGTACCACTAGTAATAATTAATGCAAAACGGTCTAAGAAATTGCATCACAAAAAGATACCTCCAAGAACCACAAATAAAAAATTTCAAACATATTTTCATTTGCTCAAACATAAAATTCTGCATTCTAAGTACAATCATCCAGAAAAAAATATAAGAAGAAACTTAGAGACGCACCGCGGAAGAACAAAAAAAAACTGCAGTAATCGACGAATTATGGAAGACTTGTGCTCTGACTTGGTTTTACAAGCTTACAGGCCTTCAAGAACTCCAAGGAAAGTTATGGCTACGGAAAACTTATTAGATGAAACTGATAAGATATTTTTTAAGGACTTAGACAAAATGTTGGAAATAGATTCTAGCAAAGATACATTAACTCGCATAAATAGTGAATCATCGCAAAATGACAGCATTTGCACTAAAACTGCATCTTCGGTTGTTGAAATACCAACAAAAATTTCTGCAATTGAAGGATTATCATCACATACTATAGTACAAACTCAAAGCAACACCAATGAATCATCCAATCCATCTGATGAATCCATATATACTATTAAAAATGAAGAACAACATATAAGTTACAATAAATCTGAGGTTAATAACGTAAATACTATAAAATCTGATTTTATTAATGTAGCAATAGCACAAGTTACTGACACATCTATTTTAAAATATAACACCGGTACAAGTAGCGAACAAAGTCAAGAAGAAATCTTATATAAAGAAAACTTAACGAGCGCTGAAAGTTTTAAGACTCAATCAGGTACTATTAACATACCACTAGAGGTATCTGAAAAGAATACAATTAATTTGGTAGACGATAAGACCTGTATTGTTCTTTCTGACTTTGTAAATAACTTTGACAACACAAGTGATAGTGATGCATTCGTTATTGCAAATACAAGTTCATATTTCAAGAATAATTCTGACTCCTTTGACCTATCTTCCAACCAAACTCTAACTCCTTCATCTGAATTAAGTGATCAAACTGAGCCATGCAACATTTATTTTCAATCCACTCGGAAAGGAGAAGGTAAATCTTCATTGTTAGATACTGTTATTAATGTAGGCATATTTCAACTGCCGATTAGCACGGAAATTGAGCAGTATAGTACAGAAACGTCAAACAAGGTGATAATTATTGATGAATTGAGAAGGATCCCACTACCACTGAAAACACCGACACCAAATAATTTCTCCAAAAGCGTTATTCAAAAATCATTCAGTGTAGACAATGAAGGTGACCGTCATAAAAGTATCTTGCCCAACGAAGAGACTATCAGATCAATAATAACGGAAACAGAGAAAATTGAAACGAAACCACGCTCTGGAGAGTTTCGAAACCACGTACCACCACCTGATGTGTGGGAGAAGCTGATCGTATTCCTTGATATAGCGATGAGAAGAATGGAGGAGTCATTAATGCAAAAAATCAGTAACGAGTTAAAAAGCACATTGGAGAAATTTGAAAAATGTTTTCCTTTTACAACTCTAGAAGAGCATGACTTTGTGAAATCCGATATTAAGTTTTATAACGAGACAAATAAATGTGATTTATCCAAAATGGAGTCAGGACATTTAACACTTGTAAATAAATCTATGCAATGTGGGTTAGTGCAGAATGAAGTTATCGATAAATTGATGTCTAAAATTATAAGTGATGGAAAAGGAGATGTTGAGTCTCCGCTGAGAGCAGTAAAAAGCAAAATAAGAATAAGAAAACTAATAGATTCTTTTGAGGTTCTCAAGCCACCGGTTCTGCCCTGTACTTCAAATGACAGAGAAAATGGAAATTTAACGTTAACCTCATCTTCTGAATTATTTAGAGTTAAGAAGCCATCATCTCTTTCTAAGAAACGACGTCTATTGCGTTTTACGGGCCCGATACGTTTTTTAAAAGCAAATATGCTTGTTTTAATCAGTGTGCCGGCTTTCTTTCTTTCGATATTTCTGTTGTATACATTTTTTGCTTTATTAATGTGATGGTAATGGGTTGTTTTTATTGTACACATCCCAATATAACTTAACCGGCATATAAAGGTCCAACACGCGCCTCTTCAAAAATCTACCAGAGAACTCTAGCCTTGTATTAGGTAGTAAAAAACCATTTTATCTAAAGACAGTCTAGACTACTTTTTTACCTACAACTTTAAACAAGGCCAATACTACGTTGGTCTTTATAATGGGCCCCACCCCATACGTTATTTCAACGAAAGATGGGCTGAGGTAATTTCATAATATTCATTCATGGTAGTTAATAAAATAAGTTGTGTCTGTTTGTTTGTTCTATGTCCGACTCAAAAACTTACATTACAGAAGGAAATAAGGTTTACATATTACAGGAAAACAAAATTATTTTATTATCAACACAATCTTTCACAAACAAACTCTCGTGTATTGCATGTTATTCGAATACAAAGTTCAGAATATAATGCTAAATTAAAATTAAAATACGTACGTTCAGTTTTTCAACTAATCGGGTTTGCAATTATTTTAAAAGTACGAGGTTCACATTATGCTAGTATTATATTTTAAAAAAATATTGACGGTTTTGAAGGCGTAATTTTATAGCTATGTCCTTAACGGCAACAGTACTTGCAGCGAAGAAAGGCGGGAGACTTCGAATTCGGCGGACGCGTTTTTTCACGCTTTTCTTGAATTAATGTTTGTTGGCTAATTTTGAAGAGTATTGGTGTTGGTTGTGTTGTGGACATTATAGTTTTGGTGTCGTTTGTGTAGTGGCTTGTTTTTTGAATGGTTAACAGGTATTAATCTGAGAAAGGTTTGAGGGAGCCGCGTCCGCCCAGTGCGAAGTATCCCGCCCTTCTTCCCTAACTTCGATTTTCCTGTAGTAAGATAAAAAATGAAGACAAAACTGGTAAACAAAATATTTTTATTGTTTCCATAAAAATGGCGGGCTTTGGCTAGCTAGACGTACCAGACCATAATGGCGGCATTTTTAAGCATGGCGGTAGAGTACGACAATATGGCGGCTTGGCATAGACAAGTTGGCGCACTCTTTACACTCTGTTGCTATAAACTTGACATTGGCTAATCTGAGTAAAGCCATAAAAACTGACAAAGAAACTTGCGTCCTTCAACCAATAATATGCCATGCCAAATAAAATAAAACATAGGCAGGTTGTTTGGTACTGCCCTCATATCACAACTGTAAGATAAGTTCAGGGTAAGCCAACGTAACGGGCACAGTATTCAGAGTCCGTTGGGGAAAGTGGTAAAAGTAAACGAAACGTCATGAGCATAGCTTTATTCAGTTACAAGTATCAAGAAATAGACAGCGAATTATTCAGGTTGACTTATGGGTGAGAAAAAGAACCAAACTTAGAACGCGAATTAATAATAAATTATTGAATCAGACAGATTCAAATCAGTACGAGATTAGACATAATTATTATTCACAGTTCCTAGTGGTTAAAACATCCGCCTTTTAATCAGAGGTCGGGGGTTCGAACCTCTAACTTTTGAAGGTTATCCGCGTTGTTGAGCACTTCAAATATCACTTGCTGTAACGGTGAAGGAAAATATCGTGAGAAGAAAACATTGTGAGGAAACCTGCACGCCTGAGAATTCTCCATAATGTTCTCGAGGGCTTGTGAAGTCTGCCAATCCGCACATGGCCAGCGTGGTGGACTATGGCCAAACCCTTCTTGTATTGAGAGGAGACCCGTGCTCTGTAGTGAGCCGGCAATGAGTTGATCATGATGATTATTCACATACCTACTTACTTAAATTAAAAAGTCACAGTCAAGAATAAATAATTTAATTTGTCACAATCAATATTTGACTAAATTTGGAAATTCGATATATAAGACTTTTTATATTAGTTTTTTTATTGCTGTTGAGCTAACACCAGATGTCCCGATCGGTCCAAAGTGAATATCGGTCGAATCCGACGACTCCTGAAAAAAAAAATGTTCAGAGGTTTATTTATTTGAGACAACAAATATTCATGCACGTAAATTAACTTTATAATATATCTATAATAATATAATAAAACTGTAACAGGACGAATTCTGTACATTAATTATATTTTGAAAATTTTAATTGGAGGATGCTTTACTATTGATACTGAGCCCGACATTTATTTTTAATTTTTTGTCCGTATTTTGGCCGCGCATCTTGTCGAAACTCCTGGATAGATTTGAATGAAATTTGGTATAGGAGTAGCTGATACTCCGGTTCCACATAATTATAGGATAGTTTTTATCCCGGAATTCAGCACGGTTCCCTTGGGAGAGGGGATATAATTCAAAATTATCGCGTACTCCGATTTCACTCATTCGTTTTGTTGTTAGAAAGGAGATACTTTAATGTTTATCCTGTAATTATTTCAAGGTCGTCGGTTTAGTAATCCATTGCTTCGTGATTGGAAGACAAACAAACACACTTTCACACACACTAACTAGTGTGTACTAAGCTAGTACTAAAAAACAATAGAATTGTTGAAGTTTTAAAATTTTTAATTTGCAGGGTTGCTAATGGGGGGGTTGGGTGATCGTTGGTAACATTGGAAAAAATGCAAGGAGCCATGATAGGTTTGTGGACCATCATCCGGTAAGGTTTCGATGATGATTATGACGATTACTATAAAACCATCTTTGACAATTACCTTAGCTTAGAATTTCTCCGGCCTGTGGCTACAGCTGTGGCTTGCGCTACTGCTGGAGCGTCTTCATCTTGAGGCTGAAACAAATACGTTGAGGATGTCTGCATGAATAAAACAATTTTGAAGTTTAGTATGCAAACAGCACTATTTCAACACCATTATTTATACTGGTTTATGTAGTGGGAGGTCCCGGGTTCGATTCCTTTTTTTTTTAATTCACTACAAGTTAGCCTATGACCTGGTGGTAAGTGATGATACTGTCTAGAACGGTAGCGGGCTTACCTGTTAGGAGTATGGTAAACACACGCTCCTAATTGGTGTCTACGTAACATCGTGCCGGAACGTAGGGTGGTAACTAGCCACGGCCGAAGCCTCCCACCACACAACACTCGAGCCGGGAATCGAACCCAGGGCCTGCAACTTTATAAAGCGACAGCGCACGCATTGCGCCACGGAGGTCGTCAAAAATCCTCGATCTAGATAGTCTGACTCGATAGAACGACGTGTCGCCAAGCGATTTAGCGTTCCAGTACGATGTCGCGTAGAAACCAATTAAGAGTATGGGCTTACCATACCCCTAACAGGTTATCCCGCTACCATCTTAGACTGCATTATCACTAACCATCAGGTGAGATTGCCGTAAAGGCTAACTTGTAGTGGATAAAAAACCGGCAACGCGTGTGTGTCCTTTGCTGCTACAGATGTTCATGGGCGATGGTAATCACTTAACATCTGGTGACCCGTCTGCGAATTGCCCGTGAAGTTAAAAATCCGTGCAAATGCACTCGTGAATTGCAGCCCATCTGTTGACATGAAACTTACTTCTTCTTGCATTGCTGGTTCAGCAGTAGTACGTTGTTCTGGATTTTCCTGCACTTTAGGTAAAGGAGCACCGTACTGGGCAAACACACGAGGTTGGGTCCTGGAATAAATCATTCAAATTTGTCACTTATCACCCTCATAATAAAGCTGAATGAATGTAACACCTATCGATAAAGTTACCGTCGACAATTTTAATATAACTGTCACACATTTCAAAGCATTGGAGGTACAATAAATATGCACGTCACACTGCAAATATGGGACAACGTGTCTGACTCAATCATTCGGAGCATTACCGAATACGGCATAGGAATTATAATTCAACGAGAGTAGAATGACCTTGATGAATTATAGCCTAGATTTAGCATTTGTTACATCATTTTAGATCTCTGTATAATAGATTGACACTGACAATTTCATAATATTGTCATCGTCGATTTATTAATTCTCAAAGCTGGAGACAGGTTTTCTCTAATTCATGACTAAGCCCACGATACTATTGCTTTTTTTTACACCACTCATGTTAGGCCTTGACCAATCACACCTTTAGGTGTGATTCGAGGCCTAACATGAGTGGTGATTCATTCTGCGATGATAGCGGGAACTGGTTCATCATCACTCCGTTAGAGGCCTACTAAACCCCACGTAGTCCACCCTCCGGCCAAGTGCGGATAGGTAGACTTCACACGTCTTTTAGAATATTAGTTTATAACTCTCAGATTTTCCTTTACCGTTAAAGATAATTTTAATTTAATGGTAAATATATTAAACCCATAGCGGCATCGTATTAGAACGCTTGTCTGCTTATACTGCTTGTCTTACCGGTTAGGTGAAACCAAACTAGACCAGACTACACCAGAAAAAAATCAGATTATAAAAGTTCATAAATTGGCTGATAATAATTATAATCACAAATCAATGCGATTAACTCGGATCGTTGAATTAAAGCCACCGAGGAAAGGGGTATTGTGAATTTCAACAAACACCCTATCCCACCACCCTCTAGCCCATATGGCCTGACCCCGGAATAGAACCCAAGATCGGTACAAGCTAGCTAATAGACCAACGATTAATTTAATTTAAATGACTTGCTAAACAAAGGGATGAAGATTAAAATAGTAAATTCTCCTTCTAAGGATGGAGATAACTACCTTCCTATTAAAACAGTAAATGAAAAATAACGCGTAACAAAACTAGGTAATTCCACTGAAGACAATACACATTTGCCTACACATCTCTGATTTTTTTTATCCAATACCAAGATTAACATAAATAAAATTGGATTTTTTAGATCAAGATTGACTTGTTTTGGGTTTAAGCTAATTATAACGATCGTTTTTTTACGATAAAATGCTTTTTAGTAATTTTTTGTCTTGTAGGAGATATTTATTTAACAATCCAATGAATATATTGTACTGACCTTGTACCAAATGCTGTTGCAACTGCCGTTACTCTGGGACCTTCTTCTTCTTGCTCATTCTCTTGTTCCTCTTGTTGATCAATGTTATTGCCTTGTTGGTTGATATCTAGACCACTTTGTAAAGGTTGACCATCTTGAGGAGCTGGTTGAGCTTGTTGATTGGGATCATACTGTTGCTGGAGATACTGATTCTGGTAAAATTGCTCCAGATTTTCAAAACCGAACGGCTGTTGAGGTTGAGCTACAAGCAATTGTTGCTGGTTCTGATATTGATTTCCTTGAAGTTGCGGTTGGTAGAATTGCGGTTGATAGTTTTGGTAGACTACTTGTTGGTCGGTAGGTTCGATTTCTTCAACGTCTTTTGGTCTTTGTGGTTGCAGAAATTGATTAGGCTGTGCAGGTTGTGGTTGAAACTGCAGTTGTGGCTGTGGAAATTGATTCGGTTGTGCTGGTTGACGTTGAAATTGTAACTGAGGTTGCGGGAATTCATTTGTTTGTACTTGTTGCGGTTGGATAAACTGCGGTTGTGGTTGGAATTGTAATTGTGGCTGTGGAAATTGGTTTGGTTGAGCTAATTGTGGTTGGAATTGTAATTGCGATTGTGGGTATTGGTTTGGTTGCACCGCTTGGGGTTGGAATTGTAACTGTGGTTGAGATTGGAATTGCAGCTGTGGCTGCTGGAATTGAACTTGTTTAATTTGGTTTATTGGCTGCTGCTGCTGCAAGATAACTTGCTGTCCTTGAAATTGTGGTAATCCTTGATCATTTTTTTGTGAAGACCGACTAGTTTGAATAGGTTCTACATCTGGTTCATCATCTTGGTCCGGTTCTTCATTTTGATCTGGGTCAACGGGTTGGACGGGTTGAACTCTTTGGACAGGTCGTATCGGCTGATACTGGTTAACCGGTTCCTGAATAAAAGCAGGTTGTTGAACTATAATAGGACTTTGGGCAAAACCTTGTCCTTGAGCTTGCGCTGAAGCTTGTTTAGATAATAATTCTCGTTGCGCCAGCACTGATGGTAAGGCAGATAGATGCGCTGGACCATCAAAACCTGGTGATCTTCCATCTTGTAACGGGGCAGCTTGATAGTAGATAGGTGCTCTTAGCTGACCAAATTGTTGTCCGAAAGGTACAAATTGTGGCTGCAATTTCAACTGAGCGAAAGGACTTAAGAATAACTCTGGTGGATACTCTTGCAGATTCTGCTTTGTTACTTCTACGGACACTCTATCTTTTTGCTCTTTCGCATTAGGTTCCCCTAAAGTTTCTCCTTGGTTGAGGTTTATGGACTCTGTAGTTGTTTCAGCTTCAGTTGTTCTAAATTCAGGTTTTGGTGTTGTAGTGGTAGTTGTTGTTGGTGAAGCGAATTGTCTTGGTGACTGTTGATTTGGTAGACCGTTGGACGGGATCCTAGCTCTGTTGTTCTCGAATTCTCGCTGTCTAGCGAACTGGCGTGCCTTTTCCAACTGTTGCTGGTACTGTAAAATGTTTGTTTGTTTTGACAAATATTTTAGTTAGGTATTCTTTCATATGAAACTTAATTTCATTAAATTTGTAATAAAATATTCAAGTCAATGATAGATTCATAGACTGTCATCTCCATGAAGCTAAGCGATTCATAGCCTATAGTATAAAGAAACATAATAAAAGTACCTAAGGTAGGACTAGCCAATCCAATGTTGCTAGTTATTTAATAGTTTTTTTTTTTTTATATACCCTATTATTATTGTATTTAATGGATGTCTAATGTTTAATGTCATTATTGTTGCAAATATAACATTTCTCCTCTGGTATATTTACAATAGACTGTTATGAATGATGCTATTAAGATTTATTTTTTATTTTTTATTTACCTGTGCTTGTTGGAGGCTGGGATTAAGTCTCCCAACATCAGCATTAATACTGGGTCCAGTAAACTGCTGTCCATTAATGGGTGACACTTCGAATATTGGTTGCGGTTCGATGCTAGGCAGGCCTTGGACCGAGACATCACCCTCGTCAAAATTGTTGGGTGTCAATGGTCTTCGAGGGTCCACCGGTGGCAAATACTGTTGCTGGGGTGCCTTTTAAAAAATAAACGAATTAAAAATGGTGTCTTCACGCTTTCTGATTCTCGCAATGAGACTGAAGGGTATAGCTACCGATATGAAACCTTATTTATATTAAAACACCCACAGAAACATGTCATGATCATATCACGGCATTTTTTATAATAATAATAATTAATGTTTATCTATATATATAAAAGCGAAATACCACTGACTGACTGACTGACTGATGATCACGATATCTCAGGAACTATAAAACATACGATCTTTAAATTTGGAAGGTAGATTCCTTTTATGAAGTAGAGGTCAGCTAAGAAACGGTTTTGAGAAAATCTACCCCTAAGGGGTAGAAATGGGGGTTGGAAGTTTGTATGAAAGTCCTATATTTTTAAAGTTAGAGACATGAAAATTGGCAACTTAGTTTTTTATTATAAATGATAAAGATCGGTATAATCAATGTTACGAAAATCTACCCTAAGGGGGGTGAAATGGGGGTGGGGCGTTTTCATGAGGATTCTATGTTTTCGAAGTTAGGGACATGAAAATTGGCATTTAGGTAATTAGTTTTAAATAATAAAAACCACTATAAGCAATATTACAAAAATTCACCTCTAAGGGGTTGAAATAGGGGTTGGAAGTTTGTATGAAAGTCCTATATTTTTGAAGTTAGAGACATGAAAGTTGGGAACTAATTTGTTAATTATAAATAATAAAGATCTGTTTAATCAATGTTAGGAAAATCTACCCCAAAGAGGGTTAAATGGGGGTAGGAAGTTTTCATGACGATTCTAAGTTTTCGAAGTTAGGGACATGAAAATAGGCATTTAGGTAATTTGTTTTAAATAATAAAAACCTGTATACGCAATATTACAAAATTCCACCCCTAATGGGTAGAAATGGGGGTTGGAGTTTTGTATGAAAGTCCTATATTTTTAGAGTTAGAGACATGAAAGTTGGGAACTAAGTTGTTAATTATAAATAATAAAGATCTGTTTAATCAATGTTAGGAAAATCTACTCCAAAGAGGGTTAAAACATGGTTGGAAGTTTATATGGACATTCTAAGTTTTCGAAGTTAGGGACATGAAAATTGACATTTAGGTTATTTGTTTTAAATAATAAAAACCTCTATACGCAATATCACAAAAATCCGCCCAATCCACCCCACAATCGCACATTGAAAGTGGAAACATAAAAAATGAAAAGGAATTTGGAAGTTAGGCTTTGCTTAGGCGTAGACGTCCGCTAATAATTTGTGAAAATCGGCCGCAAAGAGGTCAACACCGGGGTTCATGTTGGTTAATAATCTTATAAAGTTTTACTTCTTTGAATACATTGAAATACTTTGTACTAAGAAATCCTTACTATCCAGACAAACTCATAGTAATATTATAAATGCGAATGTGAGTTGGTATGTTGGTTTGTCCTTCAATCACGTCGCAACAGAGCAATGGATCGACGTGATTTATGAAATTAAAGTTGAGGACCTGGAGAGTGACATAGGAGAGTTCCCGTTGGAATTTTTACAACTTATTCTGACTGAATTTTAAAAACTTATTCCACGCGGGCGAAGTCGCGGGCGCCAGCTAGTTATTTATATAATCCAAATTCTTCATAAATTCTATTCTATGTTATGCGATATCTATGTGAGTTTTGAAGCAATTTTATTGCTTCTTCAATAAGTACCTTACTCATATATATACTTACTCTTATAAAAGCGAAAGTTTTTAAGTATGGTTGAATGGATGTTTATTAATCTTTCACGTAGAAACTACTGAATGGATTTTAATGAAACTTTACAATAATATAGCTTAAACATCAGAATAACACATAGGCTACTATTTTTAGGTAACAAAATATTACTTATTGTTCAGTTCACATGCTAAGTATTGGTCTTACCACAAACTGTGTTCTCTCGGGTATCACAAAAGCTGGACCATCCGGCCTCCAACCACTCGGCGCGTACGGAGCTTCACCCACCACGCCGCTCACCAGCAGTGACACCAACATCAATAGTTCCTGGACAAATGAATTAGTTAATGCTTAACCGCATTATAAAGTTAGAGGTCATGTGTTCGATTCCCGGCTCGAGTCTGGTCTGGGGGGGCTTCGGCCGTGGCTAGGTACCAACTACCGACAAAGACGTGTCGCCAAGCGATTTAGCGTTCCGCCACGATGTCGCGTAGAAATCAATTAAAAGCGTGGGTTTACCATACTCCTAACAGGTTAGCATCATCACTTACCACCACGTGAAACAGCTGGTTAACTTGTAGTATATAAAAAAATGATTAATAAACTGAGTGGATCACGAGGGATACAGTGGTCACAATTAATAAATTGTCATTGGTATTATAAAAAGGAAAAACTTCGAAGGTATTTTGTTTTATTACATCGTGGGCCAATGAACAGACGGGTCACCAGATGTGAAGTGATTACCGCCGTCCATATTTATCTGCAGCACCAGAAGTGCCTCCGATGCGCTGCTGTATAGGTTCTAGTGAAAGATTTTGTGTGGTGTTATATTATCCAAATCTCCCGGTAGTCGGCGGAATATAGCAAATTATACTTGCTGTTTATTGTTTATCATGGACTTCCGCAAAGTAACGCCTGCTTCTATTCATTATCATCATGATCAACCCATTGCCTGCTCACTACAGAGCACGAGTTCCCCATAATGTTCTCAAAGGCGTGTGAAGTCTGCCAATCCGCACATGGCCAGCGTGGTGGACTACGGCCGAACCGTTCGCATTTTGAGAGGAGACCCGTGCTCTGTAGTGAGCTGGCAATGGGTTAATCATGATGATGATGATGAACTAGTAGCAACTGTCCTTTAGGATTATCATTATTTTATTTACTCGTATCATAAAAAGTAAAACCATTTCTTATTTTCAAAGAAATTCAAGTATTATAAGGTGACGAAATTTCATAATGAGGTATTAATACATATAGTTATTTTATTATCAATACAATCTTAAGTATATTAACTTTGCAGCATGTAATTTGGAAGTACGGTTTAGGAGATAATGCAAAATTAACATTTTAATACGTACGGAAGGTACGAGGCTCATGTTATTTTAAATAACATTACGTCATATGTCTTAAAAAACGCGCGTGAAATTCTGCACCCACCGTGATACAGAACTTTAGTATTATCGATATCATTATGATCAAGCCATTACCGGCTCACTACAGAGCACGGGTCTCCTCTCAATATGAGAAGGGTTTGGCCATAGTCCACCACGCTGGCCATGTGCGGATTGGCAGACTTCAAACGCCTTTGAGAACATTATGGAGAACTCTCAGGCGTGCAGGTTTCCTCACAATGTTTTCCTTCACCGTTGAAACAAGTGATATTTTAATTATTTAAAAACGCACATAACTCCGAAAAGTTAGCCGATATTTTAGTCCGAAAAGCATTAATGATATGCTTATATATTATTAGTATCTAGTAAATTATTATGTCAGAGACGAACGCTTCTAAGATCACTCAAAATATCCAATATCTTAGTTACATGGCACGTTTTATGAAAGGAAACTAAATTCAAAGGTCTTAAGGCTTCAATATATTATTTGCGGAAAAGGTCATTTTATCTAAATATTTCTGATAATACTTTTATATGATATTCCGTTGTAAGTCTGGTGGGTTTCTTGGGCCGTGGCTAGTTCCCACCCTATCGAAAAAGACGTGTCTCCAAGTGATTTGGCAGCACGATGTCGCTTAGAAACCGATTAGAATTATGGGTTTACCATACCCCTAACAGGTTAGCCCGTTACCATCTTAGACTGCAACACTTACCACCATGTGAGATAGCCGGCAAGGGCAAACTTGTAGTGTTAAAAAAACATTTAAATTAAAACTGTTAAGGGTTCTTTTTTTATAACCTGTATGTGGAATCATAGACCACATATTTTTGTCATCCTATATAATATTAAGAAACCACAAAACTGAATTATGAATTTCTTAGAAAATATTAAAGCCTTTTTAAGTAGCAAATATCATGGGATTATATGTAACACATTTTCCGCACAAACACAAAACCAAAAGCACAATAAAAACGTGTAATCACCTTCATTTTCGTTCACTTTCGCTTGTTGATTGCGCGTGCGCATCGCTTTTATAGACAATAGGTCCGAATATTGGCATTCCCGCCGCGCGCATAATCGACCTTAGCTGCCTTTTTGAAAACCACCACCGATAAACTGTAATACATTATAAAATCGAACCTATTGCTAGAGCGTTAGAAGCTAAGCGTGTTGCTTATGTGTGTAGCGATAAATTTGTCATATGCCACTGGATATCCAAAGGTTTACAATAAGGATATTTGAGAGTGGTCGAACCGTCTGTGCATTTAAAAACACGACCATCTTACTTTTGTGCAATATGAAATCACATATATTCTTCTTAGACCGGGCCGCGTTTGGAACCCTCATAGCTTTAATTTTAAGTTTACGAATATAGTTATCACCATGAAATAACTACTATGTAAATTATTGACGCGTCAAAAGTACCTTTTTAAGGACTATTTGAATAAAGATTATTTTGAATTTGAATTTGACATATCACCTTCTAAGTTTAGTTTTATTCAGACCTAAACTCTAAGCATTTTTATTTGCCCTTGACGGCAATCTCACCTGGTGGTAAGTGATGATGCAGTCTAGGGGTATGGTAAACCCACACTCCTAATTGGTTTCTACAACGCTGAATCGCTTGGCGACACGCCTTTGTCGGTGGGGTGGTAATTAGCCAAGCCGCCCACCAGACCACACTCGAGCCGGGAATCGAACCCAGGACCACCAACTTTATAATGTGACAGCGCACGCACTGCGTAGGAGGTCGTCAAAGGTCTATTGATAATTTGGAGATGGCTATCAATAAGTTGAAAGTTTTTATAAATCGAAAACTTATAGAAGTCCTATTAGGAACTTAAGGATTATATAAACGATAAAAAAGCTTGGGTGTGAATTGCTCTAACTCCATAGCTACTTATTTATTATTGATTATATTATTTTCATCATCACCATCTCTGGTGATGACGAAAAGAAACACGGCTACGTTTGTTGTGGGCTGCTTCTTATACCTGGGCGTGATTGGAGACCTCTTAGCTTTAGTTTTAAATTGGCGAGTGTAGTTATCACCATCACTTCACGAATAGAAATAATGAAAAATATTGTGATATATATGAACTATTCATAGATGTCTGTGTACATGAATAAAGCTATTTTGATTTGATTTGAGCATAGCATTTCTAGCACAAACGTTGGATAAAGCTATACTCCGATGTCCTATAAATTAATGACAAATTTTGTCCGTAACGAGGACATTAATTAGTTGACTAGATTTTGTTACTCATATTTGTTCCTAATTTGGCAAGCTGTGATAGCCTAATGGTTAGGGCGTCAGCCTCCTAATCAGAGGTCGGCGGTTCGAACCCGGGCACGCACCTCTAACTTCTCGGATTTATGTGCGTTTCTAAGCAATTAAAACATCACTTGCTTTAACGGCGAAGAGTTCTCCATAATGTTCTCAAAGGCGTGTGAAGTCTGCCAATCCGCACATTGCTAGCGTGGTGGACTATGCTTTTCGGACTGTCTATTAGCTGTGCTAACCCTATTGGTTGCCACAGCGTAACTGGGCTGTCTGCCAAAAGAAATTTGGAGCCCTAAAGCTCGAAGAAACCAAGGAAACGTCTGCCTAAGGGCGCCTCCTGTCAGGCCGAACCTCGGCTTAGGCGACGTTGGGAATAACGGGGGGGCGGGGGTCGGACGGTAAAGTGGACTATGGCCAAACCCTTCTCATATTGAGAGGAGACCCGTGCTCTGTAGTGAGCCAGTGAGGTAATTATAGAGGTTGATCATGATGATGATGATGATGATTTGTTCCTACCGATCAATTTTCATATTAGGATTGGAGTGAACTCCAAAAAAAACTTTAAAAAGACAGTGAAATTGCGACATTTTACAGTATGTTTTCTTCTAAATGTTATTTACGACATTTTTGGTGAATTGAAATGTAAACGTCGTAGGAACAGATAAAATATCGATAGACGTCAAACTAAACTCGCAAGTTTAAAAAGTTACGCACTAAATCATGCAACAGAACTGTTATTGTGGGAAATATTCCACTCGGTGTTGTAGAAAATATGGAAATAAAATACTTTTTCACATTTCATACTATCAAAATTATGTTACACTAGCTGTTGCCCGCGACTTATTCTGCGTAAAATTGCTGATTTACCGTGAGATTGAGGTTTTCCGTGCGCTCAATGCCCTGCTTCAGAAAGTAAGCTACAGGCAAATGTGAAATTGCCGATAATCGTAGGACTTTCATACAAACTTCAAACCCCTATTTTACCCCCTTCGGGGTAGATTTGGATGAAAACAAATCCTAACCTTATACTTACGCCCTAAAAGAAACCTATGTCCAAAATTTAAAGCTTGTAGACTTCATAATAAAAAAATAAGCAAAAATTATCATCCCCTATTTTACCACCCTTAACAGGTAATATTTAAAAAAAATTGATGTACATGTTTTTTATTTATTATTAATAATCTTAATGCAAGTTTTGTGTCTCTAACTCTAAAACAAAGAAAATTCATACAAACTTCCAACCCCCCTTTTACCCTCTTAGGAGTGGAATTTCCAAATATCCTTTCTTAGCTGACATCTCTTAACTATCAACTACCTATTTGCTAAATTATAGCTTTATACGTACAATAGATTTTGAGATCTCGTGTTTAATCAGTATGTAAGTATGTAAGTGACCTTTCGCTTTTATATATATAGATTTACCCTTTTGTCGAACCAAGGCTGGTCAGGATGCGCCTGTCTAAAGAATATGCTCAATTCTGAATGATCTCAGGAACACCTACGACATCTCATGCAGATCTGTGACCTCCTTTAAAAACCAACTAAGACTCACTCACAAGAACTCACTTGAGTAATTGTTCCATATAATTTTTAATTTTGTTTAATTGTCCATTACTGCATTACAGGTATTAATTGAATTATTTAGATGTAAGGTTAATTTTAAGGAGGCATGCTGTGATCATTTCTAGAAGGCCACTATCTCATGTTTGTTTCTGTTTTTGGTTTATGTTATTTATATTTTGATTGACTAGATTAATGATCCAATTAAAAAAATGTAAGCGAAGTAAACTGCATTTTATGCCCTAGTGCATAAATGTATACAGTTTTAACTGAATTGCGGCTCCAGGTTCTAGTTTTTTTAACCGCAAGAAACAACGGTAGGGATTTAGGTATAAATTGCTTTTATAGAACCTACTAAACGATTCTGTGATAGCCTAGTGATTAGCACGTCAGTCTACTAATTAGGGGCCGGGTGTTCGAATCCGGGCACGCACCTCTAACTTTTCGAAGTAATGTGCGTTTTTAAGCAATTAATATCACTTGCTTCAATCTTGAAGGAAGCATCGTGAGGAAACCTGCACGCCTAAGAGTTCTCCGTAATTTTCTCAAAGGCGTGTGAAGTCTCCCAATACTTACATGACCAGCGTGGTGGACTATGTTTTTTTTTCGGACTGTCTATCAGCTGTGCTAACCCTATTGGTTGCCACAGCGTAACCGAGTCTGCCAGAAGAAATTTTGAGCCCTAGGGCTGGAAGATATTAAAGGAACGTCTGTCTAAGGCCGAACCTCGGCTTAGGCGACGTTGTGAATAACGGGGGGGTCGGACGGTATAGCGGGGGGGTGTCCGGACGGTACGGTAAACTATGACCAAACTCATACAACCATACACCATAAAATATTGAGAGGAGACCCGTGCTCTGTAGTGAGCCAGCAATGATCATGATCATGATAGTTTCCTAAATTTAAAAAAAACTTTGTTTTTGCTGTGATTCGCGTTTTCGCTCATATGAACAAGAAATCCATAGAATAGCTACACGATGTAACTTCACTGCAAATTAATATAAGCTATATTTTTTTTACTTAAGGTTTACGTTTTAGTTAGTTAATTCATTGATGGGAATAAGAAATTCATGGAGTCGCCGAACGACACAATATTGTCGTTAAAATGTAACATTATAATAAAAGACCAGCACCATCTAGGCATGTGAACAAGATGTCCATGGAGTCGCTAAACGTCGCAATTTCGTCGTATTTTCGTCGTTACAATGCAATATCATTATAAAAGCGACTTCCCCGTAGCTATTGCTAGGCATGTGAACAAGAAATACATGGAGTTGCTAAACGACACAATATTGTCGTTAAAATGCAATATCATTATAAAAGAAACATTCCCTCAGATGTTACTAGGCATGTGAACAAGAAATTCATGGAGTCGCTAAACAACACAATATCGTCGTTAAAATGCAATATTATTATAAAAGAAACGTCCCTTTAACTATTGCTAGGCATGTGAACAAGAAGTCCATGGAGTCGCTAAACGTCGCAATTTCGTCGTATTTTCGTCGTTAAAATGCAATATTATTATAAAAGATTCCTCCCCGGGTGTATTCAGTGCGCGCAGCCAGCCACGTGATTCATCCCGCGGGACGCCCGTCCCGGCCGGCGGGCCGCTTTGTGTTCGGGAACTCGACTGTCGACTGCGAATTGCGCGTTACTTCCCACCCAATGGATATCCCTTTTATAGTCGGACATTATTAATGTATGTACCAAAAAAGTTATAAATTTAACCACCAGAAGTATTTTTGGTGTATTTATGTAAATACTATAATATAATTTTTAAGCAATTAAATTATCACTTGCTTCAGCGGTGAAGAAAACATCCTGAGGAAACCTGCACACCTGAGAGTTCGCCGTAATGTTCTCAAAGGCGTGTAAAGTCTGCCATTCCGCACATGGCCAGTGGTGGACTACGGCCAAACCCTTCTCATATTGAGAGGAGACCCGTGCTCTGTAGTGAGCCGGTAATGGGTTGATCATCATTGTAATTAACATGTGTTTACATTCGATCCTTCAAATGCAAGATTGTAACTTCTTTAATCAGAGTGTAAATCAAATCCAATCATAAATAGCTTTATTCACATAAACCTATTTATGACAGCCATCTATGAAACGTTCATTTCATTATATCTATTCCTGAAGTGATGGTGATAACTACACTCGACAACTTATAACTAAAGCTAAGAGGATTCAAATCACACCCTAACCACTAGGCTATCACCACTTCACCATGACCTTCGTGGCGCAGCGCACGCGCTGTCGCATTATAAAGTTGGAGGTCACGGGTTTGATTCCTGGCTCGAGTCTGGTTTGGTCTGGCTTCGGCCGTGGCTAGTTAAAATCATACCGACAAAGACGTGTCACAAAGCGATTAAGTGTTCCGGGACGATGTCGCGTAGAAACCAAGTAGAAGTATAGGCTTACCATACCCCAGGTTAGCCCGCTACTATCCTAGACTGCACCATCACTTACCATAAGGTGAGGTTGCCGTCAAGGGCTAACTCGTATTGTGTATAAAAAGAAAACTTCATGGAGCCTCCGTAAAAAAGTCATGTGGTAACGTATAAATATTGTGTGTGTGTAAGAATCGGTTTGTAAAATGTTCAAAAAGGTGCCAAGTTTAGTAACAGCCATGTGTTGCGGCACTACAAAGCACGGGTCTCATCTCAATATGAGAAGGGTTTGGCCTTAGTCCACCACGCTGGCCATGTGCGGAATGGCAGACTTCACACGCCTTTGAGAACATTTTGTAGAACTCTCGGACATGCAGGTTTCCTCACGATGTTTTCCTTCACCGTTGAAGCAAGTGATATTTTAATTGCTTGAAAACGCGAAAAATTATAGGTGCGTGCCCGGGGTCGAACCTCCAACCTCTGATTAGGAGGCGGACGCCTTAACCACTAGGCTTAAAGCTTATTAAAAATACCTATAACTCAGCTTTATGTATCACTTGTTTGCTAAACAAAAAGAGCTTTGCTTTGATGTAAGTCAAGTAAATTAATGTTTGGCTGAAGGATTCATGTTATTTATTTAGTACTTCAATAGTGCCAACCCGCTTGGAGGATGGCCAAGCGTATCTGATTCAGTGTAGGGTTGCCACGTCCCAACGTGGCATTTAGGCGTGTCTCCAAGCTACAACGAACGAACGGTTTGGAAAGTTAAACGTTCCAGCACTATATCGCGTAGAAACCAATTAGGAGCGTGGATTTACCATACTCCTAAAAGATTGGTCCGCTACCATCCTAGACAGCATCATCATTTACCACCAGGTGAGATTGCGGTCAAGGACTAACTTATAATGTATATAAAAAAAAAATACAACAATAGTAGCTATGATAGACTTGTGGTTAGGACGTCCGTCTCCTAATCAGAGGTTGGGGGTTCGAATCCGGGCACCTCTAACTTTTTGGAGTTACGTACGTTTTTAAGCAATTAAAATATCACTTGCTTCAACGGTGAAGGGAAACATCCTGCCTGAGAGTTCTCCATAAATGTTCTCAGAAATCAGAACAGAACTCTCAGGCATGCTGATTAATGACGTGGGATGTTTCATTCGCATTTAAAGCAAATGATATTTAATTCTTAAGATTTTAAAATCAAAACGCTATGTAATAAGCAAGCACAGACGTCCAAATATATCGATGCTCAAATAAAAGATTAAACTTTCATTTTCTACAAAGGAGTGGCAACCCTATTCAAAGTCCCTCTAACTGATTAAAATAATACATTTTCCAAATGTTTATCAGCAAAATATTTATTTACTCCTTGACTTTTCACTGAGAAAGATATTCTAACAACCTTCTGACCTCCTAGTACGAACTTTCGAGTTACACGCAATAAATTACTTTTTAATAATAAATTATTTTGACGACCTCCGTGGCGTAGTGCGTGCGCACATTATAAGGTTGGAGGTCCTGGGTTCGATTCCCGGCTTCGGCCGTGACTAGTTACCACCCTACGGACAAAGACGTGTCACCAAGCGATTTAGCGTTCCGGCACGATGTCGCGTAGAACCCAATTACGAGTCTGTGTTTACCGTACTCCTAACAGATTATGTAGGTATCCTAGTCTCCATCATCACTTACCACTAGGTGAGATAGCCGTTATGGGCTAACTTGTAGTATGCTGTAATCTCACATGTCACTTTAAATCATCTATTTTTTGTTTTTTATTTAATTATAATTTATTATACATCAAACATTTTACATAAAACTTAGATTAACCTAAAACTAACAATCTTAAAAAATAAATAAATATATAACATCATAACTAAAATATATTATTAAAAGGAGTCCCTTTAGGCAAGGTTCCGAAGATACTGGCAGCGTTCCCCCTTTGAATTGCTAGACTAATTCTTTGTCCGAGGTAGCTGGCAGCTCTTCGGTCCCCTGTGATGTCGACTAACCTTTTTGCTATTTCAGTATGCTATATACATATAAATAGCTTGCCTTGAAATTACCTATTTATTCTTGATTTGAATTTCACATACCTACTTACAGACGGTGGAAAAATTTGGAAGCCAGAAGGCAATAACGGATCTTTGCGATTTGTAAAAAACGAGGCGACAAAGGTATTCTCACGTCTCCATTAGATATAAACGTAACGATGGTAGAAAGCTGAGGGAAGAAATAAAATATGTGGATTTAGTAGCAGCATAAGAATAACACATAGGGTACAATTGTTAAATTATCATTTATTCAGATAATGTAACTCTATTATAAACACTTAAAAACTTAAAATAACCTCAAATTGAACCTAAAACTAAAAATCTTAAACAAAAAAAAACTATAATAACTAAAATACGGGTACAATTTATAAAGATATTGTGTGAATTGTCCAAAATATGACGATAAGTGTTAAGTAAGTAGGAAAAATCAACCATCTGCGTGATAATTTTAATGTCATAATTTTAGTTCTTTTCTACGCCACGCTACTATAAGCTACTTGAAATACTAATCCTGCGCAGACCAAGTCGCGGGCACTATCTAGTCGATATATCTAGTATAATTATAGACAGGCGTTCTTGCGAATATCCTCCATATTCGCAAGAACGCCTGTCTATAATACCAGGATATATACCAGGATCTTATGAGTACGGAGGAGTTCGTAAATCGCCATCTTCTACCGACACGGGTATAACACAAAATTACTTTATGGGTGAAGGAGAAACTGATATGAATTTGTCTTGAAAAGTGACCTTGTAACGATGTTTTGAAGATTTCTCAGATTTCTCATTGATACCCCAAATAAAACCCCAAATATCATATCCTTCATGATAGGAATGAGATACCCACAAGGCCCTTTACCTTTCCTCAACCCAAAATAGAAACATATTCAAATCGCGGTGAGTAAGCAGCCGGCGTTATTGACCTAGACGAGTTCAGAATCAGTAATAGAACCCGCGACCTCCGCGGCACGCGTCGGCTACCTCGTGATATCACTTGGTACTTACTGATGGTGTAAACGGAATTGTTTTCGAAAACACCCTGAATTTAAATTTTAACTGTCTCTGACTTGCAAACTTGGTAATTGTCTATGGCATTGGAATCTTAACTGCCCGTGCAACGCGTGTGGCGTATTTTTACGCCATAAATTGTCGGGCAGTGTAAACTTTACCTCGTTGGTCAAGTGGTTAGGATGTTCGACTCCAGATAACTCTTCGTGATCTCATTACCGAGTTCGATCAAATAGTCCTTTTAAAGGCACTTTTGACGCGTCAATAATTTACATAGTAGTGATTTGATGGTGATAACTACATTCATCATCATCATCATGAACAACCCATTACCGGCTCACTACAGAGCACGGGTCTCCCCTCATTATTAGAAGGGTTTGGCCATAGTCCACCACGCTGGCCATGTGCGGATTGGCAGACTTCACACGCCTTTGAGGGCATTATGTAGAACTCTCAGACGTGCAGGTTTCCTCACGATGTTTTCCTTCACCGTTGAAGCAAGTGATATTATATATATTTTTTTTTTAAACGCACATAACTCCGAAAAGTTAGAGGTGCATGCCCGGATTCGAACCGCCGACCTCTGATTAGGAGGCTGACGCCCTAACCACTAGGCTATCATCGCATACTACATTCGTAAACTTAAAACTAAAGCTATGACTAGATTCGTAAACTTAAAACTAAAGCTATGAGGGTTCCAAACGCGCCCCGGTCTAAGAAGAAGCCCACAACAAACTTAGCCAGGTAAATATTCTTTTTGTTACACCATCTCACATACCACTTCAAATTATATTAAGAGCTATCTTATTAGAGCAATATTTCATACCTTTATTATCATTTACATGATCCTTGACACTATAGTAGGACTTTTCTACAAGCTTACGTTTTATATAAACTTTGAATTTATTGAGAGACATCCCAGAAAATTATTTGGTAATTTTTTATTCGATGTCGATCCTTATCTCTATAGAGCGTACTTTGACTAAAGCTAGAGCTAGTGTTAAACGAGACTGAGTTACTTATTCATCTATGAACCGGCAACAGAATTACACGTATATTTGTTACAAAAAATAGGTTGTAGGTTCGATGTACATGTGTAATCACAATTACATATGCACTATGTATGTTGAGATAAAACAGGATTATATATTTATAATTAACTAATAATTAAGATAAAAATTTAAATTAAAGGTTCTAGTATAGATACAAGAAAATAAATAGCCTAAAATAACAACATAAATTGATGTGATAATTGAACATTATGTCGGACAAGCGATTTAACGTTCGGGCGCGATGTCGCGTACAAACCAATTAGGAGTATGGGTTAACTATAGCTAAGAGATGGAAGCACGCTAATCTGTTAGACGTATACCTCTAACAGATTTGCCTACTGACTAAAACCCCCACGTGTTCCTACTCACCGCTATAAGGTGGAGTCACGGGAAAACTTTCGCATTCCGCGACTCCACTAGTGGGTGTCCGCCGCAGCAAACCCTTCTCGTGCACAACGTGCCCAGTTAGACATGTGCCGGAACAACAGCACACCAGCCAACTTGAGGACCGTACTGTGAGTGATGGACGACCCCGTTTCCATCGCCCACAAGTCCTCAACAACAGATCAGCCCGCTTCCATCTTAGACTACATCACTTACCACCAGGTGAGATTGACATCAAGGGCTAAATAAACTTTTAGTGGTATAAATGAAATAATGTTTTCTTCTTCAACTGTTTCTTGAGGCAGATGTAAGACTCTTTAAAGATCTTGCGATATTTTTTTACTCCACTAACTCTGTCCTTTTTTTGTCGTACGCAAAAAAATCAAAAGGTGACTGACGGTTCGTCTACCGTAAGAAATTTCATTGCTAGCGTCATTTTCTACCCTTTACTGTCCCACAGCTGGACACATATATCTGATGGGAGAGAATCGAAGCCTCGACCGCGGTATCTTGGTTGTTAGACTGCACTTGATACAGTAAAAATACCGGATCCCCCCAACCTATTCATTAGTTTAAAAATTGTACAGACGAAAAATGTCCAATTAATTTGATTGCGAAACTTTTCCTCGGTGTAGGATGACCGAATCTACCTTTAAATCCAGGAATTAAAAAATTATATGAATGAATGAAATCCACAAATTTAGTGACTCATTCAATGGAAATTGCATTTTGTTTTATAATAAATTACCTATTGATATCTTTGAGATGTCTATCAATAAATTCAAAGTTTTTATAAAACGAAATCTAGATAAAAGTCCTATTACGATATAAAGGATTATATTATCTTATCTTAAATATTAGAGATACATGCCCGGATTCGAACCGCCGACCACCACCACTAGGCTATCACAGTTTTTAAACAATTAAAATATCACTTGCTTCAACGGTGAAGGAAAACATCGCAAGGGAACCTGCACGCCTGAGAGTTCTCCATAATGTTCTCAAAGGCGTGTGAAGTCTGCCAATCCGCACATGGCCAGCGTGGTGGACTATCTCATATTGAGAGGAGACCCGTGCTCTGTAGTGAGCTGGAGCTAGCACAACAGAGCGCGGGTCTCCTCTCAATATGAGAAGGGTTTGGCCATAGTCCACCACGCTGGCCATGTGCGGATTGGTAGTAACTACGAAAAGTTCTAGGTGCGTGCCCGGGTTCGAACCGCCGACCTCTGATCAGGAGGCTGACGTCCTAACCACTAGGCTATCACAGCTGTAATAACCTTATAGTATATAAATTTAAAAAAGTCCCAGAATAAAATCAAAACGCGTAAACGCATTACCACTGTAGATAAAGCGGCCGCATATTTTCAAGGAACAACTTTTCAAATCCCATTCCTGCCCCAACCTCTGTTATTCAATTAACTTTGCATATTTGAATTAACTTTCGCGTATTTTAAATTTAACTTTAGTTACCTGTTCACTTACTTTACATCATTCCACAGATACTATGATCAATAAGTATAATGGCGGGTGGTTGCTAAGTTGCTAAGCTGCCAAATTTTGTTTTGAATTCCCTCAGGTCAAACGCAAATAATAGTTCAAAAGTTCTACTATAGTGTAAACGATTATGTAAACGATAAACAAGCACATGAAATATTGCTCTAATAAGATAGCTCACTAAAATATCACTTGCTTCAGCGGTGAAGGAAAACATCGTGAGGAAACCTGCACGCCTGAGAGTGCGCCATAATGTTTTCAAAGGCGTGTGAAGTCTGCCAATCCGCACATGGCCAGCGTGATGGACTATGGCCAAACCCTTCTCATATTGAGAGGAGACCCGTGCTCTGTAGTGAGCCGGTAATGAGTTGATCATGATGATGATGATGAATATAGCTCTTGAGTAATTTTAAGTGGCATGTGAGATGGTGATGACAAAAAGATGCCAAAATTTACCCGGCTATATTGTGGGCTTCTTCTTAAACCAGGGCGTCTAGAACCCTCATAGCTTTAGTTTAAAGTTAACGAATGTAGTAGTCACCGTCAACCCACTACTATGTAGTTAGCCATGGCCGGGAATCGAACCCAGGACCCCCAACTTTATAATGCGCCACAGAGGTCGTCAAAAACTCAATAGAAACAGTCTAGTCTAGAAATAAGACAAGACAGACACACATTCGCATTTATCATACTATGTATAATGAATATGTATGATAAACCATTGCTACAAGGTCAAGAAGTCATATGCTAAGTAAATATTTACAACAAAACATTATTTATCAAAACGCTTTAATACAATCGCGTGTTTAGTTTTCTCAGTATGTAATAAAAACTACAGTATTAACTAGTGATTTATTTATGTGATATTTTTCAAAGTGATTTTACTTTTAATTTGTTGGTAAACTTAATCATATTGGTGAATTACAGAAACAAGTAAGTAATTTACGATATTAACGTAGCTATATGCTAAATTTAATTTTATTGCTATATTCATAGTTTATTCCCAAAGGCGTGTGAAGTCTGCCAATCCGCATATGGCCAGCGTGGTGGACTATGGCCAAACCCTTTCACATTGGGAAGAAACCCGTGCTCTGGTAGTGAGCCCGCAATGGGTTGATCATGATGATGATTCATAGTTTAAATTATTAACAAATAAATTGATCTTTGATTTGATTGAGTTAGAGGTGCGTGCCCGGATTCGAACTGCCGACCTCTGATTTGGAGGCTGACGCCCTAACCACTAGGCAAAAAAAAAAAAAACTTGCTTCAACGGCGAAGGAAAACATCGTGAGGAAACCTGCACGCCTGAGAGTTCTCCATAATGTTCTCAAAGGCGTGTGAAGTCTGCCAATCCGCACATGGCCAGCGTGGTGGACTATGGCCAAACCCTTGTCATATTGAGAGGAGACCCGTGCTCTATAGTGAGCCGGTAATGGGTTGTTCATGATGATGATGATGATGAATTGATCTTAATTTTAATCGGCAACCGATTCACAATTGCAGTTGCAGACTTAACCCCACTTAACCCTGGTCTGCAGGGCGATTCATTAATTTTCCAGCAAGTCAACTGCCAAACAAATGAAAAACTTCAACTGTTCGTCTTCAACAAAACGCATAATTTGTTAAAAAGGTACGGGTTTTCCCAGTTTAGGGGTCAGGATTCCACTATATTGTGCTGTACTGAGTTTTATAAATAAAGATTATTATTATTATTTATTATAAGCACTAGATGGAAACTCATCGCAAATATTTTATAGAGATGACTTGTCACTATTATTCGAGAACTTCGTAGGAAACTACTGAATATAGGGGGCCAGTGGGAGGATTCGGCCGTGGCTAGTTACAATCCGATGTTAACGCTTAGAAGCCGAATACGGGTATCTATAATCATCATCATCATCATGATCAACCCATTCTCGGCTCACTACAGAGCACGGGTCTCCTCTCAATATGAGAAGGGTTTGGCCATAGTCCACCACGCTGGCTGTGTGCGGATTGGCAGACTTCACACGCCTTTGAGAACATTACGGAGAACTCTCAGGCGTGCAGGTTTCCTCACGATGTTTTCCTTCACCGTTGAAGCAAGTGATATTTTAATTGTTTAAAAACGCACATAACTCCGAAAAGTTAGAGGTGCGTGCCCGGATTCGAACCACCGACCTCTGATTAGGAGGCTGACGCCGTAACCACTGGGCTATCACAGTTTTTAAACAATTAATAAATATATAATAATGGATGAACCTTTTATCTTTTCAGAATGTGGAAGTTAATTATAATATCAGTATATGCCATCGTCACAGCACAAGCGAAGAAGCTGCCATGCTATGCCTGCCTAAACTCCGTCTGTTACAGTCCATACGACAAAATATTCACGGACCAACAACTATCCGGACAGATAGCTGTGGACAGAAAAGCAAACATCCTTTACTACCACTACAAAGACAACGGCAAAGATTTCACCAAAGCCTTCGATTTGACCAAAGCTAATTCAACATATCTACCCCAAAACTTCACGTTCGCTCTCGCCGTTGACCAAACAACAAGAGATTTATATTTATCCGGAGAGAAAGGCATATATAAATACGATCCTGTGGAGAGCACAAACGAACTGTACGCTGTCAAGGACAAAACAATATGGCAAATGCATTTCGAAGGTAGTCTCTATTTCACAGAGTTCACACAAAAAGGTCTCTTCATTATAAATAACAAGAAACCGAAAGAGATACCCGAGTTAAACGAACATTATATCGATGATTTCGTAGTCGATAAGCATGGAGATATTTACTTTACGAGCAATTCGGCACTTTACGTATTCAGAAACGGGAGTAAGAAACCGGTTTTGTTTGAAGACGAAATATATTATTTGACGACAGACAAATACAGAGAAGCGTATTTTATCCAGCCGTATACGAGAGGTATATATAAAATTGACTATAGAAATAGTAGAATGATCGAAGTAGGCGCTTTTAAAAGGGGTTTGGCGTTCAAAGTTCTTTTCGATGGCGACAACCACATCGTTTTCTATGAGTCCACTAAGAAGATTTTGTATTATCTGTCACCGGTATTAAGCAAATGCTCAGTGAGTACTCGAGGTGTTGGCAAGAATCGTCGGAAAGTTGTCTTAAGGAAATCAAATGGCGACAATCAGAGATCTTCCCTGCATCGCAGTAAACCGGAATTTAATCATACAAACAAATCCAGTAAGACTTTATAGCCAAGATATAAATTTATAGCTTCAGCTAGCTTAGCTTCAGCTGTGGTCTTTCTTAATGAGTTCAGCTTTCAAGTCATAGGACGTATAAAGGGTGGGAATTTAATAATTCTATTCAAATACCGCCGTCGCATTATATAGTGGGAAGTCCTGGGTTCAATTCCCGGCTCGAGTCTACCGACAAAGACATGAAACAAATCAGTGTTCTGTCGCGATGTCGCGTAGAAACCAATTTAGAGTGTGGGTTGACCATACCCCTAACAGGTTAGCCCGCTACAGTCCTAAACTGCATCATCACTAACCACCAGGTGATATAACCGTCAGGGGCTAACTAGTAGTGTATAAAAAAACTTTTCTCAGACAGTTTGTGTTAAAGCGAGACAGTCTTATATCTGAAATAACTTCGTCTCTTTCTAACTGTATCCTTAAGTCAGAGATAAAATATATTGCCTAATATCTTCACTAACTAAAGCAATACGGTAATTTCGCAATATTATGAATTTAGGCTGTATAACACATAAATGCTATACAAGAGCGATATAGATGTGTTATCAATGCGTCAACTCTTTCGGTTGATTGAAAACTAAATACTGTGAAAAAATAAAACGAATATTTTCAAATTAAATACAAACATTTATTAGAACTGTATAAATAAACATTTACGAATCAAAAAACAACAAATTGTAAAAAAAATTATGTATGTAATATAATAATATATTTCTGTTTTAATTTTTTGTCATTTAAATATTTTTATTATAATTTCATCATTAAGAACAACCAATAACAGTAATAATAAAAAATATTAAAATATTTTAAATATATATATATATTTTTTTTTACATTTAATAATTTTATTTTTGGAATGAAATTTTATTAGCTAATTAATTTCTATAATATGTGTCAAGACCTTTTTTTCTACGTTCGTTCTATTTCTTTTACAGTAAAAATAAAATCTGCAATTTGTTTCACATTTTGTATTATTTACTAGCAACTCATTGATTGTATTAATTTATTTATATACGTAAATAAATATCAATGTTTGTCATTGTCCTCTATTATTTTAGCTTATATATTTAGCTTATATATATATATTATTATAAAGTCTATACCATTGATGAAAAGGTAAAAAAATGGTCCCGACACACATATGGGTAAGGTACAATGATATTTTTGGTAATTTCAATTATTTTAAGTGATTAGGTGCAATAAAAAGTTAGTTAAATTACTTCTTGTGTAGAATTAACGTGAAGGAGCGTACGCCTATAATGTTTAGTAGCAGTTTTCGTCTCCTACGTACAGTTAGTGTTTCCACATTATCCGATCCGATAACGGTGTCGCACGACGATAGCCGACATCCGATAGCCGACACCATGTGCTATTTTCACATATTTCCGACAAAATCGTTCCGATACGGCCATTTGCTCGATAGCTTAGTGCGGGCAGGTCATCATGGCAGACTATAATAGAAAACTTTATTTGCTGTATCTATTATATTCGAGAAGCAAAAAAAAGATCTGGAGAAAGGCGGGAGACTTCGTATATCGCGGGCGCGGTTTTTTCACGCTTTTCTTGAATTAATGTTTGTTGGCTAATTTTGAAAAGGACTGGTGTTGGTTGTGTCGTGGACAGTTTTGGTATCGTTTGTGTAATGGCTGGTTTTCTGAATGGTTAACAGGTATTGGTTTAGGAAAGGTTTGAGGGAGCCGCATACGCAGAGTGCGAGGTTTCCCGTCATTACTCCCTAACTTCTCCATTGTTATAAACTTGACATTGGCTAATCTGTGCAAAGCCATAAAAAGAGAGAACTAATAAAATAACAAACTTGACTAATCTATGTAAAGCCATAAAACAAAAAAAAAAAAAAGATTTCTCCACAGTATTGGATACATCCCATTGTGGAAGCTAGATATTCAGAGGGAGCATTTTATACTCTTTTTAGCAAGCTACAAAACGCACCTACAAAGTTTTTTAATTACTAATAATCGTAATTATGTCGTATTTAAATGATGGCGATGCCATGATGACAATCAAACTAGTAAACAAGCTCAAAATGGCCGCCGCGCATCGGGCTTTACGCCCACAGAGACAATTTAGATACACGTATTGCAAACATACAAGCACTATTGCCCGACGGCTCACGGGCGTCCGATGGTGCCGTCAGAATATCGGTGTCGGCTCCGATATCCGATATCGGAACGGACAATGTGAAAGGCAGGTACATATTTCATACATTTTAGTAGCCCCGATATCGTATCGGCGTCCGATACCGATATCGGATCGGATAATGTGGAAACGCTCTTACTCCGAACCTGCTGAATGACTCGAGATTTTGGTCGAACTAACGTGGAAACAAACTACCTATAAATACGTCGCGACTGTCTCACTACTGAAGAGAACTATTGCGACAGTCGCGACTTATTCTGTTTTAATTTAATAGTTTCCGTATTGATTTCCTCCGAATTCGGGGGGGTTGTTTTAATTATTAGGAAATTATCAGCTGGTGGTAGAACTTCGTCTCCCACGTAAAGGTACTCCGACCCTACTTAATGAATCTCGAGATTTTGATCCAACGGTTCAGTGGAAACGAACCACAGCTATATGGGCGTCGCGACTGTCTCAATACTGAAGAGAATAATTGCGACAGTCGCGAGGTTGTTTTTATTTTTTTGGTATTTAATATTTTCCGTTTTGATTTCCTCCGAATTCGGGGGTTGTTTTAATTATTAGGAAATTATCAACTGATGGTCGTAGTTTCGTCTCATACGTAATGATACTCCGAGCTTACTGAATGAGTCCAAGATTTTGATCAAACGGGTTCAGTGGAAACGAACCACAGCTATATAGACGTCGCGACTGTCTTAATACTGAAAAGAACAATTGCGACAGTCGCGACTTTTTTTTTTTTTTAATTTTGTCCCTTTTATTTCCTCCGAAATAATGGGCCGGGGTTTTTACTAAATTATTATCTGTAAGACAGATAAGACTTGTGAAAACAAATATATGTGCGTACACAGCGCCTAAGTGTAAATTAGAGTAAAATATTAGCACAGATTACAATTTGGTATATTCAGACTTTGTATAGTTAAATTAATAATTACCACCACCTTTATATTTTGAATGATCATATATTAGGTGTGCTATACACACACGCTGATCGGTTTTACTCCCACTACGGTGTAGGTATCGAATACGTTCAGAACAGAATGGCATTTTGACTTCCTCATGTCTTTTAGAATATAACCTTAACATATTGTGTGAGCAATCCATTATTATCGTTTAAAATTATCAAGTAATCTCATTAGTGTTTTACCTATAAAGGTAAGAAACTTGTTTGACCTATTCCACTTTATAAATTCATCTTACTCACATCTAAGGGTAGCTGGAAAAGATCTCTTATAGGGATAAGCTTTCCTTTGTATACTTCTTTTGTAAGTTATCGATATAACAAATTTTGTACAAAAATAATAAAAATAAAATAAAATAAATAGAAACCCCTTTAGCGATCTTTAACACAATTTTGCCCGTGTAAATTTTGAGAAAGGGAGAGCTTTCTCGATTACAAAAGAAAAACAAATACATTTTCAAGCAAAATTTTTTGGGTCAAAATGGTTCAGGGTAAGTGAATATTTTAGAGAAAAAAATTAAAGCAAATGAACGTGTGTAAAGTTGAGAAAACGATCGACATACAAACTGTTGTTTTACCGGGAGGAATGCATATATTGCAACACCATGCTTAATATCCCTTATATGTAACCCTGTCTAAACTAAATAAATAAATAAAATAAAATATAGTCATTACTTCGGCCTTTTGTTTGTTCAATAAATAAAGCCAAATTAAATACAGATCCGGCTAATATGTGTATAGCACACCTTATAGCACACGCCGAAAAAGAACTTATATTAGGTAAAAATCGCCGAAAATAGGGTAATAATTGCAATAGCCATTAAAGCAGTGAGGTGTCTGGTCCCAGATCTCGGTGCAAACCTCGTCTAGTAGACCAGGTTTGCACCCAGATCTGGGACATTAATAATCGATTTTAATCGTAAAAAAATTCAATGATATTTATTAGGAAATTTCCTAATGTAAAATTCTTTAGTCCCGGCGCATGCGATCATGTTCTTAAGCGATAATACAGTTAGAACTAAGAATAAAATATTATAATCAAGTAATACTACATATAGATATATGAACGCAGGAAATTTCTAAGCCACTGTCCAAATATGCAATATTAAAATATGTTTAAAAATATTCAGCCTCTAAAAAATAATATTGGTTGCCAAAAATTAGACCAAACAATCGATCCATTGTTTGGTTTTTTTTTCGATTCGACCATCGAATTAGATCGGTTCTAAACACGTTTTTATTAAATAAATAAAATAATTATGCAAACCGAATTTAATCAACCGAATTTAATAACTTGTTATAAATTCAAAATTGAAATACAATTCGTTTAAAAGATGTATCGTTACTATAGGTGTACATGCTTTCGATCGGTTTTTACTATAAAATGTATTTTTTCATACCGTGTCATTATGTTCAAACCCCATCTAAAGTAGATGAAGCCAAGCCAATGTGGAAGTGAGAAGCTTACATACGGATTATGTAAGAAAATTGAGACAAAGTATCGTATCTTCTGTCTCATGCATACAGCGCAATGGTTTCTTGCTTGGCGAACTTTTAAAATTCTTTTAAACTTCTTAATATAATTTTTTTGCGTTCCTTTTTATGTTTATTTTAGTCTTATTTCAGGAAAATTTAGCATAATAACAGAAATGACTATGGCTTCATCTTTTTATATTTAATCTGAGTTTCAAATTGCAATGGATCTGTGATCTCGTGACAGTTGACAGATAACGTCAAAAAATAGATAATAACGCCATTAATATTTATACTGCTCTGAGAATACAAACATTTTTTACAACTAATATAAATATTTTAACACTTTTAAAAGTGTTTCAACGATTATTTTATTTTACTTGCACACGTTAACAAGTTCGTCAGCGAGAAATCGTGTTTAGTGTAGGATGGGATATGGCGTCTTTAAACTTCATATTATTTGAGGCCATCTAGTATTTGTAAATTATAAAAAATAATATTTATTAGTCTCACTAAGGGACTAAGGGAATATTTAAGCTTGGGCAGTGATTTGAAATTCTCCCTGTATACATAATATCATGATAAAAATTTGGTTTTAGTCATTGGCACGTTATATAATTTGGTGTCAGATTTGTAATAATACTTTGAAGGTATACATGTGTCTACAGTACACAAGGTGGGACCCAGGCGTCCAGTTATAATAAGGTGGCATGAATTAATACTGTAATCATTAACTAGGAACTCTCTGTCATATTCATGCCTGTCAATAGTTACATAAATAGTTAATATTGTCTATAGTCTTGGATGCCATTGATAAGGGAGCATTTAAGTATTACGTAACACATTTTTTTAAGATTTTAGAAGCCCCCCACTGAAACGCACTGTAACGTTTTTCTGTAAAACCCCCTAACCCCCCCCCCCCCCCCCCCCTTTTGAAACGCACTGTAACATTTTTCTATAAAACCCCCTCTAAACCGCCCTTTTGAAACGCACTGTAACGTTTTTCTGTACCCCCCCCCCCCCTCCCTGTGTATTTTCATTATACTTTATAAATGTTATATTATTTTGAATAAAGTACCTTTGTTATTGTATATATACGTAGCGCGTTGTTCAAATACTCCCCCTCCCGCCCTTTTAACGTACCGTAACGTTTTACAAGACCCCCCCCCCCCAATTACGTTACGTAATACTTGAATGCCCGCTAACGGATTCCCAAATCCGCAAGCCCCGTAAATATGTCGGTGGTTTAAAATAGTTAAAATACATAGTTTTCAATAGAGGCATTATACGCTAGTTATTGGTTAGAACCAAAACTTAAACAGATGTCGGCCAATCAGACCCTTTTGTAGTACGCCTGTGCACGTCAGAGATGACGTCACATGATACACAGGCGTACCACAGTCGTTCTAAGTGGATGATTATTAGAACATTTTTTTTTTGCTACGATTTTATAATCTATGGTTATGTCAATAATCGATTCAAAATATAATAAAATGTAACTTCGTATAGAATTAGAACATTTTTTTTTGCTATGATTTTATAATCTATGGTTATGTCAATAATCGATTCAAAATATAATAAAATGTAACCTTCGTATACATTATTGCAAGTACAAAAAAGATGAATTACCGTCCCTCAAGTGCAGTAAGACAAAAGTTAATTTGAAGTCCATGTTCCACAATTAACACAAAGTTAAATTGAAGCGTGGTTAGTTAACTCTGATTTTAACTCTTACTGGTCTAATTTTAACTCTTACTGTCCTACATCGACCATTTGTAGGTCAAACACCCACTCGACTGAGTCCAGTAGAGTGGGTGTTTGACCAGGATATGAAGGTGATGCAATATGGAAAAATTCTTCTCTTGTATTTTCAATTCATGAAGTACACGTTCAAGTATCATCATCAAAGCATCAAGTATGTTTTTTTAACACACCCAACTGACAAAGAATTTTCTCGAATGTTTCCTTTACTTTGGGTATGCACTGCTTTTATGCATTTGTGACGTGAACGCCACTGGGACCAAATATGTGCTTTGTATACCATGGACTTCGGCAAACTAACTTCTGCTTTTATCAATAATTAATAATAGTGTTTACTGTGTTATATATGCCATTTAAACTCTCGTTCACACCCTGGATTGTTTGCAGAGCCTCTCGGCCCATATATAGTGGATAGGGGTCAGAGGGCACTGGTCCAGGATCTGCAGCCACGGCTTAGGTCGACGCCTCTGTCTGGAAAAGGCAGAGTTTTTGTACCTTCATTAATCATGGTCTAACTACGAAATATATAAGACGCGTACATGTCAAGTTGTTGTAAATAACTTGTAAATAATAATTCATGGGAGCGTGACAACCTCCGTGACGTATAAAATTGGGTGTCCTGGGTTCGATGCCCGGCTGACGGACTCCAAGACGTGTCAGCGGATTTTGCATTCCGCCATAAGTGTTATGTAGAAACCAAATAGGAGTATGGGTTTACCTTAACAAGTTAGCTACCACTAACTACTACTACTACTACTAATCTTAAACTGTATCATCACTTATCCCACCAGATGATTATGCAATCAAGAGCAAGCTAGTATTTTTCTATTTATTAGTTATAATTGAGTTCTATATTAGAAGAAATCATGCTTTATAAATGAACTAGCTGTTGCCCGCGACTTCGTCTGCGTAGAATTGCTGATTGATGCCGTAATATTGAATAAAATTTGATGTACATGTTTTTTTATTTATTATTATTAATCTTCCAACCCCTATTTTACCTCCTTAGGGGTGGGATTTCCAAATATCCTTTCATAACTGACGTCTCTTAACTATCAACTACCTACTTGCTAAATTGTAGCTTTATATACGTATAAAGCTACAATTTAGCAATTAGGTAGTTTAAGCGTACAATATTTATTGAGATCTCGTGTTTAATCAGTAAGTAAGTAAGTGCGTCAGTGACCTTTCGCTTTTATATATACTTAAAGATTAAAATGTGAACTCAATAAATAAAAATATAACATTTTTTCCTCCGAAATATTAATACTCTGAATGAGAAAACGTATGTTTTATTGGTATAAATATAATTTGCTTTATACTAACATTGCACTCCAGCTCCTCTCGCTTTTTGTTTGCCATAGTTTCCGCTTTGTATTCATTTTCCAAGTCGAACAACTGAAAATTTATACATAAGAAATTAAACTCACAAAAATGGATACATTATTACCCTTCACTTATTTCATTGAAAACCTTTCTATCCATCAATTCTTATTAAAGACCCTCTGGATATATGCCTCCTCTCCACAGGGAGAGATAGACATGTTCCTCCAGGCTACTCCAAACCCTCCAGGTGAAGATAAAAATATTTGGGTGTTTCATTATCACCGTACTAGATGGCGCCACAAGTATAAGTTAATCCAACATCGCGCTATCAAAGTTTTCATACACAAACGCTATATATACAACTACCCAAAATAAAGATTCGGTCTTTTAACACTGGCTCGGAGGAAGATCTTTCTGTACGAGTTGGAATGAACGAGAAAATCATATCGATAAGTATTTCGTGGCGCGCATCTTAGCCCCACTGAAGGATAACAATTCCCGCTGGATTTTAATATCCCGAAATAGCCACAGTTACTTGAAATATTAATAAATATTTTTTATTTATTACAAGATACCTGAAATACGTAACAATGAATCCTGCAATCATAGCAAAATTAACCAACTTTATTTCAGGGTTAACCTTATACCAAAGTATAATTATTCGCCTATAAACCTAGTGGTTAGGGCGTCCGCCTCCTACTCAGAGGTGGGGGTAGCGATCCAATGCACACACCTCTAACTTTCCGGAGTTATGTGCGTTTTTAAGCAATTAAAATATCGCTTGTTTAAAGTAAAACATCGTGATGAAACCTGAGAGTTCTCCATGATGTTCTTAAAGGTATGTGTAGTCTGCCATTCCGCACATGGCCAGCGTGGTGGACTATGACCAAACCTTCTCATATTAAGAGAAGAACCGTGCTCTGTAGTGAGCCGGAAATGCGTTGAGCATGATGTTGATTATGATACTTGTTTGATAAAAGAAGCAATACAAAATCTCTTTCTACCCTCAATGTTTGTTGTGCGGGGAAGCATATATGGCGTTATGGCAAATACTGACCTCCAGAATTTCCTTGTTAGGCAAATGATCGCTTGGCCCCGCTTGGGTAAAATGGCGGATCATTCGCCCACCCTTTCCCACCAAAAGCGCCCCTCCAGTTTGCACCCAATCTCCTTTCAAATCCCCGCCTAGGCCTAAAGTACAGCAAATTTGGAAAAATAAAAAAAATTGTGTTCATTTCAAATGTAATTCTTGTTTCACACTGCATTACACTAGTTCAAACCGGAAAACGCTTAACTGATGTGACGCAAACTGGTTTATTTCGATTTTAGTCATTGTGTAATTACACTACTTTAAATGACGCAATCCTGTTTATACCGGTTATCACGGTGTGTGTAAATTACTACAAACACAGAAACCTGTAAACTGGTTTGCCGCAAACTAGTTTATTCCGGTTTATACCGGTTTACATCGCTGTGATACAAAAATACGTCTTGAAGCTTATTTGTCTGCTAGCTGTTATAATAAATAAGGAAGTATTACCCAATTAAAGTACTACAAAATTTTATTGTAAATAAACCTTGCAAATTTCCACATTAGCCAACCGATCCGCGGGTATCTCTTGAAGATAATATAGTAAAATTTTCCCGCTTCGTGACACTAAAAGTGCGCCGCCATTTTGCAAACCTTCACCAATGAGATCGCTGTATAGACCTGTAGTTTTATTTACATATTAACTTCAATGTTTTAAAGTATCAGGTTTTTTTTAGTAATAATCATGTTTGTTTTTTCTTTAATTATTTAATTTAACTTCACTTATATCTTTAATTATTGAATTTAAGTTCTGATATGTCCTTATTTAATAAAAAAAAGGTTATTAAATCACTTATATTGCTTTTTCGGAAGTTAATCAATAACACATTGACTTATTAAACTAGCAAACTGAATGGAAAATGTTTTTACACGGACGCTGTTTGAAGACTGACCCTTTTTACCAATACAAGTTAGCCCTTAACGGCAATCTCACCTGATGGTAAGTGATTATACAGTATACAGTATTAGATGGTAGCGGGTTAACCTGTTAGGTATGGTAAACCCACACTCCTAATTGGTTTCTACACGACATCGTGCCGGAACGCTAAATCGCTTGGCGACACGCCTTTGTCGGTAGGGTGGTGACTAGCCATGGCCGCAGCCTCCCACCAGACCAGAAGTCGGGAATCGAACCCAGGACCTCCAACTTTATAATGCGACAGCGCGTACGAGGTCATCTTACCTGTTGTAAGTGATGATGCAGTCTAAGATGGTAGCGGGCTAACCTGTTATTTTCTTTTTAATATGTTTGTACCAAATTCGATATAACGAACACTCATATAAGAGGTATACAAAGGAAAGCTTATAGCTTTTAAGTTCGAAGTTTATATAAAACGTAAGCTTGTAGAAAAGTCCTACTATAGTGTAAAGGATTACGTAAATGATAAACAAGCATGGGTGTGAAATATTGCTCTAATAAGAAAGCTCTTAATCTAATTTTAAGTGGCATGTGAGATGGTGATAACAATAATAAAATTTACCTGGCTAAGTTTGTTGTGGGCTTCTTCTTAGACCGCGGCGCGTTTGGAACCCTCATAGCTTTAGTTTTAAGTTTACGAATGTAGTTATCACCATCAAATCACTATTATTGACGCGTCAAAAGCGCCTTTTAAAGGACTATATGAATAAAGATTATTTTGAATTTGAATTTATCTCTGTAAGAGATCTCTTCCAGCTACCCTCAGATGTGATTAAGATGATTTTATAAAGTGGATTGTTAATGGTATGGTAGACCCATACTCCTAAATCTAAATGGTTTTTACGCGACATCGTGCCGGAGCTAACTAAATCGCGACACGTCTTTGTCGGTAGGGTGGTAACTAGCCAAGGCCGAAGCCAACCACCAGACCGGATTCGAGCCGGGCATCGAACCCAGACCTCCGACTTTATAATGCGACTGCAAATACGCCTATTGTACCTTCTATTCTTTGTGTGTTTTTATTTACTGTGTGACGTATGTAGGTTTTATATATTTTATATATCTCTTGTTTTCTAATGTCAGTTATGTCAGTCCGGTGGTTAATATAGTTTTACAATGAAGCCAACGTCTCTCATTAAGAAATCCCTAATCCTGGTATTCCCGCGGGACTAAACATCACATTGGCGACGAGGACGACTCATGTGTGCAGGGGTCATGGATTCGGTTAAGTTAATCGAATACAACTGAAGGAAAATTGTGGATTGGAATATTGAACATTGACATTCATAATGGCTGTTGGAAGGATCGAGACTTTTGATCCCGCTGTCGGTAATTGGCGTTTATATAGTGAACGTTTGGAACAGTATTTCCTTATAAATGAGGTGAAAGAAAATTTGAAAGTGCCCACGTTAATTACTGTTATGGGAAGCCAAGCTTATGAACTGTTGGTGACTTTGTGTGCGCCAAGAAAGCCCACCACTTTTACTTTTACAGACTTGGTGAAAATAATGATTGATCATTTACAGCCAAAGCCAAGTATTTTAGCTGAGCGATATAAGTTTAGACAGCGTAAACAGAAGATTGGGGAATCGATTGCAGAATATGTAGCTGTTTTAAAGGGGATGGCCATGACTTGCGATTTCAAATCGGGTATTGATGAAAATTTGAGGGATCAGTTGGTTTGTGGTTTGTTGGATGATATTATCAGACAGAAGCTCTTCGCTGAGGGCGAGATAGATTTCAAAAAAGCTTTCTCGTTGGCAACGGTTTTAGAGGCGGCAGAGAAGAATGCGGCAGAGGTGAATGACTGCGGGTCACAGTGGGACAGCAGTTCATTTACGTCGGGCAAGTTGTTTTTCAACGATAGCTTTCAGACAAGAAAGGAACAGACAGCAATGTCGCAGAAACAGCAGATGGGAGTGAGACCAGGGGCCAGTCGCGGTCAACCGTTGGCGGCGAGAGGACGAGGGCGCATCGGGGACAGAAGTGTGTGCGTGAGCAGCGGTGGCAGAGCCAGCTCGAAGACAGGGATACCTCTAGGTGGTGCCAGCTCAGAAACACTACATGCGGCGTGCCGAGTGTGTGGAGGCTCGCACCATCCGATTTCGTGCCGGTTCCGTTTCTATGTGTGCCGGATATGCAACGTACAGGGTCATTTAAAGCGGGTATGCCCCAAAGTACCTAAAGTAGGACATAATTATATTACTGAAATGGTTAGCAACGAAGGGAAAACGGATGAGGTTAGTGTATGTTATAATTTAAGAATGTTATGTAGGTATAAACCTTATATTATGTCATTGAATGTGGAAGGAAAGGTACTAGAAATGGAAATCGATAGTGGTAGTTCTATCTCCTGCATAAGTTATGAAAGTTTTAAAAAAATATTTAGCAGGAGCTGTAAATTAAAAAAATGTGATTTGTTTTTACGATATTATACAGGTGAGAAGGTAAAGGTGATAGGGAGGTTACAACCTACCGTTAGATATAAGGACACGACGCGTCAATTAAATTTGTATGTCCTGCATAATGGCACAACTTCGTTGTTAGGTAGGGAATGGATAGAAGAATTAGGTATTGCATTGCCTTCTGTGGAACATACTAGTAATTATGTAGGGCATGACGAGAAGTTTGACATCGGTCTGTTCAGTGCCAGGTACTCTGATGTGTTTGCTGACGGGCTAGGGCGATTTACGGGTGGCTTGGTGAGCCTGCGTTTGCGTGAAGGTGCACGGCCCGTATTCATGCGCGCCCGTCCGTTGCCTTTTGCTATGAGGGAACCGGTAGAACACGCGCTTGAACAAATGGTTACGGACGGCATTATTACTCCGGTTGAGACCGGCTACACCAATCGTGCCCGTCATGAAGTCAGATGGCACTATCCGGATAAGTGGGGATTTTAAGCTAACTTTAAATAAACAATTGGAAGTAGATAGATACCCGGTGCCACGCATAGATGATTTGCTAGTGAAATTAAACGGCGGGGAAAAATTTACCAAAATTGATCTTAGCCAGGCGTACGCTCAATTTCCCTTGGATGACTCAAAAATATGTACTACTATTAACACGCATAAGGGGCTGTTTCAGTTCAACAGGCTGATCTATGGGGTGGCCTCGAGCCCCGGAATTTTTCAGAGGAAATTAGATCAGATATTTGGAGATTTGCCTACAGTGGGAGTTTATTTAGATGATGTTATCATAACGGCAAAAACGGATAGCGAACATCTTAAAATCCTACATGAAGTATTTCGTAGACTACAAAAATACGGGTTAAAGATAAAAAAAGAAAAATGTTTTTTCTTTCAAGACTCTGTTACTTATTTGGGGTACATAATCTCCAGAGACGGTATTCAAACATGTCCTAAGAAGGTGCAAGCAATAAAAGAGATTCGGGCACCCCGAAATGTAACAGAGCTACGATCATTTATAGGGATGATCATGTATTATGCCAAATTTATAAAAAATATTTCAACTATATTAGCTCCTCTTTATAGATTATTAAAAAAAGACTGTAGATTCGAGTGGTCGGACGAGTGTCAGGAAGCATTTATAAAAATTAAAGGTTTGTTAGAATCTAAAGAAATTCTGGCGCATTATTCCCCCGAACTGCCACTGATATTAACTGCAGACGCGAGTAATTTAGGTGTCGGGGCGGTCATAGCGCAAGTCACGGCGGCGGGCATAGAGAAACCTATTGCGTACGCGTCGCGTGTATTGAATGAAGCTGAAAAAGGCTACTCGCAGATAGAGAAGGAAGCGTTGTCGATTATATATGGCATTAAAAAATTCCATCAATATTTGTATGGAAGGAAGTTTACATTACGTACGGATCACAAACCACTCGTCGCAATATTTGGCAACAAGACCGGCATACCGATTATGGCCGCGGGTAGGTTGCAGCGCTGGGCTATCATTCTCTCTGGCTATAACTACGATATAGAATACGTTACCAGCGCGATGAACAGCGCAGACGCCTTATCCAGGTTGTCAGGCAGCGGGACTGTGAAGGTTAACTCGGAAACAACATACCTTAACTTTGTTCAGGGGTTCTTGCCAGTAACTAGCAGAGCGGTAGGAGAAGCCACTAAAAGGGATCCTATTCTAGTTAAAATAATGATGTATGTTATTTCAGGGTGGCCATCCCACTGTAATGACGACGAATTGCGGCCTTATTTTTTGAAAAGAACGGAATTATATAGTGAAGGTGGTTGTATTATGTGGGGTAGTTCCGTGTAGTTTACAGAATCAAATTTTAAAAGAATTACATTTGGGGCATATGGGAATAGTAAAAATGAAAAGTTTAGCGAGAAGTTATGTCTGGTGGCCTGGTATAGATACGGATTTAGAAAGAATGAGCCGGGATTGTTCAGCGTGTGTCGCAGAGGCCAGTGCACCGCCGCGAGCGCCACCGCAACCTTGGCCGTACATGGCAGAGCCGTGGTCGCGACTTCACATTGACTTTTTAGGTCCTTTAGAAGGAGAGGTTTTCCTTATTTTGGTAGATTCTTCAACGAAATGGATTGAGGCTTTTCGTATGAACAGAATGTCGGCAGTAGCAGTTATTAAGGTCCTTAGAGAAACTTGTGCTCGATTTGGTTTACCTAAGGTTATCGTATCGGACAACGCCAAGGTCTTTACGGGCTACGAATTCAAAGAGTTTTTAGATAATAACGGAATTCAGCACGTATTAGCGCCAGCCTATCATCCAGCATCTAATGGTGCGGCGGAAAATGCAGTAAAGCTTTGCAAAAAAGCTATTAAAAAGGCTAAGCATCAGAAAATGGATGTAGATGCCGCCCTACAAGCATATTTAATGGCATACAGGAATTCGGTACATAGCACAACGGGCGAAACACCAGCTATGTTATTACAACGTCGCGTCTTACGTTCTAGACTTGATTTGTTACGGGTTCCTAATAGTGTGGAAAGCAGAGTTATGCGGGAACAGCAGCGGCAGGTACAGAGCGCGGGCGGAACGCAAAGGGTCTTGGAACCTGGAGATATAGTATGGGCGCGAGATTATACTAGTGGGGATAGATGGCAACGTGGTGAGGTAAAGGAACGTGTAGGGTCTAGGAGCTACGTGGTAACGAAACCGAGCGGTGTCCTAGTAAAAAAACATATCGATCAGTTGAGGTTAAGAAGTAGGGCAACGGGTACAAGGTGGTGTGGCTCGCCTGAAGAATCCACTGAAGGAGATGGGAGGCAGTCCCCACCCCAGGGATGTAGTACAGCAAACGCAGAGGGGGCGCATGAGCACGAGTCGGCAACTGACGCTGCACCTAATGCAACACCACTACGCGTAACTCGCTCTGGACGGGTAGTCAAACCAGTAGTTAGATTTCCCTTAGATATAGACTAGTAATTAAGTTGTTATTTTATTTTGTTATATATATTGATATGTTTTAATTAAGTGTGGAGGGGTGACGTGGACGTTATGTTTTTGATTAAGTGTGGGGGTGTGACGTATGTAGGTTTTATATATTTTATATATCTCTTGTTTTCTAATGTCAGTTATGTCAGTCCGGTGGTTAATATAGTTTTACAATGAAGCCAACGTCTCTCATTAAGAAATCCCTAATCCTGGTATTCCCGCGGGACTAAACATCACATACTGTATTGTATTTCTTTTGTATTTAAAAGCGGTGATAGCCTAGTGGTTAGGGCGTCAGCCTCCTATTCAGAGGTAGGCGGTTCGAATCCGGGCACGCACCTCTAAGTTTTCGGAGTTATGTGCGTTTTTCAAAAAAATTAAATATCACTTGCTTCAACGGTGATGGAAAACATCGTGAGGAAACCTGCATGCCTGAGAGTTCTCCATAATGTTCTCAAAGGCGTGTGAAGTCTGCCAATCCGCACATGGCTAGCGTGGTGGACTATGGCCAAACCCTTCTCATATTGAGAGGAGACCCGTGCTCTGTAGTGAGCCGGTAATGGGTTCATGATGATTTCTTCTGTTTGTGTGGGGTACAATTATTTTCATTTCATTTCACATATATACTGACAGTAACTGGATTTTACGGGAACAAAGCAACGAACCTAAACTCTTGCCCTTTACAATGGCTTCCCTGGACTGCTTCCAGAACAGCGAAGTGATGATCGAAACCACGTTGAAGCGTTTGAAGCCCAGGGTCTGGTAAGTCGTCCGGTCCTCCACATAGTACAGATCTGGAAACGAAACAAAGTCAAATCATCATCACCATCATCATGATCAACCCATTCTCGGCTCACTACAGAGCACGGGTCTCCTCTCAATACGAGAAGGCCATAGTCCACCACGCTGGCCATGTGCGGATTGGCAGACTTCACACTCAGGCGTGCAATGAACAATTTTTTTATTTTTTTATTGACAAAATCGATTCAAACTCATTCAAAGGAAATTGTAATTTATTTTATGATAAATTATCTAATGATAAGTTGGAGATGTCTATCAATAAGTTTAAAGTTTATAAAGCGAAAGCTTATAGACAAGTCCTATTACGAATACAAGGCTTATATAAACGATATAAAAGCTTGGGTGTGAATTGCTCCATAGCTAATTAAAATTTATTATTGATTATGTGAGAAGGTGATAAATTCAATTTCAAAATGCACTTTTGACGCGTCAATATACAAACATACATGATACCAAAATAAACCCGCCTAAGTTTATTGTAAGCATCTTCTTAGAACTGGGCGCGATTGGACCCTTTTAGCTTTAGTTTTAAGTTGGCGAGTGTAGTTATCACCATCACTACACGAATGAAAATAATGGAAAATGTGATATACCTATATGACCGCTTCATAAATGCCTATAATAGGATTACATGAATAAAGCTATTTTGATTTGAAACTTGTATTATGTTCAAGTTGGCAACAATTCTGCCGACCTGCATGTACTTCTAGGAAGTCAGGTCAATGTCAGCATCACAATAAGATCATTTATATAAGATTTCAGTATTATTATCTCAATTATGACGCGTTCGTGTCTTAGAAACCGCTAAGTGGTTAAAGGCATAATAATCTTTTACCACTTAACGTCCGCCCGATATTTTGTTTACTTGTAAATTCATGATGACTATATTTTAAAGATAGCTGTGATAGCCTAGTGGTTAGGACGTCCGCCTCCTTATCAGAGGTGGGAGGCTCGATTGTAGGCACGCACCTCTAACTTTACGGAGTTATGTGCGTTTTTAAGCGATTAAAATATCACTTACTTCAACGGTGAAGGAAAATATCGTGAGGAAACCTGCATGCCTGAGAGTTCTCCATGATGTTCTGAAAGGTGTGTGAAGTCTGCCAAGCCGCACATGGCCAGCGTGATGGACTATGGCCAAACCCTTCTCATATTGAGAGGAGACCCGTGTTCTGTAGTAAGCCGGAATGGATTGATCGTGATGACGACGATGATGTTTTCACAATAGTTTATCACCGAAAATCGTCAATAATTCTATATATCTAATATCTATAAGTTTTAAATGAATACACCATTTAAAAAATGTACACAAGCATCTATGGAACGCTAAACCGCTTTGCAACACGTTTGTCGGTAGGGTGGTAACTAGCCAGGGTCGAAGCCTTCCCACCAGACCAGACTCGAGCCGAGAATCGAACCCAGGACCTCCATGGTAGCTTATACAATAAACACATTTATCCTATGATCCCTGATATATTTTTTACTATCTTAGTAGCATAAGCCCGCGACTTTGTCCACGTGAACAAATTATTGGTAAAGCACTGTGAGAACTAATTATTTGTCCGGTGTGAACAATAACGAGTAAAATTTTGAAGATATAGCTCAAATCTACAGGTTTCTAGTCCGAGAAATCAAATGTGGGTAATTTAAAAAACGCGAACGATTTCACAGCTAACAACAAATGTACATAAGTAATAGTAATAGTAATGTACATAAGTGTTTTCAATTATTTATTTATTCATTCAATCACTTATATATATTTTTTTTGTTACAAGTTAGCCCTTGACAGCAATCTCACCTGATGGTAAGTGATGATACGGTCTTAGATGGTAGCGGGCTAACCTGTTAGCCCTGTAACCTGGTATTGTAAGCCCATACTCCTAATTGGTTTCTACAAGACATCATGCCGGAACGCTAAATCGCTTGGCGACACGACTTTGTCGGTAGGGTGGTAACTAGCCACGGCCGCAGCCTCCCACCAGACCAGACTCGAGCCGGGAATCGAACCCAGGACCTCCAACCTAATAATGCAACAGCGCGCGCGCTGCGCCACGGAGGTCGTCAATAAATAAATAAAGTCAGACAAAAAATTATGGTGTTTAATTTATTTAAGTTTTAATTTAATTAGAACGGACAATATCCAATAACACTAATTAAATACAAGCATTGTTTTGTACAAGCTATCTTTGAAATAATCATAAGCCTAAAAGGAGGAAGGTTATTTAGAAATCACAAAGTGACACTAATTTTATTGAAGCACCTACGTGTATAGATTTAATAGATTTAAATCATGTACTATGAGTCACTAAACACGATATACGAGTAGGACGTCCGCCTCCTAATCACAGGTCGGGGGTTCGAACCCGGGCACGCACCTCTAACTTTTCCGAGTTATGTGCGTTTTTAAGCAATTAAAATATCACTTGCTACAACGGTGAAGGAAAACATCGTGAGGAAACCTGCACGCCTGAGAGTTCTGCATAATGTTCTTAAAGGCGTGTGACGTCTGCCAATCCGCACATAGCCAGGCCAGCGTGGTGGACTATGGCCGAACCCTTCTCATACTGAGAGGAGACCCGTGCTCTGTAGTGAGCCGGAAATGTGTTGATCATGATGACGATGATGATGATATATAACGTGTTTACCTATGTTGTATTATATAATTACAACTAACTAGATATATCTAAATATAATTAATGTATTCTCTTGTTGAATTACTGTAATTTTTTGTCACACTTCAACTGACAGAACCTTTTATACGTCAGAATGTGACAATGGCAAAACAGTGCATTATCATTCCGACGTTAAGACACGTTGTTAATGTTTTTATTATGATTCCTTAACTAACTAAGATATAATAAAATAATAAACGATAAATATAAAATATTGTATAAGATTGATTTACCACTAGCCGTAGATAGACCGCGACAAAAACAAGGCGAGAATTTGTCACTAACTAACTATAAAATCCTACATATCGGTATATCGATGTATTAACCCGTCTAATACACTAGACATCTGGCCGTTATATTATCTATAGCGGCGCAAAGTGCTTTGTAATTCATTCGGATTATACGGCTCGAGTGTTAGAATCGGTGACTTTCGTCTAGCCTTGTCACACACTGGGGGAAAGGAGTGCACGCGTCGCTATTTGTGCACTACTTTTCCGTCCCATTTTTTGAGCGTTAATGATCGATCTACGGCTAGTGGTAAATCAATGTATAAGACATAAATTTTGATGAGGAACTTACCACCGTCGAAGTATTTCCCATCAACAAATTCCTTTGAGCCAGTCCCTTCGAGGCCTATGCCTACCAACCTTATGTTGTTCTTCTTCAGTATTGGCGTTATTTCGCCTAACTGGAAAGCACAGAAAAGTTCGATTTGTTTATTTATCTTTTTTTTTTTTTTTAGTTTCTTGTTCGTTTCGGACAAGAAACTAAAAAATGGCGGGAAAATTGGCAAGGCGGACGCGGCTCCGTCAAACCTTTCCCAAATTAATAAATGTTAACCATTCAAAAAAAGCTAGTTTTTTTTTCGAACTGTCTATTAGCTGTACTAACCCTATTGGTTGCCACAGCGTAACCGGGCTGTTTGGCGAGCTTCGGAAAGAAGCTCTGCCAGAAGAAATTTTTGAGCCCTAGGGCTCGAAGAAATTTAGAGAACGTCTGCCCAAGGGCGCCTCCTTTGAGGCCGAACTTCGGCTTAGGCGACGTTTGGGATAACGGGGTCGGACGGTGAGTGGTCCGTACGTCTCGGAGGCCGTGGATGGAGCCCACGTCCGGATGACGTATGATAGCGGGGAGCTTGTCTTCGTCGGCGAAGACGGTGTGTAGCGTATGATTGTGTGGTAGGTGGTACGAGTATGTTGTCAGTAGTCATCTGATCGTCAGGGGTCATGAACGATATGTTTAGGTCTCCTCTTTCGGAGAGGAGCGCTTAGGTCGGGGGAGCAAAAAAACTAGCCACTACACAAACGACACCAAAACTATAATGTCCACGACACAACCAACACCAGTCCTTTTCAAATTTAGCCAACAAACATAAATTCAAGAAAGGCGTGAAAAACCGCGCCCGCCAAATACGAAGTCTCCCGCCTTTTTTCCAACCTCCTTAATACATTAACAATAGTATTCTAGTCAAGTTTTATACTCTTTTGTACGTAAACAGATTAATAACATTTTAACCCTTACAAACATCTTGTAATATATATGTCTTGATTAATAAATACATCATAATGTATATTTATATATATAGGCTTCATAGAATAGTGGCGATATGACTATAATTATCCTCTTTTTTTACGCATCTGCTTTGGAAGCGACACAGGCATAACTGCGCCGCTTCCAAAGCGGATGCCTAAGATGCACATGGGACTCCAAGCGTCCAGAGTGGCGACCAGAATACCCTCTAAAACCCATAGCAGCATAGTTTTGGTTCGACCCTTTTAACAGTAGTTAATTGTGTATAATTTGTAAAACTATAACTCAAGATTTAAAAAGTTGATATTTGTGTGGTTTTAATTATGTATGAACCAATAGTTATTATTATTATCTATATATTCCAACTCTCACGCCCGTGTGCAAAATAAATACATATAAAAACCAAAAGAGATATAATAAACTTAAATAAATAAAAATAAATAAACCTACATACACATTACATAAATACATTTTTGCACCGGGCGGAGGATTACATCCCGGCAGGGGAGACCAAACGGCCGGGGGTCAGGGCGACAGGTTGAGAAACCGCCGGACTATTCTAGCCGAGTCTAGCAAGACCGCTTTTTGCATCCTGGCTGCGAGCGAACTGCCACGGAACCCCATCGCCTCAGATGGTGAGCGAGGCTAACTGGGATCAACCCATTCGCAGATATAACGATTGGGATGGTTTCAGCAGATTGCACATGCCACATGTCGAAAACCTCGTGAGCCAGATCGAGATACTTGCGTTTATTATTATCAATTATTAATTATTTTAAATTTAAAATAACGAATAGGTGGCTCGTGTTACCAATCATCGAAGTTAGATCGTGTTATTATCGTCGAAGAAAACTATTAGCTACTGTGTTATCTTTTAAACCTTGTAATGTATTTGTACTTTGTTTTTATTTAATTGTTATAGAGTCGCTTCGATTCGCTCGATATAAGGGTAGAGATTGTCTAAACTGAAATGACGCGCCCCACTACTTAATTAGTGTATTTAAATGTGTGAGTGCAAATAAAACAACAACACTTCATCTGTGTGGGAGCGTCGATTTATCAGTAAACTACGATCTCTGAGTGCACAAGACGGTTGACTAGTTGGGTAATAAATCCGATAACGCTCGCTCTATTGAGCAACGCCGTCCCATTGTATGAAACAATACGTCCTCTCCTCTCGCGCGTTTAATATTAACTAAACTAGTTGGACAACAAATCCGAGAATAACGTTTCTTAGCAAGTATACAACTGAGCGACCAATTATAATACCATGTTTATATGTATTGCGTTCATATTTGAGTTGGGCTTGTGTGAGTAAATGCAGAGGTGGGGCGCGTCATTTCGGCTTAGACGAACTCTAACAGGGAATGACGCTAGCCGATTAATAAGCTGTTTCTAGAGTGAGCGTTGAGTGGGTTGACTGACCGCTCTTGTTCAATGTTTCACTTACAACTAGTATGGTCGCCTTTAAGAGTGGACTACACGAACTTGGGTTTTATTTAATGTTTTGGTTTCTACCAGTTTTGCTTTTCAGTGTATCGTATTTAGAATTTAGTCATCTTGTTCAAAAATAAAATCTGTCTATAATTTTAACCTTTATAATTTTAGAAATTTTTGAGTTTCATTAGCATTGGGTGTGCTCTCGTTAGCAATGTTAATTTATTTTTTTTGAATCGACTTCTCGAAACGAATCCTATGTGACGGAGCAATAAACAAGTGAATTTGTGTGAGGAATGAAAATTTTCTTTGAAATTAACAAGCCCTGCTAGATCATTAATTGACAAAGCAGAGCTTTGCCGAATCACGAGACGCGGTAATTATTTTTTTTTTTTTTTCGGACTGTATATTAGCTGTACAAACCCTATTGGTTGCCACAACGTAACTGGGCTGTTTGGCGAGCTTTGGAAAGAAGCTCTGCCAGAAGAAATTTTGAGCCCTAGGGCTTGAAGAAACTATGGGAACGACTGCCTAAGGGCGCCTTCTTTGAGGCCGAACCTCGGCTTAGGCGACGTTTGGGATAACGGGGCGGTCGGACGGTGAGTGGTCCGTACGTCTCCGAGGCCGTGGATCGAGCCCACGTCCAGATGACGTAAGATAGCGGGGACCTCGTCTTCGCCGGCGAAGACGGTGTGTAGCGTATGATTGTGTGGTAGGTGGTACGAGTGCGTTGTCAGTAGTCATCTGATCGTCAGGGTCATGAAGGATATGTTTAGGTCTCCTCTTTCGGAGAGGAGCGCTTAGGTCGGGGTAGTAAAAAGAAGCCGCAACTACGAGAGGGTTGGGGTGTCGGATTGATTTCTCGAAATAGAGATAATTATTGTATCGCGTCACCTGACGGCAACCTGATTGGTCTATACTTCTCCACTACGCTTTACTCATCTCGGCTCCGCTCCGCTGATTGGAAATGGGAACTATCTACAAAGAGACAGTTATATTTACCTCTTTGGCCCACAACCTGCAAAACATGCAGCCCCAACGGCGAAAGAATATGATCGCCACATTCTGCTCCTGCCAGAAGCTCTTCAACTCCACGGACTGAAACAAATGGAATTAACTACCAAGATAGTCACACACACACAGCACAGTCACGGCCGAAGCCTCCCACCAGACCACACTCTAGCCAGGACCTTCAACGTTATAATGCAATGCTTATTTTTCTATATATCCTTTGCTAATTAGACTGGTTGAGTTCGCTTTTTAGCGATAAGGCCGCCTATTGTACATCTCTTCTCAATTTAATTTTCATTTCATTGCTGTTTTGTATTTCTTGTTTTATATGTAACTAATTATTTATTCCATTAAATTCCTGCCTGTCTACAAATCTAGAAACAAATGAACAAATCTTTACTATTTATGATACTCTCCATATCTGATCAAAAACGTTTTTCAGCCCCACTACTCTAAAACTAACCTAGGCAAATTCGCCCCAATAAATCGTTTAATAAACACATATAATAATTTGACATGCCCTGACATTGACATATTTCATGATAATTTATTTAGCTATAAGAAAAAATTGTAGTTGGTTGCTTGATTAATTTATGTAAATATTTTTTAATTTTTAATTTGTTAAATTTTTGATTTGTTTAATTTTTTTATTTTTTTTTGTTATTAATTTAATTTACCAAATTTTAATTTTATTCATTTTGTAACCTTTTTTCGCCTGACATTTTAAATACTTAATAATTATCCAATGTCATAATTAAATTGTAAATTTTTATAAAATATTAATTAAATTTTATTCGGAGATTGTTGGCAATGCTGAGTGTGCCTGTAACGGACAAGTTGTAACAGCACCAGCACTAGCTTATTTAGACTGATTTAAAATGTAGCATACAACTTGTCGCTGGCATGCCTTATGAATAAATAAATAAATGATATAAGCATTTCTTAAGCTGACTTTTCAATGAATATCAGTGACACCCTCTGAGTTAAGCTTGCTTCTTTCTTTTTACACTTATGTATGCTTATATGTAACATTAGTTGACTACCAAGTATCACCAACAATCCAAGGATCACAGCAATGCCCTCCATTCATGGCGTCATATCATAATAACGGTTACCTCCAAAGCGAGAAAACCACCAAATCTTTATCCAAGATACCTATATATCATCATGATCAACCCATTACCGGCTCACTACAGAGCACTAGTCTCCTCTCAATATGAGAAGGGTTTGGTCATAGTCTACCACGCTGGCCATGTGCAGATTGGCAGACTTCACATGCCTTTGAGAACATTATGGAGAACTCTCTGACCTCACGATGTTTCCTTCACCGTTGAAGCAAGTGATATTTTTTTTTTTTTTTTTAAACACACATTACTCCGAAAAGTTAGAGGTTTGTCCCCGGGTTCGAACCGCCGACGTCTGTTTAGGAGGCTGACGCCCTAACAACTAGGCTATCACCGCTTCTTACCTATATATATAAATATATATATAGAAATAATTATTTATAACAACTGAAACTTAAAATAAACCTCATATTGAACCAAAAACTAAAAATCTTAAAAAATAAAAATAAATTATTAAAAGGCGTCCCTTTATACAAGGTTCCAAAGATACTGGCAGCGTTCCCCCTTTGAATAGCTACACTAATTCGTTATAGGCGAGAAAGGTAGAGTGATCATTATCTGATTGAATATCTATTGAAAATCACTTGATTAGTCATACTTGTACATTCATTATAAATAAGTTTACTTAAATTTGTTATAATTTGCATTTTTTTATACACTACAAATTAACCCTTGACGGCTATCTCACCTGGTGGTAGGTGATGATGCAGTCTAGGATGGTAGCGAGCTAACCTGTTAGGGGTATGGTAAACACACTCTAATTGGTTTCTATGCGAAATAGTGCCGGAACGCTAAATCGCTTTGCGACACGTCTTTATCGGTAGGGTGGTAACTAGCCACGGCCAAAGCCTCCCACCAGACCAGACTCGAGCCGGGAATCGAACCCAGGACCTCCAACATTTTAATGCGCACGCACTGCGCCACGGAGGTCGTCAAATTCATTCAATTTGCATCCAATGTAAATTACCTAGATAGAATCAATATTATTTATCATTTTCATTGAATAGCTTTGTAAAATTATTAGAATAATATAACTACTGATCAATATTTAGGAACCTTGATCTATGATAAAAATTATCTGTCGTCGTTGTTCTTATCTGATATTGTGTATTATAATATTGTATTACAACATCTGATGAATGTCGATTGAGCAATTGGTTTTAAATGATATTTTAATGTTAGAAATAACATATTAAAAATTAATTATTTTTGACTAGCAGTCGCCCACAACTTTGGTTTTTTTTATCCACTACAAGTTAGCCCTAGACTACAATCCCACCTAATGATAAGTGATGATGCATTCTAAGATGGTAACTGGCTAACCTGTTAGGGTATGGTAAACCTACACTCCTAATTAGTTTCTATGCGACATTGTGCCAGAATGCTAAATCGCTTGGCCACACGTCTTTGTCGGTAGGGTGGTAACTAGCCACGGCCAAAGCCTCCCACCAGACAAAAAAATTGTATGAAATTATTCATACAAAATGCCTCAAGTGAACTTTCACTTGAAATGCAGACAGTCTTGAATACCAGGTGCTTTTTTGTGATAAATAATAACATAAATAGTGCCTTAAAGATGTACAGTAGGTTGCAAGGTAGATGTACAACAAAATATACCAAATTTCAGTTAATTGGTACAGTGTTTGAGTTGAGAATAAGTATCAAATAGACACAAACTGAAGAAAACTTTCTCAGATAAAAAAAATATCCAGAAACAGTAACATACAATTTCTTTTATATTCAAAAGTTTTCCCAGATTTTACTGGAATACAATGAAACAATATGCTGAAACTTACTTAAATATAAATTCAGGGAATCTGATAAAAAAAAATTCTTATTATTATTATTAGTTCTCTCTTTTTATGGCTTTGCACAGTTAGCCAATGTCAAGTTTATAGCAATGTAGAAGTGAGGGAGAAATGGCGGGAAACTTCGCACTCTGCGGACGCCTTTCCCAAATTAATACCTGTTAACCATTCAGAAAACTAGCCACTACACAAACGACACCAAAACTGTCTACGACACAACCAACACACCAGTCCTTTTCAAATTAGCCAACAAACATTAATTCAAGAAAAGCGTGAAAAAACCGCTCCCGCCATATAAGAAGTCTCCCGCCTTTCTCAAAAAAAAAAAATCTTAGTAACAGTAAGTAACAAAGAAAATCTAGCATTCTGTATAAGACAGAAGATACAATGCTCTGCCCCTGTTTCCTTTCATTATCCATAAATACAGCTCACTCTTGCACATTCATCATTGTGTCACAGCTTCTACTAAATCTGAGATATTAGTAATGTATCTTGAGACTCGCAATGTCACTTTCGTAGTGTATCTCAGCCTGCAGACTACAAACTTATTGGAAAGCAGGCAGACATTTAAAAAAAAACACGCAAACGAAACGATTGTTAAATGGGTGTACACATGCATTAACGGAACACGTAAAACATACAGGATTTACTCTTATTTTTGGAAATCAGTCAATTAAAAAAATAATTATTGTTTATTTGTTTCAATTACAACATACATTCGCTCTCCAACTAGTTCAATAGATTTCAAGCTTCATTGCTTTATAGGTCGCTGCGATCAAATATTTCGCAAATACATTTGCACAATACTTAAGTATTTAACGTGATCAGCTAATATTTAATCACATTAACTTGAAATGAACGAGTTGTTTTCTAATTTCTTTCCGAATGTTTATTTGTTATTAACTTAAGATTTTTGAAAATATATTATAATTACCTCTCCGCTCGGAATACTCTTAACTTTGTGAGAACCGATTGCAGATATATCAACAGACATTATTGCGTTTCAATTAGATATTTTCTTGCAGCGATAACTTTACAATAACACAAAATTAAATTAATTATTGCCACTGCGCACGGCTCTTAATAGACGTATAACATGAAAATTTAGGAAACTGACACTGAGCTGAGCTATTTTTGTTCAAAATTCAAATGACAATCCATCGAGATCCAATCACGGATCAACACTAGTGATGCCGCTTGATACGCCACTATCGAAAACGTAATGCTTATATTGTCTATGATTATAGATAGACTATCGATATGTATGTCTTGATATATTAATTAAATTTAGTAAAAGATTATTTGAGGAGATAATTCATAAGTTAATTAATGAACTATAGTTGATCTAATGCGATTTTTTTCGATTCTTGTGGAAATATCTTGAAACAGCGCATCGCTACTTTTTATTTATTTATTTACTGGTCAAAATATTTTAGTAAAAAACACATTTTAATTGTAAATCTAACCGTCCTTCAGAAACTTTACGTGTATGGGTTTATTACTCAACCACTCATTCGCTATAGCGTATGGTAGAATATGCGTCACCCGGTTTAATGAACGGATCATAGAGTATAGACAATTCGAATTTATTATTCAATCGCAATTCGCAGGATTTTGGCGTTTTGTTACTTGTCAGCCGCGTGTTCCAGTGGTTAATCAATTTTCTTGCAATTTTCCTCGAAAATTAAAAAGGTATGTTTTGTTATTTTGTTATAAAATATTGACAAGATTTATTTTATATTATTTACACAAATAACGTTCAATACTTTGCAACTTAGCACTAATGGTGTTATCTTATAGATGACCTTGAATCCTCTAAGAACTTGCATCGATTTTATTCCGTATCCTTCCACAATTGTATGATTGTAATTAGTATATACTGAATCGCATAGACTTGAATTTATAGTTAAGAGTTTTATGTAACACGGTAAACAGAGAGTTGAACTTACAGTTGATAAAGGGAAAAACATGTACATTCTCCTGTTAAGATAGTGTAGGTACTTATATAGATCGAAACATGCGTCATGATAAATAATTGGTTTCACGGTGTTTCATTGAGGAAGCATCACAAGTTAAGGACATCATATTTTAATTTGTCATTCAATTACATTTTTTTGAGAACAACATAGGCTGTCTAATTGTATTCAACAATGATGAAGCATAATTAAATAGGCCTGATTAAAGTTTAATTTTATTTGCACGTATACATAATCACAATGTCTTAAATTAAAACTTATTAGCTACACATGAAATTTTGGTGTACTCTTTGAAGATTAATACATAGATAAAATATTGTTAAGAATTTTACTGTGTAATTATTTTCATACATTTTCATAAATTCCCTGAGTGATCTAATTGGAAATTAAAAGCGTAAGGTCTTTTGCTTAAGAAATATATGTATGCACTATAGAACAAAACAAGATTGTCCTTGTTTTATTAGAATTGTTTTACCACATAATTATTTTTGTTTGGCATAACCAGCAGGATTTTCATTTAACTATCAATCACAAGTGCTCCGTAATGTTCTTAAAGGTGTGTGAAGTCTGCCAATCCGCACATGGCCAGCGTGGCGGACTATGGCCAAACCCTTCTCATATTGAGAGGAGACCTGTGCTTTGTAGTGAGCCGGGAACGGGTTGATCATCATGATCAATCACAAATAGGTGGCAACCTGAATGTCTCGTTACTAAAACATAATTACTGTTGCCGTACATCGGTTCTGCTCGATGTCTGAATCGGAATGCTCTAATTTGTATGACCAGGGTATACCCTGGTGATACATACAAGTTCATGTTATAACATGAACTTGTATGTGGCAATTTTAAGGCCCCAGAAGAATGCAACTATTACAATTTCTTCTCTACATTAAAATGTACAACAACACAAGACAAGCTTGTATAGTGGTACCTATTCAAGTTGTTCATACTTTCCTCTTGAAAACTACTATATATTGCACAAGATATGTTGACGTTAGTTTATTGAACTTTTATTTCATTGGTACTAAGATGTAGATGAAGACTACTGGTATATATTTAGTATTGCAGACATGGTCACTTGGAGACTACTGGGATATATCTGCAATTGTAGACATGGTAACTAGATTATACTAATAGTCTTTTACTGTCTTACATCCAATATGATTTTCATAGTCGTAAAGGTGTTAAGCTTAACATGCCTGCAATAACGTTGCACAGGTTTAATTTACTATCTAGGGGTTAAATTATCCTATCCTATGCTCCAAATTCATGCTATCTCTAGAACAAATTTGTTCATAATGAATAAAAGAACAAACACACACTCAATAATACTAGTACAGTTACACAACTTTCCTAGAACATTTGTTTTTTTTTGTCGTGGTGGAAAAGCTTTATGGCTATGAGGATATGTGGGCCCCCCCCCCCCCCCCTTTATCGTTGGGGTATACCCAAACTAAACCTAGAACACCCTTTTTTTTTCCCGTGGTGGAAAAGCTTTACAGCTACCTCCGTCCCTTGGGCAGGACGGAGGTTATGTGGGACTCCCACCCATGGGTGGTATACCCGAACTAAAAACCACCACGGCATGTCCCTCTCGCTGGTTTTACTGGACACCCGGGGGACCCGTTGTATACTTCCCGGACGTTTCTAGAACACCCTGCCTCTATGTTTTGTATTTACAAGTCATGTATAAATAATGTATTGCTACACATCCCAATGTAGTGTAGGTCATATTTCTCGCTAACTCTCAACTTGGTTCAACTAGTATCGATTGATAGTCATGATTACTTATAACGATGACGTCACAGTGTGACTCACACGGAAAGTCCGCGTCAGTTGTAAGGCGCACTTTACACAAAGCGTTTGTATATGAAAAATAAACTGTTTTTATAGTTGACCACTCGAATAATGCGTAAGAAATTATATTTAGAATGTTAGCACTAAAACATCACTGGAATCGAGGTTAAGTGTACTTCCTAATCACGTGAATTCAATGGATTCTGAATTTCGTGTGACGAAGTATATTCGAATTTACGAGTGACATTTTCAAAACTCGTTAGATTTTCTCGTTTTAAAATCGTCGTTTTTTTTTAAATAATGAATAGAAGCAGGCGTTACTTTGCGGAAGTCCATGATAAACAATAAACAGCAAGTATAATTTGCTATATTCCGCCCACAACCCGGGAGATTTGTATAATATAACACCACACAAAATCTTCTACTAGAAGACACCTAGAGGGTGTTATATTATACAAATCTCCCGGTTGTCTGCGGAATATAGCAAATTATACTTGCTGTTTATTGTAGTTTTTTTAATTTTATAACTTTATTGCACCAAAAAAAAGTACATAAGGCGAACTTATTTTTAAATTGCTGGACTTGCGAATGTAGGTCATATTTGTCGCTAACTAACAACTAGCATCGATTAATAGTCATGATTATTTACAACTATGACGTCACTAATCTGACTCACACCGCGAAAAGGTCCTAGCATTGGATTTGATTAATCACGCTGACAGTGTAAAAACAGATGTACTGTAGATAGGTACCTACACTTCCCAAAGACATGTTAATTCAAGTGGTACTGAATCTTGAATATGATTCATTCATATTTTTTTTTTCATTCACCACAAGTTAGCCCTTGATTGCATCTCACCTGATAGCAAGTGATGATGCAGTCTAAGATGGTAGCGGGTATGGTAAACTCATACTCCAAATTGGTTTCTACACGACATCGTGCCGGAACGCTAAATCGCTTGGCGACACGTCTTTGTCGGTCGGCCAAAGCCTACCACCAGACCAGACTCGAGCCGGGAATCGAACCCAGGACCTCCCAACTTTAAAATGCAACATTTATTGAGGGTTTGTTCAATTCTGAACATGCACCTTCATCGGAGCTAAATTAGTCATCATCATCATCATGTTCAACCCATTATCGGCTCACTACAGAGCACGGATCTCCTCTCAATATGAGAAGGGTTTGGCCATAGTCCACCACGCTGGTCATGTGCGGATTGGCGGACTTCACACGCCTTTGAGAATATTATGGAGAAATCTCAGGCGTGCAGGTTTCCTCACGATGTTTTCCTTCACCGTTGAAGCAAGTGATATTTTAATTGCTTAAAAACGCACATAACTCCGAAAAGTTAGAGGTGCGTGCCAGGATTCGATCCGCCGACCTCTAATTAGGAGGCTGACGCCCTAACCACTAGGCTATCACGTATTAAGCCAATTTTTCATTTATTTTCGTTAATACAATTATAGTGCGATTCACTTTTAATAAATACATTTTTGTTGTTAAAAACACAAAATTAAAAGAAAACAAACGTTCGATATTTTCCAGTCTTAGCAAGGGTATCGTGGCGTTAAAGAAACAGTTACAGAAAAAGAAGGCGGTATGAACATGGGTGCAGTTTTGAGATAGGCAAAGATTACAAAATTGGGGTACCTATTTATTTTCGTATCACCAAACATATGAGTTATCACATTTTTTTTTAATATTTCATGACTTTATCGTTAATGTCACCTAAATTTCGGTTTGTAGCCATTTATGATAGCACCAAAGTGGCTGCGTTTGAACAGTCTAAATAAACTTTGAAACATCGTCAAAGGTCACTGATGCCACTAAATATAGCTTGCAAGTTGTGCACAAGAATTATACGATTTCGTTTCGTCGCAAAAGCTATTATGAGGAGTATGAGTTTACCATACCCGTTAACAGTTTAGTCCGCTACCATCTTACACTGCATCACTTACCATCAGGTGAGATTGCTGCCAAGGGCTTGTAGTATATGAAAAAAAAACATCACCGCCTCTTAATCATAAATTGATCAGCAAAGGCCGCATCTCTCATAAAAGACAGCTTTTAGAACGTAAATCCACCGCTGTCCTCTAATTTTTGGACCGAGTTCATGTTTGGATTATTTGTGATGATAATAACGGATCCAACGAATATATATAAATAACATGACACAGCATTAATATACGTACAGTCATCTTGAGTCATCACTACACATCCTGATCAACCCATTCTCGGCTCACTACAGAGCACGGGTCTCCTCTCAATATGAGAAGGGCTCGGCCATAGTCCACCACGCTGGCCATGTGCTGATTGGCAGACTTCTCACACGCCTTTGAGAACATTACGGAGAACTCTCAGACGTGCAGGTTTCACTCACGATGTTTTCCTTCACCGTTGAAGCGAGTGATATTTTAATTGCTTAAAAACGCACATAACTCGGAAAAGTTAGAGATGCGTGCCCGAAGAGAGATGGTTCGAACCCCCGACCTCTGATTAAGAGGAGCTCGTCCTAATCACTAGGCTATCACAGCTGATCATCACTACACAATGATAATGAAAAGAAATTTATTTTTTCCAAGGTGTGTATTTTTCACATTTGTCGTTTAAGCCCCGACGGCAATCTATCGACGTCTTAACGTCAACTCGTTTAAGGCGTTGTGCATAGACGAATTTTAGGTATTTGAGGGGGTAAAGCAGGGGATGTGGCGGACGGGTAGTCCCGCCCACCTCGCGCGATACTAGCGCAGCTCGCCGTAACAGTTGCAATAAACGGCTCGCGACTAAACGCGCGGGGTGAGCTACCCGTGTACATAGGCCTTAAATGTATGACACTTTGACCTCTTTATTACCGAATTTAAATCCGACTGTAAGTTTTGGAATAATGTGTTGAATGTTAATAATTTTGGGTTTACCATACCCCTAACAGGTTAGCCCGCTACCATCTTAGACCGCATCATCCCTTATGATCAGGTGAGATGCCGTCAAGGACTAACTTGTGGTGTATAAAAAAAAAATGTAATGGAGGCTTTAAGCAATATACTTTACGAATCAGTATCATCAAGTTTAAGACAATAGTTAGTCATTTATTTCTAATTATCTAGCCAGGCCTGGCAATAATAAAAAAAAATATTATTTTTATTTGGGATAGTTAAGTTTTTCCACAAAATTTCATCCTTTTAGGGTTTTTTTTTCACTTTTTTGTCCGTCTGACGTTCAAGTTTTGTCGCGAAAAAGCGTTCAAATAGAAAATTTATTCTCAGATCAAAAGTTCTATATTTTCACAGCTTCAAAGAACCCTTATATACACACCCAAACACGTACCCTTGATATACATACAAACATTCATAAATTCAAGTCTTATAATCACAACTATCTTAACGGCGCTCCAACGCGGGCTTGCATTCTCTTACGTCATTTACTATTAGTCACACAAAACCGGGCATGCCAATAAATAGAATCCATTAAATTATCTCATGATAATAAACACTAGCCAAAAGCATTGGACACGGTTACTCAACACCGAATAAGAATTCATAGACTAACTATTCGCTTTAACATTACAATCGCCAACCACTTAATTGCTGTATGTACTTAGTGACTGCTGAGTAACTACTTAAAATATTCAGTTCATCGTACACCGTCGTTGAGGATAGACGTGCTGTCGATTTTTAATAAAACTATAAATTAATATAACATTCAAAATTAAAAAACAGTTTAGTAAGAAATCAATAATAGTTAAAAACTGCATTGAAACTAAACATCGATAACTTGTTTAGTGTTAATTTTAGTGTGTTTACTAAAACTAGGTAAGTGTTTTGAGAATCTACGAAGTTACCGTGAGATAAGTGTTATAAAGGTTAGCGCGTATGAGAACAGGCGCGACGCAACATCGTAATAAATATCTGTGAGAAATTATTTAGTAAAGCCACACTGTTTTTATTGTTCGTGTTATTTGTGTGTAGTTTTTTTATTACTGATAGTTTACAGGGGGGTCTCTGTGTAGGGATTATCAACTCTGTCATAAGGTTATAACTTCATTTATTTGTTTGTTATACATGCACAGGATAAAAGATGTAGTTATAAGATACATATATGGAACCAAACATGTTTTGCCTTCACAGGCGTGGAAAATATTCTAAGTCAATTATAACTTGGTTGAGATTCTATAGAGCGTACTTTGTTTGGATAAAGTCTGCATTAATAGGAGGCATGTATATAAAAACACAGCCAGTCTGCGTTTTCAACAAGTTTGGGATTCGCTAACCTGTCATAGAAATCCTTGGTTGCCACGGGATTTGCGAACTATACTTTCAGCCTATGTATTCTGCCATGGTAACCGGACAAAAGGGATCGACTCGTAATTTTTTACCTTGTTGTGTGGTTGGATTAAACATAAGATCTGACGTTTAGGTATTTTTTAGATTGGTAGCAAGCAGATCGCACATGTTTTGTACACATTATTGCGTTCTTTTTGGTTAATTATTTTGCAGCGCCATGGACAACCGGTGGCCTTTGTGAAAACTTAGTCGATTTAGTATCCAAACCCTTTAACGTCAGACTAAAATGGACCATACGATCTTAGCTTAAAAATCAAATTCGTCCACACTTCTACACCAGTAGCAAAACATGCGTGACCTTAAAACGAGTTATATAAGGTACCTTTTCACTCTAACGATATAGTTTTGATACTGAAAATTCGTACTTAGTGTATCACTCCTTCTGAGTATCTCAATATTGCAGTGATAATTTTTTAAAATGCGATATTATTTTCATCAAAATACAAACCAGCAAAATATTGTCACGATAATCTGCGGCAAGTCAAATATAATTTTTATTATTGTTTTAAAGTTTTCAATCAGTCTTATAAGAATAATACCTCTTGCTTATTCACACCTTTTTTTTTTTGTTTACGGGGGGAAATCTCCTACTGAGATGCCCGATTATTGCTGGGGAAAAGCTTGGGTTATATGGGAGTTTTACCCACTAAAGTCCACCCCCTCGGTCGCCACCATTAGCATTAAATGCTCATTCACACCTAATGATCTGCGGTTTTCCATGTCACCGTGGGCGCTATCCTTAATGTGTTATGACCGTAACACAAGGTCGCTATGTTAATGTTTTTTACACGACTTATTATACAAGTGACCTTATGTTTTATACTAGTCATAAGTTTGGACGACCTCCGTGGCGTAGCGCTGTCGCATTCAGGTCCTAGGTTCGATTACCGGCTCGAGTCTGGTCTGGTCAGGCTTCGACCGTGGCTAGTTACCGACAACGACGTGTCGCCAAGCGATTTAGCGTTCGCTTTCGTTTAGCGTTCCAGCAAGAAGTTCGCGCAGAATCCAATTAGGAGTATGGGTTTACCATCCCGCTGCGTTGTTAGATCATCACTTACCACCATGTGAGATGACCGGAATTACTAATTTTCTTATATATAAAGCAGCCAAGTTTTGTTCTGTTCTTTATTATATCAGAAAACTTCCTAAACTCTCCTGAGCCTATATTGAAAAATCCGTCAAAATCAAGTAAGCAATTTTTCGCAGTACAGGCCTAGTCTAATAGGAGAGAAGTTTATAGCTTAACTTCACCACACTGCTCTAGTGCGCGTTGGCGTACTTGTAACAGTTGTATCACATGATTATTACCGGATTAGGAATATAAATAATTGGAAACCTTTCGACCCCTAATAAGCAAATAAAAAATCAATCTTTTTAGCAGCATTTTTTTATTTAATTAGGATAGTTCTTGCATTTGATACCACATTATTGACTCACTCAAGACTTAAAATCGGGCGGACAATGCGACGCGGTGGTCGGCGTATATTATGTAGAAAAGCGGATTTGTGTTTGTATCGGTAAATCATAAGAGTATAGAAGTATAGTAAGAATTGAGAATTGGTGCTATTGATTAATTAACGATAAATAATTACATATAAATATCCCAAAATATAATAATACCTAATTAACAAAAATGGGGGCGTTTAGCGAATGCAAGATGTTCAGTTTAAAAAAATGTGATGTTATAAAACTTCTAATTATAGATAAATATATAAAAGTATAGGTTCCTAATAAACAAAAATGGCGGGCGTTTAATATATGCCAGATATTGTGTAAAAAAATATACATATATAGATAATTTAATATGATAACAAAAGAAAACCCGATTAAGTTTATTGTGGGTTTCTCCTTAGACCTGGGAATTCGAACCCTCTTAGCTTTAGTTTTAAGATGTCAATATCACTTCACGAATAGAAATAATGAAATGAACGATTCATTCAAGCTATTTTTTATTTGATTTGATAGAACTTTTTTCATCATGATCAACCAATTACCGGCTCACTACAGAGCACGGGTCTCCTCTCAATATGAGAAGGGTTTGGCTATAGTCCACCACGCTGGCCATGTGCGGATTGGCAGACTTCACACGCCTTTGAAAACATTATGGAACTCTCAGGCGTGCAGGTTTCCTCACGATGTTTTCCTTCACCGTTGAAGCGAGTGATATTTTAATTATTTAAAAACGCACATAACTCCGAAAAGTTAAAAAGTGCGTGCCCGGATTAGAACCGCCGACCTCTTTAGGAGGCTGACGCCCTAACCACTAGGCTATCACCGCTTTAACCGGGGATTTAATATATGCCAGAAATTGTGTAAAAAAATATACATATATAGATAATATAATATGATAACAAAAGAAAACCCGGCTAAGTTTGTTGTGGGTTTCTCCTTCGACCTGGGAATTCGAACCTTCTTAGCTTTAGGTTTAAGATGTCACCATCACTTCACGAATAGAAATAATGAAATTAATAAAGCTATTTTTGATTTGATAAAACTTTTTAATCTGTAGTAAATGCCTCCTTACCTTTCTGTGGTGAGATAGGATGGGGATTATTTTACTTTTTATCAAATATGTATGCAATCGTTTGCACGCTCGAAACATGCTGTTTATCAGCGAACAAACCTTTGCCTACCCAAATCCGATAGACAGTTGTACTGATAACAGAATTATTATCACTAAATTAAATGACGCCGAATAGATAGATGTATACACAGACACTAATTCCAACTTTTTTATATTCGAGATATGAGAAAAACATAAGCTATTTGACCTTAAAGCAAGGTAGACCTTATAAAAAAACTCGAAATCGTACGCCTTTTAAAATTACAATCATCATGATCAACCCATTGCCGGCTCACTACAGAGCGCGTGTCTCCTCTCAATATAAGGGTTTGGCCATAGTCCACCACGCTGGCTATATGCGGATTGGCAGACTTCACAAGCCTTTGAGAATTTGGAAGCAAGTGATATTTTATATATTGCTTAAGAACGCACATAACTAAGTAAGAGGTGCGTGCCCGGGATCGAAGCCCTACCTCTGAGGAGGCTGACATCCTAGCCACTAGGCTATCACAGTTAGTTAATAATCGAAACAAAGTTGCGGGTGCGACTGTTCCCGTGACCCGGGAATGGAGCATCGCTAGGTTTTAGTGGGTATTCTGGTCGACACCCCAGCCGCCGGCGAGTCCCACATACTCCGCCGGAAGCGGCCCAGTTCTGCCTGCGCCGTTTCCGGAGGGGATACGTAAACGCATTTCCCAGCGTCAAAATAAGAAATGGAAACTAAAACGTTGAATGTTTAATGGAATTGGTTTACTACGTCTTAATGTTCTTATTTAAATCTGAAGCTGTGATAGCCTAGTGTTTAGGACGTCAGCCTCCTAATCCGAGGTCGGGGGTTCGAACTCGAGCACGCAGCTATAACTTTTCAGAGTTATATGCATTGTTAAGCAATTAACATATCACTTGCTTCAACGGTGAAGGAAAACGTCGTGAAGAAACCTCCACGCCTCAGAGTTCTCCGTCATGTTCTCAAAGGAGGGTGAAGTCTGGCTGCACATGGCCAGCGTGGTGGACTATGGCCAAACCCTTCTCATATTGAGAGGAGACCCGTAATAGGTTGATCATAATAATGATGGAAGTTTAAATTCGTGCATATTTGTAAAACTAGTGTTCAGGTTGGAACGGTTGTAAGATGAAAATCAGTAGTGCAGCATTTTCGACTATACAACTAGCTACATAAGATCTATTTCACTTTGATGTTATACCGTTTCGACATACGATATCGACTCCACTATTGTATACATGCAATTCTTGTACGCCCACTTTTTTTTTAAACCACAAGTTAGCTCTTGACGGCTATCTCAAATGATGGTAAGTGATGATGCAGTCTAAAAAGGTAGAGAGCTAACTTGTTAGTGGTATGGTAAACCCACACTCCTAATTGGTTTCTACGCGACATCGTGCCGGAACGCTTTGTAGCTTGGCGACACGACTTTGTCGGTAGAGTGGTAACCAGCCACGGCCGGCCCCACCAAACCAGACTCGAGCCGGGATATCGAACCCAGAACATCCCAACTTTATAATGCGACAGCACACGCACTGTTCCACGGAGGTCGTCAAATTATATTTATTGTATTATTGCTATACAGTAGTATGAAGTGTACGTTATGAATAAGTTGGTCAACTTTTCCTTTTATGTGTGCTGATAACACAGTAGAGTTCGATTCATGGGTTTTTAACGTATTACGATAGTGTGAATATGAAGCTGTGATAGCCTAGTGGTTAGGGCGTCAACCTCCTAATCAGAGGTCGGCGGTTCGAATCCGGGCACGCACCTCTAACTTTTCGGAGTTATGAGCCGCTAATGGGTTGTTCATGATGATTCATGATGAATATGAAAATGCCTAATTAGCTAACGAGCCTTAAAAAGTTTGGCTCGTGAAGGATTTGAACCTTCGGCAGTCGTTCCCTTAGTTTCTTCGAACCCTAGGGTTCAAAATTTCTTCTGGCAGACCTTTTTTCCAAAGCTCGCCAAACAGCCCGGTTACGCTATGGCAACCAATAGGGTTTGTACAGCTAATAGACAGTCCGAAAAAAAAAAAAATAGGAAAATGCGATTAAGTTTTATTCAGCACGTCCGCGTCACGAGTGGAGGCGCCTTTAGGCAGAGTTTCCCTTAATTTCTTCGAGCCCTAGGGCTCAAAATTTCTTCTGGCAGAGCTTCTCTCTGCAGCTCGCCAAATAGCTCGGTTATGCTGTCGCAAGCAATAGGGTTAGCACACCTAATAGACAGTCCGAAAAAAACCAGGCAGATTTTTTCGGTTTTTACGATATTACGATAGTGTCAATAGAAAAATGCGATTTAAATTGACTCAAAACGTCGCGAGAGGTGTATGTAGCGAACAATGAAGTAATGTCTTTAATTTTTTTGATTCCAGTCACGAAATGTCCATCCACATCAAAGACTCCGACGATCTGAAGACCAGGCTGGGAGAAGCTGGTGAGAAGTTGGTGGTCATCGACTTCATGGCGACCTGGTGCGGGCCCTGCAAGATGATCGGACCCAAACTTGACGAGCTGGCGAACGAGCTCGCCGACTCCATCGTCGTTCTTAAGGTGAGAAAAAGTTTGGTACTAGAATATCATAAACTCCAGTTACTATCAAACTTGTCAGGTAAGGTTATTATATATATGTATATATATGTGTGGGAAATGCGTTTACACATCCCCCCGGAAGCAATGTTGGTAGAACTGCGCCGCTATGGGTATGTGGAACTCGCCAGCGACCTACTGGTGATGTCACGAGAACGCTCGCGTATTTGTTTGCAACCCAGCCAGCGGCGCCAGCTACTTAGAAAAATAAACTGAAATAACCCCCCTTCCCCCCTCCAACCCTTGTAACGCGTCATAACGTTTTACAAGACCTTTTTTTTTATACACTACAAATTAGCCCTTGACGGCTATCTCACCTGGTGAGATACCTGATACCTGGTGGTAGGTGATGATGCAGTCTAGGATGGTAGCGGGCTAATCTGTTAGGGGTATGGTAAACACACTCCTAATTGGTTTCTACGACATCGTGCCGGAACGCTAAATCGCTTTGCGACACGTCTTTGTCGGTAGGGTGGTAACTAGCCACGGCCACACACCTCCCTCCCTCCCAAAATGCACCCTAACTTGGAGATTACCGCCTTCAAAATTTTTCAGGATTTTTGTTGAATGATTAATCCTGAAATGTAAAATATAAGAAGAACAGTGTGTTATCAACGATTTTATTCTTGCCTTTATAAAAATAAAATTTATGCATAACTGTATCCATCTAAGTTCAAAGTGACCTTATTAAAACTTATATCGCATGCACCTATCGTAAAACCAATCCAATCTATTGCAGTATCAACGATTGTTGGACACGTACAAACAGATTTATATGCAAATGTGTTATCACTGATTAGAAACTCGGCTGGTTCAGTTCAATCGCTAATATATCTTTAGTTATTTAATAGTATCTTTAACTAGCGGTGATAGCCTAGTGGTTAGGGCGTCAGCCTCCTAATCAGAGGTCGGCGGTTCGAATACCTCTAACTTTTCGGAGCTATGTGCGTTTTTTATAAAAAAAAAAAGTTAAAATATCACTTGCTTCAACGGTGAAGGAAAACATCGTGAGTAAACCTGCACGCCTGAGAGTTCTCCATAATGTTCTCAAAGGCGTGTGAAGTCTGCCAATCCGCACATGGCCAGCGTGCTAGACGATGGCTAAACCCTTCTCATATTGAGAGGAGACCCGTGCTCTGTAGTGAGCCGGTAATGGGTTAATTATGATGATGATCTTTAAAAACGATTCTAGTCGGGAGAGGCTTCGGTGGCGGCTGGTTACCAACCCAAAGACATTCATACCGAGCGATATAACTTTACGGCATTATGCCAAGTAGAAAACGATTAGTATTCAAATGAAATAAAATCAAAAATAGCTTTATACATATAAACCTATAACAGGCATCTATGAATCGTTCATATATTATATCATATTTTTCATTATTTCTATTAGTGATGGTGATAACTACACTCTCCAACTTGAAACTAAAGCTAAGAGGGTTCAAATTATTATTAAAGTTTTTATATACACCACAAGTTAGCCCTTGACGGCATCTCACCTGATGTTAAGTGGTGATGCAGTCTAGGATTATAGCGGGCTAACCTGTTAGGTGTATGGTAAAACCACGCTCCTAACTGGTTTCTACACGACATCGTGCCGGAACGCTAAATCGCTTGGCGACACGTCTTTGTCGTTAGGGTGGTAACTAGTTACGGCCAGACCAGACTCGAGCCAGGAATCGAACCCAGGATTTCCAACTTTATAATGCAACAGCACACGTGCTTCGTCACGGACGTCGTCAAAAAAGTACTTTCAAACAAATCCAACTCCTTATTCAAAATGATTTACCAAGTTTTGAGAATTAACCATTTTTATTTTAAAAACGAAGGAATTATATTTTTTTTTTCTTTTTAATTTCAGGTGGACGTGGACGAGTGCGAGGACATAGCCACAGAGTACAACATCAACGCGATGCCCACCTTCGTGTTCGTCAAGGCCTCCAAGAAGATCGAGGAGTTTTCCGGGGCCAACGTGGACAAACTGAAAAACACCATTCTCAAGCTAAAGTAAAATGCATATAAATAAACCATACAAGCGGTATGTACGCTATACTACGGTCGATAAACTGTTTTCTATTTGACAAAACAAGATTTGTTTTTTATCTGTGACATTAATTTAAAAAAAAAATTGTATTATTAAAATTATTCACGGACTCGTATGGACCACTCCATCAATCTGAAATGCCATTCAGATTTATGTTTATTTCCACATCCTCTAGTTATCCATATAAGTACCTTTAAATCAAGAGTTAATGGATATCTCCATATAAGATGGAATCATCACTAACCATTAAGTGTGCTTCCAGCCAAGTGCTAGTTGGAAACATTTGGATTTTCTATCTTATCCATTTCCATATAGGCCTAAAGTTTATGATAGAAATTGTGTATCCTAATATCCTATTTTACACACCATTTACTAACTGAGGCACAATTTGACAGTTTTAAGTAGGACTGTCAAATTTTCTAAGGAATTGTCACTTCAGATGTCAAATAGAGAACAGTTTAATGACTGGGCACAACCGCAGGCGGATATCCGTGCATTGTGTGTTGAAACATGAATTTTGTTCTTTTTTTTTATGATAAGAAATAAGCATTTTTTATACCGTCTTTGTAATGTCAATGCAATTTTATGTTTATTCATTACATACAAACATAGACAAATTTTGTTTTGTCTCTTAACTATTTTGGTTCCTTGTACAATAAGTACAAGTAATGCAAAAATTTTAAATAATTATTAAATGATTTTTTTATGTTTTGACTGCATTTATACAAGTATTATATACAATTGCATTACTTAAATTAAAAAAAAAAATACTGACACTTGTTAATATGAAAAAGAAATATAATATAAGATAATCGTAATTCAGATTATTACATTAAATACGGCATAATAATTATTGGATCGAGATATTTTTGTAGCCGAAAAGTGTCTTATAATAATCTCGGACTAAAGGGAAAATATAGACGGAAAACGAGTACTCCACGCGTGGTTAAAAACTAAAACAAAATCTGCAAATTCACCATTCATAACGGCTTTATAATTGAGTTGCAGTGAGCCAAAAAGTTACCATTAGCTCATTTTGTATACATCAAAAAACATTTTGTATCATGCAAAAAATAGCATATTGGAAATGTAAGTTCCTTACAAGGAAACCTTGCAACGTTTTATTGCTATGACTGAAAGGTGCCGATCTATTGCAGTGTCACAAGACGTATCTAGTGTGACAGAGCTGGAGCTCGTTCCCTAAATTTATGACTTAATATGGTATGATGGAGTATTTAGAAATTGAAAATTCGTGGTTATAAGCATCACGTTGTCATCACAAAACAAATTGAGTCGTTATCATAACATGGCGTTCCGTCTATCTTATTGAACTTTAGTCTGTGGTGATAGTAACATAGTTTTTTTTATATATTTAGCACGTAGATAGACATTTTGCACAAGTTTTAGCGCGTACATACCTATTGTTCTTATACCCATTATGTATGTTAAAAAGTATTGTTACTGAAATAAAATGTCTTACTTAAATCGGAGCTCTTTTATTTTTATCTATTGAGTTAATGTGTGAAGGGGTGTCTGTTTGTCTTCCTATCGCGAAGTAATGGATTACTAACCGACGACCTTGAAATAATTACAGGATGAACATTAAAGTATCTCCTTTCTAACAAAAAAACAGAATGAGTGAAATCGGAGTGTGCGTGTGTGAATTAAAAGTTAATACAAATTTTGACTTTCATCCCCACTCCCAAGGGAACCGTGCTAAATTCCATGATAAAAATTATCCTATATGTTGAACCGGAGTATCAGCTACTCCTATGCCAAATTTCATTCAAATCCATTCAGTAGTTATGGCGTGATGCGCGACCAAGATACAGATACACAAAAAAAAACTGTGTTGGGCTAGTATGATAGTAAAGCATCCTCAAATTAAAATTTTCAAAATATATTTAATGTACAGAATTCGTCCTGTTACAGTTTTATTATATTATAGATTTGAAACCAGCAACCACGTGTCCAGTAGATTCCTAACAACTTCTTTCAACACATCTTGTGATGTGTGATTCAATCTGGACTTGTCCATTTTTAACTTAACACACCGATTTCTTACTTTTTAATCGAGAAGGAAAGACAACGTTGTCTAACTATTTTTTTTTTTTTTTTTTTTAAGCCATTTAATCCCAAATCTAATCTAGTTACAAATTTCAAAAGTAGTAGTAAAATAATATAACAAGTAATTGTAAGATTGAATGAAGTTACAAAAACAAATGAATTTAGACTATTTTAACCAATAATAGTTATTTCTTGTATGTATCTTTGGGTACCCATTTTCGGGTAAAGGCCTCCTCCATCGCACTCCAACGCACTCTATCTGTTGCGAGCCTAGTCCAAGTGGGACCTGCGATAGCTTCGATATCGTCTCTCCAACGAGCGTGCGGTCTGCCGCGCGGCCGGGTGCAATCACGCGGCCACCAGTGCAGCACTCGTTCGCTCCACCGACCGTCTCCAGAGCGCGCCACGTGACCTGCCCATCGCCATTTTAGTTTGCAGGCCAGTTCTGCTGCATCTATCAATTTTGTTTTATTTCTAATGTCGATGTTCCTTTGGCGGTCGCTTAGTCTTAGGCCCAACATGCTGCGCTCTGTCGCTCGTTGGAATTTTTGTAACTTATCGATACTCCGCTTCGTCAGAGTCCACGATTGACACCCATACAAAAGTGTAGGAAAGATGGTGTTTTCAATGGCCTTCTTTTTCAGAGATAGGGGCATCTTTGATTTGAAAATGTGTTTTAGTGACCAATATTTGGCCCACGCAATTTTTATTCTCCTCTCCACTTCCTTGGTTGTGTGATCTTCGAAGGATATTCTTTGGCCGAGGTATGTGAATTCATTTACGTAGGCGATAGGTTGGAGATTGATTGTAGTTGGTATCTCTAGATTGTTTGTCATTATACAGGTTTTCAGGGCATTCATTTCTAATCCATATTTTCGACTTTCCCCGTTTAGAGTGTCCATCATATAGTAGAGATCCTCATATTTTGCACTTAATAGCACTATGTCGTCCGCAAATCTTAAGTGATTGAGGAGCTCCCCGTTTATATTTACTCCCAGATTTTCCCAGCTTAGTTTGGAGAATATAAGCTCTAGTAGGGCCGTAAATAAGTTTGGTGAGATTGGGTCTCCCTGTCTCACGCCTCTATTTATCGCAAACGAGGGTCCAATCCGTTCCAATCTTATTGAGGCTCTACTGTTTTTGTATATAGCTTGTAACAGATCAATATATTTTGTCTCGATTCCTTGCTGCCTTAGAGCTTTCCATAGCGCCTCATGGGAGATAGAGTCAAATGCCCTTGCATAATCAATGAACGCTATGTAGAGTGGCATCTTATATTCCTTGTGTCGCTCCATTATTTGGGACAGCGTAAATATATGATCAGTCGTGCCATATTTTGGTCTAAATCCTGCCTGTTCTCTTGGCTGATGGAAGCTTAAAATAGGTCTCAGTCGTCTTAGGATGATACTTGTAAACAGTTTATAGATGCTTTGAAGTAGGCTTATTGGTCTATAATTTCCAACCTCTGTGGGGTCACCTTTCTTGTATAATAGTGTAATTATAGCGTTTTCCCAGTCCTCGGGTATGCAACACGAGTTTAGTATTTCGTTGAATATTGATGTGATTACGGGTGTTATAGGTTCAATTAATGCTTTTAAGATATCGTTTGTGATTCTATCAGAGCCTGGGCTTTTTGACGACTTTAAAGAGGCAATGCTGGCTCTTATTTCGCATTGTAGGAAAGGTGGGACGTGCATATTATCTGTAATTCCGTTATCTTTTTCCGGAGAGCTTGCTCTATCTTGTATGCTGTATACGTTTTTATAGAAATTTGTTGCAATCTCTACAATATTATTTCTGTTTGTAACCTGTTTGCAGTCCTTGCTCTTTAATGAAGGTATCCACTCTTTGCATGTATTTAACCGCTTCGCAGCACGTTTTACAGAGCTTTTTTGTAGTAACTCCTGTTCAATTATTTTGTACTTGTAGTTAATTTTATTTTTGTTTATACTTTTCCTTATTTTAGTATATAGTATTGACAAACGTTTTCGTTCTTCCCTTGATTTATTCTTTTTTAGTTTCAGGTATTCTCTCTCATTTATTAATTCATTAACACTTGTTGTAAAAATAAATTGATTTTCGGAGTTGTTCTTCATTTTAGGTATATTTTCAGTACATTTTGTGATCTGTTTTATTAGGTCCTTATATTTTTGGTTGGTGCTTTTGTTCTTGGCAGTGTAGTCTTTTCTTATCTCTTCGAAACTTTTAATAATATTTATTCTTTTTGTTGGCGTCAAAGTAGAAACATTTCGACCAAATAACTTTCTGCTTTTTCTAACGTTTGTTGAAATATTATAAGTCACTCTAAGTAGTCTATGGTCTGTAGAATACGTTGTTCCTATAACCTGGACATTCAATACAGATTTTAAGTTTTTTGTCAATATAAAATCTATTTCATTTCGCGTTTTTCCGTCGGGAGATAGCCAAGTCCAGCGTTTTTTAGCCTTCTTCTTAAAAAATGTGTTTGTTATATAGAGCTGATTTTGTAGACAGTATTCCACAAGAATTTCGCCCCTGTCATTCCTTGTGCCATATCCCCACCTACCCATTACTCTTCCATCTTCTAGAGTTTGTTTTCCAACCTTAGCATTAAAATCTCCTAAGATAAGTGTATGTGTAGGTGTTCCTTCAAGGCTAGAACTAAGGTCAGTATAGAATTTCTGTAACTCTTCCTCTGAGGCTTTTTCGGTGGGTGCGTATGCTTGAATGCAGGTTAATTTTACATTTTCTACCGATAGATCTAGTCGTACTACTCTATCAGATATAGCAGTAAAATCCATTATTTGGTGTTTCAAAGTTTTTCGAATCATGAATCCAACTCCATTAAAACCAGCTCTTTCCCCTTTATACATGAGTATATACTCGCTGTATTCTAGTATTTTCATGTTTTCCTTTTTAATTTCCGATAATCCCAAAATATCCCACTTGATGTTTTGAAGAGATTTTTCGAGTTCATTTAGTCTTCCTTCCGATACAAGGGACCTTATATTGTATGTTGCAATGTAGAGTAATTTACTGATGGAGGGTTTTGGTCTGAGACTTCCCCGGCGACCACCCGTACGGGAAGCTATATAATTATAATTTCCATATATATTTAACTTAGAGCATTCGAGAGGGGCCTTTTCCTTATACTATGCATTAACTATAGATTTACTTTGCAAATAGCTTGTAATATTACTTTTGGTTTTCTTTGTGGAAGGTTTGAGTGCGTTAAGTGTAGTTGTACCAGCAAAGTAATCCTGTAATGGGGATTGTGACAGATTTCTCTTATAAGTTGGTTTCGAGTTTAATTTTGATTTTGGGGTTCTATTGTTGAGTATAATTATTTTGTTATATTTTATAATGGCGAATTTCCCTTCGCCTCTCAGTTTTTGTAGCTGCTCATTCAATATTTTCCTTTCATTTAATATTTTTTTCGGATAATCCTCTTGTATGTAGTAGGGTGTTTCTTTTAAGGTTTTTTTACTCTTTATTATTTGTATTTTTTTATTTATAGTGGTTAATGATAAGATTAAGGGTCTAGTCTTTGAACTTTTTCTGCCCAATCTATAGAGGCAGTCTATTTCAGAAGGAATTAATTTAACTGACATGATATCATTAATTATAGTCAGGATTTCCTTTTCTAAGTCTTCGTAGCTGTTCTCCTTCTCTTCAACCCCAAAAATCACAATATTTCTTTTCCTTACATGTCTTTCGATCTCATCTATTCGTTTTTCTTGCTCTTCCACTTTATCACTTAATTCAATGTGTTTAGATTCAATTTCCAAGAATTTTTTGTTTATGTTGTTATTTATAGATTCCGTTATACTTTTTTCCATATTATCTAGCTTTTGTTTCTGTAATTTCATCTCCATTTGTATATTTCTTAATATTTCCGTAATCTCATTCATTTTCTAAGATTTAATATCTTGTTTATTGCACTAGGAAAGTTTAGGCAATATATTAGAAGGCGATCTCTAACTATACAAACTTATATATAAAATTCTCGTGTCACAATGTTTGTTCCCATACTCTCCGAAACGGCTCGACCGATTCTCATGAAATTTTTTATGCATGTTCAGTAAGTCTGAGAATCGGCTACTATCTATTTTTCAAATCCGAGTGATAAGGGGTGTCCACCACAAAAATATTTTTTTATTTTATTTTTGTATAATGCGGCATTGAAAAATATATACAACCTTAAATTTTCACCATTCTATCGCCAACCCCTATTTTTATTAATTTTTTAATTTAATTTAATCATTTGTCATCCCGCTCGATAATTGAACAATTATCGTCTTTATTGTGAACGATTTTCACTCTAATTCGACAAAAATTTCCCTGTGCTTATTGTAAAGCTAAAATTATTGAACATAAACAATATTTATGTTATTTTTATATTCCCTCATCGTTCACAGCGCTCCATACCTCTTTCACTCATTTACCACATCCTTACACACAATAAGTCAGTTATTTTTTTTCTACATTAGAAATTCCCTAGAAATAATTTATATGGCAAAACAACGTTTGCCGGGTCAGCTAGTATATGTATATTTTACTAATGTTTATTTTTTTGTTACTTCTTTAATGTCATCAAAACCAGCGAGATACAAACCTAATAATTATAGTATAGGGTAGGGGTATTATGTGGTTAAAGAAAAAAAAAACAAGGTTACACAAATAAAACTTTATTAGGATTAATCACTAACATAATATGTATTAAAAAATTTATTGCTAACAAACAATAGTCCGGTGTAAAATGTGACGTTTTTTACGTTTCCATATATATACAATTATTACAAATAATTACAAAGGGTATCCTAAGTACCGAGTTTTATTATTTACGCAAATAACATTTCCTTACGACAGTTGGTTTAATTTGGTTGATACTGCGGAGAACCGTCAGTATATTTTTAATTAAAACAAACACTATTTCTGACTATTGATTTTACTCGAGATTTGTTGTATATTTGTAATTAAATTATTTACTTATAATTAACAAGTACCTACAAACTTTCACTTCAACAACTATCTCACTTAATATTAAATATTACATACTATAGGGATCCAATGTCTATTATAAACACAAACTAATAAACCATTCAGTGAAAAGTAGTTTCAACGAGAGATTAATGCTCATACAGGTAAAGTATTGCAAAATATTGATTGATGGGAATAGCAACCGTTTATTTTCTTGTTGGATTCCTCACAATGTAATCTACCATCAAAAAAAATTGGTAGAGTGACTGCGAGGAGTCAGACTTGACATTTCAAAAGAGCCTAAAAATAGGCCTTCTTGGATTATATAATAATATGTAATGGAAGAAGTCGCTATGTAAAGCGATAAGGCCAAGATATTATATTTATTTATCAATAATAAATAAATATAATTACTCCAGTGACTGCGGGAAGTCAGATTTGACATTTCAAAAGAGACTAAAATAGGCCTTCTTGGATTATATAATAATATGTAATGGAAGAAGTTGCTATGTAAAGCGATAAGGCCAAGATATTATATTTATTTATCAATAATAAATAAATATAATTACTCCAGTGACTGTGAGGAGTCAGATTTGACATTTCAAAAGAGCCTAAAATAGGCCTTCTTGGATTATATAATAGTATGTAATGGAAGAAGTTGCTATGTAAAGCGATAAGACCAAGATATTATATTATAATTATTACATTTATTTATTTATCAATAATAAATAAGTATAATTACTCCATTTTACCTTACTTGTCTTATAAAGTATGTGGTTTATTTCTCAGAAACACTTTCTTTGATTTACTTTCATAAAAGTAAATGAAACAAAAATATTTTTTCTTTGTTACAATGCATGTTTACTTTACAATGAAAAAGTAAAGAAAATAATGTCTAAATTAAAAAATAAGTAAAGAATAAATGGAGTGTACAGAATAAAGTTGTTGTTAGTAAAGTTTAGTTTGATCGCTATGTAGCGATATGGCCAACATTCTATCTAATTTATCTATGTATTAGTATTTGCCCTATCTTCTTTTTGGTGAAGTTAAAGTGTATTCATAGATTCAACTATAACGAATTATTACTTTATTTGTAGAAGGCAACAATTGAACACAAACAATACGGCATATCTGAAAAAAGGAAACAAACAATCAGATTAATATAGGTAATTTTGATGCAAGATAGCTCTTATATAAATTTAAGTGGCATGTGAGATGGTGATAACAAAAAGAAAATTTATTGGCTAATAAAATACCGGGCCGTGGCTTGTCGGTAACTAGCGACGGCCAGAGCCCCCACCAGACTCGAGCCGGGAATCGAACCCAGGACCTCCAAATTTATAATGCGTCAGCGCACGCACTGCGCCATCGAGGTAAAACTGGCTTTAACCAAACGAGGGTTTAAGCATTGCAGATAATCAATGCTAGTATTTTAACTTTGGGCTGATACTGAAATTTTTAACCATATTTGGACCAACCTGGTTATTGACCCCACCTAAGGCCTATTAAATGTAATATTTCTTTTTTTTTTGACCATAACATTCAACTAAACAAATAATGTGCAAAATACAAACATAAACTTTAGTAGGTACTTATTAAAATTACATCATTAAAAATTCATCAAATCTATTATTCAAAGTCAAATTATTATTAAGTGATAGTGAATGAAATTAACAGCAACAAAATAAATTAGAAGGTATATATGTTTTTTTTTTTTAACAGGTTTTAATTGTAATATACATATATTGTATATTCGTTTATTCCCTTGTAATCAAATTTAGGTTGGGTTAGGTAAGGTACTCACGTGTTAGATCTAATCCCGTCGTTTCTTAGCGTGTGGCTCGTGGTGGTCCCGCTTCCGTGAGGACTTGTCAGCGCGCTTGGCCTCGCTCAAGAACCGATCCAGACCGAAAGGATCGAAATCAGCCTCGGGTTGGGTGTTCCGCGACTGTAAAAACATTGCGGGTGTTTATCACACTGTACATTGCAATATGCGCCTTCAAACAAATTGAATAAATTCCAATTTACTGTGACATTTTACCATAATTGATTTTAATTTTTATAAAACATATCACAATTTTTTTTTTAAATGTATGCACTTATAAATATCAGGAACTTTTTTGTTATTTTTTTTTTATCCACTACAAGTAAGTGATGATGCAGTCTAAAATGGTAGCTGGCTAACTTGTTAATGGTATGGTAGAACCATACTCCTAATCGGTTTCTACAGGACACGTGCCGGAACGCTAGATCGCCTTTGTCGGTAGAGTGGTAGCTTGCCTCGAGCCGGGAATCGAAGCCAGGACCTCCAACTTTGTAATGCGATAGCTAATGCATTGCGTCACGGAGGCCGTCCAACTTTGGCTGTTTTAAGGAACTGTTAATATCCAATTTGATAATATGGAGATACTCTCTAACTATAACGGATAACTATCTCTATCAAGTCAATTTGATTCATTTTACTTCAGCCCAGTGCACAATTGCAAAAGGCTATCAAAGGAGACGGTCAAGGACTCACCGGCTCCTCTCTGGGAGCGTCCTTCTCGAAGTTAACAGGTCCTGAACGAGTATTATTACTGCTCGTGCCGGCAAAACCTTTGTCTGCCACGAAACTGAAAGTACCAATTAGAATAATCAGCTAAATTAACTATTGAGTTTTTACTATTGAATTTTAACTTAAATAAGGATCAATGTAAAAAAAAAATACTTTATTATTTAAGTTGGTTAATACATTTGCAAACGTACAATATAATACTTGAATATATATGTCTAATAGGATCTTTTTTTTACATACAGTACAAGTTAGCCCTTGACGGCATCTCACCTGATGGTAAGTGATGATGCAGTCTAGGATGGTAGCGGGCTAAACTGTTAGGAGTATGGTAAACCCATACAATTGGATTCTACGCCACATCGTGTCAGAACGCTAAATCGCATGGCGACATGTGTTTTTCGGTAACTAACCACCAGACCAGATTCGAGCCGGGAATCTAACCCAGGACCTCAAACTTTATAACGCGACAACGTAGTGCTGTGGCACGGAGGTCGTCAAGATCTGACGGATTAATCCATCCACCTGTTAATAAAAGTTTTAATGTAAGCGTGTGTGAGCGTTAACTGGGTTGATTGACCTCTCATGTTCTATCGAGACCGCAGACTTCGTTCTTATAACGATTCTTTGTTCATATGAAAGAAAACCAATTCGTTGGCATGTAACGTTGGTTTATAAAATACCGGGTGGGTTGTCCAACTGGCTGGGCATACACCGGTGACCAGCTCGTGTCACCACTCACCGTTTGGTGTTGGCGATGGCATCAAGGTCGCCGCCGTAGTTGTCCTTGTCCGCGTTCCTGGTGGGGCGGTAGATGTGGGCGCCCACCGTGTCCTGGTTCCGCCAGGGTTTGTCGTAAACGTTGTACGCCTCGTCGTCAGCGTAACCTGTACGTAGAATAGGCTGTTTAACCTCTCGATTTACGTTAAGTTTTTTTAATCATTTTAATATTAGCTATCCATAGCTGATTATAAATTAATATTGATTATGTAAAATGTTGATAAAAAAAATAACCCGGTTAAGTTTGATGTGTTCGTAGACCTGGACGCGATTGGAATCCTCTTAGCTTTAGTTTTAAGTTAGCGAATGTAGTTATCACCATCACGACACAAATAGAAATAATGGAAAATGTGTTATATATGAACGATTCATAGATGCCTGTGGATGTATTTACATGATTAAACCCTATTTTGATTCATTTAATACATTGTTTTTTGTACCTTGTGTCAATAAAGGTTTTATCATCAGCTCATCATCATCATCAGCCAACATTAATTCACTGCTGGACATAGGCCTCTTTGAAGCAGCACCAACTCATCCTGTCTCTGGCCTTTCGGATCCAGTCCACCTGGCTGGAGGATGGCCCACACAACGTTTGCCGAGACGTGGTATCCCTCGAGGACCTATCAGCTCTTTTATGTGGGCTATTTTGAGTGTAGATTTTGGACTCACCACTATCCATTCCTCTGCTATTATTAAACAGTCTCTGGTCGAACATTCCCTCGCCGCCTTGCGTGGTCTTCGCGGGCAGACCCAAAGCAATCTGCTCCGATATATCACGCTCTCTGTCTTTCACGAGTTTGGATCTAAAAAATATTATTAGTATATTATATAAAAGATCACTGGTCATTTAGTCATCATCATCATCATGATCAACCCATTACCGGCTCACCACAGAGCACGGGTCTCCTCTCAATATAAGAAGGGTTCGGCCATAGTCCACCACGCTGGCCGTGCGCGGATTGGCAGACTTCACACACCTTTGAGAACATTATGGAGAACTCTCAGGCGTGCAGGTTTCCTCGCGATGTTTCCCTTCACCGTTGAAGCACGCACATAACTTCCAAAAGTTAGAGGTGCGTGTCCGGATTTGAACCGCCGACCTGAAGAGGCTGACGCCCTAACCACTAGGCTATCACCGCTTAAATATAAAAAAAAATCGCCTGGTAATCAGAGATCGCGGGTTGCCATAAGAAAGAAAAATCTGGAGTATTGGGTGTTGATCAGGGTCGTGAAAGACATGTTCGGGGTCTGGTAAGTGATTTCACCTTTTTTGTTATGCACTACAAGTTAGCCCTTGCCGGCTACTCAGCTGGTGGTAAGTGATGATGCAGTCTAGGATGGTAGCGGGCTAACCTGTTAGGGGTATGGTAAACCCACGCTCCTAATTGGTTTCTACGCGATTTCGTGCCGGAACGCTAAATCGCTTTGCGACACGTCTTTGACGGTAGGGTGGTAACTTGCCACGACCAGACTCGAGCCGGAAATCGAACCGAGGACCTCCAACTTTATAATGCGACATGGAGGTCGTCATAAAACTTGGGTTGAACTGTACCTCTTGTCAGGGGCGGCGCGGGCCAGGTTCCGGTCGCGCTGTCTCTCCCGGTGCCTGTCTGAACGCAGCTTCTCTCGCTCCGCGGCGGAGAGCTCCCCCTCCGGCACGAGGGGGGCGCCCTCTTCGATTGCACTCTCTTCATCGGGGTTGCGGATACCTGCAGACAGCAAAAATCACTATTAATATAGCTTGTAGAAAAATCATATTACGATATTAACGATTATACAGACGATAAAAAAGCTTGGGTGTGAATTTTTTTTTTTTTTTTCGGACTGTCTATTAGCTGTACAAACCCTATTGGTTGCCACAGCGTAACCGTGCTGTTTGGCGAGCTTTGGAAAGAAGCTCTGCCAGAAAAAATTTTGAGCCCTAGGGCTCGAAGAAACTAAGGGAACGACTGCCTAAGGGCGCCTCCTTTGAGGCCGAACCTCAGCTTAGCCGACGTTTGGGATAACGGGGGGGTCGGACGGTGAGTGGTCCGTACGTCTCCGAGGCCGAGGATGGAGTCCACGTCCGGATGACGTAAGATAGCGGGGACCTCGTCTTCGCCGGCGAAGCCGGTGTTTAGCGTATGATTGTGTGGTAGGTGGTACGAGTGTGTTGTCAGTAGTCATCTGATCGTCAGGGTCGTGAAGGATATGTTTAGGTTTCCTCTTTCGGAGAGGAGCGCTTAGGTCGGGGGAGTAAAAAGAAGCCGCAACTACGAGAGGGTTGGGGTGTCGGATTGAGGATGTCAATTGCTCTATCTCCATAGGTACTATAGTTTATTATTGATTGTGTGAGATGGTGATAACAAAAAAAAACCGGCTAATGTATTTGGTATGGGATAATAGGGTACTGTTAATCCATACTCCTAATTGGTTTCTACGCGACATCGTGCCGGAACGCAAAATTGCTTGACACCCCTTTGTCGGTAGGGTGGCACCTAGTCCCAGCCGAAGCCTCCAACCAGACTTACTACGTGACATCGGGGGTTTTTATTTACACACAAAATTAGGTTGTTTTGTAATTGTGACGTATGTAGGTTTTATATATTTTATATATCTCTTGTTTTGTAATGTCAGTTATGTCAGTCCGGTGGTTAATATAGTTTTACAATGAAGCCAACGTCTCTTATTAAGAAATCCCTAATCCTGGTATTCCCGCGGGACTAAACATCACAGTAATTATTATTGTTCAAGGAATAAACCTATCGTGAAATCCTTACGTGATAATTTACCATGTAAAAGGAATATAAAGATATCTCACCCGCGCGATGGTCCCTGGCGCGTTGAGCCAACATCCTCAGATGCTCTTCCTTCTTCTCCTTCTCCCTCTGCGCCAGTCTCCTCTCCAGCTGGGCCCTCGCTTCCACCGCCTCCCTGGCCTTCCTGTCCGCGATGTACAGAGCCTCGGCCAGTTTGGAGAAGTTCTCGTTTATGTGGACCTGCTGGAGGCCCCTGCCGTCCGCCGCTAGACGCTTGTCCAGAGGTATCGTGTAACCTGAAAACAATCATAGACTATTTCATACTCCTGGAATTGCTTCTTCTTTTTTCTTGCCCTTATCCCACATTATGGGTCGGCACAACACGTCTTCATCTTCCACTCACTTCTATCAGCCGTCACCTCTCTACACACGCCTTTTACCCGCATATCCTCTTTTACACAATCCATCCATCTCTTCTTTGGTCTTCCTCTACTCCTTTGTCCTTCCACATTCATATGTAACAATCTTTTGGTGACATCACTTTCTTTCCTTTTTTTTATACACCACAAGTTAGCCCTTGACGGCATCCCACCTGGTGGTAAGTGATGATGCAGTCTAAGATGGTAGCGGACTAGCCTGTTACGGTATGGTAAACCCATACTCCTGATTGGTTTCTACACGACATCGTGCCGGAACGCTAAATCGCTTGGCGTCACGTCTTTGTCGGTAGGGTGGTAACTAGCGACGGCCGAAGCCTCCCACCAGACCAGACTCGAGCCGGGAATCGAACCCAGGACCTCCAACTTTAAAATACAACAGCACTGCGCCACGAGGTCGTCAAAGGTCCTCCGCATTATATGACCATACCATGCTAGCCTGTTACTCCTCATCTTTTCTGTCACTGGCGCTACTTTTAGACTTCCCCTTATATATTCATTTCTTATCTTACTAGACCTAGTAGAATTGCTGTGAAGTTATTTTATAACAGCACTGATTTTGAAGAAAATTTTTTTCAAAGAAAATCACGTTTTCGGGTGCAATGAAAAACACGTTTTTGGCGAGAGTTTTGAAAGAAAAAGGTATTCTCGAGCAACAACTGGTTCCAGACGTATCTTTTAAAAGATGCTACACCTATGCATCTATGTAAGTCAAATTTAAAATTAAATTCAAATTCATCATCATCATGATCAACCCATTACCGGCTCACTACAGAGCACGGGTCTCCTCTCAATATGAGAAGGGTTTGGCCATAGTCCACCACGCTGGCCATGTGCGGATTGGTAGACTTCACACGCCTTTGAGAACATTATGGAGAACTCTGAGGCGTGCAGGTTTCCTCACGATGTTTTCCTTCACCGTTGAAGCAAGTGATATTTTTATTTTTTCAAAATTCAAATTCAAATAATGTTTATTCAAATAGTCCTTTAAAAGGCACTTTTGACGCGTCAATAATTTACGTACTAGTGATTTGATGGTGATGGTGATAACTACATTTTTAAACATAAAACTAAAGCTATAAAGGTTCCAAACGCGCCTGGTCTAAGAAGAAACCCACCCACAACAAACTTAGCCGGGTTTTCTATTTTTTTGTTATCACCTTCTCACATAAGCCTGAGTGTTACCTTTGGCGTTCTTCCAGTGGGACACGCAGGGTGGAACTTTCCAATCCCTCTGCTGCTTCACGGACACGCGGCGCGGGGGCGAGTGCAGAACGGGCGCGGGGGGCGAGGGCGCAGCGCGGGGGATCTTCCGGTTGATTTGGAAACGCGGTGGCTCCAGCGGGTCCGATTGCGCCTCAACCATACTTGAGTTGCATGAAAAAAAAAGTTAATTGCTTATAAAGTCCTACTATAGTGTAAAGGATTACGTAAATGATAAACAAGCATGGGTGTGAAATATTGCTCTAATAAGATAGCTCTTAATATAATTTTAAGTGGCATGTGAGGTGGTGATAACAAAAAGAAAAATTACCTGGCTACAACTACAAGTTTGTTGGGCTTCTTAGACCGGGGCGCGTTTGGAACCCTCATAGCTTTAGTTTTAAGTTTACGAATGTAGTTATGACCATCAAATCACTACTTTGTAAATTATTGACGCGTCAAAAGCGCCTTTTAAAGGACTATTTGAATAAAGATTATTTGAATTTATAAACGGCATAGCTTATTAACTACCCTTCATGTTATATATACTTTCATATTAGGCTACTCTAGCAAATTAGGTTTTTGTCCTGTTAAGCTAGATTAAGAGGAGATAAATAAAAAAATAAATCTTGTTCTTAAAATTAGTGGCCTTTTGGCTTGATAACTCTTTTAATAAACATGTTAAGGTCAATACTGAATAAAGCAAGAGTCATTTTGGACTGGTTGGGTTGCGGTCGTGTGCGCGGGTGTACCCGTGATCCAGCCACCAGGCGACGCGTAGGAACATCGCTGGGTGACTGGTTGGGTTGCGGTCGTGTGCGCGGGTGTACCCGTGACCCAGCCACCAGGCTACGCGTAGGAACATCGCTGGGTTTTAGTGGGTATTCTGGTCGTCAGTCTGGCCGCCGGCGAGTCCTACATACCCCGTCGGAAGCGACGCAGTCTAGTCTGCGCCGCTTCCGGAGGGGATGCGTAAACGCATTTCCCAGCGGGAGAAAAAAAAAAAAAAAAAAAAGAGTCATTTTGGAAGGATAATTTTACCATATTGGTTGTTGTATATGGCCGTTATTGGTGGTTTCAGTTTAATTGGTTATTACATAGCTTTTATTTCTTTAAGGGAGAAGATGTTGTATATGGCCGTTATAACTGAATAAGGTCAAAAACAAAATTAAAAATAAAACTGTCACTATATGCAGCTCATCGTTTCATTACATTGGTTACCACCAATATGGTAAAATTATCCTTAATGGCATGAAAAAGAAGTTAAGAATTAATGGCACTTTACAAAGGCTATTAAATTCTTAACTTCTTTTATATTATAACTATATTTATATTATAAAACTAGTGACTTACCGAATAACCCTCTGCTTGGCACCAGAGTTAAAGGCGCCACCCTGCTGAGCTGGGGTATACCGGATGTATTGTGCCGGAGCCTGCAAGTGCAGTGCACTATCAGAGCGACAAATAGTAACATATTCACTACCTCACTGGAGGACCAGTGGGGTATAAATACAATATGATCCCAAATGGAAGCGGTGATAGCCCAGTGGTTAGGGCGTCAGCCTCCTAATCAGAGGTGAGCGGTTCGAATCCGGGCACGCACCTCTAACTTTTCGGAGCTATGTGCATTTTTTAAAAAACATTTAAAATATCACTTGCTTCAACGGTGAAGGAAAACATTGTGAAGAAACCTGCATGCCTGAGAGTTCTCCATAATGTTCTCAAAGGTGTGTGAAATCTGCCAATCCGCACATGGCCAGCGTGGTGGACTATGGACAAACCCTTCTCATATTGAGAGGAGACCCGTGCTCTGTAGTGGGCCGATAATGGGTTGATCATGATGATGATGATGATCCCAAATACTGTGCAATAAACTCTCATGTGAAAGAGGGATGAAGAGTCACACGTCTGACACACTGCAAAGCTAAGTGGACTAAGCGTATAAGATAAAAAAACTTTGATTCCCAAAAGGGATAGGATTTATCATGAAATGACTGACTAGCCACAAATTTACTATGATAAATGGTAGGCTCTATCAAAATACAAAAATCCAACTCACAGCTTTAGGGGCAGCCTTGACAGGCAAAGCGGCAGATATTTTGGCATTTGTGAGTTTCTCCAAAGCCTGTTTAGTCTTTTCCGTGATATCCTGTATGTCATCTTCGTTTGGCTTCTGTAGAGTGGCATCATCTTCTGCTAAGACTTCTGACGGCAGTAAGTCTGTTAGTTTTGAGTAGACTATCTGGGGAAAATAATAAATATGACATTATCACTGAATTTATAACTATCAATTATCATAAACACTTAAACGTAAATAAAAATAGTTGAGCATATTAATAAATAAAATATACATAATTGAAAATATCTTTTAGATTAAATAGTTATAAAATGCTAACTGCTATAATAATCTCCAAGACAAAGCTCATATGCTGTCGCATTATAAAGTTGGAGGTCCTCTGGGTTAGATACCCGGCTCGAGTTTGGTCTGATGGAAAGCTAGTTACCATCCTACCGACAAAAATGTGTCGCCAAGCGATTTAGCATTCCGGCATGATGTTGAGTATAAATCAATTAGGAGTATGGGTTGACCATACCCCCCTAACAGGTTAGCCCGCTGCAAACCATCTGGTGAGACTACAGTCAAGGCCTAACTTGTGGTGTATAAAAAAAAAGTTTTCTACTATAAATATTGTAACTCTTACTTCTTCTGCTGCTGCTTCTCTGTAGAAGCATATATACCTATTTATATCTTGGAGATGTCTATCAATAATTTCAAAGTTTTTATAAAACGAAAGCTTGTAGAAAAATCATATTACGATATTAAGGATTATATAAACGATAAAAAAGCTTGGGTGTGAATTGCTCTATCTCCACAGGTACTTTAATTTATTATTCAGTATGTGAGATAAGTGATAACGTCAAAAAAACCCAGCTAAGTTTGTTGTGGGCTTCTTCTTAGACCGGGGTGCGTTTGGAACCCTCATAGCTTTAGTTTTAAGTTTACGAATATAGTTATCACCATGAAATAACTACTATGTAAATTATTGACGCGTCAAAAGTATCTTTTAAAGGACTATTTGAATAAAGATTATTTTGAATTTGAATTTATACAGACATAGTATCTTTCTAAGATTTTCGGGTGCATAGATAGCCAATATATATATATTTTAAGTATAGAAAATTTGTGAGAGTGCTTTGGTATGATGGAGAGAACTATACGCATTTACTTTAAAGAAAAGCTACAAGTGTTCGACCAGACACCATAGTCTGTAGGCAAACCCACAATAAACATAAGAAAATATAATGATGATGAGCTGGTTTCCTCATCCTTACCTTGTCAGCACTGTGTCCTTGCCTGGCTATAGCAGAGTATTTTACTTTTCCAGACTCGTCCAACTGAACAGCTAGTGCATTCGATGTACTTTCCTTACCCCTTGCCCCCATCCCCAGGGGGTACTGAGCCACATGGATCTCTGGGAAGGCACCTCCATCTGTTGGGATGAATCATACATTGATCATATTGAAATTTTTATCTACAATAAAAAATATGTGACGCTATTGTTGAAAATTCTAAACTATTCAGGTCACAATCCTTAATTATTTTAAACCCTGCCCCAAGAAAATCTGCAGTACCAGAACAATTGGGCTGATGTGCTGCAGAATGAACTGATCCTTCATTACAGAAAAAAATAATCTCAGCAGTGGCATACTGTATTGGCTTTTTTTAACACTACAAGTTAGCCCTTGACTGCTATCTCAACTAATGGTAAGTGATGATGCAGTCTAGGATGATAGCGGGCTAACTTGTTAGGGGCATGGTAAACCCACACTCCTAATTGGTTTCTACGTGACAAAGTGCTGGTACGCTAAATCACTTTGCGACACGTCTTTGCCGGTAGGGTGGTAACTAGCCACGGCCGAAGCCTCCTAAAATGGCTGATTATCATCATGATTATATGAAAACAAATAATTATGGTTATATTTAATCAAATAAGGCATAAGGCTCTACAAGTGAGTCTTATTACAGCTCAAACCCAATTTTGAAAAAGAGAACCATATTTTCAGCTAACACGCCTGACGGGTTTGTCGATCACGATCAATGAAGCATATAAAGATTTTTATACCTGCATAATCTTCCTCGACCCTTGGAATCCATCCTTTTCTCTGACCGTAAGGTGGAACTGTTGTTTGGGATATAACTACTGCACTGCCAACAAGTTTTGACCTCTGTTCATCATCTCGATCCCATACCTGCTGAACGGGAGCTGGTAGTAAGCTGGAAAACGATGGAAATTCAACAAGGTGTTTACAGGTTATAAAACGATAGGTACTCTTTTAGATTTACAATGTTAATGATTGAAACATCAATGTGACGTCTTTTTCATGAAAAATTGAATTATTTTACGGTGAAAACAAATACTAGATAACCCAAAAAGCGCAGAAAATATTTTTAGTATATCATAAGGTAAGGATATCATTTTTCGTTGTTTGGCATTATTTGAGAGTTATACAACACTCATAATGATTACAAGAAACTATGATCATATTAGTTATATTTAATAAATATTAAATTTATAAATATAAACAGACAACACACCTCGACAACGACGCCATTTTGTTTGACAATTGTCATTAATTTTAATAACAGATAAACGCGATCGCGACGAATAGACAAAACGTTCTAGTGATCATATTCTCTTTGGAATATAGTATTCGTCCGAAAAGTGACGATACGATTTAATTTAGCTCTAAACGAAATAATATTCAGATGCCAATTAAAATTTTATACAAGTTAAACAACTCAATGCATAAACTAAATAACAAATTTGATAAAATAATTGTTTAACAATATGCTAATTAAATAATATACAATCTAAATGAAAAGTTGTTTGTAAAAAGAGGTGGAAAACTGACAGATTCGTATATAAATGAAGTACACAGCGAACGTCTCCCTTTATAACCTCAAAAATGCGCGAGAAGTATTACAGTGCTATGGAGACGTGAACTTATTTTATTCTAAAAACAGTGATTAAGTGATCTAATTGTGACTATGCCGTCCAAGAAAAGAAAGTATAATGCGCGGTTTCCAGCCGTAAGTGTTAATTGGCGGAAACCTCCGATATAAACAAGAAATTGTGCATTTGTTTTTGTGGATTCTACGCGTTTGGCGATTATGATGACATTGTTTGCTTTTAGGGGCGTATTAAGAAGATTATGCAGACCGACGAAGAAGTTGGGAAAGTAGCCCAGGCTGTACCAATCATAATCTATATCCTTTTTAATGTGGGCATAGTTAAAACTCTCGTCTAAATTAAACAAACAATACTCGAGTCAATAAGTACAATTGGTGCCATTATAATGAACACTCAAGGTATTTCTGTCTGTCCTTTGTATTTTTCCGTTACAACAACGCAGGTTATTATTGAAATACGTTACAGTTACTGAAAGGACGTGAATTTTGTATTCTATATTTGTTGTTGACATGTTTATTTTTATGAATAAAAGTTCTCACTGTGTACTAAATTTATACAGGTGTTTTCAATCGATTGGCTGTATAAATATAAGCTTTATGCCTTATAGATATGTTCATAAGGCTTTGTTTAACATGTCCATCAACTGTCGTTGTCTAGACCTGTGGATGTCATATGCTGGATAAAGGTCCCTTGTGCAAGTTCCCTCCAACTCTCAGATACGTGATTCACAGAAGTCTAATGCCTGATTTTCTGCTGTGTTTTCTGGTACTCTACCAATCGCCATTGCCCCCAAATAAACCTGCAATATCCAGTCCATTACTGCTTTAGTTTATCAAATTCACTGTTGTTTTTTTTTTTATATACACTACAACTTAGCCTTTGACAGGTACCTTACCAGGTGGTAAGTGATGATGCAGTCTAGGAAGGTAGCGGGCTAACATATTATACCTTTAGTATGATAAACCCACACTCCTAACTGGTTTCTACGCGACATCGTGCCGTAACGCTAAATCGCTTTGCGACACTTCTTTGTCAGTAGGGTGGTAACTAGCCACGGCCGAAGCCTCCCACCAGGCCAGACTCGAGCCGGTAATTGAACCCAGGACCTCCAACTTTATAATGCAACTACTTTTATGCACGGAGGTTGTCAAAATTGTATTAATTAGTTCTTCTAAAGATTATACTTATTATGTCACTTAGGGATTTTCTGAGCCTTGCTCTTTCTGTCTCACATGTTGATCTATAATCTAAACCATAGGGTTTTAAAAGTATTTCGCCCATCATAAACAGTCAGAAATAAATGGTGCAGCACTGGTTTTCTTTTAAATTGTTTAAATAGAACAAGTCTCTATTATCCTCCAAGGTTTTTCAGATGTAACAACACAACCAAACTAATATAAGATCAACATTATTGTCTGTTTGTTAATTGAAACAATAAAGCTTTAACCAGTGTCAGCTGGTACTTTAAAGTTTGCCTGGAAATACTCTCAGTTCTCCCTAAATGTTTCACAAACCACATCTTCTGAAACTTTGATTCTATGTCTTTTTGCTGGCTGAAGAAGATACTCAGTACCACACTTATATCTAGACTATTAATAAATTAGGCTAGGTTTTGTGTCAAAATATTCCATTCCATTCCAAATACTATTCAACAAGCAAGCAGTTTTATTTATCACACGGAGCTAAAGGTATATTCCTACTCATCATCATCATGATCAACCCATTGCCGACTCACTCACTACAGAGCATGGGTCTCCACTCAATATGAGAAGGGTTTTGGCCATAGTCCACCACGCTGGCCATGTGCGGATTGGCAGACTTCACATGCCTCTGAGAACATTATGGAGAACTCTCAGGTGTGCAGGTTTCCTCACGATGTTTTCCTTCACCAAATGATATTTTAATTTTTAAAAACGCAAATAACTCCGAAAAGTTAGAGGTGCGTGCCCGGATTCGAACCGCCGACCTCTGGTTAGGAGGCTGACGCCCTAACCACTAGGCTATCACCGCTTCGTATCATATTCCTACTGATGCCAATGAAATCTATCTTCATTATCTTATGGTATGAAATAAATCAATTGGGAGACAGCATTTTAATTATAAAGTTACTTGTATATCATAGCAAGTATATTAACTTAACTCAATGGTTTTATCACAACACCTCGCACGTTGGAGCTGTTTGTTGAGTCACTACTGAACAAAGCCTTGCAAGTGACGATGCAGAGGAACGCCAAGACCCTCAGCCCCTCGCACATTAAGCAGTGTATACTGGCAGAGTCACGGTTCGACTTCCTTAGAGATTTGGTGAGTTTAATTTAAGTCTGAATATCTTGTGCGAAAATTTCTACTTATGCAATCGCCTGAAAGTTAACTTCAATTGTATGGAACAGAAGGATCTTGCTCCTTCGATACCATATCATCCCACTCCACAATTTGAAACAAGACTATTAAAAGGCTATTAAGGCATATTAAAATGTTGTGAAGAAAAAACGTATTGGAAAATATAAAACATATTAAGATGAATAAAATGATAAATATATATACACATCATACTAATTTTATAAAGGCGAAAGTTTGTGTGTAAGTTTCGCGAGGGAAGAACAAAATCACTTTGGCTGAAATTTTGAATAGAGATTTATTATAACCAGGGTGGTTTGACACTTTTTGTCTACGGAAATGTTAGTGTAACTTTTGAGGCTAAATTTATTAATTATATTACGATTTGGTTATTATTTGTTGTATTATTCGTTTATATCAATATATTTATGTAAATATATATTTTTGCACCACCTTCCTCTTTCCGTATCTCTGTCTTTGCATCTTTGGTTGCCTGGAAGAGATCACTATGTAGCGATAATTAAGCCAGATTGTATAACTACTGTTATTGTGTTGTTTTCTGTTTTATTTTTATCCTTTCTTGTGGTGTAAAATAAAGGTATAATCATTCATTCATTCATTCATTCATTCATGGGCTACTTTTATCACAAAAAGCCCTCATGGTTCTGGGGGATTTATGAAATGCTGAATTACATGTCTGTAAGCTATAACTATGGCTTTAATTTGACATAACAAAGTTATTCCTAATTAGAATTATATGTCGGATAATAGCAGAAACAGGAATGGTTATGAATGAAAACTCGCAATTGGATTTTATAGTTATTTGCAATTTTTTTTGGATAGGAACTTTAAATCTTATTTGTTAAAAATGAGTTAGGTATATAAGTTGAATGAGTGTGTATATTTACAAGAACTATATATATACAATAATTTTCCAGGTGAAAAATATTCCTGATGTAACTGCAGCAGAAGAAAGGGAAATGATGAGTAGGGAGAGTTCACCAAATTCACTGAGGTAACTAACTCAATTCCTTAAACAATATTTCTAAGATATTCCTAAAAGCTAAAAATTTTAAACAATCCATTTTATTTAAGTACAACAAAATTGCAACAATATTAATAGATAATGTTGAAAATGGGCACAGATCTAACTTTTCGGAGTTATGTGCATTTAAAAAAAAACATTAAAATATCACTTGATTCAACGGTGAAGGAAACCTGCACGCCTGAGAGTTCTCCGTAATGTTCTCAAAGGCGTGTGAAGTCTGCCAATCCGCACATGGGTTGATGATGATGATGCTTATAAAGAAGAAATGAAGATTATGGTAACTTAATCTTTGGTGTGTCAATATTAACGAAATTGAAAGACCACGGTATGCCACTGTATGAAAATTTAACCTGTATTATGGTGGTAACGTGTTATTTATTTATTTAGTTACAGTTCCATTCTAATACCAAAACAGTTATAGTTGTAAAAATTTAATAGGCCCGTTTGGACACATGTCAGAAATGACATAAAAAATCTACAGCATAACCTTGTTATGGACACACACAATATTATTTATTTCTAAAAAGTTATAACATCACGATTACATATCTTTTTTCAGTTAAAAATACATAATTATTGTAATAATTACTAAAGAAGGCAATTTTACTATTTATTTTGCCTAATAAACCATTTTATTTAAACATAACCATTTTTGGCCCATAATACTGGACATGGTTACAAGGTTACGTCGGTGGACTCTTTTTCTTTTTAATTACTAGGGATGTTACCAAAAAAATCGATATTTATCAGACAAAACGTATAATTGATTCAATGATTACTTGTAAAGGAATGTTGAATTCTAAATTAATAACCACATAGTGATTGTAATAAAACATATTATTCTTTTAATATAGTATAATTTTGTAAGGTTGTAAGCAAACAAAAGGCGGATTTAGTGGCATGGCTACTAAGACAAGTCATTGAAGCTGACATGAAAATATTGAAATCAGCTTTCAACATTTTCATGTCATTGATGAAACTGGTAAAAGAAAATAAATTAAAATGTATTTAGTTTCGCAGGTTTATTTTCTTTTACCAGATAATTAAATTGATGAATTGGCAGTTCAGCATGGACTCAAAGTTATAAGAATGCCGCCGAACCATTGTCAGTACAGTGCAATTGAGTTGATTTGGGCTCAAGTCAAAGGATGCCACGCCACAATACAAAGCCGCCGTTCTCCACAATTATAGTAGAATACTGGATAAAAGTGGTAGAAAGAACTCGAAAAATAATAAAAGAAGATTACGACAGAAACGTCTATATTGATTACATCCTTGAAAATGAAATGATTATATGTATTTACATGTGACGATTTTGGCTCATAATCCAAAGAAAATCAATAAAAACAAATTCTACCATTTCAAAATATCTGCAGTATTCAATTTAAAGTTAAATTTTCTAAACAAAATTTTAATCCCCTGTTCTTAACAATAAGTATATAATCAAATTAGAAATATTCAAACTTGAATCGATTTATCGTAAGTATCGAGTACTGAGTCGTTTGGTTACATAACTAGTTCCGTCACTATGACATATGTCCAAACGGGCCTATTACATTTTTACGACTATAACGTCATTATAATTAAAAACTCTTGTCAATTTAATCTTAGATAAAAGATCTTAGATATATATATATATTATAACCCGAGAGATCTTAACAGATTTGTGGAATTTAATATATTTTTTTGGGTTGTTTGTTTTTGATTGTATTGTAATTGTAATCCACGGGTGCGTACATGCGTGCGTGCGTGCGTGCGTGATTGCGTGCTTCCTTTCTATTTGTCTAAACATAGGTTATTTTTATTATTGAAATCATTTCAGGCATTCAGACTCCACCGCTTCAAAAAGGGTCAGGGAAGACTCGAACAGTTCGAGCAGCTCCGAAATTAAAGTACAAGCAACTACGACTGCCAAAGAAATCCTCAGGCGGGCTATATCCCTAGATGCAGACAAACCTAAGAACGAAACAATTACGTCAGAGGCGATAGGTAAATAATATAATCTTCATGTATAAAATTTATTATTTTTTTTTGTTGTTAATGGTAAGAGATAAGAACATCCCACTTCCTACTGATATTATAAACGCGAAAGTTTGTAAGTATGGATGGATGTATGTTACTCTTTCACGTAAAAACTACTGAATGGATTTTAATGAAACTTCACAATAATATAGCTTATACATCAGAATAACACATAGGCTACCATTTATCCCGATTCCTTAAGAAGTTCCTAAGGGAAAATTGAAAATTGTTTACGAGCTAAGCCGCGGGCAGACAGCTTTGTAATTTGGTATGCATGTCACCTATGCTATGGAAAAGGACATGCATTTTCTATACCGATCTCTAAATAGTTGCAGTGGGTAGATTAAAAAATTGTTAACGAGCGAAGCTTTTGACCCAATTCTGAAGTACGTGCCGACGTAGTCGCTAGTTTTCATATAATTTTAAGAATGTTTGTTTTGTTATAATTACAAAATAACAAAACAAACATTCTTAAAATTATATGAATACTAAAATAATATAAATAAAATAAATAATGAAAATGAAAAAAAAAAAACGATGATAATAGCCACAATAAACGAATGATAGACTATAATTATAATATCATTCCTTTATTTTGGCAACTATGCCCATAATTTAACATTTAGTATATTATATAACCCCGGCTAAGTTTGTTGTGAGCTTATTCTTAGACCGGGGTGCGTTTGGAACCCTCATAGCTTTAGTTTTAAGTTTACGAATATAGTTATCACCATGAAATAACTACTATGTAAATCATTGACGCGTCAAAAGTGCCTTTTTAAGGACTATTTGAATAAAGATTATTTTGAATTTGAATATATTGACCGATATGACACGCCCATATACAAACCGTTTTTAAAATTGCATGGATATCACGCAGAGGAAGTCGCGGGCAAAAGCTAGTTTTTAATAAATCTGTCACGTTTTAACACTAACATGGGCTGAACAGAGTCGATATCCGCTCCATAGATCTCAGTTTACAACCACCATGCTACTCCGACGTTGATTGGTGGTCGTAGGTAAACGTGAAACACTCCACCTTTCACCTTTTCCGGTGACAGCTGATAGTAATGACTTGAAATTTATAAAAGTTAGTTAACACTCGATCGATCGATACTCGGGCGATCTCAAATTCAAATAATCTTTATTCAAATAGTCCTTTAAAAGGTACTTTTGACGCGTCAATAATTTACATAGTAGTGATTTGATGGTGATAACTACATTCGTAAACTTAAAACTAAAGCTATGAATTCAACCTTCAAGCTCTTAACCTCGTAACCTTAGGATTAAAAAATCAAGAAAACAGATCGCGGGTGTGTAAAAATTATATAAAACTACGTAACTCACATCTGAGGGTAGCTGGAAGAGATCTCTTATAGAGATAAGCTTACTTTTTATACTTCTTTTGTAAGAGTTTGATATCAAATTTGGTACATAAATAATAAAAATAAATAAATTAACTATTTTTAAATATTAAGATAAGATAAGATACTCTTTATTGCACACAAACTTTAGAGAAACAACAATACAAAACATTTAACACATAAGTATGCAAAGGCGGTCTTATTGCTTCAGCAATCTCTTCCAGACAACCCTTGGGGAAAGAATTAATTTAAAAATGAGGGTAATGGCGCAATTTAAAACATACAATAAAATATCAATATATATATAAAAGCGGTGATAGTCCAGTGGTTAGGGCGTCGGCCTCCTAATCAGAGGTCGGCAGTTCGAATCCGGGCACGCACCTCTAACTTTTCGGAGTTACGTGCGTTTTTAAACAATTAAAATATCACTTGCTTCAACGGTGAAGGAAAACATCGTGAGGAAACCTGCACGCCTGAGAGTTCTCCATAATGTTCTCAAAGGCGTGTGAAGTCTGCCAATCCGCACATGGCCAGCGTGGTGGACTTTGGCCAAACCTTTCTCATATTGAGAGGAGACCCGTGCTCTGTAGTGAGCCGGTAATGGGTTGATCATGAAATATAATATATAAAAATATACTTTTATATATAAATAAATATATATCAGTACAGTATTATTTTATGTTTTTAAATAGATTTAACGAAGAAACAAGGGGAGAGGCCTATTATTACGGCTAACTTTTACCAAGAAACACAGTCCCTAGATGAAGTACAACATAAGAGTGTTATAACGCTAAACCCCACGTATGCAAGCCCGCAGCCTTCCACGTCTAACTATCCAGGTACGTCTACAAAGTCCCTAGGCCCAAATGCTTTGAAATATAACTACGACCTATTTACGTCCCTTGGCCCAAATGCTTTGAAAAACAACTACAACCTATTTTTAAAACTGTGTGTAAATAAATAGATACAAATTAATTAATATAGTCCGTTAATTAATATGACTGCAATCAGAGAGCAGCGCCATCTAGTTTTGGAGTCATGTACGACAGACAAGAGAGTGGCATCGCCCCCTCTCTTTACGCAACACTAAGTGGGTTATGCAGGTTCTTATAAGACTCACCGGCGCGGGACGGCGCATGGCATTCGGTCGGTTCGGATCGGTGGTCGAGTAGCGGTAGTGCATAGTCGTACTTGGTGGAGCGTATAGTCTGCTCCTTATAAATTACCATACTTATAATAATTGTAATTCTGTTCTACCAAGAGTATCTGGTCTCTTTGCCCGAAATTACCCACGTCTACCCAAATTACCGACGAAGACGCCCCCACCTCATAGTCATCCTGTAAATATATGTCGGCGCAAAGGAGTTATTTACTTTATTCAGCGGCGCCAAGAACCTCAAGAATTCAATAATTACCCACATTTGAACTCTTGAACTCACTAATTAATCATTTCTTTGCTAATCAGTGTATTAAGAAGGTAGCAATCAATTTTGTACAAGCATGCTTTGCTATAAATACCGGCGGTCGATGCCTTTCGTGCCATTCTCGCTCGAGACATCGGACCGTTCGGTCCTCTTAGTTATTGTCGCAATAAAAGTGTAATCCCTCAAGTTGTGGTTTTAATTACTATGAGCGAAAGTAAGGAAAAGCGTGACAATCAACTTTTCAAATAATGAATAGAAGCAGGCGTTATTTTGCGGAAGTCCATGATAAACAATAAACAGCAAGTGTAATTTGCTATATTCCGCCGACAACCGGGAGATTTGTATAATATACGATTCGACCCGACACCGGATCATCCTCAGGAGGTGTTGACTTCACAAGCGTGAAAAGTAAAAGGGAGAAACGTGCGTAGAGGTTCTAGTGGAAGATTTTGTGTGGTGTTATATTATACAAATCTCCCGGTTGTCGGCGGAATATAGCAACACTACACTTGTTGTTTATTGTTTATCATGGACTTCCGCAAAGTAACGCCTGTTTCTATTCATTATTTGAAAAGCGTGACTCTTACTAAAAACAAACTCTGACGCCCTTGATTCGTCATATACAATTACCTTTAAATGAATTTCAAATTTTTTGTAGTCTAGTAGCGTGCAACACAAGTTTATTTTTACGTCTGATGTTATGACAATTATATTGGGACGGCAGCAGAGGGTGCAAATTATACAAGATTATTATTAACTATTTTATTCTACCAAAATTATAAAAAAAAGGTCTTATTTTACTTTATTACTGTACTTTCTTATTCTAAGGCTTAAACCTACCTGTCCCACGGCGTCGCCCGAGCGATGCCTGCCGGATCGTATTAATATTCCTTGTAATGGACCTGTGTCAGCGGTATTTTGTCGTGGGAACAGGTGTTGCAGGCATACTTGTTAGTTCCGTCGACTATGCCTGCGTAACAAGACATATATGATTATGAAATATATTCTCTCTGTATATTTTTCTCCCTGTTTATTTTTATTCTGCTCTGTACGCAGGTTTCAAAAGGGTAATGAGTTACACAGAGCCTGTCAGTTATCCAGGGTACGCGGACAAAGGCAAAGACGCGACCCCAATACTCAATATAGACTTTACGAAAAACCTGGCGCTCCCCGAGATCAAAGTGCTGGACAACGCCCTGGCCATCGTAGGTGTGCCCAAAGAAGACAAGAAGCTGCACCGGCAGAACTCCAAGAAGTCTGATGCGAAGAAGCTCGAAGCTGTACCTAAAACGTTATTACCTCCCAGAGTCGATATAGACTTATTAAATTCAGGGAATCTGCAAATCGACGAGGACTACGATACCTGAATTGTGTTTTAAGTAACTTTACGTTTTTTTTTTTTGAATTATTCCGAAGTGAAACTTCTGTTGGCGCGAACGGGGTGTGGTGAATTAAAAAAAAAATAAAACAAATGAAAATGTTTTGGAAAGATAGTGCTAGTTAGACGAAAATGCGCGACCGATGTTCCGTGGCCGATTTTCTGACGCATTCTTAGATCTAGTGTTGTATATCTAGTGTTTAAGTGTTGAAACACACTATGCCGAAAATACGTTATTTTTGAATAACTACAATTTACTGGTATGACGTCATACAGAAATTAATTGTACAGAAATTCGTACCGGTATGCAGTCCCTGAGTCGATTGCGCGTGGCGACGCGTCGCCACACCGGACACACTACTGCTCTCAATCCGACACCCCAACCCTCTCGTAGTTGCGGCTTCTTTTTACTCCCCCGACCTAAGCGCTCCTCTCCCAAAGAGGAGACTTTAACATATCCTTCGTGACCCTGACGATCAGATGACTACTGACAACACACTCGTACCACCTACCACACAATCATACGCTACACACCGTCTTCGCCGGCGAAGACGAGGTCCCCGCTATCTTACGTCATCCGGACGTGGGCTCCATCCACGGCCTCGGAGACGTACGGACCACTCACCGTCCGACCCCCCCGTTATCCCAAACGTCGCCTAAGCCGAGGTTCGGCCTCAAAAGAGGCGCCTTAGGCAGTCGTTCCCATAGTTTCTTCGAGCCCTAGGGCTCAAAATTTTTTCTTGGCGAGCTTCTTTCCAAAGCCCGGTTACGCTGTGGCAACCAATAGGGTTTGTACAGCTAATAGACAGTCCGAAAAAAAAAAGCACTACTGCATATAGACTGTATATATATACCATCATATAACGTGGCGACGCGTCGCCACGCATGAAATCGGTTTTACGTGCGGCTAAAGATGTTTCACATCAATATTTTATATAACTGTTATTCAATCAAGTTTCTTTTTTAATCTATTTTTTTTTTCAACCAAGTTGTATAAAGGTTATATAACAGTTCAAACAAGTCGTACAACGGTGATAAAGACAGCCAGTTGTAATATGTCAGAACTGTTCCCTGTTTAGTTGCCATAGTGCGCACTACAAGTAATAGAAGGACACTATCTGTTAAAGATATATATAAATCGTTTTTCCTTAACAATTAAAGTTCTATAGCCTAGAGTAGTTGGCGGTCACCTCTAACTTTTCAGAGTTAGGTGCCGTTCCAAGCAATTAAAATATCACTTGCTTCAACGGTGAAGGAAAACATCGTGAGGAAACCTGCACGCCTGAGAGTTCTCCATTATGTTCTCAAAAGCGTCTTGGACTAAGGCCAAACCCTTCTCATATTGAGAGGAGGGTGTAGTGAGCCGGTAACACCACCAACGTCGACTAAGCAGACGTTCGGCCTCGCAGGAGACGTTCCCTTAGTTTCTTCGAGCCCTAGAGCTCAAAATTTCTTCTGGCAGAGCTTCTTTCCGAAGCTCGCCAAACAGCCCGGTTACGCTTTGGCAGTCAATAGGGTTAGCACAGCTAAAAGACAGTCCGAAAAAAAAAAGTGAGCCGGCAATGGGTTGATCATGATGATGATGGTAGTAGCATAGTAACTTATTAAAATATAATACTTCATTCACACTATATTCACTATAGGCATTATGTAGCTATAATAGTATATTGTTATATATTAAGTCTGTATAATAGTTCTAGAATATACTTCAAGCTTTACAATTGCTTTATTAGCTAAATTATATTAGTGTTATTGCGAACTATTCTTGTTGCATTATTGGTATAGCACGTATATAAAGCAATACAAGGGTGCTATAGCTAGTTCAGTACAGCTATATTTGTTATTGTTGATTATACAGCTCCATTATTACTGTAGTGCGCACCGAGAGCAATACATTTCCCCCCCGACCCCTCCGTTATCCATCCGACCCCCCCGTTATCCCAAACGTCGCCTAAGCCGAGGTTCGGCCTCAAAGGAGGCGCCCTTAGGCAGACGTTCCCTTAGTTTCTTCGATCCCTAGGGCTCAAAATTTCTTCTGGCAGAGCTTCTTTCCGAAGCTCGCCAAACAGCCCGGTTACGCTGTGGCAACCAATAGGGTTAGCACAGCTAATAGGCAGTCCGAAAAAATATATATATTTCGTCCGGTGGGAGGCTTCGACCGTGGCTAGCTACCACCCTACCGACAGTCGTGTCTGAATGGGTTAAAGATCTGTCGAATATGGGTTTAATGATACCCCTAACAGGTTGGTCTGATACCATTTAAGACTGCATCATCACTTACCCAGAGTGTGAAAGCCGTCTAACTTGTAGTGGATAAAAAAAAGTCTGTCGCATTTATTATACAGCTTAATAGCTTTATAAATATTAAAATCCACTGTCTATCGTCTACAACAAACTATTTAAGACTGTTATAGCCATTCTACAGCTGTCATAGCACCTTAACTCTATTAATTCATTACTCTTCGCGCCAATTGGTTTTTTATCGGACGACCGAAACATGAAACGCTGTGCACGCGAACCGAACCGAAGTCGAACTGATCAGAAACGCGCTTTCGTTCAAACGAGCTTTTTAAAACAAACCAAAGAAGTTTCACTTCCATCGCGAGATGCGGAACTTTTTTTTTAATGCCGTTAAGCTATGTTCGATAGCGTGTCGTTACATGGAATTTGTTATCCAAATAATGTATAATAGTCTCACTATACTCAGAAATTCGCTTAGACAGTGTTGACATCTCCACTAGTCTATGTTTTTTAATAATACAAATGTACTTATATAACAAATGATTTACGAACGTCTTCTGGATTCTGTTTTATATTCACTTTCAGAGAATAAAATCTCTGTTTTTTTATGGTATTATTATATCTCGGGCCTCGGTCATTCGCTTATATATATCTACTCTAGCACGAATTCGGCGTTTGGATTTTTGTTTTTAGTAAACCTAGGAACTATTCCAGTGTATGCCTGATGCTTTTGGGCCAAATTTTATCAAGACCTTCACCGGCTTGTTTTTTTAAAATGTAATTTAGCTTTTTTTTTCTGCTGGGAAATGCGTTTACGCATCTCCTCCGGAAGCGGCTCAGACAAGACTGCGTCGCTTCCGACGGGGTATGTGGGACTCGCCGGCGGCCAGGCTGGCGACCAGAATACCCACTGAAACCCAGCGATGCTCCTACGCGTCGCCTGGTGGCTGGGTCACGGAACACTTGTGCACACGACCGCAACCCAACCAGCATAACTATAGCTTAGCTTAGCTTCAATAATAAATATGTGCTGTGACATAAAATTCAACAGACGAATCTGAGTAAATTCCGTCATTTTGATTTTAAAGTACATTTGTATTATAATGTAAATGTCTATTTGGATAACACATCTCATGAATTTGTGTTGTTTACCAGTTTAGGTATATTGTGTGATAAGTTTTTAATAAATGAGTAATTAATTATTTTTTATTGTTTTTGTTTGTATGTATGTATATATGTATGTATGATTAATACTCTGTTTAAGTATTTATGTGTCGAGTGCGCAAAATCTGGCTGGGCTAATATTGGATTTGTTATTTGAATCTTAAACCCATTGATTTACTACCAGCCGTAGATAGAGCGCAGCATACAAAAACAAGGCGAGAATTTGTCACCAACTAACTATACATTCCTACATATCGGTATATCCATGTATTACAACCCGTCTAATACACTAGACATCTGGCCGTTATATTATCTATAGCGGCGCGTAGTGCTTTGTAATTCATTCGGATTATACGGCTCGAGTGTTAGAATCGGTGACTTTCGTCTAGCCTTGTCACACACTGGGGGAAAGGAGTGCACGCGTCGCTATTGGTGCACTACTTTTCCGTCCCATTTTTTTGACCGTTAATGATCGATTTACGGCTAGTGGTAAATCAATGCTTAAACCTTATAAACGTCCATAAACGTAATAAACATCGTTAGATTTAATTTTAGAAAATATTATAATAGACTAGATTAAATCTACTATTGAAATTAAAAATACAAAAATTGGCATCTCAGTGTAGAATGCCGACTTAGATAGATTCATTATTTCGGCTTTAGAACTGCCTGCGAACTATCTTAACTTTATTATAAGAGCTTCTTAAGCGTCCTCAAGACCAGACTTGGATGGGTTAACCAAATTGTATTTGGTGGCTTTTGGGTTGTTAACTAAGAAACCCCACTGCCAACACTGCAATGCCAGAACAATTCTGCCGACCTCCGTGGCACAATACTTGCGCTGTCGCTTTATAAAGTAGGAGGTCCTGGGTTCGATTCTCGACTCGAGGATAGTCTGGTGAATTATTTTAGACCAATATTAGCCGAACCAGACAGTAAAATCTAAAAACAATCCAATCACTCTCCAATAATTGCAAATGTGTTCTTGATGCGTTATATATTTTTAACTCTTCAAGTACAATTAGTGCTCTGGACCCCAATCTCATAAGGAATAATAAATTTTTGATAATAAATAACGACTTATACTTAAGGAATAATAAATAACGACTGGAGTGTAAACTGTGGTACCTTCAAACCAACAAATAGTTCCATCTATAGAATATATAGCGGTATTAAACCCAAACCAAAAGTTTATGCCCACAAAGAACGCTTGGATGATGTCTTTTTTTTTTATCCAGTACAAGTTAGCCCTTGACGGCCATCTCACGTGATGGTAAGTGATAATGCAGTCTAAGATGGTAGCGGGCTAACCTGTTAGGGGTATGGTAAACCCATACTCCTAATTGGTTTCTACACATCGTGCCGGAACGCTAAATCGCTTGGCAACACGTCTTTGTCAGTAGGGAGGTAACCTTTCCACCAGACCAGACTCGAGCCGGTAATCGAACCCAGTACCTCTAGCTTTATAATGCGACAGCGCACGCGCTGCGCCACGGAGGTCGTCGTTACCATCTAACAGACAATATTTCCTCGATATAGTCGAAAGGTGCTTTACTGTTCACAAAAACGCCAATAATTTCGTGCCGCTTAGGTTATGCAAACTTTACAGTAGACTTAATTGACAGCTCTGAAAATAATTATGTTAATAGCTGACAATATTGTGAAAAGATAACTAAATCATTAGGTACCTTAAGATTCGTCGACTTGGTTTACGTAAAGGTAAAACAATTGGCGCTAACTAGCTAAATTGTGTTTATAGAGTGTATTTTAAATGTTGTCCAGTTAAAGAGGTTATGTCTAATAAAGTCTGATTACGAAAATAAATTTCATTTGTAAATATTTGTTTTAATTTGTTTCTTTGTACCCCCACGTCGTTCTCCACATAATTTTCACGTGATGGACTTGTAGAATATTCCAGCCGATATAACTTGCATATTATTTTATAAACTGCATGTTAACCCTTGACAATCTCACCTGGTAGTGATGATGCAGTCTAAGATGGTAGCGGGCTAACCTGTTCGGGGTATGGTAAACCCATACTCCTAATAGGTTTCCAGGCGACATCGTGCTGGAACGCTTAATCGCTTGGCGACATGTCTTTGTCGGTAGGGTGGTAACTGGTAACTAGCCACAGCCAAAGACTTCCACCAGACCAGACTCGAGCCGGGAATCGAACCCAGAACCTAACACTTAATAATGCGACACCACGGAGGTCGTCAAACTCGGGTATAATTTAATTAAAATGAGTTATTATTAAAGAAGAAATTTGAAGGAAGCATGTTTATATACTGAAATATATATCGCATATTTCTGTGCATTTCAATACCAAAATTCTCAAATCTAGTTTGAGAACTTATTATTTTACTACTGTTAGCGTATCTAGTATAATATTGATCGAAGACATTGATAATAATATATAAAAATATTTGTTACCAATAATTTTTGTTGAGATGGATGTGTGGTGTGACAAGAAGGGATAAGATAAGAAATGAATACATAAGGGGAAGTCTAAGATGAGGAGTAACAGGCTAGCATGGTATAGTCATATAATGCGGAGGAAAGAAAGCGATGTGACCAAAAGAATGTTATATATGAACGTGGAAGGACAAAAGAGTAGAGGAAGACCAAAGAAGAGATGGATGGATTGTGTAAAAGAGGATATATGTATAAAAGGTGTGGGTAGTGAAGTGACGGCTGATAGAAGTGAATGGAAGAATACGTGTTGTGCCGACCCCACCTAATGTCGGATCTCTCTCTCTCTCTGCATCGTCATCCTCATTACTAAGGGTCGCGATCCTTAGCATGGATCACCTTCTTCCGTAAGATTTTTCTCCAGGTGGTTCTGTTTCCGGCATTATGTAGTGCGTGGCGTGGAATGATGTACCGAGTGCAGTGCTGATCTGATCGGACCAACGCATGGGGCAACGTCCTCTTGGCCTTCTTCCCTCCACCTTGCCCGTTACGAGCAGTTTTTCTAAATTCCCAGGGCTACGGCGGGCAATGTGTCCGAAGTATTCCAAGGTGCGCGCTCGAGTCATATAGTCGACAGCCTTGTCGTTATTTATAGCCCTTTCAGGATAGATGCGTTAGTCCTGAATGCAGTCCAGGGTATCTTTAACATCTTCCTCCAGCACCAGTAATGTAGGATAAGGGCAACAAAAAGAAGATACCAATAAATAAAACGAAAAAAATAATTCAATTTTCTTTATTCAGATATTTACATGTAATAATTATTTTTAAGTTATAAGTGAGATAATTTCGAGTAATTGCAATTATAATGTTAGTCAATAATTTAGATTTACATACAAATAATAATAATTGCGGGTACAAGGCCTAGATACAAGGAAGGGTAATAGATTTATAGCTAGTAGTATTCAATTCAGCAAATTACATTATAACATTATTGAGTATAGTGACAATTTTCATGCAACAAAATTTTTCATTTACTATTTTATTTTTGTACGCAAGACTTGACTTATGATTTTCGGACTTTGACATTAATGTGCGGATGGGCAGACTTCACACGCCTTTGAGAACATTATGAAGAACAACCCAGGCTTGCAGGTTTCCTCACGATGTTTTCCTTCACCGTTGAAGAAAGTGATATTTTAATTGTATAAAAAACGCACATAACACCGAAAAGTATGTGTAATAGAGTTTTTACTGTTACTATTATTTAAGAAGTAAGCACAAGGGAAACTGGGCCGGAAAGTGTGTGGAAACTAAGATTTTTGAGTGAGATTATGTATGTTTCACAAAGAATACTGGAGGTATGGTATTTTCTATGTATATGGTCCACGTTTACCCTGAATTGACCCAGCCCCGCTCTACATTTTACGTTCCAATTTTACATTTGCCAAAAGTTCGTTCAAAATCGCTATGGAAAGGGCTATGCTGGGCGTTTCTCTGAGGGATAGAATCCGTAACGAGGACATCCGTAGGAGAACAAAAGTAACCGACATAGCCCAACGGATCAGCATGCTGAAGTAGCAGTGGGCGGGTCATATCTGTCGCAGAACCGACGGCCGTTGGGGTAAACGTGTTCTGGAGTGGAGACCGCGTACCGGTAAGCGCAGCGTAGGACGACCACCTGCTCGCTGGACCGACGACTTGAGGATTTCTGGTGGCGGGTGGACGAGGAAGGCGGAGGACCGTGTGTGGTGGCGCGCTCTTGAAAAGGCCTATGTCCAGCAGTGGGCGTCTATAGGCTGATTGATTGAAAAGTTCGTATCCCTTTTAAGTAAAAAGTTCCTTAGTCAAGGTTTTGTGTACAAAAAAATTGATTTAATAATATTGTCATTATCGGTTCTTAATTAATGTTCATCGTGTACATATTACAATGTGCAATAAATCAATACAATATAATAATTTACTATGTGTAATTATTAGTTTTGCAAGCATATTAATTCAATAACTGTGGAATAATTTGACAAGCGTTTTGACACCTTTACAGTACAGTACGGATTTAAAAATGAAAACATTCAGTTTCACAAAAAAAAAATACTATGAATGAAATTTATGTGAATAAATATTGTTAAATACATAATCTGTTTTAACAATTTTGAAAAGGCCAGAATGCATATACCCTTATCTACTTATTAGATTATTAAAAAAAACTAATGTATTAATATGTATAAATCCGTACAAAACTGCAAATGCACTTTAGATTACAATAATATTTTTGTCGTATACGAAATTGCTACGAACCTTAATCTCTCGGTAATCATATTTAAAACATTTTCCTTCATTTACTTTCAAAACTTTTAATTATTTTGATAGTATAGAAATAAAGAAATAATATTGAAGGAAACATGTCAATACAAAAATTAGTCTCAGTATGAATGTTTTTGGATACTTTTTAGTGAGTAGCACAAAAAACAAGTTTTAAATTCGATATCGGCTCACTACAGAGCACGGGTCTCCTCTCAATATGAGAAGGGTTTGGCCATAGTCCACCACGCTGGCCATGTGCGGATTGGCAGACTTCGCACGCCTTCGAGAACATTATGGAGAACTCTCAGGCGTGCAGGTTTCCTCATAATGTTTTAGGTCACTATCTCATGTTTATCCTTCATTCTTTTGTTTTGGCCTTTATATTTTGATTGCGACCAGTTTTGCGACCAGCAATTTTTTTATTTTATTGGATCATTAATGATCCAATAAAATAAAAAAATTGGTAAAAAAAAATTAAAAGTTTTGAACAGCACGAATGAGCGCAATTTCGTATACAGCAAATAATAAATATTGCAAAGAGATTTATTTTGTGAATATTATTAATAATGGAAAGATGATACGAAATGGCGAAGGGCTTACACACACGAGATGACTTTTTCGCTGCAACAGTTTTGTTACGTCATCGAATCTAATTGGGCGGGTGGATGAAGCATCCCAACTGTCTCAAGAGCTTACCAAGGCTTAAATGATATGACAGAGCGGCAAATGTTGCAAAATATATATGTGTAATTATACAACCTTAAACTTATCCTTTTAAAGTTACACAACTCGGCAGAGGCCTGCTCAACGGCAATCACACATGATGGTAAGTGATGATGCAGTCTAAGATGGTATTATTTTTAAATTTTACGTTTTGTATTTTAGAGCGTAGGTATTATTACCATATTGTTAATGTAAATTGGGCCTAGTTGCCATAATAAAGAAATTAGCTGACGTCACGCTTTTGTTTACTTTCGCTCATAGTAATCGAAACCACAACTTGCGGGATTACAATTTTATTGCAACAATAACTGAGGTCCGAACGGGCCAACGTCTGGAGCGAGAATGCCTCCAGAGGCATCGACCGCCGGTATTTATATCAAAAATGTTTGTACAAAATTGATTGATACCCTCAAAATTGTGTTATTAGTGATTTAAAGAGTTCAAATGTGGGTAATTATAGAATTCTTGAGGTTCTTGGCGCCGCTGAATGAAGTTAATAACTCCTTAATTAACTCCGCGCCGACATATATTATTATTATTATAAAGCTTAGACAATAAGCTTTACATAGCGAATTTTGTACGCGTGATATATTAAACGGAAAGCGATGTCGGTAACAAAATTGTTGCATGGGAAAAATTTACCGTGTGTATAGGCGCCCTTATAGGCTATACTAGAATCGATAGTTTAGCTTCTTTTTTGATTTACCTTCGTATCATCTCCCGTGCGATTATAATACTAGGAGACACGTATACGGGTTATGCCACCAGAGCAGGTTACATAAAAGATGAATTGCCACAATCGGGTTATGAAAAAAAAAACAAAACCTGTGCTCAGGCACTGCTTTTATGCTTGCAATGAGTGCACGCCACCGGACACCTGATCTTATTGTTAAAAATCTTTATAGCGATTGATTTTTGTTTAAATTGTATCTATCACAACATACTCGGCATTACATACATATATGCGATGCGCTTGCGCATTTTTTTTATTAACAAGTATTTTGTTTTTTTTTTTTTTCATATTACAGCACACGCTTTAGGCTCTGGTAGCATAACCTGCGCACGTTCAAACACTTTCATTAAATACTATCCACAAATGTGTATATAAAATGTAAAGAACTTATACATCTATATAGATCTCGAACATTAGCAAAATCTACCTCTAATGTTGGCCGTACAATAACGCCCCCCCCCCTCCCCGAATCCCTCCCCTCCAACTCTGCGTACAACTTTTCAACTGTGACAGTTGCTTTATTGTACGGCCAATCAAACATTTTATTTTCTCATACGGAACTTACAAAATCTTTATTAACAAATATGATCCCTTAAATCTAGATAATACAAGTGTTTAACGAATTTTGGATTTCTTTACATTCTTATTAGGTTTCATTTATCGCCAATTGATAACCGTATTTGGTTTTTATATTTAAAAACAAAATATATATAGGCTATAATGGAGGTCACACTTTGGTATTTAGTATACCTAGTAATCTGTCGGGAGCGCTTTTATATCGGCAAAAACCTGTGACCTCCCACTGTCTGTTCACTTAGAAATTTCCAATCTTTTGTATGATAAGATAAGATTAAAGATTTATTAGGAACAAATAATACAAGCTTAAACACATGAAAAATTAGATCCTGCAGAAGTATAAACTGTGTTGCAGTAATCATTGCCCCCCAAGAAATAAAAACAGTGTTCCACAAAATAAAGTAAGAAAAACATATAATTTAATCAATAGTGAAGTCCCACTCAATATGCCGTTACATCCTGTTTTATGCCGTGCCGCGTTACTGAATGATATAGATGAAAGAGAAATGAAGTTTAGAATAACTTTGCTCTCCTTTATCTAACGATTATTCATTCATTATGTCATTTTAACAACAACAACAACCCAGTTTTGCCTTAAAATCACTTAAGTGTTAATTGGATGGATTTTGCGTGGTCGTATAAGGCAAGGGAGTCTCACATACATACACATATTTGGGATACGTAAACGCTTTTGCCAGCGTTAAAAAAACGCTTATATTACGAAAATACCTACTGATGTGTGTTCAACTAAATTCTTATATACAATAGTAGTACATGGTTACATCGGCGATTTATTGATTTTTCGTTATCGTATCACGAATTGGTGCAGTGACCTTGTGTTTATTCTGCAGTAATAGATTAAGACCATGCATCCAAATCAATTGAATCAAAAATAGCTTTATTGATACCTATTATAGGCATCTATGAATGTTTAATATATATATTTCGTTAATTAAATAAACGAAGGTTTATTTCAAACAGTTCTGAACCATTCGATGTACTGTTTTAACAATGTTAGTGATGGGAGTAACGACGAAAACAAACAATAATTTTAGCCGATCCAATCAATCCAAAGTAATTGTTTTTTTTTATTCGGAAATTTCTAAGCGGGCAGACCTTGCAATACATGAAAATTGAATATATAATATATTAATGTATAGGTACACAGTTTAATTAACAACGTTTTAAAAATCCCGAATATCTTTTCTCAATACATAATTATTACGATTAATTATTTAATAATTATTATTCACATTTTATTTATACGATTCAGTTCTTTCTGGTACGCGTTTTTTTTAATCGTCTCTTCTAAATAAATTTCAAGAACTTATTACACTAGTTACTACTCTCTTCGATATATTATACAGATCTTTGGATGCGCAAGTTTATATTTTAAGTATAAATTATAAATTAGTAGCCGTGTCCACACTCGTGCGGGAGTTCAAAGCGTTAAACATGTTAGATATGCCATTATGGTACCCACGAATTCGGGAATTAGTATTTCGTGTAGCTTCTAATGTAAGCTACACGAAATACTACGTGACGTAGAAAAGAACTAACATTATGACATTGAAATTATCACGCAGATGGTAGATTTTTTTCCTGCTTACTTGACACTTATCGTCACATTTTGAACAATTCACACAATATCTTTATAAATTGTAGTATATTTGTTATTCTGATGTATAAGTCAAATTCAAAATCAAAATAATCTTTATTGAAATAGTCCTTAAAAAGGCACTTTTGACGCGTCAATAATTTACATAGTAGTTACTTCATGGTGATAACTATATTCGTAAACTTAAAACTAAAGCTATGAGGGTTCCAAACGCGCCCCGGTCTAAGAAGAAGCCCACAACAAGTTAGCCGGGGATTAAGCTATATTATTGCACAGTTTCGTAACAATCCATTGAATAGTTTTTACGTGAAAGAGTAAGAAACATCCATCCATCCTCCATACTTACACACTTACGCGTTATAATATTAGTAGGATTATATACTTGTATTTGAGGAGAATAGCACAATAATTCAGTCAGAAAGCAGGACGTCTAAGACGAACGTGTAAGACAACACATTGACAAAAAAAAATTCATTTACAGAAAAATGTTAATATCGATTTCTATTCAGTTTCCAAATATATGTCACATGATGAATCCGAGGGAGAGGGTTGGTTTTCCTTTCGAAGACTATCTTTAGCCAATACTTTAACTTCAGCACGCAAATTCTGTTCATCGGATAATACATAAGACATTTTCGCAATAATTCTAGTCAATTATATTGCTTGAATGACATAAACAAATGAACAAATTTTCTCATGACAGATGTGGACCCGGCTACTCACTTAAATAAAAAAGAAGCTTTAGAAAAGCGTTATTACATTATTACACAAGTAAAAAAGTATATTTTTAATATCATATCATATAATAATAGTTTTAATACATTGTAAATCTAAACAAAAAAAAAATCTCATTTCACTTAAACTTATCAAAATAAGACACAATACATATTCTGTAGTCACATACCTACTTCATTATTATACGGTCACAAAATTATTACAAACAAACAAAAAAAAAAACGAAAAGACTAGATCGTTAAAAATAATTACCTATACGTATTTTTAGGGACGTCATTTTGACATTGTGTAATTTTTATGACGTCATTTGATATCTGAACATAGGTTTGAACACCTCTACGTTACGTCATAATAATAACACAAAATCCAACCACTACCAATTCCACACTACTTACGTTAAAAAGTCACAATCGCGATGAGATTTGTAAGAAAATAATACGCTTAAACAGTACAAAATGGTAAAGGTAATTCTAAATCAATTCACAATAATTATATGAACAAAATATTTATATTTGAATATTAAATGGGGTAACTTAGGGCCAACCCTGTTTACCACCAAAAGCGACTGTATGTCATGGCAAAGCTCGCTATCTTATGATAGTGAAAGTCTGCTATTGTCGGAGAATAATGACTTCTTGGCCCTGATCTCTTTAACATTCTTTACACTGTGCGACGTAAATTCCATTTTATTACCGGAACCCTACCAACGCTCGTTTTAAAAAAATAACAAAGATACGCCTGAAAATCATATCAAGCACTTGGCGTCTTCGGTGATTTGTCTAAGGCATTTGATTGTATTAAGCATGAAACGCTTATCAGAAAATGGAATTAAATTTGTAGCCCTAGGTTGAATGAGTTCCTATCTGAACGAAAGAAAAAACTTAGAAATTCGAAGTAGTTGACAGTCTTTAGGCATCCGTTGAAAAAACAGGAGTCCTTCGGGGGTATTTATAAGGGCCTCTTATGTTCCTCATCGTCATTTACGGTCTTACCTTATACTAGGTTAAAGTATGGAATAAAATAACTAAATTGCCCTCGATGCGAAGCAAATAATGTGTATTGAGTGCGTTTGCGTTTATCGAGAATTGTAGAATTTGTGACATAAAATCCGTTCCTTCCGAAAATTGTAACAGAGAATCAGGGCCGGTATCTTATGAGGTCGATATTATCCGAGAAAATGCGACACTTTCAAATATAAATACATGTTGTTATGGTCGAAGCTCTGATAGAAAAGAAGTTTATAAATAAATTCTAAATAGAATACCATTTGGTTATTATGAAATTAAAAAAGAAATCGTTAATAAGCTATATTAGTACGGTCTGTATCGCCTTGTGTTAATGTTCTACACTGTAACAAAACTACATTTGGCAGTGTTAGGAAGTTAAGTTAACCCAATTGGCATTTCAACAGCCTCGATAACGAACAGCTTATATCTTAGAACAGCGGAACAAAGGAACATAGTCGAACTATGAATGGAATATATCGGATACTATGTTCCTTAGTTCTACATACTACTATGTTCATAGTTTCGAACTAATAAATCATTTAGCCATTTGGGTATATCATATCAAAAGCCTAGCTACTCTTAACAGCTATTTCATATTTATTACTAACTGTGGAACAAGTCAAACTATTTTTATTAATATGACATTAATTTCCTAATTTTTTTAATGAACCAACTTCTCCTGGTTTTGAAGCAAATTTAGCGGAACGTTAGTAAAGTAAAAATTAACAGCAGAGAATTTTCAACATTAAATGCCTCATGTATTAGGTCTATTTAGATTTGGCGTTATTTTGTGTTGATGCTGAATAATTACATATAGATCTTAAATTGATGGGACGGTATCCCGAATGATAATTTATTAACTATATGTGTGAAATGTGTGTAAAATATTTACGTAGGCCAATTATAAAATTATTACCAGCCAAGAGCAGTATTATTTTAATATTCTCGTTCTTTTTTTTTTTCTAGGGTCGTTAAGGTGTCATATAAAACTGATAATCGAAGATAATATTGCTGTGCTAGTATTAAGTGAGGCCATTATAACTAAAATTAACTAAAAGTCAAACGCCACATTAACACCTCACTCCGCTACGATAATTTATTTATTTAAATAAATGGAAAAATATCGTTGAGGTTATGTTTTGAACTTTAAATTTGTTTTCGCAATTATTATCTTAAATAAAATGTTACTTTTCACCATCCTATAGTTCGATAGGCTTGACATGATAGATAAATTTGGCAACTTAATACATTTGGAATACAAATTAATTGTCAAATTTATCAACCTTTTTTAATGACGTTTTATATAAAAAACTACACTAATTTTATTCACAATTAATATATCATTTCATTTTACTATTTTAAGTAAGAGAGGACGTCACGAAAGTTTATTAAATAAAAAAAATATATAAAACAGACCTTGCCATTTTTTTGTCATGAAGGATTAAAGCAATTAAATGTAAAAACTATAATTTACATATATATATACTAACTTTGTTATATTTAGTCGGCGGTAATTGACGGTACAATAGAACCCAAATCTAGGTCACTCGGGAGTATTACAGCGTATCCGATCCAAATACATACATATACTATTATCAATATAATTATATATACATATATATATTAGGCAATTATGCAATGATTTATCATATAATTTGTATAACAATATGTGATTTATCTAACTAGGACACAATGGTGGCGCCTCTGGTCACGCTACCGCAAAAATTAGGCTGTATAAATTAACACGTGTGCTTCGAGATAATTATGTTTATAATTTTACCGTACTATGAGTACAAGAAGATGATCAAAATTGTTACAATACGTATTACGCAAGTTAGTCCTAAAGCAATGTCAGATTTAAAATACGAATTATATCACCATCTGTGGGAACGGTAGGTATCGCAACTGGTAGCCTAAGTGGTGGTCCATTGAGTAACATAAAAACAATAAATAGCAAATAAATGGTTATAAGCGATGATTCGGTCTAAGATGGTAGCGGGCTAACCTGTTAGAGGTATGGTAAACCGATACTCCCAATTGGTTTCTACGCGACATCGTGCTGGAACGCTAAATCGCTTGGCGTCACGTCTTTGTCGGTATGGTGACTAGCCAGGGCTGAAGCTTTCAACCAAACCAGACTCAAGGGAATCGAACCCAGGACCTCCAACTGTATAATGCGCTGCACAACGAGGATGGCAAAAAAGTTGACATCAAATTCAGCTGGTTGCGCCACCACTGCTGTCCAAGTGAAATAAGGCACTTAATCGCTAACTTGTCCAATAATACAGCATAAAATATGTATAGTGAAAAATCTAAACAATATAATTCCACATAGGTATACGTAATATCAAATACAAAGCCTGACTTTTAACAAATAGGGAAAAACGGTCATTTAACATTGGGTGCCACAAAAAACAAAAAGACGTCGAGGCAGACCGAGGCGTCGTTGGCGTGACGAGCTCGATGCCTATATGTCGGCCTGGCCCCAAATATCCTTAGACAGAGGCAAATGGAAGGAAGAAAGGGAGGCCTTTGCCCAACATTGGGACAGTACGGGCTGATAATAATAATAATATTTTACAAATTTATATGGACATCTATAATACAACTGAAAAATATAATTAACTACATGGGATAAGAAGTTGAAGTAAAAGTTTTGGTGGTGTCCTATTTAGGACGATGTACGGAATTCCCAAGGTAGTTTTGTACCAAGGTTCCAACACCATCCTAAACACGGAAACTGTTTTAAATGAAATATTTATTTTTGGTTTATTAAATCAATCTTCTACCGAATAAGATGGTTTCTAATCAGGAAATAGTTGAGTTTTTTTGTTTATTAAGAAGATATTTTCTTCTGCGTATGACAGTGGGTACTCAATTAAAATGAATATGTTCTTTCTAATTTATACTTTTGTAAATAAATAAATGATTAGATTGCTTAATAAATTTGCATGTGCATCATCATCATCATGATCAACCCATTACCGGCTCACTACAGAGCACGGGTCTCCTCTCAATATGAGAAGGGTTTGACCATAGTCCACCACGCTGGCCATGTGCGGATTGGCAGACTTCACACGCCTTTGAGAACATTATGGAGAACTCTCAGGCGTGCAGGTTTCCTCACGATGTTTTCCTTCACCGTTGAAGCAAGTGATATTTTAATTGTTTTTTGCACATAACTCCGAAAAGTTAGAGGTGCTTGCCAGGATTCGAACCGCCGAATGACGACGCCGACGCCCTAACCACTATGCTATCCACAGCTTCAATGCATGTAATTAAATGACCGAAGCTCCATCTATTTGAAATGCAGACTATTTTAATACAAATACTTTACACATATAAATTATTCGAACATTACTAATTGACCTACAAGCCACTTCGGGGTAAATATTTTATTAATTATAATTATTAGTACAAACTAACTACTAATATCATTTTTTTTTATTATTAATAATATACGTATTATTATCGCGTATGGAAGGTATTCCGTATTATATACCAAGCGACTATATTTTATTATAACAATGTACCTATTGCAAACGATTTGTATTATTATTCATTTATATATATTAGGAACCAAATACTACATATAAATACTATTATATATATGTGATCTATTTCACGAAGACGAATTGCCGAAGGCAGTATTTGTGTATGCTTGTATTTAAGGTTGGTTAAAATGTTTGGATGTGAAACATTTAATTGGACGGGTCAGACAGATTGCTGTACAAAAAAACACTGCTACTGTACGTATGTAGATTGGTCACTAGCCACGACCGAAGCCTGCAACCAGACGCTAATATTTCCTTTAATAAAAATCTTTTTATGCATTTGTTTTCATAATAAACAATTTTGTGAAATTTGTTCCGAGTGTTTTTAAAACAGGGGTTAATTTAATTTTTTATCTTTCAGTCTTAACAGGCTGACCTGTTAAGTGAGCCTGTTAAGCCTGGTACCGTCCGACCCCTCGTTATCCCAAACGTCGCCTTAGCAGAGTTTCTGCCTCACAGGAGGCGCCCCTAGGCAGACGTTCCCTTAGTTTCTTCGAGCCCTTGGACGCAAAATTTCTGGTAGAGCTTCTTTCCGAAGCTCGCCAAATAGCCCGGTTACGCTGTTGCAACCAAAAGGGTTAGTACAGCTAATAGACAGTCCGAAAAAAAAATGTTAAGCCTGAATCGTTACCATCAAGCGAGATGGCAATAAAACGTTATAGCACAAAAAAAAACCTACCTACAACAGACACGAAAAATTGTTAGTAAATAACTACAGCCGTGACAAAACCGTCTTCGTAGTATAGAAACACTATAAATTTCATTTATCATTATTGGGATGGTGTATATAATAAAATTATCGGACACCGACTAAAAGTTTAAAAGATTCATTACATTTGAACACGCGCAGTGCATTCAGTTAAAATAACAGTTAATTCTGATTTTGGAAATTGAAAGAATTTTCGTTATATATTAAAAAAAAACGCCTTAATCGTATTTCATTAAGAGTCACATTCTAATGACAATAAATTTTATAACAATAGGACACACTTCGCTAGACGTTTTATCTGAACTGTTATATAAAATTTATTTAAAAATTAAAATAAATTATAGCCTCATTTTATTTTATAGTATTTTAAGGTGTTATTACGTATAAAAATAATTAATTATATTAATTTTTAAATCGAGTCCATTGGTTAGTTGAGTTTTATATGAACGTTTAGATGTTTGTGTGAACATAAAAGGGGCAAAATTTTGGCGCACGCGCATCCATATATCGCACATTGAAAATAATAGTGTCGCTATCCAAAATTCCATATTTTTCAGTAGAAGCATTTAAAGATTTATAAGATTTTGAAGGCTAATTCTATGTGAAAATCGGAATGAATTATTATTAATGTAATAGTCTGTTTATGAAGGACATTAAGTGTAACAGTTGAGTAATATTTAAAAAACAAAAAAAAGTATTTTAAAATACGTTTTTTTTTTAATATAGAATTTTGGATAGTGACACTATTATTTTCAATGTGCGATATGTCGTCTATTGTGTTTATATAATAAAACGTATACATACAGAAAGTATTACATTTAAAATCTTACATATAAATAAATAATTATTCAGTTAAAACATCTAACAAGAATGCGACAAATCTAAAGTCGCGGCGATCATTGGACACGTTGCTCAGACGTTTCCCTTACGTGCTCCAATACGTAGCAATACCACTCGATGTAGTATTTTAACAGAGACTTTTTTGTAGCAAATTAACCATGCTGTCGAATTTAAACTTCCGTTAAACTACACTAAAACTAAACTAAACTGATTTGTAATTAGTTTAGTTCAGTTTTAGTAGCCATACTATAGCCCAAAGTCATAATAGCTGAAAGAAGTTACGATACAGTTGGAAAGCTGAAAACTTGCGTGACAAAAACACCTTGCCTCTTTTCGCGTACAGTATCGCGTTTGATTCGGTCGGGCATTGAAATGTAGTTACGCGTATTTGTATCCGCAACTGTTTAGGAGTATAGATATCGCTAGAAAAAGTCACTGTTAACGAAGACCGTAAACTCGCCACTTTTGCACACAAAATATTCGGGAACATTCGCTCTTGTGTGACACAAGGTGATCGCACCAGTACTTCATTGTATATGTTTCATAATTTCATTTTATAACTATGTTACACTGCACGGTTATCGAGACATCGTCCGTACGTACGGCGGTCGCCGAGTGCCGCGTTAGCAGAAGCAAGCGTAGAATCTGGACATGTCGATTTTCCAATACGTGTCCAGCTGGTTTCTGGAATGGAGTAATAGTATTTGTTAATTGGACAGCCTTTGTTTTGTACAATTCTAAATATGTAAACGTGCGGACGTTTCACCAGATGTTAAGTGTTTGTTGTTAGGGAGGAACAAAGAAATATATTTTAAATGTTAAGATTGATACGTTCAAAATTTTTGGGTTTTCTCTGCGTGACACAACTAAAGAGCTCACCATCAGGGGTCGTTGGGGTGCGGCGGGGAGGCGCCGCTGCTGTCCTCAGACTGCAGGCCCTCGCCCAGCTCCGTGCCCACCTGTGGGCAAACCAACTGTGGTGGATATTGAATACAAGCAGCCGTTACTCCGCAGATATCCATTATACAATACCACTAGGAATTACTTAGCCAATTAGCTCAGATAAGTTGGAAAACAATAGCTTTTCCAACTTAAGTAAATAAAGTAAATAAGTTGGAAAACAATAGCTTTTCTAACTTATCAGAGATCAATACTTTTAGAGTGATATGTGCGCAAAAATACGCTGTGCCAACCATTTCGTCAGCTGTGTTTAAATTAAAGGTCAAATGAATCAGTGAGACTTTTATACGCGGTGCCTTAGTACCCCTTTGCCAAATGACCTTGTATATTTTGTAGGCTACCGATAACATGACACACCCGAGACCTTGCAACGAGATTCCAAAATTTCCAAACCTAACCTAACCTAACCTTTTTAACCTAACACATTTTGCATAAAAGGCGTGCAACAAAAATCTTACAACGAAAAAACAATAATGTCAATTTATAATTAAAATAACAATTATGAAACCAATTAATAAAATGAAATTAAATAGTAACAAAGATTTAAATAAGTATTTAGGCTAAAATAAATTGTATACTGATTCGGAATGCCATAAACAAAATCGCAATAGAACACTGGAGGTATTCGGTAATTCCGTAATAGCATTTTTGTATGAGATATAGTATAAAAATATAAACAGCTATATGCAATATATTATGCTATAATTAATGATTAAGTCCACAAACATTGGTGACCTTGACATACCTTGAGCACGTCGTGCAATGAACTCATGCTGCCCAGGCTCAAGGGTGTGAGGCAGCGCTCCAACGCCGAGCCGCTGCCCAAGGAACCACCGCCGACTGACCTGTGAACAATGAAACACGGGTTTGGCCTTGAGTCTAATATATCACTGTCAACGAATAGAATTTATCCTTTATACCATAAAGGTTTTTTTTACACATTACAAGTTAGCCCTTGACTGATATCTCACCTGGTGGTACGTGATGATGCTGTCTAGGATGGTAGCGGGCTGACCTGTTAGGACTATGGTAAACCCACGCCCCTAATTGGTTTCTACGCGACATCGTGCCGGAACGCTAAATCGCTTAGCGACACGTCTTTGTCGGTAGGGTGGTAACTAGCCACGGCCGTAGCCTCCCACCAGACCAGACTCGAGCCGGGAATCGAACCCGGGACCTCTAACTTTAAAATGCGACAGCGCGCGCTGCGCCACGGAGGTCGTCAAAGGTTAAGCTAAAACTCTTTGATACCCCGACTAAGCAGTTTATACAAACATTTCGTTTCTAAAGATAATTCCATTGACATTTTTAATAACAAACTACACAATTTCAAAAATAAAAACACTAGTCTAGTTAGATTTTGCATAGTGCGTATATACCTGGATATATTCCTTATTTGTTATTATAAACACAAGGTTTACTTTTCTGTTCTTTTGTAATAAGTTCCTTTTTGTGTTTTTTGTTATTTGCTGTTTCTTAATCTAAATTTTGCATATTATATTATTAACGACATATAAGCGTCAACTTAAGTTATTAGGCATGCTCTAGTTACCTCTAAATTGGTTTATATGTATATCCTAGCACTTAAGGTTTTTAAAATGTTTATTTTTTTTTTTACATATAAATCTGTTGGTGGAGCTTTGAATAAATAAAAAAAAAGCCACATTATATACTGGTGACTAGGGAACTGAAATGGTTAGGATAGGTTGTCGGACTATACACCGTAACCCGTGGGGTCCACCAACTCTGTGTTTTCCACACAGAGTTGGTGGACCCCAACAACGATTTTGTCATTTATGAACAAGCAATGTATCTTGAAAAAAAAAAAACAACAACGCCCAAGTAATCCGATTCTTATCAATTAATTCTCATTTAATTACTGTAACTGTAATTTGTTTTATATTAATAATTATTCTAATCTTCCTTCAAATGTATAAATTAATCTTAAGCATCTTATGTAAGCTGTGATAGCCTAGTGGTTAGGACGTCAGCCTCAGAATCAGAGGTCGGGGGTTCGAACCCGGGCACGCACCTCTAACTTTTCGTTATGTGCGTTTTAAGCAATTAAAATATCACTTGCTTCAACGTTGAAGGAAAACATCGTGAGGAAACCTTCACGCCTGAGAATTCTCCGTAATGTTCACAAAGGCGTGTGAAGTCTGCCAAACCCTTCTCATATTGAGAGGAGACCCGTGCTCTGTAGTGAGCCGGCAATGGGTTGATCATGATGATCTTATGTTTGTTCAGTTGTCAATATTGAGATATTTTAGCGGGAAGATGGAGGTATAAAAGTATAAAGCACGAATTTGCGATTGTCATTGCTGTAAGAATAAATCTTGAAGGAAGAACTTATATATTGATTGCGCACTCGGTCACACAATACACGACCTTGATCATCGGATAGAAAATACAAATTTAAATCACCTTTCCATCGCCCGGTGCGTTGGCGGCGATGGCGGAGCTTCCGTTGGAGCATCTCGAGACCTGCCGCGCCATGATCCTGGAATATTATGTCCAATTTCGCATTAAACTTACTTTAGTGATTTATAAAGGCCAAGCCTCTGGCCGACATGAAACAAAACCGATATATTTCTATTTATTTATATATATTTTTTATACACTACAAGTTAGCCCTTGACGGCTATCTCATCTAGAGGTTAGTGATGATGCATTCTAGGATGGTAGCGGGCTAACCTGTTAGGTGTATGGTAAACCCACACTCCTAATTGGTTTCTAAGCGACATCGTGTGGGAACGCTAAATCGCTTGGCGACACGTCTTTGTCGGTATTTTTCCGTAACTAATATACTGCGTATTCAGTTCCGCTAGAAAAATAATCAAGTCAAGTGAAAACATACCGTTATAGGATCCGGTGGGATGGGATATCGTCAGAGGCGACGTCCGTTTACTGCTGTCTCGACTTCCGAACATCTGCTGATCGAAGGCATAAGTTACAAACCAATATGTGTGGTGTAATTTACGATATCATCATCATCATCATCATGATCAACCCATTACCGGCTCACTACAGAGCACGGGTCTCCTCTCAATATGAGAAGGGTTTGGCCATAGTCCACCACGCTGGCCATGTGCGGATTGGCAGACTTCACACGCCTTTGAGAACATTACGAAGAACTCTCAGGCGTGCAGGATGTCTTCCGTTGAAGCAAGTGATATTTTAATTGTTTAAAAACGACCATAACTCCGAAAGTTAGAGGTGCGTGCCCGGATTCGAACCGCCACCTCTGATTAAGAGGCTGACGCTCTAATCACTAGGCTATCATCGCTTCTACGATACTTATTAAAGATAACTAGATCACCTAAATTAAACCTCAACAAACGACTAAAACGTATTTTTTTTTGTACACACCACAACAACATCTCACCTGATGCTAAGTGATAATGCGGTCTAAGATGGTAGCGGGCTAACCTGTTCGGTGTATGGTAAAGCCACAAATAGTTACCACGCGACATCGCGCCGGAACGCTAAATCGCTTGGCTAACAAGCTTAGTCTCCCACCAGACCAGACTTGAGCCGGGAATTGAAGCCGGGACCTCCAACTTTAAAATGCAACAGCGCACGCGCTGCACCTGCAACCTGCTATCCTTTTTAAATAGTTGTTTTTCTCCTCTTTTTAAAACTTTAAAAGTTTAAAACGAACAAATAAGAGAAGAAAATATTTCATCATCATCATCATTAACAACCGATTGTCGTCCACTGCTGGACATAGGTCTTTTGTAGGGAGTTCCAATGGCCACGGTCTTGGGCCGCTTACTTCCAGCGGCTCCCTGCGACTCGTCTGATGTCGTCTGTCCACCTAGTTTGGGTTCGACGAACGCTAAGGACTATTTAAGATGATTCATTTTTGCCAATGAGAGTTTTACCTGATGGTGGTGATCGTGGTCAGCGGTCTCCACGGTGGTGGGGAGGTCCAGCAGCCGTTGGGAGCGGATGCCATCACCGGGGCCCATGTGCGAAACGTGCGCGAAGTTCGTTGGTGCTGAGATCAACTTCGAGCGACGTTCCGATCTGTGCCCAAGTATAATTTTGCGCATTTACTATTTTATCCTCAGCCTCAGGCTATGGCATAATTCAGATCCGTTAATTTAGAGAATAGCTTACTACGCCCTCTATTTTGCTTATTTGCCCTCAGTGGAACTTAATGTTGAAAGGGCTCAGCGAGCTCGAGGTTATGATAGTAAACTAAGTATATTTTCTACTAAAGAAATGAAACTTAAGTTAAAGTTATACAAATTTAAACACTTCCAAAACCAAAGACATCTTAATAGAATGATGTATGACCATAGAACGATACTCTTCTTCACATATTCACAAGCCCGTGTGCGCGCACGCACGCAATCGAATAAGTAGAAAATGTTTTACTATAAGAGCTGCAAAAGGCATCGGAATATAATCATGCCGATAGATGCTCAAGGAGACTTTACTGTAATCAAAACATTGATTATCCACTAAAAACCGAAATAATGATAGGAATAATTAATGTAAGAAAAAGATGGGTACAAGCAAAAACATATAAATGAGAATTGATAAGAAACAATTGAAAACGGACAAAAGTTGGGTAATCTGGCTTGAGAGTAAAGACAAAGACATTATCTGGGATATGGGGTAGGATTAAAAAAAAAGAGAAAAACAAACGAATAAACACAACTTACAATCTATTGTGAGCCTCTATCGCTTGGTGCGACTGTTCCCGCACTGAAAACCGCCGCTTGTTCGTGCCGTACGTTGTGTGGTCCAGGTTCAATGGTCCCTCTGAAACGATATAGATTATATTGGTAATGAAGTATATTTTTGGTCCATCGAGCCGGATAAATTAACACCGATTAGAATATGGAATTATCGTTTTCGTTATGACATGTCGTTCGCATATACATATATATTTCTTATTCTTGCAACGATTGTATATATGTATATAAACTAGCGTTCTGACCAACTCATTATGGGTCAATCGCTGGGGTTAGAGACTTGAAATTTTACCTGAAGTTTCTTTTACTATGGCATATTATTTTGTTAAGGCACTAATAGCTCGATACAAAGTTTCCTCTTTTACAACCTCTACATCGATATGTACTTACGTGCCACCAAAGGTCGCAGGTAAACGAGGTAGGGCGCGGTGTCGGCGGTAAAAGGGAAGGCGGTGCCCGCACCTCCCACCAACACGATCCATCCCGCTTCGTCCAGAGGACGGGCGTTCGCTGCAACACAAAACACAGATATATTCATCAAATTACACAAAATAATAATGCGTTCAGGATGCTTTTGTGGCAACCGCGGTTCTGTAGTGCTTTGTTTATGTTTGTCAAAGCGCGGACAGATAGCTTTGACGCCATTTTACGTAAAAAATGCATACATACATGCATATCAACGACCAATCACAAGACGTGGCGGTTTGCACAACTCTTGTGATTGGTCGAGAGTACGACTCATGTATTGATGAATATTTTCTGTTACAGATTACGGAACTCATCAATGGAATATCACTGTTAAACAATTACTTAGTATATATTAGAGGTATATTTTTTTTCGCACTGTCTATTAGCTGTACTAACCCGATTGGTTGCCACAGCGCAACCGGGCTGTTTGGCGAGCTTCGGAAAGAAGCTCTGCCAGAAGAAATTTTGAGCCCTAGGACTCGAAGAAACTAAGGGAACGACTGCCTAAGGTCGCCTCCTTTGAGGTCGAACCTCGGCTTAGGCGACGTAAATGAAACAGCGTCCCCACTGAAGAGGGTCCAGGGAAGCAGTTTTGGGAGTACAGAGTCGAAAGGAAGCTACTCCTGACCGCTTGTCAGTGAGAAATTTGCTTCATAATTAAAGAGCTTAATTTGGATGATAATTAAAAACAAGATGAATCTTTTTCTTCTTCTTACTCTTATCACACCCTATGAGGGTGACAATACGTCGTATCACTTCTATCAACCGTAACGCATATCCTCTTTTACACAACCCATCCATCTCTTCTTTGGTCTGCCTTACTCCTTTGTACTTTTACTTGCATATTCAACATTATATTGGTTTCCTTGCTTTTGTAACGGATGTGCGTCGCCAGTCACTTCCTGTCAAGCCAAGCCGCCATGTTGACCGCCCCTCCAACCAACCGTTATGCCTGCCAACCGCAAAAGCCAGCCACGCGGAGGGGAAGTCTATATAAGCCATAATAATAGCCAGCCATAATTATGATCATTATTTTTGCAAAACGTGCCAATTAAACAAGTTTGCCGTTATTCTGCCCTTTTATTTTCTGTTAGTTTACACTTTATTCCTCCCGCATTATATGACCATACCATGCTAGTATATTATGTATTATCTAGTTACAAAGAAAGGATGATTGCGAAATAGTAAAGATAACTCACGCAAGTTAATGGTCTGCACCCACTCCCCGGACTCGATGTCGTAGATGTCAATGTGTGACGTCGTAAATATTAACAGGTGTGTGTCGTTGATGGCTGTAACGAAATGAGTCGATTATTCAAATGCGAGATTTCAATGTAAAGATTTCGGCTCTTTTTATGTTCTCCATGGACTTGTGTGAAAGTTAGTTAAACCACATGTTACATAGCGTATTTCATCGTCTGTACGATCGTAAATTTACAGCCAACTCGCTCCTATGGCTCCACCATCGCCGTCAATAAATAAATAGAAATAAGTACAGCAAGGAAAAATAAACTTACTACTAATACAGCATAATTTACAATTACATTTGTTTACCCAGAACACACTTATTGGTGAGTCTTGACGACCTCCGTCGCGCAGTCGTATTATAAATTGGGGGTCCTGGGTTCGATTACCGGCTAGAGTCTGGTCTGGTGGTAGGCTTCGGCCGTAGTTAGCTACCACCCTACTGAATAAGATGTGTGTCTGCCAAGCGATTTAGCGTTCCGGCACAATGTCACGTAGAAACCAATTAAGAGTGTGGGTTTACCATATCCCTAACAGGTAGGGATGGTTCCTAGACTGCATCATTACTTACCACCAGGTGAGATCCGTCAAGGGCTAAATTGTATATATATTTATATATAACACTAGCTGTGACCCGCGGTTTCTCCTGCGTAGTTCCCGTTTCCGTGGTAAATAAATTGGTAATTCGTGTTATTAAAAATTTCGTTCGTTATTAAAAATTGCCTAAATATCTAGTAGCCGTCTCCAATAAATGGACTATCGAACATCGAGTTTGTTTGAGTTGAAAGAGTTTTTCACATCGGACTCGTATTTCCCGAGTTTACCGCGTTAGATAAAACAATTGAAATTATTAATTAACTGATTTAGACATGATTACGCGTTAATAAATTGCAAATTGACTCTTTGAAGTTAGGAACACACCTACATTTCTTAGACAACATTGAGTGATTATAATTTAATTTGAACTTTATTGAATAGCAATAAAGTTCAAATTGATTCTACATTTTATTTAGAAAACGTTTATATGGGAAAAAGAAAAGGGCTGGTTTTTACGGTTTTCCTGGCAATTATTCGAATTTTTCTCACTTTTTAAACCTTCCCTAGACCTCCACGAACATTTCAAGACCAAGATAAGATAAATCCGTTCAGCCGTTCTCGAGTTTTAGCGAGACTAACGAACCGCAATTGATTTTTATATATATAGAAGATGTGAGTGTAACTTTTGGTCCATAAACGTACCGTGGTATACAGGGTGCGCGGTGTACATCAGTTCGGTGTCTCGCGCTCGCAGCCCCGCGCGGTCCACGTACAGCGCCAGCGCACTGAACACCAGCAACCAGTCCTGCCCAGCGGGCCGAGCGCACAGCGGCCTGGCCCCAGAATGTGCCAGAAACACCCCCACTTGGTTCTCTGGATGTACGAGCGCTGCAAACAAAAAACATCTATTATATGCGAATCCATTACTTAATACCGTTTCTGATTTTATCCTAGAATACGTGATGATTACATATCTGATAATTATATAGTTGCAGAAATAAACTTAAGGCATTAGCTTTAGCTTTACGCACGTTTCGAGCCGACACAAGCGAGAAAAGTAAACTTTACTTTTCTCGCTTGTGAAGTCAACATCTCCTGAGGATGATCCGGTGTCGGGTCGAAACGTGCGTAGAGGTTCTAGTGGAAGATTTTGTGTGGTAATATATTATACAAATCTCCCGGTTGTCGGCGGAATATAGCAAATTATACTTGCTGTTTATTGTTTATCATGGACTTCCACAAAGTAACGCCTGCTTCTATTCATAAATAAAAAGATTCACCGTCTTAAATAAATTCATGATGATGATTTGACAATTTCATTTTTAACATCAAGTCTATACTTGTAGTGTCTCCCTACTACTACCCTACTCGAAAGACCCTGCTCGAAAAGAAACCAGGAAGAAACTCGAGAACAGTTCCTTCTTAATTCCAAGGTCATTCGAAAAAGGTTGGGAAAAGGTAAAAAAAACGATCACAAATTCACGATTTAGAGAGATATTAATAATTTCAATTCATGTGCATATAAATTAACGTAAATGAACTTATCAAGCCTCATCATCATCATGATCAACCCATTACCGGCTCACTACAGAGCACGGGTCTCCTCTCAACATGAGAAGGGTTTTGGTCATAGTCCACCACGCAGGCCATGTGCGATTAGGAGGCTGACGCCCTAACCACTAGGCTATCACCGCTTTTTAATATTCGTATCGTTTTGTTTTAATTGCTCTTAAACTATCGACCCCAATACGAAGTTGTGCTGTTGTTTTTTTTTTAATGATACTTACATACGGCAGGCGGATGCGGATGTGGGTCGTGATTGGGTCGTAAGGTGTGCGCGACCAGCCCACCCCTGTAGCCCAGAAGCAGACGTCCTCGAAGCAGTTGCACGCTCAGCACAGGCGCCGCTGCCCTCAGTTCCGCAATGCGACACCGCCGCGCCGCCGTGCGGGTTATCTCGTACACTATGACTACCCAGGAGTTCTGCAATCATCAAATTTAACGTAATGTATATATCACATTGCATTGCTTGCATATTATGTATTGGAACTTTGGTAATATCCCATCAAACTGTTAGCTCATTCGCTCAACTAAGGTTGCCTGACAGAGATAACGAGTAATAAGATCGTGTGGTTCATATTATTTCGTTATTTGATTGTGCTTATTTCTTAAGTATGCAGTAGAGTTATTAAAATAAATTAAATTTAACTATTTAAAGGCAATTTTCGTTAAAAATCTCTTCTCTCCATACACCTAACGGATAACGGGATCAGGTGAGATGGCCATCAAGGGCTAACTTCGTTTAAAAAACTGAAAAAAGAATCTGTATTTAAAGATATCAATCGCTGGGCGAGTATGCTGAATTTACTAAAGGTTATTTGGTAGTGGAATAAACATTAAAAAAAAAAACAAAAAAAAAATTGAGTTCGGACGGGGCTGAACGATATATAAGAGGCATAACGAATTTTCGTTACATGTTGATTTCTTCCAGTTACCTACTAGAACGTTGAGGAATTTAATTTCAAGCCACTATATTGAAATCGTTACACATTTGCATCGATGCATACAGTACACCGATAGACAGGTGACCTTGAGAGGATCTTCCAAACTTTGCTGAGGCTGTCTTTGAAAACTAACTCCGACGACCTCCGTAGCGCAGCGCGTGCGCTGTTGCATTCAAAGTCCTGGGTTCGATTCCCGGCTCGAGTCTGGTCTGGTGGGAGATTACCATCCTACCGACAAAGACGTGTCGCCAAGCGATTTAGCTTTCCGGCACGATGACGCGTAGAAACCAATTAGGTGTGTGGGTTTACTGTGTTACCCCCCCGCCCCTAACAAGTTAGCCCGCTACCATCTTAGACTGCATCATCACTTACACCAGATGAGATTGCCGTGAAGGGCTAACTTGTAGTGGGTATAATAATAATAAATAAAAAAAAAAAAAAACTAACCTGTCTCTTGCACACCACGGCGAAGCCATACGCGGAGGAGTGCAGCTCGCCGACCGCTATGTCAACCGCGCCTTTCGCCTCGCCCAGCTTTACGCTCTCCGCCTCGGGGCACTCCAGAGCGCGGATCGGCACCAAGCGGACGTGTCTACCTCTGCCCGCGATTACCACTAAAAAACAAGAATGATAAAGAATATTAAAACAACGTCTGACGAATTATGATCATTTGAAAATACACGCCAGGCAATTGCATTTTAACATGTAACACTTCACATTAGCACTCCATATTGCGGTCGAGTGCGCGGGTGTTCCCGTGACCCAGCCACCAGGCGACGCGGAGGAATGCTGGGTTTTAGTGGGTATTCTGGTCGCCAGTCCGGCCGCCGGCGAATCCCACATACCCCGTTGATACCCCTGACCGTTGACTGCGTCGCTTCCGGAGGGGATGCGTAAACGCATTTCCCAGCGAGAAAAAAACTCAACCTGACCTGACTCGTTATGTTTTGATGATAATACTATTTCCTGTAAGATACGTTGAAGCTATTGGCTAGTTGATTAGAATAGGAGGGGACTGCATTGAGTTGGAAGGAGATACGATATGTTATGAATAAGAGAAGGTTTGCTATTAAGGCGGATACGACAGACGCCCAAGAGTAGTCTCACCTAGTGTGTGAGTCTCGCGAAGAGCTTACTATAGAACTGATCCTATGAAGTAAGGTCTTAAGAAGTTTAAGAAGCGGTGATAGCCTAGTGGTTAGGGCGTTAGCCTCCTAATCAGAGGTCGGCGGTTTGAATCCGGGCACACACCGCTAACTTTTCAGAGTAATGTGCGTTTAAAAAAAAAAATAAAGTATATCTTGCTTCAACGGTGAAGGAAAACGTCGTGAGGAAACCTGCACGCCTGAGAGTTCTCCATAATGTTCTCAAAGGCGTGTGAAGTCTGCCAATCCGCACATGGCCAGCGTGGTGGACTATGGCCAAACCCTTCTCATATTGAGAGACCCGTGCTCTGTAGTGAGCCGGTAATGGGTTGATCATGATGATGAATATAGTTTGATTCTATATTTGAGAGTTTACAAACAACAGTGGAAGTTTTACACAAGCGAAGGGAGACATCAGGCTAACGTAACGCCCGGATATAAAGGTTTATCAGATTAACGTCACTAACCGAGCAACTGTTCCGATGGCACGTATCGCAACCGGTGGACGGGCGCGATGGCACGCCGCGGCACGATCTCGGCACGCTCCAGGTCTAGTAGCGCCAAACCGAACTCCCCGCCGACGCAGACACGCGTCGCTTCCACGACGCATGCGCACTGCGCGCCTCGTACCGCCGCCGCGCCGCTCGCGTCCGCAAGTACTGCGGTACTGTACACCTGCCCAGATGATATTCCATATTTCTTGAATTCCACATCATCGTCATCATCATCATCAGTAGATTGTTGTGGTTACCTCATTAGCTCATTGGTGACTTGATTTTTTTTGAATAGGCCTCTTTCCTAAGTATATAAACTAGCGCTTGGCTACCATCTTGATTGTAAGTGATGACGCAGCCTAAAGTCACCCGACACCCTAACACTCTAGTGGTTGAGGCGTGCAACTATACCCCCGACCCTAATGCTCCTCTCATAAAGAGGAGACCGAAGAACGTCCTTGACGAACCAGACGACCAACTGACTTTGGACAACGCCTCCCACGCAGGTCATACAAACACTCACAACAGTACACAGCGTCTTCGCCGGCGAAGAAAAGGGCCCCGATATCTGACGTCATCCGGACGTGGGTCTCATCTACGGTCACGGGGGCGCTCGGACTGAGACACCAGTCCAACAAACCCAACAAGTCCCAACGTCACCCTAAGTCGAGGTCAGAGTCTCACAGGAGACGCCCTTAGGGGGACGTTCCGGAGATATCGTCCCACCCAAGTGCTCTTCTCTCAGGCTGAGCTTCATGCTCGCGAAACCCCCCGGTGACGTAGTAATAACCATTATGGTTATCTGCCACTGACAATTCGAAAAACGAGCTCAAAGTCAAGTGCGCTTGCCTAAACGATGTAAATACCAGATCTATACGAAACCAAATCTGAAATCAGTCTTGCACAGCCTTTGAAGTTAAAAAGCACAACTCACACATTTGTCGTGGATGGACGATGGACGTTGGGGTCCCAAGGTGCTAGAATGGTGACCACGCACCGGTAAACGTAGCGTTGGTCGATCCCCAACAAGGTGGACAGGCGACATCAAACGAGTCGCAGGGAGCCGCTGGATACAAGCGGCCCAAGATCGTGACCATTGGAACTCCCTACAAAAGACCTATGTCCAGCAGTGGACGTCTATCGGTTGAAATGATGATGATGATGACACATTTGTCAGTCAGGTTGTTCCCCTTCAATATCCTATGCATTTTGCTTTGAGCCACCACCCACTTCATCTTCTCCGATTCGGATTCAGCTAGCATGAGTTTATGATACCTCTTTCCGCCTTCTAGTTGTGATGTTGATGTATAAACCAACGCTTGGCTACCATCACAATTGATGGTAAGTGATGACGCAGCCCGAAGTAAAGGGCGCTTGTCTAAACGATACCAGACCAAAAAACATAATCTGAAATCAAAGTCTTGAAGCTAAAAACTATAACTCACACATTTGTCAGGCAGGTTGTTCCTCTTCAGTATCCTATGCAGCTCGCTTAGAGCCACCACCCACTTCGTCTTCTCCGATTCGGATTCAGCTAGCATTAGTGTATGATACCTTTTTCCGCCTTCTAATTGTGATGTTGATATCTGTTCCAGAAAATAAATCAACTTTATTAATGACTTGCTAAGTTTTACAAGCATTAAGCTAAAGATTTAGAACTCGATATAGAGGAGCTAATGTGTTGGCCCGAAAGCATTACCCTGTGGCACCCTGGGTTCATATTATTAAATATTAAGGCTGTAAATATTAAGTAAGTTATTTTCTATGGAGTTTACATTTTGTACGTCGTAGCGTTGTTATTTAACGTTATACTATAGACTCCATATTTTAATTGCAAATTTTAATTTCCTATACAAATATATACGATACGACACAAAACGCTGTGAAAGGAAAAAATTGTCTTCATAAGAAATACAAATAAGCAATGAAATCTTTCAGCTTTATAGTATAGATTATATTTTTCACTAGTATTATTAAATTAACGTTTCTTAACGTTAAGACATATTTTTATTTTGTATATTTATATCACGTATATATGTATTTTAGATATGTATTATTTGTATTGTTATTATTTTATACATTTAGTAGCACGAAGTTATTAGATATAGATATCTAAACTTATATAGAATATGTATATATGAAACTTCTCGTATAACTTTTAACTCATTCGATCTCTCATAGCTTTAGTTTTAAGTTTACGAATTTAGTACCATCAAATCACTACTATGTAAATTATTGACGCGTCAAAAGTGCCTTTTAAAGTACTATTTGAATAAAGATTATGATTGATTGTTTGATTTATAGCCTAATAATGAAAAATATATCTTAAATATACAAGGTATGGATTATACATGGTATTCTAATAAACACTTACCCTAAATATACAAGGTATGTCCCGTTTGCTTGCGTGTATGACGTCAGAGTCCTTGACAGATGTAACACTGAATTCCGGATCCCGCATGTCTAACACTTGACTAACGCATACCGATGGTAACGCGTTTCTGTAAAAATTAAAATTTAGATAGTAAATTTCCAATAAAACCCTTCTTAGTGGACTTGGAAATATTTATTCAACGCAAGATCATATGCCAAATATATTAATTTCCCATCGTTAAAAAAAATAAGCGTTGATAGCCTAGTGGTTAGGACGTCAGCCTCCTAATCAGAGGTCGGCGGTTCGAATCGGGGCACGCACCTCTAACTTTCCGGAGTTATGTGCGTTTTAAAAAAAAAAAATCATCGTGAGGAAACCTGCACGCCTGAGAGTTCTCCATAAAATTCTCAAAGGCGTGTGAAGTCTGCCAATCCACTCATGGCCAGCGTGGTGGACTATGGCCAAACCCTTCTCATTGAGAGGAGACCCGTGCTCTGTAGTGAGCCGGTAATGGGGTATTCATGATCAAATGAGGATGAAAAAAAAAAAATAAGCTTCATGCTACTCTGTCTGACTAGTTAGAATGACCGTCTGACGACCCTTTCAGTCGACCAACGTTACGTTTTACGGTGCGGGGTCGTCATTCGAGCATCCTGGGAACCCAACGTACGTCGGTAAAAAGAGACAATTAGCTCACCGATCTTGCGATATGTCGTAAAGGAACAATTTAAAGTCGCACACCACGACGAACTGCCGCATCCAGCCTTTCTTTACGCCACCAGGTTTCGGTACCTAAAAACACAATATTAACTGGTAAGTGATTGACCGCAAGTTTACCGCCACTGTAGACACGACCTTGAGTTTAACCTTTGCTCAATTGCCTATGTATTGCACAACTGTTTTGTTTCAACATGCACGTTCTAACTACCTGTAATTGGGGTTACACATGTACTTCGAATTATTGGTAGAATAGATTTACAATTATAAGTATGGTAATTTATAAAGAGCAGACTATACGCTCCACCAAGTACGACTATGCACTACCGCGACTCGACCACCGATCAATGCAATGCGCCATCCCGCGCCGGTGCGTCTTATAAGAACCTGCATATCTCACTTAGTGTTGCGATCTCACTCTCTTGTCTGTCGTACATAATTCTAAAACTAGATGGCGCTGTTCTCTGACTGCCGTCATATATAATAAGAGAAAACAAACAAAAAAATATATTTTAGCTAGTTAGATTAGGTTTTTTCCATCGTTACAGCTGGTTCAAGGACGTACCTTGACATAGCCTTCGTAGGCTGTGCCCTGCCCCCGCGCGGGGTCGATGCCGAGCGGGCGGCGGGAGCGCTCCGGCGGCAAGGGGCAGCGCGGAGCGACGCGCCCGCAACAACGCGTGTGCACCGCCAGCCCGCAGGTCTCGCACACTACTCCTTGACGAGTTAGACCGATCTGGGGACATAGCATTCAAATCCAGTATTTATTTATATTGGCCTATCACAGGCACTTATGAAGCATACACACATTGATTATTGCATCATTGTGTGTATCTAGAAAACAACAATTTTTTTTTACTTTTGATGTGCAGATTGTTACAGTACACTTTTATCGTAATTTTTAAATATATTATTATAGTATGTATTTATATGAACATACATTAAATTATTAAATATACATGGACTTATAAATCTAAAATTTTATTTCAGTTTCTTCTCAGTATAAAACATCAGTAGAAGCTTTAAGGAACACACCAGCTATTTTTGACTTATTCCAGTAAAGGTTTGCCCTCGACTGCAATCCCCCTCACTCTGATATCCCACTGATATGCAGTCTAAGAAGGTAGCCGGCCAACATGTTAAGGCTAGGGTAGTTTTATTAAATCAATACTCTTAATCGGTCTAATTAGTGTCCTACATGTAGAATATATAATACCGATGGCCTAAGTTAGCAGTAATGACCAATTAAAAAAATATATCACCTCTACAATATTTCAATGGGTACCAGAAACTTCACAATTTGCGACATTGCAATATTATACTTATGCAATTAGAATAATTTAAACGCACATAACTCCGAAAAGTTAGAGGTGCGTGCCGGTTCGAATCCTGGCACGCACCTCTAACTTTTCGGAGTTATTTGCGTTTTTAAGCAATTAAAATATCACTTGCTTCAACGGTGAAGGAAAACATCGTGAGGAAACCTGCACGCCTGAGAGTTCTCCATAATGTTCTCAAAGGCGTGTGAAGTCTGCCAATCCGCACATGGCCAGCGTGGATGGCCAAACCCTACTCATATTGAGAGGAGACCCGTGCTTTGTAGTGAGCCGGTAATGGGTTGTTCATGATGATGATGATGAATTAGAATACGGTCGAAAATAGTTTGCGCAATTTGATATGAATTTGACTGAGGAATCTACTAAGACGTGTAAATTTAACACATCATACATTTAGGCAGAAATCTATAGAGCTTACTTTGCTGAGCTGAAGTTAGTGTTAAACGAAACCGACTTATGTCGGACACATAGCGTCGTCTCGTTTTATTTGTTTCTTAAGACCAAACCAAAGGTACTCGGCGTCAGACTTACCATAAGTGACGTGCAGTGATTACACTTGGTGGGACTGCTGAAAGTCCTCACTAAGAACTGGTGCACTTTCTGCTTCCCTGGGACAGCGGGTCCTAGTGTAGGATCTTGTAAGGAGTACTGGAAGAAAACATCTCATTATTAAGGAGTATCTATACGTCATCTTATCCTCAGCAAAGCCAAAGACAGTTCAACGAGCTGTTTAAACTAAATTCAATGGAAGAAAGGTTTCTTTTGGAAGCTATGTAGCTACGGAGGCCGATGGTCAGGAATGCGCTGGAATGGCACTCCACACGCCGTGCAAAAAACCGTTGTGGGTTTAAATTCCTATTTCGGTGACCAGATATCAAATATGTCGTATGGAAAAACCCAGAACAGACAGCTGTTCTGGGTTTTTCCATAGCAGCCTTTGCCTAGCAGTGGGCGTCCTAAGGTTGAAATTATGATTTAATGTACTGTTTAGGTTGTCTCGATAGTAAATAAATTAGCGGTCATTTGCGAAGGTATATATATATCTCGATTAGAAGCTTCAAGCCCATTCGCATAAGTACATATCACTCGAACAAATCCAAGTGGCTGGCCGGATTTCGGAGTACTAAAGTTGGGTTAATCTAAGAGACTAATAAATAAGTGTGTGTAAGGGTTTCCCAATGGACGTTTACTATTAGGTATTTGCATATGACTAAATGTTTTTATTAATGGATGGAATGGATAATTTATGTCGGCTAGTCATTCAGTGCCTATTGCGAGATTTTCTACTAGTTCGATCACTTTAAAGTTAACTATGATTTTTATAGAATCGAATGAGCTCCATTATTACACACTATATGGCCTATGATTTCATACAAATTTAAGTTAAATTTCACGCAATCGAATAAGTGGAAATCTCTCATCTCTCCTGCGTGTTTTTGTAGTGTTTTATGTCTAAACCGCAAAATCGCTCTGAAACTTGTCCGTATGGTTTAAAACTTACGGTAGACATTTCGCTGGGCGAGCTCTTGCACGAGATGGGAGATGCGGCGCGACCCTCCATTTCGTCTTGAGATTCCGCCGAGCCGCTCAGCGCCGTCGACTGTTGCGAACCGTACATCATCTGACAGATTGAACGAAAGTTAGAAAATTGCCAGAAATTGTAGATTCGAGTATCACAGCATTATCCACCGGCCGGTTATAGAACAATACGCATAATCTGAGTCTGAGTGCAGGCACATCCCCCAAACTGGCTCCGGTTCAACGATGTTCTAACGCCTAAGATAACGTCTGCGGTAGCGTGCATATCAACGACCAATCACAAGACGTGGCGGTTTGCACAACTCTTGTGATTGGTCGGCAGTACGACGCATATTTTGTTGAATTATGTTACAGATTACTGAACTCATCAATGGATTACAGAATATCTCTGTTAAACAATTACTTAGTATACATTAGAGGTATATTTTTTTCGGACTGTCTATTAGCTGTACTAACCCTATTGGTTGCCACAGCGTAACCGGGCTGTTTGGCGAGCTTCGGAAAGAAGCTCTGCCAGAAGAAATTTTGAGCCCTAGGGGTCGAAGAAACTAAGGGAAAGTCTGCCTAAGGGCGCCTCCTTTGAGGCTGAACCTCGGCTTAGGCGACGTTTGGGATAACAGGGGGGTCGGACGGTGAGTGGTCCGTACGTCTCCGAGGCCGTGGATGGAGCTCACGTCCGGATGACGTATGATAGCGGGGACCTCGTCTTCGCCGGCGAAGACGGTGTGTATGATTGTGTGGTAGGTGGTACGAGATGTTGTCAGTAGTCATCTGATCGTCAGGGTCATGTCTGATCATCAGGGTCATGTAGAGGTATATCTTTATCCGTTAAAGTGCGGGTTACGGATTAGCGACGCTTATTTGCTCACACACTGTTGAAACAGCGGTAGGAGAAGAAGTCTACTGTGGTAGGCTGTGATGGTATAAGAGGCTTGCAGTGTCACTCATACAATGCTACAACAAAAAAACTAGTAACTAGTATATATGATAAGAATTGGTTTTTTAATAATCCCATATTAAAGATTTATTTTAATAATGTTAACGTTACAGAAGATGTCATTGCTCTTCCTAGACACTTGCTAGACCAAATAAAATCGCTCTCGCTTAATACTTAATAAAATAAAGTTAAACCTCACCAATTAATTAATTACAATGTTAGCACACACACACAAACAGCCAAATGAAATGTTAAAAAAATAATAGTGCAGCAAAAAAATATAATAAATAAATAAAATCAGGCTATTGGGCAACAATTGGTAGTAAAGTTTCGAAGTACTCACTAAAAGAATATAGACAATTTTATCCCAAATCGACTTTGAAATTCATTTGGGAAAAGTTTAGTTTTTAAATTAAGTACAATTATCACTAGAAACTGCATTAAAGGCAAAAAAAAAGTTTTGAATAGACATAAAAAAGGGTTAAAATACTCATGATTGAATGCAATGTATAAGTCTTGATAAAATTTTGAGATGGCAGATCCCAAAGTCTCAGTTTTAGGAATTCATTTTAAAATAAACCTAGGCTGAGATCTACGGAGTATACTTGGATTTTCCTGAGCCAAATTTAGTGTTAAACCGAGCCAGACTTTTTTTCATATAACTTTGTCTCGTTTTAACAGTTTCTTAAGTCAGAGGTAATGCCAAGGTCACTATACAGATCTATCTGTGTCTGGTGGGAGGCTACGGCCGTGGCTAGTTATCACCCGGCGTTCCGGCACGATGTCGCGTAGAAACCAATTAGGGGCGTGGGTTTACCATAGTCCTGACAGGTCAACCCGCTACCATCCTAGACAGCATCATCACTTACCACCAGGTGAGATAGCAGCCAAGGGCTAACTTGTAGTGTGTTAAAAAAAAAAAAATATCTCTCCAGCCAATTATGCCCAAAAAAGAAGCCTGTTAAAAGTAAAAATAAAATGAATGCACAAAATGTAATACCTTTGCATTGCAACAATGCTGAACGTTTCTGTAACGGTACTGCGGCGACATCTGTATGTGAATAAGCGACAACTAAACATTAGCTGAACAAAACAAAAGCATAAATGAACAAAAACGTGAAACAACTATATATATATATATAAAACAAAGTCTTGTTAGTTACACTATCGATACGAAGCTGTGATAGCCTAGTGGTTAGGGCGTCAGCCTCTTAATTAGAGGTCGACGGTTCCAATCCGAGCACGCACCTCTAACTTTTCGGAGTTATGTGCGTTTTTAAACAATTAAAGTAACACTTGCTTCAACGGTGAAGGAAAACATCGTGAGGAAACCAGCACGCCTGAGAGTTCTACATAATGTTCTCAAAGGCGTGTGAAGTCTGCCAATCCGCACATGGCCAACGTGGTGGACTATGGCCAAACCCTTCTCATATTGGGAGGAGACCCGTGCTCTGTACTGAGCCGGTAATGGGTTGATCATGATGAATGGTACATTTACGGTGGTTATCACTATCGACCCTTCACCGGCTCACTATGGGGTACGGATTGTCACGCAGATTGACAAGGCTTTTGGGCGAAGCTGGCATGGCGCTGTCGCATTATAAAATTGTTGGTCCTGGGTTCGATTCCCGGCTCGAGTCTAGTCTGGTGGGAGGCCTTGGCTAGTTAGCACCCTATCGATAAGGAATGACGCGAAGTGATTTAGCGTTCCGGCACGATGTGGCGTAGAAACCAATTAGGAGTGTGAGTTTACTAAACTCTTTAATTGATATCTTAATATATAATTTATGATAATTTTCACCTTAATTTTTAGTTTATCAGTACATATTTAATGAACGACTGATTTGTCTTAACAAGCACGTTGTAATTGCCTATTATTGTGATTACACATATACTTCAAACCTAACGCATATTTTTTGTAACATATATATGTTACAAAAATATATATATATAGGATGACTACGGGGCGGGGGCGTGTCTTCGTCGGTAATTTGTTGGTTCGAGCAAAGAGACCAGATACTTTTGGTAGAACAGAATTACAATTATAAGTATGGTAATTTATAAGGAGCAGACCATACGCTCCACCAAGTACGACTATGCACTACCGCGACTCGACCCCCGATCTAAACCGAACGAATGCAATGCGCCGTCCTGCGCCGGTGCGTCTTTTAAGAACCTGCATAACCCACTTAGTGTTGCGTAAAGAGAGGGGGCGATCCCACTCTCTTGTATGTCGTAATGATTCTAAAACTAGATGGCGCTGTTCTGTGACTGCCGTCATATAAATGTGTAACTCTGTTAAAAATGTATATACATAAATAAATCCAGATTTTAGTGCGTAACACGTTAATTAGCTGCATATAAAAACAAACATACCTTCTGTTCGTTGTTGATAGTAGCGACATTGTCATAGTGTCGCTCCGTCGGTGCGTCCTTCAAAAACTGTTCCAAATAACTCATCTGCGATGGCGGACGGTCCAAAACTGAAAAATATAATATAAATGAATAATAAACAAATTTGAAACCTTTCCCGACCGTAGCATGACAGTGACATGGGCGGTGTGAATTTATATATACTGTTATTATCATTATACCTAATTTATTATACTCTAAACATTATACTATTGATTGTTTTATTTTGTAAACACATTTTTTTTTTGCATATTAGCATAAAGTATGTTTTAAGAAAGCGAATAAGAAATATTTTCTGTATGTATGTTTTATTATATTAAAAAAAAAACTGTTATTTGTACGATTATTATGATGACCTCCGAGGCGCAGTGAGTGAGCAGTCACGCTATAAAGTTAGAGGTCCTGGGTTCGATTACCGGCTCGAGCCTGGTCTTGTGGGAGGCTTCGGCCGTGGCTAGTTACCATCGCGTAGAAACCAAATGGGAGTGTGGTTTTACTAGGTACAGGTAAGCCCGCTACCATCCCAGACTGCATCTTCACCTTCAAGGGCTAACTTGTAGTGTATTAAAAAAAACTGTACACTACAAAGTATTCAAAAGGTGTTTTTTATAAGACAGATAAGATAAAAGGACTAATAATAAAGCTTACTGTCCATTTTTAAAACATTCGTGTAAAAAAACCAATCTCCTGGTTACCTTTTAATTTGAGTTTAAAAAAAAATGTAAAACTCTATAATAATTTTAAAATACTTATTGTAAGATACATTACTAAATGTTACAATGTAATAATATTATAACTTTCATTATAACAGGTAATGTTTCTATATCTGTGATCATAAATAAATTAAAATTATTGTGACACAGAGTTTTCTGGTTTTACTATAGAACCAACGTCGTGTTCGCTATTCCAAAAAAAAAAAAAAACAATAAATCGAAATAAAACATGTGATTAAAACATACATACATAAAGAAAATCTCTTAAAACACGCTTTATACTTAATAAAATCAAAATAATGAAAAAATTGTATACAATATGTAAAGACAAATTTAAAATGAAATTGCTTCAGCTATGGAGTTCAAGGTCGAGGAAGCTATGTTGTCTAGTCAATACATTTAAATTTCAATATAATTATATATTTATAAATTCTACAATCGTATCGAAGGGAAATATTGGAAAATATATATATATATATACACGTATACATAAAAATATATAAAATAGGATATTAAAATATACAGGATAAAAATAAAACACGTAAACCAACCCCATCCGAAACCACGATCACAAAACGGCACTAACAACAAAATTAACGTGTGAATCAAAACGTAATAGCTTCATGAGTAAAGTCGGGTGTAAAAGTTTATCACACTTGATCTTGGGAATAGTCCGAACATAGTTTACTCAGGGAAAACAATTGAATTGGACATACGTGTATCCAAAGCATATCATCATCATCATCATCATGATCAACCCATTATCGGCTCTCTACAGATCACGGGTCACCTCTCAATATGAGAAGGGTTTGGCCATAGTCCACCACGATGGCCATATGCGGATTGGCAGACTTCACACGCCTTTGAGAACATTATGGAGAACTCTCAGGTATGCAGGTTTCCTCACGATGTTTTCCTTCACCGTTCAAGCAAGCATATAACAGAGAGAAATTGATTCCAATTTTTTGACCGGTATGAAAACAGACAACAAGTAAATAATCTTCTATTTCACGGCAGCCAATGAGCGGTTTCGTTGACTGAGTTGATTGACCGCTTATGTCCGATTTAAGTATCTCGAAAGTTAACTCTAACACCCAACTTCACGTTACATTTTAGTGAACAAACTAGGGGCATACGTCCAATTTTAATAATCAATCTAATCCAAACACTTTCGGGAAGAGTGGGAAAAGGACAGAACAGTAGCGCCATCCTTTTCTTCTAGTTATCTGGTAAGATTCTGGAGATATTAGGTTGCTTATTAAAATCGGGCGTTAAACATGCACAGGACGTTTACAATCGACCATAGACAAACTGAGCCCGCCTCCCACACATTGAACAGTTAACACTCGCACAAAGACAAGAATATTTTTTTCAAATCCTTCCAGTTTTGAAATATTTATACAAATCATGCTCCGTCCATTGAACTGTATATATTTGACAATATCACACCGTTTACCAATGCCCATATTTTTATATTCCTCTACAAGTTTACTGGTGATAAGTGATGGTACAGTCTAAGATGGTTACGGGCTAACCTGTTGTATGGTGAACTCCTAAATGGTATACGCGATATCGTGCCGAAACGCTAAAACGTTTTGCGACACGTCTTTGTAGGGAATTAGCCACGGACGTATCCTCCCACTGGACCAGACTCGAGCCGGGAAACGAACCCAAGACCTGACTTTATAATACGACAGCGGACGCGCTGTGCCACGGTGGTGTTCGAGATAAATGAGCAGGTCATGAGAAGGGTTCTCCACCACGCAGACCAGGTGCGCGCTGGTAAGCTTCACACGCCTTTGAGAACGATAATAAAGAACTTTCAAGCGTACAGTATTTAAACTGCTTGAATTAAAATAAAATAACTAATTAAGCCAAAAAAAGGTTAAAATCGATCTCGATCCTCCCGACTTTACTCCAGGTAGTGCATAGTCGTACTTGGGGGACCCCTGTAATTTGAGTGCACGATGTAAGAAAACCTCTCTCGCTTATTAAAAAATTTTTTTTTTATATAATTTTAAAAAAACAGGACATTTTAAAATAGCCCTGGTTAAAACGATGGTAGTAAGCTTCTAGCAATTATTTAACGTAATATTGAACTGAAAATATTAAACTTAGCAAAAAGGTGCTAAAATTGTTGGTCAAAATTAAGTATAAATTCCGATTTATGATATAAAGAGGACGGCATACTTCTTTGTGCGAATGTTACATCAAGTTTACAAAAAAAAAAGTATGGTTGACAAAAAAAACTCATGATTAGTCAAAACCTATGTGCCTGTACAAACAAGTGTTAAAGAAAACCAGATCGCTTAGCGCGTTATGTGCCGAGCATAAGAAGGCATCGCAGGCCCTTCGAATACAAAAGTTATCGATTATAATTATATTAAAAATCACATGAAAACTTTAATCATATTTACAATTTCGTAACACATCCATGCCACTGCCATGAAGCTCAAGCAAAAGCGAAGCGATTTACACTGTAACAGGGCAAGGTTCTTTCATAACGTAATTTGTTTCCGAATATTGTATTTAAACTATCACTGTTTTGGAGTCAGCTTACAATGTTTAAAAAAAAACATATTTATTGGAATGACTAAAAAAAATTAAAAAAAAAAAATCCTCAAAACTAAAATACACTAACATAAATATTGCTAAAGTAAAAGTGTAAAGTAGTCGCCCGATGTTAATAATCAATCTAATCTAAAAACTTCAGATAACAGATTGAATTTAGTAGCGCCATCCTTATCGACACATAAGAGCAGAAAAAGGACAGGCACATCTGCTATCTGAAGATATTGGATTGGATTGATTATTAATTTTGGCTGTTTATCAATACTAAAATAGCGAGACCCACAAAACAGGGATATAATATTACAAAAAAAAAAATTTTGCTTTGACACTTGCTCGTAAGTACTTACAATGGAAAGATCGAGGATAAAAAAAATAAAAATATCTAAGTTATTAACTAAAACATAGTAGTAGCACAAAGACAGGAAATCCAAGAAAACCTTTCTATTAATTATTATGGACAATATTTGTTGGTGTATTGAAGATAATAAACGTATTTAATAAATAAAAGAAGTGATATTTTTTTTTGCTACCACTGCTCCTCTATTTATCTATATATAAATGAGATAGTTTGGATGGTTGTATGTTTTCGGTACGGCTGAAGTGTTTTCAAGGCGAAAAGAGACTATAATCTTGAATAGCATACTACTTTTTAACGCGAAATATAGGGTACGGTTCCCGCGGGATATATTCTTTGATCGCACACAGACAATTTGAAACGCGAACAAAGTCGCGTGAAAGTTCAACTCTTAGTTATCAAATTCTATAATAATAAGCGCATCAAGTCTGTTGACTTTATTTGTTATATTACGTATTATGAAAATATCTAATAATAATATAGTAGGCTATAAGAAAATTGACAAACATTATATTACATCATGGCGGCTGTGGGGCGCCATTTTTAAATCTAAAAGTGCGTGCAGTGTTTTCAATTACGTACTTGCTGTTTTGCACGTTGAATTGACGGCAAATATCGTTTAAACTACGTCCTGAGAAGACAAACGCGGAATGACTCCCGGATTCATTTAACAGTTAAACCCTATGTATCCTAACTCTATTAACATACTATAATGGTGGTAAAAAATGTTGTGACAGTAATTCTTTTTATTTTTTTCCTTCATTAAGTAAAACACCAACAAATATTTAAAAAAAAATGGAGGCACAGACATACACAATCACATACGAGATCTACTTCTAAAGAGGACGTATAATAGACAAAAACTTCTGTATTATGCAAAAAAGAAATATAACGAACCGTTCTCTTCTTTACCACTCCAGTAGCTCGACGACTTGGCGGATCCTTGCCTCGCTGCTTGCACATAACTCACAACCTTAATTACATTGCAATAGAATTCGTTTTTCAATACAAACTACATCCCGCTTCTGAACTTCAAGTAACTTGATGAAAATCTGGACATGACTATAGACTAGCTTTAGTATAAATATATGTTAAACTTTTATATCATTTGTCTACCAGCCAAATAGATAGTAACAAAATAAGTCAAATTATGTGTTCAATAAAGAAAACATCAGTCAGCAAACTGTCGGCAATAAAAATGACGGATGTAGAACCTCAACTGTCTACAAAAAGTGATTTTCTGGTATGTTTGTCATCTAAGCCTTATCAAGCTCTTAAATGATGCAAGAGCTGGAAGAGACCTGTTATAGATATAAGTTTTCCTTTGGTATATCTCTTATATATGTGTTTGTTATTACAGACTTGTTATAAAAATAATAAAGATAAAAAATAAAAATTAAATTATATTCACGGCACTTCTATATAAATTTATAACACAGACACTCTTTTTTTCGTGTGTAAGAAAAACTCTACAATTTCCAATCAATCAATCTAATCTCTCTATCATATCAATTTTTTTAATAAGTAAACAAAATAAAAGATTTGACAAAACATGTCTTGCTTTTGTTACGTCATGTGACATGTTTATTAACAAAAGACGTTTTGTGAAATGTTCATTCCAGATATGTATAATCAATTTGTTTTTTAAAGTATCGAAACTAATCAATCTCAGTATATACTTATAGAAAACATGCGGTAAATAAATATTGAAGTCCGTGAATATAATCCAAGTTTCGTTTAAACGTCTAGATTTCACTAATAAGGTATATATAATAAATAGCTTAATTAAAAAAA